>OU015434.1:5644598-8458148 GCA_907164795.1 Hemaris fuciformis
ATGAAGAACTATAGGTATATCAGACCGTGTAAATTATACTAATCTTTGTATATCATCAAGAAGCATACAAAGTTGGCAATGATATAACTATTTAAATGAATCTTAAGTTACAAACACAATAGAAACATTCAAAGAACATATATAATGTAAGAACAGAAAGTATGATGACATAATCTCTACAGATCAACACTCCAATACAGTCCGCAACAGTGACGTCTCATTGAATAACTGTGATACAATAACGGTGTAGTCAAAGCGTGGGCGTATCAGATGGACACGATACTTCGAATGCATCGAGAGCCGCAATACTACGCTCTTCGTACAATTAGAACACGTCTTAATCAGCGCTGCCAACCGACAGAACTTATGTGTTTTGAACGGTTGGTAGTGTGCTTATTTTACACGTTACACCTACGGATGTATCGAGGGAATAAACTACTTATGTATAATATTATTTTAATACATTATGTTTTTCATAAATCTTGATAATATAAAACAAGTAAACAATTTATAAAGTCTTGAAATTTATTTACTGTTTCGTTCAGATCAATGAAAATACATACCTATATATTACGAAATGTTAGATCTAGATTTGATGTCAGTAAACATCGAAGCGCAAACGGTTAGCCTTCAACTACTTCGTGTAGACTAAACAAAAGAACTAAGAAAAATAAGTAAATGCCACAAAACTGGATTGATTAAGCAAGAAAATAAATATGTCCGATGATATAGAGGAACGCATCCGATTGCGTGCTCGCCCTTTGATGAGCTTTGCGGGATTGTTGACATGTAAATAGTTGATTAGGTGTGTTAGGATTTACACAACTTCTTGTTGCTCGCGTTTTTTTGATGTTATCCATTCCTATGGTGCAGGTGGGTTAGAAAGGTACTATTTGTAGGTTAAAAATATTTTCTTTTTATATCTTTTTTTAATTTTTTAAATATTTTTTATAAGTAATGTCATTTAATGTTATGACAAATTTGTTTTATTACTTCTATTAAAGAAATAGACGTCCATGCCAACCATAGATCTACCGTGGATCTACCTATGGCATGAATGACAATAATTTACTATGAAGTCATCTGTCAGCTTGTCTGCCTTCAAGCGCAATAAAAGTAGTATGCAGTAGACAAATATTGTAACAAAATACTCTTAAAAAACTGACATCCCAACTGTTTTGATCTTGAATTGAGCTATTTCTCAAAGTTTTCTTTATGGTGATATAAACCGAATGCACGTTTTTATAGTGGACGTAAGTGTTCACGTACAAATTACACGTACTCAACCGTGGACAGCTCTCAGCCTCCAGCTGGTGAGTCGAAAATAGCTTCAAATGCGTCTGGACGTTAACATGTAACGACTGTTGATGTTACCGGCGCGGACGGATGCGTGGACTCGGTGCACTGTAACACGGGCATCCGGCCGGCAAACCGGACCGCCGCGCCCCCTCCCGCCGCACAACGACATCCAATACGCACCCGACTAATTGCAACGCATGATCAACTGTCGTACATTATCCCCCATTGTTAAATGCCATCGGTATCGTGATGCGATTATAGCGACATATTTTTTAAAATTGCTATCATTACGATGCTTTGAACTGTGTTGTGATTGTAGTAAATTGTTATGAGAGTTGCCGATAGATGTCACTATAATAAATTAAACTGTACTTATTTCCAGTTTAATTAATTAAAATATTTTGGTTTTTTTTTACACTCGTGTGTTTATATCACAGATTCATAAAAGAGAGTTATAATAATCCTTTATTTATAATATACGTTTTATTTATACAAGCTTGTACGAGTTGCTATAAAAATGTGTTATTGTAATTTACCAACTCAAGTGAACTTGAACATTCAAAGACTATTAAAATCCGTGCTTTTAAAATAAATTTATAAACAAACCTGAGTTAATTCCATATTGTATTTTACTCCTAACTTTAATTTACGTCAGACTTCCACTGCATTTTGTTTAATTAACTGAGCGGAAGTAATAACTTTTCTTCTTCTTCGATTGCTTTTCTCGCGGTTGAATTTTGCTGTATTGTCTTGTCCATGTAACTGCACTTTATGATTTAACGCTAATGGTTTGTCTAGGCAGACGTAACATCTGCACATTCGGCTTCACAAATATGATTTGATTTTCGTACTATAGGCATTTTTGTTTTGCCATGCTTCCGAAAACAAGGCTATATGATGACTCGAAACCATGGACTAGAAATTATATACAAGGTGTGTGTCGAACTTGCTTGCAAAAGATTCTGTATATCAGACTTAGTACTTTGGAACTTGTTACTAAGCTAAAAATGTTTTAATATACCTATGCGATGTGGTTACGCCTTAATAAATAAATAAACCACCTTTTCTTCGTCGGCGAAAGATATTTTTTTCATTATCGTATATTTATTCGCAAGACCTATTTCTCACAAATGTAAAAAAAAATGGGACAAATACTATATACTAGGACCGCTATGTAAATATGAACCTAAAAAGTCGGTTTAGAGTTAACAAAACATTAACATCATTGCCCTTTACATCTACTGAAAGTAAACATTTGAACGAGGTACCAGAGCGCGACCACGAAAACTATACCATACCTACGTCGTACATACATCTCGATTCTTGATGAAAGCAAAAAATAAAATTACCATACTGTTTGCCGGGCCGGTGAATTAAATATTCACCGAGTGTGAACGAGATAAGATTAATTTAGAACCTTAGATTAGAGAGCGTGAACAGAGAGGGTTCTCTCTATTTATTATGTTTACTCACCAATAGACAGTAAAATATTATCTGACACTTACCTGAAACAAAAAAAGTAAACATTAGTCAATGTACATAAAAACGATTAATAAACAACCATGCTTCTTTTGTTTGCTATACACTTAAAAATATGGTTATGATAATACGTCAAACAATACCTATTTCATCCTATTTTTGAAAAAAGAAATACACCATTATTATTTCACAAGTATTTTTCATTAAAACTGGATAAAGAGAGTTGATTAATCAGACCATTCCATTTGTACATCTAATGCCAATTTCAAGAGAATACACACGTATAATGGCATTATTGTTGTTAGGGTAAAATGTGAAAGGATATTCATTGTTGTGGGCGCACGGGCCGGGTCGGATGAATCTGCACTCCGCCTCCGAGTATGACTCAGTGCTAATGAGCACCTAGCTGAATCATTGTTTTAATCGAGATAATGAAATGTTATTACCTACAGCCCACGCTGCGGTGTTTGTTTACTTAATTTATGCAGTGACAACGTGGAAGTTATCGTGTGTTCGGAAGCATTGCAGCGTGGTTTGGAACATACTAATTGTTAGTTTTGAACACTACGGAGATTCGAAATAGGCTGGCAAAATAAATGTTACATCTGTTGGGTACGTGATGGGAAAGTTATAGTTTCCACCTTGATATTGGGGATGATTTATCGTACCTGTCCGAAATGACGTCCTTTTTATTGCGATTAATTATAACAATAATCTTGATAATGAGTTTAATATTGAGCAAAACGATGATTGGAGTTTGGGCAAACCTCTTTTTAATTTGCTATAAGAGTCTATTAATCTATATTAATTGGGCTGTGCTATTGATAAATCAGATATTGGAATTAAGTTCACTGTTTTTAAACCGCGTTGCATTACGTATAGTCAATCAAACTAAAATCTCAGCCTATCGAATTACTATAGAAAAGTAGCAGATTAAAACAACCAACTTCAATCTAGCACACGCGAGTAATAAATGCAAACACTGAACACATCTCCCTTCCCACATTTGCGCTAGAGATATTTCCCCCCATTTATCGAAAGAACGTCGAGAATTACTTCGTAGAGCCGTGGGTCGGGTAAAAACTAAGTAGAATTTAGTAATGGCGGCCTGCCGAGCGTACCTAACTAGTGTTTTTTGTACATCTGCTCTGCTCTCACTTCCACGGCCATTACTGGATGTAGATCTATTAGGCGAAGTCTGCTTCCCTGTTTGGTGAATATGGTCATCGAAAACGGCCGGAAGATCTCGTGGATGGAAAAACACATGACGGTGCCAGCAGTGGCGGGACTTCCATAGAAGCCCAAAAACGTTAAACGTTAATTGTGTAATGTCTAATTTGCATTTGCTTATTATGGGGTCTTTATTTAACAAATTGCTCTTTTTAAATAAAGATTTCAAGCGGAAAAATTATAATTCGGAATTTTAGAAGGCAAACTAGGCTTTTGGGCTTCTATGGAAGTACCGCCACTGGGTGCCAGTTGTATATGGAAAGTACTGACGAGTTGACGGCTTTCAATCAGTAAATAAATTGTTGTAGGAAATCAAATACTTAATATTCACTTCTCCTTTTTGAGGTATTTTTACTATCTCGGTGGACGCGGGGACTCGAATCACAGTACCTATGTATGTTTTTTAAAGTTTTATTTTTATAAATTAACAACGGAATTATCGGTAATGGAATATCCTGTATGAGCTAGTGTCCATATAATAATAGAAAAGTCTTTTATCTGCAACCTATTCTTATAGTTCATGACATTAGACTAATCAATGTGACTCGATTAAAATCCTGGTGCAAAAGTATACATGAACAATATAACACAAATTGCGCTATTCAAGCTTCTCGGTAATTATGGAATTTACAGTCTGCATTATCCTTGTAATTAAACATATCATTTTACCAAGTGGGCAATTGTGATGGGTTTATTCGTGGTATAATAAATTACAAAATTCTGGGACGATCTACATACCTATACCTATACGTTTCGCTGCTGGAAGCTGGGTTTCCTCTACTATGAGGCCTCTGCTTATCAAACTAATTCGATTTAATATACTGCATATATTTCGGAAATTCTTGTAGCAAAAAATATTTCAAAAGCTACCCTAACCGAGAAATTTACCGATATACAATGCTTTAACTCACACATAACATTGAACTAAACTGAACCGGCTCTAGTGTGTAGTCCAACCTAACCACATCCAACAGATTTATGGAAGAAACTGAACTAATATTCACTTTTCGAATTTCATCTATGCATATGCCTTTGAAATAGACAAGGGTAAGAAAGAGCGTGACCTCATTACAGTAAGACTCATTTGCCAGTTGGGTGCTAAGCCGACGGCCGCGCTGACACCGTTCCGTACAAAGACAAGAGCCGCTCATTGTGACGCGACATGCACCACGAACCCAAGCGAAATGATCATTGGGAAGCCGTAATTACAAATCCTGTCAGCTATCTGACAATCAGTTTCTTTTTTTTTATTGATGAAAATGAAAAAGTCGTCTATTGCATTCGGCTTATGTAAAGGAGGTATATTTACTTCTATGTTAATATCCTTACTAGTATTTTTAATGCGAATGTGACTTTGTTTATACACTTTCATGTCTTAACCAATAGACCCATTTTAATGATTTTGAATACAATACTTGACTGCCTCGTGGTCTCGCGGTACAAGTATGTGCCGTGCGATCTTGATGTCCTGGGTTCGATTCCCGGGTCAGGCAAAGTGTTATTGGGTTTTTCCATTAGGAAATTCTCAGTAACAGCACGTAGTCTGGGAATGTGCCCGAAAAACGACAATAGGCTCGCCCCCTATTACGTGGGACTGATACATACCTGGCGAAATGTGGGTGCAGATATGCACCTCCGCCTACCCCATCAGGGAATACAGGCGTGAGCTTATGTATGTATGTATGTATGAATACAATACATGGGCTATAAGCGACTTTTATCTTAAAAATATGTCAGGTTTCTGACAAATTCTTCTTGTTTTATTTTTACTAGCAAAACCTTTATCAACGCGAGCAAAGCCATTGGTAGAATCTTTTGCAGTATAAATCTCTCAACGAGAATAACATGTACATCGTGAAGAATAAATTAAACTAGGCTTAAATTTTTTATCAACATAAAGTCTACTTTATAAAGCAAGGTACTTTTCAACACGTTACGACGCTGTATAAACTGTGCCTATGATACTTTTGCATATTTAAAGGTCGCTATTATCACTACTGGACTGGGGTTCCCCAAGGAAAACTGACGTAGAACGTTGGCAGTAGTGTTTTGTTTGACGAATGAAAACGCTAGAAACCTAGTAATTCTTGCCTTGACCCTTCTTTTATGATTCCTTGATGAAAAAATATTTCATCTTTTACAAAAAACATATTTATATTCTCATTGTTCAACATCTTATTACCAAGTGTGTTTGTAATATGCAAATGCTTATTATCCGCTAAACGAAACTAGAGAGCAGGCGTTTCATATGGAAGCCAAGTGGGATGATAGGCGATTCCTTAAAATACTTTGACCTTCAAAATAAACAGTTGAAAAGCTCATCAGCTGACTCTCCTCATCTGAATAGAAGAACACAGTCACGATCAGTTTTTTAAAGTCACGATCTTTATCAATAGGCAATTAATTGAACCGTGTCATATGCTTTACAAACCTATGAACTAATACGACCGAACTAAAGCAAATCTAAAAACATAGAAAATATTTTAACAGATCGCATAGAAACCGAATTGGAGTAAAAATATAGATCTATTAAACGCAAATTCACAACCAAAATATTTTAAAATTTTAAAGGCTATACCCAACGAAATTACTTTTTAATTTTAGCAGCTGTTGGATTCAAATGAGAATCACCTTGCCACTTGGCAGGTGGGCGCCGTAACCTGATTAACATCGAGCAATTGGCGCACCCGTAACTTAAGCACACCAACTTCAAAATTATACCAATAAAAAAGTTTAAGACGCTGAAACATGATAATGATGATTAAGACCTCACAATAAAAATATTGGATGGCGCGAGCAGTATAGATACTTAAAGAAAAATACGTAGGTACTACTGTGGTAAATATTGTTTTTGGCCTTTGAAATTGGCTTAAAATTTGTTTAAGAGATAATTTTATGTAAATTATTAAAAAAGTGACATTTGGATGTAGAGAATAATTTAATTAATAAACATTGTTGATATTATTGACATATATCACCTTTATGTTTTGTGTCTATCCGTGGGTTATACTCTTTAGTTTATCGTCTTGTATATCGAAGTGAAATGAAATTTACAGCAGGATTTCTCTCTTTCATTAAATAACAAGGAATCCCAAACCTAAATATATTAATTGTATTCCCAACAAAATTCAAGTTTTAAGTAAATAATTCACAACGTAATACTAAAACCTGTATAAAAAAATCACACACAATCAAAGAATAGATAAAGACTCCCTAAACAGTGTACAACATATCGAGTTCCAGTGCGGTCGTTATATAAAATTCCCATTATTAGGGTTTTTAAATGTAAATTTTTAATCAACACTAGACAAAAGCGGATACAAAAATGAAATGCTTTTCGCCGAATAATAGCGTAATACGAAGAAAATAAGATTTTGATCTAAGACGTGTACAGAGGGAGAATCTTGTTGCTTAATATTTTTATATTTCCTATTGTTATAACTTTCTGTGGCACAGTGAGGAAACGTCATTATTATGTGCAAATGTAAGATAATTGGCAGGATTTACGTAAAGCTATGGAAACTGTGCCGTGAGACTCTTTGTCTATGGACACAGTGAGCCGGCCGCGTATTATTTTGCAGACAGCTCATTGTTACTTACGATGCTATGAAAGATTACGAGGCACATTCATTATGGCATTGCATCGTCACGAGATGTCCTTTACAGATTTTAGACGAATAAAAAATGTTGTTTCCGAAAAAGGCTCAAATTATGTTTTTATTGTCTAGATTAAATACAAGGACATTTAAAGAGATTGTTTGATTTATGTTTAAAATCATAATGAACTAAATTAATTTCGTTTTATTACTTTGGTAGTTTCTGACAAGAAATATGAACTGTATAGTCATTGGATCCCATATAGATTGACACAGCTTGTGCTTATCAGTTTATCAGGAATTTAATAATGCCGTACAGTGCATCAAGCGACAATAATAAACGATATATTTTGCGAAACAAATGAAAAGGTGTAAAGATTTGCCGTGGTAGTAAACCTACAAATATCCAAATAATAAAAATTAACAATTTATTAAGTAAAGGTTAAAATGATTAGGAAAAAGACACCCATTATTTGTATTTATAGCACATACTCGTATATTAAAAAGGCATTTAAGTTATGTTTTCTTTAAGCATTTTCAACTACAATGTATGAAGCTTCTTTACATTAGTAGTGTGGTGGCAAAACATAATTTACGAAGGTAAAGTGGACAAAAACAATGAGAAGGCTAGAGTTATTCAAAGGGTGGACACGTTTGATGCGGTCCGTGGGGTAAACACAATGATAATACCCATATTATATTCTCACAATTAATGTCCCCCATGTTAATAGAAAACCGGAATGGATACAAAATATTTTTCTAAATTGTATTTGTGTGATAGAAATAATATTTTAATTGTATATATAGACTAAATAAACTAGTTAAAAGAAAATATCAAAAGAAGAGAAAGTAAAATTAATAATGTTAATAAATACGCTCTTTTTATTTACATAATATACGAACTATTATAATAAAATACGAATGGTCAATGTAAACTTTCACTTCTGCCACCTATCGTCGAATAGCGGTAATACTTACATGCTCGTAATGCGTCCAGAGATGGCGGTAGCGTCGCTGCGCTACCTCCTTGCATCGCTGCCAGGGCGGAGTAGGTTTCGCGATCACATGCGATCACTTCACTGTATTTTCTCTTCCTATGAATTATGGCCTTCCACATATTAAATTTAGGCCTTTTTTCTCTTTGGAGACTCATCACATCGTTTTTATATCACTTTTTAATCACTGAATTCCAAAGAATATTATTGTTAAATATTTTTATTGTGCGAACTGAAACGATAATGTGTTCGATTGAAATAAGATTTCTGTCGGATAAATTGGCAAATAACAGTCATCGAATAGATGCAACAATTGGCGTGTAAATCACTGGGCGACAGTGCAACTGGCCTCTAACGAGGTTCAATGAATATAGGGGCGCTGCCCTCGCTATCACCATTCACACATCATTGCCCAATAAGAATGAATCAGTGGTTCTGAAGGAGGTATTTCAATGGATAGATAAATATTGGAATAATCTATACCGATAAGAAACAGAATGTTCTTATGGTAGAAATAATGAAAATAGAAAAATATTTAAAATAAACAGGAGTTTTAAGTATGAGTGTTTTTAGGGCAAACCGACTTTGTGTCGACGGCAGGTCAATAAGAGTGAGTATAAAGCCTCTTAAGACGAACTTGTACCGGAAAAAAAATCATTGTATTAAATTTAAAGCCACAATCGGCAGTATTTATATAAGTCTACTTCGTATTTGTCACAACCAAGTCTCAATTTGAAAACGTTTGGGCCATTAATAAATATTTATAGAGGAAATAGGCGAGCTTATCTGATTCGTCGGCGGGCCGTCAATTATAATGTGTACCGTAATACATTACTCTGTTTCGTACGGCCATACATCGATAATGAACGGCATACCTTATGGCGTACAAAGAAATCAGATCACATAACAGTGCGTGACACTTGCAACAATAATACAACCAGTGGGCACCTACTTAATGCTTTATTTACAAAAACGAACCGCACGTGCTCATGCAACACTATTCGACTTTCGCTATTTGCTGCTATTCATAATTTTAATACCAGTCTCCACTTGCAAACTACATATGAAGGAAACTATATTAATCTTGTGTATTAGGATACTTGTTATGACAGGAAAACTCTAAAAGGCTTCTAAATCACGATCATTTAGTTCTCAATCAGAGACGATTTTTACAACGAAACATTATTGTAAATGTACAAACTAATGATAACAAATCAACTAAATTGAGAATCAAAACGGTATTACAATTCAAATGAAGAAAGGAACAAGTCAAATACAGTTTGAATAACATTTGATATTTCATTAAAACTATAGACAAGCCAATTAAACTATAATACAGTGTTACGGGATTCACTGGAAATGGTAAGTCGAACTTTTATAAACCTAACGTTTCTGATTAAATAAATTTTAATATGTTTTTAATATGCACAAGTATGTGCCGTGCGATCTAGAGGTCCTGGGTTCGATTCCCGGGTCGGGCAAAGTGTTATTGGGTTTTTCCATTAGGTAATTCTCAGTAGCAGCAAGGAGTCTGGAATTGTGCCCGAAAAACAGCAATAGGCTCGCCCTCTATTACGTGGGGCTGATACATACCTGGCAAAATGTGGGTGCAGAAATGCACCTCTACCTACCCCTTCGGGAAATACAGGCGTGAGGCTATGTATGTATGTATGTTTTAATATGCACAAAATAAGTCAATCAATAAGAATTACAGCTATTTTTGGAAACACTCGATTACAAAATATAATAAGATGTATTCTGCTAAACAAAGGTCAACGCTAAATATTACGCATGCGTCCTGTTAAGTCTGGCAAAATTGAGTTACCTATCTCCTGCGACCTTTATGACTTAACCTTAAAATCGCCATTGTATATATATTGATTAAAAATTCTATCAGTCTCTGACCACATACGGGTAGCAAAGGGCCCTAGAAGCACGCCACTACATGATGACGTAATCGTAGTGCCTCATACAAGAATCTCAATTGGTTCTGGCGATAAATAATCCTATAATGGCCTGTGAGCAATTAAGCGAAGTAACTTACGTTCTTATATTATCTCGAACTAGACGTAAATATTTTGACGCACATCCTTACCACACAATAATGTGTTTGTTCACACAAAATACTTTTAGTACGTGTGGCCGCACAAGGAGATCGCCCAGAAACTTTCTCGCTTTATTTTAATCTGACGTGTGATACTGATCCCTGTTCTTATCGTACATTTTAGTACACTTTATCCGCGAGTGAGTCGCGTGTCTCTGCGCTTTACTGGGATAAAAATATATTTTATACAATTCTTTCATAATTTAGTAATAAATAATTTAAATACCTGATTAAGCTTATTTTATTTAACAGCATCGACTGCCGCGACATTTGTAGTGAGGACTAAAATAATATTTATCTGATATTTTAAACCTATATTTTTGTTCATAAATTTATCAAAAGAAAATTATGCCTAAAGAAAACACCGCAAAGTAATCCCTGAGACTTTCATGCAAATCATTTATCTGTGTAGTTTATTTTCCAGGCTAAGCTTGTTTGGACTGAGGCAAAGACCGTAGACCTTAATTACCAAAGACTATCCAAATCTAAAAGACCGCACCCCAATATACAGCTCTCAAGAAGCTGACACCTTGATGTATGCAAAACACACTTCAAGAAACCGTTGTTTTAACAGTTTTTTTTTAACTGTGTTTAACTAACACTAACAAATAAGGTCGCGTCATGTAGCTTTTCCCGTACAGTCGACAGACCCTGGACGGTAGCCAACGAGACTTAATTAAAAATGTGCAGATAAAATCTACTTCACACCATTACCACTGGCTTCACTCAGTGTTGCAAGTGCGATACACATCATAACGATTCACAGAAAATATAATAAGTCACTCAGTACACAAAATAAACAATATAGGGAACTTTTTATGTTGAACAATTATGGGAAACGTTAATGTGTTAAGCACATTGTGAACAATTTGCGGTAAAATTAAACCGGCTGAATGCTTAATTTATCTTTGACTAGAGGATGTCCGCGATTTCGTCTCTCCAGATTTATTAATATGTATTTATTAATATGCCCCATTTTGCGATAGTTTATATAAAAGTGTGCAAATAAATGTATTGGAGTGCGTGTGTGTCTAAGTACATAGTGGCCTTTGACGTTAACACAGCGATATAAAACATTATTCACTTAAAATAATTTGAATCACGCTAAAACTACTGAAAGATTTATGTATTTTTTTTACAACAGCCGTACATCATTACTTTAAATGTAGAATAAATATAAACTGTTTTACTTATTACGTCTTACTTTAATGTAGAGAAATTATTATTAAGATTCACACGATAATTTCTAAAAAAGTTTCATTAGGTGCGAAATATATTCGCAACGCGAATTAATGTAGGTATGTAAATTTTAGAAATTTGGTGTAAATTGAAAACTTAAACATTTCTTGAACAAACTTGAGCAGAACTTAAAATTTTCTTTGCTAATGATAGTAATTCTTGAAACGCTTGGGTATTTCTTTTATCCTTTACAATGTGGCTATTGCGAACAATGAAATATATTTTCTTTTGACACCACTCTTACAATTTAATTGTTTTAAATAAAAATAACATGGAAAATACCTAAAATCCAGGCGAAACCGCGTCGGTTTACTAATTTAAGTTGGTGAATAATTTTTCCGCAGTCCAAATGAATGTGCGTGAAACACAGAAATCGACATTGTGCAGTGCTTTGTTTACTCGTAGTATAGAATTATATCTGTAGGAAGGAAGATTGCAAACAAACGTTGCTAATTTACACAAGATAACACAAATAAGCGCGGATTGTTGCCGGCTCTTTAAACTGGCGTAAACAGAAACTGTTCGTATCTTATGTTTATATTTAAGGAAGCTTAAGTTTGTAAAATTATTTTGTCTTTAAATTATACAAAAGTAGGCATTGTTGTGTTTTAAAAGGTTTTAGTTACATGGCGTTGTAACAAACATAGTAAATTAGATTGTCTAGGTAAAATCTTGAGTTGTTTATATAATGCAAACAGCTAGGAAGTAAAAGTAAGCCATAAACATTATGTTTTAATTCTTCTTATGAATACTCAAGAGTAAGAGTGGACTACTGAACTATTCAAAACATTACGTCATTATTATCATCATCAGCCCATATACGCCCCACTGCTGGGAACGGGCCTCCTCTACCATTGAGAGGGTTTAGGCCTTAGTCCACCACGCTGGCCTAGTGCGGGTTGGCGGACTACACACCTAAGAAATTCCTAAGAACTTTTTAGGTGTGCAGGTTTCATCACGATGTTTTCCTTCACCGTTAAAGTACGTGATAATTCATTGTGAATACACACATAACTTCGGAAAGTCAGAGGTGTGTGCCTGGGGTTTGAACCCGCGACCGTCGAAATTCTCGACCGCGGCGTACCTAAACCTCAAGGCCATCACGACTTATCATTATTATAGTATTATTTATTTAAATATTTTGAAAACTGCATAAACTTGTTTAACCTAAAAAAACATTCAACAGCCAGTGCGAATCATCCAAAAAGTTCGGATAACTGCAACTTCAGCGATAAACGCTCCAAAACGATCAGCTGCGTTCAGCTAAAGTTGTTAACTATCCATTGTCCGTGCCGAATGTGTCAGCGTACGTCACACGTTGAATACAATGGTGCGGAATTTGATGATGATTCAACGGTACATCGCTTGCGGTTAAATACGTATTTTCAATCAATTTATTTTTTAAACAATATGTGCTAGCAGCAAGGAAGTAAAAATCTGCTACTGGAATAACCCCTCGAAGTGATGAGACTTGAATAATAAGTACAATCGATCGTTCGCAAATTCAAAATCGAAAAATAATTCGAATTAGAAGTATTAAATCCACAATTCCATTATTGTTCATATTATGTACATATATTGTAATTTAGTAGTACCACAATTCATCTAGTATCGAGTACTCGTAGTATGTAAACATTATCTAATGTATAATTTAACAGACTTATATTTAAATAATGAAACTAGGATTATGTGTTTATTTAACGGACATAAATATCGATTCAAGCCTTAACTTTATGGGAATATTATTTACCTAAATGGTGCGTTACTTAAATATTTTGAAACACGAAATGCCGCGCGAATTGTCACATGGATTAAAAGTACCTAAATCGTAATTTTGCTAAACACTGCATACATTAAAGTTATTGTCGATGATTACAAGTTCTTTAGGATTAATATTAGTCATCGGGGCTCATGGGTCGTGTGTAGGCGGTGGTGCGAGCTCATCCACCCACTCGTTTTATAATTCGGCAAATGTAAGGAAAATTAATGTGCGATGAACTTCCACCTAATCAATTTGTGAGTAATGTATAATAATAGTGACCTTTTGATCGTCATTTTGTTTCAACACGTCCATACAAGCACTGTAGAGAGGTATTAAACACAGCTTACATATTTTATAATGTAACTAAACAATAGTCGAGTCTCCCTATAAATTAGATAACGTTATGAATAGGGTTGAAGGAGGAAGTAATACCGCGTCAGGGAAAATTAACACTAAGCAAAAAGTATCCTGCCGTTTGTACGTGACCTAGGCGAATTTCATCTCTTTGTATGAGGTGAACTTTTTTTATGAAAAAATAAACGTAAGTTAGTGTACACTCCAAATTATATAAAGGCACACTCTTTTCTTGACAACCGAAGTTCTCTTTCGGTCGCTATTCTGTGCACAAACAGAAGTAAATATTGTGAAAATTTAGTATCTAAACGGGACTGTCCCAACAACAACTGAAAATTAACTTAAATAATGATATTCGAAATAGTATTGTATAATAAAAGCAGCGCCCAAAATATGAAAAAGAAAATTATTCCATAGTTGTGTCTCTACTAGGTAATTTTTCTTCCAACATAATTTTTTTCTTCATCATTAGCAAACTCGTAAACCACACTCATACTTATATAATCTCAAGTAACCCGATAAATATATTATCATCACCGATTAGCTCTACTTAGCACAAGACAAGAACAGACTGTACACGCCGCTAATCAAAGTTGACTTTCGACCTAGCGTGCAAATTGCTCGGATAACACCTAGTACCGCTAATTAATACTGGTAATTGAGTTGATTAACGTCACGTCCTCCGCGTTAACCTTGCGCCAGTAATCAGATATTGACGTGACGGTTGCTAATCGCCTGCAGGTGGCCCCTTGCCAGCACCCGCCTCCATTGTTTACAATAAACCATCCTCATAAAACCGAAATAAGGATGCGTAATGCTAAGCAAACGCGTCGACGCCGCCAGTTCATCAATGAATAAAAATAACATAAACTATGAAGTAACATCCATACTTTGCTGACAGCTAATAAAAGATAGTTTACATCATCAATATAGAAAAAGATATCTGTAAAGGCCAACCCGCACTAGGCCAGCGTGGTGGACTAACGCCTAAACCCTCTCAGTTGTAGAGGAAGTCCGTGCCCAGCAGTGGGACGTTTATGGGCTGATAATGAATAATGAATGATAAATGAAAATGGGAGGATGTTATTGGAGCTAAACTTTAACCACTATAAGCTCAGCTTCAGAGAAAATCGAAAAGCTCATAACAGCAATTTTTTTTTTTATATATATTTCATTGTTTCTTACTAGCTTTATTATCGTAAAACATACTCGAGAACACTAGTAAATCTGTCAAACATTTTTTCTACGATTTTTACCCGCGTTTTCGTACCGTCACTGCTCATCACCAATATGCATTGTAACAAAACAAATACCATAAACTCAGGCCTTCGTTAAGTAGTTTGAGTATGTTATATGCTCTAAAATTCACCACAAACATTCCTTGACCCGGTTGAATGATTCACGTAACAAATGTACCTTTGCTCTTAATAGCTTTTGTAATGCGTGGACCACCAATCGCGCGGTTAGTAAAATAAAACGCTGTTTAGTTGCGCTAATGGTGGCTCGAGAAAAATACAAACTAAATGCACATGAAAAAACATGAGATTTGGTATCTAAAGTACAATCTTTGCTTGGTTTTAACCATATTGATCTTACACTGTAGAAATATTGAGTTTTAAGAAGAATAAGTTTTAGTATGAATAACTTTAAAATTGTATGAAAAATAAAATATTGTTGAAATTAAAAAAAACTATTATATTATAAAAAAAACTTAATAAAAAATTAAATTCAGTTGAAAGTTCTATGATGCTAAATACTTGCTTGGGGTCTGAATCGTAATGGGGTGTTGATCATTTTAAGCACAATTCACGTGTATAATGTACATATCAAATTATAAATTATTATCAAAATTATCAAATGAAAACGTTTCGTGACTTTCTTCACATTATGAAAAGAAATGGGTTCTTTGATCTTCTAACGCGACCTTAAGCAATCTGACATTTAATAGTCAAAGTTTACGAGTTGCCCTTTGGAAATTGAAATACGAACTGCGAACGCCGCGCCGGGAAAACATAATGATATGAGCTTAATTTCATAAAATAGTCTCACATACAAATATTTGGGTATTTCGAGACCAGTTTCGAGAACAGTGTCTAGTAATATTTGATCTGTACGTTCGTCATATTGACTCAAGCAAATGAAATCGAAACATCATTACGATGTAATGAACGGTAAGTAGTGTTGCAATTTAAGTTACTTTTGCCGCTTTTTGCCATTGCTATAATGTATCTCAATATGTTTATGGCGACATTTCCATCGTTTAATGAATTACCGACAGTCAGAATATTTTAATTTATTAATAGCAAAAAATCGCACAGAACAGGTTTAATAATGACATCATAGGTCACACCCGAGTAAAAAAATATGATACAAGTCCGCGGGCCAATATTAATTTGTTCGTTATTGACAATAATTACGCAAATTAAATTAACTCTGTGTTTATCTATTCCTTTGACCCGGAAAGCGGCCTTATCACCAATTGCAGCTATCACAATTTGTCTAGTAGACGAAACAAGTTCGTCATACTGCAGCGGACGTATCAAAAAGGGATGTTTGAGTTTAGTTTTGTAAAACGTTGTGCTGAGTACAAAACAAACGTTAGTTAGAAGTTTATTCAACAGATCATTAGTTTCAGCAACGGCCTAAGTTGAAGTCCGAACGTTTGGAGTGCTCTCGCACTAATTGCTTGCAGTATTCCTTCTGGCACGGCCATCAAAAATGCTCGCCAAAAGTACTGCAGTCACAACAAAGGCTAGCAAACCCCAATCCATTCAAAAATGAGAACTTCAAAACTAGGCAGTGAATTTTACATTCCAGTCTAGCGGTAACAATGGAATAGCTTTTGTGAAGGACGGACATACATAAATTATATAAGTATTAAGACTTCATGTCTTTTTTGTATTGTTAAATAATATTTATGATTATAAAATTGCTTATGCAATACGAAAAAGAAGTTAAAATAACAAATAACGAGAAAATAATAATTATTTTGTCTTTTTTTATTTTTGAATTTCGAACGTCGCCCCATAGACACTTCAAGCCACTAATAATAGTTTACATTGAATTTATAATACCATAAACAAACATTACAAATGTCAATTACAGCGATGATTCAATTAAGTAGCGTTTGAAATAATAATTAATGAATAACATTCTCGTGTATTGGCTTCAGAGCAATCGTATCAGTTTGCGGTACACGTGTTGACCGCTTGTGAGACGTCAACCACACATAGAGCACAACTGAACCTTGTTTTATTTTCAAGCACATTTCCTTAGCGTCTCACGAGAAAATGCAAACATGCGTGCATTTGACGTAAGCCGGTGGGCAGCTTTTTTTGAACCGAACATAAATTGTTCCCCGAACTAATTTCTCGTTTGTGAACTGGAAAATGTCGCTAAGTAGAAAGAGATAGCAGGTCCTTTGTTACTTTAATCAATATCGTGGTTTTGATGTTTTCCTGACAATAAATTAATCACGTGAATTTATTTTCACGCTACAAAAAACTATGTATTACATACTACTTAATATAACTACTGTTTAATGCATTATAAAGTTCTTTTAATCAAGTTATTATAATGAATATTTAGTGTAATTTTCAACATATTAAATATTAATAGTTTTGCTTTCTATATTTTTTCATGTCATGCGATTATATTACAGCCTCGTGGCGCAGTTGGCTAGACACCAGCTTGCGAAACCAGAGGCCGCGGGTTTGATCCCCGCACCGAGACAATTGTTTGTGTGATCCACAAATATTTGTTTCGGGTCTGCGTGTTTGTAAGACAAAAAAAAGTCTCTCGTAGTTTCTGATACCCACGACACAAGACTCGTATCTTAATGTGGGGTCAGAACTATGTATGTGACTATTGGGTGTATTTTTAAATTTTATTTTATAATTCTTTTCTTTTTTTCGTTTACTACATCAATATAATAATAATATAATTAATCCGTTATAAAACCGGACGTAACTACGATAAAGAAGAATGAAACCACTGATATACCTAATTGAAGAAATTAGTTTAAATTTGTTGTTTTTGGTATCCTTAAACCTCTGTGACGCAATATATTGAGAGTGAAGTAATTCTCCCTTGTCTATGGTTTAACACATTATCTCCGTCACTTAAACGCACAGAACAAGCCAAGCACATTAGACACAGACAATCAACGTCTCCTTTCTTTGCGCATCGTCAGAGCTTCCGGGACAACCAGCTCGCGACATGCATTCCAGTAATTTGCACTTTTTATATCGAAGCAAAACGCGTAAGTTATACTGCTCATTTCCTTCGACAATATGATGACATCTTATTTATAAGCTATGCTTACTATGAACAAGGTTTACGCAAAATAGGAACATGCTTTTTAAAATACAAGGACATCAATATATAAAATACAAGGGACATCTTCTTTAAAATGAGCTATATCTACTGTGTTTAAATGAATTATAAAACCATTGATTGGATAACAATTATTTACGTTTTGCAAATGTATCTCTATCTAGACACTTATAAATGCCTTTAACAATCTTATCGATCTAAATTGACACCATAATTCTTCTGCATCATACCGATTTTCTTACCCCTTTTGTCATGGTAGAATTATAAAATCGATGAATTTCATTCTACAATACGTATACTGACTCTAGATGTAGTATTATCAAGTACAAATAGCATGTTTCTGAGGCCCGCCTTTAGGACGCTGTGATGTCGCAACAACCGGAATCGGCGAATTATCGCGCTCTCTGAGGCGAGGAAGCACAATGCTATAGGGACCCTGTGCTCAGACTTGAGGTACGTCGCCCTATATGCAAGCTAAAATATATATTTAAACCAATACCAGCCGTATTAGTACTCTTTGCACTTGACACTGTATTTGACATTAATAACATCATGAGGAGAAAATCAGACGGATACGAATCAATCTGGACTTGGACTGGCATTCATTGTCAAATGGCAGTGCACCCATTCTCTACACACTTGTTTTATGTGTGTTTATATCTGACGGTGATTCGAGTAATTCATTGTCAAATCCATCCAATAAATTGTCCTGGTTCCGAGAAGTGCATTTATTTTTTTATTTACAAAGCGTGACTTTGTTTAAATAAATTATCCATGACACAAAGAAGATTTGTCTTATGTAACTAAAATTGTAAATTCGCATGTCGTGGTAGCCTATTATAACAGGAATTAGTTCTAGTATTTATATGTTTAAAATTAAATTAACATATTTTTTGTTTATGTTGGCAATCCTAAAATGAAAACAAAAAAATAATGCTATATCGCTTGTAAAAAGTATGTTGCATTTAGTTCACGTAAGTTTATTAGACCACACTAAATTAATTCCAATAATTGAAGTTCAAAAGACGCATTGAATTGTCCAAATACCATTCATATCCTCATAATAGCCGTATCCTTTAGAACCTTTTACGTTAAAATCGATCGATCTAACTAATCTTTACAAATTGTACATAATCTTCATTACCTTGTACATTTAAAGAGTTCGCTCTATCTTTTTACGATGATGGCTCGTCTAAAGGCACTTGTATAAACAAACTAGACCATATATGGTTTACTTAATACCCACCGTCGTGAGGTTAAAGTAACTGAATATTTACTGGCAGGCCTTGGCATCGATGCCTAGTGGCACACGCTCAGCAACGACGAAATCATTTTCACTGAACATAATTTTCTTAATATTATACTCGTACAATATTAATCACTTTGTCTTAAGTCTGTAATGACTGTTGCAAAAACTCTATAGGTATTGAATATTGTGACGTTCAGTATTGAATCTTAATTCGACCGGGATTGATCTTACTATATATAATAATATTATAAATTCGAAAGTTTGCATTATGTATGTTTGTTACTCTTTTACGCACAAACTACTGGATTGATTTTAATGGACTTTGGAATGAGGATAGCTGACACTGTCTTTGACATTCGTTTATTAACACATAGGCTACTTTCCCCCCATCAACACGTCAATATTAAATTTGATGTAAGTGAAACCGCGGGCATGACTAGTAAATAATAATTATAAAATCATACACGTAAATTATTATAAATCTTTTCTACGAGATGCGTTTAAAAATAAGTAGGAAATAATCTAATGAGTAAAAGTAATACAGTAAAAATTTCTTAGCATTGTATCACTATTTTAACACTGGCAACATTTCCCACGAAACTATTTGTATCTCGTTTTCTAAAGCAAATAAACAAATTGAAGGAAAAAACTTTAATCACCATGAAGAAACCATAGAAAGCTGGAGTTTTAAACCCACCATGAGGCAACTAAGGCACCTTTCACTGCACAGAGAAGTTACACCATTAGAAAGAAAAATCATTAGATTACGTTCAATTCCATTACATATTAGAAATTACGTTGTAATGATGTACCAGTTTCTCCTTGTGATTTTCTTTAATAATACACTTTAGGGGCTTTAGTTCGAAGCTGCTTTTAAACTTCCACAATGGCACGTTACATTTACTCGTATACTTACTTGGTAAAAATATTTAATAGATACCAATCTCGCGGCAGGCACGGTAGGTCCTGGACCTGGAAGGTAGTTGGACTAAGTCCTTGTTATAATTCAAATTTGTTTTCTTATTCAAGACTATACGGTAAACCGATAAAACAATTATTATGTTAATTTAATTACTACACAGACTACAGCAGACACTCACAACAGGTTTAGAATGGAACAAATAAAGCAATATTAGATAATATATACATTACTTGACTAGTCACCAGTGTTTAAAAGACTAATCAATATGGAAATTGAATAATCTGTTGTGAAATATCGTATTTTACATCTACTTGCTTCATTGATATTTGAAAATCATTTTTGAAATCTCGGTTTTTCAATCATCGTAGCGTATAGGTACTAGGTTTATCGTTTTGATGAATTGTACCTTTCTGTAAGAATATCATCATCATCATTGTCACCATCAGCCCATATACGACCCACTGCTGGGCACTAATCTCTTTTACAACTGAGAGGGGTATCATACAATAAGTTTAAAAAAATACTGAAAACAAATAAACTAATTTTCACGTAGCTCAGGCTCAGAAAATCTGAGGTACAATTAAAATGCCAAATCAACATGTCATTGCAAAAAATAATATAAAAATATAAAAAAAATGCAAAAATAACAGACCCCTTTGTTCGACCGTTAATTAAAGTTATCTTTACTGATCTTTATATCCCAAATGGACCTATCCCGGTGTATCTCTACGCGGGGAGCATCCTAGGTCACGCTATCACTGTAATACATTTAATTACTTTAAGGGTGCGACAACACCACTGGACAAAATTGAAGGGGAGAACAAAATTAAGCGACTGATTAATGGCAGGCCGAGTGTGTGTATCGATATTAAGAATTAGTATGGTAATTTTGTTACTAAATCTGTTGGCCATGTTAAAACTAAAATTAGTATGCGTGCAATTTATTTTGGTCCTGTTCGGAACGCGGGTGGGGTTATGGAATATTACTTGAGGGATATTAAGCAACTTAATGTTAAGCTTTGCTTAAATACAAATATACTTATTGCGCAAAAGATTATTAATTTCAAATATGATTAAGTATATGCTGCTCTATATGAAAATCTATATGGTAAAAAAATCATTTATGCTGCATATACAGAATACAGATACCATCAATATAAACCTTTAGTAAAATAAATAGGTACAACTATAAAGTATTAGCCCTTGTAAGATGTCAATTATGGAGTCTGCTCCCAAAAAAGAAAAGAAAAAGGAAACCATTGAGCCACCAACTCGTTTAGTTAACGATAAAATATTTTTTGCCTTGTTATAAATAATACTCTGCCATTTTCGTTACAAAGCAGTAAGTGTATTGAAAACAAACTATCAATTAATTAATATCATTTATCTAAAGGAACATTACAACTTTATCGCCACTCAATAGCACATCATTCACAATAAAGTTGAAGTAACGTACAAACATACATACGAATTTACTTAGGCAGGCTCGAACATAGTCGTTCCTTATCCTCCAGACATCTAAATTAAGACAATAAAGTTGTGCAAACGAATAGTGAAACGTGAGCTTCGGCCCTCCCCCACTTATAGACCGCAAATCTTCAACAACAGACGCTAATAATATTGTATGCCATAACCATAAAAGTAATACAAACGCTGACATCTTTATGGGTTCACTTAATCTTGAATACGGACAGAAGGATTGTAGTTCATATAATTTCCGAGCTTTATGTGTTCTCGTGGCCAAGTTTTCCTTACGTACGAATTTAGCATTACGTATAAGTATTTCTTGAATTCTATGTAGACAATTTTATGTTCAGTTGTAAAAATAGAGAACAATCTTATTTCTTACGGGTGACAGTGGTTAGTCTTAGTGGTTAGTTCACCATTACAATCTAGTTCAGGTTACTAAACGTAACTTATCTTGGAATTTCTTTACCGAATACTTCTTTTCTTTTCTTCTCTTCTATTTATGAGTGTCATAATGGGTTGTTAGTCAATGTTACTGTAGTTTTAGTCATTAGTAAAAAGTTTTCAAGTTGATTAAAAAATCTAAATAATAAAACTAAATGTAGCGCTATGTAATATTAGATCACACATGAATCAACGCTTGCCTACAGTGTTCAAAGAGCGTATCTTTGGGTCTCATATTTTGTATTTGTCCTTCGATTTCCACTCACATTTGGTTTTAAATTTAACTCCTTCTTACGGCCATTGAATACCATACAAAATATTATTAACTTGATTTTACGGTAAAAATTAACAGGTTCGCATTGTAAAGTTCATACAGAATTACACAAGAAGATAATCGATTTATGTTGTCGCAACTGTTGTAGTCTCTCTGACGCCAAGAAGCCCGCGAGCTATTTACGCAATCTATATAATGGAAAAGAAAATCTGAGCAATTTCCATAATGTCAACGTGCATAATTACAAATCCAGCTAAAGTGACTTTCACTGGTGGATGCAAATTTCACCACCAACAAGATATCAACGCGGTTTGACAAGTGTGAGCATTTCAATGAAATTAGTAGAGAGGCGATTTCGTAATAGCCATCATTTTACGGTTTGTTTAAGAAAGTGCTCCGTTTGCGCATCAGAGATTTTATCTGCAAATTATTATTTAACTTTTTTAACTGCTTAGTGAGAAACCGTTTTACTTAACAACATTGGTGGCGCATTGGACGAAAATTACGGAATGAAACGATTCAATAGCTTTTGTGATGTGTAAATATTTGTTTCGTGTATACATGTTGGCATGCCTCTAAACGTTATCGAAACTATTTGTCCGGTTTAATTCGTTTTTTAACAAAATTATGTTAAGATTAATTTTGGATATAAATTATTTATTTGCGTGTATAGTTTACTGCATTTAAAACACAAGTGATATCGGGATCTAGCTATATGTGTTTAAAAGGTTAATGAATGTGTCAGCAGCGTTTTATGTAAAGAGAATCTCAATCAATCAAGTCAAGTATAAATATGATTACAGAAAGCGGGCACACGTATAGCAATATAATTTCCCCTTGCGTGACCACATCGCCGATATCCCGCGCAGATGTTTCCAATAGAAACCGATATGGAGTCAGTCAGACAGTACGAATTAAGTACTGTTGGAACGAATTCGCCAATAGTTCATTGCATCACACCACGTCAGGAAGTGTGCACGGACAAAAACACAGCGCCCAGAGAATCAGATCGACTTTGACACGAAACTATTTGATCGCACGATACATTTTATGCAACGATCTTCGCGCATCGACAAAATATCGCACCTACTATAAAATCTATAATTATTCCATAACTTACAAGCAAACAGCGTGCTTAAAAAAACATTGTTCAGTAAAATTAAAATGCAATCAGTTCAATTATTGGCGTCGGCAACTATGAGAATCTTTCTATTTGCTCGAATGATTAGATAAATGCGATATAATGACAATAATTATATTTTCACACGGTACTGAAGAACATGAATGGAAGACAACGTTTTTATTCGTATATTGCCAATCTTTGTACCGTAAATATTTGATCTAAATGGACAATCTTCATAACGAGCGGTGCATAATGACCGTCATCAAGGTAATCGACTTCTGTAAATACAAGGTCCCTTTAAAAGAAAATCAACGTTGACAACTCGCAACTCATTAAATATGATATAATAAATCGATTTGTATTTAATTAATACAAGGATATACATCGGCGTAGATTTTTTATGGACACAGGAAACTGATAGTGCTAGCATGATGCTAAGTGCTGATTATTCTCCCACAAATGATAATTTTAAAGCGGTTGAACAGAAGTTGATCTCAGAACACGAAAAACTTTCAAAGGAGTCTATATCCGGACACATACAAATTACAATCAACCTACTAGAAGATGAACAGGTTCTCAACGTAGATTACGATCGGCAAACTCGAGCACGTTGCATAGTCTCGAGTGACTCTCGATCCCCCTGATCGATGAAATTGACTAATTTTTTATACACATTTTGGTGGAAGGAAATTATATAAGCGAATTTTTAACTAAATCTCTAAATACAATTTTTCAAGATCTAGACCGAGACCCTTGATGCGCTGCGTTGATATCATCCAGGAAGTTATTAAAGCTAAACAAATGGAATGTCTTGGAATATGAGACATAGTACAGACTTTTATAAAGCCAGATAGAAGAGTTCACATTGCAACTATGAATGCCTATATGCAAAATGTTAAATACCTTATTCGTAAATCATGTATAAGTATATACATATATATAAGTCTGTTTTATCTATGAAGTGTTTAGTCTCTCTCTGTGTTTAGTATTTAGTATGTTTTATGACGGAAGAGAATAGGGAACAAAACACAATGCAGTCATGACACAAATCTTTAGACGTGTATGTATATTATATTCTTTCATTTGTTCATTGTTACTTATGGAAGTATTATATGCTGGACAAGCAGTGATGGCCTAGAGGTTTAGGCGCGCGGTCGAGAATCTCGGCGGTCGCGGGTTCAAACCCCAGGCACACACCTCTGAATTTCGGAGTTATGTGTGTATTCACAATGAATTATCACTTGCTTTAACGGTGAAGGAAAACATCGTGATGAAACCTGCACACCAAAAAAAGTTCTCAGGAATTTCTTAGGTGTGTAGTCCGCCAACCCGCGCTAGGCCAGCGTGGTGGACTAATGCCTAAAACCCTCTCAGTTGTAGGGGAGGCACGTGCCCAGTAGTGGGACGTCTATTGGCTGATGATGATGAGGGATATTTTTTTCCTACTCTTATGTATGCGATTCCGTCCATTTATAATTATTTTCTCTCCACCAAACCGTATCAAAGTGTATAATTTATTAGATACACATAAAATTCTCATAAATCACCGGTAGTTTTTGAAGGCCTTCTCGTACACAAAGAGAAGGAAACTTTGTTGTTAAACATTTTGTTAACCTTATTAGGTAACATGAAATAATAAGGAATAATGAATACATTTACATATTAATGTTTACGTAAATAATTCATTGGTATTATTTAATGAACGTCAATCTTTTTGCATTGTTAAGCCGACCAGGAATAATTAAT
Source organism: Hemaris fuciformis (assembly GCA_907164795.1). Classification (NCBI taxonomy): domain Eukaryota; kingdom Metazoa; phylum Arthropoda; class Insecta; order Lepidoptera; family Sphingidae; genus Hemaris; species Hemaris fuciformis. The sequence continues at coordinate 5,670,217 of OU015434.1, forward strand.
TACTTAAAACTTTTTCATTAAGTTACATCAGGTTCCGCGTGTTATAACAGACGACTTAGAATAGATGTTCTTTCTCTATGGAACCCATTCCGTATTATTTTATCCCACATTATTTTTTTTCATCTGTAATATGATTTCTGTCATGATTTAAAGACTGCGACGCTAATGGCTGTACTTTACTTAACTTCAAATAAACTATTTAATGCCACTGAAGTCATGTTTCCCAAATCTTTAAAATAATCTAATCCTTATACTTCATAACAGAATATAAACATCAAATAAATAAGGCCACAACTTGGTTTCCACCGACATTATAGCACAGTATGTGAAATATGCTTATTAAAATACTAATCTGAAATTGGTACGAGCAAAAGCAATTAATTTAAGAGTTTCATCTGCCAAATGCCTTGACACGTTCGAAAGCCAAATTACTTTTGATTACACGCAGTGATTCACTGTCTAAACTCTAAAGCTTGATGCATAGTGTAGGGTGGAGGCGAGGCCCCTCTGCATGCATTAGCGATGCCAAATTTCCAAAGGGGTGGGTGTGCAAAATGTGCCGACATATGCATGCGCATAATCAATAGCGAGTCAACATTTATATTTTTTAAACTCATCCGCACACTTGACTGAATTCATTCACAATGACGTATTAAGAAAATACAATCGCTCCGATGATTTGTTTGTTTACTTTTCACTATCAAATGCCATTCCATTCATAAAATAGTTTTGATGATCATTGTACTCGTTGACCAGTTTTATAGTAGTGAATAGTGATACGAAAAATGTTTACCAAATAAAAATCCAACAAAAATCTTATCAATTTGCGAATCAGCTGATGGAATTCCAGTTCACAACACAACACATGAGGATACGCACGCACTGCACTGAATACTTTAACACAAAAGTATAGGGTACGTTGGATCCTGTTAAGGAGTGGGCAGACCGCGGCCGATCATAACAAATATGGTGTAGAGGAGCGGGTGGCGCTCGCGAGTGTGTCGAGTCGGAAGCGGCGCGGAACACACTGGAGCGAGCACCGGCGGCGAGGCGCGTACGACGTGCGGCGGACAGACGCGCTCGCTCCGCGTCTACCACTGCCATTGAGTCAGAGAAAACTAGGGGCGTCACTGAATTTAATGAACGCGTGTAATTTTCCGCTTGTTGACAATTAAAATCTGTCGGTGTGTTTGTACGACGAAAGCATAGACTTGCTTTCCTCTCGTTAGTTGGAAATGAGGCTAATTTGATGTTTGTTTACAACTGCGTTCGCAATGCGATCATATTATGTAAATATTACGCGCAAATCTGGTTATTAATTTTTATGTTAATCTGACTATTGGAATATTCACGAAGTATAATGCGAAACATTAAGAATGAACACAATTTGCGATCAAACTGTATCTCATGAACGCAAATAAAAACTTATAACTTAATTAAATGATACCTATTGATTTAGCTTTTTCAGTATTCCCTGCTGTTGAAAAACTAGTAGTGGCTGCTAACTGCATGATGTTTTTAATTGCGGCTGCTTTTCAGACACGTCGAGCATTCATTCATTTCATTCGAGCTCTTTAGAACCGTGAGCTATACGACAAAAATAACAGAGATGGTTCCTTTAACTGCGCCTACGATATCAACGTAGTTAAAATACATAAAATATACCCTCGCCTCCCTAAACGCCTCTGCGTTTCCTGGCCTTAAGTCGGATACTAACCAACCCCACTGCAGGGATGAAAATAATGTATTATCATTTGCCAACCCTAGTAGAGACAATAGGCAATTCAGGGATATACTCGTACAATATCAGTACGGCGCGCGACTGCCGCAGTCTGCAGTGTCTGATAGCTTCGCAGCGGTAATGCATCGGCATGGAATATTGAAAATATTGTGATGATTCACAGTGTCGCTTCGGTCGCGACCACTTCCTATTTTGGAGCAGCGAACATTTGCATAATGCCCTTTCGGATATTTATGCACCGCTGACCGTAAACACTTTGATATGGCGTTGCAATAAAAGCGGTTAATTTATTGCGTTTTTGTGTACACATTACCATGGGCTTATAATGAAAGATACTCAAAATATACCTTTATTTTAAAAAAGCTAATCAATAATAAAACCATAACGTTTTCTTTAAAGTTTAAAATCATGATCAATACTCGGAAATTGCAGTAAAAACCGTTTTGCTGGCTATTAAAAAACGTAGTTCGTGATTTCTGCATTGAAGCCGTTAGCTCCGAAGCGTCAAGCCAAAATTCACTTTTAACTGGCTACAAAGTATTGATCACATTGGCTTTCGTACGCCTAACTTGGCTCGCAGTAATCATTGCTAACTCCTACACAATTATGTTGAAGTTACTCCTACTCATATGTTAGTAGGTTTTTGTTCATTAGCTGTACTTACTAGCAATAAATAATACTACGATGCTGTTAAACACTTGAATGTTAAAAGATTGAGTAATGTATCATCATAGATCTGCGTGTTAAGTATTTGACAACGGTTTATTTCTGAACATATATTCTTCAGTTATATTTTTATAATCCACACTATAGGGGTTGAGCTTAAAGCTGTTAATCACTTACATATCCAGACTCCGTGCTGCTGCATAGAATTCCCGAAAAAATCATCTAAATAAACTGCCCGAACTAGGAATGGAACGAAACACCGATATGTATATATATATTATGAAGAAACTTTATATACCTACTCTATTAATGAGTGCAGATTCAGCCATATTCAAAACAAGCCATTTTATTCCATTTACAAAGTATCCTTCATTCGTAAATCGGATGTCATTTTTAATCTGCAGCCGTAAAAAAAGTTATGGACGCACGCGGCCTTTATTGTGTTTATACTGATTCACTGCGACAACTGCTCAATACCACTGGACGATCGTCTGGCGCGATGCGCAGTGCGCACCGAAAAGTACCGCACCTTTTAAGGCGATGAGCGTTTTTGCCTTTCGATTGACACTAGACACTTTGATGCGACATCTGGACGTCGTTAAGGCTACGACATTCATAATAATAAATTGAGAATAATTTATATCACTGGAGTTAATCCTTGGCTTGTTGCTCTTCTAAAGTGTATTATTTTTATTCAAATATAAACAGCCAGCTTGCGAAACGAGAGGCCGTGGATCCGATCCCCGCACCGAGACAAATGTTTGTGTGATCCACATATGTATATTTGTTTCGAGTCTGAGTGTTTGTGAGACTGAAAAGTGTCTCGTAGTTTCTATACTCACGACACAAAACATGATCTTAGTGTGCGGTCAGAACTATGTATGTGATTGTTGAGTGTATTTATTAATTGAATATTTCTCTACAGTTTTTATGACCTTATAATGGTTATGGTATATGTACATTGTACATGCTAATTGCAATTTTTTAAGTATATACAAGTTATTTTCAACTTTCTTTTTTATATTAGCACGGTAGAGTCACCTATCTGATGTTAAATGCAACGCGATTCAAAGACAACGTCAACCGGAGCAAAAACCAATGACGACTACCTCTTCTCTATCACCACAAATATGCGGGACTATTCGTTAGCGAATACACACAGACTGAGCCTGGAATTTCATGCGATTGATTATCATGATGCATTTACTGGGGAGTGTCACATTGAAATCCGAAAGGGAGGCGAACATCCTACTTACCAACTAGCCGTTGGTAGTTCCACTATTTTAGGTCAGTTTTTCTGAGACAGTGGTACTACGCCGGTCAGCAAGTAAATACGTGCCTAAAACATTTTTCACTTCAACGTGATTGTAGCACTTCTTAAATAAAGTAAAAATAATGAATCATCGAGAAAACACAACACTTAAATCCTTAACTATGTAATGTAGGTAACATTTGCATTGATAAATGACTAAATTACCTTTATTTTTCAAGAGAGATACAATTTTGCATCTACCTACGAAAGTGTGACGAGTCTTATTTTTACTTCTCGTATTTCGGTCCTGTTTGTGGCCATTGCATGAAATCTACTTAGAAAAGTAAAATACCTTCTTATAATAAATATAACAGTTTGTTTTACAGATTGTTACTTTCTCTTGAACAAAACTCAAGCCCGTTCTTGGTGTGCGTGTTCGTAATACGTAATGCAGGATTTTTCCCGGAATCTTTTCAGAGTTCCCTAAGGACAATACATCACGCGAACTAAGCCGCTAACGCACTCCCATAAATAGCTAATTTCCATGATTATTACGTATGATAAAATATTAAAACTACATAATATAACAAACATGAATAAATAGTTTGGCATTATCAAATCAATTACATCTTAATCGTTTCGCAATGCGTTCAAGTTCATGAAAAATGTTTTCTGGTGGAAGATCGAATTGCATTGAACCGCGAAGGCCGCGCTACAGCCGCTTCACGTGCTACGGAACCACTAAACATTACACGGTGTTTTACATAATATTATTGTAAACATTCTGAACTAATCTAAGCAGTAAGTAGTAGTAGCTCTGCCTCTTCGGTTTAGATTCCTAGTTTGGTTTAAGTGCTATTGATTTTTTTTAATTACTACCTTCTCAGCCGTAGTATGGCGTCTATAAATGTACCCAGTCGATAGTACTCGGTTCCTTCCCGCAATCGTATTGCCTTCAACACTTAACTTATGTGTTGCTTAATGCTTTATATTATGTCTACCACTTTAGAGATAGTAAGATGTAAGGTTTTACAAAAATATACATATTTCTTAGAATTACAAATAAAAAGAAAACAATATTTTAATTAGTTTTAAAGTGTAACTATTATGGCAACACTGTCATCAGAATAGTGGGGAGGTTGAGAATCAATAAAAAGTCGAGAAAATAACAAGTGGGATAATTGGCCATTGGGACGAGGAACAGTAAAAACGTTGGATAAGGACGAGACAGAGTAAGTCAGATGGACACAGTGTAATTTTACATAAAATATGTATAATAAACTTAACAAAGTTCAGACGGAGTTTCATTTAATACGACCAGTTGTAATGGAGTCTTACAAAGACAACTATCTCTTGAATTAAATACGAATGAGTGCATCTATGTGCTTCCTCTTTCAAACGTGAAGGACAACGTGCTATTCAATGTCCTTACTAAAATGCAATTGGCAGAAGTCCAATAACCTATCCCCCTACCCCCGCCCGCCTCTACATCCTGCAATGCAACACGCCTACTACGATTCCTCGGGAATAGTTAGATTTCGTGACTGTAGTGCACGTTTACTAGTCCTTCAGAAATAAAAAGCATTATTACATTACTGCCTAAACCCCACTTAGAACCAGATAATTCTATTGGAAGCTATAAAACGCCTTTGTTTCCTCATAAAATTACATTTTCCTGTTCAACTCGAGATATTATTATTAAATTGACAATATAAATAATAATTTCCGCAGAATACGAATTACCGTAGGGTTTCCCGTTTGCAAAGAGGATACATAGCGCTCTCTGGGTGGTGATAGAAAACATTCGACAACAAAACTTATGAATAATGAAATAGATATAGATAGCTCGGTGTGGACAGACAATATGAATTGAATACATTAGTTAATATTCAGGTTGGCCGTCACAGTTCGCAGGAATAGTCAATGTGTAAGCCGAAGGCCTTATAGCTTCCCTATTAGTCGCTATGAATCATGACCGCAAGCGACACGTCGTCTAAATCAAAGGCATCGACCCAACGCACAATCAGCTACCTTATTCGACACGTTTTCTTAGTATTTTGCCAGTAAACAAAGCGGAAAGAAAATAAATAAAATTATTCCGCTCAAAGTGTCGAGTGTTTTAATAGGGAGCTTTAAAGTAATCTAGACGAAGGAGTGTAGGAGCACTAAACTCAGAATGGCTAGATAATTGAACGGTAAACAAGATGTCAGTGTGATTCACGTCTGGGAACGGAAAGATAAAACCCAATAATAGATTAGTCTGGAGTTGCAAGATCGATCATGGTGAGACTTGCCCAGTCTGTGAAAGCTCCGCATCAAACAGGGAGGAAATCCGATTTAACACTTCACAAATCTGATACACACGCTAGATTTGACACGCGTCTAAATAAAAGTCATATTCATAATGATAAATATAAAATAATCTCCCCTGACGACCTCTGACGAAATGTTTATAGAAACTAAAGGAACCGTGTCGCTTTTAAATGGACTATGGAAGAACTAACATGACACCGGCGGACGCAAAACGAGAAAAAAAAACACTTTTTGACACAAAATTAGAACTTCGTCGCGTCCCACCGCCGTCCGCTATTTCTGAAACGTCAAACTCCGTATTTTCTTTCTGACAGAGTTCGTGTTGCCGAAAGACAGGTTAACCGCATAATATTTTTTTAAACTCTTTCTTTACGCCGCATTTAGAAGAACTGAAATGAAGTAAAAAATTTCACCCGAAAGTGATGAAACGTGTAACAGATATTTTTAAAGTTAAATCTTTTGGAACCATTACCATGTTTAACACTTACTTTTCGAATTGAATATAGTTATTATTTACTTTTATAAGTTCAATACCGTTTGATTATAAACGATAATAAATGAATGTAAGCAATAAGCGAGGAATTTAACGACATGCAGTCTACGAGTACCTACTTTATGAACCCACAATGCTACATGATTCATAAGGCGCACACAGATGAGTCTTACACACGTTGTATTCGCACTTGCTTTAGACAGAACGTTCTAGACTTTAGCACACGTCAAATGCATGACATATTGAAATCTATAACTTACGAACCTGATTCTAATTTACGGCTTGATAAATGACATTCTAAGGATAGAAATAGATTGTCATGACAGTGGTATTGAATATGCGTAGAACCAACAACAAAACAAAAGAGCAAAAAAAGGTTAAAAAAACACTCAGACCTGACTTCTGCACCTATCTTGCCTGACTTCTTATAGGTACTCGTATAAGAATTTTTTTTGGTCTTACATATTTCATTCAGTATATTCATCATATATGTAACAACAAAAAAACATTACACGTTCAAATTTGGCACGCGTCAACTCAATAAACGCAAGAGCGTCCTACGGGAGATAAACTCGTTTCCCGAATCAAACTGAATTTTTTACTGCGACCTAAAATCAATCTTTGTAACAAGTTCCAACAAATTCGATAAACAGTTTCCGCGTTGCTGAGCAGTAATCAACTGAGACTTTGTAAAGACTGAAGACGCAATACGAATTCCTTGTTCTTGTGCGTTTTTAACGATTACATTGTTTTCAAACTAAGGACTTTCTTCATACTTTAAGTGGACCATATGCATAAACCAAATTGGTACACCGATTTACTAATGAATAGCAGCAAAGCAATTAACTTCTTTATTCAAATAATAGTGCTAGATCACTCGTAAAGGAGTGTTTAAGTCGTGTAATTATTCACTCGTACATCGCGATCCCTAACATCAATTTTAAAGAGATTGATTGTCAGTGTCGCACAGCGGACACGGCTCGAGGGAGCGATGTCAATTAAAAACTGCCCGGTCCTAATTGTGCCCATTTTAGCTCGATTGCGACGGACGGGGCATCACGGGGGAGAAGGGACTGCGCCCTGTCATATGTCGAATTGCGATACTGCGCCGTCGCCTCGACTATAAATGACAATTAATGTTTCATAGGAAAACAAACAATACCAATGAAAAAACTTACTAATGACAACTTTTGTTATAATATTATCGGCGCTGAAAAACAATGCATTGTTCCAAAAGTTCTTGCGGATATTGATTTATTTAATGAAATACCCATAACAATATACCTTATATTAATAAGCACGAGTCTTCTTTATGTTTGAGAGAGGTTATAGTCTTTTATTTGTACGGAAAACACGCAAACATCATTCAATGAGGATTTATATTATGTCATTTACATAATGTACTACATCAGATGTAGAGTTGCAGTGGAAGCAGGGAAGCGCCGGGATTATAGTGCCTAAGGCATCTTATTAGCAAAGATGCTTTTATATAGTTTGCAAGTTCATGTCGTCCCTTCAAAGTGCTTCATTACAGCCGAGAGGCAGTAGTTAAGCATTCATTACACGTCATGTTACTAAACAGTGTGCCTGCATATATAACTAGCTCGCGCATGTATATAATGTCAAAAGCGTAGGCAGTCGTCGTCATCTCATATACCTACTTGGAAATATGTTTTGCGGTTCAATCCCAAAAAATATATGTTCATAATAAATATTACAACCTTCTTAGTTTAATTAGGTAGCTTATTAAAATCAATGAACTTAGGTAGGACTGCCTCGTGGTCTCGCGGCACAAGTATGTGCCATGCGATCTAGAGGTCCTGGGTTCGATTCCCGGGTCGGGCAGTGTTATTGGATTTTTCAATTAGGAAATTCTCAGTAACCGCACGGAGTCTCGAATTGTGCCCGAAAAACGGCAATAGGCTCGCCCACTATTACTTGAGGCTGATACATAACTGGCGAAATGTGGGTGCATAAATGCACCTTTGACTACCCCTTTGGGGAATACAGGCGTGAGGTTATCTATGTATGTATGTAAATTTAGGTACCTCCTGAAATTAAGGGTCGAACTAACTAACGTACTTTCTCTGTCTACTTTTAATGACTAAGACCGTATCGAAATTGATATAAAATAGTACGTAAGATTACTTCAACGTTTACAAGTACCTACGTCCTGGACGGTTTTGTGTATTGATACCAATTCTTGAAAAAAAAACGACGACAAAATAAACGTCGCTACCTCAAGAATAATACAAATAAATTATGTAAAAGTTGAGAAAATGGACTATAAAACGCAACTATAAAAAAACATAGTCACAAAAAGTGTCAAATATGCAGGAGCATGAAGGAACTATAATGGATTGGTTTCGGGTGGTTGCGCGGGCGCAGGAGCGGGTGCGTCACGGTGCGCGTTGCACGCCGCGCCGCCGGCCCACCGCGCTCGGCACGACCTACGGCGGTTCCATTCTCGGTGCGGCTAATGACACGTCATGTGGTGTCTCTCGGACTATAGTTCACGACTTTACTAATCACTTCGACATTTTGAAGTAGGTCATTTATTATAATTTTCCTCGTCATTATTATGTACTATGTAGCCGTATTAAATTAAATACAAGAAAATAGTACCTAATTTGCAAGTAAAAATGCCTGCGCTATAGTTTTCATGAAATACTAAGGTAAATTTTCGAAACTATCATCACCGTATCACTGTTCTCCTGGTATTGTAGCGTTTACATGTATCGTAATAGGATATAATATCTTTATTACCACATAAATTAAAAAGCCATAGATAACATTAACAATATTTACAAATCGTGATGGCCTCGATTATTAGGCACACGATCAGGAGGAAATTTCGGCGATCGAAGAATCAAAACTACTAAGTTATACACACACCACTAACTTTTAAGACAACTGTGTGTATTTCCAATAAATAAATTTATCAGGATCAAGTTAACGGCGACTACGCGCAAGCCTGATGGACCTACTCCTCAAAAGGCCAATTAATTATAGCGGAGGGTCCAACAATGCACGGAAACAGATATCCATAATAAACTTTGTGCATAGTACAACGCCATCTATCGTCTTAGATGAACACTATTTGTACGTATAGCGCCATCTAGTGGCAAGTAGTGAACATTACACAATGTAAACATCGGGCTTTAGAAGTTGCCTTTTATTGATAGATGGCACTGTTGCTAACTTTTTAATGCTATGGTTATTTCATAGCACTTTTACAATAGATTATAACAGATTTAAATACAAGATGCATAAATACATCGTTTGAAATATTTATAAAACAGAAACAACTCTATAATTATTATTTTTTAAATAAAATAATCATCAGCAAAAATCGTATATAACTTATCACGGTATAATTATCTTACCTTGCGTTTGAACAGCTCTCAATGAGACGGCGTCTTCCTCGACGTCGTCTTCTATTTCCTCTTCTGTTATAGAGGGCGGTGCGGCCCAACACCGGAGCCTCACCCCCGTGTTAGCCACTTGCGCACCGCTGTCCAAGCGCACTCGAGGCAAACTCCGCGATGCATACTCCCCGTTATTGTTGTTCACCTGTAGACAAAATGTTTTGTTAGTGTTTCTTTAGTTACAGATTATTTCTAACTCTACTGCTTGGAACTGCCCGAAAGCATTTAAGGAAATAAAAATCATAGGGATTTTAAAAGGGTTGTTAGATTGATATGAGCATTAATTAATTATGCATAAGCCAATAATTAATTTAATATGATTGAAGCAATAAGAAACTAAAAACCTCAGACATTGCCGAAAAAGTACAATAAAAAAGAAGAATCATGGCAACGCCCACATTTATGTTGTGTCAATATAATTTGTTGTAATAGGTTTATAGGTTATTATAGGTTAGGTGCAAACTTTTTTTCAAATATCTGCTATATAAAGCTCATATTTTATTTCAAAATATAGGTTAACTATTTAAAGAATCCTTTTAATCCACAACAATTTGATGTCCATTGAATTCAACACACATGCGTCCAATCAGCTTAAAATCTTCACATTACTAAGACTTGCAATTTCCCTCCCATACGAAAACAAAGAAACCAAGACAAAGCAATCAAGACAATTCCAAATTCAAACAAGCCAGACACCAATCTCGGACAACAATTCGATCAAAATCCAAAGTACCAAACAGAGGTACGACACAAGCAACAGACGACAGTTAATCCGAATCATAAACAACAATCACGCAGCGTTGATTCCGAATCGGTTACGATTGGCCCGCATACACAAATCGCAAGACAAGACATAACAGAGTGTCTGTTGTTAACATGACTCATCGGGACAACTGCATCGGTTCGAATGTTTGTTGTGAGATAAGCGAAAGGACTGTGATTGCTTCATTTGAACGGTCGCCAGGTGAGATACGACAGATACGGCCAGTAAGGACATCGTCATGTCAAAATTATGCGTCGTATTGTGGCATAAACCGTGAAAGGTGGAACCCTCAGTTCAATTTCCTGTTTTGATATGCAATTTGTGAGAGTTCGTGAAGTTGTTATTCGTGATCTGACTGGGATTAGACTTTTTTTAACAATTTTTTTTAACGTGGTTTTAAATGGAAACTTCGCAATTATTCTTTAATATAAAACATTATGACTCATTTAAGACTAATATTTTCGAGTAAATAAGAAAAAATACAGACATTAAAATACTTATATATTATTATTTATTTATATCTAATTATTTTTGTCAATTTGGGATATAAGTAGTAAGTACTAACATATATTTTATGATGCATCTTCTCTGTGAGATATAAATCTCCATTACATAATATGTTGTTGTTATGAAGTGAAATCCATTTATTTTCCATACTACGTAAATTAATACAAAGAGAGTGAGCATGGATTTCCTTGCAACAATTTGATACTACTTTCATAGCCGTGGCCTTGCCTCATGCTTTGAAAGTTGCTTCAGTTAAATCATCATAAAACAGACCGTCGCCCATGCAAATACTAAACATGTATCTAAATTTGCACAAAGGGTTCTCTACAAACGACAGGTTTATTGTCGATGAGGTGACTGATCGTAAAATTAAACAAATTATATTGCGCGGATACAAAATAAGTAAAAACACTAACAGATTTCTACTTATACACGCCGTGTTGCGTGGCAAAAGGTCACAAGTGCACATATAACTAAAAAGCCATATAAAATGACAAATCGCGTAAAATCCGCACTGGTACCGAGAGTGCCATTCGCACTAATAGATTTAAAAACTTATCTATTTTCCACCCCGTCATTACACCCGCTCGACCTACATAACCCTGCGAGCTGTACGTAAAAAAATAACACGTTCTGGTTTGGACCGATTGGCCAGTGTCCGTGGGAACTTTGTTGCGCTATATACGTAACTCGTAACTCTTAGTACCAGATCACGGTAAGACCTTTTATGGGTTCGCTTTCAATGCTCAAGATCTTACCCACTTAGCAATGAGCCACGACAAATAAATATGAAAAAAATCTTCACGCAACCGAGCTTGTTGGTTGCCGACGTTTTAAAATAGAATTAGCTTCGAAATTGTCATTTTATGTTACATAAAGTTAAATAACAGTATAAGAATTCAATAAATTAAAAAAAAAATGATATTTCTTTTCCGTATGAGAAACTCTTCGCCAAAGGCAATTAAATCATAAATAGGTAATGATGATGATAACACGTATTGTTATCATCAATATTTATCTAGGTATTTACATACTATTACGCGCATGAAAATATATATTTTAACTTAATACTTTTAACGTAACTTAGTAAGAACAAGACTGTTACAATATGTGTAACGTAGCAATATAATCTCTGCCTTTTAAATACATACAATTCAGACTTTGGTTTACAATTTATAGTAATTTATTTAAATTATTGTCAGCATTCAATAATTAATTAGCAGCTTTAAAATTTAATCGTCCCATTAATATGTATGAGAAACGTTTATTATATTTATACTTTCTGAATTTGTTAGGAATAATTTGTAACAATAATGCATAAACTCCAAAACCGATAAAAAAAGGCAAAGCTGCCGAAACAAATGAGGAAACGAGCAGAATGACCGAAAATATTTTCCTACGTTTATATTCACCTTTATAACTTATTTTAACTTGTCAATAAAGTACAAGAACCAATAATAAAGAACTATCACAGCAGGCCGACATCAGAGTATCGAGTGTCGATAGATAAGTGTCTCTCGCCACTAGATGATCTGTTTGGATCGCATCGTTCTTTCCATGGTCTCTATCAAACCAGTATAAAAAAAACTTGCCTATTAGAAAATGAAAACTATGCTATGACATCATAATGTTGTAAACAATCCTTAGCACATGAGACACAATCGCGATGACTGGCATGAGAACATTGGACATAACTGAACCGTGACGATAAACTGTCACCTGACACCTTCACGTCCTTGCAATTCCTCTCTAATATGCCCTGGATCGAATGAACATTCTACTGCATAAATAATGATAGAACAATATTGAATCAGGTGAAAGTGCCAATTAAAAATGTATGCTGTTAGGTCGGCGTGTGTTTTTATGTTTAGAACCGCTGTGTTGACATTGACCCCTGAACTAGTGACCTTTAAAAGCACGCAAGAAATATTCAGTATACATAAAAAAGCAATGCTTAGTTTAAATGCGCTAATTTTACACTTTCTACAATTCTGATTGTCGAAAAATCTATTAAAAACAAGACCACTAATTATAATTTAATAAATTATAATCTATGGTTGTTATCACTATCAACCACAAGACGTCCACTATTGGCCTTTTCCAGCGATACGGCCTGCGATCTTTACCAGGACATCTTGTAGATGGACGTCTAACACTGCTCTTGTCGGTTCATTGCCTCAAGAACCTTTCTGTCCTAATTGGCTATCTGTTTACCAATTGCCACATCATCTTGCTAATCCGCTGGGCTATATGTTTATTAAACTTTATGTTATGTATTCACATTTCATCTACTTAGTATAAGTACTTTTGACTTTACTATGAAATTTATTATGGCTATAAACAGCCCGTGTCTTGAGAAAGGTTGTGACTAATCTTACTAAAAGTAGCATGCATTAATCATGAATGTCAAACCAAGTTCAATTCTAGTCTAGTCTTATTAGGTTTTGCAAAAAAAATATTGGTTTAGTGGTGGCAAAATGGCCATTGAGCTGGAAAGTTCAATTTCATGTCGGGATATTCGTTTGCTGCGAATTTTTCAATTCCACTAACATGCAAGCCGGGTGTTGCATCATACCACAGGATTTGACGTAATGCAGTATGACTAGGCATACGGTTATGACATCATAAGTATAACAATCTTTTAACAAATTCAATATCATAATGAAAAAAGGGGTTTTTTACATTGCAATTGTTGCAAAGCGTGACATGTTCTTTGGCATAGAATATTCAAAAAAGCAGTATAAAATCCTTCAAATATTCACCTCAAATTAATAAAAGAACACTAAAGCGAACCCGCGGATTAAAGCTGTCATCACAATACTGGACGCTACAGATCACTTGAATTATCAATTGTGTACATTTTATGAAATGGTTTGAATTTTCCCAGGCTCTATAACGCAATTAGTCAAAACGTGAGACTGCGAGTATAACCGCCACAGCACAATAAATTTATAGCCATTATAATTTGCTGTTGTTTCAAGCCTAGGTGTCGCAAGATGTCCCTCCGTCGGTTCTTAACTTAATATTTGTTTATTGAATAAATATAAATATTAAGAACTCTTATAATAAATATCTTGATATTTATTAAGAGTCTATTGAATATATAAATATCAGCATGATTTATTTAAAAGCCGATGTACGTTACGAATGAATGCTTACACCCAGAAAGCAATTTATAGATAGCAAGTACCTACTACGCATCGAAACCATCAGAAATTAATATGTCAAGTGATTAACTCCAGCGCTACTCTGTGTAAGTACTCGTGTAGTGAAGCAATACGATATTACCATACATCGGTGTATTATTACTAGTAGCCGGGATCAGTGATGCAACGCAACTGTCGCATGCAGCTCCTAATATTAATTTATGTATATAACGCCCACATAGAAAACAGGTGATTCATGAACTTTGTAGGTTTTATTTTATTTTTGTCTGATATCGGTTTGCAATTTTCTAGATTTGGTTGTGGATAGGTGTTGTGTTTTAATTACAGAAACTCTAAACGATTTTATTGCAAATAAGTTGTGACAAAATTTTATAGACGTAATCGTTTATGAAAAAAATGCCAATATGTCTATTGCGGGCCTAATTTTTTTAAGACTAGACTAACTAGTACCTAATGTCATCACATTCTCCACCATTAGGAAAATGAGAGTTAAAAAAAAATATACCGTTTTACCGTACAGTAAAATGTTTGTATGATCTCTGAAGGAATTACAATTCGAAACCACCGGTGTATTATACAGATTTTTTTAGAAGCTTTCTCGTTCATTATGTTTGCAAAATCAGCTAACAGTGCTAAAGTTTTGATTCAATCTCATTAATGTCCAAATGTTTTACATCGGTACTTAAAAGGATATTTAAATTTTGTAGTTTGTGACAAGGAACACTAAAAATAATTACTTTATGTAAAGATAATAATGTCAACGCTTAAAGAATTCGTGGTCCAACTCCGCTTAAACGATCCAAACGTGAAACAAAAAACATCCAAATTGCCTAATTAAAGTCAAAAGCTAAGTATACATACTTCCCTTTATTTTAAAATTCAGTTCTTCGCAAACGGCAAAGCCTTGAGACCGTTCATAAAACGTGGTGCGTAAAAACAAGTGATAAAAACAAAAGGCGGTCGTGTAACACAAATTAACATCGTAAAAGAGGACGAACCGAACGAATGTGACCCAATTACTGGTGAAGCTTCCTCGTTGCGATGTCGACGGACGCACGGTGCTTGGCGATGGCATGTCCCATGAACGGCGAGCACGTACTTAACAAGCAGTTCCCAGAAACATAAACATCATCTCCCAAAATTGAGATACGAAAATTTCAATCTTTGCAAAAACTTCCTCAAACTTGTGTTTCGATACTCCATAACACTGAGTAATATCAGAATTATGGATACCGGCTAAGTATTTATATAGATTCTTAGTCTATAATATTGAAATCGATGTAAGCATAGTGATGACATCAAAAAATTCATATTTCATAATGGTAATTAAGATGTATTAGACTTGTCAACACAACAACTAGACCACCCATTACTCAAAGAAACCAATAATACATCGGATGTTTACTAACAGTCACATTATTTTAAGGGTTCATTACCCTCCTAGTCTCATTTCTAATTACGTTCCATAGAAAACAGACACTGCACCTAGTAATGGACACCTATAAATAGGTCAGAGAAAGCTCTATGAAATTAGAAACGCTCCAGAGTCGACGCCGCCCTTTGAAATATGTAGTGAGCAGATAATTAAGATAGGCAAGCTTCTTACATCTATTAAAATATTTTCAAAATCAAACATCCAATGCTTCCAAGTAAATAAATTGAGACATTCGTTCTAGCTACATCTAAAAATACTTCAATTTAGCAAATGTTCATTAGAAATTCTGAGAACGACGGGATATGAAACATTTCGAGGAATATTCCGTTTGTATAGTTTTATTACATTGCATTTATCTAAATATAGGTTTGAGGACAATATACGATTGAAATATTAGTTTCAATAATAAACAAACTATCAACATTTTAACAAGAACACTGTGTTCTTACTTTGTTTTGTATTCACTGTGTTAAATTCTGATGATTTCATCCAGTTTATATGAAACGTTCAGAATTATTTGGTATGTGTAATTACTATTTTTCTATTTGTAACAAATTCTCAGTAGCAGCACGGAGTCTAGAGATTAAGAAGAACAGGAATAGGCTCGCCCTCTATTACGTGAAACTGATACATGGCGAAATGTGGGTGGAGATATGCAACTCTGCTAACCCCTCCGAGGAATGAATGAGGACGTGAGGTTGTGAATGTATATAAGAATTACATTTTAATTTGTTATGGATTGATACAGTGGCAGTACTTCCATAGAAGCCCAAAAGCTCATCTTGCCTTACAAAATTCCGAATTATATTCTTTAAGCTTTACATCATTATTTAACAAAAGAAAGTTGACATATAAATGAGAATATATACTGACCCCAAAATAAACAATTATAAACTAGACATTACACAAATAACGTATAACGCTTTTGGGCCACTATGGAAGTACCGCCACTAGACTGATAAATATTACTTGTAATCTAATTTAACTTTTGCGCTGGCAGAATAAATCATGCCTAATAAATATTTTATGATCCACGGCTACTTTATTCTAACGTCACCTAACTTAACATTGAGAAGGAAGGAAGGAGCGTAAACCTGGCGTTCGGTATAGCGATCTAAACTTTAATCTAGGAGAAGAAATATGGAGGTCTCGTCATTTGGTATATACAAGACGCTGTTATAAAAATGAGCTGCTAAATGCTGAATTATAACTAATAACGAAATTTCGTAGAGACATTTGAAATGAAAAATGTTTCAAGCCAATCAGCGAGGATGCTTAGATTAAAAATCGAGCACAGGAAATTTTATTTTTCTATAAAACACAAATCAAAAATACTTGCAAAAGACGAAGACGTATACGAGTATGAGAAGAAGTATACAAGTGCATAATGATTAAATTTGACAATACCTGCCCCGCACAACACGTGCTCACTACTAAACCAGATAAGATATATTTCAACCAGGGATGTTATGGAGCTCCGTAACCGTAACCGAAACTATCGGATATCCGAAATAAAAATATATCCGTAACCGTATCCGTATCCGTTTCAGAAGTTTCGAATAGTTTCGGATAGTTTTGTATAAGGGTGGAGTCTAAAAATAAAATAATAAGTTTGTTTGTTATTGGTGTATTTGTGTATTTGGGTGTATTTATTTATTTCTAGTCATAACATAACCTCTTTCATAACTAATTAGTTTCTTATTTAGGAGTCGATACTTAATTTAAGAAATTCTTGTGTTAAGTAGAACTACTTCACTGAAACTTCATCTTAAATGAAAACACTGTGATAAGTACAAAAAACAGTTATTGTTGAAACAAAATATACAACAAAACCAAAAACATCCAAATAGCTGACACCTTTATAAAACAGATATATTTTACTTTAATCTAATATCCGTAACCGAAACTATCCGAAAATTACGGATAATCCGAAATAATTACATATCCGTAACCGTATCCGAAACCGATATAATTTTATTCCTATATCCATATCCGTATCCAGATCCGAAATATCATATCCATAACATCCCTAATTTCAACCTCCTAAAAGAGATGTATTTTTAACTTTCCTCCTTGGTGTGTCATGCAGTGGGTTTATTGGTATTTTTATGACCGTCGAAGGATATGTTGGGCCCGATTCATTGTTCTCGACCATGTTGAACCGTACAAACTCACAAAGCATGCCTCATGTAATATCATCTTTAGGTAAACAATTTTAGAACACATGCGTGCGAACAAGTTAGTCATTAAGTGCTATCGTTCCTAGAATAAGATATAAAATGTGATGATCATTATATCATTCATTATTTTATTCTTAAGCGTAATATCAATTAGATTTCTCATTTACAGCATTTAATAAATGTGACTTACTAAGTAGTACCACTATCCCACAAAAGCTTGTACGAAACTAGAGCTTTAGACTGAATAACACATGCCTATCCTATTCCGATGAGTCAGACAAAAAAACCTTACCTAGTATTTCACTTATTTACTCAACAATTCAAGTCATGAATTCTCATAAAAGAAAGAATTTATACACTTAATACATAGTGATAAATATGTAATGTAAGAAAAAAATGCATTACTTTGACTCAGGTGCATTTAATTATAAGGATATAATTATCCGCGTAATGTCAGTCATTTATGGATATTTAACAAATGTTTTCAATGTGGTCAAGGATTACTTGTAACATTTACGATTTTAATGTTTTCTTTTCATTATTATAAATATTAAAAACTATGTTATGCTATGTCTATGAATAATTTATATGTACGAAACATTAAAAATATTTATGCAAAGTATGTACCTACTAAATACAAATTTGTGATATAGACATTGGAAAGGACCGAGAAGTGTGAGAGCTGAGCATTTCATTAAAACCGACGCCCGACCACCCCGTTTAAAAACAACTTGTCTCGGCAGTTTTTTAACGAACACCTCTTAAAGACTGCCAAAAGAGCGTCTTCCTTCCTTGAGTGTGTGCAACGCGTTTCCTTACCGTGGACCTACTTATTACCACCGAATAGATAGCCCGTATAGACGACAACAACTATGGAATATTCTTCGAGCGCCTTCTATAAGCTTAAGTTCTCAAAGTAAAAATTGGCACTACCTATATATGTTTGACTATGAAAGTAAATCATTTATTAAAATAATCAAATAACGAGTGGGTGTTCATGTACGGCGGTAGTTATAATAAACATCAAGGCTAATGCGCATCAGGAGGCGTATATTGTGTTAACTTGATAATAACAAATATTTTGCGAGTAAACAGAAGAATAACACCATTTAAAATAATAGACTTGAGCTAAGAGTACCAATCATGGGTTTTTGAACTTGATGTTTCGTAGTTACAATGTATAAGAGGAAATAAAAACTCACTTTAAAAGAAAAGATCGATATCGATGGGATAAAGAGTTTATAAACCAAATTATACGACCGTTCTGAATGAATACCCATAATTAATACCAATCACCATGGATATCTTACATTAATCATATTTATTTAACAAATAAAATGTCTATATGCCACCCAATTCTAAGGAATTTTGTACCACAGAGGAGATGATAACAAAACCTATTATCCAAATCCTATAAAGGCATTTGACGGCATCATTAATGAACGTCCGAGACTAAGACAGGATTAGTTTGTTCAAAGCTGATAACCTGCGAGCTAAACAATGTAACATTAATCTAAACAGTACAGCATTCTATAAGGTAATCTTACTAACGGCACCTTGGAATTAGTTGTTGCCTGTAATGGTACGTACCCTGTTGGTAGGTCCTAAATTTTAGATAATGTTAATTTTTTATACAAACAGTCTTTAACAAATTCAGTTTCAATTATAATTAGCACGTTACCGTTAATGAGTGTCCTCTCCTTCTGTATTCTTTTGATCAGCCAAGGCGATGATGATGATAATCTTTGAATATCGACGCAAGGGTTTTGGAAGTTTTGGTGACCATGCCAAGGATCAAAAACGCAATAAATATTGTATTGACGTTACGAAAGATGAAGTTACAGTAGAGCCGTCGGTTTCATCCTCAGAAACGGGGGCTCAGCTTTGCAGCCATATAAATGCCAGCAGGTGAGTTATGAGCCACTCGTGTCATTGATTATGAGATGTAATTTTAGCCATAGTACTCTAGTACACTGGCTTGACCTTTGATTTAGAATAGCGGCCAATGTCATATCGTGTTACAATTGGTATAGCATAACGAAATTAATACTCCAAGAGTGAAAGTACCTTTATTTACATATTTGTTAGCTTCACCGTCTTATATTCACTCTTTAGTGCAAGGTCGTTTCTAACTTAATATACCTTAAGTATGTACCTATGTATAACTAATAGAGCAGTGTGATGCAAAAAGCAACAATATATACATAAGACGGATCATATTTTTTTTTTCTCAAATCCTTGATATAGATAGCTGGGCCAGATAGCTCATACTTAACAATTTGTCGTTATTTTTGTGCTACAGAAATTTAAGCTAAAAGTTAGTCACAAGCGGACATCGGATTTTTGACGATTCGTTATAAAGAGCACAATGAGAGAAAAATAACAACCAGAAAAAAACCTGATGAACAGTGCAAATTGACTATGAAGCTATTAACACATAACCCATTTAACACATATCTGCAACATAGTTTTTTACATAAAAGACATTTCTTTCACACTACATTGTTGTTGTTCAAATACAGACAAAAGAAAAAAAACACATCCAGTAAAAATCTTCACAAAAGAGAATCAATAAACTCCACAATACGAGAGCCAGAAGCAACAGCTAGCAAGCCATAAAACAAGACACAAAACAAACACACAATAAACCACCGCCATAGACACACAAGCTCGAGTTGCCGAGTTCAAATTACTAGAAATAGGCATTCTTATCACGATATCCACGTTTCATATGCATTGGAAATCAGTCCGCGAGGCAAGAAAGGCTATTTGTGAATAATATGTAGCCCGGACGAGGAAGTGTATTATGCCTATCATATAAATATGCAAATCGGGAGATAGCTGTACGTGTCTGCACCTACGAATCATACAGAGGAGCCCTACGTGACATTTTATTATATGAATATGGTAAGCTTTTTATGAGATTGTTATGTTATTGAATATAATTGAGGCTTAATACTCATAGAACATATTCAGAGAATAGTCACCGCGGAGAGCTGCCCTGATATTTGACCAACGATAGTCAATATTATTGTTCAAATTTCTTCTCTCTTGTCCCCAATGGAGTAAACTATATTTCAGAGTAATAATATTCTAATATTCGACATTAAAAAAAATTGTTTCTGATTTGAATAAAAGAATAAAATGACACTTTCATATATTCGCTAGTACGAGTATTAAATTTATATGTGTAGGTTCATTAATGTCCCTATTTCGGAGTTACCCATCGAGGAAACGATAATCCCAAATTAGTTTAATGAGGATACTAAAAGCTGGTACTTAACAGGTAATGTATTACAACTAAATAGGTTAATGACAATTGCTACCAACATAATGGTCCAACCTCATTTGAATGAATTAGCAAAGCTTTACTAGCACACAAAACAGAATGAAAAGACTTCTACGAAAATTTCAAATGTAATTAATTTATTAATTAAGTAATCAGTAATTTTTTTATTATTTATTTATACAAAAAGACACTAACAATTTTCACATTCATACACGATACTAAGAAAATTGAGGGTGAATTAAACTTCATATGCCTACAGTCATTGTTAGAATACGCCTTTCAGTGCTCCTCTCTGCTATTTATGGTATAAACGGCAAACAATTTAAACAATATTTCCTTATCCACATCAAACAATGGCATTGTAACACTGTCCAGAAACTCGACTGATCCTCATCAGATATACAGAGCAGCAACGTGAAGTAACGCAGCAGTACAGATGGATGTACTCAAGTCAAACGTCAAACAAAAGCTTTTAATTCACATCGACAAGGAGATTGATCGACCGGCTCGCGGCCCTCGCCACCGAACAAACGCAGCAACCAGCAAGAACAACTAAAGTCGACAGGACAAGAGGAACAATGCATTGCATAATGTACACGTGCGTCGTGCTATGCAATCAACACGTCATTGTTGTTACTTCGCAGATGCCGTTACAGAAATAACAATTTATTTGCGTCCATAGGAATGTAGAGCATTTTTTGATCGATTTTGCCACTATTAACTTGCTTTGGAATTACAACACAGCGGGAAAGGAAAAGTTATGTTTTTAGTGAATCTTATTGTTTTATTTAAATTTTAAAAATCTATGCTTTCCTATCTACGGAATAATAATAATCAACCATTGCAATAAAAGAAACCTTCAGCTGCAAAAACAGAATAATTGTTAATACGCTTTTAAAATATATACCTATGTATTTTTATTGTTTGTAAAAAAAACATTCACATAGCAAAATAAAGAGCCAAAGCAACATGCAATAGTGTCAATTGACGTACTCTTAATTAATGTGTGAATCTTAATATTACTACAACAATGCAGTAATATGTAAACTGGTACTAAAATATCTGGAAACTGATTTTACCAACAATGATGCCGTTACTCGTGTACTACTTTATAATTAATCATCAGATAGTTACTCTTACTTGAAAGAGCGTGGAACAAAATTTGTACCAAATATAAAGACAGTGAAAATAGGAAATATCATCTACAAATGTCTACAAAATGCTGAAGTTGAGTATGGCTCATAATATTTATGAAATATTAAGATTTCTATATATCTACATAAATAATTTTACGCAGTTATTTAGAGCTTTATTATAATTTGAATGTATTCTATTTAATTTGTAAAATAACATAAAAGAACATATACAGTGTTTCTTTTTATTTCAGTTTCTACAACGACACACTGAGTTCGTCTTTCAAAAGAGTTTCGAGAAGTGCATTATGCTCGCAGTCACCTCATGACAAACGATGTTTATTCCACGTTCAGTCAGTGTACTCCAGTCGGTCTCGACAGAAATCCATTTATAAATAGCTCGGATTGTTGGAGAATCACTTAAACGTGGAGTGCAGATACTCGTCGCACACTCCATGGACATTGCACTTGATGTTACTACCCTGTGTCCTTCTTGTCTAACTAAACATTGGTGCCTGGTTGTTTTATCGTCCGAAATGCAAATGCTTTTATAAATTTATTTTCCATTATCGTTTATAAACAAAAACTGAAACTTTCAATGACTAAAGGAGTATGTACTAAAACCCTACATATCATATGAAATACGAAATCTATTTTAGGGAAAACTAGTGCTCCAGCTGTTGGACGCATGTAGCCTATATACACCCTCATGGGTGTATATCAGAATTATAGACACAACCCAGCTAAATACATTTATTCACTCACTATTGAGATACCTTTAAAGTACAAACTACAATATGTCGTGTTTGTATTACGGACCGTAATATTTTCCCATGGTCGTATCATAATAATAGTATTAAAGCTATATTTCTTCAGCGCGGCGTTTTACTTTTAATCACACGTAACAGTATTATGTTATTAATGCCGATTGTATCTCCTGGTGAGGTCGTAAAATTGTAACGAGCATTGGCAGCAAGGTGAAACGCCAATTACGAACAGGAACAGGTTAAGTCGCAAGATTCAGCGAGATAACCCACTTGCTTACATCGTATGGGGCTCATATGTTGATGAGCCAGTACAAAAATAAACAACGCCCCTTTAACATAATTCAACATTTGGTCTTCATGGTCCGTCGCGTATGGATTTTTAGAGCTCATGACATCATCCAATGTGTTTCCATTTAGACCACGGAACGTCGTTGGCTGTAATGAAATCTGTGCAAAAAATCAAGACGCGCGTAATGAATAATGAACGCACAATGGAGTGCTTGCAAGTCACATGACTTGTGTCATTGAAAATTAAAAAAAAGCTTTATGAATCACAGCTTCACATCAACAGCTAAAGCACATGGGAATAAAACCGAAATAAAAAAAAATACAAAAGTGAGGATCTCAAGAATACATTAGATTAAGGACACAAATACATCCAGTTATAATAAAACAAAACAAATGACGTGTCACAACAACCATCAAACATTACCACCGCTTACCTTGCTGTCCACATAGAATCCGGGAAATGACTGTCCGGATGCGTGCAACAACAAAATACATAGATTAGTTTACATCGTAAAACATATGTTTAAATAAAACTACTCGGATAGAAACAGGTGAAAACAAATTACAGACTTATAATAAAATATATAAATAATAATACTACTTCTACTGTTGAATCCCGTTTCTATGTTTAAGTCGGATTAGGCCCTAGGTCACCACGCTAGCGAGCTAGCTGGCTTAGTACAGATTAAAACCTCGCACACTTTAAAAGTATCTCGTAGAGATTTCTTATTTAGATATGTGCAGGTTTCATGTCCTGTTTCTGTGCCTTTAACCTTTAAAATGTGTGATTATCGCTTACGAATATACGCATATGTACCTTTAAAATGTTAGAGAGTTAGTCTGTGGTTCGAACTCACGACCACCACATCTGTCCACGTCACATTGTGCACTACATTAATAAAAAATTACGAATTTTATTCAACGATAATATTTTTTCAAATATGTTTAACAATATGTGCATTATACGAATACAATAGAGTTATCTTATGTATTTAGGCATCGGATCTAAGGCACACAAGTCTATTATTCTTTTAATGTATTCATAAATAATTCTCAGTTAACTTTATATATTGATATATAGTATTATTTCCATGGAAATTTCTAGTACTTTTCCTACCAGTCAATAATATTTTGCAATCATATAGAATAAGATCCCAATACTCATTTTCGCTAATGTTATATTTAAAAAATGCTTAAGAAATAAACACAATAATTATATAAGGAATTCAGCCTTATTCATAACAATCTTAAAAGTCATACGTCTTCATGAGCAACGGAACTCGGCCACTTCGTGTATCCGTTTATTAGGAGGCATCCTGCCTTAGATTGATCGTAAAGTAACATTTGGCCGCATAACTTTAGTGAAAAAAAATGTGTGTCTGTAATGGTGGAGCCTATTGCAATGAATGTATATGGCGTTCTCTGCAATCAGAACAAACCCCTGGGCCAAAACGCAACTCACCCGAATTTTTCGGACAATAAATATGTCGCATAATTAAACAGATACTATATGTTTTGTGCTATCATAGTTTTAATTGGGAAAATTATAATATTGTAACATACATTTATGTTAGTTAAGATATTACGTTTTTGTTAATTTTATTTTTGAAAGAAGTATACTAAATATTCCAAAATGTCAAATAACCTTGTTGTCGTTTACTATTCCGTGACTGAGATTTCTAAATTCCTGAAATATTGCTACCATTCTATTAGGCACCCGACACTTTCTTCTTTCTTAGTTTTTCGATATTTTTTTCCCCAACGCACCTATGGTCAATATCTGTAATAGGCATTCTAGAATGGTGGCGATAGCTCGTTATTAAAAAAGCTGGTTCGCTTATTTATGTATTAATATACTAAAAAAACAATATTTATAACGAATGAAATTCCACTAACAACACCTCATCGATATACAAATTTGCATACAACAAACTGGTACCAACCGAACAACGCCGGAGGTGATTTTTTTTATCGTTGTTTTTTTAAGCCACAGTATCAAATGATAAGTTAATTAATTCATTGTATTAGCAAACTGCTTACTGTACACGTATGTTAAAACAACTTTTTTATTTTAGACAATTCTGGAGAACAGCCGAATCGTAGACCCAATTATAACAAAGTTATTGGCAGCATTTGTTAATTTAAGAGAAAATAAATTATGAATAAAGGATAATAAATTTATATAGATCATATTAAGGAAATTAAGTATAAAGTTGCTTTCTATGTGTTTTTGAAAGTGATACCGTATAAACAATTAAGTTTATCTAAAAAATGTTACCCTTTTTTGTTATACAAAAGATATTTTTTAAGAGTTCTAGTATTCGTTAAATAATTCGTCAAATTATATAGAAGAAATAAACTTAAAGGACATCAAAGCCCAAGTAGGACATCAAAGTTTATTGTAATTACCATTAAATATGGTTGAACACGGTCAACAGGGTATCAAATGGCAAATTAATGAGCTCATTATTATATTCGCAAATTGCGTATTGCGTCTATTCAAATATTTGTATCTGTCTTGCATCTGACAGTTATAATACAGTACGAGGGCAGTCCGATAAGTACTTAGCCTCACCGCCCGATGGCACCACTATCGTAAGATAAATTTACCATCATGTAGCACATCTTCGTAGACGGCTATTGTCAAAATTTCAGCCGAATTGGATTTGTAGTTTTGTTTTGACCGCGTGTGTAAGCGGACGTGTCCGCGGATTTTCGAAAAATGGAAAAAGAGCAATATCGGCCGGTGATTTGATTCTTGTTTTTGGAAGGGAAATCGCGCAGCGATATCAAAAAGCGCTTGGATGCTGTTTACGGTGACTCTTCTCCTTCAATGGCGACCGTCAAAAATTGGTTTAACGAGTTTCAACGTGGTCGCACGTCAGTTTTTGATGAGCCACGCCCAGGTGCCCCAAAAACGGCTACCACGGAGGATAACGTGAGAAAAGTCCCGATCTTGTATTGGCAGACCGCCGATTGAAGGTGCGCGAGATAGCTGAGACAGTAGGCATCTTAAAAGACCGCGTGGGTCATATCCTGCATGAAATATTGGGCATGAGAAAGCTGTCGGCTCGATGGCTGCCGCGTTTGCTCACTTCGGACGACAAGCGCATCAGTGACACAACTTCAGAGCAGTGTTTGACACTGTTTAGGTGCAATCCGAAGGGGTTTCTGCGTCGTTTCGTGACCGTCGACGAAACATGGATTCACTGGTACACACCAGAGACCAATAAACAGTCGAAACAGTGGACTTTACCCGGCGAATGTGCTCCGAAGAAGGCGAACACTGTCCCATCGGCCGAAAAGGTGATGGCCACCGTTTTCTAGGTTTCACAAGGTGTGATTTACATCGACTACCTGGAGAAGGGCAAAACGGTCACAGGGCTCTACTATGCCGAACTATTGGGCCGATTCAACGCTGAATTGTAGAAAAAACGGCTCCATTTGGCGAAGAAAAAAGTGCTCTTCCACCATGACAACGCACCGGCTCACACCTCCGCCGTCGCAACGGCCAAATTGGTCACATTAGGCTACGAACAGCTGCTCCATCTACCGTATTCTCCAGATTAGGCCCCGTGTGACTTCTTTTTGTTTCCAAACTTGAAAAAGTCCGTCGCCGGACAGAAATTTGAGTCGAATGAGGAGGTTATCGCCGCCACGGAGGCCTACTTTGTAGACCTCCAGAAAACGTTCTTTTCAGACAGCTTAAAGAAGTTGGAGCATCGCTGGGTCAAGTGAATCGAGTTGAAAGAAGACTGTGATGAGAAATAAATCGCCACTTTTCCAAAATTTTCGTTTTTCTTTTGTAGGCTAAGTACTTATCGGACTGCCCTCGTATTTGTAATGGGTAAGTAAAGTCGAGTTCCCACAGAGTATGGTGACCTACTTCGAGTCTTATACTATCTGTGATACCGATTCTATGTGACTGTTAAGCGTAAACAGTAAGTGAATGCGAAATGCGGTCCGGTGGCAGGCGAGCGCTTAAAATTATCGTCAATCAATTTACTGAAGTGCTTGCGCACGAGAATAGAATACACTGAGCAAATTACAATTACACACGGAATATATCATGAAAGTTAAATGCGTTTTGATTAATATAATGCTACTGTACTTACTGCTTGCACAAAATCAGTCACCCATAAGCTAATTTACAAGAGTCATAAACGTTAATAGCAGTCAAAATTCTCAACTACCTAGTGCAGTTAGTTGAAAGCCAGCTGTGAAATGAGATCGTCATAGGACGGTTGGATGTATTAATTATTTAAAATGTATACTTAATAAGAACTCAAAAGATTACCTTGTTAAAAATTATCTTTTAAGGTAGGTATAATTATTAGAAGTCCTTATTTAGAATAGCATCAAAAAGATTTATTTGTATTAGTACTCGCGTTGGGGTGCCCGCCTATAAATCCAATAGATTGAATAGACCTTTTGAGTAACTTTACGACATTTTTAAGATAAAGTTTGTTGCGACAATGTTGCCGGAATCGTTATTAAAACAGCATTATAAAATCCAAAGCAGGATTAATAAAACGATTTCCGCAATTGCGCAAACTAAACTTCTATACAAAATGACTGCAACAAGCGAGTTCAAGCCAAATTAATATAGGAACAAAATACCTATAATGTGAAATATTTTACTTGAACATTCACCGCATTCAATTACAAAGACACGAATCTAACAGTAGATTTGTCTTTTTATTCTGTAGAAAAGGCTAGCAAGTGCTGCAAGCGTGTGTTTAATTTTGATTTATGCGGAGTGCTTGGCGCATGCGCCTACGCATCGCCACAGTCTTTTTGTATTCGATGCGCAAGCGACGCACGACGCGACAAAAGTGTTCCTTCTTATTCATATTCACAATCATATGATTACACTGAATAAGAATTATATTAAAATTTATAAATAACTTAAACAGAATTATGAACGTCGTTTACAGCTTAATGGTTATAAAGCTTAATTTAAAGCTTACGGTGTAGCGAATTATGTATTCTTGTATTAATAGGAGAATTTATATTTCGGTTAACGTAACAGGTATATTTTTGGTAAGTTTATAATAATATTAACAAATTGATAAAGATATTTCTGTGCAATTTTGAATTCTGTTCTTTCTTCACTAGCGATAATCTCCAAAAATAATACAAAGTCGTTGCAATTATTCAGTGATTCACAAAAATAGGTTCAAATTATTTTTTTAACGCAGCTATTTTATTACAACATGACAAGATACTTTCTTTATAAAAGATGCAGCTCGTGTTTTAATGATTTAATATCGAATGTTTCAGTACATTAACACTGCGTATATGAATAAAAAAGCCTGTATCGCATTAACAACAGACCACCCGATCTGTTGATTTAAATAAATTGCAAATTCAAAGCGTAGGCAGACCACGCGCCCGTACATTAGTTGGTGCAATCACGCGGGTTCACAAAATGAACTACAAAAACCGATACTGGCACTTATCACATGGCAAATTGCTCTCGAACGTTCCAAAGTTGCCAAAGAGCTATGGCAAAATATTGACGTAAACGTACGCCGATGATTGCGGCCGTAATGATTATAATCATACCGAAATGTCGGGCAATTTAGATATCGCGCTAGTGCGTACTCCGACATCGACACCGAAAAACACTTTCACCGCACTAAAACGAGAGCTGTAGGACATAACTCAACAGTCAGATTCAGACTTAGTACTACACCAAGATAGATTTCTCTTGTATAGGACTCACAAAACAATAAGCTACTCTGAATAATGAACACGGTATGTAGAAGGTTCGAATGGATCGACAAAGTTAAAGTCAATGGTAAAGACATTACCAAATCATAAGGAATCTCCCTCACCAATAGACTCATGTAAGCTGTAGCTGTACTTTAGTTTTCATAGTTCGGGCAGTCTATAGAGTGACGCTACCATTTCTTAAATGCAAATCCACTTGTATCATAAAGCGATGGAATTTGAACCCTCGTAATTCAATTCAAAGATTTCTTAGTTCGTACAAGCTTTTGTCCCGTCGAATTAAAGCTATTCCCTCTGGTTTCTAAGCAAGCTTGTGGTCTACGTAATACTTCACCACGAAGGTAGGTTATAATGCCACCACAGGCGCATATTCAATCGAATAGTTTATTTTATCGCGACGCAGTGAAAATTTAAAGACTTAATTAAAAGTAAGAATAATCCATTAAGGAGAACTCAAAGTGTTTATTGTCTTTATATTTTATTAGCAATAATTTAATACTCCTATGTTTAATGCAGATATTTTAGTACCGCGATTAACTAACTAGAAGACAGTAACTTAACGTAAAGGGTTACTTTCGAGCAAGATTTGTATTGTAAACTTCTAAACCATTAGTGGTGTTGTCACTTGCAGTAATATGCAAATGTAATTATGTATTATAACTGGCCTATGTCTTGAAAAATAGTAGGTTTAACTTAGAAAAATACTTATGTACACGCGTTAGAAGTTATACTTCATACATAAATATATATTTTCTTAAATAATATATTATAAAATAATATTTTAATAACTTCATGGTGTCGGTTTTTCATGACAGTGTGCGCGCGCATCGTAATAACTTCAAAAATATGTCAATCCCTTTTTATTACTGTCACTATTCTACATTCTTAAAATTTAAAACAAACTTTTTCTGAATAACTTTTTGGTGTCGGTGTGCGCGCGCATCGTAAAAAATCACTCTCATCATTTTTCCCTAACGCGCCAAAAGAAGTATAACTTCAAAAATATCAAAATATACAGAAAATTGGATAACAACTTCTTCATGTTGCTATGGGTGTAGCCATAAGACGTTTATATTTAACAAAGAAACCAAAATTTTCACTTTAAGATTGACCTTTCTGATTAAATGCCGACGCGTATCGGGGGTTCCGTCGTTATATGGATGACTTACAATCACGCGAACAAAATGACTTCACACGCAACGGACTATTTCAAGGTAATTTTTTATTAAAAAATTTAATTCATTATCAAAGTTTTTTAGTTATTAAATGTATCGTTTTTTTTTTATTAAAACACAAGTATTTTTTACCTTTGTAATTATATTCTATGATTACAACAAACAGCCTTTTATACAGAATAATATTTTCAAATCAAATTTGCTTCCATCCTTTTATGGTAGTGCAAAGTTGACCTCACTAACTTCCCACTAATGAAACAATCCTGCCGGCCCATTCTTTACCAGATAAATAGAAGTCACATCAAACTGACATTTTCCTGGTTAAATATTCTTACATTCTCCCCACTGGAGTAATCCCAACCACCTACGAACTAATATAGACTAAGCTCATTTATATAAGATAAAGCAATCACGTAACTGATATCAACGGTCCGATCTTGCTAAAAATATCGTGAGTAACAGGATGCAAATTATTCTATATCCTACATAGGCTTCCCCTAAAGAATTCTAAAGCGATCTGTGAGAAACGGCCAGCGTCTTCTCGGGGCGGATGTGAGGTACATAAATGTATTAAAAGTAAATAAACTCGCTTCATTTAACTTATTTAATTTACTTTGTAAGATGTATAAGTATCAAAATGAATTATATGTTATCATTGATTTTAAAGAGGAAAATAATTAATAACTTATAATCCCATGGTAAAGGGCTTCTGCTTTCGGAAATCTGGAGGTCTCGGGAGCGATACTCGGTTGGGCCATAGAAACATTAATTTGAATGCCATCACTCATTTCGCATTTCATGAGTTATCTAATATTAAGCCAAAAAAATAAGTAATTCATGAGTAAATATTAAATTTCATGAGTGAATATTAATATTAAATTTCTATAAAGGAAGTAAAATTTAGGACACGTGCACCTTTGAGAGCCCTAAAAATGGCGTATTTTTTATTTCTTTCAATAGGTTAAAGTGCGTTAATCATAGACATAGAGACTGCTCAGCAGTGAACATTTATGGACGAACATAAGATAGCTATATTGAACAATACAACTTACTCTGAAAACGGACAAGTGTCAATCTTCCAACCTTTTACGGCATTGAGCTCATGTCTACAAGCCCAGAAACCTCAATGCACGATAAGGGTACCACAAACAATTCACTGTAAATATTTACTCAAAGCAAATATACGGAGTAAGTCAATATGATGGCATCATTGAAACTTTCCTTTCAAGAAAGTAATGCTTTTTCACGCTTCATGAATTCTTCATCGGGTCGGTCGTAAGGATAGCATAAATACGTTTCGCCATAAGTCCCTGGGAGTACCACGGGGATACTAGTATTTGAATAAGGAACAGTAACAACTACTGCCATCTATTTTAATTTTTAGGAGCGGACGAATTTAACTATCTCTCTATACCTATAGCTGTAGAATCTCGTCATGAATAGACCCGCCTCGACCGGGAAGGTAGATGCTACTGTCTTGAACTACACTAAGGTAAATCACCAACTGCGATAAAATATCTTGCCTAATTTCTTCCTTCCTTTCCTATGTATTTTTGAAAACCTGATTACCTAATTACTATTTGCAAGTGTTGTTCATAAGCAGCTGTAAACATTTACCATCAGAGGAATCACACACACTTTCTCATTATCAAACAAAAAATACCTACTGCAGACAAATGAGACAGGTTAGTAAGTAATGACTGCCTTACAAAATTCAATTACGAATCAATACAAAAAACATAAAGAGCATGAGAAATAAAAAGGTCATTAAACTTGTGAGACGAGATGTGCACGAATTAGACGGAACTTATTAACGTCGACAACGCGTCTCATCCGGTGCTTAGATTAAAAACTCAAGACTTACTCTTAGTGAACATTAAGCCTGTTACGGCGGATATATTAATTGATGCTATAACAGAACTTAAGCTTAACCAGTACGTATAACAATTTATACTGCAATAATTTGATACAATTATAACATACAACATACGCGCTTACTGCTTCTTACAGAGCACTCTGGAAATCTTTGAGGGAAGCCTATGTCCAGTGGATGATGATGACATACTTGAGAAATTCCTTTTCAAGAGCACTTTCTCAGGTACGCAATATAGCTAACCACTTTTATTTTCCCATTAAAAATAAATTAAGAATTGTTAATTTTTTTGGGTAAATTCAATGAATAGGCAGCATACCCAAAAAAATATTTGTAAAAATTGTATCTTTACTTACTTAGAAACGTGCAGTGTCCAAGTCCGGTACGGTCTTTTTTTATGTGGAACTATGTTTAAAAAAAAAGTAAATTCACAACTGTTCCAGTTTAAAAGCTGCCGGCTTATGAGGCCGCGCGTATCGCCGAGACGATTGAGTGACGTGCCCACAGATGAATACACGAACATTTCCTATTTAATACACCGCAGCCATCGGCCTAACTACGTCTACTTGACAGATCGACATAATGAACCTAAATGTACTAATACGATGTACAACTAACAATCAAATACAACGATAATTTAGATTTTAATCAAGCGATGTAAAGGTGTTTCGAAAAGATATACCGCTTATGACGTGATAATAAGTGAGATATTTTCCCTTTTTATACATGAATAGATTGTGAATTGAAATTTCTTTTTAAATATTAACCTAAACCAATTTAGGGACTTATTCAATTCACTAGATTTGTTTAGGGAAAAGATAAAATCGTGTTGTTATTTTAACATCCTCCGTGATTTGATCAAAACCCCGTTTTTATTAAGATAAAGTCCCTGCGACATATATACGAAAATATTTAAAGCCTAAGCGTAAAGCATTAGAAAAAGACTTATCGTTTTCGTTAAGTCAAGTTACATATTATTTGAAAGCCCCGTGGCGCAGTTGGCTGGATACCAGCTTGTGAATCGAGAGGCCGCCGGTTCGATCCCCGCACCGAGACAAATGTTTGTGTGATCCACAAATATTTGTTTCTGGTCTGGGTGTTTGTGAGACCAAAAAGCATCTCGTAGTTTCTGATACCCACGACAGATGACTTGCATCCTAGTGTGCATCCTACATATGTATGTGACTGTTCGGCGAATTTATTTAATTTATTCTATAACAACAGTAATTAAAACACAATTTCTAACTATTTTGTGCAGTAAAAGTAAAAACACTGTAGAACTACATTTTCGTTTTACAGGTAAAAAAATTATATTTTAACTTTCGGAAACGTTGGTAAAAAATTAGCTCAGGACTCTTTTCCGCTTAAAAGCGATCCAGCCTATTTTAAAATTATTCAATTTTCTATTAATTTTAATACTATTTCACCACTACATTCTATAGTAACATCAAATTCATCATCACGCAATGCATCGTTTCAGAATCATCTTGTATAACAAGATGCCCTAATGAGAGCAGAAAAGCGGAACAGCCAAATTGACAACAACGGTAGTAACACTCTTAGCGTAATGACGACATAAAAGTAGGTCTAATGCATCATTACGAGTAGACTTTTATTTGCGACGTGATTGATAACATAATTGCAACAAAAAAGTCGTATAAATCACTGGTATAATACATCGTGGCAATCGTGGCGAGAATAAATTAAAATGAAGTCTGTAGGTAATTGATTAAATTCAAGTGTTTTATTAAGTAACATAAATTAGTCCGTCCAGATTTTAAACGTTCAAATGTTACCAAAAGTGTTCAAATACTAACACTTTTCGGAAAGGCTTGATTGTATCGAATGACAAAAGATTATAATTCATCGTCGGTCGTTACTTGATACTCTATTTGGGCAGTGCCTATGTACCATAAGGCACATTGTTTTTACGTTTACAATATCTTGCATTTTACAACAGATGTTCGTGAGTGTGGGGTGTATTTATTTAGTTATAGTCCTATCCTATTTATCTAAAATAAGTAGATTTAGTTAGCATCGTTTGGCATTCTGGAACGTTTTTTGTTGTTGTAAATAACAACAAATGAATATAAATATAAAAATAGTTACGAAATTCACACTGAATATGCGAAACAGCTGTCTGCATATATTAGCACCGGTACAAAAGTTCACGCTCTATTGCAATCGAATTTAGCAACATAATAACGTCCGGCTTAGGCTTGATTTCATTGTCATAAATCATGAAAAACACTTCATGAAGGCATTGTTCGCTGATTCGTATGACTAACAAAAAATATATTAGATGTAAAAAAATGTACCATAACAACACACAAATTAGCTTTATTGCTTTTTTTTTCAACATTCCAGACGCGGTTTTATAACAACGAAAACGCAATTTTTTTTGCTTTCAAACATTTATTGAATTGTTTTTACATTTTGACTAGTTGGTCGATTGTCGTGAAGTAAGTTTGCGTGGTGCTTTCTTTATTATATAACTGCAATATTGTACACAGAAAAACTTAGTGAAAGTGATTGAATTCCGAACAAAAATATTGTAGACAAGCATTTGAGATGTAAAACTGGGTCATTTCTGTCGGACGCTATACCAACTCGATCAAATTTTGAACTTAACAAAGCAAAATGTACACGCATGGTATATACAAGAGTAATCTCGAGAAATTATCGTCAATTTTAAGTATAATTTATTACATATATCACGCAAATTTGTTTACCACATGAAACTGTCGATATTCTAATATTAATTTTATACGTTTTTACGTCAAATCAATAAGCACAACCTATTAGTCTTGCACTCTGAAGTTTCCTTAACTGCTACATACATTCACGACAATAAATTCTCATAACTTTATAAAATGTGTAACTTAATAATACTATAACAAATTTCAGATACTTACAGCAAGTTCCTCACTGGTGTATGCCGTGAGGATGCGCCTGTCCTGCTGCAGGACGCAGTAGAACGGCTCCCAACACAGAGGCACCCCCACGGCCGCACCACCCACCGCGCTTGCAGCCGCATCTATGAAAAAAAACATTAATTTCTTATATACGTACTGACACCTTTATCTCATAAGAGATAGGCAGAGGTGTGTTTCTGCATCCACTTTTCACCAATTATAGTAGTCCCGCATAATAAAGAGCGAACTTGATGCAATTTTTCAAACACATTGCCAGACCCCGTACTGCTACTGAGGATTTTCTTAATGGAAAACCCAATAACTCTGCGCGACCCGGAAACCGAATCCACACCCACGTGTCGCCAGGTATGTATCAGTCCCGCGTAATAGGGGGACGAGCCTATTGCCGTTTTCGGGCACATGTCCAGACTCCGTGCTGTTACTGAGAATTTCCTAATGGAAAAACCCGGTAACACTTTGCCCGACCCGGGAATCGAACCCAGGACCTCTACGTCGCACGGCACATACCTTTTCTTATATTTGTAAAATTCACGTTTTAAGGCAATAAGGAGGGGAATGGAATATAGCCGTTCACGAAACGTGAGAAACAAATTAATGATTTAGCCCAACAATATTTGTCCGTTAGGGTCAAATCGTGCAACTCACTAAAATGATAAGATATCAGAGGTGAATAAGTTGCATGTAGTGAATGTAAGTTTTACAACAATCATAAATCTTTTCCTATTTAATAACTACAATAACTAACTTTATACGCCTATTTTAAATTTTATAGTAAAATATATAATTTTTATCTAGCCAGAGCTTTTCTTTCACTGGGAATGGATAACTTTTAAAAGAACAACATTAACAGGCAGTAGAAACTTTATTGTCACACATTTATTCATATGTATATTTATATTAATTTCGTACGATACTGACTTTCCACCATTAATTTCGCGAGAGAGATAAATCCATATGGAACTATTTAAAATGCTGATACACACCTTTGTTTCAAGACCCAAACTATAAAATACGGTTTATGAATATGGGGAGAGTAAACATTAATATAGTGTTAAGATTAACAGCCTCATCCGTTTAAAATTCAACATCTTATTGCCAATTCTTAAAGCAATCCCGTGCCCGGTGACAGAAATGTTTTATGAATCCATAAATATATTATGAAAGCAAAACTCTATATTTCATAGAACACATTTAAAACTGATTTAAAAAATGTCATAGAAATATAATATCTTTGTTCTAGGATCAATAAAAGTCAAGCGTAGCCGATATATAGGACTCTCGCTGATTTATTATATCCTTCACTGTCCCACAGGAAATCAAATGAAGACAAAGCCGAATATGATTTCACGCCCACACAATAAGCAGGCCGCCCACGTTCTCGACAACTAGTTATGTAAAGCATAGGGACATCAATCGCTCGGGGTGATGCAGAAAAACGAGTCGTCGCCGACGGAACGATGACAGCGCGATATCTACGGCCTCAGGTTAATTAGACCTATCTGCGGAAAGCTTCAATTTTCAACGGTCTTTTTTGCTTTTATTTGTCGTCCATTAAGCGTGTCCAACTGCCAGTGTGTTTATTTTTTTCCACATAAACTATAAGCTGTGACATTTATGCAACATTACTTCCTTATTTTTTATACGGTTTACGATACTTATAGTTGAAAGGATAAAAATTCGTTCGTTGTTTTTTTGTAGCCGAGCTTGGTTATTAATGTCAGTCATTGGTAATTGAAGAAGGCAATAAATAATTTAAACTACCGTTACGAATTCAATATCGAATTATGTAGTTCAACAATATCAAGTAGCTGTATACAGTTTTAACACGTGCTTCTTAATTTATTCCTTTAGATGACAAAAACCGCTATTTTATTCATAATGTGCATATGTGTTCCAGTCTGTTCGGTTGACTTTAATTTAAAACATGAACATTTATGAATCGACTAGCTTTTGCCCGCGACTCCGTCCGCATAGACTTCAGGGTTGGGTGCAGAAAAATAATTAGTAAATCTATTAAACGTCTCCCAAGTACCCAAATTATACTTAATGAATTAAAAAAAAGTAACCTATGTCCCTTTTTATGTTTCCGTTTTTATCCATAACAAAAATCATCCAAATAACTCAAATATTTTAGGCGTGAAAGTATAACACAGTAGTGTTACTTTCGCATTGACAATTTATGCTAAAATCAAAGGGTATATCCGTTGGGATCAGTGAAATCATTATTTAGATTACGAAGCGTGATGACTACCGAGCCTGCATTCGTTTGTAAATTTTAAACCAGATACAACCAAGGAGTTTAAAAATTAATTTCTGAACGCTCGCATACATTTTTGACAACTAATAAATATGTCACTCATTTTTCATTACTGATTATTCTGCATTTTTAAAATGAAAAATACGCAATTGTTCGAATATTGTGGATATATGTTGTCGATTCAAAACCTTTATTTAAATACGTTCTTTAATTTGAGGGGACCATTAACCGTATTGATGGGATAAACATAAAATGTTTGACAGGAAATTAGGTAGAACAGTTTATATGAGAAAATGAAATTGTTGTTTTTACCATATTCCTCGTAATTTTAAAGATAGTTATATGCTGTCGCGGACTTTTTTGTAGGACTTATTAAGATAAACATTTCTCGTATACATTATATACGTGTAAACTCTACAGTTTTTGCAGCGTACGCAAGAATAGCTCGCAGATGCAGTTTTCCCAACTTACTTGACAATTATCGTTATATATTGGACAATTCACACACTATCTTAAAAATATATAGCCTATGTGTTATTCTGATGTATAAGCTATATTATTGTAAACTTTCATTGAAATCCATTCTGTAGTTTTTGCGTGAAAGAGCAACAAACATCCAGACATCCATACATACAAACTTTCGCGTTTATAATATTAGTAAGAAAGATTAACTAACTGTCCAAAATATATCAACGCTATTACTATTTGATTAAAGCAAAGAATATCTATTGCTAGATATGCATTCATACCAGACACTAAGCAAATTACGAAGATAAAATACTGGAATAATTTAAAACTACCTGTCATCTGGTCGGAAATCTGAACATCAATTTGGAGCCAAAATCTTACAGTGATTAGATCTTTATAAGTTTCAGTAATTTCTTAGGTATAAACCGTTAAAGCTATTCAAATTACAGGTATCACTGACATACTTGCCAAGGACATAAAAAAAACTCACGTACGAAATTAACAATGTAGGTACTCGGCATTCGCATTAAAATAGTCTCGAGAGCGAAATTAACTTCCATGTGTGTGTGACACGTGTACCCCCTGCAAGGCAGTTGGTTTGCTTCGAGACGGATAATACGATGCGCGTAGTGTTGGTATGTTGTAGTATATACATACATCATCAATATTCTGATAGACTGACAATTTAATTGAATACGATGTAGACACGCTTTAAATGTCGACGTGCGTAACCTTGCAGACTGTTTTAATTAGGCAAAACATTCCTGCTATCAATACCAACTCACATTGTGATTAAAAATCACTTGAATTGCATGTAGCCCCAAATTCGTTGTCATGGTTTTATTTTATTATAACTCAAACAAATCTAAAAGCCATACTCGTACATAGGTAGAAGATACTTGACGTCAAACCATGATGAAAGTATTTTTTTTTTATATTTTTCAAATGGTAGCTTTTATAAATTGCTGATAACTTTATATAAGGCGACTACTTTCATAGTGTTGGAAGCCAAATTATAAAAAAAAGCCTTTTTCTTTTATAATGTACATATGTACATATACATGTTAATAAAATTCAAAAGTAAACCTAGGCACAATGACCGCAAACATTTTATGACTGACGACTGATTGCAATAAAAGAAAACGAAGAGTATCAGACATAAAGGAGGAATACAGAGTATTTCAAAATACATCCATGCCGTCATAATTTGTACATAATTGATGTAAATATTCACAAGGCAACCCCGTAGAAGACATTAGCAACAATTGAACCACTTATTCAACCAATAAAAGGCCGTTGCGACGCTGCTCGCCTCTACACGGATTAAAGCGTTCCATTTAATCTATTAAACAGTGACTCACAGCGCATTCAGACTAGAGATGGGATTTTACCCGGAAAAAACCCCAATGTGGGAAAAAATAGGGAAAAAACCCAGGGAAAATTACCGAATGGGATAATATTCGGGTTTTTTCATATTTAGCATATGTAACATCTAGGTAATGTCTAGATACATGTATATATCAAATAGTACGTACTATTACTACTAGTTAGAGCTAATCTAACTTTGTATATTTTCATAATTCGATAAATACGTTATATGTACTCCATGCTATCTAATTAAATAAAATGAAATTCAATAAAACTGTCTGTTTGTGTGTTTTCATCCGCTCTTAGCGACAAGTAACCCGAAACTACGTACGCGAGTAGGGGGGGGGGGGCGGGGCGGGGAAGCAGGTAGTAGCAGTGGCGTACGCGTTGCTATTTATCTCACACGTTGTTTTGGCTTCGTATTGTGCGCACTTGTGTTAATTTGTTGGTTTAATTGACGACTTGGATTTTGTTTTGTGGACGTTCTTGCTGCAACTAAGTAACATTCCATCACAATTCGCAGAAAAAATCTTATGATTAAACAAGAAGACGTCTTTTTGTTCTTATAATAAACTGCTGGTTTTATTTTAGTTCCTGAATCAGGCTACACATTTTGATGTTTCGAACAACAGGCAACAGCTAGGGCCCTATATACGCTGGCGCAAAGTATGTGCGCATCGCAAAGTACCTATTTTTTGTTGCATTTGTTCTAAAAATAAAAAATAAGTGTGATTTTTTAAGATCGTGATAATTCCGTTAAATAATGAAAATACCCGTCTTTTGGGTTTTTTCCCACATAAATACCCGGTTTTTTCCCAAATGGGAAAAAACCTGGATATATTCCCGTTGGGTTTTTTCCCACTGCCCATCTCTAATTCAGACACTACAGTTCATATTTCAGAAAGCTTCGTATAATTCTGTTGCTATTTGTGTTATGCCTTAATATACCGCAAACATATTCCTATCAAAGACTTCAAAGCATCACGAT
Source organism: Hemaris fuciformis (assembly GCA_907164795.1). Classification (NCBI taxonomy): domain Eukaryota; kingdom Metazoa; phylum Arthropoda; class Insecta; order Lepidoptera; family Sphingidae; genus Hemaris; species Hemaris fuciformis. The sequence continues at coordinate 5,710,440 of OU015434.1, forward strand.
TTGTAAGATTTCGCGTTGTTTTATTTTTAATAGTATTTTTAATACAAATTATTTTCTACTATCTTTCGGAACGTAAGGACAAAAATAAACAAACCGTTAGCTTTTGGTTGTGCTCTATTTTACAATTTAGAAACATTTATTTTTAAAGCTACGGAGTTTCCCATTCTGAGATCTATCGATAGCCATATTGATATAATACATTATGTATATTTTTGTAACTTAATAAATAAATTATCAGTATCACGTACGATGGAATTCAACATGACGAAGTCGCTATAATATTTTTATGGACAACATTCGAATTTGCCGCAACGTTTATATTTAGCACCAAGAAACATCAATTAATCTATCCGGCTTCAGTTGTTTTCATTGTGACTAGACTCACTGAAACGTGTTTGAAATAGGCCTATTATTCCAACGGCTGAATCATCGTGTTGCACTAAATTGATGAATAAGACATCAAGTTGCCTCGACGCGGCTGTGGGTGGACGTGGGTTAACAATGCATGTATGGAAAACTTCTCATCGTATGTATGGGTGACTAATTTTGCAATAACACGGATCATAAGGTCGCGGGGTCGATTTGAACACATTAATGTACGTGTGGTACATAAATATTTGCCTTAATCATATTTTGGAAACAAATTCAATTATTTGACACGTAAGATATTATCCTGAAAAATATTTTAGCCTGGGAAGAAACCTGCGTTAATTCAATGGTTTTTCGAATTCTGGTTTAACGAAATTAAGAACAGATTTCATATGGATTAGTATAAGCCAGAACTGGGGATAAAATGGTAAAAAATCATGTTAAAAATATAAACGCCTCCGAATAAAATAATAAAAGTTTTGTGTTAGGTCGTAAGTATTATTACGAGAGAGCACCACCCACGGCGCTGAGGTCTAGCGAATTTTTGTGATAATCTATCGCTGACTGTTCCCACAAATGCTCAAGGCAGTTTTATTGAACACACGAGAACATTTTATTACATAGAAAGTTCATTTATACGCCCACTGATGCAACGTAAAATATGTACATTACACTTACTTACATTAATTCGCAATAACCGTAATCTTTTGTATAGTTCGACTATTAGCTTTGAGCAAATTTTGTAAGTACATGTAATGTTTGCTAGTACTTAATTTATGAGCATTTTTTACACTATCTTAATTATTACTGAATAAATATATTTTCAGAGTAAAATTGTTTAATTAAAAGATACTAGAAATGAAACAATGATTTACGTTAACAGTTGAATTTAGGGCCTATTCCTGAGCCAGTTAATCAAGTTAATCGAGCTATCTAACATAATTACGATGTAGAAATTTATATATGTACGTACATTTTAATTAAAATAAAAATTTACTTTAAAAATTAAAATAAACTGAAGTAAAAAACTTCGCTATCGGTTTTTTCTTTACTCAACAGCTCGTAGTGTTGATGACGGAATATGATTTCCGTTTGCGTTTTTTCGCCCACGACCGACGATGTAAATTATTCCTTGCAACTAGGTACTCATATCCGATATGTTAGTCGAATAAAAACCTTCTATATGCGCGTCCTAAAACGACACAAAACCTGACAATACAAATTCCTTATCCAAAACAAAAATCCTCGAATGCCTTAAAAATTTACCTAATGCAATTTGGATCGCATAGCACTTAACATCAGGTGACATTGCGGTCATTCAGTTTCGCCTATATACAAAAAAATTAAGCCTCTTTTATTAATATGTACCTAAAAATTCATTATTTATGTTTTTGTGGTCTATATGTAAATAAAAATAAAATAACTTAATTATTGAGGTCGAAAAATGAAAAACACGATATCTTTAAATATAAATTTGTGTTAAAAACATTGTTACCCAATCAAGCCGCACGCTCTGCAAATACGAAGGCTGTATTAAGGTAATTCATTGTTCGTATAAACAAATATTTTTTTTATTCACAAACAGACAATCAACAGAGGTTAACGAAGGCAAATTTAATGTGACACTTGCAGTCGAGTTTTATAAGTTGGTTCACTTAAAACGAGGACTAATGAGGCTATTTTTAGTTTGTATATTCTGTTGACAACTTTCTGTTGGTACTTTATGACCTTTTATATGTAGACATGAATAAATCCTATTTACACTATCGTATGCAAAAATATAATAACAAACACATGTTAAATGGACAACATACAGGCCTGATAAAAAATTAAAGACGATGAAAAAATAACTTGTCAATTATATAAACTGCAGTCGACTTGAATAACGCCAAATCTAGTTGAATACATTCATCATGCCATTAGTTTCTGTCAAAATATAACTTGGTTTTTCCTTTAAGAAATTCTCAATACGCCAGAATATGGTATACACTGAAAATGTGCCCGAAAAACTGCAAAGATTACTCAGGACCTAAAATACAACTAGCGAAACTTGGGTGCAGTTGAGTATATGTAATATTTTAAGTAGAATTAAATAATTATTCCAACTTCATTTAAATATGACGCGGCATTAAATAAAAACATAACTTCAAAATAAACATTATACCAGTTTCTTATCAGTTTAATATAAACGCATACACATAATAATAATAATAAATAAATACACCCAATTAATTAACAACATTAATTCAGACAATTGTCGCGTTCAATCGGGGCGGCTGTGTGGAAATTCATGAGCTTTTACAATAGGCAGCCGTAATGCCCCCGCATGCCCATAAACAGCGCAAATAAGAAGCACTCCAAATCGGCTGGATCTCGTTCCAGATTGATGTGAGCGCACAAAACGAGTTGGGCAAAAATAGAAAGAACTTGCGCTTTACTCTGTTTGCCTATATCGTGAGAGACAATACAATACACCGACGCGACGGTTTGCAAAAATACCAGTAAATTGCCGACTAAATCCAACAAAAAACATGAGCTATTTGATACCCATAAACGATTGAGCAGTATTTTTCCTGCCCATAAACAGAAGTCTGGGAATTTTCAACTAATTTGTAATGGTAAAAAAAAATATGTCAGTTTTGCTTTTAAGTTTCAAAAATCCCAAATCATCAGAAATAACACGGTGATTGTTTTCAACTACACATCTTAATGAAACGACTTATAATATAAACCGTTAGATTAAAAACGATGCCTTTATAAAAACCTTATAAAACCTATTAAACCATAACTTAGTGGTACGCTATGTACATTTTTCGTATTTGATAATATTATTTAATCCATATTTCAATTTTCTATGTACAAAGACTTTGCCATCAATAAATAATATTTCTTACACAAATAGTATTGTATGTATTCCTAATCCTACGGCTATTAAGAGAAGAAGCCAAAATTGATACAGAAAATAGCGTCATAATAATTACGTAAAAACATTAAAATATTTAAAATCCCCGCGGTGCATTATAGACGTATAGCAAATGAGCGTAAAACTAAGAATTGCCTTAGAAAGCCCGTCGTGCTTCGAAAATAGCCGGCGGCTATCGAAGCCACTATCTCTGACGGAGTCACGCACGCTTCGCTTGCACTATGATACGGCTACGAGCCAACAGAAAAAGCACCCAACACAAACTACATTTGGAATCTTTCAAAACATTTTACCTAAAGAAGTTTTGTTCAAAGTAAATTTTGCATTGGTGTTACGTCTCTACCTATGTATCTAGGAATACCTAATCTATCTACTATAGAGTAATTTAATTTCAAGATCTGATATAAACTAAAACCAAAATTCTTCAATCTATTTATTTTAAGCATATCCTAAAATGAAGCATACCGTTTTTTTGCGTGTTAACAAATATGAAATTTATATAGAATAAGAGGGCTATATATAAATTTATTTAACTGGAAATAACACCAAATATGAATCAGCTAAGGGTATATTATTTAGCGTCCGCAACTCCCCTAACGTTTATTATGGATCGCTGACATCATCATTGAAAGTGTGCAACTAAACCTATCAAGTGACTCGATAAACACCTCATTCCCGTGAACCGCCAATAATTCAATGTCCGAAAGCGAACAAACATAAATCGCCGTGTGAACGAGATTTTCTCGTCCGAGCAACAGGTTGCCTTATATTATACAACCGTTCAACGGACTTACGACGGGATATGACTAAACTTAAAGCTTGCCAACTTTAGTCAGTGTCGATTTGTCGTAGTCGGGACGAATAACATAGAAAAACACAAACGCTTCTCTCGTAAAAGTGAAAAGGAAATTAAACTCTTTATTTAATGCCATTCCTGTGAACATAGACGATGCTAATCAATACTACAATCTTATAAATAAATATTAAAACTGGTGATGAGACAACATGAGTCGCAAAAACAATAAGAAATAACATAGATAAATAAATATAAAGGAAGCAGTACCAAGTATTTTTAAAATCACATTTGGTACCCTTTTATTCTCTATTAATGTTTACTCTTTGAATGTAAGAAAGCTAAATAAAAAAAATAAAAAAAAAGCTAAATAGAATATATAAAAATGTGTTTGTATACTTGATAATTAAATATCAAAAAGTAAATTGCAATTGCAATAATCAATTTCATATTTAAACACAACACTTAAAAAAACATGTTCAATAATAATAATATTGAATCTACGACTTAATTGGATTTTAATTTACTGCATGTAATCTCACCTACCGTTCAAATCAGTAATTGTGCATATGATATTTTGAATTCGCATACAAGTACACAAACCCACATGTGGAAATGGTTTAAAATTATACCGTTCGTATGACTTCAGTAATGAGAGAGCGCGCCGTGTGGGAGGCAGTGACGCGCCGAGGGACATCATACAATGAACTTGAAGCGGACAGTTAACCCTTCGAAATACATTATTCATAAAATAATAATGTGCTTAATAATTATTTATTTTACCATATTTGTAATTCATAGCAACAACACGAGAAGAGATCAACTGATCCCAAATATTCAACGCCTCCATTGTGATTGCAAGTAGGTAACATGGGCTATAACTAATTATAATTATTAACAATGTCAAAATTGTACAAAAGGAAAATTGAGCATATTATACAAGAGATTTTGGAACTAAGGTTGCTTGTACACCCCACAGTCACATACATAGTTCTGACCCCACATTAAGATACAAGTCTTGTGTCGTGGGTATCAGAAACTACGAGAGACTTTTCGGTCTCACAAACACCCAGACCCGAAACAAATATTTGTGGATCACGCAAACATTTGTCTCGGTGCGGGGATCGAACCCGCGACCTCTCGTTTCGCAAGCTGGTGTCTAGCCAACTGCGCCACGGGGCTGTCAAAAAACATCTCTTTATCCATCTGATACCAAATCCCAATTTGGCTTCATAATTATTTGTAAGTTAATTCTTGTTTAGCATTCAAGATACACAAAGTAAAATTTAATTTCTCTGATACAATTCAACATGTAGTTAATGCTTTGTAATTATTACGTTTCATAGTCACGTTAATACGGCTGTTAAAATAAATAATGAATGTCTTATGTTTATTAAACACTAATTAACTCGGAAAGTTATCATTCTGCGAGTGCTTTGAGCGTTTTGTAATAACTACGGTAATGTTAGTATCATTACGGTGATTACTATAAAAACTACACTTTCGTCCATCGTACAAGGGATCGTTAACTTATTACGTAAACTTACATTTAGTCCAGCTGCCGGTAATATCAATATTGATAGTTTTTGTACGCCAAATGAGTGTTTATTAGCCGTCGTATACATGCATCGTCGATAATAATTACGGAACCTACTTCATCGAATGACATATTGACATTATTTATAAATCTACGGTAATCTATTCCCGATAATCTTTGTTATTATTAACCACATATAAAATATATTCGTAGTCCTACACGAATATCTCCATTGACTTTACAAAAAGTTTGATCTAAATAGCGATAAGCTATATTATAACTTTTCAATCTACTGAACTACGTCGTAAGCTTTTAATTGTCTGTGGATGTGTTTCCTTAGTTTATTGCCATAACTTTATAAATTTATATGCCAAAATAACGTTTCAATTATTATTTTTAAAACATTACAGTCACATACATATTTTTTATACCTTTTTAGATATTTATACAATCACCTTAGTTATCCAATGTGTACCGTCGATAATAACCAAGTATTGGACATATAACCATCGTTTTAATTACAAATAGATTACCTCAGTAATTTTGGTAAAATATTTGGATGTTTTATTTACTCACACCGGTTAAATGAATCCAGACTTGGATAGCAATTCCTGCATTTAGCAACATCCGCTATCGGTCTCCGGACTTGTTCTAAGTTGCGTACATTGAAATGCATCGTTTAATTACATTTATCTTTAATTGAGCGAATTAAGATAAGTATCTACATTCTGAAGTTATAGCTCCTTTCCATTTTTATATTAGACTACAGCATTTGCTCAATTAGACAGCTGCACTTCTGTCTTAAAGAAGCCATTCGGACTTCGGATGGTAATAGGATATGCCCTAACTATGTTATCCCCACAAATTCCCAACAAAATCAGGAAGGCAGGCGCTTATGAGGCAATATTATAAATATTATTATTAGGTACTTTAAGTATATATTTTAAAATGATTATATTCGTCCTGCACGATGGTCCGACGACTTGTAAAAGGTATGCGGATGGATGAGGACTGCTGAAAACCGAGATGGTTGGCGCTTACTCAAGTTGGTCTACGTTCAGCAGTAGGTGGCGATAGGCTGAATATATGTATATACATACATATGTATTTGTTGACCATTTTTCAAAATTCTTAGTTGACTATGATCTGTGTGCAAGCAAGCAGCGATGGCCTCGAGGTTTAGGCGCGCGGTCGAAAATTTCAGCGGTCGCAAGTTCAAACCCCAGGCACACACCTCTGACTTTTCGAAGTTATGTGTGTACTCACAATGAATTATCACTTGCTTTAACGGTGAAGGAAAACATCGTGATAAAACCTGCACACCTAAAAGTTCTTAGGAATTTCTTAGGTGTGTAGTCCGCCAACCCGCACTAGGCCAGCGTGGTGGACTAAGGCCTAAACCCTCTCAGTTGTAGAGGAGGCCCGTGCCCAGCAGTGGGACGTATTTGGGCTGATGATGATATGATCTGATGGGTAGGTTTCATAAGGAATATATCCGATCGAGTCAACCTTATAGTCCCAGCTGTTTATAACGTGGTTCAACCACTAACAAACTGCATTAAACAAATTTTACAGCTGCATAATGACTCCGCAATAAGACTGTTTGACGTAACTCTTACACAAGTGGTCTTTCAACGAAATGTCATGACCGTTCTTAATATTACCAAATTGTCTTATAATCTTGTCACGCGCTGATTTACCGTTACAGAATCGAAGTGTGCACTCTTGTTTTTTGTGACTTGTGTGTACGTGTTGTACGAAGTAAAACCCTGCGCATTATTAACAGATTACTAATAAACATAAAAAATATGTACTATATGTGTTATATAAAAATATGTGTTAATTGAAAGTATAATACACAAGACAAATTAATTTAATTGTACAATTGATAAGTAAATAAACAAAAATGATCTTGAGTATTCATTTAATGTCTACGAAGCTTCAATAGATCAAAACGTGTAAACAGCTCATAAATCTGATAAACAAACATGCATTGAATGCGTTCACTCAGAAATCTAGCCTGGTAATATTAAAATTTGATTACTCATTTTTATAAAGTTTTAATAGACACAATTGATAATAAAACCCAAAACGAATGAACATATTAAACATGAATACGCCGCCATCCGCGAGCCCATGGAGGCGTAACGTAATGTGTCTATAAATATAGCTTTGTTATCCATCCTGTATGGTACAAAGTCAACAACTTGGTAGTACGAACCCTGACATCGCGATTCCCAGTCCCTTATAAACGTAAAGGTCACTTGTCGACCGGTTGCGCGGGGCGTCGCCCTACTGCTGGTACGCAGTATTATACATATGTACATTTGCTTGCTTGTGCCCAACGCACGCGTGCGCCGGCTATACCTGCACAGGACTATAAGAGACGAACTTTGGAGCAAATTTTTTTAATACTATTTTTTATATAAATATAATATAAATACACCCAACAGTCACATACATAGTTCTGACCCCACACTAGGATACAAGTCCTGTGTCGTGGGTATCAGAAACTACGAGAGACTTTTCGGTCTCACAAACACCCAGACCCGAAACAAATATTTGTGGATCACACAAACATTTGTCTCGGTGCGGGGATCGAACCCGCAACCTCTCGTTTCGCAAGCTGGTGTCTAGCCAACTGCGCCACGGGGCTGTCGACATATGACAACCACCTATCCCAGTTCCGCCTGAGTTCATTTCCCAGTCCCTCCATTCATTAATAAATTAAACTTGATTCCTCGTACAATTCAATATCTCCCACTTACTTTTCCTTTTTTATTATTCATCTTAAATGTCATATCGTAATTTCATGCGGCATATACGTCAAATTATAAAGACTAAAATATGCAAAAATAATCCGATTGGTAATTCTTGAGATCCTAATGTTTTTAAAGATCAAACGAATGATTTAGCTTTATATCAGATTTACCACGTGAGATATGTTTAGTCCAACAAACGTAGATCGATAGATCGTAAACCAACGTAGTAAACTGAGACCTAGCCCTTGGCAATACAAGCGGCTCCTCCTCTGACCCCCACAAATGAAAGATCAGGTATCAAGTTTCGTCACTGCTTTGTTGGTCAAGTCAGCAGAGTGCATCGCCGGCAGAATAGGTTGACTTTGGTCTGAAGGTGTTGTTTTCAAGTACTGCTTGCACCATCTGCAGTAACAATACTTAACTTATGACCATTCGGATGTTCCAGTTTAAAAAAAGTTTAATAAATTCATGTTATCCCTGATCTATCTACTAGTTATTAGTATTGAGCAAATTTTAAATAACTACTGAATTAAAATATCCAATGTTTATATATTTTTTTCACCTTGACAATATTTCAAACAATTCTTTCTAGTAATATGATGCAATAGATACATAATAAGTGACGAATTAAAGAAATTCTCAGCGATCGACTCGACTGTTATCATTCTACACATTCCAAACATTCACTTTAACAAGTATTCCAATACTCCATGTATCTATCGTGCGTGAGAAACACACCACAGCTCTGCGTCATTTTCTCATGGTAAATGTGTTTTTATAAACTGTTGCATACATTTTCATAGCTCATTTTACATTCATACTACATAGTTTACATAACACTATATGTATTAACATACAAACATGAAACCCGAACTCCCAGAATAGAAGGCATTTTATTCTTATAACTGCTACATACTGTTGTTGTAGCAAACGCTCTATATATTTTACTGTTCGATATATGTACATATAACACATACATACATACAAACATCCCCGAATGGGTTTATGATACTTTCACGTTTCGATAACTGGTTTTAAAACTTTTAAAAGCTTTACGCCATTTTAAATATTATAATAATCGTAGTACAATTATAACACAATTAATCACTTAAAAATATTTGAAAAAAAAGTTATTATTAATGTGAAATAATCGAACAATTAAATCATTTTATAGTAAATGGATAAAGTCGTCTGTACAAAACTACAAAGGGTATTGCAGATTCATACGCAACCATTAAAAATATATCAGGAAACTAAAAAAGGCAGGAGAATATGGTAGAGTTAATTGAATCTTCAGTAAATACCACTACGAAAGAAACAATACAAAAAAAACAGTTGATTCATATCGGTTTCTTCTGAGATAGAAAAAACTCTGCTTTATACTGTGGTGTGAGATATACATAGCATAGCTCTACGACACAAAATGTATCATGTCGTACTAAAACAGTATTCATACATTCCGACGTTTATTCCTACATTTTAGTACATAGTTTAAAATGTAAAGTTTATACTAAACGATAGTCTGAACGAAGCTTATAAGCGTTAAAATCTATGTAAACATTGCAACAATGTCAATGTTACTTGCATACGACTTGTTACGATGTAATTTTCTAATAACTGTTTTTATTTTTATTTTAATAGATTTTCGCAGAATTTATTTCACAGCAGCCTGCTTCGTTTTTTTCATTGGCGTGGTTATTCAAGCAGTACTAATACCTTTCTTAGCCGCGATAAATAATCACAAACTTATACTACCCTTTTACATAGGAAATTCATACAAGTAATTTAAACTATTAACAGTATTTTCGATAGTATCCAATAATTATCATTTGTGCTACAGTTATCCTCTTGATGGTATTTTTAAAGAGTATCAACTCATTTTAAATTTATTGATGTTTTACGGTCCACTGACCACATAAACATAACTAAAAATTCAAAAATTAAAATAATTTACTTATAAATTTAAGAAGTCTTAATTATAAGTTGTCATATCTGGTCTAAGGCAATATCAGTGGCATAAAGAACCATAACTTATAAGGGATTCAAGTTAATATACTTATCTCGTGAAATATTTATCGTAACCCCACTTCAGTTATGATAATCTTTAATTCATCACAGATTAAGCGTTGTACTCATAACATGAACTGTTATTTGTTTTAGAATCTCTTTCCTTTACAGTTAGTCGACAGTATAATATTACCATGTCACGGTGTTACATAGCTCTATACATTTTGACACAATATGACGTGGGTCGATGAACATTTCTCGTGTTCACAGCAACATTTCGTTTGTGTGGCGACAAGGTGCCACTCCGTGTCTTGAATACAAATGCGGAGCTTAATAACAATTCTTCTGCGAAGTTTAATATACGTTATATAAGCGAGCGAAGTCAGATATTATTAAAATACATGGGGGACTATTCTGACTAACATAGCATTTCATTTCAAGAACTGCTAACAATTTCTGACATAAGCATACCCATATTTGTAATATATGTATATACACCCAACATTTGTATGCAAAAACCAGACACATACAATACAAGTCTGCTGTAATGGGCATCGGTCTTCGGTCTTCTTAATCTGAAAACCTCCTAGATTCCAAACATTGTTTGTGTTTCACAAAACCATACGCCTAGTTCGGGATCTGGCTTGAGGATTCAGATTTTACAACCAATTACTCACTACTACTTCGAGAAAGTCAATTAATGTCAATAATAAACAATTCCATTTTAAAGCTTCTACATCATGAGGCCTAGGTCTGCATTATTAGGGCGGCAACCCTAAATCAAATTTCAACTCTGAATGATTTCAGATACCATATCATTATTAACAATTCAGTCTGCACCGACACCGCCACGCGTCCTAACAATGAGCTAGCAATAAATATCAAGTATCATTAGAATAAAAGCATTATTTAGAGCGAATGACATTATTGTAGCAATTTACAATGCATGTAGGCGTCATCCCGGGTAAACCGGACCCAAGGGCCCAGCGAGTGACGGAGAGAAAGTGGCACAATTTGTCATACGACACAATTTACTCGACACCGAGCCAACACAACAACACATTACACGGAAGTTTATCATGGGTGCTCCATTGTACTTGAAACAATTGACGATTCCTTTATTGCCCACATTAATGCTTAGGTTTGAGTGAATTGTGTTCCTATTTAAGAAAATATGAGTTTAATGGGAACTTTCATTACGTCACCACGTGTAATAGACGTGTGAACCGTAGCAACAATGCGTGTTGTAAAACGACAATATTCCTGAGTGCCACAACACATGCCAAGGCTCGGATGTTGTAGTCATAAATACATGTGATCTTTATTACGGAATAATTGTCGCAATGTGATAATTAATATAACTATACTAGGAGATGTCATAAAATACTTGTGAATTACTCAGTGAAGCTGATCAAGTAATACAACAAATATATGGTAAAACAATAACGATACTTTATTACTAAACTTTATTTTACAAAATCTCTGTATTTTAAGATTCAACACGTAACTTGAACGTACTTAATATATACATGATAATATGTATAATTGTTCATATGCTTTGTTGGATACATAGTATATCCATAATGATCCTCAATGCAATGAGAGGACAAACGTCTGCACTTATCGTTACTGAGCAATCGTGATGTGACATCATTCATATCAATTCAGCATTGAAACAATTTGCAAACTGAAGCAGGGCTGTCAAGATCCCTTTAATCCATTTAAAGGCTAGCCGACAATTACATCAAATTTATGCCTTGTTCTTGTGGATATCTACGCCTGTAAAATAAATTTGAAGATTATAACTTCGCCATAATATGAAGCACTAATAGCCAAGGGCGGAGAAATATTTTATAAAATTCATGAATCTATCGGGTAATGTAGAAGACCATATTTTAACCAACCGTTATCGAACTTTGCACTCCATTGAAAATCACTTTCGAACTTGGAATTACAACAAATACGTTCTCCTCAACAACCCAACAGCTATAACGATATTCAAATGCACAAAATTTAATACTAGTAGTTTTAAATAATCTATGTTTCGGTACATAGAGTAGTCGACCACACGGTTCACATAACACAGATGCAATGTTAGATAATCCATTATTTTTCAGCGGAAACACCGCGGCCTCACGGCCTAAGTGATTATCTTCTATCACATTGGACAAATTGATTCTTAATGAGGGTGGAATTACTGGCACAGTATTGTGTCGTGCACAGCGATGGACACACCATAATTGCGATTTACATAATGCTGAAACGCAAATGAGATCCTGTTATGAAATGTAACATTAGTGCATGCCAAAATATTATACAATATATACGAGTATTAGTAACAAATTCAGTTGAATTGTTAAAAGGACTATAAATCTACTGATATTTGCGAGGACGAAAATTATTACAAGAAAACATGGGACACTCGGATTATTCATTCACATGTTTTAGTTATTATACCTTAATCACAATGAAATTTCTCCGTAAATTATTTGAATTAAATATACATTAAATTTAAAAGTCACTTAACAGTTGTGGAGAAACACATTATTACTTGAAATTTTATAAAGTTCATTACCCAAATCGCCTCACTTAAAAAGTAATTTCGTAAAATGTCATAGCCCTGTTAGTTCAACCATCTCATAATTCATATTTAAAAATACATTTAATTAACTGAACATCGATATGTTAACGCTAAGGCTAAGCCCGTTTTAGATAACAACCGTGTGTTTAGTTTAATTACTTCCCACAAGCGGTTGATGAACGAAAAAATTTGTTTCCGAACATTATGCAAGACTGCGTTACATGCATTGTCGGGAGATACTTGACAACTTTCTCTATTGATGATTGTGGCGCGTCTGACGGCGGAAACGTAATACGTGTGCGCACGCGTATTGCATGTATAAACTTCCACGAAACTCACACTTCCTTCCCTTTGATCATACTTAATTCTTTTAATTATCAATTTGACTGACCATTGAAGTTGTGCGCGTATCAACAAGTAATAACAAAATAAACCATAATAACACCCATCATCAATAAATATCCTGCACTTTGGACAGAACAAATATCACGAAAAGGCCTTTATTTCATCTTAGATGCTCCTTCGGCATAAGGTAATATAAAACAGACAATTGCATTCCTGATCAATCTTACACATCTCACACCACCACGTGGACTGTAGTAACTACACTGGCACGATTAAATGTTTTTCCTTTCCGCTGTCATGCTAAAAAAAACAATATCATGTCATTCGTAACATAAAAGTACAGTAAATAAAGGTGTTCTACTGATCACAGTTATAGCCAAGAGAACGCATTCTAATTATTTTAATGGTGTAGCCACTTATGAAATACCTCGAGTATTGTGTTTGCCCATTGATCTAAACAAATACCAACAAACAGCTCATAATTACGAATCAAACACTACGCGCCTATGGTAGTAACGAGGTCACTCCTTCCAAAAGGCTGAATTCATTCATAACATCAAAAGAAATCAATTATAAACACATGAACACTCTATTCATACAGACACGCGAGCCGTGAGACTCGCCGAGAATCAAACCGTACGTTACACCGTGGCTTAGTTCTCTCGAGTCACGAACTCCTTCGCTTAAACATTCAAAACATGAATTAAACTTTTGTCGGCTACAGCTGTAGGCTGCAGATGTATACTCAACCATTATACGCTGTTTGTTTAAACATAATTGATAAACAGGCAATGGATTCCTGTGCCGTAATAATTTTTGTTCACTGAACATCTGCCCTATTCAGGAAAAGGTGCAATCCAGTAATATGTGTTTTAAATATGCCAGATTTTAATAACAAGATATACGAACACATAAGTACATATTAATCATTGTAAACATTATGAATGCAAAGTGACTTTGTAACAGTTTTTCTTTGTAACGTACTAAAATGATTTTGACGAATTTTTGTACATGAGAAATGTGTTCCTTTACGTATAACATTGGTTAATAAAATACAATTAAGCAATTGAAATCGTGGTCAAAAGTTAAACTAGTATAAATTTTCCAATTAGTACCAATTTTCCAAATGATATCCTATAGACTCAAGTCATGAAGCTTTTTACCAGAAATCAGAATGCAAAAAAGTATACTCTAAAATGAAATATATAAAGAATTACATGCATATACAATAATATACAAACTATTTTCGCACAAACTTACAAGACCGTTAAAAACAATTTGGGATTGTAATGCGTATTGCGTCTTACATAATAATTTTGTACGTACATGCATCAGCTTGCTAAAAAATGTTCGCTTTAGCTTATCGCATTACTACATCTAAAATCTATTCGAAACTTCTCCGTTCGTTAAGCACATCAACTTCTTAACAATTGTGAATCTATGTAAATATTACAGTAACAGCAGTTTTACATTCATGCGTTGTTTTTTAAATGCCAAACATATCTTTAAACTTTCGGAAGGTCATAAAAATACGTTAGAATAACGCCGTAAAAATAATTCGAATGAATGAACTAGCATTTTATATTCTATACGCGACAGTGGTGCTAGTAGCTACATGTTTATAACATATATGTATGGCAGGATACAAACTGGTTCTTGAATGGAAACCATTTACTGAAGAGTTCACAACGAGGCGACGTTCAATTATATAAGTGTGTAAAACCTAAAACACGAAGGAATTCGTGTGAAAATGTGCTAATCGCGAACGATATGCATGCACAATAGTGCATTGAACCGAGACAATCAGAATAATGCATGTTTTGTTGATTACTACGAAAACGTAAAGGACTTGTGAAGAAATCGATCATAGGTACATGTAAACGATATATATACGAGTGTGAATAACTTGCAACGAGTCCAATACGAATAATAATTGGCAATGACATACTAATAAACCAGAATATCGAGGAATCGAATCACAAATTCCATAATAACGCACTGGCTTTGGTATTTTAAAATACCCAATCACTAGATTGATATTTTTTTTCATTAGTGTCATTTTTAGAATATTTAAATATAAACATAAATTGTTTTATATTTCACTATAACCCATAGTTATAATAAATCAAAATATGTAAGAATGTAATTTTAAAAGTAACCGTAAATTCGTTGAGCCAAATCAGGAAAAGCCACTTCACTTGTTTTTTATCTGAACCCTTCGGTAATTTTTTGAAATTAATTAATACATTACCAATTTGATTTCTAATTACAACTGTGGAATATTATATTTTTTTGATTGGTCGTGTTGCGAGGATGACGTCATGAGTGGCAACAGGGAGAACTGGACCAGTCGAGCGAGTGACTGGCGCATACAGGTGCGGCGAGGCGCGTGCCGCACTCGCCTCGACATCAGCTGCTCGGCGCTGACATTTGAACAGTATTTTACGAATTTTGAATGCAATGCTTTTTTACCAAACTGTATTATTATTGCTGAACATTGGTCACCCATACAACTGAAAGGGGTTGGACCAAGTTAGCCAAGTGCGGGTTGTCAGAATACACACCCAAGAAATTCCTAAGAAGTTTTATTTTAGCGGGTTTCATCTCGATGTTCGCCGTTAAAGTCAGGGATAATTCATTGTGAATAAACACATAACTTCGAAAAGTCAGATATGTGAATTGGGTTTGAACTTACGATCGCCCAGTATTAAACGCGACCGCGTGCTTTAGGTAATCACGACTTATACTTACAAGCAATTCCTCAACGTAAACGTCGTTGGTAAAACTAACATCTTACCAAACCGTTGACACAGTTCTGTCAGCAGAAGTTACTTTGTGTAAAGATATCAATCCTGGCAGGCAAATTTTTAATTTTCATTACTTTCCTAATTCTAAATATCAAAGGTTAATCCAAAATGAATTATAACTATTCAAAGACAAGATTTTGCGAAATCAAATGTAATATAATATTTCCCACAAATTAGAATATGCAATCAACAATATTTAAGATGCAATAAATCTATCAAAACATCGCTATAAATTAGCGCTAAGAATCTTTAATAGAAGAGTATTACCAGAGATCTAACGCGCAAATTTCCCACAGATAATTCATAAAGTTTTATGTCACCCAGCATCTTATGATACAGATCAATGTGGATTTACTAAGTGAAAAGTATTTGATAAAAAAATAATTGATTACTCGATTTAAATAATATTTGATAGAAAGTACATTCCGTCTCCCTTATGTTCAATCTAATACTGTACATTAAAAGTTCATCACATATACAATAGAATAAGAAATGAACAGTACTCGTCTTGCTTCTTTAGCTTAGTTTGTTGTACTATTTTTGAAATTATTTAAAATATAAATTTACACGGATATTATTACGCAATAATACCATCAATGCAGTAAAACAATTTGTTAAAGCTTAACTAAATTCATACAATAAGTAAACCCACTATAATAACCCCAAGAAGTTGAAAAAAAATATAATTAAATACAAAATATACATACATAACCTCACGCCTGTATTCCCCGAAGGGGTAGGCAGAAGTGCATTTCTGCACTTACATTTCGCCAGGTATGTATCAGTCCCACGTAATAGGAAGCGAGCCACTTGCTGTTCGGTTTCGGGCACAGTTCCAGACTCCGTGCTGCTACTTAGAATTAGACTTTTATAAGACTTTGCCCGACCCGGGAATCAACCTAGGACCTCTAGATCGTACGGCACATACTTGTGCCGTGAGACCACGAGGCAGTCGATTGTAATGAAAATATCTCCCAGGAAAAGTAGAGAATAACGCTGTCTCTAAACTTAACCCTAGATGAGAAATTTCTAAACATACGCGCGCTCATTAAAGCTTTATTGAGCAACAAACATGTCGCGGGTGGACAACTTCACCTAACTTATGCTAATTTCTCTTTACAACCCAATGGATGCTTGAATAAATAGACGAAAATATATTGAAAAGATAATAGAGACTAGGAGATTTTTATAGCATATGGAAAGTTGTAAAATTTTGTAATGCATTCTTAATTACGAAAAATAAATCCTGTAGAAAGATTATAATATTTTAAATTTACTTTAGAAAGATAAAAATAAATATTATCTTTCGACTGGATTGACTGTTCGTAATTTCTATATCCAATATATTCAATGGTTATAAATGTGTGCGAATGTTTAAATTAATCAAATGTAATGCATTCAACGTGGAACGCTGAACTTCTATATTTAACGTTAAATATGCAGGAGATGTAACACAAAGAACACTTTAATCTACAAAACTTTCCGGAAACGAACAAAATTAACGAAACAGGGTTATGTTTTATTTTAAGTTTATACGTATCTTTTTAACATCAAAAGATGTTTTCATGTTTTGCGTGTTAATTTAGAATATGAAAATGACTCGTGGGAAAGCTAAATTAAGTATTTAGATGTTTCAAGTCCAAAATAACTAAACTGAAGACATTAAGTTACTTCAATTATATTTCCACTAACCCTGCGGGTTGTACCAAGCATCACACGAAGAGCGTTGCACAACAACGCATATGTAAGATGAAGGCTGTTCGATTGCATCAAAATGAAAAATTGTCTAAATTAGTTGTTTATTTCACAATTTCAATCCACGGAATTTTCGATGGACAAGAACTTGTAAATAATTCACACGGACACATATCACTAACACGAAGGTACTAGGCATTATGTAAGTATTATTCATTTTTTGTTTTGGTTTAAAAATGAGACATTCACTCCAAATTTCTTAAAAAAATGTCCACAATTTTTTTATTACAAGAACTTGGTCAGAAATCAAGTAATATAATTTATTTAATAGAAATATTATTACTTTTGAACGTTAATACTTGAACAAACATCAAAATAGATAAAACAGAATACATACCGGGAATATTATAAATGTTTTAAATCTGAACACAGGCAAAGGTTAGGACTTTCGCTGTCAAACAATGAAGACAATGGCCGAACCGAAACCGAACGTCGATAAGTTCACCATGTTTTTTTTATGTAAATCGACATACGCCAAGGTGTGACAACGGTTGACGATTGTCTTTTTATTTCAAGAATTCATTTTTATTCACAAGCCATTGCTACAACTCCGGCCACACATGGTCATTCAAGTCGTCGTAAAAGCTTACTTCAAAATGTGATTGTGTTCAAATTATAGACGACGAAAATATTTATTAAAATTATTTTATAAAAAACATGTCCTTTTTGCTACGATAACTTAGCCAATATATGAGGCGTTTTTTATTATTATTAAATAAAAGTAATCAATACGAGCAAATTTCAAGCATTACCTATGTAAACACTTGATAGTTCAAATCGTCAATTCAGTCACAAGAATTAAAGAAATGGAAAGGTCAAATATGTATTGCAGCAACCAGTGTTTCAACCTCTTACTAACTGGCTCTCGTGTTTCAAACACGAGTTGTACCTTATTAGCACTTCCGGTAACTACAGAGCATTCACTTTGTCGATAATACGATACTTATCGACAAATACGCCCTCACCTTGGTCGCATTCACGAACCTTATCAAAGCAAACTGCAATATCATTAATGGTCGCCTGAGTCACTGCTCACTTCACAATACTACCATTCACGAAGTGTTCCATATCACTAAGTATGCTTTATAAATGCGCCGCGCTGATTTACCTCACCAAATACGGCAAGAAAGAAAACCTTATCCCACAACATGGTAGAAAAATGTAGCCTTGATTGCGTTCACCCACTTTCCGAGGTTCTAATCGTTTCTTAAAATACTACCAGTTGCTGTATAGCTGGTAAATTAAAAACACGTTAGAAATGATTACATTTGTAATGCGTCGGTTTTGTTACGTTATATTTTCTTCACCGCGAAATTGGCAATTCGCAGTTTCCCATGCCATACCGAATAGCGTAGACTAGTCACTTACCGTAATTAGTCGGAAAGCTGCCGCTACAAAAGCAAGGTGCGAAGTGAACTTCGCAAGCGGGTATGAAAGGCAGTAATAATTGTAAAATCGGTGCCATCTCCCTTCTACACTAACCAAACAGTCGCGTCGTGGGATCTGTTGGAACGCAAGCTTTCGACAGTTTTGTAGATAACACGGATATATGACCAAGAAATCCAGTTGATACTACAGATGGCAACCGTATTTCGATACACATTATTATCATACCGAACCGAATTATAAAACCGCGCAAGTTCATTACGACATAATTATGTACCGTAAACACAATTTTATGTCCGTTCCGTATTGTCTGCGAGTTTCTCACATAAATTGTTCTCTATTACGTGAAATTACAACCACGCCACATCAGTAACCGTCATGTTCTTTTTTGTGTCGGCATTCTCAACCTTCAGTTGGCTTTGATCTTCCTTATAAATTGAGCTACAACAATAGTGTACTACATACCTTTTCAATATTGGATGTGGCAATTCTTAATCCATGTTTCAAATCAGACATGCCAATTTCATGTTGTACATTTTTGTAAATGCTATCGAAATAAATTCATCATATATACAGAATACTGCCGGATACATCATACTAACTATTTATTCAGGCATTTTAAATATTAGGAAGCGGCGTTTTTTCCGTCCTTTATTCGGTGTTCAAATATTTTATGTTAAAACCATTTCTTAATTGTAAACAAAGTATAGATTGTGAGTCGCAAATTTAAAAAAATATACTTTGTCTATCTGTTGAAAGACATTATGATGATCAAAAATATTTATTAAATGTCTTAACATAACCGCAAAAAATTAACTACATATAAGGATTTTTATAAAAACGGCAGAACCGATAATTAATTAGCACTAACAATTGCCCTATAAAGTAATCAAAATTTTATTGGTGGAAATTTTGGCAAAATTATGCACAATTATGTCTGACTTTAGTATATTTCATTTCGAAATTCAATTTAATGCTTAATAATGCAACATAGTTATTCAATAATTTCGTCCATTTGCATATTGAGCAACAAACGAATGAATATTTCGCGATTGAACAAAATTTTCGACATCAGGTCTTCTGCAAATTACAAAAGCGTGTTATCGAGCGGTAAATATTTTAATATGCTGCTAGTTGCTTCATCCAAACGTCGCCAAGTGCTAAATGCACATAAATGCCTTCCTGCTAGGGACTGCCTACAGGAAAAGCGAACTCATTAGAAAGTATAAGTAGTTGGTTGCATCACATACGTAATAGACAAGGATGCGCACCTAGTCCCTGATCAGGTCTGGCGAGATTATTGACTGCGGACTCCATATAAGAAACGCAAGAAGAACTCGTTAGGCCGTACAACTGTACAGGATCCAATGCCGGTAGCGAGGTCTGTTATTGAATTTAAGCTGCGGCATTTCCAACCGAGCGCTGTATTAAAACATGATATACCAGAAATATGAACTTCGAGAAAACAGTAATTTTATTACTTAAAGCACTTATTTCTAACCCCTGAGGACCTAATTTAGACCAGCTTTTATTATATAAGATGACACCATTAAATGGCTTGTTGGGATTAAGTTCCTTCATTCCTGTTTGTCTCTAAACTTGTTTTAATAGTTAAAATAAGCCGCATGGAATATCTTTGGGTTCAAAGTATAGCGTACCGGATTGAAAGTGAAGCAAATATCAAACATGACTCATTTAGCATAATAAACAAAACTACACAAAACGAGGGCCGTGAGGTCAGTTATGTTCTTTTTCTCTGACTCAAACACAATGCTATATAAATTAATGTACAGAGCTGGCTTGTTTTGGGTACACGCGATGTGCATGTACTGTTGTTGACGTAAAAGGTGTTCGCTCTCATATGGTTCTCACAGTACACAGACAAGTGTTTGAATAAGAATCTTAAACAAACGAAAGTATGCGAAATATATTACGGTAATAAATAAACGTGCGATTACATTAGGTGAAACTGCTGTCGTGGTTATGAAATAGTATATGGAAAATTACACGCGTATCTGCTCATTCAAAGTACGCTTCTTAAAAATAGGAAAATATAACCTCTATGAAGAGAATATCATACCAAAAACATCTATTGGAATCAAAAACGGTGATTATTTAGTTATCCTTATAAATAAACTTAAAGTCGGCAACAGAACAACCTAAATAGAACGTGTAAAACTAAACACTAGTCGTAAAGTCACAGCATGTAAAAATTGTTTAACTCGTTCGACAAAACGTCGTAAAATATTCACTGTTGACCCCGTAACTTTCTTGGGAGAGTACGTTAATACATGTTTATGTTGGAACCACGACGTCGGCGGCGGGTGGGTGACTCGTAATTCATTTTTAACACTGGATGTAAGCACGTTCACAAAAGTTAAATGGTTTAAAACGAGCAATGTTGTCACGAAAATAGCATTCCAAAATTATAAGTAGTGCTATCTGATAATCTTACAAATAGTCATGCAAACAACTCCGTGTTTATGAATGCTAAAGTATGACCCCGAAGATGATGTCAGGTAAAAAATTAAGGATTTTTAAGGTAATTTTGTCTAAAGTAACAATATGTTTTATCTTATATGACAAAGAATAACGGGCGTTGGTACATACCATTTGAATTAAAAAGCGTTAACTGACAATTGCTTCAAAAATATAACGGATCGAAACTTATTAACTCTAGTAAAAAAGTACAAATAAATAACTAGTCACCGCGACTCACGAGCAATAATAGATGTTTAGATATCTCATCAAGTCAACGAGCGTTTCAAAATCGATCTATCAACATAACGTCTATCTGTTGTGTTCCTCTTATCTATCCGGCATCCATCGGATTTGCATGTGCGCCAACAATCGCCCTCCATCTCTGCCGGTAATTAGAAACTTGCGAGTAACGGTACGCAATTTGTAGGTAGTGCTACAACTCGAATAAAAGCTACGGCCGAGGCTTCCGCAATCGTAAAAGTCTTGGGAATCGGATAATTGAACTAATACGCACAGAACCTGTTCATGATTTCTATGTAAACAATTTACATTCTTAAAAGCGTTTTTATATCCTTACTAGAAGTCGTCATGGCCTCGAGGTTTAGGCACGCAGTCGAGAAACTCAACGATCGCGAGTTCAAACCCCAGGCACACACCTCTGACTTTTCGAAGTTATGTGTGTATTCACAATGAATTATCACGTACTTTAACGGTGAAGGAAAACATCGTGATGAAACGTGCACACCTAAAAGTTCTTAGGAATTTCTTGGGTGTGTAGTCCGCCAACCCGCACTAGGCCAGCGTGGTGGACTAAGGCCTAAATTCTCTCAGTTGTAGAGGAGGCCCGTGCCCAGCAGTGGGACGATTATGGGCTGATGATGATCCTTACTAATACTATTGAAAGTATTGAGTATTTAACACGTCAGTGAAGCATTCAAAATATTTTGTAACTGCAGTATTGTAAATGACATCGTACATTAACATACCGTTAAGATAAAGACGACCATGCAGACAATACCATTATATCAGTCCACATAATTTTTCAGATCAAGCGCGTTGTTTGCAAAATATGCAGCTAGATTGTGTGTTTTATGTCATACTTCTTTATGGTTTATTACACATACTTTCCGATATGTGGTTCTGTTGCTATTGCGGGCACAACAATGAATGCTATGATTGATGCGATAGTAATTTGCAGTACACCGTTGTCCGTATCCGATACGAGTGAGACTGACGCAGGCCACACCGACGGGGTGCCAGTAAACGCTACACAACGCGGTTCACCGTGCTCCTAATCACTATAATTGAACATTATCACAAGCCAGCCTCAGCGTGCTCGCGCTTAACTGCGATTAAATTAGTCAAGACATTACTTACCGATGCTGCTATCCGGTAGAGCGTACAATATTCCACACAGAGCTGCGGCAACAGCTGTCACATTTTCTTCTGCTGACTCGTTCTGACATTCATTCAAATCTATTTGTGCTGGCTCAAACAGAGTCAAGTCCAGACCGTCCATATCACTTCGCGTCGAGACACCATCTTCTTCTACCACTCTGTCGCAAAAATGTTCTGGAGAATCTACATCCTTTGGACTGCGACTGCACACACCATCGGTTAAAGGGTCACAACAACAAGTATCGGAAAACGGTTCAAAATCTCTGCAGTCGAATTCACAGCGCTCGAAACTGTCACAAGTGCATGACGACAATGCATCCGAGTCGGAGCCTTCGACCAAAAATACGTTATTGTTCTGCACCACATCTTTATGAGTAGTCTCAGTTTTTGTTGAAATGTAAAATACACTGGAAGTATATGGCACTTTCTGGACTTGTAACGTTACATTGTCCAATTTATTGCTACAATAAGAATGATCGCTCCCTTCTGGTAGGATATCTTCTAACTGTGGCCGACAATCTTCATAGCGTGCGAAACTGGACGTGTCGGTGAGATTAGATGACCGATCCACAGAATAGACGTCCGCATAGGGATCACCAGCATCGCTAGACAGCGGCGGTAGTCTGTAAGGAGCATGGTGTCGTCCGCCGTGGAATATGGTGGTGTATGGACACGTGTGGGGCGGTCGGGTGCGGTCAGAACGCCTGGGGTAGCTGGCCGCAAGAGGATCTCTGGGCACACTCTCCGTGTCTATATACGCCTCATTCGTCGACAACACGTTGTACCGCCAGTCCGGCATCTTTTACCGGCACCATCACTATACAACAACACTGAAATGAACCTTTGCTTGCAACACGCAGTCACACTTCTACGAGTCGCATCACTAACCGCATCTATTATGTCACATACTTCGTCCAATCTAGAGGAAATTGCTAAATTACTCTACGGTCAGCGTCCGCATCTGTTTAAATACAATTTATACACGTTTCAAATTCCATACGCAGTAACAACATGCAATAAGTTGTACAAGGTGAAACATGTGTAGTATTTTTATGCAATAGTAAAGCAATTTTAGTTTAAGAGGTATGTATTAGGTATTGCAACGTTGAACCAATATACATTCCAGCAATATATCACGAAAATCAATAATACTAAAACATCGTATAATTCATCAAAATCAAATAAGACACCGTTGCACGCTTAACATCAAAGTTGGTGCAAATTAATTTGGGTCGCAGTGCATAATAAATCGAAACAATACAATATAGAACATTGTAATTAGTGTCCACTCTGGTACTGACGGAAAGACATATTACACTATTACTGATAGCAATGGCATAAACTGCAAATACAGTTTTATCGTTTCTACGTCGGTAAAATATAAAATATTTCTTTTGTTTGAATAAGAGTCTAACTCTAAAAGAATATTAGATTACTATTTTGTGTAATATTTTTATGATGAAGAGGAATAAGTTTATTCGGCTAACTATATTATTTCCATTTCGTTTTATCATGGCTTTATTGTTGTGCTAATCAAGATTTTCCACTTCTCTGCACCTTATTAGACGCTGAAATAATAGTTGTATTTCCAACTCATAACACAAATTAATAATTAATGTACGAAGATAATACGCATTATTTGATGTTCTTACACCCGCTAAGTAAACATCCACAATGTTATAAGACGGCAAAAACTCGCATGACAATACCGCTATCGATCACCACTTGCAAGACAATTAATCATTCCAACGTTACTTTCGTCATACCAGCGATAAGAGTAATTATCAACATTGTGTTTCGAATTATAGAGATTGATAGAGATGTGCAGTAATTGTTAAATCAATTTTCATCTTCAATAGAAATTATTCAACTTATCGTATCTTATTAATGTTCAGACTTAAGTCGTTAATTCAGTTCATTTTCTATTGGTATCAGAATTCTTTTTACATGCCTTATACAGTAAGTAAACACTACATTACATTTTTCTCCTAAATTTTGTTTAATTTCACATGCAAGGGCCTCGTCGTCTAAGAATTAATATTTCTTTGACATCAAGTGATACGAGACACTAAAATTAGCTCTCCTAGCCTTATGTCAACACACTTGGAGAAATAAACTGGACTTGACAAACCTACAGCCAGTGCAAATTACCTTAGACCAATGAAGCGACGTAGAAGAATGTAATATTAACTGTTGCTATAACATCAGCTTTTTTCATTGTTCATACCGTTTCTGTCACTGCAATGATTGCTGGCAGTTGGCAAGAAGCGGAACCAACATCGGAGTGTGCTCTCTGAATTCCCGACATTTTAGCAACTAAACACGGCGGCTGTAAAATCATGTTCTACGCGGCCGAGCTGTGGGTGTCTGTCAAGTAACTTTAACATATTACGGTATCGTGCCATCGAAGCTGACTGAAGAGCCCCGTTACCTTGGATTATTTCGACTGGTGTCGCCACTGAGCAAATACTAAACGAAAAAATGTAGACGAACGTAAATTCTCTTTAAATATTTTCAAATTTCAAACGTAAGGACAGAAAATGTTTGTTGATTGTTTTCATGACAGCCTCTACAATTCATTAACTGTCTTACTTTAAATCCGAGATATAAGAGAGTACAATTTTTAAGCTTACTTATTCGTACTTTATTATTATGAAGTTTCCTTGAAAAATTTAAGAGATCCTTAATATTTTTTACAATTCTGCCAATTCGCAACACCGCGGCAAACAAAAGTCGGTAAATCTCCGTTGTAAAGAAGCTTTGTGCTTTACATTTAACACAAACCATGTAAATACAGTTCTGATACTATAGTTACTTATGGTTTTATGATCATCCTTTTACCTTTTAATTCATTTCTTTATTTACTCTTTTGAGGCACTTCAAATGCATCATTGTGACGTTTTAATCATCCATTTCTGGACTTATACTAAACGCTACTCCTAAACGATTATTTATATTGATTCTAAATATTGTTAAGTAACATATAACTATTAATCATAGGATCAAAATTCATCTAAATCCGGTTAAATTTTTAAGCGAGATTCTAACTTTCGTTTTCATAACATTAGTTAGTCTTAAAGATAAAACAAAAAATCATGCGGCACATGATCTTTATAAAAAACTGCTGTAGCATGTACTTGAAAACGATGCCCGTGCAATTTTTAACATGCAGCGCGCGATATAGCCGATTTACGTGCAAGATTATGATTTTATTATGTGCTCTTGCGATTATCTCAGCTATAGCGTGGTATTGATGGAATAGGCCCCTATCAAAACTTTCTATAATAGATCGTTGCCATCCAACTGATGGCCGACCGTTCAGATTAATTGATTGTCATTTACTACGTTACTATTGTTGATCCCCCGGCATCAGTAACTGTTGTGTTAATACTATGGACTTTTTGTGAGCGTCTTTTGGTGTATTAACGGATAGTTATCGGTATAAGTTACAAATCCGGTAGGTACTATTAAATAGGTATTATTAATAATTGCATTGCCTTTATTCATGTACCAAAATAAATAATTTTGCAGAGAAATTTTTTTTCATTTAACTATTCAATTTAACTATCCCTAAACATACATGCATAGTTTATATGTTTGTGTAATTTCATAAACAGACTAATTTTAATGATTATTTTTACTTTTAAGGGGAGAAGAGTATATAAAAAAATAGGTTTCTTCCCGCTTAAAGATATTCATTCTCCATATGATGTGCTAAAATATCACCACAACACGGTCTTTACAGAAACATTCAATGAAAATATCGCAAAAAGAAAACTTACATCTCAATTAAAAACAGATTAAATCTCAAAGGATCTCTATCCTAGAGTGCACTTGCAATAAGCCTATAGTTAGCGAGCATAACAACAATAATTACACGGCACATGAAAAAACACACGTCCGCCGATGATAAAGTTAAACAGCGTAAAATATTTCCATTAATGTGAACGTGAATAAATGAACTAAAAGGTCAATGGCTGATGGTCGTGCTTAGGAAACGCAATTATTTTGTAAGCACATTGAAATTGTTATAGCGGCTTGATAATAACAGATGCGGTGTCGTGACCACTTTAGTACTACGCTCTGTTATTTAGGAAAAACATTTTTCTTCTTACGAAAAGCAATTGATTAACGTTTTGAACTTTTAATTTAAAATACATACTTTCTCTTTAAAGATAATAGTCTTGGAACGATGGATTAAACCTTAACCTATGGTATATGTTTCGTAACACTTTAAAAACTTCTCTGAGATAAATGTTGAATAAAATTAATCGCTATTATTATAGTGAAAACGACCTACAAACATACTATGCGCACATGCAATTAAATACCTTTTCGAAAATGTGTATAATATCGAAAGCTGATCATAAAGCATTCAATCTTCAAATATACAAATAAATCTAACTTTATCTTTGAATCACACACATTGGCAATCTCTATATGTAAATAAACTTTCACAATCAATGGTATCTATCGAATCAAATCTTTAATTAAATATGTTTCCACGAAAACAATATTGTAAAGATTTCTAACTACTTCCAATAAGCCGGTTGTTTTGTATAGAACTTTTTGTCGTGAGATTGAATAAAATTTACATTAACAAGTTGTGATGTGGACACGTGCTGCAATTGTAGCGACTCGTC
Source organism: Hemaris fuciformis (assembly GCA_907164795.1). NCBI lineage: Eukaryota > Metazoa > Arthropoda > Insecta > Lepidoptera > Sphingidae > Hemaris > Hemaris fuciformis. The sequence continues at coordinate 5,738,227 of OU015434.1, forward strand.
TATGTGGTAGACGACAAAAACACCGGCTAACCACGGTCAACGAACGAAAATAACCAACCATTTCACTACCATACTTGCGCTCGCCTCTGATACCAATAGGAAATGTTCCATGGCTATTATTAAATAAATCACCATCCGCCATCCGGATGAAAGGTGTGCATGAATTAAAAACAATACGGAATCCTCACAACATTTTTCAAGTGCACGTTCATTTAGAAACACGAATGATCTTGAGCAATAAAATGCAGGAGAAATTAAAATTAAATTTATTTCCTTTCTTATCTATAGAGAAAGCTATGAGGCAATACAATTAAGTAGCTATCTATGTGATAATGAAATCAGTATACCATCTAACATATTTTTCAACTTAAAGCTTAAAAACTTTTGAAGCATCTCATTAGTCAAGTGGACAGCCGATTTGAAATACACTACACGTATTCACAAATACCTATTAAAATTCTAAAGTTATAGAACCTTGTGAAATACGTTTGCCTATAATTACCCAATGCTCTCGAATGGTGGACTGCCTTCATAGCTTAACTTTTAACTTAATAAACTACAATCAAAACTAAAACTGGATAAATAATTGTTCCGGTATACAATAAATTTAATCAAACTTATGTATGTCCATATATTCAAGGTAGTTTAAGTATGACTATATTCGACCTATTTAATGATTTTTTTCTTTCTATGTTTCAGTGCTTCAATCACGGTTGCATAATGCAGATTCTTTCCTATAAAAAAAAGTTGTAAAATAGCCTATTCGAAATATCTATTTAGATATCTTCCAAGATCACGTGAATGCAGTATGTCAATGTTTCAAGCGAACATGAAGAAAACTGCACACAAAACGAGGATATATAATGTGGTTGTGGAAAGTGGAACTTGGCGCGCGGCACCGCCTTGGAAAAGCTCCCAAGAGATTTTGACGGAAGCCTGTTCTACTAGTCGGCTGGCGCGTACCGGTGAGAGACCACTATTGAGGATTATAAACCAGGTTTATTGTTGGTATCCGACAGCTCCTAGCAACGTAGATCAATACGGCACGAACTTGTACTATCAGCCTATGCCTTCTCGCGTGTAACAATGCGTAGTGCTGCGCATTGATCCCTCGTAATATCGGATATTGTACTGATCGTTTGTCTGCGTTTTGTTTATAAACATTAGTACTGGGAAATTTCAATTACGCAATACAGGGGAATATATGCTATAGTAACTCAACCAGTTCGAGAAATACCTACACAAAATTCTGTTAAGTTAAAGTGACATGCAAGTGTGTGCACAACTCGCTTGCGCGTTCGCACATTCGTACTGCGGTTGTAAAAGACAAACAGGATTCTTAAAACACTCTAAAGGTGACTTGAATATAAATCATAAGCATTATTTTGCAAACACTTTTCATAACCATTCAGAGTTTAACAACTTTTTGCAAGTGGAGTTCCGAAAAATCGCTTAACATAATAAGTAGGTATAGTTGGTGTTCATACAATAAAATTAAATAAGTAAACGCTATTCCGAAAAATATTATTATTTGTTAAGTTTAATTTCCGAATGTAAACGGTGACTCTTGGAATCGAAATAAACATCGGACGCTGACCGTAGTAGTGTAGTAAATATTTGGCTCGCTCACACAACCTTACCGTACACAAACACTGAACTTGACACTGCAGTGCACTGGACGCAATCCCAGTCACTTTTTCATTTACGCCTTAAGACATATGTCGACGGCGACGGTTTCATTCGAATGTGTTCGATAATAATTCGTTTGGTGGCGCGGGCGCGGTGCGCGTTGCTGGGGCGCAGTGGCGCAGAGGTGCGCTTGGCGGATCGCGCTCGAGCCGACTGTTCGCGCTGCGGCTGCGCGGAGGGCGACTGTACCCGACGCCGAGCGCCACGAGAGCCGCTGCCCGCTCATCTGTTCGCAGCTGGTCGCCACACTCGACACACTCGCCACGCTCGCTGTCAACGCACGGACCGTTACCACTCGCGAGGGACACCAATTTTATGTCACAAACAAATCCCGCTTCATATTCATGAGAGCCGTGCATTAAACGCAACTAAACTATCGCTTTTGAATTTTAACTCCCAAGGTGCATGCTTCTCGTCACGTCGTTTTTTAAACCAGTTTGCACGTCAACTAGCGAGGGTCCCGAACTATCACTATTATTCTTTTTTATATCGATAATGTTCTATGGGTGTGATAGGGGCGATGCACATAATGTCACAAATCAGTGTCGAAAGAACGACAATGTAACATTCACGAAGCATTGCCATTTCACACATGAACGTTAAGCTTATCGTTGATTTTGAACAGTGCGGACCGGTTCGACTCTGATATATTTGCATTTTGTAGCGGCCACACTACTTGGTCTCAGCGAGTAGAACCAACAGCCATGGCCGTCCAAGCACAGATAAAAATAGTCCACGGCAAATAAATTTCAAAACGGCGCGGCGTGGGCAACATGGGAACGTAATTATTTCACACTAAACGTTTACTGCAATTGTGCAAGTAAATTGTATTGCATTGCTTAATAGGGCTTAATTGAAAAGTCAAAGGTCCCTTTATCTTGGGCCATTGTGGCCTACAATGATTAGTAAGTAGTGACACATTATGGCGGCGCACAGTGCACACGGCGCAGCGGTACTCTACATTTATTAATTGCACAATAGTAGTGTTGACAACACAATTCAATGGGTTTACACAAGATTTTTATAAGTCGAGTTGCGCCGATCTGCGTTGTTTTTAAGTGCTTTAGGCTCTAAAGGTCTTCTACTTTCGAATTTAAATTACCAAGTATAATAACCCTATTATATTACATTCGCCGAAGATTGTGGATTGGGAGTTGCAATCAACAAACAATTTGTATAACAGTCAGGTAACTACCACAATGCGTTTTGTTTATTGTGCCACTGAATCCTTCTGAGTTAAGTAATAAAATTTAAAGCAATCGATATAGGATCTGACTAATGACCGTTGATATCATCTTCCTTACCTGAAATTGGTTTTTGATCTGTTGAGTGACCTGTGACGTCGAAGAGAAAGACACACAACTTGCATTAGTTCAGAAAGATTATCACCGTTTATAACCAATGCTGATAGAGCTGACATTAGGGATCTTGGATATATTTCAATACCCACATTGAAATATAACGTCACCCACAAATATATTTTTTAATTTTACTTTGGTTAATTTCTTGCCGTGCTCGTATGAGCACAGATGCGTATGATAGTATTATCAGAAGAGTATTAAACAAAAAGATCAAACACTTGATTAAGATACATGTTTGTTTGAGCAATAGTACTGCACTCGACTTTCACACGGGAAGCCTCTATTTGCCGAACGCTTCTCGTCATAGGCATCAGGTAGCCAGCTCTGTAAATATTGAACTGGAAGATGACAAAACAAATATTTTAATGGGATCATGACGTTCTCTTCACTAGATACATTCGGTGAGACATATAGGCCATATTGTAGGGATAGTGATACGGAAACGAGCACCGAAATAGATAGCGTTGGTAAACAAACAAACTGCCCTATACTACTAACCCATATACACACGTGTTTTATATATATAATATATATTACTCAAAGATTTATTCATCTGTATTTTATGGATCATCTGTAAGAGCACTCACAATAATTTATTTCGATTTTGGTAAAATAAAATATATGTATGTATATAGATATTCTGATTATCTCCGTATTAGTCTATATTTATTGTGGGAAACAATCTTTTGGCGTACAGAGCAACAATTCTTTCACTAATACATACATAGCTACACTATGAATTAAGACGGGACAGGCAGCGGGTAAAAGTTTAAATTATAGACTCTAACTAGTTGCTCAAATGATAGAAAAAATAACAGAAAAACATGTTAAAATATTAAATATAACAAAAATGTATAAACAACTACGAAATAATTTCATTAATAGCCAAATGAAGCATTTGTAATCAAGAATACATTATTGTTACATTTCGTCAGAACTGATTGCACACGTAGGTGCTATTGTAGTTTCAATTTACATTTTAACCATTATGAAAATTGTGTTTGATTTATTTATTAAACCGATACTATTTATATATTATACACCAAATATAACAAGACATTGGTATAGAGAACGATGAGTGCAGAATTACCGAGCTAGTTTCCTAGCAACTATCTTAACAATTTCCTATTTTTGCCCAATTGTTAAGCCGTAGAACAGTTACCTGTATCACGTGACGTCTCATTCCTATAAGATAGGCATGATTGTGTCTTGTACTGACATAGTCGCTTACTGCTATTTATTCTAATTAAGAAGTTTGTGTTATATGAGTGTCAGTATAAAATTTTGAAAATTAATCACCACAAAGAGTGTAGATAACGTATATATACATGCATATTGCATACGCCTGCATTTTTAAAAGGTAGTCAGAGGTGTTTTAGGCGTGAGAATTGCAATTTTTCAAGCACATTTCCGGACTCCGAACTGCTAATAAAAATATTTCTAAAGAAAACCCAATAACATTTTACCCGACCCGAGAATCGATCTGCCAGATCGCACTGCACAGAGCTACACCGCAACACCACGAGACAGTATAGGTATGACGATAAAGTAAATAATTTGACAGCCCCGTGGCGCAGTTGGCTAGACACCAGCTTGCGAAACGAGAGGCCGCGGGTTCGATCCCCGCACCGACACAAATGTTTGTATGATCCACAAATATTTGTTTCGCGTCTGGGTGTATGTGAGACCGAAAAGTCTCTCGTAGTTTCTGATACCCACGACACAAGACTTGTATCTTAGTGTGGGATCAGAAATATGTATGTGACTGTTGGGTGTATTTATTTATTTATAATTATAGCAATATACGTATACCCTGCCGGATTTCAGAAATGTATCAAGTCTAGAATCGTTTCTCATTCATATGGATATTGATGCAGAGAACCGGTGAGGCGGACAGGCTCAGAGCATGGCGCGTGTCTCAGTATCCCGATAAGCGAGCGTTTATCCGGCACATGTTCAGATACTTTAGACTTCTCAACACGTTTCCCCACCAGATAAATGTCAGGTTACTTGAAAGTTATTTAACAATTTTTTTATACAATATCTGTGGCTTATGATAAATCTATATGGCATTATCTGAACGTGGCGAAACAGGTTCTTCGTGCCTTTTTAGTTATGATTGTAAGGCTAGGTAATGAACTCACCAAGCGTTGAAAAGGTGTGTCGAAAATCTGTTTCTAGCTCACCGTTGAAAATGGTATGGCGATTGGTCCCGTAGAACTCTGACATCCACACAAGGATTCTGACAAAACAAATTATATAAAAAAATGAAAATCTGTGTCATCTAAAATCTAGTATCATTTCCATTCCACAGTTTAACCGGGTAAGTATCGATTAACACATAAAACGGTTCATAAAAATTAACTAGTTAGTAAAAACCTGCCCACTGAGTGGACCGCGTGTGTCTTTCCAATCGCTGACGACACCTTATATTTACGGTTAGTTGATCGAGAGCGGTCAGTTAAACCGAATCTAGATCGAAAATAAAACAAATGCCGATAATGATCCGCATATGAGTATGAGAACAGTTATCTCGGTTTGAAATCATATGGCCAAGCGTAAATACCTAATTGATATGTAATGTTAAACTGCTCTATATACCAACTTAATTCCATAGAACTGCTTTCTTCGTTTATGTATAAGTGTTTATAATCGTTGTTAACTATGATGTCTGTATTACAATTAATGATTTGTTTTGCTTTCTATAACTAATCTCATTGGAATATTTTTGTTTATGCAGCTCCTGTGAATTAAATAGTATTCTTCTTAATAACATCACATAAGGACATCACTATCATAATTATCACAGAAAAACACCACATAAGAATTACTATTTTTTATTTAAAACCCAAACATCGATATCTTTAAAACAAACCAAAATAAAGATAATTAGAAATTATGTTGGCTACATCAAAATCTACAATAAAATTGGTTATAGCTTTTTAATTAAATCGGCAAAACTGCGAAGCCAAATATTCAACCCTACCGTAATTAGTGTAACAATAACACCCACATGTGCCATGGCGGTTTCACAAATCAAATTCTAAAGTCATTGACCCTACAAAATCGCGGGCCATGATATCTACACTGGCAAAGATGAACTAATTTGTAGTTTGAGGTCACATCTGGCGAACTATTCTCAAGTCATTTCTTCCTGTCATATACATAAAGTACTTCATATGGTCGGATCATTACCATATGAAGTACTTTATGTATATGACAGGAAGAAATGACTTGAGAATAGTAAAATAATATAAACATCTAAAAATATTTTAAACAAGTATTTGTTTAACAGCTGTTCTTTTTTATATTTCCTGTAACCGGGATTTAAACATATAAAAGAGCCCACATATATCATAAATTAAAATAATCACATATACATAGTAATTTTATCAGTGTGTAAAAGATGCACAAGCGCCATCTACCGTCAAGAAGAGAAACCCAATTCATATTATCGATGCTAACGCCATCTAGTAAATAACCTCCAAACAACTTAGCATGTTACTTACTACATTAGTTATGCTATGCCACACTAGATGGCATTACAAAATACTTTATATAAGTAAAGGTTTTTACGATTTTCATAAGTTGTATTTGCCACATTACTAGTTTTATACAGGGTGTATTCAGACCGTGATCGGAAACTAAGGCAGGTAATAGCTAAGGTGATTATAAACCCCCTGGCGTTAAAGAAAATTCTGACAAAAAAATAGAAATTTTGAACTTTTCCATACAAACCGCGTACATTTAATACCGAAGGTTGTATGAAAAAAGTCAAATTTTTTATTTTTTGTCAGAATTTTCTTTAAAGCCAGGGGGTTTGTAATCACCTTAGCTATTACCTGCCTTAGTTTCCGATCACGGTCTGAATACACCCTGTATACATAAACATGCATAGAATTGAAGAATTTTTGGGTTTATCCAATTCACTTCGTTTAAATAGTTTTATACGAAACTCTGTCGATATTTAAATATGACACGACATTCCCTCAACCAACCCCAAATCATCATCGCCGAGATTCTCGACCGCGCGCCTAAACCTCGAGGCCATCACTGCTTGAACCCCAAATAAGTGTGTAAAAATGGCAAAATTTAGTAGTAATGAATTTGAACTAAGACTTGTACTGCATTGTAAACTTCGGCAAGAACCGTAGGTATATGAATGTTTCAACATAGTAATGGAATTCAGTTCTTTGTAAATAATCACACCTTCCTATTGTTAGTAGTACCAAAACCAATATGATGCCATAACATTCAAGTGAGGAGCTTCTCGTCGTAAATTAATGTACAAGGTGAGTGATGCAACTTGCGGTCGAATGACTAACATACAGGTTTTAAGTCAAACAATAACAACAAACTAAGTCATATCATTGTTTTGGTATTATGCTTACGGTAAGGTAACATACTTTTAAAACCATTTTTGTATATAATCGGGGACGTGGATAAGTTTACTAGCCCACACCCTATACCTCGCCACTGTTAACCATTTAACACTTGATGATAAATAACACCGGCACACGAAAAAAAAGTGATCAGTACTTTTAACCAGACCAACTTTTTCCATGAATTTTGATGCCCTGAATTCAAATTCAGTCCGTTTTGCTCCATTAGGTTTGAGTTTTGAGTAAACAGCGAAAAACACTATAAATAATAGTGTTCGACAGTGTTACATAAGTGGGAGTAACTTCTTGTGTTCTTCTTTAGACTCTACAGAAGCCAAGTTACCCACTAATGTAGAGCTGCAGTCGCTTGATGACGACGCCTGCGGGCCTGCTTTCTCACCCTGACCAGACGCCGATACTGGGGATTCGCACCACTTTTTTTTTTTTTTTTTGTTCTCGAGGGGAAAGCTGTTTATGGCTCTACTTCCCGCAAGCCCAGGGGGGAGGGGGGAGGGAAGCGTATGTCGGGGTCACCGGTCTTCCAGCCCGGCGCGCGGCGACGTCATGTCCGCGCAGATGTTATTGCCGGGCTGGGTCTCTAACAAATTCCCTAAACCGGCATACCGACCAAAACCCCCCGGTGGCCATCTCCGCGCCGAGTGGGGCGACCACGGTACGTGAGGGAGAGGCGCCCACCGTAATGCCGCAGCCGCCCGGTGCGCCTCCGAGACGTAAACGTCTCGGCCGTCTCGTAGTTGTAGGGGGCGCAGTTGCACCCCCACTAGCTTGGTTCGGGCGCCCCGGTTGTGAATGGGCGCCCGCGACGTACACACGCCACAGTGCCGCCCCTCTCGGGGTCACTTTCAGTGAGGACGCGCCGCCCCCGCAACGCGCCCAGCGACCCCAACGGCCCCTTTGAGTCGTCTTTTACGACAGGCAGGGGATACCGTGGTGGGATTCTAACGCCTCCTTGCCACTGGGCAGGGGATTCGCACTCCTGCATCGTAAACTCATTACTTGTACCTGCCATTACGGCATCCGAGCCGTTAACCCAGGGACTTAGCCAGGTATATCTGTTGCCCACCGTCACCACGTGGAGGTACCCTGGTTACAGATACAAGCATTTGGTCTTCTAAAAATGAAAAATATAAAGACATGAAAAGATATGATTGACGATTAAGTTTACCTAAGGATGGGGCCGAGCAGTTGCCAAATACCTTAAAAATTACAAACAACTTAAAATTTTTAACTGGAGTGGACAACAATGGCACTAGATTTGTATTACGGGGTTCAAAATTAATAAGAAATCTGCTCAAGTTAGTCCCAAACTCTCGAACACAATTTTTTTGCGATTTTTAGTGTTTTTCGCAGTTTACTCAAAACTCAAGCGTAATGGAGCAAAACGGACTGAATTTGAATTCAGGACATCAAAATACATGGAAAAAAGTTGGTCTGGTCAAACGTACTGATCACTTTTTTTTTGGTGTGCCGGTGTAATCACTGCTGCCCTTATTCACCACCAGACAAGTAATAGGCGATTGTGTGTGGATTACTCGCCTCACAAACCAATCGCAAAGGAGGAAAAGAAACGTCTATCTGCACTTACCATCAAGTGTCAATGAAACTTCTTTGCTGTGACCATGAATAAATAGCTCAGTAAATAATTATAGTATTCATTTAATCTTAAAGAACTTTAAAGCTTTGCAAAAACTTTAAAATTTTATTTGCGATTTGACTTAAATGTATATTTCCTTTTGTACGCTTATTTTATTTGATATCCTGCATAGCGGCTTACTTACATACATCCTATTAATTTGTTTCCTCGTGCAAATATAATGCATGTTTGACAAAGAGTGAGGAATATTCATTACTCACACTTTATATGCGTAACGTTTGCGATGAGGTCAGTGTTTTTAGTGATGTCCCATACGTCCGGCCGTATTGCAGGCAGGACACTGCGCGTCCTTCCTCACCCATCCGCCACGGCTCACATCAGACGACCTCCGTCGGCCGTACCGTTAGCTTATTTGCACATCGTGACTGCGCCGTTTTTGGGAAAGGTGTGTTTAGGAATCTATTTAGCTTGCATGATATTTCACGTGCGAAACAAACGCAGCGAACGCTACGAGTCAATGACATTGACTGGCATCTGAACATAAAACTAATAAGTGGCCACAGATAAATAACTGTGCTCGTATAGATTTGCCACGCGTTTAATCGTTTACTGCTGTTATAAATTGCTCGTCCACAATTTGACATAGGGTATCAATTGTTACTTATGTACATAGCAGTTACACAAAAACCGATAGCGACAGAATTTGACACAACAAGGTTATTCACTTCTTGAGATGACGTATAGGATATCTTTCGTACCGGAAACAACGGTACTAAAGAGATAAATCGTCTTATAATGATCAGTGTCGTTCCCACGTATTTAAAGTAAGTATCATACTACAATATGATACTGCAGTATATAATCATAATCACATTCAGTCCCAATGTTTCGTTGCAAAAGTTATGCCAAAAAGGAATAACAAGAACCACTATATATGGTTTTAAAATGATATGAAATAATAGACACAGGCCATTTGCTACATCCGAGATTAAGCACATTCTAATCTATTCAAGTGGGTTAAAAGTACCTTGTAAGTTGTAACTTTCGCTGAAGTCCCTTAGAACACAGAGCACGCATGGAATGACGTTGACGACACCGTGTGAATACGACAACAAGTAAAGCTCTACTCCCAAACATACCACACACCGCCGAATCGCGGTGGTTCCATTGTTTAATATCATTAATTCCTTCCTAAAAGGTCCGCAGTACCTATAATAACGGATAGACAATTATAAGTACTTAGCATCCTCTATACGCGTCAAGAATTGAGTGTTGTGAATACATAAACAGCGGTGTGTTGGTTCGAATTTGTGTGAAACGGCCTTCGGTGACCCCGCGGCTGAGTTTCGACATTCGCGAACTAAAGTTAGCATTTGTGAAACACTAGCACTGCTTTGCGGGTTCAGTTACATGAGAAACAAAGCCAGTAGTCACAAGTTATATGATATATTCAGATGATTAGACGTTATTAAATAGTAATTCACAGTGAACTCTGGAAGTACTGGGAGAGGTATATATAAATATATTTTCTGGCAGTAAGAAATTGTCATTATACTATTCAATGATTAAGACTTTAGTATATGACCGCCCCGTATGAGACGGAAAGACGCGACTATTGTGACAAAATATCGCGTTCCAAGTAGAGATTGCAACCCGGTATGTTTCCCAACCCGGCCGGGCCCGGTTGCATCCGTCGCCAACCCGGCCGGGTCCGCCGGGCCCGGCCGGGTTGTGTTAGCGATGAAACCGTTAAAGTATTTTGTGAAAATTTTCTACATTTAAATGGAAAAAATCAATGATTCAAGGTTGATATTCATTTCAAACTGGCTTATGAACAATTATAACAATAATCAGTCTCACTCAAGTCTCAAAAAAATGATTACTTTGACTTATGGACGGTAAAGTAACATTAGTATTAGTAATTATTATTCATTTTTATAAGTTTAAACAAGCAGGTCTTTCTCTTTACTCTTTATAGTGTACATATATCTGAAAACATAGTATGATAATAAAAAACTTATAACGCAGCTTAAAGTACTTAACGTGACATAACAACTGAAATTAGATAGATAAATAAAGTTTGGTAACTTTGGTATATAAATTCTTATTTGCTAAAAGTAAAGTAGGTAGGTATTATGTTTTTTCTTAAACTTTGGCTATTAAGACTCTCACTAGTGTAATGATTACTAATTGAGCATATAGTGAAATATTATGGGCTAGGCTGTACTGTAACTGTAAACAACCAAACTTGTTTAGTCTTAGCTAACAAAATGTAACGTAAAATTGATTACGTTACATAGACTTCAGAAGTATAATATAACAAAACAAAAAGTAACAATTATTTTTCAGTCTGAAAGAATAATCGATACGAATATTTTACAACAGTAACTGCTACGAGTAGGCGCTCCTGCACCGCGATTTACTTACCGGGTCCGATGACCGGGCCCGGTGACCGGGCCCGGTAAGAATGGCCGGGCCCGGTGGGTGCGTAAAAGGGCACCGGGCCCGGGCGGGCCCGGCCCGGCCGGGCCCGGTTTGCAATCTCTAGTTCCAAGATGAATGCCACCTGCATTCGTAGTCGAACAGTTTTACAGACCAATATTTTTGAACAAATTGCCGAGAAATACAATATTGTCGAGCATGATACCAAATCTATATGGGTAGAACTTAAATCATTTGCAATCATTTGCAATCCCTAGTATAAAAGAGGTTTTAATTTTTGATAAAAACGGCATACAAATTATTAATATCGTGTTTTAATGACACCTGTTATTAATAAACCAAACGAAATTATATACCTACATGGCATTAAACGAAACAGAAATAGACACACGGACAGAGACTTCATTTTATGTGTATTTAATTAATAATCACATCATATGGACGTTTATAAAAAAACATAAAAGCTTTAATATTAAAGTCTATTAAAAGTTTCACACGAGCGAAATACATCCATACTTATCATTATAATAGTATAATTTAAAAGCATTGTGACTAAGATCCGTGACTTTGTGAATAAATTAGCAGGTGTAAAGGTGAGTTAGAATAAAATTGGCCAATCCCATATTAAGATTTACTACCAACCGGCTGTTTTTACAAATGGAAGATTTAAAAACAAACATAAATCGAATGTGGCATTTTGAGAGCGTGAACTATAAACCATTGATTTAGAAGGCGTTTCCTAAAACAGTATTTGCTTAGTTAGGTACCTACAAGAAACTTTTTTACTTGGGATTCGGAAACCCCATAAAAAAAATAACTTATTTTATCGACAACAAGCAATTGTAGCCCATTTAGACGCGGTATAAAAAAACACTAGTTCGATTTAATTCTTTCTTATGTTAAAAAACAATACATCAGTACGATTCCAAGAATGAGAACAAAAAGATATTACTTCTCTAATCGACACGTCATACCAAAGAATAAAGAATACGCAGTGTCCAACGCAATAGATACATATTTCCAGTAGTCCTCCGTATTGATGTCAGTCGTTTCAATTTCAAAAATGCTTGTGCCCGGTTTCCGAACTGTAAGTAGGGAGAGAGAGGCGCAGTGGGCGGACGCAATCCATTCCAGGGAGAAATTGAGTTACACGCCGGGGCGGACATTGCAGCGTCGCTCATTTGTACCGTGAAACGGAACGATGGACAATGTCTCCTGCTAAATAGAATACATACCATAAACAACTTCCGTAGGTACGTACGGTTAGGTACGTACATCCTTTTATTTTTAAAAAAAATAAGAAGTGTAAAATTGACGATTCAAAAGAGCTTGTAAAAGTCTATTTGAATAAAGATAATTTGATTTGATTTGATTTGATTTGATATTAATTAAATTATAAAAATACGGTCTCTTTAATTATTGTTGATGACGTACATTTAGAAAAACATATCAACAATTTTGTTTGCCTGTAAAGTATTCTATACATATTTTCTCCCTATACCGAACTTACCTGAAAACAATATAACTACTATATTGAAATGAGATAACAAACAGCTGTGAAATGCTGGCGATAAAATCAGTCATCTACTAACAAACTGATACAACAACATAAATCATTCTGTAGTGTCTTTAGCATATTTCAGAATCATTTTTGGCGCAACAAGAAAAAGGTTGACAAACTTTTTGTTTAAAATTCAATCATGTAGGGTATTTTCTTTTAAAATTTTAGTGTAAAAAATACATAAAATAGACATATCATCATCCTAAACATGTTCCAGTGATCCGATGACACCATGTCGGCTATCATCAAAAGCGTACGGTGATATAAACACAAGTTCACACTATTGGTACCGCATTGAGTCATTCTTGACCTAGAAGGAGGGCAATGAATTTTTAGAGTATTAACACGGCCATTAATGTATGATGTCCCATCCTTTGTCAGTATATTATACCTATTGAGATAGGTACAAGATAGGTATCTAGCTGTTTTGACATACGGCATTATATAATTGGTTTTCATTCGATTGAATTGGAATTAAATTTAATTGGAAATTTATACTTACAACTTAATTTAGCTTTAGTAACTTTAAAGCTCTACGGTTTGGTTAACACTTTACCAGACAAACGTGGCGAATAAAAATCGCTTTATATACTTTATTTTTAATAAGTCGTGATGGCCTCGAGGTTTAAGCACGCGGTCGAGAATCTCGACGGTCGCGGGTTCAAACTGCAGGCACACACCTCTTAACTTTTCGAAGTTATGTGTGTATTTACAATGAATTATCACGTACTTTAACGGTGAAGGAAACATCGTGATGAAACCTGCACACCTAAAAGTTCTTAGGAATTTCTTAGGTGTGTAGTCCGCCAACCCGCACTAGGCCAGCGTGGTGGACTAAGGCCTAAATCCTCTCAGTTGTAGAGGAGGCCCGTGCCCAGCAGTGGGACGTTTATGGGCTGATGATGACACATTATTTTTAAGTAGCCGTTTTTATATAAAAGTACAATTTACATTCAAACGTCAACGTCATCAAAGGTGCCTTAAAATATAAATCAAATATGGAATGTATTTATATCTATGGGTCAAGTTGCCAGTTTTTTTTTTATTAATATACCTATAATAAACACTGCTTCTAAGTAAAATTATTAAGAGTATCAACGAACTATTCCTTATAAAATTTAAGTAAATTTACATCACTTAAATGCTTACTGCCATGCGTCATACAATACATAAAAACATTACAATAGAAACATGGATACTAATTTTAACTATGTCAGGCAGCGAATGACTGAATTGGAAATGTATGTACCATCAATTGAAACATTAACAATACACCACAACGACATTTCCGTCCCATGATCAGATAGTGGGCGACTCCATCAACATGTTGGTCATTTGTCCAAATCTAGGCACCTTTTCCATCACAAGTACACTCTAGGTAAAGTATATTATCAAAAGCAAATGAAATATCTGAGCAATTTTTAACTTTGAAGTTGAGAATTCCAATCCTTAAGGGTAGGAAGTCTAAAGGGGTCGAGTACGTGTTGAATCGGCGCCAATTATTAGTCCGCCGGCTATCACACTGATCGAATGGTACAAAAGTACAGACCCACTCGAGCCGAGCCATTTATGCAGAACTCAAAATGACCTACAAGCTGACTCTAACACATTATTATCGCACTCATAATGTACGTGGTTGAGATCCTCAGCAGTGAGGGAACGAGGAAGAAGAGATTATATAAAATATAACTGAATACTTTAGGTGCTTTATTAGTAAATTTAAAGGAATAAGAACTACTACACAATCACTTTGAAAAATAACTAATAAGTAAATTATTAGTAGGTACTAATAACATGTAAATTTCTGTGTAATATCAATTAAACTCTTCCACTATTTTTCATCATCATCATCATCATCATCAAATACGTCCCACTGCTGGGCACGGGCCTCCTCTACAACTTTCCACTATTTTTATATATTGCAAATTATAAACAACATCAATACGTTTGACTCACGTGCTTTCAATAAAGATTTTATAACCTGCAAATGGAATGCCTTATGCTAGCGAATAAATAATATTGTTATTAATTGTATGAAAGCAAAGCCGAATTGAAGTATTTATCCTGACACGAGGTTGGCAGCTACGTGGACTTTACTGTAACTGTATGCCAGCCCGCTAGACTGCTTTGCCGAACTCATAAGAGCTAAGATTCCAGAATGGTGGTCTAACCAAGTACATACCTTGATGAATAACCTACTCAGGAACTTAACGGTACAGGTAATTTTTATAGGAACAGCAAGACAAAGGAGCAAGAGACTTAACTAATGAAAATTACCATGAACGCCCACAACACTTAGAGAATAAAAGCGTAGGTCGTAATGCGGAAAAATAATCTGTGGGAAATCAAATATCCTATGTTTTATTAAGCATCTGGTAGCCTTACTGACTCATTGAATCACGTGAACAAAACTGATGGTTATTATCGGTTTTCTTAGATAATGGTACTGGGCTGGTAGAGCTAACTTAGCAAAGCAGTTCTGTAGCCAAAACTAGCCAGAACTTATATTATTTCATGAAATCTTAGTACTTGTCTGATTGTGTGGTCGTCATATTTTAAAAACCATTTATTTTTAATTAATTAAAATACAAATTAAACAAAAAAAAATCAACTAAAATAAATTTATGTCATAATTATACCTATCTTGAGTTTTATGTTAACAATATTTTTTTCGATTAAAAAGACGAATGTTTATAGAAAAATAAAACTAAATGCGCTCTTTGATAGATACTAAATTCAAGTGAGTCATAAACAAAGAGATTACCTTGATGCATTACATGCTACACCCATGTATTTCCGCACAACCTAAGTTATTTTAGTCAAGATGGTCACCGTTTTGACCTTTAACGAAAGATTGTCATCACTCATATTGCTCGTGCGATTAAACAATAATCAACCAATCACTTTTCAAGGTTTACCAGATAACCGGAAATCTTTTATTAATAAACTTTTTCATAAGAACGAGCGTATTACATTATACATTGTATGCATAATCGAGAAGCGACATATACTACACAAATGAGTGGTGACTGCGAGACGGAAATAATATTTCTGAATGACTTGCCTCGAATCCAGCACTTAATGCATGAATAAAAAATATTTTTTTAACGGCCGTATACGGCAGAATTTTGCGACTGGAATAGTCGTTAAGTAAATAAAAAATAAAGACACCCCAAATTTAAAATAAAGTTACGCAATAATGAATTCGCGCTTCATAATTTTGTTATGTAACAATTTACAACTTTGCAATAAAGTGAGCGATAAATTTATCAAAACGTGATCGAGCAGCTTACAACAGTGTTAGTGGGTTTAAATGTAAAGCACAACTTCTAACCCTTAAAAGTTCAAAGTTTTGTTTAATTGGAGTTGGCGTAATTCTGTAAAAACGATGAATGCTGATATTAAGGAAATCTTTTATTGTTCAAGAAATTCCAGAATGTGGGAAACTTATTTCCCTTATAAAAGATAGGTAGTAGGTATTACTACACCCACTTGTCGTGAGCCTGTGGCCGTTTTCAAGACTCCGTGGTGTTACTGAGAATTTACAACACTGTTTTTGAAAATTCTTATTGGTAGTCATTACCGGCACCAGTGCCACTTACCACAAACTAAGCCAGACCAACGGCTAAACCGCTGAGGTGCATATCAATATCTGTGTCAAGGTTTTACGGGGACAATAACATTATTTATGTCAATAAAATTCAATCGTTGATCGAGCATATTGTGCGCTTCAGTGTAGAGGCGTACAAATAAACGGGTCAATTGACCAAAATTATTTCTGAACGCGTGGCCCTTACGCCTGTTAACAAACCTCATACTCATCAATGTTACTAAGTATGTATTTATTTTTTCAAGAATAACATTCAGCTATGTAGCGCGACCTTTAAAAGGCCCATTGTCCACTGTCCTAGTGTAAACAAGCCACTTAAAAAAAATGAATTACTCTAAATAAATTAAAGAGAGGGATAAGTTATGAGTTCCATTGTGATCATAGTAAATAGAAACAACAAAGTGAAGCATGTAATGTTCAATTTCTTACCTCACGCTCATACAACATAAAATAGTTAAAAGAAACATGTCTGTCTCTGTATGCCTGCGTTTATGGGTGTCATGATGTTTGTTACTCAATTACGCAAAAATGGATAAACAAGATATTTACCGGAATTAACAAGATTTTTACACAGCAAAAATTTAAGGTTCCTCAAAGATTACCAAAGTATTACTCACGAATTAAATTCATTTCCTTTTCAAATTCGTTGGCAGAAAATTAGTGTATTATAATTTCCCAATCGCCACAAATTAATATTAGGTTGATGCCGATGGCAAACAAACATCAAAACGGTATGTGTTAAAGTAACACGCAATTGAAAAATGTAACAATAGCACAAATACCATAAATGGTCTTACCTATATTCTAAATTATCCAATACATCATGGGCTGACGATTAAATGATTTAGTTACACCACAATTATTTATTTTTACGAGGTCATAAAATGCATGCAATAAAAAAACGATTACTGTAAATTTAAATATGTGAAATAAACGAGTGTATTACAGTACTGGCCACGTGCAACAAAATAAAACGGGAAATCAGGAAGTAACGCAGTCTCCCGCAATACGGACCGCATTAAACTCAGGGAATACGTAATAAAATCCATCCGTTCTCGTCTTTTGATCAACACCCCGGAAGAACCTGAAGATTTATGTGTATTGAAGTCGAAATAATTGCTTCTGGCTTGTGTTACTCCCTAGGACACACATAGATCAGACTTACTAAAATAAGTATAAACCAAACATTTTAATATTCGAAATTTCGATACGGAGTATTTGATACGTGACGAACAAAGTAGAACAAATGACAAATAAAACGACGTTGCGCATGCGCGTATCCCCTTTACTCAGATTCCATACAACTACAATGTCGATAAGTATGAGCTGCGTGATCCAAAGTTTATATTTCAATGTCAGTTTATGAACTTGATGCGTGCTTACGTCTCGGAAATAATCTTTTGGGGCTGTTTTTAAGACCTCGAGAACATCGCTCGCAACTTGCCACGGTCCCGGCGATTAGTCATTCAGTGCCTTTTTAACTGAATTTTCTATTTTATAAACCAATGACACCGGGAATTCAGAGACAATTTACTTAAAAATCCTTTTGAAAGTAATTGCCATTTACTGAGCAATATTCCCCACATTCTCCATTATGTTGGAGAATTTTCTAAAGAAGCCGTTTGACTTTTAGAGTGCAAGCGTCAATATATAGGTACCGCGAAACAAATAAAATAGACCCTTGTTTGTTCTAAGCTCAATAATTTCTTATTATTTTTCATTTATTGTATTTGATGTCTCACAAATACAAAACTTATAGCATTTGAACAATAAAACAGTATCAGAACTAGCATAACAAGAAAAAAGATAGAAGTTTCTTAATTTAATATGGCTTCGCTTTCACAAAATATACGACAGGTTTGTTGCAGAAAATAAATTCTATGAAAGATTATACAAGACAAGATTAAATTTCACGTAAAAACTAGATATATATATACAATTCCTATTTGAGAGTCCAATAAAACGGTGCAAATCTCACAAAGCCAACGTCTCCTTATCAGAAATGAACACGCAAGCCGAGCCATTAAATCTTGCAAAAATATATGAGTGCACGCACGCGTCGGTACACGCAGACACGGGGGGATGTGTTTTATCCTCAACATCGGCGTCTGTCAATAATGCGTTGGAAGAGGCGTTGTTATGGCAACGAGGGAGCGCTTCCCACATGACGGTCGCTGCCCTCCGCCCGTCTGCAACACAATGCAAACGGGAGGGTCGGAGGGCGGGAAGCGAAAGAGGTCTGACGTCTGGGATTTATGCAAGGGTGTCCCGAGCGACGTGTCAGATGGATTTTTGCACCCCCATGAAGTTTTTATGGCGTATACAAAGCAACAAAAGAGCAAACGCTGGCAAAAACTGTCACATGCAATATAAGTCAAATTGTCGTATCATAATCGTAATGAGAATAAAATTCCGAATAAGTAGAACAACAACCACAATCTAATCTTAATTTACAAACTTGTTTGAATCCAATTAGATAGGAAAATTAGAATATCGTTATAGACGTATTTTGATAACATCGATACTTTCTATCATACAATCTGTCTTGTAAATGCAACAGTTATGTAAAACTATGAGAACGTGCCGTGCGTATAATGAAATATATAGTACGTAGTTGTTGAAAAATATCGCCATGATCAATTCACATGCATGAGCAACTATAAAGTGCAATATGAGCAAATATTGTATACAAAAACTACCATCTATAATAAAAACGTACTTATTATGATCCAATAACGCCTTATGAAATTGCAATCGTGTCCAGTCCAAATTAATATAAAGGGATAATTATCGTAGGTTTTAGGTGTAACGTTTTCATCAAAGCAGACAAAATTGAAGCACAGATTTCAATTCCATTTCAAGACTCAAAATTCAAAGGAAAACCCTAGTGTGTCAAACTTAGAAGCTCTTCGTTCACTTACTAACTCAATTATACGCGTGAAGAACTACTTAATTCGCTAAATCTTTTTTCATTGAAATCTGTAATACCCTAACTGGATCAAGGCAAATATAATTAACGACGGCATTACATAACTGTCATCGTATAAAACTGGCCGCCTCCCACGGCTCAATAAAGTATATATTTCATAATGATAGTTCTCATTGTAATTGGAGAGCTTTGTACGTACCACAGTGGTTGCGCATGATCGCATCTCCATGCTATATTTTTCTCATCTAAAATTATTGAACAATATCTAATGGTCTATTATCATGAGTAGATATTACTACAGCGATATTATGTGTGATGATACTTGTATAACACTTAATAAAAAACAATACAA
Source organism: Hemaris fuciformis (assembly GCA_907164795.1). Taxonomy (NCBI): domain Eukaryota; kingdom Metazoa; phylum Arthropoda; class Insecta; order Lepidoptera; family Sphingidae; genus Hemaris; species Hemaris fuciformis. The sequence continues at coordinate 5,758,168 of OU015434.1, forward strand.
TCGAAGCTGCATATTATGAAGATATCATAAACACCAAACACATCGAAGCTTACGCAAACAAAACAAAGATTGTCCCAAATACTTTACAATAAGAAGATAACAACTCAACGGAACAAATGCTATAAATCGCCAAATTGACGCTTTATCTGAAATAAATTTTCGGTATTCAATTGAGATCGGCCGACGCAGATTTTTTTAACCCAGAATAAACCATCGACAGTACAGTTACAAAACTGAACGCCGAATTATTCTCAATCCGATATGGTTAAGTAATATTGAACTTTCTAAATCGACCCGTTTTGATAGAAAAAACAATCCACTTCAACCCGCATAATATTATGGTAATATTATTTTAATTAATTAGTTACATAACGACCACACTTCTCTGCGAATTGCTATCACACAAATGCAAAGCAACGGACAAGAGAATAGAAACGTACTCACAGTGGATATTAAAGAAACCTGATATTACACATAGGATGTTAATTATGTAGTCGTTTAATTTGTTTCCCTTGAAAAGATGGCATTTATTTACCTGAGTCACTCTAAAACTTATTCTCCTCCGTGAAAATTACCTTTGCTATAATGATTAAAGTAAAAAAATCCAAAAAAACAATTTGATTTTTGTAAAAACATACAAATGTGTTCTCCATAAATAACCATTAGTCATTAAAAAATACAAAATGTACTACATACTGCACTAGAAAACATAAATCTCAACGCGCTTATAGTGATTGACAACGTGAAAGTTAAAACATCGAGTTGAAGAAGAAATGGACCTTACCTACGTTCGAGACTTTCAAGAGGACAGCGAAACCGCATTTTCACATCAATCAACAATTTCCACCAAACCAGAACTAGTGCATTACGCTCTCGCAATTATTCGATCATTACTTCTTAAAACTGTTTTGCTTATAATAATTACAACTACAAGAAACACTGATATTGTTTTACAAGTATTACACGTAGTGTCAAATATTTTTCATAGGAATTGGACCAAGTATTATTAAATATTTTTGTAGTGCCAATGTTGGCATGATCAGAATCAGGCCATGATGCTTTAAACAAAGCAATTCGAGCAAAGCGGTAGACCTCACAGAAAACCTGCTTGCTCTTTTCCTATCCTTAACCCATCTTATAAAAAATAAGTGAACGTGATCAATTATCACCCGGTGAACCATTACACAAATGGTCGGCCCAATATAATTAGCAACAGAAAAAGAAATAAAATCTTTGACACTATGAAAAGCAACATAAAATTTACTTCAGGATATTAATTAACAAAATCAATACACATACTTATAAGTATAATTATTATTCATTCCACATAAACTAGTTGAAATAGGTATGATAACACTTTATAATAATTCAAATCGGATTGCATAGACTAAATATCATAGTACTCGTAAGTGCGTTGGCCGGTGACCCCGGTCCAGTTCTGTTGATAAGCCATGTGACCGTGGGAGGAACCATTCCATGACCTCTCTATTCCTCTAATTGAATGATAGGCTTTAATTTTACAGAGTTCATCTCACATGTCATTGCTGACGGAAACTAAAAATAACTTAGTGAACATTCCTTACTGGTTCAATATTCATTCCATTACACACTGGATTTACTTTAATGCATCTTGTTTATAACTTTATGTCTGCAAAATACAAATACATGAACAGTTCAATAGATCAATACAATGATATTTAGTTGTATTTTTTTTTTGTTTTCATTAATATTTTATTAAAAAATCATCAATAAAAGAATAAAATGCAAATCTTTTCTGTAACATATAGGTACATATAACATATGTAGCACTATATTGGCTTCAAAGCTTGAGCCAAGTTAAAAGTTAAAAGTTAGAAGATGAAGTGTCTTCTATCAAATATGGCTAATCACTAAGAGCTATTTGATAATGATGAAGCTTTATAAAGTGTTAGTATTACAAAATCAATAAATGACACATGTCATGGCGTATTTTGTACTGCTCGACTAACTATTTAATCATTGATGCAATGGTAGGAAATACTGAATTTTTATAGGCTTCGAAAGACCTGTTGTTGCGCCGATATTTACACAGTTTGACTTCTACTTACCAGAAATTCCTGCCTTGCGCAATATTTAACTGCTTATGAGTGATGCAATAAATGGGTGTGTGCACAGATGAACTGTCCTTTGGCACATTCAGAGTTGGTGTTCAATACAATACCACACTTACAAGCAGCACTTACCAATCTTGCGCAATTGATGACATTTTGCAAAGTCAATCATGTTATAAATCGTCTTAATGAAAGTTTATCCATTTTCGCAAGTATTTGGATAGCGTGTTGAAACCAGTTGAGTAGTTATCGTGATTTATAGCACAAAATCGAAAGGATCCCCTTTAAGCGTCGCCCTGAGGGACGGCAAATAATTGCCCTTCGAGTTTCCAGAAAGTCCCTAACGGTGAAGTGCGTTCATTAGGTTGTTACCGCTCACCCTATTCTATGTCATTGTAAATTACTACCTTAGGGAGAAATTTATTATCGACTGATAAATTCATTAAATGTGTTAATTTACAAGCGTCATAATGCCTTCATTGTAAAGAAAACATACCTGTTCCAACAACAACAAGCCTACTGTGTCGGTAGACTTTCTAAATACAAACAAAGAGGTGTAATTAGCAAAACGCTTTTATCATTAGCTAAACTGCCAATTATGCATCATGAGAAAACTTTATCAAAGACAAAGCCACTGGATTTTTAAAAATGTTTTATTGTTTTAAATGCACGTGGCCACTCTAGAAAGTTGACATTTGAAATACGGTAGATAGAAAATGTGGTTTTGGTAAATAAAACAAAGGCAAAGTGGTGGTGTCAAGTCGACGTTAGCAAGCTCGCTATCGAGGCTGGCTAACGTGAGAGTTTACTTTCTACCGAATGTCATTCGCAGGCGCGGCACGTGCTGCGGTCTCCATCCGACACTGTATTAAATAACGGAGCTTTTCTCGTCACGCATATCCGTTTGTGACAATACTTTTCACGAATGTAAATCCCTAATGCAAAACACCTGCTGTGGATGCCACAGTTACAATGAACATGCACCAGTAGCATATCTTAAGCTATCTACATGTCATCACATAATGTTATTGGATATATTGAGATATCAACGATCATCGAATACGTACAAATTCGTTCTAGATGTTTCGTAAAAGACTAAAGATAATCTCTAGAGATAAGTGTTATATTTTGTTACTGTTATCATCAGGGCTAAGATTTGCAACATTGAATCGCCAAATTAACGTTGTAGGTGACGTCAATCGCTACGAACTTGAGTATGGGTACCTGTTGAATTTATATTTTGAATTTACAGCATGTTTGTACGTGACCGCAGCCATCCGAAACCTCTTGCTTGGTGTTACGAGGAGCATGACATCACTGCTCCACGAAAATCGTGTTTCGTGCTGTGCGAGGTGCTTACATTTCGTGTGCCACCATTGTTAAACAACTAGAACAGTTGGGTAATTTTATAATTTATATCAACATAATTACGAACACACAGTTTCTTAAATTTATAATTTACTAAAATGTAAAATTAAAACAAACTTCTAATCTCGGTCATACGGGTAATGATCAAAATTATGCGGTTGGTAAAATCATCCGCATGTTGATTGCGGTACCGGGTGTAAGTTTTCCTCCTGTATAAATACTAAAACAACAATATCAGCCTATATCAACGAGGTTATGACATTTTTAATATTTACATTGTAGTCAACGCATTATCGGCTTTTAACTTATGATAAAATCTTAATTTGCTATTTCGATTTTAAACATGGACATGTTGCCTAATGAATATTCACACCAATTAAATTGTATGTATCCCTATTAATTATAATTTATCATTCTATTTCAAGGTAATTTTATATCAAAAATAGAGACGACTTGTTTCTTTGGAAAAAGGACATTATCTGAATGTGTAGTTCCTATGTCCATTCGATGTACTATGGTTTCACATTTCAGATTATGTTTATAAAACCAATCCTATGAACCTTGACTCGCAAGAGTTTCCTCATTACTTTAAAGATCAGGCCCGATTATAATGATATTATGATAACAGAAAAGATAAATGATTAACGCAATAAATGAAAAGTAGCGCGAAAAGGCATGCCATGTGTGATACATGTCACATACAACGACATGTCATTATAATGAAACATTCTAATGAGTGCATTATTTGTATCCTACGCGGCGACAAGTTCATCGACTGTCGTGATTAAGATTCACAATATAGGCCTCGAGTAGCTCCAGCTGTGACTCATATACGTGACGAATTCTTTGCTTAATTTATGTACTTACGTGAAACGGAATACTGAGAAAAATATTGTACAAATGCCATTATTACAGTAAGGAAAAACACACTCGTTCTAAGACTTTTTTAATTAGTAGAATTAGGAGTATACGAAACGGTGTTCCAAATATTAGATCAACGATAGCCACGATACATTTAGTGCTGCACCTAAGTGAAAAGACGTCCAGTGCGTGAACCTTATAAAAGCACCCTGCCTCCAGCTCTTTCTGCGATTTGCAAGATCACGTGTTCAATTTCAGTAAACGTCCCAGTTTTGCGCTCCTTCGGATATCAATAGTTGTTTCAAACTGCCCTAACCGCACACACTTTAGCTTGAAAATCTGCTAACTACTGCTAACCTTCAGTTTTGTTCATTTTAATATGAATAGAACGTACTCAATAAGTTATAAATATTTAAGTCGTTTCATAATAACATGTCGCAAAATACCATTTTTTAAACATATTGCGATATCGAACTGATGTTACAATAAATATATGTAATATGAAAAATAAATACATTATAAGAACAATATAAGCCGATTTTTTTAATTATGTAGCAATTTCTTACAAAACGCTTTGATGAATATGCAAAAAAAGATACGAAATCTTAAAGTGTAACGCTGTGTTGATTCATGAACATTCTATTCAAATATATACAGCACGCACCAACGTTCATTACAGAAATTTATACGAACACATATATAATACTGTTTTTTATCATCGACACTAATAATTTTGCGTATTTAAATGAACGAAAAAATATGCAATAGCGTTCCACACGAGCACACATGTCTATCGCTAGATAATCAACGGTCTATGTAATTAATGAATTTATTGGCATCATTTTATAAATCTGTTCATTTATTTCGATATCAAAATTATCATGTAACACGATATAGACACTTCGGAACCGTGTTACAGCAAAAACATCGACACAAAAGTATTTCATCGTATCGACTATGTAAATAGATTGCATTATAATGTTTGTACTATTATCATATACGTAACAGTTGATAATTTTTGCATACCAGTACTCTGGTCACTTTTGTATCCCAGCCATTACCGAGCCTGTAAAATTAAAATAAAGCGCGGGCAATATTACCTGGTCTTCACCCAATTACGTGGTGGCCGATAAAAATAGCGTACGTATGACCTGTTTTATCTCGCACCCGGGTCGCTATTTCCTCACAAACACGTAGGGCCTTATTTTATACGTTCCGCAACAATTTCCCGTGCAGTTTCCTTCGTCGAGCATTACCTATAATTCCTAGAAATATGCTATATACGTATCGCCAGGTATAGCGCAACCGCTGTCATGAGTCAAAAATAAACTAATAATGAGTTCATGGTTATTCTACGCTAAGAGTAATGCATATTGTAAATAACAAGCGTGAATAACTCTATTTTTAAACATATCATATTCTAAACTTCAAATTAAAGAGAAATAAAAACATAATTCTCTAAGCATTATTTTTCTCTCAAATAAAATATGCTCTCAGTAAAAGATACCTAGTCTTTAATTCAATACAACTAACAGTTGCAGTGCTTTAATAGATAAGCTGAGATGTGAAAATAATATTTGCATATTCTATAGATGTCGTCAGACCCTTCATAGCTAGAAAGCGAGTCGATTGGTCCCAGCCTGATGGACCGAAACTCGATAGAAAACCACAACGGTGTATAGTTTTCACTATATGTAGGCCATACGCTAACGACCTGCTATTCTCTTGACGATAAGGTCCGCCATAGAGTTAATTATTCCATTGCATTTTGTTTGTACAATTCAATTGCAAACATAATATTCATGGATCCATATTATAATATAGAAGGTAGGTGCAGTGGTAGATTTTTCTAAGAAAGTATATAATAAATTGACAAATAAGGAGACAAACCAAAGCAAAAATAATAATGTATACAAAATCTAGCAAACCTCTTTCGTGGTATTGCGGACAGAATGTTAATTTTGCAAGAGTATTGTGGTGAAAATGGGTGGCTCGGACGGGGTGATAACAATAATTATTGTCTCATAGAAATCCGACGTGAAGCAACGCTACAGCGTTTCATATGCTGAGTGGGGCACACCAATGCCATATTTTATTTTGCTTGAATATTCATATCCGCCCCCGCCCTACAGTGACTACCGCAAACAGGGTGCAAATATCACTACAGCGTCACATAGCGAGATCACCCTGGGTAGGAGGTACTTTATACTTATTAGGCGGACATAATTTTATTGTTCGAATCCAAACTGATTTTCTTTTTGATTTTATTTTAATTTTTAGTATTGGAATGTACTTACACATTGGCATACTATTATAGGATTAAGTGGCATAAGAAAAAACCTTATTATTTTATTAAAACATTATTATACCTTGCAGGTTACCAACTTAAATTTATAAATGTCAAAGTGAGTTTGTTTGCTTTTTTGTTTTTCACGACTTAAAATTTCAAAAATATTGATACTGATTGTTGTCTGTTGAGAGGAAAATAATTATCTTTACATCAAGAAAAAAAATTTTTCCTGATTGATTATATTTTAACATTAGTTGGGAAAATCCGCATTAAGACAAGAATAACCGCGGGCAATAGCTAATAGACTATGAAAAACCAACCTGCCAAAAGAGTCGTATGATATGACTAAATATCCTTACGTGTAGGTACACATTTATTGAAGGAAATAACCAGAATTCACAACTAAGATTACAAACTCAAATGTACCTATTAAGATGAGTGTATTCTAAGAAGGAGCGCCCAATTGCGTTTACTCAAACAACAAACACTATGATTAAACATTTATAGCACGTGGCTCACTGTAGCAGTTAAACAATTAGGCCTAACTCGCGTCAAGTCGGTTATAATTACTAAAGTGGGCGAGCGTATGCGCGTATGTGCGGCATACTACTCAACACAAACTATCAGTAATTAAATAGGTACAACAATTAAACGCAAACAGGCCAACATCGTCACAAATCAAAGTCAATTTATACTATTTACGACCAGCGCTGTCCATCATTGAGTGTTAAAACATTTTTAAAGCCAGTAAAGACTCGAAAAAAGACACGTTTCACTAATAGATGAAAACGAATTCCGAACGACTGACTAATGCACGACGGACAAGAAAAATAGAGCACAATCCACTAAAGCCTGCGATTTTGAAATGATAATACAATTGAAATCGCTTAATCAAATTAAGTACCTACCTTAATAATTACGGTTACACATTATTACAACAAAATTATAACAGCATTCGAAATTGCCAAAGAATTTGACCTTTATTGCTCACTGCTCAGTTGCATACATGTCACTGATTGAACACTTACGTAAAACGCTCCAAATAACTCACGAATCATGTAATGTAGCGATCAGAATAACAATTTACACGTAACGGTAATCAACTAAATATATAGTGCAGTTCAAGGTAAAAAGATTACTTCTAATATATTGCGGTATTATATTAGTTGCGGAAAATACCTCGAAACGTCCGATATTATACCTTGCAGACTTGTTACGCCCGTAGGCTTAATGAATAAATTAAGTAAATAAATTGTAAACAGATTAGCATCATTGCGAAATCCAGTCCAAGTTAGTAACCGCAGCTGCCTCCCAAATATAAACGAATTAACGTCCTGTGATAAAGTTCATTGATAAAAAACTATTTATGGATAACTTTTTTTGTAGATAGTTACTTACCGCATCTTTCAAGCCAACCCTCTACGCGACACGGATATGTGATGACCACCATTGAATCATCGTTTCTCATCTTGGACACAATCACACTCTGTAAACACTCACTAGGAAAAGTTTCACGGGCGATACAACTGTACACATCGCAACTTTACATTTCACCAAACAACACACTGTGGCTAATCAGGCGTCCGTTGCAGCACTAGACGACTCCTCAACCGACACACCTCACTTTCACCAACTGCCGATAAAAAAAAACTATGTTAATCATTGAAAATAGCACCAATGTAACAAACGCATACACTGAAAATAACTTTACAAGCATCGGCGGTAACTATAGCAACACGAATAAAACACATACCCACTTAGTACTTTGACGAAAAAAGGGTAGATGTATTTTTTTATTTTAACCACTTGTAAACAAAATACTGTACTTCTATAAAATTAGATACCAAAAATAAACGGCATCCTACTTTCGATTATAAGAGCTTTAAACAATAGGAGTATTTTTTTTATATATCTCGAAACTAGCGACAGATTTATTGAATTTAAAAATAATTAATGCAATTTTTTGCGAAATTGTATGAAGTAACAAGTAAAAATGTATTACATATATCCTTTGTTTATTTACCTTTATTTAATGACAGTGCCAATTGTCATTAAACTACCGAGTTCATTTATTATGACTTTTACGCGCACGTGATAGGTATACTAAAACACGCAGCATCAATGCTTCCACGTCCATTAAAGATACACAAAAGACTGGTGTTCTATTCCATTTTTCCGCCTAGGCAGTGGTAAGTGAAAGGGATCGTAATATCTTCCATCTCTATCAGTATTTTATTGACCCGCCTCCTTATCATTTATCAAAATGCGCGCGCAATAATATATAAACAAAGCATTCATACAGATAAAGAATTAACTTATTAATTCTAAATTTATTAAGAACATAGTGTATAAGATAGTACACATTTAATACTTAATAGTTTTGTCAGTCAATATTCAAAAACTATGAGAAATAAATAATTGTGTTTTCCGAGAATGGTGTACCATAGACAATATAGAACGCCGAGGATATTGTATTTTTTACATTTTCGCTAGTGGATTAAAAAATGTGTATTGTTGTTATAAAAATGATTTGGCTTCTTTCTTAAATAGAAGTTCACTTTATGTGTAATATTTAAACTATTAAAATAGTATAAAATAAGCTACCACACAATCCACTGTAATTCTAACATAATATTTCAATCAAGAATCATTGTATTTTGGTGTTTTATCAACTCTCAAATAATATCACTTAATATAAATTGAATTATGCTACCATTTTCACAGATTGATATGATACGATTAAAACTGTCTTTAATGTTTTTTTGGCTACTATGTGGCTATATCATAATCATTTGACATTTAGTCTATTTGACATTTCCGAATTACTCTTTAGTCTATTGTTCAAGATGGCTCTGAAAGCACTTGTCGGACAAAGTAAGTTAAAAATATTTTTTTTCTCATATTTTTAAACCTCCACTATGATGTAAACCTATTAATACATTCTCAACAAATTAATCGCTCTTTAAATTGACCATATTTTAACACATTTTCCAGTGCATTGGAAAATCTTATCGATGACTAATATTTGCATTGTTTTTCTAATCTATCATTTGGATATTTCAATTATTGTTATTTGTTCGATTCATCTATTTTATTAAACACTACAAAATATTAAATGAATTGTGCCACTTTTTGTATAAGCTTATTTTATTAATTTAAACTTCAATACTTTCGTTTGTCGGAAAGCAGTGTATTACTAATAAATTTACTAACAATAAACAATTTCTATTAATTTCATCATTCTTTTGTGTTTTAAAAAGTATCAAGCACAAGTGTCTAGCTTATTGATTTTCTTATGTCATTTGGGTTGTAAGGGTGGGGTGGGGGTGGCTTTACGTACGTCATTCAACCGTTCTATACTTGCTTGTGTTGATCTCCAATTACTCTAACCAACACTGGTTTAATACAATTGATAATGTAGAATGGTCAGATAAAATGAATCATCTATAGCAACATAACAATAGCATAACATTTAGCTTATAATAGTGTGCACAAATTAATGTTCCAAGATAAACCAGATAATATTACTACACAATTAAATTTTTATCCCTAAATACTAAGATTTTGACTACTTTCATATTCTTTTAAATTGAAGCATACCTACTATGCTTTATTTTATATAATAAATAAATCACAATAAAATATCCAAAACTATATGTTATACCATACCTATATAGAATATAATTTGGCTCAAGTAAGAAATTTGTGTCTGACAGAGATTATGAATGAGGTGATCCGCTACCGCGGACCCAAAGGGAAGGAGTCACAACGCATAGAATGGAGGGTCCTTATTGTAGACCAGCTGTCCATGCGCATGGTCTCCGCATGCTGCAAAATGCATGACATCTCAGCAGAAGGAATTACTTGTAAGTGGCAAAGAAATTATATTATTCATTATGCTACAATTTGATTAACTAATGGAGAGTGTTTCCCTGTTTTGTCTTTATTCTTTTTAGTTATGAAATATGCTGTCAACATATTTTTTTCCGTCAACCTGCACTAGGCCAGCGTGGTGGACTAAGGTCTAAACCCTCTCAGTTGTAGAGGAGGCCCGTGCCCAGCAGTGGGACGTATATGGGCTGATGATGATGATTTTTTTTGGGAAAAAAGGCTTAAATTTTTTTGAAAGAATGTCTTGCTCTGTTGTAACAAACCATTAGCAATACTGAGACAAAGCAGGTTTTAGATAGGAAAGACGTGAGTAATATTTATGAATATTAAACAATATATACTAGACTAATCTTTGTTATTTCTCTAGTGGTTGAGGATATACACAAGAAACGGGAGCCATTGTGCACCATGGATGGTATATATCTCATCACACCATCCGAGAAGTCAGTACATGCGCTGATTAATGACTTCTCTATTGGCAACCGCATCATGTACAAAGCTGCACATGTGTTCTTCACTGAAGGTAAATATAGTTTGGACCTATTCACTTGAAAGATTGTAATACTTAACTGAAGATGGATGTTATGTCAACAACTAAAGTATTTAAGTAATATGTAAACACTTTATAAGCCTATTAGTCTTATTGCAACAAATAAAATGGGATTTTTTTTATTATTCTGGAAATTAAAGCCAATCACAAAATATTAAAACAAAGAACTAAAACCATATATTTCCATCAGGGGTGGATTATGCAATTGGTACATTTCTAGGCAGATCTAGACAAAACTCTTCATTCATTACACCATTCTATGTTCCATAGTGTAAATGTAGATGTCAATTAATTACTGAACACAGGCTTGGCAGATATTGATATGTTGTAGATACATATTTTTGTTGCCAGTTGTGCTGCATAGACAAGAGTCTATGGGTAAGAACCCATGCCAAGTAGTTCTTAACTGTAAATATCTTTCTTTGCATGATGCAATATTTTTTCATAGTGCTAAAAAGCTTCATTTGAGTAATGCATTTATCATAGACTTGACTCATCATATTTTAAATTGTCTTATTTTGTAAACAAATTAAGTTAAGATGAGCTTTTAGTATATATATTATTTTATTTATTAGGACTCATAGCAACTTACAAAAGGAAAAAATCATTATTTAACAAACTTCACTGTACAGTGTTTTATATCTCATTTGATTTTTATGCCTCTTTATCCCCTATGTCCTAGGCTATTATTTTTTATGTTGCGTTTTTGTTTTCCAGCTTGTCCTGATACTCTGTTCGATGAGTTGTCGCGTAGTCGAGTAGCTAAATATATCAAAACCTTAAAGGAAATTAATATAGCATACATACCATACGAACAGCAGGTTTGTCCATTAGTTATCAAATATATGTAAACGACATTTAGCCAAATAAGGAATCTTTAAGAGTATACAATTTCTTCTTAATTACGGAAAAAAAGCGATACAAAAAAACTTTTTCGTAACGCTAATTGTCTTCCGTAATTAGGAAGTATTTTGTTCGGAATCATTGACATGCAAATGTGATAATTTGTTCGCACGCTGCCATTAATAAGTATGCCCGGAGGAATTGTTCAATGAACTCTGCAAGTCGTCCGCGGCGAGAAAAATCAAAACATTGAAGGAGATCAACATTGCATTCTTGCCTTATGAGAGCCAGGTGAATTATACAGTATAAATATAAATGTATGTTTATTTACAAATACATTAACTTTATAAGTTGTGTAAGGATAAATGTGATTAGTGTTTGGTACTCGTGAGCTGAAAATTACTAAATAATAGTTATATATTATTAAACACAGATAAACCCACACAAATAGAATTCGATTCCCATGGATTAAAAATAGGGGAAATACTCAGTGACGCACTCAAGTAGGTTGGTTTGCATTAGGCGAGCATAATTGACTCAACTGGCAATTAATGATCGTATTCGTACCAGTCGACACTCATTTTCCATCACACTACACTTACATCAGACTGTGATGCATCCGGTGTCACTAAAGCTACACGTTAACTCCTTATTTATTCGATAATTATAATTTACCGCCTGTTATTGTGATGATTGTAACTGTAATGTGATTTGCAGGTATTTTCTCTGGACTCCCCCGAGACTTTCCAGTGCATGTACAACCCGGCGCTGGCGCAGACGCGCAACGCCAACATGGAGCGCATCGCAGAGCAGATCGCCACACTATGCGCCACGCTCGGAGAGTACCCGTCTGTCAGATACCGCAGGTATACAGGAATACCTTATAGAATATTCTAACATCTTTAGTATAAACCGGCCTGTGGTCCATATTTTTGAATTTCGATTTCCTAGTCGGGAGAAATGGTATAAGATTTTTCACTTAGAAAATAACATAAATATTCTCATACTTCTATAGTCCCGTATACCGAGCAGGTTTTGCTGGTGGTAGGATATTCGTATCCGCCCGGATAGCGACCACCGTACACAGGGCGTAAAACACGCCATAGTGGCACATGCAAGTGTGCCGCGTTCCGGGATCAGCCAGTGTATATCCGGTTTTCGGGGGGGCTTCAATCATGGTGAAAGGATGACCGTGCCGGCATTTTTTGGCCGGTTTGTCGCGGTCGGTCCTTTGATCACCATGATTGATAGTCCCCCAAACTTCTTCACAATAAGGTGAAGAGGTATTCGGCCGGCATGATTGTGTCGACCAACGGGAGACCATCATCTCTCGCTGGTCGGCACTTTTTCTGGACTCCATTGCGCTTACCATCAGGTGCAATGAGGTCACTTTTCCGTGCCAGAATAAATAAATAAATAAAAAAAAAAAAAAGGTTTCAAGTTCCATGTTAATACTAATTTATGCAGACGTACCAACGCTTTGTTAAAGACGAGATAAAAACTTATTAAATATCCTACAAATCTATATATAAGTAAATCCACAGCAAATATTCATTGAACTCGTTTTAATATATATTTTTTTCTTTTCCAGTGATTGGGAACGTAATGTCGAATTGGCTCAACTGATTCAGCAGAAATTGGACGCCTACAAGGTATTATTTAAAAAAAGAAACATTAAAACGACTTATTTCCTATATAAGCATATTTATTCAATAATTGCTTGGTCATAGGCTGATGAACCCACAATGGGAGAAGGACCAGAGAAGGCTCGGTCTCAGCTGCTTGTTTTGGATCGTGGTTTCGACTGCGTATCGCCGCTGCTGCATGAACTTACTCTTCAAGCTATGGGCTACGACTTGTTGCCCATCGAAAACGATGTCTATAAGTAAGTGCAACTGATGTATTATCCTTATCATAACCGCCAGCCACACAACACATAGTACAGTTCAAAATTATCATATAAATTTTGTTTCTTGTATCATATTGACATACTTCGTACATACTCATGAGGTTGGCTAATATTTTTAAATAACACCAATGTAGCCTGGTTTGTATGATTGATTTGAAGATCGCACCAGCAATGACCAACATTTACTTGGTATTCAATATATTGAGCTGTGAAAATCTTAACTTTTATAGAATGTTTTAACTTACCCCTTAAGTACAGCCTAACCTAGTTGTAGGGTGAGGATATTCTCACATATGTGTGTTATTATTTTTGCTGAATCAAGATTTATTATTGCAGGTATGAGGCGTCTCAGGGTCAGCTGAAGGAAGTGCTGTTGGACGAGAACGACGAGCTGTGGGTGGAGCTGCGGCACCAGCACATCGCCGTCGTCTCTACATCCGTCACCAAGAATTTGAAGAAATTTACTGAGTCTAAACGCATGGGCGGAGGTAAACACATTTTCTATACTAATAACTCTTAATTTTAATACATCAAATATGAAGTGTCTGAAAAAGTGCAATTGGCTCTAGTCCTATTATGTGGGACTGATACATACCTGGCATAATGTGGGTGCTGAAATGCACCTCTACATACCCCTTCGGGGAATACAGGCGTGATGTTATGAATGTATGTATCAAATATGAAGTTTTTTAACCAACTTAAAAAAAGAGGAGGTTATCAATTCGTCTATATTTTATTTTAAGAATAAACTCAAAAAGTAGTATTGGACTGATAAGATATTTGCTTGGTATAAGGTATGTTTTATAAAATTGACCACAGTGAAGCGGGCCCAGTAAAGTAGAATTGAAAGGAGGTGTGCTGTAAAGTTGAAATCAGTTATTTTGAACTCACGACTGAGGGCTTACGTACTCTTCAAATAATCATTTTGTGATGTATTTTTCACTTCACTTTCACTTTATTAGGTAAATAATATTTATGAATATTTCTGTTGCTCAGGTGACAAGCAGTCTATGCGAGATCTGTCGCAGATGATTAAGAAAATGCCCCAATATCAAAAGGAATTGTCAAAGTATGCCACACATTTACGTCTGGCTGAAGACTGCATGAAAGCATATCAAGGATATGTTGACAAACTGTGCAAAGTTGAACAGGTAAATTTTAATTTTTGTTTTAAACTTTTTAAGTCGTGAGGGCCTCGAGGTTTAGGCACGCGGTCGAGAATCTCGACGGTCGCGGGTTCAAACCCCAGGCACACACACCTCTGACTTTTCGAAGTTATGAGTGTATTCACAATGAATTATCACATACTTTAATGGTGAAGGAAAACATCGTGATGAAACCTGCACACCTAAAATTTCTTAGAAATATCTTAGGTTTGTAGTCTGCCAACCCGCACTAGGCCAGTGTGGTGGACTAAGGCCTAAATCCTCTCAATGGGAGAGGAGGCCCGTGCCCAGCAGTGGGACGTATATGGGCTGATGATGATGTTTTAAACTGTATTTATTATAAATATTGAAATTAATTAGCCTAAAAATACATACTAACATTAATAAGTATATCACAAGCATAAATAAACCTACACTATGTATTATTTAGTAGTAATTATTACAACTTATTGCCTAGTGATCTTTATAGGGTATTATAGTTGGTCTACTCCCCTGTTTTATTTGTTCTTCGAAAAGTAATATTTGTGTGTTTTGTTATAGGATTGTTGTTTGTGTATTTTGCAATATGTATGTAATCATGGTATATAATTTCAGGATCTTGCCATGGGAACTGATGCTGAAGGAGAAAAGATTAAAGATCACATGAGGAGCATTGTGCCTGTACTTCTTGACCAGGTAATATTTTAATATAACAGGACAAAACTTATGAATTTTCGTAAAACTGTTGAATGACACAATTATGTCTTAAAAATAAATCTCTAGACATATATTAACACATTCACTGCCTTCGAAATTAATGAAAATGATAGCTGAGCGCCAATTTTTTTTAAGGCAAATTTTGATTTACTATATACGAATATGTAAAAATATAGATGAATGTATATGGTTATTACTATTATTTTAATTAAAAAAAACATTTTTCGGATCCGAGTGGTCAGCACACAGCACGCCAGGTGCCGAACACTCGGATCCGAACGCTAGGGATAGCAATAGTTTAATTCACTAATATTCACTATTATTATAGATATTTGTTCCGCGAATGCATTTTTGCGTATTAATGTCACAAGATTTTGACAAGCCCGTGTTTTTGAATCGAATTCCAAAAAAAAAACATATCAAAATCATCTAAGGAAACTAAGCAGTGTAAGTTTAAGTAAACTTACTTTGTGTCGGTTCTTGACCAAGATCTTGTAACACACGACACACACAGAACTGCATACCTGCCATCACGTGAGACAGTTTTGCGACTTGTTATCTTTAAAATGTAGTAAATAAAGTATATACATTCGGAGAATTATTTATTTAGAAAGACATTGGTAAATCTTAGCAAAGTAGCAATACAATTATGTTTATCCATAATCAAATCAAAGCATTACCATCAAATCACAATCAAAAGTATCAAGAATTGTAATAGTTATAAGTTTAATAGAAAACTTGTCACACTTTAATTTTACTTCTGGACGACCCAGCTTTACTGTCCATTTTGAAGCGACAATGTTTTTCGTACGATCGTGTATACAAATTACTATTACACCGTTAGAATGAAACCAATACTCATTCTCGTAAGTTGACTATAATGTCAGAGTGGCCGAATAAAACAACGTACAATCGCCTCAAACACGGCGGCTTACTGACTACAAGAAGATGAACGGGCCGCTCGCTCGGATCCGAGTAGGAGGCGCCGCCACTATAGCCCTACCCCACTCGGATCCAACCATTGTATTCCTCAACTTCAGTGGTAATTTTTACTACATACATAAGGGAGACATTTAATCAATAGACAATTCTGCTTTTCCTAGTATTTATCCAAATGCAAATAACCTACAGCTAGTTTGAAAATTGTTGATTTAACATTGTTATTGCAGAATGTGGTGAACTTCAACAAGATGCGCATCATCGCCCTGTACATCATGGCCAAAAATGGCATTTCTGAGGAGAATTTGAATAAACTGGTCACTCACGCGCAGCTGGAGCCTACAGACAAACAGACTTTGCTGAACCTCGCCAATCTTGGACTCAATGTTGTTGTTGATGTAAGTCAACAGTTTTCACTAGCTATTTTAAATAGCTATTTTATTTATTTGTTCATCAATTTAAGGTAAAATCTTTAAATGTCTTACATTAAAAAGGTGGACTAAAGTTCCATATGATTCATTTTGTTAACTTCATATATGCTTTCCTAATTTGAATACAAACCTTATAGGTTTAAAGATATTGATAAAATCTTTTATAAAATTTACATACGTACTTACATTTCTGCACCCACATTTCGCCAGTATTGTATCAGTCCCACGTATTAGGGGGCGAGCCTATTGCCGTTTTTCGGTCACAATTCCAGACTACATGCTGCAACTGAGAATTTCCTAATGGAAAAACCCAATAACACTTTGCCCGACCCGGGAATCGAACCTAGGATCTCTAGATCGCACGGCACATACTTGTGCCGCGAGACCACGAGGCAGTCATTATAAAATTTATTTAGTAACATAATATGTTTTAAATATCCCAGGGCAACAGAAAGAAGCAATATCAAGTGCCAAGGAAGGAGAGGATTACTGAGCAGACATATCAAATGTCCAGATGGACGCCTGTTATCAAGGTTTGAAAGTGCAATATTTGTAACAAATGACAAAATTAGATTGACATAAATAAAGTCTTACTGCAAATAAAATGATTTTATCTAACAGGATATCATGGAGGACGCCATTGATGATAAGTTGGATCAACGTCACTTCCCTTTTCTGGCTGGACGAGCACAGACTTCCGGCTATCAAGCACCAACCAGGTAAACGTAATGTAGCCATTAAAGTTTTCAATATGCCAAAATGTCTTTTTTTGTGAACATTCAATGCATATTCCACATTTTGTGTTTAGAATTATGAAGATATAATTTTTTTTCGTAGCGTGCGTTATGGACACTGGCATAAGGACAAGGCGCAGCAGACCATCAAGAATGTCCCTCGTCTGATTGTCTTTGTTGTTGGAGGTAAATTATCATATTTCTTCTATCTTTTGTCTTCTTTAAGTTTTTATTAAAAAAGGTTTGTTACATTTTGATTTATAAAAACAAGTATTTTATGACTTCGGTTAGGTGTATACTTGTATAGTAACTGTGATATTAATAGCTGTTTCATGTTAGTCATTGTATCCACAATATTGTAAAAACGTAAGCTATACAAATAATACTAGGCTACTCTAGATGGGAATTTAATAATGAAGCTTCATATAAATGTTTTTAATTTTTATTCCATAATCGTGTCACTTCTCCAGCTGCAGTTATTTACAGCAGTCAGGGTCACTTTAGCATGGATACATGGTTATCATGATTTACTTACTTAAACAACTTGCTGTGCTACAGGCGTGTGCTTCTCTGAGATCCGCTGCGCCTACGAGGTGACTGCTGCGCTGAAGAACTGGGAGGTGATCATCGGCTCGTCGCACATTCTCACTCCTGACAACTTCCTCTCAGACTTGAGCTCTCTCACAGCCTAAACCTGAACAAACAAAAAAAATCCCAGTTCTGCATACTTATAGAATTTAGCTGTTATATTAGCTTGTACTGTAATTTAATTTGTTGTTGCTGTATGCAGAGTTACTTAAATATACCCAACCCATTCTTCAAATACCAACAAGGTTCTATTTCAAATTCTAAATAGCTACTTCAATAGACTCATAGCCTTTCAAATTTACCATGTTTGTGTACTGGATTGTTGCCTAGTGACTTCTGTATATTAATATTACTACATTTACTATTACAGTCTTATTCTTCCTTGCAAATGAAGTTAATTATTTAAAAGCTTAAATTGGAAGTATGCGCAAAATATGTTGGAGAAAATAATAAGTGCCTATAGGCATTTTTATTTTTGCCTAGAACAATGAATTGGCAGTATTTGCATATTATGTGTGAGAAAATTGTATTAAATAACATAATTGTGTCATTGTTATTGTTTCTTTAAGTAATGCCTAAAGATGGCTTAAAGAGGCAATATGTATGTTTTGTTATTAACTTAAATATTAATAGTTTTTCTTGTTTCATTTATCATATGTTGAGATTTAAGGGTACTGTTGTATTATCATATATTTAAATAATTTATTATAAAATATTAAGTAATAACTTTTTAGACGAATTAATAGGAAACATGTTTGGGTCAAATAATTGCTTTTTAATTTTCTTTAATGCCAAATGCTAGGTCTATGGGAAGTTTATGTGTAAGATAATGTTTAATATGTACTATTAGGCATATCTAAAACAGCAATAAAAACATGAAATGCACATAATTTCGGCATAGTGACAGATTCTCTAGTATTTTACTCCTGGCTTTCATCAAATATTCAAGTGTTTATCTTTGTCGTGTTATTAGTACATACTCTAACAAGGTTTCTTTTTACATTCCAATATGTGTGTGTGTGGCATTGTCGTATAATATTCTGAACTCATAATATTCTCCTTTACTAATTACTACATGCATTGAAGAATGCATATTCATGTAACATCTTAGTGGAGTATGTAATTATCTTTAGAGTAATGTAATACTTAGGTAAAATCATTATACATATTATAGACTACGCTTCGTGAAGTAAGTGTTGTGGTGAAGATTGTGTGATATCAAATTGACACTTTGTAACGGTCGAATGTTTAAAAAGTCTGTTATCCATCTAGAACCTTTGTAATATCGACCTTTTGTGCAATTATGTAGGAATTATCATAACGTAATAATCTTAACATTTTGTCAGTATTCAATCGTTGAATTTCATTAAATTATTTAATCATCGCAGTTCTGTTTTTTTCTAACCTGCCCTAAATCTGCCTTGCCTTAGGCATGACGAATAAAAATAAAAACAAGCCAAAAATTGAAACAAGTTCATTACAGAGCGCAGTAAAAGTCATTTCTATACTCACGTATTGTCAGTAAATTAAAAGACTGCTTACTGACATATAAAAAACTCACGAAGAATAAACAATTTATTGTGCAGGACTACATAACAAACTAACGAGACACTAATTTCAACAGTAGCTGAAATTAAAACTTGAAATACCAGTTCTAGAATAACGAATTCGACTTAATCCCAAAATAAGGAATAAAATACCTTGCGCTAGTTGATATTTATTCAGTGTAAATAAAAACAATTCATTTCGTATAAAAGCAGCCAAACTCCCAAAGATCGCCGGAATCATCTGCTTTTTATGTTACACGCAATACACATAATGTACAATATATACCTATTACTTACAAAAATACAGAAATTCGTTGTTAAAGTCTGACAATAAGTTTATCTGGGGGCACGGCAGTGCCCCCGCCGAGTCGAGCGAAAAAGCGGCACGGCCGTACTATACTTTTCTCGAAGCAACTCAGACCATTTTCGACACCCTATAACTTCGTTGTGGATAAACCTACAAACCTGAATTTTCTGTCACTAAGCAAGCGTGGTATAAACTCTGTATATTTTAAATTTCATTGAATTTGAACCAGTAGTTTAAGAATTATAACTAGTCAAACTTCGCAGTTTTGTCACTCACTGACTCACTATAGTGGTTATAACCGATCATCAATACTCTAAGTCACTTCTAGCCGACATAGAAGCTTCAAATTTGGAACACAATTAGTATTTAGTGTATAACTTAAGGAAAAATTAAAATATCTTGCAATTTCGGTCTAGTTTTCTAGATTCACAAACTGCATAAATAACTTTGTAATCCCATATAAATATATAGGATTTCAAAGATACATTTGCAGTGAATAAATTAGTGTACCTATATGTATAAAATAACGGAATAATTGGTGTAGCTAGATAGTAGGGATGGTATTGAGGTTAAGGCGTTAGGTCGAGAATCCCGGCGGTCGCGGGTTCAAACACTTTTCGAAGTTATGTGTGTGTTAGCAATGAATTATTACGTACTTTAACGGTGAAGGAAACTTTGTGAGGAAACCTTCATATAGTTTCAAGTAATTTATTCATTTAAATAAAACTTTGAGTGCGGCATTTGGTGCCGTAAATCAGTTCAAGCTATACCTCTGTTAAGCTTGATGATGTGATTTTCTGTTAGGTACATTGACAGTCCCAATTTATAGTGAAAGAGAGATAACAATTTTCCAACGAATTAACTTTAACTGACGTTTGACGTGTGCGGCCCTAAATTTTTCTAACTAAAGCAAAAAAATATTATTACCTATTTTAAAATAAAGAACTCGACTCGTCTCGTATGTAGAAGTAAGCAAACCTCATAAGACAGAGCGTGGGTTTTAAGAAAATCCGTTGTTAGTACTCAAGAAGTAGAAGGTACCGAAAAGGAAAAACGTAGGACTATCTACAAAAAGAAATGAGATCCCATAAAAAACAAAACTTTTAAAAAAACCCAAGTCTCGCAAATCATTTCTTCTACCGTAAAAAGTTGTGAGATCCATGTGATACCAAGTCGATAAATTTATTCAGTCTCCGTTTACGGGACCTTTTGTCTTAAGTTATTATGCACTTAGCTTACCAGACAACATCTTATAGTGACCATATCAATATTAAAAATCTTTTAACTCACAACTTTTTACGGTAGAAGAAATGATTTGCGAGACTTGGGTTTTTTACAAGTTTTGTTTTTTATGGGATTTTTTGTTCTCTAAACAATTATTCAACTTCTTGAATAATTGGCTAAAATATAGGCTCTTCAGCCTTTATCGGCCGTCCTGCCTCTCCAGCTCTATGACTACATCTTGTAGAAATATTAATGTGCAGCCGATTCCCAAAAATTGGCAAGTCAGACCCTAACAATTGACCTATCACCATAATATAAGTGTTGTGCAAATTAGTCGTGGAGCGGATTATTAAATGTATACAATACCCAAATAGACTTCCGTCTCAGTTATATTCTTTGCCGTTGTGTGAAACTGTCGAATAGTTTGTCAGTGTAGGTAGATAATCCCATTTTTCTATTGTCATAAATGAAGACAATCTTTGGAGGCTTACATGAGGGTATTATTGGTATCATCAGGGTTTGCACAGCATCATGCTTACTGATTGTTTTTTTTTTATTGCCTGAGTAGACAGTTGAAGAAGCGGCACACCTGATGGTAAGTTGTTACTGCAGTCACAGCAAAATTGCTGTCTGCAACGAAGTGAGTAGGTACTCTTTTTAAGCCTTGCTTGAATGAGGACAAGTCATGAGCGCTCCAGAGTGGAGGAGAGCAGATCGACTAGATTGTTTCCAGGTGATATGGTTGAATCCACTGCGATGGGGGATGCTTTGGGGATAAAACGGGAAATAGGTACTTAAAATATTTTTTTTCTATGTTACGTTCATAACACATTAAGATAGATATCAATTGAATATGAATTTGGAAATGTATATTTTTGATTACCAAGTATCAGGGTAATCTACCTTGGGTTCAAACTATGACCTAAGAGATAAGGCTATTTTTCTCACACACACATTTTTACTTGTAGTTAATTTACGTTTTCAATAATACATTAATTGACATAAACTTCAAACAAATACAACACAATACTAGGAAATGCGAACGTGTTCTGGTTTGTGTTTACCATGACCTAATAGAAGGAAAGAATATTCATAGAATTATAGGGACTTTTATTTCTTGGGGACCAAGGCCAAGATCATGTTGCAAACACATTCAAACAAACATATTAGATTAGTGCCGGTATGGAACACACGGCCATTAAAATTGTAATGGAAAATTATATCTAACAATGTACTAAAATAACAAATTGGTATTTTCCAAGTAAAATTTACTCTGGTCACATGCTTTGTGTCATACGGGCGACACAAAGGTCATTCACATAATCGTAATTATTATTAGGTAGTATATTGTGTTGTTACTTGTAATCTAATTCAGATGAATTTTGTTATATACAGCATGTTCTTTTTATAGATTCGCATATTAGCAAACGTTTCTACTGATGGTTTAACTTCCATTGATTATAATCCTAATATGGACGCGGCATATTCGCGTGAATCCTCAATCGCTCATGTGGAAGAAGTTAGATGGCCGATGAGCAAGAAAATGGAATGGACATGAGAAACAGAAAATAGGTGTTCTGTTCTAAAAGGGTGTAAGTAGTCCTACATGAATTGAAATTTTCACTCACCTTAACCGGTGATTTTAAAAAACTGAAAAGCTGGACCAAAATAATTAAATATCTACACAGGCAAAGTCACGAAAGAAACTAAATATAATGTAAATTCCCATCCAAACAAGATTGTTTACAATGACCTAAGGTTATCATCACATTAGACGATATTTCACTTGAATATAATAAGCAAAGCTATTATTGTCAGTACTCGATTTACATTCTGTCTGCATCGAACTACTATTTTGCTGCATAAAAAGTAATGGCTAAAGATCTAGTAATATTGGCTTACTCCGGCGGTTTAGATACCAGCTGCATCTTAAAATGGTAATTAATTTATTTAATACAATTACACGATTAATATATTTTTGTACTTAAGTAATTGGCTAATTGTTACAAATACAATCCTGGAATAAATAAATTATCTAATTATTCTAAAATTTTGTTAATTATTGGACACTTACTGGTGGTAGGATATTCGTATCCGCCCGGATGGCGACCACCGTACACAGGGCGTAAAACCCGCCATAGTGGCACATGCAAGTGTGCCGCGTTCCGGGATCAGCCAGTGTATATCCGGTTTTCGGGGGGGCTTCAATCATGGTGAAAGGATGACCGTGCCGGCAATTTTTTTGGCCGGTTTGTCGCGGTCGGTCCTTTGATCGCCATGATTGATAGTCCCCCAAACTTCTTCACAATAAGGTGAAGAGGTATTCGGCCGGCATGATTGTGTCGACCAACGGGAGACCATCATCTCTCGCTGGTCGGCACTTTTTCTGGACTCCATTGCGCTTACCATCAGGTGCAATGGGGTCACTTTGCCGTGCTAGAATAAAAAAAAAAAAAAAAAAAAAAAAAAACTTATGTAGATACTCAAAATGTAAGTATTATTTTATAACTAAATTTATACCCAAACTTTGATGCTAAAAAAAATCCGGCTCATACCTATTCTAATTTATTATGTATTTTTAAAAAGAGTTATTTATTAGATTAACTCCTGTGAATACATAGGTACAAGAGTATTATTATAGAGTTGTTTTCATTTCCTAGGTTAATTCAAAATGGATATGATGTGGTATGCTTCATGGCCGATGTAGGTCAAAATGAAGATTTCGATAAAGCAAAGCAAAAAGCTAAAGGAATTGGCGCAAAAGATGTAATTATTAAAAAACTACGAATTATACTATCTCCATTGTATTTATTATGTCTACACAACGTTTACTTTAATGCAATTTTTAGGTAATCATAGAAGACTTGAGAAAAGAATTTGTAACAAACTACATGTTACCTGCTATACAAATGGGCTTAGTATACGAAAGCCGGTATTACCTCGGCACTTCACTCGCTCGTCCGTGCATTTCAGTTGGACTTGTGAAAGCTGCGAAAAAATTAGGCGCAAAGTATGTATTACATGTTTTTATGCTGTACAGAGTACTTACAAATACTACTGATTCGAACAACCTATATTTTTTAGATACATTTCCCATGGTGCCACTGGTAAAGGCAATGATCAAGTACGCTTCGAACTCAGTGTATATTCTTTATGGCCTGAAGGAAAAGTGAGTGTCGCTTTAGATATTGTTCATTCAGATTCGTGTATCGAATTTGATTACGTTTTTTGCTTATAGATTATTGCTCCTTGGCGTCTTCCCGAATTTTTTAATAAATTCCAAGGCCGAAGTGACTTAATAGAATTTGCCAAGAAAGAAAATATTCCTGTCTCGGCCACTCCTAAAGAACCATGGTCAACCGATGAAAACATCATGCATATAAGGTGATTACTGATTGTTGATATTTTTAAATGATTAGGACATGACCTCAAAGATAGCCGCCAGTTTTATGGAATTTAGAACACAACGGTCGAAAAGTTAATGCAGAAATCCATATCTGCCTGCCCCTAGAAAGGCACAACCGTGAGTGTGTGTCTTGATTTTATTAATTTTTGCAGTTATGAGTCTGGAGTGCTGGAAGATCCGGCTGCGATTCCACCCAACGGCATTTACAAAATGACTAGAGACTTGCAAAATGCAGAAGATTATCCAAGCGTCATTGATGTTAATTTCGAAAAGGGTAAAGTTGGTGATTCGTGTTTTTGCATTTGTACATATATTTAGATGGATTAGATGATAAAAAAAGTTACAAACAATAAACATGTATTGTCTTTTAGGATTACCAATTTCTGTAAGAATTCCCAGTGGTCATGAAAAAGCCCTTCTTATAACCGATCCGCTGAATATTGTGGAAACATTGAACAAATTAGGTGGACAACATGGAATTGGCAGGATTGACATCGTCGAAAATCGTTTCTTAGGTCTCAAGGTTGGAATATTATCTTATAAGTATCATTACTGACACTTACTTGACAGCTCCGTGGCGCAGTTGGCTAGATACCAGCTTGCGAAACGAGAGGCCGCAGGTTCGATCCCCGAACCGAGACAAATGTTTGTGTCATCCACAAGTATTTGTTTCGGGTCGAGGTGTTTGTGAGACCGAAAAAGTCTCTCGTAGTTTCTGATACCCACGACACAAGACTTACATCTTAATGTGGGGTCAGAACTATGTACATACATGTGACTGTATTTATTTATTACCTACTTTACAATAAGAAATACTTTATCTAAAGCATATATAGGTACCTACTTATTCCAGTCCCGAGGATTATATGAGACACCAGCTGGTACCATATTGCACGTAGCGCATTTGGATTTGGAAGCGTATGCCCTTGATAGAGAGGTTTTAAGGTAAATGTCTTATTGATATTCCTTTTGGAAGTGCTTAGTATGCCTTTAACTGTTCTAATTTTCGATTATTCCAAAATGTATTTCAGAGTCAAAAAATATCTCCAAGATAAAATGGCCGACTTTGTCTATAATGGTTTCTGGTTTTCTCCGGAAGCTAACTTTACTAAAAAGGCTTTGGAATTGTCCCAGGAAACGATAAACGGAACGGTTACCTTGCATCTGTATAAGGGAAATGGTAAGTACCTTTGATATGTAGTTTAGGATGATTGAAAATGCATTATGAGAAAATTAAATTGGATAGATTTATTTATTTCTCTTCTTGTCCTCCTTTATTTGAACAAAAGCCTATAATTGATAACTATTACTCTACAATATCCATAACTAGATATTATACTTAGATTTATGTACCTATATTTTCCATTGACTTATCTTGCGATCTAGAAAACTCCAGGTTATTTTCCTGGGTTGAACGAAGTGTTACTGGATTTTCCATTAGAGAATTTCTTCGTAGTAGCAGTAGTAGCCTTTATTACGTGGGAATTAAAAAACCTAAAGATGGGTTCATAATTGCACTTTTGCCTAATCCTTCAGGAGTACAAGCTTGACTATGTATGTGTGCTTCATATTTGTGTGGTTTTCATAACTTTTTATTTTTTTTTACAGTTAGTGTCATAGCAAGGAAGAGTTCAACGAGTCTCTACAATAAAGACTTGGTTTCTATGGATATCGCCGGTGGTTTTTCGCCCGAAGACAGTACCGGGTTTATCAACATTAATGCATTGAGACTGAAAGAATATGCTAGATTTACTTGTCAGCAATAAATCTTCAGTGTCTGGTGACTGATATTTTATTTCTACATATCTCGGTTAATATTTGGCATAATCCACTATTTTTTAATGGTTTAAGTATGTTTTATAAGACCAATAGCCAGAGACCAAAAAAAAAAGAAAATAATCACAGATGCGGATTGACACACCTTTTTTTTTTTTTTTTTTTGTTCTCGAGGGGAAAGCTGTTTATGGCTCTACTTCCCGCCAGCCCCGGGGGAGGGGAGGGGCGGGAAGCGTATGTCGGGGTCTCCGGTCTTTCAGCCCGGCGCGCGGCGACGTCATGTCCGCGCAGGTATTAGTGCCGGGCTGGGTCCCTAACAAAATTCCCTAAACCGGCATACCGACCAAAACCCCCCGGTGGCCATCTCTGCGCCGAGTGGGGCGACCACGGTACGTGAGCGAGAAGCGCCCACCGTAATGCCGCAGCCGCCCGGTGCGCCTCCGAGACGTTATTGTCTCGGCCGTCTCGGAGTTGTAGGGGGCGCAGTTGCACCCCCACTAGCTTGGTTCGGGCGCCCCGGTTGTGGATGGGCGCCCGCGACGTACACAGGCCACAGTGCCGCCGCCCCTCTCGGGGTCACTTTCAGTGAGGACGCGCCGCCCCCGCAGCGCGCCCAGCGACCCCAAGGGCCCCTTTGAGTCGCCTTTTACGACAGGCAGGGAATACCGTGGTGGGATTCTAACGCCCCCTTGCCACAGGGCAGGCCGCCGGGTCTAGTTATCTCTGTCGACCCGGCGCCTCCTTCTCTGACGTCTTTGGCGGGCGGGATCGTTGTAATCTCGATCCCGCTCCGCGCTCTCCTTCTGCGACATGACGTGCTCGCAGAAGGTGAGCACCGCTCGCCACGACCTCGGACTCCCGACCATCGAAGAGATGACGGCCGGGAGCGAGAGGTCGCCACCAACAATAGCGCGGAGAGCGCTGCGCTCCATCTCCCAGGCTGGACACTCTTGTAGTGTGTGCTGGGCTGTGTCGTCCGGGCAGTTGTTACAGTGGTGACACACGGCCGACTCCTCCTTCAGAGCCACCCGACACAGGTAGTGGCCGAAGCATCCGTGCCCCGACAACACCTGCGTCAGACGGAACGTCGCCGCACCGTGGCGCCTGTCCACCCACTGGTCGAGGACAGGACGCACTGCCTCGACGGTCCTAGCACCAGCACTGGGATCCTCCAGCCTGGTACGCCATTCCTCCACGGCGGCCGTACGGAGGGAGGCTTTTATAGCCTCTACCTCTCTCGGGGCCAGTCTGTCCCCGCGACTTGACGCCTCCTCCCGCTGATGGTATAGACGCGAGAGGAATTTGGCGTCAAGGTCCCACGGCAGGGACCCGGCCAAAACGCAGGCCGCCTCGTAGGAGATCGTGCGGTAGCCCCTGATCAGTCGCTGCGCCAGCGCACGCTGAGGCCTGCGCAGAAGAGCGACGCAGCGCCTGTTCAGGGACTCGGCCCATACTGGGCTCCAATACAACGCCATAGACCGCACGACTCCCATGTACATCCTTCGGCAAGGGATGCCTGGACCTTCCAGGTTGGCCAGCAGGCCGGACAAAGCGCCTGCTACCCGCAGCAGCTTCGGCTGCAGCACCTCAAAATGGGCGCGGAATTCCCACCGACTGTCCAGCAGCAGCCCCAAATATTTGAGCTGCTTGCCGATGGGAATTCGCACGCCCTGTACTTCGATGTGGGCCCCAGCAGGTGGTCCCATCCGAGGCCGGTGAAAGCAGATGGCCTCGGATTTGTGGAGGGCCACCGTGAGGCCCAGCCGCCGAATTCTCCTCGCCACGTTGCCAGTTCCAACCGCGGCGAGGTCGGCGGCCTCCTAGAAGGTCCCGCCCGTCGCAGTGACGAGCGTGTCGTCGGCGTAACAGAATACGCCGACGCCCCGGGTTTTTTTTTTTTTTTACCCGGATCAACTGCTTGGAAGAATTTCTTAAGAACTTTAAGCAGGTTTCCTCACGATGTTTAGCTTCGCCGCTAAAGTACGAGGTAATTCATTGTATACAAATATCTAACTACTTAGGTACTTACGAAAAGTCAGGTTTGTGCCTGTAGTTGAACCCGCTACTGTCGAGATTGACTCGACCGCATGCCTAAACCTCGAGGCCATCACAACTTTACAAAAGGGCAAAGCCCGGTTAGAGAAAAATAAAATTATTTAAAAAAAAACATACTAATGTTTGGACTGGAAATGGATTCTAATTTACCACATAACTCCATGTTCTAACACATTTTGTGAAGAGTTTTAATCAAATTTTACACCCATATCGGTTTAAACTGGCAAAGAGACTATATAAAATATTTGAAAAACTTATGCTGATACAAAATGAAAATCAGTGCTTAAGAAACAAACTGCTTCATTGTAAACAGTTTGGTTTTATTCGGGGTCACTCCAGCACCGATGCCGGCGTGGAGCTTATTCATAATATTTTTGAAGTTTAGGATGTTTTACAGGATGCTTTAGGAGTATTTTGTGATGTATCCAAGGCATTTAACTGTGTTTACCATCAGAAATTCAAGCCATCATGGAATAAAAAGTATTGCACTCGATTTGTTTAAAATTTAAGTTGTTCATGTAAACGGAAAAAGATCTCTTGGGTCTGTTGATACTATGGGAGTTCCACAGGGCTTGATTCTTGGACCCTTTCTTATACAGGGTGTCCCAGAAGTCGACGATAACCCGGAAACGGGGAATAGCCCAAGTCGTAATAGTTATCAGAAAAATATTAAAAAAATATATAAGTTATGTATTTAGAAAAATATAGGGATTTCAAAAAAAATCTAGAAAATCTACACCCTATGACGGTTTTTTCGCTACTGTTGCTGCAAATCTCTACTTTTTTAAATTATTCTTTTTGTTATGTAATCCTGAACATTGCCTCTACAATCTGTTATCCAACATTTAGAGCCACCTTGCTATACTTCGGAAGAAAATGACATTGTTTACCAAACCGCATATTTAAAATTAATCATACGCCCAAATTTAATTGACTGTCCTGAAAAAAAATGTACTACGCGAGTTTGGCAAGTAACTTTAAAAGTTGGCACATTTAATAAGGAATCCAAAATGGTATAACACTTGCTACATTATTTTTTAAATGTGGCACAATATTTTTTATTTTGCGAAGAAACCCATTTGATCAAATTTTCTTATTAACTAAAGATGTTTCTATTCGGCTCTTCGTGACAGCAATTTTAAGATGCTATTTGAGTGAGATGGAGAGAATCGTTTTACGATGTGTGAGCGAGACAGATAGTGACGGTAGTTCAGTTAGAGAATATTTCGATGAGGAATACCCAAGTAGATGGATAGGACCAGCTGGCACAATCCAATGGCCAGCCCGTTCACCTGACTTAAATTCTTTAGACTATTTTTTACTGGGGAACGGTGAAAGAAAAAATTTGTTTAAAGCCAATTGAAAATTTACCTGAGCGACGGCAAAAAATAAATGGAAGTAAGTAGCTGAATTTGTTAGGAATAGAAGATTTTCGCGCCTGATAACCCAATCTTTTTTAAGAAGATGTCGAGCGTGTATTGCGGCTGAAGGAAGGCAGTTTGAACATCTATTGTAAATTTTACTAAAGAAATATTTGATGTTAAGCAATTATTTAATAAATCTAAGATATCCAAAAAAAAACTAAATTTAAAATAAAAAAGTGATCATTGCTCCGATGCGTGGTGCCCATGGACTACCTGACAATGGAGTTTCTGTCTCACTCACACATCGTAAAACACTTCTCTCCATCACACTTATCAGTTCATCATCATCTCATCTTTAGTTAATAAGAAAATTTGATCAAATGGGTTTCTTCGCAAAATAAAAAATATTGTGCCACATTTAAAAAATAATGCAGCAAGTGTTATACCATTTTGGATTCCTTATTAAATGCGCCAACTTTTAAAGTTACTTGCCAAGCTCGCGTAGTACATTGTTTTTTCAGGACAGTCTGTTAAATTTGGGCGTATGATTAATTTTAAATATGCGGTTTGGTAAACAATGTCATTTTCTTCCGAAGGCAAGGTGGCTCTAAATGTTGGATAACAGTTTGTAGAGACATTATTCAGGATTACATAACAAAAATAATAATTTAAAAAAGTAGAGATTTGCAGCAACAGTAGCGTAAAAACCGTCACAGGGTGTAGATTTTCTAAAAAAAATTTGAAATCCCTATATTTTTCTAAATACATAACTTATATTTTTTTTTAATATTTTTCTGATAACTATTATGACTTGGGCTATTCCCCGTTTCCGGGTTATCGTCGACTTCTGGGACACCCTGTATAGGTATGTACTTTAATGACTTCCAAATAATAAATTCGATTTTTTTTTACCAAAGTATAAAAGGAAACTCAATAGCTGAAACCAATTTCGCCGCTTATCGTTGGTATCCATATTAATACTGTTTAATTTGTGAAAATTAGGCACGTAAAATGCTACAAAATTTTAAATAAATAATACATACAGTATAATATCTTATAAGTCATTGTTCATTATTAGCTCTGCAAAAATCCATGGGAATATTCTTAAAATACCGGACCATAATTATTGCAAAAAGATGATAATTAAGGTCCAGTTTTTCAACTTCATGTTATAAACTATATAGGTACGATGTATTTTAAATCGTCTTCACGACAGCAGTCGCTTATAAAATAATTGGTATTTTTTTTTCAACGTCACACTAAGAAGACTGTTTGGAGCAAAGGTCTTTGCCTTCTTCTGAGAAGGGGACATTTAAAAACTAACGACAATCCCGAATGTCAATGTCATCATTGATTGATCAATTCAATGTTTCTTGTTCGGACTTTAATATTGGCAAATAACGAAAGCATTAAAGGAACAGTACAGTTGTTTTAATTAAATTTACAATTCATAATGCAACGAAACTTGCCGCAAAATAAAGAAGCCTTATTAAAGTCGTATACAACTCGGTTAAAAGAAGATGTCAAGAGTATGTTAGAAAATTTTGAAGGTAAAATTGATTTCAAAATGTTGTCCTCTTTTATTCAAAACATGTCTTTTTTTATATTATAATACCGTTTTTTTTTTCAGAGATTATAAAATTGGCAAAGTTAGAAAATGAGTCTCAGTTAAACAGAATGACACAAATTGAACAAGATACATTTGAAATGCAAGTTCGTGCTGCAAATATTGGTAAGATTTTAGAATACCTATGCAGTTTTTTTTAAGTTGTAAAAATACAATGTAAATCTAGAGTTAAATTGAAAATTCTTTTACCTTCATACTAAATTATGTATCAATAAGAATAAGATATTAACAATTTTTTAGATTACTTTATGTTGTTTAAAATTAAATGCTAGCCATCGTTCAAACACCTGTTGCTAAAAACTGACCAGTCACAATGTGTTTCCAAAAATAAACTTACTATCTATTTATGAGCTGCTGTCAATATTTTGAAAATAATTTATCACTTGCATGTAATAACTATTCCTAGTGGCAAACATAAGCATAATTATTAATTATACGTTAAATTAGGGCTCTGAGTTTATATTGGCTAATTCTGTTTTTTTGTATTGTTTAAACATTTCCAATAATTAGTTCCAATGTATGAACAACAAAATATTTTTAGAATAATACTTTTAAAAGCTGTTTTTATTACAGTAAGAGCTGGAGAATCCCTAATGAAACTAGTCTCAGATATCAAGCAATACTTAATACTGAATGACTTTCCATCAGTAAATGAAGCAATAACTCAAAACTCAAAATTATTCCGTACTAAACAACAAGAATGTGATCAAAAACTGATGTCTCTTCGAGATGATATCGCTGCAGATCTTTATGATTTAGAAGATGAATACTTTACTAGTATATATAAATAAGTATTCTTTTGTAATAAAATATATTAAGGTTTTATTTATTAAGCATTAGGAATAAGGAACAATATAGTCCAAGGAAAAAACAGTTTGTGAAAAATAAATAACAAATAGCAAATTGTAAAATATACTTTGTGTATATTATACATACAAATGAAGTAACTCATATATTAGCTTATTTTAACCATCATACATGAGCATGTGCTATATTCATAGAAAACAACTGTTTTTACTGTCTGGGTTTCAAGTGTTTACAATTGCAATTGTAATCACTTACATACATACATAAACTCACGCCTGTATTCCCTGAAGAGTTAGGCAGAGGTGCATTTCTGCACCCACATTTCGCCAAGTATGCATCAGTCCCACGTAATAGGGGGCGAACCTATTGCCGTTTTTCGGGCACATTTCCTGGCTCCGTGCTGTTACCGAGAATTTCCTAATGGAAAAGCCCACTAACACTTTGCCCAACCCGGGAATCGAACCCAGGACCTGTAGATCGCACGACACATACTTGTACCGTGAGACCACAAGGCAGTTGTAATCACTTAAAGTTTAAAAAAGTTCATTAGGGAAAACAACTTTCAACTAGCCCTTTAGTTACATACATTTTGTTAAATTAAACTATTGATTAATTATTGTGAAAAAAATACCCTTTGGCCTTTGTCACAGCTAGACTTCCCTTAAAAAATAAATTGTATGACTCTTGTATAAATGTAGAGAAAGCAAAAGGTTAAAACAAGATATCTCTATGGTATAACTATCAATTAGTTTACCTATCTCTATGCCAAACAAGTTAGTGTATTTAACTATGTTATCATAATATATCAGTAAAGCCTATGCACCATATCTGGCAACTTCATGTAATGCCTTTTTCTTTCTATATATAATGAAAGACACTATACAGGGTGTAAAAGGACCGTGATTGAAAAACTAAAACAGGTAATAGTTATGATGTAGTAATAGTAACAACCATGAGTATTAAATGTATGTGGTGATTAGGAAAAGCTCAAAATTTTTATATTTTGTAACACCAATGTGTTTGTAATCACCATAACTACTGCCTGTCTTAGTATTTGATCAGTCTTTTTACACCCTGTATATAATGAAAGAGTTTTAATCCATGTTACAGTAATTAAGACAATGAGCTATATTGATTGTATGCAGATTCTCATGATGATTTTATAATACTGTCAAAGATATGTATCTCCTATTGCAAAGAGAAAGGTAAATTAAAATAAATATACAATAGTTAAATAAAACAACAATTCAATATAATTGTTTTTTTTTTAATTCTAACAATGGGACAACAAAATCTACATATTGCATTTTAATTTACTTGGGTGTGAATAAATAATGAGTGCCTTGTCCAGGATATTGCTTGGCAGTGACAGGCCTACCAAATTTGTAGTCCTCCATGTAAAGGTAGCAAAGCATGATGCCTCCAACTGTTCCCAAAAACCATGTCCATTGGTGAAGTAATGAGAATCTTGGCCTCAATGCTGGGTCACATCGGTCCCCACCAAATATTTCAGCCCGTGCATGCAACTATAACAATTATTGATTAAAGCTGTTGTTTTTAATCAAAAGCAACACTTTCAAAAACTTACACAGAATTCAAAAATAATTTTATCTATATAGTAGCACATCTCTTCTAGATAAAACATTTGAAAGTATTTACTGGCAATAATACAAGTTTGGCTTTTTTGAACCATTTATAACTGGATTTAGTGTCTCAGACTGATATCATAACCTTTAGCAGTCCACTGCTGGACATAGGCCTCTCCAAATACACGCCACAGACTACAATTCTTTACTTCTTAATAACGCAATATTGTAATGTAAAAAACCCTTGAAGTTGATACTTTACTTGGATCATATTAGGTTATAATAACTAAACTAACACTTTCACATTTGCTATGAATCAGAGTTTCTAAACACTCACAGGTTCATTGAAATTCCTTTTGAATTCCGGATTGTCGTAAGGGTAACTGGGGTCTTTTGAGTCGTAGCCAACATCGGGCAGTTTAGGGTAGTCGCCATAACCCATATCTTCTGGGTATGGTTTGTATTCCTCAACGCTCAGCCCATACTTTTTTGCAGCCGCAGCGCGCTCTTCAGCGGTTCTTGGATATGGGCCCGGTTTATATTGATAATTCCAGTCTGAAAAATACCAAGTGACGTAACATTTTAAACACCTGAGCTCTGATAAACTGTTTTATAAGTCACACAAATTTCTTACGGTTTCGTATAGCATTAGAAAATACCACCACAGCCTTTTTGGTAGACTGTGGATTTGATAAAATTATTTTTTTCATTAACGCCGAAGCCATTTTTCAGAAAAATGGTAAACTAAACAGTGTAATTCACTGAGACTGAACCAAACCAATATCACTTCATACCAGTTACCACAGAGTACATTTTGCATACAAATCGATTTTTTCTTTATGAATGACTTATGACACTATCGATTCGAAGTGGCAATGACTTAATTAAATAGATAGGTACCTATGTAGGTACAAGAAACTAAACGCTTGTGCATAGAAAGCAATAAGCCAATAACAAGCCTCATGCGACCAACGATCAGTGCGAGAGAAATTGTGACTGTGAGTGGTAGTCTAGGCGTCTTTTGTTTACAAACGGAAAACCGTTTTAACGTTTCGTCGATCTAATTTTGTGTATGGTCAAAGGTCATTTTTTAAGGTAATTATCGTCTCCACGTTTATGTATTTTTGATATTTTATTACTAGTGTTGTTTGTTTGGATATGGTATTTTGTTTGTACGAATACATTAAATATTTTATTATAGTTTCTTTTTTTTGTTGAAAGTCACCTATTGGGGCGAGATGGGGTATTGCCTATTGAGTACGGGGTATGATGGGGCATTGGAACAAAATGGGATTTGGGCTTGGGATCATTTAAATTTCTAAATAAATACTCGTAACATTGGTTTATTACACACAAAAAACGCACAAAACACAAAAATACCAAAGAGCAATGATGAAAATGCCATTTGCCTTTATTGAAATTACGTAAACCGCAATTTTTGATATCGTCAAAATCTTGGGCTCACAATGCTTGCTGGACGCGAACAATGAAGATGCGGAGGAAATACTCATTTGTGTGTTTTGTGAAAATAATTAGCTTCGTGATCACGCTTAAATTTTATTACCCCATCTTACCCCAGAATATGTTATGTTTTTTTACAATGTTCCAATTAATACTTTGACAAATGTGATAAGTTGATTTTGCAAAGACTGTGCCAAATCATAGTTGGATAAATAACACAACGTACCATAAATTTATAAAAGCAATAAACTTAGTAATTATGCTGTATTTTTGTGATTTCCCTTACCTAAGTACCTCATCATGCACCCCCTTACCCTATGTATTTGCGAAAGCGATATTTTATTAAATATTAACAGATCGTAAATAATCCAAAATAATAATATATATATATATATATATATTCAGCCTATCGCCGTCCACTGCTGAACGAAGGCCTCCCCAAGTAGGCGCCAACCAAAATAATAATAACGCAACTTATTTATATTTGATTTTAAAATTTTATAATTTGCGTTTATTAATTGCTATGAATATTGCATTTTTATAGCCCACGTATACTTGAATGACAGTGACACCAAACGTCAATGTCACGTCATCTGGTTGACGTTCGTCAGTGTTTACTTTGCATCCCAGTTTACTAATTCACGATAACACAGGTTTATTTTCAAATAAACATTGAATATAATTAAAGGAAATAAGATTTTATATGTAAGATCTAAAATTACCTCATGATGGGCAACGAGAGTTCCCAGCTAAGTGGACTCGAAATTGAAGAAAAAGCAGTGGAGATAACAGATTTCTGGTGTCATTATCAAGCCACAATTAAAGATAGCTGTCGATATTTCAGCTTAAAGTGTGACGGTTCAGTATCAGTATTTAAAGGTGAAGCTGCAGCGGGTCCTCTTTGGGCAATCTCAACCCCTTTAGAGAAGTTCTCAAACGTGAGAAACTTTTTTGACATTTATTTATTATTTTAGTCTTGCATTGCACTAATGAAAATTGTATTTTTATAGAATCTACTGAAATTTCGCCACCCTTGCATAGTTCGGTACATATCAGCATGGCAGCAACGTTCCACACTACATCTAGCTACAGAGTACATACAGCCTTTGTCACAAGTAATAACTTCACTAACACCATTACAATTATGCATTGGACTTAACAACATACTGCGAGCTTTAGTGTTTCTACATGAACAGGTGATTACCTTTTATTACAAACAAAAAATGAAATGAAATGAAAAATGAATGAAGATAGATTTATCTGATAATCTATTAGAACTTTTACTTAATCTAAACATTATATACATACAGAACATAGACACTAATATTTTTGGTGTAAAAGAATAGCAATGAAAATTGTGATTTTCACACAATTTATGTACCTATAGTACATAAGATAATTTATATAAAAAACTAGGTACTAAAATTGAGAGAGGTAACAGCTCTTGATATTTTTTTATAAAGTTTAGTGTTGTATATTTACAATTAAAGCTTTTACCAATTTTCTAGGCTGGCATGTCTCACAATAATGTCAGTATATCGGCTATATATGTAACAGGAGATGGTCAGTGGAAATTGGGAGGACTGCAATATCTATGCCCATTTACAGAGCTCACATCTGCATATTTGAAACAAGCCAGAATACACAGGTATACATAGTGTAATGAGTATTATATATATCACCATGGCACATGGCTGTAGTCCTGTAAATAAAGAAGATCTCTACATTCTGTGGAAAAACATAGCAAAACTGTAGTAATGTGTACAAAGTTTATCAATAGTGATTTCCATACTGATGGTGTGTATAATATTTAGATAGAAATGTTGCACTATGAACAGCAATATGCTCACCATAAAGTAGTATTATGCCGATATAAAAAATCCTTATCATCAGATTTGAAAAAATCTACTTGGAAAATATAAAAACCAAATAAATATGTTTAGCCTAATACTCATTTATTTTAATCAAAACTAATAAGTTTCCAAACAAATATAAATGGAAAGTCAAAGAAGTTATACTGTATCCAATCCAATACAATCCATCAGCCAATGGAAGTCCGCTGCTGGACATAGGCCTCTCCCAATGACCTTTTGGAAGCAGCCTTATACTGTATATTGACATCATATAACTAATATCACTTTAATTTACTTTTTTTTTGCTTTCTTGAATTCTAATTATTTTCTCTATCTAATTTTATCAGGGCACTATCAACAAAAACCACTAAGACTTGTAATTTAAAATGTATGTTAACATTTCTTAGATATGACAAAGCTGTGGATCCCAATGAAGATTCCTATGAGATAACAACAAAAGTTGACCAATACAGTTTTGCTGTTTTAGTTGAAGATGTTTTTAAAGGCCGGAAAAATGGTAAATAGTTGACTATATCTTAGATAGTATCATTACTATTACATGACTTTGACAATTAGAAGACTTGATTGCCTTGAGTGTAACTTCGAATTGTCCCGAATTCTTGAGGATGATGTTCTATTAGGAAATTTAAGTAGCTGAAGTCATAAACTTTATTTGATGGGGGCTGATGATGATGAACAAAGTATAGATTTGTGCTCAAAAAACGACAATAGGCTCCGAATCTATTCCATGGGACAAGAGGCAGAGTTGATGAAAGTGGGTGGTGAAAGGCCTGGTGAATTGTTTTCATGATACAGATATAAGTATCAGTCGAGTATTTATATTGTGAAATGTTTATACACTTTCATTTATGTCTTTATGGATCTGCAATAAGATTGTATTACATAAAGTGGAGTGACGTCACATCACTTATACGGAAAATCGGAATGCGCTTTCATCCGTGTCTTCGTTCACACGACTCCAGCTGCTAGCCCTACCATAGCCTTTTTAAACTGGCGAGGTCAAGTAAAAATGACGACAAATGCGATACAATCCAATCAGAATGTCGACCTGATACAAAAAAAAACTCCTTTCATCCATTTCCAGTCGCAAATTTATGCCTGCTTGAAGCTGGCCAGATATACATACACAAACAGAATCCGGGACGTCTCACATTTGCGCGTCTCGCTGTGGTGTATTGCGAATCTTATAGTGTTGTAAATAAAGATACTATGTTTACGTATTATGTAAATTACATTGTTGTCTTTCTCTACATAGTATTAAAAATATTAAATCATGATCATGATCATCATCAGCACGTTACGTTCCACTGCTGGGCACGAGCGTCCTGTACAATTGAGTAGGTTATGGCCTTAGTCCACCATATTGGCCTAGTGTGGGTTGGCCGACTACTCACCTTTTTTTTTTACGAGAGGAAAGCTCTTTAAGCTCCCCTGTTCGGTACCTCGGGGGAGGCCGAAAGGGGTATGTCGGGGTCTCTGGCCTTCCAACTCGGCGCGCGGAACGATTGTCCGCTTTAGCTGAGTTGGGTCCCTCACCAAAATCCTACGCCAGCATACCGACTAAAACCTCTCGGTGACCATCTCGCGCATTTAGGGCGTTTTTTTTTTTTTTTTTTTTTTTTTTGCCTCAGTAGGCAGACGAGCAAGCGGTCCGCCTGATGGTAAGCGGTTACCGCCGCCCATGGACTAAAGTAATGCCAGGGGCACAACCCAGCCGCTGCCTACCGTGTGGTTAATACTCTTTTTAAGCCTCGTTTAAAGAAGGACAAGTCATAGCGCTCAGGGAACACCGAGGCAGGGAGTTCATTCCAGAGCTTGCACGTGCGTGGTAAAAAAGAACGCATTTTGCGGCATCTCAGGGCGAGAAGCGCCCTAAATGGTCCGCGTCCGCCTAGCGCACCGTCCATTTGTGGACTCCTCCAAATTGGGAGGGCTTCAGATGCTCTCCACTTACGCTTTTCTGGACGTTCACCTCTTGTGAACGTCCGCGACAGTCAAGAGGCCACGCCCTCTGCCGCAAATCTCGGGGTTGCTATCATAGTGTACCGTCCCCGCAGTACGCCCAGCCACCCCAGGGGCCCCTGTTAGTCGCCTCTTACGACAGGTAGGGGATACCATGGTGGAATTCTTACGCCCCCAATCCACAGGGCGGGGCTGACTACTCACCTAATAAATTCCTTTTAGGTGTGCAGGTTTCCTCACGATGTTTTCCTTCACCGTTAAAGTAAGTGATAATTCATTGTGTATACACACATAACTTCGAAAAGTCAGAGGTGTGTCAGGCGTTTGAACCCGCGCCTCAACCTCGAGGCCATCACTACTCATAAAATATTAAATCTTTATATTAAAAATACGAATACACTT
Source organism: Hemaris fuciformis (assembly GCA_907164795.1). NCBI lineage: Eukaryota > Metazoa > Arthropoda > Insecta > Lepidoptera > Sphingidae > Hemaris > Hemaris fuciformis. The sequence continues at coordinate 5,797,922 of OU015434.1, forward strand.
CGCCTGTATTAATTTTTTTTCGTGCATATTTTCACTCTGTGCATATACTGAAGTTATCCCAACAAAATTACGCAATAACATTGCTCGACCAGGGTCCTCCTAAATGGGACACCTATACCGCGAGAGAAACGAGTCGTTCTTTGTCCTTTTAAATATTTTAATATTATTTTTCTTTATTTTTCAGATGAGGTTCCCTACTTAAACGAATTTAAAACATTCTGTAGAGATTCACTCCAACATCAAAATCCATCAAAAAGGCCTAACTTATCCGAAGTACTTCAGCACAATTTCTTCAATCATGAATTCATCACCATATATAAGTTTCTTAGTTTTTTACCTCTTAAAAGTGAAGAGGAAAAAACTGATTTCTTCTCACATATATTGGACAGTCTGAAATCTTATGATGAAGAAACAGTTGCAAAACAATTAAGTGGATTGTTGCTCTCTAGACTAGCTATGTTAGACCAAACTGCACGAAAAGATGTAATACCTTTTATACTTAAACCAAGAAATGGTAAGTTATTTTTATTGTACTCTCATATTTGTTTTGTATTTTTTTCTATAGACTAAAATAATTTTGACATTTACAGACCGAGTACAAATTGGTGAACATTCAGGATTCTTCAGTCTCACTGTATTTAAAGAACATGTAAAGCCCAGACTTATGCAACTATTTGGCGTGAGAGACAGTCAAATTAGAATGTTATTATTGACGCACTTCTCTAAATTTGTACAAGTTTTCTCACATGAAGAGCTTTCACAACACATTTTGCCAGAGGTAAAAATAACTAATTGTGTATATTGTTACCGATAGTAATGAAGCAGATTTTTATCACATAATTTTATTTTTGCAGTTACTTTTGGGAATAAAGGATGTTGATGACACTTTAGTTGCATCAACTTTAGTTTGTCTTAGTGAATTAGTTCCAATACTCGGTGCAGACACAGTTATAGGAAGCAAAAGATCCAAATTTTTCACAGATGGTAGACCAAATTCAAAAACGAAAATGCCAATGCAGCAACGCAACAGATCGCCAGAAATTAAGAAATCATTACGAGATTTACCATGTTCTGAAGATGTTTTTGCTCACAGCAGTAATGACTTAAATGCTTTTGAAAACACATTGACATTAAATGAAAGGCCTTCACCAGTTGGGGGAGAATCTTTGGAAGATGAAGTTATCGCAAAAGAACCTAGCACAAACAAAATAGACAGTGAAGAGGACTGGAGTGATTGGGACAATACAAATCGACAACTAACCATCATAGAGCCGGAATACATTATTAGTCAGCATTTAAGTGATAACGAAAAATTAGTAGAAATTGAACCTACATTTGCAGATATAAATGTTAAATCAGATACAACTCCTAAGGAGAACCTTGCAGCTAAGAAAACTCTATTACAAAAAGCGGCACTGGATGCTAAAAAAAATATTGTAGATATATCAGAACTAGACATAAAAAATCAAAAAGTAGAAAGCTATAAAATGAGAACAGATGAATTTGATTTCTTTGCTGACATGACGCCCGTAATAGAAAAGCCTGCAGTAGTTAGTGTCGACACAGAAATAGCGCAAGGATTAAGTAGTAAATTAAATTTTGTGCCAGATGAAAACCTTGATGATAATGAAGGCTGGGGTGAAAGCTGGAATGATTGAAATAATGAGTGAAATTGATTTATGGTAAAACTTTACAAAAATGTAGAAGACAAGTCATTTTACTATCAAAGTTGTAAAACTAAATGAAAAAAAAAACACTTCGGGTTTTTATATAGTATATTATAATTTATAGCAAATATCTATAAGCTATGTTTTTCATACAATTAAACCATAAATTATGCATAAACTAAAATATTGTGTTATAAGTATTTTAACATTTTATACCTTATTTCACTCAGCAAAAACTTACGCGTGTACCTACCTAACTTTAAGTGACTAGCATTCGGAAGATAAAATTGATAAAAGAATGGAAGGAAACAATAATCAATTTTAGCGATATTCATTATACGTGCTATTTGCCATCAATAAGTTATATATTGATTAAACTCATATGGATAAGTATCAATGCTATTTCCTCGGAAGTCCATTTTTATATAAACTATGCATTGTGGATTGGATTCTAATTGTTGTCTTTGTATATTAAAAAAAAAAAATTAATGCACAATATGATTGAAAATATCTATAAATACAATATTTCAAAAATCTACGTAGCCTTACGTCTTGACTAGATTCAATCCATATCGGTGGAGCAACGAATTCGGAGGATTCCAATTTATTATGGCATATCAAATCAAAAAGACTACATTGCTTTCTCCTATCAATTATTTATTTTCTCAAAAATGATCAGTGCCATATTATTTATATTCATAGACATTTACATTCAGATTCACAACCTTACATTTAAAGACGCCCTTAGTGATAACTACCCTATTGAGATTCTACGAACACAGCCAAAAATTATAAAATTGCATCGCATTACTTATTTTGGCTTAGCCAAATAAATATTTATTATATCAAACATTGTGTTATTTAACCTTATGAATTATTTAGCAAAATTGCTATGACGCTCATTATACAAATTATTACTATACTCTTTCGATAGTCGTCATGAATAATTTTTAAATTTGTCAAGAGACAAAAATACTAGCTAGCTGTCAAATAATATACAGAGCGAATGAATTTAATATCATTCAAAATTATATTATTTCATATACACGGGGGTACTACTTAATATTGCTGTCTAAAATTCATTTTAAGCAGCTATGACTAACTTTTGCAATTAACGATATCAGACTGAAAAATAAATTGAACTATAAACTTATAACTGTTACTCCTGTGACTATAAATCGCTTCCCCTGCGACTATAAAATAAAAACCAATAGTGGTGGTAATGGTTCCTATTGTAATGAAACCAAGTATCTAAGTTTATACAGACTTAATATTTTCATTTACGGAAAATAAATAATAATCATTGTAATTTAATCAACACCCTTTCCCTTTTGTTGAGCACTGATTATCTTATGTATTTACATAACTTCATTATGTTAATACATTACAAATAAACATGTACCTCACTTTTAAATATAACAAGCTTTAAAATCTTACTTCCCAGAAAGGTAGGTAGCAAAAAGATTCGAAAGAATTGGTCTTTTATTCTACATGGTTTATACCAACACTACATAATGAGTAAAAATTAAATAAAAATAAAATTTATTAAAACCAATATTTGGTAGGTACTTGGTGACTACTATAAAAAAAAACAAATAGAATAAATATTAACATGTACATAACATTAACATTTCTTTTGATTATGGTCTACCAGCCAAACACAAAATGAAATGCATAGTGAGATAGTGACCACTGACCCTGCATCATATCTTTACATTGATGTTTACTTATAAATCTTAATTGACCTGTGCAAATGTTGTGAAAAACGTTTTTTAATTCCGCATTAGACACATCAATATTAACTAGGGTCGTTTTTCAATACCAAAAAGCCCATCTCTGTAACTTGACTAGAGAATAATTATAATACTTTCATACTTCATGGAGATTCATTTTCTTTGGTATAAGTTCCGTTTCTTATGGAAAATTCTTATCACAATAATAATTATGAATGAAATTTAAATAATACTGATTTACATGGGAAAAAAAAATACTTAAACAGCAATTTTTTTCTGCATAACTAGATCCTTGGAACTTTCATGAAATACATCAATCATTTTTTCCCGTGCCATGTCAGAAAGAGCTTCTAAGTCATTTCGAGTCATGCCTTTAGTTGGGATTGGTGGTAACGTTGTAATAACCACTTTTCCTGCAAACAAAAATACAATATGAGCAAATTGTAAAATGCTATGTCGTTAAAATGACTATTGTTTATATACCTATTTAAATATACGAGTATATGTATATTTTGTATCATCAATATTTATGCACCTAATCAAGTATCTCTGCACCACCCTAACTAAGGTTGTCTAAACCTAAACTAAGTCCGCTATTGTTTTGTATATAAAGCATAAATAAAATGTGCCCATGTGATGTACCACATTTGAAGCAGTTTCAACTTGCAAGAAAAATTTGCAGCCTTAGGGCTGCTTATGCTTAAGGTAATTCTACAAGTAGTTTAGAAATCACTTGCATTACATCATAGTGACAGTTATATCATGTAAAATGGAACCTTATATACAATGTTGTAACATTTGTTTGAACATCTTCATGATGGCATCTCTGACCAATGTACAAATATTGATGATTAAAAAATAAATACATTAATACAAAGTCAATAAGTCTTTCTTACCAGGTTCAAAAGTTTTAGTCTCATTGTCAAGGAAGTAGTATTGACTAAATACAACAGGCAATATTGGAATCTGAGCATCAATGGCTAAGTAAAATGCCCCTTTTTTAAATGCCTGTAAACATCCTTTATTGTACCTTGCACCCTCGGGAAATACCCATAGTTTTGTCTGAAAAGACAATATTTTTTAAAAGAAAAAAGTAATCATTCCTTTCCTGTATAATGTAATAGTTAAATAGTTATGAATTCTAATAAGTAATATTATTTTAATTTACTGTTGAAGTATATAATATGGTCATGACTTATAAGTCTTTCTCTGACTATGCCTCAGTATGCCTCTATGTGTATGTGACAAGATTTAAATACCTTTTCTTTAATAACTCTCGCCGTAGCCTCTTTCATAAGCTGTCTTGCTCTTTCGGTTTTCAACCTGTCTATAAAAACTAGACCTGAGAGCCATGCACCAAATCCAAATGCTCCAGTGAACATTAGAGGTCTCTTGGCAACAACAGTACATCGCTTCATACGAGGCCACATTTCAAACATGCCTAAAAAAATATTACTTTTTGGAACTTAGAATAAAATTTTGAACTAATTAAATCCATACTATTATAAATGCGATTGTAACTCTGTCTGTCTGGCTTTCCTGCTAAAACTACTGAACCGATTTAAATGAAATTTGATACACAGATAGTTTGGAGCCTGAGAAAGAACATAGGGTACTTTTTATTGCGGAAAAGGGGTTTTAAGGGGTTGAAAGGGGGGATGAAAGGTTGTATGGAAGTATTGTCATTTTTACAGCTAGAAACTCGAAACTTATTTTGTAGGCTGTTGATTAGATATAAATAAATATGACATTCAAAGTTTGTAATTTTTTTTACCCTTAAGTAAAATTAAAAGTAGCTGTGAAAGTTTGTGTGGAAATTCGTCATTTTTGAAGCTAGAATGATGAAAGACGCGTAGACGACAGTAACTATGTATATGTAACTATATGTCTGTTATGCTTTCACGCCTAAATCATTTGACCGATGTAAACGATTTTTTATATGGACATAAATGGAACTCTGTGGAGTAAAATAGACTACAACTTATTTTCTTTCTGAACCCAACCCTGTAGTCTACGCGGACGGAGTCGCGGGCAAAAGCTAGTACTATATATATTAAATTACAGAAAAACAAAATTATTAAAAAAAACCTTATGATTTAAAGAGAAAAATGAACTAGTAATTTACCTAATATATCCAACGAGCTCTGATGGTTGGATATAACAATGTAGCACTGCTCATTATCCCAAAATTCCATCCCACGCAACTCCCATTCTATACCTACTATGTAAGACGCGTATCGACAAAACCTGGAAGCAACACTGTCACAAAAAAATATCACTTAATTCCTGTAATAAAAACAATTAAAAACTCACATATAGTTAAACTATAAATAATCAATATCTTACATTAGGTTCGTAACGTCGCGAGGATATATTAAAACTACTGGTAATAAAACAGTGCATGTAATCAAAACATACGCGTAATAAAGGAAAAACTTTAAATAATATCGAAAAACATTACTTTTTTCATATAAAAAAGGCAAGGTAAATATAAAACCCGCCAAAAATAATTCAGGATATGAATAGGAGGAAGCCATAACTACAAGTCTAATCGATAATTATTTGGCCGAATAGTGAGATATCTGTCAGACGTCAAAGTTATAATCGATTGTATATTCATTAAATCCTAATTGAAAAATCATGAATACTAAAATCATAATTATTAAAACATTGATTTTCTAATATGATATGATTATTATATTAAATAAAATTCCTTAATATCGTTTCTAATAATTTTAAGGTTCTATCTATGTGTGTATGTGCACAATTAAATTACACCCGAATAGGCATAAAAAAAAATGATAAGTAATTGGTTTATACATATGTATGTTATTATCTCTGTTATTGTGAAGGGAGGGGGGGGGGGTCATGATGGGGTCTCGAGGTAAGACGGCTCACTGAAGTTAGCCCCCCTTTTTTTGAATTATGATTTTTTTTTACTCTCAATCGTTTGTTCTTGAATGTTCGATTGTAACAATTGTTTGTTCGTCTTTTATTTGTTTATAATTAATTTAACAAATGCTCACCCTTAAGTTGGCCCCCACTTCTAGATATCTTTAATTTTATCTTTCAAATTAACTAATTTTGATCAATTAACGTTTGTTCGACCATTATTGACGTTTGTTCGATAATAAAAACAATTAAATTTTTATTTATTAATATTTTTCATCTAGTAAGCAAGGCCTCACTAAATTTGGCCCCCCTTTTTTGATTTTTTTTTTACTTTCAATCGTTTGTTCGTTAATGTTGAAATGTAAAAATTGTTTGTTCGTCTTTTATTTATTTATAATTAATTAAACAAATGCTCACCCTTAGGGCGCGTTCACATAGAACGTCCGTCTTTAACGGATCCGTTTTTAAGGATCCGTCGCGACTGGAGGTAACGTTCACACAGCATTTGCAGGACCGATATTAACGGATCCGTCGCTACTGGAGGTAATGTTCACACAGCATTCGCAGGACCGATATTAACGGATCCGTCGCTACTGGAGGTAATGTTCACACAGCATTTACAGGACCGAATTCTAATTAATATCGTGTGTAGTTTATCTTAATTTAATTTACATCTACGCTTTTCATCTCTGCACCATCTAAGTACTGTAAGTAAGTTCGACTGGAAGAGAATGCCTCAGGCATTAAGTCCACCTTTACATCATGTATGTATAAAGTGTAAATAAATAAATAAATACGGTCATGTGTGTGAACTGGTTCATACAACTACATACGTACATACATACAAAAACTCACGCATGTATTCCCGAGGGGGTAGGCAAAGGTGCATTTCTGCACCCACATTGCGCCAAGTATGTATCAGTCCCACGTAATAGGGGCGAGCCTTTTGCCGTTTTTGGGCACATTTCCAGACTCCGTGCTGTTACCGAGAATTTCGTAATGGAAAAACCCAATAGCACTTTGCCCGATCCGGGAATCGAACCCAGGACCTCTAGATTGCACGCGCACATACTTGTACCGCGAGACCACGAGCCACTACATACGCTAATAACATATTCATTTAAACGGACCTGTAACACGGATTGCTACTTATTTTGACGGACCGTTATTTTTTACTGGATGCGGAATACTGTATTCTGTGTGAACTCGCTCATACATCTACATACGCTAATAACATATCCGTTTAAACGGACCAGTAAAACGGATGGTCTATGTGAACGCGCCCTAAGGGTGAGCATTTGTTTAATCCTTACTAATATTATAAATGCGATTGTAACTCTGTCTGTCTGTCTCGCTTTCCTGCTAAAACTACTGAACCGATTTAAATGAAATTTGGTACACAGATAGTTTGAAGCCTGAGAAAGAACATAGGCTACTTTTTATTGCGGAAAAGGGTTTGAAAGGGGGGATGAAAGGTTGTATGGAAGTATTGTCATTTTTAAAGCTAGAAACTTGAAACTTATTTTTTTAGGCTGTTGATTAGATATAAATAAATATGACATTAAAAGTACATATGTAAAAAAAATACCTTTAAGGGAATAAAATAAAAATAGGGGATGAAAGTTTGTATGGAAATTCGTCAGTTTTGAAGCTAGAATGATGAAACTTTACTTTTATATGGCTTTTATTACATCATTACATCATATATATGATATACATATATACACAATATAAGAATTATTTTAAAGTTTTTTTAAAAAAAATCCCTTAATATGTTATAAATGAGAAAATAACTATATGACTGTTACGCTTTCACGCCTTAATCATTTGACCGATGTGAACGATTTTTGGTATGGACATAAATGGGACTCTGTGGAATGAAATAGACTACAACTTATTTTCTTTCTGAACCCAACCCTGTAGTCTACGCGGACGGAGTCGCGGGCAAAAGCTAGTTAATTATAAATAAATAAAAGACGAACAAACAATTTTTACATTTCAACATAACGAACAAACGATTGAAAGTAAAAAAAAATCAAAATTCAAAAAAACGGGGGCCAAATTTAGTGAGGCCTTGCTTACTAGATAAAAAATATTAATAAATAAGAATTTAATTGTTTTTATTATCGAACAAACGTCAATAATGGTCGAACAAACGTTAATTGATCAAAATTAGTTAATTTAAAAGATAAAATTAAAGATATCTAGAAGTGGGGGCCAACTTAAGGGTGAGGGTTTGTTAAATTAATTATAAACTAATAAAAGACGAACAAACAAATGTTACAATCGAACATTCACGAACAAACGACGAACAAACGATTGAAAGTAAAAAAAAATCAAAATTCAAAAAAAGGGGGGCCAAATTTAGTTAGGCCTTGCTTACTAGATGAAAAATATTAATAAATAAGAATTTAATTGTTTTTATAATCGAACAAACGTCAATAATGGTCGAACAAACGTTAATTGATCAAAACTAGTTAATTTGAAAGATAAAATTAAAGATATCTAGAAGTGGGGGCCAACTTAAGGGTGAGGATTTGTTAAATTAATTATAAACAAATAAAAGACGAACAAACAATTGTTACAATCGAACATTCACGAACAAACCATTTAGAGTAAAAAAAATTCAAAATTCAAAAAAAGGGGGGCTAACTTCAGTGAGCCTACTTATACCTATGTTGTTTTCTTATTATATGGTACAATCAAGAATAAATAAAAAATATATATATTGTTTTATTTCTTGTTTGGCATATAGAATATTTTTAGCATATTATAAAATAGTTATTTAAAAACAGTTAAACCATGAAACAAACTACCACTTTATTATCTTTCGTACGACATTTCATTAGACATAAGGTGGCAACACTGCCAATATAACGACAATGGCCAAGGTAATGAATATGTGGGCTCGGGCCTGCCTTTCGTCAACTCAAAATATGCTCTATACCGTAATTCGGGGATTCCCATACAAATTTAATTTAATATATCATAGACAATCATCATTCGTTGTCTTTCTTTTTGTTGTAAGAAAACAGTGAAATACACTACAATAGTACTTTACCTACTAGGTACTTACCTTACTTTGTAAATAAAAGTTCTTACAGTTTTAAGTGCATTTTCAATTAATTGGTCATTAATATACCGCCCAAATTTTTAGCTAAATTAAACAGACTTTAGCAAAATTTCAACAGCCGTTTAGCAAGTTTTATGTTAGTCTTGTTGGCAACACTGAGCTTACCTGTACCTCCATATCATATTCAAATAAGATCTATTGGAAGAATTTGAAAAGCGCGGGAAACTTCGAGCTTAGTGGACGTGATTTTCAATATTTTTAACTTTTATATTTAATTCTGACTATCAGTGGAGTAATTTGTATATATTTTTTCGTAGTTATTTAGTATATTAGTTTTATTCATTATTAGTTTCATTTAATTCATCATTCTGGTAAGTTTTTTTTAAATATTTAGTAAGGGTTTTGCAAATGAATGATCCGCCTGATCCGGGGGGATTTGTCCCCCCGGCAGGCAATTTCGTAACAATAGATGATACAAACATCACAAATACCAATATCTCCGAGTCGGGAATGGAGACGGACGGCTCAGTTTCGTCCCGTCCTCTCAAACGCAGTCGCCGACATCTCTGTAAAACATGTAATAAAAGAAGGAAAAAACAAGGGGCTAATTATTCACTATCTGATTGTGCCTGTTCCGACCATCTGCAGCCGGAACAATCACAACCAATCAACACAAAGTCTATAATTGAAAAGGAATCTCCTCAGAGCAAGATTCCCGCGCAAACCGTGGGAAGGAAATTATACGATAGGAGTGATAGCGCTCCCTACATTATTCACTTACAGAAAAATATTACTTCGCCAGATGACTCCTCCGTATTGCATCCGCTTGCATTTGGGAAGTTTTTAAAGAAATATAATTTTAAAAATATAATTAATGGCAGTGTGAAAAAAATTGGGAGAAATAAAATTTCGCTGGCTTTCTCGACTCATGTAGATGCCAATTCTTTTATCGACCATGAAAGTCTAAGCAAAAATAATTTTAATGCCTTTATTCCTTCCTTTAATGTAACAAGAATGGGATTAGTACGAGGGCTACCAGCCGAGTGGTCTCCAGAAGAAGTTATTGATAATGCTTCAGTGCCAATAGGTTGTGGTCCAATTTTAAAAGTTAGAAGATTGAATTTTAAAACATTGGTAGATGGAGAGGTTACATGGAAACCATCACAAACAGTGGTGGTTACTTTCGATGGCCAAGTTTTGCCAAAAAGAATTTTTGTATGTTACAATGCATTGTCAGTAGAATTATATATTTACCCTACAATCCAATGTTTCAATTGTTGTCGGTTTGGTCATACTAAAATGCAGTGTAGATCCACTCCTCGCTGCTACAAATGTGGACAAAACCATTCTGGACAGTCTTGTAATATCGATGAACATGATGCTTATTGTTGCTTGTGCACTGGCCATCATTTTGCCATAAGCAAAGTCTGTCCTGAGTTGTTGAGGCAAAAACAAATAAAAACTCATATGGCGCAGAGTTCTCTGTCTTACGCAGAGGCTAACAAACTGGTCCCACCATGCACAAAATCTTATGCCGATGCCCTGACATCCCTCCGACCTAAAGCTTTACATGATAGCCCTCCCATTTTTAACCAATTATCCAACTGCCAGCCAGTCTGTAAGTTATAAAAAAACTATCTTCCGCAAGCCTCGTTCATCGCCTACAGGCCATGTTCACGGATATGACAAGGAAGCCCATAAAGCTATCATTAAAGATTTCTCTATGCCTCAACCTTCAAACGGTTGTGCATACAATACCAGCAACAGTCAACCTGAAAATGTAAATGATACACAATTTAACCTGAAGGAATTTATTACTTGTTTATTTAATCTTTTTACTAAATTTAATGTCTCACCGTCCAACGTTGCCCCCCTTCTGGACCTACTCCCACCTATTTTAAACAATGGACAATCAGTCAACAAATATAATTCAGTGGAATTGCCGCAGTCTGATTAATAAAAAGTCTGAACTTATTTATTTAATTAATACACATAAACCTTTTGCATTTGCACTATCTGAAACTTGGTTAAAATCAAATTATGTTTTTAAAATTCATGGATACATAACTGTGAGAGAAGATAGGTCTGATGGGTATGGTGGTGCTGCTATACTCATTAAAGATTCTATCCCCTTTTCCAAAATATCTTTACCTTCTCACAGTGAACAAATATCAATTGTCGCTGTAACTGTAAATAATACTTCTTTGGTATCTATTTATATATCTCATCCTTCCTCTTCCATACTTAATGAAATTAACATTCTTCTTAAATACATTCCTAGACCTCTTTTATTACTAGGTGACTTTAATTGTCACCATCAATCATGGGGTAGCTCTATATCCACTTCTTATGGGGAAGACTTACTTGAAATATTAGATAGACACAATCTCTGTACATTAAATACAGGTGGTCCAACTCGTCGCAGGGATCCTAACCATTCTAATCAAAGTGCTATAGACCTCTCTATCTGCACTCCTAATCTTGCATCTATTCTTTCATGGTGTACTCTAACTTCTACATTTGGGAGTGATCATTTTCCAATCATAATTTCTTACCCATTACCAAATACAAGTACCCAAAAGAAAAAGTCCAACATAAAATATAAACTCCCACCCAGATGTAGTAGTGTCTGGGAATTTTATAAAAAAAAGGTTGACAGTCTTCTCTCATCTCTACCTATTGTGACTGATGGATGTGAGCATGATTGTGCTGAAACTTTAGCCCTCACATTAATTTCCGCTGCAGATGAAATATTTCCTATTAAAAAAAATTCTACCGCCAGAAACCTTCCTATGCCACCTTGGTGGGATTCTGATTGCAGTGAAGCTATCAAAAAACGTAAAAAAGCTGAACAAAAATACAGCAACAACATGACACAGGAAAATTATACGTCACTCTCATATATAATTGCACAAACACGTAAGCTTTTCAAAAAGAAAAAAACTCAGGGTTGGCATAATTTCTGTGCTTCAATTTCTCCTAACACCCACCCTTCAGTTATTTGGCGTAATATTCGAAGGTTTAGATCAGCTTTATCCAATTCCTCTTCTTCTCATATTCCTGATATGTTGGCCAATGACTTTCTTGATAAACTTGCTCCTCCCTGGGCTCCAATTAATATCACTCTGCAACTGTTGCCTCCTTCTGATACTTGTCAAACAGCATCACCATTAAATCTCCCTTTCAACCTTAACGAATTAAAGGGAATTGTTGTGAATACCGTGGATTCGGCTCCCGGCATTGATGGTATTCCATATTCCTTTTTTTCTAACATGAGTGATAATGCTCTTAATTATTTCCTAGATCTTATTAATTCTATAATTAAATCAGGGAATATCCCACGACAATGGAAACGGCAAATAGTGTTGCCAATCCTTAAACCACATAAAACTCCATCTGAAATTACTTCATATCGTCCTATTGTATTGTCTTCGGTATTAATTAAATTAGCCGAACATTTAATAAAAAACCGCCTAGAGTGGTATGTCGAAAATAAAGGGCTGTTGGCAGATTCCCAATATGGTTTCAGAAAGGGCAAAAGTACTGTAGACTGCTTAAGCATTTTTACGTCGCATGTCCAATTAGCTTTCATAAATAACCGTTCCATTGTAGCTGTATTCTTAGATGTTAATGCGGCCTATGACAATGTACTCCCGTCAATCCTGCAACATAAATTGCGCTCCCTTGAGGTGCCTATTAATATTTCTAATTTTATACATAATTTATTAAACGAACGCTCAATAATTTTAATGTCTGATAAACAGCTAGATCGTGTTGTTTGGAGAGGACTTCCGCAGGGTTCAGTCCTTAGCCCGCTATTATATAATATATTTACTTATGATTTGGCCTCCTACATTAATAGTAATAGTGATGTTCAAGTTTTACAATATGCGGATGACTTACTGTTATACTATTCTTCCGATTCCATTGAGCACTCTTGTTCTGTTATTAATTCTGCTTTAACTTCCCTAAAATCATGGCTGACCACCAATGGGTTAGATATTTCCCCCTCTAAGAGTGCAGCCGTTTTATATACCCGTAAGAGAAATCCGCCTGTTATTAACATCGTCTATAACAACTTTGTCATCCCGGTTAAAAATAATTTCAAATATTTAGGTGTCATTTTAGATTCAAAACTTTCTGGTGCTCCTCATTGTGACTACGTTATAGAAAAGGTTGAACGCCACTTAAACATGCTGAGATGTTTGTCAGGCGTATGGTGGGGTAGTCACCCTTTCTCGCTAAAGCTTATATATAATGCTATAATCCGAAGTATTTTTGATTATGGTATGTTTCTCCTAGAACCGGGTAATGTAAATTCTTTTAAAAAAATAGACCGCTTACAGTCTAAAGCTTTACGCATTATAGCAGGGGCAATGAAATCTAGTCCGATTAATGCATTACAAGTAGAATGTGGGGAAGCTCCGTTGTACTTGAGAAGGCAATTTCTGTCCGACAGATATGTATTTAAAATTTCACAATTTTCAAACCATCCTCTCTTTCCAATACTCGATTCTATCCAAACCTTTACTCATGCTTCTAACTTCCCATACAAATCTCTACCATGTTTAATTAAAAGTTATCAAAAATTCCTGTCTCTATCTGCTCCCACTCATCATTCTAATAAACTCCCCATATTTAACAACACCTATGACTCTTTAGTCTATTGTCCTAAAATAATTTACAACAGTATTAATAAAATAAATCCTAATATTAAAATTGAGTTTAACAAGTTTATTTATGAAAATTTTGAGGATTTCCACCATTTATATACAGACGCATCCAAAATCTCTCCATCCCAATGTGTAGGTGTTGGGGTTTTTCACTCGCAATTCAAAATTGTACGAAAAATTAAGCTTCCTAAAGAATCTTCTGTCTTCACAGGTGAATGTTTTGGTCTACTAAAGGCGCTTGAATATGTTCTCATATTTAAACTTAATAAAGCCATTATATTCTCGGACTCCTTAAGTGCCCTTCAGGCTATTGTTAAATTCCCTTTTAAAAGCAAAAATATGTTACCAATTATATTCGAAATAAGAGAATTGACATTTAACTGTTTTCTAAAGGGCTACTCTTTAAATTTTTGTTGGATTCCCAGCCACAGTGGAATCCATGGCAATGAAGTTGCTGATAGACTTGCCAAAGAAGCGGTGCAATGTGGGGATTTGTTCCCTTTTAAAAATTACAGTCTTGATCTTTTGGCGTTGCCAAAAATGTACTTAATGGATTCTTGGAATGAGGCTTGGTGTTCCAGTTCCATGACAAAGGGACGTTATTACTCCTACGTACAACCACAGATTCCAACAAAGCCATGGTTTTGTAAAGCCAAGTTTGACAAGATGGAGACTTCCATTTTAATTCGCATCAGACTTGGGCATACTTGCTCTCCAGCCCATCTTGCGAGATTCCATATATTAAACAGCCCCATGTGCTCGTGTGGACTTGATGTCGGAGATATAAATCACATTTTGTTCTCATGTCCAAAATATAATCATCTGCCCTTTTTCAAAACCCTAATTGACCTTCGTATTCCTCTTCCTTCTTCCATTATTTCCCTTCTTAATTCTAATGACATACTTGTGTATAAATGTATAGCCTCATTTTTCATTAGTAATAACATAAAATTATAATTAATACTACAACGATATTCATCTTAGCCTTAGTACCTAGTAATGTATATATAGGATAAATATTTTGTATACTATGTTTTTTTCTATTACTTTTTTTCCCTTCTTGACGTTTAGTATGTTATACCTAAGCTCCCTGCTGATAGTTTTTAAATCATAATTTACTTTGCCTTATTTCCGGTTTATTTAAATACAGTTTCCTTACCTTTATCCAAAGTCCTACCTACTTACTTATAGCTGCTCCTACCCCAAAATGACGTCCTAAGAAGCTGTCGATTAATATATAAATTACTTGTCTTTGGCTAGATGCACAAGATGTGCGGAGCCATCAGAAGAGAAAAAAAAAAAAAAAAAAAAGATCTATTGTTTTGTTCAGTTGTATGTTTTGGATTATGTATTAGAGAATGTATAATCAACCGTTTTAGTAAAGTCAAAATATGAAAGTGTCCACAATATTTTTCAATTAATTAACCAGACTTGTGACACGTAGTTTAGAAACTATTACATGCTGTGATCTAAATCTACTTTGATTTACATCAAACCAGAAACAATTCTTAATATGGATTCAAATAAATTTAAGATTGAATCGGGAGTGCAACTACTTGCAAGACTGATAAGAAAACCGGAAATTGGTAACTTTTACCCGCCTTTATTTGAAACTACCCCTAAATGTGGAGAAAACATCGAGATCTGCTGCGACAGTGGTTCACCCCTGCTTATCGATATTATAGCCGAAGTTTTAGTGTCCTATAAAATTAATGGAAAAGATACAGGCATCCTTCTTTTCAATACAGATGGTAACCTTAATTTTGATGTGTTAGTAAACACTATGAGGAAGAAGATAAATACAAGAATATATCAAAATTTCGCCAATTTCAACGAGGATGTTATGATTCATGAAATACTGAGGAACTTTCATATATTGGAAATTAATGATGCCACTGAGTTTTTCATAACCATTTATAAACTAGAGAACATCCTTATGGAGCATTCAAATATTTCATTATGTATATTTGACACATTAACAGCATTTTATTGGTCTGAGCAAGGCTTTAAAATAACAAAAATGGATTTATACATCAAAAATTTACTCCAAATAATTCAAAAAATCACTAAAGAATACAAAGTCATAAGTATGTACACAAGACCACATTATTTTAATTCTAATAAAGATACAGATCATATTGAGTCTTGGATTACGGAAACACTTAACTTTAGAATAGAAGTCACAAAAAGTGATAAACACTACAAAGTTGATACAAGAACAAATCTGATACAATATATTAAACATTTTGAATTTGCAGATGATGAAGTGAAATGGTTGACTTAAATATCTATAAGATTGCTTAGAATAATCACATTTTTGTTATAAAAGTATCACAAATATAAATTACATACCTTCATATGGCACACATTTTTATTATATTAACAATTAAATGCTACAAGCATGTGCAATCCTAAGTAATTGATCCAAAGTAACACAAAACTTTTAATGATTACACTGATATAATATCTAACATTGGTGATTTCTATTTATTCTTACATATTGAAACTATTATCAATATAATAACTATTATAAATTTGTGCATGTTTTTTAAATAAATGTTTTTATGACTAAACTTTTGCGCTATTAAATGAATTGAATTGACCACTAGATTGTTGATATAAGTAAATATATAAAAGAGATAACCATATGAATATGAAACTGTTTAAGTAATAATTAATGGAAAATATCTTTTAGAGTACTTTCCACACAACATTAATATACCTACCTCATTACTCTTATAATACTGGAAGAGATCAAGACTTTTCAACAAGAAAATATTACAAAATATTTACAACTCAAGTTAACATTATTCAATTTTATCACATCATTAAATACACTACATACATAAAACCTGCAAATCCATGACTAAAATAATTGAGATTCTCCCATTTACTAATTGTGTGGAAATATGAATAACCAGATTCCTGCACTGAGAATGATGCTTCAAACATTACTCCCAAATAAGCTAAATGTATTATAGTAATTATTGAAAAAAATGCATTAGTTGTTATTGCTAGAACACTGTTTTTCTTATGTTTATGTTCACATTGTTTCACACATGGGTGAGCTAGGCAACACACTTCCAGTGCAGATGAAACTTTATATCGTAAATTATATTCAATATATGAAAATGTTCCTATACTGAGTAATACTGCGGAGAACTGGAAATTGAGGCCATGAAGCAATGAGGACACAGCATAAGTTACAAATATGGCAGTGAACTGGCCATATGGCTGAGTGGTTTTAAACACATAGTTTTTCAACCATTGGTGCATTGGAATATTCCAGTATATTACAACTTGAACTAAAGATCTTGGCAACTCAACAAACAATGGTTTTGTTACTTGAAGTTCACATTGGCAATCATTTGTTAGTCCAAAGCCAGCACTCACCATTGATACAATGGACAAACTTGATACAAAATAGTGAGACATTCTAAATGCTTGAGCATCCCTATATGCCACTAACCACTTTGATGATTCATCATCTATATACCACGGAATGACACAATTTGATAATATTAAAAATAACATTGACATAACCAGGTTAATAGCTATTATTTTTACCCAGCGACTACAAAGGAATCTTACTTCGAGATATTTGCTGTACGTATGAAATGATATCCATGGTCCTAGAATGCAGTTGGCTGGACACAATATATATCCACCAAACTCTACAGGATTTATCATCTGTTTAAATAAGTCTCGATCTAACTCTATTGCCACAGATATAATTTTCATAGCAGCTATCATCTGTATACCTCTAATTTGTTGCCACATTTTTGGATTGAGTAGTTGCACTTCACATGAAATTAGAAAGGCAATAATAGATATAGACATTATAAACCCTCTCAATTTCTTCGTGACTAAAGATATCAAAATAATTAGAATGTAGGCACCGGTGGTGAGTCCAACAGTCCATATAAACGCCGGTCCAATACTGTAGTACAAAAGAAAGCTTCCAATTACCATACACAGACTGTGCCTTACATTGTGAGGCAGTGGGATGAACTGTATACCTATGCGTAGTAAAAGATTAGCAACAATTAAGTCCTTTGCAAAACGTAATCCTTCGTAAAGCGTCGGTTCGCCGCAAAGCATAAAATATGCCCAAGTGTTTTCTGGATATTCATCCTCGTCATCCATTTTGGCCTCTTGTTTATGAATTAAACGGTCTTTATATTTCTTAAATTAACTGCATGAGACTCTTAATATTACTTTTTGCTAACAGTAAAAGGAATGTAAGGCAATTAAATCAGGTTTTTAGTTTTTACCGAAATCTGACAATTTAAATTAGGGATGGGCGTTTTTTTAACGAACTAGTTGAATTAACCGTTGACGATGAAGAAACGAACGAACGGTTGATGGGTTGTGAAAAAACTAGTTGAATTTCAACCGCCAAATTCAAAAGTCCGGTACGGTCTTACGGACTGGCAATGTGACGACGACATCTTAACTTAGTTCCTTAATATGTTTATTTGTTTTTTGCAACATCTAGAAAATTTTGGAACCTAACCAAGGGACTTTAGTGTTGAATTTTGTATGAAGTAAATATTGGTGATAGAACCTCGTGTTCTATGGGGAAAAAAGGATGCCTATAGAAAAGTAGTGAATCGACTAACTGAACGCAGCCTTTAGTGTATTATCTATGAACGCAGCAAAGCAATTAATTGTTTTGTTGTTTGAATTTTGTTAGTGATAGCAGGTTTTTTTAGTCTTTCGATTTTAATATGTTAATATAATATTAGTTATAATAGAGTAGTTGATTATGTGACTGTGTACAATTATTCAGTATCATATCAACATTAATGTGTAAATATTTGTAATCAATGTAAATACAATCAGTTGATTTTCTAAATACGCCAGAATTTTATGAAACTGAAGATAAAAGAAATACTTATTTTATCTAGTGTTTGTAGAAAGTACATACGTTTTCAATATTATTCAGCCAGTCCCAAGCCTGGTCTAAATCCTAAAAGTATGAAAGGAAGTTCAATTGATCATAAATAAACTACACTTAAAAAACACTATTAAACTAACATATTATTTTTTTACATTACCTAACAAAAGAAATATGTACTTATTTTATCAAGTGTTTGTAGAGTGTATACTATTTTGATCATAGTTCATACAAAAACTACTCTTAAAAAAACTAAAAACACATTAAAAGCAATATGATTAATATTACTAATAGTAATGTAATTATTTTTGGTCTATTATTAATTAACATCTTTAATAACCATGTGTATGTAGGTTTTAAGTGGTCTAATTCATTTTTTATGCTGATGACAATAAAATATTTAAGTTATAAAATCATTTGATGTTTGTATTCAGTTACAGAATGACTTAATAATGTAGAAATGTAAAAAAAAGCAATTGCCCTGGCCATTGCCATATTAAATGTAAAAAAATGCATTTGACACACACATAGAAAAAGCAGTTGTTGTGGTTTATAGTATATTAGGCTTTATATTAAAAGTTGGTAAAGATTTTAAGAAAATTTTCAGCTACTATATAATTCTTTGTTGCAATCAATTTAAATACCTATTATATTAATATAAGTTTAAGTTTATTGTAAATAATATTGTATAAATGCTTTTTATTTGTTTTTGTGTAATTCAATTTATCTCTTTTTTTTGTTTTTGATAGTCATTCACTACTTCAATTTATTTAACTATTAGTGGAAATTGTTTTGGATTATGTACTATATTTTTTACTATATACTTTTAAATGTACTTGTTTTGTATATTTCCCAAATAAAATAAATAAATAAATTACTAGACCAAAGAAATACTTATTTTATCAAGTTTTTGTAGAATGTACATATTTTTTCATTATTATTCAGCCAGTTTTAAGCCTGGAAAAGTATGAAGGGAAGTTCAATTGAACACTAATAAACTACTCTTAAAAAACCTTAAATCACATTAAGTAATTTAATATTTATTAACATTACCTTTATTATGGAATACTACTACTACTATGTAAATATTTAATAAATAATCATAATGAAATTTATTTAAATAAATATGTTCAGCTCACAAGTTTTATTTTTGAAGTAAATTAAACAACCAAAATTAATAATAAAAAATACATATATTGGAAGTAAAACTTTTTTGGCTAACAAATTATATAATCTTCATCATCATCAACCCATATATGTCCTGCTGCTAGGCAGGGGCTTCCTCTACAACTGAGAGGGTTTAGGCCTGGTGGTGGACACCATGCTAGCCTAGTGCGGGTTGGTGGGCTAAACACCTAAGCAATTCCTAAGAATGTTGAGTTGTGCATGTTTCATTGCGATATTTTCCTTCACCGTTAAAGCAAGTGATAACTCATTGTCATTATTAAAGTCAGTGTGCGCCTGGGGTTTGAACCCGCTACCGCCGAGATTCTTGTCCTCGCACCTAAACCTCGAGGCCATATAACTGCTTATAAATCTCGTTTATATATACACCGATCTTAAACATCAGATTTCCAAAACTTAAGAGGGAGGGAAAATAGAAAATATGTTAAGAATCTAATGAATTTATTTTAAGTTTTCTAAATTGTCGTCACAAACAGTAATTTGTTAATCATCGTGGCGAAGGCAAGACGAATCAGGATTTGAATTCATTTAATCTTTAGTGGCATATCCATTAGGATCACCGAAACTCTTAGAATGAGAAACAATTCATCTTTACTTAAGTTTTTTTTTAAGTGTCGTCGCGTAAATCACTTTACTCAACAGTTTTCTTAACACGAAGCGTATTTCATATCATAGTGTTTTAGATATCGAATCATGATGACTAGATACTGAGCCCGCCTTCAGTTGTAAATTGTAAACAAGTTGGATTTAATATTTTAGATATATATTTTAATTTACACAACATACATTTCAGAACGCACTCATAAATATTTGAAAACCAATAATGACTCGCCAATCCGTTTTTATTACTAGAATACTGACACAATTCTATATTTTTAAAATCTAAGATATGCAATATTATTTGAATATTGTGGATATATTTAGTCGATTTGAAACCTTAATTAAAATACGTTATATATTTAATTTGAAGGGGAAATTAACTGTATTAACAGGATAAACATTAAAATTTAAATGTTTGACGGGAACTTTTAGTTTAGCCTTTCTGTTCCACATTTCCGTTCCATTTCATGCATAAAATTTTTACCCTCCTCCGCGCAAAAAAGTATCACGTTTAAAAAAATTGCAATATTATTATATAGCAGTTATTATTATTATTAACTAGATGAAGCATAGATGGCGTGATTAACCCAGACGGAATTTTACTATTATTATTTTTAGAATTCATTTGCTAACATTTTTCAACTAGTTGACGAAATCAACTAGTTTTTTAACTAGTTAACCAACGCAAAAAAACGGTTACGTTTCGTTGACGCCAAAATCGTCAACGACCCATCCCTAATTTAAATTCTACATTGACATTTGACAATTTTTTTTTTCTTTGTTCCTTAAGGAACCGGCTAAGGTCGAAGACCATGCTGCCAAGTCTTCAGTAATTTAATTTCATGTATAATGAATGATGATGATGATGATGAATGATGAAAGAAAAAGGGCGGGAAATTTCCAAACCGAAAGGCGCGCCCCCCGTCCCTCCCACATACAACCCTTAATCCCTTCAGTACAAAAGTGAACAGAGAATCAAGCACCACTCGTAGATATTGCACACAGCGTATCAAATTCACCCCTCACCTCCCCCTTCCCCGTCCCACTACATCGGTGGGACCGTCCCTCCTGGATCAGGAGGCTTCTCCATCCTCTCGCCAACAATCACCAGAAAAGACAATCATTAATCCCCCGTTCACCATTATCAAGAAAAAAATAAAAATTATATATGAGAAAATCAAAAAACGCTCCCCCCGATTCGAACACTTCCCGCCCTTTTACTCTGATATTTGACAATGACATTTTTGTCCCATTCTCCCTTTTTTTTGGGAGGCAAAGGGTTCATGATTTCATAGTTTCGTTTTTTTTTTCTTTTTGTTAAAAAGGCAAAAGACGTAACCATGCAGATGATATGTAAAATTTTAATTAAATAAATATTAAATGTAACCATTAAATATAATTTTCAATAAATTTAGGAACAAAACATAGCCTTCTTTACCTATAAATATTTATTTGGAACAATATTATTTATTATTCACAGAGCATAAATCGATGATATTTTACTTGTTTATCAGAACCAACTAAGAAAAAACTGCATAGCTTCAACCAATTCAGCCTTTAGGTAGGTAGGTACTTAATTTCAGTTCTCTATTTTCATATTAGTAAAAATCGGTAAATTGGGATTATTTTACAGATCATTAATGGACATCACTAGTAAGTACATTAGACAAATAAAAAAATTGCTCCTCTACGCTTGGAAATTACTATACTCTTTGGCTTGGAATTGGAATTAAAAGCAAAATCAAGTTGTGTATTTGGCTTTTTCTCTTGTATCATACTAACTTTCGCCAGTTATTGTTCAACCTAAATGTAATAGTCTTGATTATTAAATTCAATACTATAAAATATATGTTTGTGTACAGTGCATCGATGAAATGTAAAGACTAAATGCAGACGCTGAGTCTCTCCGCCATACTAGGGATTGATGAAAATTGTGTAAATGTTTAGTTGTATGAACTGATGATCAGATAAAGTGTAAAAATGGCAAGTCCCTCGCCGCAAAGCAGCCCAATGCCGCCACCACAGGCTCCAAGTCCGATGGGTCCGCCTACGCAGAGTCCGGCTCCTCCTCAATCGCCACATAGTCCGTATAACCAACAACACGTCAATGGACCGCCGCCGTCCCATCCCCCTGGTGCTGGTCAACCGCCAATGCCGAATCATATGTCTCCTTCCGGGCCGATGTCAAACAGCAACGGGCCTCCTGGTGTGCCGCAACAGCACCCCGGTATGCCGCCAGGCAGTCATCAAATGCCTCCGCACATGGTTGGATCGCATATGCCAGGTCCGCCCGGTCATCCAATAGGACCAGGTGGTACACATCCTCCGGGACCTAATGGGCATCCCAATATGCCTAGTGGGCCACAACATCCATCGATGCCTGGTCAAGGGCCACCTCATGGATACATGCAACATCAAATTGGACATATGCCTCCTGGACAGGTAAACATTAATTGTTGATTTTTTTTGCACCACTTTCATTTATAATTTATCAGCATAAAAGTACCAAAGTTGTAATTTGATTGTTTTATAACATTTCACAATATTTGCTGTTTTTTCATATGATGCTGCCAGTACAACATGCTAATATACTCACAATAAACAGGCTATTTACAACAAGCAAACATGCCCTTGCATCATTAAATAGTGGTCCATAAATGTTGTCTGCCACTGGCAGTGTCTCCAGCATGATAGTTGTGAACTGATCAGTGAGTGGTTGTATATGTGCTTCATCAGGAAACACATAGTCCTTGTATTGCATATACACAGTCAGCACCACTGGAATATTCAGTTTCTCTTTAATCCAATCAGCACTGTTCCCTGAAAAGTTGACTACAAAAAACATAGTGAAAACTAAATAGTTGTACTAAAGGAAGAGAGACTTAATATTGTTAAGCAAGTATGTGACTTACAAAGTATACTTGCAGTATTCCCATAGAAATATGTTGCATTATGTTTCTCATAGAGTTTATTGCAGGTAGCTGACAGTATTTCCATCTGAATTACATTAGAAAATGTTATATTTAAAAGTATATAATGGATATTTGTGCTTCTTAATGTAAGGATATATATATTTAAGTGTTTGATCAACTATCAAAAATAGCCCAGAAAAGTCAACTTGCCAAGATAAGATGATTATTGGAATACATGCTTGTGTACCCATAGGGCACAGTTATAAGACGCTCAAATCCTCTTATATTAATAAACATCATTAGATGATCTGCTATGCTGTTCATAAAATGGAATAGAGCTTGAGGTTCTTGCTCCGTCAAAGGTTTTTCTCCTGTGTAAATTGTTCTACATTCATCATCTTGTACTGAAATAGAAAAATCGCAAATATAAATGATTTTACATTACAAGCTAATTATATACATAAATCATAAAATTCAGACTGTTTCACTGACCATCTTCAAGCTAGGCAGGATCCAATAGATACATAATAATTAAGCTACCAGTATATATGCTCACCCACTGCTGAGCATATGCCTAGTGCACCACATTGGCCCATTGGGTGATCTACATACATATAATTTTGAACACCAAAGTATGTGACTGGGCCTTGAATCGGCAACTGCTTAGATATTGAATTGATGAAGGGCCAAGACCATCACAATTTCACATTGTTGCAAACAGTAAAGTATTGTAGTAAAAATATTTATATTATTAATATTTGCCAGTTAGAAAAAATAACAGCAAGAATTACATACAATTTGGAGATTTGAATAACAACCAGTTTCTGTCTATATTTACTCCAATAGCCTCTGTGCCATTACACATCTTTCTTGGGGAAAAGACTTTTCTATTTTTTGTCCAAAATATGTCCTAGAATAGTTTAAGCAGTCTTAAATAATTCACCTAAAATGCTATAAATATTGTTTGATAATTGTACCTTTCTAATGCTATATTCATACCCATCAGGGTTGAAAACAGGTAGAAAGTACAAGTCACAATATTCAGTCATTTGTTTAAGATTTTTGTGTTCCAAAATATTATTTATAAAATTCAATATAATTGTAGGTGACATCCAGTCTCTACCTTCTTCACCACCTATCACAAGAATAGCACAATTCTTTCTTGCAGTTGACATTTTCAATACCATAATATCTCTATGTTCATAAGTATTACCAATAATAATTTTTGTCAGTGTTGAATGCTTTTTAAGTTTTTGTTCAATCCAAATTTGCATTTTAAGCAAGTTGTAAAATAATTTTATTGCAATTTCATTATATATCATTGGTGGAGAAGAGGTTTGCCTTGTGTTTTTAGATTTTTCCCATCTGTGAAACATGTAGCAGAATAAAAAATCTTATTATTGCTGTTTGATATAGGTACTTTTATAATACAACTTACAGGATGTTTGAACTGATGTGGGTGAAATCAATGTTATTACTTAGAAGTTCTTTCTCAAAAAAAATTATGCAACATTTATTGACAATAATGTGGACTGGAATGGCAGCCTCATTCGACACGCCATTCATAAATATATATTTATCACTTTTTGTTTGCATTGAATACAGAAATGCTCTCTCGCGATAGTTATAAGCCGTCACTTCGTAAAAAGAATAATTTATGTTATCATTACTAGAGGCAAACTTTAAATCTGCAATGAACATAACCATACATACAAAAATAACCGCCATTTTTAAATCATTGTTTGTTTACCAATTCAGTATGGTCTTGCCTGTCAGTTTCATTTTTTACAATATACAATTTATATTTGCAGGCACCGATGCCGATGGGAGGCGGCCCACCTCCGGGTAACGGGCCACAGGGTCCCCCGGGCGGGCCAGGAGTACCGCTTCCCGCCGGCGGCCCGCCACCGCATGGCGTGCACCCTCAGGGTATGCCGCCCGCCGCGCCCGGCCACATGCCGCCGCACCACGCCATGATGCCGGGTCAGGGTCCCCCGCCGCATGCGCCCTCCCCGGGCTACGGTCACCCGCCGGGCGCAGCCGGCCCGCCCGGACCCCCCGGCCCGGCGGGCGCGCCCCCCGCGGCAACGCCTCCTCAGGCTGGCGCACCACCGCACCCGCCCGCAGCACAAACCCCGCCACACGTGCAGGCTCCGCCACCAGCCACTTCGTCTGCCAACGGCGCTCCGCCGGCCTCTTCTCCCATGCAGGGCTCGATCTCGGCCACCGGCCCAGACAATCTGAACGCGCTGCAGAGAGCGATCGATTCCATGGAAGAAAAAGGTCTCCAAGAAGACCCTCGGTACTCGCAGCTACTGGCGCTGCGGGCGCGCTCCAATCCTCAAGATCCAAACAAAGGCCTGTTCTCCAACAACCAGCTCTGTCAGCTCAAGTGCGTTTCCAATCCCATTTAGCAAATGAAAAGAGGTAATTATAAAGGGTACCTTCTCAATGATTTTTGGTTGTACGCGACAGAGCTCAAATCACCGCGTACCGCAGCCTGGCGCGCAATCAACCGCTGTCTCCGCAAGTGGCGGCCATAGCTTCAGGGAAGCGCACGAGTGACACTCCGCCCGAGTGTCCGACGCCGCCGGGCGCGGGCGCGTACGGCGAGGGCCAGGGGGGCGTGGGCTCGGGGGCACCGCCAGGCGCGGGGGGCAAGCCACCCGTCGGCGCCGCGCAGGGCGATGCGGCCCGCGGGGGAGGCGGCGCGCCACCCACGCCACTGCCCATGACTGGACAGATGGCGCCGCCAACACAACTCACGCCACCGCTTGTCAATCCGGTACTTTATCTCAACACTCCTTGTTACATATTCCGTATTGCTCATCTAAAACCCCAGCACCCATAAAACATAATTCATGTTGCAGCCTGTGGGTGGTGCCCCCCCGATACGCGGTCCAGCACCCTTGCGACCGACCGGGCCTGGAGCACAACAATCACAACAGGTATGTGACCCTCATTCCTGCACACTATTGTATTATGAATATTATATTATAGGTCAGTCTACCAAACACCATATAGACTAGGTCACCTAATATAATATTATGTAGACAAACTATTTTTGCAATTATGTATTTTCATTTGCATTAAAAAAAGTATGATATAATAACGTGTGATTACAGCCCGGAGTGCAGCTTCCAGGGGCAAAGCAGAATCGCGTAACTAGTATGCCGAAACCAATAGGCATTGATCCCCTTCAGATATTGAACGAGAGAGAAAACAGGTAATTTCTTGAATCTATGTTTAATGACCTATGACGTTATAAAGTCAGACAAAGTTAGTTAAGCAGACTAGTTAAGCAACATTGATATTGAGAATAATTTGTCGCAATACTTTTGTATAGGATTGCAGCCCGAATCGCTCATCGTATAGAAATATTGTCCAACTTGCCGGCTAACATACCGGATGATCTTCGACTGCAAGCACAAATAGAACTCAGGGCTCACCGCGTCTTGAACTTCCAAAAACAACTACGTGCCGAGGTATGTATACTATAAAACTTATATGCTCGGGCTGATGATAATACACGCACAACCTCTATTTTTTTGGCCGGTTTGTCGCGGTCGGTCCTTTGATCGCCATGATTGATAGTCCCCCAAACTTCTTCACAATAAGGTGCAATGGGGTCACTTTGCCGTGCCAGAATAAAAAAATAAAAAAAAGAGCAATTAGTGCAGTTATTTTTAAGTCTCTGTAACCAAAAAGGGTAGATTAAGCCAATAGATTTTAGTTGATTAAGCTTCAAAAAAAAATCCTGTGCTTTGGAAAGCATGAAATATGCTATGGTTTAGGGAAAGAGAAACTAAAACATATATTAGCTAAGAGAATGTAATCAAAATTTATAACTATGTGTATTGTATATACTTAGTTCAATATAAAAAAACCGACCAAGTGCGAGTCGGACTCGCGTGAAGAGGGTTCCGTACACACAAACTTAACATTGGAGTTGAAAAATTTTATGGTACGCACAATATTGAGTGATTTACCATGTTATTTTAATATCACGGACTTCTTATAGGTTTTCCTATAATCTATAAGTAGAAAACTATATTCTGTATTTTTTTCAAAATTTTAGTTTCAGTTGTTTCGGAGATAATGATGGGCGGGATGTTCAATTTTCGTCTATTTTATTGAATAACTTGGAAACTATTTATTTTAAAATTACAAAAAAAACATTTAAGATCTTCACAACAAGACCTTTGATTTGATATGTCACACGATGCCGTTTTCAAATATATATTTTATAATTTTCCACCTTCCTCCCAAAAATGACCTTCCATATACAGATTTCATCTGTTCACGTCACGCAGAGGGCGTTTGGGTTACAGAAATTAATGTGTCTACCAAATTTCAACTTAATTGGTCGAGTAGATTCGGAGATAATTGACTGTGAGCGACGGGCAGATGGACACGCGAGTGATCCTATAAGGGTTCCGTTTTTTTATTCGGACGAACGGAACCCTAAACATGGAATTTAATTTACTTTAAAAAAATTATTGGATCCGCCATAGATATGAATTACACCGAGGTTTTGTAACTAGTCGATATACATTAGATTTTAGGTCAAGTCCGGCGCGATACGACTCTGGAGACAGCCGTGAGCATCAAGGCGTACAAGCGCACCAAGCGACAAGGCTTGAGGGAAGCGCGCGCCACTGAGAAATTGGAGAAGCAACAAAAACTAGAGGCGGAGAGGAAACGCAGACAGAAACACCAGGAGTTCCTGCAGACTGTGCTGCAGCACGGCAAGTTCATAACTCTTTATTTACACAGAGGGCATAAAAACTCAACTTTTTCAGAGCTTTGTTGATTAAAATATTTTTAAATTATTACTTTTTCCAACACAAAAGTGACACATTTCTTATCTCTTAACGTATTGACATATCTGAAAACACCTGGAAAGAAACGATCAAAAAACTCTTTTAAATTTTTATTTTCCTAAAAACATCGATCAAAACAATTGATTTTATGTTAGTATTGCTAACGCTTCTTCTCTTTCGTATACAGCCAAAGACTTCAAGGAGTACCATCGTAACAACATAGCCAAATTGTCTCGTATGAACAAAGCTATCATGAACTATCACGCGAACGCCGAACGAGAGCAAAAGAAGGAACAAGAGCGCATTGAAAAAGAACGTATGAGACGGTTAGTATATGTTCTCCAGTCAATGACTTGTAGTTATTTGGTATTGGTACTGCATTATAAGATGGGTTTATGCAGAAGACGCGCGAAAGAAACCGGGTGAAGGTGGAAAGGTGCTGAGTTCAATTTCGGAATAAGGCGAATTATCATTGTGGTTTTACATTAGTAGATACTAAGCACTGAGCGTGGAAAAATCTTCGGCAAACATGCTCGCCCACAGTGACGTGGGTCTTAAGAAACGTAGCCTTCCTCGTTAGAGTATATTTATTAAGCTCTTTTGATTTAATTCAAAGATTTTTACAGTTTGATGGCTGAAGACGAAGAGGGATACCGTAAACTTATCGATCAAAAGAAAGACAAGAGATTGGCGTTCCTTCTGTCGCAGACCGACGAGTACATCGCTAGTCTCACGGAGATGGTCAAACAACACAAACAGGAACAACGCAAGAAACAACAAGAAGAGGAACGAAGAAAAAGGGTGAGTACACATTGTCTGTTACAGAAAAGTAAAAATGCATAAGGAGATGACTGGGTAGTTTTTTCATAACTGAGGGTACTGAGGATTAATTTAACTACCAGCTTTTTCCTGAATGTTTTTCATTCAGTTAGGTTAATATAACCACTAAAGACCTAAAAATGTTGTGCTAATTTTAGTGCATTTATTTTGGTAGAAATCGAGGAAGAAGAAGTTGCTGGAAGGTGGTGAAATCGATGCTTTGGATGACAGCTCGCAAACGTCTGACTCCCGCGTCAATGTCTTGAATCCAAAGACTGGAGAGGTATGTAACATACAAAATTGAAATTATACTCTTATAGTAATTATATACAATTTCTTCTATTTTACACCCAAATTTTATTTCATTTTCCACAGTCACATTAGTCTGAACAATATGTATGTATGATGTTAGTATAGTCAAGTTTTAATTATAGTAATCAAGTTTGAGTATCCCATCAATTAAATATTATATTTGTGGAATATATTTGTGAAATTGCTTCAAAAATTAGTCAGCCATACTCATTCTGTGGCCTACATACTTGATGGTAACATGCTTCAATTGTTTTTCTATAGATACTGAAAGGTGAAGACGCACCATTGCTATCTCAGCTTAAAGATTGGATGGAAACTCACCCAGATTGGGAGGTACTGTCGGATTCTGAAGATTCTGGTGATGACAGTCAAGATGATGATGGTAGGTTTAAATTATTCACAATTTGGACAATCAATATTTAAGGTTTCAATTCAAGTAAAAATTTAATTATAATCACACATGTCTCAATAATTTTCGTTTTGTTTTCTTATTTGTCTCTGATATAAATATAAATTTGTTACTTTTTTACACTCTCTTAACACAGAACACAGAATGAGGAAAGATAGACATAAAGATGAGAAAGACAAAGAGAAATCAGAGGAAGAAAAAGCTCGCGAAATGATCAAGAAAGCCAAGGTTGAAGATGATGAATATAAGACTGAAGAACAAACATATTACAGGTAAAAACATCCAGTAATAGTTTGGCTGTTTCAGGGATTAACAAAGTCATTTACAAAATATTTTTACTTTCCAGTATTGCTCACACAGTCCACGAGTCTGTCACGGAACAGGCAAGCATTTTGGTCAATGGAAAACTTAAGGAATATCAAATTAAGGTACTTTACTTCTAAAAAATAAACTGAAATTAATATTAATTAGATTACACATTTATATTATTCATGAGAATATTTTTTCTAGGGGCTGGAATGGCTTGTATCACTGTTCAATAACAATCTTAATGGAATCCTGGCAGACGAGATGGGTCTTGGCAAGACCATCCAGACAATTGCATTGGTCACCTATCTCATGGAAAAGAAGAAAGTTAATGGTCCATTCTTAATCATTGTGCCACTAAGGTAAATATTTACCATAACATATGATATATTCCACTTATTTATTTAAAACTGTATACATAACATAAAAACTATAGAATACAGTAGACTATATTAGTACAAAAGGCGACCTTATCGCACAAGGCGATCAATTACAGACAAATATGGATGGAGATGTAGAAAGAGAAATGAAAGGTAGTTGTAAGTGCATAAGGTTAACTAAAAAAAAAAAAAACAGATCATAGAATGTAAACAAAAAGACTAAAGAAAAACACGTAATGCGAAATGCACACCCATATATACACAAACATACATATGTACAAATAAACACATACATATATACATACATAAATACATAAATACACATACATATCTTCATTCAGCATGACAAGTAATAGTCCTTCAGCATTTTTTTAAATGATGGCAATTACTTTATCATTTATGCCAATTCTTGTATGTTGTGGGTGGTAATTTAGAGTTGTCTATTTATCTATAATTTTCATGCATATTCATTAAATTTAATGTATTTCTCTATAAATAACAGCCCAATTTAAACAAATTACAATACAATTAATTGTAATTTCGTTTAAAAATAAATACTCAAAAATCATACAAAGGCCTTACATACATACATAAACTCACGCCTGTATTCCCTGAAGGGGTAGGCAGAGGGGCAATTCTGCACCCACATTTCGCCAGGTATGTATCAGTCCCACGTAATAGGGGGCGAGCTCATTGAAATTTTTCGGGCACATTTCCAGACTCCGTGCTGCTACTGAAAATTTCCCAATGGAAAAACACAGTAACACTTTGCCCGACACGGGAATCGAACCCAGGACCTCTAGATCGCACGGCATATACTTGTACAGCGAGACCACGAGGCAGTCCTTATCACACATTAACATTTTAGTATTGTGTTGTTCTTACGACACCAAATGTCGCGGGCTCTTGTTTAAAATGGGTCTCTTAACTGTTTCACAGAAGGTGTCAAAAATTATGCCATCGCCATATTTCAGCCCTTAGACCAACTTTGGAAATTATAATCCTCTCTAAAGATTTTCCATTTAATGATTTAGAAGGAACATGCATCTACTTTAATGTATAAAAAATATTTCAGTACGCTCTCCAACTGGGTGTTGGAGTTCGAGAAGTGGGCGCCGACGGTGACGGTGGTGTCGTACAAGGGCTCGCCGCAGTCGCGCCGCCTCGTGCAGACGCAGATGCGCTCCACCAAGTTCAACGTGCTGCTCACCACCTACGAGTACGTCATCAAGGACAAGGGCGTGCTCGCTAAAGTACGTACACTACACGGTATTATCTACATCATACAAATTCTCAAAGTCCATAAACAAAACATTGCAGGAATTTATTGGCGGATAATGTACGAAAATCCTGGAAAATCTGTTACGTAAGATTATCTAAAACTAGTTAGAACAGATCTTATGGAATGTTTTTTAATCATCTGATATGGCTAAAAATTAACATTACTTAAAATAATAGTTGTAATATAAATTTGTCTGTATTATTCATGAACATATACTATAGAAATTTCTAACAAGTTCCACCTAAAATTTGGAGGCCGCATTAGACCCCATGTTCTGTAATCTGTATGCAGTGACACTTAGAATGTAATGACATTTCAGTTGCAGTGGAAGTACATGATAATCGACGAGGGGCACCGCATGAAGAACCACCACTGCAAGCTGACGCAGGTGCTGAACACGCACTACATCGCGCCGCACCGGCTGCTGCTCACGGGCACGCCGCTGCAGAACAAGCTGCCGGAGCTCTGGGCGCTGCTCAACTTCCTGCTGCCCTCCATCTTCAAGAGCTGCTCCACCTTCGAGCAGTGGTTCAACGCGCCATTCGCCACTACCGGCGAGAAGGTACTTTTCATAATAATACATTTGTTTCATATTGATATAAATACATATATGTATACAATATGTATCATCTTTTACAATCGATCAATGTGTTATCGTTGTAGAAAAGGATAGGCGTAAGAAACTTCTGTGGCACAAATATGTAACAATATTTTATCACGCCATGTTTAATATGCAAACAATAAATATGTACGATTTTTTTTATTTTTTTTACGAGAGGAAAGCGCCTTAAGCTCCCTGTTCGGTACCTCGGGGGAGGCCCAAAAAGGGTATGTCGGGGTCACCGGCCTTCCAACCCAACGCGTGGAACTATTGTTCGCTTGGTTGAGTTGGGTCCCTAACCAAAATCCTACGCCGGCATACCGACTAAAACCTCTCGATGGCCGTCTTGCGCATTTTGGGCGGTACGGTAAATACAGGGCGAACGTTCCCTTAATTGTTTCCCGTTGCCGCCCAGCGCTCTGTCCAAATGTGGACTCCTCTGCGACAGGGTGATTTCAGATATCCCCCACTTGGCCTTATTTTGGACGCTCCCATGGTCACGAGGCCATGCACTCTGCCGCACATCTCGGAGTTGTGCAACTCTTGGTAAGGGCGTACCTCCCCCGTAGTACGCCTAACAACCCCGATAACCCCTATTAGTCGCCTTTTACGACAGGTAGGGGATGCCGTGGCGGTATTCTTACGCCCCAACCACAGGGCGGAAATATGTACGATACTGAAAGTTTACAATTATGTCTCGATATTTTGAAGTCTTATATGCTGTGCACATGTAGGTGGAGCTAAATGAGGAAGAAACTATCCTTATTATCCGTCGTCTGCATAAAGTGCTGCGTCCATTCTTGTTGCGTCGACTCAAAAAAGAGGTGGAGAGCCAGCTGCCCGACAAAGTGGAGTACATCATCAAGTGCGAAATGAGTGGACTGCAAAGAGTTTTGTACAAGTAAGCTATACAATTTAATTTTAATTTACACACACAAATTTATAAAAAAAGTCCTTTCCTAATATAATATGATGGTTTAAGTGTGAAAGCAACAGACCAACAAAGATACTTTATATTTGTAAAATTTGTATGGATTAATAATATCCTAATTTAGGATATTTTCTTATTTATAAGAATATGCAAGCTATTTTGTACAATAACAATATTATTGTTAACAGACACATGCAGTCTAAGGGCGTTCTGCTGACGGACGGGTCGGAGAAAGGCAACAAAGGGAAGGGTGGAGCGAAGGCGCTGATGAACACCATCGTGCAGCTGAGAAAACTCTGCAACCACCCCTTCATGTTCCAGCACATTGAGGAGAAGTTCTGTGATCACATCGGCACAGGCGGCGGCGTTGTTATTGGGTAAACACTTGAAACGTGTTTCAACAAATTCTACTTTCAAGTAGAGACTAAATATACTAAAGAATATAAATATCAAAAATAACGTTAATATGCCTCAGGGAAATGTGAATTGATGGAGTGAGTTATCAAAGATGGTTAACTCTCTCAACCTCTCTACGAGTAGATTATCGGTCGGAATGTAGTTCGACGAATTATTATCAATTTCGATAACCCATCATCTGCAATACTATATTTAATGTAACTTGTAAGATACTTCATAGAAGCATTGGACATATGCAATAAAAAATTGTTTCATTTGCTCTGTGTGTAGATGTTATATTTTTAAGTTATTGTTACAGGCCAGATTTATACCGCGTGTCGGGTAAATTTGAATTGCTGGACCGCATTCTCCCCAAATTGAAGCAGACAGGGCACAGGGTGCTTGTGTTCTGTCAGATGACACAATGCATGACCATCATTGAGGATTACCTTTCCTGGAGAGCTTTCCAATACTTGAGGTAAGTGTTCGGTTTTTTGAATGTAAGATGTGCAAGATTTTACGTCGGTTTTTAAAATTTTTATAAAAAAACATACAGTTTGGTGTAAAATGAATTGTTATATTGATGATACCCACACTCAGCCAATGTGGACTAAGGCCTGAGCCCTCTCAAATGGTAGTGGTGATTTTTATTATATATTAGAATGGTGATATTTGATATTCATGCATTGATTTTTAATACTGCCATAAGAAAGTGACAGCATTGATGCCTGATGGTAAGTGACATTGATGACTGACAAGAAACCATCATGGTTTACCATCCCCGACAATACAATTGCGCCAGTGTGATGCTGACTAAACATACAAATATAGACTTGTGATGATTGTTTCCCAGATTGGACGGTATGACTAAGGCGGAGGACCGCGGCGAGCTGCTGAAGAAGTTCAACGACGTGGGCTCGGACTACTTCATCTTCCTGCTGTCCACGCGCGCCGGGGGGCTCGGCCTCAACCTGCAGAGCGCAGACACCGTCATCATCTTCGACTCCGACTGGAACCCGCATCAGGTCACACACACCTAACATTTTTTACCCACATAATACTGCCTTCTGATATTTATAGTCTGGAAATTACTATTAATTCGATTTTAAAAAATTATGAGTTCCTAATAACAGTAAATGCATCGCGTAGTTTGTTTTAATTTAATCATTATAACACCTGGGACCATTTTTCAGGGATAGAATAATTTATAAATCAGACTGTTACAGTTACAGTGTTAGTGTGCTACTGTTTAAAATGTTAGTTGCCTCTAATCAGTTATTTTGTGCGATATAATAAGTAACATACAAACTTTTACAATTATAATATTAGTGGTATTAAGTATTTTTTAATATATTTATAGGATTTACAAGCACAAGATCGCGCCCATCGTATAGGACAACGCAACGAGGTGCGCGTGTTGCGACTAATGACTGTCAACTCCGTCGAAGAGAGAATCCTAGCGGCCGCCAGGTAATACTTTCTCTCCTTACTGTGGCGTCTATAAACAAATTTAAATATTTTCTTATTTTACAGCCATTCAATTAAATGTATATTATTAAGTATTATTATGATTTTTAGCACGTTACCTATCATAATATTCTTTTATATGACTAGTAAGTAAGTTATTGTAAGAAATTCAGTACTGAGTTAGTAACATGTCTAATATTTTTCTTTAAGATACAAGCTGAACATGGACGAAAAAGTTATCCAAGCGGGTATGTTCGATCAAAAGTCTACTGGGTCGGAGCGGCAACAATTCCTACAAAGTATTTTGCATCAAGACGGGGATGACGAAGAGGTAACCTTGTTAACAGCCTTTTTTTTTTCAATTGTAACCGATTGTGTTATATACATAGCTCTACATTCATTGTAATTTTACCGCTATCTGTTAGGTGCCCTTTTTATCTGTTTTATAGAGTATAATATATAGATTTTATATTATTATTACGTCACCAGGAGGAAAACGAAGTTCCAGATGATGATCTCATAAATGAAATGATTGCTCGTTCCGAAGAAGAGCTGGAGATATTCAAACAAATAGACATTGAGCGCAAGAAGACCGAAAGTCAGTCTCGGCTTATCGACGAGTCTGAGCTGCCAGACTGGCTCGTAAAGGACGACGATGAAGTTGTCTGCAATAAGGTCAGTACGTCTGAAAAAATACTTCAGAATCAGTTGAATCCATCACCTGAATCATTATGCGAAGTAACGCCCTAGTGACTAGTGAGATAACAGAAAAAATTGCTCTATGAATATCCAAAGTGTGTAGTACTCAACGAGAGATTTTAATCGTTAAACTGACGCTTGCTTAAATTAGGTCTTGGGCGTCTTTTTGAAATAAATAAGTCACACTATAGTACAATAATAGAATGCCGCATAAAGATATTTTCTAATAAAATATTTGGAATCTCACAACTTTAACCATTAATGGTAGATGTAATTTATATTAATATATTTATTTTTAAAACCTACAGGGTCAAGGTTGGAACTACCTGGATGAAGACGAGAGTCTGGGCCGCGGGTCTCGTCAGCGCAAGGAGGTAGACTACACGGACTCGCTCACCGAGAAGGAGTGGCTCAAGGCCATCGACGAGGAGTTCGAGGAAGAAGACGACGATGATGACGACGACGAGGTCCTCGACAAGAAGCGCAAGAAGGGCCGCAAGCGACGGTAATAATGTACATTATTATACACCGTGCACATAAACAACATGTACAACAAAAATATAATGAAGTCTATAAACAATATAACTAAGCAGTTTTTGTCAGTTGTTCTAAACCATCAATTTCATAAAACTTACGACACCTACAGAGATCACTTAAGTCCTTGAATCAATTTTAGTCTTCGTCTATACAATAATTTATATCATACAATATGCAATTAGACGGTAGACAAAAAAATCACTTTTATTATAGCACCCAACTGTGGTGTAATTGAACTGTATTGTTTTAATTTAGTTGTTATAATTTCTTTTGCATAATTTGGTACAGCCGAAATCAAGATGATTCAGAAGAAGATGAAACGCCCACTACATCCAAGAAGAAGAGCAAAACCGAACTAAACCAACTAAAGAAGCGTTTAAAAAATATTATGAAGAAAGTAATTGAATATTCAGATGAGTAAGTATTTTATTCATGCGTTATGCTTTTGTATCGTTGCGTCGTAGCGAATTCATGATGACTTCGGGAATTAGGTGCGCAGTCGAGACAAATACAGTCACAAGTTTTTGCCGAAATTATGTGTGTATTCTCAATCTTTTATTTTTATTTTCTTTGGATTCCGTTTGAAATAGGAATATCTTACGATCTCTCTCGTGCACACAAAGATTGTGACAACGATGGCCGTTGTTTTATCTTTTTTTATCCCTGAATTGATTTTAATAACCTTTCCGTGTCTATAATTTTGATATTAAAAAAGTTAAAAAATTAACTTCCGGCACGTTAGTACGGTACTAGGTTTTTCGACATTTATTTTTAATCATCTATAAGCTATAAAAAAGCCGTACATTAATAATTAGTCGTAATTCCTGACTTGTACCTGAGAAATTCCATTTAAGTACTCACTGTACCGCCCAGAAATGACGGCATAGCGCTCAGAGTTATTTTATGATATAGTAACAGCCTTCTAAGCGTTATTCACGTTGGTTCATTTCACAGGTTAATTTTGTCCATGGGCTAGTAGTCTACTCGCACATTAAATGTTTTAAATGTCATTTCCTATTCAGGTTTTTTATATTTCGACGCCTTATTTTCTTTCATTTTAAAAGATCATTTTTCTAGAGTATTTTTTCAAATAAAGATTTTTTTATAGTTTTTCAGATCATAGGTTTTTTATGTAACTCATGTAATAAACACATACTTAGACCTATTCTATTGCCAGGTCTATTCCTAACACGGTTTCACGAAGGAAGCCGTAAGTCAAGCTTAATTATAAGTTTATCCTGTATAATGCCATAATATCGGTATTGCGACAAAAATATTTGTTTATATTATGTATAAATTCTACGTAACCTCTGTTTTAGTTATAAAGGCTGATGATCATATTTGATGTTTAGTTACATAGTATAATATTTCTTCTATCATACCCTTCTTTATGAGTTTCGCTTCTTTCGTTTTCTTAAAAAATGAGCATGAGCTACCGTTAGTTGTACATGACTGAGGATGCTATTAATTGTAATTGTTTTGTTATTTTCTTATTTTTATTCTGTTATTTTTTATGTAACGGATGTGTCCCATAAGTTTGCATGAAATGAATGTTCTTCATAATTTTTTGGTCAGTTTTACAAATAATAAGCACTTTACAGGAACGGAAGAGTATTATCGGAGCCTTTTATGAAATTACCATCCCGTCGAGAACTCCCTGATTACTATGACGTGATTAAAAAACCCTTGGATATAAAGAAGATTATGAATAGGATTGAAGACGGAAAGGTAAATGTCCTTCCATAGTACTTAACTAAATATGCAATATCAACATAATATGTATAAATAATAAATACACCCAACAGTCACATACATAGTTCTGACCCCACATTAAGTTACTAGTCTTGTGTCGTGAGTATCAGAAACTACGAGAGACTTTTCGGTCTTGTGGATTTGTGGATCATCACCCAAACATTTGTCTCGGTGCGGGGATCGAACCCGCGGCTTCTCGTTTTGCAAGCTGGTGTCTAGCTATCTGCGCCACGGGGCTGTATATACTGTACTGTATATACTCAGTTTATCGCCGTCCACTGCTGAAAGTAGGCCTCCCCAAGAAAGCGCCAACCATCCCGGTCTGGAGCAGCCTTCATCCATCCGTTTCCCGCCACCTTTCTCAAGTCGTAGGACCATCATGCTGCAGGACGTTCCACACTACTTAACTATACTCTTGATTAATTATTTTTATACTTTCACGCTAAAAGAAGCACACCTTAAGAGCGTATACGCAGTTTTAGCGTAATTTGAGCAAAAACAGTACTTTTCGAACGCCTTAAAATTGATGAAAGACTCATGGTACAAACATGTTAATTACCAAGTATTTTAGGGAATATAATTGTCATCTAAATAGTAAGTGAAGAACATTTTAAGATTTTTGTGTAAATTTTGATAAATAACAAGATAACTGAACGAAGGTTTTCATAAATTCACTTTTAGAAACCCTCTCAATGGTAGAAGAGGCCCGTGCCCAGCAGTGGGACGTATATGGGCTGGGGTGATGACTTTTAGAGTCATTTTCGAGGCTCAAAATTCGGGTTTATTTATAACATATTTGATCAAAATAAAATATTGTTAAATCGGAAATATTCCCGAGCAAATAGTTAGTGAAAAACATTTTAAGATTTAGATCCCTTATTCAAGTAATAAAAAATTTAATGCATTCGAAATATTGAGAAATTAATGTCAATACAGTAATTTTTTTTACTCATATACGATACTTAATTTAATAAAACACCAAGTTTTTTTATAATATAAGCACGTGTACTTAAAAACGTACAATTTTTGTTTTGTAGAAATTTCACTTATTTATTTTTTTATAATTATTTTAAAATGTACTATAAAACGCTGCGCAAAGCCCGGTGCAAATCAGACTCAGTCCGCCGCAAGGCTTTTCAAGAGAGAGGACATGTCGCTCTGCGCTCCGTCGATTTTTAGTTTCGTCTCTTAATTAGACGATCGCTGGCGTTTGGCGTACATCATTTTGTCTTCATGCCATCTTAACCAATTTCTAATCCGAAAATTTTATTTGTTTCTAGTACAATGACATCTCAGATTTAGAAAGAGACTTCTTCACATTATGTGCAAACGCACAAATTTACAACGAGGAGGCGTCGCTGATATATGAAGACTCTGTACGATTGCGTAACGTCTTCATCGAAATGCGTCGTCGGTATGAAAGCGGACAGAATTCCGACGATTCCGATGACAATGACAAAGGTACAAGAACAAAGATGCAAACTAAAAACATATTTTTTAAAGATCATACTATTATTATCTGTTTCTTTAATAGTACTAGAACATTATTATTAATTACTTTCCTCTTTCAGATGACGATGACACAGACGGCGAGTCTAATCGCTCGGTTAAGATGAAAATAAAATTGAAGGGTAAGGGTAAGAGCACACCATCCAGAAAGCGGAAACAAAGAAAATATATTTCTGATGATGAAGATTATGAGGAAGATTGAACTCACTAAATAAAATATGTGTAGAAAAATCCCTCTGATGTCATGAGTTTAAAACATAATCTCCCCTGTTAATTTAAATATAAGTAGAAGATAAAGCAGGGCCTGTAAGTAAATCAAAATAAATGAATTTAATGCAATTGTGACATGGCTGGTAATCCTTGCAAATCTTCTATACATAGACGTTTAGCTTTTTAAATATTGTTATAATACATAGTTATAGGACATACCTACACATATTTTGTTTCTTGCATTTCCTTTTGCAACCTTTTTTGTAAAGATTATTTTATAATCTGACACATGTGATGATATCTCACTCCCCATGGTGGTACTATAGTAGAACTTTTTCATTATGGACTAATGTAATTTTAAGAATCAATAATATAATATGTAAGAACATGAAATGTATTATTTATTTTTACTTCAGAATAAATTTCAATTCATTAAAAAACAAAACTTATTAAACTTGTGTACACACTTCACATTGTGTAATAAATAAAGGTGGATTTTGTTAGAGTTAAGAGCATATTGGTAAAAATTTTAAAATATCTGTCCCAATGCTACAAAATAAAAACTTTTATAGTTCAATGTGTTTATTTCATCAATTTACTGTTTAAATCACCATCTATACAAATAAATAAAATTGGAGTGTCTGTTCGTAATATTGAAATAACCGCTTTTTAATAGATGCATATGGATGTATACACGGTACGTATACTAAAATAACGTTTTTTACATTTTTTGTCTGTCTGTTCCGGCTATCTCTGAAACGGGTGGAACAATTTTAACGGGACTTTCACTGGCAGATGGCTGACGTAATCAGGAGTAACTTAGGCTAAAAAAAATCGACTGTTAGGCGGAACGAAGTAGTATATAAGCTAGTAATCTATAAACTAACAAATCATAAAACAGAATCTGTATCCTTCTTTATGGAAACTTTGAAATATTTAGTTTGTTTCCATTTCATATCACACCACTTGTAGTCAACACCATGCACTGTTTGCATGTGTTTGTTCAGGCTAGGGCTATGAGTAAATCTTTGTGAGCAAGTTGGACAAGAAAAAGGCTTGTCTCTAGTGTGAACACGCCGGTGTCTCCTCAGGTCACTGTGGGTATAGAATGACACTTGACAAATCTCACATCTGTATGCCTTATTACCAGTGTGCCTGAAACAATAAATAAACCAATACTTATATAATTATAAATGTAGAGTGAAAAGTTAAACCTGCATTATAATTACATGATTGATACCTTTTTAAATGTATAATGAGATTTTTTTTGGTATTTGTTTTATATCCACACAAATGGCATTCAACATTTTTTTCAGCATTGTGCTTTTTTCTGTGGTTGAGTAGTTCAGAAGATGTCACAAAAGTGTTTCCACAATCCTCACAATTGTAGTTACATATGTTATAATGCCGATGCATATGTGCTTTGAAAGACTGTTTTGATTTCAATACTTTTTGGCAAATACTGCAACTAAAATGTCCATTGTCATGAACAGTTGCATGGTTTTTTAATGTGAAAGCATGTTTGAACTGTTTGCCACAGACAGAACAAGTAAAATATGTGGTATTGCTATGTGTTTTTCGGTGGGCTGAAAGACTAGATGATTGGGTAAAACTTTTACCGCATTCACAAGAATATGGTCGTTCTCCATTATGTCTTCTCATATGATTGGTCAAGGTTTGGCTGTGAGGTGTGGAATATGAACATGATGTACAGTGGTAACGTCGCTCTGATCCAAATCCTGTTACTTTGCCCACATGTTGCCTTTTCTCATGCATCGAAACATTATGTTTTAATAAAGATGTCATAGATTTCAAAACTTTATGGCAGACATGGCATGTGAATGCACCTTTGTAAACATAACTTTGTTTATCTTTAACTGAGTCTTTAACGCCTTCAGAATGGTCGTCTGTTTGCAGATCAATCGATTCTCGACCAGATTCACAGGTAGATTCATTTAGTACGAATTCATTTTGGTTTGATTTTTGTTGGGATATATACTCATCAAATCGCTCACTAATTGTAATACACATTTTTCGAAATTTATGTGCCTCATTCAGTTTTTCTACACAAATATTACAAATTGTATCTGGTAGAGCTAGGTCTTCGTTTAGCACAACTTGGAAACACACAAATATTTTATTATGGATATCTTTACACTCCTCTTTGTCAGAAAATAAGTCAGTTTTGTCTTGCGATGCGCGTAAACAAACTCTGCATATATTTTTAACTTGGATATTACAATTAATATTCATTTTTAAATGACAATTCACGTAATGATAATATACAATTCGAATTTTTGTTTGTATACAAACAAATTAGTGATGGTCGACTCGAGTTGGGCTTAACTCGAGTCAACTCGAGTTGAATTCTCTCCGACTCGAGTTCAATTTTTTTTCTAAAGTTTTGTTTTTAGTATCATAGGAATAATTAAGACTAAAATATCAACATATAATTTAACTACTGCAAAAATAAAGAGTGTATAGTATATTGATAATAAATAAAAATATTTTTTTAACGACAAAAATACATAAATAACTAGTATAACTCTCCTAATACATAAAATAAATAAATAATATAAGAAAAGAAAGAATTGAAACAGATAAACATATAATTTGTCGGTTCCATTATATTAACTACTAGCTGACCCGGCGAACTTCGTTCCGCCCTATATGTTTTTTATATAAGTTAAGCCCTATAAGTTACTCCTAATTACATCAGCTATCTACCAGTCAAAGTCCCGTGAAAATTGGTCCAACCGTTTCAGAGATTAGCCGGAACAAACAGACAGACAGACAACGTTATTTTGGTATATTATGTACCGTGTATACATCCATATGCATTTATTAAAAAGTGGTTATTTTAATGTTACAAACAGACACTCCAATTTTATTTATTTGTATAGACTAGCAGCGAAACCCGGCGTTGCTCGGGTTAAATACATTGCATGTTTAATGGTATAAGAAATATTTAAGGATACATTTTCTAAAGTAGAGAGATATTATAGATTTATATTCGGTCGTTTTCGTTTTTGAAAGTTACTTGAATTTGTTTAATTACTGTTTACTCGTACTTTCAATGATCTTAATAGTTAATAATGTTTTAGGTATTTTGGAAGTTTCTAGATTATTCCAGAAAATTTTAGAAATTTTTAGAACACTTTGGATTGATTTTAACAGTTAAAGACATTTTTGAACTTTTTAGACTATTCCGGAAATTTTAAAAACGTTCTAGGACATTTGGAATCGATTTAAACAGTTGTAGGCATTTTTTTTTAAATCATTCTAGAAAATTTAGAACGTTTTAAATGATTTTCATCGATTTTAACAGTTGCACTAATTTTGGAACTTTCTATATCATTTCAGAAAATTTTAGAACATCCTAGAAAATTTCGGATCGATTTCAAGAGTTGCATATATTTTGGAACTTTCTAGATCTTTCCAGAAGCTTTCTAACCCAAAGTTTCCAGGTGATAGCGAACCCCTTAAGTCTTAAGTAACCAATTAAACCCCCCCCCCCCCCCCTCCCCCAACAAAATAA
The DNA here is from genome assembly GCA_907164795.1 of Hemaris fuciformis. Lineage (NCBI taxonomy): Eukaryota > Metazoa > Arthropoda > Insecta > Lepidoptera > Sphingidae > Hemaris > Hemaris fuciformis. The sequence continues at coordinate 5,841,528 of OU015434.1, forward strand.
TAAAATTGTCTGTGAACTCGAGTTACGTAACTCGAGTTACATGAATTTTAACTCGAGTTAACTCGAGTCGCGTTTTTTCCGAGTTGGCACATCACTAAAACAAATTACAATAATACTGGCAAAGGCATAGATAGGCAAACGCTTGACGCTTGTTGAAAAAATATGGATATATCGAATATCGATATTATTTTATCGATATATCGATATTTTTGAGCGATATTTAATATTTCGATATAAAATTCTAAGTATCGAAACGTATTAAAATCGATATTTTTTATGATTAAAAATAAAAACCCTGAAAGGTAATCCTTTTTGAAGTGAAACTTCTTTAGAATCGTTGTGATTTCAAACCGGATGCAACGGAAAAAACGACAGGTAAGAGATACAAATACAATAATTAGTGAGCCAGAGCGAGAAAGCAAATGTCGGTGTGTATGTAGGTATATTATATTGCACACTGTTAATACTTGCTTGTATTTGAGGATTAAACGTGTGTTAGTATTTTTTTTATCAAAGTTCAGTATAGTGACTTAAAGAATAATATATTACATTGATAGTGATAAAGTAAAAAGACTTATTATGATACTAGCTTTTGCCCGCGACTCCGTCCGCGTAGACTATATGGTTAGGTTCAGAAAGAAAATAAGTTGTAGTCTATTTTACTCCACAGAGTCCCATTTATGTTCATACCAAACATTATTCACATTGGTAAAATGATTTAGGCGTAAAAGCGTAACAGACATAAAGATATTTTCGCATTTATAACATACAATATTTTACTTAATTTAACTAATGAACGTAATCAAAGCAAAGCGTAAAACATTCACTATTTACATGCGTGTCACAGTCGTCTGCCCGTTTGAGTAACCGGTAAGCTCACTTAGCCCTTAGGCATATTCCCCACCCAGCGCCGCAAACCTTACAAATTTTCGTACAAACTTTCATCCCCTATTTATATGTAATAAAGCCAATTAAAAAAGTTTCAAGTTCTAGCTTCAAAAATGACGAATTTCCACATAAACTTTCTATTTTTATTTTACCCCCTTATAGGTAATTTTTTTAGAAACTTTATATTTATTTATAATATAAAGTTAATATTATAATAATAATCAGCAGCCCAAAAATAAGTTTCAAGCTTCTAGCTTTGAAAATGACAATACTTCCATACAAACTTTAATTTCCCTTTCAACCCATTTTCCGCAATAAAAAGTAGCCTATGTCCTTTCTCAGGCTCTAAACTATCTGTGTACCAAATTTCATTTAAATCGGTTCAGTAGTTTTAGCAGGAAAGCGAGACAGAGTTACTTTCGCATTTATAATATTAGTAAGGATATAGTTAATCTGATGATGGAGCTGGAAGATGGCCATAGGAACCCGTAATTAAACAATGCAACCACATCGAGTTTTTTTGTATCCATGTCTATGATAATAAAGCTTTTTGCTTAAACTTTATCTAATTCAGCTTTATTCAACCCATTTCTGTAAAGTTGAAAATAGTAGATCATTTTTCGAAAAATGCCATAAAGAAGTTTCACTTTTTACGTGTATACATAAGTAGACACACACTTTTTGATTTTAATTTTTTATATTTTTTTATATTAACATTTTTCTTTGTAACAATAAACATTATCCTTTTATTTTGATTTTTTTGGTTGACAATTCTCAACGCGCGCGTATTCTTGAGTACGTACTCAAATCATAGCGATATTTTTTTTAAACATATATATCGATATATTTTTGGATGTCTGACATCCCTATCCCTGGCAGTGGCAGCTTCAGAATCTTTGCGTAGGGATGCTTAGCTACAAAAAATCACGTAGGTATCGATTTTAGCGGCGTCGCGTCGTAACAAAATTCTAACGTATGAAATGCTCTATATTTCCACGAATTTGTATTTAATGTTATGGTAAATCTTATGTAATGCCCAGACAATAGAAATAAGTTTATATGAATCAGCTTACAATAACGACTCTTTTGCTCAGTAAACCACCAAAGTCATCTAATTCTAAAGTTATAAAAAAAACGAAAATAGACGTACGATAATTAACGGGACTAAAACCGAATCATTAAAGCAAAAAAAATATTCTAGGTTTATTTTGAGGAAACATACCATAATAACATACATACATAAACTCATGCCTGTATTCCCCGAAGGGGTAGACAGAGGTGCATTTCTGCACTCACATTTCGCCAGTATGTATCAGTCCCACGTAATCGGGGGCGAGCCTATTGCCGTTTCTCGGGCACATTTTACACTCCTTGCTGTAACTGAGAATTATCTAATGGAAAAACCCTTTGCCCGACCCGGGAATCGGACCCAGGACCTATAGATCGCACGGCACATACTTGTACCACGAGACCATAATAACTTTAACCATTTAATAGAAAAGTGACATCATTACTTTATTCTGGTAATCGATAAGTAAATAACTAGTTATTGAAAATTGCAATTGGGAACATGCAACAAAACACGATTTTTATAGAAATCTTACTACCGTACATTTTGATTACACAATTAATTAATAATGTATCAATTATTATTATTACCGCGATATTATTGAAACGACGAATTCAATAATTCTGAAAATGGTTTCAATTTAACCATCCACCGAATGACGTCTACTTTTGATGACCTTAAACGATTACGAACCCCGCGCACGCCCGTGCCAAGCCTGGGGCGGTTTCGATCCGATAAAACGGATCAGTATTTCCGTTGTGTGCGATTTTTACTGGATCCGCGATACTGTATGAACTCGCTCATACAACTACATACGCTAATAACATATCCGTTTAAACGGACGGGCTATGTGTGCGCGCCCTAACGCCTTTTGTTCGATCCGTTTCAGCCGAGCCAGTATTGAAGAAGTGTCACTAAAATGGCTACATCTCTGGAAATAATTAAAATTTCAACTAATCCTTTTAAGGACATATTCTTGAGAGGTTAAGCTTTGAAAATATAAAAAAAAATCGATTTTTTCAAATTTCTTCATAAGGATACCCCCTTAAGGAGGTTCGCTGTCTCCTGGAAACTTTAAGAGGTGTTCGTGAAACCGCAAGTTCTATTTCAAGGTATCTAGTTCAAGATACCTTGAACTAGAGCAATCATGTGGGAAATAATAATTTTTTTATACCATTAACATAAAAGCACAGAGCCCAACTTGTAAAATCCTTTCCCTTATTTGACAAAGTTTAAAAAAATCAGAAATTTCATAATTGTAAAGGTATATTGAAAAACAATATTTATAAAGGTTAGAAGCTTTATTGATAGTGTTTTTAAGCTTCTGCCTGAGCCTGCAGTCTCTTCAAGAAGGATGCCTTCTTCTGCTTGATCCTGTTCTTTCTCTCAGCCAGGGTCAGCTTGCGCTTGCTCCAGCGTTTCTGTTTGCCAGGATCTTTCTTCTCTTCCTTCTTTTTGTGGGATGGATCAGCTCTGATACTTTCATGAGCACTTTTGTAGATACCCTCAACCTTAACCAAAGTAATGTGATTTATTTTTATTTCATAAATTTGAACAATAAATATGAAGGTTTTCTTAAAAATGTAACAACTTAAAAATAAACTTTCTACAGCAAAACATTCTGCAAAAGTTTGCTAAATTGCTAAATCAATGTGGTCCAATTTCGACACTTGCCTAAAAAAATATTAAACAAGCAATTTGATTGGACGTGGATTTATACATGGTAAAAATACTGTTTGTAATAATTAGTACTTACAGAGTCAGCACTAACACCAAGTTTGATGTATTTGCCAAACTGACGCTTGAAGGAATCTTCATCATCCTGTTCAAGATTTTTCATATATTCAGCAACATGTAATCCAAAGATGTGGGCTCTGCAACAACATTTAACAGGATTAAATATATTTTGTTAGTTACCTTACTAATTATGTTTTAGTAATATGTGTGTATGTTAGCAAGACCGGTTAAGAATTTTTACAATTCTGTGACAACCAAAAGTCCTGTTCTATTTTGTTGCTCCAAAATGGCTGTCCAATCAATAGTAAATAACTATTATTTGGAGGATGAATGGAGCAGTTAGGTTAAGCAAAGTAGCATAAATAATTTTAGTTTTTTTTTTTCATAAGTTCCTTATAAGTTGAGAAAAAAAAAACTGTGTTATATTTCATTTACATAGATATTTTTTGACTGCCTATCTATCTGCTGTACAACTAGAGGTCCTGGGTTCGAAATCCAGTTTAGGCAGTGTTTTCCCACTAGGAAATTCTCAGTAGCAACACAGAGTTCAAAATATGCCTGTAAAACCACATTGGGCTTACATGGGACAAACAATTATTGGTGAAATATGGGTGCCGAAATGCACCTCTGGCCTAATCCTTCACGGAATACAGTAGTGAGGCCTTAAGTATTTATGTTCTTTTACCTGTGTACTTCAGCATTGAATTTCTTTGCTTCTGCATCATAACCAGGGAATCTCTTGATGGAATGGGGTACATTGAGGCCGCCATCAACAGCACCTTTCATGGCGCCAAAGACGCGTGCACCTGTTGTGGTGCGTGCTAATCCTACATCCAGGTAACATCTGTCACAAGAAGATTTTTTTTATTATGACATGTTTTCAAACTTAGTCAAAAACTTTTCAACCTATATTTTAACGAGATTGGTATCAGAAACTTTTAGCCACTTAATTTAGTTAAAATACCATCACTAAAAGTGAATATATTTAACCAATCACCGCCATGGGGGGTCAAAATGACCAGCACGACAGATCCTAATTTGTGAAGCCCATTCACGCCGCAGTTTGCAAATGCTGCATATAAAACCATATAATATGACTGGCAATTCCCCTACTTGTAACCACTTGTTTTTTTTTATTTTACTGGCACTTAAAATAGAGCCAAAATTTGTAATCAAATGGATGTAAATAGTCATATAAACCAATATCATTTTTTGCTAATTTTTATAAAATTTTAGTTGACAATGAACATGTTAACATACTATTACAAAGCACATTGAAATAAATGAGTATAGAGAGCTAGGATAATGGTGAAAATGCACATTTTTAATGATTACAAATGATTGAATATAAAAATTGTTTAACCTGAAAGCTCCTGGGCCATTGTCAACAGGTTCTACATTGTATTCATCGCCAGTCACTTCTGTGGCACCAGTGTAAAGGGTGTCAAGGCCAAGTCTTTGAAGCAGTCTCCTTGCCAGAAGCAGACCAGTGCAGTATGCAGCAGCATAGTTTGTGAGACCAACCTGCAAACAACCACCTATTTAGATTATCTTGTGGAAAAAAAAAACTATGAATTTTAAATTTTGTTTGGATAACAATCAGTGTTGAACATAATACAACATACAAAATGCAGTTTGTACGTCTGCTTCAGACCGCCCGTTCAAGATCATCATTTACACCAATGAAAAGTGTTATTAGTAAAATGTAATAATGCAACAAAATACTGTGGCAAAAAGTTCTCAAAGAAACATTTCAAGGAATTACAATTAAAATATTCAAACATACCTTAACACCATAACGTGGCAACTCATGGGAGTAAGCTGCACACACAATATGGTCTCCTTCGATACGGGAGTAAGCCACCTGGCAGGTCACATCCTTGTTTGATAGACGGACAATCAAGCGGTATTTGGGTGTGTTGTACTTGTTTTTGTCCTGCAAAATACATTAAAATATTACAGAAGATAATTTCACATGTATTTTATTATTTGTAAATGAACAGTGATCACTATGCCATTTTAAGGTAATGTCAAAAAGAATTAGTGAATTTATAAGTCTGTTATGCATTTATGTAGTATACATATATTAGTTACAGAGAATTCCATAGCCTTTAAGAGAATAATAAAAATTGCACCAAGAAAATATAAATTAAGTAATTTGAGTAGGTTTTGTGTGAATTTATTAACATTTTACACCACACAAACAAAAAATAACAAGCCACACCAAATTAACCTATATAAAATCTTCCTATCCTATCTACTATGGATATATAAAAGGTACTTGTTATTTTTTTTAATATTGAAAGAATTTAAGTGTCAAAGTATTTAGGACAACAACACTGTACAAGAACTTCAAATAAATATCTAAAGTGGCAGACAGTGCAAACTTACGAAGGTATTAGAACTACATACTTATTTAACACTTGCTTACCTGAACGATGAGACGTTTACGGGCATAGTAGTCAGTTTTTCCCTCACGACGCCTCTTGAATTTAACTTGGTATCTTTTAAAGTACTGCTTGTTCTTCACTACTTTCACGAAACCCTAAATTTATAAATCATACTGTGAGCCGAAATAGTGAATGAGCTTCGATTGATATATTTATTACAAGTACTCAGAGACACTTTATAATCATTAATGCAACGATCAGAATCGAAACAGATATAACAGCACGCATAAAACATGGCACATGTACATCAATTTCGATCTTTTCGTAACATCAGATGACGCGCATGTGTCGGTAGTTCATCATTGAGGTTACAATTCCATGTAAATTGAAACGATAAGTAATAATTACTAAACGCAACAAAATTAACTACAAAACAAAACCCTAAGCGACTTGAAAAAATACATTTAAATATAAATATTAAACAATAAATGAAAGTTTCCAAATGGCTATCGTCGATATCTTAAGGAGTATCACAAAATATTTCCACAATCACCATTGTAAATGCATTAATTATACCTAACACAAAATAACGCGCATCGATTCAACAAAAATAAATCCTTATTTTTATTTACAATGCTCACCATTTTTACTTAAAATGACGCCGACTTGGGTTGGGTATCCACGAAAGGACACACCAAAAAAGAGAGATTTTTAAACGAATGACATGTCGATGAATTTATTGCCAGCCTAATAATAAAAATATTAGGCACTTTAAAGCTGCTCATTCACTGTCCTGCCAAAAGCTGTTCATTCCTATAGTAGGTACCTACTACCTACATATGCACGGGCAAGGCTTTAGGTAGGTACCTATACGGCAGTGGCGGATTTACCAGCAGGCTGAGTAGGCTGGAGCCTAGGGCGGCAGATTTTAGGGGGCGGCAAATGTGTCCCAATTTTTTTGTCTTTCAGAAATAAAAACCGCCTTAAAAAAAAATCACTTTCAAAGTTAACTCAACACATAAGTACCTATGAATAATAAACAATGATCAAAATATTTTTTAAGAGTTTTCCTAAGTAAAATAAAATGAAAAATATTAGACTACTTAAAAGTCAAACGAATTGTTACGATAATATAATGTAGTTACAATTATTCTTATTTTTGGAGTCAGTGTCAGACAAGTTAGGTTTGTAACTACATTTATGTACAAATTTATAGGTGAAATGTGCTTGTTTTAATTAGGTATTGTTATTATGTCACAGTACAGGTCATTCTTATATAATTTAACATGTAAAAATCATATTTCTTAAAGTATTCTCGTAGTATAATTGCTAGGTATATTGTAGTGTTACCTTGGCTCAGCGACTCAGTGGAGCTGTGTATAGAAAAACGCCAAAACGAAAAAAGAAGAACAGGAGCAGTTTATCAGTAAAACAATGAAAATTGTCAGTTTTCTTAAAAGTGGAAGGAGAAGCAGTATTGTGAGACCAGGAACTTCAACCACATGCAGTGATACACTACAATCTGAAAAGCTCGGAGTTAAAGCTCCGCGGCCTGCGTTTTGGCCGTTTTCCTTCCCTGTGATCCTGACGCCAGGGCCCTCTTGTCAGTCTACCACTGGCGAGAGCAGGCGTCTCGTCGAGAGGAACGACCGGCCCTAAGAGAGGTAGAGGCCAAAAGGGCCTCTCTACGCATGGCCGCCGTGGAGGAGTGGAATTCCAGGCTGGATAGTCGCAGAGCTGGTCCGTCGTAAGAGTCCTGTCCTTAGTCAGTGGTTGGATAGGCGCCACGGTGTGATAACGCTTCGCCTGTCACAGGTTCTGTCGGGACATGGTTGTTTCGGCTGGTTCCTGTGGCGCGTGGCCAGAAGAGAAGAGTCCGCCGTGTGTCACCACTGTGACAACTGCCCGGAGGAAACAGCCCAGCGCACTCTGTCGGATTGTCCGGCCTGGGATGAAGAGCGAAGCGCACTCCGCGCAGCCGTCGGAGCGGACCTCGCGCTCTCAGCCGTGATTCCTTCCATGGTCGAGAGTCGGAGGTCATGACAGGCGATGCTCTCCTTCTGTGAGATTGTAATGTCGCATAAGGAGAGTGCGGGGCGGATTCGTGAGCAGAACGATCCCGCCCGCCGCTGCAAGCAGAGAAGGAGGCGCTGGGTAACCGAATACGGCTGATTCGGCGCTTCCGCCCTATGGATTGGGGGATAAGATACCGCCAAGGCATCCCCTGCCTGTCGTAAGAGGCGACTAACAAGGGCCCAAGGTTGGCTGGGCGTACTGCGGGGGTAGTGCGCCATGACTAAAAGCAACCCCGAGATGTGCGACAGAGAGCATGGTCTCTTGACTGTCACGGACGTTCACAATAAGTGAGCGTCCAAAATAAGGTGAGTGGAGGGCATCTCAAGCCCTCCCAATTTTAAGTTGTCCATAATTGGACAGTGCGCTGGGGGGCAACAGACCAAATAGGGCGTTTCTTGCCCTGAGATGCCGTAAAATCGCCCCAAATACGCGTAATGGTCACCGAGAGGTTTTAAACGGTATGCTGGCGTAGAATTTTGGTTAGGGACGCAACTCAGCTAAGCTAAGTTGGAAGGTCAGAGACCCCGACATACCCCTGACAAGCCTTCCCTGAGGTTCCGAAAGGGGAGCTTAAGGCGCTTTTCTCTCGTTAAAAAAAATGACAGAAATAAGACCAATTTAATTGGTCAAAGACACAAGTTGGCGCATTTACTGCTAAGAAAACTCCCTTTTCTGTATATTACTTCGGTTCATTGGCGCTTCCCTTGGTATCTTACCTAGTATTGGAATCCTTGGGGGTTTTTGTTGCGAGTACCGTCCAGTTCTGGGGTCATCTGGAAGCTAAAGCCTAGCTGGCTTCGAAAAAGCTTGGTGTGTTGAAACGACTTGCCGCTCGAATCATTGATAACCAGATTCTTTCTGACAAAATTGACCCCCTGGCATTGCGAAGAGACGTTGCATCTCTATGTGTCCTTTATCGCATTTACCGTGGGGAGTGCTCTGATGAACTTTTTGGCTTAATACCTGTTGCTGAATTTCACTACCGCACCACACGCCAGAAACTGAAATTCCATCCCTACCATCTGGATGAATGGAGTTCCTCAACAGTGCGGTTCAAACGGTGTTTCCTTCCTCGCTCAACATATTTGTGGAATCAGTGTTCCTCGGCGGTATTTCGTAATGAATACGACTTAGGGACCTTCAAGAAAAGAGCCTATATTTGCCTCAAAGGCTGGAAACGCACCGATAATTCCCCTGGTATCGTGGGTGTTCATGGGCGGTGTTGACCACTTAATATCAGGTGGCTCACTAGCACGTTTGCCTCCTTTCTCATTAAAAAAAAATTAGTCTTAATTCTAAAATTATTATTTTTCACCTTCTTTTGTCTGTGTAGGGTATCAAAATGCAGAGGTCAAAAGGGGCGGCAAAATTTGAATAGCCTACAGGTGGCAAATGTCTAAATCCGCCACTGCTATACGGTATATACCTAATGTGTAAAAATCAATTAAGTAGGGGGGCATGATGGGATCCCGAGGTAAGACGGGGTACCGCACAAATACAAGAAAGTAGAAACTAGACTTTGTGAATAGAAAGCAATAAGCCAACAACAAGCCTCATGCGACCATAGATCAGTGCGAGAGAGAGAAGTTGTGAGTGGGAGTCAAGGCGTCTTTTGTTTACAAACGGAAAACCGTTTTAACGTTTCGTCGATATGATTTTGAGTTAGGTCAAAAATCATTATTTTAAGGTAATTATTGTCTCCACATTTATGTATTTTTGATATTTTATTACTAGTGTTGTTTATTTGGATACGCTATGTTGTTTGTACGAATTGATTAAACATTTTATTAGTTTCTTTTTTTTGTTCAGTCACCTTTTGGGGCAAGATAGAGTATTGGGTACGGCGTATGATGGGGCATTGGAGCAAAATGGGATTTAGGTCTGGGTTCATTTAAATTTCTAAATAAATACTCGTAACACTGGTTTATTACACAAAAAACGCACAAAACACAAAAATACCAAAGAGCAATGTTGAAGATACCATTTGCCTATATTGAAATTACGTAAACCACAATTTTTGACATCGTCAGAATCTTGGGCAGGCTGGTAGCTCTGTGGACGTTGGGGTCACAATGCTTGTTGGACGTGGACAATGAAGATGCGGAGGAAATACACATTTGTGTGTTTTGTGAGAATAATTAGCTTCGTGATCATGGTCAAATTTATTACCCCGTTTTATAGTATGGGGCAAGATGGTTTTTTACAATGTTCCAATAAATGATTAATTATTGACAAATGTGATAAGTTGATTTTCAAAGACTGTACAAATCATATGGCCGAATACTGAAACGCTACTTAATCTGAGGGCGACTTATATTTAAGCGGTATATACTTAAAAATGCCATGTAAAAGAACTTTTTGTGGTAATGTTGTCATTTATGGAAATTTAAGTGGGCATTAATTAATCACAGTCCGATAAATGACGTTTCAGTATACCGCTTAAATTATAACAGCCACTTGAATATAAGTCGCCCTCAGATTAAGTAGCGTTTCAGTATTCAGCCCATAATGAGATAAATAACATAACGTACCATAAATTAATAAAAGTAATAAACATAGTAATGATGCTGTATTTTTGTGATTTCCCTTAAGTACCCCATCATGCTCCCCTTCCCCTAGGTGTCGCATCGCGTTTTAATAGTGCGTAACAGGCGTAACTTGTGTTAGGTGCTTCAAATATACCTAAACGAATAATCGTGATGGACTAGTACCTACTTAGTATTTTACGGCATTTGAACTAAGACGCCCATTGTCAAAAAATCAATAAAGACCCACAATTTCATGGCGCGATTCAAGAGCCAGATTCTATAATTAAAAAAAAATACATTTGACGAGGCTTTATGGCCGAAATCCCATGAAGGGAGTAGGTATTCAATTGTAAATTGTTAGTAGATGTGACATAAACAAATTGACATTGACGTTTACTGTCAAATCAGTCAAACTCAAATGTACTATACTCATAGACCTCTATAATAGGGACACGACATATTGTTCTATACATACAATTGCTTATACAAATAGCATCCATTTTGAAGGCACACACTAAAACATATATCTATCTCGTTCTAACTCAGCACTGTAACTCGCAGGAAAACAATATAACAGTATTTCAGTGCGTACACAAAGTGAACCATGAATATACGTAAATACCTAATGAGGCCGAAAATCCGCCATGTTTAGCGCACCAAATGTCATTGTCAGTCAGATCAGCAGGTACTTGTGTTGTCAAAAAGTCGTGGTTTCAATCAAAATAACTAATTATCTTTCTATATTTTGCTTGTGATTTAAAATAATTGAAGCCAAATGTAAATAATTACGTCGTAAATATTACAGTGTGTAGTACAATAGGGTGCGGCATAAGAGAAACACCAAATCAGCCAATGTTTACCATACACAGGTACGCTATAAATAACATTAAAAATATTGGTTATTGTTAATATTGCCGGGAAAATATAGGAAGATTTACATTATAATTAGCAAGGTTCTTATGTGCAGTTATAGGAAATAAATGGATTTGACTTATTTAACTATATTTTCACGCTTAAATAATGTTAATTTATGAGCTGGGGTTGTACATTATTTATCGACTTTGATATCGATTGCTTATATAAAATTTATTATTTTATCATGCTAACCCGCTTAAAACATACAAAAATAATAATTAAAACATATTTTATAGGATCCCAAGAAATGAGCGTAAAAAGAAAAAGTGTCAGGAAGCCATTGGAATGGAAAATATAAAGCCAAATGTAATAAACAAAACTCTGGATGTGACTCGACTACGAGATTATGCCGTGCCCTTCAAATTTGTAAGAGTAAGTTAATACTGTATATACTTTTATAGTTAATATTGATATACTTTTTTATTATATACATATTTTAATACATACATATTATTTTACAACAAAATGTGCTATAAAAGGATCAAAATTAATATACAAGTTTTTTTATGGTGGGACGATGCTCAGCAGAGTAGTCATTGGACTGTCGGCTTATTATATAATTCCTGCTCCATGTTCGCAGTCAAAGGCCCTAATATGTCTTTTCGTGCCTCTCACCCTCATGGAGTCTGCTCGTATAATTGAAATTTGAACTTTTTTTTCAGTTGTTACTTACACCGCCGGATTTGTATCGAGAAAATTATATATATTATATATAGCAATATAAAATGTCAGACGTGTGCTTCGTTATTGTTTGGGAGATCCGAACAGCAATTTGAAAACGCTGATTCATTTTAAAACAAAAGATGGACTGAAATACCCATCGAAAGATGTTGAAGACATAACGAAAAAGACAGAAAAGATCATTAAACCTAACTTGGATAACTCGATGCCCCAATACTATTATCTATATATATTTAAATTAATTATGAAGCACTACTCCGAAAAATCGGACAATATTTTTCGATCGGAATCAATTGATCATGACACTAATCATAAATACCTATTAATAAAATGTGTCATCAAAACATATTTAGACATTCGCTTTAGATATTTCAGGAAAATGGTTACCGACAAAATCTCTCTTCGGAAATATTTAAATAAAATAGTTTTATTCCGTAACGAGTAAAAACACTATTGTAAATTCGTTAAATTTGTAATAATTAAGTGATTTTAGAGCGGAAGTCATAAGGAATGACGTTTGTAATTAAATAAATGTTCTGAAGGTGTTTTTTTATTTTTTTATCACGCGGTCCCTTGATAAGTTTAAAATTTGAATCACTCAGTTATGGTGCGAAGCACCTATCTTGAGGTGCGTTGCAGTAGTGTGTTACGGACTTTAGAGTCAGCAACACAATTAAAATAGATTGTAGTAGAGAGATAAGTAGTCTAAGAAAAACACGTACTCTTATTTTATACAATATACTTACTCCCTATTAAAGTATAAATTCTACAAATAATTAATACTCAATAATATTTAAAATAAAATGAGCCAAGAACATTTATCGATAAAACCTAATAACATTATAATCTTCTGGGCAGCACTAAAACCGCCATGTTTAGCGCACAGATGACGTCACAGTGGCACGCATTTTTTGTTGACATTTCATTTCCATAGGTTTCCTACTTCATTGACTATACTACTAACTAGAACTACAAACTGGAGTACCAAGTAATTCAAACTGAATTCTGAACAATATTTGATTTAATTGCAGTTATATTTTACTTTATATCTTTAATTTAATATAATAAGTAAGCTGTTTACAACGTTCATCTGAATAAATGTCATATGTATTAAGATAAGCAAACTATAGTTAATTTATAACAAAAAAGATGTTAGTCAATACGATGTTTAATATTTTACTGTTTGCGTTTATTTTATGTATAAGACACGTGTCTAGTGACCTCATCATCCCAAGTCTGTTAGGATCGGCTTTGGTAACAGGCGGTTGGTATAAGTGGGATGTTATAAAGGATAATACTTATTGCCGATACGCTGAATGCTGCAATGACTACCACATACCTTACGATGTTGAAAGTAAGTACATTCCAAGAAGTATTTTATATTTTGATGTAAAATACTCTACAACTGTTTACTAGGTCCTATGTATATGTATACCAAAATTCATAAAAATTGTTCAAGTTGTTTAGGTGTGAAAACATAGTAACTTATTTTCGAATTTAGAATATTAGAATAATTAAGATAACAGAAATGTAATTGGTATGTGAAAAGTTTGCTTGATTCATAAAAACTGAATATTAAAGTTCTTGATGATTTGTGAACCAAAATAAATTTTATTTTATTATTTATTAATGTATCCACACACACTATAAACAATTGATATTTTTTTTTCAGAATTAAAACTCTCTTTGACACAAAGAATGTTTGGTCAACCTTTAGTCTCAGAGCTAGTGAACATACTAAGCGCACATAAAGAGACAGTCAATAACAGTACCTTACGCAATGAAAAGGCATTAGTTATAAGTCTACATGGTTGGACTGGAGTTGGGAAGAACTATGCAGCCACCATGATAGCCGAGGCTCTCTACAGAAAAGGCATGCATAGCAAATATGTAAAATTATTCATGGGTGAAAAGGATTTTGGTTGTAATGATTTAAATACCAGAAAAGTGAGTACAAATTGTAAATCAGTAAATTATAATGAGATAAAAAAGTTAAAGGACCATAATTTAAAATATATTTTTCTGGCATAAATACAATGTTCCACAAGCTTTTTGAATAATGGAAATAAAAATATACATACATAACCTCACGCCTGTATTCCTGAAGTGGTAGGCATTTTGCCAGGTATGTATCAGTCCCACATAATAGAGGGCGAGCCTATTGCCGTTTTTTGAGTACATTTCCAGACTCTGTGCTGCTTCTGAGAATTTCCTAATAGAAAACCCAATAACACTGCCCAGCCTGCCGAGAATCGAACCCAGGACCTCTAGTTTGCATGGCACATACTTGTGCCGCAAGACCATAAGGCAGTCATAAAAAATATGTAAATACTTGAAAACCTATTCTTATTATGTTTTGGGAATTCTGGTTTTTTATCAGTTAACTACAAAATATATTCTGCTTTATTAGGTACATAATACAGCTAGTGCCAAAATAAACATATCTTTCAACTCTGCTTATGATAAGTAAATGCTATAGCCATCTTAAGTGTTGTATTAATTTATTAGTTGTAATTTGATGGTTTTAAATTACATAATTAATTTAGTATTATGTGAGTTGTTGAACTAAATTGTTTCAGAAGGAGTTAATAAATATATTGAATTACACTGTAAAGAAATGTCCCAGATCATTAATAATATTTGATGAAATAGAGAAGATGTGTCCATCTGTATTAGACACAATAAAACCAATGCTTGATCATCATCAGAAAGTAGATGGAGTAGATTACAGGTAATAATTGTACATTATATTGTCATTGCTCAATAATACTTAATAAACCAGTAGAAATACACATTGTAGATCATATGTTTTAAAAACAAAGGCAGTTGATGGTTCTGGCGCCTATGAAAATATTTACACAAAAAAATCTAATCCACCCATATCTAAACATTGATTATGTCCAGAGGTAAAACATTTCTAACCTTTTGCATAATAATAAAATTATATGCAATAAAGATTTCAACCAGGACTAAGGGTTAACACACTATATAGATACATAAGTGCCAAGTGTACACACATAAATCCACCCAATTTAACTCAGACCAACGCAAGTTTTCAACCAAAACTTTGACAATTCATAGGATAGCCTTAACTAACAAATATTTATTTCAAATCATTTTGGTTATAAAAATTATTGGTAATCAAGAATCTATTCATTTTTAGGGACAGTATCTTTATTTTCATATCAAATATTGGAGGTCAAGATATAGCTACCAATCTATTAGATCTATTTGAAGAAGGTATCACAAGAAATGAAGTTGAATTTCATGATTTTGAACCCTTAATACGGAGAACTTCTTATTTTGAAGGTATGTTTAAATCTTATTATAAACTAATACACCCAACTGTGACATACATAATTATGCCACACTATGATACAAGACTGCCTCGTGGTCTCGCGGTACAAGTATGTGCCGAGCGATCTAGAGGTTCTGGGTTTGATTCCCGGGTCGGGCAAAGTGTTATTGGGTTTTTCCATTAGGTAATTCTCAGTAGCAGCACGGAGTCTGGAATTGTGCCCGAAAAACGGCAATAGGCTCGCCCCCTATTACGTGGGACTGATACATACCTGGCGAAATGTGGGTGCAGAAATGCACCTCTGCCTACCCCTTCGGGGAATACAGGCGTGAGTTTATGTATGTTTGTATGTAAGATACAAGTCTTATGTCGTGGGTACCTTTGATAGTAGATCATACAAACATTTGTCTTGGTGTGGAGTTCGAACCCGCGGCCTCCCGTTTTACAAGCTGGTGTCTAAGGAACTGCGCCATAGCGTTGTTATATACGTATGGTTTGTCGTGTTACAGTATTTTGTTACCTGTATGATATCTGACCAGTTGCGGTACTTCCATAGAAGCCCAAAAGCCCAGTTTACCTTATAAAATTCCGAATAATAATCTTTATTTAACAAAAGCAATTTGACACATAAATGAGAATATTCTGACCCCACAATAAACAATTATACACTAGAGTCTAGACATTACAAAATTAACATGTAACGCTTTTGGGCTTCTTTTGGGAAGTACCGCCACTATTTCTGACTAAGCTAAAAGAGAGAACCCATGAATTTGAGATAGGATGATAGAAAAATAAAAACCCATGGCTCAATTTATCATTATCCAAGACCCCCAACCAACACTGTATGCTGTAGGATCGGCAATATTAATTTAATTTTCTGAGGGGGATTTGGTTTTAGAACAGCTTGCAGGCCTAGCATGGATTAGTGGAATTCACAAACCTGAAAAATTAGTTATGAAAAACGTCTTGGAAAACTAGTTTCTTTTTAAAGTGAATACTCACTTAGTGTTTATATGGGCATTGAACCTACGATCAACCGCGCACCTTATGCTCTTGGCTACCACAGACAAAGTTAACGTGCGCTTATTTTTTTTTTAGGTCACGTTGTTATTGAACATGTGTCAACAATATGCCATTTCATGATAGTTTATATTTTAATTCTGTGTATCGCTTAGCTTATATCTTATTCGCAGGTGGTTTTAAGGAGTCAAGTGTTATAGCGCAGCATTTGATCGATTACTATGTGCCTTTTTTACCATTGGAGCAGCATCATGTTGAGATGTGTGCTTTGCAAATTTTCCGAGAGTATGGCGTGCAGGAACCGACAGACCAAATGTTGGCGTAAGTGCATTCATTGTAATATAGATCTAATTTCGGTAATTATTAGTGTACTTTTGTATGTTATAAAATATGCTATTTTTTATTCTTCTATATTCTTATCTCGCGAGTCGCGACACAAGTATGTGCCATGCAATCTAGAGGTCCCTGGTTCGATATCCGGGTCGAGCTATTGGGTTATCGATATTAGGTTTTCCCATTAGGAAATTCTCAGTAGCAGCACGGAACCTAAATGTATCCAAAAAACGGCAATAAGCTCGCCCCTTATTACGTGGGACTGAAATATACGTGGCGAAATGTGGGTGTAGAAATGCACCTCTGCCTGCGCTTTGGCGAATATAGACGTGAGGTTATGTATGTATGTAATTAGAAGTTGTAATTATAAACACTCATTCCATAGTATATTACACGTAAGTTTACACCAAATTTGTCATTAAAAATATATATTTAAATAATCTTACAAAGGCGCTAGCACACGGCGTATTTTAAACGCGCAGTCGACGCGCTAAGCGCTTATACGCGCTTGAAACGCGATTCGAACGCAAGTGCAACCTTGTAACCCTAGGCACACGGGTGATCATGAAACGCGCGTATACGCGCAGATACAGCGATCCAAACGCGCAGTAATCGCTCGTAGCTTCTACGCTTTGATCAGATCGGTTGTACAATGGCTTCGGTCTCGGTTGAACTACATTGCTTACGCTGGGCACTGCTTTAAAAAAAAAACGTAAAAATAAGCGCATCAATTGGATGGACCCATTTACGAGCGAAAGAAGATTGTGTGGTCATTACAATAAAACATTTACAAAGTTGGCAAAACATAGAAGATGCAAAAAACATGATATTGATGAATTACAACGAGCAGCGAACGCGCTTCAGACGCGCGTTTGTATCGCGTTTTTCGCGCGTTTGAATCTATACAAACACAAAAATCGTTATCTACGACGCAGACCACGCGCTTACCAGAAACGCGCGTTTTAAATGCGCCGTGTGCCAGGGGCCTAAGTTGGTTAATAAGTGAACACATTTGTCTTTACAGGGATGCACTATCAGTGATAACTTATGGGCCTACAGAAGATCAAGCTATATTTGCTAACAGTGGATGCAAGCGATTAACAAGGAAAATCCCATATGTTATACAAAAGTATAAACCCAAGACAGAACTTTAATGTACATATTTTAAAATTTAAGTTTATACTTGTGATTTTAGTATATGAATAATTGTTGACAGAACTGCCACAAAGTCGATTAATGTAACGATTTTTATATTAAAAATGCTACATCATGTTCTGCTTTACCAATTGTGCTTTCTAAAAGTGCATAACAAGAATTGAATGTTATATCCCTGTGATACCTAAATCTCTTTGTAATTTATAAAAAAAAAATGTGATCAGTTACCTAAATAAAAAAGCAATGTGTATCTGTTTTCTAAGATCTCACTGGTACCTTTCCATTGGCTAATAATAATTTGCCTGTATCTAGAATTGCCTTTTTTATTTTGGTTAAGGTTATTGAGACACATTTAGTATGTTTTAAAATTATTTTAGGCTACAGGACATGGAGGCCATAGCTTTATTCATAAATATTACATTATTTTTTTAAATTAAAGAAATAAAACAAATTGCTCTCAGGAATGCTAGTGTTGTCATTTAAATATACAATTATGTTTTGCTTACTTTACAATGTTCGACTAGACTTTACAGCTTGTGCATACAAAAAGCATTTTTATAAAATCATCACTTTACAAAAAGCTATGAAAAAATGTCAGCAAAGAGGGCACATGATCTAATCATCTACATCATAAGTGAAATAATATGATGTAAGAGGAAATTTTAAATTTAGTCAATTCCATCCAAAACAGATTTATTGAAACAAAGTGATAAACTTTAAATAAATCTTTGCACTTAACCATTTGTATGCACAAACATTCATAGTTTGATATCTTTAGCACAAGCACAGATGCAAGAAATTATCTGGATAACTTAGATGTTCCGACAACCATTGTAGTGGTGTATCTGCTGGAATTATTACACCATGAGTTCTCAATTTCACTAAAACAAAAAAAAAATTATTTTATTATTTTTTTGTTTGAGCATTGAAACAATTATAAAAGAAATTAAATCTTACCATCTTTATCAGGATAAAACTCAGAAGTCATTTGTTGTAGAGTTTTTCTGCTCCCATCATTGTTTTTAGGGCTGACTAATCGCTGGCTGCATATACCATCATCAGAATATATTTTTACTGGAATGTGTTTGAAACCTTCATTGTCACCATGGGATTCCATTAATCTTCTGTTTATTGCCCAAAATTGATCAAATTTGTCTATAAAGAAATAAGTTTATTTGAATGCCAGCAAATGTAATTAACACTTTAATTTCATATAAATCTCACCATTTTGCAACCCAAGCCATAACTGGTTGTGATCTTTCTTTTGCATGGTAGACATAACTTGTCCTCTGTGTTTCAGAACATCTGCTTCTTTAACAGTTGACATATAGTGTGCCTCCACTACATCTCTGAAAGAATAGTATGTTAATTAGAAGATAATACTTCCTTTTATGGGATTTTAAGGAACATACAGTAGGTATTATACAATTTTAGTTAATTTAAATAAGGGCAATAGCAATTTTCTTATCAATGTAATTTAATACAACTTATTTACCCATAACCATCTTGCTGAAATAATATTATTCATAAAGCAATACATTCATGCATAATCTCATCTGTATTCCCCAAAACCCAATAACTTTTTGCGCACCCCAGGAATTGAACCCAAGACCTCTAGATTGCATGGCACATGCTTGTGCCACAAGACTATGAGGTAGTCAAACAGTATGACATATATATAGCTTATAGTAAAAACTGCCTCGTGGTCTCGCGGCACAAGTATGTGCCGTGCGATCTAGAGGTCCTGGGTTCGATTCCCGGGTCGGGCAAAGTGATATTGGGTTTTTCAATTAGGAAATTCTCAGTAGCAGCACGGAGTCTGGAATTGTGCCCGAAAAACGGCAATAGGCTCGCCCCCTATTACGTGGGACTGATACATACTTGGCGAAATGTGGGTGCAGAAATGCACCTCTGCCTACCCCTTCGGGGAATACAGGCGTGAGTTTATGTATGTATGTAGTAAAAGCAGCATAAACTTAAAAATGATGAATATGGAATGAGAAGGATCATTATGTCATTTTCTTTCCTTCTCTGCATAATAAAAAGCTAAAACCTAATATTTTAATAAACTGATAGAGTTATTTTTGTGTAGGCTATTAACTTGCCTTTACTTCTCTTATATTAGCTGGCTAATCAAAATTGCGACGAAGATATATCCTTACACTCAATAGAATTTTTTAGTTATAACTATTAGAGCAAATTATAATAATTTTTGCAAAAATATGAATTGCAACTAAATATGGGTTTATTAAAATCATGTTATAAATTCATTGGAGTCCTGGGTGAAGTGACATTGCCCAATTAGAAAATCTTAACTGGTTTTGTGTATTTTTAAGGGGGTTTCAAATTTCAATATAAGAAATACATTTAATAAAGAATAACTTTTAGGTTTGATTGTACTTACTTATTAGGACAATGAAGTAAAATGTCTTCAGGAAATTTTGTGAAATGAACAGTGAGAGTCCAGGGCAGCTGTGGGTCATTCCCACAGTACAAGTCATATAAAAACCCAATAGGGTAGTGCCACTTTAAAGGTTGCCCATTGTAGTCCAGCCACATCTCACTATCAGAATTTTCTTGGGAAATGTACCTAAGAAAATGTCTTTTCATCTGTCAAAATGTGTTAAACAACATTAAAATATCGATTATAATTACTGCTGTGCTACAAAGATAAAATTATCCTGGCTCAAGATAATACTAATAAATATGGGTGTCACAGTGTAGACTAAACTAGAGATTTAATGACCGAATACTGAAATGCTTAATCTGAGGGCGACTTATATTTAAGTGGCTGTTATAATTTCAGTATAAGTCGTGATGGCCTTGAGGTTTGGGCTAGGGATGAAACGATACCTCAATGGTATACTTCTACTCGATACCATATCGGTCGTCAAGTATCGATACTTACTCGGTATCGGTCGTCAAGTATCGATACTTACTCGTATCGAATCGTTTTTGGTAAATTTAGAATAAAAATCTTAACATGTATTGGTATTTTTTTATTAATAAGTACAAAATTATAGGATTTTCAGCCCCGTGGCGCAGTTGGCTAGACACCAGCTTGCGAAACGAGAGTCCCTGTACCGAGACAAATGTTTGTGTGATCCACAAATATTTGATTTGGATCTGGGTGTTTGTGAGCTCTCAATCTTCTGACTTCGTATTTGAATAACAGAGTTCAGAGGGTTGACGTTAATGGAGAACTTTCTCCAGGATCGTCGGTTACCATGGGAGTCCCACAGGGTTCAATTCTTGGGCCGTTTCTGTTTCTTGTGTACATTAATGACTTGCCTTACTACGTAGGGGATAAAAACGATATAGTGCTGTTTGCGGATGATACATCTCTTATATTTAACGTAAAAAGACGTCTCGATAATTTTGACGAAGTAAACAATGCACTTCGTAAAGTTGTTCAGTGGTTTGATAATAATAATTTACTTTTAAATGCGAAAAAAACTAAATGTGTTAAATTCACAATGCCCAATGTTAAGCAATTAAAAACCACTGTACAAATTAACGGTGAAGAACTGGATCCTGTTGCGTCTACTACATTTCTGGGCATTACGGTAGACGCAAAACTTCAGTGGGGACCGCACATTCAACAATTGGCAAGCAAATTAAGTTCAGCGGCATATGCAGTGAAAAAGATCAGACGTCTGACTGACGAGGAAACGGCAAGAATGGTTTATTTCAGCTATTTCCATAGCCTTATGTCGTATGGTATTCTTTTGTGGGGAGCCGCTGCGGATATTAACACTATTTTTGTTTTGCAAAAAAGAGCCATTAGGGCTATTTATAATTTAGGTCCCAGGGCTTCACTTAGAGAAAAATTTAAGGAAATAAATATTCTTACCGTCACTTGTCAGTTTATATACGAAAACTTAATGTACGTCCAAAAGAATCTTGATAAATTTAATAAAATTTGTAATGTACACAATAAAAATACTAGGAACAAATGTAATCTCGTTCAACACGTAACTCCGAACTCGTCTCCGGAAAGTTAATAACTCTTTTATGGGGCAATGTATACGCTTCTATAACAAACTTCCGAAGGCTATTAGAGAGCTTCCCTTGACAATGTTTAAGAAATCAATTAAAGATAAGCTTTACAAAAAAGCATACCATAAAGTTTCAGATTTTATTGAAGATAATAAGCCCTGGGAGTAAGTAAATTGATCGGAGTTTTGTTTTGTTGCTACAGTTTGTATCGTTATGACATTTATAATGTAAAATTTAAATAATGTAATGAAAAAAAGACATATATTGCTGTTTTTTAAAGAAAAAAATGACATGTCGTGTTGCTGAGGGAGTTTCTTGCCGTTTCTTCTCCACAGCTATAACACGTTTCGAAGCGGCAATAGTTTAAAAAAATTAAGATGTGTAAAATTGACGATTCAAAAGAACTTGTAAAAGTCTATTTGAATAAAGATATTTTGACTTTGACTTATACGTGCTTGTATGCCAACTACACAAAAAATGAAGACTAGGATGCGTTAAAAACCTTCAATTTAGGATATGGATTATTTTCATCAATGTTGAAATGAAATAGTGACATTGGTATACTGATTACTGATATGAGTACTTTTGACCGATACCTACTCGATACTTCATTTCAAAGTATCAATACTAAAAGTACTTGCTATCGGAGAAAAGTATTGAGTATGTACTTGTATTTCCTCGTATTGTTTCATCCCTAGTTTGGGCACACGGTCGAGAATCTCAACAATCACGGGTTCAAACCCCAGGCAAACACCTCTGACTTTTCGAAGTTATGTGTGTATTCTCAATGAATTATCACGTACTTCAATGGTGAAGGTAAACATTGTGATGAAACCTACACACCTCAAAGTTCTTAGGAATTTCTTAGGTGTGTAGTCTGCCAACCCGCATTAGGCCAGCATGGTGGACTAAGGCCTAAATCCTCTCAGTTGTAGAGGAGGCCCGTGCTCAGCAGTGGGACGTTTATGGGCTGATGATGATGATAATTTAAGTGGTATACACTTAAAAATGTCATGTAAAAGAACTTTTTGTGGTAATGTTGCCATTTATGGAAATTTAAGCGGGCATTAGTTGATCACAGTCTTAAAACCGATAAATGATGTTTCAGTATACTGCTTAAATTATAACAGCCACTTAAATATAAGTCGCCCTCAGATTAAGTAGCGTTTCAGTATTCGGCCATAAGTCAACTATAAGATTAAGAATCTAAATGGCTTACTTTTGTTTGAAAAATTAATTCACTCTAATTTACTGATTGGCATCAACAAATTTTCCTTATACGAACGAAAAGAAAAATATGAGCTTCAAAAGGGATTGAAAGAAATCAGGCGATTTTTCTTGATCACCATTATGCAGTAAACATAAAGAAAATAAAAATAAAATAAATAGGGCTCTGACTCTAGAGCTTTAAACAATAATTTGGGTAACTGACCTTATCAGTAACTAGTGGAAAATAACTCAATCTTGGTACCATCACATAGAATGGATCAGGTTGTTGAATTTCCATAATTTCTTCTTGGGCAAGGTGAAAACAAATAGGTAATTTTCCATCCCATATTTCCCTAAGAACTTCCCTGTCATTCGCCATTGTATTTAAAATTATATTAGTAAAACAAATAAACTATAAATTACAGAAAATAGACATTCACCACAATACAATTAATAACCAAAACGACATGATACATAAACACAATTTACTTAAAAAATAAAAAGCGAATTGTATGAATTTGTCAATTGGATTGACATAAACATGAAAAATGGAAATTGGAATCCTCTAATTTATCTGTCATAAAAGTTGTAGCGCCATCTGCTAGCGTAAACTAGTCAACGTTATAATATTATGCAGGGATGCACTATGCTGCTATTTGTCGAGTCTTATCGAGTTTCATTCTTAGTACCTACCTACCTACATTTCCTTTTTTTGTTTATTTTTTGGTAAATTAAATGAAAATTAAATGCCAATTTAATTTAGTAGACAAGTGTTAGGCATCAACATTGCTCTATGATAAAATATAAACGTATAACCTTTAGTAGTAGTAGGTAACCCTTGCTTTCCCATTGAAAATAAAATAAAATACATTCTTGACAGTTGTTTTGGCTGTACGGACCAGAACCCCTTGCCTTCGCTGTAAAGAGAAAATAAAAAAAAATGGTTTGGCAGTTTGACGTTTACATTACAGGTCCAATTAAAAATAAAAACACGTGGTTATACTTTAATGTGTTTGAGCTTCAGTTTAGACTTTAATAAGCTTTAATTAAAAAAGGTAATTTGATTCACAATTCGTGTAGCTTATCAAACTTATATCGATCCTATTATAGAAATCAAAACTATGGGAAAAAAAAGAAAACTTGTCGCAAAAGATGATGATTTTGAATATGATCCAGCACCTAAACATCTTGTTACATCTCATATAAAAAAACAGGAGAAGCGTCTCATTGTTATTCTGGAAAATGCCCAGTTAGAAACTGTAAAGGTAATCTTAACTTAATTTATATACATTAGAAGTAACACATTTGAATTTGTGATTTAACTCTATATGTTTCAAAGTACCCGTAAATAGTTGAAATCCCCTCCCCCCTTTCCAATTTTTTTTAGGTAAAATCAATCAGCTTAAAACTATATAAAATATAGCTTTAGAAACTACTAAATGCTTGGGTCAAAAATGTGGATACAACATAATACCTTTTTTTTTCAGAATGGTAACAGTTTTGAACTACTGAATTGTGATGATCATGCTAATATTTTACGTAAGAATGACCGAGATCCAGGCTCTTGCAGACCAGATATAACTCATCAGTCTCTGCTAATGTTGATGGACTCGCCATTGAATAGGGCTGGCTTATTGCAGGTCTACATACATACCGAAAAAAATGTATTAATAGAAATAAATCCACAGACAAGAATACCAAGGACTTTTAAGAGATTTGCTGGATTAATGGGTAAAATTATAATGATTTGATGAATTATAGATTTAATATACAATGTAGTCAATTGATTTTAATGGGTCTGCCTGTATTTTGTAAATTGTTATTGAAAGTAAACATAATATGAACACAATGAAAATGAAGTTCAAAAATAATGCAAAGTTTGGAGATATAACAATTAAATTTAAGTTGAACTCTTGTAAACACACATTTATTTTGCCACATTTCTCCCACATGAATAAAATACTCTATATTGAATGCTAATAACTAAAATGGTAGATCATATCAAACAAAAGTCACATAACAAGCAAATATTTTTTAAGCAGTTAAAAAGTTTTTGATTTAAATTCCACAAGAACTTGTCTTTTAAAATTTCAATACTGGGTTCGAATAGTTGTATCCATGAACATTGTTTTTCCCAAAATGAATCATAGTTAATACAAAATAATAATGCTGGCTGTTTTGTTTATTGCAGTTCAATTATTACACAAGTTTTCAATTCGAGCGTCAGATGGACCCATGAAGTTATTGAAAGTTATCAAAAATCCCATAACATCTCACTTACCAGTTGGAGTGAAGAAAATCACAATGTCATTCAGTTCCAAAATTGTACATAACTGTAGAGAATTGGTGCCAAAGGAAGAACCAATAGTTATGGTTATTGGCGCTATGGCGCATGGTAAAGTGGAAGTTGATTATGCAGAGGATGTAATATCAATAAGTAATTATCCCTTGTCAGCAGCTCTGACATGTGCAAAGTTATGTTCAGCATTTGAAGAAGTGTGGGGTGTTATGTGAATAAAAATGTTAATACATAATTTGCGAATTTATTTTAGATACACTTTATATTATTACAAAATATGTTTTTTTTTATTATGACATGGCAAGGTAAAAAAATTCAAATATCACCTGCATATTTAGCAATCCCCCCATTTTTCCCATCCCCAGTGGTCCATTTTGTGCGAGGAAGGAGTGCTTAGAATATTTCCGCGGCTGTCACATGCACCATAGAAATAAAATTTTCTTTCAACTTGTTCTGTATTAAAACACAATTAGGTACTTGAATGGTAAAGAGAAATAATATTAGGAAACTTGCCAACCTAAGAGGTATCAATAAAGACAACTTGGACATGTGAAGTCCGCCAACCTTGCCCTAAAAATAAATAATAAGTAGAGAAAATAAGAAATAATAAGTTAGTATTTATTAGTGCGAAATATATAAGTTTATATAGATACTAGCTTTTGCTCGCGACTCCGTCCGCGTAGACTACAGGGTTGGGATCAGAAAGAAAATAGTCGTCTATTTTACTCCACAGAGTCCCATTTATGTCCATTAAGGCGCGACCGAGATGAGTTTTTCGTTCTCGGCCGAGACCGAGACCGAGAATAAAATGATATCTCGGCCGAGACCGAGAAATATACAAAGCGTGATTTTTTTTATTTTTAATACTGTTAACTTTTTAATACACTACTAATTGTTTAACAAAATTAACTGTTTTAATAATCAAAGTTAAATAACATTATATTACAACATAAAAAAAAACAATTTTTCGGCATTTTCGCCCTTCAAAGAGTGTCGCCTCTCGTCATACAATTGTCCAGCTTTGCTAAACAGTTCGACGGTCCCCAAGAACAAAATCTTATCTGCAAAATGCTCTACTGCAGTATAAAGGTTTTAAATTAAGTGAAAATATAAATATAAATTACTCACTCACATCAAAAATATTTTTTTTAAGAAATAATTTTCTTTTTCTCAAATATATATTTTTGAGGTGAGTGAGTAATTTATATTTATATTTTCACTTAATTTAAAGACTCTATACTGCAGTAGAGCATTTTGCAGATAAGATTTTGTTCTTGGGGACCGTCGAGTTGTTCACTTGCTACGCTAGTAGGCGGCGCAGACTCGAACTCGGACTTCGAAAGACTCGAACGGGGCAAAGGCGGCCGGCCGCAGTTCGCCAGAAAGGACTTCAACCAATCACAATTCAGCCTCTCACGCACTTACACCGATCGACTTCGCGCTGCGGCGCGTGGCCACGCGCGGTAAAATTTGAATGCCGATCCGAACAAAGTTACAATCTCGGCTGTAATTAGCCGAGAACCGAGACAAAATTCTCGGTTGGATTTGTAGCCGAGAATGCCGAGACCGAGATCTCGGTCGAGCCTTAATGTCCATACCAAAAAATCATTCAAATCGGTCAAATAGACGTGAAACGTGTGCCACCGCTCACCGGCCGGCTGGCGCCTTGTACATTATTGCGCGCTTGATATTTTTTTCGCTGCAGTGTTATTTTAAAACGATATCTTCTAAGATACTCATTGAAATCAAATGATGTAAAGGGCAAATTTCTTTTTAATTAAATACTTGTGATGTATAGAGTATTTATTTGGATAAGGATTAATATCATCTTTATAAAAACACTTTCACAAATAATGCTTTATTTTAGAACAAATTTGGTTAGCATAAAAAAGGTTATAATGAGCCAACCTTAAGAGATAGACATAAATGCTGTCGCGGACTTTTTTTTAGAACTTTTAAAGGGGAACAATTCTGTCATACATTATATTAGCGAAACTTTAACCGTTTCCGCAGCGCATGCAGCGGAAGCTCTAAAAAAAAAGCCCCCGATCTAAAAACATTTATAATTGGTGCTTCGCTCGTATTGGTGTTAGCGTGATGTTATATAAGAATTTTTCAAATCGGACCAGTAGTTCCTGAGATTAGCGCGTTCAACCAAACAAACAAACTCTTCAGCTTTATATATTAGTATAGATTTGGATTAATGATTTCCCCCTTACAACTTAGCGACGCATTCCCCATGAGTTCAGAATAAAAATTAAAATAACCTGTGATCCTTAAATGTACGTAGCAAATTTCTGCAATATCTAGTATATATTTATAAAGTAAGTAACTAGATGAGACGCATGTTTAAATATTATTTAAATAAAAACCATTGTCACCAATCATCGTTTAAAATTACATACTTTCATTGACCCGATGTGTAAATCATATGGTAGATGGCGCTAGTTGTTGCCTAAGTAGCAGACCAGACACCTTATTTCATAGAATTATTGAATTTTATACTGTAGTTTTTTTTTTATATTTTAATCTTTTATGGTTACTAATATATTAATATCTGGT
The DNA here is from genome assembly GCA_907164795.1 of Hemaris fuciformis. NCBI lineage: Eukaryota > Metazoa > Arthropoda > Insecta > Lepidoptera > Sphingidae > Hemaris > Hemaris fuciformis. The sequence goes on from OU015434.1 coordinate 5,869,687, forward strand.
CGCTAACAAGTTACAGTAAGTGGTAAAATTCGCTTAAAGCAATAATATCCGTATTTTAGAATGTAAGGAGCGAATTAATTAACACCAAATGTGGAAGACTTTTTTATGCCAAGAATTTCCTCTTAAACTGAACAACATTTGGCAGACAGAAAGATTCTATTATAGAGTATAAAAAGCTCGTTCGCTCGCATGGTACTCTATTTTCTAAGCATCAAACTGTTTTTTGTTAAGGTGGTGCATTCTTGTTTTCCGAGATGAGCGCTTGGGCATTTTGATCTATCTGTATGGAATGTGAGGCGGGGCAAAGTGATGGCCACTACAGAATGTTTGAATATCGTTTGTTTTATTTTTGTACAAAAAGTGCCTCTAGGAATTTTTATTTGGAAACGCGATTTTTTTTCTAAATTAAACTCTTATATTAATAATTTTTCATAGATTTTAGAATTACTACATTAATACTGATGAACGCGTTAAATTATTAAAGGTAGCAGTTTAAAAATAATAACATTTATTTAAAATACATCGTCGGTTACCAAAACTAGTGCAAGTTATAATGAACAAGGATAACATTTGACGTAAGTGATCGCGGTATGCAATGAAAGCGGCATTACAGCTACCGGTGCGCCACCGGGGGGACTAGATTCTCGGCAACTTGCCATAAATGGTGTATGGTCTGACTCTGTGAGCCAATTAACTTCATAGTAATGTAAACAGCTACCATCTAGAATGCGCGAATGAGACCCATAAGTAGGTACATAAACTGGCATCAAATGAGCTGGGATTCATGTTTGAAGAATGTTATACACATGTAGGTACGGCATTGTGCCAAAGAACAAATTATTATAATGATTGTCAATTTTTATTATCAATTACTTATAATTATTACACAAGTACTTATTGATAAAAAAAACAAAAACTCATGTAGCTAGTTATGCAATCTATGGTCTTCAAGATTGTTCAAAAAGTTAGTCGCAGAATTTAATTCTTAGACATTATTATATATCTATAGAAGAACACGTATCATAAAAAAATTTCAAAGAAAACTTCAAAGGAAGCTTCGAAATTCATTATACATAAGGCAAAAAAAATAAAGAAATATAGATAGTAGATAGTGGGAATATCTTCTACATTTCTTGTGCCGACGTCGCTTAATGATGGTAACGTCATCATTCATGTTGAACATCTCTTTCTAACTACTTTAGAATTAACTCTGCTATTTGCTAATTTGAAATTCTTTTTTTTATATAAATTCAGAATAGATTTGTCAATATATATTGTCCACGTTTAGCTACCATTAAACAGGAATATTGACATAATTTAACAATGCCATAAGGACATTTTCATTCGGTTATACCTAATTAATAATTTTAAACACAAACGCTGTTCACTTTTGTTAAAATTTGGCCGATATCCAGCTGATTAATCTTATCTAGAGCGTTGAAGGATTTTAAAAGACCCCATTCTTAGCAGCAAGGTCAATCAAACTTCTTAGAATTCTCTACCCTTTGAGGCGTCGCTCGTAGGAAAATATGTACCTATATTGATACATAATGACTAAAAACCATGCTACTTAAATGTCCATTTTTCTTTGGGAAAACCAGGATCATTAATTCTTTGGTGGTAGTGCATAATGACTAATGGATATAATTTAAGTAAATTTTTTATGTTTACAATTTGTTATACAGCCTCCGTGAAGCGTTTTGCTAGATACAACCTTGTTAAACAAGAGTTCGCGGGTCCGATCCCCGTTCTGAGATGAATGAGTGTGATTCACAAATACACCTACTTATTTGTTTTAGGTCTGGGTGTGAGACCGAAAAGTTTCTCGTTTCTTCGTTTCTCTTTTGTTCCATCGTCGAGTTAGAACTATGTGTGAAAATTAAAAAACAAAAACTGTATTTTTTTTTTTTTAATAGCCTATACTAGATCCCACTGCTGGGCAAAGGCCTCCTTCTTCTTCTTTTATTTTACTATTATAAAAAAAAACTTATAAACATCAGTGTACAATTGTAGCCTATAAAGAACATTGATTCGAATTCTATCAGAAAAAGATGGGATGGAAAGGTAAGTACTGTATTTTATTGTAGCATGCTGTGAATAATATATCAGAATTACTTTCAACTATAGGTACTTGTGCCGATGTACATATGTGTGCAGTTTGTAATGTGACATGTATGTTAATGATCTTTTTACGAGTATGAAACATCCTTAAGTAAGTAAAATATTTGTATAGATAATAGTTTTAAGAGTAACTTAAAGACTTATACGAAGTGACACAGGGAATCATAAACAAAGAAAGATATGCCTTTCAAATTATTAATAAATACTTAGTATCAAGTAAATCTGTTCTTTAATTATAATCCTTGGAACACTTTTGCGCAGTAATATTACAATTGACACGTAATGGATAGTGGAAAATGATACAATCTTGAAAGTACCCAAATATCTATCACCCTGCGTCATTGATAAAGTCCTTATTACGCATACTGAAATGCGATTATAAAGACTGTTACTTACTTTAGGTGTGTGTGCAAGTTAATAAATTATACATACATACATACATAAACTCACGCCTGTATTTCCCGAAGGGGTAGGCAGAGGTGCATTTCTGCACCCACATTTCGCCAGGTATCTATCAGCCCCACGTAATAGGGCGCGAGCCTATTGCCGTTTTTCGGGCACATTTCCAGACTCCGTGCTGTTACTGAGAATTTCCTAATGGAAAACCCCAATAACACTTTGCCCAACCCGGGAATCGAACCCAGGACCTCTAGATCGCACGACACATACTTGTACCGCGAGACCACGAGGCAGTCCAGTTAATAAATTATATTACTTAATATTCATATATATTATCATAAATAATATTTATGCAATAATTTGCGCAGACTTTGTACAAGCCCTAACACTAGCTACTTTACATATTTGTAAGCAGAAAACTCTTAGTTGTTCTGTCATTCCTATAAATCTTATAGATTAATATACTATAAATACCCGTGCTTATTTTTATAATCTCTCACGCCGTTATTCTCGAAGTGGCAGGCAGATATGGAGTCATTCACAGCCGTTATAGGGGCGCATTTACCGTCGTTTAATGGTCACATTTCCAGACTCTGTGCAACTACTGAGAATTTAATAACGGAAAAACCAATAGTACTTTGCCTGACACATGAATCGCTACCGGGACGTCTCGATCGCACACCGCACACTTGTACCGCAACACTTAGGGGGCTCTCGATAAAAAAAATACCGGATATCGCATTAACAAAGAAGTAATGTAATGTATATATAAACGGTATTGGAATTTCAATAATCTCAAGAAGGTTTGTATCTTGTTGACTTAGTCACAGATCGTAGTTAATGTGTTAGTGTTGCGGTGGCGTGATGTATGATTAATGTAGGTACAAACTACAAGTATTTGCACAGTGACGAATCCAGTACATACATACTTATTAATCTTATTATCCATGCGTACAAAGTAGTTTTTCTCAACACTTTGAAATGATATTAATTGTTATAATCTAGCGGTATCAAAACTATTATAATACATAACAAGAATAACATGAAGATTTTATATTCTTTGAAAGGATTCCTAATTAAACAACAGAAGTGCAATGGTGAGGTAATATAAATTCGGCTTAATGAGTTTAGCAAGTCACATTATTTACCTCCGTAAATATTAAGTAATAATTACGAATCGTTGTATGAAAGCGAGGATACAGCGACTAGCGACTAGCAAGCCAGACGAAGCGGCGGCGGTGCGGCGGCGCGGCGGCTCGGCGTGTCGCGCGCCCGCGCTGCCAGACCGTTCGGCGCCTGCGCTCACAAAGGATTCATTGTATTCCTCGTCGGCCGATTCTATTGAAGGGACCCTTAGCGTCATCTTTTTTTCCATCAGAATTCCTGATACCAGAATGACACTCAAACAAAGGGTTTCCGTCCCTTTATTGGCACCTTATTTTTTGTCGCACCTTAAATGGACCTACACAAGTTCTTAATAAAATCACAACCTGTTTTAGTTTCGGTAAATGTTTTTTCATCGTCCATCCCAATTTACTTTTTATATCTTAACAATAAAATTTAATTTTGAATTAATTGACATTATTGGCCACAGCATTCTAGTCACATAATTTGATAATGCATCAACTTATCAGAAGATTAATTTAGTAGATAGATTCGATAGCAGCTCCTTATTACTCGTAGTGAGTAAATTCCACATTTATTATGTTTGAATATTTTTAACAATTGGGACGAGTTCGCGGTGGGTTATCTCGGAGCGATAATAATCTGAAGATATTTGAGAAAATTTTCCTACAAAGGTGCGGCAGACGCCCACGACAAACGACTGGCATCGACAGTGTTACCAAACAGGTTCCCTCTCACCAGTTTCCATGCCACGTTCGACGATTGCTTGACGCCCGGGCCGAGGTCTGAACCACGTTTGTATACAGTAACCGACAAGCGTGGGTAATACATCAAATATTTTGTAACTTGCCAGATCAGCTTATATTATAAAAATGTCGCCAAATAATGTGTGATCTTCTGGCGTCGTTTAATATTTCATTTAAATTCGTAAGTACTTACATCGTTTTGTCTTTTAACACTCGTAACCTACGCAGCATGTGACTTTGGTAAAGAGGCCAAGAAGGCTTTGGGACCAGTGTTTGTCAGTATAACATTTTAAAATCAGCATCTAAGTAGGTACTTAGTTTACGATTACACTCTTTGTGGCGATAATGTGTCTAATAATAGTCGAGGGAAAAAGCTGATGAAAAAAGATTTTGTTTCACACTTGTGGATATATTTCTAGAATTGATGGAATACTACATTACCTGTAGGTACCTAACGAAGTTTCATTGAAATGTACGTTACGTTACGTATGTTACAAAAGGCAATTTCCCACGTTGTCAAACTGAATTACTATTAAGTGTGAGTTGAGTTTCAAATGAAATTGTGAGTGATGTCAACGCAGCAAAATGTTATCTACATCCGCCGTGGCCCGTGGGGTCCTGTCCGCGATGACACACATAAGGTAGCTCTGCATTCCGCTTCATATGTACTACGCTTAGAATTCGCATAACTAAAAGTTATCAACATTATCAATTTTCGAAGAAATATTAAACCCCGATACAATCAAACCACGTTTAGATTAGATTGCATTGCTGTAATCACAAGATTGCTCAGATAATTGTTGTGAATGGGATTAACAGAAATAAAACCGTTTTTTTTTATTAATTTAACTAACCACGCCACGGGTCGTTTAATATTATGTAATAAATTGTATCATTGAGAATAAAAAATAGTTTAAAATGTTTCTTTGGCGAATAAATGATATTATGTTGCAAGTGGACAAGTATAAATAACTGATTGCAATAGATGGCCGTGGTCTGATATCCGAGGCTGGCTGGCTAGGCGCCACCGACGACGCCCGCCTGCATAATCATTGCACAACGCGAATTTATTCTTTCGTACTACATTTAATAAATCTTGACGAATACAACTTTAAATAACACTAGATAATAATAGTTTAAGGATACCTACCTACTTAATATTAATTTGTAAGAGTAAGTAGTGAATGGTCTACATTCCAGGAAAGATGACTTGCCTCACTTTATTATCTGAGATATTTATTTAGGTTATTTATGAGACTGATGCCCATTGGCATTTGTTATTCAATTATGTTGCATCTCTGATATAATTTTTTTTATCAAAACGATAAGTAATTAGCTATAAGTACTCAATTATTATTGTGGTAAGTATAATTTTATCAAAGAAGATAAATTGACAATACATTATTGTATATTATAATTGTATTTGAAAGATAATTTTATCTGTTTAAAGATTTTCCACTCAATTTTCTTTTCCGAAGTATTTATGTGTCAAGAATATTTAGTAATCACTCGAGTGATTCCGCTAGTCAAAGGTGCAGTGGAATGGTAATTGACTTCGCGATATACGCATATGCATATGTATTTGTATAAATGTTTTGTCATTGAAACATGCAACGGTTGCGGTCCGAGGTGGCGTGACGGCTGGCGCCAAGCGAGCGCCTCCGCTCGCGTGTTGTACGCGGTCGATGACGCATTGCCCGCCGTCCGATACATTCAGTTCATGTTATGTAGTGAGCAAGTGAACCGAGGCAGCTGTCACTGCGCCATACCTCATGAATGCATGTGTAAATTATACCTCTCACCCTTCAATGTGAAGACATCGCACTTGCGCTCTAATTTACACATTAATGTGCAGTATGGACTTTGTGAAAGGAAGTCGGAATTTTATTTATAAAAAATGTTTTATTTTTAATGTTTCAAATTAAAACTCGCCGGATGCAAATGAAGAATATTGCATTTTGTTAAATGCGATTTGCATTTGATGTCAGCTTCTTTTTTGTAAGACTGTGGTTTCACCCCGTGGAGCCATTGAAGTCCATGATTACGATTATGATAACATCGAAATATTTGTAGATTGTGATGTAGAAGGTGAAAAATAGTAATAAAAAAAAACAATTAACCAATCTAAAAAAGATAAGAATTTGTTTTGCTTTTCCGAATGAGCGAGTACAGTGACGGCAAAATGAATGAATAATTCCTTACTACTAGACAAAAGACAAGAATATAAAGCTGGTAAACTATTCGATATTGTTATTCTGCTGACATGTGGGTTTTTTCATAACGTTTTTCCTGCTGCAGCTGCAACTGTTTTCATTTAATAGGCCAAGCGCCGGAGCAAAAAAAGTAGGTAAGTTAAGCATCGTTCGGGACCTGGTATTTTTTTTTTGGAATACGCTCAAGGGTGTCCCCTGAATGTAAATCCAAGTTGGCGCGGCGGCGGGGGGGGGGGGGGGGGTTCACTTCAGCCGCCATCTTGGAAAACACGTTTTATCGAATATCTCGCGAACCACGCATCGTACGACAAAAATTGTAGAAATCATTATTGTAGATAATAATATTTGCCATCTTTTTTATTTGAAACTTTTTTTTGTATTTTTTTTCCGATAAAAATTTTAGATAATTTTATGCTCTACAATTCAGTTACCATTATTTTTAATTTTTAACAATTTTTTTTAACCATTACCTAAATATTTAGTAAAAACCATATTGTAAAAAGTTTGATAATTAAAAACCTATGCGTTATACAAAAAAAAGTTTCAAATAAAAAAGATGGCAAATATTATTATCTACAATAATGATTTCTACAATTTTTGTCGTACGATGCGCGGTTCGCGAGATATTTGATAAAACGTGTTTTCCAAGATGGCGGCTGAAGTGAACTAAAGCTGAAATCAATGTATTTATGGATGTAAAAAGGTAAGTGCGATACGGTTAGTGGCTCAGCCTCACGGTTACAGCATATTATTCGGTTTCATTTGCATTATGTGTTACTTATTGTGATTTCCGATCCCATTTTTTTTTAAATAAAGAAATGTAGAAAGCTATCTAATTTCATTGAAGTTGATTGCTTCAAATTAAATATTTGTGCGTTCAGAAAGGAGAGTATCAAGTATTTTTTCCTAAACATTTATCAAAACCTCAACTTTAGAATGTTTCGAAATATTAAAGTAGCGTTTTCTTCCAAAAAAGCCACCTAATTTTATTTATTTGCTAAGAGTTGGTTTTAGCTGCAAATCATTATATCGGTAACAAATAGTAAAATCTCTATTAGGTATTATCGAGCGTATTTTGCTTTTGCTACTATCTATTTTAACTGCTTGAAAAATATTTATACTATCAGTATGGTATGATAGCATGTTATAAAAACACGGAATATCTTGATCAGATGTTTGATCAGATATACATTTTTTGACATTGTTTACCATCAATACAATATGTATGAGTAATTAAGAGTGTCATTGCGTTTGTACTACTGAAATGTATGTTTGCCGTAAATTATTATTCATATTTTAAAGGACTACGTAATATGAATTGGCAACGCGTATTGGCGCACGTAGGCGTTTGGGATCGTTTAGATATGGAATTCAACAAGTACCTACCATATCTATTAACTCATATAAAGTACCGTTATGAATGTAAAGTGAATATACCTAACTCTTAGCTTATCAATATTTAGTTTTCTACGTAATTGTTGTATGCAAACAGTCAGCTCTTGCAATGACAACTGGATGGAGATGATGATTATAAGATTCAGAGGCGGTACTTCCATACAAGCCTCAAAGCGTTACACGTTGGTGTGTCTAGTTTATAATTGTTTATTGTGGGATCAGGATATTATCATTTATATGTCGAATTGGTTTTGTTAAATAAAGATTTAAAGCTTAAATATTATTATTCAGAATTAAGTAAGGCAAGCTGGGCTTTTGGGCTAATATATAGAAGTACCGCCACTGCTATGATTATAGTTTACCAGTCCTTAAGTAGAAAATGTTATGAGCACAGGCTGATCCCGAAGTGAGAACCAAAATCATTGGTGTTATTTATAATATTATGAGATTGTTTTTAGTGGTCCCTGCCAGGGTATACCTATATCCCAGTTCAAGTTAGTTAACGTTAGACTTCCTTTCAGTTTAGGTCGCTAAGTAATTTCAGACTTTGTTTTTTTTTGTAAATTAATGGGGTGTTTCCGCATAGAAACAATACTCGTATGCTATGCAGACGACTGCACGGTTCACTGGCGATGCTGCAATAATCTTTCTGGTTGTCCGGTAGACATTGAAAGGCGGCTCAAAGACCTTAGGATTGAGCTCGCTCCTTGAGCAAATTCCGGATCGTATTGCTTATTTGTAACCCTCTCAATTGTAGAGGAGGCCCGTGCCCAGCAGTGGGACGTATTTGGGCTGATGATGATGATGATGATTGCTTATTGATGATCCATTTCCAAAAATCCTTGCTGTAGGTACGTGTACACAAGTTATTATGCAAAATTTCCTGTTTTCTTTTTTCCACAGCTTACAGGAGCACCTAGATAAAAAGGAATAAAGATAATAGCCTACAGATTTTCTCACCAGGTAACATTTTTAGTTTAAGTATAGCGGTTGGGAATGCTGCGCGAACATTTTGGACGAATTTCCAAAGTACCTCATTTATATATTGGATAAATAATAATCGTTTTTGGAGATCCAATATATTCGTAAGCACATTGTGTTCCACAGCATGTTGTACCGTATGTTTCATGGCGAAATCTTTTATAAGTCGATCAATTATATTGCATCCTTCCTTTGCGTTTGTTTGTTTGCTTGAACGCCTTTGTTTGGGGTATCTATCGGTCCGAATTGAAAAAATCTTTCAGTGTTAGATAAACTATTTATCGAGATAGGCTATATATCAATAGGTAGTACGCTATGACGAATAGGAGCGGAGTAGAAATGGAAAATCTAAGTAAAACGGAAAGAATATTCCATGTATTCCATATTACAGAATATTATAATTATAATATCTGTGATTCACATCAAGAGTATTATTTTGCTTTAATGGTAGCTGCTTAGACATCGTAGCGTTTAAAGAAGTCTAAAAAACATAATTTTATACGAATAATAAAATTATAACCTACTCACGGAGAATCGTCACTAATTAAGAATTCCCAGTTGTAAGTGCTCATTAGTGAGCCGCGTTTAAACACGGAGTAGGAGAACAAAAGTTAGTCGTGCGATAATCACTAATTAAAGCAATGATAGACATTACAGTGTGACCATGTCGTTAACCGCAACCGCAGAGCAACCGAGGAGCGATGGACGACGCGCATACGATTACGTCGTACGTTGGCAATCATCGATATGCTACTTCAGTGATAAATACGATTATTGCTCTGTATCTCCCGAACTATATTTGGAAATGATGCAATCGCCTATTGACGGACAGAGAATGTTTTGCGGTGAACGACTGCAAAATTGTAACGTAAACACGCGTCGTTCTGTAAAAACATACCTACGTGGCCGATTGGTTAAAGGTTTCATTACTATCAGTTACAATTTCAAAAGTTTGAAATCTATTTACGAGTATTAAGTACGTATTTTATTTAAAGTTCGTAATTTAAATTCGCTTCTTGATTGTCTGATGCATGAATGACGTAAGATAGTTCAGCTGAAAACGTGGTTATTAAAAGCATGGATACGTCGGCGTTCTTTTATAAAACTGTTATTCTGAGTCTGACTAATGCTTGCCTTTTGACTTTTATACGGATTCGCCACGACGTTTTTTCCATACATGAATAGGTATCTATTCTGTCCATCTGCACGTAAAAACCACGCATAATCTATACTTTATATTTTAAAGGGAAAATATCATTTTGTACATTTGTTTTAAATGCATAAACTAAAAATCATCAACTAATTAAAGAAATACCTATTTAATTTTCGAAACTTAAGAGATCCCTACGAAATTTCAATAATGTTACAAAAAGTTACCAGCGTGTTAAAAACAGATCCAATCGCAGTCATTATTATTGGAAGTTAGAAAAGTAATTTAAATTCGAGATAGATCTAAGAAGGCGCTAAAAGTTTTATTACTAATATTTAAAATGCGGTTGACATTTAAAAACTGTGACTTGTCTAGGATAGCTTGGGGAACATAACGTCAATATATAGATAGATATAGATAAACAGCCCCGTGGCGCAGTTGGCTAGACACCAGCTTGCGAAACGAGAGGCCGCGGGTTCGATCCCCGCACCGAGACAAATGTTTGTGTGATCCACAAATATTTGTTTCGGGTCTGGGTGTTTGTGAGACCGAAAAAGTCTCTCGTAGTCTCTGATACCCACGACACAGGACTTGTATCCTAGTGTGGGGTCAGAACTATGTATGTGACTGTTGGGTGTATTTAAAAAAAAATAAAAAAAAATAAAAGTTTACTTTCAATAAATAACATTGGCGTTGTTAGGTACTGTATAAATAATTTGAATTATTATCATCGTTTATTGATAGTGACAAAATATACGATGCGCGGCATACAAACAAGTACAAGTAATAATAATATGATGATGGCTGTTCAATATGTTTATCTGAGTTCAACTTGTCATCTCGCGCTCTGGCAGTGTGTCTAGTGTTATCTTTGCTTCGGAGAGCTCTATACATACGATTATATAAGCATCCTGCATAATATGCTGATGCCGATTACGTACGGTGCAAAATTTAATATACAAATGAGCACATTAATTAACTAAATGCAGGTCGACCTAAACAACGCTTGCTGATAACGGTTGTATCGAATCAGACGGTTCTACGTACTAAGTACCTTCCTACACAGCTTAGGTGGTTTGTAGGTGGGCGCCAACTTGACAGCTTGCAACAAAGTTGCCTGTTGCGCCAAATGGACGCTATCCCACACATGTTTGTATTAATAATAATCATCAGGACCGGTAATAGATAATTATTTAAAGTAGTCTACATTTATTCCGTCCTAGCGATTAGTGTCTGCGAATAAAACTCGTATTATGCACTAAGTTTTTATATATGTATATATTATATCGTCATTAACAAATAACTGGCCAGTAACTAAACTGATTTACTATACTTATCACAAGTTAGGTATATATATATAAACTAGGTATATATTTTGAGCTGCTCTAAAGTCCATGAATGTAGTAATGTACAGAACATTATAAATCATCTAGGTACCTTCAATGCTATTGCATCGTGGTAACTTCTTTGGTATTCAGTAAATGATGGCGGAATTACAGAGATCACGTTTGCTGTCCTACGTCATACAAAATAGTTTTTGCCTTAACGTTACGCATTCTCTACTAACTGTTGCGTCAGAACTAAAACGCCCTAGAGATGAGGATGTGTAAGACTCGTCTGTCGTTCAAGTCAAAGGTTCGCGAGTTGCTGCTAAAGAGAATCTCAGAATCTTCATAATAGTATTTGTTATGTATGTATTATAGTATTTTGGTATGTATTTATATTCATATTATATTTACTATTATAAGTAACTACTATTACGTTAAATTCATTACTTCTTTTCTTTACCAAAGTATATTGGTTTGTAATTTGTGTATATATATGTATGTGTATGTTTATAAATGATTTTATTTGCACACCTACTATGCATCATCTCTGCATCACCCAAGGTTCGACTGGCAGAGAATGCCTTAGGCATTAAGTCCACCTTTACAATTATGTCTTTAATTGTATAAAGTTTTAATAAATAAATAAATTGTTCAAGACGTCATCACTGGTTGATGTAGTAGAAATAAATATAAGTAAAATAAATTTAAAATGGCCGTATCCGTCTTGTAATGAGTAATAAAAACCAACAGTTGCTTTACAATTTTCAAAAACAATAACACACAGCTGAATTTTGGTGCAACCGAACCGTACCGGTACCGACAAGAAAGAAACAGAAAACAATTCAATTTTCAATATATTTATGTAATTATCGTGGCCATTTTCTTGATGCGTCGTAGAAAGCTAATGTGGTCGTGAATGAGGTAAGCAACACTTGTGTAAGTAGGCATTAGGTACCTGCCCAGTTGAGAGGAAACGGCGCAGGTGAGGAGAGATGACCACAAACCGGTTGTCAGCGGCCGGCTGTCTCGCCACCTCCGTCATTGGGCTTAGTCAATACTAGCGTCAATACGCTTAATCTCTAAAATTTAACATTTTCTTTCGTATTTGTTCCGTGTGCACAGTAGTTTTTTCTTTTGAAGTTGTGATTTCCAAAATTTTTATATGCTGTTACTTGGTATTTTTTATTTTGAAATACACAAACAAAAAAGGGTATTTGGAAACGTTTAGGTATAAGGTCTCAAAAGAAAACTAAGACGATTTATGTCACGCAGTTTACTTTATTTCGTATATAACATTGGTATAAAAACACATTGTTTGACACGTGGACATATGACATTTATAAAGCGTTCGAACAGGAAAGTGATATTATTGGAATCTAATGAGCGCAAATCGTGTCGTCTTATCTATAAATAAAAGTAAACATCCACCTACTTAATCTTGGGTAATTAACACTCAAAGAGTTAATACTGGTTCGAGTGCTCGACGCTTATTGACACTAATGGTACTAATACGATTGGTAAACAATCCGGCGCATGCGCAGCATTTATTATGATAGTGAGAGCGACTGTCGCCGATTGTCTATCTTTCTAGATAATGTTTCTTGCACGATTATTGTATAATCATACATGACCAACAACCACCTGAAACTTATTTAAAATGTGTCCTCTGTAGTTTATTTACAATGCAGATGGACTTTTACAACAGATGGATATCTTCCACGTTTTAAGAATTCCTGCTACTTAGTACAGTCAAGTTTGTTACGAAGCTAAGTAAATACGGTCCATTAAGAGTCGACAGAGGCCCAACATTGATACTGTTATCGATGCTACGATCTCGGGAAATATATTATGGAACTCGAACTGGTCCCCATTTCGGTGACGATTTAAACACACGTGTGCTTGACACTTGCCTCTACTACTTCTGTACACTATTGTTGACAAGCAAATTTAAACCTTTTGCTTATGTTGTTACAGAACTAATTTGATATAAAAGTAAAGACTATAAGTCATTATTGATACAATATGTCGATTAAGACTGAAATATTTTATTGCTTCAGCGATATGTTTGTAGATACGCATTTATGTCTGATATATTTAAAGTCGTTAATAGGGCCAAGCTTTGAGGTTGATAAGTCGCTTTTCCATTGTATCGATATCATTGGTATGGCGAACAGGCGGCGGCGTCAATGTGTCTGTGGGTTTGATTACTTAGCTCGTTTTATGAGCGGCGACCGGCGACCGCTTGTCTTTCTGACACACAGGTTCTGAAGGACTCAAACAGTCAAATAATATCGACACGATACCTCTCATGATGTAGCGAAGTGAACTGTAGAATTAATGTATTAAAGATAAGTTATGCAACATCACAGTTGTCCTCTGGTAGGCGGTAGCATAACTGTAAATAACTAAAACAAGAAGTACTTAGATACTCTGATAGATGTTCTAATACAGGATAGCGTTTCGAATTTCGGACATTAATAATAGGACAGAACTCTTGTCGTAACGTCAGGCATCACCATTGTGTCTTAGAAATAAAAGGTGTTTAAAGAGTCTTTAGTTGTAAAAGACTAGATACATATAACAAGCGGAAAATTAATTTACAAAACAAAGAGGAAACTCATTACTCATCCCCACAGTAGTGTGACAATTACTGCCGTTTATACGCGGTGGCAATCGGTTTGTTGCGAATAAAAAATAAGTACCTATATCATTTGTGCCGCGATGACGTGAGATGTAGCTGATGTTATTGTCATGAGAATTGTATCAGTGTCGCAAAAACTCAAGTGAACTCGATGGAATAATTTAACGAACACCATGATGTCACGGTGTATTAAATTACTGGGCGCTGCGTGGCCTTGGCTGTCACTTGATCAACCATAAGCTTTTACCATAGTTTTTGCTCAATATATTTAACGTCTGTTGTGTTTTGTCTCAGCTTTGCCTTTAAGATTTAAGAGTTTGGCGATGATGTCAAACTGGGTTTGCTCGCGCGACTGGCACATGTTCATTGTTACTGTATGTAGATGACAATTAATGAGCGTAGTACCAATACATCTGTTACTACAGTAATTTTCCTTTTGACTTGAATCATTTGAGAAGATATAGATTGTGCGACGCATAGTCTTATCTATCTTAATTATTGTGAGTTCATTAGGTTACAATCGGTTTCCTAATGGTCTAGTTTTTGTCGAAACATCTCGGTGTTCTTTGCGTAAATATAATTTTAGGATGAACGTTATTTAACAATTCTTTGAGCTATTTTCATTATAATAATATATTAATTGTACAACCGTTTAGAATATAAATGCGCCTATAAAATTGAAGCTTGTATGCTTTTATGCGTAATATATTTAATCTCCTTTAATGAGCATCTAATATTTGATGGTTTGTATTATTGAATAACCAATGAACATGTCTGTGCACGTTTCGTTTAATAAACACAAATGTCATAAAACAGGTGGTACAGAAATTATTATACCTACATAATACAATATTGTTTAGGTATGTCCACCTACACTTTCGAGACGTTATGTCGGTGATATTTTGCAACAAGTATTATAACTCGTTTCGGTTTCGTCGCCTGATGGGGCCTCATATTAGCATCGATAATTCTAATTAAGTAGGTATATGTGATCGAACAAGATTGTCGCGCTGGCACGGAGCGACCAACGCCACGCCGCCCAAACCACCGGCAGCCACAGCTTTTTCATCCTCGTCTAACTTTTACGTAACACGTAAGTATATTTTGACAATTATAGTTACAGTTATACTTATTTGTAATAATGTGCAATGATACGTATTTATGTATGACAGTTGAACTTGACAGTTTGTGTATAGGTAAATTATGTTTATAAGATATTGACGTTCTACTTGTCCTATACACAAAATCAGTAGCTAAGAGTAAATTGTATTCTCTAAAATTAAATATAAAAACTTTTTCCGTAGTTCTAAGTTGGTAAGTTATTAGTGTATTAAAACTGAATTCAAATTAATTTTGTAAAGCTTCAATAGAATAAATCTAAAATTGTCTGGGTGTAAACGTATTTTTGAGTACGTCTATACAATATAGGTGAATGAGCGGAGCTTAGAAAATATCATTCATCGTTTTCAATGCAACAACTACAATGCCAACACGGCCGGTTTTCTTTGTGCGTGGTCTTTTTACTATAAATTGTTTTCGACTTCGACTGACCGACCACTTGGGAAGGACATTTTAAGGAAAAACATAAATTTAATGAATGAACGAGCACTTTCAAATAGATTTACAAATGCTACATCAAAGCCAATTATGTACGCAAGGATCAATATGAATGTAACTTAAAAAATGCTTTATGAATATGTAGGTACATTACTTACCACTGCAGATAGATTTTTTTAGGAATTCAGGTTACGTAAGTAAAAAAAATATATTTCATTAACTTTTATATTAAGTAATTTGTAGAAGTAAAAGCTGAAGAAAGCGAAATATAATTTGATTATATAAATAACAAAATATAACTAGCAATAGTTTGTGTAATTAATAGGAAAAGCTTAACAATTGTAGTCAACATTATTTATTTTTATCGTAATTACATTTTTATTCCTCTGGTTGTGAAAATCACACAATGTCCCCATTAAAAGTTTGTATATAATTTAGGGTACCCAGACATGCGTATCACTAATTTTGTAGCTACGAAGAAAAACTTGACAAATGCTGGAAAAATGGCATAGTAAAATACCAAGTACATTGCAAAAACACCACCAGTATTGCTGAAATACACAGATACAATTACTTAGTTTTAAGTTTTATTACTCATTCGATACATAAGAAATGCGCTTACTTAGGTCTATTAAAATGGTATTGATCAGTAGCTATCGGCTATATTCAGCACACTATCGCGCTCTCTGGGGAAGACCTGTATCCAGAAGTGGACGTTATATGACTGATATATCATATTATTATTTTATGTACACTGACTGCCATTCAGGTCGATCCACTATAGGCGGGATTGGAGCAGGTAGAAGGGAAAATGACGTTAAATGATTCGTTGTTGGCATTCGGCAATTATGAGACCATAATTTTAGAACTTTACAACAATAAAATCTTTATTAACAAACGGGACAAAGGCGTGGTCTTAACCCTTTTGTGTTTCGGCATAATCCTCTTTTAATAAATATATTAAAAAAGACGTCGTCATAAGCTTGAACGACGTATTAACTTTTCTTGACGCGATTCATAATTACCTACCTCGTTAACTATTTTTTTTGCTTGTATCGCGTAGAATGTAGATGCCTATAATTTGCTGTAACATGGAACATAAGTACCTATAAGTAGGTACAAGTACGTAAGACCTCTGCTGCATTGAGTATTCTCAGAATTTTGCCCAAAAAATTCAATGATAATTGAGAAATATGATACTGGACATTTTGTTCCTATTCAGGCACGGAAATGAAATCGCAACAGCAGGTGTCAATCAATTGATGGTGATCGTAGTTCAGGTTTAAAAAAAATAGATTATTTGCTGGTGGTTTTCTCTTCAAATGATACAATTATAGTTTAGTATCTAATATATTATGTTTGCATGTATCGCTATAGCTAGCCTGTGACTATCTCAGGTAAAAAATTATCGTACATAATTAAAAAAATGTCTTCATAGGTAATTCTTGAGACTTGCAAAATGACAATTTTTGTTTTAGTGAAAATATAATTCCGTTTATTATAATGTTTAAGATCGACGGTTAGGAAATTTAATAAAAACAAATACAATATATATCTATAGATATCTTCGTAACTCGCAGTATTAAAAGCATTTTTTTCCAAATTCACATTTACAGGGTTAATTTTTGAGTCTATGTAATGACCTACATCCCTTTGAAGGGGTACAATAATCGTTATAAACATACTCGAAGAACAATTAATTATCTGTATCTAATCGTTTACCTAGAAAATCATACAATATTTTTCCTGTTTACATTACTTAATATGTTGTTACAAAATCATCAGTTATCATCATCATCACTGGGCATGATTAAATATTATGTATCTTAATAAGAACCAATTTCTCAAAATAATTTAACACAGATTGTGTTTTACGTGAAGCAATCAATTACAACAATTTCCAAAAAGTCATAACAAAATGATTTATCCGTTTATTGTACACGAGCAAAATGAATCTAGAAACACCAAATAATAAATGGTCGTACGAAATGATTTTACGTCTTTTTTTAGTAATATTTGTTGCTCGCTTAGGTTTTAATTTTTGACTTCGGTTGACATACCTACTCAACTCTTTATAATATTTTATCTCATCACACTATTTGTATAGTCAAAAAATCAAAGGAGTTTCACAATCACAAGCACGTGGAACTTGGAATATATCATCATGTTATGAAGGTATAAGGGTGTCAGATTTGTATTTTCACGGTCGCCGGACGCGGCAGGCGCGCTCCAAGCAGCCGACCGCTTACAAAAAAAACTTTCCTCGAAACAGTGATGGCGCTAAGCTTTCGAACCCGCACAGAACGACTTAACTGCCTTCGAATGTCTCGCCACTTAAGATCTTATGTTCACGGTTAAAACCCGGCCGAAATAACTTGTTGATGTGCGTTGCGGGTGGAGCGGGCATGAGCGGGTGCAGGGGAGGGCTAGCGCCGTCGAGCGACGGCCTGTCTACGGCGGCAAGTCGGCGACACCCTGTCTGCCACGGTCGGCGACGTTGCCGCTCCGCACGCATTCCTATCCGCCCGCACCCCTCCATGCTTATAACCGCCCGCGCGATCGGTGCGGCAACGTCGCATGCAAACTTGTTTCGTAAACGGATGTGGCAGCGACCGAGCCAGGGCACGATCGGCTGTTTCATTCGTATGTGTAACGTTTGATACGAGGAATAAGGACAGAGATAGTGGCGCTACGTGCTATCGGCTCCCACTTGCGGCATTTTTTCACGCCGAGAATGAGGCGAGATTACTGCGTAAAGCTTTGTGCACATTGACTCATATTTTATTTTGCTTTAAAAATATAACAATACTTCTCATAGTACATTAAGCATTATTATTTAGTAACTCCTTTTAAATTGTCGATTTTTAAATTCACGATGTTTAATGACTGTAGAAAGTAAAAAAGTTATTTATTATTTTTTAAGTTGTTAATCAAGAGTGAATATAAAGAAAAATTGAGATAGGTTCCCATCCCATTGTTATGCATTGATTATTAGGACATACTTTCCCTATGACGGATTTACGTGATATATTTTATCATAATGATTACCACACAGCCCCTCTTGAATTTAAGAGCTGTAATTTCCAAAAGACATGTTGCGCTAGCAAGATATTACCTCACGACAAAGAAAGTAAATAAAGTAGTAGAATGAGAGCGACTTCTAAATTTTGGTAGCCGTTTTACATCAATGGTGAAAAATTTGAATTGACATAAGTGTGGACGCGGTGGAAGGTTACATGAGGCTCGCACAGTCGCACACTCACGCACGGCGCACGGCGGTGCGGGCAGGCGGCAGGCGGCAGGCGGCAGGCGGCGGTGCGCCACCAACATCCGCGCCGCGCCGAGCGAACAGTCAGTTCGGCGCCGTCGACCAACAAGCGCACACGTACACACAGAGTGATGGCTGCCGCCCACACGCACCCTACCCCCGCGCCCGCGCCCGTGCCCTCCGACCGACGTTCGGAGGGTCGTGCAGGCTCTCGCCGCATCTTCCCACCGCAGTTTAAGCTGCAAGTGCTCGAAGCGTACAGGCGCGACGCCCAGTGTCGCGGCAATCAGCGCGCCACCGCCAGGAAGTTCGGCATACATCGACGACAGATCCAGAAGTGGTTGCAAGCAGAACCGGCTCTGCGCGCGGCTTTGCTGAGGCGAGCTCCGCAGCCAGCACCGTCGCCGCCGCCGTACGCGGCAGGATCGCCCGAGAGCGCGCGGCTGCCGACACCTCCTCCGCCTCCGCCTCCGTCCTCGTCATTGCCGACACAGCTGCCAGTACAAGTGCCCACGTCGCTTCCCGTTCAGATTCCAGTAGCGGTGCCCGCGACTGAACCCATAGATTTGTCAGTCCGCCGATTTTCGCCACCACCCGTGCCTCAGCCGATGCCGCAGCAAGCGGCGCTGGCGGAACCCCCGCGAAAACCCTTTAAATTATTCCGACCGTACCTATTGGAAGAAGAAGAGAAGCGGCCAGCGGTGGCAGCACTGCCAGTGGCCAGCGGTGGCCACGTGTCTGCCTTCGTGCCAGTGCAGAGTGCTGCCATGGGGTCCGTGAGCGCGCTAAGCGCAGGCGGGTGCGCGTTGGCCGCATGCGGCGCGGCGCGGTGGTGCGCACCTGTGTCGTCGTTCCCGGGGTCCCTGACGTCGCTGACGCCGCTGAGATGAGTGCCTGCCGCCGGGGCCCAGCCCCGCTTCTACTGTGATCTAGTCGCCGTCGCCCGCCTGGCGCCGCCCGGGGCGTAGCCCTCCATCAACGTGCCTTAACGTACACGCCGCCATAGTGCATTAAACCGTCATATACAGATGACAGCTTATTTTGAGTATAAAAATATTAGATTGTATTTTTATAAGGGGAATTTATGAAACGTACCTACAATGTTAAGAAGGTTGAATATTATTATAACGATTATTATTATAGAAATAAAGAGAGATGTTTATTAAAATGCGTTTAAGTATACATTGTATACAGGAATGAGCCAGCGCGCAGGTAGCGCCGGCGCCACCCGAATGCCGACCCTTTGATTCACGAAATCACTATCCTGCTCCATTCCTTTATAATGTCAATTCCATGTTTAGCCAATTAAATGCAATATTTTCCAAAATTACGCTGCAACACGCTTGTACATTGAAGTTAGGAGAAATATTGTTTAAAATTACAAACAATTTGTCATAGATATTTTTAAAAATCTCGATGCCACGCTTCTTAATTCTGTCTTTAGCCACGCTGTTGAGAAAATCATTCTAAACCTCTAAAAAGGTACTCTAAGGTTACTTTTTTTTCGTTAAAGAAAAACATTACTAATTTATTTATTTTTCTATGATGGATACCTACGATTTTTTTTGTTTTATTAGGTATTCATTATATTAGCGAAATCAAAAGATAAAGCTGTTTCAAATATAAAACTTTGGTTGCTTGTTTTTGGCTAAGCTAGAGTTCCAATCCAGTCCATCAGCCAATGGAAGTCCCCTGCGGGACATAGACCTCTCCCAATGACTTCCACAGGGCCTGTTGGAAGCAGCCTGCAACCAGCGACGTTCCGCGACCTTTACTAGGTCCAAGTTGTCGGAGGACGTCCTACGCTGCGCATTCCGGTATGTGGCCTCCACTCGAGAACTTTTTGGCCCCATCGGCCATCAGTTCTCCGCGCTATGTGCCCGGCCCATTGCCACTTCAACTTGCTAATCCGCTAGGCTATGTCGCTTACTTTAGTTCGCCTACAAATCTCCTCATTTCTGATTCGATCTCGTAGGGAAACCCCAAGCATAGCCCTCTCCATAGCTCGTTGAGTGACTCTGAGCCGTCTAATGAGGCCCATAGCCATAGTGACATTCTCGAGTGGAGGCCACGTACCGGAAAGCTAGAGTTAATTGTGTTTAATTCTTCATCATTCATCATGTTTCTTTGTGCAACCCTGTAAGTTATGTCTAGAATTTGTACTTATTCGACTGGCTGATAATGTAGGTGACGCAAGAAATGACATTTTATTAAAAGCTAAATAATCATTATCATCATCGGCCCATATACGTCCCACTGCTGGGCACGGGCCTCCTCTACAACTGAGAGGGGTTAGGCCTTAGTCCACCACAAAAAACTAAAATAAACCATTGCCATTACAAACGTAAAATTTAACGTACAATTTCCATTTGCTGCTTTTTTATTAGTAAAAATAACAGTAAATCTTAATACACGTATGTAAGTAAGTATGCAGTGATGGCCTCGAGGTTTAGGCGCGCGGTCGAGAATTTCAGAGGTCGCAGGTTCAAACCCCAGGCATACACCTCTGACTTTTCGAAGTTATGTGTGTATTCACAATGAATTATCACTTGCTTTAACGGTAAAGGAAAATATTGTGATAAAACCTGCACACCTAAAAGTTCATAGGAATTTCTTAGGTGTGTAGTCCGCCAACCCGCACTAGGCCATCGTGGTGGACTAAGGCCTAAACCCTCTCAGCTGCAGAAGAGGCCCGTGCCCAGCAGTGGGACGTATATGGGCTGATGATGATGATGATGATGAAGTAAGTATTATAAAACATATTTGTTAATAATGAAACATACAATATATCGTGAACATATTTTACGTCGCGTTGGAATATTTCTTAAGCCTGTATCGAATGACGTTTTCAATAAAGATAATGACTTGGATGCCACGTCGTCCCGTCCGGTAGTGACTAATGACCTCTAATTATCCTATATTTCGACTACTTTAGTATTTCATCATAACCATTTGGAAGAGCCATTGTCCCTTATCTACCACGGGTTATACGACGTAAGTTACACGCTGCATTGCTTATTCCACCACGAAAGGCAAAAATCGGTCTAACTAATCGTGGACGACATTCACTCTGGACTGTGTAAATATATAGTTTAGTTACGTCAATAGGCGCGTGATTACCATTTAGCGACCGCCAGCCTCTTACTCACAAAATATCTGTGGCATTATTTGATAGAAACAGCTAGATAATACATGATTGGACAAGAAGAGCATTTGAAGACGTGCTTAGGAATTTCCTAGGTGTGCAGTCCACCAATCCACACTAGGCCAGCGGTGCAGGTTTTATCACAATGTTTTCCTTTACCGTTAAAGCAAGTGATAATTCATTGTGAATACACACATAACTTCGAAAAGTCAGAGGTGTATGCCTGGGGTTTGAACCTGCGAGCTCCGAAATTTTCGACCGCGCGCCTAAACCTCGAGGCCATCACTGCATACTTACTTACTTACGTGTATTAAGATTTACTGTTATTTTTACTAATAAAAAAGCAGCAAATGGAAATTGTACGTTAAATTTTACGTTTGTAATGGCAATGGTTTATTTTAGTTTTTTGTGGACTAAATAAGCAAGAGCCAATCATCAGCATCGTAATAAAGCACATGACTTTAAGAAATTCGACTAGGAACGGTTTTGTTGCAACAATAATGTCATCGTCCACAACACTTGCTTTGGAACTTTATCTGTAGGTATATCCTCCTGGATCCCTGCGTCCTGTAGAAAGAACTAAATGGACGCCCGTGTCAAGTCGTGACATTAATTGAGGTCCTGAAATCACATTCATTTTAGACCTTAATACAAGCGACAGAAGATTCAGGACTCTAGGCTAAATTCTTTATAAAGTACTATCGGCTATTATAGCAGCGTAATTTTTTTCTTATTGGGATCAAGGAGGATATACGAGTACTTATATAAATTTTATCAATTATGTATATCTCGGGGAGTGTATGCGAAAGTGGAAAGCCAACATTGTTGGCATTTGTTTCGTAAAAAGAAAAAAGAATGAACACTAAGTTTGGTGCTCGCAGGGCGGAAAGTAATGGCGTCGAGCAGTCTGCGACGAGGGCGGCCTCGCGAGCGCTGCTCCCGGAGCGACGAAACAAACATGCACTGCATGATATGACATCATTCACTTATCGTACTTGATATTTATCTTTTAAAATATTGTTGGGTTAGCTTTAATTATCTTGTGTGTTTGAAGCATTATCAATGCAGTACAATTATTAAATTTTGTGGAAACATTTACTTTTGTTATGATTGGTGTGTACTGCATTTATATGTTTAAAAGTGATAGAGCGGCGCATGAGTCCATGTAGTACCAATGTCTCACAAAATTCACCTGAAAGAAGACTTTTTGTTTTGTGGGTGACATTGTCAGCGGCCCAATCAGTTGGTGGTGGCGTATTCACATCCGACCGAATAGGGGCCAATGTACCTACTTGAGCTGCTGCCACAGTGTACACACGCAAGGTAGTCGCATTATTTTGATTTAGAATTACAGCTCTGACTACTCCACACGGATATTAACATGAGTTATTACCTAATCCATTAAATTGAATTGCAAAATAATAGGTACTATGTTAAAGAAAATTGGAATGTATAATTCAATTAGCAAGGATTGCGTAAGAATAGATAAATTGTAAGTATAGTATTTAGTACAGTAGTGTCTTGTGGCAAAAATATATTAGGGCCTGTGTATTTTCGTTCGCCCGGGCCATGACTGGTGACAGCTAAATGACGTGTCTTTGACGTCTTTGTATGTTTCGCCATATTTTCAAATCGCCCGGTTTGCAGTGGCAAAATCTAGCATATCAATTATTTACAGCAGGCTGGTTGCATTTGCAGATGGCTCAGAAGTGCGAGTATTTACGATTCGGAGCCGGACGAGCGTGATGGGCCATAAAGCACAAGTTGTTGGTGCTCAGCCACACACTCCACTCTACTAACTGTGATGTCAATACTATTTTTGGCCCTAGCATCAGCAGGATATTGTTTTAGTATGTGCATTACTTAGCAAAATACTGTTTTGTGAAATAAAATTGTCTTCCTCAACCATTATACTAATGAAGGTGCACAGAGAATAATATAGATATTGTTTTCACAAGTGATTTGATGTTTATTAAGGATTGCTAACTCGTAAGTCTACTAGAATTAATGGTGTAGAAAAAACCCATTTTAAGTCACATTTATTAGAATGACGTCAAACAAAACTTAATCAATGGTTAACGACGAAGGTTCTAGAACAAAATCTACACTGAATAAATAAGTAATCTACTCTCTCTCTCTCGCTTTCCAATCTAATAATGCGTCCAATATCTGTATCAAGACTTTTATAAATGTGTGTACCAATAGCAGCCCTTCATTTTTGTTTAAATTTTTTATCATTAGTTGTCTAATCGTAGTAGAACGAATAAGTGACAGACAAGCGGCGACACTCGTTCGTATACAAAATACTGTCTATTTACCTTCTAACCTTATACAGCTGTTCTGTGATGTTAGGTACTTACTGAACGAGGACGGGTTTCAAATAGTCACCGAAATATAAAACGACGTGATTAACTCAGTTACGATCATGTGCCAAATGTTACAAAGAGCTCTAACATTTATCAGAGGTGGCGAGTTTGGTGTCAGGGGTCACTCTGACTTCATGACATCAGTGCGCGCACATAATTATACAGAAGCGATTTTACTGCGCCGATAGCTCTTTGTTCTCGCCGAATGAACGCTATCGACACAATGTCAATACGAATACAGTTTAATTTAAGTGTATCACAGTATTTTCTTTGGGAAAGTTATACCAGAGCATCAACCATGTGGGAACATGTTTAAAGGTACGTTATAAAGGATATGCGAGCGGACATTTGGCGCTGGTGAGCTCGCAGAATATTATAATTAGTCGATGCCGGTGTGAGTAATGGCGTCGGAAATAACACGCGGGCGGCGTTGGCGCCAAGCGGAGCGGCCATCATGGCATCACACATAATCGCAGCGCATCGTGTCCGTGCGCCGGCCCGCGCCCGTCGCCGCGTCCACAGTTCCACATTCGGCGCAGTGTCGGTGCGCCGCCCTGCCGCCGACCGGTCTGTCTTGTGACTTGATCTATTTGTGTGCTCAGGAGTGACGTGACTCCCCACTGATTTATTTAGGAGTTCAGCTCTCACCGATTCCAAAGGTTGATCTATTATTGCTGATATTGTAACTTCGCTCTACTAGTGTACTACTACTCCACAATATTAAGTTCGTCACCCAATCACGCCACTGCACATTACGTGACAAATTTGATTTTACCAATAACAAGCAGTCGCATGAATAAAATTATTCAAAGTACAAATAGCTTTATTACTCCCAACTATTGTTCTCGTACGATTTGTGGTAATGGCAAATGACAAAGATTAATTTTGATAAATGACTTTGCAGGTAATTGGTGTTAGGAAACTTCCTGAGGTAGGTAAGCAGGATATTTTAGAGAGTAGTATTACCTGTTTCTTGGTTGAGCCAATTCCACATATAGCTACCATTATGGGATAACGGTGAAGGAAAACATCGTGATAAAACCTGCACACCTAAAAAGTTCTTAGGAATTTCTTAGGTGTGTAGTCCGCCAACCCGCACTAGGCCATCGTGGTGGACTAAGGCCTAAATCCTCTCAGTTGTAGAGGAGGCCCGTGCCCAGCAGTGGGACGTATTTGGACTGATGATGATGGGATAAACTTATAAGGGAAGGATCTTCTATTTATCAGCTTATTACAATATGGAAGACCCACGGATGATATTCTCGGGATGGATTTGTATCAGCACATATGTATACATATTCCATTGATAAGGACAAGTTTCCTCTGGGGTCAGGAGAGGATTAACCTTAAGTCACCTATGCAGAAAATAAAGTGATAAAAATTCTTTAAAGTTTTAGCGCTACTTAAGACAAATTAAAGAATTTACCGGAGTCGATACGTCGATGTTCTTGGATCATCGATGTAGGTCATCCTATACTTGACAGATTGAGCTGAACTCAAGCTATGGTAGCATTACACCTGACGCAATTCCTGTTAGTGTATGGTTGCTATGCGACACCTGTGGCGTGTGGCCAGAAAAGAAGGATTCGAAGTGTGTATTATGCTCGGATAATAATGCCTTGCAAAAAGAGTATTTTGGAGCGTTCGGAAATAAGTAAGGAACTCAGCCGTCGAAATAAACCTCTGGCGCTCGACTGTGATTTCTTCCATGTTGCGCGAGCAGAAGATCTTAGGTAGGCTACGTTCTTTTCTGCTAGTAATGTCGCGTGGGGAATGCAATGAGCAGGATTGGATACTATAACAAAGTATGTCAGCTAAATGATAACGACTGATTCCGCCCCCCAGTAGCTAGACAGAATACCGCCTCAGTAGCTTCATACTTTCAAAAAAAACGCCTTGTAAGAGATTGGAAGCTTTTTCCGAAAACGGTTCCGAAATTGCGAGAAGAACGCATGGTCTCGTTTCGCGAAAGCATATCTCGCTATACAGTAGGGGACATAATATCTATCTTTTTTGCCTATCACTTCTAAAGCTTTGACACTAGAAAAGCATTAAGCTGCCTTCTCTTTCGGAGTAAAGACATCCATCCTGCACATTACACTATCCTAGTAGATACAAATAGTAAAGGATATTACGTAAATTATATCTAGGTATATTTTTATTTTTTACCGTAATAATAAAAAAACTTAGACGTACTTAGTATCTGTACTGACTTTACATCAAAGAACTCGCGGTCGACCCACTACAAACATGTTGAGTATAAAGCAATTTCTGGAAGGGACAAACAAAGGCACCGCGGTTAATTAGTTTCTGTTTG
Organism: Hemaris fuciformis; assembly: GCA_907164795.1. NCBI lineage: Eukaryota > Metazoa > Arthropoda > Insecta > Lepidoptera > Sphingidae > Hemaris > Hemaris fuciformis. Next base: position 5,896,439 of record OU015434.1, read on the forward strand.
CGTTAAACAAACCTATTGAAAGGACAGGCACCCAGTACCTACGCGCCATAAGAACAGGTAGACAGGAAAGTTTACGAATAGTTTTTGTGGGTAATAATTACGAAATCCTGTTATAACTTTCACATTACAAAGCCATCGCAAAATTGAATATTTTTTTTATATAAAGAATAATATCCACCAATTAATTTTAATACAATATGGAAATATAACTATTTGAACTTGTATATATGACGCCGTAGGTATCTATATTACGTAGGTACGATACTACCTACCTGGTGTCAGCATAATAATGACTCATTATTAATAAGTAATGACACTACAAATTTTTGTGCTAACAAATTACTGACCTAGGTAAATGGTGTCCTGTTTAGTACCACGCCGTTTTATTACTACTGATTTAGTAAAACGAGACAGGAGGACGCCAGAAGCAAATTTGGATGATTTTATTTAAATTTACACAGATACAGCGAGACAGGGAAGAAAAAAGGGAAAACTAAATCAAACACACCACACACAACACTGACAAGCAACACTCAATTCCCTGTTCACCATTATCAAGAAAACAATAAAAATTATACCTATGTGAGAAAAACAAAAAACGCGCCCCCCAATCCGAACTTTTCCCGCTCTTTGCCTAACTGTTATTTTTATTTTTCTCACGTAAATAATTATTTTTAAAAATGTATGTATTTTAGCCGGGATTTACAGCTCTGCGAGCAGTCTTTGAAGTCACGCTATTCATAATATTTGGCTCGGTGCAAGACATTTCTTAATAATTCAGAATTTATTTTAATACATTTTAAAACAACGCTTATGAATGTATCGCAAAAGAGAATTCAACACTTTGAAATGTTAATTTCCTGTGATCACCTACCATTTTCACTTTATTTGAATTTTATTCAAAAATTATAGGTGCATGAATGAAGAGGATAATGTCAGTTATGGAAGCGAAAGAAGTGTGTTTAGACCGTAGCATTTGGCACTCTATAGTCTCTGCCTACCCCAACGGGAGACTGGCGTGAGTTTATGTATGATGTATGTGCGTAATTATAGGTACCTTAATGTCCTTTATTCTATACTTCAGCTTTATTAAGTATAGTAATTAAAAAAACAACATTGGCATCTGCATTCATTTGTTAGCAGTTAGCAGATATTATGTTGATATGCTATGTTTAGATCGTTCGATGTATCAGACCACCTCACGTGATATGTAATCTAGATTTAAAAGTACTCCTATGATATTTTGGTCACTCATTCAAGTGTGCGTCTAATTCAACTACATTACGTAGGACTTGTTAGGTCATGCCGTGCGAAAATAAAAGAGATTTGTTAGTAAGTGTTACCGGGCTCCCTGTGACTAATGACTACTGTTGATATAAGTGGCGTGACAAAAACAATATTGGCAAGTCTTGAGATTTATGTTGAATATGAATTAGTAATACACCCTTTTGTGATAGCATTCGTATTGAAGTGCATTTATATAGCTGTGAACTATAAATATATATAAATTGTATTTTATTTAGTGTAGGTTTTTACTGAAATTACAAGGTACCTACTTTAATTTTTTGAAGTTTAGTGTCTGCGTGTAGGTTCTTTTTCAAATGATACTCCACACTTTTCCTACAAACACCCAGACCTGGAAAATATTAGAGCGTGTGATTTTGTTTGATTAATTTTATATTATTTATGGGAATATAGTGATTTATATTTTATTTATTTAGGAGAACTTAGAAGTTGATAGGCAAAACAAAGTGATAGGCAGGGCAATCTAAAGTCGAGACTACGAGGTTTTTCCGTAGTATGTTCGTATATTTGGTTTTAAGTATTGCTCTGTATTTTCTTTCGTTTGAGGATAGCGGTCGGGTTTTTATTTAGTTCAGAAGTATTTCCTTTAATGAATCTTACCCAAGGGGATTTTTCAGAATAAGGATTAAATAAACAAAACGCGTTAAGAAAGTTTTTTCTAGTCGATTTTCTCTATAACAGTAGTGACACCTCAACAAACATGAAACATGCGTTTCATTCATATGGTAGGTACCGTAAAATGTGGTGAATAGGGACAAATCCTAACTTCATGAACAATTTTCAAACACGTTTCTATGGATAAATCGTTATCTCAAGGTAATAATTATTGAGTCTTACTGGTACCTTTATGATTAAATGGAAAACTATACAATTAGCATTCTGAATTTCGCAAAAACGTAAAAAATATATGTAATCCCTATTCACCCGGAAACTGGGGTTAATAGGGACGAAAATAGTGTCAATAGGGAAATTCACCAGGGCTGATACTTCTTACTTGTAATAAACAATTTCCATTTATTTTGTGTTATTTTATTATCTGATGGTGTAATAAAATGTACTCATAACTTTTTATAGTTTATTTTTATAATTAAATAGCAATTTTTACATTTATAATTAATATTTGTGAACATATGAAATCAAAAATATTTATTTAAAGTTATTTAAACCGGTTTTATAAAGTTATTCGTACCAATAAACCACGTTTTTCCAGTAGCCAACTATCACTGTTATTTAAGCTAATTTTGCACAAAATCACTATTAATTATACATCTAACCTTCCTCATCACTCTAAACATTGATGAAAATCCATATAAAAATCCGTTCAATAGTTTTTGAGATCATCGCCAGACTTGCTGGGGAACTTGTTTATTTAATATGTATTGATGTTTCTTGAAAGTCGTGATGGCCTCGAGGTTTGGACACGCGGTCGAGAATCCCGACGGTCGTGGGTTCAAACCCCAGGCACACACCTCTGACTTTTCGAAGTTATGTGTGTATTCACAATGAATTATCACGTACTTTAATGGTGAAGGAAAACATCGTGATAAAACCTGCACACCTAAAAAAAGTTCTTAGGAATTTCTTAGGTGTGTAGTCCGCCAACTCGCACTAGGCCAGCGTGGTGGACTAAGGCCTAAACCCTCTCAATGGTAGAGGAGGCCCGTGCCCAACAGTGGGACGTATATTGGCTGATGATGATGATGATGATCATAGTTTCTTGAAAGTCATTTCATTATTAGGTAATAAAAAAAAATTTATACAGAAAAAAATTGTTAACTGTTAAGTGCCAACCCTACTAACGTGTACCTATTAATACATCAGTGGTCCCAATTCAATTTATTTTCATCCCAATTAACCCCTCTTTCGTCTCTATTCGTACATGAAACGTTCCCATTCACCCCAAAAAAGATCAAATTTTCATGCCTTTCTAATTTATCAAAAAACATTAAAACTAATGAACAACTGACACTTACCTCCAATGTATACAAGACTACAGACACTAAATTATATAGGGTACACGTTATCAAAGCAGTAGAACAAAGGAAAAATTATAAAATCCAAAGTTTGTCACACCAAAAAAGTTTCAGTTACGAAATGCTATGTTAAAATATATTTTTTTTATAGTTTGCGGCTAATGTCATGCTTGTTAAGTGGTGCCATAAAAAGTTTCGGCATTCTACTATTATAGTACGCAAAAATAATAATAATTTGTAAGTAAGTAGAAGTAATTTTAAGCGTTGAAATCTTTTCCCCGTTTTTTCCCTATTCACCCCTCAATCCCTATTCACCACATTTTACGGTACTTAGTCCGTGCGGGGTGATTGCCACAAAAATTAAGCGTTACGTCAAGGTGAGGAGAATGAGAAAATATAAATGGTAAAAAAGAAATAAAAAGTAATTAAAAAAAAAGGATTCTGTTCTATACTATTAGTGTAACAAAACATTGTCAAAGGATTAAGAAAATGACCGCGTATAGAGAGTAAAGCTCACCTAACCACCCACGTCCTGTGAGTGTTATGAGATTAGTTTTAAAAGGTACATCCGGCGTAAAACAAGTTGGAATAATGGCTTTGACTGGTATTGGAGTAAACGTTTGAGAATGGCACTACATCTCCAGGTGCCAGTGCGGTCAGTGGTTTCAAATGATCAAATACTAATAACGTTGGACTTGGTTTGCAAGTACACAAACGCTTCTCTTTGGTTGATGTACCTACATATGAATGTGTTAAGAACTCACAACAGTGCACGCCTTAATATTAATTCATTTTTGTGTACTTAATCATATTAATATGATACTATGAAGTATGATCCATCAATCTATAATTTTGAATAAATAAATAAAGTTTTGCATCCCCGCACATCGTAATTTTCATGTCATGTGTTATTCAAACATGGCGACACAGCTTTTTGTTGTTTCGTCAAAACTCTAAAGAGTTATTTACAGTACAAAACTTTTTAACAAAGGTCAATGGTGCGTCAGAGCGTTTTCTTTGATACTTTTCAGGAACGACGACCGGCCGTGACGCAAGCACAGCCGTTGCCAATGAAAGCACAAATCACAAAATTCCATCTTGTACGTATTGTTGCCTTATGTCAACGTGCCAAGATAAAAATATCTGTAGCAACATGCGACAATACCTAAATATATTTTCGTGTTCGCCGAGCTGGCGTTACCAGTAAAGATTAAAACATTATATCGGTATCCCTGAGTTTTTAACGTCTGCCCTCTTGGCTTCCGATAAACTGCGTTGATTGTGCGGTGCCACCCGTGTTTGGCGACCACCCGTGTGTCGCTCTGCTCCGCCTTTAATCGCTGTCGTAAATATCCGTGGCGCAACAAGGATCATCCTCAACGTGTTGCGTTAAGCCTTTGATAAGCACATAATTCTGATCTGATATTTTCGCCCACAAAACTTGTTAGCCTTTGTCTCATCAGATTATCACAGACCATGTGCCAGCGTTTCTAGTTCATGAGTTCATAAAGATCGTAAAACTAATCAGAATACACAAAATATATTTTTATAGTAATATTGATTTTGCTATTAATCCATTTGTAGAAAATTCAGAATAAGACAGATGACCCACTTTTAGAAACAAAGAATGAGTCAGTGTTGGTAAGTGTCATTGAAGAAATATGCACAAATAGGCATTTCCAAACGATAATGTAGGTACTTCATATGGTTGAGTATGATGGTAAGTAATGTATTAAAACCGGAAGCAGGGCCACAACATGATGATGAAAGCGATGATCAAGAACTATCAGTTGAAGTAATTTATTAAGAAATCTACCTAAATGAAGTGATTTAGTTTGCCAAGTTGTAGGTAAGTAATATTATTTCATTTTTTCTTATATACATATATATTTATTATAGTTATAAAATTTATGAGGTATCTCGTTTAGATTATGAAAAACACCGATAGAAAACATGTTTTTATGTGACATTATTAGTTTTTTTTTCGTAAAATGAACTGCCTCTTGAGCACCGTAGATAAAATATGTCTACATAGTTTTCGTAAATGAAGGAGAGGAAGCACTTAAAAAGAAAGTAAATCATAGGAGGTAGTCAATGTTTTTTAATTAAATAATGATTTTATCGACACCCAATTTTACATCATGAGAAAACTGGTTAGTTAAGCAGTTGGGTGCGCCAAGTAATTTGCTGCGGGGCGCGGCAGTGTGCGGGGGAGTGCGCGGCAGGGTGTGTCGCGCGATCGTGGTTCCGAGCGGAGCGACAAGTTGTCTGGCAGGGCCGGCGCCCGGGCTCGGTTGCCCCCCGTCCCGCCAGATTATTATGGGCTTGACGCCGCCGGGCTTTTGCCCCCGCCCCGCCTCCGCATACCGCGTACCGCGCGCTGCTGCGCTCGCGCCATCGTTTCTCAGAAAACGATACCGACGATACACAGCGGCGGCCGGCGCACACATTCACATTTGGCGGTTTACAAGGTGTCTTTGTCGGAAGAATATTGTAATTTATCGCATGCGTGCGCCGCCGACGATTTTAAGATGACTTTCATAACTAATGATGAAAGAGCTACATAAAATAGGAACAAAAATAGCGAATAATCGTAAGGCATTTTCTTTTATGTCTTTTTGTACTTGCTTGGGCACTCTAAACTTTGACACTGGCAGATGCGCAAACCTCGCCTTGCCATAAGAAAAGAAAAAAAAGGCATTTTCTGGATTTTCATACACTTATTTGCTACCCATTGACATCATCATCATCATCTCATACAACCATTTCTAGGCATGGCTTTAAAATTGCGAATACAAATAATTGACTATTTTATAAAAATATATCCCCGCATAAGTAAATATCATGTCAATATTAGTAGCATAACAGTTACCAAAATTAAAAAAAGAAGTAAATAAAATGGATTGAATAGAACATAGATATAAGTAATATTTATCAGGGAAAGGAAGTAAAAAATAATAAAAGGATTTCGCATTTGTTGAAACAGAATGAGTCACATTACCAGTTAATCTAGAATTTCGAGATTCTTAAAGATCAACGTGTCAATATATAATCAATATGTATTTTAAATATGGAACGAAAGGAGGTGGGGTCGAGCCAGTTCTGTCTATTTTAATATGTCATCACCATTTTTATATAGCATCACATTGGCACGTTTTATGATATTCATTAGTCATATTATACGTATCTCAGTTATTAACTTTGTAATCCCTTCTTGTTGCGCTCCATATTCCCAGTAACACTCGAGGTATTTCCGGCGTGATCATTGCGCCTTAACGTGAACTTATTGTTTGGTCAAAACTTCATAGATTTCTTAGAAACTAGCTTACATGTTCTAACAAAAACATTAAGGGCCAAATTAAAACAAATAACTTCATTAATATTTTTGATTCTCATAATTATATTAAGTTTGTTAAAATTGGAAATACAAAAATGACATTAAACTTTAGACGCTTTGTTAAGACGCAAAACTATTTACTTATTATGGCAAAGATTTCTAACGAATTAAGTATTACGTCGCAACGTCATTGTTGCTTAGGTATATCACTGTCTATATAAGTAATTTTAATCCTTGGCGCAATGAATATTACTCGATAGAATCACAAGCGAAACACTGTAGTTAAAATCTTATAGCATATAAACAAACGCAGCGAGCAGCGAACAGAGTGCTAAGTGTGTGTAGTGTGCGTGCGCTAGTGTGCGTAGATAATTTATCGAGTAGCGAACGCTGCTCAACCATACCAACTCGGTTGGTGTGGCGAGTTGGGTCACACTTTATATGGAGAGTTGTCTAATCCACTGAATAAATTACCATTGGGCCTAGGTTTCTCCTGAATGACTAATGGACATTTGAAGAATTAGCTCAATGCGCATGCCACGCGCTTTCCAATTTCTATCGAACCACACGTTCATACAAGAAGCATTCGGAGTGTTAAATAGAAATTAAATGTGAAATTTTACAAGGACACGTACGACGAGGATTTAGTTGTTTGCAGTGAATAGTAGGAACGAGTGAAAACGAGGAAAAACTTGCAAAATTCCCCTGCACCAATTGATAGGTGCATATTAAATGTTGGCGAGTGATGCCAATTGGCCTGCGAGCAGAGCGCACAATGAAAGTGGCGCCTGCGTTCCTTTTGTCATACCGCTTTGCCATACCACAATGCAAATAGCTTGTCACTGTTACATACCTAGAAACTAACTACATCCTTTTATACACACGCGAAGTCAAATTTGTGTCGCCAGACGGATTGAATTAAATGTGGTATAAAGTAAAATTAACTTAATTTAGTTTAAATTTAGTGGAGAGCGAAAATTTATGTTACTATTTTGTATTGCAATAAGAGTATCAGAAAAAAATTACGTCCGTCTCCGAGTAACTCTTTTTCTACCACTATTTTACAACTTTTTGGGATACTGCTTTAATTCTCAATATTGTGCACAAGGAACTCCCATATAAGCAATTTTTTATTGTAATTTAACTTGGCCGATCCGGAAAAAAAGCAACCTCTCGATCTTACACTGCAAACTTCTATCGCGGTACTAACAATAGACTGTGTTGTTTTCTTAGAATTTGTGTATGTTTTTTATTCATTAAAGCGCAACTTTAGCTACAAACGTCATCGCGGTCATATCTAAGATAGTACGTCATCATTACGCATTAAAGTTCGTATTTAACAAAGGAACTGATCTCAATTGTTCATGACTACAGAGTTTAGCGTTCCCCGCAGAGTATCGGTGTCGCGCGCCCTCATTGTCCAAGGGTTTAAACCGCAAATGTGTCACGAACAAGTACAATGCCTTCGTAGTTGGTACATACCATGTTTTTTTTTGCCAAGAAAAGGTTTTGATAACCGCTTTAACCTTAAAAGAAAAAATATAAATCCTTATATTTATTCGTACAAAAAAAATAATTGAAGCGTGTATCCAAATGTGTGGTTGCTGGAACTTTTATGTTACCAATTATCAAAAATGTGATATAATCTTCAGCTCAAACACTACCCACAGCTGAGCACGCGCATCCTCAATACTTGTGTGGATTCAGCCATAATCCTTAATCGCAAGCCTTGTGCTGTTTGGTGTCACTCATATTGGTGGTTTCATACTGAGAATGCTTCCTGAAGAGAATAAAAATCAACTAAAAATTTTAAAATATTAGGTGACAAATAAAAAACCCTCTCAATTGTAGAGGAGGCCCGTGCCCAGCAGTGGCACGTATGTATATGGGCTGATGAGTGAAAAAAAGGCGATAAATAGAATATTACTGAAAATTGACGCTGAATTCGACAGCCCCGTAGCGCAGTTGGTTAACTTAGAAGACGAGCCGCCACAGGTTCGATCCCCGCACTGAGACAATGGTTTGTGTGATCCGCAAATTTATATCTGTTTGTTTGTGAGACTGAAAAGTCTCTAGTAGGTTTCAACCCTTTTTTTTTTTTTTTTTTTTGTTCTCGAGGGGAAAGCTGTTTATGGCTCTACTTCCCGCCAGCCCCGGGGGAGGGGCGGGCGGGAAGCGTATGTCGGGGTCACCGGTCTTCCAGCCCAGCGCGCGGCGACGTCATGTCCGCGCAGGTGTTAGTGCCGGGCTGGGTCCCTAACAATATCCCTAAACCGGCATACCGACCAAAACCCCCCGGTGGCCATCTCCGCGCCGAGTGGGGCGACCACGGTACGTTAGCGAGAAGCGCCAACCGTAATGCCGCAGCCGCCCGGTGCGCCTCCGAGACGTATTTGTCTCGGCCGTCTCGGAGTGTGTAGGGGGCGCAGTTGCGCCCCCACTAGCTTGGTTCGGGCGCCCCGGTTGTGGGTGGGCGCCCGCGACGTACACAGGCCACAGTGCCGCCGCCCCTCTCGGGGTCACTTTCAGTGAGGGCGCGCCGCCCCCGCAGCGCGCCTAGCGACCCCAAGAGCCCCTTTGAGTCGTCTTTTACGACAGGCAGGGGATACCGTGGTGGGATTCTAACGCCCCCTTGCCACAGGGCAAAGGTTTCTGATACCCACGACACAAGACTTGTATTTTAGTGTGGGGTTAGAACTATGTATGTGACTGTTAGGTGAATTTATTTATTGACGATAAATACTGAAATTTAAAAGATAACTAAATACTATATAATAAATAAATAAATAATAAATAAATACACCCAACAGTATATACATAGTTCTGATCCCACACTAAGATACAAGTCTTGTGTCGTGGGTATCAGAAACTACGAGAGACTTTTTGGTCTCACATACACCCAGACCCGAAACAAATACTTGTGGATCACACAAACATTTGTCTCGGTGCGGGGATCGAACCCGCGGCCTCTCGTTTCGCAAGCTGGTGTCTAGCCAACTGCGCCACGGGGCTGTCAATATGTGTTGTAGTTGTTAAAATATTCTTTACAATGCGGGATCAGAGGCAGCCTGCAGCGCAGTAAATTGCGCCATGCAAAATATAAATACAATATCTATAGGAGCAAATTATGTATCGTAAACATTGCATATAGTGGAATATTTGTACAGCTATCGACGATAAAATGAGGGCAAATGATTTACTATGGGCATTCTCGAGGGCCTATTAAGTTCAGACACGCAGTCAGTGAGCCGTTGAAGGTCAGATGCTCATGTTACGCCGCTTCATAATACCTACATGAGAGTTATATTTACTGACTATTGAAATACTGAATAAAGTAAATAGAAGTCGAATGATCTCAATTTAGTTAGACGGTCAATATCTTCAAATGTTAAATGTAATAAATAGCCGACCTTTAAAACAATTTTACCTTAACTCCAACTAAAGCCGTAAACATTGACTTAGATCGATGGATATAAGTTCATATATATGTTATGTATCAATATTCATTATATTAATATCATTGGAAATTAAAACGATTGGCTATTTCATTATGAAGAACCATCTAATGCTGTCTTTGAGAATATTGTATTTAAAATATTGTGATCGATTTTATAGGTACGTTTACGACAGGCTGTTTTATTCTGTACACGTGCAACCAACATTCACCTTTCCTGCTCCTTGTAGCTTTTAACACTATAAATTGCTTGGTAATGACGGTATGTAGGCTATTGTCTGCATATTCAACATACAGATTGTAATTTTTAATGAGACCCGTGTTAGTGCGTGACTAATTCCAATTCGCTTCTATCCGCCAATGAACTTAATAAAAATGTATTCATTCAAATCATTCGGTGTGTTGTATTCACTCATGGCGTCGATTTTACTTTTTATATGATAAAATCGCATTTATTTATCATTCCTATTATTTCATTGAAAGGGGGTGAAACACCTGAAAAGGAGGAGAAATAATGTTACTGATAACTTGTACAAGTATGCATACGAAGTAAGTACTTAACTTTAAATGGCTTATAATTTTAGAGTTTTGCTTATAAGTGCCATAATTGTTAACAACGTGTCAAGTAACGCAACAAGTCAGAGACATTAACGTCAAAAAAGACATATGCCCTAAATTAAGGAGAGCCCTTCGAGCTAGGGTGCGTCAAGGTAAACCGGCACGAGTGTGAGCGCCACAGAGTCTGCGGCCGCGGCCGACCCGCGCCTCCACGCACAAGTACCTAGCATGCTGCCCACGCAACCGATCGGCCTACGCGACTGTGCCGCGTTCATAAATGTCTACGTGTGATGCATAATAATCCATAATCGTGATTCGCACGCACATAGGCACGTAAGAAACGTTGTCAGGTAACGCCATCTTAAAATGTTCATTCGAAACTCGAATCTCGAGTTTTGGGATCGGTAAATGGGTGACAGACATAACGGGTACTGGTTTCCGATTGGCGTATGCGATCATTGGCTTCGGTAACTTAAAACAACTTGAAACGCATAGATGGCAAACAAACGACTATAACTTTAGAAGGGTGTTTTTTTACAAATAAAATGTAGGTAGGTACCTACTTACGACATTATCGGTACCTATTGCAAAGAGAATACATTTCGCAGTCGATACAAAAACACTGGTCAACAACTGAAATAGCCGTTAAAGGACTTCGCACGTCGTGTTATCGGAACCTTGAGGTCAGGGGGTGTACATCTCATTATAATAATTATCGTGTGGATAGCGGATCTGCGCGCTTGGTGGAACAAGCTCGACGCAAGTGAGTCACCGGGTCCGGGCGGTGATCGTGATACCGCTCACGTTTGTCGCCACGATAGCAACTGCCACTCCGAAGCTAAAGACGTAATAGTTTCACTTATAAAAAATCGCTGTCTACCTTTACAACATCCTCAGATTTGATTATACAAAATTTCCCAACACAGCGTTCAGTGGAAGCATGAACGGAATTTCTACTGTCACATTAGAGCGATTTATTCAAAGATGCACAATGTTGACTTGAAATCTCAAAGTTTACGCAAAAATTCAATTCTGTATTAGACTAAAGTCAATTACTTTCATGGATTTCATTAATTGATAAGAAAATTAATGACCAAAAATATTACACAACTTATTTCTGCAATCATGTATGGTACAGTCGTAGGGTTGAGTATTATAATTACATTTACATGTAAGTAACTATTTATATTTGACTCTGACTTTTCCAAGATAGGTAGGTACTTATGTATGTATTGTATAAATACTGTGTATTCCCAATGAATTATCACGCACTTTAACTGTTTATAAAACCACGTATGGAAATCTGCACACTTAAAAGTTCTCCGAAAAGAATCTTTTAAGTATGTAGTCCACTTGCCACCATCCCGCACTAAGCCAGTGGTAAACTTATATGTATGTTACTAATCCTTCTTAATTGTAGAGTTGTCCAGCAATGGAACGTATGGGCTGATATAAAACCTATTTATTAAAAAGTACCGTAAGAAAGTTTGCTACTACTTCACGTTTTTTAATTGCAGATGATTGTACTGGTTTGGACTATCCTGCAGTAAAACCAATAGAATACAAAAGAAACCCGGCACCAGATGGCCACAGGTTATGTATCAAATATTATTCGTACTAAGAAACTCGTTTCACTGCACAGCATATCATGCACTTAAAAAATACCTGCTTACTCATCATATCATAATCGTTACATAATTAATCATAACTATTCTATACAGTGTTTTGCTTTGCTCTGTTTTATTATGCACAGCATAGTTTTATGCAACTTTTATGAAAAGTTTATAAATGTAACTTATTTATATACATACATAAACTCACGCCTGTAGGAGAGCAGCAAGAGGGTAGGCAAAGGTGCATTTCTGCACTCACTTTTCGCCAGGTACCTATGTATCAGTCCCACGTAATAGGGGGCGAGCCTATTGCCGTTGTTCGAGCAGATTTCCAGACTCCGTGCTGCTACTGAGAATTTCCTAAAGGACAAACCCGATAACACTTTGCCCGACCCGGGAATCGAACCCAGGACCTCTAGATCGCACGGCACATACTTGTACCGCTTGATCACGAGGCAGTCTTTATAAATAGGACCACAATAGGTCATTTAAGTATTAATATATGAAAATGAAAACATGACATCTATAATAATATTAGCAGCCACTATTTGCTCTTCTCAGTCTTAGCACTATCGGAGAATACTAACAGCTTTCCTATCGTAAAAAGCCAACACTTGCTCTCTCTAAACTTGTTATGGGAAAAGCATTTGCTTAAGGAAATCATTAATTATTTTGAACTAAAATAATTTTAGATGCGGCGTATGTCCAACGTACTTCCAAAAAATCTGCGCATTTAATTTTGGAACCAATGACACGTACATATTTGATAACCATTGCGTTATGGACCTGTATAATTGTATGGAAGGAACAGGTACTGGACACTTTTCTTCTTCTTTTATGTTTTTAACTTAGAAAAATAATCGAGACTATAAAAATCACCACAATTGCCTGCTTCTCTGCCTTCAGAGACAATGATTAGGTATTCCGATATTTATTTGGGAGCAGTGAGATTACCCTCTAGGAAATAATTTTTACTTTAACATCCATGATAAACAATCTACACAATGTTGCTGCCTGCTGGCAACAAGAATTTGGATAAACTAGAAGTTGCATCTTTTCCCCTGTTCAGACAAATGTTTCATTTGGGTATGATAAGGCTACGCTTCGTAGTTTCTGATACACACGTCCTAAGAAACCTTACTTTATTCATTTCGTAAACATTGTCTTTCTTGATGTCACGCTCTGATGATTTAATTCATGAAATACAATATTCAGCGAATGCCCGTTGATTTTGGGCGCCAGCAGTGATAAGGCGCGACGAAAATTCATCACATTAAAATGAATACTCACCTGTATCTACTAATATGGAAATGAGTAATTTTTTTGTGAAATAAAGAAGCATTCAGAATGCAGTGAATAATGACTGTACATGACGCATAATTTTAATAAAGGTATCACAAACAAAGAAAACTAACCGATGACGACATCGAGTCTGATAAATGGGATTTATTTTAACGTACGTGGTTTTTAATCGCCAAATCGAATTATTTAAATGAAACTATATTGTTGAATGACGACCGTTCTATAATTTAGAGGGGTTGCGGTTGTTTATTCGAGTCTCAGTGATGAAGCTACAATGAGACCAGATGCAAACCGAGAAATCGCAATATCAAACCTGCGTGAACGATTTGATCGTTGGATTCCTAAATATTTATTTGGTCGAATATTGTGAGACCAAAAATTATCAGTAGTTCCTCCATGATATCATATTGGACTGATGCTGTGTTCATTATCGTTTGCTTAATTGCGTCGTGTCTTCTACACCAAATAATCATCATCATTTGTAATCATATTATTATGTCAATATATTGAGGAGTTACAATACACCAGTTAATTTAATGCCCAACTATTGGACATGGACCTACTCTACCTTAATGATACAAAATTTTAAAATGGGATGACATCAGTGACATTAGTGTCAGCAAATAAAAACAAAATAAACAAAGATTCAAATTTATGCTTATATTTATAATTTCAGAATTTGTCCCGCTAAAATACGACCATTGCGTGTACTTTGGCAACTTCGCATACGTACACGGTTTTAAATACGAAGATGAAGACTACGGCGAAGATCATATCATCGTTAAAAATACTCAGAAGAACCCCGATTTCATTAGATAATAGCAAACCCTCCAACGTCTCGACAATTTAAAAAATAATACTTGCTCTTATTAATTAGTAATCTTACTTCATGTTAATTCATGATATTTCGTACTTATTAGCTAGTGGCTACATACATACTTATTAAGCTATATAAATAGCCTTTGATAGCCAAAAAGATCTATTAATAAATTAGGTAATATATGTGAAACACGTAGGTGATAACTAAAACACAAATGCAACTCCGTTTTGACAAATAACACTTATTGAATTTGAATTTTATTCTTTTGTGAAAGAAGACCTTATTCTTTCATTGCAATTAACAGTTAAATTTTATATTAAAATAGGAAATTCATACACCGCAATAGTGTCATTTAAATAGGGTTAATTTTATTCACTATCATCAGTCTACTGATGAACATAAACCCTTCTCTATAGACTTCCAAAGTTAGCTGTTGAAGGAGCCCTGCATATAGCGACGTCGTATAATTTTTCAATTTCTATCTGTAAAACTTCACGTTCACTGAAAAGTGCCAAAGTGAGGGAGCCAAGTTATCCATTTATTGCTTTATCTCTTCTCGGTTCTAGTCACTGCCACCTCAGCATTCGCTATTGCTATGTTGGTAAATTTGGTTCTCCTATGGATCTCTTGTTTTTAGATTCGATTTTATTTGGGAATACTAAGCATAGCTTACTCAGTAACTGAAATTAGTCATGAAGCCCCTAATTAGAGACAGGTCCAACACTATGGTTGGCTCTGTTTTCAGTTATAAGCATCTGTAATAACACTTATACCTAAAATCCTAATTCTATAATAGAGAACAACATAATTTAATTCCTAAGATTTTATGTCTGAGACCACTCCAATCCTAAATCAAGATGGCTTTAGGTCTATGTGAGAAGCAGAGGCTATGTGACTGCCATATGTCCAAGTCGTTTGTAGTCAATCTTGTCGAGCTGGACCAGTGGCCTCAGTTGATCCGCGAAAGCCCTCATATCTTCACCAATCGCGTCTTGTCCTTGCGGTGCCAGTACCTAGAATAAGTATACTTCCATCAGCAAACCTTAATTAAAACCTATATTTCATTTGGAGATATACTAGTTCTGCAATAAGTCATCACTATATATATGCTGGATATATTGGCTGGGTGCGAAGTAGGAGGTGGGGGAACCACGAATCAATCGTAGCGCGCGCCGTGGCCAAAAAGGGAACTTTCGACAGACCAACTGTCACTTTTTACTAGCGAAATGTACGTATAAAACAAATAAACATATATCACGAAAAAAATAAATTATTTCTTTACTTTCTTCTACATTGTTACATTGAAATGGATCGTAATATGTATGTACTACGTCAAAGATTGCAAAAACAGAAAGAAACTGCTTATATTTAAGGTTTTGTATGGCGTCAACGTCACTGATGTCTGACGAATTACATGAGCTTCAATGGTGTGGCTCATATTCTCCTCACACTTCTTTTAAGTCTTGCACATATTGAGCCAAAACTAATTCTTTTCCTTTTTTTGTTGATAATGGTTGGAAAATGATGTCGTGTGTGATTGCTCGGATTTTATAATTAAATAATTTTGCTATGTTTAACTGAAAATACACAAAAAGTCTGCATTATTGACGACAGTCATAAATAATCGTCTGCAATATATATATGAATCGCGTTATTCGGTTAAATTTATTTATTTCTTTACTTACTTCTCAGTTCAGTTCTTAGTTTGTGGCTTTTGCGATATTACCATGCTACTTACTTCTCCTAAAGACAGCTATGAAAACGTCCATGTGTATTACCTGAAGTTTATTAATTGTGCCTTTTTTGAAGGGAAATAAAAAAGGTCAACATTATTATCGACACTATAGATTTACATGATTGAGTAGAATATATGTAAATTACAACATTTCATTGAAATTATTTGTTTGTTTACTTAGTCTTCGTAATGACAGCTAGCCATTTGACAATTCAAAGTCCGCCGTAATTGTAACCGCTAGTTGGCGCTGTCATCGCGCACCCAGCCAATACTTTTACCATTGGTGAAAGTCCACAGTTGCATTTACCAACATAATAAATCATGTAAATTGTTACAACTTAAATTTTTAACTCAAAAACAATGTTACTTTTTCCTTTACTTTCTCCTGCATTAGTAATCATATTTTACCTTATCTAAATACTTCACAATCATCATCATAATCATCAGCCCATATACATATGTTCCACTGCTGGACACAAGCCTCCTCTACAACTTCACAATAGTTTCAATTATTTGATTCAAGACTTGTACCACAAAGGATAAAAAAAACTATACAGCAAAATAATAAATAGCACTGCTTTGGATAATATGTGTCTGTGCTTTATAGTAAATATTAATGTGTCATAGTAATTTATTGATGTTTAGTTTCCTTTCCTGTGAATACAACAAAATTGTAAGACCTCTTTAGGTGTATTCAGATTTATGTTGACTAGGAGTGCATAGAGTGTGTGGTACATGGATTTAGGATTGTGTGTTGCTATATCCATGTTACATGACTTTTGTCATGAATAACATTTCTTTGTTAGGGTACCTCATAGAACAACAAAATTGCTTACAGATAATTCCACTAAGTAGCTTTGTGATATAGGTTCAGGTGGCATGGAGCTCTGGGGAATTTTAAACACTTTTGCAACTGTTATCTTCATCCGACCTTTTCTGAACATGTATCCTGAAAATGACGAATTAATAGTTTATTAGTAACAAAAACATTTGAAGTACTAGTTGATTGTCCTTCAATTTTATAATAAAAGCCTTACTTATTTTGTAATAATTACATTTTTCTTAACTAAAAATTATTCTGAGTTGCATCCTCTAACCCCTCATTATACAGATGAGCCAGAAAAATCATTTATTTTGCTGACATTCAAACATTTCATACACTTTTATCAATTATGCAAGCTCTGGACTTCATCCTCTCTCAATATGCTTAAATGTTACATTATTGTACTATGAAATAAAATATAAATAGAGCACCATTGGCTAGCATGTTGAATTACCCATGACAGGAATCACAACTTTTTTTTTTTTCCATCTGCAATCAGTTGCAAGACTATAAGCAGATTTGTTGACCGACTATGGCTGTTAAGCGAAAAGACCAGTGTCTTGTCTGCCTTTTCAGAGCACATCCTTCCTTTTTAGCCTTTTTGCCATAAGAGAAGGTTTTAAGAGGTCATTAGCTAAGACATTTGGATGAGACGCAAGCCATTCAGCATGTTTTGCTTTGAAGTTCTCGAGTATTAGTGCAAAGTGAAAGATAAACTTCCGCATTCTCTTTACTTTACCATCAAATCCTTTCTTGAAGACAGACTTTTTCCAGTGAAACTCAGAGATGCTAGATCTACACTTCGACAAATAAAAGCTGGCATGCCGCAGGGTTCAGTTCTCGGCCCTGTGCTATACAATATATATACCTCTGACCTACCGGTAACTGAAGACGTAACCGTTGCAACATACGCTGACGATGTAGCCTATCTCGCTAGTGATGATCTCCCAATGGTGGCCAGCAATAAGCTTCAACTCCTACTTGACAAGACCTATTTATGGATGAGAAAGTGGCGCATCCAGGCTAGTGCTCAAAAATCAAACCACATCATGTTCACCTTGAGAAGGGGAAACTGCCCACTTGTCAAATTTGGCAATGGTGTAATGCCGGCTAGTGAGCATGTAAAATACCTTGGCTTTAACCTAGACAGAAGGCTTACCTGGGCCTATCACATCAAGAAGAAACGAGATGAAATCAATTATAAGTTCCGAAGCTTGTACTGGCTTATGGGTAGAAATTCTGTTTTGTCTGTTGATAACAAGTTACTGATTTACAACGCCGTGCTAAAACCAATCTGGACCTACAGGATTGTACTGTGGGGCTGTGCCAGCAAGAGTAACATTACGTGCATCCAAAGGGTTCAAAATAAAATTTTGAGTACCATCACAAATGCCCCGTGGTTCTCCAGAAATGACGAGATCCACGAATATTTTAATGTCCCGACAGTAAAGTCAAAAATCGTGAACTTCAAAGCAAAACATCACAACAAAATAACACCTAACAATTACATGACATATGGCCGAATACTGAAACGCTACTTAATCTGAGGGCGACTTATATTTATGTGGGTGTTACAATTTAAGCAGTATATACTTAAAAATATAATGTAAAAGAACTTTTTGTGGTAATGTTGACATTTATGGAAATTTAAGTGGGCATTAGTTAATCACAGTCTTTAAACCGATAAATGATGTTTCAGTATACCGCTTAAATTATAACCGCCACTTAAATATAAGTCGCTCTCAGATTAAGTAGCGTTTCAGTATTCGGCCATTAAAATGTTAAATAAGTAAGTCATGATGGCCTCGAGGTTTAGGCATGCGGTCGAGAATCTCGACGGTCGCGGGTTCAAACTCCAGGCACACACCTCTGACTTTTCAAAGTTATGTGTGTATTCTCAATGAATTATCACATACTTTGATGGTGAAAGAAAACATCGTGATAAAAACTGCACACCTAAAAGTTCTTAGGAATTTCTTAGGTGTGTAGTCCGCCAACCCGCGCTAGGCCAGCGTGGTGGACTAAGGCCTAAACCCTCTCAGTTGTAGAGGAGGCCTGTGCCCAGCAGTGTGATATATATGGGCTGATGATGATGATGAAAGTGTTAAATATCTTAAACAACCTGCAGGATCTATCCTATAATGCCTTTAGAGAATACAAGAGTTAGTGTATGTATGTATGTAATCTGAAGGAATAGATATATTTTGAAAATAAAAAAAAATCTTACCTTTTACGCTATATTCGAACTCTATCCTACATCCAAGCTCATTGAGAAACTCTATTAACATTCCGCTGCATGCAATATCCAAACTTGACCTGACCACTGTTGGTCTATTCTTGTCTCCCAAATCTGGTTGACCTATATACCGTAGCTGGTAGGGCATATCACGGGCATCTAAAGCTTTGCGCACTCGCAACATAAGTGGAGCTGCCTAGAATGGACAAACATTGGGATTTAATGCAAATTCTTCTCTCATATACTTTTTGTAATAAATATATTTTGCGTTAGTAAGTACCTGTTGGTTAGGGTCTCGTAAACTGAAACACACTTCCTGATCATCAAATGTTTCTGGTCCAGCATCTACATTGTCACAGAGTCCCCGAAGTCTATGAAGCAAAACTTCCACTGCTGAGTCTAGCACTGAACCCTAAAAAGTATAAAAATCACAGTTATAAATAAAACATACAATAATTGTAATTATTTCATTGACTAATTAACATACCTGAAGTAAATATTCCTGATTTGGGATAATATTTGCTTTTAAGGCTTGTGACAAACTATCTGTGGCCGTTATTGGCGCTGCGTTTACAGCCGACATTATTAATTATTATGTGAATAAACTAAATTAATCTAAGAAACCTGTAAATTTTGTAAAATCAAAATCACGTACAAAACACATTAAGTTAACTATATTTTTAAGATTTTTCCTTTCAGATTAGGCCAAGGTTTTATAGACATACAGTCTCAGCATTAGTAATTTTATTTACTTCCCTTCTTTTATCGGTATTAATGTTATTAATTTTTAATGCAATAACAAGAAATGCACATATTCCTAATTTTTCTTTGTGATTAATATTTACCTATTATTATTATATAAACTTAGGTCAGCCATGATTTTTGTATTTTATATATTTTTTCTTTATGGCAATTAGAACCTTTTAATCTAAAATTGCAACATATACATGTTTAATGTCAATGTGTTCAAATTGTCAAGTTGAATTTGGGAAAGCGCGGGAAACTTCGAGCTTAGTGGACGTGATTTTCAATATTTTTAACTTTTATATTTAATTCTGACTATCAGTGGAGTAATTTGTATATATTTTTTCGTAGTTATTTAGTATATTAGTTTTATTCATTATTAGTTTCATTTAATTCATCATTCTGGTAAGTTTTTTTTAAATATTTAGTAAGGGTTTTGCAAATGAATGATCCGCCTGATCCGGGGGGATTCGTCCCCCCGGCAGGCAATTTCGTAACAATAGATGATACAAACATCACAAATACCAATATCTCCGAGTCGGGAATGGAGACGGACGGCTCAGTTTCGTCCCGTCCTCTCAAACGCAGTCGCCGACATCTCTGTAAAACATGTAATAAAAGAAGGAAAAAACAAGGGGCTAATTATTCACTATCTGATTGTGCCTGTTCCGACCATCTGCAGCCGGAACAATCACAACCAATCAACACAAAGTCTATAATTGAAAAGGAATCTCCTCAGAGCAAGATTCCCGCGCAAACCGTGGGAAGGAAATTATACGATAGGAGTGATAGCGCTCCCTACATTATTCACTTACAGAAAAATATTACTTCGCCAGATGACTCCTCCGTATTGCATCCGCTTGCATTTGGGAAGTTTTTAAAGAAATATAATTTTAAAAATATAATTAATGGCAGTGTGAAAAAAATTGGGAGAAATAAAATTTCGCTGGCTTTCTCGACTCATGTAGATGCCAATTCTTTTATCGACCATGAAAGTCTAAGCAAAAATAATTTTAATGCCTTTATTCCTTCCTTTAATGTAACAAGAATGGGATTAGTACGAGGGGTACCAGCCGAGTGGTCTCCAGAAGAAGTTATTGATAATGCTTCAGTGCCAATAGGTTGTGGTCCAATTTTAAAAGTTAGAAGATTGAATTTTAAAACATTGGTAGATGGAGAGGTTACATGGAAACCATCACAAACAGTGGTGGTTACTTTCGATGGCCAAGTTTTGCCAAAAAGAATTTTTGTATGTTACAATGCATTGTCAGTAGAATTATATATTTACCCTACAATCCAATGTTTCAATTGTTGTCGGTTTGGTCATACTAAAATGCAGTGTAGATCCACTCCTCGCTGCTACAAATGTGGACAAAACCATTCTGGACAGTCTTGTAATATCGATGAACATGATGCTTATTGTTGCTTGTGCACTGGCCATCATTTTGCCATAAGCAAAGTCTGTCCTGAGTTGTTGAGGCAAAAACAAATAAAAACTCATATGGCGCAGAGTTCTCTGTCTTACGCAGAGGCTAACAAACTGGTCCCACCATGCACAAAATCTTATGCTGATGCCCTGACATCCCTCCGACCTAAAGCTTTACATGATAGCCCTCCCATTTTTAACCAATTATCCAACAGCCAGTCTGTAAGTTATAAAAAAACTATCTTCCGCAAGCCTCGTTCATCGCCTACAGACCATGTTCACGGATATGACAAGGAAGCCCATAAAGCTATCATTAAAGATTTCTCTATGCCTCAACCTTCAAACGGTTGTGCATACAATACCAGCAACAGTCAACCTGAAAATGTAAATGATACACAATTTAACCTGAAGGAATTTATTACTTGTTTATTTAAGCTTTTTACTAAATTTAATGTCTCACCGTCCAACGTTGCCCCCCTTCTGGACCTACTCCCACCTATTTTAAACAATGGACAATCAGTCAACAAATATAATTCAGTGGAATTGCCGCAGTCTGATTAATAAAAAGTCTGAACTTATTTATTTAATTAATACACATAAACCTTTTGCATTTGCACTATCTGAAACTTGGTTAAAATCAAATTATGTTTTTAAAATTCATGGATACATAACTGTGAGAGAAGATAGGTCTGATGGGTATGGTGGTGCTGCTATACTCATTAAAGATTCTATCCCCTTTTCCAAAATATCTTTACCTTCTCACAGTGAACAAATATCAATTGTTGCTGTAACTGTAAATAATACTTCTTTGGTATCTATTTATATATCTCATCCTTCCTCTTCCATACTTAATGAAATTAACATTCTTCTTAAATACATTCCTAGACCTCTTTTATTACTAGGTGACTTTAATTGTCACCATCAATCATGGGGTAGCTCTATATCCACTTCTTATGGGGAAGACTTACTTGAAATATTAGATAGACACAATCTCTGTACATTAAATACAGGTGGTCCAACTCGTCGCAGGGATCCTAACCATTCTAATCAAAGTGCTATAGACCTCTCTATCTGCACTCCTAATCTTGCATCTATTCTTTCATGGTGTACTCTAACTTCTACATTTGGGAGTGATCATTTTCCAATCATAATTTCTTACCCATTACCAAATACAAGTACCCAAAAGAAAAAGTCCAACATAAAATATAAACTCCCACCCAGATGTAGTAGTGTCTGGGAAGTTTATAAAAAAAAGGTTGACAGTCTTCTCTCATCTCTACCTATTGTGACTGATGGATGTGAGCATGATTGTGCTGAAACTTTAGCCCTCACATTAATTTCCGCTGCAGATGAAATATTTCCTATTAAAAAAAATTCTACCGCCAGAAACCTTCCTATGCCACCTTGGTGGGATTCTGATTGCAGTGAAGCTATCAAAAAACGTAAAAAAGCTGAACAAAAATACAGCAACAACATGACACAGGAAAATTATACGTCACTCTCATATATAATTGCACAAACACGTAAGCTTTTCAAAAAGAAAAAAACTCAGGGTTGGCATAATTTCTGTGCATCAATTTCTCCTAACACCCACCCTTCAGTTGTTTGGCGTAATATTCGAAGGTTTAGATCAGCTTTATCCAATTCCTCTTCTTCTCATATTCCTGATATGTTGGCCAATGACTTTCTTGATAAACTTGCTCCTCCCTGGGCTCCAATTAATATCACTCTGCAACTGTTGCCTCCTTCTGATACTTGTCAAACAGCATCACCATTAAATCTCCCTTTCAACCTTAACGAATTAAAGGGAATTGTTGTGAATACCGTGGATTCGGCTCCCGGCATTGATGGTATTCCATATTCCTTTTTTTCTAACATGAGTGATAATGCTCTTAATTATTTCCTAGATCTTATTAATTCTATAATTAAATCAGGGAATATCCCACGACAATGGAAGCGGCAAATAGTGTTGCCAATCCTTAAACCACATAAAACTCCATCTGAAATTACTTCATATCGTCCTATTGTATTGTCTTCGGTATTAATTAAATTAGCCGAACATTTAATAAAAAACCGCCTAGAGTGGTATGTCGAAAATAAAGGGCTGTTGGCAGATTCCCAATATGGTTTCAGAAAGGGCAAAAGTACTGTAGACTGCTTAAGCATTTTTACGTCCCATGTCCAATTAGCTTTCATAAATAACCGTTCCATTGTAGCTGTATTCTTAGATGTTAATGCGGCCTATGACAATGTACTCCCGTCAATCCTGCAACATAAATTGCGCTCTCTTGAGGTGCCTATTAATATTTCTAATTTTATTCATAATTTATTAAACGATCGCTCAATAATTTTAATGTCTGATAAACAGCTAGATCGTGTTGTCTGGAGAGGACTCCCGCAGGGTTCTGTCCTGAGCCCGTTATTATATAATATATTTACTTATGATTTGGCCTCCTACATTAATAGTAATAGTGATGTTCAAGTTTTACAATATGCGGATGACTTACTGTTATACTATTCTTCCGATTCCATTGAGCACTCTTGTTCTGTTATTAATTCTGCTTTAACTTCCCTAAAATCTTGGCTGACCACCAATGGGTTAGATATTTCCCCCTCTAAGAGTGCAGCCGTTTTATATACCCGTAAGAGAAATCCGCCTGTTATTAACATCGTCTATAACAACTTTGTCATCCCGGTTAAAAATAATTTCAAATATTTAGGTGTCATTTTAGATTCAAAACTTTCTGGTGCTCCTCATTGTGACTACGTTATAGAAAAGGTTGAACGCCACTTAAACATGCTGAGATGTTTGTCAGGCGTATGGTGGGGTAGTCACCCTTTCTCGCTAAAGCTTATATATAATGCTATAATCCGAAGTATTTTTGATTATGGTATGTTTCTCCTAGAACCGGGTAATGTAAATTCTTTTAAAAAAATAGACCGCTTACAGTCTAAAGCTTTACGCATTATAGCAGGGGCAATGAAATCTAGTCCGATTAATGCATTACAAGTAGAATGTGGGGAAGCTCCGTTGTACTTGAGAAGGCAATTTCTGTCCGACAGATATGTATTTAAAATTTCACAATTTTCAAACCATCCTCTCTTTCCAATACTCGATTCTATCCAAACCTTTACTCATGCTTCTAACTTCCCATACAAATCTCTTCCATGTTTAATTAAAAGTTATCAAAAATTCCTGTCTCTATCTGCTCCCACTCATCATTCTAATAAACTCCCCATATTTAACAACACCTATGACTCTTTAGTCTATTGTCCTAAAATAATTTACAACAGTATTAATAAAATAAATCCTAATATTAAAATTGAGTTTAACAAGTTTATTTATGAAAATTTTGAGGATTTCCACCATTTATATACAGACGCATCCAAAATCTCTCCATCCCAATGTGTAGGTGTTGGGGTTTTTCACTCGCAATTCAAAATTGTACGAAAAATTAAGCTTCCTAAAGAATCTTCTGTCTTCACAGGTGAATGTTTTGGTCTACTAAAGGCGCTTGAATATGTTCTCATATTTAAACTTAATAAAGCCATTATATTCTCGGACTCCTTAAGTGCCCTTCAGGCTATTGTTAAATTCCCTTTTAAAAGCAAAAATATGTTACCAATTATATTTGAAATAAGAGAATTGGCATTTAACTGTTTTCTAAAGGGCTACTCTTTAAATTTTTGTTGGATTCCCAGCCACAGTGGAATCCATGGCAATGAAGTTGCTGATAGACTTGCCAAAGAAGCGGTGCAATGTGGGGATTTGTTCCCTTTTAAAAATTACAGTCTTGATCTTTTGGCGTTGCCAAAAATGTACTTAATGGATTCTTGGAATGAGGCTTGGTGTTCCAGTTGCATGACAAAGGGACGTTATTACTCCTACGTACAACCACAGATTCCAACAAAGCCATGGTTTTGTAAAGCCAAGTTTGAAAAGATGGAGACTTCCATTTTAATTCGCATCAGACTTGGGCATACTTGCTCTCCAGCCCATCTTGCGAGATTCCATATATTAAACAGCCCCATGTGCTCGTGTGGACTTGATGTCGGAGATATAAATCACATTTTGTTCTCATGTCCAAAATATAATCATCTGCCCTTTTTCAAAACCCTAATTGACCTTCGTATTCCTCTTCCTTCTTCCATTATTTCCCTTCTTAATTCTAATGACATACTTGTATATAAATGTATAGCCTCATTTTTCATTAGTAATAACATAAAATTATAATTAATACTACAACGATATTCATCTTAGCCTTAGTACCTAGTAATGTATATATAGGATAAATATTTTGTATACTATGTTTTTTTCTATTACTTTTTTTCCCTTCTTGACGTTTAGTATGTTATACCTAAGCTCCCTGCTGATAGTTTTTAAATCATAATTTACTTTGCCTTATTTCCGGTTTATTTAAATACAGTTTCCTTACCTTTATCCAAAGTCCTACCTACTCACTTATAGCTGCTCCTACCCCAAAATGACGTCCTAAGAAGCTGTCGATTAATATATAAATTACTTGTCTTTGGCTAGATGCACAAGATGTGCGGAGCCATCAGAAGAGAAAAAAAAAAAAAAAATTGTCAAGTTGAAGTCAATTGACATTTGGCATTTTGGATTTTTGTTTTCAAAACAGAAAAATTGCCTTTTTTATAGGTATTTATTTTTACGATAAGTTTAATTCTATAGTATAATATGACTGGTCATGTATCAATAAGGTTAGCCTCTGAGAGGGTGAACCATTGCGTGGCTTCACTCAATGAATTACCTCGGTTTTATACCCCCGGCGAGGTTATAACTGGCACGCAAGATTTTATGCGGTATGTATTTATATAAAAGTGTACGAAATAATTATTTATACTTGTTGTTAAGAGAAAAGTCATGAAATATAAATTACAGTGGCCATGGAACCTACATTGAAGACGACAGTCTTAAAGCTTCAGTTGCAGGGGTTATGCAAAAAGTAAATAAATTGATTTGCATACGACCTTTGAAAAGTCGCTATGTTGGTGAAATTGGTGATGTGATTGTGGGCCGCATATTAGAAGTGCAGCAGCGGCGATGGAAGGTTGAAACTAACTCACGATTAGATTCATTTCTTCAGTTATCTTCTGTGAATCTACCAGGTGGTGAATTGGTATGCATTCCATTATTTTCTCTTTTGTTTATTGAATTCATATTTACCAAAACTTTTTAAGGCTCTTTAGATAGAAGTGAATTTTTTTTATTTTTTCTTAATTTTTTAAGAGGCGCAGATCTGCAGAGGATGAACAGATGATGAGGAAACATTTGCAAGAAGGTGATTTGATCAGTGCTGAGGTGCAGAGTGTGTTCTCTGATGGTTCACTTTCATTGCACACTAGGAGTTTGAAGTATGGCAAGGTAATTATTAATTTTTAAGGCTAATTGGTTATCTGAAGATTACCTAAGTAACTATTATTATCCAAGTCATGTTACCCTTACGGTGCAAATGCACCAATCATTTAACTTACATTGGAGTGAATATTATTATATGTTTTCTTGCCAAGATTTTTCTGTAAGAACCCTTTTTGAATGGGAGATATGTAATTTTTTACTTTTTTATTTATCATCATAATGTTTTGTTAAATTTATTGTAAATGCTAATGTTTGGATACTTATTACAAAATTAGCTGTCTTGAAGGCCAGCTAGATTTTCTGTTATTCAAAAAAATCTAATGTTACAAGTTGTTTTAGCTGTCCCAAGGGATTTTAATTAAAGTTTTTCCATCTTTAATAAAAAGAAGAAAGAATCATTTCCATAGTTTGGCTTGTGGTGTGTCTGTTATCATAGGCAACAATGGATACATATGGATCAGTCCTCAAAAGGAAGATATAATTGTTGCTGACAATAAAGAAGAAATACAAAATTATGAAATGCAGGTAAGAATTACTTATTGTATTATATCGGTAAATCAGTATTGTGGGTGTTCATGGGTGGTGTTGACCACATAACATCTGGGGGCTCACCAGCTCATTTCCCATAAAATATTTTATTTGAATCACTCATAATTTGTTATTATTTAGATGTTTTATTTTTTCAGCCTGTAAGCATATCTGGCAGAGAAACAATGGCAAGAGTAAAGAACTGTATATCAGCACTAGTTGCTTCAAAGATGATGCTTGATGACACAAGCATTATGTTTGCTTATGAAGAGAGCCTTAAGTATGATACAGTGAAAGAGATTCTTGATCCAGAGGCAATGCTTGATATTGCATTCCTTACTCAACACAGAATAAATGAATTTATTGAAGGTTAAATATATTATAGTATTAAAGCTTTGCAGAATTAGAAACAGTACATTTTATTTTTCTATAGATAGATAGATAGATAACTCTTTATTGACACCCACATTTATACAGTAATTTACATAGATTTTAAAAATAAAAAATTTAAGTGGAACAATAGGCGGTCTTATCGCTGAGAGCGATCTCTTCCAGACAACCTTTGGATGGAATGTAAGAAGGCAAAGTATGTTTAGGGGTATACATAAGTATATAAAGAAAAAAAAGAAAAAATAATAATGAAATATAAATAAAATAATAATAAAACAGCTATTCTATATATTTTGTCTTTATTCCTTTTGTACTAAAATGCTATGAGCTGGTATAAGACAACAGTGTGATAATTAACCCATTATTTAATATAACATCTAATAGTTTATTTTATCCCTGAGGAAATATTTAATTTCCTTTTAATTTAATAAAATATCTGCCCTATAATTCCTTTAATCACGCCCTATGACAACTTTATAGAGCTCCCAACAAGATTCAAAAATAAAACTACAATAGTTTATATCAATTATGTACTTGTAAAATATAATTTATATTTGGCTTGTGACTTTAGTCCAAGTATATGGTTTATTTACATAGTTTAAGCAACCATTTGATTGGACAGATTGCATTATTGAAATAGTATTTAAATTACAATTAAATACTGTAAACATATATCTAAAATTACATAAACTCTATTACAAATAGAAATAAGTATCAAAATGATCTATAAATCACAAGAAGTTTTCAAAACTATGAAGACACTTATGACAATAATTTTAAAAAAGTTATAAAATTAGTGTAATTGAGTAATCTCACAACACGCGAATATACAATTGGCACGAGTTTTAATAGTCCTTATTTTTCTTCGAGATTATTCTCATCAGCTTTTTAGACATGAAGTATGGTTTTTCCTCAGAGCCATCATTTCTTTCGCAGTCTTCCACTGTAACACAAATATTGTTGTATAATAAAAGCCAGGTCACAAAAAAACGCTTATAAATAAAATATTTCTATTTTATTTACATATAGTTTGAAATTTGAATGAGAACTAAAATCAAATAAATCATCAACCCAGCAGTCACATACTCGAACCCACTTAAAGTCTTTAGTCATGGGTACCAGAAAGTAAGGGATGTTTCACAAACACCAAATATACGAAAAAAACATTTGGGAATCAAAACATTTTTCTTGAAATGAATTTAATTCTAGTTTAACAGGTTGTTGTTCAACCAACTGCGCCATGGAGTTGTTCTTAATAGAGACATACAGGTCGCTTCCAAAATTTCCTCGTGGAATTCTTGTGGGTAGTCCACCCTTCAAATAAATTGTGGACACCGGCTGCTTTACAGCAGATGGAGTTGTCGTCATAATATAATATGAACAGAAAAAATAAAATAAAGAATACATACGGAAGCAAAGGAACAACGTGTCGACTGCCATGGCGTACACATTAAAGAATATGGTGCAAACTATATAAGTAGCAATGCTTAGGATAATAGCTGGAATGTAATTGTAGTGGAGCTCCGAGCCTTGAGTAACTTCATACACAAACTTCCATTGTAGCAAATAGTACACAGCGAATCCGACGCCAACGGATATTAACATCTTCGACAAGAAGAAGATGAAGTCCATGACCTGTTGAAATTAATCAAATCGTAATTAAATCGTATACCTAATTACAACAATGGGGCTATATATCTAAATTGGTAGATTTTATTCAATTTCAAAAATTTTACCATAATTTGTACAAATTTAATCATAATTAACTTTAATAAACACATTCCTTAACAATTGAATTAAAATAATAAATTACCTTGTCAAGTACGACGACCCTTATAATATTTCTCATGAGCAGTGAGAAGGCATCTCGTGCGCTCTTGCAGAAGTTATGTCCGTGCACCGCGCACATTATGTACGCGTTCTTGTTAATGAACTTAAGGAAGTTCTCCAAACACCAAAAGAAACATTTGCAGCAACACAATATGGCGCGGGTGCACGGGTTGTCGAACTTTTTCAATTTGTTATCGATGTACTCGAGAATAACGCGTATTACTCTCACGATTGCGATTATTAACGATCCAAATGCGACTGTGCCCAAATGGTATCTGAAATTATTAAAAATATACTCTTATACTACTGTTATATATACATACATACGTCTAAATAGTGGGAACGGTCTCATAAAATTGGTGGAATAAAGTCTACCTTGCTTAGTGCGAATTGGACTTCATGGCCCTACTTAAGAATTTTTACACATAACTTTGAAAAGTCAGAGGTGTGTGTCTGGCTAGGATTTGGACTAGACTAGATTCAACAGATTGCACACTCCATCTCATACAATTTTATTGAATTATTTTTTTACATTTACTCCAGAGTCACAAAGCTGCGTCATACTTTTAAAATATAATTAAAATGCCAATATTTCATTATATGCCTTTTAAAATTTAGAATGTCTAATTAAGAATATTCTCAACTAAATATGATGAAGTTTTAAATAGGCTTAAAGGTAACTGTAAAATATATATTACAATTGCCATGAGACAATGTGAGCAAATCTTACCGGAACGTTTGCGAGATTCCGGACGAGAGCGTGAAGAAAGGCAGGTCCTGTTTGTGGAATGTCCAGTACCACTTCGAGAACGTGCTGGCTAGTATCATATCAGACACGCCGCTGATGAAAAAGAACGTCCAGAAGAATCCCAGCAAATTGACCACTGAAAATAGCATTTATACTTCATAATTAAAGGTGCTCTTTACAGTACCTATACTAGAAATTATCTCGTTTATATTTACATCTATGTACGTTCTACTGTTGAGGATCCCTGTTTTGGCATAAAGTGAAGAGGCCTTGGTCAACCACGCTAAACATATGATTGTAGAATTGAATTATTCAAGAAACTGACAGTTTTTAAATTTTCTATTGTTATATTTATGCCTTGTTAGCTACCATGATGATTGTTCAAGTTGAATATACAGCGTAAACTTCATGTTACGTCACTCGATTTAATGACAAACTCCCTAAAGCTCTACATCACATGGCTTTGATTGGTTTATCTTGCCTTCCAGACAATGATTTTCTTCTCTCCATTTAACGAACAACTCTCTATAAAGCCATAAAATGGCTTATCCCTTCAGTGTCGATACCTATATAGAGTTTACACTGTATTCATATTCACTATTATAACATGATTCGGTGTGTATTGGCACAACGGAAATTATATTTGGGTGAGTAAGTCGTATAATTTTACCTCATAGCTCGTTACATTTTGATTATCAATGACCTAAAAACATTCGTGTGCAGAAACATATACCGCACATGACTTATCATGATTTATGTTACTGAAAATTAAACATTCAGCATTTTTATGATTCAACCTGTTTATATTTTACGCGCGCCATTAAATATGTATATATGTATTATAATGTAGGTATTGATTTCAGCCTAATTCTACGCCATATGCACTAAGTCGTATTAGACCAGAACGGTGCAGATCTTTGTAATCAGTTAATACTTCCCGATTGTGCACATGGCGAGACCATCCCACATTAAAATACAAGTCTTGTGTCGTGGGTATTATAAAGTACTTTGATCTCACAAACACTCATACCCGAAAATATATACCTACTTATTGCGGATCACACATTTGTCACTGGGGATCGAACCCCGTTTTTCCCGTTTCGTAAGCTGGTGGAACAACAATAACAAGGTATACAAACAGTGTAAGTAAGTCACGCTGTGTGGGTTGTTGATCCCGGTGAAATGGCAGATAGCCAGCCGGCATAGCCCGCCACTCACGTCGCGACATTTAGTCGAGAAAATCCCTGGATCGCAGCTTTGGTAATCCTGAAATATAATACAGTAAATCATTTTAGTTACCACGCATTAGACTAGTTTGTGGGAGGAGTGCGTTTAGGACGATATGGTATTATTATCGCACAGAAATCCGGTTTCCAGATGCTCTGTAGCGTATGGTTCAGTGATACATTGTCAGAGGCTAAGTTTAATAGGATATTTATATTTATATCCGTCAGAAGAGAACTTAAGGTATAAGGTCGCGTTCCAAGGATCAGGCATAAGTATGGTAACAAATATGCCAAAATTTGACATAATGCGAGGGATAGGCGACACTATATAGACAGCACTGTTGTTACCTCCAGATGGCAGTGCGTTCACTTTTACTCAACCGCGTGTTTATATTTCGCTTTCATATTAATTCTGAAATCTTTACCTGTATAATATAATTTACCTGCGTATAAACTCCTTCACAGTCGCAAGTGTCGTTACTGAAATTGACGACACTGAATGCCCCTTGGCCAATGGAGAGTAGCAACATGAATACAAACACCCCATATGCGATGACGCCACATTGGAATATCCACGGGAATAAGGGGAAAAATATTGTAGACTTTATAGATGTTACAGCCCTGAAATTATTTATATTTTGTTAATTTTGCGACTAGGGTTAAGTATGGCAATATATAAATTTTGTCATAAAATATGTATGTTCAACGTTCCGTTTAAATTAAATAGGTACAGACTGGTCTTATGTGTTCATTTTTGTACATGATTTCATAAACAACCGAAAACAGCATTAAACAATCTTTTTTGTGAAATAGCTTCATATTTTAAACATGAAAGTTAAGGACAGCATTCTTTCTCCCTCGTACGTACATACATACTAAAATGGCAGTTACGTCAATGCTAATGTTGTGCGTCATTTTTTATTTACGTGAGAATCATTCTAGATTTAGTTTAATTAAGTAAATTATGGGGCAGTTAAGTGAATTATTATTAATTTTAATGGAATAATTAAATAATCAAAGAATACTTACTTACTACCTTCACGAATAAGAGCGGTGGCTATGTGGATCCGGTTTCTTAGGAAAATGACGACGAACAATAGGATGACTAATAAAATTGCAACCACAATTAGTATTACCATCCAGGTCTCTTTCTTACTGAACATAGATTCCGCGTACCCTTTGAGGTTTGTCGTCTGGTATAAACCTACTGGATTATTTTTGTAGTACACGTAGTTCTGATAGCATAGGTACAACACTGAAAGTAGAATATAATAATGTTAATTATTGTTATATGGTAACTAGTTGTCTATGAGGAAATATCTAATAGCTTGGAGCACGTTACGACAGCTATTTCTTTATTTAGCTGTACATTGTTCTTTATACGGACCGGACGATACAATAACTTCCCATTCATTTATAATTTTCGTTTTTATTGTACTTTGTAGAGCAAAACGAAATAATTTGTAGATCAGTTTTTAGATATCTAATTGTAAAGTACTTACATTTTAAATGCATCTATAGGTATATACTTATTCATTTTTAATTTCTTCATCGTTTTTATTAGTGCATTTTTCATTGAGATTTAGTAAGGTTAAAACAAAAATAAGACAATCATTTCTTTAAATACCATTTACATTTTTGGTAGTATTGTAAATACAATAAAATATACATACCGAAGCAAAGTAACGCAATAAAACCAGCTATGGATATCCAGACAACCGGTACTACGACCCAACGCAGTAGCAATATGTAGATGAAGCAGATAATGACGACGAACACCAAAGCGCCAGCCAGGTACCAGCGCGACTGTACTAGGTCTTGAACTATTTGCGCCGACAGCTGACAAAAAAAATATAATAATAAAATTCTGTAACTGCCGTCGGCTGCCTTTAACTAACTGGTCCCAAGTTCGATTTTTGAATCCGGAAGAGAGTTATTAGAATTTTCAATGACAACATTCTCAGTAACAGTAACAGTAAAACGGCGATATTTTTTAAATTTAATTAGCCTTAAGATTCAACATTTGCTATGTTCCTAGGAGAACTCAAAGCTAATGATTACCTATATTTGTAGCGATTATTTCTTAATCTCGCAAATTTATGATAATATTGTTCATATTATCTGAAAGTGTGGTTTCACTTGTCTGTTATGTTGCAATAAGTGCAATTCGTAATTTCAAGGATATTTAGTTTAACCCGTGAAATCTCTCTGCAGTGATTACATACAAGGCCAGTAGTGTTTTAAACGTCGAATATATGTTTTGTACTTAGTAATGAAAACTTTACTGAGAATTTAATGAAATTTAAAAATAAGTACAGAAATTTGCTATATTCGGATGTCGTTTTTCATGCACATTTCCAGGCTGCGTTCTTGGACTCCGAATTTCCTAATGAAAAAAATCTAATAACACTTTCCCGACCCGGGAATAGAATCCAGAACTCGTAGATCGCACGTCATATATTTGTGCCGCGAGACAACAAGGCAGTGAGATTATTGATATCATTAAAAATATAAATTGGAAATCCATTTGCAAAGAGATTAAGAAGGATTTATATACAACACGAAAGAAAATATAACGAAGATGTTTTCATGAGGGGTTAAACAATTCAATTAGCATTTGCCAATACTTGTGATAAAGCATAACAGGATTAGAATTTAACTAAAAATAATATAATATTAATAAGCAGCTGCCGTGCAAATTAGTAAAACAAATGATTACACTCGAAATTATAGATGATATGAACATACAATGATAATGACAACATGATGGAACTGTACCAAACTAAAGAAGGAATGTACAACAGCCAACCGATACATGCATGATGCATACTCTTCTCATTTAAAGCATCAGTCATTATTCCACATTTACCACAGTTTTTCACGGTTTTCGGCTATACCAAAATACGGCTTTTTAACCTATGTGATTTGAGTTTTGAAACGCAGTTCAGCGACTTTTATGTTGCTACCGAACCTACTTTTGAGAAATACTGCGCCTGAAACCTGAATCCTTAGTTTCTGTGACTTAATCAAGGCCTAAGTTTCAGAAGTATATATACCTACCTATCACCGTAAAATTGTAAACGCCGTTAGATTATAATTTATCTCGCGAGATAACGTTTAGTATAGAAACAATAATAACTTAGTTATAGCAAAAATTAAGTCCGATTACTTTAAAAAAATTAAAAACCTTTTTATAGGTGTAATATATGTATTAAACATGTGAAAACATTCCGGAAAGTTGTTACGTTTACACGTTTACAAAATAATAAAAACTTGTACTCTACCTGACCATACGACATGGAGTACGACACCTGTTCGAGCACTTGCTCCTCGCTGAGTCCTAATTCAGTGATTTCCTGTATCTGTGCGATCGCCTCCGTGACGTTCACAAAGCACCGGCCCATGACTGCTCCGCACGGCAGCGTGACCAGCCACCACGATGTTAGTGAATGGATAAGTATTATGTAAGTTATTAGTTTGCTGTGTATACCAGTGTGAGTAAACCATCATGGTCGATTGTTAGTCGGGTGCTCATGCGACATTGATGTGTTAATACGATTAAGAAGCTACTGAACGTGCGTGAGCAAGTGCCAATGTGAGCTGCTACCTACAACATGGGTTTCACGTTCGTTCCTCGTGAAGGTCGTCACCCAAGTAGCGACGATCCAGCCCACATATGTGTCGAGGGCCGTTGCACTGTTGAGCAAAGATTTTTGCGCCTCTTTTGGATGTCGGACGCAGGTGGCGCCGCTGTCGAGTTCAGTCGTTGAACCCTGGCATGGTATGGTCGATAGATCACCGATGCATCGGGATAACACTGGAGTTTTTATTAAATGTCTAGTTGGTGTCACAAGGTTAAGATGCACACGATGGAATAGGTAAACAAGATTTCGCTGGAACACTCATCACTCGTTACTCAAACGGTACCTATATCTAGCGGTTCAAACTAACTATGGGGGAATTAGTAGATCTCAGATCACATTTCTTATTGTTAAAGACATTTCACGCGTCACAAAGGTCGAAAACAATATTTAGAATAGCAAATACCTGCTTGGCTTTGTAAAACGAAACTGGCGCACTTCTCATCTCTCATGTGCTGCATTGCGTCAGTGTAAGTCATTTTGTTGATATTAACGTCGCGGGTGCACACCATGCTGGTTCTCATTTGTTCAAAGTTGCTCGGTGTCAACTCTGTTATGAAACGAATCGTTCTGTCGGGACAATTACTGACGCAAACCTAAAATGTAATGTAGTATCATTATCAGCCCATATACGTACCTATATGGGCAGTGGGACGTCCCATTGCTGGGCACAGGCCTCCTTTTTTTTTTTTTTTTTTTTTTTTTATACTGGCACGGCAAAGTGACCCCATTGCACATGATGGTAAGTGTACCTAATGGAGTCCAGAAAAAGTGCCGACCAGCGAGAGATAATGATCTCCCGTTGGTCGACGCAATCATGCCGGCCGAAAACCTCTTCACCTATCTTACCTCTACCATTGAGAGGGTTTAGACCTTAGTCCATCACGCTGGCCTAGTGCAGATTGGCGGTAATTGGCGGTAATATAGGTCCCGATACACATATGTAGCAGTGGCGGAAATTCCATAGAAGCCCAAAAACGTTACACGTTAATTGTTTAATGTCTACTTTATAATTGTTCACTGTGAATTCAGTATATTGTCATTTATATGTCAAATAAATATTTAAAGCTTAAATATAATTATTATATTAATTTTGTAAGACTAGCTGGGCTTTTGGGATTCTATGAAAGTACCGACACTGATATGTAGGTAGGACAATTTTAAATATTTTACGCTAGAGTGTCATTTGCCTAGAAAAAACCTAAGATGATACAGTTTTACATCAAAATTATTTACCTGCGGTGTAGGACAACCAACTATTGGAGTATCGGGTGAGAGACATCTCGTAATGTTAAAGAATACTAAGTATCTTCTGTCTTCCAGTCCAGAGTCTAAACCACAACGCCGGCCATTAGAGTCTATTGGTGCCAAAAGTTTTTCTATGTTTCCATTTTTCATACCTGCAATAATTAAATGGCGAATCAAATCAATAATCTTAGTTTACTACTTACATACCTAACTGATAAATTAATGCAATCATTTATTGTTTTAAATAGACGAAACTGTTAGTGGGAAAAAGTACAAACTTATTTGAAGCGACAAAAAATATAATTTGTCCATCGTATCAATCGAAATGTGGGTGCAGAAATGCGCCTCTGCCTACCCCTTCGGGGCATACAGGCGTGAGTTTATGTATGTATATATGTATCAATCGGTGTTCATTATTAATACAATATTATTATTAAGTTAGCAATTTGTAAGTAGTAGAGTGGTGACTACGTGGAAAGATATACTCGTAGCTTGGATTGCCTCACTAATGGTCCACGTCGACCAAATCATATGGATCGGGTGACACAAAAGTAAAGCAAGGTGATGCGTGTCATTCGGTAAGTGAAATCTCCGGAGGCCCACTTTGCTGGTGGTACGTACCTATGTTCGTATACGCCCGGATAACGGTAACTACACATAACAAGGGAAAGGCCGCCCTAGTCGCGTTGCAGATGATTGATTCTGTAAACGCAACTAGTATTATACCCGATAAGCCAGTCGCGTCGACATTGTATTTAAACCATAATAAACTTAATATCAAGTCCGGTATGGTTACTGGTCAGCTTACCGTAAAAAAAAAAACAATTTCCCGATCGTAATTGCAGAGATAGGCGTTTTTTTATTGTTGTGATTGTACTTACTGTAGAAACCGACGAAGCCCCATCCTCCGAGGAATATTATGAACACAATGAGCCATATCACGTCGGTGCACGAGCGGCTATGCACAGGCCCGTTGAAATTGGGGTCGTATCGAATTGGTTCTCCTGAAAAAACGATTTGTATGTAGATATATGTAAAAAATGCTACTTAATTAGTTACGTTATGGAAGCGCAGCGTAGGATGTCCACCAACAAGATGGTCCGATGACCTAGTAAAGGTCGCGGGACGACGCTGGATGTAGGCTGCCTCCAACAAGTTACTGTGGAGGTCATTGGGGGAGGCCTATGTTCAGCAGTGGAGTTCTTTTGGCTGATGGATGGATGGATAGATGTACACCTCACTAATTAAGTATATAATACTGTTAAGCATATGAAACTCTTCATAACTAAATAATTTAAGAAGGGTTACAGTAAAGTCTCAACTTTTAGATTTTCTTTTGTGATATTATGGACGGTGTTTACGTTTTTTTTATAGAATTTATCACAATACAGCAGGTAGGTTAATCGTTATATTATTATCTAATTATTATTGAATTTTGAATAACTTACTGGATTCTTTATGAGGAACCAAGCAGGCATCGCAACAACCCATAGTCTCTAACGGTTATCTAACATTTTAGAAACAAATAACCACAAATTTGTTGTAAGACTAAACTGATTATATTGTAGCGTGCCTAATATCACAGACAGATGGCATCAGATATTGGAATCGTCAACTTATTTTTTATCAACGATTTTGATAACACCAGCTCGACCAATGAATTGTCAGTAATTGCCTACACTGTGGTGGATATTTACAAATATATAAACGTTTCGTTGGTAGATAGTGGTATTTGTGTGACCAACTTGTTTTGAAAGTGCATGACTAATTTACGATTCTGTTAAAAAGGTTTTAACAATTTACATTTCGACCGCTTCGTCATTAATAATTTCTAGGTTTGTTAATTTATTTCTAAGGAATAAATGTTTAAATCTGTGTTTTCATTTCTCTGGGTTAGTGTCTATTCAACTAGATCTCGGTGTTATGAATAATAAAAATGATCATGCATCGCATAAAGGCAGGAAGCGTTATCTTTTGTTTGAACGAAATGTGGCTGGCAAAGCGCCATCAGTGAATACATCTCGGAGCGAAACATTTTCATATCCAAATTGTAGTATTTTTAAGAAACCTGTGTGGAGGATAAAGTATGGGTCCAACACAGTTCTGTGTAGTAACAACAGAAGTTAATTGAATGACTCAGAGAAAATACCGGTGACCAATTCATTGTAATGGATAAACTAATATTAGATCGGAGCGAGGTTGCATCCTCAATTCGTCAAATGAAGTAGCATCGCTAGAAACGTGTTGTGTCCTGGTTTCGTTTGTTATCTTTGTTGTCTAATATTTTGGCAATACAAATAAGCTTATATTAACTCCAGAGTCATTTAGGGATACGCGAGGTAAAACACACATAAAGAGTATAAAAAAATTAAAACCCATGAAATCGCATAGATTATATACTCGTAGATGCAGATAGTCAGGTTTTTAATACTTAGAGAATAAATTATAATAAATATAATGTTATCTACTTTATGCAATACTTATGTGATTTGAATTTTGAATATATTTGAGTAAACAATCATAAAATCAAACTGTTATTCTTGTGTACGACACCGTTGCATTTGTAATTATGTTTTCAATATTTTTAGTCTCTCTACAATACTACTTTCCAGTTCATTTTAAATTTTTATCAAATACACATAGTCTTTAAAAGTAGCGAGCTGTGTTGATCATAATCAAACACACTTGGATAAGTTCACACATACGTCACCAATCTTTGGTCTTTTTACATAACACAGGTTTCCACTAAACGATATTTGAATTGTCAATCTATATTTGCCGGCAAATTATATAAATAACATAAGAAATTATATGTTCCTGCTTTTTATACTGGCACGACAAAGTAATAACAACCTATTTGATGGTATTCACGATCCAAATT
This sequence comes from Hemaris fuciformis, assembly GCA_907164795.1. Taxonomy (NCBI): domain Eukaryota; kingdom Metazoa; phylum Arthropoda; class Insecta; order Lepidoptera; family Sphingidae; genus Hemaris; species Hemaris fuciformis. The sequence goes on from OU015434.1 coordinate 5,935,637, forward strand.
TAAATTCCATTTAATGATTATCCTATAGTCTATTAAGCTATTTAGCATATGATGAAGTGCATAAATACACGTCATGTTGTGTCCATAACTGATTCACATGATGTATTATAATAGCAATAATAAACCGTTTCTAACTCACAAAACAAAATTATCGGGAATAGGTGTTATCATTCTGGTGAATAAAAAACGAAATTTGCCTACTGTCCGTTGATTTTTAACCAGATTAGGTAATATAAGTAAACAATTTTTTTATTTCATACAGATAACGCAGGAAGTTTCGGAATCCCACTAAGACACACGCACACAATAGCGTCACTCACTGTACTGTTTTTACCAAGACACCGCGAGTCTTTACCTTGAGGAAATCTTACGTTGCCGCCTTAAGCTGTATACACAATAATATGTGTTACTATATTTGCTTAACATATACAGGTAAATTTATGAGCGAGAGTTAAATACACAACTGCAATTGTTAGCCCTATAACTTTTTTAGGACTGTTTTCCAATGCTACTTATTTCTGACGAAGTTACTCTTTTACGATATCTCGGTATTTCGTAAACTGTGTAAGCCTATACGTAGTACGTACTATACTATACTTATAACGTGGTAAACATTATGAATGAAAACAACTGATAATATTTCGTACATAAAAAACATTTATTTTTTAGATTAACGATAGATATTGTAGTTTCGTTTTCTGTTTACGAAAGTTCCTTATATCACTATAATATAATATCATTATATTTTTACAAAGTTCTATAAACTATAAGCTGAATATGCGAAATCTATGCAATATTTTAAATCAAAGCCACCTTGTACTTATATACAGGTTCTTTGGCTATAATGATGTAGGTACCCGTGTTGATAAGGGCCGAAGTAAGAAACATTACGTAAGTTACATAAATGTTAATTAAGAGTATTGATAAGAATAATATAATAACAATTTACAATCAGAATACCACGTCAAATCATACCTATTTAAACTAACTATGAACTATTTAATTTGTGATTTTAATTTTTCTTTAATCGCCGCGAGATGAGCCACAACAATCGTCAATTTTACGTAATTGATCATTTACAAATGTAATTTATTATTTAAGTTATAGTCAGTCTTAATTACGCGTTTGAGAGCAATTTTTATGTGATTGACAGATCACGGAAGGAAGCAACCATCGCTTTCTTGGATCATCAGCGGTCACTTCTGTTATTGACGTTTCTGCGTGTATTAAAAGTAGAGGGTATACCCAGAAGGAACGATTTTTTTTGTTTTCAGCTTTAAAATTATTTGTAATTTAAATCTTTGTATCGTAACCGCCCAGAGTGATGGACAATTTAAATGAGATGTTTCAAATCAAGAATAAACCGCAGTGACACATAGAACATTTTATATAAATATCTAGCTGTGCCCGCGACTTCGCCCGCGTAGAATAGTGACTTTGGGTAGAATTTTTAATTATTTTGCAAAAAAGACATACACGTATAATACTTTAAGGAGCTATTCGCAGTGTGTCTCACTCGCATTAACTTCAGTTTCACATTTTTTAATGACTCCATCCAAATGTTACATTAGAATAGCTCTAATATTTTGTCTCTTGTCGCAAACTCGTAAATCATACCCATAAACCTTACATATACCCATACAAACTTTCATCCCCTATTCCCCTGTTGGGATGGCAAGCAATTCATCATCATCAGATGAAGTTTGTTTGTATGGCAAGCAATTACTACATATTATTTAACCCTTAAATATACTTTCTCTTTTGTAAGATAAATGTTTTCAAACCATCAATTAGATATCCATCAATTGATAGCCACAATTCATACTTCACTGAAACGGTTGTGTATATGGAAGACACTTTATGTCAATAATGTGTGAATGGCGATGACGGTAACTTTATTTACGTCCGCAGCATAGAACCCACGACCAGTTGATGTTACGTAGGAGCCGCAAATAACACTAATCTTACACAATTTATTTACATTTGAGAATCTCTGTGGAGCGACATCGCGCGCAATACATCCACGACATTATTGCAAAACGACATGAACTAGTTTCATAATATTCAAGAAAATAACTTTATTTATATACGTACTAACACATTTCTGAGTTAGCCAGGTGTGTGTGATTATTGTAACGATAATTATTTTGATTTTGAAAAATACAACACTATAGAATACCTCGAAAATTCATTTGATAGTTACCTGATATTGGATTTCACATTGTAATTAACAGGCTTACTTACAAGCGTTAGTTTATATAATTACTACTTAAATATGTTTTGTCTCGTTTTCTCTAACTTCACCGTTCAATCAATGGAGGCCAACGCATGTTTAGGATGTAGTAAGTACTAACGTTTATAAGTGAGGCCATATTTTTTTTAAAATCTTTGTATGTTTTAGTCACTTAAATTTGGATGTACCTACACAGGTCTCTGAGAAAAAATATAACAATTTCTAATAACTTTTGCTTGTTGTTGTTGTTATGCTTCATCGCGGTATTTGTGCATATAAGAAATCGATAATAAGTAGATGATAAAATATATGTGCGATTATTTATCAGCATATATTAGTAACTAATAGATACTAACAAATGCACTTAGTCATATAGGTCATCAGCTTAGTGTACTTGCGTGTCTTACGCAATTATTTTGTGTTAACTGCATGTTGTTATTGCTAAAACATTTTTAATTCTTTATATTTTTTAATAGGCCGCACCTAAATCCAATCGATAATATTCTAGACAAGCCCCAAGTACTTATATCATCATCATCATCAGCCCATTTACGTCCCACTGCTGGGCACGGGCCTCCTCTACAACTGAGAGGGTTTAGGCCGTAGTCCACCATGCTGGCCTAGTGCGGGTTGGCGGACTACACAAGACATTCCGGAGAACTTTTTAGGTGTGCAGGTTTCATCACGATGTTTTCCTTCACCGTTAAAGCAAGTGATAATTTATTGTGAATACACACATAACTTCGAAAAGTCAGAGGTGTGTGCCTGGGGTTTGAACCCGCGACCGCCGAGATTCTCGACCGCGCGCCTAAGCCTCGAGGCCATCACTGCTTTTCATGTACACATGTACATAAATGTATGAAGAATTTATTTTCCGAACTCGTAGAACTTTCGTTTAGCAAATTTCAATCTACGACAATAGCTGTCAAATTGAGAGTAATAGAGAAACAATATCTGAATAGGTATTTAGTTTGTTTGAATTCATCTTAGAACATTAATAAGCAACTTTAAAATAATTTTAATGAAGAAAGCGATATTAAATATTTAAGAAATTTACACTATTTTAAACAAGGACAGTTGTCATAAACAGAATAGTTTAGTCTAGTAGCGGAATGTCTTGCTAGGTACCTATAGGTGACACAGAAAATCGAAACTACAAGTTAAATCGTGCACCAACTGGCAAGCGCTCTGCACATGCACCAACCTGTTCTGGATACTTAGTATGTGTGTGTAGACTGGAAGAGTAACAACAAATTACAGTGATCCGTATTCCGTAAGTTACCGTAACGGGAAAAGATTTTGTAATACGTCAATTGACATTTTCAAATTTGTATCAAGGCATTTAGATTTAAACAATTAAATTAGTGTTTTTTTCTTTACTGTATGCCGCACACTATATTATATATTATTATATTATATTATATTACAAATTTGATGTAAATTTAATATAAAAGGCTATCGTAACCTGAAATGAACAATAATGAGAATTTCCTAAACAAGAAGGAGCAATGTGACAAAGAGGAAATATTATTTTTAATTGGCATGACATTTTGTAACAAACGATATTATTATAACAAAGGACTGTCTTATTGGTCCCACGACACAAATGTGCGTTGGGCGATCTACGAGCTCTGGATTCGATTTCAGGGTAGGGGCAGATTGCTACTGGTTTTTTTCTAGTAATTCTCAGCAGCAGCACGACGTGTAAAAAATTGCTGGGAAATCGGCAAAAAAATAAAAATAATAACACGCGCTCCATGACGCTATATGTACCTAAGTGCAATTTCAAATACTACCTATCCCTCCGAAGCAGTGGCGGTACTTCCATAGAAGCCCAAAAGCGTTACAAGTTAACTGTGTAATGTCTAGTTTATAATTGTTTATTATGGAGTAGGATATTATCATTTGTATATCCAATTGCTTTTGTTTAATAAAGATTTAAAGCATAAAGATTATTATTCGGAGTTTTGAAAGGCAAATTGGGCTTTTGGGCTTCTATGGAAGTACCGCCACTGCTCCGAAGATACGGGCGACAGTGTAGTGGTTATAAACATATAACAAAAGCCCATTTAAACGCGTCGTTATATCCAATTTGAATAAATATTGATCTATTTAAGTACCTACTATCACGCAACAAGATTCTGCATTCACAATGCAGCTAGATAAATGACGGGTCGCAGTGTAATACGGATACCGGAGCTCTTTATCTATATCTCTATATGAGTCCAAGGGGACTCACATTTGAAGAGTATAATGACAACACGGTCTACCACAATGAAGGCATTATTTTCTCTGAATATAACGTGACATGTTGCTCTATAAGGCACAAAAAAAACATTTGGTCTCAAAGAACAGCTTGAATGTTATTCAAAAATTGTCTACGCCCATACACGACGGTAATTGCATAAGATAAATAATTACCGATAATACTATTCTTTTTTCGTTCACCAGGTATATTGCGTCTGGTGTATGGTATAAAAAAAATACAGACTACAAAGGGACGAGTCTCGTCGTATCCGATTCTACACGCACAGCAGATCAGGTTTTTTTGAAATTGCTATGAATTATTTATTGTGTTTACATGCCCAACGATCTCATTAAAATAAAGATATCAGATGTTATCAAACATGAATTCGAACTATTATAAGGAAGGTAACATTCTGAACTACTTCAAAAGCAAATTTAAAAGGTACTTGTTTTGTAAGCATGGTATGTTATCAGGACCTTTACTTTCCATTGTTAAGTACTAAGAATCACCTTGGGGTAAATACCATGGTTCATAGAGGTTTTTTCCTCGATTGATACCATACCTGTCGCCTATATTTGCACAAATCTTAACTACTTAATTTCAAATGACTTACCAAAGTCTTTTCCCATTGTATTTGTAATTAACAAAACATTCAAATGAACTTAGACCGCAGGACGTATTTATGCACACTTCTGGATTATTAAGGTGATCGGAATTAGCTGTAACTCCGCCTGGACAGTGATTATTTGACACTTTTAATTGTAACAGACAGATCACACACAATGAAATAATTCCAATATTTTATGTAGTAAATCCATATGGCACGTTAACTGCTATCAGTAAATTAATATAATTTGCAATTGTTTACGATGGTACAACAATAAAGTGAAAGTTTGTTGAGCGCAATACAAAATAACCACAGCACAATACAACACACGACGGCGGACGGCGGTCGCCGTTCGTCGACTGATGTTATGCGGCTGGCTTCACTGAGTCATTTGATTCACAATCACAATGCAAAAGGAGCTTGGTTTTGTCTGTTATACTCGGGGCAAGCGTAGTATTTACATCGCTCTACCAAGTAATTGAATCAATGACGTGTAGACTGTAGACAAACAAGCTCAATTAAGAAGTTCTTTCAGCTAAATTAGTGTCCTGGATTATCAACGTTATTTTTTTAACTACATCAACAACAACGACGACTAATTAAAACTAATATTAGGTACCTACCTATGTTATTGTTCTGAAAGATAACTGTATTTGAAGTACTCATTTATTTAATTTGCGCAAATACCCAGCTAAAAATTATAGTTTTGTTCTTTCACGAAGATATATATGTACTTCACTTAAGTATTATATTTCTGTTGATTAACTGTTCTTGCATTTGGTCTCACAGTAGCAGAAGAATGTAAAAAAAACAAAGCATAATTTAATTGTCCATGGTAATTTTGACGTAAGCATTGTGTGTTCGTTTTATACGGCTTTACTTATTTAAGCTCAGAATTAAACTTATAGTTACCTAGCTCATATTCTAGATTTGAACTAAATAAATAAGTTTTTAATTGCATTTTTTTAATTTGGTAAGCCATGATCATGTTTTAGTAGGAAGGTAATGATTTTATTAATAAAAGATGTAATCAAAAAGTAATAAGTATTCGATAAGGAATCAGTCTTGCCGTATCTCATTCAATTTTATGTCTATTTCACGCTGGCTGAGTTCCGGTTTGTAGATTACGTATACCTTCGAAATGCTCGTAGAAAACTAACTGGCGTGTTAATTGTATCACGGTTTCCCTTGCCACTTTATGCGCCTGATAGTTTATATTATAAATCCAAAATTTTAAAGTCAGGCGTATGCTTTGGATATGGATCGGCTTCAAATAAAATATTTCAGTAGATCGGACGCCTACCTGCCTTAGCCGTTATGCACTTCTCTAACGTAATGACTAATGAGCATGGCATGACTTCAAAATAGTAAGGTAGGTAGGTACTATTTATACATATATCTAAAAAAAGAGTACATTAGACTATTGATCTTATACAATACCAAATATCACTTTGGTAATTTGAAGTAGTGATGGCCTCGAAGTTTAAACACGCGGTCGAGAATCTCGGCGGTCGCGGGTTCAAACCCCAGGCACCCACCTCTTTTCGAAGTTATGTGTGTATTCATAATGAATTATCACTTACTGCCTCGTGGTCTCGCAGTACAAGTATGTGCCGTGCGATCTAGAGGTCCTGGGTTCGATTCCCGGGTCGGGCAAAGTGTTATTGGGTTTTTCCATTAGGAAATTCTCGGTAACAGCACGGAGTCTGGAAATGTGCCCGAAAAACGGCAATAGTCTCGCCCCCTATTACGTGGGACTGATACATACTTGGCGAAATGTGGGTGCAGAAATGCACCTCTGCCTACCCCTTCGGGGAAAACAGGCGTGATTTTATGTATGTATGTTATCACTTAGGTACTTTAACGGTAAAGAAATACATCGTGAGGAAACCTGCACATCTAAAATGTTCTCTTTATGGCAGAGGAGGCCCGTGCCCAGCAGTGGAACGTATAGGGGATGAATCACTCTGGTCACATAGGTTTATTTCGAGTTTAACTAATTAGTATCTATGATTTATTTAGCTAATCACGTGATGCGAATCCCAATGTAGATTTATGTCAAAACTATTATAGTCACCGTATCATCATCAGATCATATACGTCTCAGTGCTGCCTTCTCTATAACTGAGAGGGTTTAAGTAGTACAGGGATTAGTAGGTGCCTACAGGCCTTATAGGCGATATGCCTGTAGGATATCGTGTGCGTATAAAAATATATGTCGAAGCGTCGACGCATCCCCACTGTGCATCCAACGTAGGGTATAAATATAGCCGCTCAATCGAGAATGATTCATTCTCGCTCGGAACGCCGGACCGAACGGAGCTCTGTAATAAGTTTGTTTCCGATTAAATTTGCAATTACCTCCAAAAGTTTGATTTAAAATCAATAACGCCCAAGACTCTCCGTCATATATTTTACCTTGCATTTAAGCAGCTAACTAAGTAGTTATAGAAAATGCTTTAGAGTCTATTTCAGATATTTTTATAGATAAAAATCACACCACCGTTCTATCAAGCTAGGGAATAGGTAATCCTCTTTCCTATTATTTTTTTTGCATTTAATATATTAGATTAGGTATTTATAAAATTATTGATAAGTACGAATGAGGTACAGCAAAAAATATAATAATTTTCCAATAATAAACACACCAAACATATCGAATATTAAAAGTCGTACTATAAATACCTTGATAACTCGAGTGCAGTAATTATATTTATCATTGGCATCAATTAAAATCGTATCGTGAATAGATAACGTTTTCCGTAGAAAATTTCCTAAGGTATTCAAATTCCTTTAAAGAATTAATCCATGTATTTCACACTTTTTGCCGAGGGCCTCCTTAATGGTTAGGTCTAACCACTCTAGCATTAATTGTTCCGCGCGCCAAGTTGGAAGGCCAGAGACCCCGACATACCCCTTTAGGCCTCCCCCGAGGTACCGAACAGGGGAGCTTAAAGAGCTTTCCTCTCGTAAAAAAAAAAGAAAACTAGCATTAAGAGGTTTGGGAAATTTCAAATACCTAAGAAGCTCATAATGGAGAACACCCGGATTGTATGGCGTCATGATGTTTAACATTAAAGTGCGTGATGTTTTAAAAATAATGCATTCATAACTTAGAACTGTGCCTAGAAATGCCTGCCATCACAACACAGCACACCTCTTCACGTCAATGAATAATATATTAACAACCATTAAGTTCAGACTATTTTTGCCTATTATTTTTAACATTTTTTGTGTCCAAGTATTAGTAGTTAGTACCTATAAGTAATTTAAATTAGTAGGTACATATTCTCTCAATCGTCACTACACAGTTTCGATGGAAGTAATGACGTATTGTATGGCGCTCCGTCATTTAAGAATATTGAGCCTATAGGCTGTACGAAGGAAATATAGTGCAATGTAATCTAAAGTAAAGCCTAGCACCTTGAACTTGTAGAGTAGGCCAGTGCCCAGCAGTGAGGTGTAGGTATAAAGGCTGACACAGATAAACAGTGTAATTTCCACTTCTCTAAAGCTACATGTAAACTTGCGAGCTTTCGTGTTCGCTTGCCCCGCCGAGGCACTTCGACCTCTGCCGATGTTGTCATCGTCCCTAGAGCTTAATATGTGACCTAGGTATGTTTTGTGAACTTGTGCATTATCCTTGACCTAAATTTCTGAAAAAAAACCTGAATAGTTGCTTTATTTAATTTGATTGTGAGATACAAGGGTGCACCAAAGTAACCCTCGGCAACACCTCAACCAAAAATGTAAGATATACATACATATGTATGCGGTTATGCACATATTATGAGTCATTTTATATGTATACATATCTCTAGGGCTAGCATATCATTATATCATTTAAGTATAAACAGATGACTAATGAGATTACGCCTCTATTGTTTTGTTATTTTACGCTGATGATATGGAACTTACCTATTTATATATGAAAATGTTGTTCGTTCCACTCTTTTATCAGCAATCGAGTATTCATGGGGAACACCCGATTATAGAACTCTCTAAGTTATCTAGATTTTATCATAGTTGGGCTGCCGTATTTCCGTTTATAATACAGTGACAATTTTTAATGATATTTTTTTTCAAAAAAGAAAAAATATATTGCCAAATGATAGTACGCAATGATTGAACTACAGTATCAACTCACAATTTGCTAGATATTATAATTTCCTTAGTAACGAGGGTACTTTAAAGTACTTAATAGATATTTTATTATTTGCATACCAAAATAACTTGAAATCTCTTTTTATATTTAGAGCCCGCAGTCACAAAGATATGGGACCACTTCGACTCCGTGCGTGTAAATAGTCTCCTGTCCTATTTTTATCTGTAATTTCTGCGCCGTTATGCCAAGCACTGCGTGAGTTAAGATCCAATTTATCGAATCATTAGTTTGTTTTTACTTGTTACATTAATTGTGATTCTGTTTTGTCATTGAATTATGTAAAATAAATGAATAAAAATTATACTTACTTAAATAAAAACTGTTTATTTTTGGGCCACGATGAAAAATAAGACAATTTGTAGTGAAAAACATGAAATTAATACAGTAACGATAATTATAAAACAAAAGTCTATTATTTAATTGGGTATGTTATTATTTTATTTATTGTCAATCAAACAGACTCCGTGGTGGTAACGTGTAAAGCGTCATGATTCCCGGATCGAGTATTGTTATTGGGTTTTTGGTATTGAAATTCTCCGTAGCAGTACGTTTTGAAATATGGCCGATAAACCACAATAGTGTCGTCCTTTATTACTCAATAGCTGGCGTAACGTAGGTGAAGAAATACACTTTTGTCTTTTGCCTACCCCTTGGGGAATAAAGGCGTTAGAAACTGTAGTCATGCATTAAAACCATTCAACCGTTAAATAATTAGTTTTAAGTATGTCTGATTTAGAGGCTCCGGGTTCGATTCCGGGTCGGGCAAAGTGTTTTTTAGTTATAGACTCGCCCCCTATTACGTCAGCCTGATATGGCGAAATGTGGGTGCAGAAAAGCGCCTCTGCCTAATCCTTCGGATAATAAAGACGTATCATACTACATACCTACGTCTCATGTACATACATGTGTATGGTTTTTTTTTTAACTTGAAGGACTCTTAATTTGTACGCAAAACCCGTATGGTAAGATTATAAAGGGGTAGGTATATTTTCTTAGGGTGCTATGCTATACCATGTATGTGATAATAAATCAGCACATTAACAACAGGAGTCAGGATTTCTCCAGGAACATGCTCACATCATGTGCAAACATGTGCCGTGCGATCTAGAGTTCCTGGGTTCGATTCTCGGGTCGGGCAAAGTGTTATTGGGTTTTTCCTTTAGGAAATTCTCAATAGCAGCACGGAGTCTGGAATTGTGCCCGAAAAACGGCAATAGGCTCGCCCCCTATTACGTGGGACTGAGACATACCTGGCGAAATGTGGGTGTAGAAATGCACCTCTGCCTACCCTATAAGGGAATACAGGCGTGAGTTTATGTATGTATGTACATGCTATGTTATCTCACTGGCAATTTAATTTATCGATTCCACGAATCCACTTCATGTGTTATCGCATGGGTCTTTTTCCTGGAGTGGTCAAACAAAAAAATTAAATTAAATGGTGTATTACACATCCACGTATTTTGTAACGGAAAATAATATAATTTCAAGGAATTTATACTTCGGTATTTATAATAGATAGGTTAATAGAAGTTAAGCTGTTTCGTGAAACAGAAATATAAATTCCTTAACTTAATAACGAGTTTATTAACCGGCGATAGAGCAAATTTAATAACAGAATTACAAATATAATCGAATTGTGTACTTTCATGAATATGATCATGTATTGTTTCGCTGAAGTTACTGTCATTGTATTCACGCATTTCTTTGTTGCAATGTTATTTGTTTACGTCACAAAGTTGTACGTTATGGAATAAACAAAAAACGCAGACCACGGTGTTGTTTAAAAATAGTAAAAATGCTTTGTTTGTATTTATGTCTAGTTGTTGTTCTTTCCCGGGCAGGAATATACAAAAAAAAGATAGCCTAGGCCCTTTCCCACGGACCCATATATCTCCAAACCAAAAATCGTTCAAAATGGTCATTTAGTTTAGCCTTGACAGCGTCACAGATAGACAAAGTTATTTTCACATTTATAATATCAGCATGAATTACTTCTAAAGCACATAAACTTAGGAAAACAAAATTAAGAATACTATTTTTCATACATATACTTACTTACTAATGAAGAATCATAAATGCTAGAAAAAAAATTGCACGTATTTGCTTGTGTGAATCATTTTTATCCACCATCTACTCTGATTCATCATCATCATAATAGAAATCAGTGGAAATTATCTTCTTTACAGTGAAGGCCGAAACGAGGTGGAAATCGAATAGGTAAGAATTGAGTGCAATGTTCGGGGTAAACGGCCCGTCATACTAGCAGGATTCGAACAAAGCACTTACTGTGCATCCCTGTCTGGTTGTTGACCCTCTATGAACCTTAATTTAACTAGTTTTACACTCTTAAAATACAAGGCAAGACGTGTCGAAGACTGATATTAAACTATTCAAAATCTGAATTTAACAAAAGCCGTAATAAAGTATCTTAAACTTTCGATTCGAACCACAAAGTCAGTGTTATCTTTAAATTTCATCAAAGAACAACTCTACGATTATTTTGTCCGTGTTAGTGTAAAATACATTGTTACTAATGAAATGTTTGTTAGGTATTTGCTTGGAATCGATTTTTAATTAAAGAACATAAGTGTATAGTTGATAAGATTGGAGGTCGTATGTTATCGCGATTGCTATTTGTTTTAAGTGCTTGATATAATTTTTTGCAGGATCTATAACTTGCTACATGGTTTTTGTAATCAGTAAAGAAAACTCTGAAATGTACCTAAGTATGTTATATACTTACGTATCGAATTTTAGTCATGGATTTAAACATGGCACAAAATATTATAAAATTATTTTGAATGTGGTAAAATAAAATTGCCAAAATATATTACACAATATGTAGAGTATAAACAGTGAAAGGTGTTTAATTGGGGGAATTATGGGACCTTTGTTTTTTTATTACAGAGGTTTTCATGTCAGTTGTCTTATTTATAGAGACACCCACAACGAGAGGGTGAAATAAGGATGAAGGGATAAGACTGTGAAAAAAATGTGTTATAACTTATCTAAGCATTGTTAGTAATTGTACTACATATAGGGATTATTGAGATACAAACTCCCATTTAAAGAGAAAAAAAACGGGTGCGTGTACTTATGTACGCACGTGAGAAGTTACACTTTTTTGGCATCATTAAATAAATATTCAAAATAAATATTTTAATTTGATGTTCGATTTTAATTTTTATCACAATTGTTTATTAAATGTTTTATTAAATTTATTTCTTTATTTTGTAAATATTAAATAAGCAATAATAAATATTTAGCATTAATAGTATTTAGTAAGTATTAATTTATATTACATAGAAATTTAGTTGGATAATTAGGCTTCATATATTTTTCTTAGTTTACACAACATAAATGTCTGAACGCACTAATAAATATTTGACAACCAATAAATACAGTACAATCCGTTTATTATGACTCGCTATATTGCGTATTGACCAATTGCTTATTATGAAATAAGTACACAGCGAAGTTTGGTTTTTATATAAAATTCTTTATAACAAAGTCGGATATAACGACTTTGCTTATGGTTATTGTGACCCATTTTTTTACAAATTGTGTCCAGTTATAGTGACCGACATGATTCTTAACACCTATGTTTGGGAGGATCACGACATACCTAACGACGTTCGGCGCTTGCATGTCTTTTTTGCATCTCAACGTCTTCGTAAATAATTTACAATTAAGGAAAAATGAGCATGAAATTGTTGTTTTTACCATATTCCTCGCAATTTTCTTATTCTATTTTTTATGGGAAAGAAGGCAAACCAGCTTGTGAGCCACCTGATGTTAAGTGGTCAACACCAGAGGAATTATCGGTGTGTTGCCGGCCTTTTAGGAAAATATAGGCTCTTTTCTTGTAGGTCTCTAAATCGTATCCGTTTGGAAATACCGCCGAGGTAAGCTGATTCCACAAAGATGTTGTGCGAGGAAGGAAACACCGTTTGAACCGCACTGTTGAAGAACGCCATTCATCTAGATAGTAGATGGTAGGGATGGAACCTCAATTTCTGGCGTGTGGTGCGGTAGTGAAATTCAGCAGCAAGTATTAGATAACCCAAAAAGTTCATCAGAGTACTCCTCATGGTAAATGCGATATAGGACACATAGAGATGCAATTTTTTTCTTGCATAAGAACCTTCTCCTGACAATAGCAAACACAACAATAATAGAGATTCAACTTCAAGAGGCAGCTTCAACCTGTTACTTTTGTGTTACAGCGATGCGCGTGCATCTTAAAATTTCACTCTCATAATTTTTTCATAACGCGCCTAAAGAAGTATAACTTCATAAAACATTTTTTTTAATCTAGTCGCATTTAAAAAGGTTTGAAAATTACCTATAACATAGGTATTTCATTTTAAAAAAACCGAAGGTAGGACCTTATTGAAATCATCAATAACAGAGGTTCCTCACATATCCAGGTTTCACTATATCTGAGGGCGAATTATAATTTTAAGTGGCTGTTATAATTTAAGCGGTATACTGAAACATCTTTTATCGGTTTTAAAACTGTGATTGGCTAATGCTTCTTAAATTTCCATAAATGGCAACATTACCACAAAAAGTTCTTTTACATGACATTTTTAAGTATATAAGTATATAACGCTTAAATTATAACATCCACATAAATATAAGTCGCCCTCAGATTAAGTTGCGTTTCAGTATTCGGCCATTAGATTCACGAAATGTAGTACGTACCTACCTCACCGGGGGTTAACCTATTGCCGATTGTCGGACACAGTTCCAGATTATTGCTGTTAATAATTTCCTTAAAAATTTCTATTCCATTCCTTGATCGCACGCCGCACATTTCAAGACAAACAAAAGTAAATAAAAAAATAAACAGTAAAATTAATTTTTGGGTTTAAACATGTAATAATATGCACGACATAGGATTCTCTGAGATCATTGTAAAGAGCAATTTATTAATATAGGTAAGCAAAACGAAATTTGATATCAGAAAGAAAAAAGGAAAATAAATTTCCCCTTAATTGTTTTTCCAATGTTAAAGTAAATGAAACAAAAAAACTTTCTAGGTATTCAATACATTGCACGATTGAAAAAAGCTTAAAAGGAACACTGATTCCGTTAGGCCCCGGCGAGATTCGAACTCACGATCTCCTGTTTACTAAACAGGCGCTTTAACCAACTAAGCCACGGCGCCTATATTGAAAGTGTCGAATTTACTGTGCTAAAACTTGATTACGACAAACATGCAATGCATCTTTACGATCTTATTATTCATCATATCATAAGTACCCTGGTACCCACTTGTTTATTCTACGAGATCTTAAGAAAAACAATTAAAAATTGATCTAACAAAATTATGTTTCCTTTTTTCGCTGCATATACGATTTAAAAAAAATAATAAGTAAATATTATAAATCATAATTAAATGTCTATAATACTATAACGTATTTGTAAGGAAGGGTGAAGCGTGAGTAAAGTAGAACTTGTTAAAAGCTGGCGCCATGTTGACGCCTATGCGGGATGTCCTTTTCCGTGTTTCCCTTTTGTGAACAATGCAGTGCCGTCCTCTATTTCTTTTTTTTTTAATAATAATAATAAATTATTTTACCAAAAAAAGGTGATACTTTTTATGCTGGTGACATTATTGGCACCTAATAATAACTCGAAAATATAGTGCGGTGACAAAACGACTCTCACAAGTTGACACAAATGTAGCTGCCCGGGTATTCCTCTTTTGTCTATCCTACCACGGTATCCCCTTCCTGTCGTAAAAGGCGACTCATTGGGGTCCTTGGGGTCACTGGACGAGCTGCGGGGGCAGTTCGTCTACATATAATGTGACCCCGAGAAGGGCGGCGGCACGGTGGCCTGTGTCTGTCGCGGGCGCCCAAAATAGAGGCGCCCAAATCAAGTTATTGGGGGTGCAAACGCGCCTATTAAAATTCCGAGTAGTCCGAGACGCTTTCGTCTCGGAGGCGCACCGGGCGGCTGCGGCACTATTGTGGGCGGTTCTCGCCCCACTTGGCGTGAAGATGGCCACCGGGGGGTTTTGGTTGGTATGCCAGCGTAGGGATTTCGTTAGGGACCCAGCTCGGTACTAACATCTGCGCGGACGTAACGCCCCGCGCGCCGGGCGGCAAGGTCGGTGACCCCGACATACGCTTCCTGCCCCCCTCCCCCAGGGCTGGCGGAAAGTAGAGCCTTAAACAGCTTTCACCTCGAGAGAAAAAAAAGACGTTTTTCAGACGGGCACTAATATATAATCTACAACTACATTACTATTAGGTTTTTAAGCATCATATATCCATGCTCTGTGAGGTAGTAGGTAGTACCATACCGTACGTTCCAGCGGGAGCGGGAATTACCAACATAGATTTGGCTCTATCACGGACAAGAAACAATTAAAATTGTTATTCTGGTCGCATATTACAACTAAATATATTATTATTGAAATAGGAACAACAAAATCGAAGTTTCTAGAAGCGAAAATAAAGGTTTAAAGGCGGCCCTGGGCAAGCAAGGGTGATGTTTGGCAATAATCCAACGAGAAACTACCGTTAATGGAATCAATGTTTTCATCTACCGTGGTGCATAGTATATGTACCCCACCGTAAAATTTATTAATGTTTACGTTTGTACTTAGAAGTAATACATAAGTAAGTTTTGTACTTAACATTAAATTATTCGGAAATTTTAAAGGGTAGCTGGGCTTTTGGGCTTCCATTGTAATGCCCTACTGATGTTGTTGCTGACAAAAGAACCGCCGTGTAAGTTGTGTGTTAAATAGACAGTGTATATAATTAATGTTCAGTTATTAAAATCGTAAATAGAATAAGACAAGGACGAAAGATAATAAAAAGAGATAGACAATAGATATTTTCATAAAGTAGATGCCTCGCTGTGATTGGACGAGGCCAAGTAGATAGTATTTTGTAAGGTGTTTCAGCTATACAGTGAGAGCGCTAAGTTGCTATAAATATTGTACATATAGGTATATCACTATGGTGTGTATAATTTACCACTTATAGCAGCGGTTGCTCGCGCGTTCCTTTCTAACGCGAGATCGCCCGTGACTCACTCGCATGGCTCTCGGGTTCCGCGATCACCATTGTCGGTTTTTCTGGACACTCCCAACTTTCGACCTCGTCTTTACGAGGTCGTGTAGATTCACACGTTCTGATGGTCCTCAACCCTGGTAATGTAGCCACCGTATTTTTTTCATATCTGTGTTTTTCCTAAAACACTGAGGGAGTCGTGATGGCCTCGAGGTTTAGGCACGCGGTCGAGAATCTCGACGGTCGCGGGTTCAAACCCCAGGCACACACCTCTGACTTTTCGAAGTTATGTGTGTATTCACAATGAATAATCACGTACTTTAACGGTGAAGGAAAACATCGTGATGAAACCTGCACACCTAAAACTTCTTAGGAATTTCTTAGGTGTGTAGTCCGCCAACCCGCACTAGGCCAGCGTGGTGCTGCCCTGTGGCAAGGGGGCGTTAGAATCCCACCACGGTATCCCCTGCCTGTCGTAAAAGACGACTCAAAGGGGCCCTTGGGGTCGCTGGGCGCGCTGCGGGGGCGGCGCGTCCTCACTGAAAATGACCCCGAGAGGGGCGGCGGCACTGTGGCCTGTGTACGTCGCGGGCGCCCATTCACAACCGGGGCGCCCGAACCAAGCTAGTGGGGGTGCAACTGCGCCCCCTACAACTCCGAGACGGCCGAGACAAACACGTCTCGGAGGCGCACCGGGCGGCTGCGGCATTACGGTTGGCGCTTCTCGCCAACGTACCGTGGTCGCCCCACTCGGCGCGGAGATGGCCACCGGGGGGTTTTGGTCGGTATGCCGGTTTAGGGATATTGTTAGGGACCCAGCCCGGCACTAACACCTGCGCGGACATGACGTGACAATGAGGATTGAGGGGGATGTCATTTCAAAAAGCCCAAACATTGACATGAGGTATATTAATTATTATATCATGTACTGCCCTTAATGCGTATGAGGGTCACCGAGAGACTATAGTCGATATTTTGGCGTAGGTTCTTTTTGGTTTCACTAAATTGTAATGGTAGGGCAGATTCCCTATTGATAAAAAAGGTATAATGCTTGTATAGTTCATGACTTGGATGCTAGCCGACAGGTCAGTTTGAAAGCCTGGGTTAAATTCATCTTCCACGATAAAACATACCTAGATAATAACGGCATCATGGAATTCACTGACGAGAATTTGGAGTCTCTCGCTACTTGATGCTCGATAATACGATAAAAGCTCATACTAATTATAATTCATCTTCACGAAAATGACGATGACGCAAAATATCGATTAATCATTGCGGATTAGAATCTTTTCGTGAATATGTGGTCCATATGGGCCTTTTTTAGAGGGGAAAGCTTATTATTATTTTACGACAGGCAGGGGATACCGTGGTGGGATTCTAACGCCCCTTTTCCACAGGTCAGGGTCCATAATTATGTGCCCGTAGATACTTGACAGTATACAAATAATAAAGTTTATTTTGAACACACAATTAACTTCGAAGTCAGAAGTTTGTGATTACATTAGCGATTATATTATACATGATTAAAGGCTTCTTTTGTGTTTGTGGGGCTTCTCAGTTGAACAGCTAACGTATTACGGGTTGATGGACAAAAAATCAAATATCCCGCAACATAATTACAGCACCACCTGGCATGCATGGTTAATGTTAATCTTGGATCATATAGATTACGTTACCTACACGCAGGGTTGGGCAGTATTTGAATTACTTGTAATTGAAATACGTAATTGAAATACAAATACGTATTTTGTATTTGTATTTTAATTACTTTCTTAAAATGTATGACAAATTTGCACGGAATACAGTAAAATAAGAAATGGCAGTGTTATCGGTTACCTATAACGACCCAGACAATCTTTTGATTGAGCGAAAGATAAGTAGTTTTAAATAAATATATTAGATATATATTTAAATAAATACGCTCACAGTTCTAAAGAAGCTGCTCAAGGGGTCGGAAAGGTACAATGTGGTCATCATCCTGCGTCAGTGATGGTTTGGTGGGGCGTGTCTTATGGAGTCACAAAACTACATTTTTGTGAAAAAGGAGTGAAAACTTCAGCTAAAGTGTATCAAGATACTTACAGTCTTGGATCATGTTGTGAAACCTCTCAGCAATACACTTTTTAAAAATATACCGTGGACTTTCCAGCAGGACTCTGCACCTGGTCACAAGACACAAACTATACCCAAGTCTGGCTTGAAACCAACGTTCCGGACTTTAAAGGAGCTAAAGCCTGGCCCTCATCTAGCCCAGACCTCAACCCTTTAGACTTCAAATTATGGTCAGATTTAGAGGACATGGCTTGTTTTAACGACATGGCGACATTGAGTCTCTTAAAAAACCTTTGGAGCAAGCAGTGGGGAAATTTCCCTTGTAAACAGTGCGTAAATCCATAGAATCGTGGCCAAACAGATTAAAGGCCTGTATAAAAGCCAAAGGTGGCCTTTTCGAATATATTTTTATTTTTTGCTGAGACTTCAATAAATATATAGGTATAATTTTTTATAATATCACATTACATCATTTAAAAACATAATATATATTTTCATTTGTAACAGAACTTATGGCTGGACTATATAGGTAATAGCAGGCAAATTAGTAGATGTTTTGATTCTCAATGGTACCATACTAGTAGGGATGATGTCGGAAAATGCAATAAAGTAAATATATTATTTGAAAATATCTATCAATATTTATATTTTTACTAAAAAGAATTGTTTACGTACTCAAGAACTTAAGAATACGCGCGCGTTGACAGAGTTGTCGACAAAAAAAAACGATAATGTTAAATGTTGTCTCGCACTCGCAGTTGAAATGATATTTAATGTTATTGTTAATGTCTTTAGTTGTCAGTTTCTTTTATTTTTTTCTTTGAGAAATGCAAAGAAATAACTATTCGTACGGCTTGTCTTGCGAACACTAGATGGCGCCCTAAAGAATAATTGACGTTTCGTCGTTTCGATGTTTTATTTTTATAACATCGATATATCGATGATATCGTAGTCATAACATCGATGTTTATTCAACATCGATGAATATCGATCATCCCTACCTACTAGTAACACATTTCTTCTGATGTGAATAAGATTTAAAATATATCCTTAATACTACTTAATAATAAACTACCCTTTATAATCTTATATCTTTAAATGAGCAATTCTTGTATATATATAATTGGAATCTCGGAATCGGCTCCAACGATTTTCATAAAATTTAGTATATAGGGGGTTTCGGGGGCGATAAATCGATCTAGCTAGGAATCATTTTTAGAAAATGTCATTTGGAAGAAAAATAACAAAAAGGAGGCGTTTGAGTAGTCTCAACTGAAAAATATGACTCTTCCTGACATCTATTGGCGAATAATAATACTATTTTTTGTGAGCAACTAATTGCTTCAATGACACAACAGCAGAAATAAAAAAAAAAATAAAAAAAAAAACCGAGCTAAGCTCGGTCATCCAGGTACTTTTACTTAAACAACATCGAGCAACATTAACATCGAGTGTGCTTATCATATTCAAACAACAGCTTCAGATGCATATCTGCCTTCTAAATAAGCAAGCCTCGCACCATAATCCTATTTGCAAATAGTAGGTACAAATGTCTTCTTAACGGGAAATAATTTTCTTTTGGATGTATTTATATGTAAATCGTGATGGCCTCGAGGTTTACGCACGCGGTCGAGAATCTCGATGGTCGCGGGTTCAAACCCCAGGGACACAACTCTGACTTTTCAAAGTTACATATTATGTGTGGTTTAATAAACCCTATAAGTTGTAGAGGCCCGTGCCCAGCAGTGGGACGTTTATGAGCTGATGATGAAGTGTAGGATATTTTTAGTACCATGTCATATTGGCCTCCAGGTCTTTCTTGTCTCTGCATCACCCTAACGTTATTTGTATTAGTGTTGAGCAAAAGTTAATTGACGATTAATTAATTGTTAATTGCTGCCACTGCAAATTGATCAATTGTTTTTGTTAAAATGACAATGAACAATTAATTGTTAATTGCAGTGGCAACAAATAACAATTAATTAATTGTTAGTTCAATTAACTTTTGCCCAACACTGATTTGTATATTAAGCATTATTACTAATGGTTATTTCAGCTGATCGAAAAACCTATTAGTTTCTAAATATGACATACCTACGAACATAAATCATCTACTGTTCATCGGTTAATGAGGTTACGCCTTAGTACGACCTAGATCCAGGCTTTGTCAAAATAGAGCTTTAATTGGTCGGGTAGATTTCAAGATTCGAATCCGCGATAGTCAATTTGGCAGTGTAAGCAGAATGTCTGTATAGTTAGGTGGCAACGAAATAAAAAATGCAAATTCGGTCATAATAATTTTATTCGCATATAATAATTGATTATGATACATGGAGCGTCACCGAGCATCAGCCGGCATATAGGCCGGTCGGTAGTCTCCGCCCCAAATTATATTTATAACTCATTTATATTGCATCGACTTTCGTTCTGCAAAAACCGTCGCTACACATTCACTAATGGGAGGTCTCGTGGCTCGTGGCAGCGTTGGAACGGTCACGATAAGACGTCGCGAGCCGCAGACACTTAAACTTAGCAGTCAGGGAGCCAGACTTCCAGCCGATCGACATATTTACACGCGCGGGGCGCCTAATCTATCCGTCGTCGGCGGAACGCGAGGTGCGCCCCGATCCGACCGGCTTTTACTTCACTCTCATAATTTACGTCCTAATTAAAATAATACCGAAAACCTAAAATCGGCGACGACCGAGGACGCAGAACGGTAAGGATCCATTCACGCGGGAGCCGGGCCGCGCGCTCAGTCCGCCTTGACCTCTGCGGCGGGCGCGGGCGGCGCGTCCGGCGGCGGCGCCGGCTCCGCGCCCTCCTCGCCGCCGCCCGCCTCAGCGCCCGCGGCCGCGCGCTCGCCGCCGCCACCGTCTGCGCACAACGAGCCAGCGGTCAGCGGAGACATCACCACGCGACTGGCCGCCGCCGGGAGATACTGACTGCGCTGGTGGTGATGGTAGTAGAGGTTGGGGCGCGGCTGCGCGTGGTGCGTGCGCAGCGGCGTGGGCCCGCGGTACACGGGCAGCGCGGGCGCGTGCGGCCGCTGGATCGGCGCGGGGTAGCGCGGCGCCGCCATGCCGCCGCGGCCCATCACGTTGCCGCCTCCGCAACGTCCGTTGTTGCCGCCGCTCACCATCTGCTGCAAACGGACGTTACTACCGCTTCTTACCGAATACCATTGCCGTTCACTTTTGAAGGTCTGATAAAGGCGGGATGTGCGCGATTGGCCGCGGCGTAGGCGGATACCTGCTGCTGATGGTGTTGGTGGGGCGTGTGCGCGGGCGGCGGGTGCGGCGGGGGCGCGTGGTACTTGTGCTGCGGCGGCGAGTGCGGCGGCTTCTGCTGCTTGTTGCCGCCCTTAGGAGTGGGTGACGCCGCTTCGCATAGCGGTGCGAATCCATTGGCGTGCTCGTGCAATGGACTTTTAAGTTGCTGCTGTGGAGGCGGTCGCGGTTGCGGCTGAGGCGGAGGATATTGCTGCTGAAGCGGCGCGCGGTACTGTTGCTAGATCATAGAACAAACAAATATATTATGAATATAGTTTTAAAAATAAATAAATAAATAATGAGTTTAAGAAACAATAACTTTATGACTCACTAATGCAATAATTGCTGCGCGCAGATAAAACAATGAAAATGAATGTCGATATACTGTGTTGTTTTACATATATTTGTTACAGACTCGAAACTCCATAAAGTGAAAACGCACCTGCATCTGCTGGACGGCCGCGGCGACTTGAAGTTGTGAAGACAGAAATTGTGAGCTGAAAGCGCCCGATTGCGCCGGCTGCGTGAACTGCAGCGGGTAGGTGGGCGCGGGCGCGGCGGGCGGCTGGTAGTGCGAGTAGTACGAGGACGCGGGCGGCGCGGGCCGCGGGAGCAGCCCCGGCAGAGAGTAGGGCGCCTCGCCCACCGGCGCCGAGTATCCCAGGTACTGCTGCTGATACGTGCCCACGCCGCCCACGCCTCCCACGCCTCCGACACCGCCACCTTTGCTACCTACCAAACATTTTTTTATAATTTTTTCCTTTATTATTTCGTTTATCTCACCATCCTAGGGAATTACTGGGTATATTATACGAACATCAAAAGTCGTGATTGCTAGAGGTTTAGGCGCGCAGTCGAGAATTTCCACGTTCGCGGGTTCAAACTCCAGCCACGTACCTCTGACTTTTTTAAGTTATGTGTGTATTCACAATGAATTATCACGAACTTTAACGGTGAAAGAAAATATCTTGAGGAAACCTGCAAACCTAAATAAGTTCTTAGGAATTTACATACATTTCCAGACTCCGGCCTGTTACTGAGAATTTCCTAATGGAAAAACCCAATAACACTGCCCGACCCGGGAATCGAACCCAGGACCTCTAGGTCGCACGGCACATACTTGTACCGCGAGACCACGAGACAGTCTTAGGAATTTCTTAGGTGTGTAATCTGCCAACCCGCATTAGGCCAGTGTGGTGGAGCCTTAACCCTCTCGGTTGTAAAGGCCCGCGCCCAGCAGTGGGACGTACTATATGGGCTGATGATGATGAAAAAATACGTGAATTCCAAATGAATAACCAATACAACCATATTACTATAAACATTGTACTATTGTATAAACTTACCTATAGCGCCAATTTGTTGTGTAGATGGTTTCACAGTGGCTGACATGAGTGAGTTAGATGAACTTGAGATAAGAACTGTATTAGGACTGTTGCCTAGCTGCCCAGATTGACCGAATGCTGCTCCACCACCAGCAGCGGCCTAAAAACCAAGGTCATATATCAATCTTAGATCGAGAACCAAGCACATCATTTAAAAGTAACATAGCCCCAGTATTCATCGTAAACTATAGCTTACATGGGGTATTTCCGCTGGAGTGGCACCAAAATGTAGTAAAGTGAAACAATTGAAAAACACTGTTAAATGCATTGGTATAAACTTAATATTGTATCAAGATAGGATAAGAATACTTACCATTCTATATTGACTTGGAAGGCTCTGGAACATATCAGGCGGAGGCTGATAATTAAATGGTGCAGCTGACCCCGCGCCGTATGGAGTTCCGGGGAAACCCCCAAATTGCCCTCGACTTTGATCAAGAAAAGCTCCATAAAGTCCACCTTGCTGAGGTAACTGTTGTGAAGAGCTCAGCAGCTGCTGTGAAGAGTTAAATAGAACCGCAGGAGGAGATGGAACAGAGAGTCCGCCATATCCTCCCTGGTATCCGACATGGTTATAGTGTTGAGGTGGCGGAGATTGTAATTGTTGAGTAGGTTTTACTTTGCAAACATTCGGAGGGGCACTTTCGGTATTTGTTTCTTCAAATCCAGCAAATTGTAATTCCTCACTGCCTTCTGCCACTGCTGGCATTTCCCAGACTTTCTTAACACTGGCGATTTTTAAATTGAGATCTGCCGCCAATGGGGAAATCGTGTTTGACGTACTCATATGCACGCCACGAGGCAAACCTAGCGCTTTTGCCGATTTATCGTCTGTCAATTGTCCAAGATCAGAATCGAAAGCGAAGTCCAGTTTCATGTCTGAAGAATCTTCAGCTTTTTGAGAGGTATCGAAGGGCATTTGCAAACCTAAAGAGGCCTCACTTTCGCTTGTCGGTCTGCTATTGTCTGCTATAAGTTCTTGTATTGATCGAGGCCGCGATCTGACATCACCATTGAAAGTTAATGAACGAGTGTCAAGTTCAGACGACATTTCTTCTGCCTGAGATTTAGGAATATTAGGGTTAAGCTGATACTTCTGCTGCAAAGCTTCATCAGGTGGAGTGGTTTTATAATTAGTGTTCTCGAATATAATCGTCTCTACGGGAGGCGTTGTTCCGTCCAGTACACCTGTTTTATCGGTAGTCAGAGGACATGGAGCCGTGGCAGTTTTTGTTTCAGTCGGGGCCTCGGCTGGAGTACTACGTTGACTAGACTGGGTCGATTTATTGTCAACGTTTTCTTGGTTCTCCTCGACATTACCTCGTAACGTCTGTGATATGGGTTTGTCCCAGGCATTAACAGGTG
Organism: Hemaris fuciformis; assembly: GCA_907164795.1. Taxonomy (NCBI): domain Eukaryota; kingdom Metazoa; phylum Arthropoda; class Insecta; order Lepidoptera; family Sphingidae; genus Hemaris; species Hemaris fuciformis. The sequence continues at coordinate 5,960,004 of OU015434.1, forward strand.
GCGGTGGTGGAGCAGCTCCTGTGTCTGGTCCAAAGCCAGTCACCAAGCCCATTTGTTGTTTTTGTCTTTGTTTTACAAACCGAGGTGCTAAATTGGCCGGCCGAGGCCGGTCATATTGAGAATTAGATTTTCCAGAGATAGGCGCTGAACCGCGAGAATTGGGTTTATCATTTGAATTTCTCGAAGAGGATCCATTACGGCCACCTCCCTGATTTGAATGAGATCTAGGTTGCTTGGCTACATTTGGATTGTCTTCTTTTGTAGGCGCGCGTACATCCTTTGAATTCTTTTTGTTTCGCACCTCTTGGAATCCATCGTCGATTACTTCATCATCTTTCTTAGAAGTAGTTATCTTAATATCAGACATAGCCTCTGTAATATCCGCCGACTTATTGCTCTCACCTATAGCATCTTTTTTTGGTCCTTGAGGATTACGACCATTATTTTGTCGATTGTTAGAATTTTGATTACGTCCCCCTTGGCTTTTTTGAGATTGGCCAGGTTGCCGTCCTGGAACGGAGCGGCGACGACCTGAAGTACCACCACCTTCGGAATGTTCAGACGTTGTTTCCCAATTTTCATCTTCGCCACTAAGTGGACCTGCTGCGCCTTTGGGCCGACGATCTCTTCCTCTGCCAGAAGACGAACCCGCACGCGATTTGTTGTTACCTTTACTTTTATCATCGGGCTGAAGGTTATCTCTTATTTCTTCATTTTCTTTTACGGCTCTATTAGCTTGACTGAAAGGACTCTTTGTATTGGGAGGTCCATATCCTGCCACTCTTTTAGCCGGAGCAGGCGGGCGACTTGCCCCTTGGAATCCGCCCCTACCACGACGCGATGGCTGTCCCCGAGGCGCGAATGGCTCCCTATTTTCCATACCGTCAGTTACAGGTAAAATCTGATCTTGAGAAGGTGGCCTGTTATTGTCTTCTAGTTTTTCCGGTTTCTTAGGACCGCGAGGGCTGCGAGGAGCCCTTCGTCGTTCTCTTCGCTCGTTGTTTGGGGTCCCGTCTGTGGAACCGTCAGATTCGCTTGCTCTATTGTTAGAACGTGAGCTGCGATGTGAACGACGCCCGCGAGATTCTCTCTGACCCCAACCTCTATTATAAACGGCGTATCCGCCGCCACCATACGCTCTGCTTCTTTTTTCAGATCCAGATCCACTAGACTTGCGCTCCACAGGCTCTTTACCAGGTATTTTATTGAGTTGCTCATTACTGAATCTTTCATTCTTTTTGTCATCGACGTTTCTTTTCTGCGAGTCTGTGTTGCTATGTAGAGATTCCACGGATTGTGTTTCATTTATTTTAATTATACTATTCGGGTCAGTACTCGATTTTGAAGCTACAGATTCAGACTCCGAAAGGTCTTTTTCAGATTTTGGAGTTGGATATACAGGTTTGACGATATTTTGTGGTATTAATTGTTCTGACGATGGTTTGTGCACATGAGAGAGAGTTGAGAAGTTATCAGAGTGATTAGAAGGCTTAGGCAGTAAAATAGGTGAAGGCTTAGAAAGTGGAAGATTATCTGAAGAAGCAGCTTGAGATTGACTAAGAGAAGCTATAACTGGAGGCTGATTATTTACTACAGTAGTATTTTGAGATAGTTGGTTAAGACTAATGTTTTGAATGATGGGGGCATAACTATCACATTTTTGAGTTTGATTTTGAAGTAACATATTGCTTGATGTTAATACATTACTTGACATGGTTGCACTTTGCGATTGTGGTGAAACAGGGATTTGTTGTTGAGAGTTGGAAGGTTCATCACGTTCCTTATCAATAATATTGTTAACTTGTATTTCATTTTCTTTGATTGATACTTTTTCCATAGGTGCCTTGATGACACCATAGTTCGTTGGTTCTTCCTGAGTAACTTCAGCCCAGGACGCCTTGGCAAACTCTCTTTCAGAAGACTCTCGCTGAGAAGTGTTTGAAGGTGGTGAATTCCGCCGCACAGGCAGCGATACTGGAGTTGATGAATCAGAAGAAGTTAAAGACTCAGTGATACCTATACTTTTTCTTTCAAATACCTCACTCAATTTTTCAGCTGCAGATCTACTACTGGGTTCAATAGAGTTTTCATTACACCTTTTATCACCGTCATTCTTTCTATCTTTATAATCATTGTAATCCTTATAAGACTCTTTAGAGTTGGATCGATCTAGTTCCCTTCCAGGTCGTTCATAGTCTTGCATTTCAGACCGCCATTGCGGCCCAGGTCCATCTTTGTCTCTTCTGAAGTCATCTTCACGATCTGAGTAATCTCTGTAAACATTGATGATAAAATTATTATAGTTCAACAGATATCCAACTACATAAAGAGAATTGATGGGATTAAAATAGAAGAGAGTGTAGATGTTTATTTTTTACACTGGCTCCTATGATACAGGTTTTAACCTAGTATAGGAGTCGGAGTAAAAGTTTTTGTGACAGTATGTATACTATAACCCATCAACTAGCTATGTATAATTGTTAATTTATTAGTTTTAAGATTCGTGTTTATTATATTTTATTTTTTATCTTGTAAATCTACTCTACTACATTTCTTATTGGATAATATTTGTTTCAACATAAATTACTATGAAGTGCAATAACACATAAATATTACCTGGAGTAAGAGCGGCGTCCGTTGTGGGGAGCATGACGCGGAGCATTGTAAGTTGGAGCTTCCTGTCGTCTGGGAACTGGTTTCCCAGAAAATGCCCAACCTTTATGTTGATCATCTTGTTGGCGATTTTGTTGTTGTTTTAAAAATCGTGGTGGAATATTAGCTTGAAAAGTTTTTGAGAATGATGGATTATTTTGGTCACGCTCGCGGTCACGACCATAATCGCGATCTCTTTCTCTGAAGTCTCTATCGCGATCGTTTCTATCTCTATCCATCCGGTCGCGATCTCTGTCTCGGTCGCGATCACGGTCGCGATCACGGTCACGATCACGATCCCGATCCCGATCGCGGTCTCTCTCCCTCTCTCGGTCCGCACGATCGCGTTCACGATCTCTGTCAAATCTATCGCGGTTATCATTACGATCTCTGTCGCGAATATCTACCCTATCTTTGTCGCTTTCCGGACGATCTCTATTTTCGTTACGACCTTTGTCTCTATTTTCTATTCTGTCACGGTCACGGTCACGGTCCCGTTCCCGCGGATCTCGGTCGCGATCTCTGTTGTCAAATCTTTCCCTATTGTCCATGCGATCGCGCTCACGATCACGATCCCTATTATCCAATAAGCGATCTTTTTCTCTTGAATCTCGGTCTCGTACGTCATTGCGTTCCTTGTCTCTGTTTTCTACTCTATCTGCTCTATCACAGCGGTCCCTGTCTCTATTATCAATTCGGTCTTTTTCTCTGATGTCATGTTCCCTTTCCCTGTTTTCGTTACGATCACGATCCGCACGATCGCGATTATCTTTAGCTGGTTGAGCTGGGCCGGGCGGATCGCGCATTTGACGTCGCTGTTCTTCCTCTTTCCGTTGTCTAGCACGAGCAACGGCTTGGGCAACTAAGTTGCTTTGTATTTGACGTCTTTCCGCCCATAGCTGCTCTTCATCTCCTGGTTCATGCATTTTCGGTTCAGGTCGCTCATTTTCTACTATAGTACGAGCGTTACCATTTTTCGTAACTCCTTTAGTTGGTGCCGATGATTCTCCGTCGGAAAAGTCCAACTTTTGGCTAAAAAAATATAATATATTGATATAAATATTTTATCCATCTATTTTTAAAAAACTTTTTTTTTAAATAAATACTGGTAGGATAAAATTGACAAATTAAGACAGAAAAACCATCACGACCAAATAAATGTTTAATTGAAATATTTGATAATTACTCATAATCGATGTCATCATTCTGCGCCCAGCCGGCATCGCGAGAGATATCGTCAAGCGATGAGATTTCCTCGTCGCGCAGGATGGGTCGCGTAGTGAGCACTTCGACGGCCCTAGGAGTGGCGGGCGGGCGGTGCGCCGGGCGCGGAGGCGCGCCGCCGCCGGCCGCGCCACTGCCGCCGCTGCGAGCTTCGCGCAGGTTGCCCAGCGTACCCAGCCCGAGCCCGCCACCGCTGCTACCTTTCACCAGCTGTGTAATAAATCAATCGCTTTTTTTCTGACTCAAATCACAGATCATGTCAAACATAGATCGCAAAGAAAATAGCTTACGAAGGGTGGCAGGATGGCACGGAATGCTGGTGTTTGCTGTGATGCAGGTGTCGTAGTGGGTACGGTTGCGGGAGACGCCACAGATTCTTGACGAGCTCCAGCAGTGCCACCGCACGTCCAGCTGCCTTCCGCTGCAACATCATCACATAAACCTAATAAATATTATTTATTGAAGACTGTCATCAAGACATTTATGTATTCAGACATTAGCATTATATATGCCAACATTATTAACTATTGAGGCTTCTCCTTAGTTATAAAGACATATACTATGCAGTTGAAGTGAACACACCATAAATTATTTCACTCAACAATTATAAAATAAATATTGGAAATGAAACTAATTAATATTTGTAAGTACTACTAACTTTGTGGTCTGAGTTGCGGCTGTGGTACAGAATGGTCTGACGCGCGATGTGAGGGCTGAGCAGCTGCCTCTAAAGAAGGAAACTCTGTTCGGAAGTGTGGAGATGATGGTGGCGGAAGCGCCACCCAACCGCCGGGACCAGAGCCGGCACCCACATTGCTGTTCGAGGTTATTGCCTGGAAAATATATCTAATGAATGAAACATTTCATAATATTATGAGTTTGATTAATTAATATAGTAGTAGTGGACTTGATCAAATAAGAAAAAAAAAATGTTATATTTTTTTGCAGTTAAATGTTCAATTATAATAGATAAAAGTAAACATTGCAGGCACCTAAGGTCTTTTGATTCACTAGTTTATTTCATACAAATTAAACTGTTTTTATTATTACTTACTGTTGTTTGAGAAGTGCATGTTGGTGGGGTAGTTACAGATGTAGTAGCAGCAGAAATAGGGCTGCAATAATAATGAAAGAAAATTATTATCTTTGTAAAAAACACATCCAATTTTCCATGGCTCAAGTTTGTACTGTGTGATCTAGAGAACATGGGTTTGATTCCCAAGTCAAACAAAGTGTTAAAGCATTTGTAGGAAATTTTCAGGATATGATTGCCTCCTATTTTGTGGGACATAAACACATTGGAGATACATGTAGGTGTGCATATCCAAATATATGTGTCTATGTAGGTATAAAATTTATTTATAACACCTTATTGTACGCCACAAAAATTAACAAAAACATAATTAAAAAAAACTAAAAATTTTCATGTCCAAGTCGTGATGGCCTCTAGGTTTAGGCAATTGAGAATCTTGACGGTCACAGGTTTAAACCTCAGGCACACACCTTTGACTTTTCGAAGCTATGTGTGTATTTGCAGAGAATTATCACATACTTTAACAGTGAAGGAAAACATTGTGATGAAACCTGCACACCTAAAAGTTCTTAGGAATTTCTTGGGTGTGTAGTCTGCCAACACACACTAGGCCAGTGTGGTGACCAAGGCCTAAAATCTCTCAGATGTAGAGGCGACCAGCCCAGCAGTGGGACATATATGGTCTGATACTGGTGGAATTAAAGACCACTTCATGTATTACAAATTAAAAAAAGAAAATGTCAGTAATTTACACACTTAACAATAAATTGATTTCCTGTTTTAGATATCATATTTGCACCTTAGTTACATAACTTGAATAATTTTATACTTTGTGTTATATAACTTCACTTACTTAGCGTTTGGGTCTTGACCTGTTTCAGTTTTCAAAGAGGGCAAATTGGCTGGTGGGCGCCTTGCTGATGGTACCTTTCCGAGACTTTGCATTCCATGTTTGCGGCTAAGTTGAGATTTTGTTGAGGACGGTTCTGAATTCTCGTTCTATAATAGGACAAATAAAAATAATATATAATCCACAACAAACACAAGCATTTTACATTATAACAGGTAAATAATATGTTTAGCATGCACTGTTAATATGTTATAGGGTTAATAAAAACTAAATCAGAGTAATGACCAAGTCAAAGTACTTTAATATTACATTTGTAGAATGCATTCAAATATAATTTATATTAAAGGCATTAATGTCACCCCAAAAGTAAGTTCTGTTCAGTGGTCATTGACCTTTGTGGCCAAGTGACAAAGGAACATGTTGGCAAGTTATAACAATGTAATCTGTTTATTGCAATTATGTGAGTGAGTAGATTGTGAAAGTTTGAGCAACAATTACTTAAAACTCGATATAATTATAAATAAATAATTGTTTTTATTTTTTTTTAGGTTATCAGCTAAAACACAAAGAGACAACTTAGCTATAGTAAAATAAGGAAGCAAGGCCAGTCTACACGTATATTGCAGCTAAGTCAGGTACTTAAAAGGTAGATGAAGGTCACTTTATTCAACTGTAAACTATCTGTTGGTGGCTTTATTGTTAGACGCCGATCATGTTGCAGCAGTCGTATATACGCTAATCATAGAAACTGGTTACATTGAGCGTTAATTCTTTTAATTCGTACGGGTTAAGAAACTCCATTAGCAAAAACATGTTCCACACGAAAATAAACTTTCAAATGTATAAATGCCGTGCACAAAAATCTTGTGGGCGTGAACCGCCTTGACACTGACATCTAAAAAAATCTACAAAGTAAACTCACTCTATTGGCGCAGTACAAGCTATTGATGTCCAACTTCTGATATTTTTGCTTGCCGGACGTCGGCTTGCTCTGCGCCGTAGTGCCTCCGCCGCCCGGCGTCGAGAGTGCAGACATGCTGCGATGTACACACCATCAGGAGGTCACCCTCGCACCGACCACCAACTGCAACCAGCGCAAACAACGCCTCAAACTTCACTCTAGGCAATTATGTATTAGCAAACTGTGTTCGTCACAGTTCTTTGCCTTCACTTCTCACTATATGCTTTCACTGTTTCTTGGGTAACATTTATTACCAAGACTAAACACTTGAAAATACCACAGACCACTAACACTTTCACAACACTCGTTGGACAATAAATTCGAGCCCTGCCCTCCGAAGTTTATTGACGTGTTACATCCGTCTGATGAAGACTGGATCGATGACTTCCAGTTTTACAAGCGTTTCTTCCCTACACTTTTTCACTCGTTACTTGTACTCACTCTTTATCCAAATGTAACGGTATATCAAGATTAATAGAAAAACGGTAAATAAACTAATTTTATCTTTCTAGAAAACAACAAAAGCAAAATAATTATATACCTTGGTCCGTTACAATATATCTAACAGGTTAAAAATTATCTAAACTTGATTGCTAATTCCTCAATGAAGATTACTTTAGATTTTAACTATAATCTACGCTACCAAAAACTTATATCACTTTATTTTAAGATGGCGTCTCCAAAAGACGATCTCCTTCCTTTTCACAATCAATAGTGTGACGTCACAAAGACGCGAGGTAGCGCACTCTAGTGGCAAAAACGTAAGTATAACAACTAAGGATTTTATTCACAGATAGACACTAAGCTATTATTATTAAATCCTGGCAATATGTCAACTGATTTCGTAATATTTTCCCCATGTATACAAAACAATTTCCCAATTATGAAAAACTTATATATAGTTTTAATACAGTAAAAGTACCCACCGAAAACCAAAAATATTGAAATAAAAAAAAAACAATGATAATTTTGCGTAGCCGTCAATAGAAATCTTTAGAAGAACATTATTGTCTATGAATTGCTCGAATAAAATAAATAGATTTGATAAACTAAAAATTAAAATCCCTCTCTTAAAACGGACAATTATTTGTTCCTGACACTTTTTTACAGTACTTACCGAATATATCTATTAAATAAAATTCAATACAACTATTATTCAAACAGGAATATAGGGCAAGGTCTACACCGTAGATACACTCTCATTTAAAAAATGCTATTTTTAGAACCTGAGAGTATATTTTTTTCAAAGTTTTTAAGAATTTGCTGGTCTCATTAATCATTATTTTATTTAAATAATGCTAATACATCAAATATTTTTCCAAAATGGTTACTATGGAATTGCGGCTTATTTTTTCATTTCTAAAAACTAAATAGACAAAAACAGTTATAAGATTTCTTACACACTATATAATGAAATTTTGTCAAATACATCTATACTAATATAATAATGCTGATGAGTTTGTTTATTTGGTTGGTTTGTTGGTTGAACACGCAAATCTTAGGATCTACTGGTTTGAATAGAAAAAAAGATTTTTGTGTTGAATATTCCATTTAACGAAGAAGGCTTTAGGCTATATAATATCACGGTACAAAAATAAGAGCGGAGCTCCAATGAAAACTGTGACAAAAACCTGTAAAAAATTTCATGTGAAAACTAAAATTTCGTATAGGAAATAGCAGGCAACAGTTGTTTAAAAATAAAAATACTCCGACAAAAAATTCAATTGATTGAACTATATTGGCGTAAAAGTGCATCATCAGCCCATATACGTCCAAATAATTACAACTATATTGGACACAGTTTTTTTATTTCTTAATTCTATAAATGGTTATAAACATGTTCTATATAAGTATTAGCAGATTTCTATATTTTTTGGATTATGATTTAAATATAATATTAAAATATTATAAACAATATATGAGCCAGTAAACTTTTATATTCGCATGATGCCAATTTATATAATACTTGTTAAAAATTTAATGTCTTAATTTTGAAAACATAAATTATTGTGGGTTGCGACTTATTCAAGTTTTAGTTCGTATCGCCAGTGTTGTTTCACCGTAGATACTTCTCTATTCCCCTTTTCGTTATAATCTCGCATGCGCAATAGCTTACTTCGTTCTTTATTGATGACTGAAAAATCAGTAGGCGAAGATCGGCGGTGAAGTTCATAAAACGAGAAGTGTTTGAGACCACCGGCAGCCATGGCCGGGAATATGGGGATGGAGCAGTTAATTCCAATCGTCAATAAGCTACAAGATGCCTTTACCCAGCTTGGCGTGCATATGCAGTTGGATTTGCCACAAATTGCTGTGGTGGGCGGACAATCGGCTGGAAAAAGCTCCGTACTTGAAAATTTTGTGGGCAGGTGTGTATCTATATTGCCTATATTTTCATCATACTATTAACACTACCAATTCTTTACAATCATTTTCGTGCAAAATAAGAAAATTCTTTAAAAGTCTGGTTTTAGCAGAAACATATTATATAACTATTAGATATAATGGTATCAGTTTGTATGAGTATATTAAAAGTAATACGGAAATAAAAACGAATAATGTGTATTAGTGATTAAATAGGTTAATAATAAAAATAAAAACGAAGCGTATTACGTGTGTTATCGGAATTACTCGTCATGATTACACAATAGTCGTACAAGTTAAATTTAAGTATTGATAGAAGAATATTTAATATCTAAGAATCATAATTCATTATTATTAAAATGTAATAATCTAGGTCGGTAACGTATCTTGATATTTTGGTACGTTGGCCTAGATTTAGTGCGCATGTCAAGATATATTGATTTCTCTGAAACGTGTTGGGGATGAGATAAAATGTCATAGGTGCTGGCCGTCAACGAATTTCATTTGAGAAAACAAATGTTATTTTATGCTTACATGTATCCAAAGCTTAAAAATATCATAGATATTGTAGAAATTATGACTTTAATACAACATCATTTTATCTCATTCATATCCGAGAATCCCAAAGGCATAGAAAAAGATAGAAACTATTTTGGAAAATTTAAGCTAAGCTTCATAAGATTTGACAGCAGTCGAAACGAAACGTAACCACCCACCACCATATTGAAAAATAAATTAGTTTATCGATGATGAATTGATGATGAGCAAGTGTTAATAGTGTTTTAGAGGTGATAAAACTTTAATGTATCTTATCAAAAATGAGTGGAAATTTCGGAATGCAGCAATTGATCCCAATTGTAAACAAATTGCAAGATGCATTCGTGCAGATGGGCGTGCACATGTCTTTGGATCTTCCACAAATCGCTGTTGTAGGTGGTCAGTCTGCAGGAAAAAGTTCAGTGTTGGAAAATTTTGTAGGCAGGTGAGATAGTCAATGTGAAAATGCATCGAAGATCAATAGATGTTCTAAATTAAGTTATTCTCTCAGCCTCCTAGATCTTTGTTTGGGTGGGTAACGGCTTGTTTACTGCTGAAATGTCATTGATAATGATGAGTTTTCTGGTTAAACAAAAGAGCTGTTAATTGTGATATATTTCGAGTGGGGCTGTGATCGATTGTTTTTTTACTAAGTAATGAGTCACTCACATACCATGGCACTCTTCCTGTGCCACTCATTGATAACTTCAACTATTCATGAAGAATTTTTCTTCAATGTCATTCGTATGATTAAAGGAATGGTTGTATACCAATAAATAAATGTATTACTTATATCAATATCTAATATCCAGAATCTCAAGTCAAATCAAATCAAGTCCTAGTTAGACTGGTTACTGTGGTAAAGACTGGTTTTTATTAAGATTTATGGTTTGGTTAATAATTGATTTTAATTTGTTTAACCAATTTACATTCTGTTTGTGAAAAAATGTAGGAAACTGTTCTTTTTATCTTTAAAATTTTATCACTGGCATAATGCATGGCCTGAATTGTTATCAATAACTTTGTTCTATTGTCATTATGTTTCACTAAATGTACAAAATATTTTCATGCAAATAATAAGCAAAATGCTACTACAGAAAATAATTTCATGCCCTACTTTATGAGTCCAACTACACTTACACACACTACATTTGTTGGACAATCTAATAATGGAATAACTATAGAATTAAATAAAAAAATTAAATTGACTGCTTAATTAGTATTTGTTATTCACCTATGGCATTGGTGTACAATTTTCTTTCATTCATTACTATTTCTAGTGCTGTTTGTATGAGCCCTAATGCATCTTTCTGCTATCATGGGCCTCCTTTATGGTTTGGTGGAATAATTTTAATTAAATTAGTAGTCTTTTATCTAGTAAAAGGAATTAATTTACCAATAAATCTGAACCAGAGTATTTACAATATATATTTAAAGATACTTAAATCTATGGAATTCTCTGAAACATATCTATATTGGAATTCAATATGACTTACAACCTTTTATAAATAAATCATATAAATATACTTGTAATGCACATTACTCTTGTAGTATTACTTATTGGTTTACTATAAATACCAATTATTTATATATTTTTTTTCATCTATTAATAGACTGTTTCCAAATACCTATTGTTTAATTAAATTTTATTTCAATTTGATTTGTAATAAACAAGTTACTAGAAAAAAAAAAGATTTTTAGAATGATTATAAATAAAAAGCAATGCCTCTCATGTGCTCAATTTTGCTGAAGTGGAATTTCTCATAAAATGTGTTTCAGACCACATAATGCTAAATGGCTGATTCTATTAAGTAATGGTGTTCTTCCAGCAAATATTTGGCTATTGATATTATGATGTGTCAAATGTAAGTAAAGTTAAAATGTTAACAAATTTAATATAAATAATGCAATTTGATTTTAAATATACCATAATCTTTTGAGTAGAGTAAGTTATGGTGTTTTTTCTTCCTAAAATGAGTCATGCCATGATGAAGTCAGTAACTTTGCCTGAGTAATTTATTACACATAAGTTAAGTTCAAGCCTTAATAATTGTTCCCTGGAGTAAATTATATATTATTACCTTTTTTATTTCAAGGGAATGATTTTATACATAAATAAAATATATTTTTGGTTTAGAATTCCACATACTTAATTTTTTATTCATTGTGCTATCTATATAAATAAGTAAAATTGGAATGTCTGTTATAATATAAAACATACATATACACAACATAACACATTTTATAATTTTGTCTGTTTATAGCTGATGTAATAAGGAGTAACTTAGGCTACTTTAATTTTAGAAAGTTTATTATTTATTCTTATGAATATAAAAAAATAATAAAAAAATATAACTATTCCATGCCGATGAAGTTGGGGATACAGCTGCGGTCATAAATCTGTTTAATGTTAAGACTCATAACTATTGTTAAGTAAAATACGGTTATGTGATGAATAGGATTAGTGAACTAAAAATGTACTTACCAGAAACTAAGTGGCCATTCTGTAAATATGATCAGTAACTTCATTATTTAATCATACTAGTTGCAGGGTCCTGGTGAACCTGTGCATTATATTAAATTTTGGCCTGGTTATTCTGTATTTTTCTCCTCTTTCTCTTGTTCTCCTCTTTTGCACATTCATATCAGCTATTGAATCGTCCTTAATACTTTTTTAATTAATTGATTTGTAAATGTCATACCTTTAATACTCCATCTATCTCTTCTTACGCTTACACTTATCTGAAAGCTTTGAGGTCACTAAGTCAGATGTTTCAACTCTCTTCATAATATACCCATACTACAACATATTGTTTCCTTACCGCTTCTTTGTGTATCATCTATGGTCCACTTTTAAATTACCTCTTAACATACCTTTTACTATCAGCCCTTGTTAACACATCTTTGTTTGTCTGTACAATACAAAAAAATTAATTTCTGACCTGTAAATTTTACCCTTGTGTGATCCATAAACATTTGTGACGCCGAAAGTTCTCTCGTGGTTTATATTATTCAAGACCCGAGATTTGTATATATAAGTATGGTGAGAATTGTAAAAGTATTTTAAACGATGGTTACATAAAAATGGGTTTAAATAATGAAATTTGTTTTAGGGACTTCTTGCCACGAGGTTCAGGAATAGTTACCCGTCGTCCTTTGATTCTGCAGCTCATAAATGGAAATGCAGGTACGGTATTTATTAACAGCTGAAATATGTAGATTACGATAATTTTGAAATAATATAGGCATATTAATGTTAGGTTACGAGATTAATAATTATGATATAAAGAAATGGTATATGCGTTTTGTCTCGAAGTAGTTTCTCATTTACAACGAAACAGCTTACGTAAGCTACTGGATTAAATTCTAAAACGACCAGAGGCTTATCGTTTTATAATCTATTAACCTGTGGTGGTGACCAAATTTTCTCGACGATTATTAGGAGCACACATGTTGAGCTTGGTAAACAACTATTTTATTTGCACACTAGTGGTTGCAAGTGGCCATTATTAACCTTCAGCTATATTTTGAATGTTAAAACGGCTAATTGGTTTACTAATGTGATGCTATTACCGGTTGTAGGAAAAACTCATGAATGTGTGTACATCATAATTCCGCATGTACCTATACATTCAAAGTACACACTGATGTAAATCTTTTTAAATGTCCGTAACGATCGCTATTATTTTCAAAGCAATTTTCTCACATTCGTAAATCTATTCTTTACGTAAATAATACTGCCATGTCTTTTTACAAAGTACAAAATCGCAGCCAAAAAGTAACAATGCATTTTTTTTATGCGATAATATTTTCCGGTCACGTTTAATAGGTCAGTACCCTTCCGTTTCGCGTGATTGAGCGAAACCTGTGAATTTTAATGTTTGACTTAAACGACAATGACCTTCCTACAGACTTGCGATTTTTTCGTGATATCGGTAATGTTTCTGATAATCGTCGATATTCGCATATTTTCTCCAGTAAGTAACAGTGTACTTTAAGTTATTATTTCAGGATAACTTTCACGTAATGTTTTTTTCTTCTGCTCATTTTTTTTGTGTGGTAAATTCAAATATTGCATTTAAAATATTGATTTATAGGTAAATAGCAAACAATTAACGGTGGCAAGATATAATTGGTAGTAATCGTTACATTAGCAATAACTGCGTTTGAATGTGTTTAAATGTTCAATATTTTTAATTGTTTTTTTTTTTGTACAGAATGTGCGGAGTTCCTTCACTGCAAAGGCAAAAAGTTCACTGACTTTAATGAAGTGCGAAGCGAGATTGAATCGGAGACCGACCGCGTCACCGGATCTAATAAGGGCATCTCACCGGTGCCTATTAACCTGCGCGTCTATTCGCCTAATGGTAAGTTTAGTATTATAACTATACCTACATATATTCGAGGACCAGTTTTCTGTATCTACGATTTTCGTCCATTCTCATCACGTCGGTTGCTTCTTACCCTCAATGGGATGATATATTTAAATATCCTCTCACTAAACTCCCTCCATAGGAATTTTAAAAGTTTAACGAGACAGATTGGTTTAGTGTCCTTTTCGAAAAACGACTGAATTTTAATTCTCAAATATAATGGTGTTTACAACGTTTTTTATAATGTGGTTAATTTGCATCTCACGGAATAATGTAATACATATATTTAAACTAGCATATCGCTCACTGCTTATTTCATAATATATTTTGTTTGGTTGATTGGACATAACTTGGAAGTTCATACAGTTGAAACCGCTACTTGAAGCTAATTAAATATGTGATGTAAAGTCAGCCTAATAAATTTGTTGAGAACATAGAAAGATGTACAATTTGTCATGGTCAAGGACTTAATCACGCAAACGAAGCTGCGAACTCTAGACTTGAACAATTTATGTGTTATTATCTCTAACATTTACAGTACACGTTTTCTTTAAATAGTCTAACGCCAGCTAGAAATTCATCATGCAGATTTTTATGAACTTATCTTATACAAACTGCGCTCAAATTACGGGAATACAGTCTTAATAAATTTTCAACGCTTCTATGTTAAAATTACGATAGCTTTAACTAGGGATGTTATGGATATGATATTTCGGATCTGGATACGGATATGGATATAGGAATTAAATTATATCGGTTTCGGATACGGTTACGGATATGTAATTATTTCGGATTATCCGCTAGTTTCGGATAGTTTCGGTTACGGATATCAGATTGAAGTAAAATATAACTGTTTTTGACAATCTAGTAAGAAAAGTTTTTATCACAATGTTTACATTTTGCACAATCTACATTACCTTGATAAAAAGATGTCCAAATTTAAGTCGATATTGGTCGCTTTTTGTCTACTCATATAAAAATCAATTTTGTACTTAACACAAGACTTTCTTAAACTATCCAAAACTTCTGAAACGGATACGGTTACGGTTACGGATATATTTTTAATTTCGGATATCCGATAGTTTCGGTTACGGTTACGGAGCTCCATAACATCCCTGGCTTTAACGTTGTTCAGATGGCTCGTATAACTTTGTGGTAATTTAGCAAACCATTTTTTTTTACCGTCAACATGACGGCCAATTTTCTCAGACAGCCTGTTTTTCTTTGTATTCGGTTTACAATGAAATTTTAAACAACATACATATTAGGCTTAACCTAAAAATGTGTAATGCAGTGTCGATTTATTTCACCACTTATCTGATTGTCGGACGTAAGATTAAAAATTGGCACAACATTCGTGTAATCTTAACTTTTGTTCGATTGTAGAGGAGGCGAAATTATTATACTGATATTTTTGTTAAGTCTGTTGCTTAATCCATGGAAAGTGTTGTTGATGGTCACCATGATGTTGTCTTAATACGAGTATCAAGAGGCGAGAGAATTTCATCTCTCGTTACTCGATACCCTCATGCCGGCCTAAAATGCGTCTCTATGTTATGCTTAAAAAAACCCATGATAATAGATAGTAGAATGATAGAATTGGGTCATCAATCTGATCATGATCTTTAAATAGTTATCTTGGAGAATCCCATTAATGTATTTCCATCAAAAAAATTCCCAGCAGACATAATATGTAGTTGCTAGGCATTTTTTTCCCTTAACTAATGCGGCGGTTACGTGATGGAGTGTGTGCTTGTTATACTACATATTATAGTATGTAGTACATAGGGAAATCATAATATCTATTTCAGTATGTGTAGGTTTAAAAACATTTGCCACAAAACGCCCATTATATCTGTTTTGTCTGGCACAACGGCTGCTGAGTGCAATAAATAAACGATTCTGATATTTATCAAGTGCTTTAGATGATACAATGGCCGTTAATTGAAAACAAGACACGTATGAAATATAAGTACATTGACAGTTATATGATTAATTGCGCTTACGCATAAATAATTGTATCACTCATCGGTTTATTGATAAGTTCGTCCATTCATTTGGTAACGTATACACATGTACGCAGTCATTTCTTTTACGTATTAAAATTTTACTAACGTCATTGTTTTCCATTTTGTACTTAAGAAAATGTTAACATCTTTCTTAGCTAAGAAATGTTCTGTCTTGCTCTATCGAAATGTGGCTCATTAGACAAACCGAAATAGAACATGTGATTTGAGAAAGAATAAGTCAATTTCCCTTGACGATTAAGCTCGCGGTCTGCCAAAACGCCATCGCAAAATCCAGAGACTCACCTATTATTAACTGTTATTTTTAATTTGTGTAAATATTTTTAATGAATTATAACGCACTTAAATTATGAACGAAAATGTTGTCAGGAAACCTGCATATTCCACTTGCAATATGCCAGCGTAATGGACTAAATCCTAGTCCATTACAATACGAACTATTTGCCAAAATGGAACGCTTTAGGCTGATGGAGCCGAGATAAAACATGTAAGCATTTATAAGAGTTCATGCTATGTACATAATGTGTGGTGATAAGAGGGCACTAGATCGATCTAGGCACGAGACACATACTCATCCATGCATATGGTAGACGACCTCATTAAGATGCTAGAAGTTAAACGCGGACCGATCGCCTCCCCTTTCTCTGGTATAAAAGTTTATTATACGCAATTAAGTCATGAGCACATTTGAGTACCGCGTCTGTTTTCTACAATTTTTATATTGTTTATAGATCAGGTATCTGATGACTTAATTGCTTTGAATACACAATATGATAACAATTATTTAATCCTGTCTCTTTATAAAATTATCATGATTTACTTCCGGATGTTTATATGTTTTCTAGTACAGTATTGTAAATAAAGCACAGTTTTTATTAGGCACGTGGTAGGTATCTTGAATATTTATAAATGCAGCGCTTGTTGTGATTAATCATAGTGCGTTGTCTTACAACAGTTGTCGAATACGGCCGTGTGTTTTGTACTTACGCAAGATTATAATTACTACGATAACTATTTGCTATTCGATACGTAATTCTTATGATAGTGACCTACATGCTCAATGCCTGTGCACTGCTTTATGTATGTACAAGGGTGTAAGAAATTCGCCACTAACGTTATCGGATATCATATATACATCAAATTGCAAGGTTTATTTTCTTTAATATTGATGTTGTGAAGAAAATAATATGGTTGAGAGATTCATGAATTAACATATTAGCTACTAACATACTATTGAAGTTTTTTTTATTTAGACAATTTAATATTGTAATTATTTAATATTTAACCAGCTAAGGATTAACCTCCACCATTATTACTCAACGCGTACTTCGTTTCTTTGGCCATGTGGCTAGGCAGGAGGACAGCCTGGAAAAACTTATAATGGTTGGCCCCGTGGAGGGGAAGAGAAGTAGAGGAAGAGCGCCGTCCCGGTGGATAGACACAGTAAAGGCATATACTGGAGCCAGTGCCCAGGCTTGCCTACGAATGGCACAGAATAGGAATGCCTGGAGGAAGGTGGTGCGAAGTGTACAGGAGAGCCACACGCATGGTGGTCACGACCCTCAGTAATGAGGAAACGACTAGGAAGAAGAAGAATATTGTAATTGGATTGAATTGTCCTTTGCTATTATTATAATGACGTTATCACAACAGAAATCAGTTCGTTGTAAACATAACGCGTCTGTGCTTCTAATTCTAATGACGCTTTCCTATTGTTTCAATTGCCTCGCGTAATAATTCGTAGTGCGGCAAGTAGGTAGTGAACAATATAGAGCGATGATGTGGAGCCCTAAGAGAAAATATGTATATATAGATTAGTCATTTATATTGGTAATGTAATACATGGTCTGAATATTATCAGGGAGCAAAGAATATCTAAATGCAATTGAGTTAATGTTATAAAATAAGTGGGTGTTGTTAATGGACTCGATTGACTTCTAGAGCTCCGGTCCAGTAATTGACCTGTCAGTATCTGTTTCAATCGAACTGCCATTTTATACGCTTAAAATATGGAATATTATAAAACATGTTATTTTATCGCTTATCTTCAAGTTAAGTATTTTTGTCAGTTATGAGTAATTTGTTGTTGATGATCGTTAAACGGTTGGCTGACTAAACGCGTGTGTTTGTGCGGTTATTAAAAGGTGTCGTAAAATCTCATTATCTAATCATATCAGTTATCTTATCATTACAATTGATTCACAGATCTCATGCGAATGTTATGTTGTGTAAATTGTTGCAGTATTTGTATGATAGTAGTCTTGTATTGTGTTTTTTTGAGCGTTCCACACAGGATCGTTTAAATACCTATGTCAATGAAATCAATTATCAGGTGCATTGTTGTAGTCAATGTAATCAATAAATCTAATTTTAGGGTCAGCTCGACTGGGTTAATACTGCTGTCCCCGAATAACTGTTGTGAAGCAACAGATTTCTTGTCGCATTTCGTTTATTTGCACTTTTCTTTTGCTATACATTTTGAAACCGTCAACACGTATAATATTAAGATGCCCTAATGTTGCTCATTTAAAATTTAATTTTATGTAAATGGAACAGCATTAAAGACTTCACACGACCTTACTTTATCATTACTAAGTTGAGTTTAAAATAATGAAATATGTACCTATAATATGTTATAGAATGTTGCATAGTTTTTTGTTAGCTAAGAGGAGCCGGACGTTCACATCCGGTTTCATCCGCGTAAAAAGATGTGCTTCCGGCTTCGGCTTATTTTAAGAGGGCTTATAAGTAATTCTTTGCATTGCTCCGAATGCAAATCAAGAGTTTAATCCAAGGAATGAACTTTAATTGTTTTACCATGAAGAGATATAATAAATCTAGGCAAGTAGAATTGTTTCAATGAATAATGTACTTTTTGTGGTCATATATCGTAACAGTTATATTTTTTTTTGTTTTATTTTAATATGATATGTTTGTTAATATGAGTCACATGAATATTGTAGAAAATATTAATTGAATACCAAACATAGTGATAGTTTTTATTATACTAACATGGGAACTTTGTGGTCATCAAGTTTATTTTGTTACCCCAGATATGTTTGTAAGGTTTTGAGCCTTACAATATGTAATTCTTAGGCGTAAATAAGATATTATTATATAAAAACTGTGCTTAAAGTTATAAACTTATCGCAAAAGTGAGAGATGAGTATGAGAGTATGTAATCTAAAGTGTAATTAACATGCGTTTACAACATTGTATTGGACTAGGATCGTGCCCTACAGTCGTGTCGCCAGTATTGAGACGTACTGAATTTGCGCTAATAGCAGTCTTAAAATATTCTAATCAGAGGAATTTTCATGGTTCGTAAATATTCTTTTAGGCTAACGTATTAACGGTAATTTTGATTCGTATATGGAGCTTATGAGGAAAGGACTAGAGTAAATATCATTGAGTACGTTTTGCGGTTGAGGATTGCGGTACTTTCTCCCCCATTCAAAAGACGTATTAGCCATAAAGATAAATGGAATACAGGCGGTGCTACACAAATTTAAAGAACCGAGTAAAGCTTTCGAGAGGGTTACCCTCTCAATGGTAGAGGAGGCCCGTGCCCAGCAGTGGGACGTATATGGGCTGATGATGATGATCATGAAGCTTTCGACAATCTCGTTGACTAATTAAGCAAATACTATTTTGTCGGAATTTTTGAGGCCTTTATAGAACAAGTAGGTGGAATCCGAAACGCGAAATTATTGGTATTTTATAATTAGGGTACTTCTATAACATTAAACATATATTATGTATGTTTAACAGTTATATTATTATGTTAATATTGAACAGGGTTTGTGTTAGCTGTTTTGTTACCGTAATGCGGTTTGTAAAGTTATCGCGCAAGCTATTTTATTTGAAAGAGTTGGAAATCGTTTGTTGTATTCATTGCGAATCGTACGTTTTTCTGGTACAATTTTAAATATTTCTCAAGCATTTTAGTTTTTATATATTTCACGTGTAAGATACATAATTTGAGCTTAGAAAATATATGGTGCCCTAATACAAATGATACGCACTGTATGTATTTAAAATTTATTTGAAAAAAATATATGATTAATTATGCTTTGATCCATTTTATAATTACTCATGAATGTTTTGCTCCAGTGCTCAACTTGACCCTGATAGACTTGCCGGGTCTGACAAAAGTGCCCATCGGTGATCAGCCAATCGACATCGAGCAGCAGATCAAGGGAATGATCTTCCAGTTCATAAAGCGCGAGTCATGCCTTATCCTCGCAGTTACACCCGCCAATACCGATCTGGCGAACAGCGATGCCCTCAAGCTGGCCAAGGAAGTTGACCCTCAGGGTATGTACGATATTTGGTTCTTCTATGGCTAAAATTTGTGGAAGCAGTATGTAGGATGACGTAAAATTCAAAGTTTCTGTTGTATACGAATTGGCTGATACATTGCAACTCTTACACATCCCTGGTACGCACAGAAATAATATTGCTGATATTGTATGTGATCAAGTCATATTAGTAAACAATGCTATAATTTTGAAAAGAAGTCGGTAAATAGTAATAGTTTCTCCCTTTACTACATGGGACTCAGAAACTGCGAAAATTTACAAAAACTCTTTCTGTCCCTTCCAAAAAATGCGCGAGGGTGTTATTATCTATGAAATTCGGTATAAAAGGATGCTATTGTTCCTAGGTCTTCGCACAATCGGTGTGATAACCAAACTAGATCTGATGGACGAGGGCACGGACGCGCGCGATGTGCTCGAGAACAAGTTGCTGCCCCTTCGGCGCGGCTACATCGGCGTCGTCAACCGATCGCAGAAGGACATCGACGGCCGCAAGGACATCTCCGCCGCACTCGCCGCTGAGAGGAAATTCTTCCTCAGGTAAACTGAACAAAACTTCCAACTCCAACTCCTCCTTTATATCTTTTTCAAATTAACTTCGATGCAGGATCATGACAAATTAGATTCCCTTACATTCGCTGAGATTCAGTGCTAGGCGTCAATACTGAGCGTGCAACTGTTGATCCTGAGCACAGGAGTTACAGCGGTGGGTGTGTGGCGGGAAAGGGCCAAAAAACTAAACAAAACTCGTCTTAAATTACAGAAAAAAATGTCTATGTGATTCTGAATTTTCTACTTTGAAAACGATTATCATTCTTCTAAAAAATAAAATTGTCTTCTAATAAACTAATATACTAATTGTGCCAGCGTTGTCCTTAATAACTACGAGTACTACATACAGCTCAAGTCATTTGACGATATTTAACCTAACAAGAGTCTTATAATCGAAGTTTCATGTCGGTCAATTTTTTTTAAATTTGGTTCGTAAGGAAGAAAGGGGAGATGAGGAGAACTTCGCTTCTTTAACGCAGCGATCTTATACTGCAATAGTCAGATCTAGAATCTACATGAGCATAGTGTGCTTAATCCTTCTCATGTATTCAATGACAATCTCTATGTAATCGATAGGTCGACATACATATGTACGTAACGTGACTGTTAGTTATGTTGCTTAAAGTGGGGGTCTTTTAGTACTTACCTCTAGATTTATTACTCCTGTCTGATAGCCTAGTTGAACCTCTGGCGCAAGTACGCAGCTTGCTATATTATAAAGGTGACGGGTTCGATTCCCGTGTTGGGAAAAGTGTTATTGAATTTTGTAACAATTTTTTTGTCTATTTGGAAATTGTCAGTTGCAGCACAGAGTTAGGAAATGTGTCCGAAAAACGGCGATAGGCTCACCCGGTTAAATGGGACACAGCTTATAAAACGTCAGAATGACGTCTTCTGTGACAATATTATGTATAGAGCATAAAAAAGTATGCGCCTAACAAATTATTTCTAATCACAGTGAAAAAATGTGAGTAAGGCTTAGTGTACTCAAGGGGCGGTCATCGTAGTGACGTCAAGCGTTCTTTATGATTCACACGTTGGAAATATCCATAGGTGACGATAATTGCTTACCAGCGAATAAGTGGTCGCACGGTTCGCGTATTAACCTAATAAACTGCAGATTTTTCATTCACTAAATCGTATTACAAGTACAACAATGTGTAGCTAATTTGATTAGCAGACAAATATTTCCCTTGCTATTGGCTTAGGTCATGACACGATGGCTCAAAACGATTTAAACAGTTTTGAGAGAGATTGATGGTAAAAATAACTATGAAACTGGATTCTTTGAGAAAAAAAAAGTTTACAGTTATGCGTAATAATATGCCTACTATATATTTTTGTATAACGGTTCGTAACTTTATTATTTACAATGTTGAGTTTAGCTCTATAAATGTTTGGCTAAATATTATAAAGGCCGAATCTTTTCCCCCTAAATGTTGGTTTTAGTAGCTGGATTTTCCCGTATTTTTTAGAGAGTATTGTTGATGTGAACACATTTCGATATTTTAATTTGCTGCGGTTGATAATATGTGCTATTCGGAACTCGTGGATCGACATTGTTTGCCCAAGATTATTATTACATTTCAAGAAGATTTCTTTTCCCCTCCACTTTTGGTGACGTATTAAGTGGCAGGATTAAGGAGCTCAATGTTTATCATTGGTGTATGCGAAAATTCTTTAAAAAAGACCTAATATACCTATGTATTTATTGAAAAGAGAACAATTGTCTTTCATAAATAAATAACAAAGATCGTAAAAACAAACTATCATTTGTTTTTTTATTCATTCATGTTGTTTAATAGAAACCCTCATGTTGAAATATAACGGGGATGCTAATCGATATTCTGTATTGAGGGCACTGTACTTAACATCAGGTGAACTGTCAATACTGCCGTGCCAGTATAAAATATGTATTCCTATATTGTTGAGGAGCCTACGATTCAGCTAAATCGATAAAACATTGATGATTCAATTTTTATCAGAAGCAATGTCCAACGTAATCGGACCGGTTAAGATGAAATGAAATGAATCATAGTAATGTTTTAGTATTACAAAATAAACATAGTTGTTTGTCAATGTAACAGCCCACAGATACTCCTTACTCTCGTAGTATAGGGTTTTTGATACCTGTAAATACAATTGTGCAATAGTGTTACAATTTAAGACTAGTAACAACAAATATTCACAATGAAATGACGTACTTTACGGTAACGGTGAAGAAAAACATCGCGAGGAAATTCTTAGGTGTGTAGTCCGCTCACCCGAACTAGGTCAGCGTGGCAGACTAAGGCCTAAACCTTCTCAGTTGCAGAGAAGATCTGTGCCCAGTAGTGGGACGTATATGGGCTGATGATGAAAGCAATAACATTCAATTAGTTCAGCTATTTTTGAAGGTTTTAGAAACAACAAACATCCAATATGCTTATATTAGTATGATTGTTTTTCTTACATAACAGTAATTATTAATTAGCAGACATTTGTATTTTTTGCATATGGATTTATCTGTGTAAAGTATGTATGGAACAGTAATATAATTGATTTCTTTCCACTAGTCATCCTTCATACCGACACATGGCGGATCGTCTGGGCACGCCGTACCTGCAGCGGGTACTGAACCAGCAGCTGACGAACCACATCCGAGACACGCTGCCGGGCCTCCGCGACAAACTGCAGAAACAACTGCTCACCCTAGAGAAAGATGTCGACCAATACAAACACTTCAGGCCCGACGATCCTTCCATCAAGACTAAAGCGATGTTACAGTGAGTGTATACACATTTTTCTCATCAATTACAACTATGTTGCTACTCGTTTTATTGTCCCTCTATAAAACTACTATGAAGTATGTTACTAGATTCTAATTTCTTATCTCTCTTCAGTATCATGGTCTTAACGCAAGAATCATATAACAATGATACAAAGTTTTGTTTCGAATCTGGACAACCACGAATCAAGAGATATATCTTAATGTGGGCCAAAATGTTTTGTATGATTACTATATGAATATAATATTCATTACGATCAGCAGTAATAACTGAATCGTATTAATTTATGCATTTATTTACAATAAAGAATGTTTAAAATTTATAGATGTGTTTCTAGGTTTCGATACACATATAATATATTGCCTAGAACTTTATCTACGTTTCCGTGTCACAGAAATAATCCGAATCAAGGTTCAGAATAAATTATTGTATTTTTTCGGTGACTTTCCTGTTAATAAACTTTTTTCCTGTTGGGATTATACTACTTAAAGTAAGGCCTTATATAGTTTCCTTTTTCTTATCATTTCATGCTAATAAAATAGTCAATAAGTCTGGACGTTAAAATATCTATAATATTTGTTTTTTTTTAAATGACGTCATAAAAATACACATAGATTGAAATATATTTAGAACTATCCACAAATGAAATGGTAAACAAACTTATTATTAAAGATCTTCATCCACAGACAAATCCCGTCTGATAATATGTAGCATTAAGGTCAAAACATTGCGATTTAATCATGTCTGTTTTTGTCGAGAAAATATTTTTAATTCTAATCTAAAATTTACATTTCCTTCGCAGAATGATTCAAACTCTACAGACAGATTTCGAGCGTACAATCGAAGGTTCTGGCTCAGCACAAATCAACACGAACGAGTTGTCTGGCGGTGCCAAGATCAACCGGCTCTTCCACGAAAGGTTCCCCTTCGAGATCGTCAAGATGGAGTTCGACGAGAAAGAGCTGCGCAGGGAGATTGCATTCGCCATTAGAAACATTCACGGTATTCGAGTAAGTATTTTAAGAGGCTACTTGAATATACGATTATATAAATAGGCATTAGATAAGATTATCTTGTGTGTAAGTTCAAAATGGACCAAAGAATAAAAATAAAATTTATAGAGCCGTTTTGAATAACTACTATCGTGGCTCGAGTTGTCCACGCAAGTTTTTCTGTCCCTCTGAATTAGTACCATATCGATTAAATAGCAATGTTTGTCCGCCAACCCGCACTAGGCCAGCGTGGTGGACTAAGGCCTAAACCCTCTCAGTTGTAGAGGAGGCCCGTGCCCAGCAGTGGGATGTATATGGGCTGATGATGATGAATTAGTACCAAAGCCGAAATGACGGCTTTTGAGGCTAAAAGTACCGCGCGTTTGATCCCTGCACTAATCAATTTGCAAGGTGTACAATTTTTTGCCAGCATGTGGGTGTTTGTTGAAATTGTACCTAGAACTGTGCCCACGTAGTCTACATAACAGAAATCCTAGTGTAAACTAACCTTATAAAAAATGTGTTATCCAAGAATATTGCATTTTTTGACTGAAACGTGTACCTATAACATCAATCAAGGTACTTTCATTGCAGTAAGCAGAATATTCTTGTTAGGTGATTTAGATAACCTTTGATAAAAGACAGTAGTATTTAGCGGCTGGATTCTTTATTACAATTTATGGTGTAATAATTTAATGCGTACTTTTAAAAGGGCGTATATTAGCTTGTATAAATGCAACCAAATGCATGAGGCATAATTTTATTGTTGAATATGATATAAAAGGACAAGAGTAAAAAACGCTACACAAGTGGGACATCAAAAATTTTCGTAGTTCATTACTTTCTTTCACGATTACTTTTCGTATTGTTTACGATTAGTATGGCATAGCGTTAGATGTTTAGATTATTTTGTTAATGAAGTGTTACTGCACACACATACATAACAGCGTAAATCCGCCTCAGTGTTGTGTGCGTGCGTCCATCACAGAGGTTTAACAAGCTTAAAGAATTGTAATCTAGGCCGATTATATAAAAATGTGTGTTGAGTTGTTGTTGTATTTAACGTTTCCTGAACAAGCCGCTTTGCAGACGCCCTCGTGTAAAATCGATACTCTTTTTGTTTATTTTGGCGCGTAAGAAACATGGCTGGCTGGCTGGCAGCATTATTTATGATAATCTATACCGCGAAACTGCTCAGTCTGTGTACTTGACCTCGTGTTGGATACACTTTAAAAGTTTTATTAATACATTATTGCTTACCTCCCTACCTATACACTTACAGTCGGTTATTTGTCTGCTCTCGAGGATCCATCTAACATTATCATTATCATAAAAAATTAACGATGGAAATATTTATTGTCGTTCGACGACATCCTACAGTCATGCAGGCGCCGTTTAATCACAAGTCTTTGGTTTTTGTTTCGGTAACATATCGACATATCAATACTCGTATTAGGTACTATACATTAATATCTTGGAGGATGCTGTAACTTTTTTTGCTGTATTTAAAACGACACTAAACGCTGAAATTCGTCTCGAAACCTCTTTTGTACTAGGAGAACATATCATTCGAAACAATAATAGGATATATTATGTATTTCTTATGTCTCTTCCAGGTGGGTCTGTTTACCCCAGACATGGCGTTCGAAGCTATAGTAAAGAAGCAAATAGCGCGACTAAAGGAGCCCTGCCTCAAATGTGTTGACTTAGTCGTGCAGGAGTTGTCCAATGTGGTCCGCATCTGCACGGAACGCGTAAGTACTCGATACTTCAAGTGAAAAGTATGAAAATATGAATCAAAAGTCTAAGTGTACCGAGTAACTTTGGTTTGAAAAACTTTACGATATGATCAACGATTGCTACAAACGTTATTTGGTTTAATTATTTCTATAATGTGAATATTGTAATTTATTTTCTTAGCTTGTGTTTTCAGTTACAATGTCTTGAAATAAAAAAAAAAGTATAATAATACAGAATTAAGGGTTGAGGTTCTTTTAGAAACAGAGAAAGAGACAAGCAATTTCTCAAACTTGGATCAACGCAACAATCAACTTGCTACATGCGATTCGATATTATTTCATTTTATACACTTTAAGCGAATCTAATGCTCTTTGATAAGAAGTTTGACTTTGGATCTGTATTTGTTAAGTTTATTTAATTCAATTTGACATGAAACGAATTTATTAAGGTTTATTGTGAAAATTTACAGTAGTGCGTGTGTGTGTGCAGATGTCCCGGTACCCGCGGCTGCGCGAGGAGACGGAGCGCATCATCATGTCGCACGTGCGCTCGCGCGAGCAGCAGTGCAAGGACCAGCTCGTGCTGCTCATCGACTGCGAGCTCGCCTACATGAACACCAACCACGAAGACTTCATCGGATTCGCCAAGTACGCACACATTACTCTTGCACAACGTGTACACACTCAATAACACCACACCAAACTACATTCTCTCACAATTGTATCTATGCTGTACTGTATGTCCTGGATTGGGAGCTTAAGAATTCCGCTACGGCATCCCTTGCCTGTCGTAAGAGCCGACTAATGGGGGTTATCGGAGTTGTTGGGCGTGCTACGGGGGAGGTGCGCCCTTACAGAAGATGTACGATCCCGAGATGTGCGGCAGAGCGCATGGTTTCGGGAATGTCGCGGACGCCCACACCTAATGAGCGCCCAAAATAGTGCCAAGTGGGGGACATATTAAGTACCTCCATCGCAGAGGAGTCCACATTTGGACAGGGCGCGGGGCAGCACCAGGGAACAATTAAAGACGCTTATCGTCCTGTTATACAGGACGTAAATCTCGTACTGCGCAAAATGCGCAAGACGGCCATCGAGAGGTTTTAGTCGGTAGGCCGCCCTAAGATTTTTGGTAATGGACTCAACTCAGCCAAGCGAACAACAGTTCCACGCGCTGAGTTGGAAGGCGGGAGACTTCGACATACAATTTTCGGCAACCTCCGTGGTACCGAAAGGCTTTCCTCTTCTTAAAAAAAAGGAGTATTTGTACCCCCGTGTTCCACCACCTATCAAGTCCCACGGATTTGGAGGCGAGCCTATCACAGATGCATGGTTATATTTTCAAACGCATTTACCACTTAACAGTCAGAGTAACTTAACCGATTCAAGCTCTGTTACCTTTTAACCGAAAAAATCATTTTATGCAACAGGACCTACGAGATGTCATTGGGTAGTTAACAGTCATGTTTACATAATGTTCGTCACTTTATATTGGTTCACTGCCGAATATAGGCCTATCCAAGTGCACTTCACTGATCATGATCATTAGCTTTGCTCATACAAAACAGTTTCATGTTATGTCATGGTGTAACAAACAAATGTTGTTGCACAGTAAACTATAACATTGCAGATATAACGTCAATTACTGAAATTTGTAACAAATGGTACTAAAATTTACAAATCGTATAATATTCTATTTTTGTTTAGTGCACAAAATCAGTCTGAGAGCGCAGCGAAGTCCGGCCATCGCGCTCTCGGCAATCAAGTCATTAGGAAAGGATACATGTGTATACACAACTTGGGCATCATGAAAGGTAATTTTGTACTCAAAATACATTTAAAATGCATTTCATTTATTCGATAATATAACGATTTTATAATGTATATCAATATGACTTCATCTTGCGTTATAATTACAGGTGGCTCTCGTGATTATTGGTTCGTGTTGACATCCGAAAGCATCTCTTGGTACAAGGACGAGGAGGAGAGGGAGAAGAAATACATGCTTCCTCTTGACGGACTCAAACTGCGAGATTTGGAGCAAGGCTTCATGTCCCGGCGGCACATGTTCGCACTTTTCAACCCAGAAGGCAGAAACGTTTACAAGGTTGACATCGAATGCCCTTAAACCTTATTAACGGCTTGGGAGTTTCCCGCCGTTATTCTTTGATGGAACTTACTCGAATATAAAATTGAACCTGGCAACACTATTCAAGCTCTAATCTTTGACACTGGCACAGGCGCAAAATGTACTATTATTGATATTTAAATTATTGAAAGAAAGAAGTAAGGTTGAAAAGCTTAGAGGTCACAGACTATTTAGTGGGTATAATTACTGTGTAAAGTAATCGATTTATGACTAGCTACTTATTATATTGTAGTACATTATATTTCTATGTTCCTATGACAAAATTGAAGAAGATACAATATATGTGTGCAGGACTACAAGCAGCTGGAGTTGTCGTGCGAGACTCAAGACGACGTGGACTCTTGGAAGGCGTCGTTCCTGCGCGCCGGCGTGTACCCGGAGAAGACCTCGGAGGCGGCCAATGGGGACGAGGTAATTACCTATTTCACCTTCGCCACGTACTCGGTGTTGTTGCAGCCTATTTTATGTCTTTATCTTCCCCTATATTTCTTTTTCCAAACTCGACTTTGTGCGCTTATTGAAACCATTGCTTGAAGATATTTATCGACAAATCGACGTTGTTACATATACTTAATATAACAGTATATATTTGTACTATACGATGTGTATTTTTGTCATGCCATACAGAGTGAAGGATCTGAGGTTTGTGTTTGTAGGTTTACCAATCACGAACACACACACAAATGACACAGTTTAGTGATGTATCACAAACAATGTATATCGACAATACTAAAAACTCGACCACATCTCTGTGTTTGAATATTTTATTATATGGTTTATTTTGTGTCTAGTTGTGCTAATTAATATGCTGGAAATAACGCATTGCAAAATAAAAATGCATTCACAAATATAGTTACAAAAAACAACATAGTATAAGGCATGTGGAGTGCTGTTTTAAAACATGATATTCTGTGTTAGTTATCATATTCACGCGTTTTACAAGTACTTGCTAACCGATCGAATTATCCATCATTCATAAATTATTGAGTTGGCGCTAACCATCCAAAAAAAAAAAGCTTGTTAATAATATTGTCAAGTAGAATAAGATGTATAAGTGAATCAAAATGTTTCCAATAATTATTAAGTAGGATTTTTTTTGTGTCCATTTTTTTAGCATGACCATTTTATTTTTTTATTTTTAGTTATTTCCGCCTTCCCTGGGTTTGGGTGGAAATAAAGGAAGAGTAAGTCATTCGAATTTTAAAGCTTTGAATGCTGGATTTTCGAATTACCGAGGTGATGTGCAGTAATTTAGGCGTTAGAATGCAATTTTTTTTACGGTAAATGCATGAATGTTTTGATGCTGTAAAGAGCTAAAGAAGCTATATCCGGCAAGTTATGTAAGCGGGTTTTGGTTTATTGGTACATGGGATTCATCTCATTGTCTGCACGGTATTTATGACCAAATGTCTCTTTAGGAATTTTGGTTTATTTTTTCATTTTATTGATTGTATTTTACATAACGCTACAACAAAACAATGCTGATATGTCAAGTGATTTTTTAAATCAGGTTACTAACTTTTTTTCGTCTACTTGAGCATAAATTGATTGTAATTTATTAGCAAGACTAACAATTCGTTTATTCTTATAACAACTAAAGAAATATTTTGATTTGCTTAATCTTTAGATGCCCGAAGAAGGTCATGCATGTTTGAAATTCATTTGTCATTTGTGTGGATACACCATTTACAAATCTAACAATAAGAATTGTGACTACAACAAATCTGATGAAATTATTTTCGTGTTACAATTATCGTTATAAATTATTCTTTGTTCAAAAGCAAGGAAGCAAAAAAACTACGCAACAAAATAATAAGATAATATGTAAATTATGTTGTCAATTTTAAAAAATTACTGTTGCAAAAAAAATCTCTCTTTTATGTTTTCTGCTAAGTGAACCTAAATTTTAAAATTTGATGTTTTACGCTAGATTACATTAAAATATTTTGTTTTAAGAGCTAAAGAAAACTTTTAAAGATTTATTGTAAGGGCTGTTTTATATAGAGTGGTTTTCGGAATATAGTCTGTTACGGATAAAATGTTTAAAGTTCAAGATTATGCAACAGTTTTACGTGTGTAAAATATTTATATATTGGTAATAAATCATACGATATATACAACGGCCCCAAGTATATGTTGGTTTCGCTGGTTTCCTTGTAATAATGTCTTTCGTGTGAAGTGCGGCACTAGGTATCATCCCGTCGATTGCCATGGCGCTCATTTTTTGTAACGATTTTTTTCAGAACTCTGACAGCACAGGCACAAGCAGCATGGACCCGCAGCTGGAGCGGCAAGTGGAGACCATCCGCAATCTGGTCGACTCTTACATGCGCATAGTCACCAAGACCACGCGAGACCTCGTGCCCAAGACAATTATGATGATGATCATCAACAACGCCAAAGATTTTATCAACGGGGAACTTCTCGCACATCTGTACGCTTCGGGAGATCAGGTTGGTTATTTGTGTCTTATACGTGACTTATATAAAAGTGTACAAAAAAATAAATATGTGCTGATTACAAATCGTCGTTCGGCATGCAAAACCGCGAATTCGACATTTTTTGCCAAATTAAGATTTTTATACCATTTGGTTCCTAACACTCGATTACGCTAATCTGCATTCAAAATATGACCAAAAGTTACGCCAGTTCCTTCATTTCTTGAATGATTCAATACCGCGAACGTTATTTCGCGCCATCAAAACCGCGAACGCGACACTTTGGCAGGGCCGCCATACTTGCCGAACGTGACTGTTTGGTGCTGCGATGTTTTCGGTAAGTTTTTTTAGTTTTTACTAATAGTTTTTAAAGAATTTATGAAAAATATTATAGCTTAATGTTATTATAATTGAAATTCACAATGTTTGTAAGCTATATATCTCAATATACAACGGAAAAATGGGCTTCGATGTGAGTTATCATATTCGCGGTTCAAATGAACATAATTTATGCGTTTGATATTGCGTTCGCGGTAATGTACGAAAAGTTCTTTGATGTAGTCATATTTGCGTTTTTATATGACCAAATTTTATACTTTTTACATTGTTTTCGCAACGTAACGTAGGCTTATAAACTGATTTAAAGTGAAATTAAATTACTAAAATCACTGAAAATCTAATTATTTTTCGAGGTTTCGTACCTAAGGGTACCGACAGGACACTATTACTAAGACTCCGGTATCTGTTTGTCCGTGTGTCTTTAAAAAGAATGTATCTTTCGATTCGTAATCTTGAAATAATTTTTATATATTACTGTGGCCACTGTAAAAACAAATAAAAGAAATATAACTTATTAAAAATGTGTGATATACGTACATAAAAAGCATTTTACGGTATCTTCTTCGGGTTTTAAATAATATTATGTAGCGTTAAATATTGTACAAGGAATGTTACGGAATCCTTCGTGTGCAAAACCGACTTCCACTAGGCCACTGTTTTTGTTTCTTTATGCTTGTTTCTTTAGTGTCTTGTAAAATATGAGATAATAATTTCATTATATATTTTAGCATGCTCTTTTTTATATCTTACAAGATGCTACCTAATTGGTGAGAGACTCCGCCGACTCTTAACTACCTCATAAATGACTAGAGGTGCTGATTTTATTCATCAAACTTTAGCTAATCAGATACTATATTTTTTTTACAGAATATGGACGACTTTTCAGACGAAGAAAGTAATGTTCTTAAAAATCTAGTGTCTGATGTGTCTTCAAGTGAATTAACAGGACGATTAGAAACTACAGAAACTACACCTCAACCGCGACGTGGTCGAAAAAGGGACACAGAAAAAGTGAAAAGGATGAGAGGAAAATCTTTTATAGGTTTTAGAAAACAAGATGATAAGTGGAGACAAGATATCGAAAGAAGTAAAAGAGAATTGGGACCACGGTGTACATCAGATGCATGTTTAAAAGGAGGCCATCAATGCCGGAATATATCAGAAGAAGATAGAAAGAAAAATTTTCAAACTTTTTGGACCAATATGGATTGGGAGAGTAAGAAAATCTATGTAAAGTCTATGGTCGACGTCGCACCACCAAAACGTAGACAAAAAGGCAATACATCGGACAACTCAAGGAAAGACTTCACAAAAAAATATCATATCAAAGTAAACGACCAACGTCACAGAGTTTGCCGTATTTTTTTTCTTAACACCTTGGGGATAAGAGAGTGGACGGTGCGTTACTGGCTAAATGAAAATTCTAAAAAAAGTGATGAAACAGAACCTGAACCTGTGGCTTCTTCATCAGCAAACAACGATAACAATGGTTCACGTCCTAAAAAACGGCGTGGCACAATTACATCAAAACATCAAACTGTGATTGATTTCATACAATCTATGCCCAAAGTTCCATCTCACTACTGTCGAAAATCTACCTCAAAACTGTACCTTGAACCAATAGTACACAGCATCAACAATTTATATCAATTATACATCATTTATTACAAAGATAAAGAGCAAAATACGGAAATTGCAAGTAAAAGGACGTTCGACAGAATTTTCAACCAAATGAACATAGGAATATTTCAACCTAAAAAAGATATCTGTGATACTTGTAGTAAGTACAAAGTCAACAATTTTAACAAGGAAGATTATGAAAAACATATTAAAGAAAAAGAAAAAGCTCGTGAGATGAAAACCAAAGATAAAGAAGATGCATTGAAAGGACTATGCCATACATTTACTGTGGATTTACAGTCGGTAAAACTAGCACCATATCTTCGAACCAGTAGCATGTACTATAAAACAAAATTATGCGTTTATAATTACACGGTGTACAACTTAGCCGATAACAGAACAAGATGCTACTGGTTTACAGAAGTTGACACTGACCTAACGGCATCGAGTTTTGCGAGTTGTTTAGTTGACATACTAAGTCAATATATAATCGAAAAACCAGTACCTATTGTAATTTATTCAGATGGGTGCACTTACCAGAATAGAAATGCGATAATGTCAAATGCACTGCTTCACCTCTCTATAAAATCTAACATCAAAATTTAGCAAAAATATTTAATTAAAGGCCATACTCAAATGGAGTGCGATTCTGTCCACAGTTGCATTGAAAGAAAATTAAAAAATAAAGAGATTTATTTACCCAGCCAGTACGCACAAATAGCGTCTGAGGCAAGAACCAAACCATTCCCATACGAGCAAAAAATAGTTTCTTATGACTTTTTCAAAAATTTCAAAACAAATATGCGGTACACTTCCATCAAGCCCTCTCGTAAAACAGTTGTAACTGATATTAAGTGTCTCAAATACGAAGGAGGGAAAATAATGTACAAATTAAGCCATGACGACGATGATGAGTATGATGAATTGGCAATCCGACCTCGCATCGTTCCTACTGATAGCATTTTTCCAAACTTGCATAGTCAGAAGCTCCCAATTACGAATAAAAAGTTTCAACATATTCAGGAGTTAAAAAATTTTATTCCTCAGGATTGCCATGCATATTATGACAATTTACCTCATAAAGAATAACAAAGTTATTCTTTTTAGAGTCATGCTAGCACTGAAACGGTAGACTGTTTATTTACTAATAATTTTTATTTAACCCTTTAAAACCCTTATAAATGTGCCAATTATCTCGTAAGACTGATTGATCTCGTAAGATGATAAATATAAAAAATATATATAGATATGTTAATAATAAAAAATATAAATAGACAATTTAATTGTCGATAATACGTAGTGTTCGTTATATGTTACTTTGGTTAATAAAATAAACCAAAAATTAAAGAAAATTGTTTTACTTATGAGGACATAACCGCCAATGTGACAAATTGTGACCAAAAGTTCTAGGTTAAAACCGCGAATGTGATGTATACGTCCCAGTAATTTACTATAAACAAAAATTGCTTAATATAAAGGTAACAACTTCAGTAATTTAACTCAAAACCCTTACTTATGAAATAAAATAAATGTATAGCATAATTTATAAAGTTTTTGTTGTCCTCTGTAAAGTTTTGTGAATGTTGCATTCGCGGTTTTGCATGCCGAACGACGAAATGTAACTGGAAAAAAAACCAAGGTGTTTTTTCAAACAATAGACCCATCCATGTGTCTTTATGTGATGTTTTGTAAGATGACTATTCATGGTTGTGATAGGACAGTAGAGTGATGACGTGTTTGTGTGTTTGCAGTCCCAGATGATGGAGGAGTCTCCGGAGGAGGCGCTGAAGCGCGAGGAGATGCTGCGCATGTACCACGCGTGCAAGGAGGCGCTGCGCATCATCGGCGACGTGTCCATGGCCACCGTGAGCACGCCCGTGCCGCCGCCCGTCAAGAACGACTGGCTCGAGAGCCGCCTCGACTCCAACCCGCGCCTGTCGCCGCCCTCGCCCGGCGGCCCGCGCCGCGCCGCGCCCGCGCAGCAGGGTAACACGTCCACACTGTCACCTTCAGCATTATTATCAACACCATCAACACCATCATCATTAGCGCAAGCGTCATCATTATGCCAAAAGTCAAAACATGTCTTCTAATTAAATTACATTTTCACTTATTGACTTCCAGAGGGTCTCGTTCAAGCAGACTACATACAAAGTTTTAGAGCACATTTCAGCTGCCAATCTATTTATATCAGCCAGTTCATGCATGCTCCAAACAGAAACTAAACAGATAATATCGTGTTCCGTAGGATCCCTGGGGCAGCGTGGCGCGCCGCCCCCGCCGGGCGCTGGTACAGGCCGGCCAGCGCCGCCGCTGCCGTCGCGGCCCGGTGGCGCGGCCCCCCCGCCTCCCGCCGGACGCCCCGTGCCCGGACAGGGCCTGCCCGCGCCACTCATCCCCACGTGAGTACACTGTCTCGCACCACCTGTGTGCTTTATATACACCTTTAGTCAGACCACATTCACATATTATAACATTTGTACTTGAAAGTATATCTCATTTCCATGTTATTGTATTTTCCAAAGAAAGAGTCAATATAAGCAGTACAAATGTTTGATTATTATTATGTGGATGGGACATTGCTGTGGTAACTAATCTTTTTATCGAAATTATTCAGTTAATCTACTTAACAATAACTTAGGTTAAAATTTGAATTAGATTGGTCAATTGAAACTTGGACAGTACATCTATACCAAAGAGTTGGACAAATCGTAATAATTTTGATCAGTGTCCATATTATTGCTCGAAGGGAGATATTTGAGCTTTGCTTCCATAATTAATGCTAGGCGTATGTGTGAGGTGATGTAACAGCCATAATTTGCAGTGAATACATTTACATACATTTGTGTATTAATTATTGATGTATATTTTTATGTGACTTTTGGATATGGTCTACGGAAAAAAACATCAAATCCGTACTGTATTCGTGTCTATATCGATGATATTACGTATAACGCTTCTTTACGTATGTATATATTGCAGTAAATATGTTTATTGCTGAATAATGATGTCGATGTTGCTAAACATTAAATGCATTGGCCTTTGCTAATATATTTGGACAGTACAATAGACGTAGACTATATAGGGTGTTTCTAAAACGTAATGTGTGCTATGATTGGTACAAGGAGTGCAGTACTTGTGTGTTTTCCGCAGGCGGCGCTAAACGTGCGACCCCGACACGTGCCCATTAACTAACTAACATTATTTACGTACGAACAGTAAGGTACTAACTCTGATACTGTTGTTAACTTATTACTAATATTTGTTTATATTGTTTTAACACCCGTTTTATATTTATTTTTTGCCAAGAGTTTTCTTGGTTTCGAATGGTCCAATTTTGGTGATATGGTGAATAGCTCGGCTGAAATTATTCGCTTCTTAATTCAAATATACGTTTGAGAGTACATATGTTATTAAAAGCGAAGCTATTTTTAAGTGATAAGTTAACAATAGTCAGATAAATTTATATATAAATTATACATATGTTATATACAATATTATTAGTAATATAAAATCAAATACTTATGACACACTTGAAAGAATATTGCTTCCATTATTAATGAAAATATTACTGAAGTTTATCAGTACCTATTTGTAGTTAAAATATAAAATTATCTGCTTAGTCATCTCATGTGGGCAGCCGATAAAGTAATGGATCAATCTGATTGTTGTATAAATATTATGTTATTTGTTGATTTGCTGCAAATATTAAACTATACGAGTAAAGGTAATGGTTGTGGACTCATCGAACAATGTATTTTGGCTGCCTACACTGAGACCCGCGTTTATTAAATATTAGATATCCGTGGAACAAATTTCTAATGCTTACACAGAATAATAAAGGGACTAAAATTTCGCAACCCGTCTTCTATACTGTTTCGATGTTTGTATATAATCTGTGAGCGCGGCGTCAAAAGCACTGCATGATCGCGTGCACCGATGTGTGTGGTCTTCGATGTGTTACTAATTTTTATGTTTAATTACCTACTTACTTATTAGCAAAAAGCATTAAATCTCACATGGTGTATAACAAATATTTAATTGTTTTCGATGAATGTGTAGCTAAGTAGACTTAGTACGTAATAATCGGACTCGTGCAAAAAATGTGTAAGATGCTCATGACAGTGATTTTGTTCACAGTTGCCCTGTAAGACTTATTAATTGTATATTATACTTTGCTTCATCAAATTATGGCGGTTACATTACATCAAATCTTACAGAGAAACTGTGAGAGGCATGTCTATTAAAAGTATTTATAAAGCTAACAATTATTTCTCTCCACTTTAGTGACAAAAGTATCGATAGATGATTGATTATAGAATTAATATCCCAATTTATTTGGGCTGGCTGCATTTTGCACAGTGAGATATGAAACAAGTGTGTGTCGATAAATAATGTATCGACGAAAATGTGTGTGTACTGTGAATGTAAGTTGTACGATGACGGTACGACTAGGAGGCCGGGCGGCGCGATGGGCGTGGGTGGCGCGGCGGCGAGCGCGGTGCAGCACATGCCGCCGCACATGCGCGCGCAGGTCAACCAGGCCGTGGGACAGGCCGTCACCAACGCCGCCATCAACGAACTCAACTCCGCCTTCGCACGGTTCAAGTAAACCTACATGCCACTCACACACTAACATCTTGCGCTCTACAGCTGTCACCACAACCTCACCAGTCTGTACGCATGCCTTTATACTTTAATAAGGTTCGATCGTACCTTCGGTCTGAACCCGAAACCTCGAGTTAATTGTATTTAATTGATCATAACTAAGTCGATTTTCAGACTTCGATTTTATCGACAAGTTGCGTATACATTATAAAGGGCAAACGTACGGACACACTATTGTGGCTTTTTTGTATGTTTGATTATGTAAGACTGGAATTGAGACGTTTTTGCTCATCTCAATTCCAGTTTTTATATAAATGTAAAAAAATGGCTTTTGTCTGATTTCTTTATTAAAGTTTATAAACATGCTGTATATTGTAACACGATGCTTTGTGTCTGTGTGTTGTAACACCAAATTAATGAACTTGCTGACAAAGTGTGAAGTAGTTGTGTGGGCCACTAAGTTGAACATTGGTGAGACCTGATGTTCTCTTTGATCCCCCATTGTACTATTATGTCTGGTCAACAACAGAGCA
Source organism: Hemaris fuciformis (assembly GCA_907164795.1). Classification (NCBI taxonomy): domain Eukaryota; kingdom Metazoa; phylum Arthropoda; class Insecta; order Lepidoptera; family Sphingidae; genus Hemaris; species Hemaris fuciformis. The sequence goes on from OU015434.1 coordinate 5,998,082, forward strand.
GTTAAATTATCGACCGGGTTTAAGAACAGTAACCGGTTTATTGTTATCGATAGCGGGAGAACTATTATGTTAAATATACAAAATGTATTACTATTAAACTAAATTATATGTGCTCAATGTCACCTTTAGGTTTTACTGAAAATACACAGTTTGCTAACCCATGTTATTATGTTAGCACATATTTTTATGTCTTGACTAAAAGTTTCACCCATTGTCCGTTATTTGTATTGTGATGTGTTTGCCAATAACTTACAACACAAGTTTTTTTTAAAGAAATTGCTTATTTAATATGAACTTCTGTGCACTTGTAGCGTTAATGGAGACATCCTGCCTTGTCGACTATTAAAATATAATACGTAGGTTTTCAAGAGGCATGATTGTTTATTTTCGTATGTGCTTTTATCACATATTTTTGTACTCCTATAATATATTAGCTCCAAACTGAGAACGAGTTATTTTGCTTAAATATATTGTGGATGTCTCCAGTGACGCGGCGCATTATCGATATCACTTATCGTGATATACGATCAACGTTACCGTTATGTGTAAATTGTATATAGTATTTTGTTCTGGTTATAGTGATTAGTCAAAAATATTCATATAATTGTGTCTTTGAAAATAGAATTGGCAATGAGCCCTTTGTTGTGGCGAATGTACTGCTGTAGTGACTACTAAACACTAATGTTGAAGATCACACACATACCGAGACCGACAGTAGTAGTGTTTAACATTCCAAGTCCCTTTAATATACTAACAAAGTATTTTAGCCGTTATACGAGAGTTTAAAATGTTTTATAAATCCTGACAAATGTGTTATGTAGTTTCGATTGATGATTCGATGTGTACAGTAGTGAAATTCAAATTAATTCAGTATTAAAAATTAATTATATTAAAGTATAATTATTATCGAGAGTGCTTTGTGATTATGTGAGTATATAACGTATACGTAACACAATAGTTGGCAAGCACTGTTTGATTATGTAGCGTTTATTATTTTTAATAAATGCGTCGGCGATATTAAATTATGTGAATGAAATTGTGAATGTTAAGTTCGGTGGCTTAAGATAGTTTGTACATTGGATTATTTCGTGTTAGGCATTGCGTGGTCCTGATATGGTCGAGGGATACAAACGAGCATATCATTTTGTTTTATAAATTGATTAGTGTGAAGGAGAGCGTTGTCGGTTGTTGTTCCCGCACTGACGTATTGTCGCGTAGCTAGCCGCGTAGTCCCACACTTGCAACATGTTTCAACTCGGTGTTTACAGTGTTTAGGTGTTCCAGTAGGTTAGGGATGTGTCGCGCTCGCATCGATATCTCTCTCGTGTCGTCTAGTTGCGAGACGCGTCTTATTAAAATGCATTTACTCCAAATTATAATCCGGCTTGTTGTTAACGTAATATGTAATATTTCGTCAGTACGATGTAGCCCTAGATAACACTGACGTAATTTATGAAACATCACGAGATATCTGTTAAAACGTTTGTATTTGTAAACATTATCGTACTTATAATGGCTAAGACCAAAGCAGTTGTCTCTTATATTGTTGCTGTTAGCACTAACTTTGGTCAATTATTAGAAATGTTTTATTGATGGTGATACAAATTAAATTCATTAAATGCTACATTAAAATTCATCGGTATTTTAATCTTTAAAATTCACAAATTATCACGTATTCACGATGTTGATCGCTCGCATGATATTCCACGAAGATTTGTCATCCATTAAGAGTAGATTGAAGCGAATGTACGGTAGTTATTTGGTTGTTGACATCCGGTCGGCAATGTATCGCGCCGAAGCGTGTTGGGTCGAGAGCCGTCTAGGCCGTGGTGAGGGGTCTCAGTAAACGGAGTTCCTACTCGTAATGAAGTGTTTACAGTAGCTGTCTCTTTGCTCTATTGATATTAGCGGAATATACGAAAATAAAATATTTCAATCATGTAAAGTTTTGCTCTCTTGTTAATAGCGTTAGTATCATCGAAATAAAACGTATAGACAGTGATTGTTGGATTTGATATAGTTTATGAATATTGTTAATCTTATGCTGTATAAATAGAGTAATTAAATGCTATATGTGTACTAAAGATGTTTGATTTATTCCAGTAGTTTGAATTTGTTAAATGAAATTGGCTTCATATCCCACTAACAATACGGATTGTATGACCGGATGTGTTATTAGGTAAGCTGAGTTCGTATTGAGGTAGATATTTCAAAAGGAAACATTTTTGGCATTAAGTTGTACTTATCATTTATATTTCTTAAAAGTACACATATTTATAGACCATACATTAATTTCATATAATTTTCTTGTTGGGTTTTGTGAGCGAGATTGTGAACTTATTTAGTACTCATTTAAATACAAAAATCATTCGAATACAAAAGATACTTTTTTATCATTATAGGTAAGTTATGTCAACCAAGTCTTATAATATTTTTTAGCATTTAATTCCGAGGATTTGTGGTCATTTATGTTGCCAAAGATTTTTCTTATTGAAATATTGAAAATGATAGATTTGAAGACAATTTGCTTGCGGAATAGTGTATGGCGGTTTGGTGCATGTATTAAAACTGTATAAATATGTAAAAGAATTGCTCAGTTTGTTACGTAGACGGCATGTTGGTAGGATGCGTTGAAATGCGTTTCACCCGATTTACCGAAGCACTTGATACTAATATATTTGCATGATGACTACTGAAAATCACTACGGCACGTTCTATACGTTTAGCTAGAAACTCGTGCTTCTGTCAGTTTAGCTTATATCTACCCTCATATTTTCCATCACCTCTAGCGTATCTAGTTTTGTCACGTTTGGTTTGGGTTTTTATTAATTTTGTTTCATTTTCCAATGTTACTAGCCGACCGATGCCGAATATGCCGCCGAAGCTTCCCGAGCGACCTCAGAACGGTCGGCCATTTTGAACGCGCCTCCTCTTCGCCATCGTTTTTGATAAGTTCACTGTAAATATGTTTTGTATTATGTATATTGCCTTATATTTAATGCTTAGATTTACACATAATGTATTTAATTGTCTAGTAAAAGAAGAACACAATGAACTGTGATTACTTCAAAGAGCTACGTCGAATTTGTTTTGTGTCAACATGTGGTAATGGAGATGTTTCTTACTCACTTTAGACCAATTTTAGAAATATGTGAAGTCAATCGTAACTGTGTTAAAACTAAATAAAATTATTCTTATGAATTGGTATTAATGAATACGAGGCCGATGCGGCAATAACTACTGGGGTGAATTCTCATTTTGGGGTAAACGGGAATTATAGTTGCAATTTTATAATTCAAAGCGCTTCTGTTGTTAAGGACGCACAATTAGCTTCATGTAATCTTGTTAAAAAATAATATGACAATACATTTAATATATTGTAATTACTCGTTCTGTATTAATGAATAAAACCTTTCTGCTACTTACATATAAAGCTCAGTGAATTTACATAGGCAGCTTAGGAATAAATCGTTGATATTGATCAAGTGGTACCTATTGTTATAAAGGATTGTTCTTCGTAGAAGAGGCTACTGTAAAGGAAATGTTGGTTCTGCTTTGCGGATTAAAATTGGAATTTATTATATCGTGTAATCATCACTGTGGCATTTAACAGAAGGCCTGGCACGTGGCTGGACAGATTAAAAATCATTTGCGAAGACTATGAGTGTACCTTCGTATGTATTATTAAGATTACATCACATTTTTACTATCACACGTCACCATTAAGCCTTAGGAGATTAAAGTCAAATAGATAGTTCCAAGTAGATAATTTTAATATACAAGTTTATTCAAGGAGATTTTTTTAATAATATTGAGTCAAGGTATTCGAGATTTCTTCCTTTTGATAAGTTTAATGTTGGATATATTATTAGTTTAACTAGAATGTGTTCTGTAATTATTATTTGTAGTGTATATTTTAGAGGTTATTTTTCATACATTCCCATCGTGTTACACTCGCGTGCCAGGTTATCATGTGTATATAGATGTAAAAACTTGTAGACTTGTTTATACTTGCGTACTGTTGTATGCAATTGTAATAAATGTGTATATAAATAATAATTGTTTTCTTTATCACAACCAAAAAGTTATGTTTGTTACATGTCCTTTATGACCACAGACAACTCATGACATATTTATGAAGTTATTGATGTCAGAAGGGTTGCTGAATACGCGTAATGGAAAAAGTTTGGGGCTATAAAGATAAAAATATTGGTGTTATTAGATCGTTAAACAGAATTGTTAGCGGGAATAGGAAAGCTTTTTTATAGCTTTTTTTAATATTCACAAAGCAGTTGAAAGTGTAGTTGCGATCACACACATTGCGAATGTTTAAAAGTCAGACATGGATGTTTTTGGATAAACCTTTTTGTTTTGTCCTAAATATTACATGTTTGTACAAATCCCCAACGAGTTTTTGAGTGGGCGATAAATTTTCCCGAACTCGCATTTATTCATTTCCATTGGTGGCCGCAGCCGTTGCTAATTGTCGAATCGCATGACGGGGTGCGCATTTAACTACGTGAAAACGTTTCCGAAAACAAGCTAGTTTTTCTTTATAAATTAGGCAAGTTTATGTAGAGAACGACTGTGATTGAAGTTATGATTTAGGTTTAATGCGATGCAGATACGGATCAAAGCTGTTGTTCGCGGGTTCGCGGTTATTTGCCGCCGCGTTCACGATAGGAAAATAAATGTGCTCACTAATAAAACGTAAAGGCGTGCGGTGAACAAGTATAGATCATTAGCCACATTAAGGGCGGGCCACGCCCAATGACGCCACAAAGACAAAAACAGATTCCATTATTACAATTTAATGAAGAGAGAGAGCCATTAGGAGCGGGAGTTGATTAAATCGTCGGTGAGCAATTGTCGGGATGTGTTGTGTCGGGCCTGGGGAGTGACGCGGCGCCCTGTGTCGCGGCCGCGGGGGCCTAATCGCACCGACACGATGTTGATTACGTGTGATTGTTGTATCAATCATTTTCCCTATCAAATTATACAGTGGCCGGTAATTCTATCGGCGTCGTTTCTCTGCGCGTAATGGCCGCCGAGAGTGGACGGGCGGAAACATTCGGCTGCACTTAGTCTCGGTTTGTTACTCGATGGATTGTAATTCATATGCCATTATGTACTACTAAATAAAATTATAGAGAAAATTGTCTTCATTCACCAATTCGTTTGCCATGTTAAGTATGTAAGCAGGTTAACTCTTTTTTTTAAATGTAGATCTTACGTGTTAGGTATTGTGGCATTAAAGGTATTAGAATATTTTTTGTCGTATGATAGTAAATGCAGTGTATTAAAAAATTAATAGACAATTCTATAGAAAAAGTAAAATTGTCTAGTAAAATTGCTACTGCTATCTCCCTCCAAATGACTCAGCTATGTGGCAACTTGTTTCTAGGCATACGACACCCTATTTAATTTTAAGTATACACATAAGTACGTCGATCTAGAAAAATGACAATTGCATCAGTCACTGTAGTGATTTTTAGACTATTAAATACAAAGGCCTTCGTCCGGGTAAATATGAAAGAAGAGTGTATTTTTGTAACCCGGACATTTCGACTAGCGAATGTAACTTTCGCGGGTTCAAATTGCAAGTACACTTTATAAAGCTTTTGTATTTATTTTAAATTAATTATCACGCATATTCACTACGTTCAGCAGTGGACGGCGATAGAATTAATAAGTATATTACGAGCGGCCTTGAATAATATCTGAGACTCGGGTCAAGGATTACTACAGGTATCCAAGTGCACGAAACCGAATTAAGCCAGTGGAAAATATATATGGCGGTAACCGCGTAGACCCGAGTCTAGCAGTATAAATTATAATGATAACAATCATAACTTATTAAAGGATTATTAGTATAGATTTATTCATCATCATCATCAGCCCATATACGTCCCACTGCTGGTCACGGGCCTCCTCTACAACTGAGAGGGTTTAGGCCTTAGTCCACCACGCTGGCCTAGTGCGGGTTGGCGGACTACACACCTAGGAAATTCCTAAGAACTTTTAGGTGTGCAGGTTTTATCACGATGTTTTCCTTCACCGTTAACGCAAGTGATAATTCATTGTGAACACACACATAACTTCGAAAAGTCAGAGGTGTGTGCCTGGGGTTTGAACCCGCGACCGTCGAGATTCTCGACCGCGTGTCTAAACCTCGAGGCCATCAAGACTATATATTATAGATAGAATATAGATTTATTCATTTCGTGCAAATTGTTATGGCAATAGGCTCGTCCCCTACTACGTGAACCCAAACACAATCGACGAAGTATATGTAGGTGCAAAATCACCTCTGCCTATTCTTTCGGGAAATACAATACACATGAATATTACTTTGACGTAATGCTTCCGATTACGTCAGTCTTGAAAATTCTCCCCAACTTTTGCTTCCATATTCATCTGTGCTAAGTTTCAGTTTTTGTTTTTAAATATAGGTACCTAGATACGCATTAGGAGTTGGCTAAGAACTATTTAGTGCCAAAGCTACAGACAGATATCCTGACAGACCATTGTGTACAAATATTTAGGTACTAGGGCATTAGATTAATTAATCGAACGTTGAATCAGATAAATGGGGTTTGTTTAAGTTTAAGCATATTGTTGTATTCCGCCTAAAACATGACTTACAAATTTACGAGGCTCGCTATAAATCGTGCCGTTTAGTTAGGTCGGAGTTAATAAATGTAGGCACCGAAGTAGCTACGAATGTAAATCATTGTACTACATATTTCCCTTATCGCGGGCTGCGTGTAACCATCCGATTAGCTATGCAAATCTGAGTAATTTACCTCGAGCGCTAAACGATACTGCTATGGGCGCCTAACTGCCACCGAGGGGCCAGCGTAATTTTACAAAGTATTTTATATACAGTTAACTAGGGAACAGCGAACACTTATTTCCTTATAGCTGGGGTTAATATACCAATTTCGTTCGAATGGCACATCGGATGTTATTATTACTTGAATTGTTTTGAAATTGATTGGAGGAATACATGGAGAGAGCAGTAGGTACCTACATATGGTGTACCAGATAGGGATTTACTGCAATTATTAATTTCCCTTTTAAAAAACATCGGATATACTAAGTAGCAGTGGCGGTACTTCCATAGAAGCCCAAAAGCCCAATTTGCACAACACTTTTGGGATACTATGGAATTACCGCCACTGCTAAGTATTGATGGCCTATACGTTTAGACGCGTGATCGAGAATCTTGACACCTCTGCTTTTTCCAACTTCACAATGAATTATCACGTATTTTAATGCTGAAGGAAAACTCGTGAGAAAACCTGAACACCTAACAGTTCTTAGAAATTTCTTAGCTGTGTTGTCTACCAACCCGCATTAGGCCAGCGTGGCGGACTAAGGTCTAAACTAACTCTAAACCCTCTTAGTTGTAGAGAAGGCACGGGTCTAGCAGTGGGACATATATGGGCTGATGATGATGATGAAAATACGGATATAGAAGAGATATGATAATCCGGAATTTTAAAATTCCGTCTAATATCTACAATTCAACAAATATGTATCCAATATAATCAGGAGTTTTTTAATATCTACATAAAATTATTCCACTTACATAACTTCCTTTAAATCACTTTCCAAGGTAAAAAAACCTTATAATTTCCCATAAGTATCCCTAATTAGTAGCGAGTGTGATAGAAACGGGGACATTCAAATCTCGAGCTAATTAAACAGTTGTCTAATTTAATTGGCAATAGGCGCGTTCCCACAAGTCAGAAAGTCACCCTCGCTCATTACTCGCGCACCGAATTTTCCCAACAATTAACATGCGGGCTATATTCAGTAATTACAGGTGTGTGGCACGCAGTAAACGAGTGTTCAATCACGCCATTCGTAACCGACAACCACGAGCGTGTTATAACGTTGATATTCCATGAACATCGGCGAACTTAATGAGAAAATATCCAACGTTAAGACACTTTTTAAATAAATGAGCTTCGTAAATTAATGGAAAATGCTGTCTCGGTAACACTACTGCGATGGTTCGATCTTAAAGACGTTATGTGTTGCTGTCTAGCAGACAATGTGTTTAATTTAAAAATAAAAATACTGAGGAGTCGCCTGTTTATAGCGTGTTATAAATTATTTTTAAAACGATGCAGTGAATCTGTGTAAGCACTTTTGGTAAACTACCATTTGATGATCCACAAACATCGCACTTATGATACCTATACCTATGGTCTTATACAGACCATATAACCTTTCTTATCCTTCATTTAAATTATTTAATACCTACACCGGACCAGAAATAAATACAATAAACGAGATTCATAAATCAAGATAAACTTTTTGTTCCCATTATACCAATACCTTGCAGAAATTTTATATATTGTACATAAATGTAAAAGATAAAAGTTGCTGGTAATTTGCTGGAAACGTGCGGTTTCAAATAGGTAACTGTGATTTTTTTGTGGGTTAGTTATATTAATCATCGGATACTTTAATTAGGTAGGATATGCAAAATTATTAACTGATATCACTTAAGTAGTCTGTATAAATTATAGGTACCTATTTTTTTTATGAAATAATTTAGAACCTATTTAAGAAATATTCTCGTAAAATCCTCCAAAAAAGTGACCGAGTTTCACTCAACATTTATTATTTTTCTGTTACGGTAATTAGGTTGGAATATCGCCTCTACGTGTAATTGAAAAACTTTACCATCGATACGGTGACCAAACAGCCGAAAATTACACCTTTGTTTCATTATTACTTTGGCCGTCAGATTTCTTATCGGTTTTATTTAGCGGTTATTATTATTTGAACTTTTAATAACGACTTGACGAAAGATTTCTACCTTGTATTAGCATGAAAAAGTGTAATTTAAAAAGTTTATTGTTGTTTAGTTTGCTTTTAATGCCTATTGTTATTTACTTTTGATGATAGAAAATTAATGAATAATTGTTTCGAATATCAATAAATTGATATGCTCTATATATATAAAAAGCGACGTTTAAATTTAATTATTATTTGAAAGCGTAATCAACTACTCGTCATAAAATAAAAAGAACAACGGTTAATGAAACAGCCAGCGCCACTTGAATAGTCGAGTACAGTTTTAACTTTTTGTAAAGTGCAATACTTTCCCAGCCCTTCGTGTAGAGTGCCCTTCAAAACGCTACTGCATTTAGACAAATGAACAGCGTTGCACCCTCTGTGGCACACGCCATTGCGCCTCGATGTAAAATCCTTATGGATGGTGTATCACATATAAACAATATAATAAAAATACATATGGTAAATCAGCAAGGTTTTTTAACGTTTTAGAATTTTAAATAAAGGGCTGTTGCATCACATTTTTTCCTTTTTTATATGTACAAACGTAAATATTATGAAATCTTGTTATGGAAGGAACAAGTGCTTATCAGTTACAGGTCCTTGCTAGGTTTGTAATACGAGTATAATACCTGTTAGGTACTGACTAGGTTTTCAAGTGCTCGCTGTTCAATAGAGCTACATAAAAGTTACCTTCGTGTCGCTGCGTTTATAAATATTGTATTTTCTAAAATTTTTTGTATGCTAGAAATAAATGACTTCCTCCTTAATTTTTTTAGTGTAACCTGCAATTAATGGACGAATTTTCGAAGTAGACTTAATAATTTCCAAGATATTAACACAAAACAAACAAAAAGTTATATTTTAATCAATATCCATTTGATTTTCAATCTTATTGTGTTATTGTAAAAAGATTTAGTAAAAGTGCGCATCCAGTAAAATTTTACATCACAATTCATAAAACACAATTCCCACCACAAAATGGCGGAACTCGTGTAGGACACAATAAATCAATTGGAGTGGGTGGTTGACTTTTCACTCAAATGTGTGGTTAATTGTAACCGAAAATGACTGTTGATCGAGCCACACTTAATTTGAGTGGTGCTTTAGTGTTTGTAAGGGCTGCGCTCTTACTGTTGGGGTGGAAGTAATGGCCTGTTGGTCTCGTGATTATATCGATATTTGTACGTTTTTATAGGCCCAAAATACACAGCCGGCAATTAGTGTAATAGTAATAGAATTTATAGACGCGAGGCGCACTCTTGGAACGTTAAAACGTATGAGTATACCTAGTAATAGTAAAATATTTTTTGATAATTGTTTAGAAAATGTGTTTTAGCAATAGTGCCAGTTTCTTTTTTTAATTTATATTCTCCGTAGAATCGAAGGAATGAACAGGCATTGACTATGGGTATAAAAAGTTTTTATTTATGTCTCTTTCTAAATTATGAAAGTCCATTACTCTGTTGAAGTAGGTAATTTATTGTCAAGGAAGGGATACATATAAAATTTGGTTACGTCGTTAAAGTAAGGTTTATACTAAAAAGCAGCTAAAACTCATCAGGCCAATATGCATCGATCATTTTCTTGAGGCGCTCGTCCAGTTCCTTGCCTTCTGGTGGCTGTTTGCCCATCAGGAACATGAACTTCTCGTGACAATCCATCATGCCTAAATATTGAGCTTCAATTATTTTCAACCTCATTGGGTAGCGGTGGAACTCAGCCAAGTCTAGTTTTGCTGAAACATAATATCAATAAGATAATATTGTTAGTAGATCTGGAACAGAATGAGAATTTAAGATGAACAAAAATGAAATTTTAATAATTAATTAATTATTATTGTAATGGTTTAAATGTGTTAAACATTTTAATAAAATAAACAAATTAAGCACTCTTTGAATTAAGTAAGTAAGTACATGTCAGCAGGTCGTAAACCTTTGAAGACATATTTGTTTCGGATACTTATTGTTGATCATGTTAGTTATCATGTTTGGTAAGGAGAATATTTTAATAGTCGTAATTATAGACAAAGACTGCAATGACGAAGAAAAAGAAATAAAGTGCCAGGAACAGTCAAGGTGCTGTTATTTTTATGGTCTATCCTCATATAACACTTGTTCAATGAGGTAATTACACTGTATTTAAATTATAAAGTGAAACTCACCGGTAGGTGGCGGCATCTGCAGCGTTCTGTACGAACCGTCTCCTTCCAATCGTTCGAGATAATAGTCTCTAGTCTTGTTCGATACATTACCGCAAGGAATCTGCATTTTTAGGGTTAGATTTTCCCACTTGAGATTTTCTACGTATTTGCCTATTAGGTTTTTCAGATCATCGCGTTCCTATAAAGAAAGTGTAGATAATAATATGTTAATTCCATTTCATCCTCGGAATATATGTGTAACCTTTTACAGAAGAAAGTTTTGAAAGCTACTATTAGTTTCTTCAATTCTGGTGTGATTAGTAATACTACCAAATGTCGATATTTCTCGTTCTGGTTTTGAGGTAACATAACTTTGAGTCGCTATAAGGAAAAATCAAAGAATATTTGTTGAAAATAATAGTTACATTAGACTCGAAAGATGTTCTCTTCATGTTGTTGGTCAGAATTTTGTTGCTTAACATGTGGTACAATCTTTCGATGGACGTAAACGTAAAAATGAGTGGTCTCGCGGTACAAGTATGTGCCGTGCGATCTAGAGGTCCTGGGTTCGATTCCCGGGTCGGGCAAAGTGTTATTGGGTTTTTCCATTAGGAAATTCTCAGTAACAGCACGGAGTCTGGAAATGTGCCCGAAAAACGGCAATAGGCTCGCCCCCTATTACGTAGGACTGATACATACCCGGCGTAATGTGGGTGCAGAAATGCACCTCTGTCTACCCCTTCGGAGAATACAGGCGTGAGTTTATGTATGTATGTGAATATATTTTGTTATCTACCTGATCGGTGACCAAGGAAAAATGTACGCAGTGTGATTCTCCGGAACCATTAGTCTTCTCCGTCTTAAAGTGAAGCAGATGCCAAGTGCCTACAGCCTGAGTGTCGTTAAACACCTGGCCTTGCGTAAACTCCTGACATGTATTGTGTTTCTCATGCCTGTCGTGAGGCTTGGAATTCCCCTTCACAACTCCTACTAGAAGAAGAGCTAAAACATAAGGATGTGAGTTAAAAGCTTAAAGTAATTTGTAATGGGGAAAACTTGACTTAATGATCTATTGTATAACTCCTTGATATCAATAAACGGGATTGTAAGGACTGAAAACAGTCTCACAAAAAGCCGCTGAAAAGCTACATATTTTTTGACACGACCCATCCAGTGAGACATTGTTGGAGGTACTACTGGCTAATGACTTCTTTTACAGTTGAACTTACTTATTTTCTAAAAATGACAATGTTTATGTGCATGGATGTCTGTGATCGGATAGGATGTGGCCAAACAAAAAATGATAATAAAAAAGCTACTATGTAAATATTTTTTCACACTTAATTTATTCATAGATGTGAGGCTGCATATAGAATATTAAATACAAATAAAAAGATTTTTTTAGCTATGGTAAAAAAAAAACAAGCAATCCGCGCCCTTTTTCAAACTAAGCTAAATGATTTAATAAGAATTTAAAGTCAAATTCATGCTGCAACAGAAAGCATGGATTATTGTATTTATACAAGGGAATATATTAATAGCTTAGTGAAATAAAATCCTTATTTAAATTGTAATAAGAAGATCAAATTACCTGCTATTATAAGTTGTGAGAGCGGTGACATGTCTAATGTGACCGAGCGCGACGTGGAATGAGCTAATGAACCGAATCACTTGTTTGCTCCGTAAGGATGTGAGGTATTAGCGAATACATTGCCTAAAACTCTCTGAACACTGGACACGGCAATTCTTACTCTCTTTTTTCACTAACTATACCCTCAGGTTTCACCTAATTTAAATTGTAGGGACAAAAGTATTTTGTAGTGTACACGACTATAGTCTGAGTATTTTTCAAATTTAATCCAATCTCTACTGCTCCGACATGATTAATTATTATTAAACATCCGAACTTTCGTATTTATTCTTATGGTCGAATGTTCAAAGGGTATTACAAAAGTAAATGCGACGGTTAGATTACCGTGGCTGAAAGCTCGCAATGTCAGGTATTACCGAGAACTACGTCTAATGAAGTCTAGGAACAAAGTCCAAGGTCATAATTTCGTCTTTGGGGGAGATCTACTTCTAGTCGCAAATGGGCTGGTGGCGATTTTATTTTAGCATGGCAAAAAGTCTGCACTGCCACTTGATGGTAAATGCTGTCCAAATGGATCGCCATGTGACAACGATTCGCAGGATAAACACAGGCTGATCCCTAAATAGTAGAAAGTTGCGATATAAGGGAGTTGCGTATAACTATGAGGCTTCAAGTTCGATTTCCGAGTTTGGCAAGTGTTTTTAAGATTTATCATAAAAAAATACTCAGGAGCAGCACGGAATCTGTAAATGTGCCAGGTAAACGGCGATAGGCTCGTCTACTATAGACAGCCTCCGTGGCGCAGTTGGCTAGACACCAGCTTGCGACACAAGAGGCCATGGGTGCGATCTCCACACCGAGATAAATATGTATGTGATCCACAAAGGGTTTGTGAGACCGAAAAGTCTCTCGTAGTTTCTGATACCCACGACACAAGACTTGTACTTGTGGGATCAGAACTATGAATTTGGCTGTTGGGTGTCTTTATTGACATAGTAACTTGTAATAATTGGAAAAATGTGAAGGTATAAATTTGCCCACCCCTTCAAGAATACTGTCGGGACAGAATATGTATGTATGTTCCTATGTTTTTTTACAGGTATCGTCTCCATTGTTGCATTAGCACAGCATTGGTCGTTGTGAATGCGTTGGTGGAGGCGATGAGCTCGCAGTAAACGGAATAAATAGCCACATCCCGTCCGTTAGTCCTTTACGAATTGACATTATAATTCTTTGTCGTATTAAAACTGATCACACTTCAAATAACTATCGGTGGTCAACATTTGGTAGATTAATTATGTTGATATTATTAATTTTATATAATCAAGATTTTAGACTAAAAGGCGTATTAAAAGATTATTTTTTTGTATGCTATAGCTTTATTAAAAAAATATCTTTGTTATCGGAGTAACTTCTCCGGATTTCAGATTAGTACCTCTGCATATTCCTATCTAAGCTAATTTGAACACGAAGAACCGAGTCGTTCATTAGTTAAATACAGAACTAATATAAACCTGATCTTCTTTCAAAATTAAATTTAGGATCTGAATTATTTATACCTTTTATATGATATTTGTTTATCAATAAGTGTATCTGAGATTGGATAAAATGTGCGTGAGTTTATACTACTGATTTCCTTTGTTTTAACTGTTAATCTATGTTAAAATTTAAAATAGACTTATTTAATATATGCGTAAACAAAATTGATAATACAAAATCTTATTCTAAACAACAAAATTTATTTATCAGATAATCTGATTTAGGAGGGAGAATTTTAGTTGTTTTTAACGTAAACGCATGGGGCATACTCGTATAAGTTTAGTGTTACTGTTGGACCGCAGGGTTTTCGATACGTCCTGTGTGGTTACGAACAAAACCTACGTATTCTTTGTCCATGAATTTACCTTAAATGTATACAAATTGTTGCCGGTTTAATATTTAAAGTTATAATGTAAAATATACTTTACTTCCTCCGAATAAAGCATGTTTACGGTTGTATGGGCGGTGGCGAGATGTGAAATAATGTTATAAATATATTGGGGGTTGCGGTTGGTTGTGCACGCGCTTCTTGTATTGACCCCACTCAATAACAGTAACAGCTCTTTGTTGCGAGACACCTGTCGTTTCTTATTTGATTTTAATGTATTTTTTGCATAAAACCATTAGGAACATAGAGGTAATTTTATAGCTATTGGCATGCATTCAGTGTATGTAATTTTATTAAAAACTTTAAGACGTGTATGTGTTGTATAAAATTGGAAAGTGACAAACCAATATGTCTATCAGATATCCAAAGTGATTCGTCAAGTATGTGAAGTTCACCAGCCGCCACTAGACTAACTTGTCGCACTATGGATCAACCACCCTCAACAATAGAGGAGAATGATGATAATGATACTGTGTCATCGATTGACATTAAATTTTTTTCTAATATTGGATAAGCATACAGTAATCTACTTCTAAGCTTAGGACTCTTAGTTTGACAACAAGGACTGAAGGGGGTTGATCGGTTTTCATACTAAAGAAATACATTACTTAGTGTTTCATATATGATCTGTTAATGTGCTTGGGGGTCGTTTGAGAATTACAGAACTCTGTCTACCACGCTGCTCAGGTATCTCCCAGGTTTCTTTACGATTTCTCCTTCAACGTTAAAACATGCGATATAAGGTATTCGTACACTTCGTAAGACAAATTTTGTACCCGAGACTCAAAATTTAGTACTTTGTTGCATAAATCTAGTTGTTATCTATTTTTGCAGGTGAATTACATAAAAATGAAATTGTAAAAGACTTAAAATGAGCAACAATAGCTATTAAAATTGCTTATTTTATAAAGACATAATTATATCACAACTTCAATCGTAATTCTGTATTTTTATAAATAAAATGATAAATGTAACAAACCTATAATAAGAAATGCAATATTTTGTAGTTTTATCGACATGAGCTTAGATAAAATAGTTATCCATTTCGGAAACAAAATAATTTCAATTTGGGTTAGGCGATCATGAGTTAAAAGATGATTTTTAACGCCTCCGTGGAGTGGTAGATAGGTAAATTCTTGTGTTGTGGGCACGTCTGCTTTACATGCATCGCTAGCTAGTTTATGCGTCGAGCGTATCTCATTGAGATTAGATTGTGCTACATCTTTGCACGACGCAGCACGCCCACTGCTCGCCGCGACTTGTTTATCTCCCCTTATAATATGCGGGAACAATGCACCGGGATTATGAACAATTTTCTCGTATTCTTATTCACTTTTGAAGTTCAATTGCAAATAGATTGCGTTTAAGAATATATTTTTAAGATTTGATCTTGGACAACTATTGAAACGATTTGATATAAAAATTGTAATATTTACTTCGATTGAATCTTAGATTTACATAGGTAGTTTTGGTATAAAATTTTTGTTTTATCTAATGACACTATGTCAATGTGTCTGTAAGCGAATTATGTTTATCTAAATCGACTGTGCGAGAACGCTGAAAATAGGGCAACATTCATAAACCAAACCCGTCCAGGAACTCGATTAGGAAATAGCACCTTGATACAACTCTATCAATATTTCCATACGGAGTGCAGGTGACTGGCTCATGTAAAAACCATCACCTGCCGCACGAAATTAGTGAAATGGTTATTCTTTGTATGAGTGGACATGCAGCAGGTTTTGTTGTATTCGGGACTCAGACATCCCGGCGCGGTTTTAATTACCGACGGCCGAATGCGTTAATGTAATCAAAGCTCGATACATCATCATACGCGCACTATCGCCCCGCCTCGGTTTGATTAATATTTCTAATGAGCGGCGGTGCCAAACGAGTTAATTAAGCGTACGTTTTTTACTGGTGCCACCGAGGCCGGTAAACGGGCGCATCAATCACCGCTTTGTGCCCGCCGCCGAATTTCTTAAACATTGAAATGACGGGTGGGAGCTGAGCCGCTCTCCGCGATCTCAAGCCTGCAACACACTCCAGTCTCAAAAGAAACAAAAAATGGACAAAACTTGCTAATTACATTCCAAATTGCTGTGTTTTACCGTGACCCTGAGTTGGCCCTGCGTTCAATTAGTTCGTGCCAAAATAACTGTAGCATGTATTACCTGAAACAGCTATTCTATATTCATATCCAAAAATGCAAAGATATTTCTGAAAACTTTGAACACTAAAACGAGCTGTTTCTTATTTTATAGATTTGATAAATTGTTGCTAAACATCAGAAGCAGACATGAATTCGATTTATTGGTTATATTCATTAATGCGTTGAATTATCTAAGATACGAAACGTAGGTACGTACTTAAACTTTTGGTAATAAATTACGCAGCACCTGTGTAACTGAAAAACGGTAGGAATTCCATTAGTAAGGCTACCGAGATTATTTTCATATCCTTGCAGGCGTGTTATATAAATATATTCAATCATTCATTATACTGTATAGGTACATACCTACACATTGACCTAATTTTTACTTCAATCATGTTGTCATCTTAAATCTCTCTGACCTCAATAGCAATAAAAACTATGTGGTTAAACAATAAAGATTTCATCATAATTATTGCAAACAAACATAATTCACAATAAGTGGCTTCGATGAGTACGATTAATTTTAGTGGAACACGAATCTGCGCAAGGCGAATATCACGAGACAAATGGCAGACATTAAAATAAATCAAAACAGTTTATTCTGTAGAACTAGTGGGATCTTAGCATCGAGAAGCATTATCAATCATTCGGAGCGTCCGCCGCAGGCAGCCCCGCGCTCAGAATGACTTTAATTTGATAAAATGCAATTAGCTACCAAAATGAAATCTAATCTGTGCTTTTTTGGCGCCTTTTTTTGGGCCCACGTTGTTGGGCTGAAATAATATGAACGCGAGGAAATAAAATGACAGCGAGACTAATTCTAAAAGAGCACTTTGGTAAATAATTTGACAACAATAATTTTTATTCAATTATACGAATTGGCTATCGTAAAACTTAATAAGTTGAAATATAATAGGTATGTCGGCGGACAATGACGACCTTGTAAGATGGACCCAGGTAATTAGACCAGCAATTATATCGCCCTCATCACCTACTTCAAAATGTAATTAGAAACAATTTTAGCAACACTTTGATCGACTTGACTGTTATTACTTGACTTTTATAGATAAGATATTGATTTGGCTCGTGGTGTTTTGTATTTGAAAACAGAACCGTAATATAAATGAAATTAGCGGTACTTGAAATAGAAATGATTATTATTGTAGTGTAATGCGGCAAAAAGGAATGTGTTATTCATCGATAATTAAATGGTCCTTCAATTTTTAGGCCAGTCATTCCAGTGGCAGTATCAAGTGAAACTCGCGCTGCGGGGTCTAATGTCTAATTCACCGCGCTACCAACAGGTGGCAGCAGCGCGGCTTTTCAAATCTGACAGACGCCATTGCCTTTACGTCAAAAAGCCGCGAATAAAATTAATGATGTTCGCGCCTTAATGACGTTTCACGACGCCGCTCCATTGTGTCCGTAATACAACAATTATTGAGATCATTTATTAAGTTTATTGATCTTTTAACTTAATCTTTTATTTCGTAATTTAGCTTGGTGCGAGAGCGCGAACTCTGAAAAAAATATCTCATATGCTGCGTTATTTTTTGGACTATTTTTGTCATTATACGGCATGATGTGAGCGGGTCTTTGAATATACAGGCAATTACTGCCCCGCATGTGGTTTTGATTATGTATCGCGCTACGGTTTCATTCCATCTAGCGATGAGGCTATAAAACTCGGTAAAAACATTACTAAAACCTTTGCTGATGGCTGTTGTTGAGCTTCCGTTGCTAAATTAACGGTAACTATAGCTATTTTTATACTTCTCTTTTGATGATTAGATACTTTATTTTTTATTTAGGATTTTACAGTAGAGCTATATGAGTGGAGCGTGATCTATTTTATTTTAAATGCCCTACAAAGATGTTTCAAATGATAATGATGTCTATCTTAAGTAATTCAGAACTTCTATAATGGCGTCTGTACAGTACGTAGATTGATGTTTTGAATACTTTTTAAAGTTTTTAAGGTGTTTCAAGATGTCTGGGATTGAAAATTGTAGTTATGGTTTTTATTAGATTGAAAACCGGTGGAACACGGTAGGAGCTAATTCATTAGTAGGGTCACATAAATAAGATCATAATTACCTATCTTATTTTTTCCAATCACAGATAAGTATTTTTACGAAAAATATGCCTATGATGCGTTCCTTTTAGTGATACTTTACCTTTTCACGTCATCTTTTTATTTTTCGCTTCGGTGAGATAGGTAACATGTGTTTTGTTGTTTTGCGGATTAATTTGATTAACAGAACTATGTTCGACTGCCAATTTTTGCACCAGTAACTCATCAAAAATACCAAACACACGAAATTATCTAGGGTATTTATCCATATCGACCAAGATATACAAATTATAAAATCTACCCGAATGTAACCTGAGTTATTGTTGTGTGTTTGTGTCTACCTCTTCTAGATAATAAAAGAAGAAAACTGAAAAGTATAAATTGAATATTTTAAATTTTTACTTCGGTGTTACCTAATGAAATGGTAGAAACACAATTGTGTCGTCTTGAACAACAAATAAGACTTTAATTTTTTTCTATAAGATTTACTTAGTTAATACAGATTTAATTATCGTTTATATGTGCTGAAATCTTTCACGATTTTGGAATAAACTATTCCGTGGCATTGGTTTAAAACTAAATATTAAAGTATTAAAAATTATCACATCGTGGACACCAATTCCTCTGCAAATGGTCTTATTACGTATGCGGTCCAGGCGGTGAATTTGCACATCAAACCACCACGGTCTTTATGATGCCTGCTCTTTGAGTTGGAAGATTTATGGATTTCGTAGAGTATTGTTTTAAAATTTAAGCTTTTCAGAGATTGCATCTCAATAAGAGATAGATTAATCAGTAGAACTGTAGATTAAAGTGTAGGATAAAAACTAAATGTTTTAATAAGAAAATTAAGTGAGACAACTCTACTAGTAGATTAAGCCCCCAGAAATTTCATTCACTGTGCGGAACAGTATTGTTTCAGTCAGTTTTTGTGTGACAAGTCGCAGCTAAAACTATGTGACTCTACTATACATAATATCATTGGACTGTTTCCACGAAATAGTAAACAGAGGTGTTTTTTTCACCTACGTTTTGCTAGTCATGTTATGAGTCTTACGTTATAGAGGGAAAGACTATTACTGACTGCATCTAGGACTTTTAAAATGGAAAACGAAATTCCATATTTTTAGAGTGAGGAATCTAAGCAGAGATGGCACTAGATAACTTATACCACGGATTTTGCCATAAAGAGCTCTATCACTAACCAATACCCAAGTGAGCAAACAATAATATGGTTACAAAGTATTGCTAAGAAGGCT
Organism: Hemaris fuciformis; assembly: GCA_907164795.1. NCBI lineage: Eukaryota > Metazoa > Arthropoda > Insecta > Lepidoptera > Sphingidae > Hemaris > Hemaris fuciformis. The sequence goes on from OU015434.1 coordinate 6,018,045, forward strand.
ACGGAAATCAATGTTGAATTATTGGTATTTATTTCCTATAAACACATTGAGAGTAGGAAAACACGTACCGTAAAATAAGCTAAATTATCAACGTAATGATATGATACTTTAGTTGGATTGAATTCTCAGTAATACCCTCTCGGAGGTATTAGATGTAATTTCAAACAACCTTAGCTCCTTATAAATAGCTATAGATGAATTTATCGGTAATTTCCCTTGATCATTACCCGTACTGCCAGTTGTAACGCATTGGAAACTGCTGTAGTTAACTTCGGTCGTCATGTGAGCGATATTGTTGCAATTATTGTATTGGATAATTATAATATTATTACATACCATTTCCGCTGTAAGTTTATAATTAAATGAGCCCTGGCTCAATTATAAACGATATCAGGAGCAAAAATACCATATTCATTTTTTGTATCGACTTAAACTTAATAATAACGTATGGATAGCCAATAGCACAGTTGGTGGTATTAATTTATTCCAAAATATGGATTCGTGTGAGCACGACTAATAAATGATCTTCTTAAAATACCTTTTGAAGCAATAAAACTGTACGCTTGGTATACCAGGCAGGAGTATAACTCCTGCCGATGTATCAGAAGGACTATTTCCTTCACAGATTGACTTGGTTGCCAATTAACTACAATATTTCAAAACCGTAGTACAGATAATGTCCACGATCAACGGAAACGAGTACAATTAGATGGAATCGTGCCGGAATTATTGTAATAACGAAAAAAGAATCGATCGGTTAAAGATCGCCGATCGCTGCGCGGCCATTGGCGCAAAGTAGACCAATGCGCGTGCGCACGAACTCACGTCGCCAGCCGATCTACGGAAGATAAGTTAATTATACAACTGTGCCGGACGTGGATCGTTGTTACATGCCATTTTCTTCACATTTTCAGATGTTAAACTATTCTTGCATACACTTGGAGTATCATGGTTATGCACCTTATGTTGAAATGATACACTAAATGTCAGCTTGTAACTTCAGAGCTCGATTTTTACACATCAAAACGTAGTTAAGACATTTTTCCTGTCATACGTATTAGTAATTAGACGAACGCAAATATTTTTAACATTTGTTCACACTTTTCATTCATTTCGTCAGCACATTTTCAGGCAAGAATAAAAAAAAAGAAATGGTCTCACAAAAATATAGCAGGTTATGAAAATTTAAGTTTGAGTGGTTGTCAATTTATGTTTTGCTATTATTAGTTTATTAGTTTTTCGGAATTAAAAAAAAGGAAATTTGTCTGTCATTTAATAATGAGGTTAGTCATTACACAGCGTCATAATGGTTTAAAAGTTTGGAGTAGAGAAGAATTAAACAATGTCAAGCTAGAGCAGGCGCTGTTACAACGCCAATACAATTAAATAAATATGTAAGGGTTTGCTTATAAAGTTACCTGCAAACATAAATGTTCAAGTCTGTATCACTGTTGGCGTTAGCTAAATTTTATTTTTACACTTACGCTTTTAAGAATTAATAAGAGTTGTTGCCCAAAGAGTCTTCCTATTACATTTTCTGACTTCGTCACTGCTGCGAGAAATTTCCTGAAGGAAAGTCTCAATGACATTGCTTGACTTAGAAATTGAATGTTTCGGTCTCGGGCCCTCGTGCCGTGTATTCCGCAGGAACAACAAGGTATAATAAAGATATGGAAGTATCGCATCGCGTAGATCTGTGGGCATAAATGTCCTGACATTTTCTATTGCAAACTCTGAATCGGGATACTTAGGTAAAAATTGGCAGAATATAGAGTGTCGGATACAATGTGCTAAAGATGACTAATACATAAAAAGCTTATATTTAAAAAGCTGCCAATATACAAGAACACCTACACTCTATAACGTTCTCGTCATGTAGTTTAAAGATGTTATTAAAATGTCAATGTGTAACAGAAACACACCATTATCGAACGAATGGTCTAATCATTAAAGTTTGTATGGACCACCGGCGAAACCCATTACGAAAATTAAAATTGTGTATAGGATTATAGTTAAATGCTACATATGTACGTATCAAAGGCATGTTCAAATATGTGTAATTTGTTTTGAAAACTTCGTAGTGTGAAGACGAGCTCCTATTTTACGGTGACTTCAAAATGGTTATATGAGTTTTTTATTTAGTCTTTATACTGATTTCCGGGATTCTCCTGAGTATATCGGATAATGAACAGACTGGTATAAAGGAATCGACCGGTTACATAACTGAAACGTTTAGCAGAATAAGTAGTGATGCAAAGTTATTGTGATTTTATGAAACACTAAAATAGACTGCCACGTGGACTCGCGGCTCAAGTATGTGCCGTATGATCTAGATGTCCCCGATTCTATTCCCGGGTCGTCCAAAGTGTTGTTGACTTTCACCGTTAGGAAATTCTTAGTAGCAGCACGAAGTCTGGAAATATGTCCGAAAAACGGCAATAGGCTCGCCCTCTATTACGTGGGACTCTCAGATACCTGGCGAATGTGGGTGCAGAAATGCAACTCTGCCTAGCCCTACGGGGATTGTAGGCGTGAGGATATGGATTGGCGTGTGGATGTGTTTGATCGACAAGTGCAGTATTATGGGAGTCGTGCTGTATAATCAGGGCTGGGCAAAATACATGCTTTGCTTTAATTGAAATACAAATTACAAAATACTGTACCTATCGCAAGTAATTAAAATACGTAGTATACGCAAGTATTTGAAATACAAAATACAGTATTTTAGCTATTTTTAATTGAAATACAAAATACAAAATAATGCATATTTATTTGTTTTGGAATAATTTTTTTGAAGGCGGTTTTTGTTTTGTTATTGCAGGTCCTGATGAACACAAACTTAATACTAAATGAAGGCTAAATGTATTTTAATAAATGTATTTTGAAGCCTCGAGTATTTGAAATACTAATTACAAAATACTTCGGCTTTACGTATTTGAAATACAAATTACATTTTAAGAAAGTAATTAAAATACAAATACAAAATAAGTATTTGTATTTCAATTACGTATTTCAATTACAAGTAATTCAAATACTGCCCAACCCTGTGTATAATATATAATTATTTATACAGCCACGCCAAGCTGTAGAATAAGCTTTTGTATGAATGTAAGGTTAGTAAGCTGAGATACATATGAGTACATAGGGCGAAGAACATTTATAAGAGGAGTATAATACTTGGTAGGCCAATTCCGATGGGGCAGAAACGTTTTATGGCAGACGTCACGTATCAGTACCTGCATTGTCGGTTGTTCAGCTAGAAGATATCTAAAGTAAGAGATTTTGTACTAGGCAATGTTCTGCAACAGACGTGGATGATAATCAAAAATTGGTTGGGTAGTTCCATCTTCTATTGCGTCGGTTTTTGCTCTATGTGTCAGCCAAGATAGCCTGGTGAAAATTATGGAGATTTTTATTGGAACGAAATTCCTTATTTTTTTCAAAGTCAAAGTCAAATTATCTTTATTCAAATAGACTATTACAAGTTCTTTTAAATCGTCAATTTTAAGCTATTTTAAACTAAACTATTTATATATTTTCTTTTCCACGCAAGGCTAAGGGTCTTGTTTTCCACATGTTAGACAGTCTGTTGCGCAGTGGGCTAGACACCAGCTTATGAAACGAGCGGCGGCGAGTTCGTTCCACGCATCGTTATAAATGTTTGTAGGATTCACAAATATTGGTTCAAAAACAGGGTGTTTGTGATACCGAAAAGTTGGAGTTTTCACGAGGCACCCACAATAACCATTTTTTATCCTTTTCATTTTAGGGAAAAAATGGCTTATTTACGAAGTGATTTTAAGCAATACAGCATTAATCCTTATCCAATTAAGTACCTTAAATACATTGTCCATTTAATATAGATCAATATGGCCGTTTACAGCATGTAATTTAAATGAATATTTCCGAAGATGTTACAGATTTAATCGCAATATTTAAAAAAGAATACTTTATGGGTGGCTAACTAAAAACATTTCCTGGAAATAATGCAAATGGCAAAACAAAGTTTGCCGGGTCAGCTAGTTAATTATAAGTGTTTAAATGCCATTCTTGTATTATTATAGTTGGTGTCCCTGTTTGTCACAACAGTCACTCGTCACCTGAATCTACGTAGGTGTTATAATTAAAACTAAAATTATTTTAAATTCCAATTAGCGTAGTTAACATTGCGTGAATTAACATTGCTATATAAAAATAAACGTCAAATTATATATGCTGTCTATATCTATAAATAAGTATTTTGTATGTTTGTCTAAAATAAATAAAAATGGTTGACGTTGGCAGTTAAGAGAGGTTTTTTCTTTAAGCCTGTTTAGAAGATGTTCTGTCAATGCAGTGTTAGTGAGTATCTCAATGTTTCCTTCGTTTTGCGTTGGAAACTTTTGTTGGAAATTAATAGTTTATTTCTAATTAAGGTAATATTACTAATTTATGTCTTATAGTGACCTCTAACATGAATAGTGTTTTGTAGCACAGTTTAAAAAGGAGTTAAACTTATTCTCTTATTTCGACTTCGTTTTTCCTATTTTGGCATACCAAAATATTCCATAAATATTAGTAACCGCGGCAAAAGCATGTGTGGACTTGATTTATTACAAATTATGCTATTTAAATATCAAGCACATTTTAATATTACATGGTCATGATCGTTGAATGCTTATTCATAAATATTTATTTTTAATGTTGTTCTTATGTCACGTGACAATACTTTTTATATCACATTGTGATTTCTTAATTTACATTATCTAAATGCAATACTTACATATCTCGCGTACATATTCATATTTTTCTATACCAGACATTTATTTCCGTATCACGTCACTATTCCATCTTGAACTGTTTTTTAATTAACACTGTAGGTACTGCTGTACAAAATTACAGTTGTCATGATAAATTGTAAAACCTGTGAGGAACATATAATTAAAATATAACATTTATTACTAAATAGATTTATTTATTTATTTAAAATGGGTAAAATATAGAATCCTCGAAACTGACGTGCATGCATGAAGAGGATAATGCCAGTTGAAGAAGCGAAATAAGTGTGTCTGGACCGTGGCACTTGGCGCTCTATAGTCTCTGACTATTCCAACAGGAGACACACGTGAATTTATGTATGTATTATAATAATAGAATAATGAAATAAGATTTTCTTCAATTTATATTTTTTTTCAGATAATTATTAATAATATCGCCATTTTTTTACGACCTAAGGTTTGGCGCACGCCCGCTTTTTCCTGCTTTTGGACTTCGAGATAAAAATAATTGTGTTTATTATCCGCTGCTGGAAGAGAGACTAAATATGTGTAGATGTCAGAAGATGTGAGGTGTGTCTTAAAACTTTCGGTGGCATGGCGGATAGAACTTCAGATATGCAGTTAGTTCTAGGGCAAAATATTTATTTAAAAATCAGATATTCAATTAGCTACCTGAGCAGATTGAATTGAATGGCTAATCAATTTGTATTGGTAGATTCTATGTTAGAAAGAAACGATGCTGTCTGGCATGGGGATGTCAGTTTTAGAGAGTTCCCCAAAACGCGTTCCTAGATCGTGAAAGTCTGTGATAATTCACTATTAAAACACTTTTTTTTGTGTTCGATTACAAAAACATATGAGGAATATGGCTCCAGTAAAAATTCTGATTTTCTTTTTACAACTTCCGAATATAGCAATAAGTCACACATTAATTCACATTATTGTGTGTTTTAATTTTTATTCAAGAGATGGCGCTAGCATACAGTTCAAAACTTAACGATTCATAACGAATCATAACCGCATTTAATGGTTCTATGATAATAGATATTCAATATACCATTTATTACCACAATTATTTCTTTAGTTAGCATCTGTACTTATTAATTCATCATTTGAGCACTTATTAATTTTTTTCGTGTCTTTAACAACGACATTTACCTTTTGTACAAAGTACTAGTTTTGTGGCCAGGCTAGGGTAATGTTTGCTGATTGTAGATACCATGATCACGTAACAGCTGGATTCTGTTCATTTTCTCGTACGTGCCCCGACTGTTCGGCCGAGGCAGGCATTAAACGCGTCATGTGTACGCTCTGCTATTATGCCTATAGTATACAAGGGCCGAGTCGATTGTCCTTAAGGCTAAGAACTTTTAATTATGTCACTTATTATTATTTGCTTCCTTTAGACCAATAAATACTATGTAAGATACGAAAATTATAAGAAAACTATTCGTGGTGGTACAGAAAAATACACGTCTATTAATGTCAATTCGAAGTTCCACCCAATTTGTAATTGTGGTAGCAATAAATGCTTCTTTCATTCTTTTCTTTCTTTCTTATTCTTATATTAATTCTTTAAATATAATCGCTTGCAACCAGTGGCAGTACTTCCATAGGAGCCCAAAAGCTCAGTTTTCCTTTCAAAATTCCGAATAATTAATCTTTAAGCTTTAAATCTTTATTTAACAAAAGCAATTTGACATTTAACCTGACCCCACAATAAACTATTATAAACTAGACATTACAAATTAACGTGTAACGATTTTGGGCTTCTACGGAAGTATCGCCACTGCTTGCAACTAGATTTAGCTTTGCCTGCGTGTATTTGTTAAAAAGCGCAATTATTTAGAGATATTGATTTCATAAATTTAGTTAAAGTTGGTAAATTTCAGTGGCGTTAAAATTTTGTGTCCATAAGTCCATAATGTACAAATGTTTTTAGAATTATTTGTTTACACTCGCAATTGTTATTTTTCTTTTTACGTCCGTTTGTATTTCTGCATCATTACCACTGCTATTCGCGTAATTACGGCTCACAAAAGTTTTTTAAATAACAGCTAACTGCCACCAAATGGCGAAAGGTTTGTTGGAGTAACAAGAGCGGTTTAAGTCAACCTTATGTCATTTTAAAGCCGTTTCTCCATAATAATGTATAATTGTTTGCGGTTTCACCCACCCTTAAATGGTTAAAGAGAACGCGCATAGCCACTTCGAGCGAGCATCGCGAACAATTTTCCGAATATGCTGTAATGATGCATACGTAATTTGTATAATTATTTGCCGTTTATAAAATGCATTGAATTTTTTTAATGTCACCTTCCGCTGCCTTGGGCGTCCAATTATGTGTTGTCGATTGTTTGTTAATACTTTTGCGAAATTGTTAAAAGCTATTGACCGTAATTTAGGGCTATGCAAATAAAGAAAGCCTCACTTGGAATGTATATCGATATGTGCAAGTGAAAATAATCTTTGTGATTTTATGAACTTATTGTCGTTTTAAAAAATGTAGTCAAATTCAAACTACAAAAAGTTTCTTTTTTTATTATTATTTTTTTATTAAAAATAATTTATCGTTGTTGTCAACCGTCCGAAATGTAAAGGTATTTAAATGGAACTGCACTTATTTCCAGGCACAAAAAATCAACACTTTTTATTGTATTTAGACCGTGACTTTGATTATAAGTTGTAGCTTTAGATGTATTTTGCTAAAGTGCGCAAAAATATAACAGAACGGATATAAGATAAATCAAATTTTCAAAGGCAGTTGACATGATTTTACGAATGGTATTAATCCAACAATCATTTAGTCGAAGATAGACGCCAGTACTATGTGTATTAAGTAAAGTATAATTTTTATTAAGTTTTAGGGCCGAACCACTTTTTTCCCGACATGTCAAATGCTTAAAAACAAATGGTTTTCATAAATATATATTTTAAATGGCGCCGTAATCAAATCCGCGGCCATTCGTTTTACGTTCGTCTTAATTGGCTGCACTAAGGCAGTTGCGAATCCTTAATCGTTCGCAGTGTGAAACAGACAAAATCAATTAAACTTTTGCGCGTTATATTAATGTGCGTGGTCGAGTATTTTTATCGTCAATGGCCCGAACAGGATTGAATTTTATGATCATTGTATGTAGAAGCTTTATCGATGAAAGTATGAATGGGCGTACGGTCAGTGCTGAGTCCACGTGGGCGGCTACACGTACAACACATTTGTTCCCGCTCCACCGCCGCGATTTTATTATAATTTATTTACCGTGTATTTTTAAATGGACGCGCGTTAAAATATTCCGGGCATTCGTCCCAATGGGCTACAGTTTACAAGCACAATGCTAAAGATTACTTTGTGTTTTCATCGCGTTTTATTGTGTTGTGGTACTGTAGAGAGCATAAATTACATATTAGCTTCATGTTCATCATCTGCCTATATGTTCCCACTGCTGGACACGGGCCTCCTTTACAACTGAGAGGGTTTAGGCCTTATTCCACCACGCTGGCCTAGTACGGGTTGGTGGACTACACCTCAAAGAAATTTCTAAGAACTTTTAGGTGTGCAGGTTTCATCACGATGTTTTCCTTCACCGTTAACTTCGAAAAGTCGGAGGTTTGTGCTTGGGTTTTGAACCTGCCACCGCTGAGATTCTCGACCGGGTGTCTAAGCCTCGAGCCTAACTTACCATAATATTGCTTTTGCCTAGAGCTAAAGTGTGCTCAATGACACTAATTACCTAGATATTTTTTTATATTGCACAAACACGTACCTCATAGATTATCTCACTCTTGTTATTCCTTAATAATTTAAAATCACAAATTTAACACCATTAAAATATAAAATAATGACGGGAAATGTATCTCGGCGGTGTAACACATTGTAACGATACAAAATTAAATGGAATTGACTTCGAGACACAAAAGTGGATAAAAAACATTGTTGTCTTCGGTGTGTGCACCCACGGGAAGTAATTGGCGTTTGAAAAAATACAGGAAGTCATTAGTGGCAAAGCGGCATCTATTTCACGAGAACCGCTGGCCGTTTTCATAATGTTGTCCGTATGTCACACCGATGACGAATTCTATTGTTTGGTTCTTTCTGATTTTAAAAACATGTAAGGAGAAGAGTGGAGGAGGTTTCAATTATAGGGCAAATTTTTAGCTAAACGAAATGCGATGCTTCTTCTGTATTTATTGGACGTCGATATTTTGGTTGACCTGGCTCATTATAACCGCTGAACTTAGTATATTAGACTAAAATATATCTCTTATCAAATATGATATTAAATATCCTAATTAATATAAATCATAATGAATAATGATTATACTAATATAAATAATATTGAATCCTACTGATGCAGAATATATAATATTTTAAGGAAATACAGGTTTTTTGTTACTTGGTTACTGATATGATTATTTACTCGTAGTATCGCGTATAATACAATTTAGCAATTTACAATTATTACTAAGTATTTTTATAAGATATGACTTTGTGTAAAAAAATTCTAAATAGTAGATAAATTCGAGGTGTTACACATGGTTGTGACACGCGGCCGGTGACATTCGCCGCTAATAAGCCATCAGTCCTCGCAATTTGACATTTCAGACATTTAATTCACTTTTAATTCGGTTTATGAATGGCTATTTTACGCGGTTTGTAGATCATTACATGTTCATTGATATTAATGGCTCGTTCGGACAGTGGACACCGGGCGGTGCTGTTCGTAATATATTTTCATTGAATCTGTGTGCTTTTCATTTTCATATATAAATATATTGTTTATTGAAGAAGTATTTGCTCTGTCAGTATTCGAATATGTAACCAGGGTTGAGTGTCTACACTTACCATTCGTCAGCTACTGAGTTCTTATGTGTATTGATATATATCGAGAGAATTTCTAAACTCCGTGCTACCGATTACGGACTTTCTAATAAATCTTATATATATTTATGTATATAAATTAACTAATTTAAGGTTACAGTTTCTTTATAGTAACATATTTATTAATATACTGGGTTAAAGTCTTAATAAGTCTAGTCATCATCATCATCATCATCATCAGCCCATATACGTCCCACTGCTGGGCTCAGGCCTCCTCTACCATTGAGAGGGTTTAGGCCTTAGTCCACCACGCTGGCCTAGTGCGGGTTGGCGGACTATACACATAAGAATTTCCCAAGAACTTTTAGGTGTGCAGGTTTCATCAAGATATTTTCCTTTACCGTTAAAGTACCTTAGTGATAATTCATTGAGAATACACACAAAACTTCGAAAAGTTAGAGGTGTGTGCCTGGTTTGAACCCGCGACCGTCGAGATACTCGACCGCGCGCCTAAACCTCGAGGCCATCACTACTTATAATAGATGTAATAAGACTAGTACAATTCCCAAAAATTCGTGTACGCTACTACCTACCTATTTGCGTAAAAAAATATCGAAATACAATTATTTTTTTCCAATGGTTAGATTTTTCATGTTTTGTTATCTTAAAACTATGGATTGGTACCTGAAGTAGGTATGTGTGTATCATATTTATTATTAATTCATAGATTAAACTTACTTACCATTTAGAACTGTCACTCATTTATGTTTCTCAAAGTTGCCTAACCACTTAGCAGTACCGCATGCTAACAGCTAATCTACATATGTGCTGATGGTTCAATACTTTCGTATACAACTCGTGTAATATTTTGTCAGAGAGCGTGCACAACTGCCAGAACGGCAATTTGTAGCAATAAACGTTATTTGGAGCGTGTCTTAATTCATATTTTTAACATTATTCTTTATCAATTACTCGAATCAAATATAATGAGTGTACAGTTTAATGATTATTACTGTAAAATGTTATTGTGAACATATACAGAGAAAATATTAAGTGGCCATTTTGTGGCGTTACTCTCATGGGCAATTTATTATGCAAACATAATAGCTCAAAATTATGAGTTTTTCACAAACTATAAATTGCTTTATGTAACAATATCTTACAACTTTCAACGTGACTTAATGGTGTGATACACGTAACTTGTGTTAGTTTTAATTTGACATTTTGAAGTAATAAATGGCATGAACAAATTGGAACAACGAATTTCGATTTCCATCAACATCAATTGTCGACAAATTTTATTACGACAGTGAAAACAATACTAATAAGAGAAACATTAAAATTGTCAGCATATTACTCGACGCTAATAGCGTTGTGCGTTGATGTTCCGAAGACAGCTTTATGGTCTGTTTATGCAACAAATGTGATATTGTATACGAAAAGAGGCAATGCTGCGTCATAAAGCGAGTATTCAGAAACGACACCCATAAAACCTTTATGATTAGGCACACCGCTCGCGAGGACGATTCATTATGGGCCATTATGCGTCGTGTTTATCGAGTTACTCTATACAAGCCAATAAAATAACGAACGACCGAGATAAGAGGTGGACAGTCCTCTAATCTCCGGAACAAGGGACACTAATTCGATTGTGGTTTTGGTCGAGCCTTTTTTTGGGGTTTACGGCACAAATTTAAGAGTTAAAAAAACTACAAATTGGCTTTTTCGAGGATCATTCATTAGTCGGCCTGTGAATGGCGTTCGTTGTTGTTTTCGCTCAATTAGTTAAACGGAAATTCGAGGCGAGGCGGTCGCACACGGCGACCTCGGCCCGTCTGGCGCACATTCGACATTATCCTACACGCATCTCATCACACCTCGGAATACATACAAGTGATCGTAGTCGTGCTGATTGCGTACTTATCGTCCGAATCAGGCGTAGATGGGCTGTAAAATAAGTTGAACAAATCGCTTGACACTTCGTCACCGCCATCACTTGAGGCATGATGCTTGTACCTACTTACATTTATTGTTTTTATTATTTACCTACATACATAAACTTCCTTGGATGCACGTTTAGCCAACTGTACTTTAACTTTATCCACGTAATAGGAGGTGAGCCTATTGCCGTTTTTCGGGTACATTTCCAGACTTCGCGCTTTGAATGGCAATAACAATATATAAAAATCCAATAACATTTTGTCTGAAATCGTACACTCATGCCACGGGTCCTATGTACGGGATCAACATAGCAGTCGAATTTTATTATCTTTAATTCTCTAAAAACAATTGGTTGAAATTCATAACGGTTTTCGTCTAAAATATTTTCCAAGATACATACCAAACATTTTTGGATACACAAATTCAAGAATGGAAAGATCTACTTTCTACATAACATGCACTTACATTACGTAATCGCAGCGATATTTATGTAGCGACAAAAAATTTACTTTCACGAGCGAACCTCTTCTAATTGCGTCGTAAGATACGTGTTTGACGAGTATGTCAAATTTTAACAGTTTATTAGTCTAAGTTGAGATAAATGAACCGTGCTTATTGAATATGGAGAATAGAAAGCTATATTACGTAGCTATAATGTACATGCCTAATGCTTTCAACAAATCATTGTTGTTTTGTGTAGATAAAAGAATCAATCAATTTATTTTGATATTTCTTTTTTGCTCAATCTGTATTATTTTACCACCATCAGAAGCATTATTACGTATTCATAATGTTCTTTATTTAATGCACCTTCAGGCAAATTTAGAAAGGCGCCTGATCATTACTCCTCTACTGCTGACTCAGAAAAGTCAAAGAGATAATGCACACAAATATGAATGACCATCAACGAATAAAAACAGCTATAATTCAGACACTGGATTGTAATAGTCTCAGCTGAACGTTACATCTATTTAAATCGAAAGCATCTCAGAAAGCAGGTGATATATTCACTTTAAAACATTCTTTAGATTTAAAAACACCACAACACGGCGATTTTAACACATTTAGCGTATCATTCGTATAGTTAAAAGCTGTATAATAGCGTTATCTCGGGGCCGGCACTAAATTGGGATGTCTCGGCGAGGCGTGGCGGGCCCTTATCAGTTTTGTCGTGTTCATCTTGAGTTGTGTTAGGCTTTACTCGGGATATTTACGTCGGACGACGCCGGGGTGGCGAGCTGTGGCTGGCCCGCGCCCCAAGTGACAATGTCGGAAACTTATTGCCCAAGCGCGTGTGCGGAATGTCCGCCGCGATTTTTTACCATTTGTATAGAGCCTGCAAGATATTATATTTAGAGTAAATATATTTTACGATTGAGGATATATCCTTTGTATTTTATTTTAGCTTTCTTTTGTATATAACCTTCTTTCCCATGTTAATTTGTTCATAATTTAACACTGGCATGGTTATGTGTAAAGTGTATATAACAGCATGGCATGTACCAAGTGATGATACAATTTGGGTGCGACAACCCTTGCCGGACGCATCGGTTTGATGAAGCGCTTTTTGGATACCTTTTCACGTTGTTTTTTCATCTTATTGTCCGCGCTCCATTGATAAACGTACAGGTATACGTACTCAGACAGGCGCCAACATTCCTCGCTCCGACCTCACACTTACTCGTTGCCTTATAAAAACGGGCACGCTTTTTTATATTAGCACTTTTTGGACTTATTTGCCTCCCTTTGTGTCCGTCGTGCTTGTTTGTTTTGGTTATTAGAGCGGCTGTAGGAAGTGGACGCGATAAAACTATTGGCCCTAAGCGTTTTATTGTACCAATTTTGGATATCCGTTTTGGATTCACATGTACCTATATATTGGTGCGACTTCGTTACTTATTCGAGACAGTTAAGTGCAATACCATTTCCATTAACACCTCGCTTATGAGTTTAACACTTGTAAAAACATTTTAATAAGGTGCTTTAGAGCGCTTAACGCTGTTCGCTTATTATCTTTATATGTTGCATTATGTGTCCTCGTTAAATGTTTTAAAAACGTGTTAATTATAAAACTAATGGCACAAGACGGGTTTCGAAGTTCAGCGCTCCGGGCAATAAAATTAGCAAGAACAATGCGGAACTAAACGCATTAGCATTTTATGAATGGGCTAAAAGCATGACATGGACATTTGAAAGTTGATGTCACCGTCCCCAATGGATGTGACAGGTCCACGCACCATCCGCCCGGCGTGCACCGCTCGCTCTTCGTACTCAAATTGATTTGACATATTATTTTGACCGGTAAAGTGTACACAGGTTTTCGTTTTTACGATATTCATATTTAGTCTTAATTAATTACTTTGGTTGTTAAATAGAGCGTGATGTGAATGTACTAATATAGCAACGAGACGTTTTATTTAAAACTTCGTCAAATTGCTTATGTTTACTTGACTTAAATCGGTGTCCTGAGTATGTCATATATTAGCAAACGTTCTATTTCACTAAAATTTGCGTGTTATTATGAACACAATTTAATGGCTGTCTCTAATTATCGGGCATCTAATGCGTATTTTGTGTTCGCAGTCATCGGCTCCTTTGCGGCTACTAATCGGTCTCCTAATAGCTATGTTTAGGGTCCCGCGCAATTTAATCTATACAAAAAACTAGTCATTTCCGGTTGTAAAATTTCGCTCATTCATAATTTGAAAGCAAAAACTAAAGCGTTTGAATTAGAATCGAATGAGTGCAAAGTAATTTGCGGTGAACGGAATTATGTTCTATCAAACGAACGAAATTAGCGAGCCCGTACATATAAATGGCTATTTCGGAATTCATTTAGTGTTTCAGTAGCATATAAAGGGTTTTTTAAAGACGTGTGTCGATTTGTGACGTTAACGATATATATTTATTTAATTTATTAGTTAAACAAATTCGTACCTCTTTGGCGACATCAAGGTGTGGAACCATTTCTGGGTACACTTGTCGTTCCCCCCCTTTTACATTCATTTAGTTAGCGTTAAGAAAGTTAAGCAATTGGTCAAGTAGAAATCATTTCGATTACTAGTAAGTAAAAAAGTCGTAATGGCCTCGAGGTTTAGGCGCACGGTCGAGAATCTCGACGGTCGCGGGTTCAAACCCCAGGCACACACCTATGACTTTTCGGGGTTATGTGTGTATTCACAAAGAATTATCACGTACTTTGAAGGAAAACATCGTGATCAAACCTGCGCACCTAAAATTTCTTAGGAATTTCCTAGGAGTGTAGTCCGCCAACCCGCACTAGGCCAGCGTGGTGGACTAAAGCCTAAACCCTCTCAGTTGTAGAGGAGGCCCTTGCCCAGCAGTGGGACGTATATGGGCCGATGATGACTAGTACCTAAGTAGTAACGGCCTTTTAATTTACAAAGGCCTTATAACTCAACAATTTGTGAAGTGTAGTAGTAGTCTAGTCTTTTCCCAATAATGCGGGATGATTGTTATTTAATATTCGACTATTCGATAGTCGATTTAATCATGACAGCCCATAGATTAGTATCTGCCTGGATAGCAAAAACCGTACATAACTACAAAGCCATAAAACCTGAATCCAAATACGTGACGTTCCGGGATCAACATGAGTATATCCGGTGATCATCAGGCCGGCACAATTACGTCAACTAGTGATGATCGTAGACATTTTAGCCACACTATTTGGTCCGTACGTTCATCATCGGGTGCGGTCCGGCTTGTCAGAATTCTTATGTAGCGCTTGTCCATCCGGAACATCGAGTTTTTAAGCTTTTATCATATAAATTATTCAAAAATCATACACGTTCACGAAAGGCTGTGTTACATGTGAACAAGTACAAAACACTATGTCATAAATATGTAATTACCGACATAATAACATTTTATAAATTGCAAGCAATCTAGTGTTGTTTGTAATGATTTTCGCATGATTGCGCATGCCTCGGAGCCCATTATTCGTTATTAGGAATCAAGTCAACCACAACTAACCAAAGATAAATATCAACATGTAATTTTCCATATCAAAATTATTCTTGCTTCGTGACCGCGCTTACAGTAACAGATTGTATTTATATCAGTGTACCTAAATCTAATGCTAAAACTTCGACAATTTACTGTCTCGACCTTTGTTTGGAATCCTTCAATGCAGATTTTAATATAAGCCACTTTTACTGGTACCCAACTACGGTTGCCATATCGATTTATTTTTGTATTTTCTCTAAATTGTATAAAAGAGCCATTAGACGCTTTCGCGTTTACAAATATGCAATTGATTTTTATTCGGATTCCACTGTCATAAACGGTTATAAAGACACTAACCACAAGCACATCTAAAAGTTCTTAGAATTTTTTCATTTTTTTTAACGTTAAGAAAGTTAGGTAAGCAATTGGTCAAGTAGAAATTATTTCGATTACTAGTAAGTAAAAAAGTCGTGATGGCCTCGAGGTTTAGGCGCACGGTCGAGAATCTCGACGGTCGCGGGTTCAAACCCCAGGCACACACCTATGACTTTTCGGTGTTATGTGTGTATTCACAAATAATTATCACGTACTTTAACGGTGAAGGAAAACATCGTGATCAAACCTGCACACCTAAAATTTCTTAGGCATTTCCTAGGAGTGTAGTCCGCCATCCCGCACTAGGCCAGCGTGATGGGCTAAGGCCTAA
This sequence comes from Hemaris fuciformis, assembly GCA_907164795.1. Taxonomy (NCBI): domain Eukaryota; kingdom Metazoa; phylum Arthropoda; class Insecta; order Lepidoptera; family Sphingidae; genus Hemaris; species Hemaris fuciformis. The sequence continues at coordinate 6,034,237 of OU015434.1, forward strand.
ACCCCCTCAGCTCTAGAGAAGGCCAGCGCTCAGCAGTAGGACGTATATGGGCTGTTAATGAATAGAGTTTTTAAGGAAACTTTTTTTTATCATGGGGAAAATCCTTGATACCATTAGTAGGACTACCATTAGTCCTCCTCTACACTTTGGAGGTCCTCAGGAACTCAAAACGAACGCGCCTTAGTATCTCCAGTGCGTTGCTTATTAACCTACTTAGAAAGATTATATTAATTTCCATTAGTTCCGGTTAAGGTCTGTGCCACTTCCGCATCTTCTTCTCTGAACGGAGTTGACCCCCTTTCTCTTACGCTCCGCAGTCTCTTTCTTTACTATGTAGCTTTCACAGAAAGTGACTACGGCATTCCAGTTTGAATCTTCCGCCAGCATCGCCGTCACGACTGCCGGTTGGTCTACCTATAGGTATGTATATATATTTCACAAAATCCAGATAACCAAAACCAAAGTCATAATAGAATCGTAATGTACAAAACCAAAAAAATAAAATAATAAAAACAAAATAATAACCATATACAACTCGAGTATAATACAACTCGATTTATAATACTGGCAATAACATGTAACAATATTTTTAGCAGTGACACGGTAATTTCAATCGCAATCCAAGCAAAGGAGTCAGAAAGTACATTTATGACTCGCTGTAAATTGAGTTGTTGTTTAAATTCGATAATATGTATTAATTTTCCTTTCTTCCGTAATTGGTAATGTTTAAAGAATACTTATTGGCACCGAGAACACAGAATTATAAGAGTGTGGAGAGTAGGTGAGTATTCCCTTCCACAACTGTTTCGCATGCTAGGAATAGCCTGTGTACCGAACACGTCAGTAAAATACTATAGTGGAGCAAGAGAACTGAAGTCACACTGTCGACACTTTTACAATGCACTGGTATACCATAAGGCTCTAGTATGTCGTGCATAGACATACAAATAAATAAAATTGGAGTGTCTGTTTGTAATATTGAAATAACCGCTTTTTAATAAATGCATATGGATGTATACACGGTACATATACCAAAATAACGTTTTTTAAAATTTTTGTCTGTCTGTCTGTGTGTTCCGGCTAATCTCTGAAACGGGTGGATCGATTTTAACGGGGCTTTCACTGGGAGATAGCTGATCTAATAAGGAGTAACTTAGGCAAAAAAAAAATACACCTAGTAGTTACATACATAGTTCTGACCCCCCACAACAAGTCTTGTGTAGTGATTATCAGAAACTACTATAGAATTTTCTGTCTCAAAAACACTCAGATCCAAAACAATTATTTGTGGAGTTTTGTGTCTTTATAAAAAGGAGAAGTTAGGTTAGCTAAATTCAGTTTCAGAATGAAATATACAATACTTTAATCATCAAAACGGTGACTCAGTTTTTCTATTAGTTCTTCAAGGAGTGGTGGCTCAAGCCATCACATACGAATTGAGTAATAGCTTGAAAGTGTCCTCATTCTATATTATTATGGCAGTCTACTTCAACGCAAAAACCTCAAGTTAAACTTACAGAACCCAAGGGTATGCAAATTGTATAACATTTAAATTGCCACATACGAACTTTTTGACCGTTCGTTTCATTCTATAGTGGTGGATAATGCTGATACTAGTAAATGGAAAGCTAAATTTCAGCAGGCTTTTGAGGTATGGATTGATAAGTAAATATTCAAAATTCTTTAAAATTGGAGACGAAGTTTTGGCAAAGTCAAACAGTTAATTTAGTTGGGGGCATGTCGGATTGTCTTTGGTTATGTTAGTTTAGGCCGTTAGGTTGATTTAGTCCGTTTTAAAATAAATTCTATGTGTTTTTATTGGAGCTGACGATAAATCGGTAGGGTTGACATTATTTGCACGGCATTGTTTTTGTCCTAGTTTAACATGCACATGAAGAATTTAGAAGCCAACCGAATAATTTAATATGTTTAATGGAACGACAAACATTTCATCTGAATTATATAGGCGCTAATGCTTATGTTTGTTGGAGTTTTGGTGAGCTGACACAAGTTACTGTTATAGCCAATGGTATATATGGGCAAAAACATACACGTATTGAACTGTTTACCTTTGTGGTTTGGAGGATTAACCAAAAAATATATTTATGTTATCGTTTATTCCACTTTAGAACAAACTCCTGATTTACCGTAGTAATGTGTTCTTAGTAGTCTGTTATTTTTTATCCTTCATATATTATCGCTCGTTGAGACAAAGAAAATCGCGTGGAAATCTCTGTATCTGAGGTTATTTAAAACATTATTATAATTGCGTCGATTTAGATCTGGCCTTACAAAAACAAAAGGGAGGTGTGCCTCTCATTATAGATAGGTACGAGATTTTGCAACTGAAAATAATGAAGTTACATTATAATAATTCGACACTTATTGTTGATCATGTTAGTTATCATGTTTGGTAGGGAGAATATTTTAATAGTCGTAATTATAGACTCGTCGTAAGTCGTGATGGCCTCGAGGTTTAGCCACGCGGTCGAGAATCTCGACGGTCGCGGGTTCAAACCCCAGGCACACACCTCTGACTATTCGTAGTTATGTGTGTATTCACAAGGAATTATCACGTACTTGAAGGGTGAAGAAATACATCGTGATGAAACCTGCACACCTATACGTATATAGAGGAGGCCCGTGCCCAGCAGTGGGACGTATATGGGCTGTTGATGATGATGACATTATAATAATTATTCTAATTATTATTGTAATGTTTTAAATCATTTTAAATAAACAAAATTAATTATTGCTACTATGCCCCATCCGCAGTTTTGTTAAAATATTTATTTATAAAACTTACAAGCAGTGTTTTTGTTCATCAAGCCAGTCACCACTTAAAGCTTGTGACCAAAAATCTTTGATATCCATTGAATTATCCTTATCTCTCCATTTACAATACTGCGTGTGATGTCATCTTGGCTTCGAGCAGGTATCATTAAGTACCTTTAACTCGGTCAACACATATATAGCACTTTACAAATATCTAAGTCACCCTTATTGTATGAGACACAAAGCACAATTTCGAATACGTTTTTGTTTTTTAGTTGGTGTATGAAGGTTGTTAGTGTTATCTGTATCCCGACTCGTGACACTTCGACTGGGCGAGGGGCCGTGGCCTTACCAATTAGGACACCACGATGTTAATTTTTAATAAAGTATGTAAGAGATATACAAATCGACAATACTTACTGACCTCACGATAAAAGGTGACATGGTGTAAATGCTCGCAGTTTGCGACAATATTTGTGTATTGGACAATAACTGTTTATAATATTGATAACATTTCAGGGTATTGTGTGTTGTACTTTCCTTCACCTTTAGGGGCTACGCACCTAATAGTGGTCATACAAGTTTAGCTCTTTAAGTTCTGAAAGGTTATTTTACATTACATGTTTTTTTTGGATTTTGTTTAGTTAACCATACGTGTAAAACGATTCTATGTAAATATAACTCAAACATTCTCAAAGCTGTTAATTTCATGCAGAAAGACATCACGATTACCATAAATCAGATCCTTATGCAAATTGCGTAAAAGTCACGTAAAGTTAAATGTAAAAAAGAGATAAGAATGTGGCCCACACACAAAGTAAAGGTGACAAAATGCCTGTGATGTATGTATCCGCGCTAATACAGATAGTATACAACTTGAATAATGTTTTGCGATGATGATTGTGTGACGTATGAGTTGATGATGATGAATAAACGATATGAGCAAGTGAGTTATACCCGAATGTATTTTTAATTGAGAAGGTCTGCACTATTCGTCGACTCACCAAACCGCAATTTATTACTAATGAGAAACTGTTCTCATTATAGTAACGATTTGTCTTCATTGATTAGTCGCTTAGCCACCTCTTAAGACAAATTAAAATACTTAAATATTTATAAATAATTTAATGTTATTATAAATGTATGTACTTTGAACATAATTCTTCGTAGAACTTTTGGTGTCGTACTGTGAACACGGAGGTCGGAGAAAAGGCGCCAAACCGATTAGGTGCCTGCGATCGGTCCCGATTAATTTGTTATAAGACTAATAAAGACTCTAATTAACCAATTAACATTGGGCCGATCTCCGCCCGAGAGGCGATAAAACCGACAATGAGTAAACAAATCGGATTTAAAATTAATTTGCTTTATTGATTAACGTTTTGTTTATAACATTAAATTATCTTTAGGTGTTGCTAATGTGGGTTGGCGATGGTCGTGGAGATGTAGATAAGATAACAGATTTTTACTTAAGTTGAAATTAACATTCGAACAGTTTTGAAAACTAATTTTGTCCGCAATACAGCGTGTCCGTTAATATATGTAGATTTCAAACCATTGCATTGTTATAAACACCCCTTAGGAATCTATACCTATACAAAAAATCATCAACAAATTACGTCTCTGAAGCTTTACATTTAGGCGCGAAAACGTAACAAATAAACGAATTCATTTACGTATATTTAAACCAGTAAATGTGTCCGTGTATTTGTTAACATAATATAGCATATTAACAAATACATTATTCCTTAATACACAATAAATTTATATTATTAGTTACTAATTTTCGCATAAGATGAATTTTTAAAGTATTTTCCGAATATTGTTAAACTGTTTCGAAGCCCATTCCAGGTAAATTTACGGAGACAGTCTTCCAAAAAACACTTTATGACCAGGCATTGTATAGATAAAAGCATCTATTTATGTTAGTATAGATTGAGTTATAAACTACATATGATTTCAAAAGTTTTTTTGTTATTAAAATAAACTGTAGCCGTTGAAATTCCATCACGTCTGCGAAATCAAAAATTCTCACAGAAACGAATCATTTAATAATACGAATGGGCATAATGCGTTTCAAACGATTTATTTTCCGTGTAAGCGCATCACGTACGATATAAATGATCGGTCGGAGAACCGAAAAGTATATCGGGATAGCTCCTATTAGCCTACGATCGGATCATTCGATACAAATCGTATGGAAACGATTAAAATTATACAGGGATGTAATCGATAAAATTATTTCGTGGGACATTCCCTAAACAATGTTTTATTAAATTCATTAGTGTTGCCGTTGCTTTAGATTTATTAAAAATATTAATAATTTTAAAATTTAAAGCAATTGTTTTCTTAAAATTGACGGTTAAGTACGGGAATCAGCAGTCTTACTAATTAATTTTTTTGAATGGATGTGCTTCATAACACCATTTTATTCTCTTCAAAACGGCTTCATACATACCATATTACTTAGTATTTCATAGATGTTTCTATCCTTGGCTTAATTTTTTGCCATTCGTTAGAATTAATTCGTTCCATCTGCACAACTTGTATCTTATTTGTTAGATTATTGCCTTCCGTATGTTTAGTGGGCCTCAAACCCTCGAAATCTCCGATTCGTACCTGCTGCCGGCTTAAACACTACAATCAGCCAACTCTGCAGCTGTTAGTTATCGCCGTCATCCACTAAAATAATATGACACAGCCATTTCTGGATATCCTTCACGTAGCCAAAAAGGAAAACTATCGATATAGCCACAAATTAAGTATGTATTGTTGAGTACTGGCCGCAGAAAAAGCAAATGCATTTTGGAAACATTTATTTACTTTATGACTTACTTTAACGGCGAAGGAAAACATCGCGATAAAACCTGCACACTTAAAAGTTCTTAGGAATTTCTTAGGTGTGTGTTAAACCCTCTCAGTTGTAGAGGAGGCCCGTGCCCAGCAGTGGGACGTATAAGTGCTGATGATGATGACGATGATGATGATAATAATGACTTATAAGTGTAGAATAGTGCACTTAAGCAATTAAAAGTATGTAAGGCCCTATCGGTGTATTTAATATGTCACATGTTAATGAATAAGTTATATTAATAATAATGAATTTTTATTATTATTAATATTAAAGAATAAACACTTATATAACCTGATGTACTTCTTGTTTGTAAATTAAATAACTAAAAGAAAGAGTTTAATTTTCAGCAAATTTCACTTAGTTATCCTCTCGATTTAAAATTATCATAACATTTACGGCGGTCGTAAGCTGACGGTACGCGCAGGGATCAACAGCAGACAATGTAAGTGGTTGCCCATGCTTTCAGAACCTATAATTTGACAATATTTTGTGTCATTTGGGCTTTATTATTACTTAGGGCATTACACGAATGTGGATATATCGTTAATACGGAGTCGGAGCTGCGGGGACGATTAAGGCTCGTGTAACCACAGGCCCCTCTAATTCAATATTAAAAGCATCCTACGACCTGATCGTCCACTAATAATAGTTTAATTTTGGAAATGTCCCTGAGAACATGCTGGAATGTCAACCTGCTCACGTTTTTTTTGAGTAAATAAAGTGCCCCATTTTGAAGTATTACTTACAAAATTACAGTGTTTCACGGATTGTTTTTTGTGGTCTACAGGGCTCATGTTTGTGACCATTTTGGTTTCAGTTGCTTCATCTACTAATATAAAAGTGTACATTGTGTTTTTAATGATTAATGAAGTAATGGTGATCATGGCCACATTGATAAGAAAGCCAGTTGCATTAAAAGCCACTACTGTAGCACTGAAAAACAACGTAAAACAACAGCTTTAAGTCTGAGAATACGTCAAATTATTGAAGTAGGTAATTCATGTTGTTTTAATTTATTACAATGCACTAAAAATGGTAAATATGGATGAAAACATGGAAAACCTTAAGTCCATGAAACCGGATTGAACTAATATGCTGAACTTCTGATTAACTTTATTACGTAGTGAGGCCTACCTAAAACGTATTTGGGCTAATCCCCTCACACTCATCAAGAATATCTTACAATAGCCAGCGGTATAAACGCAGCACATCCCTATTAAATTTATGCAATGTTTACCCAATGTAATCCAATGCAATAACAATAGCACGAATTAAATCGAAATTGAGTCTGTCTGCATTCAAGTGCGGTCTGCGATCTAGTTAGCTGTAAATCGAGGCATCGTTTATGTACGAGGCGAGGCGGCATTATGCGCCGTAGGGCCGCAGGGCGCCGGCTCTCCCAGCCCATGCATACTAACGCACTGCGTAATAAGTAGCCTGATGTGATGTTTATCCTGCGCCAATATCTCACACCCCGACTCGTTGTCCCTATTCAGCCGTGACATTAAATGTTCTATTTTATTCTGTGATTTATTTATTTAGTTTCAATATTTTTATTGGACTATAACGTTGCAATTTGAACATGGAAAATTTATTTTTTTGTCTTTTTTTATTTATTTATGACCGGTTTTATTAAATTAATAACACTTTGAAGTAAAAACCATTAAATTTTTGATAGTGAATAAAAATATAAAACAGGAATTATTTATTTAATATAATGTAATATATTTAATAATACTTTATGTATATTATGCATGGTATTATGTGGCAGTTTGTTGTAGAAACAGGTGTTTTGACGCCTGTGTTTATTGTATGTACTATGTATGTACATATATTACTGTTTACGATGTGAATACATGACAAAAAAGAAATTAAATTCCCAGATTGTATACGCAAACCCCGTGCTAATATAATCTTGATTTATTAAAAACGTAAATCAATTTTATAATAACAATTCATAACGATAAAATCATTTAAGTCACATTTATGATTTAAGTGTCGGACAAAAACTTCCTTGTTCCGCGATATTATAATAATTAAGTAAAATTAATAGTAAATAAGTTCAACATCTAAAAGTCACCACGGTAATTATATTAGAATAATTACGGAATTAAAAATATTTCAACAATGGAACATAAATTAATATGTCCAGCCATGAATGCAAATCGCGACATTCTAATGCTGAAATAAATATTGTCATTACAAAAAAATAACGAAACTATTATAGCCGTTTTTTTGTCGATCAAATGACGTATAATGTGTGTTTGATGCTGCATTAAATTCTTACCGTGATGGTAGCCCATTATTTTATTAATAGCATTATAAATGACACTGAATTGTCATAGAGCGGATATTTTGGCTGTTTTTGTCATGTGTCCTTTGCCGTCGCATGGTATTACGACCCTGCGGCCACTCTGTCCCCGCCGCGCCGCCTCACTTAGCAAAACGATTTAATTTGAATTACGTATTTGGTAACGGAATCATTTTTCCACGGAAAAATACGCCAAAAATAACCTACAATTTACGTAATTCCATCGTTATTAAATGGCAATCAGCTTGAGTTTGTCGTTCGGTTGTACTCGTAAATGCATGAAACTGGTCATCAATGTTGTATGACATTTTAGTGTTGAAATGTATTTTTCTTGAATTTTAAAAGTTATTAAAGTTACGAGGTAATTTTCAATAGTGTACTTGTCAAAGATTTTTTACAGCTTAAAAGATAAAATTGGAGTTAGGATTGTAAATTGCTGGTCATGGGTCGCTTCTAACAGCTCGCTCTAGAAATCATTGATGAAGGCGTATGTACGTATAACACTAATATGATTATGATAATAATAAAGTAAGGATTAGAAACTCGATATAACGTCTTGCTACATGTTTACCAGCACTGAAAGGACAGTGATTTCCATATGTATGTTGAACACCCATTTGACACCGGTTTAAAATAAAATAACTCTTTATTTATTTCACACCACATGTACAGACTAAGCATATAGATAAAATAAATTATAGTAGGTGAAATAAACTGGCGGCCTTATCGCTAAAAAAACTATATATTTAGTAAAGATGTTAATTTCTGACCTGAATAAAGTTATATAATTATTTTTATTTATTAAATATATTCCAAAGTAATGAGTCAACTACCCCATTCAAATGTTGATAGCGTGGGTGGCGCGGCCGGGCGCGTGAGCTGCGCCGCGCGCTCCACTACTACCCACGCGGTGACAAACTGTGTAGTGACAGATTATAACTATCCAAATTACCGCTACACACCTCGATAATCAGCGTGCTAGCGAACGTTGGCGTTCGTTAACTGGGTGCCGTGTGGCGGCCGACGGACGCATGCGCCAGCTCAAGTAAAAAGTATACTGCGGAGAAGCGAGCCAGCTCCATGCAGGTAATGAGATCGTCATCGTTTACAGAAGTAAGTTTAATTAACGTAAAAAGCGCGTTTACTCCAACCGCCGTCTTATCGCTGCCATCACGCCGGTTATAATGACTTTTGTTCATTATTTTGTTGTTGCGCCGTACGTGTCTGTGCCGTTTCCGGCCGCGCGTTGCTCCTAAACACCAATTTTATGGTTATGTAACAGTTTGATGTCATATGTGAAGCATTCCGGTGCAATCCGAGAGCAATTTTAATTAATTTTCAGTCGTAAAATACAGCGTTCACTTTGATTATATCAGTGAGGAAAGGAGAGTTTGACGGCCACGTATAATTAAAGGCACTTGAAATCGTGGTAATTGTTTGGATATGTACTTAAATAAACAATAGGCATTATTCTGTTCTCATTTGCATATTTCGAGTATTACAGCTTGACTCTAACATTTAATATTTGGGTAAATCTGTGGCGAAAGGAAGTGGAGCGACAGAACATTAATTGAATGAATTTACAAATGGTAGAGTCTTGTTGGATAATATACCTACTATCACGTCAAGACTGAAACAGTCAGATAAGTTGCCCTACCGTTAAATAATACACAAGACTAAGAATGGATATCAAAATGAAATGACATCACCGTCACACTGAAGCAAGAGTCTTTGGTTTTCGACAATCTTTTTTTTAGTCAAAAAAAAGTTAGCGAAAAAGACAGTATTTACAACTTAGAGTTCCTCAGGACTACTTAGTACGTCCAGCGGCATAAGTGTGAGGCGTATGATCAATTGTTTCTTATTTATTTTCTTAGAAAATTCTCAGTAGCAATACGGTGGGAAATTTGTCTGAAAACGGCAATAACTCTTACTCTTTACTGGATCTTAAAACACAGCTGGTGAAACGGGTGTGTAGAAATAGACCTATGTTTATCCTTCGAAGATTATAAGCATGTGTAACTTGAGTTCCAAAGTTTATTAGTGTAATATAAATAATTGGTCCACATACACAGTTCACAGAGCGTATTATACTACATCATTATAATATATGTATATTCACGCTGTGGGCGCGTTGCACAACTTATCCAAATTTATGGTGATTCCATCTACAATACATTGTGATGTGACGGTAATTGTGCATAATACTGGCCACTGAATTCACATTAAAACCTTTTGTCAACCATAGACAACATTTAACTTTTTATTCGTATTTGTATTTTTCTGTGGATTTTTTGGCGGGAATGTAAAAAGTGATGTTTATATACGTTATATTTCGCTTAAATTTTGTATTTTAAAATGTTTATGAACAATATAGTAGTGGGTTATTCAACATAAAGGGATGTGCATGTGTAAAAAAGTAAATAAATTTGTCGTGTATTACATTTAGCTCTATACGTCCCACTGCTGGGCACGGTAGTGGCGCTACTTCCATAGAAGCCCAAAAGCCCAGTTTGCCTTTCAAAGTTCCGAATATCTTTATGCTTTAAATCTTTATTTAACAAAAGAAGTTTGATAAATAAAGACCTCCACAACAACCAATTATAAACTAGACATTAGACATTTAACATGTAACGCTTTTGGGCTTCTATGAAAGTACCGCCACTGGGGCACGGGCCTCCTCTACAACTGAGAGGGTTTAGGTTTCAGCCCACCACGCTGGCCTAGTGCGTGTTGGTGGACTACACACCTAAGAAATTCCTAAGAACTTTTTAGGTGTGCAGGTTTCCTGTTTTTCTTCACAGTTAAAGTAAGTGATAATTCATTGAGAATATACACATAACTTCGAAAAATCATAGTTGTGTCAGATGTTTGATCCCGCGACCGCCGAGATTCTCGACCGCGCGCCTAAACCTCGAGGCCATCACTACTATTAGTGTAGTTAGTTAGGTATTCAAAATATCGTAATATTTTGACTGGGTTACTATGATGGTCAAGCCATAAAGGATTGCGTTCTTCTCTTAGCTGTCGACAGACAGGGCTGGGCAAAATACATGCTTTGCTTTAATTGAAATACAAATTACAAAATACTGTATCGCAAGTAATTAAAATACGAAATACAAAATACATTTAAGTAAGGTATTTGAAATACAAAATACAGTATTTTAGCTATTTTTAATTGAAATACAAATTACAAAATACTTCGGCTTCACGTATTTTAAATACAAATTACAAATTACATTTTAAGAAAGTAATTAAAATACAAATACAAAATACGTATTTTTATTTCAATTACAAGTAATTCAAATACTGCCCAACCCTGTCGACAGATTATTGTATTCGCCCCCGGATTATTTCTTGAAAGTGGTATAAAAATATGGCGGACCTAAGGTAAGTTGACAATTTTTTAGGACTAGCAGAACCATTACATTTTTTAATTAGCTTTGATTAGGCTCATCTTAGCCATAGAAGAGTCCTGGGCATAGCAGTGGGACATATATTTTATACCAGCTGTTGCCCGCAACTTCATTTGAGAAACGTTTAAATTTCAATTGATTTTTTTGTCCTTTTGCCAAATTTTTCATTGATGCTCCGTTCCTATTGTTGCTAGCGTAATGATGTATTGCATACAACCTTCTTCGATAATTGTACTTTACAAGAAAAAAAATCTTCAATCTCCCTAGTCCCTGAGATAAACGCGTTCAACCAAAAACCAAACGAGCTGTATTTATTATTATTTATTTATTTATTTTATTTACACATTCTTGTATAAACAAAGTTATTTGTGTGTACTCTGGAATTTAAAAAATTGGGGCAGTCGTAATTTTCAATTCAAAGTAATTTTCATTTCAATTGAAGTCAAAATTTGTCATTAGCAGCACTAAGTCAGGAAACGTGTCTCAAAAGCGGCTATAGGCTCGCCTCCCATTACGAGTAGGTACGTCACAAAAATAGTGTAACACAATACAGAAGTTAACCACTGCTTACTAGGGGTGTGCGAATATCGTTCGAATCGAATCGAATCGAATAGTATTATATTATCGAAACTTTTCGAATTATTATAAAAATCGTTTTTTTGTTAATAATTATATTATAATATTCTCAATAAATCGTAAATTTAAAAAAAAATTGGCTTTAAGTGATTTGTGTACTCTATTGTAGGTATAACAAAAAATCTGATACTCAAAATATCACTAATATTTTTTGTTGTAAGACTTTTTTTATTTTTTTACCCAAAAATTCAACTCAAAAAGAGTATGTTACGCTTTTCACATCAGAACTCGATTACTTACTGCATTATTATTATTTTCGAATAATTAGAAACTCTTCGAATAATAAGAAATTTTTCGATTCGAGTTTCAAATCGAATATTAATATTCGATTCGGGACGAATAATTCGTAAGTTCGAATTATTCACACACCCCTACTGGCTACACCTTAGGGTATACAAGCTTGAGTGTGTATTTATGTATGAATCCGTCATCCATACAAATTCTTGATAATTGTAATTACAGAAATCAATAAGAGCAACATTGTTGCAATCAATAAATTAGTTTTTTGCATTCCGTTCGTATACAGAACTAATTTATTACTCAGGTATAAAGTCGAGTACTCGTAATTATTAATACAAGGGCATAGGCAATGGGGAAGACGTCTATAGAATACATAAAATATAACATTGCTGAAGTTTATTTATTTATAACATCGGTCAGTCTTTCGTATTTCAATATGAACTGTATGTACAGTTATAGTTATAGTCTAGTAACATAGTTATAGTTATAGTCCCCGTAAACAAGGAATATGGATACCTATATGATAGAAAAGCGCCACATTACTTGAGTTGTATGTCAACTTTAAAGTATCAGGGTATAAGAAATAGTACCTAATTGAAAACCTATAGCAACATGTAATGTATATTGTGTCTTAAGAGAAGAGTTGAATGACGAAGATTAAGATGGATGCTCATATTGAGCACAAATCAGTTAAAGCGTCTATAACTTTCAATGAATATAGTTGATTAATTTGACATTATTAAAGGTATTGAAGCTACTTTAATTCGAAAAACATTGCCAAGGATTATTATTAAAAATGCCTTCAAATGTCCAATTTCACATTATACTTGCTATCAATATCCTTTTGTAGTGATTGGGTACTTAAACTACATCTTACATATTATCAAATTTTTGTATACTTCTAATTCACTCACATTTAGCTAAATATTATGTTCTATGTCTCACCTAATAGGTGGCGCGACTTTTTCGTCCACATTTTTAGCCTCCGTGATGTTATTGATGATACCACAGAGTAATAAAAAATACCGTAATAATTTGTCCGACCTGGGAATTTAATAAATACACACCTAACAGACTCATACATAGTACATACCGCACACTAAGATACGAGTCTTGTGTCGTGAGTATCAGAAACTATGAGAAACTTCTCGGTTTTACAAACACTATGACCTGAAACAAATATTTGTGGATCACACAAACGGGGATGTCGGAACTAAAGCCGTGCATGTAATCGCTAACTATAACGCTCTAAGATCGGAAAGGCCGTCTAATGATACAAAAATTACAGAAAATGGATTAGATTCCATTAAATTCTCTCATTAACTAGGTAAACCATATTAATTATTAAATGTAATTGAAATAAGGAATGTTTTCCATACGTGAGCGCATCGCAATAATGAAGTAGGTTATATGCGTGCCTATTAAACTGTCAAGGAAATAGCTAATAGTGGTACGCAGAAAGAAATTAATGTCGCTGTTACCTAATAGCTGATTGAGTTCGCTTTCTGTAGTTTATGAGACAGAATTATTGACAGTCGGTTCACCTGCGCACATAACAAAGAACATCTGATTAAGGGAGCACAGACACGCGAACTCTCTCTCGCATGTAAACAATGTAATCACTCTTTAAGTTTTTATGTTCAGTGTGCATGATTCGAATTTTGAAATAGTACTCGTACGTTTGGAAATTTTGTGGTTTTTATTTTTTAATTCTTTATGGTTGTTTGGCTATGAGCCTTCTTTTTTAAAAAAATTGTTGTAACGTCCTCGCATTTTTAGTACAAACTGCGGCTAATTAGTAACGTCTTAATTTTTTGGAAGAATATTTTTAAGCTATGCACGCATCGATACTTGTAATTTAAAGTAAAACAAGATAACAATCAATTGAACAAATGGAAACGCATGAAATAATTCCGAAACCGTTTTTTCATAGACACGATTTAATGATACATCAGTGCATAATACTAGACATTTTGCTTGCACAACGATTAAAATTGTTTGTAGTAGCGTATGTACCCACGGTTACATCACCCTAATAATCTAGGTGGAACAAAGAGACGAGCAATTAAATAAGTATTTGTTAAGCTTGCTCCAAGTAAAAACATCGCTAAATTAATGTGCGCCCCAGGCTTCCTGATAATGAGTAATTATTGCAATTACAGTACGGTCAGAGCGTCCGCTGTCAGAAATTTAATTAAAAACGCTTCACCTAATTAAATTAAACAGGCTTTAATTATAATGGCTACGATGGTAATTAGCTATAAAATGATACGTTTACCGAATTTTGTTAGACATTTCTCAAAATTGTAAGTGATAAGATGGATTTTATTTTTGTGCCATTCATAGATGGTTTTACCACCTTTGTTGCGTCTACTATTTCTCACGGTTGGGTAATGGTGCTTAAGTTATGATAAATATACGCATTATATTAATTTGATTTAATACAATAACACAATAATTGTTGGTGAGAATTTTGTCAAGTCGCCATAGTATGAAAATTTTACTCAAAAGTTTATTTTACAACCCACGGGTTATGCAAAGCCAATTCCAATACATAGATATAGTCATAATAATTTATTTTTAATCGGAACAATTTGATTATTTACTTACTCACTCAAAAATAATATTGTTATAAATATTGTAATAGCTAAGTGAATTAAAGTCACGACTTTAATTCGGTTTTTTTCTAGTGAAAACTTTTTTTAAATCATTCGAAATAGGTGCAAATAAAATTACAATATAATAATGTCTGATCCTAAGTGACCGATTTGAATACAATACTTTATTACAACATGGAAAATCTTTTCATAATGGAAATGTGAGTTGATGATTTTATTTGTTAGGTATATGTTGCGCCTAAATCACTCATTCAATTTTGGTGAAATCTGGAGAGAGGCAGACGAGGTTTTGGAGAGCAATATAGTTTACTTTTTCATTAGTATGATTGAAAAAATATTTAAGAATACGAGCCAATAGTTGTTTCGGTTGTAAACTGTTCATGGTTCTACATAGTATAGTATGGTTAAATATTTTCTGTTGATAAGTTTCAATGAAGTCGTGATGGCCTCGAGGTTTAGACACGCGGTCGAGAATCTCGACGGTCGCGGATTCAAACCCCAGACACACACCTCTGACTTTTCGAAGTGATGTGTGTATTCACAAAAAAATATCACGTACTTTAACGGTGAAGCAAAACATCGTGATAAAACCTGCACACCTAAAAGTTCTTAGGAATTTCTTAGGTGTGTAGTCTGCCAACCCGCACTAGGCCAGCGTGGTGGACTAAGGCCTAAACCCTCTCAGTTATAGAGGAGGCCCGTGCCCAACAGTGGAACGTAAATGGGCTGATGATGATAAGTTTCATTAGAACAGTGTGTGTTGCTGTCTGTACAGTGGCGGCGCGACGTGCGCTCTGTCGTCTGCACTGTGCGACACAATTATGTCATCCGAACACATCGATTAACTACGTGGGAATTATTAAGATCTACACGATTGACAATTGCATTACTTCTTGCGTTGCGAAAATAAAACAATTTTACTAAATTAGGTGAACTCTCTGATTGTGTTTTACAATTATGTCGTAATCACGCATATTGCATTACAGAAGAAGTTAATAATAACTTGTATCAACATATGCATTTCTTTAGCGCCTTAATAATAATTACTTGAAGGGTTATGTGAACGGCACAGTGAGTAATAAAAAAATATCACACACCTCTATTCTCTTCTGCTCATTCCATTAAAATTTGGCCGTACAAATAAATTAATTAGTCAGAATTGTATACCTACGTGTACTACGCCGCGCATAGTAATGATTAAATAAACAATACAAATGAGACATAAAAGGCCAACCGCACCGGAAAAGTGCAGAGACGTTACGATTATAATTAAAACAACAATTCTGTGAAAATCGATAGCAAAAAGAACTCGGCGCGATATCGAGAGCGGAAGCGCTCGATAAACGTTCTAGTTTGCCGAGTCGCGAGCTCGGTTAATAAATTTATTATCATTTAAAATTATCATATTTGTAATATAAATTGCGAGTAGTCGCCATAAAAGTGGTATGATTAGAGTTTTTCAGCTTTGAACGGCCGCGGGAAGCGTGAAATTACTGCTAACGCACACTCGAGTCCAGTGTGCGCTTGCTGCGTACAGAATAAGCGATACAGACGCCATCTGTCAGCTCCTTGTCTTTATTGTATCGAAAAAAATCTAGTCTGGTCAAAAGAATTTGACAGCCTTTATGGTGGACAACGTTGAATGCCGCTTATAAAACATCATACTTTATTTTTATTCCTTGCCCCAGAATATTGTTAATGTGTTCCAAGTTATTTCTGGGTATTTTGAGATTCAAAAGTATAGTGTAGTCTTCGATACCCATGATAAAAAATTCATTTGTTAGTTTTACATAAGGAATATGTGTGCATTATATGTTTGAATGAAATAACATGAATGTCAGTAGTAATTACCAAATTAATCACAAATATTTTTTTTACAAAATAAAATACAAAACACTTCTGCAAACGAAATGCCAGGAACATTTACTATTTCATATTTTAAATGGTGTAATGTTACAATGAACGTTTCTTGGAACACAAATGTGAGAAGCAGTATTAGGTATACTTTAACATAATTGCATTTCCAATGTAACTTCTTAATTAAGTATTTTTTTATTATTGGGACGTGCAGCGGTCATTTAGTGGCAATTCATGCTCACTAGCGCACTCTGAATGAGTACTTAGGAACATTTGTAATATTAAATAGCCTTACATGCGATTAAGGGAGCACGCGAGCGTGAAATGAAAATTCTCAATGTTTAAGAACACATATGGAATATATTATTTTTTATTTGATAAACGCAGCGCCGCTGACCGATGGTGCCTTGTACGAGTTTATTAATTTTGTAAATTTATTACGCAATTAAGTGAGCGTGCCCTTTGCATTATAACAATCATTTGTTAATTCATTGTTTTTTAACCAGATTATAGCAAATTGCTACATCTAATCTTATCTAGTGTGTGTGAAACATCAAAGCATTTTTGCTAAAGGCCCCATTACAATGTAAGCGGAATCACGATTAACCTGGGTGTAGGTAGGGGAACAATATGGCGTAAAACGAATTGATGACCGGGTGGAGCAATCTTGAATGTACTTGATCGCAAGTTGTGAGCGCGCATCAGAAGCGATTGGTGGAATTAAGCAGCGTTTAGCCGAGCCAGCCTGGTTCCATGACCGCCGGAGGTAACTACGTATGTGGTTCATGTAAAGTGCTCGGATAGAGGGGTAAGTCGCCAATCCGTGTCGAGAATCCAAGAATGGTTTTAAAATAACGATACTTAACTGAGCGTTAATTGCATGTCTCAGTACCTATATTCCTTCTCTTGCATACGCCCTAGCAGTAATCATAAAATAATTAAAATGAGCACTGGGCATTTATATCCATAAAGGGAATTGATTTATTTCTTTGTTCCTGGAATTAGCTTTTCAATCAAAAATAAGAATGAATAAGAATTTTCAATATGAAAAATAAACAACTTCGCACTTAACACTATAAGTGAGAAAATATTTTTGAATGAAAGGAATGTTTAAAGGTTAGGTATTGTATAAAAATGAACATTTACTATTATTCTTTATAACTTTGTAACCAATTTATTATACCACCGCCTAATTGCTTGAAACTTTTACTGTTGAAAATTAAAGAAATAAGTCCAGTTTCTTTATTCCAACATAATACCCACGAAGCAGTAAATATTCGATTGTTCTAGAGCACACGGTACAATAACAAATATTTTGTGTTTATTAAAGGTAGCCAGATATTAATTGTTTCAGTTAAGCGCGTTTAGTGTGCGCAGGAGTCGCTCTACTGTGACTTAACAGTAATTGCACCACTTACGAAGTTTTTTCCATCGGCTATTAGAACTCTTTACGAGCCGCACTGAGCATGCCAGCTCTGCACGGAATATGCATTAAAACTCATATTAACGTACGAATTATTTCGTCTACAAATAGCACAATTACTTTTTAAATTTCCTTCGTGAATGTTACGTTAGCGTGTAATTAATGGTCGTACAAAGATTTTCCATATTTTATATTGTAATTGGTTATTTGCTCGCTTCCTCTATCTGCCTTAGAAATGGAGCGCGCCATGTTATACCGAACAAAATTAAATTAAATATAATATTATACGAAGGAATTATGATCGCAATGCATTCATACATTAACTACAGCTGTCCGGTTTGGACTACGTCTTTAAAGATTTCTAAAATGCCTTGTTCGGAATTGCCATTTCATTCAACTAAAAGTGTAAATATTCTTTATGTGCCGTTAAAACTGACTGTTAACAATATGGTCTTAGGAGGTATTATTATTTTAATGTTCTGTATTTATTTAAAGAAAAATAATATAAAATTGAGTTTTTAGTACGAAGTACAATTGGTATGGTGTCGTTATGACTATAAGAAAAACATTAATTTATTATTGAAGATCCCCAATCAATTTGGCTTCACTTTTAAATTAATAAATTACCTACTGATTACCACGTTACTAACTCATGGTCTCGCGGCACAAGTATGTGCCGTGAGATCTAGAGGTCTCGGGTTCGATTCCCGGTCGGACACAAATAAATGAACGCCCCCTTCCGATTTGTTATATCTAGTCTGCACAGTATTTAATTTTATTCTGTCCTTATATCAACACTTAAATAATCGAGATAGTTACTAGACCACTCCATATGTTGAGAAATCGTTATACAGCTGCGATTGACTTAATTTTTATGCACCAAAAACAATTGTCCCATTGTTTAAAGTCCTGTCATTGAAGTTATCTTTATGCAAACAAAAACTGTACATGTAATAAGAAATCTGATACTATTCTGGATGTTTGTAAAATATAAATAATCGAAATAAAATCTAAAAATTTAATATTCATAGGTATATTTATCATGATACGAAAAAAGTAAAAATTATTTATCAATTGATATCAATACAGCTTAATTAGGTATTTAATTTGTATAATATGTTTAAAATTAAGTTTTTTTATTTGATATAGGTACTTACACAATACACATGTAATCGTATGACCAGTTTGATACATATTTGCTTATATTGTCGGAGTTATTGAAACATAATGAATTTGTCTCGTTAAATAATGTGTGCTGTGACTTAGACATTTTCGTCATTATTTTTTTCTCTTAGGATATGACATTTAAAAAAAAACCATTGTTAAATGTTTGTCAATGCGGACATTGTTTTTGATTGCACTATTTTGAATAACGCATCTGTATATTTATTTTTAAATACATCATACGTACCTAATAATTACGGCATCTACATGTATTAACGCGACAAAATTGAAAAAAAAAACAGATTTGCGAATGGATTAATATAGTTTTTTCAATTAGAATATCTTATTAGAAGAGCATATACTCGTACGATAATCATTTCTTAAAAGAATAAATAATAAAATAAAGCAGTACGCCCATCTTAGGTACTGATATAGGTACAATAAGTAGACTAATACTTTACTTCCTTGGTATTCCCTGTATCTTCCTAGTACCCATACAGTATGTCTATAAAGTTTTTATTTTTCTAGATAGGTACCTACATTTTTCCCGCTAACTACGCTCCCTACTTTTGACATTCTAAAATTCTCGGTAACATCACGGAGTCTGGAATTGTGCCCGAAAAACAGTCATAGGCTCGCCCCCTAATACCTGCATGAGATTATGAATGTACCTATGTAGTATGTTTGTATATTGTATACCTCCATATATGTACGTAAACTAAAAACTTAAATAAATTCTTGTAAAGGAGCATTACGTACGTTCTTCACGATGCTTTCCTATTGCGAAGCAAATCATTATACAAACCCAGTATCAATTTGAAGTAACGTTATGTCTGTGTCTAGGTACATATTGCCCAGGGCTCGAACTCGCTAACACCGTCACGGCGGTCTTATCTCCTCCTCCAGTTATTATGACGCGTATCAAAATGTAGCTAATTAAATTTATTTCGATTCAAATTTGTTTGTATAACTAATATATGACAGAGATCGATGGTCGAAAATGTAACTATATCGATCATAACTTCAATCGAAAAGTTGAATTGAAATGCAGTCTCAATTTATCATTACCTATACTAATTGCATTTTCGTTAGATTAATACTAGAGTACGTAAGTATATTCTTTTAAATTAAATTCTCAAAGTAGCCACATGTACTATGTACTTATAATCAAATGTTTATTTATATTTTTTCTTAATTTATTTACTCCCTTAGAAAAATTCAGTTTGTGTATTTTCGTTAAGGACATTTGACGTTTTCGACGTTTCTTAGAATTTTTTCTACGTTTCGATGAAGTTATCAAAAAATAGAAATGGCATCAAAAGATAAGCATTACAAACTATTCAATTGTTTTTTCAACTACTAGTTAGAAACTTTTTCTTCTAAAGATATAGTTAAAATAGAATAAAATTGCCTCGTTCGGTCCTAAATTCCTTTACCTCTTTACGTAAAGAATGTACTGACTCGATAACTGAAATCTGATTAAATTCAATGATTGAATTTGAACACATAGAGAGTCGATATTTTATGGCCAGGTTATTACTTCTGAGACGTACGCCTTAAAAATATAAGTATTCATTTGGTTTTTGAATTCACAAAAAAATTATTAGAACTTTTAGGGTGAACCAGATGAAGGATATATTTCGTAATGCTTGCGTATTATTCATTGATTGATTATGTAACTTCGTTATCTTAAACATACAAAATGAACTACAAGTTAAAACCAGAGAGAGCTATTTAGGTATATTTTTTTACCAACCCTCTTCCTTACCCTTATCTGGATATTATTGCATGAAGTGTTAAGTTAATAAAAGTTTTGTTTAAGTGTACCAAAGTTGTGGCTAATTTAATTTTTTCTAATAGGTATGTAAAATAATAAAGTAAAAGGACTTCTAAATAACAAATACCTACACATAACTTCTCAAACAATGTGACAGTTAAGTTTAGACTTAAAGAACAAATCGAATGTAGGTAGTCCATACTAATAAGAATTTATATAAATGAAGACATCATTTAATAATCAGAAACTTTTAAGTTGTGTGATTTTTTATAAGTTTCTTGGTTGCGAGACTCGCTTAAGTTAAGGAAAGAGTAGTATGTGCAAATTCTGCTTGCTCGTATTAAAAGTTTGTGCTGCCACACGACTTCATCAACGGTCTGACGAGCTAGCCTCAATTTGGCGGGCGTGAACCAATTACGAGAGCGCAGTGTCGCTAACTTTCAGTAAAACGCCATCATAAAGTGCGATATCCCGCTGCGAAAACGCTTTATTTTCCTATAAAAGCGTTTTATCCACGTATAAAAGCTTAAATCCGCGCGGAGCTTTCTCCCGGCGGCGAGTCGGCAAAAAGAGCATTAGCGCTACCCGCGAGCAACATGGCCCCGGCACGCCCCGCGCCGCCGGCACAGCTCGTTGGTTGCCGCCGCCGCCCCCACACCCATTGGTCGGCGCCGCCTTCAGCGCACCCCCCGCACTACACCGCACCACCCGCCGCGCCCGCCGAGCCCGCCGCCCGCCAGCCGCCGCCAGCCGGCCGCAGTCGCTCCGACACCTCGCCGCGACAGACCCGCACACGCCACGAGCGGTACCCGCCGCGCGATCTTACATTTCCTCTTGCGCGCACACACGCGCTAACCAACACTTCTCGCGTCAGTCAGAACTTTATCGTGTGACTTTAATTGCAGTGCTTGGTTGAACATTTATAACTAAAATCGACTAATTGGAGAGGATTCGTTTTAAATAGTTTTGATTTAACTAAGAAAAAGTGAACATTTTAGAACCGACTCATAAGTGAACTTGTTGAGTGTGACGGAACCGAAGGAACCTACCGGCGTGACAATATGCTAGTGGAAGAGACTCGGCATCAGCGGGCCTGCTAGGTGTCAGTGAGGGCGAGGTGCGCAGCGAGCACAGGTGCCGTCGGTGTCGTGTAATGTGCGCGGCGCGGGCGCGGGTGCGGTGACCGTTGGTGCGGTGCGTGCACACAGCAGCGAGCTGGGGGCGAGCGAGGTGCTGGTGGGGCGGGGGTGGTGCGCCCCCGCGCTGGATGCGGTAGGGGCGGCGAGCGGCGGCGGCGCGGGCCCCGCCGGCGGCGGCGCCGTGGCGATGACCGTGCAGCGCGACGAGCGCGCGCCGCGCACGCGGTTCATGATCACCGACATACTCGACGCTCCGCCGAGGGACCTCAGCGCGCACAGAGACTCAGACTCCGACAGGTCCGCCACAGACTCACCCGGTCAGTATACTTCTTCATAACTACCAAACACACTCACAGTAGATGTTACTCATGTTTGCTGCTCTTTATGAGATTAAGAGCGTATTTTGTGTCACAACAGCAGAAGCCGTCTGATTTCGATAGAGAGGAAACACTAGGTCCGGTACAAAAAGTATACGTATTATATAAGAACTATTATTTACGTAAATAATTCTGAATGCAATAGCATTCAAACCGTTTCATAATATTATTCTGTGGCTCTAACACTTCATACGCTACTCTACTTGGAATATCGACAGTTATAAATTACTTTAATAGCAGTAACTGTATAAAAAGATTGTACCTAAGTGTGGACATTAAGAAGCCCCCGAACCTCTTCACTTCAATGGCATGAACTTCATAGAAAATAGTTATGTAAAAAACAAATTAATATAACACGAACTAAAAGTTTCACTATATTCGAATAAGCTTATAAATCAGTGTTTTTGTAGTCAGCAGTGGTCACAGCAAATAATATTATCAGCAACACACATAAGTCTGAAACAACTCATGTCAGTTTATAAAACGACCTAACAAAAGATATCAACGTCGGTACACACTGAGTGCTTTAATTGTCTTGGAATAATTTGATGTTTTTCTGCTGCGTGCGAGGCGTATGTGTGATAATTTCACTGTGCAGTACGTTATTGTACTTTAGCTAACTATATGATAATTCGCTCCAGTTAGATTGCTGGGAATTGTGATAATAATCATGGTATAAGCAGTCACGCAACTGCAAGGGGATCTGTGAATAACTGCCGATTGTCGTAATGACATACGACTTCATTAGAATATGAACTTTCACACAACTTTATAGATAACGTTTATGGATATTTATAGTCCTAAATATTTATAAATAAATGTATATTTATGAACACAAATATTCTGTATAACATAAATTCTATTGATGGTATCGATAACCGTAAATTTGAGACATGCACAAATCGATGAATAAAAAATTAATATATTTGTTTTCGCAGTTTGTATACGGCATAATATAGCAAATTTTCGTATCTTAAACACGTATAATAAATAACAAATGTTGATATCATACGTAAATGGATACTGACCTTGTCTGGGTCAAACGATAGAATGAATCTGAAATGGAAATAATATAGAAATTATTTTTAGTGTTACAGTTACATTTTCCTTGCGTTGTTATTTATTTGAGAACGTTTGAGGACAGTGATAGATATTAGAATTATTAGACTAGTGACTTTTCTCTGGTGATAATATCATCTTTATTTTATTACAAAGCATTTCATACGTAGGAAGTAACGCGTGAGGCAGTTTACCGCCTAAACACGGCGCGGTGTGGTTAATGGTGCGGCAGACATTCTTGCGCACTTTTTGCCATCCTTTATAAGGTTTCTGATAATGCTATAGGCATTGTAATAAACGTTAACTGTTAAAAGTGTTAGATATTCTATACTTAACTTTATGGGTATGAGTAAATTATGTATCCGTATATTGTGATGATAATTTAATTATTGTATATTTTTAATGCACTATAACAGAAGTTTCTACCTCTGGACATGCAGATGTTTATATTTTTGGATTATTTAACTCGACTTATTGTAAGTAATGAAATACACATTCTAGGCAGATCACTTAAGTTTTGATATTTTATTACATTGATTGATTAAAAAATGAAAATATCACAGGATGAGAAAATATAAATGACACCATGGATCATTTGTTGGGTCATTGTTTGCTGCGAGTAATTATTACGGTTTTAAAAATATATGCATTGTCGAAGTATATTTTATTAATAGTCTCTTATTTTATTTACCTATTTTAATGTTGTATATTTATGCATGTCCGGATAGAAATAGCCTCGCGATTGGTAAACTCCGTAAGTGTGTCGCGATCCAGGATATGATTGTCCGGTTCCGATCAAGCCTACATAGCTTCATTCATTAACGTGACTTAATGATAATAACCAATTATTATCAATCGTACATATTAAAATAGAAACTCGCACTAAAACCAATATTGAAATCACGCGCAAACCTCTCTTCAATACGAACGGAGTCACTACAAAATCCATAAAAAAACCCCAATCCTTAAAAAAACTGCTTAAATCAGAGCAACATAAAAACAAACATATAAATTAGTTTTATAACACTGACACTACGCCTCCCGAGGTTGAGGTCACACATTACCCACGATCCAGGTGGATGCAACCCGATCCCAAACTGGGTTTTTGTGACAACTGTCCTCGCCGAGCCATCCGAGCGTTACAAACGTTGTGTGACTTCGTCTTTTAACCGAACGCATTGTACAGATCTCAACGTCAATATAATACAACCTCTATATTAAGATGTATTCAAGTAAATGTCTATATTTAATAAAGTAATATTGAGTAGAGTAGATACAGTAATATTATTAATCCGAAAATGATTGTTAGGCTTTCACGTTTAAATAGTTGAATATATTTTGATAAATGATTAGGGCAGTGATTAAAAAAAAAGGTGAGAGAAAAAGAGTTTTGGAAAAAGATAGTGACCCTTCAGAATGTTTGATTAATAGCATTCAGATAGAGTTATCTTAATTTTAGCTGAATAAAGATTGAAGTTGTGGGCTTAGTTCAGATCACACACCTATTTTTTTTTTTTTAGTCGTGGCCGTTGTGGTTGATTAAAACCTTATCTAAAATTCCTAAGAGAAATGATTTTCGGCCAGCAAATTGATAAATGTCCCCTTATTATCTACAATAAAGGAGAGTTTGATTTAATTAGGGACATATTTAAGGTAGTGTATTATAGATGTTCAAACTTTTATTTTATTCTCATAGAACTAAATATTTATTTCATGTTTTAGGTAACATAATTTAAGATTATATTGGGCATATTGTTATCCTTATACGGTAGAATTATTGCCTGAAGTATTCTCAAACAGTCAATTACGGAGATAAACATTTGTATTAAATGTAGCTCGTATATTTTATTAAATGAAACCAGCATTATTATTTTATGACTACCATACTTTTATTATTTCTTTCCACAGTCACACTCTGGGCTTGGACAGTCAGAAAGTGTTATTTAGTGCGCGATTTTGTTCCTTACTATACTAACTACTACTGCTAGATAAATGTGATCCGTTTATTTTCTTTCTCAGCAAATTACACTAAAGTTATTTTATGGGTTGATTTTTATACTTTATCTAGTAATGACTGTCTTCCGGACTGGGTGGTAAACTACATTTTGAAATCACTGAATCAAAGTGGCATATTTGACATTTTATAGGTTCAATAAATATTATTTCATTTTATTTCACTGATACCTCGAAATGACAGAACAGGCCCCTGATTGACTGGATATACCTACATAGGCGGGACGTCATGGCGGGTATGAAACCTTACGTAAGGTGGGAAATAGGATAAAGGGACCATAAGAATATTACATTGGGCTAACTATCTTTTATCGAATAACCTGATGGTCCGACACTGATAAGTAAATCCAACGGTCACTACAAGAGACTTTTCGCAGTTACCAAAAAACTATTAGTGCATAAACATTTATCTCGTTCGGGTATCAAACCTGCAAGCTTCTTAAACAGCCGAAATTACACCAAGGAGAAAACGGCAAGGCAAACTGTTTCGCCACATGCATCCTAATTAGTGAATATTTCCAGTGTTTAAATATAAGCAATATTAAGAGTACAAATAGTAAGTAAAAATGGCAACGGAGAATATTTAAAATAATCGTATTTCAACGAGAGCAATCACATCTTTGAAAACTCGTATAGATAATAATATTAGAAAATATTCATTGTACAGGTTTGAGGCACGCATGTACGTATTAAGGGCATCACTTGACTACCTTTTATTAATTTAAAACTAAGACCGTGTAATCTCGGCTTCATTATAATTCCTCATTAATTCACATTCGTCTGAGCATCAAACTAATTAATGCATTATAAGACAAATGCTCGCCATGGAGATTTACATCACGCTTACCATTACGGTACACTAAGAACTTCATAAATATCACTATCAGCGGTTTATGCATTAAAATTTTAATAGAGACAGTCCTAATTGTTTGATAACTTTTTTATAGCGAATCGTGATCGGCGCATTGCAACATGATTAAAGGCGTGGACATAACTCATTTATGTAGTCTAATTACGATAATATTATTTGTTCGACGGATTTATCAATGAAGAACGACTTCTACATTAAAAATTCATTATATTGATGTTATTGAATCCTACACAAATATTTCTCACAAGTAAATATTTACCCGAAACGGCTAAATGGATTTTAAATCTAATAAAAATAAAACAGCTTTATACCAATAAGATCAAATAATGTTTACGTTTCGATCGCATTATCCCTTCGACAATTTAATAGACAAGCCGATAAACCCGAGGCGTTAAATAAATTAAATAATAAAATGTATAATGGGTCGCGATAAATACAACCCGTTGGCAACACTGGCTCCGAGATAAGTAAGCCCTTATAAAACGGACCGTATTAATCCTGGCTGAAAGGATACTCCACGGCTCGCTTTACGGGGGAAAAAGAAAAAACTGACGTCATAATCAGCTTTTGTCAAATGTCAACCTACGTTCGCTTTTTAAATTTTTAAATAGCTCACCGAAATCCCGAGCCGTAGATGTTGGTACAGTGAAGCGCAATGCTTTGATTGATAGAAATTTATTGTAACAGGTTTTTTTGTAACGTGATTTAAATTTATCGTGGCATTTTATTTATTTTATTAAAACTATAATGGTGAGCAGGTATATACTAAAAATATAATTTAATGCAATATTTTAAATAAGACGGCTTATAAAAGCCACCCTAGCTGTTGTTATTTTCTTAGTGTACTCGTTATCTTATGATTTTGCCTCTCAATTACAGTATTTAACGTCCGTTGGCGGCAATTAAATACTTCATGCAACTGTAAATAAACTCTCGCATCGTAATTTGAAAAAACCCACTTACCGAGAATGTGAAAAATACATCTTTTAAATAATTAGTGCCGATGCGAACCGAGAAATTTTTACCATCCAATAAATCTGCGTGAAGTCACGCCAGAACAGAACACACATTCGGGCATAAATTTGTACTTGGCTTAATAAACCATAATACGTTTATAGGTACCCATAAAATTTGAAATTAGAAACTCGCCGCCTTAAGATCATGTTCTCCTTGACATTACTGAATGAATATCTTATCTTAAGTGAGTAAGCGAATCGATTAGAACCTCTCGGAGCTTATTTATTGTCGGTTATCACGTAAAATGAATTGCAGTTAATTGACTTACAGAGATTTCTTTTGTTTTATATTCATTATAAGATATAATTTGCGACAAATTGCTGGAGTTTTAATGAAGAAGATGATAAATCACAGTTAATTCGCTTAAATTCTAATGTTTTTATTATCATAAATAAATATTATCCGGGTAATTGCGTTTTGATAACGACAGTACAAGCGCGCGGTACATTTGGAGCCGCGGCGGTGCCACTGGCGCGAGTCGTTACACCAACGTCAAACGTTGGCTCCAATGCGCGCCATCGGTACGCTAAGCTGCTTAGCATACCTTTCAACGAGACCACTTATCTCAAACTAAACTGTGCCGTAAATTTTCCCAGGTTAGGTTTATAATCCCAGTGGGATGATCCGCGCCGTGACTTTTGGCATCGCGATAAAGACGAGACGGAGGTGACGATTCTTTCATCGCACCAACTCGATAACATCAAAACTTTATTGTGACAATAAATAGATTATAATCAAAGATATAAATAGGGCCAGTTTGAGTTGTCGTATAATACGGCTTCTATTCGCGGCTTTGTGTCACGTTTGACAGGCGATGCGAGCTGTGAAATTGAGTTCGATTTAAGAAATATAAAGGTCCGTCTCGAGACTTTATGATTGCTTTTTTTCTTTTAGGGATTATTTACATTTTGTTAAGCAGTACTAATATTTGGCTGCTTCGGCAGTAGTGCCATGATATTCAAAAATAAACGGACTTTGATTAAAATTTTTAAATATCTTTGTTAAGCGATAATGGCATGTCAATTATAAAGTTCACATTTTTTTTTTATTTTCAGTTACGTCAAGTCGTCGAAGCCATGAAATTTGGATAAATATACTTTTGCCAAAAATCTTTACGAAATTGAATGTTATAAAGATGGAACCGATTTTGTTGCGTATCAAATATTCCATGTTTACGTTAGTGGGTGGACTTGTGTCATATAGGTTACTCGAGTAAATACGTAAGCTGTGTGAACACACCGTGTAATAGGCTCTCAGCGGCCACTTGAACGGCGCCGCGTACAAAAATATCGGAAAATGCATAATTTTTCATTCGATTTCACATCTACAGAGAGAAATATATTGCGCGATGAAGTCTCTTTGACGTGTACATTTTTTATACTTGACTAGTTTAAGCAGAGGATACCAACCAGTGTCACAATTATCCTCCTAAAAATTGAGTTCTTTAAAAATAGAATTCTCTTTCCAAAAATAAAAAAATAAATAAAAGAGGTCGGTTATCTTGTAATTTTTTTTGTTCATTTGTGCAAAAACATTTTGTGTATTATAAAATGTAAGACCAATTGGTTTCATTGAATTGTTTGGAAAAAGTATAATAACGTAATATTTAAGTCTGTGTTTAAAAAAAAAACTTATTTAATAGAGATTTTATTTTATAATTAGGTAAGATGGCAACGATATTTCGCGTAGAGGTCAAGTTTAGTCCAGGTCCATTGAGTACGTATTGCTAGGTTAAATACTTTTCAGCCGATAGTAGTAACAATGTGGTTCGTAGGTACTATCAATGGGTAGATATGTAGTATGTATGTCCCACTGCTTGTGACGGTTCGTCTCTATGGTTGAGTCCTTTTCAACCACGCTGTCACAATGCGATTCGAAGCAGCTGATTTACCTAAGAAATTACTTGTGGATAAGGTTTACAAGAAAGCTCACCATGTTGCCTTCGCTATTTAATTAATAATAATAATAATATTACATAGTAATTGATAATAATGCACATATCTTCGAAAAGATATAGGTATGTTGACAGCGCACCTCACCGCCTGATCCGCCTTTCAATATATTTATGTATATATGCAAATTATTTACCTGATAAAAAAATACAATGTGATCCCATGTCCAATATTTTTGTACAATCATCATACAAATAAGTTATAACTAAATTAAAGTACTAATCTTAAAATATTATAAATAACAATGACCATTTCAACATTAATATTAAATCGTTGCTAAAATAAATTTTTGTCTTATAATAAATTATCAACAAAAAATACATTATTTTCGTTAAAAACGGACCTTTTTTGTCTCTTAGACATCCAGAGATGAAATAAATATATCTACACAATATGTATGCCAAACAAAGTACTCCAAGCGGACGGTTGAGTTTAAACTGGCGAGCATAACTGTACTCGTATCATTAATTCTTCATCATGATTGTGATATTTTGCCTAATCCTTTACGGTCCCTACTATTAGGTAATCCATTTATGCTTATTTACTTTATAGTTCTTCTTAAGCGTGTAGCGTCAACCAATTGGCATTAAACTAACGTGCTGTAGCCATTTTAAGACCAAGCAGCCTGCAATGACATTTTAGCAAGTGTCAGAACGCCACCCACGATTTGAATATATAGGTATTCAATTTGTACAGCCATATAAAGTGGTCTTACAGAATTTAAATTTAACAATACAAAGCCATTAGAGGCATTAGCAAATGCTTAGGGCACTTGCTCGACTAGTCTTGAAATTGTGTACCTACGTGGAGTAAGAAACGGTGTCGACGTTATCGAAGATATTTCGAGTTTTATTTTGCAGTATGCTTAAGTCTTGAATAGCGACTTAAAAGTTTATTTCAATTATAAGGATCAGTAAAACATTATTATATTACAACGTGTCCATTATACCCAACAACATCCGGTGAATGACTTATCATAAGGTTCCAATGATCGTCATTTTGTGAGCTTCGGTGGTGCATGGCTTAGCTGTCTGGTGTTTAATCTTAACTTTATAGCCTAAACTATTTAATGATTTACGAATTCTATGCTATTTCAAAACGAGCTTAAATCTGCAATTACCTATAGAAATTAGATTAGCGCTGCGACAAATTGATAACTAATTCTTCGTTAAATTTTCTCCTCAACAAGCGTTAAGCTTGACCAAACTTAGTTACTTCGAGAGCTCTTGCTTTTAAGTTCGTGTAACGTTGTTAATTTTTAGGTTAATAATAGCAGCATTGAAATAAAAATATGTTTTTAAAACGTACATCAAAGTAATTGTGTGTACTAGAATTCGCCCCCGAACAACAAAAGTTGTCTACACTTTCATTGAAAAATCATTTTCTTCCCTTATACATTTCTACAAGGTTGATCTTCACAATGCTTTTGAATTAATTCTTCGACTCCCATAAAATGATATCGAGATCAGTAACAATGTTGCCAGCGCTTTGCAAATCGTGATGTGATTTTGCAATTTGATTTCTATCCATTTACGATATTTATGAGCGTGACGGCGGCGGCACGGTGGCGGTGTGGCAGTAGAGTGGCGTAGTGTGGCGATATCATTGCGGCATGTTATGCCATAGTCGTGACATAACTCCATATGCGCCGAGTGCATTGTTGGCTGCGCCTGCGCACCGCGCTGCTCACACGGATCCGCCATTGTGCGCCATCAATTCATTAACGGCCAGATTATGTTAGTTAGCCAATGGCGATTATAATTTAATTGAGCTATTATTTTATCGATCAGCAATAAGTAGTTTTATAGACGTCTAACTAATTACTAACATTTTTTTTGTGTCGTTAAACGTGGTAAAACTGAAGGTGAAGCCTTACAATTGACAATTAGTTGGCATCTATTTTTCTAGGTGTCACTTATACGTAATAATACAGTAAGCTGGAATTTTAGTTAATAGTGTATTGCAATACTTAATTAAATTAATTAAAATTAATATCATATACTCACATATAGTCTTTTCAGGATATAAATATCCTCTGTAGTTGTTATTTAAGGCAAAAGTAACATTTTCATGTATAGTCATTTATATTTTGTTTCTTGTGAGTCGATGCAGGTTTCGATCATTTACCATTTGGTGCAGTTAACTTCGTCATCAGCCCAAATACATACGTCCCACTGCTGGCCACGGGCCTCCTCTACAACTGAGAGGGTTTAGGCCTTAGTCCACCACGCTGGCCTAGTGCGGGTTGGCGGACTACTCACCTAATAAATTCCTAAGAACTTTTAGGTGTGCAGGTTTTATCACGATGTTTTCCTTCACCGTTAAAGCAAGTGATAATTCAGTGTGAATACACACATAACTTCGAAAAGTCAGCTGAGGTTTGAACCTGCGACTGCTGAAATTCTCGACCGCGCACCTAAACCTCGAGGCCATCACTGCAGTTAACTTACCATGCCCTTTCTGTCTTGATGACGCAAGAAGAAGCAGGTCAAAACAACAACAAAGAGATTTTTATTATTTAGGAATTTATTATTCATGTAGCTTCAAATCGCTACATGCAGTCCCCGCTTGCGCTTGTGCACATAACAGCAGCGTGATTCTTGCATCGCCGCTCTGGAAAGCAAGCGTTACAGTAATTAGGCAAATTGTATAAACGGCATATAGACCATTATTTAGTAGCTCACTACCGGTTTAGATTTTAATTGCCACTAGATTAGATATTTAACTACAACATACTGTAAATCATGTTATTTTACGTAATATTTGACAAAAATAAACAATTCGCGTTGTTCTCCACGCCTTGGAATGATTTATGAATTTGTGGTTCTTATGTTACGAAATAATATATTGCAGTATGAAATAGTAGTGAGACGGTGGTCGCTTTCCTAATTTGACTCTTATTAAGGTTGTTCTTCTTCGCCTTAATTTTAGGTTTTTTTTGTCAAGGATAACATTTTTAAGTGACATCATTATCTATATCTTCTCATGTATGTATGTCTCACCAAAAAAATAATTTTCTACATTGGCCGTTACTGGGATTGTAGACTTAACTGATCGTCGAAAATATAGTTGAGATATATGTATATGATACACATTTTTATCACATCTCCTGCTCTATGCTTTGGTAAAGTTCACCTGTCTCTTACATTCCACGCTAGAGTTACGGTAAAAGCAAACATATGCGTGTAAACGTAACAGTAATTTATGTATTATATTAACGTCCTTATTAGATAAAGCAATGAATAGACAATAATTCCCATTAATCGAACAATTATATTAATTGGCCAGCCGGCGGTGGGAGTACGTATATAGCAATTAAAACG
The DNA here is from genome assembly GCA_907164795.1 of Hemaris fuciformis. Lineage (NCBI taxonomy): Eukaryota > Metazoa > Arthropoda > Insecta > Lepidoptera > Sphingidae > Hemaris > Hemaris fuciformis. Next base: position 6,067,059 of record OU015434.1, read on the forward strand.
ATCTATTGTTAAACGAATTTCCCGTAAGAGATTACCTACGTGTAATTAAAGCTCGACAATCTTTAATCCGTCCGCTTATTTCCACGTACCTATCATTGTTGTGATCGATGCGATTACAATTAAACTACGTTTTGTTCACAATGGACTCATTGTCAGAGTATTACATTATTTAATAAGGTTTTTATATAGTTGTACAGCAAAACGATTGCTTTAGAATAATCACTACGATAGATAGCAGCGGACAATTACAACAAATTATTCCGAATTAATTTTGACTTGACGGTTGGGTTTTCCAAGCTGTAATATAACATGGTACTGAAAAGTAAAGATCGGGATAGATCAGAGAATCATTTCCTTTTTTGCGACATCGATTGATCAAGTAATACACCAAGCAGACGTTACATTGCCCTCATCTCATATAACGATTAAGGTTTTTTTTAAATTCGTATATCAGTGGATGAGTAGACGTTTGTCTCAGTAAGGAGAAATCGGACAAAGATCACACATAGATGTACGACAAGTGAATTTCATTTAAAAGTCAATGATTTTTTGAATTTACATCATCCTAAGTTTGCTTTGTCTCAATACAGAAACAGTTTTTTCCGATAAGTTTGGACACTTTTTATCGTTGCAGTACCTACAAAAAGCTATTGAGATATATGCAAAAAAATTAAATCTGTGTCTGTTTGTATTCGAAAGAGCAGCTTCTTACTACATGCCTGTTTAAAATTTTCATCTAGCTTAAACAGTTTCAGTAGGATTTTCATGTTATAAAGAAATACAATCAAGTATTCTGCGCTAAAAATAAGTATTAGACTGAGCTACCAAGCGAACAAATTTAGGCCACAAGATAGAGACGATAATGTAATATAATCAGTAAAGAAGTGTGTCATCCATTTCTTACAAATAACAGTTATTTGAAACATATTACTTTCTGTTTAATGTCTTACAAAACATTCTTCATCATCAGCCCATATAGCCTCCTCTACAACTGAGAGGGTCCTTAGTCGCTAGCCTAGTGCGGGTTGGCGGGCTACATATCTACTTAAGAAATTACTAAGAATTTTTAGATGTGTAGGTTTCATCACGATCTTTTCCTTTACCGTTAAAGTACGTGATAATTCATTGTGAATACACACATAGCTTCGAAAAGTCAGAGGTGTGTGCCTGGGGTTTTAGCCCTAAACCTTGAGGCCATCACATTACACACATCACATCACAGAGACATAATTTGAATATTAAAATGAAGCAATATTGTAACAACTACGATGTTTAGTCGACACAATTATGCCAAACTGATGTGACCCGTGACAAGTTGATTCAAAAAGCGACATATTTTCTAAAGTAATTATCCCGGTTTACACCTTGCATTTTCATCATTGTTAGGGCAGATGCGTATCTACTGAAACTAGATAAATATTTTTACAACAGTAGACCTGAAATCTTATTTTTTTTATTGTCATTAAGCTCATACATTAGTCCTTAATTCATAAATATAAACTGTTATTAGAGACTTTCGAATAACCAAATTGTCCGTCAGTACAATAAAGCGTACCGTTCAATTACCGGACCGAAGTATATAAAACTGATTACAATAATAATTTAAACGAATGTTTTAATGGCACAGCTTTGTCTCGTTAATTTTATGCCCCAATTTATCTATCGGCCTTCATTAGGCCTTAATCTAGTGATCGTAATTTTATTGAGTAATTAAAACAAGCTTTAAATCAATCAGTCCGCCGTCGAGATATTTGATATTCGATTAGCGCCTTCCTTCATGGTATAGTGTGTAGACACGGCGTGAAAGTTATTTGTTACTTTTTGCTGGCAAAAAGTATCCATGCCTAATTGTGTGTACGGTACCTAATACACGTTTCGTCATATGTGTTTAGATTTTAGACCCACCAGGTACCTATACAAGTTTGACATATTAATCGCACATAAGATCCAATGTACCTACGTAACTTTGTCATGTCACTTTTCCATTGATAGTATTAATGCTAAATAATGGATTAATGCTAAATATTTAATCAGTGTCTACCTTGCAATGCTTCTTGCAGGAAGTAATATATTATATTTTTAATAAATATAACATTAATTTTGAACGCGTAATAAAAAAGTGTAAGATTAAAAGTGAAAAACGCTATGTTTACGGAACGACTAGAGCAATACGTTTTAAATTAATAGACCCTGCGCAGTATTTTTTACCGTAGCTTCAGCTGGGCATATTGTTTCCGACATCATAAGAATTGCTCTTGTGTTAATAATACATTAACGTGCTCTGCGATGCATGGGCGATATAACACCGCGAGTTATCATCTTTCTCAGCCCAGACCGCAACAAACCATTCTTAATAGTAAATGTCACGTATAACCTCATTTATGACTTGTTAGGGTAGGCAGAGAATATACAGCACCAAATTACTTCATCCAAGCCCGCTTTCTTCGCGTCTTCTATTTTCATGTGTTTGGATAGTGACTTACATTTAAAATAAATTAATTCACTTTTATGCTCACCTAAACAAAAAAAAATATCACTGCGTATCTCGTAATGAACAGTTCGGCTTATCAAGCTATTGGCTAAAGGCAGTGGTCATGACTTTTCTCTAGGCAACACTTTTGGCTTCACAGCACTTCTCGTGAGGTACTAAAAACATTCATTTACTCACTTGTTGATTACATTTGTTCTTTTTGTAAATTTTTTAAGGACAATACGTGAATAAATGAATACTGTACACATAATCGTTTAGTGTTACTAATCATTCTAAACACTATCGTGTACTTAGGTCGTTCAAAGGCGGTGTCACCTCTACACATGTTTACTCTTAGAGCGATAAGACAACCGAGGCCGTTTAATATATAATTTTCAATTATAAATACATTAGCGAGCCGGCACCTACGCACATTGTTTCGTGTTCACATTCAACAGAGGTCAAAGCTGTGATTATTCTGTCGACAGTAAAAAACACAATTATACCCTACTATTAAGTACGTTTTATTTATTTTATATGCGGTTATAAAGCCTATTTTTATATTAATGGTCGCAAAAACAGCGTGTTTATTCAGCGTAGGATTGTGTTACGTGTGCGGTACCCCGCGAGTGATCTCTGACGTTTTTTACACCGATAGCTAAATATGTTACGAACGCTTTTTGTATACCAGAAAATTACCAATTTAAAATAATCAAATATCGCCACTGGCAACCTTTTCTAAGAACTATTTGCCGAATGTATCAATGAAAAAGTTATTAGATTCTTACGTGCGTTCAGAGTAATAATCACGGTAATGCGAGGTTACGATGCAGTATTAATGTTCTATTTGTGAACGCAAAGCGGCAATTTACAGTTCCACAATTGATTTTCCAGTAATTAACTGTTTTTTGTAATGCAATTTCTTATGTCAATGAGCAGTAAGCGGTTTGAAGAACTAGCGTGGTGTACAGATTATAATCTATTCGATTTCAATTTAGCCGTCCCGGTTATCAATGCTGTCGACTCTAAGAATGATGCCTCGCATGTCATTCTTAAATACTTGGAAGCAGCGAGTTTTTGTTGACATCAGGGCACTTTTCAGACATTGATATATAATTAATTCCAGTCAAAACTATAGATTATATTGTAAACACCAAAGTAACCTTAATACATTTTACTTGTTATCACCATCAGTTGCATCCCTTTCTGAAAACATCAGCATTGTGAAACATGCATGTTTCTCGCAATAGTTTTGTTATGGTAGTGGGCCAATTTTATATCAATAAAATCCAAGATAGACTCGATTTAAAACAGAATGTATTGTGAATATTTTCGTGACATTTTGAGTTTATATAAAATACACCTTGAATTATCTTAAATATATTTGTTACGCATTTAGGTACATTTACGACAGTTCACCAAACTTCTAATATCCTTAAAACGAAATCATACGAAAAAATTAATCAGCTACTTAGACGGCACACTTAAGTGGCAAAGACACGGGTTAAGGTATAGCAAATTGCTGATACGGCGACCTGGTAGTCAGTTAATGACAATAATTTTCACAGTCGAGTAAGTGCAGCCAGTTGGTCCTTATTACAATTAACGATGTATCCGCATGGGCTTCCCGTCCATAATTGCACTCGATATAACCGCCTACGGTCGACAAATCAAGTGGCACCCGACAACAATTGGCGACTTCGCCAAAAGTTTCAACATTTAAACACTTAATCTCCTCGTTAATCGAGAACAAAGTTGTTTTTGATTTGAAATGCGGTTTGTATGCTTCATACAAGTTCATTTGTGAGGTTTTTTGCTTGGGATACAAATGGATTTAATAAATACTATAGTGTTGTAAGGCTCAAAGTATAATTTAATTATATTTCCGCACCGAGGTGTACCTATGTATCAATAACAAATCTTAGTTTGGTGTTGGAATTTATTGTATCAAAATAATCTTTAGTTGCTGATATTGACATCTTCCTTAAATATATACATGTAAGGTACATATTTAAAAGTAAAGTATTTAAATGACGATCGCGTTAAAAACTCTGAAAAATTAAGGATACAGGTAGGTCAATTTTTTGTAACAAAATCTGGCTCCATCGAGAGACAGTTTATGAACAATTACCTAGATTTTGAATTCCGCAAATGATTTTTCGTTATACGCTTATATACTCTACATCAAAAGATTTCATTTGATAAACGCGTGATAAAGCCCCAAGCCATAACTAGTGTGCAATAATTAACGTATTCTAAGTACGTATAATATTAACTTAAGTGGCGGAGATTTTTTGTGATCATTACACTAAACGTAATTAATTGCGGTGCGCGGATATCGGCGTATTTCTTGTAATCGTCAAGTACACGCCAAAGCAATTTGGAAACCCCTGTTAGAATCATTTATAATGCACTTTAAGGATAAATATATACATCATTATGTTTTTCTTGGTAATTTATTACACAATTTACGTATTTATTAAACTATATATAGGTTTTGTGGTATTTTCTAAGGAAATCGACATCAAGAGACCAAAAGGCTTTATCATATTGTACTAAAGCATGGATCAGATTAAGGTTGAAATCAGGAATAGGTCAATAACTAATAAAAATATCTAACAGTGGTGAAAAACTATGTTTGTGGTTTTTTCACCATATTAAAATATGATGGCTCCATATGTTAATTACCCCTTAAGGCTGAACCTTCGAAATACAAACAATCTTCCAACAGGTCGCAGAGCGGCATACGCAGTGATGGCCCCGAGGCATAGGCGCGCGGTTGAGAATTTCGGCAGTCGCAGGTTCAAACCCCAGGCACACACCTCTGACTTTTCGAAGTTATGTGTGTATTCACAATGAAATATCACTTTAGGATTCATGATAATAAATATTTAATTGTATATTAATCGAGCTTATATTCAATCCAACTCTGAAGTGTTGAATCGTATGACTCACGACAATTGATCATGACAAATATTCTCATTATCAAGTAGCTCCGGTATATAATTACGTATACATATATGGTAAAAATGTACGCGTGTACAGCTGAGTGTGTGCAACGAACGCGCAGTAAGGAGCCCGGGTGGCAAACCACAACCGCGATCGCTCCCACACTCGGCTGCACTAATTCCTTACGCATTATGTTCTTAAGGATCATTCACACTGCCTCTACACATGGGCCCGTACACTACACGCACTGATATGATATGTCATCTACATAATATTCTAAAATGTAATTTTTGAAACGGTCAGTATTAATTAGAAAAAAGGGCGGAGCTACATAGTAAAATCATGTAAATTTTGTTATAGTGAGTCAGTCAGTTTACTTAAAAAAAGTAAATGGAAAGTATAAATATTGGTATAATAAAAATTATTAAATTACTTACAATACATTAGGTACTATTTAATGATATGATTGCTTTCACAAACGCTATAAAAAAGTATCTCTAAGAATGTTAAGATTCCCTTCTTTTCTTTAGGTATACTTGTTAAATCATTTTTTTAGTCATATAAGCCCATTACGTACCTATTAGAGTGTATATGAAGCACAATTATACTTTTCAAACAAACAAATGAGTTTCAAATGTCTTTAATGCCATTAAACACGCTACAATTGTGCTAAGAAATGTACATACATAAGACGATTATACAAAGCAGCGAAACAAAATGGTTTCAACTGTATCGATTTCTCAGTTACATAAATGGAAGCGTTAAGTAGAGAATCGGCTAAAGTACAAACAAACTGAACGAGGCAAGTGATGTCGAAGGAAACGTGCGTGGTGGCGGCGACCGCAAGAAGCCCTGCGTAGAGGGCTTCGCGGCCTCGAGGCCACACTCCCGCAAAAACATATTTGATACCCGCTCTTTGACATTCGATGACATGTATACATACTTATGTGTTCTGTCTTAACTTTTTTTTAGTCCGAGATTGACTGTTTAACTGGCTTTTCGAATTTTGATTAAAAGCATATTTTTAACTAAAGTTATTCTCGTTTGATTATTAGAAAAAAACAAATTAATGTAAAATATACCTCTGGTCTGGTCTGCTACCTATTCCGGAAATATCACTATTTCGTTATAGGTTAGAAACGGGCTCCACTAACATTATGGTCTTTAAACCATATTTGATGTATACTTGCAGAACATTTAGATCAGACGTGGACATAAGCAAAAGCATCTACTTATTAAGTATATTAGGTGGGGACAATCATTCCCGTTGTATTGGATAGGCAGTTTAACATAATTAATCTTATAAAAAGTAGCCTCTTGCTTTTTAAAACAAATGAAACATGCTTGTATTCCTCGAGGCTGCGATTTTACGTTACGCCACCGTCCGGCTTAATCACTCTGAATATTATTTAAGATTAGAGTTCTTGTCGTGGCAAATCAAAGAGTCTAAATTTCAGTAAGTGGCGCTATTTTTATTATATAGATCTTGAGGACACCATCTGTCTGTCTGCATGATATGTTATTTAATATTGTCGTCAAATTTAGGTACCCGCATTATGACCCTTAAATTAGGCACAAAAAAAATTGCCCTTTCTGAGATTCACGAAAATCGTGAAATTGGTAATCGCTTTAAAAAACAAATTTAAAAACAAAATCTACAATCTGGTGACTTTCAGCATGACTATAAAATAACTTTCAAAATCATTTTTTATTAAGTACCTACTCCACATCCATATTAATGGGATCAATACGAGTACATACTTAATAACTGTCCGCATCTTATCGTCCACTTAGCTCTAATGCCGCCTAAATCTTACATATTAATTATCGCCGAGGATTATTTAAATAAGCTACATTCACTTATCAGGGGAACAATTAAAATTTAACTCGAGGCTATTTCCCTATCTCCATATGAGATGTTGGCTACTTAGTAAGTAAAAAAATGACAGATTTTTTTCTGAGACTCAATGATTGCTCCAAGTGATTGTAAATGTAGTGCTGTCTAGTTAGAGTATTGACTGGTTATATTATCAAATCAGTATCTTAGTATCTTATTAAATTGAATGAACTTGAATTTATAAAGAAATTGTTTTTCGAACTATCAATTAAGTTAAAACTATTTTATTCCAGACGCATACATGCTTATATAACCTAAAGAGAGTATTTAATATAGGCTCGTTGTCCCATTTTAATATGTTCTGTATACTTAAACTTACCAACTGACTACTTACTTTTGTTTTCAATAAAACTTACCAAACTATTTTGGTACACAGGTGTAAAAGATGACTCAGACGACGTTTCAAGCAAAAGCTGCGGTGGCGACAGCTCCGGGCTGGCGAAGAAGCAGAGGAAGGCGCGGACGGCCTTCACTGATCACCAGCTGCAAACCTTAGAGAAATCCTTTGAGAGGCAGAAGTACCTCAGCGTGCAAGACCGCATGGAGCTGGCTGCCAAACTAGGACTTACTGACACCCAGGTCAAAACCTGGTACCAGAATCGGCGGTAAGTTTTTTTTGTAACCAGCTAATTTCATATATGAAATTGTGAAGTGTAATGCATGCCAGTTGCAAGGTCAAGGGTGTTTTGACTCGAGCCAAAGTCTTAATAACCCCATGATAAGAGATAAGTCTTATATAGTTAGTATTAGAAAGTACTAAAGAAATGTATTTTAAAATATTCAAGAGGATATTATCGTTGAAAACACGAAAAGTGGTATTAAATACAAAATGAATTAAGGCTGAAACTTTAGTTCCCATGTTAAAAGAGGTTTTTGAATGTCACTGGGTGGAACTGTTACTACCTACGGCGTAACACAATTAAAAATAATACGTGATGAAGAAGAGTTGTCTAAGAAAACAATTAACTCACATTTTAGGGGCGTGGTACAATTTTGATGTGGGAACCGAGCGTTTTGAGTGTTTAAAAATCAAACTGCTTCGTATGAAGCAAATAGGTATCCTATTTGGACTTGCCATTTGCATTCATATGACTATATTAAATTTCTCATGCTTTCAAACGTTTATTTAACATGATTACATTTCTTCATGAAAATCAAGGACAGTTTAAATATTGTTGTATTGTTATAATGAAGTTTATTAAAATTATTGAAAGGAAATAAGTTTACAAAATCTATTATACAACTGATAATACCAATCTACTATAATGTTAGGAATGCGATAGTAAGTCGTCAGTCTGTATCGCTTCTACGCTGAAGCCATAATACCAATATGGATGATTTTTTGGATGGTGATGGTATGCAGCCCGGAAAAGGTATAAGCCACAAAAAAAATTGTGCCAAACGTTAGCTATAGCTAGACTTCATCATTAGCAACAATATTATTAATAATTCAGAACAGCTTATTTTGGCTAACTTTGGCTTCACATTTTGCCTTAATAATAAATACCTTACAATATAATAAATAGTATAATATAGTAAACACGTAAACAAATCGAATTTAATAATCCAAAAATATCACCCCTTTTAACTAGATAAGTGATCAAATTGAATGTGTAGTGTTTAGTTGCAACATTTATCCAATTTGATTATGTTATTTAAATATAATATCAAAATTCTTACCATGTATGCGATCACAGACACTCATTAGAAACAATAATTGATAACTTCGTGAATCCAACTTAGATTCAATAAATGAATCGTCGCAACTGGAAAGAGTTAAACGCTTGTGACTTGCGGAATGAATGAGTTAAATCGTGAGATAGTCGGCATGCATCACAAAGCGGTGCTGAGTCAGTGGGACCGGCGCGGGGCGGCGAGATGTGCTACTGGACCTTTGTAGCACGCAGTACCACGTACGCACACTCATTTTATGCCTGTTTAACATACTATGTTATGGATTTTAAAATTATTATCACTCGTTCATGTAATTCGAACAGTATCTAATATCTAGTAATTATCAAGGCTAAGTTGATAATGCTATTTATAGATAAAATATATGTTTTAGGTAGCATGTAAACAACACAAAATTTGTGATTACTTATGAAGTAACTGGACCTGATCATATCTTTTATGGCCCAGCTTTCAACTGTTATCGTTAGCTCTACCACAGTTTCAGTAACCCCTGTTTTACTCTACATAAGTTATTCCTATCGATGCGTCTACTCACATTTTTTTTTCTGCTCCAGCGTAGCTCATTCTACGTCAAACGTGTATGTCAAATTATGTCTTGGATCTAATATGGCCTCGTTTTTTATTGAAGGCAAACTTTGAAGCTCCCCCTTACGCCTCTTGAGGATGGAAGAAAAGGAAGTTCCCGATATTTTACTTCTAGTTCTCTTACCTTATTATATTGGCTAAGGCTTTTCATTGACTCTTACGCATATACTTCTGTGAAATGAATTAACAAAATTTTTTTTAATAACACTGTAAAAACTTAAGCCAAATTAAAAACTAAATAATCTTGCAAATTACCATGACAACTAAACTTCTTACGTCCACCGGATGTGGAACTATACAATCTCAACGTAAAGTGATTCTTTCACTACAAAGAAATGAGATGAAAGGTATAATTTCTAACTCATCATTTTTGTATAAAAAAAAATGATGTATAGGATTTATCGGCGACTGTACCGGGCGGCTATTTCAAAAACAAACGTTTGTAATTAGGCGCCGCCGCCTCCGGCCCGCGCCACCGCCAGCGCCATAAAAACTACGGTAGCTAAAAACAAACTATACTAATTTTCTATTGATTGAATATCCATCTTTTTAATCAAGGCCGATGTATTGTGTCTAATCATTATGTGATTGGGGCTTTTTCATCCAAATTAACATATGTACGTGTAACATCAATTTCGTCGTATACAACTTTGGAGCTTTTTCTTATTGTGTACATATTTTTCAACTAATGTACTTCTGGATAAGAAATTAATTTTCAGAAAAAAAATTAATAATTTAAATTATTTAATAAAGTATTTTTTTACTTTTAATTAAAATCAAAGAGTGCTAAGGATGCGGCTTGTATACAATGATAGAAAGTTACTACAAGAAATTAATTAGCGCACTAATTAGAGAGCATTGTCTATCATAAATTTGTCTATGGTCACTAGCCCGGCTGCGTCTCCCTAACGTCCGTGACACGGCGAGAGAAGGCGCCGCGCTCCCTGCACCCGCCCCCACCCCCCGCAAAGCCGTCTGGGCTTTTTGTCATAACTTTTTGTTGATTTTGTATAATTTCGAATAAACTAGTGTTTGGGCTTCGATTTTTCGGTTCGTGAAAGGGTGTGAAATCGAAGTTAATTGAAGAATGTAATGGCTTTTGTGTGCGCTCATTTTCTTCTGTTTTTGTGCCGGTGCGGTCTGCTCACAGCACACGAGACCTTGGGAACACCCGGGTTCTGTAGTGTAATCATAATCTTTAACAGTAATTAGCGACGTTACTCATATTGACTTTGGTATATTAGATAATGAAGCGTGTTTTTTTATATTACTGCGGCAACCTTTCGAAACACTAATACCGGCCTAATCAACGATAGGATGTAATTAGATTGCTTCCAATAGGTCGCACATTTTGAGGAAGCTTATGTCCAATAGTACACGTCTTGTGATTTATGACCATAAAATATGCGAAAGTGTGTGTAATGACTTGCATCCTACATGATAGCAACGGTGCGACCGGATCAGTCCATAAATATAAAATTTTGATACCTTTTTACATTTAATAGACGCATAGGGCCTTACTTACAATCGTTTGATAGGTAAATATTCCTTACTTATAAATGTTTTTCTTGCTATGTAAAGCAACATGTGGATATGGAACCTAGAGAGGACGTGTTTAATTTCAGACGACTTTTGAAGACATATGGCTTATAAATATTAACGATTTCAAAATAGCTTGCTGATACCGAATGCTAACTCCTTAAAGACAAAGAAGCCTAAAAATATACGTAAACGGAAAAATAACAAATTATCCCTCGTTTAATATAATTGTGGATATTTACAATGATTGATAATTTAAGTTTCCGCAAATATTCAACAATGCCGTCAATTTATTAGTAATCAGTTTAACTTGGATGCAAAAAAGCGTATTGTTCCAGTTAATGTACTATAATACTTTTAATGATAATTTGGTATTCCTGTATTGAAACACCAATACACATTAGACCAAAATGTATAATTTGAATGGGAAATTTTCCAAAGCTGGGGATTCTACACACGTTTATAAGAGTTATAGACAGAGTACAGGTAACGTCCTGGGTTATGGAAATCGCGGAATCGAAACCCGCGACAGTTCACTTAGATATTCCAGTAATTTTTAGGAATTCTTTCTATATTACCGCATAAAATTAACTGTTTATTAACAGATTTTATTTAATGATGTGTGATGGTGAATTGTAGCAGACATAAAATAAGAAAACAACGATTGCCAATTAGTTTGATTGTAATTACTGCCTGAATTATAGTATGTAAATGGTACAACATTGTACCTAACTAGAGGCGAGCAAAAAATATACCAAATAAATATTCCTCAAAAAGCAAAAAATGCGAATAATAATAATTGTAGTTGAATAAAAATAATTGTACAATTAAATGTAAATTTTAAATTACAATCCGGGCTTTAAATAATTATTAAGTTGAATTAGTTAACAAGTCGCCATTTTGCTTATTGAAGATTATTATAATAACAATTAACTCATATCTGCAGCTAGATCTAGGCCGTTAGTGTTTGTTCGAATAATATATGATACGCATAAACTTTGCATTACAAATATGGTGTGCTAAGATTTAACTACAATGAAAAACAATGACTTTTTAGACCTTGCGCGGATTCGAACGTTTGCTGCAATTATAAATTTAATATATTTATTTTGTTTATAATGAAGTTAGAATAAATTATAATTTTAAATTATTTGTTTAGTAGTGTTGTTATTTTTAAAATTATTTATAATATAATGAAAAAAATTATATACGTACAAAGATTATTTTATGTAACCGTAAATATTTAAAAAAACAAAATACATATGTTTTCTTTTAATTAATACTAAACGACACTGGACACAGGTCCTTTGCGCCTTCGAAATACATTTTTTTTTTTCCACATGAAAAATTACAATACGGCCAATGATATTTAATAGCACTGTTCAACACAGGCAGTAAATGTAAGTAGCGCGAGTGATAACGTGTGAAGTGCGGCGCGGTGGTGAGTGATCTCGGGTACGACGGTACCATCGTCCATCGCAGCGACTGTGCAAGTCACTGGCGCCGACCGCCCCAATCATTATACCACCGCCGACACATTTTGACACTGTTATTTGTTCAATCCACTTAATTGTTTTACACCGAATGCTTTGTCCGTGCAAGTTTCGTTACGGATGATGTGTAATTATCTTTGGGATGGTATTTAATGCGAATATTTGGCGACGGTTAGAAGTCAATGTTCTATAAATAAATACACCCAACAGTCACAGACATAGTTCTGACCCCACACTAAGATACAAGTCTTGTGTCGTGAGTATCAAAAACTACGAGAGACTTTTCGGTCTCACAAACACCCAGACCAGAAACAAATACTTCTGGATCACACAAACATTTGTCTCGGTGCGGGGATCGAACCCGCGACCTCTCGTTTCGCAAGCTGGTATCTAGCCAACTGCGCCACGGGGCTGGGGCTTCTCGTATAATTTTACGAATTATGTTAGAAGTAGGTAAGTAGTTTCTTTTAAAACTATAAGATAAGGTAGATAATGAATGACGAGTGTCATCAGGAATTAGTCTCACTATTAGCTTTAGAAATGACATAAATAAGTCGGCTTAGGTCTAATATAATATGCATTTAAAGTCAAAATTGAAATGTTTATAATTGGGCCAATTTATTAAACCCGGTAGAGTCTTAGATATATCTGCAATATTATTAAATAAATATCATTCAATGATTACAAATCAGACTGTATTATTATTAAAATTCCAACCTATTCAACCTCTGTATAGTATTCATCTATGATGTTTCATAGATGGAGGAAATAATGTGTAATTGTGTTCCTCTGAGAATCGTAACAGACTGGGGCCAGCTAACTGTCGTTTATCGGCGTTTAGTCGGGCGCAACGTGTAATCCGCCACGATTACCTAATGGCGCAGTGTATAATGACACGCTGGCCTGTCTAGCACACCTACCATCATCATGTAAACTGGCGCATTCATTAAATATTCCAAAGATTGTCGAAGTTTAAAATATTAATGCTGTTTGGATACCTTATTAAGGCCGTGACGTCATGCTGCTGTTCTAGGATGTAAAAAAGGAACCGAAAAAAACAACTTGTTATAAAAACAACTTGTCACGAAGATAGATTTGATGTCCAGTCTTGCGTATTTATAAGTAATAACATCTCACTTTAAGTGATAACATATCGAGGAAACCTAATAATGATTAAAAATTAACTCCTGGTGGATTAAGTTCTAATCCCTCTTAATTGTATCTGTGCTGAAATGTATGAATTTTAACAATAACTATCTCTTAATGCTGACAGACTGAACATAAGATTGTAAAGACATAACTCGAAAAACATTTACATTATACTACATTACCTACTTATAAGAAGATACTGTATTAAATTTAAAATACTCATCATAAATTGCAATAGCATTGTCGACTAACAACAATTGAATTCCCATATAATTTATCGTTTATAGAATCTGACATTCTGTAATGCGATTTTTTTGTAACCTTAAGGTTATGCTTAGATTTTATGGTTTCAACATCTAACGGTACCACTGTCTACCTAAGTATCTATGCGTAGGTAAAACATTCTAATTATATTAAATTTAGCGGGTAACTACGTCGCCCCGAATTCGAATCTACATCACCCTGTTGACATTCTGTAGAGCATAAGTTATTCAATCTTTGAAAAGCAAAATTTAAAAATAATAGAATGTTTGACTTTCATATTGAATTTAACGTAATATTAAACTGTATGGGTAAATAAATATGTACTGGGGTAAAACATATTTTGACTCCATTTCCGTATAATATGGTTTCAACGCAATGACATCTGTCCAAACAGATAAACATTAGAACATAAACACCAACTAAAATATTAATTAAATTCCGGCGCACATATTCGTAATTCAAAAACGTTTTCTCATTAAATTTAATTAATGATACGGCGTTTAAAGTGCTGCAAAACACATTTTTACGACTAACCTACCAATTAAGACTCATTAAATCTTACATTTAGTATTCAGCATAACAGATTATAACACAAAAAAATATCATTTTATCTAATAAATGTGTTCTTTTTGAATATTATAAGTTAAAGAAACAAAGAACCATTCACAGAGACACGTTTGTGTGTAATTTCCGTTGAAGAATGATTTGCGAACGCAAACCGGCGCGTTTATGCAAATACCTGTTAGTGACTAAACGTTTAGTGTTATGGATAAATTCGTATTATTTGAGTGAGCGATGAATGAGAGATCTGTTCACACTGCCTGGCTATTTTAACTGACTAGAATAATATGTTAAAATTTTTAAAGTAGGTACTTTAGGCTCAAAGAGCATAAAGCGAAGGTAATATGAACAAGTGTAGCTCTTAATACGAGTAAGGTAGACATGTAAGTTAATCTATGTATGTATCTAAGTTTTCATTGTCAATCCCAAATAAATGAATACTCCCTAGAGTTACGTAGGTACATAGTTCTTATCCCACACTAAGTTTTGTGTTGTGGGTATCAAAAACAACAACAGACTTTACGGTCTCACAAACACCCACCCCGATGCAAGTATTATTATTGACATCAACTTCAATACTTTCCGAGTAACAAATAGATTTTAAATTAAGTCATTAAAAATTGGTAGTTGACAGTAATAAGTCTAGTATTTGTATAAACTTGCACAGTCCATCAGACATATTTGCGACTGAAATGGCCCACGTGTGTGCCCACATCCCTAATGACATAATGCGTAGGTGCGTAGCTACCAAGAAACAGTTTAATCGGTTATGCAGAACCTGCCAAATTACAGTTCCAGAGACACGGGAATCAAACCAAGGACGCCACGGTCGTCGGACTTATCATACAACTAATCATTATACAGCAAATGCCATTTCGATTTCGGACGGGTTTTAATAAGCGGATTGTTGGATTACTAACTTGTAATTTTGCTAAGTTTAGGTCGTGACGCAACTACCACGGGGAACGTACAATTTGTGTTAGCAAACATCCGATGTTTGTATCTTCAACTTGTTTTTAAGGCGATAGAGGTGTTTTTGCCTTGAATATTCGGGTTTTAATATTTCCATTGTTAGATTTGTTAGGTTTTAAAAGACTTATTGCTAATGCGCAATTATAAATTAATGCAACCAAAGCAATTACGAGCTACTAGAACGATGCAAACGAAATATTGAAAGTAAACAATATTTAGTGTAGGTATTTGTACATGTTTTTACATTCTTTGGATACTTTAGGCGTTTTATTTTATATAAAGACGTCTCTAGTTAATCTTTATTCAGTCTGGTTGGTGCTATTATTGCAATGGATATGTATGGATGGTCAGTTTGCCATATCAAGATAAAAAATGTACATATTTCTTAATAACGATAAATCTACATAGATTTTTCTTCCAGTTCTTATTCGACTATGTATAATTATTGGTTCGGCACAAAAAGGTTGCATGCTAGAAAGATGATGAAACTTGTTTTTTGACGAAATTTATCTGAGTTATTATTAAATTTCTCACGGACGATGTTACCAGGTATAGGTAAGTAATTAAAAAGACACGAAATTGGGATGAAACCCGGATGAATGAATTTCACACACTCTGACGTCAAACAGTCAATTTCCTAATGCAACCAGCGGAATGATACTTTAAATTATTAATATTTTAGTAATACGGGATGGGTATTACACACTCACATCTATATATTATTTCAAATAAGAGCTAAAAAATAATGACATGATTATTTTCTTTAATTTATTTTTTTCTTCGGATCGGTAAAAACTCCCTAATTGTCCTACCTAGAAGGAATTTATTGTTTAATGCAAACAATTTATTCAGACTATAGTTCCATTTCGGTCCATCACGATTCTACGATCCTTTCGTTTCTCTATATCTCCGAACCATCACAGTATCTATACCTCAACTCCAGTATACCTACTTACAAAGAGTAATTTAAGTGGAACGGTGAGTTAAAGTCAAATTCATCAAAGTCATTCATTATTACGATAGTATTCATCATCTGATCAGCTAAGGTGACTTTACATATACGTACTCTGACCCTTCCACTACGTGTAATAAACTTTCATGCCGACTATCATACATTTCTCGAATAATAATTAGGTACCTACATAAGACAATATAGGATCTATAAAGAAAATATGGAGAAATAAATTCTCTCCTTCTTTGCCCATTAGGTACACAAATCTGGCTTTACTGATGCTTCCTTCTATGTCCAATCAATACGGCTTTGGAACTCGCTCCCTTTGGAGATCAGGATGTGCTCAAACCGTTGTACATTTAAGCACAAGGTTCGTCAACTGCTGACTCGTGAAACTGCAGAATGTTCACAACTATAACTTACTGTCTATTTCTGTATAATATGTATCTATTTTATATTTATATGTATTTATATATGTATATATGTATGTGTATTACATGTTTTATATGTGTATTATATTATATGCATTTTGTCAATAGTACCTACTGTTTTGATATTTTACACACTTGCCTCATCTCATCTCGTGGCATAAAGTCCACCTATACAAACTTTGTATAAAGTGTAAATAAATAAATAAATAAAGCTCGTATGTTATAACTAGTGTGTATGTGTAACAAATACCTAGTCATTGAGTACTTTTCAACCAACGAGAAGGGAAAATAGACATCGATTGATACCTACGTTAGCGAACAGAGGCGCTTATCTCGCTGTACCTACCTACACTGAATTCAAAGTGTACATTAACAACGAGGATAATTCCAAAGCGCACAATTCGAAGCCTGCCGTGGAATTTACGTAGGCACAGCAAACTACGGAGTTGTTAATCAAACTATCACCCGCGCAGACCGGTTACAGGCCTCCGCTCTCTTACACAATCAATCTACATAGCACTTAGCTCACACATACATATATGTGCATCATAACCGACACTCATTGAGGCGCATTATAAAATATTTATGAACATTATTATAATATATTAAGTTAGGAATGCGACAATATACGCGCGATGGCAGAACGATATGGCATTTATATCCGGCCATAACAATAAAAGTGTTCAACTTCAAACAATTCGTATGAGAGCACTCGTACAAACATGTTTCTTTAAGTTTCTAAGCAGCGTATAAATAACGTTCGATAAAGTTCAAATCGGAGGCGCCCTCGGCGCGCGGCACTCACGCCGTTCAGATCGCTCGGATCGATGAAAGTGCTCTTTGTCCGGCGGATATACAAGCCGAATTCGCATCACGTCGTCGAAAAACTCAAACCGAGATAAACATCCTCCCCTCAGAGAGGTCGTAAGCGAGATCGTTTTACCGGACCATTTTCGTCTTTAACGTTAACTGTTAAGGCGGGTTTTCGGATCGATCCGCACTAACACAATTGAATCAGTTCACGCAGCATCAAATCACTAAACCACTGGGCGGAGCGAACTCAGACTCCGCCGGGGACTGCGCAACAGAGACGGAGGAGCCCGCCTCGGCCGCGCCACCTTGCTGTAGACAGAGAGCACTATACCGACTTGTGGGCCGACCGCGCGCCGACTCGAGATGCCGGCCCGAATTTAGATGCGCCGCGAGAGCTTTTTGTCCGTGGCCCGCGGCACCGACAATAACAACGGTGTCAATGAGCAGATTGCCTCTCATTTACCACGTGACAATTAAATAAGTGCTCTCGAGCGACGGATCTTAAGAGCAACCCGTCATAATACCATGATTAATGAGAGAACACTCGCTCTCTATCAATCAGTTGTCAGCTACTGATAAATTAAAGAATGGTATTTAAATTAGGCACAATTCGCCTTAAAGACTTATTACATTAATACGAGTATATCTAAAGCCGGAGCGTAATTAGTACCGCGGTGAGAGTATTTGTTTTTTATTATTTATTAGCGAATACTTTTATAGGGTTGATAATAATAAATTAGAAAACATTAATTATCGAGACGGCTGTCAGTTCACGTGAGCTCCTCATTTCCATTTAATAAAATTAAATGATCCATTTACAGAAATTAATTAACGAGGTAACCAGTGATGCGTCTGCTAACAACCGCAACCCCTCGACGACGCCGCGGTAACAATGGCCCCGCGCACAATAATAATACCAATGATAATGCGCATCGCAATAATAACTCCCTACGAATTAATAAAAACCTCACTCGATGACAATAACCCACCACTTTGGAACTAATCGAGTACCCGACAACGAAATTAAATTAAATTCTACAATACAATAAGGGGTGCTATTTTTTTTTTATTGTTGTCAATTAGATGTTAGTAAATACCTAATATATAGTGATTAGATAATGACCCTGGAAAGGTTAAAAAGCACATCGAGAAGGTAACTCGACAAGCTGTTCGCAAGCAATTTGGTTTGTCTAGAACATAAATTAAATCGTAATTTGAAACGAAAATTACAAAGCATTTACAATATAAATACAATATTCATAAGCTACTTTAAATAGCATAGAAAAAAGTACACAAATGCAGAAATGAAAGAAGACCGCGATTTTAAAGTCAGATACGGCACTCGTGATACCAAATAGAATGAGTGCAGTAAAAATTGGCGCGGTAATAATGACGTAATTTATACGCGCCGTGCGCTCACTGCTCACCCTTTCCAAAGCGATTGAAATAAATCAAATTAAAGCACTCGACGACGCTCCAGCGAACACACTAGTGTCCAAGACGTTTTGTCAAATTTATTATTTTATTTATATTTTTTTATTGCCGCTATCATTGCGCCGTTTTCTTTGTACTCTCGAGTGGTCTGTGACAAATTTGATGCCGATTGGGGTCACACGCGTAGGGTTACTGATATATTGCTTTCGGGGTCCTTAAATGACAGTTTACAAAATTTTAGACTCCATTTAAGTTTGTAATGTGACATAAATCGTTTTTGTGTAATTTCTTGTGGGATTCGCATAACGGCCCGCATCCATCTGAAAACCAATGGACTGTGAACACTTTGTCACGAACTTTGTTATGTTGGTTTTTTGAAATGTTATTAACCATAACTGACAAGCTATTTTGTCGGTTTGAAAGCTAAATTTGGAAAGTGAATTATGAAAGTAAAGGTTAAAGCAATGGATAATAAATGTTTTATTTTTTGTTGACAGGACGAAGTGGAAACGGCAGACTGCTGTTGGGCTAGAGCTTTTGGCTGAGGCGGGTAATTATGCGGCGTTCCAGCGGCTGTATGGAGGATACTGGGCCGGGGTGCCTACTTACCCTGCGCAGCCCGCGCCCGCTGCCGCCGACCTGTACTACCGGCAGGCCGCCGCCACCGCCGCCGCCGCTGCCTCCGCGACCGCCAACACTTTACAAAAACCTTTACCTTATCGGTGAGTTACTTACCTCTACTTTTGATCTTAATATTAACTGTAGAAGCTTAGAAACAGGTTAATTTCTACCCTTACAGTAATTTCAAGTCCTGTTCAAAATAGGGCGAACTTTTACCATTTACCAAGTGAATTTCCAGACTCTTCGTGCTTATATTGAAAGTTTCATTGCTGAAAACCCAACAGAACTTTACTTTAAATGCGACTTAAACCCAGGGTCTCTTAATGGCAATTTTACGATCCGGAATATTTTGAATGTCATTATACAAAACAAGAAACCATTATAATTTGTGCCTTCACATTATTTTAACGTCTGTTTTTATTGACGGCAGGTTATACCCAGGAGCGCCACTAGCAGGAGTTCCTCCACTCGGGCTTGGGTTGCCGGGTCCCTCGGCTCACCTTGGAGCCCTAGGGGCCCCGGGGCTCAGCGCGCTGGGCTACTACGCGCAGGCGCGACGCACGCCCTCCCCAGACGTAGACCCAGGCAGCCCCGCGCCCCCTCCACGCTCCCCAAGGGAACCTTCCGTAGAAAGACGTACAGACGACGAAGACGACGATGAACCTATACACGTCTAACTGTGAATGTGACTTGAACTTGAACGCCAGTGATGGAAATATACAGAATTTTCGTAGGATTTGACAACATTAAGAAGGAAAGAAATGACTTTCAAAAGACGGATAAGACAAAGTGAAAAAGTGCTTACAAGAAATGTGGACATTGTTCGGTACTTTTTTAGTTACCCCGTTGGTTCTCGTTCCGTTCACTCCGTTTTCATCGCACAACTAATTATTTTGCACTTGTTTGAGTTATCTCCCGATTTGTAAAGTGGACAGTGCTCGTCCGAATTGTGATATTGTAAGTGCAGACTATTAAAACGTGTATTATAAATTTGATGTTGTATTATCTTATAGTAATAAACCGATTAAGTAGATACACAAGCTTGTAAGTTACAATAGGAGTTTAAGCTGGAATCAAATACATTCCAATAAATACTACTAATTTTATGTTTAATAAGGAAACATTCCGTGTAGACATTTTGCATTACCACATTCATGGTTGAATTTTTATATTTACTTAACAAACACTTTATCTAGTTTCAA
Source organism: Hemaris fuciformis (assembly GCA_907164795.1). NCBI lineage: Eukaryota > Metazoa > Arthropoda > Insecta > Lepidoptera > Sphingidae > Hemaris > Hemaris fuciformis. Next base: position 6,088,083 of record OU015434.1, read on the forward strand.
ATTAAGAGCTTTCATGTTTCAAACTAAAAAAATATTTTAAAAACAAAAGATTCTTGACTTTATAACAATATTTATAGCAGATGAAGAATTTTAAAAAAGGAATTGGTTCGAACACTTTGAATATAACTTTTCAAGATTGCCAATATTCAAATATTGTTCTATGGATGTGGTAGAGCAAATAACCGCTGTCGATAACTTCGACGATTTGTGCAAAGACGCTGTATATTATAAATATATTATTCATATATAATGTATGTATTGTTAGTAATTATGCAACGTAAAGTATTAAATGTATTGTAATAAAGTACCTAATGCTATAATAGACATACGGCGATGTACTTAAGCGAACCGAGATGTGGCATTTTATGTCTGATAGATTTTGTGGTGTTTTGTAATTAAAATGTTGTCAATTAAAATAATAATTGTTTTTCTATGTGAACCTTACTTTTACACACATTACTATTCTGACAATTTTTTATTCGGAAAACTTCACATACCCGCGATTTTGTTGTAGAGTAGGTTCTGCATACCAGTACCTATAGCTGTTTTTTATAAAGTGAATGATAATAATAATATATAATAATAAATCATTTATTTCAGACCATAATTTAGTCCATATATAAAAATACAGTTTGAAAACTACAATTATTTATCCCGCCACATGTAGGCGATTCCATGCTAAAAAGAATGGACAATCCATCTCCATTCTGTTCGCAATGAGTTGCAGGTAACCGTTGGAGCTGCCACGCACCCGCCGCATCAGGGATGCTGCTCGTTTCCTAAGTACCTATTGCGGCAAAGCCGTCAACACCGGCGTCTGCAAACATCCCCGACGCGCTACAGAAACGCGGCAGCCCCATCAGTGCCCTGAACCCATTGTTATATTGGACGCGCAAGGCACTGCAAGCCAGTTGCGTATACTTGACCCATAGGCTGCAGGTGTAAAAAGACTGACAGAAGGCCTTAAATAATGTTATTTTCACCTGTGCGGTACATTTCGCAAACCTACGGGCCAACATATTTGCTCTGACCGCCAATGCCCTGCGTTCCCTCTCTATGTCAACATCATCTTTGAGTGACTCGGTGACCCAGTGACCCAGGTACTTTACCCTCTCCACTTTATTCAGAGGTTGGTTATTTAAGAAGACCGATGGTACGTCTTTATAGAATTTTGTGCCTGCCTTGAAGACCATCACCTCACTTATTGTGGTATTATACCTGAGTCCATGAGCCTCCGCGTAACACTCGCACATTGCCAACAACTTCCTGAGGGCACTGATCGATGGACTCAGCAAAAATCAAATGGTAATAATTTTATTCTTAAAGAGTTGAGAGATGTTCTGGGACACGCGACCATTGTTTTGACAATCCAATTAACTTTTTAGTAAAGCAAAATATCTATAAAGTCTATGGGTAATTTAATCACAATACCTACATACAAACTCATGCCTGAATCCCCCAAACGCGTAGGCAGCTGGCAGAGTTCTACTCCCCATATACTTCCGTTTCCGTTAGAAATAACAAATTTTTATTACAAATCGCATTAAAAAATATATGTTTTTTCATCAGGAAATTCTCAGTAGCAGCACATAGTCTGGAATTGTGCCCGAAAAACGGCAATAGGCTCGCCCCCTCTTACGTGGGACTGACACATACTTGGCGAAATGTGGGTGCAGAAATGCACCTCTTCCTACCCTTTCGGGGAATACAGGCGTGAGTTTATGTATGTATGTATGTGTAATACAATAACTGATCAAATTGGCATCGGTAACTCTATTTCAAAAAGCTAACATCGGCGCAAAGCCATCGACTATATCCGAAAAAGTACTTGATTACCTTTAAAAATAGTGGAGCTAAATAAAAGTGCATTTAATTTGTGTGTCTGTGTAGTCAAACAGTTGTAACGAACACCTCGCATAGGTAGCATTGCATCGAACCGATGGGCTAACTCCGGTTTGTCACGCCATCGCCCGCCATACACTCCCCCCGCACCGCCACCACCACACCGCCGCCGCCGAGGTGTCGGCTCAGGCTCATTTAATAGCCCCGTGTTAAATTGTGTGTGCTATCTCCATTTGCAACTACGGTTCCGTTAGTGCTGCGCTTCCACGTATAAGGACATCGATGAAATCAATCACCAGTTTTTGCATCGTACAATCGCGGTCACGATCATAATTATTCGGCTTTCAAGATCGACGTATGTAGCTTATAGTCGTTAGCTTTTCATGTACAACTGTAACGGTTATACAACTTGTCCGTTTGCATTTACAGAGCGGCGCTCACGAAACTTTCCTCTGATTTCCCTCGAAACATTTTTAGCAGGCATAAAACCTATTTAAAAAGCAATCAGTCAGTGGTTGCTGATTGCCCGCGGGGCACGCCACCGGCCGTGTTCACAAAACGGAGCAATTAACAGCACCCTCCCCCGCACCTCCCCACAGCCCCGCACCGTGACTCCCCCAGTTTCCTTCCCCCGTGGACTGTGGTGCTGATCTAATCGCAAAACGACCGTTTTCTAGAATCGCCTCTACAAACTATTGCGTGTTCCATCGCATGGCCAGCACGGTGGCCGAGCCGACGAGTTAATACCCCAATTTAAAATAATCCTTAATGACCACCTGCAGTTGGAAACGCGCAGATCGTTTTATCACCTTCCACGTGAATTGAATGCTTCGATTGTCTAGTAATCTGTGGCGACGCGTCTAATTAACATACCATACGTGCTCTGTGCTAGTAGGATTAGGAATACTGACGATTACAGAAACAATCGACTAAAATGACGTTGTGATCATTTTTAAACTATTTTCATTGTAACACATATTTTAATGTGCTAGGGTACTAAAATTAAGTCATTACCACAACGTAACCAAGAATAAAATAAATACTCATTATTATTCTGAAATATTCAACGGCAATTTCTCTGGATATCAACAGTATTGAAATAACGAGCTTAATTACAAATACGTCTATTTGCTATGTTTTTGTGAACAAAGCATTACACAGAAGTAAACGTCAAGTTTACACGCAAAGTAGATATCGCCCAGCGCAAATATTAATATTTATGCAGTTTAAACGTTTAATCACGACCAACACGAAGAATTTTTTGCTACCAACAGTAATGAAATTAACATTTATAAGATAAATAATTGGAATGTGTACCATGAAAAAGTAATGCTCTACATAATTTTCATATATAATTTTATCAAATATATTTCCTTTAAGATCGGAATGGATACTTCTTTCTTCATTAAACTCGTAGTCCAGGCCCCAGTAATAATTCTTAAACGGAATGGCATTCTTTTCGCCCTCATTCAACACGCACATTAATACATTATTTAGTAATTAACCTTCTTAACGTCGCTTTGACATGACGTACAACTCATTTTTTAGCCTTCAATAAACACTAACAATTGCTAATGAAAACATGAAATCGACAGTTGTGACTTAACACAATGTAAACCTATCACATTAGTCCCAATTAGTAATTCTTAATGGATAGCTATTTCCCACATTACAATTACAACTAGTCTCATTCAATCAAAATTCATAAAACTGAATTCATTTGTAATTCATTTTTCTTGGGTTTTTTTAACGTCATTATGGATATTGTGAATTATACATTACGGATTCGATTAAATATCGTCGGTTTATAGATTTTTTCCTGCTTTAATTTTCATACATACATACATAACCTCACGCCTGTATTCCCCGAAGGGGTAGGCAGAGGTGCATTTCTGAACCCACATTTCGCCAGGTATGTATCAGTCCCACGTAATAGGGGGCGAGCCTATTGCCGTTTTTCGGGCACAATTCCAGACTCCGTGCTGCTACTGAGAATTTCCTAATGGAAAAACCCAATACCACTTTGCCCGACCCGGGAATCGAACCCAGGACCTCTAGATCACACGGTACATACTTGTACCGCGAGACCACGAGGCAGTCAGGCAGGCTTTCATTTTCATCATGAAAAATTGTGTCTGGATATCCTTATGAAAATTTTAATTGTAAATAGACCTACCACCCTGCATTAATTCAGTGCAGTAAACTAAGGCAGACACACACTGTGCCAATTGAGTGTCGTTGGTTAACATTGACTGGCAGTCAGTTGTGCGTTTGATATATGCCACATTCTTTAAAATGTAAATATCCTTTGGAGTCAACTCCACATCGTAATTGGTGGATAATTCCAGACACGAAAAGTGAAGTGTAATCCTATTATTCTATATCATAGAATTGACAGCTATGTGAACGATTATAACTGAAATGTCATCATCAGCCCATATACGTCCCACTGCTGGGCACGGGCCCCCTCTACAATTGAGAGGGTTTAGGCCTTAGTCCGGGTCCATGCTGGCCTAGTGCGGGTTGGCGGACTACACACCTAAGAAATTCCTAAGAACTAAGAACTTCAGGTTTCATCACGATGTTTTCCTTCACCGTTAAAGTACGTGATAATTCGTAAGGTGTGTGCCTGGGATTTGAACCCGTGACCGTCGAATTCTCGACCGCGTGCCTAAACCTCGAGGCCATTACGACTTCATAACTGAGATTTACCCTCGACGAAGTAATAAATTTGCTGCAGATAGAGAATGGTGTGCATGCTAAGTGCGTGCATTTCATTATAGAAAAGTATCGTTTATGATAAATAATTTTCCCATCACATTAAAGCCAGGAAAAAGTAAGTAAAGGAAATCTACGCGTCATTAAAATGTAATTCCTAATGCAAATGTAACTCAGTGGTGATCTACAATGTTTTATAATTAAGCATACTGCGTTGAGAATATGGTAAAGGTCTATGTGTATTACTTTACTTCGAACACTGGCACTCTATAACAATATTTTGTGTTTATAATTTTATATATATTTATACTAATATTTAGTACCTAATCGAGATGTTGTACCTTTGCCTGATGGAGTTGGTGTGTTATGATGGTGGGAGTGTAAGGTAGAACACAAATGACGAAGAACACCTGTAAAGATAAACGTATTATATTTTTTTTAAAGCAGATTAGGTATACACAGTACAACGTTCAGAGAGCGACTGCCTGCTTATTACAAATATTATTAATAATGAATCTAATATTGATTATAATTGCATCACCCAAAGTGGTGGGAAATTGTCTAAAAAAGGTATCTAATATGTAGGCACATGCCTATTTATATCGTAAGTATGGCTTGCTATGAATAAAATAAGAATAGTGAATTTGTTTTTCACTCGAAATTTACTTAATTGGCTAAATTTTTGGGAGTAATATTTGGTAGTTTTTTAGTTTGTTGCATGTAATTTGATATGGTATAGGACTGATGTTTTCTCAGATTGGCTAAATCAAATATATGAACTCTGCTCGTTTATAATAAGTTAAGATGTAGAGAACTTAGATCGAAATTTGAACGTCTAATGTAAATATATTCATATATTTCACCAATGATTAAAAAAATATATAATATAATATGAGAAGCTGGCTGATGAAGTCTTATCAACCGGTTTTAATATTATTTAATTTCATACAACTAAAATTTCGGTATTTAACATACATACCTATGCCTTGTTTTGTGTCACGCCTTATAATATGGACCATATATGAATTATAACACACATTTTAATCTACCTGATTCCGTTTACACTTAAAAAACAATAAATATCACTCAAACAATGTCTACTAATCTTTAAAGTACCTACATATTTGTTCTCTAAACGGTCACATTTGTGTGATCAAAATCTCTTTAATATAGGTACATAGGTAACTTATATGACAATATATTTTCTTCTATTATTGACCCACTTTTACAATTTGCATCCGGACCTGTGTAACATTAATTGCTTGTAATATAACAATAATTGTTCTCATAAAGGAAAATTCCTAAAACTGCAACAAAAGTAATTACGCAAAGCATACAACGTAATGGTAAATTGTGCAATTTGCAACAATAAGTTTTGTTACGTTACGTTTAAAAACTCTGAAGATATGGTCAGTTTACTCAAACGACTTCCTCCCGTTGCACTAACTGCTGTTAAAAGATTGTTTAATTGACTGAATTATGTTTGAATATTTCCTCACCGCGTTTATAAAACATTTTATTGTTGTTTATCAGCTAATGTTTCCTGAGCCTCGGAGACTTGTCGATTTTAACCAAACAAAATACACCTTCCTTTACATAACAACAGTTTAATTTAATTTTAGTTACGCGATATTTTCAATCCCTGAGTTTTGGTTTTTGACGGATATACTTGTATTATCATTTATAATTTTAGTTTTAATTCATTACAAAGTCAAATTAAACATGTGAATGTTGCATTGGAGATAATTAAATCTTGCGGTAGTGACATAACCAAGGTTGAATTGCAATTTAAATACATCTAATAATTACAATAGAACTAAAAGTCAACCATAAAACAAAATTCATTTTGAAGCAGTAAGCGGTTGGTAAACTAAGCCTCGAACTAAATATACGAGTACCAACAACTCCAAGAACTTACGATTCGATCCGTACGATTCTAAAAACATTTTTTTGGCGGTAGTAAAGTAACTACATTTTTTTTTAAATATTCGATGGGTTAAATACCTAATACTTTATGTACGAGTAGTTTTTTTATTTTGATATTTTAAATATTTAATTTAGTGTTTCACTTTTTATTTAAATTGTTTATAAGTTCGTTACCGATCGGTAATCGGTGTTTCCTTGTCCTTCGACAAAGAAACAAGTTATACAATTAGGAAATTCTCAATAGCAGCGCGGAGTCTAGAAATGTGTTTGAAAAACGGCCAACTATTACTCGCCCCTTTTCACGTCGGACTTAAAATAAAATTGGATCTAGATACAGGACGCACCTCTACTCTTCGTCTCATCGGGAACATAGGCGTAAGAGTATTTGTAAGTAATAAAATATACGATTTATTTTACACACATCCATCTATCTAATTGTCTTTATATTATGGTTTGTATTTGTTAAAATAAAATAAAGTGTAATGAATATTTGCAGTTTATTAATCAATAATGAACAGTGGGCCCCCTCGGCGCAGTGTAGATGTGTATCGGCTTCCGGCGGCGGGCGGCCGGTGCGAGCGTTCACTCCTAATTACTCATTACAAACCATTTAGGCTTTTTGTTAAGCGCGGTGACGCTCATTATACGTTGTACACCTCCAGCCTTCAACTTTGCCGGCTTAAAATTTACTAGCCGATAAAAACAGAGATATTTTTTTGGATCTATCAACAATATTTTAACAGCTTAGGAACATTGCATATTTAATTTATTTAGCAACAGTATTAACGTGAAACCCATGCATCTCTTCTGATCGTGCATCTCTGTTAAAGATTTTGATTTCTGGTACTAATAATGTTTTTTTTTAACAGGTAAGACTAATTGAGCAAACTGTCTGGTAGCAAAAGGAATAGCGATTAATTGGAAACGATTACGATTATCCTTCATCATTGGACATACTTATATTGAATAGTTCGAATAGCCCAACGCGAAATACTTACTTGGTCGGCCATGATTATGCATGTAATATAGGTACACCAATTTAAATCCCGTAGAAAATCCAACATTGATGTACAATGCTGTAAGCAAGTTTAATTATAGGTATTACTTAAAAATAAATATAGGAATATAAATGTATTCGTATTGTGGAAAGGGTAAAGTGCTGCTAGAGTTTGTATGTGAGTTGGTAATTAGATGCAGTCATTATAAAACTAACAATATGTGAAAGTGGTGGCGGTGCATTTATTCAGGCGCCGCGCGGAGAACATTAAAATATTAATGTTCATTTGCATATTAATTAGGTCGGCAACGTAAACGAAGCTAATGGACGCAATTAAAATAGTTGAACTGTTCATATTGTATGCAATTAATGTATTACTTTGAATCCATGTAATTTGTGCGCATTCTTAAATTTCACCACATTATACACTAAATATATAGTTTTGGAGCAATTTAATTGCTAATTGTGTTGCGTATTTGCATTTGACGTGATCGCTATCCAGAATATCGCAATCGTTAAGACAATGCCAGAGTAATTATTTACTTCCTGCTTCAATTATTTAGTTTATATGACTTGTCCTCGCATGTGAAAATATGCAGTTTAATATATCAATCTTTATTTAATAATTAATCTTAATTTTATTTCTTTAATATTCTCTTATACATTTTAGAGTTAACCATTACAAAATAAGGTTTTAGGTATTAAAGTAGATTACACGATCGAAGTGAAGCACGATTAATGGGATGGCGTACCTATGGCCCACCTGCCTCAATCAAGCGATGACAATAAAAATGTATTACTGGCTACCGTTCACTTTGAAATATTTGTTTTTTAATTAAAAGCAATACTATTGTACAGCTGACGTAAATTATATACAGAGGAAAAAATGCTTTTTATGTTGTAATTATTGCGTACACTTCGAAACTAGAAATTGTTATTTATAGCATTAGAATTTTACTATTCAAGCTAATACATTTAAAAAAATGATTGCTGCCGTAAGTGAATAGCCACAAATTAAAATTAATGCTTAACATAAACATCATGAGCAAACGGTCCAGCTTAAAAAATATTGAGTGACGATTTGTATCTGCTTAATTTCCAAGCTCTAAAAACCATTGTTCATAATTGTACCCATATAGATTGCTACCAACATTTAAAATTTCTTTCCAATATTGATCCATTTTTAATAATTCTAGTAAAAGCCTCTAGTAATTAAGTAAACAAACAAAAGTAAAAAAAGCATTTAAAAAATGAAGCGGTGTCAGACATTACGCGGATTGCGTGTTAGAAAAATTAAAGGAATAAATATGCAGTACCAAGGACGCACTAAAACTAAGGCTATGGCAGATTATCGTGATTATTATAAACTGCAATCGATTAAAAAACAGTTGAATGTAATTTAAATAACTAATTAAGGCAGCAATAAACTGTGTCGACGCGCCAAAACTATTTCCATTGACTTTTTTATTGATTGTTTTTAATTGTGTTTTAATTTGGCCAGTGCTTGTAATTTTTGATGACATAATAAAAAAATTGCAATTTTTAAGTGTTTATTTTTGCTGACAAAATCAAATAATGTTGCTACATTTACATTTTGTTGTGCAGAATCGCAAAATAACTCGTTCGAAATGCTTTAATTAATACTGACATTTGTATACGATAGTAACTTGTTTCGGATAAATTTTATATTTTGTGGGCGATTAAAGCGATATATTTTGATACTAATATGAGATTAAATATGCTTTTACATTATCGTTAATGTCCGTGGTGATAGAATTAAATTTACTATAATAACAACGTTCTTTGCCAAATGAGCGCGTTCTGCAACATAACTAAGATAATGTTTATTGTATTTAATATTCACTTTATTTTGTCTCGTTATGTGTGTTTTGAGTATAAAGTAGATAGTAATGAAATATATTTTAGCTATTTAATGATATTTTTTCCGATTTCGTTATGATTAAAAAAGAAAACACTGCATCCTAGAAAGAAGATGAGCTTTTGTATCATTTGTTATTCTATTAATGTCGTTGAATTTTTTCGGTAAAGGAAAAAGTCTGATTATATGTACATATATGTTGAATCTAGGAACTCTTGTTACGTTATTTGTATAAATGCTAAATGAGAATGATTTTTGGCCGAGGATAGAGACGTATGACAGTTTCAACCCCTTCAATGTCTTAAGCAAAATATCAAACAACATATAAGCAGCAAATGACTATACAATATTGGAATGAAAAGGTAACCTAAAACAGGTCATTTCAAACAATTATTTTCTTTGCATTTAGCTTATGCTTTTTAGTTACAAATATTTTATAGCATCTAAAACCCATACCAATTTTGCATATTAATGAATAATTTTACATTATTTGTCATGGATGAACGCATTTGTAATACTAAGAAATAATGATGATATAATTAAATTTTAAACAAACGGGTTTAATAACCAATATAGTGGTATTAGCATAATAAAGACATTGCACAGAAAAGTGATTACAATATCAAGTGCGCGATTTGTTGGTTTTTGAGCGTGTCTATGCATGCGCAATGGTATGTTCGACGATGCATTATATGCAATATTAATGCAAAATTGACATTCAACTATATCAAAACGAAATATACGCTCTGAAAAAATATGATATTATCTATCACATGCAATAAATAAGGCACATTTCACAAACGACACAGAATCACACTCGTTGATCGTAAGTGTGACCAATTAACTGAGAATGATTTCATTTGCACGCGACGCTCGGACGTTTGATAGGAATACTTAGAATACATCGCCATTAAGACACTTAATTGAGCAGACAGTACAATTTGAATAGCAAAGCGGAGCAATTTTTATTTAACACGAAAGCGATTGTATCGCTGCGCCTTAATTAACCGTACCGTTTAGTCGCCGCCGTAAACGACTCCGACGCGCATTTGTTACACGAATAAAATCACTATGAATAATAAATAATATACGTATTATACTCCGTAGTACTGTTACCTTAATTCCTTATTTAGTAATGTTTAAGGTGAATGTTGTATATAAGTTTGCGTTAAGTTAAACGCGATATTTGTAACAACTTCCGCGACGTAATTATTCGGCTACAATTTTTAAACGTATAAATAACGTTAAATTAATGAATGCTGTTTTTTCTTTAAGTTTGTCAAATGGGCAATTAGCTTACCTGTCGGAAAGCGGTCGTCACCGTCACAGAGGTTATAAAGAATATGATTCGTAATTTTAATATATATAATTCTGGACGGAATAAATTTCTACACTGATTGAATAAAACGCATAAACAAAGGTTGTAGTTACTTTTCAGTGAAGTAATGTTGATACTTTTTTCCTACTGTAAAAAAATCTATAGTGTGGCTCTACCACTCCTAATGATTTTCATACTATGTGTATTTTAATCGAGTCAAGTCAATATTGACAAACACCGAAAGAAATATCAACTTGTCCACATAAACACACCTACCTAATGGTCAAATAACCGTGTTTTTTAATTGTCGTAATCTATTTCCTTTCAACCAAAATGAACATGTTTTATGGTCGTTGGGGGATTTTTTTTATGGTATAATGTCGAGAGCGCTCTCTGGGAGATCGTATAGTGTCGCCACGTAGGTTTGGTGTCGGGAACGATCGGTGGGTGTCGGGAAACATCGGCTGGTGTCGGCAGCGGTCGGCGGCAGTGGCGCGTCACCACAGAGATGGTATCGCCACCGTCCACCGGGTAATTAGTCGTTTCGTTTTAGCCGCGTAGCGTTCTGTCGCGATAACTCCAACGCGCGCTTTATGCACTACTTTTTCAAATTAATTTCTCTATATCGATTGATTCGTTGTGCAATCGCTTATTGTACGGCGCGCTGTTTGAAAAACTGAAACTTTTTTCTTATGACCCGTTGACACGAAAGCCGTTTTGTTTATTAAAAGAACACGCTTGAAATTTCAAATATGGAACTATTTAAAAACTGTTTGATTACACAGTCGCTATATGTAATCTATAGTAATTCCGGAGGCATAAACAACATTCAGATATATTGGTAGGTATTTTCTTTCATATTAACTTGAACGGTGATAAAAATTAAAGAAATAATAATACTACACGGTGTAATGGCTAGTTAATAAACCGTGGCTAATATTACTAAGTGTTACTATATTCTACTGCTCAATATAGACTTAGCCATAGCCTAAGTCAATTTCAAGAATAAAACTTTTTTCCATATTTCCGTAGTAGAGCCATTTAATACTTTCCCGTTTCAAGTTCTCAGTGGTGCGTAGAAAATATTATTAGAAATCTTATTACCTTGACTCACAATGGGAGGTCGTTTAAAGACTTTTATTATGAGTGCCTAGACAGGCGCGCGCGCACTTTTGACAGGCAAATTGGATAATGCGAGGGAAACACCAACCGCCATTGTTCTGACGCAACACTGGATTGTCACCGTTGTTCGGATTTTAATCTGGCATTTTGTGAAATTATGGATATAAAACGGACTTTTCGCGGTCAGATGGCCACTAGTTTCACTGAACACCTAACATAGACACATTTTGAACGCGTTTTATATTTGACTGTACCTACTTAATAAAAATCGGTTTTCACTTTCACACATGTATGTGATGTAAACTTCGTATATATACGTTTTTCATTTAGGAGCATAGAATAAATGCGTTGATTCTTGTTAAGGTAATTTTTGAGTTATGTATTTATTGTAAAAATTGGCCATAGGTGGGCTGATGACGACGACGACTAAATGTTTCACTGAATTTAACTAGACTTCAAATTTTAAGAGAACTTTCTAAAATATCCTCATGATCAAAATTTATTTTTTTACAGACTACTCACAAATAACTTAATCACTCATTTGATGGTTAGTGAGTGAAAATCGCTGACTCGAATATTCATCTTATATGGAACTTGTTGATATTGCATTTCAAGGGACATGATTGGAAAAGGAAATGGTAATAACTTAAAAACATTTCTCCATTTTTATTACTTTACACAACAGTAAAATCCATTGCACGTTATAACAATTAACACACGCCACACCGTACGGTACAAATTAGTTGTAGTTCAACTGAAATCATTGAAACGATCGTTGGTAAATATCCATTATGCAGCTAACTTGCGTTGGTAATGAGCGCGCGATATCGGCCGTTTTGTAGCGAGTAATCACGATTTTATCGCTGCCCCCGGGCAATGGGAAACGGTAGGCAACTCCGGGTATTGCTGGGCTATCAAGGGCAATGCTGAGCAATACCGAGCAACGGCACCCCTATCTGCAGGGCACCCGCACCGGAGCGTGGCGCCCTCGGACTCGCGCGCTGCTGAGTCCGCGTTTAACTTTGTTGCACGCCGCAACTGATATCATTAAACAGGTGATTATATTCCTAATGACAACTCGGGTTTTGACCACACTTCAATTGCTCTAATAGAAAAATAATTGAGGTGCATTTTTATTAACATTGTTGGTGGGTTTCACTCGCAATGCAATCAGAACTCAAAATAATAAAGATTGATTTAGTCGCATACTTAGAAAATTTTGTATTTATTATTAACTTTATTATTAACTTACCAGCTTTACCAACCGCTCCGACCGCTTCAATGTAGACATCGTCTGCCAAAGTTAAAGAAAATCTTCCGAGGTACGAAGTAGGTTACAAATGCCGTCAAGATCCTTTTTATTGATGTATCAAAATTCGTGTATGTAAATGGTTTATGCGTAAAAATGAAATTAACAAACTAATTATTGCATTTACGATATGTTGATTAAAATAAAGTTTTTAAAATAAGACTAAAACCTACCTATATATAATCATTTATCGTTTTGCCTATGGAATTAGATCTAGATCGGATACACATAATTTGCTGTCCAAACCATCTTTATGGTTCATGCCAAATTAAACATTACTTTCCAATGTTAATATCATACAAGCAAATGTGTTTTTATAAAACTATTAATTTCATACTAAAATATACGATATAACGAGATCTTTTTGTCGTAATTTTCTGAGTCGCTTCACGCACCTACTATACAAATATAACACAAAATTTTCCACCATCTCTATGCCCACAAAACATAATCATGAATATTCACAAATTATCATGATAAATTGTTTTTGTTCCATTAAAAATACTTTTTATAGCAATCCACAACGCAGTCAGCTATTATGACATGACAACTTCATAGTTTTAAAAAATGAGCGATGGATTTCGGTGGTTATACGAAAGCTCAACAGAACCGTGTCACAGATAAAACTTATTATAAGAACAATGACTGCCCAACAAAAGGTACGTAATTACCATACAAAACTGGTTTAATTTTTAAGTTCAAGTTAACGCATCAAAATTTTAAATTATGAATAATGAACACGGATTTTAGGCTTCGTTACTTCTCTACAGATAAGTGCTTCGTAAGTGAGAAAAAACGTTTGTAAAAACCGATAGTTATAAAATGCCGTATTCGTGGAACTAAAGTACACTTAACCTGTAGTTTCTATGTCCGGCACATTGAGTTAATTGCGAATTAATTCGAGTAATTAGTTCGCGATCAAAATTAGTTTTTGCGTTATAAACGTTTATGCCATTGTTAATATTACTACTCACAAGTGTACTACAACTTGATAAATTATTGTCGTGTTTGACATTTGTCATCAATTATAATCATTATGATTGGCAAAAAATAACCGGGAGTCCGAACTTTCGTAATGATGAAACTTATTGCTAACTAAAGGATTAACAATTTAAAATTAATATTATTTATATTTCATTCATAGAACAAATTATCACTAAAAACTGAAAGCGAACCTTCACTTATGTAGTGCTGCCTTTAGTACATTACACTGCTTGGTTTAATTTAATGATTTATTTCATTAATTCTATATTGTTCACCGACAAATATCTAATTTATGAGAATAACACTACAAAGTAAAGTTCTTATGCCGGGATATGATTTAGAAAAGATTTAAAAAATATATACACCGAACGTACATATAACCGCCACGAAATCTTTTAAAGGGACTCTTTATTTAACACGCTGCGGTTGGGTGTGTAACATAAACTTATTATACAATACGTAAGGATATACTCACAGAATACCAAGCAAGGAAGTGTAAACGGATTATTGTTTCTTAACTACGTGGAAGTAATAATATGTAGTGGTTATGACTAGTGTACCCACTAAGAAACTGTAGGCTCTGGTTATTAAAAGCATTTGACAAAATAAATTAGCAGTATACATTTAATCTGATCTTAATTTATAATTCATGCAAAAAGTGCGCTTACTGTAAGTAGTTTTTGTAAGTCATTCAACTAAATGAAAGTTCAATCATGTCCGGTCCAATCTAGTTTCACATGATTGCAATATGCTTCGATCTATATTAGCTAATGTGAATCATGAAAACATAAAATCTGTTACGTGACTTAGAAAAATAATCAAAACCAATAGCGGCTGCGTTGAAAAAGGTGTCATATTGAGTTCGCGACTAAGTGTATGATTACGTAATTGATTAATCAGAGTGGACTGGCGTTTGATCTCAAAATGCACAGCTTTTATAACTTGAAGTAACATGTTTATTATTATTAACTTATCCAGTACTTGATTTGTTGTAAGAATACATAAAGAGGGGACTTGCTCTCGAAACAGTTATCTGAAAAAAAAGGATCTAAGTACCATATTTAAATTTGTTGGCAAACAACGTGAAGGAGAATTATTATATTGTCTCTGTCTAAATATAATTAATTAAAAAAAACAGCTAAGCAAGCATAACATCACATCGGCGAGTCGAGCGGTGTTTGTGTGTGTGCGGTTGTGTCACTAATTGCCCCGTCCGGCGGAAGTGGCCGGTTCCGAGGCTGGTGTCAGGTGACCGAGCCCACCTGTGTGCAACGCACAACGCTCCACACGCAAACACACACAACTGCTTTCCAACTAGGACACGTTGGTCTAGCTATGGGAATCTAATCTAAACATATTGATAATTTAGGTGTCTGTGTCTAAAAATATCTGTGTGTCACGACAAAGTGACGTCATAATGACTGGACTTTATCAATAGACAATTTTTAGAGGCGATTATGTTCATCTTAAGTTAGGTTAACTTAGCTACCTGGATGAATATGACCTTTATGGACTGTATAATGTATACATATACGAGTATGCTATATGAGCGAGCAATCTTCAATGTTTAAGTTAAAAAAAAACCTTACTTAAAAAAATTAAATTGAAAACGGTAGGTACTCTGAATGAAGTGCTACAACTATGCTTTAAGGCTGAATAATATAACAAATGTGTAAGCTTGAATTAACGGTCTCATATAACAACGAGACATAAATAACAACTTGGCAATGGCTTACGGACTCCCAACCGCTTTTTTCCTTTTTTTTCTT
The DNA here is from genome assembly GCA_907164795.1 of Hemaris fuciformis. NCBI lineage: Eukaryota > Metazoa > Arthropoda > Insecta > Lepidoptera > Sphingidae > Hemaris > Hemaris fuciformis. The sequence continues at coordinate 6,103,947 of OU015434.1, forward strand.
AGAGATAAAGATGCAAGAGATAGAGCTTAGAACTCCCATGTTTTCTCGTAAGCAGCTAAGACCGCTTACTAAATTTATTGCAATTATTATTTTACATTAAACTGTCATGTATAATTCCTCTGTCTTTACAGTGTTCAAAATATATGAACACATATTTATAAAACCTATTTGCCAACAAATCTCTTCATTAATATTACTGAGACACATTTTATGTTCCCATCAACAAACTTCGTACATTTTAAAGAGAATAAAAAAGTTTTGTTCTGAAATAGGTCACAGGGAAACCTTAGTAATGTTTGTCGGACAATACAGAGGAGTTTATTTTCTCTTACATCAAGTTCTTGGTATAATCCTTTCTAAAAAAAACAAGATTAACAATAAATTGTGACAAAAAATACGGGTTTATACCGCAATGAGAGACTTGTAAGTAGTGATAGTTTGGTGTCGCTGTTCTGTCTTCTCTTCTGCCATTTCTCAAATAATATAAATAATTCCTTATGAATCAAACCATATTTGAATCTCAGATCATCAAATGCCGGTGAATATATGTATGTACAAGGTGTATGTGATACTGATACATACAAACATTACCATTACTAACGGTTTTTTAGAATAAAGATTATATGGCGCGTTCAATTATAACAATAAAGGGCTGATAAAGAAATAAAACTACACAGTATGACCTGTGAACCAGTGACCGTGTACCCGCAACAATGTTTAATGTAGGTATGTGTGTGTAGCTACGGGCGCAGTTGTGTGTGTGTGTGTGTGTGTGCGAGTATTTTGTGCTCCTAGCTGTGTTTGCCTAATTAGCTAGTCCGATTTCACGATTACAGCCTTAATTAACTTTTATGTTATACCACAATAAAAACTCTGTTAGGGTGAGATTAATATTTATAATAATTCATTTAGAATACACAATGGACTTTGTGTTTAAATGTTTCATTCATTTACGTTGAATTCCATGGACTGAATGAAACTTTGCGCAATTGTTATTTCAAAACGAACTAGTTTGCTGGTATTTGTCCGGCAAAAACATGGTCTGTTCAAATTAAACGAACAAAAATGTCGAGCGTCATAATACGCTTTGGTTAACAGTGTTATTTATGCAAATACATTTTTGATTATATTATTTAAATTCATTAATAAATCTGAATGATGTAATCAACTACTAGTCTACTAAACTTTTGGAGCATTCATGTTAAGAATGACTAGAAATTCAATATCATATTTCATTGATAAGACTTTTATAATGACTTGGCGCTTATTCAAAGTAATAATGTGAATTTTTGCGATAATAATTCATACCACTTACGAGCGCATGTACTCGTCCTGAGTAACAGTGCTCACATACTTAAAACATTTATTCAAGTAAGCAGGTAATTACGTTACAATGATATAATGGAGTATTTTAGTACTCGAAGTCATATTTCAAAAACCCTCAAGCATGACTTTCAATTTGCAAAAAAAAAACGCGGCGATCAAAATATGTCGTGAGCTAATGTGTCGAATGGGCGCCGGGAATGCGCGCCATTTTGTTTTTTTTTCTTCTCCCCTATAATTACGTAATTAGTGTCGACGAATTGGAAGTGCATTTATTTTATGCCAGTGGACCCTTTTGTGTGCGCACGTCGCGCGCCTCCGTTGACTTTTGTTTAATGTACGCAACAGCTGTCCTATTGATAGTTGTTTTGCCGCTTTCTGAACTACGACAGCTTTGCGGTTACACTTTTTAATTTTATTGAATGCCTCTTAAATCTATTTTGCCCTTGCTATGTCTATTAAATATTAGACTTTGGTATCGAATAAAGGCTAACTTTTGTTGCCTAATGCGGTTTGGTAGAGTTCAAATGGCTTAAAAGTTTTGTTTGACAGCGAAAGTTAGGTATTCCTCGTTATATTTTTCAGGAAACACATAGCTTAAATAAGCAATAGGTTATTCGCTACGACTGCCTCCGTTCATCCTGTCTACCAGTTATTGGTCATTCATAATTTTCGTAAGAATTTTTCAAAAATATTTCATGCTATATAGCGAAGTAATCCTTTTTTTACTTTTATGTACGAGTATGTAAGTACATATTACGTAAATTCACGCCTGTGTCCATGAAAGGATAGGTACAGGCACGGATATTTCCCCAACGTCGTTCCGCCAGCTGTTTTTAGGTTCCACGTAGTAGACATAAAGCCTACCCATTGCCTATTTATTTTTTGGCATTTCCATGCCTAATCACCGTTTGTTTGACGCTCACAATTAACTTAATTTTATTTGATCATTTATATTATTTATATTTATACAAGTGTGTATCGTGCTACCTGAAGTGTCGGGTTCGATTCCCGGGTCGGGTAAAATGTTACTAGGTTTTTAGATTGGGAAATCTTCAAAGCACCACAAGATCTGGAAGTAGGTATGCTCAAAAAGTGGAACTAGTTTTGCCCTTTAATAAATGGAGCTTAAAAACACAATTGGCGAAATCTGGGTGCAGAATGCACCTCCACTTTTTCCTTCGGTGATAGAAATATGATTGTGTATGTATGTAATTATGTTTTAGATTCTTATAAAATTTACTCTCATTTAGAAATTTCGACCGTTAATCCTTTTCTCAGATCTCCTACATTATAGATACAATCCGCAAACCTCTGACATTCGTATCGCAATCCCCGGATATAATGTTCGTGTGAGTCGGCGTGTACCATTTGCCACGCTCACTCCACACTAGCAAGGGTTGAACATTCGGCGCGGGGAAGCTTGCGGTCACACGCAAATTGCCGCTGAAATGACGTAGCCTAATTGATTGATCGCTTCTCCGTGGGCGAGTTCAGCGATCGTCAATTGTTTAGGGAGTGCAGGGAACAGCGTGCTGTATGGTGTCACTAATATGGAGTTTAAGAGTATGTGATTAATTGTTGTTAAATGTTACAAGTGTTCTAGAATTTGCTTAAAAATATCTGTGTATAAAATGATTAATTAAGAAAATACTTTGATATTTTATAGTTAGAACACAATGTACAATAATGTTTGCGGGTAAATGAATATCGTACGAAACTGAAATTATTAAAATATCTAGTATCTACCTATTTTTTTTAAGCCTGACTTAGTTTCATAAACTAACGCATTTATTTGAACGCGTATTATCCACCTAAAGTTTTTTACCAGTACAAAATTACCTAAAAGATTCAACCGTACCATATAGGAACATCTGTATAAGAGAATTCGACGTAGCCCAAGACGGTATGATTTATCGCACACAGTTGAAAAGTGAAGAACAATGTTCGCCCCAGTTTACATTAGATTTATAGCAGGACGAATGAATATTTCTTTTCAATTAGTACTCAATGAATATCGAGTATCGAGTTGCGTGGAACGGTGCACGATTGGTCACGCAATAGCGGCGCGAACAGCCGATGGCTCCATTCATCATTATTATAAATGTGCTACACTCGCTTATTTACGGAAATCGATATTTTTTTCGGTATCGATTTTGAATGCTCCACTCGACACGTCGATAAACGTGACGCTATTGTGGTGGTGACCCCGGCTTTGTGTTGCGGTAGCCTGCTGGGCACCATTGGCTCCCTGCTCCGCGAAAGTACCTACATTAGTTCCGGCTCAACATTAATATAATTCTGTAATTATTGATTATAACGCTACGGTTATCGTTTCTAAAACACTCCGAGTTAATTAATGATCGAGTTTTGTGAGATTATTACTTTAATTATTTATAACAATAGCCGTAATGTGGTTATTACGCGCGATCGATATTTCATCTTCTGCTGTTAGGTTAACTTCACAATGTGACGTAAACTTTAACTTTTTCTATTTATGATTTCCTACGGCGCCTAAAGAACCTTCTAGATTATATTTTTTTATTTGCATCTCAAAAGAGATCAGTAGAGAAGTAGTTTTACATCCACCCCAAGCTGTGTTTAAATAACTCTTAAGAAATGACAAATCAATCCAAATTTCACGCTACCACAAAAAAAACTTAATGGAAAAAGCTAATAACGCTATCCCACGCTGGAACGCAGTAGGTACTTACCTCTTAATCTCATACCGTTTAAATAGATAGATAGTATTCATTAAAATCGCCACTTCACCAATGTGTACGAAGTCTATGACACCGATTATTTCATAGATCATAGAACAGAGCGGTTGATCGAAATAGTAGCTGCAATATTGATAAACGTCAGCGAGCAATCATAGGCGGGCAATTTGCGAGCGATTGTCCGTGGTGAGATGGGAGTGCACGCAAATTGCACCCGCACTCACTACAAAACGGACGTGTTTAGAGAGAGGAAACTGACGGGAATATACAACAGTTAAATTATTGGATTTTAATGTTGATGGAATTTTTTATTTATTTCATTTGTGAACTTTGGCCAATAAAGGCATAATATGTATTATGGAAAGGCCTAAGTCCAGCAGTGGACGTAAGAAAGGCTGCTGATGATGATGATGATGATGTAATATTGGGTGTGTCCGTGGTTTCAACCGTGAGTTTTTTTCTAGGAGACAAAGTATCTTAGGTAATAAATTCCAGACTACATATTATGATTTGTAAATTTTAAAGGTTCGATCCCCGTACCGAGACCGAGATAAATATTTGTTATTAACAAATATTTGCTTCGGATTTGGGTGTTTGTGAGACCGAAAAGTTTCTCGTAGTTTCTGATACCCAAAACAAAAGACTCGTATCTTAATATGGGGTCAGAACTATGTATGTCTATCTGGGTGTATTTTTTTGTTATACATATATAATATATGAACTACGAAGGTATTGTAACATACACAGAACTTGTAAGATTGTGGGCATGTATATGCATCTGATGAACTAAAATAGTTATTATTGGCTGCGAGATAGAATGACGAACGTTAATTACGGATTAGTTGTGTACACTTCTCAGATTCATCAAAGTTACCTGTATATTGATGCCCCTTTATTGCTCAATTATGTCCATATATAATTTCGTCTATATATATTATGTCTATATATATTATGTCTATATATATATTATCGTTTAATTAACTACTAGCTTCAATAAAACATTTCGTCGCTTGGATCATACTCGAGGACTCTAGTTTCGCTTTCTGGTCTCGAAAATAATGTTCCAGTAGCCGAATTTTTTCAATTTTTTCTACATCATTTACACGGATTATTCATTTCATTGACATAATATTAATAGCCGGTATCTTTACCTATTTGTTGAATAAAGATTTTTATTATAACACAAAACTAATTACTCAATATTACCTTAAATAAATTACTAAATTACGAGCGGTATCGAACATGAAATTGATTAAATCCGATTGAGCGCACTGTAGCAGTAAATGCACTAATAGGTAGAAACAACGTGAGCAAAGCCGATCGTGAATGAACATCGAGAGGCTCTCACGAGGTCACACATAAATATCTAATGAGAAATACGATTGCGCAGGAAAATGATATCGATATCAATTCGATACGTACGCTCCAAAGTTAGCAATCACGAAAACAAATTTGCGTTCATTTCCTCCGAGGAACAAACGCGGTGGATCCGCCTGGCGCAATATCTTTTATAAGGCGGTAGTTCGTAATGGAAACCATTTCTCATCAATTTTCTAAATAAAGGCGCACAGAAGCCAGCGGATAAAACAAAGCGCTCGCGCTCACGACATAGATTGAGCTGAATTATCGCTTTACCGCAGAACACAATCTGCTCGCCGTACGCAACACATAACTACAACACTAGGATCGCGCCCATAGCCCTGGCGAGCACACTACACCCATTGTAGGCATTAGTACCCACATCGGAACGCGGGACGTATTCAGCAAACGAGAACATTAAACATTCAGAAGGTCGTATTGACATTTCTGGTGCAATTGAAACATTATGATATTGTGTACAATTGTGTGTAACGATTTCTCATTGAGTCATTATTTGTTTGCTTTATGTCACATTTTAAAACTTAACTTGTGATCTCTTTAGATCACAATTGTTGTAGGTAGGTACATATATTACATATAAGTATATGAACTGAGAGTCAAAATTGAAATAAACTTTATTCAAATTGACTTACACAAGCATTTCTGATTCGTTTATATAAATATATCTACAGTCGGATAGTTCGGATAGTAGGTACATTAGTATCCATGATAGACATACATATACCTCCAGTCTCTATTCCTGAAAAGATGAGTCAAGGTAAAATATTTTGCCGAATCCTCAATACGAAATTATTTTATTAATTTTAAAACTGGTAATCGATCTTAGTTCTTTTAAAAACTATAAGATAATATCATCTGAGTCTTTTCCATAATTTGACATTAGCGGACTTATTGTTTCTCCGATAGTACAAATATCAGAATGACACTTAAACCTGCTAACTAGTTTAAGCCTAATGGCTCAAGTATCAGGGTTTTTAAGCCACCTACAGTTTCTGACAGGGCTTAGCGACTGTTGCATTGACAACAGAAATCAACCGGTAATATGGTAATACATGTTTAATAATTTCAAAGGTGCATACTTCATAGTGGTTGACTGCGCGCCTGTTAATCCGGTCCGACTGCCTGGCCACTCAACTTGGGGAAAGATAACAAGTGTGAATTATGTTAAATGTACACAGTTTTTCTTCTTTTATCAATTTACTGCTTCGCTTAGTACAACGTTTGGATTTGATAAAATTTGAACAATATATATCAGCTCTCATACTCTCATACATAGTAGGATTTTGTGGCTCGCATTGATTCATTGTGGTTCAACTAGGGTATTTTTAATCCACTGCTGGGAAAGATCCTCTTCTACTTTTAATCTCTAATACAGTTATGAGCATAGTAATTCGTTAAAAATAGGAACTCATAAGACTTTGTGAAGTTGTTTCGATAGAAAGCGATTCCTTCGTTGAAGACATCAAACAAATCTATATTTTGTTAATCAACTCTTTGAAAATGACATATTTCGAGACTAACGAAGTGCTCAAATAAGGGGATCAAAATCCAAAATAGACCTAGAATAATCATGCAGCCCTTAATTGCGGGCCCCTTATTACTTAACTGTAATTTTTTGAAAACAAAAGTAACAATGCCATTCATGTGTACCCAAAACCTACCAATACCTACGCAAGAATAACGAAGTCTTCAACTTTAAAACATTAACGTATGCTAATTTGATTTTCCTTCCTAGAATACTGGGGTCCTTAACTGAATGCCTACAGCCTAATCCTACGCATCAGACGGAGTTCCAAGCGCGCCGCAACAGTGTGTCATACAAGTTGACGTAATCGAATTACGTTGGGTGCATTGTGTCCAATTTCGTGTTGTTACTTTAACATTAATACTTATAAATAAAGGAATTACAGTAATTTCAGTGAGTGGTGTAATCAAAACGTCTCGTCACAAAACCACCGGCAAATTGGGCGAAAGTGTGACGATAATATTCGTAATTTTGTACAGATGACAAATGGACGCCATCTTGCGCCTTGCCACTAAAATCGGACGTAATGAAGCACAGGCACGAAGTAAACAATACAAAATATAGTGATATTTTAAAAAACTAAATAGGTTTTTTTAGATATCACAATAAGTTATTAAAAATTCCTTAAGGCCGAGATTACCTATATGAACGAATTTAGGGTGATATCTGAATCATGCAATGATTAAATTTGTTCAATGAGGTAAAATTAAATACGCTTTTCAGGCATTATCAAAGAAAATGCTTTGACAGAGTTTTATAGGAGTAGTTGATTATACTGAATTTGCTGTTACTATATTTTTTGTTATTTTCTGTCACATTTTTTTAATTTTTTTTTTTATGAGAAACAGCGAACGGTTTTGTATGCCACCAATAAAAAGGTAGAACAGCAAATAAATAAAGCATTTTACTTATAAATGTTGGTTGTTCTGAGTTAGCTGGGTTGTGTTTTCTCTTACTACGGTGACAAGAAAAGAAGTGATGTAAAATACTATGTTTGTGAACCTAACACACGTAATCTACTATTAATAAAGCGACTATCCTTCAATTCGATACCGTTTATTGAATTACAGTTTACAGTCTATTTATCTATAAAAAAATGGGTGCGTGTAAGTACACGCATAGTAGGTAAGTACTTACGTACGCGCGTGAGAAGTTATACTACTTTGGCATCATTGCAAATAATTAATACAATAAATATTTAGTATTATTTATATTAAAAATAATGATATTTTAATTTATATCAATAAATAATACATAAGGATAGTTAACCTCAATTATATTGGAGCACATAGGCAGCTTCACACTGTTACTTTTGTTACACTGATGCGCGCGCATCTTAAAATTTCACTCTCATATTATTTTTTTCATAACGCGCCTAAAGAAGTATAACTTCAAAAATAGATCGCGGATAGAAGCAACTCGAACAATAACTTACGTATCGTCAGCGTTTCTGACTACGCCTCTGTACAACCCAAAATACAGCCAAATCAAACGCTGAGCAGCCGTAATTCGCATGTCACAAGTTTCATTATGTCGGTGCGTGTTATTCACCATTACCTGCGACCGTCAACAGAACAAAATACACTACGGCCTTAATAAATTGTTAAAAATACACAATCTGTTAACATTGTTTAGGAAATTATGAAAAAAAATTACGGGTCGATTTTTTCAAACGCGTTTAAATCATATCATACCTATAGACTGTCTTTTTGGTGCCACGATATAAACCTGCTCACGTAAAAGTTCTTAGGAATTTCTTAGGTGTGTAGTCCGCCAACCCGCACTGGGCCAGCGTAGTGGACTAATGCCTCTCAGTTGTAGAGGAGGCCCGTGCCCAGCAGTGGGACATATTTGGGTTGATGATTATGATATAAGTATTGAAAGATGCCGGCTTCGAAACTTAGGTAATAATAGTTTGTCTATTACTATTTATCGCAAAAAAAAACCTTTTGACCTCCATGGTTGAAGAACTTTTTGATACATTTTTGATCGATACTTCCCTCCGTCATAATGTGATGACAAAGTCTTCCTCGATATAATTATGGAGTATGTTAAATAAATCCGAACTAGTATTTCCCGAGATCAACGATTTCATCCAAATAATCAAGCATCTTTATAGTATTACTATTGATTATGCCAAGAAACAGAAAAAATATAGGTTTGCTTTAGGAGTGCGGTAACTAAAAGACAAATAGGTATTCAACGATTGATAAAAAAATGTCATAGTAAGAAAGTAGAACCTAGGAATTATCGGATCCACTCACTCTCAACTTCCAAGTAAATACAGACGATTCGACTGGCTCGTGGTCTCGTGGCACAAGTATGTGCCGTGCGGTCTAACAAACTAAAAAACGGCAATAGTTTCGCCCCCTATTTCGTGGGACTGATACATACTTGGTGAAATGTGGGTGCAAAATTGCATCTCTGCCTTCCCCTTCGGGGTATACAGGCGTGAGTTTATGTATGTACCTACAGACGATTCTTGGAGGTGCAGAAATGCACTAGGCCATATATACATACAGCCATATGAGTATTTGTGCGAGCCTGTGTATAGACGTGGGTAATCACCATCAAACAAGCCGCTCGATATCTTTATACGTGCAATAAAAATCAGCACTCCGTTATCTTCGATCTTGTATAATTTCAATAAACTTTTCGCAACATATATTAATCGTGTTAATAGGCGCGACCCTAATAAAATGCGTTAATTGACACCTCGAGAGTAATTAAGTTAGTTCATTAAAAGAAGAGTAAATAGCGCCTGAGAATTTAACAGCAATCACATGTGTTTAAACAAAGGTCTTGCAAAAACACTCGAGTTTATACGAACGATTTCTAAACGATATTAGAGTGAGTTATTGCCGGCAACTATGAGAACTAGTATGAAACCGTTGTACCTTTGTCCTTTATATCTGATTTTTGTTCACGCCTACTGCAATTATTGCTATTTAATTATAGAAAATATCGCGAAGAATTCTTTATAGCTGGGGGAACTTTACAAGAATTTGACGGCTTCCGTGACGCATAGTTACGGGTTCCCATGGCCACGGGTTTGGCTCCCGCACCGAGACAAATGTGTATTAGCACAAAAAAAATTTGCTCATTTGTTGTTTGTTGGAGTATCTTTAAACAATTTGCCGGGATAAAAAGACTGTTCCCCAGTATCTCAACTATACGTATACTTATATTGTATCTAATTTCAAAAATAAATACAACAAAATACTACATACACTCAAGCCTGTATTCCCCGAAGGATTAGGTAGAGGTGCATTTCTGCACCCACATTTCGCCAATTTGTGTTTTTGTCCTATGAATAGAGAGCAAACCTACTGCCGTCGTACACAATTCCCATCTCCATGCTGTTACTGAGAATTTCCTAATGGAAAAACCAACATCACTTTTCTCGATTTGGAAAAAAGATTTGAGCCCAGGACCTCAAGATCGCACAGCACATACTTGTGCCGCGAGACGAAGCAGTAAAAAAATACTGTAAAAGCTTTATAAAACAAATGAAGATACTGACGCAATTATAAATTAGTAATGATTATTTCTGTTCCGAGAATTCGAAGAAGGAAACTACTGCATTTAATTAATATTCCTAAGACTTAATCTACATAGTTACAGAAATATAGTGGTATTTATTCGTGATTACGTAAACAAAATACTAACAAAACCATGATTAACCGAAATACCTAGACAGCAGACAGTTTTATCACTGAAGGCCATCTCAACCAGACAATTTGAACACTTATACCGTAAGAGATCTTAAGTAAATTTAATTATCATGGATATTTGTCTTCAAATTGTTTCTGTTTTTGTTTTTTTTTTGTGTTTGTTTTTTTGGTTGAGTCAGTTTGGTGTAGGAAATGTTAATTCAGGTCATATACAAAGTATTTATTATGTGTTAGAAATGAATATTTACAAAATATCATCAAACAAACGATACAAAAACATAGTAAATTTATAAATTACTTTAATATAAATATGAAATATTACTGTAACAGTATAAATGTTAAATAACTTCACGACCGAACAAAATGTATGCATCAAATGTTAATACGGTGAACGCGCATGAATCTGATCTATTTCAACATCTCTTAATTCAGCTCCCATTTCCTCTCATAACAACATAATTATCTCGTAGGTTTCTCTCGAAACGATTCTCCGATGTGACCACATTTAGCAGCGTACAACAAAGTATCCAACACTTTTTTACTTAGGTGTGTGTGGAGTGTGGTCTGTAACCGCCGCCGCTGCCTACTGTCACAGTAGCGTGACCAAATCAAAGACACCTGCGCTTCCTCTAATGGACTCTAATGGGCCTCATCCAGGCTCTGTCTTACGCTAATACCGTGACTGATTCGAGTTATTCTCGCCCTTACACGTTTACCGCACTTACATAAAATAGGTACGTAACTGCCCATCGAGCGTCGCGAATCATCAACTTGTCATTTGTCAACCATTCTAGACCTATAGCGAGCGTGTATAGATCTAAAGTTGCTTACCCAACGTACGCGACGCGCAAACACCTCTAAATATCTAATAAAGCGTGATTGAGACGGCCGTAGTCCGTAAACATTTTTATATTCAACGATAAAAACACGACGACGATAAAACTTCGTTAGTAAGTCTGCGTGTGTACCTAATGTGTGTCGGTTGAGAGCAATTTGTGGACTTATAAGGGCACTAAAAGTCACGGAAAGAATGCGTTTCACTTCCTTTACATCAATGAAGTTCAAGTTCGCCCTATGATGAGTTTTTTATTGATTGTGATATGGTATACAAATAGTGCACGGGTCACTGCGCAGAAACCCACGCGAACCTAAATATTTGCGAAATTTACACTTTTTATACAAGTTTATAATTAATACGCTTATTTATCACATCAATAATACCATGTCAAGCGATGCATTTTACAATCGCATGTAACAGTCATTAATAAATTACAATAGCGTAAATAGCATTAAAAATGCTGATGTTTAAATTAAAATTCCAGCCAACAAAAAGCTAAAACGCGAGCACCCTGTACGGGCAACAAAAAGACAAGAATAACTTTTTAAAAATGTAATCTTGGTACGGCGCGTCGTAATTCCGTATCTAACTACAACTTTATAGTTGCCGTTATCATCGGCGTATAATGAGTTGGTAGTTCCGATGCTCGTTTTATGTCCATCAGGTATCGGCGAGGGCGTCATCCATCATCCGCGGCGACTAATCGCCTGCTACCTTGCTTCGGCTCTCTTATCCTTTTAATTCGTCCTCGACGGACCTATAACACGTCGGGCCGAGTTGTTAAGAATAATTGCTTGCGAGATACTCCGCCGGTTGATTGCAGAATTAAAATGTACGAACAAAAAGTGAGATGCATTAGTCCATGTTAAGTATGTAATACATTGTTTTATGTATGTAAGTGTATTGGAAACGTTATTGCTCCGACAATTGCTTCTTTTTTCCTCTTTTAGTGAAGCTTTTGTGAGGATAATTTTTCATGCTTCTTATACGTATACTTTAATCGACTCACGAATAAACCATAAATAACTACTTTTGCCATTGAAAATAAAGACTAATTAAGGTTTTTCCTATAAATTAAAAACGAAAGTAGCAACATCGTTAACAAAGGTAATTAATAATTGATGTCATTAAACACTGAAGGTTATTGCGTGTATCTGTAAATCATTCCTGACTTTTCAAACGAATAAAAACGCCCCACTGTATAAATAAGAAAACTAAATAATATTTTTCAGTTTTCTTGTCTCTAAAATATTTGGAATTCAACCAAAAAATATATAATTATAGGTTAGGTAGTATTAACAGGTTAACCTTTTTAATGCTTTTATGCTATTGTAAAACAATTATTTTTATACTACGAATAGCAGAATATAAAACTAGGTATATTTTTATATAGGTAGGTACCTAAAGAATTATTTTGTAATTCTTTAGTGATCGTAAAATAAACATATTAAATGCAGATTCCACAAAAAGTTATCATCAGCGACCTTATAGACGTTTGACACGCCTCAATGAAATAAACAGCTTGATTTTTAAAGTTTTAAGAATAAGAAATAAAAAAAAAACTTGATAAAAAATAGTTGCATACGTAACAATTTTATTAGTCATAGCAAAACTCTTCACATCAGTACTTTTTGGCAAAAAATTCAAATAGATTTTGCAGAAGTGCACTTTTGCCCACACCTTCCGGGATACAGGCCTTATATACATATATGCACGTCCCACTAAAGAGCACGGGCCTCCTCTACAACTGAGAGGGCTTAGTTCTTACGCCTACCTACGCTGGCCTAGTGAAGGTTAGCGAACTACACAGCAAAAAAAATTCTATAAACTTTTAGTTGTGATTGCGATGTTGTTTTTTTCACTGTTAAAGTACTTGGTAACTCACTGTAATGATGGCCTCGAGGTTTAGGCCTGAAATCAAAAATCTCAGCCGTGGGTTAAAGCCCCAGGCACATCTGAACTTTTCGAAGTTATATGTGTATTCAAAAGATCATCATGTGCCCAAATTTTCCTTGCATCTATTTAAAAATTAATATCTTTAAAGTTCATCGGTAATTGGCTAAAGAAATTGTATAAACATAAGTTCCTAGCTTTATCGAGCATTAGCTCATGAGAGACAAATCATGAGTGGCAATAGGTAAGCAATCCACTCGATCATGGGAACGGTCCGCGGCCGGTCACGCACACCGACACACTGCTACATGTAAATAGTCTCACATCTATTAAGCTACGCGACTCTACGCTTTGGGAAAATTTGGAATGTTGAAAATATTGGTTAAAAATGATAGGCATACTGAGTATGTTTATGAAAATTTGTAACTTTTTTTGGTAATTTGTTGTTTAACCCACAATGAAAATCACCTAATTGCTCAATTATTTGCATTTTAATAATAGAAATTAAATCTAATTAAACTATAATAATATTTCAGTTGCTTCATAAACTTATTTTTTACAAACATCAGTGCGTCCTTCATGTGATCTACCAACATTATTTTAAAAACAACTTATTTTGTCATTGGGTATCCACAAAGGTATAAAATCCAATCCAATCTAGTACAAACATAAAACGAATTCAAAAGGCAGCGATGAATATCTTCAGCTAGTTTACGTGAAAAACTTTCCGTGTACAACACAACTAAAAGGCTAGGGACAGAGCGCTCCATCAAAAGGGGTAGCTCGATTAAGTGTCGAGTTTTATTTGCCGCGCTCCTGGCCTGAGAGGGACGCCTGGGGAAGGGGGGGTGCAGGGAATGGGGGACGTGTGAGCCCGGCGCCGCATTAATCATTAACACAGCCTGCCTAATGACACCACCGAAATGGGCCGCTTAGAGACGCGACACCAGATTGTCGATAATACATACGTAATTGCTTATAATTATCTCGTAGTGGGTGTTAAAAATTTCTATGCACAGATAAAAAATATATCTTAGAAACGCGCTGTCCGTCACTGGTGAATCGATTGTGTAAACATGTTCTGTTAAAAGTAATTTATTTCGAATTAAATTCAGTTTGTTTTCTAATACCTATGCTTCGTGCTGTACTTTTTCTAACAGTCTTTATTACGTGACTGTACGTTAACTAAACTATTTACATGAAACATGTTTTGCAATGATTTGGATAGCGAGAAATAAACGTTTGCATTTATACTATAAAAACATATTTAGAATAGGTAATTGTCCGCATTCAATATGAAACCAAGATTTTTGAAGATAAGAGCAAATTGGCGAAGTAAGGCTTATTAGGCCATTTTCGAGGCACTCAAGACTGTCACACTATAACGTTTAAAAAAATATTAGTATTACTAGTTGAACTACACTCGAAGTGAAAATTCTATCGACTAATGTGAAACACATCACTACACCTGATATTAGATGTCGCTATTAACTCCGCAAAACGTAATTAATCGAATAAGTTTATGATTGATATAACCAGTTTGTGGGGCGCTTTAATTCACTTTCCCAATTCCTAAGGCCCCGCTCGCTTTTATACAGTTCTATCCTTTAAGGAAATTGATTGGCTCTATCGCTACGTAACTGATTTAGTAATGTTGCGATCCAATTACTGCTAAACACTCACTTTGACGAGCAGCCGGGGTAATTACATTTGTTACCGTTAATTTTATAATTTAAAACATATTTGTGGGGCGAGGATAATGGATTTCTGGGCAATTTTTATGGTACTAAATTAGAAGCTTCGTAACAAGTCTAGATGTTTTGAATTTTGTAATGTTTTTTTTTTAACATATTTTTGTTCAAAATAGTATACTATAGGAATTCCATACTATACTTACTCATGCCTCTATCTCCAGGCATAGGTAGGTTCAAATCATAGGTAATAGAAACCGAGCCGTCATAAATTTCAGATTACATGTTGCCATTAGTAATTTCCTAATGGAAAGATACAGGAACACTTTTTCGGACCCAGAAATCAAACGAAAACCCCTCGAGATTCTGCGACTTTTAACTCCTATACATATAAAAATTTCGTGTGATAGTCCAATAAAAGAAATTACATATTCGTTGATCAAAACACTCATATTAATCAAATATATTCATTTAACAGTGAGTGATCGTGTGCCCCTGATGTACTAAAAAAGTCGATGTCAACAAGGGGGTGGATAGACACGGTCGGGTGAGAAAAGAGGGGGAAATGGGGACGCAATTTGTAATATTTCACGAGCCAGTAGACGCTTATTAACTGAGCGTACAAAAAATCGACGCCACAGGAGTAAATAACATTTGGACCGTTTGTTACAATTTAATATAAGTTATATACATATATGTATGTTGAAGAAATTAACTATATTTAGGACGTTTTTTCCGTGATAAATCAATCGTAATCCTGACTTATCATCATCATCATCATCAGCCCATATACGTCCCACTGCTGGGCACGAGCCTCCTCTACAATTTAGAGGATTTAGGCCTTAGTCCACCACGCTGGCCTAGTGTGGGTTGGCGGACTACACAC
Source organism: Hemaris fuciformis (assembly GCA_907164795.1). Lineage (NCBI taxonomy): Eukaryota > Metazoa > Arthropoda > Insecta > Lepidoptera > Sphingidae > Hemaris > Hemaris fuciformis. The sequence goes on from OU015434.1 coordinate 6,119,877, forward strand.
CTAAGAAATTCCTAAGAACGTTTAGTTGTGCAGGTTTCATCACGATGTTTTCCTTCACCATAAAAGTATGTGATAATTCATTGTGATTACACACATAACTACGAAAAGTCAGAGGTGTGTGCCTGGGCTTTGAACCTGCGACCGTCGAGATTCTCGACCGCGTGCCTAAACCTCGAGGCCATCACGAATCCTGACTTATACATAGCTTATTATAGCTTATTTATATTTAGCTCCGTTTTGCTAGTAGTTTTAAGTCCTACATATTTGAAGCCGGTCTATTTGCAGTTTTTGGCCAGTTTAAAACTTCACTTAGATAGAATAAATAGAAAAGATCTGAAGCTGCAATCATTTTCAAATACTACCGTGTCGAGCTCGATAGCCAAATATAGGCATGCCCCACAAGACATACGAGTAAGAACAACTTGCTACTTAAGACACTATTCATATTCAGGACGATAAACCAAACTTCTCTTGTATGTAGGTACATACATATATTAAAATTTCCTTACATTGTTATCTTGTTAGAAATAAATAGGTACGAGATATAACTATGAGTAAAAGCGATAAAAATAAACTCATAACTTACGAATCGCTGAAAATGTTGACGAGAGCTGACTAATGCGAAAAACGTATCTAGTCAGAGGCTAAAGCACGGGCGGAAAATATCCGGCGCGCACCGGCCGGCCTTCTGTGCCTTTACATCGCCATTTTTAATCCGGTTTACCTACTTATAATGCTGTATAATTTGTAGCAACACAAATTATTCGCAAATCTCATTGAAATAACTTATATGTTTATTCTATTATTATTTTTTTCTTTTCATCTCCTGTCACAATTTGTTATGTATAAATGCATGTCTAGGTTTATGCATTCTTAGGTGTGTAGTCCGCCAACCCGCACTAGGCCAGCATGATGGACTAAGGCCTAAACCCTCTCAGTTGTAGAGGAGGCCTTTGCCCAGCAGTGGGACGTATAAGGGCTGATGATGAAAATGCACGCCTATAATTTAAGTAATTACATTGTATTTTATTTTTAAGAATACGTTTAAATCTATTTCCGTATGCAATTATTTTGTTGGTTTGCTACTTTAATAAAATACAATATTAATATGGCTGTCTTGTTTTCTCATAGCATAAGTGTGTGCCATGTAATGTCGAGGTCTTGAATTCTATTCTAAGGTCGCTTAAAGTGTTGTTGAGTTTTTCCGTTACGAAATTCTCAGTACTGCAATGTGCACAGTCGACGCACAACTATACAGGTCTGATGCTGATTTGACTCCATATCCATATTATCGATATACATATATGTATGTATCAGTGGCGGTACTATCATAGAAGCCCAAAAGCGTTACACGTTAATTGTGTAATGTCTAGTTTACAATTGTTTATTGTGGGGTCAGGATATTCTCATTTACATGTCAAATTGCTTCTGTTTAATAAAGATTTAATTGAAAGGTTATTGTTCGGATTTTTTTAAGGCAAGCAGGGCTTTTGGGCTTCTATGGAAGTACCGCCACTGGTATGTATGTATATACCAAAATACTTACCGCCCACTGCTGTTGCAAGACTTGACAACGTAATTTAAGATTAGGTAATACATAATGAAAGACTTAAATACCAGTCACAGTCTTGAAGAGTACTTTTAGATCCGAATTTTACCTCACGATGTTTTGTTTACACTTTAAAATGAAATAACATAGGCCTTTTAAACCATTATCTAAATGAAAAACAAAACTAGAGTATTTTAAAGTACTCTCTTATATTCTTGGAAGAACATTGTTAAGTCCCCAATTGATGCTACCATTACAAAAACTTAAAAATCCTACATTACCTTTAACTCGATGAAAACAACACAACCTTTAATAGAACTCAATATAAACATCTATAGCGGAGAAAACGCCCTGCCTATTAAAGCCGCTGTAGGTAAAACGAAACGTTTAAACTATACGTAGAGACATTAGCATCTTTTTATTTGGACAAGATTCTACTTCACACCATTACATAATTATTACCTTTAAATCTATTGCGTTAAGGTTCACATCAGTCCAACATGATTGTAAGTTACTTTGTCATATGGCAGCGCACAGGGCGGGCCGCCCAAACGTTTAGCGAGCGTTTAACTAAAGGCCCGAGGTGAGGACACACCCACGAGGGTGAAGTCTACATCCAATCTTATATAAAACCTCATGAAAACGAATACCTACAGTTTATTCGAGCTCCCTTTATGAATAGGCGAAGGAAAGTAACTTAAAGGTATATTATTCAACCCAAGAGTTTATTCAGCATTAAATAGCATATTAATTGTCGAATATGTGTGTATATTTTCATTAATCCTAAGTATATTTACGCGCCTACGCTTTTCATCTCTGCACTACCTCAGATTCGAATGGTAGAGAATGCATCAAGCATAAGTCTACCTTTACATACTCTATAAAAGTCGTGTTTAATTACAAGTATGATTTTTAAGTCATAAATATACCCAACGCATATAGCACTAAATCCACGTTACAATAGTAGTCGTATGTCGTGCGACCAAAAACTACGAGAGACTTTTCGGTCGTATACAACGCAAGATGAAATAAATATGTATTTGTGAATCGCACGAAGTTTTTTTTTCTAAATATCAGGATTGAACCTAATTTAAAGATAAATCAGACACACCAAAATAAATTAAAAAGACTAATGTAAAAGATTAAAATACACTGTGTGTTTCATTTTAAGATTAAAAGACATCTTATGGCTTAAAAAGTCTTTTACGTCATTCATACTCTTCATCCTCACAATAGTCGTAGCAATACATGCCAGACTGCAATTCATTATGTAGCAATCTATCTGCGTGGTTATACATCTGTATGTCCCACTCCCACATCTGTATGTGGACTACGCCTCATAATATTATACATGAAATGATTTTAATCCCTAGTCCAATTTATTGTTAAATTTCAGATTCCTACAAGATTTCTTGTGGAAAACTGTTAAATTCACACAAACAATTCACTCTCTATGTTTTTCCTTAATTGTTTATGCACAATGATTGCTAAATACCGACACATCTTCTATTAATCATATGAATGTGCTTTGAGTTCAAACAAGAAACGTGCTATCGCTCACTAAAATACACATATACGAAAAGAAATGAGCGCTTGAATATAAAATGGCACTTGTGAAACGTACGAAGGTGGTGTAACTCGTTGCTCATTACATAGATACATTAGCAAATAAAAAGTACGTTAGTTGAGATTCCGCGTTTGCTCCGTAAAAGAGCACCACTTGCTCTGGTTCCAATTTAAAATGTCATTTATTTCTGCGAATATAGCCGAGTCTGTGCGCCGAGGGTGCGCGCTCGTAATACTCAATGTAACCATTAAAAAGTGTGAAAATATATTTTTACGTCCCTTATATTGCCAGCACAGTTAGTCGATGAAATGAATATCTGCGAGCTGATGTAGCTATATTATAACGATTCAGTAAACAAGTCTTTTTATCCTGTATGAAAAATATATCATAAAAACAATATATTACAATAAGTGATAATAATAATAAGTGATGATACTATTGCAACTGGTGAAGATACCGTTTTAAAGAATTTTAATTAATGGGATTTAGTTCACATACTTTTATTTCTTTTTTATAGTAGGTACTTTAGAAAAAATACTTTAGCAGACCTGTAAATATGTACTTTTTTAACCCTGATTAAATATTCATTTATCCAAGTAAAATAATTTTAAGAGAGAATATTATAACTTAATATTCCACTATTTAATCTGTATATTTGCCTAGTAATGAAGCAATAAATAAAAATTAAATCCCTTACTACAATACACAAGCTCTACGATCTCTCCTCTTCACCTCCGATTAACCTCAAGATATTAACACATACATACATTCACGCCCCTATTTCCCGGAGGGGTAGGCAGAGTTGCATTTCTGCACCCACATTTCGCCAATTTTATTTTCATCCCTCTGAATGAGAGGCGAGCCTATTGCCGTTTTTCGGGCACAATTCTGCTACCTACTGAGAATTTCCTAACGCAAAAATCAAATGCCACTTTCGCCACTTGAACCAGGGACCTTTAGATTGCAAGGTACATATTGTGCCGCGAGCGATAAGCTTCCTTATATGTAATATGTCATCATCATCATCAGCCCAAATACGTCCCACTGCTGGGCACGGGCCTCCTCTACAACTGAGAGGGTTTAGGCCTTAGTCCACCACGCTGGCCTAGTACGAGTTGGCGGACTACACACCTAAGAAATTCCTAAGAACTTTTAGGTGTGCAGGTTTTATCACGATGTTTTCCTTCACCGTTAAAGCAAGTGATAATTCATTGTGAATACACACATAACTTCGAAAAGTCAGAGGTGTGTGCCTGGGGTTTGAACCTGCGACCGCCGAAATTCTCGACCGCGCGCCTAAACCTCGAGGCCATCACTGCTTAATATGTACATATATGGAAATAAGCCATATAATAATTGGAAACTTATACCTAATCCCGAAATCGATACGAAATCATTTGCAAAAGTATTAATATACCGACGGCCTCGTGGTCACAAACTATCAAATAAATCATATGAATATATTCACTCGTTTGTGTTTATTAAGGAGTGCAAGTATCAAGACTAACTAATCAGCGTACAGAGGGGTGGCGTAGCGGGTAACGGAGGCGCGTTTGATATGTTAATTCCTATAATTCCTACCTTTTCGCTGCTTTTACAAATTGTCGCGATGTGCTCTCCCTATTAATATATATTTGCTTTATAGATTCTATAAATATTCCTTATTATTGATTTCATGCGTACATATGTAGAAGATTTCGAATAAATTAAATTAAAAATGAGCAAGCGTTAAAGTAGTTTTACAATCTGGAAATTACTTACCAATTATGCAATAATTTGGTAGTTATATGTAAAAAAGAAAAAATATACGAAAAACTGATTTTGGTAACGGCATAACTTTTCTCTGATATACATACATTACATATATGTATACGTACGTACACATTTTACCAGTAATGTGCATGGTATCCGGGTTTTACCAGGTACATTTCAATACTCCATACTAATTCTGAAATTTCCTGTACAAAAAAAAATACACTTATTCTAGCGCAGGTATAGAAACCGGTACCTCTTGATAGCGTGCGCCAATCTTGGCAAGAGATCTACAAAGGTGCCATTTACAATTGACATACACAGAAATAAAAAAATATAAAGTATACCTACAAGTATCAAAACCTTTAACAGAGAACATCGCCGAGTTCGGTTCGACGATAAAGTAATATAGTTAATTTGCGACAGTTCTCGCGATACAATAATCTAATTTTAATATTTAAAAGTGACAACATTAAACCCACGCTCGCACTTCTCTGCTTCTATGTTTTGAATGCAAAATGAGAGCAGGAAAAGCGCGAAAAGGCGGCCATGTTGCTTTTAGCACCCTTTAATGGAAAATATTCGAGTATAAAGTGGTACGGACTCATTAATGTGTAAATGAAGAGAATTGATATTTTAAAAACTCTTTATAGATGCTTTGCGATGACGAGTGATCCGAAAAGTGTGACTGAATTTTTAAAAGGTCCGAGCTTGGTTCATAAAAGTGTGAAATATTTTATGAACCTACAAATATTTCAAGAATAAACAACGTGCGATAACAGTAAAAAGGCTACTAATTTTAGTGTAAGACAGGGAAATATGTTAGCTTTAAAACAATGAGAATTTTTAATTAATAATCACCAATGTTATGGTGTCAACATTAGCAGTAACAATAAAGCATAGAGAAAAAACTACCTGATTACTTAATTCGTTTCTACTGAAAATATTACAATCCGACCGTTGCCAGAATTAAATAATGCAGGAAGGTATCTTCAAAAGCCCATATAAAATCAGTCTACACACATTCTTTTTATCATTGTTTTTTTTTCTGATTATATAATACGTTTACTTAACAAGATTTTTAAAAATGCCTGCATAATTAGATGCACTATTCACAGTTATATGTACAGTTTAATTATGTTATCAGTATCTGAACAAAAAATCACTTACGGGCTCTGTTCCGAAACATTAATTACAATCACGGCAACAATAAAATAATAAACTCGTAAAACATAACAAGAAAACTATGTTATGTTGAGAACATCTTCAAAGCAAAATAAGACTTGAAGTTCGTGTTACAAATACCCAATTAGCAAGCATACAGTTCAGTTTATGCCGGCGTTTAAATTCGTTAGGAGCGGGCAATGTCGGATTCGTTCGTATTCACCATAGAGTATATAAGAAAGATGCGACAGTTCTCGCATGTAACGACATACTGTAATATTAATATGTATCTTTCTTCATATAAATTTACAAATATTATGCTCTTTCAAATACTATAATAATGTCTAGGATTGTGTGTGTCATCTGTGAGTACAGATGACGTTAAATTTACTGAACAAAAACTAAACTTGAATAATTAAGCACAGCTTAAATTTATACTTATCGTTTAAAGTCTCCGGAGGATAATTACATGAATCAAATTTTATAAAATCATTCTCAGGAATGGTTAATGGGCAAAAGTTATAATTTTTGGGGTTATCGTTTCTCACCATTACACTGCCCTTCAAACACCAGCGCGGTTCCTGTACCGCGACAGCTTATTATAAAACAAAACATATTTGTCGTACTACAAATAATCCAAGAAGCTAAATATCGTATTGCACGTTTTACTTCAATGATATTATATTATGATGACAATAAATTATTCATTTATAGGCTATTTTGCACTATAGGTAAAGGACCTTAAAACCGAACATGCGTATAAAAATCATAACAATTATTGTACTTTATTAGTGAACATAAAACGTACAATTTTGTTATTACATTATATTGAAAAAGGCGCCAACAGTATATTGTTTTAGATCAGTTCTGTATAATATTTCGCCTCTAAGTCCTGCCATCAATCACGTATGTGAGCTGCGTAGCTTGCTAAATGGATCTCCATTTTAACTCCTGAAACAAGCCGGTTGAGGCTTTCAGTCGGATCTCGGCATTTGCATGATTGGCATTACGCTGATTACACCGCCCCCCGCGCCCCTGACCCCGCCCAAGCGTCGTCTTTTGCCCCGCAAAATTTCTCACTCGTACCAACTTCAAAAAGTAACATAAATGTATGCAAATTGACGTTTTAGCGAACGAAATATACAGATTAGAGCCACCATGGAAATAGTATGTTTTTAGATAAAGTATCCATTTAATACATGTTATTTTAATCCTTCGATTTGCGGCATGTACCACTTCTTACTCTGATATCACATTTTTTATACTAAAATATAAGAGATGTTAATTATTATTTACTTATTGTATACAACGTTTACTAATATCTTGGTCGTTTTTGATTGTTCTTTTTGTCTAATTTAGAACATTTTAATGTAAAATTATTTAAATTAGGAGTCTTAGGTTGCTACACACAGCACGAGCCGTGTGTCTTAATGCGGGTTCAGGTTAAGATTTGTAACTGAAAGTATATTCTTCTTATTCACTTAGATTAAATATTTTTGCACCTATATATACTCTGCAGTATCTGTTCCCTAATAGTTTTCCTAAACATCGCAAACGCGAACATTCCAATGTAACAAGTAACAAGGTGTTTGAGGTATTTAACCGTGGGCTGTCCCCTCCCACTACAGTCGCCCCGAACGCTGAAAGTGCTCTAGAAAGTGTCGTTTATGTACTCAAAGCATATGCAAATGGATGTTTTAAAATTTTAGGGAGCGAACGCCACTTTAGTCCCTCAAGCACTTGCGAATATCAAAATGTAAATTTACCCTTTTATGTTTACAAATCTTGTAAATGAAAGCGTTCGTTTTATTGACTTTGGAAGCGACATTGGCGGGATATTTTCCACTTTAAAGCCAGCGAGATATATTTTTTTAAGCTTATGTACTGTTTTTACAAACTATGTACATATAATACGTACCTATACCTGTATGCAATAATAAGTGAAATCTCTGTTATAATCTCAAATATCAATATTTTGTTCAAAAATATTAAAAGATTAGCAGCTCCGCTACACTTAATTAATCTTAATTTAAGCTTTTAGTTTTGCTCTACAAAACTGTTTTAGGAGTGATAATATTTGCATGGATTTCTAACCAGTTTGCAAACAATTCCATAAATTAATAATATACAAAAACATTTTTTTATTAACTAGGTACCTACTACTTCTGGGTTGTCTGGAAGAGATCGCCAATAGCGATAAGACCGCCCTTTGTGGTAGGTACACATACGATATAAGAATTTTGTTTTATTTTATTTCTGTTCTTGTGGTGTCCAATGAAGCATAATAAATAAAAATAAATAAATAAGGCGTCTTTTTTTGGACGGAGACACCGAATAAACTTGAACTGCCATACAAACAATTTCTCATCAAGGGAGTTTGATTCGCCAGAGGCACATTTGTGCAATAACGTGTTAAATAACATGATTATGTTTTGTCAATCTCCGTTTACTGTCGGTAAGGTGAGAAGTAGGAATAGGAAGATGGTGTCGGTTCGGTGCGCGCGCGCCGATCTCGCGCTCTCAGCTGATCGGGTTACAACACTCTGTACCCGGCGCAACTGTTTTACTAGATCAACGTCTTTTACTCTATAAGTTATTTCAACAACTTAACCAAGAAATCTGCACAGACCATGTCAAACTGTCCTGTGTAGGCTTTTTTACTGATGCAAATAAACACACAAAAATATCTGTATCCCAGAGTGTCGAAGGGGTAGGCAGAGGTGCATCTGTGAATTCATTTTTCCATCGGTGTTTTTAAAATTTCCAAACAACGAGCTAAATAATGAAAAAACTCAATTATATTTTTCATTCAATTTGCTCAACTCTCACTCAATCAGACGCCGCACTAGTATTTTGTTAAATTATGGTTTTCCTTAATGTATATCTTAAAATAAAGCAAAATATGCACTAATTTAAGCAGTAATGTTACATGGTAAAAAACTGAGTAATAATTAAACACATCAGAACTATTAATCTTTGAACAATAAATGTTTAATGCAATATTTTCAAATTATGTTGATTGCGATAGACAATGAATAAAAATGTAATTAACGCGGCTCATAAAGTCAGCTTTATCAACGGCTATTAAAACACGATAAAATATTTCTCATTATACGATAGGTAAAGGGGAACAAAAAGTTATTCCTATCATAAATAAGTTCATACTCACACCTGTATTCGACAATGATTTAATTTAATTTAAAATGATTTAATTCCTTTTTTTGTCCTTTACCAGGAACATTTCTGAAGTGCATGGTACTTCTTAAAAACACTAAAAAGGAAAAACCTAATAAAACTGCCTGACTCGAGAAAATAACCATCCTGGTCGGAACATTTTTTTTAAGTTTTTTGATAAGAAATATGTGAATAAGTGAAATTTCTACTCTCAAAAGGTATCGGCGACAACCCGCGAAACCATTTCTTTCTATTTACTTATATCATCTATGAACCGATTATAAAAAAAATTAATTAGTATTGAATTAAATAACACTACCACGAGTATGCATTAATCTTAACTTAATCTGAAAATATTTTCTGTAGAATAATCGCTATGTATGTGGGGGTACGCAAATGTCTTACAACCATCGAAATAGGTCTCCGGCAATCTCACAAAATGATCTCACGAAACGACAACATGCTTGCTTCAGATAGGTAAGTTTTCTATGATACAGTGACCCATTCATATCGCAGTCCTTCTAACTACGGCGTGACTCTAACACGTCTAAACAAATTAAAATACAGGTTCTATTTAAACGAAATCTTTAATATGCAATCTACAGCAAACAATATGAGAATTAGATCAGAAGAATAAGATTAAAATTAGATTCAGTAGCTTAAATATCAAGATCGTACACCGCAATACGCCCACGATAATAAAAACTCGATCCGAGCCCTGTTAAATTAGGCAAATACCTTTATATCAAAACTGTGATCAAATCGATCTTCCGAAACATTTCGGTGTCGGATGTCGAGGCACCGAGGTGTTGGTTACAGAATGTCACATTTTTCGTTCGTTTAAACTCGTCGCCGGCCAGCGAGACGCAAATCGCGCGTTACGCCCCATGCCCATATGTGGCGACACAATCCGATACTCGGCTCACGTTACCATTACAATTATCGAGAAATTAGGATTTAGCTCTCCCATGATACCCAGACAGTAACCTAAAACTATTGAATCAGATTACCGGCAATTGGAAAATCAACCATTCATTTTGTTACATGTGTATAAGGTTGCTGCTACAGAGCGGTTTGCTCACACCACACTAGAGCTACTTCTATATCTTGTGAAATAAAAAATATCTACTTTGCAGCAGTTTCACACTGTGAGGTCGAAAATAAACAATAATTACTTAATGTTTGCTTTTTGATTTAGTGTTTTGTGTCATGAATCATCATTATCAGATTGATTAGGTATATGCTGAACATAAGCCTTCATAAGATTGTTTCGTTTCATACCAAAATATCTGAAACTTAAACGATTTCAAACTTTCATAAATTAACACAGTCAACGATGAAACATAGTATAGACTTGGTTCAATAACAGAACTGGTGTCACTGACATCATTTGTTTAACCAAAACTGACTTATAAATCAAATCATGGGCCTCTGGTTTAATAGTCACCTTTAAAGAACTGCCCCGAAAGCAGTACTTATAAAACAAACATTTGATAAAAGTTTCAAACCAAAAAAATAATATTACACAATCATTTTTTCCGAATCCACACTTAAGCTAAATTTTTTTTGTGATGAAACAACGAGAGTGAAGAGGACCCACTAACACTCATATTTGTTGATTACAACTTATCTCGAAGCGACGATCGAACGGGGACCCGCGTAACACAGCCTAATCAGTAACTAACAGGCTGTCAACAGAGAAGCGTGACAAAAAGCCTTACAAAAATATAAATCAAGTATCTATAACAGATAAAAAAACATCGGACACGCAATACAGGCATTCCCTGTGACCACAGCACACGTCCCTTCCTATACGCCGGGACTACATCAGCGCTCAAGCCAAGTCAATGATTTGAGAACCAGTGGCTGGCACGCATACAATACTCCAGATCATGTTCACATACCCTATTAAACACTGATAGGCATCTGCGTGGATTGAGTGTTGACCGCGGGATTAATATCTACTTGTTACTGCATTGACGATTTGTTACATTGACTGTAGCGGGAATAAATAATACAAAACTACTAGATAGCTTTATAGAAGACTGGCTACTACGACAATAGTAGTGACCTAACTCATAGTAACGAGAGTAAATGTGACTGCTTAGTTAACAATAAATAAGAATTTATAGTTTTTCCGGTATTAATGTATTAAACATTTGATGAATTCATTTTCATTATAATTTTGTTTGTCTTTCGTAAAAAATCAAAGGGTATCTTTGATTTTACCATTTACAACTCCCCAAATAAATTCAATTTTTATATCTCCACCAGATATGACGTGAGCTCAAAAACCAATGACCAAATAAAATGTATGTCATAGATTTTTAAATGTTTGGGTTTTGAATAGAGACAAGTATTGTAGGAAGTCCTCTGTTATTTTATTGTTATTAGTCATTTTACCTGTTATTTAACGTCCTTCTGCTACGAAAGGTTGGTGCCATCTTGCATTAATTTTTAAACATGTACAAATTATTGTGTAATCTGACTGCGTTATGGCTACACAATCTTTCAAAATTATTTTTTCCCTTAAAACCTTCCGAATATTCACAAATTCTCTCTCCAAAATGCAAATATTTTTCATCGACAAATACGACACTAGAATTAATGTTCTCAGTTAAGAGCATTCTATATTTATCACAAACATGAATATTGCAGTATCGGACACAAACCACAAATGCATTTGAAATCATATACTTCAATGAGCCACGAATCTCCTGGAAGTAATTTTATGCGCTCAATATGTTCAATGGCTGGCCATTTATTGCGTTATAATTTCAACTACAATTTATTGGTAACGTGTTATACTCTATAGGAACTCAAATGGGATCTCGAAATTTCGGCTGTGGATACAAAGTTAGGGGAACTCTAACTTATTGGCTTTACTTGTGAATTCTTTTGTTCTGGTGTAAATACTTTCATAAACATTTACAATCACGCTAATTGTGTTTCAAGTCCAATCAAACAAACCAAATATCAGGATACCTGGCCCGGAAATCAAACTCGAGACACACCGCACAGCAAATACATACTTATACGCGAGAACACGAGGCAATTTTGACCATCAGATCAATTTTTTTATAAAGCCACTGTGAATCAGAGAAAATAAACATAAAGCAGATTTACTAGGTTTCTGCAAGTGAGGTTGCCAGAGGCCCAATTAGCTTGACATATGAAAGCGACCCTCGAGGATTAGACGCGCGCTCGAAGATTAATCCCACGGTTTTTGAGTACAAAGTTTGTTTACTGTTTGTTGGTCGCGGATACAAATTCCAGTCACACCTTTGGCTTCTTGAAGATATGTGTATATTTGCAAAGGATTATCGCGCACTAAAAATCCTGCACAAGAATATTATAAGTATTTTGTTGTCAGTTAAAAGCCCTATATCTAGATTATAAAATTAAATCGAGAGGTAGTAAGAAAAAAGAATGACAGCCGAGATGTAATACTAACTTAACATAGACCAACCCGCAGTAGGTCAGAGTGGTTGACTAAGACGTAAACTCACTCAGTTGTAGAGGGAGCCAGCGTATATGGGCTTAAATAAGGGTGACAAACAACGTTATTTGTAAATCTCCCCAAAGTAAGTGTAGGAAGTGGGTCGCGATCCGGAAATCAACAGTACCTAAACAGTTTATCAGATTTTCACCCGAAAAAGGTATGACAATGCTGTAATGCGTACCTATCGACCAAAGTTAAAATGTAATATTTAATAATGTTCAAAAACTGGGATTTTACGTTGCTTACATCCTTCTAATTGTAAGAATCACAATGTTTGTTCCTTTTCGTCTGTCCAACATTAGAAAAAACATATCTTAAATATTAGTAATAACTAAAAATGACACAATCAGTATGTTTTGCCAATGCTATGGACTAATAAAGAAATAACCAAAATATAATTTACGTAATCGGAAATTCTAAACCCGAGACTATACATTCACAAATGCAGTTGCAACATAATATTTTTCACACACGGTACATAGAGTGCGTGTGCTTGTGTGCTTGTCTGTCTGCGTGTGTGTCGATGTGTGTGGTCGGTTGCGGTTACCGCGGCTCTCTTGGTAAACGGACGTAATCTCGACTAAACACTGATCAACTGCTGTTTCAACTACTTGGCTTCACGGTTGTACCAGAACACGCGCGATAGGTCGCGATTCGATTATTTTTTGATATAGTTAAAAATTGTATGCATATTTATTTTTTACAAAAACTTCCTGAATTTATTGAGGCCATGAAATTATAAGTAAAAAAATGTTTTTACAAATCTATATGCGATTGAGGAAAGCGAAGGAGATACACTAAAAGCAATACAAAAGTTCCGTTTCAACCCCTCATGAGAATTTTAGATATACAGTACCTATACACGAAATAATTTAATTGTTGCTCTAATGTAAAGTGCTAAGAAAGTGTTCAATAATGTCACATAACGCTAAAGTAAATGAAAAGCCATCTGCAATAAGTCGCTCTGAAATCTTATTACGATTATTACTGAATGCGAAAAATGTATGTGATACCACCAGTTGTTAAATGTATGAAAAACTAAATATGATAATATTTCTATAAATAAGTTCTTATTGTCGTTAGTAAAGCTACATTAACTGGGCAATGGTAAAACGATATGTTCAAGTTAAACTATTGGTTAATGTATCGGTGACGGGTAAGACGAGACGTCATGCGGCTACCAACTCGCACGCACACACACACAGTATTGTAATTTATTCAATGTATTATGTACAAGACGCAAATAGTCTATAATTATCACTGTGATCAATTATTGTAACAAACCTAATGTAGGGTTTCATTGTACAGGTTTTAAATTGAAGATACCGCCATCTTTTGCCACTACTTGCGAACTGAATATTCAATTAAGAACTTTTAGTTTTGTTACTTTAGATATATATATAATGTGGTTTAAAATTTCTTGTGAATACAGTATTTTTAACCAATAAATCCATAAACAATTGTTGCTTATTTAAATTACAAGCAGTGTATTGCGATTAAAGGAAAGGGTTAACTGACTTGAAGAGAGCATGATCATCCCTGATGCTTATCAGATATCAGATTTTGGATCGCGATACTCGTTCTCATGACACTTCGGTGAGTTTAACTCGTGCGTGTGTGCGTAAGTCATTATCAAGGCGATTACAAAAATTATATCAACAACAGCCTGCGACAATTACGCTCATCGAATGAATCACAATAATAATTTTACTGTCTCTGCGATACAAGCCATGCTTATTGCAGGGTCCGTAGGATAATCTAATATCGATGTTTGTGTATAACTGTTTAAATAAATAAAATAAATAAATGCTTCGCGTTACCTGTAAAACAATCTTAGGTAATGAACATTGCCCTTTGCGTAACGATCCCGGGAATCGATTCCCGTTATTGGCTTTTCCGATTAGGAGTTTTCAACAGCAACACAAAGTCTGAAAAAGTGTTTATCGACACTTAATCTTTACTAGCAAAACGGGTGTACTTACCCCATCTGGTATACAAGTAAAGAGTATACGTAAATATGCGTTATAGTTTTCCGCGAAGGCATAAGTTGCTTGTATTTTGTACCGGTGCGAACGCGCCACCGCAGACTCCGCTCAGCTGACACTGACGGGTCGGGTTACCATCCCAGGTGAAATCGCTCTATAACACCACCTTTACATTTCTATCTCGTTAACTTTCTAGTATTCTTCTAATACATCACTTAGCATTTACTCCTGACACCTATTTTCTCTCTGATTAGTTTCGTTGCGGGCTAAAAACAAGATTAAATTCCACTTAATGTCCGTACTCCGTTACACTATATATAATTCACTTGTCATTCATTCACACATATTGACTATTTAGTAGAAAACTGGGGCACTGCCACTAAAAGTAATCTAAGATCATTACAAATTGTTCAAAACAAACTCATAAAAATACTTTTTCATTATGATTTCTTAACATCATCTCAAAAAAAATTATAAGGAAACAAAGATATTGGATATCGAACAGTCGTATATTTATAACACGTGCACATTAATAAGAAAAATATTCAATAACGAAATATATACACCACTATGTTTTATAAAAAAAAAAAAAAAACAAACAAAAAATTAAACTCCGAAACACAAACGACTTAAAATTGAATTGTCCGCGAACAAACTACGGCAAAAAATGTATCATGTATGAAGGGGCGCAATATTATAATAAATTACCAAACAATATAAAACAAGCTAAATCTACTACAGTATTTAAAAAATTACTCAAAATATATCTCTTAAAAAAATAAACTTAACTACGCTTAGTGAATTGAGGCACCGCGCTCACGGGTCCGATGCCTCATCCAGTTGCCCGTAATGCTGCGAATATGGTTTTTGCTGTTTGGATTGTGTTCGTCAAAAAATGTTTTAGAACTACCCTATTTATTTATTAGCGATAAACGTCTGAATTGATATTTTTTGTAATTAGTGATATTTCTCATGTAAGTGAATATCATGTTCTTTATGAGAAATAAACATCTTAAACCATAAACCATAAGTCGCTAAGATTCAATCCATCAATGCACCATATACTATGAAAGAGTTTTTCTAGATCACATAAACATTTGATTATTCAGATTCAAATACATTGCGCTACCAGATTGTCGCGACAAATATTAGAAAGTTTTTTTTGGCCGTGTAGTCCACCAACCAGGCCAGCGTGGTGGACTAAAGCCTAAAACCCATTCAGTTGTAGAGAAGCCTCGCCAGCAATGGGACCCATATGGGCTGATGATGACCAACCTTTTATAAGAATCTTTAATTAATGATTAGCGTTCAAAATTAATATTACGCTGCTATAAATGCTTGACGAGAGAATGCAGAGAAAAAATGGGAAAGCGATAGCTAACACTAAATATGTCCTGGCACGCGAGCAAAGCCCTAAAGCCCTATGTCAAATGTTAATAACTAGTGTACGGCAGTGCAAATAGCAATCTACGTGGCTAATGTGCGCTAACAAAGTACTTACGTCCAGTGATGAACTGTTAACAGCAGTCACAATATCCGTTTTTCTAATACGTTCGCCCCTCATAACGCGTTCAGCGTCCGCTTTACTAGAGAATCGCCGTTAACACTCATGAATAGTAACAAGTTGTAGTTAATAGTGTGTTTTTGCTATCTGCACTATGATTATTTCTTGTGAAACGGTTGTTTCTTGCTATTATTCAGTGTTATACAAAGTGATTGCTCTAAGCTATTTAGTTTTTTCACTCGGGGCTCCGTTTCCACGTCATTAGTCGCGACGTACGTTTGTATACGATACGAGTGGCGTTCACTAATGCCTCTCCTGCCTATCTAGTGTCTGCTCATCAATATGCAAATTACGCTTTTATACTTTACGAACTAAATATGTCTTTCCATAACTAATATTTGAGAGTGTGGAGGAGTTGTTTATAGATCAGGATGGGAAAAAGAGTTTGTTTCGATCGCTGCACTGAAAAATAATTTAATTCAAATATTTTTTTCGGGATTTAATATTTTTAACACCGAAAAACATCTAATATTTGATACCTAATGTAATATATGGGTATCTTTAAATTGTGTTGGGAAATATGTTTTGATTGTAATTTATACAATAGCGAGAGGATTTGTTTTTGCCTAGCCAAATATGGTCAGTTGTTTGATAAAGAAGAAATGAATTAATTTATTTTTTCGTATGACAAGTGTGATAAGTGTGTATGTGATGAAAAAACATTGGTTTTAAATATTGTAGAAACGAACAAATCTAACTAATTGTTTCTTTTACCCAAAACCCAATAATCGCGTCTAACTACGACTTTGCACGGATTCCACATTTTAATATACATTTACTCGTCTACAAATAGACACGTTTAATATACATTTGTTCGTCTATAAATAGACACACTATACCGATTTTAATCAATACTACTTTAACTTCAAATTAAAAGGTATATCGGTGAGAATTAGGTTATGGAAATTAAAAAAAAAAGTTTAATATCCAGTAGTATACATTACTGAAGTAAACGACTAAATCAATCACGAACTTAAGATAGAATTGAGAGATACGATCATTGAGATGTGATAATATATTCGTAGAACTATCAATTACCTCAATTAAATCAATGACAGTTCTTCGCGTTTCTTGAGATGCGATAAATGTTGCGATAAATGAAAAATTCATGATGGCTACGTCAACTTTACTAAATAACTATGTATAGGTATTACAACATACAACGTAGGTTGATAGATAGGGCATTACATAACACAAAAAAATATTTTTGTTTTTTGCTATTGTTGATGCAGTTGGTAAATAGATATTGGTAGATTATGCAAGGTAGAGATCCTTACAAAAACCTACAATTCTGAATTATAAACTACTCGCCGACCTAAGAGAATAAAGTTTTACTAACTGTAATACATAAAAGAATTATGTAATGGAATAAATGTGTACACATGATTAATTAAACAATCATTGCGTCGATGAGGAAGCGCACAAAACATTTTTGTTTAGAAAACGGAGCAGATACTTACTCCAATTCACACATAATAATCCGCTCAAAAATGTTACTTTGCTAAAGACGTAACAATTATAAATGATACATTTTCTCATTGAATTATATTTAATGTAGTGAATGGCGTTTCCCGGTTTTGAACAATAACAATAATCAGATGACAACATCTCTTTGTAAAATGACACTGCGCTTTTTGTGCGGTGCCCATGAATAAGTATATAACGCAGTAAAAATAAGTTACATACTTATATCTAGAGAGTTGCACCAGCCTACTTTATAGCTTTAGCGGTATATTCAATATTTGTAATTAATTTACCAATTCTATCCGCTAAATTGTATACCTGTATAGTTATACGTTACACTGTTTAGTAGGTACCTACTTATTTTTGCATAAAACGTCGATAAAGTAAAATAGCTTCACTTTATTTTTTTAAATATATAAATATGGGAATTATTTAAAACTTTATAGATATTTATGGTAATGTTTATGAGGTATTAAATAATGACTGTGTATTTGTAAAAAGATCGATGCTATTCCGAGGTTTGGATAGTAGAAATGGTTGATAGATCTTTTTTTCTCATAAATAAAAGATTAACAAATACCATTAGAGTATAGAGAAAATAAGAATATAAAACATATTGATTAATAAAAGTTTTACAAATTATTTAAGCATTTTTTTCGACATTTTGTATCTTTGACACACTATGAATATTAATAACATAACAGCTCTTCTCAAAAGAAATGTAGTCCCACATATAAAGTGAACTCGAAGTTTCTAAAATAATTACCGCATAGAAGTGTCCAAAATGTTGTTTAAAGTGTGGTGATTGCATTGTTTTAGCCGAGTTCCCACGACGCCGCTACTGTTAACCTAACTGCCTGTAAGCGGTGCACCCATAATACTTGAAAATTAAAAGTTATTGTTATATGAAATGTGTGAGAATGTTTAATTAAATAAAGTGGGATAAACGGAACTAAGCGCTTATTATAATTCAACGAAAGTGACGACACACACTCGCAAACAACAAATAATATTACGTATAAGCCTTCGAAAAAATCCACAATCAAATTGAGTATATTACAAATTACTTAAATCGATCATTAATGTTGTGGCATTATCCGCTACGTCATTTAATGTGAAACTTGTACATAATACTTTTTGGGAAATACATCATTAAATTTCTTTCAGAATCGCTTCCTTTTCCTTATTAGGCTGAAGGTGGTATAATAGACATCTAATGGACGGCCGACGCCGTGTAATGAGTTTTTGAAATACACTTAAGTGTGTACCTACTGAAATAACTGTATGAGAAAACTATTACAATTTTGTTACTATACGCGTTTTAATAGACCTCTACTTGTAACTGAATTGTATAAAGCAATTTTAATGTATTGACCGCCCTTATGTCGTGGTATAATCGGCCGTGTGTCTAGTCAAACAGAAATTAGTCGCGCATTATTTAACGTGTATCCGAAACTCATGGAAAATGAGTCGGGTGCAAGTTTCACAGGAGCACGCCCTGAGGTCGCGTCATGTGGTCGAGAGCGCCCGCCGTCGGCCGCGGCCGCCGTCCGCTCATTAATGAGTTGAGCTCCAGCAAAAAATATGTTCGTCTACACAATACGGCGGCGCATGACTCGCCGCTCCGCGATCAATTATTAATAAAAAAGCGGGCCGCTTCATTGAAAGGGCGATTAGCTCAATATTTATATGGAATATTCGGTATCAACGGCGCTTTGTGCTCATAATTCGGTGGGTCGTGACGCGGCGTGTTTGACTCTCCGCCGCCCAACGCATAGACCAACTGCTACGGACGCGTAGAGGAGATACGCGATAATTTGGTAAACTATATATTTACAACAGAAGTGAAAGCGATATACAAAAATACATCGAAATAATTCAGATCTTCGTGATGTTTTGGTGTAAATATTTAACTAGGGATTAAATATTTTCAGGCAGTTTTCAGAAAGAAACAAGACTTTATAGTGAGTGTCATGAAAAGTCCTTTTATTATAAACAACTATATCTATTTATTGTAAGCGAACTCGTCATTTTAACGCAATTATAAAACTATGATATACACTGCATATATTACACGAAAAGAGGACTTCATAAGGTGGTAAATACATACTAAAAATATTTAAAAAAATCATTACTCCCAGAGATTTCCACTTCGTAGGTAATGTTAGGTCGGTTAGATGTTTGGTGTATAATAGTAACACAGGCCACCGCGCTCGGCACACTTATTGTACTACCGAATTGACTCGCCGACTCTTTGAAAAGAATTCTTCGCCGTAAAAGCATCCACTATGCCGGATAAATTTATTTAATCTGATATATTTCCGCACACATCAATCACAGAGCGCACGCTTATCAAACCGGTGGCAAATTATTGATGGAAATTAATGTTATCTCGCATTGTAACATCCACGTTACGGTACTTTAATTACAAAAACATTCATTATTACCTCTATTGTGAAACTAATTTAAATGCAATGCAGCTACCGAACTCGTACGCGCCGGCTGAACCACAGCGAAAAAAACAATATAGGTACCCGCGAATAAATACTTATCGCTGAGGTCAAAGTTTCCAGTTCATCTATATTCTATATGCTATGGGTTAAAGGGCAAATACTTCGTCCAAACAATAATACTAGATATTATCATAAAATAAATAATATTTTCAATAAGTGGATTCATCATCAGTCCATAATAATACGTCCCACTGCTGGGCACGGGCCGCCTGTACAACTGAGAGGGTTTGGGCCTTAGTCCACCACTAGCCTAGCGCGGGTTGGCGGATTCAATTATAATCAAAGCTGAAAACATTATCCGTCCGTTTTGTATAAATTGTCGTATCAACAGTTACCGGCAACATTGTTGTGGAATGTTTATTTTCAGAAACGGACATCTTGCGAATAAATGCGATATCATTTTCTACATATAATACTTGAAACACATAGGCAAGCAATCATAACATACCTCATAGCAGTGGGGGTACTTCCATAGAAGCCCAAAAGCCCAGTTTGCTTTACAAAATTCCGAATAATATAATCTTTAAGATTTAAATCTTTGTTTAACAAAAACAATTTGACATATAAATGAGAATATCTTGACACTACAATAAACAATTATAAACTAGATAACGTGTCACGCTTTTGGGCTTCTTTAGAAGTACCGCCACTGCCTCATAGGTCTTTGTAGCACAAATATACAACCAATAATAAAACAACATCGTAGATTGTATATAATTTTACACAACCAATTCATACGCAGTTGCCAGAACGATTTTTCAGTAAAGCTGATGCTAATGAAAAGGCATTTTCACGAGCTTTGGCACCGGCCGACATGCAAATGTGCCGGTTAATGACGCGCGAAGCCGCGCCACACAACCACACTATCTCCGTGGACAATAAACGTTACATTATACTATATTGTGGAAATTTGCTACAGCTGAAATGTGCGCGCAATGGCCCACGAATATTTCCACACGCAAACGTTTTTCGACTAAGTCTCGCGGACTTTCTGAACTATTTTTGTTTTGTTACACAGTGAATATAATTAAATTAAAGATAAATAACAATAAATTAATGGGTTTATTAAAACTCACAAATTGCAAAGCTCTAACTAAAACTCATTCGATATATAATGTACTAAGTACATAGCAATTATCTTGTCAGTTCAGTAATTATCAGAATCCTACCCAAATCTTTCTATTTTACAATACTCAGGCTTAAAAATGTTTTTGTAAATAACACATATCTATCAATTAAAAGCCTTTTCGATCACAAGGAAATTATTAAGAAACGTTCAAGAATTCACTATTTTTTTTCCTTTAAGGCCAACTTAAGGTTTTGATTTGTGAGTCGAATGAAAATTATTTACAAAATTATAACAATTAATTAATTTTAGTTACTGAATTTAAGATAAAGTTTTTTATATACAGTAAATTCTCAGTAATTACAACCTATTGGACACAATTGACCATCCTCATATTAGATATATTCCATGATTTAAAATACTCAAAACAAAAAAAAACATTCCGCCGACTCTTCACAAAATTGATCGTCAGTACATCTCTATTAAGCCGACCATAAATATATCGAAGAAGAAAGCCTTTCAACCTTGAAAAGGGCAGGGAATGCGGCATGAAACCGCCTCACAATTCTCTGTTAATTTGTCATTATGCAGCAATAAAAACATGGTAAATGAGAGCGACAAAAAACTCGTTCAAGCCCTGACAAAAACCGCGAGCTGGGGCGAAATTCGCAAATCATTCCGCCATAATGACGGCCGCTTGAAAAAAATTTAAATATCAAAAGTCCGGACGGGGCGCGGTAATGGTTTAAAATCATTTTTCATTCGAGTCACTCGTGAGTCAGAGAGACAGAAAACGGTAGCCGCGGCTGCGCTTCCATTAACTCTAGCCGGCAGCAGAGTCGGGGTCGCGATTACAATTTTGGACGAGCTCCATCTTTAATTTGTTACCTCTTTCGAAATAAATCTAACAAAAAGTGCCCATCAAGGTCTCGCTCGGGTCGAACTGTAATAGTGTGCAGTTTCTTTTCATCTTTTATTCACAACTTTTTGTCAGCAATTTCGTTCACGTGAACTAACATGAACCAATTTAGTACGCAGTTAATAGCATTCAGTTAAATCGTCTACGTTATTTAAATATTTTCTTGCTTCACTCCAGTAATAGCGTTGATTGCTTGGACTTTCGTTAGGAGAATTCAACAGATTTTTTTATTACTTTAATAGCGGACGAAATTTGTTCTAGGATATCATAGAGATCCGGCAAGCTTTTATATTATCTATTATTTCTGTACGTACCACTAGCGATTTTCTTATAAGAAATGCTTTCTTAGATATATATGTATGAGGTTGGATAGGCTCTACAAGAAAAACAATCATTTCTTCAAAGAATATTTATTTATAAGCTCAATAATGTTACATAAAAATTTTATTTACAGTCACGCTGTATTCACGATAAAATATATCCATATGTGTCTTCACTTGATTTTCTTTTTCTTGTTGGAATGTTCCAATGGCGGCAGTCCGCTGTCAAACTCGCTCGCCGTATGCATCGAGCTCTGTTTGTTCACTACTCGACTGTTGAAACCAATCTTAACTTTTCCAAAGCTGTAAAAACTTCCAATATTAGCAGCGGTTCAAAGGAATCTTGGACATCGATATTGCAACATTAAAATATTATTGGTAATATACTTTTACTTTCGTGAGTTAGCTAAAATATGCCTGCACTAGGAATATTATAAAACATATAAGTTAAAGTAACTCAACATCAAAGGAGCGGCGTCAATTCTACTTAAGAACCTTATTTATTTGGCAATCAAATTTCAAATGAATATGCCCTGCTCATTATGTAAGACAGCTTAATTATTCACGGTGCTATGTCCCTTCAACTCTTGAAGAACATCACAGCTGAAAACAAACGACAATCTTTAAATTTCCGTCACTCACCCAGGTCTCTTCTTCTCCACTTCATCAGGAATAGTGAGCCTATTAGTGGGTCTCTCTTTCTTCAGATTAGGGTCGCCTTTGGACCTCCTGGCTAGTGCTGCGGGGGTGTCTCTTAAAGCGAAGGATTTCGCCGCATGTCCTAGATGCAACTGCTTGGCGTCCAACCATTGTCGTACCTCGCGAGGATACCCGGAGTAGAACCTCACCCATGATGTATATGCTAAAAGAACGGTCTTTTGTAACAAAAATGTCTGCAAATTATTTGTATCATCATCAGCCCATATACGTCCCACTGCTGGGCACGGACCTCGCCTACAAATAAGAGGGTTTTAGGCCTTAGTCCACCACGCTGGCCTAGTGCGGGTTGGCGGACTACAATAAATTTCTAAGATCTTTTTTTTTTTTTTAGGTTGCAGGTTTCATCACGATGTTGCAGTGATGGCCTCGAGGTTTAGGCGCGCGGTCGAGAATCTCGGCGGTCGCGGGTTCAAACCCCAGGCACACACCTCTGACTTTTCGGAGTTATGTGTGTATTCATAATGAATTATCACTTGCTTTAACGGTGAAGGAAATTATTTGTATAATAGGAGTATAATTCTATAGTGATGAATTTCATAAATCATGTTTTGAAATAAATTTTTGATGATAAACATGATGATGCTGAATGACGGTGGTAGGATATTCTTGCTCTCTCTGATAGCGAACACCAAGTGGAGGTGTAATATCCACCATAGACATATGCAAATGTATCGGGTTGAGACCAGCCTTCGATGACAAAAGGAGGACAATTATGTGTATTGGTAAGGTATTATCGTAGAGGTTTTACGCAAATCACCAATCTATATGAACAGCATTGCACTAACCATCAGGAGTCAATACTTGACGGTGGCAGTACCTATAAACAATAATTACGAACGCTCTCATAATTGATAGAATTTGTCATGGCCAGATTGCGATAACATCTCACAGTAATCAGCTCAGAAGTCTCCACTCCGTCTGAAAGCCTTTAGCGGCGACAAGGAAATTGGTAAATTTTCTTCTTACCTCTACTAGCCCTGGCCATCCATTCCGAGGAACTGTGTGCGGTGTGCTCGAGTTTGGTTTGCACGGCTATGGCCGCCCGCGCTGGGTTCGCGGCCGTCGGCGCTATAGTACGCAACGCTTCTAGTGACTTCGACTCGTCCGTTTGTCGCAACCTTATCAAATTATATTGTATTTTTTTAATAACAATGTATATGTTGTGCTTATTGATTTTCATAAACATCAGTTAAGCTAAGACGAATTGTATGGTATTAAAAAAAACGACATCAGTTCGAATGAACTCAGATGCTATTAGAAATTATATATTATTATTCTTTTAAAAATTAAGTTCCTTACAAGCAATTACTAATTAGTTTTAAAGGTTAGGAAGTCTGCGGATTCGATAGACGCACAGATAAATATTTGTATGCATACTGTACATTTCTAGGTGTTTGCGTGTGTACAAATTCAGTCTGTGATGAATGCGCTATCAATACTGACGAAATTCTATAGGCCAATTAATTTTAAAAGATACATTTTTAAAAATATAATATTTTCCTTACAAACCGCTAATCCCTCAAAGAATACAAAAGCAATAAAAATCAAAACTTAAAAAAAAGAAAAAGACGTTCAAAAAGAAAAGATGTTGAGAGATGTTACCGTATGCGCTTTTGTTCCAAGTGTCGCACAAACTCCGCCTCGCTGGGCAGCAGCAACAATACGGCGGCGCCGATCTGCGCCGCGCGCCCCGTGCGACCCACCCTGTACCAACCGAGGGAAATTTGCACCGAATTAGGGGAGGAACATTCCTCTACGACGATGAATGTAAAATCGTGAAATTTGTGGTCTCATCTTTTAAATGTGTCTACAAACATTGAAGAATTGAGTCTTCTTTAAATTATACAACACTATCAGTTAATATTATTCAGTTGCCGCATATGTAGGTGACCACTATTAGCATGACAAATCAACAATTTTAAAGTTACTACCGTCTCCCAGAAAACCGATTTGGAGAGCTGTATAAAAAAATAAATCAATTCTTTCCTGAAAAATATGTTATTTTTTTCTTTAGTTGGAGAATATACAATGTAAACACATTATCTATAAAAGCTTTCGTCGTGATGTCCTCGAGGTTTAAACACGCGGTCGAGAATCTCGGCGGTCGCGGGTTGAACTTCGCGCACACACCTCTGACTTCGAAGTTGTGTGTGTATTCACAATGAAGTATCACGTACTTTAAAAATGAAGGAAAACATCGTGAGGAAACCTGCACACCTAAAAGTTCTAAGCAATTTCTGAGGTGTGTAGTCCGCCAACCAGCACTAGGCCAGCGTGGTGGACTAAGGCCTAAACCAGCAGTGGGACGTATATGGGCTGATGATGATGATGATGAAATATTTTCTGTTACTCACCTGTGTACATAGTCAGTTGCCGACGCCGGAGCGCAGTACTGCAGTACTAAGTCTACCCGTGGCAAGTCCAACCCTCGTGCAGCCACATCCTAATGGAATTAAATTTGCGTTTTAAAAACTCTTGTTTTCGCGTATGAAAACATACAATCACACAGTGACATTTACCATCTAAATTCGTCGAAGAGTTGCTAAATTATGCTTATTATTCGCGTCGAAATATTTGGACAATATTATGCAAGTGGTATCATGAGCTAACAAATATTTGAAGCAAAAAGAGTGTTATAAGTCTACAAGGGCCTTATACTAGTTTCAATGTAAAGTCGATAACGCTATAACTACCGACAGCTGAATGTCCTTAGTGGAGGGCTAGCAGTGAAGTCGTAAGACCAATGATCATAAAATTCCTTCGAACAGAAAAAAACCGCAGGAAACACATGTATTGCATCTGTACTTATGTAAGCAATTAATCTTAAACTTCTTCCCAATAAGTGGATGTAGCTCCCCGTTCCACAAGTCCTATTTTTAATACAAGTCATGACTTTTCACGTCCGCATTGTGCCGCGTAAACATTCGACGAAAATATAACAATAACATCGTAATATCGCTTCGGATACAAATTATAAGATGCATAATAACAGCGGCACACCGTAACATTGCACCAACACATTGTAAATTGTTATTTATCGCTACTACCGAAAGCTAGGTGGCGGCCTGATAGATGTAATAAATACAGATAATAGTATTTAATCGAAGCGTATTGTGGGCTCTGTGGGAGCTGTGCCGACAAACGCTTGGCACAGCGGCACAGAGGCACGGAGGCACGGAGGCGGAGGCGCTAGATGAATGACCGGCTAATAGACACGAACAGACAACAATGCATCGCCGCTCCGAGTGGCGTACAAAGACGTGCGGTGGTCGACGCACACCACGTACACGCCACACAACCAACAGAATGACGCGATTCATCATCTAAGTACAAGTTTACTTCATTTATTATTTGTGTTTAAGGAATTACTTTTTATGGGAAAGGAGGCAAACGAGCAAGTGAGACACTTGATGTTAAGTGGTCAATACTGCCCATGAACAGCCACAATACCAGAGGAATCATCGGAGCGTTGCATTTGCAGAAAACATAGGCTCTTTTCTTGAAGGTCCCTAAGTTTGGAAATACCGCGGAAGAAAGCTGATTCCACAAAGACGTAAGTGATGTTGATGAATTACATAAAAAGTATAATTAATTTAGTTATTTTTTTATACAAATAAGCAAAAAAATCAACTTCCACTTATGGGGCGTAGACATTAACATTACAAGACCGAAGGATTAGTAGGTATCATTCCTAAGTAAAAAAAACTAAGTGCATAAAAGGCTATGAAATGGCTTTAAAAATATTGGGCTTACCTGTAATCTTATTCAATAAGACGAAACAGCAGTTGTTTCACGTTAGATTTATGTAAATATGCCGCAGTAATAATGACTTACCGTGCAAATGAGAACACCGTTCCTAGCAGCCCGAAATTGTTTGAAAACTTCTATCCTTCGTTCGTGAGGCATTGAACCGTGTAGGCTAAACATCTCCACATCAACGGGCACCAATCCACCTTCCGATTGCTCTTCATATTCTATTTCGAATTCGGAATCTGATGATCCGTCGTCCTTAAAACCAAAAACCATTGTAAATGTTACACCTTTCAACAAGCTTTTTTTATTATAAATGGTATGATAATGGTATTTACGATTCAGCTATTTTCTTACCTCGTCTTTATTTTTCCCATCCGATTTTCTTTTCTTTGCCTTTGACTTTTCATGATTTTTCTTCTTTGCTTTTACTGTTTTCCCAGTCAGCACAGTTTCTATTAAATCAGCATGGTAATCAACCATCTCTAATGTAGCCATGAAAACGATCATTTTGCCGCCTTTCTTATTCAAGACACAATGCTCAACTATCAGTGAACAAAGAGTTACAAGTCTTAGTTTCATAGGCACTATAAGAAATGTTTGGTTCACTGTTTGGGGCATAACCAACTCGTCTTCATTTATTGCTGTTTTTAGGGCTTCCGTAAATTTATTGCCCGCATCTAATGTTTTTGTATCTTCAACGATTTCTTGAACATCTTTAACAGTATTTTGTTCTTCTAATTCCTTTTGAACTTTAAAGTATTCATAATCTGAATCACTATCACTTTCTGCTGCCTTATTTTTGTCTGTCGCAACTGTGTCATCCTCATCATTGCTTTCAGAATTTTGGAATAAATCACCTCTATTAGCACCACTAAATTCCATTAGAGCTAAAATTACATTGACAAAATTAAAAACACCCTCACATAAAAAAACATGTTCTATTTAATTAAAACTATAAAAAATTACGTACCTCCTCTCCGTCCAAGATCACTGTCTGTAGTATTTAATTCCATTACTGTGTTTTTTTTATTACTCTTAATGTTACTATCTACATCTTCTTTACTTTTATTATTAGGAACTTTATGTTCTTCATTCTTTGTCTTTTTCTTTTGTTCTTCTACTCCAAATTTTTCTTCTGCTTTTTTATCACCGATTTTTTGTGGTTTTAATGAATCAGCTACAACTGCTCTTCCCTCAGATGTGTCAATAAAAACGGGATCCACTAATGTAATGCCTGCCAATTTTTCTACTGCCTATAATAATTAATAACTACTTTATTTGATCGCTCATACTTTTTGTAAATCAAAACTAGTGATATGTGTAATTTACTTAAATTATAACAGTCACCTTAGTAAGTGTTGCTGATAATAAAACAGTCTGTCTTTCTTTAGATAAAAATACATCTGTTAGATGATGTTTAACCTCAACTGTTTCTTCTTTACTGTCATTTGGCTCAGCTTTGGTTGTGTCTTCTTCTGGAATTTTCTTATTTATTGTCTGTTTAACTAGAGCTAGTGGATCATAAGTAGCTGCTTTCTTATGATCTTCAATACTTTTTACTATAGCTGCTACATCTTTCTCATACCCCATGTCTAACAAGCGATCTGCCTCATCTAAAACCAGACATCTACAACCACAAGAACCATTAACAAAGGCTACTAAAGCATGAGGTCTATAAATTACTGTATGTAAACTTTATGGACATACCCAGATTTGGCAAAGTTTAATGATTGTGTATGCCGGAGATGATCATTTATGCGGCCTGGAGTACCAACAAGAATACTCAGGCCTTTTCTTAGTATAGCTTTTTCTCCTTTCCTTTTTTGTCCACCACTTAGCAAACCCGGAACAATCCATGTGAATGGCTATATTACAGGTAAAAATATTGGTATATTGGTAGTAAGATGTACAACAACATGACAAATCATAAGGTCATACATAATATTATGTACAGATCAAACCAATAACTATTTGAAAAGAAATTATGAACTATTTTTTATACAATAAAATTTTTCATTCTTCCTTTCTTGTCATATAAACATCTTATCAATTAGTCACTGTATTTTACATAATAAAGCAAAATGTAAAAATTCATAATCACCTACCTTGACTAATTTGACAAATAATTCATAGGTTTGGACCGCCAACTCCCGGGTGGGGACTACCACCACAACACGGATACCATCATGTCTGTTTATCTTAGGCCTTATTGCCTGCAAACCTTCTATTACAGGTAATGCATATGCTAAAGTTTTTCCTGAACCTGTCTGTGATCTACAAATATTATAATTAATTAAAGTTTACTGGTATATTCAACAAAATTAAATATTTTGTCACATAGTGTTATTTCAATCTGTGAGTATTTGTTGTATATAAGAAAAATAAACATATTTTTTTACATATATCCTCTTCTTTACTACTATTCATAATTCACATATGTATAACACCACACATCCAAACTATAACTGATAAAAACCTAAATTAAATATTTAAAAATTAATACATAGAACTTACCTAATAAGCACATCTCGGCCCTGTAAAATAACTGGTATTGCGTTTTGCTGAACAGTCATAAGCTCTTTCAATTTCAAATTCTGTTGCAAATTTGCCACACTATGTGGATGTATATTTAAATCAGTAAAAGTTTTGCCAGTGAAAACTTTCTCCACTATGGGTTTTACAGCTCTCTGGCCCATCCGAGGTACATCAGGATTATTTTTAAAAAGAGAAGATATCCAGCCACCACTTCTTGGCTTTTGGGCCACTTGTATATCATCACTGAGCTTTTGGTAGCTTTTTCCATGGAACTTGCCTTTGTTTTCACTGAGATCTCTCAAATTGACTTCCAAATGGTCCGATTTAGCAGGAGTTTGTTGTGACACCTTTGCTATTTTTTTGTTTGGCTCTTCTTCATTCGTTTTTGTATATATTCCTTTTTGAGCTATGAAACGAGGCCTCTTCATGGCAATAGTTTTACCCGTAAACTGAGGTTTAGATACAAATTTGTATTCAGGTGCATCTTTTTGCACTGCACCAGTTTTCTTCTTGTTCTAAGGAAATGAAAATACTGTTAGCCTATGAATATGGTTCACAGGGATACTAGTAAAAATCCACTCACCCCTTTTGCTACTGATATATTTAATTGTAAATCATCCATACTTTCACAACTCAAACAATAATATTACGTTTTTGAGGTTATGTGCGCACGTTTAATTGACATTAGGAAGTTCGTTCTGAAACCTCAGAAAATTTAATACAAAGTCTAGAAATTAATAAATAAAAATAAAATAATATTTATACCAATATTCTTCTATTTCTTATAAATAATATGATAAATTCATAGCAAAATAATCTTATAAACGATTATCTCGTGATCTCACGGCACATGTGAGTTTCGTGCTAACTAGAGGCCCGGGTTTAATTCCGGGATATTAAGGCAGTATTGTTTTTTTTTTTTTCTGTAACAGCACTGAGGCTCGAAATGTGCTCAAGAAATGGCAATAGACGCGCTCCCGATTAGGTACCTGGGACTTAGAACACCATTGGGGACACGTGGCTACAGAAATTCACCTTTACCTATCCCTTC
The DNA here is from genome assembly GCA_907164795.1 of Hemaris fuciformis. Lineage (NCBI taxonomy): Eukaryota > Metazoa > Arthropoda > Insecta > Lepidoptera > Sphingidae > Hemaris > Hemaris fuciformis. The sequence continues at coordinate 6,150,475 of OU015434.1, forward strand.
GGGAACACAGGCATGAGAGTATGTGTATAATCACTTAAATTTCAAACAAAGTTCTATTACAGACGAAAAGAACATTTGCGCACCGAAAGATCTGGAAGGTCATAATACAGTGCAACCTCGATATAACAAATCGGAGGGGAACAAGAAAATATTCGTAACATCAAGTAATTCGTTGAACTGAGGTTTGTTATGTTGAGGTTAGATTGGTCTAAAATTCGTTATAAAGAGGTAAAAGAATAGTTTTATTCACCTCAATATTACGTACTTATCTTGTTATAGCGAACAACTTCTACTAATAAATGATAACACATTTTCATCAAATTACTATATGTATTTGCTATGTACTATTTAAAAACAATTAGGTAGATAATAATATTTTTTTCTTACATTAATGTCGAGACATGAATCACATTATAAGATTAAGAGTTATATTATTGGTGGAAACTTTATATAGGTAAAGGTTTTGGGTTGGCAAAATTCGTTAATTAGAGGTATGAATACTTTTTCTTGATAGTTGAAAATTCGTTATAAAGAGGTTGTACGCAAAGAATGTTCGCAATGTAAAGGTATATTTTATATTGACTCTTATGGACAATTCAAGGGGATTACGAAGAATTTGTTAAATCGAGGAAGTCGTTATATTGAGGTACGTTATATTAAGGTTGCACTGTATATGAGACAGTGTGTGCCGAGAGCTTCATCATGCCAAAACTGTTCGCTTTAGGAAAATAGGGAGGTAGGAATCAAACCTGGGTGTAACATTTAGGTGCGTTCAATACTCAGTGAGCCGATGAATTAGTGCAACGGCAGTCTTCTTAGCTTTTTTTTTCTGACACGGCAAAGTGACTCCACTGTACCTGATGGTAAGCACAGTGGAGTCCAAAAAATTAATACCGACCAGCGAGAAACGATATGGATACTTATTTAATATTTGTTAAATTCGTATTGACACGGCATTGTGACAACACAGCACATAAAATAAGAACGGTTCTATTCAAAAGTGAATTTAATAGCGAGAGAAGTTGTGTCTCGGCGCTCCACAAACTTACACCATACGTGGTTATGTAGGTACCTAGAACATAATAACAAAAAGTCTTCTATAAGAGCTGTCAAATTTTAAACGCCTATCTACATCAACAACGTGGATAGATAGGTCGAAAAAGGTGCCCAAGAACAACGTATTCTGATCAAATAAATGGTCTTTCTCCCTAAAGGATATATTAAGAGACTAAAGCGACCTCATCATCAACATCATCATCAGCCCATATACGTCCCACTGCTGGGCACGGGCCTACAACCGAGAGGGTTTGGGCCTTAGTCCAACACGCTGGCCTAGTGCGGGTTGGCGGATCTAAGAAATTCCTGAGAACTTTTAGGTGTGCAGGTTTCATCACGATGTTTTCCTTCACCGTTAAAGTACGTGATAATTCTTTGTAAATAGACCTACACACATAACTTTGAAAAGTCAGAGGTGTGTGCAAAGGGTTTGAACCCGCGACTGTCGAGATTCTCGACCGGCTGCCTAAGCCTCGATGCTATCACGACTTATAATTACTTAAGCGACCTAAATGCCAAGAAACATGAATGTAGAAGACTTCAGAGATATTTCAGACTCAAAAAAAAGAAGGTAGAAAGTTATTTCAGGGTCGAAGCGTTCGGCATTTCATTGTACATATCTGCTTACACTACGATTAGGGCTTTAGTGGGCATGTACATTGTACGTATCAACACAAACTTTTTTTTTAGATCTATAGTTTTTTTTTTATTGTACCTACTTTTACTTATAGTGCCTACTTTTACGCCGTATTGATTTCACAAGCGATAAAATCGGACCATGTGCCACGGACCTTTGATTAACAACCTAATAATCTAATGATCAAAAAACAAAATATTATAACAAATACATCTCGACTCTATCGTCGTTATTACCTAAATTATATAGGTATGAATATATGTTAAAATAATAAATATATAATGAAAGTAGTGATGGCCTCCAGGTACCTACAGTTACGGCGGTTGCGGGTTCAAAACCCAGGCACACACCTCTGACTTTTCGAAGTTATGTGTGTACTCATAATGAATTATCACGTTTTTTAATGGCGAGGGAAAACATCGTGAGAAAACCTGCACACCTAAAGTTCTTCGGAATTTCTTAGGTAAGTAGTCCGGCAACGCGCACTAGGCCAGCGTGGTAGACTTAGGCCTAAACCCTATAAGGTGGAGAGTAGGCCCGTGCCCAGCAGTGTGACCTTAATGGGCTGATGATTATAATAAAAGTACCTTTATATTGAAGTATAAAAATATAAAAATAATACCGTCTCATGTAACCGAAGTACCTAAATATTAAAAACATTAATGAAATCAACGGTAGCTTTCTACTATAAGAAATTGAATACTATTCAATATGTTTTTTTTACTCTTTTAAAAATAAAGAGCCCTAAAGTATATGTGTGATTTAAACATATAGGTACCTACATATGCATAAATATTTCCAAGTGTAGATTTGCGGGCACGTGCCGCGGATACGAATTTCGGTAAAATCACGTGTCGCCACGTGCCACCAAAATATTGCTTTATGTTGTCTATGGGGTGGAATAAATATTTGTAATCCAAAAGGCTATGTTTACAAGAGGTAATGCCATCATTGGTTATGAATAGGGGCATTTAACTATTCAAGAGGAAATAAATCGTCCTAGATTAGGGTGAATGTACCTTAATTACACAATCAAACCGAAGGGTAATTATCGAATTATTTTGTATAATGTATCATAGATTAAAACATTTCATGCCTACTTATACCTATCTCAAAATTTATTATTACCGAGTACATTTTCAAACTGCGCTGTTGCTTCTCAAAAATTGGCTTGTAATTTTCATTGATTCTCATTCGAATTATAGGGTAATCTTGAAGATGTTAACGGGTAATTAAATAAAACCAAATTTAGGTAATATTTTAAATATCACTAGAATTTTCTTAGAAAAACCATAAAGAAATATATCACTTATATTTTTAATACTCGTATAATTATCACTACATTAACCGTTCATATTAAAATGTCGTATATAGGTAGACGTAGAAAGTAAGGGAGGCTCTGAAATCCGTACACTTGAAATTCAGCGTGCGAACGCGCTGGGCACACAGGGTCGTGGGGTCTGAGGGACCGCGAGGGAGGTGTGAGGGCGCGACGTGATTACCCGCGTCCAACCGGCACGACCCGTCAGACCTCGCTAGCCCCTGTATGTGCTATACAAATAATGTTTATTTGTTTCGTATACTAGAATGAGAATAATCGTTTGTGTGTCGAAGGCGAAATATTAAGGATATTTGTATATTTGTCGTTCTACAGTATCTACTTAATTCTAATTTCTGAAATAATTGTGTCATTCTAATTAACCTCTATCGTTTTAATCTTTTTGATAAAAATTGGCATTTAATTGTCAAGCACTGTTTCATTACAACAAAAATTCCCAAACATGTAGGTAAATAAATTCAACGTGAAATGTATGTTTTTAACACTTAATTCAAGCTTTTTGTCAATATGTAATTCCAGATTCAATAGATTACGTAACGTTTTTGTGAAGAATGGCTCTGAAACCGACGACGTGTAAGGAAGCCATAGCTCGCTGGGAAAAAGCAAAAGGCGAAGTCGCCACTGAGGCTGCGGTGGTGGAGCTGCAATTCATGTGGCCTCCTATTGAAAAGATGGACGGGGCATTGTCTACTCTTGTTAATTGCGAGTAAGAGGTTTTATCTTAAATTTATTTATTGGTTTCTAGATTAACTTGCCTCTTTTTTGTCTTTTTCTCTGTTTCTCTTCGTTGATTATTTTCCCCTTCCAAATATAATAGGTACATTTTATCATGTACTTACATAATTATAATTTCAGAAAATTAAGTTTGTCATCGAACATGATCGACAAAATAGCGGGCATCGCTGGCATGAGAAATCTTAAAATATTGTCCCTTGGCAGGAACAATATAAAGTCTTTAGCGGGGATTGTAAGTATATATTTTTGAAATTCTGCAATTCAGTTCAGTGGTGATTCACAAACTATAAATATTAAACTTATGGCTTCAGAAGCAAAATTGGTAAAACAACAGTTTGTGTGATAGGCTAAGTGGTGAAAAATTAATGATTGTACCAGCCTTAGAAATCAGAGGCTCTCTTGTACTACCTCGATACATACAATAGGGGAGAGTCCTCCAGTACCGTCACCTTAAGGTTTATCCATAAAAAAATTAAAACACCTTAGTTTACATGCTCAATACTGCGTGATATATGTAAAGAAACTATTTATACAGTCAATGAAAATAATAAACCATCAATATGTTTAGAAATAATCAAATTTTTATTGCAATTTGAACACAAGGAAAAATCAAACATTCAAAAATTGTCCTCCAGTACCGGCCACTAATTGTATTAATATTTATACCAAACAAAAATTGCAAATATATTGAGTTAATAACTCCGATACATTTGCACAAGCCTCATGGACCCAAGCTTTGCAATATCCACACTGAATCCAATCCTCTTCATGAGATTCAAGGCACAAAAGACGAAATGTCTCTTCTTTAATCGGTCTGTTAGAACGGTCCATGTTTTTTCTTTATTCTTTGCTGATTTTTGACAGGTAACTTTTACCTTTTTACGTAAGAGCTTTTTCCGAAAGAAAATCTTTTCCCGTTTAGGTGATTCAGCACTTTTTTATATTCTCTTTTTTTCTAGGGGTTTTTTTGTATAGAGAACTCTTTATAATTTCACTGCTTTCAGCTTTACGGCGTCGTTCTGTAGCTCTTCTTTTCGAAGCATCAGGAACCGATGAGAGTTTTGTAAGTGCAACCTTAAAGTCCTCGGTCGACTTGTTCTGTTTGTGTCCTGTTTCAGTGTGAGAATGAGATTGCTGAAGAGAGTCAATATCAGTTCAGTATCAACAGTTCAGGATCCCAGGTTGCCCTTTTTTCTCATTTCTCATCATCATTTTTCGCTTTTGGCATTATTATGTACCTGTAAGCAAAATAAACCTATCAAAAAGTAACTTTAAGAATGGCCGGTACTGGAGGACAACGTTGTGGCCGGTACTGTAGGACACGGAATGAATATTATTTTTGATTGCGAAAAAAAAATTCACGAACAAAAGTTGATTGCAAGCACATTTTTAAATAGTCATATAAGTAGCATATACATACCTGTATTGACTTGTTTTAAAATACTTTTCTAAACTTCAAATTTCACCCACAGAACTTTAACTTCGTAGCGTACGTCTATTACGCGCAAGACGATTCTTTGCAGTTACGGTAAACACGTCGCGAAAAATAAACGCCGCGCGGGTCATAGTTCTTATGAGAGCGCATCATGCTTTTGCTATGATCATCTCGGCACCATCTATTGTAGGACAGTAGAAATTGCCACTGGCCGGTACTGGATGCCGGCCGGTACTGTAGGACTCTCCTACATTAATGAGGGATCAGGACTATGTATGGGTGCACCGAGGAGTGTATTTTCATATTTACGCTCAACAGCTGAGCGATTAGGATAAACAATAGGTATTTCTATGTTGTATTGGATACGTCATAATAGTTTCTTTAAAAATCCATAAGTAACCGCAGGAGAGGTATCCGCAATAATGTTGTTACATAATAGGTAGGTACAATAAAATGTTCTACCTATCAGGAGACAGTTGCCGAGACCCTCGAGGAGCTGTGGATTAGCTACAATCCCATCGACAAGTTGAAAGGCATCGGGGCGTTGAAGACCTTGCGAGTATTGTACATGTCCAACAACCTTGTAAAGGAATGGGTTGAGTTTAACAGGTTGCAGGTAATTATTCACTTTTGTATTTGCGAAAAAAAAATGACTTCAAATAGACATGGGCATCACGTAAAGCAAGAGATGGACAAAATTTTTATTAGGTATAGCGGCGTAGACTTTTAAAAGGGATTCAGGTAGTTATAATATTTACGCGTGTGTCGGTATGGTAAGCAATTCTGAAATACCTTTTTGATAATTTCCATAGTAGGTACTTCACAGTACTCTCATTTCATGGAGAGCTCAACAATTTTTCTCTAACAATCAATAATTATCACAATGTGAATATGCTTTACGCTTAACAACAATTTTTAGGAGTGTACTGCGCTCCGTGATTTGGTCTTCATTGGCAACCCTTTGTGCGAAAATCAACCAGATATAGACACTTGGAGGACTCAAGCTGCTAACCGAGTGCAACAAATAATCAAGCTGGATGGAGTACCCATTCTCAGAGATGTGTAGAACAGATACACATATGGCTTTGGTAGGTAATATTAAATGAACTTAGCACATTAACTGAAGTAAACGGATTTAATAAAATCTTGGTTATTCTGCAATTGAAATGAAATCATTTCGGTATCGGATAAAATTACTGTATTGTTTTAATTAACTGTTATATTGAATTTGACGATGGTCATTGTGTTTGTACTTCAAAAGAAACACGCAATTATTACATATATCCATAAAACTTTACTGATGTGTTATAACATAATAAAAATTAATTTATTATACACACTTACGCCAATATGCCCGAAGACGTAAGCATTTATGCAACTGCGTTTCCTCTGGTGTTAATCCTACGCAGTAGGAATAAGAATAGACTCACTATTGCCGTTTGGGCACATTTTCAGACTCCATGCTGCTACTGAGAATTTAGTAATGGAAAAAACTTAAGACCTCTATATCGCCCGGCATCCATTTGTGTCGCGCCGCGCGCGATCATAAGTCAATGGCTTTTTAAAAATACAGATTAAGGCTTAAATTTTATAATGTCACTTTTTTATTTATAGGTATCAATAACCGGAAAATATTTTATGTGAAATTTTTAACTGAAATGAAAGTTCGCAAATATTCTTTCTCATCGTCGTCCTAGAGCTAAACATAATAACGATAAAGTAAATTTGTACTATCGAAAACGTAACGGCAGAATTCCCGAATTAAAAAATATCATATCAATTACAAAAACATGTTAGTAGACATTTTACTGTCCTTCCTACAATATAACAAATTGAAACTGATTGCGTGACACTTTCTGTAACAAAAGCCGATCGAGGGCCACTTGTTTAGGCAAGGAATTGAAATGACGATAATATAAGAAATAATAGCTTCGCCGCATCGCCTCGCTAGCTTGACATTTATGACAGATTATAACTCTGGCAACACTAATAACTGCAGTACACGCCATCTATCTATTAGGTGACGCAACTAAAATGTGACAGCGTTAAGATTGAATTCCATTAATCGAATAATGATTGCGACGGACAGATTGAAGATTACGGAGTAATTCAGATAAATTCGCGGAGCGATAAATTGACTTATGGTATGATAACATCCGTTCATTGGCTGTGACTGGCCGAGGGCGGAATTATTATAAACGCCTACAAAAGATGTTCTAGTAGTCCGTAGGTGTTGTGGTTGCGGATAAAGTCTGATATGTTTATGTCATATGCTTAATGTTTTAGACACAAAAATTATTAAACGAAAATATTTATATAATTTCATTAATGGAGTTGCTGAAATGTAACTAAAAATGTAATAAGGTATTCATTTAAATAAGATGGATTAGAGACATGACATCTCTAATTCAGCGATAAATTGGCTTAATAGCGACGTTAACTGGCAAGCAATTTATTTATTACATGCAATTAAAATTTCCTGAGGAAATCGATGCGAGTAAAAAAGTGTGGAATTTGCTGGCTACTAATAGGTACCTAATAACAACAAATCACCCCACATTGACATTAAAAGCTGGCTATTCTATCGCAAATCGGCGAAATCTTCATGTGAATGCGTCTCTATTGTCCACTCGGCATTATGATTCGTCATACGTCTCAAAGCCGACTTAATAGCCTGCTTAATTCGCGCCAAAAGGAAATGCGAATTGGCTAGGGAGCCCATTGCCGGCGGAAAATTCCCTCTCTCGTAGCGTAGACGCGCGGATTGCCTCGCCATTGTGTTGCCACTAATAAAATTTAATTATGTAAACGGATAGCACGAATTTATCTTATTCAAAATTAGGGGACGAATCCAAAGGGAAATACAATTATATAAATCGTATAACAAATTAAATTTATAACGCACGAAATACTTACCATAAAATGTAATATATCCCATTAATAACAAACTGTTGGTTATTGCGTTTATATACATATTATGTATTAATTAATATCAGAATTAAAAAATAATAGATACTATAATAATACTAGTTTAAGACATATAAGTATCATACGCCAACATATAGGTACTCAGGAAGTAAAACATATTATTCAAGTACAACAATTCAAATCCTTTACGTGCAAAATGAACTGAATGAGCTAATGATCTTCAAACACCTGAAGAGATCTTCTCCATGTCAACCACAAAACTTTTCAATATGAGAAAACCCTCCTCAATTCGGCCTTTTTATTTGGGAGCTCCGAGCTATTATGGCTAAGACAGACACACATAATTATGTAGATACTTAGGTTAAATTAATAACATTTATTGCGCTGCGCGATAAATTACTAAAATCTTACAAATATATTTTATATATATATTTATGGCTTAATACACGTCCATGAACCTTATATTCAATAATTTAATGGAAAGGCGCTTATTGTGTGTTCAGCGTAATGGACCGATAATTGTCCAGCCAAACAGAAGTAACTCCGTTAATCACAATGATGCTCGCACCTACCCTTCACAAAGTAAACAACTGTACACCCTGTGTAATGCGCACAAAGGCCCAACTCCACCAACTCCGTCATTATTTAATTATTAATGCTACAATCGACCTAATTTTGATTCCTATTTGACATTTCCATTACACACCGCATAGCCGCGGGCGAGCAGCCATTTTGTGACATCTGTCCTCGAGTGTGTTACGAACTATAAAATTCAATTTCCCCAATCGGCTAGCTCGACACATTTATTATTCATAGGTCGGTACGAAGATGCCCGGCCACTAACAGATGTGATCTTTTACGTGAAGGAATATCAAAAAACATGACGTCGATATAAAGCAGTGATTCTAAAAGACATGAATTTAATATGAGATCATGCAGATTCGATTTATAGAAGGATTCACATAAGAAAATACCTTTGAAAATAGACATTGGATCGCGTGCCGAGCAACTTTTCAAATTGTGAGAAATGACTTACAGTTTTAGTTATTGGAAATTTGAATCGGGTTGTTATTGAGCCTCCATGAATTTCACACTGACTAGCTTTGTTACAGAAAGTAATCGACTTGGGGTCACGCGAGTGGTGCCATTTAATACTTTATACGATTGATTGATATCCGTTTGCGTAATAACTGTATCGAGGTAGCGTATTTGAATGCTTCCTCCAATGAATAAATCAACTTGTGTCGTCGGCAACGCTCGTGCATTTGCTTTCATGTAATCTAATTGCTGTTTGCACTAATAGCCCCTTTAAGTTGAATGCCGTCGCTTACAAAGGCTGCAAATAACGTAAGCCAGCTCACTTTAGTATATTGGGCTGTAATGGCTGATTTTCTAGCTCACGAGATGTAGCCCCGGCAAACGGCCGCGCTTACGCCACTCAAAGGCGGAGAAAATGGCTTAAGTGCTTTCTCTATTATGCTAAGGTCGTTCGTGAAAAGGATAATTTTCAACTTTCTAGCGTGCCCCTCCCGGCCTTGTGTTGGATTAAGGAGGATAAGACGTTAAAATCATTAATATTACCACATATGTATGATTAAATGGTCAAAATTCATTAAGAAGTTTAGTTTATTCAGTTACTTTTTTTGTATTTTGGAGATGGCGCTTCTAAATTATCCTGGTAACCGGAGTTAATCGGATATTAACAAAGTGAAGCCGCAACATAACATATTTGGGTGTATTGCTTTGGCTGGCATTAATTCTTCGCTGCTTTCCATCCGGACGTATGTACATCATACTGCCATCAAACATGAGTATAGTCCAAGCTGACGCTGTGACTCTACCACTTTTCTGTACGTCGAAAAAAGGTGGTTTATGGTTACTTTGCTTTGCCAACTTAAACAATATGTTCACTTTTTGAAATTAGGAAACATTTACCTATATGTAAATAAAATTATTGTATGAGTAATGTTTTTGCTGAAGAAGGAATTTCTCACTACATTATTTATAATTTACAAGCGACTTATGAAAAGATTAATATCCGAGTGAAAATAAACAACTCAACAAAAGCACGTTCACATGAAGCTAACGTCAAGTGCGATAATATATTTTTAAGTTGGGTAACCTATTGTCGCTTGCGGCGACGCGGACGCGGCGAGGGTAGCTAAATAAAGCTTTTCCAACAAACAATAGTTCCGGCCCTTTATCGTGCTCCGAGTTGAGTAAACATTAGTAGTTGGGGTATTGTGAGAGAAACACTCAAAGCGCTTACTGCGCTCGCTCGGAGGTCGCGTCGGGGCTTGGCTCCTCCGCCCGCCGCGGTCAAAGTTTACTGCCAGAAAACTCGCCACTTACACCACATTACCTTTTGTTTGTTTGATTTATTTTTCTCTTTATTAAAGAGCTCTTTGCTGTAATTGCGGTCACTTGTTATTTGGACAATGATACATTGTTCGTGTAAGATATATATCTTAATACAAATACTCCATGTTGTGTTTTTAGCGCGTAATTTGATTAACTTCGCAATAGCATTAGCACTTATAAACTTAAGTAGGTACCATTACATAACCTCATGTAAAACGAAGAAGTCACGATCCCGTCATAAATTACTCTTTCAACATTAACACCTACTTTCCATAATAGCCGATAAACCAAATTTAGTTTTCATGTTACGCACCCTCGTTGCTACTTATAATAAGCAATGATCAATGGAGAATAATCCTATTGTGTCGCGCCAGACAAAAAACCATGTCTGAATTATTCCGCTACGCTCTCGCGTTAATATCTCCATTACATTAGTGCTGAACTTCACCACGCAGTCACACTACATGGAAAGGATTACGCAGTGCGCTCCGCATCGCTGACAGTTGTCGCCTAAACAAAAGGAAAGTGAACGTATTTCGAATCGGTACACATAATGGCTTGTGTTTATTTAATTTAAGTCGCTGGCAACACAGAATAATGGCGTGTTTTCGCCAACGGCAGTGCTGCGTTCCGACTTGAGTCGGGAGCGCCTCGGGGCAATAAAACTAATGAAGCGTGGAGATGGGACCATTTTACTTGTATTATTCGTCTCCTGCGGCCTCCGACTAGAGCGAATGTCCATTAGTTCTGTTTTAACATGTTAGCGAGGTTGAAACGAAGTAAATGCGATTTGCTTTGCAGAGAGGGTGGAAAAGTAGCCGTAGAGGTTTTGGGCGATCAATAAACGATAACGTTTGAAACCCATTTTGAACATAAACATTTTATGAAACGAAATGTGCTTGTTTTACGAGCTATATTCAAAAACATCGGTGACAAACAATGACTCATTTCGCGTATGAACACAAGTAGCGCAAAATACATGGTGTATGCAGTAACAATGAGTGCATTACATCGCATTAGCGGTTAACTGATGATCAGAGCGATCGCGGCTGGCGGCGGGCGGCCCAACGAGCAGTTACTCGCGCCAGCCGCGCGTCAAGTTCCTACCGATACCATCTTAATCCGCGAATTTAACTCACCCTCTAACAACCGATGCTTTGTGCACTTCCATGGCAAGCTATTCTTTTTTACGCCTCGGTGTGAATTAGCTAAAAGGGCATACATATATGTATATACTGGTCATTGAATGCAATCCTGCAGTACGAGTTTATCGTAATAACACCATCATGTTTCGTTAGTGGATTAATGTTCCTTTTTTGGTTATTTGAAGACCATTTACTCAAATCATAATAATAGTTGTCATAACATCCGCAAATCTTACATACATGTAAATGATTTTTTTTGAGAACTGATGATATTCCAACTAGCTGGAATTATTTTTCTCTACAATTCGGTCTGTTTTTCTTCTACCACACACGTCTGGTGATATAATTTAAGTAATTCCTGAAACTTATTAAGATTTCTTTAAGATGTTTTCTGTAGACTCAAACTGCATAAAGAAAAGATGATGCAACATCTCCTAGATTTATTGCATAGGTATTATTTACAGTTAACAAAATATGGACCTGACACGGCTCGCGATTATAAACATTCTGCAAATTGAAATTAATAAACAGTGGCTTCGGTCCCTGCAATCTTGCTCAAAATTGGTTATTTAGTCGATTGCTATTTTTTACTCCCAATTTTTGAGGAGTCCTTAATTGTACGGTGCGCTGGGCTGCAACTGACTAATTTAGGGCGTTTCTCACCCTGAGATGTCGTAAAACCGCCCAAAGGCGGATGGTGGCGTGATGGTCGCCGAGAGGTTTTAGTCGGTATGCTAACATAGGATTTTGGTTAGGGACCCAACTCAACTAAGCGGACAATTGTTTTGCGCGCCGAGTTGGAAGGTCAGACACCCCGACATACCCCATACGGCCTCCCCCGAGGTACCGAAAGGGGAGCTTAAGGCGCTTTCCTCTCGTTAAAAAATTATAAAAAAAGTAGTTTCTAACAAAAAAAAAGACGGAATAACATGGCTTAGTATATCATCAAGTAGTAATTCCGCATAGTATTTAAAAGTCAATTTCAGACTTAATGTGTAAGAAAAATAACAACAAGCTATTTCCTTGCAAATATTCATTTGCAAATATATTTCGATTCCGGTGCAAATAATGAACAGTTCTCGACAATGTAGGATATCGCGGGCGTTAAACGGTGGTGGGTTCATTACGGGAGCATTGGCTACCACTATTAGCATATCAAACACCTTATCTGATGTAACGGCTGCTCGACTCCACTCGCCCAACACATTTACCAACCGCACCAGGCACGGACCGAGGCTATAACTAAACACCACTTATCTTAATCTCATTGAATATATATTCTTGTTCGTCACAGCACACTCTTATATTTATAAGAAAATATATATACTCCTATTATCGAAATTATACAAAGTAACTTTTCAAAATTGGAGTTCGCAGTTGCAACGGAATCTAAGGTGCATAAATCAATAGAAACTGCTATTCTTTAAAATACATATTTGTATATGAGTTAAGGATAATGTTTAGCTTTTAAGCTCTAGAAAATTTCGTCGTGTTCTACACCATTTGTTACCACATAGATACCTTTAAATAACAACACGAAATAAATCATAACATAGCGTATTAAATTATTTAAAATCCTTACAAAATCCTTACCTTTATAAACATACGTCTTTATGAATAAATGTACGTTAGTTTATATAACCGGAAATTAATTTTGGAATCAATTAGATATTTTAGAATTTTTTGTCGATATTCAATTAAGTATATGTAGGTAGGTACGTTCAAATATTAGCTATAAAACATAAAAACAAATCACATGCATATTTAACAGTACATTATTATTATGAAACCTGAAATTACTCAGTATATATTTAATTATCATAATTAAAACCCACAATACTAAGCTCTGGATTCGTGTCTGACTCGCCATAGAGCTAATGTCCGCATGCGATACAATAATACGATTAGTGAATTAAACAGGCAGTAACAGGAGTAGAGAACAGATTTGCACTGTTTGATGATTCTTATCGCAAAGTTTGGCGCGATGGTAGTTGGGGCTTTTAAAGCGTAAAAAAACGGCTTATAAATAACAAATTTTAACAGTCAACCGAAAAAATGATTGAATAATAATGGGTAAACGAAATAAGTCTTGAATGGATCTACCATTGATAGATATAGATGTGGCTAATGGGATCACTTTCAAACCAAAAAGACACTTAAGGACTGATTAGAAAACTATTTATTTCAACTTTAACATTTTGAATTTATTTTTGATGAAACACAATCATTATAAAATTTATATAAAATACAAATTATGTCAGATAACTAGACATGTTACTTCTTCAAGTGATTTTCACGGAATCAAACAAATATGACACAATTCTATCTGAACAAATAAAACCGACATTCCAAATTATAGTAATTCAAACATAATACATAAACCAACCAGATCAGAGTAGACATCAAAATAGTATAGGTATAATCTGAGATTACCAATCAACAATAACAAGTAATTCATAATGAATTATTATTTTCTGATTTTATTAAGCTTTCTCTGGAAACGAATTCTAGGAATGTTTTCAATGCTTTATACTCAAAACTCTTAATCATTTGTCGATGGATTTGGATAAAATATTTATATTTAAAGAGTTCACTTATAGATTGCGACGTTGTTTAATTACTTAGTTAATCTGATGATGTGAAATGAAATTAAACGCATGTAGGCAAGTTTTGGTATTTCCAGCCTCAAAGAATAGAAACAAAACAGATTTAAAAGAAAAAAGCACATAATACCTACTGAAAATTCTTAATTATAAAGTAAATAGGAAATAGATACACAAACACGTGACCAAGAGAAATATACTCCGAATGTATAGAAGCTCGCGTTTAAAACGAGGTCGTGATTTATTGGCACCGTTGTTTTTTACTTCAAATATATTTCTGCTCTCGTCTCTACATACAACAGTAGCGAAAACATCGAAATTTGTTTTACACACGAATGATAAACTTTTATGAGGCCTGTAGGTACGTAACAACAATAGGCAGAACGCACCCGAAACCCGGGGTTTAGTGCGTCCGATTTCCATACAAAAACTTCTATTTCCCGAGCTAAATGGCACGTGAGAGCACATAAAACTACGACAAAACTACAACCAGCTCCGCTACAAGTTACCTATTCGGTTTTTTATTACTTCACCCTTTAGATACTTACGAATAACTTAATGTAGTCTAAGAATCGGAATGCATAAATAACTTTAGTTAATAAACTCTCTGGCAATTAAACAATTAAATATTATATATAATTTATTTATTACCATATTATTAATTATTATAATACCTAAGTTATTACGTTCAGAATTTTTATGCTTATAACGAGGATGCAAAATGTAAGAATTGGATATTTATCCGTCATCATTTTTAATAAAGAGAAACATGATACGTTTACTTTTTGAGATTATTAAATATGTAGAATTCGCTATGATTTAATCGACCCTAAGATATAATCGCTATGTGTAACAAACAGAGTAGTGAAATATTCAAATGAAATTTAATTCCATAAACATTGTTTTAAAAGAGAAAATCCACCTACACCATAAAAATAAAAATATTGCCCCACTCTTTCCAACCACTTCTTGTTTGGGAAACTTAAGTAGGGATCATAAAAACTTATAGAGGAATCCGTACCGCCATGAATCTACGACACGTCAAGCTGATCTCAAGCCTACAGACTTGTTCATCTCTCAAGGAAGTGATTTGTCAGCGCCGCCCCCTCTCGATTGAATAATTCAAATAATCGAGGTATTTATATGTAAATAGCGGGCCATATCTCCATACGAAAGGGCCGATCGGTACATAAATTTGGCAAAGACGACGAGAAAACTGCGACGCACCACCGATCTGATTTATTCGCTAAGTTTTGGAAAAAGTGGCGCGCGTCAGGAAATGTTTGTCTAATCGCATTTATTGCCGCGACCCGGGATTTTGCGCCCCGTAACACATAGGGGTGAATTTGTTTCCATTCTTTACTGGATTTTCTACAAAAACAACTAGTTATTTATAATTCCGAGGAGAGATTCTTAATTTTATGTCTGTATTTGCTTCTGCGCGCGGAATGTTGCTTACTCTTCAGAAGAGAATCTAGAGATACGTGGAAAAATTCTGGGCAATGAAAATTAGCCATTTGTTTTTTTTTATACTGTCATAGGAAAGTCTAATGTCGCACATAATTTGATTTAAAATGATTCGTATCGCAACCTAAACTAACAACGGCGTTGCTCTACCACTTAAATTGAATTTGTTTAAAAAATCATAATTAACATTTTTCTGGATTAATACTATCTTAATCTTGTCTTTTGTAAATCCCGATAAGAAACTGTGTGTTAAATTCAATGGAAATCCGTTATTAAACCCGATTATAAATTAAATAACAGTTAATAACTGTGACACAATAGTTTACAAAATAGAGTGAAATTTGAATGATACGGGATTACAAAGTTAGTTTGTTTTCGTACATTAAATATAAATAAATTCTATTGTAATATTTCTTTAGTATACAGAATTACTATTTATTTTCGAAAATTAATGAAACAAGGGTCTAGAAACAATACAAGCAATAACCGCGTCTCGATGCAAGATATTTGCGCGCGCGATAACAAATGTCATATGTAGGTAAGCGGCACTCTATTAGTCATTGGTGCCGACTGCCGACTCCCATAGCGAGTGCGATGCTCATCAATCATACTAGTTGAGGAGCAGGAACATCGGGTAAAGTGTTAATCGTAACCACTATTGTTCATTTATTCACGTTTCAATTAAATGTCGCCGATGTGGGGAATTATGTTTGTCATTTGTTTACTCGTATACTCGTAAGTATTTTATATTGCAGAAACCAGGGACAAGTTTTGAGTTAAAACTTTGCACGCTGTTTTCATATAAGTATATAACAATGTACGTATGTATGTACAAAGATCATTACTTAAAGCTAATTAACAAAATTACAAAATATTTTTGGAATGTTACCTCTACGTATAATTAAGATCGTTCTGGAATTGTTTTGGTGGATGTCAGATACCTAATTATGACAACTCTTTTATTGCAAAAAAGAATTAGACACATTTTCTTTATGTTTTAAAACATTTTAGCGGAACACATTACAGTGTTAATGAAAAGTAACAGAGTGTAAGTTAATATATTTACTTACACTAATCTACGTTAAAGAAGACGAAGTGACTAGACTTGGATTAAATATTTCAAACGCTTTTCAATTCGTATGCCAATGGTAAATAACATTCATAACTCATTCATAGTATATACTGTACGAATCACCGGTATATATTCGTATAAAAAAATGTACGTCGGCTTTTCGCAGAATAGAGGAATAAGTGAGCAACAAAACGCACTTTATCAGGTGGCAGCCGCTTTATCCCGCTAATGACCAACCCCTCTGGAGTAATAAAAGTCGATATCAGCCTCCCAACTTTGACCACTAGCGAAAACTGTCTTGATACTTTACATATTTTTTTAAATATCAAGTGTCTTAGTTTTGTTTTCAATTCACTACCATAGTGGTTCTGTTTGTTAGACTATAGGTAACTCATGAAATGATACAAACTGTATTGTGTTGCTACAGTTTGTATCGCTATGACATGTGTCGTTATGACATGTATCGTTATGACATTTATCATGTAAAATTGAAACTATGTCAATTAAAAAAAATTGCTATTGTTAAAGAAAAAAAAATGACATTTCGTGTTGCTGAAGGAGTTTCTTGCCGTTTCTTCTCCGCAGCTATAACACGTTTCGAAGCGGCAATAGTTTAAAAAAAAAAAAAGAAGTGTAAAATTGGCGATTCAAAAGAACTTGTAAAAGTCTATTTGAATAAAGATAATTTGATTTGATTTGAAAGGAGACGCAGCAGTTTACGATTTTCCCACCGAAACAAATGTCTGTGTAACCAACAAAATTTGTTTCGCGTGTGATCACTATAGCTACTAGTTGTGTTCTTTACCTGTGTTTTAAAGAATATTTGCTAATGGTACAATATACGAGTAAAAAAAACATCACGAAACCTATAAAGAGCTAAATATTACAGGAACAGTTTCGTCTATCATGCTATGGTGAGTACTTCTAAAAAAAATTCAGATATCTGCATTTTAGTAATATAAACTTAACATCACTACCTATATCTATTAAGATATGTATGTGATAAAACCAATAGTTACTCGCAATGACGTGTAGTGAAAAATTAATTACGTACCTACAGAATTTATTAAAATCTTTTAGATCAGTTTCCATGTCAGCTTCCATAAGAGAGAAAACAATGATTTTATGAGTACCAGTAGGCCATCCTGCATAAGATAACGATTATGTAGCTACTTTCTACCAAAAACGGCACCTGGGTCTTTATATTCACATTAAAAAATCTTAGCCTATTTTCTATTTAAATCTGTCTAGATAATTATTTTTTTCACCTAAGCTTATAAACTTTGAATTTTACGAAACATTTCATCAGTGTAACTTCCATTCAGTTTAATAACAATCAATTTTAACTCATTTTAGAGTGTTAAAATAATAAAAACCTACAAAATTAATAAAGATAAATCCCAATACCAAGACTTGTTATAAGCAGTACATAACCACCGAAGCGCGGTTGAGAATTAGCGGCGGCGGAAAGAAAAATGATTGTGACAGTCCAGCGAACAACACTAATGGAGTCTGCGTCTGCGAAATGTTTCCACTTACAACCCTGAGTAGTACGGGGACTACACGTACTAATATTCTAACTTGCCTTATTATTTCTAGCCTTTTACATTTGCTAACATCAATTTCTTCTCTTTGAAACAAATAATACGTTCTATAGATAGAATAATTCACGTAGATTGTATCAATGGTCATTTGAAACTGCAACACATTTGTTAAAACACTAATCTCTTAAAATTGATCAGTTCACTGATACGAATAACACTACAAAAGGGTGTTTATCTGATTCATGTATCTATGATAATTCAAATAGCCGTCGCTACGCGTAGGGCAATTTAAAACGAACCGAAAAGCACACTGCAATAAAGAGGCCCCACCCCAAAGATACAGCACTCCCCTCACAAATTAAGTGTAAAACAAACCTAATGAAATTTAAATATCTCTTCGGCGACATAATAACTGCACAAATAAAATCATGTCGCGGGGGAGAGCATAATCGCTTCTATTGTGTACACATTGTACGAAATTATTTCAGTGAGGAGTTTTAGAATTGTGTCGCAGTAAGTCGACGCGCACCCTTCATATTCCGCACACGGACAACGAAGAAACTTTAGTGCGACAAGGTTGTCTGGTCGGTAATATCGTAAGGAGGGGCGGGGATGCTCTCTAGACAATAATAGGCTCTTAGGGTGATGGCAAGTCTCTCATTGTTGGCTTGTGAGTGGATAATTCACAGTAATACACTTAGCGGAGGACACGGGAAGGAAATCTGCTTGTGTGTTCTTCTCAATTATAGTGAACTATGTGTAAATTACTCATCATCTTCAATTAAAACTTATGAATATATTGTATAAATTCAAATTCAATTAGGCTTGGAACGATAATACCTATCTATCTCCTTCATTAATATAACTTGAAACGCAAGTTTTCATCATTTACCTACATAGAAAATGCCGAGAATGCAGAGATTTTTGTAATTTAAAATCGAATTCAAAAGCGGAAACATTATTATTCTAGCAGATTGAATCGGGTATCCAAACGAATCTTTTAAAACACGTTCTCTCGCCCCTCAAAGGGAAGGATACTAATTTCCTTTCAAGTTAAAAAGAAGCTTCCTTTCAAGAAGTGGAAAAAAGTTACAATCGAAAAAGAAATTTGCGTTTTAAATCCTCTAATGAAGCTGAGAAGTTTGTAATGGAGGGGCGAAAGGCTGTGAGCAAATTGAGGAAAAAACTTGAGCAGCGATTATGTATACATAGGTATTCAATTCGTATTTTCTCCGCGTTTGCTAAATTTACACATCAACTTTTTATTGAAACTAATCATAATCAGCCCATATACGTCCCACTGCTGGGCACGGGCCTCTTCTACCATTGAGAGGGTTAAGGCCGTGGACGCTGGCCTAGTGCGAGTTGGCGGACTAGGCTAAGAAATTCCTAAGAACTTTTAAGTGTGCAGGTTTCATCACGATGTTTTCCTTCACCGTTTAAGTGCATGATAATTCATTGTAATACAAAATAATTTAACTATAAAAAAATCCTTGACATTAATTTACCGTGCCTATTGGCTAAATAAACAAAAATGCATATAGGATTTTTATTTCTTTCTTTCGACAAGCGCCCCGCAGCCCCCTGCATGGATACCTATCTCATAAAGATGTACCTACACTTGAAAATTTTGGTATTTGTCAAATCGGATCGTCATGTCCAGGAGAAAACACATTTTTGATGATAATGCGGTCAAATACTTTTACTACTGAAATTCATTCATTATTATCCTACTCGTATATACTTACCTACCTAGATATATTTCATTGTACCTACTCTGAGTGAATCCAAAAGGATTGCTGCATGGACAATATCTTATAGAAATAGAACTAGGTGTATGTACTATAGTTATGATCGGAGACCGGATTATATGCATTTGCATAATGCCAATATGCAAATAAATTTGAAATTATACAGTATTAATATATTTGCTCCATTTTGCCGGTTATTGCATATTTCGGCTAAAACCTTTTGATTATGGATATTTTCGCCGTTTTTTTTCTACATTTTTCGGAACGTACCAAAAGTAATGTGTGAAATTAACGATAGCAAAATCCGCATACTTTCAAAACAAATAAAATGCTTAATTGACGTTTATACCTAATTACAAACCCCAACCCCCTCCTCGCCGCATCATTTGTAAAGCGCACCCAGTCACGCCATTTTCGATTTGAAGAATAATGTAATTGCAAGATTTTTTTTATAAAATATTGGAGCATAGAAATTTTTCCATTTTCACCTTATAAAAATTTTAATTTAATCATTTATGTTACATATTTTGTAGATTTTCATTCATATTATACGTTTTTAAAATGCATATTTGCATGTATTTTAAACTTTTTATGTTATTCCGTTAATCCGGTCTTTAGTTATGATAATGTAAGCAGTTTGTTATTATAGTTACTTAAATATAACTTTGAAGTATATATGTAGGTATACCTACTTCATTTTGTATGAAATTAAGTTATAACGTTACATTTATGTTATACCAGCGGCCCGTTCCGGTTTGCACCAGAATACATTACAAATTTAAGTGAAATCTCCGAAATTTAACTAAAACGAAAAACCAATGAGTCATATAAAAGCGAAGTTTCAAACAATCGGACGTTTGGAATTACATAGGAACATATTTGTAGAAAGTGTTTATTCTCAAACAGATCTGTTATTTTAGAAATAGGTATTCAAAGTTTATTTAACAATAAAACTACGCGACTCGCACAGGAGCTAAATAAAAAAATATTATTTATTTATAAACATCCTCGTAGGGCTCGCAACAAAAATGCGTGCCGTACGATCTTGGGGTCGATTCCCATGTCGGGCTATAAATATGTTATTGGGATGTTCCATAAGAAAAATTCAAATTTTCAGTGTAGCGCACGGCGTCTGGAACCGTGCCCGAAAAACAAGAATAGTATCATCTCTAATAAATTGTGTATGGCACCTGCGTAAGTACCTGTATGGCACTCGAAACACAAGTGGTAAGACACGCCATTGCAAACGGTAATGTATCTCTGCCCATGCCTTCGGAGATACAAGCGTTAATGTGAATGTATGTAAATTCCGATGCAATATTTGATGCTCTTTTTAGATGCCACCGTGCTTACCATCAAGTCTTGTGTAGTCATTTTTACCATCATTATCAGTCTATATACTACGTCCTGCTGCTGGGCACGGGCCTTCTCTACAACTGAGAGGGTTTAGGCCTTAGTCCACCACGCTGGCCTAGTGCGGGTTGGCGGACTACACACTACGTAATTCCTAAGAACTATTCAGCGTGCAAACCTTAGTCACTTTATTTAGCTAATATAGAATAAAATCTGGGCTCACTCACTAGGAATAATAAAAAAACCTCTTTCCTTTTGTAGAAAAGTTTATTTATATATGTATATAAATTATTTCAATACTTTACATGCTAATTGGCGACGCGTCCAACTATTAGGAAGGACTATACGACAAAAAAAACATTATTTCGAGCAAATTATTCCGTGCAACATTTAATTTTATGTGATCTAAAAACAATTACTTACTATATCTGAATTTGGAATCGAACTATTTCAGTAATGAAGAAAAAATTGAAAGCTGTAAATATAAAAAAAAACTTAGAAGCATTATAAAAAAATAGACGTGATTAGACTAACAGTCTTATTCATAAACGGCTTTACTTATAAACGTTAGGTAATTTAACTACTAATTAAGCATACTTAGCTTAGGCTTGCTCTATTAATTGACTTGACGTAAGAGGAAACGAGACAAAGCATATTTCATTAGTAACTAAGTTAACTAATGTTTATAAATAAGACCATAAATATATTATGTCTCACACAACTATGCAGTTTTCGTCTTTTCATGACTTATAAAGCAAGACAAGACGGAGTTATGAGAGATTTATGCAAAGTTTACGAATAAGCCCCAACATATTAGCACCCAGTCCCAGCGGCAGGCACTTACGTGAACATTATCTTTAACTCTCAATGTAACGAATCAAACCAAAATGTAGTTTTCGAAAAATCATTTTCTATACTAAAACTGATTTTAATTCAATTTTTTTCTTCATAAAATTATTTTTTAAAACATGCATTCATTTCATCGTTGAGCGGTTAAGGACAATCTGATATAGTTTTATATTTTATTCAATTCGACGAAATTATATATTTCACTGATATTATTGACTGGCATTACATCCCACCAGTGGACACCAAACCAGCCTGATCAGAATCTAGATATTAGGCTAATCCTAGAACGCAAATCAATAAACTGTATAACTGAATTCGTGAATATCGTATATTTTTTCGTATAATTTTGTGTTTATTGCTGCACGGCCGCGTTGGCGATGATGGAAGGAGAGTTGATGGTCTCGCCGAGACTCTCCAGCAGTTCCTTACGGTAGTCGTCGAAGTCTCCGTCCACCTAAAATAAAACAACACATGTCGTTACAATAGAAAATAGAGATCCGAAGCAGCGGCTCCATTAATTGATTTGGAATCATAGCCGTTCTGGGGTTTTAAAATGATTTTTTTCTAATATAAATTCAAAAGTTTAGATAGATGTTGCTCAATCACGCCAGAGGGAGCTACTCAGTATTTCCCTGATGGAAACACACTATCACTTTACCCAACCCAGTGATCGAACTCCAAATATCTAGATCGTATGTCGCGGGCTTATGTCGTGTTCGTGTATCAACGACGACGTATTTTTACGATCTATTATTACTACCAAAAGTATGTTAGTAATATGATTCATCATCCATATACGTCCCACTGCTGGGCACTGGTCTCGTCTACAACTGAGAGGGTTTAGGCCCCAGTCCACCACACTGGCCTAGTGCATGTTAGCGGACTACACACTTAAGAAACTCCTAAGTACGTGATAATTCACTGTAAATACACACATAACTTGGAAAAGTTAGAGGTGTATGCCTGGGGTTTAAACCTGCGACCGCCGAGACTCTCGTCCGCGCGTATCAACCTCGAGGCCATGTAAATTCGGACGTTTGCATAGATGTTGCTCTAACACGCCAGAGGGAGCTACTGAGTATTTCCTATTGAAAAACCCTATTAACACTTTAGCCGAACCGGTGATCGAACCCCGGATATTTAAATCGCTAACAACCATAAGTAACGTACGTGGTCATTAGGAAAACGATAATATTTTTTATTTTTTGGTATGGTTTTTTTAACGTCACTGTGTTTGTAATGACCGTAACTATTGCCTGTCTTTGTTTTCGATTACGGTATTTTTACACCCTGTATTTTTTGAGCAAAACCTACCCAAAATTATTTATCAATTCCCTCGCTACCTTCCATACAGGTGTATTGTGTATTGTTACCACAAACAGTATGTTGGTGTCGCTCACCTCGTTGATGGTCTGGTCCTCGATGACGTAGAGCGCGCACTCGGTCTCGCGGATGAGTCTCTCGTCGTGCGACACGATGACGACGCCGCCCTTGTACTCGTTGATGGCCTCCGCCAGTGCGTCGATACTCTCGATGTCCAGGTTGTTCGTCGGCTCGTCCTGTATTCATATTCAATATATGTGTGAATTATGCTGATAGAATAGATGAAATTAAATGAAGTAATATTTATTGAACCTATAAAATGTCAAATACATCACTTAGATTCGGTCATTTCAGAATTAAGTTTACCACCCTGTTCGGAAGGCAGTCATCACTACAGAAGAACGGGCAAGAAACTCTAGTGTTGCTCTTTTTCAATCAAGAGATAGTCTAAAATATTGACTTCTTCATTATAAGCGGTTAACAACCATAATGACGCTATTTATCTTTTACTAAAAACGAAATGCTTAAAGTCCATGTTTTGGTATCTTGGGACCGAAAGACGCAAATGGAGGTATCTGGCCATCCAACTTGTCGTCGCGCGAAAGAATTGTCCGTCGAATTCTTAACGAAGCAAACCATCTAAAACGTCTTGATGGTCTTCATACGCATTTGTACATAATGTATCAAGATGCACTCAACCAAAATCTAGAAATATCTATCTAAATTCTATAAATCTATCTATATCGGCCCATTTAAGTCCTATTGGGCACGAGCTTGCTTTATTTTTGAGAGAATTTAACTATTAGTTCATCTCACTGGCTTCGTTCCAGCCATACTAAAGCTACGTGGCCCTCAATACAATAGACGGATTTCTTTATCTAGCCATCAATAGACTGCCATGACTCAACCGGACCTGATCACATAAGCCATCGTCCACCAAAACTGACCAGAATAATAACATCAGGAGCCATAAGCGTCAACTCCGCCAGGGCGACCCTGGCCTTCTGGCCACCGCTGAGGTCCTTCATCTTGATGGTGTGCGCGTGACTCGCGAGCCCGAACGTGCCGAGCGCCTTGCGAGCCTTCTCGTACTGCAGCCCGAACAGGCGCTGCAGGTACTCCACCGGAGACTCCTCGGCGGTCAGGTGCTCGCCAGAGTGCTGGTCGAAACGACCTATCCTCTGGAATGGGACGTATCTCATAGTATACGTTTTAAGATAAGGGCGGTCGGTCAAAATACTTATCCCCTCATCATCATTATCATCAGCCCCTACACGTCTCACTGCTGGGCACGGGCCTCTTATACAACTCAGAGGATTTAGGCCTTAGTCTCCACGCTGGCCTAGTGCGGTTTCGCGGACCACACGTCTAAAAAAATCCTAAGAACTTTTAGTTATCGCCTATTACGATGGATTATTTATTTGTAATCCAACGTAATTAGCGAATCGTAAGTGCAGAAATACATCCCTCCTTGCCCTTTCCTGGTTACAGGCGCGAGTTTATCTATGTACTGGGGCGGTGAGTAACGCCACTGATTGTGTTGCGTGGTTTAAATGTAAAGCGTAGAGTGGGCACTGTCAGCAGTCCACACAATTATTAATCACGAATCGGAGGACGCCTTTATTCTCGAGGATTTAAGCTGAAGTGTATATTTATACCCACGTTTCTTAGTCACACGTAATAAGGAGCATATTGTCCTTTTTTCGGCCACAATTACATACATGCCATTGAGATTTTTCCGACCGACATACCTAATAATATTGCTCTTCCCAGATATCACACCCTGGGGATATTGTTCGCCCTTTTTTTAAATAATTATCGTCAATATTAAAGATAATTTTGAAAATTATGTGAAACTGAAATAAATAATGTGTATAACTCACAAGTCTGTGGTTCCTGATGAGTTCGCCGTTGATGGGGCTCAGTTCACCGACGAGCAGTTTGAGGAATGTGGACTTGCCCACACCGTTGGGGCCCACGATGGCGATACGGGAGTTCAGATCGATACCGAAGTCCACCTCTTTGAACAGAGGTTTCTGACCGGAGAAGTTGAAGTCCACATCTGTGAAATATATCATTTTGTTACGTATTTCAATAATATGAATTAAGTAATTCATAATTTAGGGGGTCAGTATGATAATCTCAGGATAATTTTATGTTTTGTATGGCGCTATAGAGAAGTTCTTAGAAATCCAAGTCATCATTAGCCCATATACATACGTGCCACTGCTGGACACGTGCCTCCCCTACAGTTGAGAGGTTTTAAGCCTTAGTCCACTACGCTAGTCTAGTGCGGGTTGGCGGACTACACACCTAAGAAATTCCTAAGATTTTTTTTAGGTGTGCAGGTTTCCTCACGATGTTTTCCTTCACCGTTAAAGTACTTGATAATACATTATGAATACACACATTAGAAAATTCAGAGGTGTGTGCCTGGGGCTTGAACCTCGAAGCCATCACTACAAATCCAAGTAAACATCCAAAATGTCCGAAAACCGAGACGACTTCACCTAAAAAGCAGTGATGGCCTCGAGGTTTAGGAACGCGGTCGAGAATGTCGGCGGTCGCAGGCACACACCTCTGACTTTTCGAAGTTATGTGTGTATTCACAATGAATTATCACTTGCTTTAACGGTGAAGGAAAACCTGCACACCTAAAAGTTCTTAGGAATTTCTTAGGTGTGTAGTCCGCCAACCCGCACTAGGCCAGCGTGGTGGACTAAGGCCTAAACCCTCTCAGTTGTAGAGAAGGCCCGTGCCCAGCAGTGGGACGTATAGGGCTGATGATGATAGATTAGATACAGTGTGCACTGACTGTGCAGGCCGAGTATGGGCGGCTGCAGCGGCGGCGGGTCGGGGAAGTTGAACTTGACGATGTACTCCTTGGGTCGCTGCAGCAGCGCGGCCGGCGCGGCGCCCTCCTCGTCCTCGCGCTGCGCCTTCGTGCGGTTCTTCTCCTGCTTGCGGGTCAACGCCTCCTTCTGCTTCTTCTCCTACTCACACACACACACACACACATCAATAATACATCACCAATAAACATTATACTTAATCTGCACATAAATACCGTTACAATTAATTTTAACATAATATTCATTGTGTTTTCTAAAAATACTACGAATAGGTACAATGACACTTCCTGATTGTGCCACAAAAATATTCGTACTTCCACGTACTATTCATACTAAAAAGGCGATCAAAGCATTTAAAGAACATTATCTCGGGAAATAAATATAGCACTTAGTTTAGAATACGAGTAAGGACTAAAATCAAAACAACAAATCATCTCGAGAACTTTGAAAATCCATTTTAACTACACAAATAGTGTAAAGTGAACAATAACTCACAGCCTGTTTCTTCGACTGTCCATGCGCCTTCAAGTCCTTCAATCTCTTCTCTTGTTTCTCGTACTCTTTAATCATCTCCTTCCGTTTTTGTGCGTACATTTTTTTGAACATTGAATAGTTGCCCTTGTAGTAGAACAGCTTTTGTTGGTCCAAATGTATGATTTCATTGCAGACATTGTCCAAGAAAGACTGGTCGTGAGATACAACTAGGAGCGTCTTCTTCCACCCTTGTAGGTAACTGAAATCATATTAGAAATAAAAGAATTAATGGCTCTCAATGCTAAATTCCAATGTTTTCGATCCTTGGGAAGTAATGGGTTATCCTAAACTTTTTTGATGTAATGTATAAATTAAGTTCTTAATACATTAGGAAAAATTAATCTGAAAAAAATAAAATAGTAATTTTTTTCGCAGTCTTTGAAGTCGGATCATAATGCTCTTCCTTAGTCGAGAAACATTAACAATTAAAAAAAATTACTTTAAAATCCCCTAAACATTTTTTACAGCGAAAAAATTTTATTAGAAAAATAGTGTGAAATTACGAATTTCATCAGATACAATAAAAATAAGAGCCCTAACCACTAAAAAAAATATTGAACAAAATAGGACAGTGGGGAGTGGTACACAGTGGTAAGGACTGCATATATGCATAGACACAATGGCGATGGCCTCGAGAATTGGGCAAGCGTTCGAGATACTCGACGGTGGCGGGTTCAAACCCTAGGCACACACGTCTGACTAATCGAAGTTATGTGTGTATTCACCAAGTATTATCACGTACTTTAACGGTGAAGGAAAACATTGTGATGAAAGCTGGAAACTTAAAAGTTCTTAGGGATTTTGTTAGGTGTGTAGTCCGCCAACCCGCACTAGGCTAGCGTGGTGGACTATGGCCTAAACCCTCTCAGTTGTAGAGGTGGCCCGTGCCCAGCAGTGGGACGTATATGGGCTGATGATGCGATAAAAAAATAATACTTACTTGTCAAGCCAAATGACGGCGTTCAGATCTAAGTGATTGGTAGGCTCGTCGAGTAACAGAAGCGTTGGCTCTATGTACAGAGCTCTGTAGGACAAATACAATAGTAAATTGAGCAATACCTATAATCAGTCAAATGTTACATTAATATTACTCCATATATCAAACTACTTTAATCAATTGAGTAATTTCATATTTCGATATTATTTTACATCTTTGTTTCATATAGTGTAGTTAAAAATAGGACTACACAATTAAAAGTATTATTTACTTACATATATTTTAATCCTGATTATCATTTATTATTGTAACAAAAATCTGCATGGTTTACAGAGATTCAGTCATTACAAAACATACAAGAATTCACATTCATAAAATTAATAATATGATTTTCACTGACCTGGCAAGCGAGACTCTCATACGCCATCCACCCGAGAAGTTCTTGGTGGCTCTGTTTTGCATCTCCTTGCTGAAGCCCAGACCGGCCAGAATACGCCGAGCTCTAGGCTCTGCGGAGTCCGCACCGATGGCCTTCAGCTCAGCATACACCTGCACAACAACATAAACATAAACTCACGCCTGTATTCCCCGAAGGGGTAGGCAGAGGTGCATTTCTGCACCCACATTTCGCCAAGTATGTATCAGTCCCACGTAATAGGGGGCGAGCCTATTGCCGCTTTTCGGGCACATTTCCAGACTCCGTGCTGTTACCGAGAATTTCCTAATGGAAAAACCCAATAACACTTTGACCGACCCGGGAATCGAACCCAGGACCTCTAAATCGCACGGCACATACTTGTACCGCGAGACCACGAGACACCTGCACACGGTAATGTAAAATATCACTAAACACTACTGTACGGTACTGCATGGTATTACTACAGACTTTTTGATCTCACAGTTTATGACAGCCCCGTGGTGCAATTGGCTAGACACCAGCTTGCGAAACGAGAGGCCGCGAGTTCGATTCCCGCACCGAGACAAATGTTTGTGTGATCCACAAATATTAGTTTCGGGTCTGGGTGTTTGTGAGACCGAAAAGTCTCTCGTAGTTTCTGATACCCACGACACAAGACTCGTATCTTAATATGGGGTCAGAAAGTTTAGATCAGAAAGAAAGATGTATGTGACTGTTGGGTGTATTTTTTTTACAGTATTTGTAGATCTTACTCTCAATATCTTTTATGTCTATTTGAACCCTATTAGACAATATACCTACATAATACGTAATACTATAGTCTACCACACCAGCCTTAAGTAATAATCAATAATGCTGTAATATTTAAAAGTCAACATTATTATCGGAGTAACTTACCTCATTCAGTCTTTCCTGCTTGCTGAGGTTTCCCTTCTCAATTTCGGCTTCAAGTTCCTTACACTCCTTTAGTAGTTCTAGAATATGAAAAATATATGTTACGGTCTCAGTAATTATGTAATTCATTTTGTTTTAATAATCTTTCCATCTTATTTTTCATACATTTCATAGGCTTGAATTAACAACAAACTCACCTGTTCTCTTTACATCAGCTTCAAGTATAGTGTCAACAGCACTCAAATCATTGGCAGTAACCTCTTGTTCACACAGCAAGATGTCTATGTGCGGTGGAAGGGGGAATGCGCGCTGGGCCAAATGTCTCAGTAGCGTAGTCTTGCCGTGACCATTGGGACCCACGAGACCATATCGCCGACCATTGGCAATCAACAAGTTGGCATTCAAAAAGAGATCCTTGCCTTTAGCGCTTATTGAGAAATTTTCTACTTTTATATCAACTGCATTCTCTAGTGCAGCCATTTGACCTGATGATAATAGAAAACAAAAAATGCATTAAATTCTTTAAAGTAAGAAAGAAATACAAATTAACATACTGAAAGTTGTGTTTTTAATGATTAATTTATTACATAATTCATTATAAATAGTACAGATATTGCCAGCCTCCTTGGTTAGAGGCCAGTTTATAAAACATACCACAGGTTTTAAATCTGCATTGATAAAATGTTTTTGGGAGCCCAAGCATTTTTGTTTTTCTAAAACCCTAACACAAGACTTAAATATGGAGTTAGGAAAATATAGGCGACTGTGTATTTGGGAGAGCATTACAATAAAGTATGGTGTATTTTATGATGGGATTATGTACTATTAAAAATTACCAAATTTGCCATTATTTTCAGATTTATTAATATAATTCATCCACTATTATAATAATTTAACATACCTGCAGATTTTTGTGCTTGACTGACAGTAAAGTTAGCGTCAAGATCACTGTGACCCTGGCCTCCTTTTTTAGTCATCAATTCCATTTGTTTCTCATACTCTTGTTGTTTTTTTAACTTCTTCTTCTCTTTGTGACTCAATTTCTTTTCAGCTGGTTCCTCTCTTTCTTTCTCAGTGAGTTCTGGTACCTTTCACCAAGAAATGATTTTAGTTTGCTGGTTCTCAAAATGATAAATATTGTTTTTTTAAAGCGATTTTTTTTTTTTTATAATATATACCTTATCTTCTTCTTCTTTAATCTCATCTTTGACAGTTACATCTTCATGATCACTCTCAGGCTTTTCTTTTTTCTTTTTATCCTTAGAAAGATATTAAGTAAAAGATATCAATTATTTAATACTTGAAATATACACACATACAAGCCACTACATTTAAGTATGTCTTACTTTGACTTTAATTGGAAGTTCCTCTGGCTCTGGATCTTTCATTTCAAATTTCTTCAATTCAGCTTCAATGTCATCTATGTTATTCTTCTTTTTATGTTTACCTACAAGTTTACATCAGTATTTTTTATAAAAACTTTTATTTAAATCTCTGTACTGTGACACTTGGGTTCTTAAATATGATAAACTTCACACAACAAAACTTCTAACAGTTTATTGTTAATACTATTGAAAAAATACAAATCTAAAGAATTACCTTTACTTTTAACAACTGGTATAACTAATTCATCATCATCAGAAGCTTCCAATTTCAGTTCTTTATCACTTTCTTCATCGGGCCAGTCATCTTTTTTACCTTTACCTAAAAATAAAATTAAAGTATAAATCTCACCTTTAAACATGTGGGAGAATTCAAAATTACCAATATTTAAACCAAGAAAACTTAGAAATAACACTTTTTATCTTCCACTATACATATATTACTTTTAAATAGATTTTTAAAAAATCAACAAAATAATGTACCTTTTTTGTTCTTAGCTTTAACAGCTGGTTTAGCCGCATTACTAGAAACATTGCTTACAACTGATTTTGAATCATCTTGGTCGTCATCATCTGACTCCACATCAACATTTTTCTTTTTACTCTTATCTAAAACAAACATGTCATATACACTTTAGTAAAAAAAAAGGGTTTTTAATGACCACAAAAATAATGTAGGTACTGACAAAAGAACAAAAAACACAAACATTTAAAATACTAACTTTTCTTTTTACTAACAGGTTTGACTATTTCTTCTTCTGATGCTTCTTGAACTTCTGCATCACTACCTTCGGATGACCAATCATCATCCTTTTTGCCCTTACCTGTGAATTGAGTACAAATTATAGGATAAATATTAAATTAGCTCCTTATTTCTTATTAGCTCCTTATTAAAAAAGAACTATAAAATTAAATGTTTTAGAAAAAACTAACATCATACCAAAAATAAATGGTATAGTAAATCTATATACAGTATTCCTCAGTATTTAAATGTATCACTAACTGAAATAACTCTAAGTCTAAGGCTTTTAAGTTTACACTATATTCCTAACTGAAATACACCTAGATGTTTTTAGAGGACATCTAATTTATATTTTTTTAAATTTCAAATAAATTAACATATGTTAAAGTAGACACAACACATTTTATGTGTTTAAATTACCATCAATCAATTAAAATATCTAGCAACAATCACCAACATTTATGTGATAACTAATAGGCAAAAACCTGACCAATTTGCAATTTATTGCCATACATTTAGGCATAAAATATTTTTCACTCACCCTTTTTCTTCTTATTACTTTTAGCAACAGGCTTAGAAGCAGTGCTTGTTGCATTGCTCACTACAGATTTGCTATCATCTTGTTCATCGTCGGATACATCCGCGCCTTTCTTTTTGTTCTTCCCTACAAAACGATTACACAAAGTAAAGCAATTGCCACGACATAACATATTTTGTGCACATACTTAAACAACGATGCAGTTCGACATACTATTACTTACCTTTCTTTTGAGACTTCTTTGCAGCCGGTTTAGGCAAATCTTCATCATCAGATACCTGAACCTTCTTAGGGGCCTCGTCTTCACTATCACTCCAGTCCCCTTTACCTTTTTTCTTGCCTTTAGCCTTTCCTTTTGAGGTTATATCCTGAGTTTCCTTCAAAGTTGTCTTTTTGTCTTCCAAGTCATCTTCAAAATCCTGATTTTTCTTATTCCCTCGCTTCTTCGACATTTTCACCGATTAATTTACTTAAATATAATAAAAATGAATGTATATTTTAAACTTAGGCCAACGCAACTTTGAAAAATGCGAGTTGACAGTAATTGACTTTTGACAATGACAATTGACAACCAGCTGATGATGTACTTAGAAAAGGGCCATAAACAAAAAAGAAAATATATTTTAAAGATGACATTTTCAATTTCTTACTATTATCAGAGCGATCTTTCATACCAAAGAGTATAAGTAGAGTTAGTAGATGCACGTTCCTCTGATCATCTGATGCACCATATCGGCAATCCTGGGTTTCATCGCATGGAGATATATTTTAAGAAATGTAGTCCAACTTCATCATCAGCCCATATACGTCCCACTGCTGGGCAGGCCCGCCGTTAGCTTCTTCAACCCCCGCGTGCAAACCCATTTATAACGCCCTACACCTTATTATAATATATTATATTATAAGCCTTTTCTTCGGACACATTCATGTTTCCCTAATCATTCGTATATCTCAGCTTTGTTCCACTTCTGTGTGTCGGCTTGCCACGTGGCAAAGGCCTCCTCCAGTCGTCTCCATTCCGGCCTCTCTATGGCCACTCTACCCCATGCCACACCTGCAACCCGTCTGATGTCATCGTCCCATCTCTTTTGTGGTCTACCCCTCTTTCTCTTTCCTTCCCTTTCCTACACCTTATTACAACTAATAAAAAAAACACAAGGAGGTTACCTACAACATTCTTGTATCAACTTTCTTGTATCCAAAGTGTCATGACATTTCTTATACTTAAGGTGGGCCGTGGGGTGGGTATTATGACAATGACTTGAATTACATTATAATGAATTGCTCGATTTGCCGCCCCCCTGGACGTTACGCCAGCGTGCGGTGCACGATTTGAACGCCCGCTTGCCTTAGTCCACTACGCTGGCCTAGTGCGGATTGGCGGACACCGCACCTAAGAAATTTCTTAGAACTTTTAGGTGTGCAGGTTTCATCACGATGTTTTCCTTCACCGTTTTGACAGCCCCGTGCCACAGTTGGCTAGACACCAGCTTGCGAAACGAGAGTATTTGTGTTATAAATAAATATTTGTTTCGGGTCTGGGTGTTTGTGAGACCGTAAAGTCTCTCGTAGTTTCTGATACCCACGGCACAAGACTTGTATCTTAATGTGTGATCAGAACTATGTATGTGGGTGTATTTATTATTTATTACCGTTAATTAAGTACGTGATAATTCTTTGTAACTATTTCTTCTTATATTCTTTGTAAACATAACTTCGAAAAGTCTGAGCATATGTTGCCTGGGGTTTGGACCCGCGACCGTCGAGATTCTCAACCACGTGCCTAAACCTCGAGGCCATCACGACTTCAATATATTATGTAGCCCAACTATGAAATGAATATATGCGGACCTTATTTATTATTAAAAATAAGGTCAGATATATTAAAGGTTGTACCTTATAATTTATACTGGCAGAAAAAAAGAATAATTTTCAGGAAAGAACGAAAAAAGAACTTCCTACAATTTTGCTTTCATTTGAACTCCCTGAAATTATTTTCAATAATACGGTCGAAAAATATGTTTGTGAAGAATCTCGTGTTGGTGTTACTTTTAAATGGATTGTTAACGAAGTCTGCTGGAGAAAATGTAAAAAAAAGTGTGGATGAAAATAGAGATGAAAACGGAGACACCAATGATGAGTCCAAAGACGAGTCCCTAGATATACCTGTTGAAAATGAGCCTGCTAATATTACATGCACAAGAAGGCAAAATAGTCAATTGCATGAAATACGCCAAGCAAGATATAAACAGTTCCCTTTTATGGCTGCCATCATGTCCCACCAACATGAATACTTATGTTCTGGTACAGTCGTATCCAATGGACTAATACTGACAACAGCTCTATGTACTCAGAAAACTATAAGCTACGTACTCTTAAACGCTACTACAGCAAAAAAAGATGACAGTACCGCTTCATTGCACATAATTAAAACCGAAAAGTTTCCCAGCTTTATTGGGGGTGATACACTTAAAGATATTGCGCTTATATACACAGCAAAACACAACAATTCCATTGCATCTAAAATTAGACTGAGTAATTTCACAACTGTGAGGAGCGTGACCGATTGTGAAGCCTTAGGATATGGGCTAAATGCAGACGTTGGACAAACAAAAAATTTACAGTATGTAGGTTTAGAAAATCGATCGGCTTTTGAATATGGAGATGTGATAAGAGGATATTTTGACTGTGTTGAAACTAAAGTTCCAACTTGCTTTAGAGACATAGGTGGTCCGGCAATATATGATAATGAACTTATAGGAATAATAATCAAAGGCCAGGAAGAGTGTTCTAAAGAAATGTCTGCAACATATGCTGTAAACAAAAAGATGGTAGACATTTTGCCAACTTACGTTTTTAAGGCATGGTTAGATGAGAAAATTAAAAAAAATGAAGAAACGGAGGTCGTCGCATTGACTACTTATCCATTAAAACCTGTTATCAAAGAACCACTGCATAAGTTTACAAAGGCAGCGGGTTGCAATATCTCCAAAAATATGTTTGTCATAATTATGTGCTTAATAACTAACTTGTAAAATGTTTTGGATATTTTTATATATAATGTAAAATTTCGGTGGGTTCATTAAATGTTCTTCTCTTTATTCTCTTATTCGCTTTTTTTAATATCTTAAAGCCGAATGTTCGAAATCTGAGCATACTTGGCATACTAGCAAGCTTGGTTTCCGATACCTCGGGGAGGCAGAAAAGAATATACTATATACCTATGTCGGGGTCTTTGGTCTATCTAACTCGGCGCGCGGAGCAATTGTCCACTTAGCGGAGTTGAGGTCCCTAACTAAATTATTCTACGTCAGCATACAGACTAAAACTACTCGGTGGCCATCACCCGCAATAATTACTTTCTCAATTCTACAACACTACATAATATACACCTAATATATATATTTGCACCTATATCTTTGATATTTTCATTTTTTCGGGCACATTTCCGGACTCCCTGCTGCTACTTAGCGTGACCTATAACACTATCCCAACCGCGAATTGAAATCGCGTCCTTTAGATCGCACAGTACCTACATACACAATTGGTCTGCGTGATCATAAGGTCTTGTTTATTTAAACTTACAATAATATTAACGGTATCTCGTCCAATCATTATAGTTTTTTTAGTTTTTCTAACCACCTAAGTCCTCTCGTAATTACATTTTATACCAATAGAGTAGGTACATAATTTTCAAACAGAAACACCAACTAAGTATGTTCTTAATTGTTATGAAATTCTTGTTTCCTTTCCTGTCTTATACGAATTTATCAATTAAATTATGATAATATAAATATTTCAAGTAGACTCACAAAGTCAGAAATACAATATGAATCAGTTTTGTAGTCGAAATCATCTAGATATGTATCTATTCGACCTATTCCACATTTTTTACTGGTCTATGGTTTTAAAATAAATAATTTGTTATTGTCATGAAAAGGAAAAAAATGTTATTGTCATGTCAATGTCACACAACTGTCATTAATTTATGTCAAGCTCAGTGTTGCCAACGTAGGCGATTTTTCGCCATTTAGGCTACTCAGAACGAGAATCGGCGACGAAAAAATCTTAGGGGCGACTGGTCGCCTTTTAGGCTACTTCAATGCTAACATCGCATAATGACACCGAGCGCCATCTAAATGCACCTGATAAAATTTTATTGTCCTAAATGCGTCTCATCACCTCATCCCACGGGAATATTACATATTCTCGGGATAAAATGTAGTCTATGTTACATCATAGGGTTCCATTTATGTCTATACAAAAATTCATTCAAATCCGTTCCCACGGGAATACTACCTTTTTCTGGTATAAAAGTATCCTATGTTACTTCTGTGGGTTCCACCTATCTCCATACCAAAAATCATCGAAATCAATTCAGTAGTTTTTGAGTTTATTTGTAACAAATACCCAAAAATACAAACCTTTCCTCTTTTTAAAAATAGTATAGATGAAGGTGTTTAATAATGGGCTTGTGCCTATTTATCAAAACTTTTTAAATATGTCGTAAATAAATTGATAAAAAAATATATTTTATTCTATTTATATTGATATTTTGGCGTTTGGGCTACTTTAGGCTACTGCAACTGAAATTTGGCTACATTAGGCTACTTTATGCATGAGAAACGGCGAAATTAGGCCAAGCGTTGTTGGCAACACTGGGTAATTAATCTGTCAGTATAGTAATAGTAATATATAATATAAGGTACGAGATATGTTTCATGTGTTTTCATCGTTTCCGATTTGTAAATTTTAAACTCTAAAAAAGTATTATTTGTTGTTCCAACTAATCAAGCGGGATCTTAAAGTGAATAAATGAATATTGGTAACGGCGGGGGAGTAAGTATTTTCATAGAAATAGCATTCGTTTATTCCGTACCAATGTCATTTAGAATAACATTGCTCATGAATTATGTTTCAGAATAGGGGGGAACATATAACACCGTCAGCGAGAAGAAGCATCCATTGGCACGAAAATTATTGTCCGTTCGTAAGTGGTGAAGAAAACATGGGACGTTATGGATTGGATAGAAATAGCCCTCAAAAATACAACGTTGTTTCACCCAAACCAGCGGATGCTGGGCGTGATGAAATAGATAATGTCCAAAGGTTTGTAAGGAATCAACAAATTCAGACTTTTTCAAAACCGAAAAGAAAACTATCTAGGCACCCGCACAACACAGGTTGTACCTAACAGTTATTCTTTTCTCCATAAACATATTGCTTTAGTAAATTTCGGAATATTGTGACGTGCAAAAGTCTGAACCTAGAGCTCACCCACAATTTACAAATGTTTGTGGTTTTTTTTTTACTTCAGGGTCATAGTTGTACTTTGGGCTTAATTAATATAATGTGATAATGTTCTGCCAACCTGTAAATGGAACCTGCTGACAAAACTGCTCAATTTTAACATGATATAGCAAGACATTATAAGTTGATGAAGAGATCAATGTTCATATAGCTGGCTCCTTTTTCTTGGATAATGGAAAACCTATTGACACAGAACACCATAGTTATAATGAGTAATATTTAAAAGATGCTGAGGTCACTGTAATCAAAAACATGCTAGACCTGCTGCCAGCTTAAACCCATGGACTAGCAATATAACATTGATTTCCAATCGTAATAGCAATGAGAAACATAAAATATTTACTCATGAAAATTTAATAACTTGTGTAATGCAAAAAGACACCTATGGTTTTTCATTTATTTCTATTGCAGCAAACTAGCTCGTCCTGCAAGTCCAATGCCAATTAGACATAACCAAAAACAAAGAAGGAATTCATCAGATGCACAAGGCTCAGACAATTCATATGATGAGAGGTGAGATTATTACCAATCCTGCTTCCTAAAAAATTCCAACAAAATGACATATAAATTATGCAGGGCAATAAAAGTTTTGTCAGAGCAGTGTTTAAGTAACAAATAATATTACAAATTAAGAATCATAAATCATATTTTCACATCATCAGGTAAAGCATAACCTCTTCTTTACTGCAATGACTATTTAGTTATATTTGATTATTTTTGGAAAAAATATTCAAAAATGGCACCAAAACTGAAATTGGTGTATCTCTTTGAATTCCATTGAATATTATAGTTGCCACCACATTAAAGTTCTTTGTTTTTGCAAAAGAAAAATATTGGGTGTGCATCACAATAATCTATTATGACTAAATAATCATGGTGGTAAAGAATATATTTTGGACTTTGGTTACTGTGTTTTGATGATAGCCTGTACTGGTGAAGGCATAGTATGTGCTAGTGTCGAAATAAGAAATGCATCCAAAATAACATAAGATTTGGACACCAAGTGATCCCAACATCATACCAATTAATCATACCACATAAAATGGCAAAAGATAACATATACATTCCTTTTTATTGTTATAGAAGAAATTACTGTTTAAACAAAACTTAAGTCAATGAAACAATAATTTATTTTAACATACCTGATACCATAACCAATATTATGTACATTGGTGCTGCAATTTTGGGTAATCCAGACAGCTACATAGTTTTTTATTTAGATACAAACTGGGCACCCCACTATTTAAATATCAGAATGAAAACTTTAAGAATTTTTGAATCACAATTTTTAGCCAAATTAGCATGCAGTTTTTGCTCAAATTTTACATTGATGGGAAATACAGTCACCAATGTGTGGTTTAAATTAATGTCATGATGTTGGATGCACCTGTATATGTGGGAAGTCATAACCACCTGTACCGTCAAAGCATTATTTTTTGCCATTTTTCATTTACTGCTACACCATATATAAATATTTTGTGCCATTGGCTTAAATATTTTCTTATGGTTTAGAAAAAAATATATACATCAAAATTTTTCTATTTCTATTGAAGAGTAGTATCAACTCTTCAACATTATATTCCATATTGTTACATATAATATGGGGCCGTCCAGTAATCACGTGATGATTTTTTAGCATATAAACCCCCCCCCCCCCCCCATCCACTTTGCGACTTGTGAGATTTTAAGACTAACCCCTCCGACCCCCCTCAAAATCACATTTATTTGTAGTACAAAGAATTCTTTGTAGGTACGAATCTTAAAAATTCTAGAACATTATCTTAAATACAGGTATAAAGTATAATCCAATTTTATTCTGAAATGAAGGCCTATGATACAAATGCCTAGACAGAAAGTTTTCAGGTTGTTGTGTTGTGGCTGACTTTTCGGCTTAGAAACAGTGTGTTAGACGAAAAAATAAATACATGTGATATCTTACTATGCTCCCCCTGACCCCTTGTGATATTTTTAGATTTTTGGCAAACCTCTCCCCACTTCCGAGCCTCACGTGATTAATGGATGGCCACTATTTCAAAAGTAAAGTATTGAAAACATGCATGTATGGCTTCTAATGGAGATTACACTACAACCTTCACATTATTTTATTTACCCTTCATGTTATAGAATAAAACTGACATTACCATCTCATTGTTAACATTTTTTCTATTTAATTCAATATTAACTGGGTGCTACAAATTAAAGCTCTCTTTGATTTGTTTTTGGCTAAATTACTTTATCAGTTATGAGCTAACTTACAGACCATATTTCATTTACCATATGCATTTTGCATGTCTCATGTTCTTGCCATTAGTATTATCAAAGATACTAGTTTATGTATAATGTAAATATTTGAACTATATAAACCTATAGAATAACTAATTTGAGTTGACAACAATTTTTCTCACAAACAATCTGCACCAATGTACTTACTGCAGGATCTCAAGTTCTTTTTGCTTATTAGATACTATTCTAATTTCAATGGAAGTTACTAGCTTGTGTTGAAGAAAAGTATTTTTATGTTGGTTGCACCAACGAAATTTAATAAAAAGTATGTCATTTCAAAACTAATTTCTATATGTTTGAACTTTAATCCAATTATTGATATTAATAATTAACTTGCCATAAAAAAATTAAGAGCTTAAATATTCACCCAAAAATCATCTTATAGGTAATTAATTCATGAGACTTAGTTTTGAATTACATGAGCTGGTAATGTCTGTTTACAGTGAGAGGCTATCAAAATCTTTACCGGAAAAATTCCCGTCACATTTGTATTGCAGTGAGGATTCGGATACAGAACAAAATGGCTTGGAAATAAGCAATGGTTCGCATTACCAATCGTTTGAATCGAAACAATCAACCAGCAGAAGAGCACATGATGATTTGTCACATGAACATTACAAATATGAAAGACAGTGTGCTGAACAAATGCCAAGATTTGAAAGACAAATTCAACATCTACAAACAAAAGCTCAGAATAAAGATTCGGCTAACAAATTCTGGCACATATATATTCCAGTTATTGTAGGCATCATACTGGCAATTTGTTATTATAGCGAATGGCTCGATAAAACGCCAAATATATTAAAATCTGGGAAAAGTTATGACAAATTAACTTTCTATAATGATATGTCTGCTATTGGAGAATTTTATAATCTGAAC
This sequence comes from Hemaris fuciformis, assembly GCA_907164795.1. Lineage (NCBI taxonomy): Eukaryota > Metazoa > Arthropoda > Insecta > Lepidoptera > Sphingidae > Hemaris > Hemaris fuciformis. The sequence goes on from OU015434.1 coordinate 6,190,842, forward strand.
CAAGATTCTATTCTGCAGTTACAAGTTGGTAAGATTTATTATAGAATTATTGTATACCTACTCGTACGTGTACCTACGTATTACTGTCAAACCCTTTGTAATACGTACCATGATATTTTTAGATTTGATATGTATGCGGAAGGAATGTTGTTTTCCGTCATTTACCATTTAAACAGGCGATAAATTGTATGTGACTCCTTAGACCAGTGGTCGGCAAACTTTTGGCAGGCAAGGGCCGCAATGTGGCAAAATAATCTAAAAGCGGACCCGCACTTGTGATATTTACCCTATATTCTACGTAATACTTATGTATAATTCCCATAGAAAAAATGAAAATGCTAACTAAAGCTAACATTCACGCCTCAAGTATGGCCCGTGGGCCGCGCGTTGCCGACCACTGCCTTAGACCAATGTTGAAAGGACTTAATTTAAACCTTAGTAACTAACGGAATTTCATCTAGGCTGATTCATCCTATTCTTACGCTTTTTCTCTACAAATTAGTTACGATGTTTTCACAAATAATAAACTTACTAAAATATAAAATCTTTTCAGGTATCTCTTCAATATCAGATAAAGAAGATACCGATTCATTTATATTTGTATACAATAGTAATAAAAACAATTTTAATTCAACAGTTTTTAATGAATTTATCAATGAAATAGCTGCAGCCTCGGCTAGATATTTAAGTAAGTATCTACTATTATCATTATCAGCCCATACCTATACATTCCACTGCTAGGCACAGACCTCTTCTACAACTGAGAGAGGAAGAATAAATCTAACTATAGGATTAAGTCCACCATGCTAGCATAGTGCAGGTTGGCTGTCCACACACCTTAAAAATGTCTAAGGACTTTTCAGTGAGTAGTAGTAGTAAAGTATTTGATAAATGGTAATTCATTGTAAATACACACATAATTTTGAAAAGTCAGGTGTGTGCCTGGGTTCGAACCCGCATCCGCAGAGATTCTCGAACGCGCTCCTAAGCCTCGAGGCCATGACTACTTTCATATCTATCTATTCTTACAATGATAGGTATTTTATAATTTTTTAAAACTTCAGATACAGCACAAGGGCTATTTTTTTTATTAAATAGGCTGTAGCTTAGAAACATGTATATTAGTGATATATAATTAGTTGTTTTATCTGGAGACTTTTTGGTATTCTGTGGTGTTCTATAATATTAGGGATTTACATATTTTCTATTTCAGGAAACGAAAGTTTATCAGTTCGTCATGTTGTGGTTGATAGTTCAAACATAGTTGTAAAGGATACAAGTGAGCTGATTCACAAGTACAGTGATGACATTGTCAAAGGTGGTGTAATGGTTATGAGAGAGATAGAAATGTTGCCATCCTCCCTGGCCATGGCATTGCACTACTACTGTGATGTGTTCAATCCTCTTGTCAAGAAAAGTGCAATTTTCTTTACATTAGACATGGCCAACTGTTCAGGTAAAAAAAGCTTTTTAATGCCAAAACATGTAATAGTTATTTCTAGTAAAAAGTAAATTTTATCATTGCAAATCCATTTGCCTTGGTCACTGGGTTCAATCCCCAAGTTGGACAGAGTTATTTGTTTTTTCCCATTAGCAATTCTCAGCAGCTGTACGAAATCTGAAAATGTGCCTGGCAACTGGCAGTAAGCTTGCTATCTAATACATTGGGCTTAAAACACAACTAATGAAATGTGAATGTATGTTTGTGTGTGTATTTGTGGGTTTCAAAAAGAAAGAAAAAGCTCATTATTAAAATAAAATAACTTTTCTTGTACTCTGCCGATGCTGCATACAAGTGTTGTACTGATTACATGTGTCAAAGAGTTTTTTATATTTCAGATAAAATTTCTACGCATGCTCACATTGAAAAATGTCTAAAGAATAAGTGGAATGGTGTGTCCAGTGAATATATAGGTCCTCTATTGGCCAGGGTTGTCAGTGTGGTGGTGGATGTCACTGCTTTGTTTTAGTTATTATTTATTATTAGAGCATCAGTATTTTAATTTTACTGCATTATTAATGCAATCTCAATATTTGTTATCAATATAAATCTGAACTCTCAGGGTTTGCAATTATGCTTGCCTTCAAAGAACAGAGGTTAGTAGAAAAATTGTTATTGAAATTATGTTGTATAATAAGCTACTTTTAATTGTATATAAAAATGTTTCTTAAGTGCCTGTATGTAATAGTAATGCTCATAATGATTTTTCCAATTAAGTTTAAGTCATTTGTTATATTTATATATAAAATAAAGAGTTATACAATGACAAAGTAATTTTATTTTATGTACATCAAATGAAACTAAAGTCAATATGGGGATCATTAATACAAACCTATCATAATTAAAATTATCTTATTGTATCGGCCAGAGAGCATTTTGATCAGATGCATTAAGATCGGGTGCATCATTGAGGTCATCTAAACTATCTGGCTCCAGTTCATTGTTGTTCCTTGCTGGGGAATATGGAGGGGGCACATCTTCTTCCTCGTCTTCATCATGTGATTCTTCAGACTCATCAGATTCATCATTATCTGTAGTTAAAGAAAAATTTCAAATTAGAGGGACAACAAAAGCAACCATCACAAGTATATCAGCATAATTCGCTCACACTCAATTCCCAAATAATAATATTATCAAATAGTATGTACTACTAATATTTTTTTAAAACATTTTATATAATGAGTTCATACCATGATGAAAAGACTCCTGAAATTAATATATTTTGTGTAGGGTTTTGAATTAAACCTGTTGCATATCAAAATTACTAGAAATTTTAACAATTAAAAAATAAATCTCAAACCTTCTTCTTCATCCGTATCTGCTTCTTCTTCCATTGGTTCAGGGTCTGTTTTGCCAAGTGGTGTACTTTTGTACTGCTTGCCAACAGATTTTAACTAAAAAATGAGAAAACTTAATAGACAGCAAAAATTCCTGCCCTAACACAGTAATTAGCTTGCAGTCTTACAAGCATAATAATTTTGGATTGAGGTAAACAAGTCTACCTAAATACTATGGAAATTTTAACGGTCTCAGAGCTAACAAGTTCAAAAGTATTATGAGTGATAAGTTCCGTCAATAATATAACCTTACTAGCTATTATTTTATAGACGCAGAGGGAACCTAAAGTATAGGGAAATTTATATACCCAATGTTTATTGGCGTGTTCCAAATCCGTTAATTCTGCTTCTTCGTCAATAGGAGTATCAGAGTTAAACCACTGTGAATCAATTAGACGTGGAGCTAATACAGGAAACGGTATATTCATGATCGAAAGTAATAAACATCCACTGCGTAACACACAACAAGCAAATCTATTATGATAAGCTGTTTTATATGAATAGTTAACGAAGAGTTAAGACAATAATCCAATTTCCACTGATGAAGGTACATAAAATAAAAAATGTAAATAAACAATGTCGTTATAAATTGTCTTTGGTTTAGTGCAAGAAGGCAGAAGCAATGGGAACAGTGTTGCCAACTCTATATGTCAAAAAGTCGTTAACGTACGCTTGAAAAGTCGCTAGATGTCGCTAGCTATGGACAGTGATTAGAAGTCGCTAAATTATCCGTTCTTTTATAGGATGCTAATGGCCTGGTAAGTAGAACTGAGCGCTAGAGATGGAAACTAAACGCAATTCTTCATACAAACCCATAATTCTATGTATAATGTTTTACGCATGGTAGAAACGGCACAGTGTTTTTGGTCTGTTGGAATAAAAGAAAATAATTTGATTTACTTACATAGAATAATATTTGTAATCAGTATAACAAATTATAAATGACAATTATTTTACAAACGAAAAGTCAAGAAATAAATACTTAAAATAAAATATAACATAAAATATTTCATATATTAAAAAAAACTATTTCATAAATAAAAGGTCAAAAACTTAATACTAAAAATGATGAAAAAGATTCTTCATTCATATTGAATACACTCCATCAACAAATGAATAACCATAACGTCAAATAATCAATACCTTAAAAAATTGTCACGCTGGGATTCCCCTGTATATAAATTAGCACATAGCACAGTATTTGGGGAATCTCGGCTTTAGCATAAGAATTTATGGAGTGTTCCGAAATTGGATAAATATTACTCCGACAAGTTAGAATGATATCCGTTTTCGGTTCGGAAAGCAGTTCCGAATATTATATAGAACATAGATTTGTCGTTGTGGCTAAAACACAAATCATGTAGGTATAGCCAAACTACAAAAAAAAAAACATAGATTTCTGGGCTGAGATCTTGCCATATTTTATGAAGATAATTAAAATACTTATTTATTTATTTTAACTCAAGAAGTCGTTAAAAAAGTCACTAGATTTTTTTTGTCGCTAGAGTCTAGCGGCTAGACACATAATTTAAACCGCTGTAAAAAACGAAATGTCGCTACATCTAGTGACAAAGTCGCTAAATTGGCAACACTGAATGGGAATATGAATGTTCTCACATCATATTAATAAATTATCAATGTAATTTTTACGGAATGTTTTTCTTCTATTTGATTATTTTATTTTTCTAATTTTTATTTTGTTGAAATAGGAAAATCCACATAAAAAGGAAGCGGCAGCCAATTATGCCATCTTCTTTCATAAACAGGAAGCTTATTAGGCATAATTTGCAAGCTGCAAAAGAGAACCAGCCGTTAATTAAATGATAACGGGTGACTGGTCTCCTTCGGTCTTTTGTAACTGTTATCAGGGGACGTAAGAATTCCACCACGGCATTCCCTATATATCGTTAAAGAGGATTTATTGGTGCCATCGGATTTTTTAGGCATGATGAGTTAGTAAAATAAATGAATAAATATTTTTATTTTTTTCCGATTCCGGTAGATCTGATACCAACCAGGCCAGGCAAAGACGGCGTAGGATTAATCGGTAGAGGCTCAACGTAGCATTCATGTGCGTATTTTTCTGGAAGGCCGGATGCACCAGTATATTCTTTTCCGAAAATATGTATTTTGAAACAGTAAATGATGGTAAATATAGTATTTACACGTGTCTGATTTAGTAATGAATTATAGAGATAAAATTTTAATCACAATAAAGTCAACCCATAGAAATTAATACTGTGTAAAAAAATCATAGGAAATATACAAAGTAGGTCATTAACAGCCAGTATGAACAACCTAAATAGTTTTAGGAATGATAAGATCTTATAAAAATATAGAGACGAAAAAATTGTAGCTCATATTATTTAAAATAAATATCGTTTAAAAAAATTGTTCATATTGAAAGTTATGATAATATGAGTTAGGTAGTGCATGTAGCATATGCTAAGTAATAATATATGAATATCATATTTGTAAAGATACTTTAGTATTATCAATATTCAACACAGATTCATTGCATTTTCCTGTGTGACCATGCGTAATTTCCAGCAGAAAATCTTATCATTAAAAAATGAGAATTGAAAATTTAACGAGCTCTTGTGCATTGTTAATTTCAAAAACAATCACTAGATAAGAAATTGTGATATACGTGAGAGAAGCGATTGTGTGTGTGTTGTCATTTGTTAAATTAAATATTCACGGGTTATTAAGACAGAATCATGCTTCAATATATTAAAACGTCACTGATATTATGTATGGTATGTGTTTGAAACTATCACTAAATTAGTATACAAAATTAAATAGTGCAAAATAACCTAAGTAGTTGCTTTTCCACACTCCTTGCCCCATGTTCAGTGTATTATTAATTTTTACAGATAACAACTTCCACACCTATGGCGTTGTTAAATACAGTTCCATATTTTTTAGACAAAGATTCAAATAGCGATATAATGAACTTCGTTGCCTCTAAAACTTATATACCTAAGGACGAAGTTTTGCCAAAGGTTTCATTGGTAAAAAATATTGGTAAGAATATTTTAAATTATAATTGTTATGCCTTAAATTACCCCATGGGACATTTATGGTACTCGTTGTTTACGGGAAATAGATTACATTTTTGGGCATAATTCCAGACTCCGTGCTGCTACTAGTATTGGAAATACACAATGAAAAAACCAAAAAACACTTTGTGTGAATCGAACCCGGGACCTCTAGATCGCATTGCACATACATACATGTGCCGCGAGACCATGAGGCAGTCTGTAAAATAAACTGTTAAAATAATTATTGCACACTAATAATCATTTTTTGTTACATTTTCAGAAACTGATATAATTTATCTTTTATCAAAATTATCAGATGAAGATTTACTGAAACTTTTAAATGAACAGCCTAGCAAAAACGAATACGACCTAAACGATATTATAAAATTAACTGATAAATCAAAAACTAGCGAAAAACACTTCTCCAACAAAGAACAAAGTTTGAAATTCAGTTCTAACGACCCTTTCGATTTACAAAAAGTTAACAAAAAAGGGTATCAGCAGATTACCGAAAAAAATAAAGTACAAAACCCTATATTTAGATTGGAATACAAAAAAGTTGATCCGTTTAATTTTAAACATGACGGAGATGCAAAATACAAAGCAGTTCAAAAGATAAAGAATTTACTGTACAGTCGTCCGCAGAAACATACTTCAGATGAAGAGGGAGAAGTTGACGAAGAGAAAAAAGAATTGCTATTTGACATCCTCGTTACCCAACTGAAGTCATTGTGTTGTAAAAGAAATAAGATCAAATCAAACCAAGATTTGAAAAAAATGCAAATCAAGTCACTTTTAAGTGAATTGATCTCGCAAAACGACAGTGATAAATCTGATTCATTTCAAAATAAATATTTACAACAGAATATAAACAATGAGTATATGTTTTTGATCATAAACGACGACATAAGAAGTAATGATAGTAATGAACTCGTCGCAGTAGATCCAGAGAGTATCGAAAATAACAGCAGCGTACTATTATTGGGCCCGATAATGTCTCCATTAACGGATACACAACTGAAATTAGTCGTAAGTATTGACACAGTGAGTAATCACGATTCTATTGTCAGCTCATAATAATATGTGCCGTTACTGTACGCGGCCTTCCGCTACAACTAGGAAAGGTAAGGCATAAGTCTCCACCACACTATAATAGTGATGGTTGCCAAACTGAATATATACATACCTAAGAAATACTTTGCAGAGAACCTTGTCCAGGTTTCTTCACAATATTTCGTATCATCATTCCAGTACGGTTTTAAGTGATTCCGTATGCAAACTTTATTTCGAAAAGTAAGAGTAGGTGTGTCTGGGATTTGAACCAGAGACCGCCAATACTTTAAGGCCGCAGAGCGCGCGCCAAATTCTTTAAGTCATTGCCCCATTTCCTTTACGGATACATGATGTTAAATAAGAATTATTTTTTGGTTCTAAACTGAGTATAGCCTTAGTAAATTATCGTAGTATTAGACTTTACACTCGGGAATTCCCAGTATCACTTTACATTATATGTCATTGACAAAAAAATTTAAGGTCATCCTCCTTTAAGCTTATGTGGCAATCGTCATTCTAAAAAGGTATTTTCAATCACTTTCAGAATTCTAATACTTATGTGGCATGTTAAATGAGCATATAGAGTTTTGTCCCAAAGCAGTTGACCACTATTTAAGCATTATCTGTAGTGGTGAAAATGTTTATGCACCAACTGCGGATTGGAACCCGCACTGAAATATCATCTTTTCATAGATTTTCATCTGATATTCTTTATGTGGTATTCTTTTTTACGTTTTCACGCCCAAATCATTGAACTATTATATAAGAATTTTGGTACAGGAATTACTATTTTGAATTAAGAATTGAAGTGAAATTATTACGTTATAAAGGTCGAATTTTATTACTTGATTATAATCATAGTGACTTGATTTACTGCTACCAACTAATATTTTACAGATGGGGCGTATATCAAAAGAATTATCAAAACCAGAATATTTACCTCTTTTACAACAATTATCGCAAGGCGTGCTTAATGATAAAAATAAGAGATTAATAAACAGTGTTGTTAGTGGACCTGATACACGAAGATACATCAAACCACATCGGTGTAATCATCAATCAAAACTCGCAAAAATATACGGTGGACCGAAATGGATAATTTGCACCGGATATTTAAATTTAAATACGCCTAGTTTATACGACAAATAAATTTGACCTAATTTAATATACAAATTTTATTTGCTCCTTAGCCATTAGTGCCAAATTTAGCTACTTAGGTACTCAGACACCGTTAAAACTTACATTTTCTTAAAAAATTAAACCCTTTCCTCGCGGAAAATCAAGGAGAATCGTAGATAGATAGTTATTAAAAGGATAAAACAGACGGAAGGCATAATTATGATAACTTGGGTTTGTATGTTCTCATAATCTCAGGGTTCAGTTTTTAAATAATTACATGTTTTTTTTTTTGGAACCAGAGATTATAATATTACTAAACAACTTTTGGAAATTTTGACGAAAAAAAGAAGAAAAGTATTGTTGCATTTGGTTAAAGTTGTCAAAACATAATAATGAAATGATACGGCTTAATATTAAAACAAAAATAATAAATTTTTAGACAAGTGATGAGGCTGTACGGGCTTAGGCTTACACCTTTGCTTACCAGTATTGCCAACGAAGGCGATTTTTCGCCATTTAGGCTACTTCAGTGCCAAGTTATTTAAATAAACCGAATCGCAAAAAAGCATTTGTTTATAAAAAAAAAACGAACCAAACCAACCAACCGAACCAAAACAAAGCAATCACATGGTTAGCTTACATACTTGCAGAAAAATGTACGTGACCTCCGGTGGATCATGCGCCAGTACAAGCACAGCCATTACATCAAAATCAAATACTACTGACGACGGCGAATCTTGTTAATGCCTTATTACTACTAGCAGAAAACGATTTGGAATCATCTTAATTTTAGTTTGTTTATTTTTTATTTTTCTTTGTTATATACAGGGTTGGGCAGTATTTGAATTACTTGTAATTGAAATACAAATACGTATTTTGTATTTGTATTTTAATTACTTTCTTAAAATGTAATTTGTAATTTGTATTTAAAATACGTGTAGCCGAAGTATTTTGTAATTAGTATTTCAAATACTCGAGGCTTCAAAATACATTTAGCCTTCATTTAGCGATCATGAGTGTGAGTGCGAGGCGAGAGTGCAATGATGGAAAAGCCTCGAAATTTACAGACTTTTATAATATTGGACATTAAATTTGTGCTCATCAGCACCTGCAATAACAAAACAAAAACCGCCTCAAAAAAAAACTATTCCAAAACAAATAAATATGCATTATTTTGTATTTTGTAATTTGTATTTTGTATTTCAAATACCTTACTTAAATGTATTTTGTATTTCGTATTTTAATTACTTGCGATACAGTATTTTGTAATTTGTATTTCAATTAAAGCAAAGCATGTATTTTGCCCAGCCCTGGTTATATATAGCTTTTGCCCGCGACTCCTTCCGCGTAGACTTCAGGGTTGTGCAGAAAGTAAATATGTGAATATATATATATCAAAATAACTCTGATTGTTGTAGTAGGTCACCAGCGGAGGTCATTTCTGTCTTTGAAATTCGTCTCAACTCTCACCTAGGTGCGCCTATAGTATAGATAAAGGTGTTTAATAATGGACTTGTGCCTATTTATCAAAACTTTTTAAATATGTCGTAAATAAATTGATAAAAATTACATTTTAGTTTATTTATATTGATATTTTGGCGTTTGGGCTACTTTAGGCTACTGCAACTGAAATTTGACTACATTAGGCTACTTTATGCATAAGAAACGGCGATATTATGCCAAGCCAAGCATTGTTGGCAACACTGTTGCTTACCCTAAAATGTGAGAATTCAAGAGAAAACAACAAAATGCATTGTTTGCTAAAATTTTGTTTATTTTTTTTTAATGGAGAATTTTTAAAAAGCTATAAAGTATAAGTAATGTTAAGTTTAACAAGTAAAGAAGACAATTATTACTTTAAGGCATAAGCTGTAATATCGGGTTAGGTCTATATGAATATTAAAAACAAAAAAGAGGTAAAAGTCGAAATTCTAGTACGTACCTATTATTAAGCCATTTAGAGACTATATTATTTATGAGGCATGAGCTAAGTATTGAAGTTATCAATATAATGTAAGATAATTTAAATGTTGTATGACGAAAATATATTTTCACGAAAGTAAATAATATTTTCCAGTCGAGTGCAATGAATGATGAAGTTGAAATTAAAAACACACTCATGATTAGATGTGAATGGCTAAATGAAGACAAACTGTACATCAAGTACCATGATGAAGAATGGGGCGTCCCTCAATTCGATAATTTTAGATTATTTGAAATGCTATGTTTAGAAGGGCAACAGGCTGGCCTGTCATGGCTAACAATTCTCAAAAAGCGAAATAATTACAGGAGGCTGTTTTATAACTTTAATCCTTATAAAGTGTGTCAAATAAAAAAAGAAGAAATTGATGACATTTTGTTGGATAGTGGTATTGTAAGACATAGAGGTAAAGTCATATCAATTATCAACAATTCAAAAAGTTATGTAACAATGGAAAGTAATGGGGAAAACTTTTCAGACTTTGTGTGGAGTTTTGTAGATAACAAACCAATCATTAATACATGGAAATCTAGCGGTGATATCCCTTCACAGACACCAACATCAGCTGCTCTTTCAAGTGCTTTAAAGAAAAAAGGATTTACATATGTAGGGCCAACAATATGCTATGCATTTATGCAAGCTTGTGGTCTAGTAAATGACCACATTTTAAGCTGTGTTAGTAGAAAAATATAGCCCATAAGCAATTTTAAATTCAAATAAAGTTAAGATTAAATGTGTGAAAATGTTTTATTTAAGGTAATAGCATCAGTAATTGACCACTTAAGGACAAAGAAATTTCTTTTTTAATGCCTAACTTTAATCATCATTCAAATTCAATGAGTGTTTTGTTTTGTTAACTCTGTGCAAGTCTTTTAACGAAACGAGCTAGTATTTTTTCTTGTACAATGGTTGTATTCAAGTAAAAAAATGAAAATAAAACTTAATATAAGAGATTTAGTAGTTGACCACCTAAAAACTAGTAGTTGACCATGTTTTGCATCAGTAGTTGACCATTCAGATTTTTTAATTATTTGTTAAATAAGAAGGCAAATTAAGACAACTTTGCGTTTTATTTGAAATATAATAACAATTACATCCCCCGCTCGTTAATAAATGTTGTGGCCATTTCCACAATCGACCATTTGCTTTCATCGATGATATTGTAGCTGTTTTTTTTTTATAGCTTTAAGTACTTTTCCGGGATAAAAGTTATTATCGTACTTCATCATCATCATCATCATCAGCCCATATACGTCCCACTGTTGGGCACGGGCCTACTCTACAATTGAGAGGGTTTAGGCCTGAGTCCATCACGCTGGCTTAGTGCGGGTTGGCGGACTACACACCTAAGAAATTCCTAAGAACTTTTAGGTGTGCAGGTTTCATCGCGATGTTTTCCTTCACCGTTAAAGTGCGTGATAATTCTTTATCAATACTCACATATGCAACTTCGAAAAGTCAGTCATGTGTGCCTGGGGTTTGAACCTGCGACCGTCGAGATTCTCGACCGCGTGCCTAAACCTCAAGGCCGTACTTAAATATGACAAATTCAACATTTACTTTTTGCCGAGGCTTTTGTCAGATTCTTAATCAGACAACAGTAGTTGAAAGTTTACGCATATTTTCAAGCATATCGTTAGGACCTATGATGTCAAATTGATCTAGAGTGGTTTCAAATATGTCATCAGCAATGCTAATTGCTGGTGATCCTGGGATCGTCACTAGCACTAGTTCGTCACCAACAGTAATATGTACCGCAGTTGCCGATGGTTCCATTGTGGTTTCCAAAACACCATCATTATTGTGAGAGGATTTTTTTTTTCAGCCGTTCTTATGGGTGTTTTATGAAGACGAACGACATTTACTGCTGAGAGCATTGCAGCTTCAGTATAATTTAGGAATGTACCCCTTTTCCCAGACATCTACAAGGTGAAAATTTGGTTTTAGTAACTGATCGTACCTTACAATAAAGGTGGTCAACTACTAAATAAAATTAAGTTATTGTAAAAGTAAATAAAATAGTTAATTCTAATTGATGATGCCCTTCATATATTATTCCGTACAGTACATTTACATGATACAGAAATTCATCAGAAGTTGACCATCCTGGTCAATTACTAGAAAATCATGCTAAAACGGAATCAGTAGTGGACCACCCCCACATCTCAATCTTGTAAACAAATTTTCGTATTTTAAATACCCTGTTACCTCAATTAATCCCTAACGAATAAGAAAAGCAAAACACTTATCATCAACAAGGTGACAAAGTTGTTAATATTTAACTTCAAACTTTTTCAATCCTTAAGAAAATTATGACAAAAAAACGAATAATAGATTTACGGTGCGTCAATCAACAAACAACTGGAGGCTATTTTTAATATATGAAAATAATGGAGTCGTAGTTTGCGCGCTTCGTAGACCACATGACAGCACTGACTACTCAATATGGAATTAGTTTAAAAATATGCCGCGAATTCTTATTTTATCTGTTTATGTGCATTGGTGGTCAACTACAGGTACATGGTCAACTACTAGTGCCATTACCTTATAGCTTTTGAATAATGCAGACAGGCTAGAATGGACAAGAAAATATAACAAAAAAAAACACCCAATGAAATGTATTATGACATATTATGTTAATTATAAGGGACCATTCAAGTATCTTGACAAATATATTGCTTACGTAATGATGGTGAGGGAGAGTAAGATATTGGCTTACTTTTGCTGACATGGGAATGGAGGGATTAATAGCTGAAAAATTGCTTATGAAATACTTGAACAGCCCCTTAGTAGCAAAACAGAATCTACAAATAGGCCTCTAGAATTTACTTGTGATTTAAATACTTGTAAAATTTGGTTCTAGAAATACACCTTTGTCTGCCCCTACAGCAAAATAAGGTTCAAGTAATAAGAAGTTGCTCATAGTATTACGCATAAATGATAACGAGTGCCACAATTCTGATTCCTGAAAGTTCTATTCAAGACTTTCAAAAATAATATGTTAATCTTACCCATTTATAAGTATAAGGACAAATGTGGTTGCTTCAGACTAAACTCTCCCCAAACATAGAGGAAATCCGTGCCCGTGAATATAAAGTCCTTAAAAACTACATTTCTAAGTTTTAAGTTTTGAAAATTCCCGCGTAAAGACCCACAAATTTTCACATTAAATACGTAAAACCGATCGCCTATCCTTTTATAGAAATATTACGTATACGAACAGGAAAGTGGAACTAAAAGGCCGAGATAACGCCAGAAATATAGAAATCGCATATTTGTTTTCAGGGTTGGGCAGTATTTGAATTACTTGTAATTGAAATACGTAATTGAAATACAAATACGTATTTTGTATTTGTATTTTAATTACTTTCTTAAAATGTAATTTGTATTTAAAATACGTGTAGCCGAAGTATTTTGTAATTAGTATTTCAAATACTCGAGGCTTCAAAATACATTTATTAAAATACATTTAGCCTTCATTTAGCGATCATGAGTGTGAGTGCGAGGTAGGGATGGGTAAAAAATATCGATATATCAAAATATCGATATTTTTTCAGAAAATAATCGATATATATCGTCGATATTTTTATTTTGATAATATCGATATTCGATATTTAATTCTAAATATCAAATTCGATATATTTTTTTGTGTTTTTTTTCAAATTTTACTTTGATCGAGTTAAAGTATATTGATTTAAATACGCAAAAACATAAATAGTCGTAAACCTCGAGTTTACGACTATTTATGAAGCTAGGGAAACTAAAATTCTAAAAAAAAAACCAATAGGTAATATCGTAGTCGCTAAAAATATCGATATATCAAAATATCGATATTTTTTTAGACTGCAAACAACGATATTTTCTAAAAATATCGATACGATATTTTCTAAAAATATCGATACGATATATATCGATATATTTTTTCCATTTGCCCATCCCTAGTGCGAGGCGAGAGTGCAATGATGGAAAAGCCTCGAAATTTACAGACTTTTATAATATTGAACATTAAATTTGTGCTCATCAGGACCTGCAATAACAAAACAAAAACCGCCTCAAAAAAAAACTATTCCAAAACAAATAAATATGCATTATTTTGTAATTTGTATTTCAATTACAAATAGCTAAAATACTGTATTTTGTATTTCAAATACCTTACTTAAATGTATTTTGTATTTCGTATTTTAATTACTTGCGATACAGTATTTTGTAATTTGTATTTCAATTAAAGCAAAGCATGTATTTTGCCCAGCCCTGTTTGTTTTGATAAATACCTAAATGTACATAAAAATCTTTACCGATAGTTTAATATATTCTCGTTACCTAGACGGAAAACTATACCTACCTACCTACGTTATTATTTTAGATTTTCTCTTTTGGTTAAATATTTCACCTTTGAAAAACTGTACTTTTTAAATATTTAGGTATATGTTTTATCATGTTAAAATGCCGTATTCAACTTAAGTTTAACTTAACTGCGCAAAAGATCAGTATCCGCTTACAATAGTGTACAAATTTTAAGAAAGAAGTTGGGGTTGCTAATTTGTGGAAAATAATGTTATATGCGGGGAATAATAACTTAATTGGCATTTGTACTTGTACTACATTAACAATTTTTCTTGTGCATATTCTAAATCGTGAAAATTTTGATGATTGATATATATGCAAATGTTTTACACTATTACTTGAAAAGAAGTGCATATAAATAACCGGCATGTTTGCCTATTAAATCAAGTAAAAATATGAACAAAACAATCTCAAAAAAAACTGCGTAGATTTTAAAGTTTATCTTTCATAATTATAATAATGTTTAATATTAGCTTTCTAAGATTTCCATGTTTATAAATTGCCTTTGCCTTATTAATTACATGTAGTGTATTATCTTTCATAATTGATCTTATTTCATTTTTGTCACTTATTTATGCACTGCGGACACGAAAAATATTACAACAAAAAGAAACCTGGAAATATAAAATAATATTTTTTGTGATATAGTATATATTTATTATGGGAGTTGGGACTTTCTTTGCATGAACGGTGATTCTGTTTACGTTTGAGGAATATAAAAATTAACATTGGCAATATTAGTGGTAACCCGTACACGTCACGGCGAGTCTGACGAACTTCCTATTTCGAATTTCGAATGATCGCCACTTTACTCTATCTCATAACGAGTGTTGGGCGTATCGCAAGCACGTTAGTAAACTTAATAATGGCGGAACAACGTGAAAGAACCTTCATCATGGTCAAACCCGATGGCGTTCAACGTGGACTTGTCGGTACGATCATGGAACGTTTTGAAAAGAAGGGCTTCAAATTAGTGGGTTTGAAATTTGTATGGCCATCTGAAGAACTTCTACAGAATCACTATAGTGACTTGGCTTCGCGTCCATTCTTCCCCGGTCTCGTTAAATACATGAGCTCAGGACCTGTAGTCCCCATGGTCTGGGAAGGTCTCAATGTTGTAAAGACCGGTCGTCAAATGTTGGGTGCTACAAATCCTGCTGATTCGCAACCCGGTACAATTCGTGGAGACCTGTGCATCCAGGTTGGACGTAACATTATCCACGGCTCCGACAGTGTAGAATCTGCTAATAAGGAAATCGCTCTTTGGTTCACTGAAAAAGAGCTCGTCGGCTGGACCCCCGCTGCTGAAAATTGGGTGTACGAGTAACTATTCCATCATAACCTACAAATATTCTCATTCGTGCAGTTACTGTTTTTAAGTTAAGACTGTGATTTTAAAATAAATTTTCCTAATTTAACCTTTGTTTTTTTTCTTATATACCATAATATTTTAAGAATTCTAGCTTTCGATAATGTGAATGTTTAGGCTTTAGATCCTTACACCTCTATTGTAATTAAAGAATCATATCTAGGAGAAGTATTATATTGTTAGTCATTTCATGCACACATTGTATCTAACGTGGCAAACCATAATTTTATCGTAATAAGGTTTTGCATGTAAACGTACTCAATAATTGTTAAAAAAAAAATGTAGCCTCTTTGTCGAATAGTAGAACAGACATTTTTTCGATTCACCATTGATTGCAATGAATTACTAAAGTCGAACAGCGGTTAGTAAAAATGACATACCATCAAGAGTTTGAACACAATAATTCACATGCGTATGTGTCGTTAACTATTTTTTTTTTATAAAGGAACGATACGTTTGAACTTATTTTTAATTTTTTTGAGATCTTAATATTTCAAATTATTTAAAAGTGCAGTGGTGAATGTCTGTCCACTGTAAATGTGGGTAAGGATTTATTGGTGATTTTTTGCAAAATTCTTGTCATAGATTACATATTATAAGATAAACATTAATTCATTTTCACATTAAAAAATCTTTATTTAGAAATAACTTGCCGGTAGAACGTAGCGTCAGTTAAAAAATAAAAACTCGTCAAAATATATTTTACTTGTAAATGAATTTTAATTTAAAGCACTAACCATGTGTTAATCGATGTTTGCGTTTTTATATCTGTTTAATATTATTTATCTAATTAATTCAATAAGATATAAATAAATTTATTAAATTAAAATAACAGAATCACAACTGCCAACTCGAATGTTTTTTGAATTGCATAAAGAAATAAAACAACGCGTTTATTCTAGATCATTTGCTATATTTAAGTATTTTATAGTTAAAAACCCTATCATAAAAAATGCATCACTCTGATGCAAGTTTTTGGATGAGCCGCACTTGTCATATGCATAAATGTATATAAAAAAACTTTTTTGCGTTTAATATTTGCATCATTTGTTTGAAATGTATATTTATGCATATTGGTAAGTTCACTGCATCGACTGTCATTGGATATGCTATAATACTAAATCACGTAGGCGCCTATAAGAACACCCATCTTTTGTATTTATACATTGTGAGAGCTTCCTTAATTTAGTTTTTCTCCGATTTCTAGATACAGGCATGTTGATAGCAATTTCCAAAAAATCACACACAGTTAATAACATCAAATCCAATATCCCACATGTAAACAGTTACTTTTATAGGTAAAACTTAAGTATTGAGTCTGATATAAAATCACTGTAAAATTTAATGATAAAAATATCAGTAAAACCTATTTTCGGTATGCTTATTCTTTGTGTTGTTTTATTATTTAATGCAATAGTGGCATCAATTAAATCTTAACTGCACCATTGGTTGTATTAATGCCTACATTATCATAACATAATCCGTAACAATTCGTACTTTCGTCTACTATATTAAGTCTGTACAATAACACGCATCCCATCGCCTATTGTTATAAATAAATTGCAAAATGAACAATGAAATTATAATACATTTACATTGGATATCTATACAAAAAAATATATGAAGAGCAAATCATTTTCTTATAAACCACAAATATTTTGCTAGATCACATGTTGTCACTGTATTATAAATAAAAATATATATGTACATGATTAAAACTATTTGCAACTCAACACATTCAATCTGGACTGTCCAATAATAAACAATTATTCAGTCCAGCAACCACATTATAACAGAAATGGAGAAGAGCTTGAAATTTAATATCATTATTTGGAAGATCATCAACATGTAAGAAATTGTTGCACATGGATTACCGCAGGATCCTTCTAAGTACCACGAATTCGTTCATAAATTATTGTGCTTTGACGCTTGACTCAGTCGTTTTTACCTAGGTGGGGATTTAATAACAAATTAAAATATGTCCTAAACTCAGAGAGATTGGTCTCCATGGTGCTCCACTTCGACGGCTGGCTGAGTGCTTTGTTGGTGCTCGCTGCTTTGTTGCTGCTGTTGTTGTGTCTGCTGAGTTGTTTGTTGCTGATCCATTTGATTTTGCAGTGCTCTTGACGGGAGTGGTGCTGTTTGACCTTTGAAAATATTGTATACCATTGTAATAATTTTAACAGAAAACTTGGCACTCTATTAGATGATGCATGATTTCATCACTGTATCACCAAGTAAAAATATGTACATCAATCATAATCACGAAGATGTAGGATAGAAAGAATTTATATCATAATAATAGTTAAATAATGTAAAATTAAAATAATTTCGAGTATAACTAGTACAGCATTTATATGCAAAGGACACAATATCTTTTAGTTATGTTCTTAACACTTACCATATTTGTCATGTATGCCTCTATGCCTCTTCAGTGCAAATCTATCGGCGAACGCGGCAGTGCATATATCGCATTTAAAGGGTTTCTCGCCGGAGTGTACTTTAGCATGATTCTTTAAATGAGCCGCTTGACTGAACGCCGAGCCACATGTCTCACATCTGAGGGGAAATATATTTAATGAAACTTATATTACATACCGCATTTATTTTCATTCCGATAACTTATTCGAGAGTGAAATAAAAGGTAGGATCGGCGGGCTTCTAAGCTGGAAGATATAATCATCATCATCTCCTTGCCCTGTTCCCAATTTCATATGGGGTCGGCGCAGTATGTTTTATCCTTTCACACATTCCTATCAGCCGTCATGTCTTCATTCACCCCTTTTTCTTTCATATCTTCAGTCAAACACTCCATCCATCTTTTCTTTGGTCTTTCTCTGCTCGCCCATCCATCAACTTTCATATTTATCACATTTTTACCTACGTATGATTCATCCCTCCTCATAACATGCCCAGACCACGACAGACGGTTTCCTTTCAGCTTTTCTATCACAGGAGCTACTTTCAGACATCCTCTAACGTATTCATTCTTCACTCTGTCAATCCGTATTATAACACACATCCATCGCAACATTTCTGCTGCATGCAGTTGTCTTTTGTCCGTCTTCTTCGTAGACTAACACTCCGATCCATACAGTACGACAGGTTTTATTATGGACTTATATATTCTGCCCTTCAATTTGAGGGGCATTCTGGGGTCACATATTGTGGATGAGACCTGTCGCCATTTCATCCATCCTGAGTTGATTCTCCCGATCTATCTCTCCGTCGCTTTGCAAAAGTGACCCAAGGTGAAATTCGGAACAAACTGGTATCGGCATTCCATCGAGTGTGACAGACACAGAACTTGAAAGACCGCCATAGTCGCAAAACATATATAGTGTTTTTGTTTTTCTGACTTTAAGGCCAACATTTCCAAGTCTACGCAGCCACACCTCCAGTTTGTTCTGCACTTCGTGGCCACTTTCTGACACCAGCACGATGTCGTCAGCAAACAGCATGCACCAGGGTGCCTCTATCTGTATACCTGACGTAACAGCATCCATAATCAATAGGAAGAGGTAAGGGCTAAGAGCCGACCCTTGGTGCACACCAATAGCAACATCGAAACTGGCTGTAAGACCAGCTGCTGTCCGGACTTGAGTACTGCATTTGTAATACATGGCCCGAATCAACTGCAGGTACTTCTCAGACACACATTTCTTTTTAAGAGCCCACCATACAACTTCACGTGGAACCCGATCATAAGCCTTTCCGAGGTCAGTGAATGTCACATGCAAGATTTTGTATGCTCTTCTGTATTTTTCGCTCAACTGGCGAATTGCAAAAATGGCATCCACTGTCCTACAGCCACGCATAAACCCGAACTGGTTCCGTGAAACCTCACACTCCTCCTCCCATACTTTCAGTGCGTGACATTAACTTTATTCCCCGATAATTGTTGCGATCTTGCACGTCCCCCTTGTTTTTAAAAATGAGCACCAAATAGCTGTTGCACCATTCATCGGGTATCGTGTCGTCTTGAAACAACTTATTGAAGAACAAAGTCAGTCACTTCCACCCAACTACCTGTAAAACCTTCCATACTTCTACTGGTATTCTGTCTGGTCCAACCGCCTTTCCATTCTTCATTCCACTCACAGCTTTCTTAACTTCATCACAACCTTTATTTCTCTCACTAACCCCACGTTTTCCGGTATATCCTCAAGCAGTCCATCCCAATCATACTTTTCATGCATCAGTTTTTCAAAATAGGTTCTCCACCTGTTTTTGATTCTTTCATCGTCTGTTAATATTCCTCCCACTTCGTCATTTATACACTTCATATGTGTAACATCCTTCGCCTTTCGTTCCCTAGCTTTAGCCAGCTGGTAAACATGTTTCTGTCCCTCAGGGCTTTCCAGAGACTCGTACAGTATGTCCTGTGCCTTTGCCCTGGCGACAGTCACAGCTTTCTTAGCTGCCATTCCTTAAATTTTTGTTTCTTTTCCTTAAGCACGCTCTGTACATCATTCGTCCACCACCATATATCCTTCTCTCTCATGTATTTCCCTCCCCACTTTTCTTACGCAATTGCTCATTTCATTCCAACAGTCATTCACACTCCGGGGGTACATATCGCCCATCTTAATTATATCTTCTGCCATTCGTCTCTTAAATTCTTCTGCACAATCATTCTTCTTCAACAAATGCCATTTTATTTTGGAGGGGAGTCGCGTCTTATGATATTTTTCAGAATTTCTGCTGGGCACGGAAATTCAGAGGAGTAAGTAAGTTAGGCTTTAGTAACTTAGTTCAGATACTTCACTTCATATTTAGGTAATCTTAATTGAGTACTATTCGTGTTATTGTTACAGATACACAATATAGTTTTCCTGTTGTGGAACACGAGTGATTCTCCTAATAGCATTACGTTATCTAAACTAACTGCAATTCAACCTTGCCTTGCTACGATTAAGTACTCTATAAGTAACTGGGTGTTTACTCACTTGTACGGTTTCTCGCCCGTATGAATACGCCGATGGTTCCATAACGTTGCGTGTCTTGCGAAGCCTTTGTCACATACCTGAGTAACAAATACATATTTTCAATGCAAAATTTTTAATTACGTTCATCTAAAGTTTATATAATAGTCTCCGAGTGTAATTAACAGATTGAATATGATAAATTCTTCTGTTTCATAACTATTTCCTAAATTATTGACATCGATAAGGCGATAATATTATTTTATTGTATGTAGCATGTCGTTGGACTAACTGTAATTTAAAACTATGGCAGTTATAATAACAAAATCAAATATGCTAATGTAAGTTTTTTGGTCTGGCCTATCTATGTCGACCAAGCGGTTAAAAGCTTTCCCCGAAGACAAATATATTTCTTTTTGCACGTAGTTCTTTAAAAAGTTAAAGATATTATTATTTATCGGTAGGTTTGTACTTTTAATACTCATGTTGAAAGTTGTGAAATTTAGTTGCGGAAACAAATATTAGATAATTCGTTATCATCGGTGTTCTGTGGTTAGTTATTGACTGCTGCATGTTATCGTTCCCTTGATAATAATAGTGGGAAAAATAAGTCTTTGGAAAATTAGATTCAGACATTTCATTCTGAGCTTACGTTCGTTTCTATCAGTCCACTGAGTCGATAAAACAAACAACAAACTAGTAATGAGATGCAGATAATGAAGATGTCGTTTAATTAGGCACATATTCTCCGGATGATATTTACTTGCAGCGGCTATCTAACTTGTATTATGATATGATTGAGAAATCAAAACAATTAGCGAAATATTCCAATCCAATAAATAAATCGTAAGTTATTGGTGTCCAACTACTGCATTTTAAAACTAAACCTCTGTATCGAATTCAATGCATTTTGGTATAGAACTTGGTGGGTCTTTGGAGACGCTCATAGCCTGTTTTCTGTCTTCAAAATATAACTTTCATTCCTACAGGAAAAAGGACATATAGAAACAAAATTGACGCTTTGAACATTTTTACTTCTCATTGCGTTCGTGCGTTTTGTTTTTCCCAATTTTTTCCACCTAACTGAAACTTTCTAGTAAGATAATGTGTTACTTCAATTGCGTTTTATAACAGTTAACTATGATATTTTCCTAATGAGCAGAAGTAGCGCGTTATCGATGTTTAAGTGTAAATGGACTGATTCGAAGCTATATATATCCACGAGTAAAACATTAGGATTATTGTAGTAATCTTTAGATTGTTTTTTGCTATTATGTTAAAACTGATAGTTCTATTCGTGACTATATTATTATTATATATCATGACATTATAGCAATACAACTTTGTATTTGGCAATAAAAAAAATAAAAACTTAATTAAATTCTATATTTTATTGATACTACCTGCTAATATAGGTTAAATAGGCTTTGCCTGTCAATGATATCAAGTAAAATTATTGAATTAAGTGTCTCTTAGACTAAAGAGATGGTGGTTACACGGGAGAATTGAATTAAATATTGTTGAAGACAATAGTCATATTGTGTTTCCCTAATAATTTCAGTTTTTAAAATCTTATAATGTGTAATGTACGACTGTAGCTTGTATATCCTATGTTGATTTTCCACACACAACACAAGTACATATTCTACAAACAGAAACTAGGCTATCGCGGACCGTACCAAGACATACCAGCACAGGACTGACTTATAACCGAAATAATATTGATATGAAGCTAAAAAAATTTTCTTACTAAATGGTGGTTAAATAAGAGAATACGTCTCGAATCATTTGTACAACTATCTCACAGAGCGAAAAAGCATCCATATTACATTTACTTCGCGGAGTGAGATTATCGGAGGTGAAACTGCTGATGAACGAATATTTGGACCCGCCCGCGTGGCGACTACCCTAAGTGCGAAATCTGCTCTCGTTTCGAAATCATACGCGATACGCTTCCCGTTTATTTCGGGTCAATAATGCTGGTATTCAAATAGAATCAACACACTATAAATTTATATAGAAAACAGACTTACCTCACAAACATAGGGTTTCTCGCCCGAATGTGTTCTTTCGTGATTTTTAAGATGAGGTGATTGTGAAAACTGCATGCCGCAAGTACTACATCTGTCAATTAATAAATCAATATAATTTACACATATTTACATATACATACATAAAGTCAAGCCTCTATTCCCAAAAAGGGTAGGCAGAGTTGCACTTCTGTACCCACATTTAGCCAGGTATGTATCAGTCCCAAGGATTATAGAGCATGAGGCTATTGCTGTTTTTCAGGCACATTTCCAGACTCCGTGCTGCTACTAAGAATTTCCTAATGGAAAAACCCAATCCCATAAAAAACAAAACTTGTAAAAAAAAACAAGTCTCGCAACTCAGTTCTTCTGCCGTAAAAAGTTGTGAGATCCATATGATACCAAGTCGATGAATTAATTCAGTCCCTGTTTAAGGGAACTTCTGTCTTAAGTCATTATACACTTAGCTTACCAGACACCATCTTATAGTGACCATATCAATATTAAAAATCTTTTGTTTCGAATAAAATAGTTAGACTTGGCAATCGCATGAAAACACAATGTATCTCACTTTTAGTTTTGATGATCGGTCAGTGAGTCAGTGAGTGACAAAATCGGGAAGTTTGACTAGTTATAATTCTTAAACTACTGGTTCAAATTGAATCAAATTTACAGAGTTTATACTATGCTTGTTTGGTGACAGAAAATTCAGGTTTCTAGGTTTATTCACAACGAAGTTATAGGGTGTCGAAAATGGCCTGAGTTGCTTCGAGAAAAGTATAGTACGGCCGTGCCGCTTTTTCGCTCGACTTGGCGGGGGCACTGCTGTGCTCCCAGATAACGTCTGCCGAGATTTATTTTGATAAAGCAGCCAAATGTTTAAGACTGCTGGCACACTTTTAAAAGGTTCTTTATTATACTTATTTTCCCATTCTTACCTATACGGCTTTTCGCCCGTGTGAATTCTAGAGTGGTTCTTAAGATAAACCGCCTTTGCAAAGGCAATTCCACATATTCCGCATTTAAAATTCTTCTCGCCAGAATGCAGCTTTTTGTGAGACCATAAAGATGAATATCTAGAGAAAGAGCCTCCACATATGTTGCAATGAAAAGGTTTGTCCAAACTTGACTGATTTAACTTATTCTTATTTCCACCTACAAATATTATGCCAGAGCCATTGCAGTTTTGACACTTTGTCACTGAAGCTAAGTTTCTTTTTTTCACAGGATGGTGTCCTGGCACTGAAAGAAAAAATCAGTTTAACATTAATTACTATTAATACTTTTAAGGTATTGTCCAAACTACTAATGCACTAAAGTAATAATGTTATTTCTTTTTCTTTTAATATATGATTTTCGGTCATACTTATATTTTACGATTAAAATTGAAGTAATTAACAGTAATATTAAAAATTAACAGTAAAAATCTAAAATATAATTTTTGACATGAACATACATGTATTTTCATTTAAAAAACTCAATGGTTGCACAAATATATTGAAGTGATGAATCGGGCCAACCCTAAACCTATGCATAAATCATAGTTCCAATTTTTAAAATGAATTTTCATACATTTTTTTTTACTAAAAAGTACTATAGTCCAGAATCCAAGGCCTACTTTTGCTGTTATTACTATCGAGCTGAATCTTGAAAATTTGGGCGTCTCATCGAAACGAAGCTATGCACGAAGATTCAGCTTGATAGTAATAAGCAGCAAAAATAGACCCCGGATACTGGACTACTATGTTTCTGGGTAATTATTTAAAAATTATTTGCAATTTTTTATTTTTTCACTAGATTCAAGTAGACACATTTTTTACGCAGAACATTCTCGTCAATAAGTTGTATAACAGATGTAGAGGCACTCACAAGGTTTCTGTTGCTGCTGCGTTTGTTGCGGCGGCTGCGAGTTGGACAGCGGGTCCGTCGTGGACTGCACCGTGTTCACGCCGCTCACTTCGAACTTCACGTTCTCTTCCGCCACAAATATTTGTGTTGCATTCACTTGTAAACATAAACACTTCATAAAACAAAATAAACACATGTAACCAAGATACTACATGTTATTGATGGTCTAATATTATATTAAACTTTTCAATTACCACAATAAAAATGCAGGGAAGCCTTCATACATAAGCTTTATTTATATTTACAGGTCATCTATAAACAGACTTAATGCCAGATGCCAGGGCCATTTTCTGACGGTCTACCTTATTGTTAGACACATTTGCCAGTTATAGTATTACAAGCAATATGGAGGCGAGCCATAGTCATGGCACAAGATTGTTTGTATTGGTGTGAATAGTGCATGATTCATGTAGATGTTGCACATTAACTACTTACTTATATTCTTTGAAAACATATAAAAAAAATTGATGATTTTTATACTTACTTTGATTGTTTCTCTGATGATCTACTGAATCTTGTGCAATACATGTCTCACATCTTATTAATTTAGGACCTTTTCTTTTGGGATTACTTGCTATAGGACCACCACATGTGATACATTTTTGAACTTTATCCAGAATAACTGGTTTACCTGCAAAATAATATATTTTGAATTAATCATTGCAATAATAAAATTACTGTAAAAAAGACTGTGGATAAAAATCAACGCTGAAATATAACCAACAAAAACAAACATGTGCAAGTGCATTTCTACCACAAGAAAAACAATCATGTATTTATTTACATTATGAAAAAAATAAAAGGGTTCTTCTCCATATTTTTAGCTAAATGCTTCAGCATTTTTGGCATGAAAGCATAAAACACTGACAACTTCCACATTTTGAAAATTAGGCAAACTAAATTGACATGGAAAAATTATGAAGATTGGTGTGTGTGATGGAGGTTACAATAATGTTTACATGCAACACAGATATTGATGGAATACTTGTTTAACAATCTATTGGTTTGCTTCTTTATGCTATGCTCAATGACAATGTTATTGGCAGGAGAGAAAACATGGAATGTTACTACTAGCTTTCATTTTATTTAAATAAATAATAGATACACCCAACATCACATAGTTTTGACCCCACATTAAGATATGAGTCTTGTGTTGTGGGTATCAGAAACTACAAGAGACTTTTTGGGTCTCACAAACACCCAGAACCAAAACAAATATTTGTGGATCAAACAAACATTTGTCTCAGTGTGATTGAATTCGCGGCCTCTTGTTTCGTAAGCTGTTGTCTAGCTAAATGCACCACTGGGCCGTCATAATTTAGAATCTAATATTTATATTGTTATCAACTTAAAGAAAAATATACTTTACAGTAGTAGTACCAAACAACAAAATGTAACAAATTGCCACCATGGACATTAAACAGATAAAAATAAAAGTGATTAACAGTTCTAAAAAAAATATTATGGCACTTACTATCCTGCATATGTACATGGTGTTGTTGTTGTTCATTGGGATCAGAGGAGAGGATTTGAATATGTGGAGGCATTGAAACATCATTTCCTGTGCTAACTCCTGTTGCAACAACAGTGATATTGTTATCTGTAAAGTAAATTAAACAAAATGATTACAATTGGCATTAATTATAGTATATATATAAAAAATAATAAATTCAATAATTTGATCTCAATACTAAAGTCAACCAAAAATATATTTGTACAAATTAGAATTTAATTAACTAGAATTCCTAAAAAGAATGTATAGGTCTTTAATAAGCTAAAATTATCAATATAGGCACTCTTATCCGCTGGTATTTACAATGCCAGGTCTTTTACATTTTGTAGAACATTTATATTTATTTTTAACTAATACCCTATTATGTGGGACTGATACATGCCTGGTGCAATGGGGGCTCTGAAATGCACCTCTGGCTACCCCTTTGGAAATGTACCTATGTACTTTTATTTAAAATGAATTGAATTGCAAAATGAAAAGAATAGGACATTATTAAGTTTCAATCAAATAATATAAAAATACATTTACCTGTATCTTGTGCATGCATCCTTTTATGTGCATTCAACAGAGTAAGGTGGCCAAACATGAGGCCACAGACATCACATTTAAAACTTATATTAGATATTGCACTTTGTATGCCATTTGGAGCAATCTGCATTTGATTAACCAGGGCATAGTTGTATGAGAAGGGTTGTGCTATGTAACAAGTTTTGTCATCACTGGTGGTCAGCTGTGTGATGTTCACTCCCCCAGTTACTGCTCCAGCACCACTTGTGGTTCCTGTGCCAATCTTTCCTATCATGTTTACATTGGTTGTGTAGCAGAATGTGGGAAACTCCTGAAAAATTGTTTCAGTTATATTAACATATTTTTGTAATTATAAGTAAACATAAATATCATTATAAAAATATTTTTCTCATACATGAACAGAAGTTCCGAAGTCAAGAATGTTATGGACTAAAATGATTTATAATCTGATGAAAATGTTTTACCTGTTGTTGCTGCTGGGTTTGTTGCTGTTGAGCATTCTTTTGTTGTACGTTTTCTATATTTTTCCCCTGTGACTTTTGTGTGGGATGCTCTTGGTATTGCAAAGTAGGCACAGTGCCGGTCTGAACGGTATTCGTTGTGAACATTTTGCAGTTTTTATCACGACCTCATCACACTTTCCGTTCAACTAGACATCGTATATATCTACAATAAAACAATATAAAACACTTCAGAATCGGTTTTACAAACATTGTTGATAGATTGCACTTCAAAAGCGCGCTAATTGTACGAGAAAGAGAAACTCCGAAAACGTAAAGTGCGAAGGTAACGGGGGATATTTCTTATCATCCTACTCTACTCGTAAAAAGATCAGTCGAGGAAAACAGTACCTATCTATTGAACAGTCGATATGTGCAAGAAAAGGATGACGGAATACTCGTACGCGCTTCCAGTAAACGGACGCCATTGTACTTGCAACAGACGCCGAGATAAAATTTGTAAAATAAAACAACGCTTCATGGCCACGCTTAGCACTTACCTGGTCAAAATATTATCACTATAGGCACGATTTTATACAAAGATGTAAAGGAATTAAAAATTCAAAAGGAATCAGAATATTTTATTTCTATCTCACTTTCTTCACCAATTCTCCATCTCACAAAAGAAATGAAATGGCGATACTAAATAAAATGGCGGGAGGAAACAATGTTGCCAAATTAAAAAAAATACATGAAATTATGGAATGACATTATTGTTGCCAATACTACAGATTTTAATGTCAATGCCTCTAACAAAATGATTCTATGAATGTTTTTTATTTCATTTCAAAAATAAATAAAATAAATAAATACACCCAACAGTCACATACATAGTTCTGACCCCACACTAGGATACAAGTCCTGTGTCGTGGGTATCAGAAACTACGAGAGACTTTTCGGTCTCACAAACACCCAGACCCGAAACAAATATTTGTGGATCACACAAACATTTGTCTCGATGCGGGGATCGAACCCGCGGCCTATCGTTTCGCAAGCTGGTATATAGCCAACTGCGCCACGGGGCTGTCTCAAAAATTCCGTTTAAAAATGAATGCGGATTTGAAAATTATAATAATTTTATCTATACTTGCATAATATTTGTACCTATTAGGTACTGCGATAGTATTAAGTCTGTGTCAATCTTGCACTTGCTGCTATTTTATGCCTAAATCGCTATTAAACTGATTTGAATAATTTTTAGTAGTGTCCAACCGAAACTGTTTTTACAGCCGAAACCGAACTTTCGACCTTGCTCTCTGTTTCGGCCGAAACCGATACTTATTAAAAATATTTAAAATTACGATTATCTAGAGTTTTTTTAAACATTTATTCGCATATACTTATATCACAAACTACGCTATGTAAATATCTATCAACTTTAAATATCGATTTATCTTCTTCTTCTAGGCGCTCATGAGCTCCTATGGTGTACATGTTTGTGGACAAGCAGCAATATCGATACCCCGCCGCGACTTTAACAAAAAATCTAGGTATATTTCGGAGTGTTGAAAATCAAACATCGTTAAATCAAGTATATATTATACTAGCTTTTGCCCGCGACTCCGTCTGCGTAGACTTCAGGGTTGGGTGCAGAAACCAACTATGTGAATCTATAAATCAAAATTACGCTAATCGTTGCAGTAGGTCACCACCGGAGGTCATTTCTGTCTTTGAAAATCGTCTTAAGTGACATTATGAAACTTTTCACTAACTCGGATCGTCTCATATATTTATCGCGAAAATGTATCTAATGTCTATGTTCTATGTCTATAATCTAAGTGCGCCTAATGGCACTTAACATCGCATAGTGACACCGAGCGCCATGTAAATGCACATGATAATATTTTACTGTACTAAATATGACTTAACATCATAATGGCACTTAAAATCACTAAAATAAAATCACTCTTATGACTCATAAGTGCCAAAAACGGCATTCTACGCCAAATAATGGAACCTTATGTCACATATGTTATAACGGTAACAGTCGTAACTAATATTCCTTAATTCCACCTATCGTTTTCTAAGTGCCCGAAATGGCACTTATTGAATTATTTAAAAAAGTAGCCTATGTCCCTTTTTAAGGTCTCATTTATGTCCATACCAAAAATTCATTCAAATCGGTCAAATGGTTTAGACGTGAAAGCATCACACAGGCAGTGTTACTTTCGCATTACAATATATGCTCATCCCACGGGAACCCTACATATTTCTGGGATAAAATGTAGCTTATGTTACTTCATAGTGTCCCATTTGTATTCCAACCAAAAATCATATAAATCGGGCGAATAGTATAGCCGTGATAGCCCATTCTCACCGGAATACTACATTTTCCGGGATAAAAAATATTCTTTGTTGCGTCGGTGGGTCCTATCTAGTCCCATACTAAAAATCATCTAAATCAGTCAAATGGTTTAGGCCAGAAAGTATAACACTGGTAGCGTTACATTCGCATTAAAATATATGCTTATCCCACGGGAACCCTACATATTCCCGGGATAAAATGTAGCTTATGTTACTACATAGTGACCCATTTGTATTCCAACCAAAAATCATATAAATCGGGCGAATAGTATAGGCTTGAAAGCCCATTCCCACGGGAATACTACATTTTCCGGGATGAAAAATATCCTATGTTACGTCGGTGAGTCCTATCTAGCCCCATACTGAAAATCATCTAAATCAGTCAAATGGTTTAGTCCAGAAAGTATAACACAGGCAGCGTTACATTTGCATTACAATATATGCTCATCCCACGGGAACTCTACATATTCCCGGGATAAAATATAGTCTATGTTACTTCATAGGGTTCCATTTATGTCCATACCAAAATTCATTCACGTAGGTCAAATGGTTTAGGCGTAAAAGCAGAATATTGACAGAGCTACTTATATCCATTCCCACGGGAATACTACATTTTCCGGGATAAAAAGTATCTTATGTTGCTTCGGTGGGTTCCATCTACCCCCATACTAAAAATCATTTAAATCGGTCAAATGGTTTAGGCGTGAAAGCATAATACAGGCAGTGTTACTTTCGCATTACATTATATGCTCATCCCACGGGAATCTTACAAATTCCCGGGATAGAATTTAATCTATGTTACTTCATAGGATTTCATTTATCTCTGTACAAAAATTCATTTATATCGGTCAAACGGTTTAGGCGTAAAAGCAGAATATTAACATAGCTACTTATACCCATTCCCACGGGAATACTACGTTTTCCGGGATGAAAAGTATTCTATGTTACTTCTGTGGGTTGCATCTATCTCCATACCAAAAATCATCGAAATCGGTTCAGTAGTTTTTGAGTTTAAGAGTAACAAACATCCAAAAATCCAAAAATCCAAAAATCCAAAAATACAAACCTTTCCTCTTTATTATAATAGTATGATAAGTTTCATTAGAAAATATAATGCCTAGAAACGGCTTGTTAAATATTTTTTAATTCAAATTTTGATAAACATTTGTTTATTTGGTTTCTAACGACTGATAAATAATAATTATTTTTTTTACTTTTTAAGGGTAGTTCATAAGCTTTTTAAACTGAACTAACCTATAGGGCAATACAATAAATATGTATAGAAACCTAAGCTAGTATAATTAATAACGATTACATAAGCTGGTACTTGGCAGTACCTCCCATCGATAAAGGCGGTAACAGTGATAGTTATATTACATACGCTATCACTGGCTATTGCAGCACCAGGTCAACGTGACCGTATTTAAGCTCATTACCTGCAAGGTACCTACTCATTGAAAATAATCTATTGAACCCAAATACTATATGTCTGCGTTGAGTTTTCGAAGAGTTGGGTTCTCTGGAGACCATCCTGGTTGCAGGATCGGGTCAAAGTTATCAATTAATCGAAATTTAACGATTATACTGGCACGCGTCAATCAATCATACACCAAACATGCTTTGCATCATTTTGGAAAAGAGCTCTCTTACACTGCCAGCAGTATCGGTCCAGACCGATATTAACAAAATATATCTAAGAACCACCGCAAGGAAACTGGTTTTCAAATGAAAAAACCGCATCGGAATCGGTCCATCCGTTTGAGAGCTACGATGCCACAGACAGACACACACTCACACACAGACAGACAGACATCGACGTCAAACTTTTTGCATCGGGGGTAAAAAAAATCATTAAAGTCGTAACAAATATATATTTTTATGTCATAAATATACAAGACTCTTGGAAGTAAACTTAAAAAAAAGAAACGACTTTCAGTTTGAGTGCTATACCTACACATCTTACTAGGTACATAACTAACTAGTAATACATTGTGTTCACAATATTTTAGAGATAAATCTAATACTTATTTTTGGAGATTTTTATTTACCACTTTTATTCCTTAGTTATCACAATAATCAATCTAACAATCTAGGTATGTAAAATTCACGAACGCTTGAGTTTCGGCGGGGCTATATTGTGGTCGAAACCGAAACTAGATTTTTGGCCGAAACCGATACCGAAATTTCGGTTGGTCACTAAATTTTACTATCGCTATACAGGAGACCTTGAGAAATAACAAAGGCTGCTTAAAAAATGCGCCGGGGCAAATATCGGCCCTCTACACGTGTTATTCTAAATACGTATATTTGTGTTTTACTTTTTATATTTAACCAAACTGATATACCTAAGTATAAGTATAGGAACTAGTTATTGAAAAAATTTATTTTGAATATTTTTTTTTTGCAGAAACAGAATTTTGTTAATTATTTGTCTGTCCTTGGTTTGAATTTAGCCTTCGGTAATCCCTTTGACATCGGATTGCTATAAAGCATATATGGACCGCATACTATAAAATATAAATGTATTATAATTGAATAAGGTTACATTACTTAAAACTACAATTCCTCACTGACGATAACATTTTTTCTATGTTAGCATTTACGAAATATTATGTTCCTATCACTACATAATTTTACCAACTGTATCTTTCAGAATCTATAAATCTCATTGAGAGCATTTTCGGTTTGGAATAATTCGTGTTATAGGTAAATACTTGTTACTCTCAAACTTATATATAGGTAGAATATGAACTGTGATACCTAAATAGATTAATCAAGTACTTACGTTTGTTTTTTTATAAATAAATAAAACTTCATGTTTTTTATTAAGCTTACGGTTATATTTATAATACAATCAGAGGTAGATACTTGCATAGATATATTCACACCTGTATACCTTAACGGGTACATGTTTCCGTTCCGAGGCGAGGCTACATATTTCCGTTTTTGGGCACACTATTGGACTCCGTACTGCTACTGAGAATATCTTAATGTAAAACTCAATTTATTCTGTTAGATCTGAGAATCGTAATCAGGATCTTGCGAACACACGGCGCACTCTTATACCGCAGCGTCAACGAGGCAATCAGAAGTTCTTTATTTTGTATTGTAATAAAACTATCAATTTCATTCAATAAGAGTCTTAAATAACATGTGACTATACATTTTTTTCAGATCTTTGTTCTTTCGCTTTTTTTCTCGTTTTCAAGTCTGTTTTGAGTATGGTACTTAACTCTTGAACTGTTGTGAGATTGGCCACTGAATTATTTTCTACGAAATATTTGTACAGAACGTGAGGATTAGTTTTTTGGTTTTGCTCTATATCATCAATAATATTAGAGAGTCTGTTAGACCAATTTCTACATGTTTCTATCTTAATTTTTTCCAAGAGATTGTGTTCGGAACACCAAAAGTTATTAATTTTGCCTTCGTATAAACGCTCTTTTAACTTTTTCAACATATATAAAACCAAGAAAGATAAAGAGTTATGTTTCCAAAATACATTATCTTGCGCAGCACTTTCCCATAAGAATATGGTTTTTATGTAATAGCTTGCCATTTTCTTAAAGCCTTGTACGTCACGAAGTAATTTGATAATTTTAAGTGAACTTTTTAAATTGTATCTATTATTTATATAGAAGCGTTCTTGAAAAGGAAAGGCTAATCTCCAACTAAAATCCTGACCGCTGGGTTTAGGTACCACAAAGTATATATCTAAGTTAGTGTGAGTCGCTTTTGTAAAGTCTACTTTTGAGCTATATGGTTTTTTTGGTAACTTAAATGCTATCGTCGGCACCAGATCTATATCAATTATTTTTCCATTTCCGGTCAAAGTCAAAGTGTTGGCTGGTCCTTGAATTTTTGCAGAAATTTCATAGCGTTTATTACATATTTTAATTATATGTTTTCCATTATGTACTGGAAAACTACTAATTGCCGCATCTACAACTTTTTGCATCCAAGATCTAAATCTTGTAACAGACAAGCGGTAAACATCATCGCACCATATCTCTGTATGTTTGAAACCTTTGGTGCCAGTTTCGGGATTCTTTGACAATCTTCGAAATTCTGAAGGCATTTTTATGGCTGTGTAACCATCTTGAGTATCACTTGCATTCAGTTCAATTCTTTCGTAGTTTACGGGTATTTTAAACACGATGTTTATATCATACTCCGTAGGTTGACCGACGCGTAAGCCATCGAAATAACTACCTAAATATTCTAATCTTGGTGTCATACTGGAAAACAATTGGTCGCATCTTTCCATTCTCTTTAACAGTAGATCTAGGACTTTTTCGAGTAAGGCATTATTAATTTCTCTATCACTCCTTTGAATTTTAACGTATTTCCTATTTATATCTTGGAATACTTCTTCTAATGTAGCCATTTTCGGTCTGTTTCTCTTCCTTTGCATACTGAAACAAATAACATCGACGAATTAAATTATGTTTTATAGTCATAAAAGTAAGACCAAAAATTACGTCAGATTATTCTAGTATTTGGAAAAGTAAAATATTTTTTATAAGGTCCCCTTTACTGTAGTAAACTTTACTGAACTTTATGAATGATGACATAATTATTTTTTTAATTATTGGTATATTTGTAAATTATTTATTGTTTCTAACACGGCAAAATGAGGGCGTTAGAATCCCACCATGGTATCCCCTGCCTGTCGTAGAAGGTGACTGAAAGGGGCCCTTGAGGTCGAGGGGCGCGCTGCGGGGGCAGTGCGTCCTAACTGACAGTGACCCCGAGAGGGGCGGCGACACTGTGGCCTGTGTCCGTCGCGGGCGCTCACTCACAACCGGGGCGCCCGAACCAAGCTAGTGGGGGTGCAACTGCGACCCTTACAATTACGAGACGGCCTAAACAATTTCGTCTCGGAGGCGCACCAGGCGGCTGCGGAATTATGGTGGGCGCTTCTCGCTCACGTACCGTGGTCGCCCCACTCGGCGCGGAGATGGCCACCGGGGGGTTTTGGTCGGTATGCCGCCATAGGGATTTTGTTAGGGACCCAGCCCGGCACTAACATCTGCGCGGATATGAAGTCGCCGCGCGCCGGGCTAGAAGACCGGTGACCCCGTCATACGCTTCTAGCCCCCTTCCCCCAGGGCTGGCGGGAAGTAGAGCCATAAACAGCTTTCCCCTCGAGACAAAAAAAAACTACAACTGTCCCTCATCAGTTAATACAATAATGGGCTGTTGGAACCCAAATACACCTACACGTGATGTATAGTTCTGTAAACCCCGCTACCTACTAGGCAGTCCTCCTCTAATATTTATAATAAATAAAAAAAAATATATATCAAAGACCATGCTGATATAATGCGAATTAGGACCTAAACTAACTAACATAAAATGTTGGAGAAATCTAACATGTGTTAGAGAAAAAATCCCTTTGGAGTATAACCTACTTTCAGAAGGTTTCCACGCAATGTATTTTATCACCGTTTTAAACTTAATGCACTTATAATACATACATAGGTACCTAGCTTCGAAAATTCAGAGATGTCGACATAGAGTTAGAACTAGCAATCACCGATACCTATGGGGTTTCAACTCGCTGTCTAATTACTACCATTAACACTGTTAAAAATTATAAGTATCATAGAGTAATTTAAATTAATATACATATACCTTTGATATAATATTATAAACTTCAGCAAGTAACGTAAGTATATATTATACAAACGCTAGGTTTTTCACACAAGTTTCACAAACATGACTGCGTATAATATTAAGCTTTTAACTGATGGAGCTGCACACTCTTTGCTATCTCACTACATTCTGAAATACGTTTGGATAAACCGACTTATTTATGTAGGTACCTATTCCCGCATTACGACCAGTTTTAGAGGTATTTCCACAAACATAGACAAACTACAGTAATCGCTATTTTTATGACATCGCGAGTTTCTAAACCGGGGAAAAACCTTTTAAAGTTACCACCATAGTTCAATATAGTTATATATTGATATATACTTCGAAATTATATATGCATCGAAGACTAAATTAGCTACATAGAAAGGAAAACGAAAAGCCAGTGCAGAGGTATAAATGGGATTAGTTCTGTATTTCAAAATAGTCCCATTTTCATACCTCTGCACTGGCTTTTCGTTTTAACGTGTTTATGAATTAATCATAACGCACTTTTATGTAAGAGAAAATATAGTACGGAAACTTTATTTGTGGTTCATAACACCCTCACATATATTATGTAGCTAATTGGATTAAATCGATAACTTAAACTGACACAGAGTTTTGCGCCCGTTTGCTATTTTTTTATACCTAAAATCGAGACGTTTTCGTGAAATAAAAAACGACATGGGATGTGTAAAGACTTTGGACTTTGAATACCCCAAATTGTTTTTAGAACATAAACATAAAAAAATACAGTTTTAATAGGGTCTTATGATTTTTTTAGGCTAAATATAAGAAATATTCTAAATAGCAACGTAAGCATATAGTTAATTCATTTCTTCACCCTCGTTTTCTTTGGATTGGTGCAGGATTACCCACGTAGCAAGAGTAACAATTGCTACGGGCCCCGCGCCAATGGGGCCGCACGCATAAGGGTGATATGTTATTAAATCCTTACTAATATTATAAATGCGATTGTAACCCTGTCTGTCTGTCTGTCTCGCTTTCCTGCTAAAACTACTGAACCGATTTAAATGAAATTTGGTACACAGACCAGATAGTTTGGAGCCTGAGAAAGAACATAGGCTACTTTTTATTGCGGAAAAGGGGTTGAAAGAGGGGATGAAAGGTTGTATGGAAGTATTGTCATTTTTAAAGCTAGAAACTTGAAACTTATTTTTTAGGCTGTTGATTAGATATAAATAAATATGACATTCAAAGTATGTAAAAAATTACCTTTGAGGGAGTAAAATAAAAATAGGGGATGAAAGTTTGTATGGAAATTCGTCATTTGTGAAGCTAGAATGATGAAACTTTTTTATATGGCTTTTATTACATCATTACATCATATATATGATATATATACACAATATAAAAATTATATTAATAGTTTTTTTTTTTAATTCCCTTAATATGTTATAAATGAGAAAATAACTAGGTATATGACTGTTAGGTACGCTTTCACGCCTTAATCATTTGACCGATGTAAACGATTTTTGATATGGACATAAATGGGACTCTGTGGAATAAAATAGACTACAACTTATTTTCTTTCTGAACCCAACCCTGTAGTCTACGCGGACGGAGTCACGGGCAAAAGCTAGTATAATTATAAACGTATTGAGTTTTTTTTACCATTTTATACTTAAGAATCCATAGCAGATCAAGGACTTTCGGAGGAATTTGCTACGGGCCTCGCGCTTGTTTAGTCCGATACTGCCCCGGACAGACAAATTTTGGCGATTTTTTGGTGATTAAAGGTGTCATTTTAAAATTGGATCCGGTAGGAGCGTTGTGATTCGACCAGTGGACAGGGGGCATAAGAATTCTGCTACAGTATCCTCTACCCGTCGTATGAGGCGACATAAAAGGGACATCGGGATCGCTGGGTGTACATACTGTTGGGGCAGTGCACTCTCACTGAATGCGATCCTGAGACGGCCGCCAGGACATGTGACCTCCCCGGCCCAGCGGCCGCCCGACAACGGGCGGTAACATCCATGCTGGGTCGGAAGGCGCCGGTGAGTCCGACACACCGTCCGTAAATAGGATTTTCCCCGCGGGAAAAAAAAAAAAAAAAAAAAAAAAAGGACATGTGACCTCGTTTCTAATGCAGATTGCAGACGCTCACTTAAAATAACTATAGCAGAGAGCGCTGAGCGGTTGCGATTTCATCTGGAGTGCTTTCTTTCTGGGATTTTTCGCACCACTGTCAATGCGCGTAACAGCCACTAAGAGGTTTTAGTCAGTGTGCCGTTTTAGGTTACCTATTAGCTAAACCGTACGTGTCCGGCTGGAAGGTGGAGACACTGACATTGCCCTTTTAGTCATCCCGGTAAGCTGCAAAGGGGCTTAATAACCAGGGTTGGGCAGTATTTGAATTACTTGTAATTAAAATACAAATAGGTACGTATTTTGTATTTGTAGGTATTTCAATTACTTTCTTAAAATGTAATTTGTATTTCAAATACGTGAAGCCGAAGTATTTTGTAATTAGTATTTCAAATACTCGAGGCTTCTAAATACATTTATTAAAATACATTTAGCCTTCATTTAGCGATCATGAGTGTGAGTGCGAGGCGAGAGTGCAAAGATGGTAAAGCAGCTATAAAAATGTACGTCGTATTGTTAATGTCAAGCAGTGTAGCCAGCCCTACAGTTTTTTTGATATTCTCTCAGTTTTAGATTAGGCCTCGAAATGTACAGTCTTTTATAATATTGGCCATTAAGTTTGTGCACATCAGGACCTGCAATAACAAATCAAAAACCGCCTTCAAAAAAAAACTATTCCAAAACAAATAAAAATGCTTTATTTTGTAATTTGTATTTCAATGAAAAATAGCTAAGATACTGTATTTTGTATTTCAAATACCTTACTTAAATGTATTTTGTATTTCGTATTTTAATTACTTGCGATACAGTATTTTGTAATTTGTATTTCAATTAAAGCAAAGCATGTATTTTGCCCAGCCCTGTTAACAACATTCCTCTCGTTAAAAAAAAGAGGCGTTGTGAGCCTTTTTATTATTTTACTGTTCTTCATTCAAAATTGAGGTAGTGAAATAAGACTATGTCTCAACACCACATAACCATATTTGATGTTAATTTAAACACCTGGGTTCATTTATAGTGGTAGTACCTAATGCCATTATTTTAATTTAAATCATATAATTACTGGAAAATATTTAAGGATTTACAAATAGGTACCATATCTGCTTGGATTCTTCCCTATAGAAAGGGGCGATACAATTGCACCTTTATCTCCTAGGACATTTCAGTCTCATAGACGGACTAGAGTTTTAGTTGTTGTCCTATCATATTATAGTCAGTATTTTGTTCACCTATAATAAAACACCAGTGGGACCAATATATTTGTAATCTCAAATTAGCAAGGCTTCATAGAACAGAATCTTCATAGCTTTGGAAAAACCATTCATGGTATAAATTTTGCCTTAACTTAGAATGGCTGGATCTAATTAAAACAACTATAATTTTAATTTTTTAACTAACTTTTCAATGACAAATCTCTGATCCCAGCTCACCAATTTGGTTTTAGAAAAGAACACGCCACCATAGAACAAGTCCATAGAGTGTGCAGGACTATCAGAACAACATTTGAAAAAAAAAGAATACTGCTCCGCAGTGTTCCTTGACATACAACAAGCTTTCGATAGGGTCTGGCACAAAGGTTTGTTGTATAAACTAAAACAACTTCTCCCACACACATTTTATGATCTCCTAAAGTCATATCTATCCAGCAGATTATTCCAAGTGACAGAAAATAATTGCACATCGAAGTTCTTTGAAGTATCCGCAGGCGTCCCCCAGGGATCGGTGCTTGGGCCAGTTCTATACACGTTGTATACTTATGACCTACCACAATCATCCGGAGTCATGGTTGCTACATTCGCAGACGACACAGCTTTGCTTGCTTCGAACAAATGCCCAATTCAAGCTTCCCAGACACTACAAACAAGTCTTAATAAGGTGGAGAAATGGTTAACCCTCTATCACTCAAAAACTTGGATTCAGTTGATTTTTGGAATGGAAATAATAACAATAGAAATAAAATACCCGTATTTCTGGATTTAATTTTTTTTTTAATATTTGAAAAGATAATTACATAAAAAGGGTTTGTTGCTTCTGGGCAACATTGCATTAAAAGGTCATAATTTATAGTAGTGTTATGAGATATGAAAGTTTCTGAAACAATTTTTAGTTTAGTGTAACATAGGAAAACCTCGCAATTTTCGCACACATCATTTGTAAATCCATCACATTTGGGGAATTTACAACTAATTTTGTTATCCAACGATTGTGGCCAGTGCCCAATCTGGTCGTGACGTATGGCTTTAGGAAGCACATGCAGAGCAGGTTCTTTATGCTTTTTAGCTTGGATCTCACTCTACAGTGAGATCCTAATAATGATAAAATGATAAAATAATATGCTACTAGCATAGGCCATCGTTCGCTTCCCAGACATATTTTGTGTGTGCTCATGATGCTCTAAGAAATCAACATCCCCTATGTGGCGACTGTACTCTTCAACCACATGGGGGCGCTTTATGCTCATATATGTACGTCCCCATACGTTTGCCCAACTTCGTACATCAGTTTCAGGTTTGTGTGTAGCAAATATAGAAGCCTAGTTGAGATTTTTATTTTGTTTTCAGACACCCGAAAGTACTATTAGAAACGTTTTGCACTTGATACAAATTTGTCTTTCTCTTGAGTAGGTCATTTGTAAATAGGTAGGTATTAAAAAAACTGCACGAGAGTATCTAGCTCAAGACGATCACCTGATCGTAGCACCCTAGACCCTGGCACCTGGCATTTGGCACACCAAAGATAAGTTGCTCTACATTCAATTCCAAATTATTTTTCTTTCCGCGTAAATTCAGTTTAGCTGCCTTCTCTTTAGCGACTTTTGTTGCGATTTTGGCTTCGGAAGGCAGCTGTACTCTCATCTGCAGTTTTCGTGCTCGAGAAAGCGTTTCCGTTATTTTGTAAAGTTTCTACTGTAGAATCACATCAATGTGTGTCCACATCAATCACATCCAATTCAGGAACTTAATCGGAATCGGCAAGGGAGTCGTCATTGTAGCCCAAACCATCCTCACCTTGTGCACCATCATTTAGTGCAATATAAATGCCCTTATCATCAAGAGAGCCCTTACGAATATCATATAATATTAAAAACTACAGTCAATATAATAGGTATCAAATTCTGCCCTTATCACCTGATGTAGCCCACAGTCTACAAACCTATTTTCGCAAAAAATACATAATAAAACGTAAGAAGTATTCAAAACGAATATTACACAAAAAAGTTCAAACACTCACCTCTCTTGTTTATTCATATGATAAACAGAATATAATTATAACATTTTTTAATTATTTTTTGAAATTGTAGTCAGCCGTCACCATTAGAAAATGACAACAGTCGACAAGCGAATTCCTATTTACTGCGTACAGCGCTTCCTTATTGTTTTCCTTGGTACAATTTAGTAAGTTCGGAATGTAGACAACCGGTGGCAAAGCATGATTATGTTATAAAATCAATTTTATTAAATCTGGAGGTGTTTGAACGGTATGTTGCCTACAGTCTACACTATGCTACAGAGGGTTAAGCGAGTGGAGGATTGTCGCCAGTGCCTCCAAATCAGTGCACATAACATTTACCCTGCGAAAAGAAGACTGTTCTCCGGTCACTCTCAACGGTACCCAACTTCCACACTGCGACACGGTAAGGTACCTGGGGATGCACCTAGACCGCAGACTTACTTGGCAGAAGCATGTCAAAATAAAACGGGATGAAATCAACCTAAAATACAGAGGACTCTATTGGCTTCTAGGTCGGAACTCAAAACTATCGACTGACAGCAAATTGTTAATTTATAAGACCATACTGAAACCGATTTGGACATATGGCATACAATTGTGGGGTTCTGGCAGTATCTCCAACATAATGATAGTGCAAAGGGTACAAAACTATATCCTAAAACAAATAGCAAATGCACCATGGATGATCACAATTAAAGAAATGCATGAAATTCTCCACATACCAACCATCAAAGAAGAAATAGAAAGTTGTGGATCCAACTACAAATCGAGATTGAAAAAACATCCCAATCAGCTTGCAGAACAGCTCCTCTTTCCGGAAATAATACGTCGGCTAAAAAAGCGACGAGATATTTTCGACTATACCTAAATATAATGAAAATTAAAGGGCTGGCTCCGCTGGGAGCTAAGTCCTACACGCCCAAATGCATTCAACTCATCTGTTTATAGCCCACAAGGCTGATCGCATGATAAATACATTAATAAAAAAAAAAAAAACTAACTTTTATTTAACTTTATGTTAGTTTGCATTAGGTTACATCCATGTCAACTGGTTTGTTTGAAGATTCTGTTGGCCGAACATTAAAATACTCTTTAAACTTTTCTATTGCCTCTTTCATATTTTTGAATGATTCTGGCTCTATATCTTCTGATTTTTCTGATTGGCTAGGGTGATTTGGATCTAAAACAAAAAATAAACCTGTTAATTTTCAATCAAAATTATATCGGGTTAAAAAATTAATTACAATTTGAAGACATATGCAGATAGTATTTTTTTTAAATGAAAAGGCAATTTTTTTAATAATTGTTATATTTTAAGAAATATTTTGAAGGAAAAAGTATTTATCTATTATACTAACTTAAAATAGAAAATTGACTATTTAAATATTAAGTAAACTTGGAGCCTCTTTCTTTTATAAAATTAATAAAATTGATTATCAAAAAAACTTAGCAGGTACATACCTCTACCTTCCTTGGGTGTTACATAAGCATGTTCTGCTTGAAGGCATTTTCTTGTTTTACACACATACTTTAAATTTTTATCTGGTAGTTTATCAAAAAATTGATCACCACCCTCTGGATTTGGATCTTCTTCGAAAAACATATATGTTCCAAGTGGGTTTTCATATTGGCCTTAAATAAATAAATATACATAACAATTACACACACAGACATAAACACTTTATCCTCAATAAGATTTATTATGTACAGTGTATTAGAAATAAAATAATGTTTGGTTTAGGTAAAAACTATGCGACATCTTCTTGTCCAAATTTCTCAGTGCCTGAAGACGAAAGTCTTTGATAGTTGTGTGTTACCAGTGACGTGGCCTCTCACTATGGGTCTCATTAGACAGCTCAGAGTCACTCAACGAGCTATGGAGAGGGCTATGCTCTGGGTTTCCCTGTGAGATCGAATCAGACATGAGGAGATCCATAAGAGAACTAAAGTAACACACAGTACAGTACAGTACATAATATGAAGGGCTCACAAGGGATGCAACTTGACAATATTATAATAGTTAATAATCATTTTTAAAGATAACATTAACCAATACTACAATGTAGTTATTTGGAATATCTAAATAATATTACGTAGGTAAATATATATCTTTGAATTTTTTATTTGCTTGAAGATACGGCCTTATAATCTAAGTGAGGACATAAAATTGTTACGAACCAATGAAAAACATATCATCCATTTGTACTATAGGGCGTTTACCATCAACACCTAAGACATGTATACTCTTAAAATTTTCGATATCCACGTTATCTTTGAATTCGACATACACCATTAATTCTTCTTCACAGTCATTACTACTCATTTTGCTCTCATCAAAATTACTTATATTACTATACTCTTTGATTCTTATATTTGTTTGTATATGTAATGTGTATCAATGAAATATTACCGACACAGATTAATAATTACAATACTATTAAAATTATTGCGATAATGCATGAAAAAGACATACAGTCTGACTCTGATAACTCATCAGTGATCAGTCATCACCAGGGCTGCCAGCAAATAAATCGCAGCTATACGGTTAAGTATATGCAATTATACGAAATTTGATCGCATTATACATAACCATTCTGTAATTTAGCTCTTGTTTTTTTTTAGAATTGTTGTTATCTACATAAATGGTCGAAACGTCGAGATACGAGTTTTTTTTTAGAATTTCAGTTACCCTACCTAGAGGCTAGATAAATGCTCGAAAACTCGAGACTGGGCGATACCTTTTTTAATTTTTTTATTTTAGTTACCCTACCTTTTACACAGTTTGATTTCATCCCGTATATTTTTGTATTGTATTATATGAAGGAGTGGAGGCCGCGTACCGGAAAGCGCAGCGTAGGACGTCGACCCACAAGATGGTCCGACGACCTGGTGAAGGTCGCGGGTCGTCGCTGGATGCAGGCTGCCTCCAACAGGTCACTATGGAAGTCATTGGGGGAGGCCTATGTTCAGCAGTGGACTTCTTTGGGCTGATAATGATGATGATGATGATATGAAAAGGTCATGGATACAATACACCATCCGATTATACACATTTTGTATCCAATTATACAATCTGGCAGGCCTGGCAAACATGATTTGTCTTGGAACATGTATACTTGACTTTCAATAGGCATTCTGGATGATTTTTTGTTATTGTGGGTGGAAACACAGTACATATATTAAATACTGTAAATATATTAAAGCTTTGACCTAAGATAGGTAGGTAGGTACCTACTTTACTAAAAATAGCAACTATCGTACTCTATTGTTCAAATTTTAAAAAATAAAATATTTCTGAGAAAAGATTGCATACGGAGATTCTAAGTAATTCTAATCCAAGTTTCAATGTTTATAAGTACGCTAGATCTTTTCTGAACTACGATCAATTTCGCCCAATAGTAGGTAGGTACATGAAGTTTTACATGGAAACTATCCGGCGAAAAAGTGTTAGATTTTAAATTAGGTATTAAAATAAACAGTGTTTGTATAATATATGTAAAGTAATTATTATTTGTATATAATTTTTAAGTTATTATTTTCTTGAATGGTAGATGTGGCTAATGAGATCACTTTCAAACCAAAAAGACACTTATCTAAAAAAAAAGTAAGGACTGATTAGAAAACTATTTATTTCAATTTAATCATTTTGAATTTATTTTTGATGAAACGTAATCATTAAGGAATTTATATAAAATACAAATTATGTCAGATAACTATTAGCCATGTTACTTCTTCAAGTGATTTTCACGGAATCCACAAATAGGTATGACACAATTCAATCTAAACAAATAAAACTGACATTCCAAATTTAAAGTAATTCAAACATAATACATAAACCAACCAGATCAGAGTTGACATTAAAAGAGTATGTATAATCTGAGATTACAACATATTTTAGGCTTAGAATAGTTTTTTTTTCATAACATGTAATCTATAGATAAAAAATAATTAATAAATAAGAATTTAATTGTTTTTATAATCGAACAAACATTGACAATTGACAGCCCCGTGGCGCAGTTGGCTAGACACCAGCTTGCGAAACGAGAGGCCGCGGGTTCGATCCCCGCACCGAGACAAATGTTTGTGTGATCCACAAGTATTTGTTTCGGGTCTGGGTGTTTGTGAGACCGAAAAGTCTCTCGTAGTTTCTGATACCCACGACACAAGACTCGTATCTTAATGTGGGGTCAGAACTATGTATGTGACTGTTGGGTGTATTAATGTATTAATTAATAATAGTGGTCGAACAAACGTTAATTGATTAAAATTAATTAATCTGAGCGATAAAAATAAAGATATCTAGTAATGGGGACCAACTTAAGGGTGAGCATTTGTTTAATTAATTATAAATAAATAAAAGACGAACAAACAATTTTTAACATTTCAATATTAATGAGCAAACGACGAACAAATAATTAAAAATAAAAAAAATTCAAAAATAAAAATAAATTGGGGCCAAATTTAGTGAGCCCTTGCTTTCTACATAAAAAAATATTAAAAAATAAGAATTTAATTATTTTTATAATC
Source organism: Hemaris fuciformis (assembly GCA_907164795.1). Taxonomy (NCBI): domain Eukaryota; kingdom Metazoa; phylum Arthropoda; class Insecta; order Lepidoptera; family Sphingidae; genus Hemaris; species Hemaris fuciformis. Next base: position 6,235,808 of record OU015434.1, read on the forward strand.
GAACAAACGTCAATAGTAGTCGAACAAACGTTAATTGATCAAAATTTATTAATCTGAGCGATAAAAATAAAGATATCTAGTAGTGGGGGCCAACTTAAGGGTGAACATTTGTTAAATTAATTATAAACAAATAAAAGACGAACAAACAATTTTTACAATCGAACATTAACGAACAAACGATTAAAAATAAAAATCAAAAAAAGTGGGGCCAACTTTGCTGAGCTTCATCTCATATGGTAGAAAATAGAAAAAAGTGTCCAGCTGTAAGCTGTAAATAACAGTTCAAAAACCCTCCAGAATGGCGCCGGTGTAGACAAAGGGTATGGTATGAATGTAGTAATTGTTAACGAATTGAAGTACGCCGAGTTAAAAAAAATAATATTATTGTCGACTAAAGTAGTTACTTATTGAAAATGTCAACTACTTGCGTAGTACAAAATAATGTAGTAAATATAACTTTAAAGAGTTATTATGAGAAAACGCGTGAAGCTAGAGTGATTTTATATCCTGAACTGTGAATAGTACAGATTTCCGCTTCCTTTAAAATTTACCCTGATGCTAATGTGGCGCTACCCTAATTTAATACATTTTGACGGACAGTTTTGCATGTACACAGATGATTCTCCTTACCTCTACTCTCCATAATCTAATCGTAGAATTGTAGATAGTCTACGCATCATTCATTCTATTCAATATACTGCGGTCAATCTTTCCAAGTCGAAATTCGAATCATTCGTTCGTGACTGTCAAACACCGCTTGTACGTGTTGAAGTCATAAAGAAAATTATTTGTTAGTTCTTCAAAAATATTAACCCAGTGTTTCATTAGTATACCAGTAAATACGACTTTTTATCATGTCTGACTGGGACACCGTCACGATTCTACGCAAGAAGCCTCCTAAAGCCTCGGCTTTAAAGACTGAACAGGCTGTCAACGCTGCACGTCGTCAAGGCATACCAGTTGAAACTCAACAAAAGTTTGGTGCGGGAACTAATAAACAGCACGTTACTACTAAGAACACAGCAAAACTTGACAGAGAGACTGAAGAATTGCGCCATGATAAGATTCCGCTCGATTTGGGGAAGCTTATTATGCAAGGAAGACAAGCAAAAGGCATGAGTCAAAAAGATTTGGCAACAAAAATATGCGAAAAACCACAAATAGTAAATGACTACGAAGCCGGCCGTGGTATCCCGAACAACATTGTTCTCGGCAAAATCGAAAGGGCAATTGGGATAAAACTCCGAGGCAAAGAAAGAGGCCAACCTCTGCAGCCTCCTGGAGGACAGAAATAACGGATTCCCTGGGAGGCGAAGACTATACTCCGATTTGTTTTTTGCATAATATTATAATGATTCAATCTCATTTTTGCTGTTAATGTGTTCTTTAGTTGACATGTACTAAACTAAAATTGTGAAATATGATGTAAGCATTTATTTTCCTCTAGAATGTTCCGTATGCGCCTGACGTGTTACCACCACGGAAAATGTTAAAAGCGCTATGTAATGCTAAGAAAAAAAAACGAAATCCAGCAACGGTGGAATGTGAATGTGATATGCAATAAAATAGCTATTTATGTGTATTTTGGTCTTTTTCTTAACATTTCCTGTTATTGGGATAGTTTTACAATAATAGACCCACGTGTGGTTCTAGTGTTGTTTATGGATTATGTTGGTATTGCCAGAATAATAAATTAGCTTTAATTCATAGCCTTAATTTAATGTTTCATTATTTCTGTTTCTATGTTTTATAACCATTGCTAAAAATCTAAATATAACCGACACTTCACGCGTTTATAATTGTTACGTTATTTTCACATTTACTATATTACTCTAGTTGTTAAGCTGTTCAGCTCAGGCCCGGTCAACTTTGTTCGGGGCGAAAAGATACCTACGGGGGCAAAGTTTTGTGTGTTGCCATTGTAAAAATAAATGTTATATTTATTTTATACCTATGGAAATGGTCATCTGACAACACTGGTTAGCGCTTCAGCTGCCATTTAGTCTTGGGCATACTAGTTCACAACTGAGATCGCTCACTTTAGTTCGCCGCTCCTAAACGAACTAGTTCGTTTTTCTAGTTCGTTAGTTCCTAGTTCAAATTAGACCTAAAGACCGATCACACGTCCGCTCGTTTTAATACGGTTCCTGCTGCAAGCGATAATATTTATGGATAATGGATATAGAATGCTGTGCTTTTAACCTCTAAAAACAGCATACACCTCTTAATTAATGAATATTCATAAAATGTATATAATTATTGTTATTTACAATAATACCCACGGTTAATTGGTGCAATAAACCCTTTATATTTTTCGCCTTTTTTATACTTTTATTAGTTTAGAAAATAATAAACGATAACGTACACATACATAGATAATTCTGTTCCTTGACAGAATAAAACATAACACAAACTAAACAAAAGTAATCAACTGATAATCAAGATTTTTATATTGTTTTAAAAGTAATCAACATGATCGCTGTGCGCATGAGCGGTGAGCGAACGGGAGTATGTATAGTGCTGTCTCGGGCGTAACGATCTTAGTTCAGTTGAGGCCAATCTCGTTCATTCGGCCGAACTACCGAACTGCGAAGATGGGAAAGAGGGAACTAGTTCGCGTAGTTCGTCTGTAGGAGCGCTCTTACGAACTAGTTCGTTCGCGAACTACACAAGGCTACTGCCATTGTTCATTGTTGTGATTTCATTCGTGTTTCTCTGCAATTTTAATTTCACTTACACGTCGAATTGAGCTTCTGTTCCTCCGTTAAAGTGTTAAAAGTGCAGTGATTCGTGGTTTTCGAGAAAGTGACTCTTTTCTGATTTGGGTATCAGGAGCTTTTGTGTGAGATAGGACTCTTTTACTAAACTATAAACTATGGCGGAAAAAATACTAAAATAATTGCAGTACCTTCGTAAACTAATGTTGTTAAACCAAATAAATAAAAAAGTAAATGGAAGCCTTATAGATGTAACTACTATGTAGCCTGTAATTTGCTTTCTTCACTTTTAAATTGTTATATTACTGTCATAATGTATTTAATTACTGGTAACTGCAGTACCTATGTAAACCAATGTTGTTAAACTCAATATATAAAAAAGTAAACACAAGCATATTGGATGTAACTACTGTGTAGTCTGTAATCTGCTTTCTTCACTTTTAAAACACAAATTGTAAAATTTATGGAGCAAACTGCTGTAGTTGTCATGCCACAAAAATATAGCTATCATTTTATTGCTAAGGAAAATTTGTGCTGAAATTATATAAAATTATATTCATACTGCAGTCAATGTCAATATTAAGACCTAATAGTCCTAATTTGCCAGCTAGATCAAAGCTATTTAGAAATATTCCTGGACTCGGCTACATAGCTATGAAATTTCATATCAGTGGAGGATTTTGATAGGAAGTCCTTTCGTCATACTAATCCACTACCAGATTTACATGTGGACGAATTGTATAATATTGAAATATAGTAATAAATGACTTTGTAAACATATTGCAAAAATCTAATTTACCTACTCCATATTTCTGTATTCAAGAAATAAAGTTATTATAATTAGTGTATTTATATTGTTTTATTTCCCTGAAAAATGATATGGGAACTTTTACTTGTAAGAATTTCATGAGCGATCATGATTTGTATTCATGTTTTCTTACAAGTGAAAATTCCCATACTAAAATAAAATATTGGTTATATTTTATAGGCCCCTATATAACCCCTGATTTAAATTTCCCGCCGTAGTGGTACGCAGCGTGACGTCATACGAAGTTGCCTAGGGGCAGACTTTAGATGGCGCTAGTAAAATTATCCTTCATTTTTTTGTATGGAGTTGGCATTCTTCTCCGTTAGGAGTATATAGTGTTCTGTGGTTCAGCTCCTATAGAGCCATCTGTTTTATTTTTGTAATTCATTCGTTTCGTACATTCTCCTTTGAATATTTTTCTTGGCGGTTTTGTGGTATTTAACTATTTACGTTGATGAATGTTATTATTTATTAAAGTTATCTGTTATTATTTTTGTTAAAGCATGTGATTGTATGTTAAATTGTATAATTAATTACAAAAGTTATTTAATTTACTTTACCATGACTTTTTCATTTGGATCGAACACTACAGCACAGAATTCATCTTTTGGTGCTTCAAAACGTAAGTACAAAACATTTGGTCTGCTGCTTTGAATAGCCACAGGTATCACTTTATATTGTATAGTTTTGACCCTATCCCACCACACCCGTCACTGTAACTCCTGTGCTCCAGGATCATCAGCGGCACGCACAGTATTGACCTAATTTGAAGCCTAATTTGTCGTGATCCCGCAACGAAATTAGTCAGAAATAATATAAAGTAGGAATTGGAAATCTTGTTCACTTCCCTCCACAGCAAAGCGGGAGACAAAATATTGAACTATGAAACCTTCTCTCGTTCGCACCCCAAAAATTTCATTTGCTGCTGAAAGGCACTATTGACAAAACTCGAAGCGTATAAATTTAACAACGTCTTCAACAATCTTTTGGTTACCTAGTTCTAGTGCTTGTTCTAGATCGAAATTTATCTTTTGACCTAAAAGCGTCGGTGAAAAATAAAAATACAACTTTTATGCCTTGACATGGATATCTACCTCAACCTGGGGTCTGTCGATTAATACCCTAAAAATAATTTATGGAGCTACATATTTGGGCTGTATTTGTTACGTTTCCCCTGTGTGGACCGATAGGGCCACTGTTGGCGCAGTCAGAAGGAAATTGCTTCTGAGACAACGTTTGGCGTTGATATTTTTGTGTAAGGCGTACTGAAGTACTGTACTGTACTGTAGAACTGTTAGTATTGAAGGTTTCCCTGTTCATCCAGTCGCCCGGTTAGTACAACGTCGCGCCGCGTTATATTTTGTCAACAAGCAAAATATTGATAAAGATTTTCTATCATCGCGGCGACTTTTTAAAAATTCCTAGGCTAATTAAACCTTATCCCGTAGCTTACTTATAATTAAAAGAAAAATGGCAAAACTGATGGAATCTGTTTATAAAGAGACGTCATCTTTATCAATATTTTCCTTCAGTTGGCGATCGCTTCGCAAAAACTTGTCTTGAGATTGATCACAATTTCTAACGGGTGCCAATGCTCAACACATGATTGCGAATATGAACAGTCTGCACATAATAACCTTTGGGAGTGCAATCTTTGGTTGGATGACCATAACAATATGCACATAGCGTCTGGTGTTGTTTTTGTTGTTTTGTATAATACAGACCTTGTTGAATCTAGGAATAATTTCTGTGCTTTTAGCATTTTTGCTATGCCTATTATTGGAAGCTAACTTAACAGTTCGCACTTTAGGTCCCAAATTATTTATTCGTTAAGTATAATATAGTTATTTACCCATGGTGCGTTAATTTTGTCTTAATTCACTAATTGTAATTGGCTTTTTTATGTGAGGGTGAAACCTCATAGATCAATATTTATATTGTGTTTTTTACAGCTGCCTTTTCGTTTGGGAGCACAAACACGGCTACTACTAGTAACCCAGGCTTCAGTTTTGGGACTACAACAACCCCGTCCGGCTTTGGTGCATTTGGGTCTACTGCCACAAGTACAGGTATACAAATACTTCCATTAAATGCATCTTATTTTACAGATCAGTTGATTGGCTATCTCAAATTACCAATATAATTTATACAGATTTAATACCTGTTACTAATAATGATAGTTAATTAATAATTTTTAAGCTTTCATTGCTGTGGAAAAGGCATTAATAGTGGCTAAAGCTAAAAGTAAGTAAGTCACAAAAAGCTTCAAGATGGAACACAATCAGCATCAGATGGTTACTTTATATGTTGAAGTGACTATATAAAGGCCGACTTCCAATAAATATTGCTTGAAATTCCAATGAGCTAATGGTTTAATGACAATTGTATAAGCTTGTGGCAGTAGCAACACGCCAACTTAGATTTAGTTTTTTATATTTACCTTGCCTATTATTTGTAATTTTAACTTATTTAAACATGCATTATTTTTGTTCTAAGATATGATTATGTTTATGTATGTTAAACCATAAACTTAGCGAGAATTTTTATGTATGGTATTGTTTAATATTAGTTAAATGATGCTGTTGTAAACCTAAAAGTTGTTAACTTCTCTAATTGTAAACCTGTTCATGCTGGGGTAATAAAACTGTATTAGTTAAGCTCTTTAGTGACGGAAATCCTTGGAAATGGGTTTATCTTTTGGACAATAACCCAGATGTTTGGGTGTTTTCATTTTTGTTAAAATATATTTTTTATGATTTATCCCCACCAATCCTCATTCGGGGAGACCAATACAAGGGTCGGTTTATTTGTATGGAAAAAGACAGTTTGCCATCACTCCTCACAAGCACACCTCATTCCTAGACGCATAAGTAGTTATAATTTACTCTGTCTGTATTTAGTTTTAAATTATAAATACTGGATAGTTAGTTCCTGGAAGTAAGTGCTCATTTTAATCACCACCATCAGCCCATATACGTCCCACTGCTGGGCACGGGCCTCCTCTACAACTGAGAGGGTTTAGACCTTTGTCCACGACGCTGGCCTAGTGCGGGTTGGCGGACTACACACCTAAGAAATTCCTAAGAACTTTTAGGTGTGTAGGTTTTATTACGATGTTTTCCTTCACCGTTAAAGCAAGTGATAATTCATTGTGAATACACACATAACTTCGAAAAGTCAGAGGTGTGTGCCTGGGGTTTGAACCTGCAACCGCCGAAATTCTCGACCGCGCGCCTAAACCTCGAGGCCATCACTGCTTTTTTTTAATACCTACGCCAAATATCACCAAAAGCTTAAAAACCACTTCATGTTTGAATTGTAGCAACACCATTTGGAGGATTAGGCACCACTCCTGCATCATCTGCACCATCATTATTTGGTGGAACAAGTTTTGGTGCTGCAACTAGTAAACCAAATACTGGTAAATACTTTTTAATGGAATTTTACATGTATTATTGTGTACTATTACTCCACCTGTGAGCATGTCGATAAAGCATGCTTGATTGAAATGCCATGCTTTCATCATTATGTATCCAAAGATTTTAAAAATACATCAAAGTTTAAAGTTAACAAATAAAGGCAGACAACAGTTGTAATAACTGTTAAAAAAAAAGTTTCATATTATCGCCTTAAGGAGTTTATTTAAATTTTCTGTTAAATATTTTAAATAAATATAAATTAATTCTTAATAGTATCTTTATAAGTGACTCTCATTGATGATCTAAATTTAGAAGGAATCTTGGCAGTTACAGTGTTTCAGTCACTTCTTTTAACCATGCTGTGATAATTTGTAGGCTTTGGGGCTGGATTTGGGACAAACACATTTGGCTCATTTGGCACTGGGACCTCAACATTTAGCAGTGCTGCACCAACATTTGGCACAAACACTCTAGGATCTAATACTTTTGGCACTGGTGCATTTGGTGCTGGAAACACCTTTGGATCATCATTTGGAGCCAAACCTGGAGCACCAACCTTTGGAGGTTTCGGTACTGGACTTGGTACTACAAACCAGTTTGGACAGCCACAAGTAAGTTAAACCTTCTCAAGCGAAGTTTCATACTAAGAGTTACCATGCAACTGACATCTGTACAGCTCACAATACATTTATATGCGACAAGGGGTTCAGTGTACTGCACATTTGTATCTTTAATTTAGGGTTTAAGGAGTATGACAGTTGAGTTTATTAGTTTTATTATTTCAGCAACAGCAGCAACAACAACCGCAGGGTCCTACAACAGCCCATGAGGCTCTAGTGGCAGCAGTCTTCAATTGTTGCGTGTTTGGGGATGAGCGTGATCAAGTGTTGGCTAAATGGAACCTACTGCAAGCTCAATGGGGAACTGGTGAGTATTGCAACATATAAATAATGAGCTGTTGCCCGCAATTTGATATATGAAGCTTCAGACTTTATAAGGAATATTTCCCTTTTTTTTTTGCTGCTCTGTTTCAATTGATTTTAGCTTGATTATAAATGATATAGCCTATAGTCCTCCTCGAAGAATAGACTATTCCATACAAAAATAAATTTTCAAATTGAAACAGTAGTTCCTAAGATCAGCAGGTTCAACCAAAGAAACAAACTGTTCAGCTTTATAATAATATAGATTAAAAAAGGCAATATAAATCAAAAAGTCGTAAACACTTTGAGCATATTAAATTTTGTAGTCTACCAAGACACAATGTTTGCAGTTACATGCACACTGTCAGGTGCCAGTCCAGTCATTTTCAATATGTACAAAAATGTTTTTGTGTGGGGAATGAAAATCTTCTTTCACAGGCAGCTTCTAATTCCGTCTTGGAAGCTGACAAATATTGAATGACTTATTAGTCTCAGAATTCAGTGGCATAAGTAGACAGTGGATGATCAAAAAATCTCAGGTTCAATACCTGATTGTTTGGTTGGTTAATCCATTATGATTCCCAATAGCAGAAGTCTGACCATGTGCAGGGAAAACAGCAATAGACACACCCCCTTATAATTGGGACATTGAACAATTGAAATGTGGGTGAAATGTGTTTACACTTCAGCCACATGTGTGAGAAAGTATTTTAATTATTAATTTACATGTCATCTATGTATCCACAGGTCAAGCTTACTACAGTCAGAATGCACCTCCTTTGGAATTGAATGAGCAGAATCCATTATGTCGCTTTAAAGCAGTAGGATACTCCAAGCTAAGTGGGAGGGAGGACAAAGATGGTCATGTTGGTCTGTTGTTCAATAAGACAGAACAGGATATCAAGTAAGCAAAAACAGCTTTAAATTTTCAAATTCAATGAGCACTTTATTGGTCTGAGAGATTACTAATACCATTCTTCATTACTTTTCCATTTTGTATTATAAGATTAAGAAATTGATGTTGTAAACATAAAAATAACATATGCAGTGATGGCTTCGAGGTTTAGGCGCACGGTCGAGAATTTCGGCGGTCGCAGGTTTAAACCCCAGGCACACACCTCTGACTTTTCGAAGTTACGTGTGTATTCACAATGAATTATCACTTGCTATAACGGTGAAGGAAAACATCGTGATAAAACCTGAACACCTAAAAGTTCTTAGGAATTTCTAAGGTGTGTAGTCCGCCAACCTGCACTAGACCAGCGTAGTGGACTAAGGCCTAAACCCTCTCAATGGTAGAAGGCCCGTGCCCAGCAGTGGGACGTATATGGGCTGATGATGAAACATAAAATAATGTGTAATTGATATTTGAGTTCTAGAATAGATCCAAAACAAATATTTGTGGAGTGCACTAAGAGATCTCTTTGCAAAATAAAATTGGGGTGGCATTTTACAAGTTGGTCTTTTATCAACTGCGCCACGAAATTGCTTGATATATATCATATGTATTATATTTATGTTTGTTTCAGGAATAATCAACAAGCTCTTATCACTTCACTGCACAGTCTTCTTGGCAACAAACCAAATTTAGCAGTAAACATAGACTCTGTGAAAGCTGTGTCCGAGAATAAAAGCCAGGTAATTTTCTTTATTGTTTCAATACCACGTTATGCCAATCTTTTTATAAGTCCCGGGTAATAGGAGACAAGCCTGCTTGCGTTTTTCGGGTACATTTCCAGACTGCAGCCTGGAGATGCTGTATTAAGAATTACCATAGCGAAACTTTATAACACTGCCCGATTTGATAACCAAATTGAGGCCGGCACCAAGATCGAGTTTATGTAAATTAATAAAATATATTAGTAAGACCGTATGTTGAGTGATATGTTGTGTGCAGGTGGTGATCGTGGTGATGGACAAGGGCGCGGGCATGGGCGCGGGCGTGGGCGCGGCGGGCGGCGGGTCGGCGGTGAGCGCGGCCGAGCTGGGCGCCTTCCTCAACGCGGGCGCGGCCAAGTCGGCACTCGCGGGCGCCGGCTGCGTGGCCGTCGCGCCCATCACCAAGCCCGCGCCGCAGATGCTGCACCAGTACCTGCAGACGCCGCCACCAGGTATCACACCGCATATTCTTTATATAATATTCAAAAATACTACTTTTATACGATGACTAATAAAAGTTAAATCAAATAATTTAGACTCGCAATCATCATCAGCCCAAATACGTCCCACTGCTGGGCACGGGCCTCCTCTACAACTGAGAGGGTTTAGGCCTTAGTCCACCACGCTGGCCTAGAGCGGGTTGGCGGGTTGGCGGACTCGCAATAGATCCTTTAAATTGATATAAAAAGGCGAGGTTTTAACGATGAATACTTGTTTGATCAACAGTTCACAACTAGCTTAATTTAAATATGTTCAAATTTTATTAATTATTTTGTACATTTGTATTTTTCAGATGTTTAAATGAAAATAACCCAAACAATGTTTAAAACACCCTACTTAACGAATACATTTACATTCAATTCAGACATATAATAAAATTTGCAGGAATGGACATGCGTCTTTGGAAACAGGCACAAGCGGACAACCCAGATCCACAAAATTACATACCAGTACCAATAACAGGATTTTCAGAGGTGAGTACAAGTCTAAATTAGTAGATAATGTAATGAGTTGATATTTGTGTGTTTAGTTGTTCGGTAGTGAGTGCGACGTGGTGGTGCGCGTGTTGCAGATAAAGTTCCGCGCGCGGTGCCAGGCGGAGCAGGCGCGGCTGCAGGCGAGCTGGGTGTCGGGCGCGGGCGCCACGCTGGGCGAGCTGCGCACGCGCCGCGCCGCCGCCGCCGCACGACTCGCGCACCTCGCCGCGCGCCTGCACGCGCTGCGACACACGCTGCTGCAGGTACACGCATTTCTACTGCACGACACTGCACTATACTGCTCTATACCGCACTATTGGGGTTGCCAACATTTTCTCAGTGAAATATAGTAAATTTCAAAATAAGTTATAAAAAAATAGTACCTGGATGACCGAGCTTTGCTCGGATATTTTTTTAAAATTGTGTTTTTTGGAAATTATATTTAAGTACGAATTACTAATAAAATATGAATAATGTTACTTAACAACGCCATCTGCTGTTGTGTCGTTAAAGCAATTAGTTGCTCACAAAAATAGTATTATTATTCGCCAATAGATGTCAGGAAGAGTCTTTTTGTTATTTTTCTTCCAAATGACATTTTCTAAAAATGATTCCTAGCTAGATCGATTTATCGCCCCCGAAACCCACTATATACTAAATTTTATGAAAAACGTTGGAGCCGATTCCGAGATTCCAAATATATATATATATATATATACAAGAATTGCTCATTTAAAGATATAAGATAGTACACTTTAAAAAAAAAAATAGGACACTTGTAAAAAATATAGTATTTTATGGAAAAAATTAACAAAACTAAAACAGACTATTATTTTTATCGATATTATCAATTTCATATTGAAAATTTGGCCGTGCTGCCGTTAGTATAGAGAATAGAGATTAGTGGGAGCCAAAGACAAAAGATTGTAGATGCGTTCGGAGTCCGGAATTTGGTTACACGAACTCGCCTCACTCAAAATTTTATGAAAAGGCGCGTTAATTATTTTTAAAAATAAATATTGGTTTGTTAGATTTCGTTCGGTGTTGAAAATATAGTATTTTTGCGTACTATATATAAAGTAAAGTATAGAGTACAATTACCTGAAATAACGTACAATACTTTATTATAAAGTACGGGTGGCAACCCTATGCTCTATACTACTGTCCCTTTAATGAAGTGTTTGCCAGTAAAATTATTGTACACACTCCAGGGATATTTTTTTTATTAAATTTTGTAATCATATTTTTATTTACCTAAAGTAGTCACAGGCATATAATAATAGTCATCTGTAATTGAAAAAAAATAGTAACTTGTCTATGTGTTTGAATTATTGTCTTAATCAAAATTTTGAAGCGGATGGTTATGGCACAGAAAGACAAAAATTTCTGCATTTTTAGGAATTACTAGTTTACTTCTTTTTTCTTTAGACCATCCCAACTTGAGAAAAAAAGCTTTCTTGATTTATCTTCAAATTGTAGAATTTACGAGAAACTGTTCTTAACGTATTAACTTTACACACTAATTAAACTTGTCAAAACATATAGTGCGGTTACGAAAGAACGCACGGAGTCTGGGGGTCCCACCAAGTAAGTAAGTACAATAGAACAAAAAAAAAACGTTGATACATGTTTTAACGTACATACCGCCCGAATACTTTTGCCTAATATTCGGTTATTCGTTATAGTGTAGGCACCAAATGAAATTTGGCACTGAATTAAATTGCATTACAATATATTATGCTGTGTTACGCTAAACTACAATATGATTCTTTGCCGTATATTCGGAATTGTCTGAAAACTATATTCGTTTTTTAAATTAATTTCAGTTTCAGTCTTATGGACGCAATGGACATCATGATCCATATTTTTTTCTGACGATGGCGTAAGGTAATAGCATCAGTAGATGACCACTTAAGGACACAGAAATTTCTTTTTTAATGTCTAACTTTAATCTTCATTCGAATTCAATGAGTGTTTTGTTTTGTTAACTCTGTGCAAGTCTTTTAACGAAACGAGCTAGTTTTTTTTCTTGTACAATGGTTGAATTCAAGTAAAAAAATTAAAATAAAACTTAATATAAGAGATTTAGTAGTTGACCACCTAAAAACTAGTAGTTGACCATGTTTTGCATCAGTAGTTGACCATTCAGATTTTTTAATTATTTGTTAAATAAGAAGCCAAATTAAGACAACTTTGCGTTTTATTTGAAATATAATAACAATAACATCCCCCGCTCGTTAATAAATGTTCTGGCCATTTCCACAATCGACCATTTGCTTTCATCGATGATAATGTAGCTGTTTTTTTTTTATAGCTTTAAGTACTTTTCCGGGATATAAGTTATTATCGTACTTCATCATCATCATCATCATCAGCCCATATACGTCCCACTGTTGGGCACGGGCCTACTCTACAATTGAGAGGGTTTAGGCCTTAGTCCACCACGCTGGCTTAGTGCGGGTTGGCGGACTACACACCTAAAAAAATCCTAAGAACTTTTAGGTGTGCAGGTTTCATCGCGATGTTTTCCTTCACCGTTAAAGTGCGTGATAATTCTTTGTCAATACACACATATGCAACTTCGAAAAGTCAGTCATGTGTGCCTGGGGTTTGAACCTGCGACCGTCGAGATTCTCGACCGCGTGCCTAAACCTCAAGGCCGTACTTAAATATGACAAATTCACCATTTACTTTTTGCCGAGGCTTTTGTCAGATTCTTAATCAGACGACAGTAGTTGAAAGTTTACGCATATTTTCAAGCATATCGTTAGGACCTATGATGTCAAATTGATCTAGAGTGGTTTCAAATATATCATCAGCAATGCTAATTGCTGGTGATCCTGGGATCGTTACTAGCACTAGTTCGTCACCAACAGTAATATGTACAGCAGTTGCTGATGGTTCCATTGTGGTTTCCAAAACACCATCATTATTGTGAGAGGATTTTTTTTTCAGCCGTTCTTATGGGTGTTTTATGAAGACGAACGTCATTTACTGCTGAGAGCATTGCAGCTTTAGTATAATTTAGGAATGTACCCCTTTTCCCAGACATCTACAAGGTGAACATTTGGTTTTAGTAACTGATCGTACCTTACAATAAAGGTGGTCAACTACTAAATAAAATTAAGTTATTGTAAAAGTAAATAAAATAGTTAATTCTAATTGATGATGCCCTTCATATATTATTCCGTACAGTACATTTACATGATACAGAAATTCATCAGAAGTTGACCATCCTGGTCAATTACTAGAAAATCATGCTAAAACGGAATCAGTAGTGGACCACCCCCACATCTCAATCTTGTAAACAAATTTTCGTATTTTAAATACCCTGTTACCTCAATGAATCCTTAACGAATAAGAAAAGCAAAACACTTATCATCAACAAGGTGACAAAGTTGTTAATATTTAACTTCAAACTTTTTCAATCCTTAAGAAAATTATGACAAAAAAACGAATAATACATTTACGGTGCGTCAATCAACAAACAACTGGAGGCTATTTTGAATATTTGAAAATAATGGAGTCGTGGTTTGCGCGCTTCGTAGACCACATGACAGCACTGACTACTCAATATGGAATTAGTTTAAAAATATGCCGCGAATTCTTATTTTATCAGTTTATGTGCATTGGTGGTCAACTACCGGTACATGGTCAACTACTAGTGCCATTACCTTAGCTCTACTTGTTAGTTTTTGAATGTACTAGAGCAGTGGCGGGACTTCCATAGAAGCCCAAAAGCGTTAAACGTTAATTGTGTAATGTCTAGTTTATATTTGCATATTATGGGGTTTAGTTAAATAAAGATTTCAAGCCTAAAAAATATTTTAATATAATAGAACTTTAAAAGGCAAACTGGGCTTTTGGGCTTCTATGGAAGTACCGCCACTGTACTAGAGGTGTGTCGATATTTTCTATGCACTGCGTTACATTTTATTGTATATGCTACGTTATATTCAATTAAATATGCTTGATTACAGTATATTGGGAGTAAAAAAAACGGGTGCCGATAAAGAAGTTTTCACTTCAAAAATTTACTAATATATTATTTAAGTGAAGCTCAGTTTGGGTGATTTCCTCGTATGCACTTGTGCGTTGTGGTAGCGAGTAGTGACGCGTGCGCGTGCGCAGGTGGTGTGGCGGCAGGAGGTGTGCGGGCGCGCGGGCGCGGCGCTGTCGGCGGAGGAGGAGGCGACGCGCGCGCGCCTGCACGAACTCGCCTCGCAGCTCGCCGCGCCGCCGCTCTACAACGTACGTACCCACCATCCGCGCATTCTTACCATTCTACCAGTACCACCAGTTGTTCACATCTATGGAACTACCGCCTCCCATACAAGCCCAAAACCGTTACAGTATAAGCAAATATAGTTAAAATGTGGCCCCAAAAATAAATGTGTGTTGTACACATTATGTATAGAAATTGGAACGATTACGAACTGTATGGGGGAGTGGTACTTTTGTGTAAAATTGTAATGTCTAGTTTATAATTGTTTATTGTGGGGTCAGTATATTCTCATTTATATGTCAAATTGCTTTTGTTAAATAAAGATTATTATTCGGAATTTTATAAGGTAAACTGGGCTTTTGGGCTTCTATGGAAGTATCGCCACTGGTTCACATGTATGACACTTTTGTCATACTCAATATTCGAGGGCCGGTTGCGGTCATCAATTACTGTTTTTGATCTAGGAAATCATGTACACAATACATACACTCAACAGTCACATACATACTTCGGACCCCGCACTAAGATATGATCATGTGTCGTGAGTATCAGAAACTATGAGAGATTTTCGGTCTCACAAACACCCAGACCAGAAACAAATATTTATGGATCACACAAACATTTGCCTCGGTGCGGGGATGGAACCTGCGGCCTCTCGTTTCACAAGCTAGTGTCTTGGCCCTATCCCACCACACACCCGCCACTGTAACTCCTGTGGTCCAGGATCAACAGCGGCACGATTTGTCATAATCCCGCAACGAAATTAATCAGAAAAACAAATAAAGGAGGAGTTGGAAAACAAGGAGTTGTCCACTTCCCTCCACAGCAAAGCGGGTGACAAAACATTGAACTATGAGGTTTCACCCTGGTCAAGCTGGTGTCTGGCTAACTGCGCCGCAGGGCTGTCAATATGCCGGCGTTAGTTTCGCAAGTGAGGCCCAGCCTATCCCGCCCTGTGGATTGGGGGCATAAGAATTCCGCCATGGTATCCCCTACCTGTCGTAAGAGGCGACTAACAGGGGCCCCTGGGGTGGCTGGGCGTACTGCGGGGACGGTACACTATGATAGCAACCCCGAGATTTGCGGCAGAGGGCGTGGCCTCTTGACTGTCGCGGACGTTCACAAGAAGTGAACGTCCAAGAAAGCGTAAGTGGAGGGCATCTGAAGCCCTCCCAATTTGGAGGAGTTCACAAATGGACGGTGCGCTAGAAGAAGGCGGACCATTTAGGGCGCTTCTCGCCCTGAGATGCCGCAAAACCGCCCTAAATGCGCGAGATGGTCACCGAGAGGTTTTAGTCGGTATGCTGGCGTAGGATTTTGGTTAGGGACGGCCTCCCCCGAGGTACCGAACAGGGGAGCTTAAAGAGCTTTCTTCTTTAAAAAAAAGAGGCCCAGCCTATGCGTAACATCCACGTGTATTCTGCACTGTTAGGCCGGACATACCTGAATTACGGCCCTGGAGTCCCGTAGAAGAGTACCTTTGCACTGTTTTAAGACAATATCTTGTCCAGTATTTTATATATGTTTAGTCATCATCATCATCATCATCATCAGCCCATATACGTCCCCCTGCTGGGCATAGGACTCCTCTACTACTGAGAGGGTTATATGGCTAGTATAACGTAATAACGCGTCACAATAAATAAATTCACTGCCGTTATGTTGCGGTAGGAGGTTTTCATCTTATTCTCACTGATTAGTTTCTTTGTGGGTTAAGAATAAGCTAAGATCCAATAATGAGTATCACTGAGTTTTACCACTCCTGGCTATGTTAATACTGGTTGATAGGAGGAGCAGTGGAGATTCTGTGGTGGAATACTTCTATTTAAAAAAATGTTGCCCGTAACTCTGTTTTACTATATCTGCTTTAGTAGTTGCGTTCAGTTTTTTTGTATACTTTTAAATGGTATAAATAGCTTAAACCTTTTAAGTATGTGCACCAAATAAACCAATGCTCACGCCTGTTTACTTGAAGACGTAAGCCAAAGTGCATTTTCGCCAGTTGTGGTTTAAGTTCCGCGAAATAAGCATCCAGACTTCGTGCTGTTGTTGCAATTTTACCTAATGAGAAAAGTCAATAACACTGCCCCACCCGGAAATTGAACCAGAGAGCTTTAGATAGTACGGCACATACATGTGTCGCGGGTCCTTACGAGACAGTCATATATTTTGTACCATGCCATCAATACTATCGTTATCAATATATTCATTTCATCATCATCATCATCATCATCAGCCCATATACGTCCCACTGTTGGGCACGAGCCTCCTCTACAACAGAGATGGTTTAGGCCTTAGTCCACTACGCTGGCCTAGTGCGGGTTGGCGGACTACACACCTAAAAAAATCCTAAGAAATTTTAGGTGTGCAGATTTCATCACGATGTTTTCCTTGACCGCTAAAGTACGTGATTATTCATTGTGAATACACACATAACTTCGAAAAGTCAGAGGTGTGTGCTTGGGGTTGAACCTGTGACCGTCGAGATTCTTGACCGCGTGCCCAAACCTCGAGGCCATCACGACTTTTTACTTTTTAATAATTTCATTTTATTTCATTTTCAATTCGTGATGCCATCGTGCTGTAGTCCTATACTACGATTACCTAAGCGCGTCTCCACTCCAAAACTTATCTGCTCCACTGACCGTCCGTCCGTTTGCAGATATGGCAATACCATTTCACTTTAGCGTGCTAATTCTTGGTTTAATGTTCTGTTAATTATAATTACTGTTCTCTCGTGAATGTCCGAGATTTTCAAAATATTATCCTAATCCTATGTAAACAACTGAAGATTCGTAACAACATGATTACTGAATCTTTTTTTGGCTGATCACCACCAGTGGCGGTACTTCCATAGAAGCCCAAAAGCGTTACACGTTAATTGTGTAATGTCTAGTTTATAATTGTTTATTGTGGGGGTCAGGATTTTCATTTATATGTCAAATTGCTATTGTTAAACAAAGATTTAAAGCTCATTCGGAGTTTTGTAAGGCGAGCTGGGCTTTTGGGCTTCTATGGAAGTACCGCCACTGATCACCACAATATTACAACACTAAATGAGATTAGTGACATGTTGGTGTTAGGCAATCTTTAATGTCAGACAGCCCCGTGGCGCAGTTGGCTAGACACCAGCTTGCGAAACGAGAGGCGGCGGGTTCGATCTCTGCACCGAGACAAATGTTTGTGTGATCCACAAATATTTGTTTCGGGTCTGGGTGTTTGTGGGACCGAAAAGTCTCTCGTAGTTTCTGATACACATGACACAAGACTCGTATCTAAATGTGGAGTCAGAGCTCTGTATGTGACTGTTGAGTGTATTTATTTATAATAGTCATCCCGAGTTACTTTATTTCTATAAACATTTCCGTCATTTGTCCATCACCTTTACTTTCGGTGGATGGCATGTCGTCATGGAAAAGATCTTTAGAGAATGGACAATTCGGCGCGTTATCTAAAATACGACGTAAAACACCTGATAGCCGGCGACCTTGTCTGCACAAACTCTCTCACTCGCCCTACGCGTGTTCGTTTATCGACCACAATCGGTGCCTTATCTTCCGATTCCAGACATGTGGTAAAACTTGTATGTATCATATCATCAAGCTATTTATAGATTAACTCCACCGGTGTCATACTCACGACAGTCTGGTGTGGTTGCAGGCAGTTTAAACTCTATATAACATTAAATTCATATCTAAACGATCGCGTTTAACATATATAAGGAATTCGCAAAGCTATGTACAGTGGGTAGGATTAAAGTACGTCCAATAAACACACATATAGACTTATCTCCAGACGGCATAATCTCGCCAAAATTTTATTGTGAAATATAACGCTGTTCTAGCTCGAACTGGTTGCAGTTTGTCACAATAATTTAAAAGTCATGCGGGAAGCATGTGAAACGATTACGATTATCGATTATATGTCCGTCTGTCTAGTAAAAATTATGTACCATTGATTGCTGTATCATAATTACGTATCATGCTAACGTTATGTATTTACATTAACAAATGTTATGTAATCGTAGGTATTTGTCGCCAATACGAGCGTGATAGGTAATCGCCTACATTTTACATTATGCTATACAAGTACAATTCCTCGTTTCAACTACACTCACGAATAAATGTAAAGTTACCTATGTAAACATGTAGTATATTTTTTATACTAGAATTGTTTACATAATGTTTTCTTTTGGAGCAATTTTGTAATTTTATTATTATTTTGATTAAACGCTTATTATGTTGATCAAAAGTTTGATTATACGTTATCTTTTACATGCTTCTTGGATTTAGTCATCGGTAAGAAATATAAAATAAATAAAAATGGTATCCTTTAGTAAACTTTATTTGAAATTTGATGTGTATATTTTTAAGTTTTTTTTTTCATGTTAAAACGTGATAATTTATTCATGAATACACGCATAACTACTATCAGACCATATTCGTCCCACAGGTGGGCAGGACCTCCTACTGTGGCAATGGGATTAGGCTTTATTCCACTAAGTTGGCTTAGCGTGGCTTAGTGGAATACACAACCTAAGAACTCTTTAGGTGTACAGGTTTGCTCACGATGTTTTCCTTCACCAATAAAGGTTTTGGTTCATTGTAAATACATTTACAATTTCGAAAAGCTAGAGGAAAGCCCAGGGTTTTGATCTTCGACTGCCGAGTAGTTAAGGAATTTATGATAAAGCAAATGGTGGTATTTGTAGGGTCGTCTGAACGAGCTGCTGTGTGCTGTCCGGCTTCAGCGCAGCGCCAGCGCGGGCGTCACACATGAACGGTACCAACTCGACCCGGGTAAGATTTTATACCCTATTTATAAAGGCTTATACATTGGTAAACTAAACATAATTATGTAAAAAATAAAACTGCCTAGTGGTCTCGCAGCTCAATGTGCCGTGCTATCTACATGTCCCTGGTTCGATTCCCGGGTCGGGTAAAGGTGTTATTGGGTATTTCCACAATCTGGAAATGTGCCCGAAAAACGGCAATAGGCTCGCCCCTTATTACGTCGGATTGATACATAGGTACTTGGCGAAATGTGGGTGCAGTAATGTAACTCCGACTACACCTTCGAGAATACAGGCGTGAGATTATGTATGTATGTTTGTAAGAATGAATAAGTTAGGAAGCTTTGAAACTTCGAAGTTATCATTTTATAATATTATATCAGCATATTATTAACTTTACTCGTAATAAATATATAGTCGAATTAACACCTATATCTATTTATTATATATTGATGTAAAGTTTTAAATCGTATTAAGGTAACCCAAGTTTCTCAATAACATGAAAAATGGATGTTTTTTTAAATTAAATTTAATAATTGTTTCGACATTACTGAACTGCTTTGAAAGATGTACGTAATTGACGATTATTGATGCAATTTTTCGTCATGCATGTACAAAAATACTGAGTTTTTTTTAAATTATCAAAATATATGTGTAAGTTCTCGGAATATGAAACGACGCTGTTTTTACAATCTTATCAGCACACGTGTGGTTTCGTCAATACCCCATGGGTTGAACACCTTAATAGATGTTGTATTGCTAATGCTTACAGACTACGACTTTTTCTCCTTTTCTTCCTTTAAAGACTGCATGTAATTTTACCACTGTTTTGCTATGAAAGGAATAAAATTAACTTGATATTCATAATTTTGTGACTTTCATCATCATCATCATCATTATCAGCCTAAAGAAGTCCACTGCTGAACATAGGCCTCCCCCAAAGACTTCCATAGTGACCTGTTGGAGGCAGCCTGCATCCAGCGACGACCCGCGACCTTCACCAGGTCGTCGGACCATCTTGTGGGTGGACGTCCTACGCTGCGCTTTCCGGTACGCGGCCTCCACTCGAGAACCTTTTGGCCCCATCGACCATCGGTTCTCCGCGCTATGTGCCCGGCCCATTGCCACTTCAACTTGCTAATCCGCTGGGCTATGTCGGTTACTTTAGTTCTCCTACGGATCTCCTCATTTCTGATTCGATCTCGTAGGGAAACCCCGAGCATAGCCCTCTCCATAGCTCGTTGAGTGACTCTGAGCCGTCTAATGAGGCCCATAGTGAGAGGCCACGTCTCAGTGCCGTATGTCATCACTGGTAACACACAACTATCGAAGACTTTTGTCTTCAGGCACTGAGGTATTTTGGACGAGAAGACGTCGCGTAGTTTCCCGAACGCTGCCCAACCGAGTTGGATTCGCCGATTGACCTCTCTCTCGAAGTTGGACCTGCCTAACCGGACCACTTGTCCTAAATAGACGTATTCGTCTACAACTTCGAGAGTCGAGCCCCCAACTGCGATCGGGGTGGGCACAACATGGACATTCGACATGATTTTCGTCTTGTCCATGTTCATTTTAAGACCCACCTGTTGAGAGACTCGATTGAGGTCTTCGAGCATAGTGCTAAGGTCTTCCAGCGATTCTGCCAAGACTACAATATCGTCGGCAAACCGAAGGTGTGTGATATACTCGCCGTTGATGTTGATGCCGAATCCTTTCCACTGCAAGAGCTTGAAGGCATTTTCCAGCGCGGCAGTGAACAGTTTCGGAGATATAACATCTCCCTGTCTCACGCCTCTCCGTAGTGGAATAGCCTTCGTGCTCTGATCTTGTACTCGGACCGACATGGTGGCGTTTCTGTATATGCTTTCCAACACCTCGATGTACCGATAGTCGATGTGTCACCGCTGGAGAGACTCTAGCACAGCCCAGGTCTCGATCGAATCAAAGGCTTTCTCATAGTCCACAAACGCTAAACAAAGCGGCAAGTTATATTCCTCGGTTTTTTGTATAACTTGCCGAAGCGTATGGATGTGGTCTATGGTGCTAAAGCCTTTTCGGAAACCGGCTTGTTCGGGAGGCTGGAAGTCATCAAACCTGCGTTCGAGACGATTGGTGATGACCCTCGAAAACAACTTATAGACATGGCTCAGGAGCGAGATGGGCCTGTAATTCTTCAGCAAAGTGTTGTCACCTTTTTTGAAGAACAGTACCACCACGCTCCTGCTCCATGCCTCTGGCGTTGAGCCCTCGAGGAGAACGGAATTGAAGAGCCTCTGAAGGACTTTAAGTATCGGCGTTCCGCCCGCTTTCAGAAGCTCTGAAGTGATTCCGTCCTCACCCGGCGCCTTGTTGTTCTTAAGTTGCTTCAGGGCCATCTCAATCTCACACAGGCTGATGTCCGGGATGTCATCGCTAAAGTGTCGGATCAACTCGGCTCTCGGGTCTTCGGCCGAGCTAACAGTAGGTTCGGCAACCGAGGTGTAAAGCTGTCCGTAGAACCTCTCGATCTCCCTTAATACCTCTGCCCTCGTCGACACTACGCAGCCACCTTCCGTCTTCAGCCTAGGCAACTGTCTTTGCCCAATAGACAAGTCTCTTGCAAACACTTTGGAGCCTCCGTTCCGCTCGATTGTCTCCTTGATGCTCACAGTATTGTGAGCACGCACATCGTGTCGCAAGGACTTCCAGATCCGTCTATTGAGCTGACGATATGCTTCGGCGTCATCGGAAGACTGCAGCGCCATAGATCGACGTTCGGCCATGAGGTCAAGAGTGTGGATCGAGAGTTTTTGTGGTCTATCTCTACGGCGAGGTCTAAAATGCTTAGATCCCACCGTATGGACAGCTTCTACCAAACCACTGTTTAGCTCGTCCACGGCAAGGTTTTCATCTAAACAATCAAAGCTATTTGACAGCTCGAGTTGAAAGCTCTCGGGGTTTTGGATATGAGCGCGAGTAGGTCGGAGCGTAGACTTCATCAAGCGACGCCTTTCTAACTGGACGTTGATATTCAATGAGCCTCTAACCATTCGGTGATCACTGCCGGTTTTCACCCTGTTGATCACAGAGACATCACTGAATATCCGTCTATTCGTCGTCAAGATGAAATCTATCTCATTTCTCGTAGAACCGTCAGGACTCAGCCAGGTCCATTTCCTGTGAGGCGGCTTCTGGAAGAAAGAGTTCATCGCGAAGAGTCCCTCTTTCTCCAGAAAGTCGGCCAGCCTCTGACCCCTGGGGTTCCTTTGCCCATGTCCAAATTGCCCCACTTTCAACTCTGCATCGCTTCTCATGCCTAACTTTGCGTTGAAGTCTCCCATAACAACATTGAAGTAGGTTTTGGAAGTATGTATGGCCCGACTTATGTCCTCATACATCTCCTCTACTTCTTCATCTGGGTGTGTCGAGGTCGGCGCGTATACCTGTATGACCTTCAACGAATATCTTTTCGATATTCTGAGTATAAGGTACACTACCCTGCTCGACACACTTTCGATGGATACGATGTTGTTGATGAGAGACCTGTGGACGAGAAATCCGACACCTCCTCGGGACTGTTGGTCGTCCCCCCGGTAGAAGAGCAGGTTACCGGACTTCAGGGTTATCGTGTCCTCCCCGATTCTTCGGACTTCCGACAACCCCAGAATGTCCCAGTGTAACCCGCTCAATTCTTCTTCCAGTTCGACAATCTTCTCGTCTGTCCTCAAAGTGCGTACGTTGTGTGTTACCAGGGCCAGTCGTCGTCGGGGGTGGTAGCCGGGGCCAACCCGGGGATTCTTAGCACCCCCTGCCCCGCCGTAACCATGGCCGCTACCGTAGCCAGGAATAGCGGGGCTTTGTGACTTTAGAATCTGGAAAATTATATTTAGAAGTCATAATATATCAACGCAATAATGTCTAATGTAAATCAGTCGAATTTTTCTCCACAAGTTTTACTTGCAGATAAGTAATTTTTTGGAATAATATATGTATAGGTAGATTTTTTTTATTACGGTTCTTGACACTCGTAATATTGTCAACAGATGCTCAAGAGGACGTGAAACAATTCTTGTCGCTCCAGCAGCGAGGAATGGCACATTTGCTGGACACGGCGCGTAAAGATCTCGCGGCATTGAACACTATATCTGATGGCATGTCGCAACTCGTCAGAGGTTAATGCGGGGTAAAAAGGATTAGTGTTTTTCACGTTTGTGGTAATGATTGAAAATCGATGAAAAAATTGTATAATTGAATCTTTGGAAACATTAATAAAATTAATTTGGAACTATGTCTGTGACTGTTGGGTGTATTTATTATTTGTCATAATTACCATGTTTATTTGTGTTAATTCTATCGATATTTTTTTATAAATGTAATGAAGGAAGTTTTCTAACTAATTTTTAAAAACTAAAGTAACAACTAAATAAGGTTCATATACTCGACGCTAGCATCAATATATTTTATACCTTCATGTTATCATCACGAACGTACAATTTCGACTTTAGCAAGATTGTAATAAATAACTCACCTTTTGTTAAGACTACTTAAATAGTTCTAATAAAAAGCTTAAAGTCTTCTCCGTGGCAGGCTTTTCAGTAGAGATAGTTCAATTACGTACCTACTGCTTAAAATGGGTTTTTGTCTAAGTTTAGTAACATATCAAAGTTTTACCAAATAGGACTTTTATTGAAATCATAATTCGGTTAATTTTGAAACATGTAATAGAAATCATGTTATCAGTTACAAATTTTGTATAAAACATTTGTTTATGAGCAAGAGTCAGAAACATTTTTACTTGTTTAGTTATATCTAGGTATTTTATTAATTATCGTAGCCTACCACTTGCCAATTTCGCAAATATTGTTCACTTAAAAATTGTACATGATTCTAACCGTGGCCTTTTGTATTCGTTTACTAATTTACTCAGAGCGTCTGTGTTCACACAACGAACTGTATTCTGCCATCAGATAAGGAAGTAAGTAATCTACAGTATGGCTTGTCACCTGCAATGTTTGCTTATTGATAAAGATGTGCTGAATATGGTGAATAACATTAATGTAGTGTAAATATTTAATTTGCTTTGTTTTCTTTCACAGCAGTAAAAGCGTGCAAATAGTGTTTTTTTTTACTAGTGTGTATTTTTTTTAAAGGTTTTTTAGTTGCAGTATGACACTGTATTTTATATTTCTGGTGGGTTAAATACAGTAAAAAATAAATATGGTTAAAATAGTTTATTAATAAATAAAGGCTAACTCTTAGTACTTAAATCTAATGGCAAGTCTGTTCTCCTGATAAGGTCTTCAATAGGTTTGCACTCGATCCGTTTGGTGCAAATTAAATTCAGAGGCATATCGTCAGTACCAAATCTTTCTGCACTTTCTTCGATTGACATAGGAACGTCGACCACTCTTGGTTGGTCTTGGTACGTATATACTTTCTCACTAATGGTGGGTCGTAATACGGGGTAGTTGATGTTAGAATAGTATGTTCTGTACGCATGTTCATACATCTGTGTATACTCTGTATAGGACATTTCGCTAGTAGGAACTCTCACAGGGTACATGGGTTCGAGTGGTCGGATATATGTGACTGGTTCCACGGGGTAGCCCAATGGCGGTGACATTGACGTCTCTGTTAGCATCGGTGGGTATGGCATGGTGGGACATAGAGTTCTCGGTTGGCTGTACGTTACACAGGTGTGTAGAGGTGATCTGGATTCTTCAGGGTTATCCTTTGGTGAGTTATCCGGACTGCGAATGTCTGCAGGCTCTTGTTTAGCGAGTTGTGCGCTCGTGAAGTGTTTGTAAGTTTTGACGTGCTTCCTTAAGCTAGAGGGGTCCGTGTATCGTTTGTTGCAGCCAGGGATTTTGCAGCAGTAAGGTTTTTCAACGGCGTGAGTCCTTGTGTGCTTGAAGCGGTCACTTGAGTTCGAGTACGCTTTCCCACAACCCTATTAACAAAATATATGCTGTTAAATTATTGCGGATTTACAATAATGAGTTAAAAAGCAAGTCAATGTTTGTATGATTTTATAGGTATTATAAGTACTAATATTGTAAGTTATTACATCAATTTTTCATTATTTTTAATAAAATTCATACTTTGCAAATTCCACTGAAAAATAACTCTTCAAAATATTTACCTCGTAAGGACACACGTAGGGTTTTTCACCAGAGTGAGACCTGAGGTGAATTTTCAGATTTTCTGCTCGGGAGAAGCTCTTATTGCACTGATTACAAGTGTGTGGACGTTCGTTGGTGTGCGTGCGGACATGCACTAGCATTTTATATCTGCAGACAAGGAAAAAAATAATTAAATATCTTGTACAAAATAGATAAAAACATTTGTTGTTTGTGTTCCTGTTTTTATACTGACCTTGCGTTGAATCCTCTTTGAGGTCTGGTGCAACCCTTCCAGCCGCAGTAGAAGAGGCCATCTCTGTGAGCAATTGCATGCGTGCGCGCGACGTGCGCTGACAAACGAGCTACACTCGAAAACCGCGCACCGCAGCCCCTCCATCCACAGGCTCCCTCTGGGTTGTCGACATTTTGGTCAAATATACACCTATCGGGCGATGATCTACCAGAAGAGTCCTCATCTTCAATCTATAACAAGCACCAATTGATTAATTATAAACTAATTCGTTTTGATTTATATTTAATTTGATCCTAAATAAGGACTTATTTTTGAAACACACCTGAGGCGGAAGCGGTTGCAACGGTATGGGTCTGGCAAGGTAAGGCGCGAATCTCTCGACGGGCATCCAACGCGGAACCCGACAGCCGTCGCCAGGGATCTCTGATCTCCATTGCGGAAATACTAACATTTTGCAACACTTAATTCACTCAGTCCTAACGCTATAGCATATAGTTGTGGTCACTACGCGGTCGCTACGGGCAATGATGGCTGGCAGGCGCGTCGCTTACTTATAAAACGTCTCAGAGTGACAACGCGCCGATAAGAGAACGAATCCCCCGCGAACATTCTGTCTGCGTTTACTTTGTACATCTTTCATGGAAAGTATGAAGTAAAAACTGTTAGTGAGTAGTGACGTTATTTAAAAATGTTCTTGGACATTTACGGAATGGGGAACAGTTTAATTTGGAATGTGGAGATGCATTGTATATGGCTAATTCCATCTCGGAATTCCAGTGTGTGTAGTGTACGAGAGTTATCAGAAGCCGCCTGTCGCGGCCGCTGTCCGGTTATTACCAGTCCGATAGGCCGCGGTTCAATAGGTGACTGATACTGCGGTGTTAGTGTGAAGCGACCTCTTACTGGTTCTTATTTACGAACTCATTACGTTGGTTTTCTTATGAAGTCATGAGTATAAATCGTCAAAACATTGTTCTATACTTTTTGAGCACAATTATCAGTTAAATTGTCCACTGCTAAGGAACGTGATATTAGGTATTTTGCTCTCATTTTATATTTTTTTAAAGACCGTAAAAAATGCACGATTTCCAACGGTTTGAAAATAAACAAATAAGTATGAAATCAGGTTAGAATCTCGGCGGTCGCGGGTTCAAACCCCGGCACGCACCTCTGACTTTTCGAAGTTATGTGTGTTATTACAATAAATTATCACGGACTTTAACGGTGAAGCAAAACATTGTGAGAAAACCTGCATTTCGTAGGTGTGTAGTCCGCCATCACGCACTAGGCCAGCGTGGTGGACTAAGGTCTAAAACCTGTACGTATAGGAGGCCCGTGCCTAGCAGTGGGGCGTATATGGGCTGATGATGATGTTTTTTTCTACCACTAAGAAAATAGTTTTGAACTCATGCAATATAATTTTTTAAATTTACTTTTTACTTTTTAATGAACAATTTTTGTAGTTTTTTTGTGTTTATAAAAGATTGCTTTATTTTATTCTTGATGACCAGACGCTGTACCGACGTTAGTAGATGGGTAAATTGACTGCAAACTATGCAAGTCGCTCACTGGCCTATAATAAGAAATGACTGCAAAATCTGTATGATTACAACAGAAACTTCTTAGTATGTTAAGACGGCTTACATACATAGAAAATACAAGTGTAGAATATATTTAAAATAATTTAAAAGCCTTGAGTTCGCATTCGGCGTTGTTAAATGTCGTCTGTACAGACTGTACCTACAGGTAAGAGGAATCGGTGAGAATATTTCTTTATTAACGGAAGTAAAGTGAAAAATGATGAATGACCAGGGCTGGGCAAAATACATGCTTTGCTTTAATTGAAATACAAATTACAAAATACTGTATCGCAAGTAATTAAAATACGAAATACAAAATACATTTAAGTAAGGTATTTGAAATACAAAATACAAATTACAAAATACAAAATAATGCATATTTATTTCTTTTGGAATAGTTTTTTTTTGAAGGCGGTTTTTGTTTTGTTATTGCAGGTCCTGATGAGCACAAACTTAATGGCTAATATTATAAAAGACTGTAAATTTCGAGGCCTAATCTAAAACTGAGAGAATATAAAAAAACTGTAGGGCTGGCTGTAGCCAATCAAGCAGTGTACCTACTGCTTGACATTGACAATACGACGTACATTTTTATAGCTGCTTTACCATCATTGCACTCTCGCCTCGCACTCACACTCTTGATCGCTAAATGAAGGCTAAATGTATTTTAATAAATGTATTTTAAAGCCCCGAGTATTTGAAATACTAATTACAAAATACTTCGGGTTCACGTATTTGAAATACAAATTACAAATTACATTTTAAGAAAGTAATTGAAATACAAATACAAAATACGTATTTGTATTTCAATTACAAGTAATTCAAATACTGCCCAACCCTGTGAATGACCCACGAAAATATAAAGTTAAAGAGAATTTGGTATCAGTAAGTTACAGTACCATTATCATTAGGATATTTAATCTGAGAGACAAAATGACATTAAGTGTTAGTAGCTCAAATATCCAGGTATATTGAAATTTTAAAAGTTTTAAAGTTTTTAATGTTGCATGATTCCACGTTGTTGATGTTGAATATTTAAATTGTAACTATATTAGTTAAGAAAGCAAAATCACTGTACTTATTTTCACGAAACTTGAGCTTCAGAATGGATGTTGTTGTGTAGGTAAAAGTTTACTTTTCGGAAGCTTATAAGAACCATTAAAGTACGCACTTTTCTTTTTTTATACATATGAAGACCATGCAGACGAAACCGTAGCTAGAATTTAATACTGTCAAGGTTGCATAATTATGAAAATTTAAGTACCTACCTATTTCATTTTAATTACAAATTTATTTTGAAAATTTCGAATTTCAGCATAATACTTAATATCATAAAGTAAATGGCATGGTTTAATGTTGTGAAATATCAATACCATCGGATTAGATTATTTAATATTACTATATACGTTCTAAGTCGGCTGAAGTACACTTCAAGTGTAGGTAGGTACTTCAGCGGACTTTGTGCAAACGTTTCCGTAACAACGTCCATTTGTAATATGACGGACCTTATCTAAGATGGTCATGTTGATAGCATTAATTACCACGTACGGACTTTTCGAAAACTAATAGATATGTATTTATAATCTTAGTAACATACAAACATAGTTCCCTCCTTCCTATGATCCTGGATCCTTTAAGCGAAGCGTGAAGAAGCATTTGTGCAGGCCGGCATGATTGTGTCGACCAGCGGGTGACCATATCGTTTCTCGCTGGTCGGTATTAATTTTTTGGACTCCACTGTGCTTACCATCAGGTACGGTGGAGTGACTTTGCCGTGCCAGTTTAAAAAAAAAAACAGTTCATCATCATCAGCCCATACACGTCCCACTGCTGGGCACGAGCCTCCTCTACAATTGAGAGGGTTTAGGCCTTAGTCCACCACGCTGGCCTAGTGCGGGTTGGCGAACTACACACCCAAGAAATTCCTAAGAACTTTTAGATGTGCAGGTTTCATCACGATGTTTTCCTTCACCGTTAAAGTACGTGATAATTCTTTGTGAATACACACATAACTTCGAAAAGTCAGAGGTGTGTGCCTGGGATTTGAACCCGCGACCGTCGAGATTATCGACCGCGTGCCTAAATCTCGAGGCCATCACGACACAGTTGGATAAGTGTATTTTTTTTTCTTAATGTGACAGTAGGTCGGCGTGTGTTCCTTCGTATGTCTATTTGTAATGGTATTGTTAGGTAATCTTATTTTTGTTTCTTATATTATAATTTATGGTATCCCACCATAAACATTTTATTGAATATTAGTTAAGGCATAAATTTGTTTATGCCCTTGTTGATTATAATTATCATTTTATTTGTTTTTTAAAACGAAAAAAAACATATCTTACTGGCAGATTAATAATCTCTGGGGCGTTTTTTGTTTAGTTTAGGCATTGGAAAATATAAATATAATAAAAATATAAAATGTCATCTGTTGTCGTTTAATGGTTTGGCGGCGTAAGATTTCCACCACGGTATCCTTGCCTGTAGTAGGGGCCTCAAGGGGTCAAAGAGATTTCTGGTCGTGTTGACACAGTTGTTCACTCTCATATAAACTGATCTCGAAAACGGCGACAAGTACTCGTGTAGGTAAGTCGCACATCTCACCATGTGCGTCCAAGAGAGAAACGGAGAGAATAGACCTGTGTCTTATTTTATTAAAATAGGCAGGAAGATTCCTACTGGTATAACTTTGGAACGATTTTTTTCGAGGTCATTTCGCAGTGCTCTTGATTCGCGTGATGCCTTATTTTATTAGTTGCTTGGTTTGACGTTGGCTTGGTTGAAGTGGTGTTTCCAAACCCCTACCACTGAGAATTTATTAATGGCAAAGACCGATAACGCTGTCCCTGGCCCGGAAATCGCTCCCCGGACCTCTAGATCGCACGGCACACGCATGTACCTCAAGACCATTACACTGTAAAGAATAGCCTTCGACCATATTATCTTTCATTGCCCCGTGTTATGTTGATTCGATACATAAATATATATGCTAACGTTTCTTCTTATTTGTAGAGCGATTCTGATAACTTGATTGTATGAAAGAAAATGTAAAAAACCTAGGACATCGAATGATCTGGAAAATTTGATTGCATAATCGGGAGATTATGTTGTTTCGCAGTCGTACCTATTGCGTTCTCAGACTGATCTGATATCAGATGCAGATAATAGTTATTGGAAAATTTGGTAACGAGTATTTCACCTATGGCGCGTTGATATTGAGGATCTTGCCGTGTTCACGTTATCTAATCACGTGAAGCCGTCTACCGGGCGCGCTGCTGTGCGCCTCACCATGCAAATGGCATGATCGCACTCATCATTCCTACTGATTGTTTCTGCTTTTATCTGCCGATTCAAGTACGCCTTCTATCAGTATACTAAAAAGCTACACATAAGATGTCTGGCTAGAAAATCTCCAAAATTATGCCATGTCAATCAATATCGACTGTTATCATTCTACTTAATATTTTCGTGATCATGAAACTGTGCTGTGTCTATTTTATCAGTTTTAATGATAACAAACTTGTATTCTGATATAATTGAGAGTCTAAACGAGGTGCCAATGCAATTTATTTCTATAGCGATATAAGTAGATACATATTATGTTTTACTTTCACATCGGGACTATATATTAGTCTTACCCTTTTCAGACGTAAATGATAATGCTTGTTTAAAATCTGCATAATCTTTCAAATAAATGACACAGCACCTGGTATATTGACACATGAAGCTGAGAGTAAATACGATGCAAAATTGTGCGTCATTGAATACTTTGTTCACACAAGTGTGCCCGATTGTGTTATCAGCTGTACATACTACACAGAGGTGTTGTGTTTGTGTGTTGGCGTGAGTCGCGAGTGAGTGTATGCGCGTCGGCCCCCTGTGGCCAGCGGACGGCGCGTGCGCTAGTTTCAGCCGGTTCGCTTATCATTGGCTCGTTATCGTCTCCGACGCTGCGCCATATCACCACTAAAGTTTAATGAAGGACTCCTTAATAAACCGCCCGACACGTTGCTCCTTACTATGATTGATTGCACAATTAAATGTAATGAGTGTAAAAGACAAGATTTATTTTTATAGAAAATGTTTACCATTTTTACCATTGTTTTGTATTGTTTTAACGCCGCATATTGAATATTGAAATTAAATATTGTCTTTAGCATTAGAATATACAAAATGCTCTTTATATAAAATAAATTATAATCTGTGATTATAATCTTACATAATAAATACTACAAAGCAAATAAACTGATTTGAATTAAATTAAAAATAATATTGAAAATTTAATTTTATTTAAATAAATTAACGATATCTGCCAGAAACAAATAATAGAAGAGTTTTAAGAATTATGAACCGAATATAGAATTGTGTTTTTAAAGTTTATGACGGCATACAAATCATTTTTATTTATTATGTGCATCGCTTATTGCTTTGTTGCTAGAAATAAACAGGATGGAATTGCATTATGTGATATTAAGTTTATATTATGTTTTGCACTAGCCACGAGTCGCGTCCGTTATCAGACATGTGCCCGTGTTTACTTGGTCACCTATCTCACGATGTTCGGCGGGGGCAGCCGGACGGCCAGCTGGATATATCCAGTTTGCAGTATCGCCGGACAACTATACTAATGAATATATTTCATCATAATAATACATATTAATAATTCATTGGACTTAAAATGAGAATAAATAAAGTCTTGAATTTTTTGCATCTTCGCTCCCGTTAAATTTGGAGTCTCTTCATACGAACTTCGAACCTTTTTATCTCTTTGGGGTGAATTTTGGAAAATACTTTCTGAGAGGAAGCTAACGACATAATATTGATAATAAATATCAGCGTGTCGAATTTAAGCGCAATCTATGCAGTGGATTGAGCTGAACTTGACGGACCAGTCAGTCACTAACGATTATACGATTGCCTTGGGTATTTATTTATAACACTTTATAGTACACCACAAAAAATTACAAAAAATTAATCATCATCATCAGCCCGTATACGTCCCACTGCTGGGCACGGGCCTCCTCTACCATTGAGAGGGTTTAGGTCTTAGTCCATCACGCTGGCCTAGTGCGGGTTGGCGGACTACACCTAAGAAATTCCTAAAAACTTTTTTTAGGTGTGCAGGTTTTATTACGATGTTTTCCTTCACCGTTAAAGACGTGATAATTCATTGTGAATACACACATAACTTCGAAAAGTCAGAGGTGTGTGCCTGGGGTTTGAACCCGCGACCGTCGCGATTCTCGACCGCGTGCCCAAACCTCGAGACCATCACGACTTAAAAAAATAATAATATAATAATAGTAAATAAAAAAAAGAGTGCAACAAATAGCGGTCTTATCGCTGAATGCGATTTGTTCCAGATAACCGTGCCCATCCACAACCGGGGCGCCCGAACCAAGCTAGTGGGAGTGCAACTGCGCCCCCTACAACTCCGAGACGGCCGAGACGTTTACGTCTCGGAGGCGCACCGGGCGGCTGCGGCATTACGGTGGGCGCTTCTCGCTCACGTACCGTGGTCGCCCCACTCGGTGCGGAGATGGCCACTGGGGGGTTTTGGTCGGTATTCCGGCTTAGGGAATTTGTTAGGGACCCAGCCCGGCAATAACATCTGCGCTGACATGACGTCGCTGCGCGCCGGGCTGGAAGACCGGTGACCCCGACATACGCTTTCCGCCCCCCTCCCCCCTGGGCTTGCGGGAAGTAGAGCCATAAACAGCTTTCCCCTCGAGAACAAAAAAAGAAGGATGCACTGGAATGTATCAGAAAATAGAGCGGGTGGGTACGTAATAAAAATATATAAAATAATATATTTGACGTACATTTTTAATTTGAATGAACTACACACGAACTACATACTAATAACATAAAAAATACAAACACATACAAGTATACATCCACACATAAAGTGTCTATAAAAAAACATATATAATCCCAGTGTCAAGTAATGTTCCTTGACAAGTTTTTTAAATATGGGAAGTGATTTTGCTTCTCTTACTGCCACCGGCAGTTCATTTCACAGCCGAGCAGCATGAACTGGTATTTGGAGAAAAAAAACACAATTCTTTAATTAGGTACATCGCGTTCCTTTTAGTACAACATGACGATACGTCCTCTCATATTTTTTTCGACAGTTATTGCCAGTCTAGTCATTGCTTTGGTAGCATAAAATAAAAAGGAAACTATCATCCCCTTCCCGCGTGTACCATATTACAGTTCTTGCTATTAGAATTATAGCTATTTAATCTTCAACATAAGTAAAAGATTTATTATAAGATTAAACATATCTATCTATATATCAGTGTATCTGTCTGCAGCAATAAATACGTAGTGCTAAAGCCAAGTAATGAATATTAATTTTCCCGCTTTTTTGTTTTTCTCTTTTTAGGGATCTGACCCATACAGCCGCGTCGTATGGAAAATATAGGTTGATAGTATATTGAATCTTTCCTTCCAAAAGTTACATTTTTTTAATATATTGTCAGGTGATTAAACTTCTAGTATTCTTAATTTTGATTTCAGTTGTTGGAAGCTCTTCCGAAATGAGAGCTTTTATGAGCAAGTACCCCAATATTAAATCATTATCGTTACAACGTTAATCGGATGATACAGGAACGGATCATCCTCCCTGGCGCATTTAGCTACACACCATGATCGTTTGATAATCGGGAGAAATGTTTGTATGATCTACATGTAGGTATTTTTTTCCAATCCGGGAGTTTGTGAGTCCGATAAGTCTCTCGTAGATTTTGATACTAGCGACAAAAGAGTTGGTACCTACCTACGGCTAGTTTGGCGTTAGAACTACCTCTACGATTTTTTGAAGTAAAACTTCTTTACGCACGCTTGACTTGGGGAGTAAACTGGTGAATGCGTGACGAGAGTGTCACGAAAAGTGTGATCGGACGAGGCGAACGGAAGTTGAGAGGGAGATATAAGTAAGTAAAGATAGATAGAGACAAAGTTACGTTACGTATATTACTTATTTACGTTTCGTATTATTTATCCCGTCGATACGGTTAAAGATCCCCTCAAATTAAAGAACGTTTTTAAATAAAGTTTTCAAATCGACAACATAATATTCGAATAATTGCATATTTTAGATTTTAAAAATGTAATAATATAATGTAAAAATAGTGACAGTAATAAAAAGGGATTGGCATATTTATTGGATATCAAATATTTAGGAGTGCGTTCAGAAATGTATGTTGTGTAAACTAAGAACTATTGTATGTGACTGTTGGGCGTATTTATAATTTTTACTTCAGTCGTGTGGTCTAAAGCGGCATTTTATTTTATAGCAGTAAATAAGTTACAGATAAAGGATACTTATGATAGACTAAGAACACAAAAGTGAACGTTGGTAGTTGTAACGCATTTGTATTTTTTACTTAGTCGCGTAATAATTTATGAAAGTGAAGCAAATGAAATAATGAATGGGATTGACTGAACCGAATAATTGATACGAGTATTGTGTCCTTTAGTATAGGATTTTTTCTTTTGTCTTTACTATTAAGACTCCATTTTTTTTGCTCCATTGCTTTATAGGTAGGTACCTAAGACTTAAAAAACACTGACTTTAATAAAATTTGTTTAGTTCCTTAAGCAGGAAATAAAATACCGATATCTCTGATAATATTAATATGAATATGAAAATTGGTGGTCACATTTTAACAATTTACCTACTTATGTTGTAATCATTAGAAAGCTAATTTATATGCTGGCGAACTTAGTTGCCTAATGGTTGCTCAGCCGACTAAGAGACAAAACAGTACGGCTTCAATATTAGCAATTTGTGTAATTAACAAATCATTTTTGGTGTAGGCTAAAGACATGGGATAGAAAAGCCCTTTGTAGTTTGTGATATCAATAATACAAGACACACGTAGAGTACAACATGGTATACCTATTATTACATTTTTAATAAAAACCCTGTCAATGGTAGAGGAGGCCCGTGCCCAGCAGTGGGACGTATAGGGGCTGATGATGATGATGAATAAAAAAATATGTAACTCATTCAAAAAGGTTTATTAGATCACCAAAGGTTTATTAGGGCACAATAATGATTTATAAATATGTGTCAGATGACTCGTTAAGGTATTTTAGCGACAGTTACACAGCAATCTCAGTGTGAGCCGATGGCTGGCGATAAGTATGATAAGCGATAACCGTCTAATCCTTCGTCTGAACACGCGTCACGCATTCACGAAGTGTGCACGTGAAAAACACGCATTAGGGCGCTTGTAGACGTGCGTTTTTTTCACCGGATAACGGACCGTGTTTTTTGCCGGATTCGCGGTGGTGTATGAATTATAATGAATGTGTGTACATGCACCGGACATCGGTCCGGCGAACAATTTACGCCGGGTGCACCACCGCTTCCCCTCGGCGCGACAGACACCGGTCCGGTGTAAGAAAGGGCGGTCATCCACGCCAGTGTATTGGTGCGTGTTGACGCCGCCGGACGTATTGCCTGTTTTCTGTTAATTGAGTGCCGTCTACCTGCGTTCTAACGCATATAGACGGCAGTCCATCCATCCGGTAAAAAAAATATGTATACAAGGATAGCCGTTTTTTGACGGTCCATTATCCGGTGAAAAAAACGGACGTCTACAAGCGCTCTTAGGCTACATTTTACAATAATTTTTAGCATCATTTTACATATTTCGTGTAGGCATGTACATATGTACCTATGTGACCACCTTATAAAGATTATATCAACGAGACAGAGACAAGTAGGCTTTCATAGTTCACGCAGACAGAATGATAGATTGCGACAAATTTCATGAATTATTTTCCGTATACAATAAAACCTATTTCCCCAAAAGACATAGCGGACGGTATAAGAAAACTGAATCCAAATAAGGCCCCCGGTTTTGATCTAATTAGTTCTACAGTGTTAATAATTTCTACCCAAAAAATGTATCACTCTACTCGCTTCATTTTTCAATGCTAAGATGATTTTATTTCTCCATACTCTGGAAAGTTTGGCAGATACTAATGATTCATAAATCAGGAAAACCCCCTAACGAAGCTTCATCGTACCGCCCAATGAGCCTCACTCCTATGTTATCCAAATTATGGGAGACAATCTTTGCAACCGGGCTAAAAGAACACATGAGGTGCGTCGTTTCGTTGTCATACCTAAGCACCAATTTGGATTCCGGGAAAAGCACTCCACAATCGAGCAAGTACACTGTGTGCACCATGAAATCAGACGCTGTTTTGAAAGGAAACTGTACTGTTCGGCGGCGTTTTTAGATGTCCAACAAGCATTCGATAGTCTGGCATTATAGGTTGATGTGTAAAATAAAAGCGAAACTGCCTCACTTTCTATGCTCTATTATAAAATTATATCTCGAAGACAGATATTTTCAGGTGAAGCAGAGAGACGCTAGGTCCACATTACGTAAAATTGAGGCTCGTGTACCACAAGGATCCGTTCTTGGCCCAATTTTATTCAATATTTACACCTCTAATCTACCAATATTTGAATGTATTAGGTACTGTTAGAACTTACGCTGACGACGTCGCCTTTTTTTTTTTTTTTTTTTTTTTTTTTGTTCTCGAGGGGAAAGCTGTTTATGGCTCTACTTCCCGCCAGCCCCGGGGGAGGGGGGGGGGGGGGGGGGGCGGGAAGCGTATGTCGGGGTCACCGGTCTTCCAGCCCGGCGCGCGGCGACGTCATGTCCGCGCAGATGTTAGTGCCGGGCTGGGTCCCTAACAAAATTCCCTAAACCGGCATACCGACCAAAACCCCCCGGTGGCCATCTCCGCGCCGAGTGGGGCGACCGCGGTACGTTGGCGAGAAGCGCCAACCGTAATGCCGCAGCCGCCCGGTGCGCCTCCGAGACGTTAATGTCTCGGCCGTCTCGGAGTATGTAGGGGGCGCAGTTGCACCCCCACTAGCTTGGTTCGGGCGCCCCGGTTGTGAATGGGCGCCCGCGACGTACACAGGCCACAATGCCGCCGCCCCTCTCGGGGTCACTTTCAGTGAGGACGCGCCGCCTCCGCAGCGCGCCCAGCGACCCCAAGGGCCCCTTTGAGTCGCCTTTTACGACAGGCAGGGGATACCGTGGTGGGATTCTAACGCCCCCTTGCCACAGGGCAGGGCGCCGGGTCTAGTTATCTCTGTCGACCCGGCGCCTCCTTCTCTGACGTCTTTGGCGGGCGGGATCGTTGATCTCTCGATCCCGCTCCGCGCTCTCCTTCTGCGACATGACGTGCTCGCAGAAGGAGAGCATCGCTCGCCACGACCTCGGACTCCCGACCATTGAAGATACGACGGCCGGGAGCGAGAGGTCGCCACCAACAATAGCGCGGAGAGCGCTGCGCTCCGTCTCCCAGGCTGGACACTCTTGTAGTGTGTGCTGGGCTGTGTCGTCCGGGCAGTTGTCACAGTGGTGACACACGGCCGACTCCTCCTTCAGAGCCACCCGACACAGGTAGTGGCCGAAGCATCCGTGCCCCGACAATACCTGCGTCAGGCGAAACGTCGCCGCACCGTGGCGCCTGTCCACCCACTGGTCGAGGACAGGACGCACTGCCTCGACGGTCCTAGCACCAGCACTGGGATCCTCCAGCCTGGTTCGCCATTCCTCCACGGCGGCCGTACGGAGGGAGGCTTTTATTGCCTCAACCTCTCTCGGGGCCAGTCTGTCCCCGCGACTTGACGCCTCCTCCCGCTGCTGATAAAGACGCGAGAGGAATTTGGCGTCAAGATCCCACGGCAGGGACCCGGCCAAGACGCAGGCCGCCTCGTAGGAGATCGTGCGGTAGCCCCTGATCAGTCGCTGCGCCAGCGCACGCTGAGGCCTGCGCAGAAGAGCGACGCAGCGCCTGTTCAGGGACTCGGCCCATACTGGGCTTCCATACAACGCCATAGACCGCACGACTCCCATGTACATCCTTCGGCAAGGGATGCCTGGACCTTCCAGGTTGGGCAGCAGGCCAGACAGAGCGCCTGCTACCCGCAGCAGCTTTGGCTGCAACGCCTCAAAATGGGCGCGGAATTCCCACCGACTGTCGAGCAGCAGCCCCAAGTATTTGAGCTGCTTGCCGATGGGAATTCGCACGCCCTGAACCTCGATGTGGGCCCCAGCCGGTGGTCCCATCCGAGGCCGGTGAAAACAAATGGCCTCGGATTTGTGGAGGGCCACCGTGAGGCCCAACCGCCGAATCCTCCTCGCCACGTTGCCAGTTCCAACCGCGGCGAGGTCGGCGGCCTCCTGGAAGGTCCCGCCCGTCGCAGTGACGAGCGTGTCGTCGGCGTAACAGAATACGCCGACGCCCCGGGGGTTGGCACCACGGAGCACCCAGTCGTAGCCGATGTTCCACAGAAGGGGCCCAAGAACCGACCCCTGTGGAACACCGCACGACACCGCTCTTCGGTACCACCCGTTGGCGCCCGGATACACCACGTCCCTGTTGGAGAGGTACGAGTGCACCAGACGCCTGAGATAGGGTGGCACCACGTGGTACCGCAGTGCTTCCTCGATACAGGCCCAGGGCAGGTGACGACGTCGCCTACCGTACCAGTGATATTGACCCAACTGAGGCTAGTAGTAAGCTCCAAAATCTGTTAGATTTAAAAAGTGGCGTATCCCAGCTATAGCGCACGGAAGTCACGTTCATTCTGCGGAAGGGAAACTGCTCTCCTGTCAAACTTGGAGCAGATCAACTGCCTGATGCTGAGGTTGTAAAGTACTAGGCTTTAATCGGAATCGGAGGCTTATCTGGACTCCCCCATATGGAAGAAAAGAGACGACATTAACCTAAAATTCAGAAATCGGCACTGGTTGATCGGCATAAATTCCACATTGTCTGTTGACAATAAACTCCTGTTATACAATGCAGTTCTTAAGCCTGTCTGGACCTATGGAATCCCACTATGGGGTACTGCCAGCAAGAGCAACATTATGTGTTTGCAAAGAGCACAAAATAATATCCTTCGTATCATCACAAATGCTCCATGGTATACCAGATGAGATCCATGACTATTTTAGCATGCCAATACTCCAATGAGAAACATTGAAAATAAAATATGCAGAACGTTTATCAGCTCATCCCAACATCCTGGTAGCCCAACTTTTAAATCCATCAGTACCTACCTATTACAGAAAAGGCTGAAAAAGAAAGACGTGTGGTGATTCAGGCAGATGAGGCACTGAACTCTTTGCTTCCATGTCATATATAAAAAAAAAAACTGCTTATTCTTAGTCCGATTAAACCCATCAAAAAAATCAATCGACCCGGGGAGGGGCGGCGGCACAGAACAGCATCATATACAGCATATACAATTATTGTTTTGTGGACAGCGGCAATGGTGGTCTGTGTTCTTATAGTTAGTTTTTCGTAATAATTCCACCACGGCACCCCTTGCTTGTCGTAAGAGGCGACTAACAGGGGTTATGTGGGTGGCTAGGCGTAAGATTTTGATTAGAGACCCAAGTCAGCGAAATGGACACCGAGTTGTTTTGTGCTCCGAGTTGGAAGGCTAGAGACAAGACATACAAAATGTATATTCAGAAATCAGAATAATTTTTCATCCTCATAAGGCAAGTGAAGAAAAAATAATAATAAGATAATATATAGTTGTTTTTTTTTCTCTTACAGCTGTATTTTATACACCAGATTAAAAACTGACGATTTTTAAATTTATCTACTTAGCCAATGCGAATTGCCGCGTAAGACTTACTAAGTCAAAATCCAATATTCACTGTGGTTTCAATATAAGACACAAAGGAGGCTTCATGCCTGTATAGAAAATATAATATATATATAATGCTTTAATAATTGACGCGGATAGAGAAGTTCTAAAATTAAAAAAAAAGCCTAGTGACTGATCAACCCAATGCTTATAATATAATCATATAAAATGAGAATTTTTGTCAAGTAGTTAGTCGTTTCCGCTCATTAATTTAGCAAACGTTTAATAACAAAGGAGAAAGTAAATCTCCATAAAATAAAATACACGTCGTTTAAT
This sequence comes from Hemaris fuciformis, assembly GCA_907164795.1. Classification (NCBI taxonomy): domain Eukaryota; kingdom Metazoa; phylum Arthropoda; class Insecta; order Lepidoptera; family Sphingidae; genus Hemaris; species Hemaris fuciformis. Next base: position 6,276,244 of record OU015434.1, read on the forward strand.
ATTTGGGGTAAATACGTATTTAGGAGAAAATATATTTTTTATTAATTAGATATCAATTATCGATTCTAAATTTTGTCTGAAATTAATGTTAGCTTCTAAGACTAATGTTATGCAGAGGTGTTAACTTAGGTTAAAAAACATAATATTAGTTACTCACCATGTCTGTATTATATTGAAAGGTGTCGAAAATTCTGTACACGATATTTAAATGTAATTCCGTAGTACTGGCCAGTAAGTCGCGGGTGCACCGATGTTGAACGGTAACCATTGTGACTTTTCCCGCCAAAAGATCATGACTACTCCGACCACACGCGAACTACGCCAAAATAAAAATTCAAAAATAGCCGCCTCGATTATACCGCGGCGAAATTAAAATAGTCATACGTATGTACCGAGTGACGATCGGTGTGCGTAAATCAGATTTCCCCCCCTACAGAGTTTCCATAGGGTTTAAAATACATCTAGGTTTAGGTACCACCACCCGTGACTTAAATTTATTCTGTGTACTGATTTCTAATCATTTTCACTTTTATTAATTAGGTACATATTATTATCATCATCATAGACCATATACATCCCACTGCTGGGCACGGGTCTCCCCTACAACTGATAGGGTTGGCGGACTACACATCTAAGAAATTCCTAAGAACTTTTAGAATCCCAGTGCTGGTGCTAGGACCGTCGAAGCAGTGCGTCCTGTCCTTTTCCAGTGGGTAGACAGGCGCCACGGTGCGGCGACGTTCCGCCTGACGCAGGTGTTGTCGGGGCATGGATGCTTCGGCCACTACCTGTGTCGGGTGGCACAAAAGGAGGAGACAACCGTGTGTCACCATTGTGACAACTGCCCAGACGAAACAGCCCAGTACACACTTGAAGAGTGTCCAGCCTGGGAGGTGCAGCGCAGTAGACAACATACTCGCTGATTATGGAATCAGGATAAGTCATTTTTTCCAGCTATTTATGTGTTTTTTTTTATTGTATCGGGTTTAGGCGCTCCACTTCGAGACGGCCGAGACCCACTTTTTTTCGGACGCGCACTGCGCGCGGCTGCGGAATAATTGTGGTGCGCTTCTCGTCCACACACCGTGGTCACTCTCCTTGGCACGAAGATGGCCATCGGGGATGTCTCAAATGTGCACGTATGGCACGCCACTGGGCTCGATCTTCGGTCCTCCTCATGCAACCGCTGCCAGCCACCTTGCGAATATCGTCACCCCACCTAGCCAGGTATTGGTATATTGTTCATAATAAAATATTTATTTTCATTATCTAAGCAATAAGAATAATTATGTTATTTTAACTATTTTTTTATCTTTTTTGCTAGTGGCAATCAGACAGGACATGAAATGCAGACGATTGGCTTGGACCGAATGAGGAAAACTTTAGCAGGTCCAAATCGGGAAAATTCTATCGGGTCCTGATAAAGCTTTTCTGATTTGGATCAGATAATGTTTTCCTCATCGGGTCCAAAACAATCATCTGCGGACAATATTTCTTTATCTCAATAAGTATAAAACAAAAATACCATTAGTTTATTTGCCTATCTGGAGAACGTACAAAAATAATCGCCAACTTGTGGAAAGAAGGGTCAATTGTCAAGTTTTCCGCTTTAAATTTCATAAAATAAACGCATACAGCAAGATTGGTTTACTTATGAATGAAAATGAAAAGTCTGAAAAAGAAAAATGTGGGTTACCTTTTTTCCTTTCATTTTTAATCAAATTCTGATATGTTTTACAGCATAGCGCACTAATAATGGATCCTGCAACGATCATGTTGTACCTACTCTTTAGTAGAGACGTGCACATGTTACTCATTTTTTTACTTTCAGACGATTCTGGAGTGTGCGCTCGGTCCTCTTACACGCAGTGTCATCTATCGAGTTTTTAATGTCACCTCCCACGGATATTGGATATTGGGAGAATTTCTTAAGTTCCTAAGGTACTTACCTTAGAAGAGAGCCTGAAAAATTATTTATATTGATCTACTGCGGGAGAGTCAATACTCTCAGTTCAATAAATACAATGAAAACAAAATGTATGTCGCAGTGATGGGGTGCTTTCTTTTAAGACTATCCACCGAAACAACCTTGTCACGACTGGAGGTAAAACATTTGTTCTACGGTGTTCCATAGGGGTCGGTTCTTGAGTCCCTTCGGTAGAATATCGACAGTGTACTCCTCTTGTGTGTTTACGCCTACGCGCCTTTTACATAGTTTAGAAGGCTTGAACTTGCAGAGAATTAAGTATGTTGTTTTGAATATGACACAGATCTTATTCTCTCATATTTGAAACGATATTTCTGAAAGCTTCAATGGTTCCGTAATACGAGCGTCTACAGTGCGGTTCTGAGATCTATTCCTGTGTCGGGTGGTTACTGGTTTATAATGTGATTTTATGATTTTATTAAAAATATATATATAAGTGAACATACTGGAATTTGGAAGTATGGATGCCAAAAATGCAGTATGTGGCACTTAAAAGCACAGTTGGCGAATCATGGGTGTAGCAATACACCCCTGCCTAACCTTTCAGGGATCCAGGCGTAAGCGTATTTATATATGTTCTTTAGCTGTTAATAAATGAAACACGAATGTAAATGTAAACAATGAAGTGTACGAATTAGAATGTGCTTCAACTAAGCTTTCGATGACGTAAAGTATTTTAAAAAGGAAGAGTAAAATAAAACAAAAATCTCCTTAAAAAATCAGCATATTTATTAAGTATCAAGTGGACTTGTCATTTAAGTATGTTAAACCAATATAAGCATCAAAAGAGGTAAAGCGAGTTACGGTCATTTGTAAGTTTTCTGAACACCACATCTTTTAATATTAAAAATAACCAAACGACTACGAATTACCAATTAAAATATAATTAAGTATCTAATTATATCTATTTTTTCTTAGATTAAGTAACAAAAAAGTAGTACAAATATTGGTTCAACATTATAATCACATTTTTTATCGAGAAAACTATCTTGAAAAAAATAAAAAACAATATATTAGAGAAACAAAAAAATATGGTATAAGAATTATGAATGTGTGTCTTAATTCATTTACCGATATATATTTTCGTGTATAAATGTCAAGGTATTTTTTTTATTGGACTTAAACAAGACAATATAAATGCTAGTTGTTACTATAAAGGCACAATATCCCAGTCCTTGTGGAATTAAGTAGATAGGCATAGAGTAGTGAACAGACTTCAACTATTATCTAAAATTATTCTATTTAGATATTTCTATTTCAGTTCCGATTTCAGATATCCTCTTAACGATTTTTTTATATCACACTATGGATAAACATTGCTAGAATTGTTAGGTTATGTTATGGTGGTGTGTAGATGTTATTTGGTTAACAGATAGGTATTTAACACTTCTTTATTCTCATAATAGATTGTTAATCGAAATTATCAAATGTTGTTATGTTGGACCTGGATTGAGAGGATTTAAGAAATCATATGTATGTTAACAACATAATTAAAGTACTTTTGTAATAAAATGTATCAAACAAAAATGAACTTTCGATGTCAATCAAATTTATTTGATTTTACGAGCAATTTTTTCTTATTTTTGCGCTAGAATCAGTTTCAATCGGTTTTTCAGCTATTGTATAAAATATATAATAAATTTTGCGCTCCAAACTTTGACTATATTGGCTTTTTAAATTTGCATTGGTTTAAGTCACACTCATCACATGTGCATAATGTGCGATATATGATCACTCTTATTCACTACATAACTAAATAATCATAAATATCCGTTTCGATGTTCGAACACAATTGAATACTTAAGTACAGGTATAAAATTGAGCTATTAAAATCACACAAATAACTAAACAAAATGCAATAAGTAGATATGAAAAGTTTAGAATAAATAGGAGTATAATAAAAAAGTATAATTTAAACTTAATAATATTGATGCTAAAGCGAAAACACAAGATTACAGAGGAATATATATAAATTTAAAGTAGAATACTATAATCATACTTGATTTCAAATCGCTAATTGCTATGTCACTAAAAATATAAAATTAAATGGTAATAGACAAAGCAAAGCCTTAAATTAAAGTGATTAAGGGGAATAAAAATCATCTTTATGAAAAGAATAATGAAATGCTGGCTTACTCAGGAATGATAATGTTAAAATCTTTAAAACAAATTATTTTAATTGGAAATATAACAATTTATATTTTAGATCTCATGTTGACAATCTCAATGTCCTTAATCTATTGATTGTGGTCATTTTAATGGTCAGTCTTAACATTAGGGTGGATTTTTCGAACAAAGAACTACTTAATTGCACTTTTATATAAAATTCAATATTAAAAATTTGAGCAAGAAATTGACATTGTATATTTTAGTATGTTGTAGATGTTTTCTCATTTTTAATCAATTATATTTTAAGTAGAGTTGTTTTAGTGCTGACAATATAAATTGTCTTCAATTTATTTCTTAAGTACAGTTGTATTTAGAAACAGTTGTCAGGCAGGATTATATCATTTTGATGCATGCTGATACCACATTGAGTCTTTAAATATAATATGTTCTATTATAAATTTTACAACAAGTACATAAGCTATGGCAGTATATTCGTTATTTTGGTCAAAAAGAATTTAATCTACAAAACAAATTATTTTCAGTAATGGGTAGTGCAAATAGTGTGCCAGACATTTGGGATTTTTTTTTATTTAAATTGAAAGCAATAGTCATTTTATTTCGAACTAGTTGTCCTTGAGCAGTCATTTTAACAAAAAAATCCATATTATAAATAAATTTGTCCTTTTTTTGAAATACCAATATGCTGCGCTTAACTTGAGACACTTTTATCAATTTTTAATTTGTAAAATTTCTTTTCATAGTTCTCCAATGAAGCTGCTAATTTTTCTCCAATAAATGTCTAATTGTCACTGAATCACAAATCTTAGAGGATTGTTCAATTCACTGTCTCGAATGTTAGCACAACTTTTGTGGATGCTCTGCTCACTCATTGGCTTTCAGACTGGCCATGTAGATATTATATCGGCAACAAGGCTTCATATATCACAAACACACGTATCGTATCGCAGGTAAGTTGCGTTGAATCCGTGTGTCAAGTGTGTGTGTGCACTGCGTGTGCGTGTGTGTGCGCGTGCGTGTGCGTGTGCGGGCGCGCTAGTCAGGCGTAGGTCTCGCGGAAGCGCTTGTGCAGGTGGTGCGCGGCGTTGAGCAGGCGGTGGTGCAGCGTGAGGTGCGGCGTGTATGCGGGGGGCGCGGGCGCGGGGGCGGCGCGCAGCGGCAGCGCGGGCAGCACGGCGTCGCCGTCGGGGTGGCAGAAGAACGCCACGCAGTGCCGCCCGCGCGCGCGCGCGTACGCGCCCGACGGAACCACCACGCGGTGCATCTGAAAATGTCGCAAACGGTTATCAATTCAAATTCATCTGAGGCAATATTCGACGAGCGCATGCTACCTCTGTGTGTGTATTCTTTATGATTTATAACGCATTTAAGGATGAAGAAAAATATGATAACACCTAGGAGTTTTCTACACGGAACTCTCCATAACTAATCCATAACATGCCAGCGTGCTGTAGCAATCTATGAGGTCTAAGCTAACTACAAATAGTGTTCTAATAGTAATTAGTTTACAAATAAAGTTTTTATAATTAATCATACTAACGAGAGCGGGAAGAAGATTGGCGGTCCAAGCAGCGAGTAGTTCTCCAGTTTGTACGAGAATAGCGCCTGGAAGGTGTCCCACAGCTTGCCACTTCTCACTACCGTTCAACTTCACCTAAAAAATTAATGCGGGATATTATATCTAGAGCCAACAGTGGGCATCAAGTCGCTCATGATGATAGCTGAAATAATTATGTAGACTTGTGGTTGATAATTGAATCTGGCAGCCTATTTTAACGGCCCCCGCGTGAAAAAAAAAAAAACCTATTTTAACGGCACTTTTTAACCATTAGACCTTGCCACCTGCTTTTTTACGTAGCGGGCATGGTATATTATAGAGCTGTCGTCTGCATATCCCTTATGAATAAATTAATACACCCAACAGTCATATATATACTTCCGACCCCACACTAAGATACAAGACTTTCGGTCTCACAAAAACTATTTACGGATCACACAAACATTTCGATACGGGGATCGAGCCTGCGAGCTCACGTTTCGCAAACTGGTGTTTAGCCAACTGCGCCACGGAGCTGTCAAAAAACCTTATGAAAGAACTCTAAGATGTACTGGTAATCTTATTGTCTTATTAATTTTACAATTTTTGTTTAATATTTTGCTATTTTGTGTTGGATATTAAATTGTTATTGTGAACAAGTAGGGTGCTTGATGTCTGCGACACAGTGACAATACTTTGCAGGGGTCAACGCTTATACTATTTTTATACTTTATATATGTTTTCATCATCATCAGCCCATATACGTCCCACTGCTGGGCACGGGCCTCCTCTACAACTGAGAGGGTTTAGGCCTTAGTCCACCACGCTGGCCTAGTGCGGGTTGGCGGACTACACACCTAAGAAATTCCTAAGAACTTTTAGGTGTGCAGGTTTTATCACGATGTTTTCCTTCACCGTTAACAAGTGATAATTCATTGTGAATACACACATAACTTCGAAAAGTCAGAGGTGTGTGCCTGGGGTTTGAACCTGCGACGTAAACCTCGAGGCCATCACTGCTATATGATATGTTTTAGAATTAGTTATTTTTCATTGCAAATAAATGAACAGTTGTGTAGTAGTGCGCTGACCTCGAGTCCTCCCTCCGAGTCCTGCGCGAGCAGCGTGAAGGTGCCGTAGTCGGCGTGCGCCCCGCAGCGCGTGTAGTGCACGGCGTCGCTGCAGCACGGGCCCTCGTCCTCGGGCGGCACGGGCGGGTAGTACAGCAGCCGCATCGTGGACGGGTTGCGCCCGTCGCTCTGCAGCATGCCCGAGTGACACGCCAGGAACGACGCCGGCGGGACGCCTGCAAACATTCAATATTTCATCACTGATGTTATATTCATTTTTTGTCTCAACAGTTATTTATGATCAAAACAAAAGAAACACATGAAAGTCTCAATGTACCTACCATTAAAGAAGAAATAGAAAGTTATGGATCGAAATACCAATCGAGACTGCAAAAACATTGAAATCAGCATGCGGGACAACTCATTTTTCCAGGAACAATACGTTGACTAAAACAGCGACGAGACATTTTCAAAAAATCGACATTAGAGGTCTAAATATTATGTAATTTAAAAGGCTCCGCTAGGAATGCTCCCATAGTCCTACACGCCTAAATGCACTCATCTCGTCTGCTTATAACCGATAAGGCTGATCGCATGATTAATAAATACAAAAAAAACATGTTATCGATTTAATTAAAAGGTAGTAGTTCAATAACAATTAGAATACATGTCGCTGTTCTAATGGATGAGGAAGTTCCCCTTCTTTTTGATAACAAATAATCTGGCGCACAACCATTAGCATAGTACATAGCTGATAGCATATTAGTATACTTAGAATATAAGTTGACTTAGTCTTAGGTATTATAATAAGTTCTACTTGATAAATAAATATAACATATTAGCACTGTGATTTATTGGTGGAATCCGTAACAAACCAAATTAAAACATAATGTTATAATCTAATGAAATTGTGATACATTTTTACACCTGAAAATGAACATGAACTACGAATGCAATGACAGGAACTTATTGGCTTTTCATCTCAACAGGTGTTTCTAATGTTCCACAGAACGCACATGATAGATCGAGGATTCATAAGTAGCGGTAATCGTTTGCGGATTTAATATAAATAAATAAAAAATATTTTACACACGTTTCAAACTTATTCGAATCGTTAATAATTACAGTCACGCAGTTCTGTTAGGTGTCGTGACACGAAATCATTAATCCAATCCGATTGTTGAAATTTCGGTTTATTATCACGCGTATGCTTTGTAAATAAAAAATCTACATTGTTAAATTTAATGAATTCGTGCTATGTATACACAAAATATTCCCAATAGTTTGCAAAAGAGGAAATTTAAACATACATAAACCCACGCCTGTATTCCCTGATGTCGTAGGCAGAGGTGCATTTCTACACCCACATTTCGCCAGGTATGTATCAGTCCCACGTAATAGGGGGCGAGCCTATTGCCGTTTTTCGGGCTCATTTCCAGACTCCGTGCTGCTACTGAGTATTTCCTAATGGAAGAACCCAATAATAGTTTGCCCGACCCGGGAATCGAACCCAGGACCTCTAGATCGCACGGCACACACTTGTACCGCGAGACCACGAAGCAGTCTTATCAAATTTAAGGAAATCCTAGTTTGGCCCAGTATGCCTAATAGATTAGTTTTTTAACATATATGATGATATTTAAAAATTCTATAGGTACTTTCCTCATGAAATATTCAAATAGATTTTTATCATGAATTTAATAGTGCAATAGTTAAAATAATTGCAGCGTTTAGCAAGGTTTACGATGCGGAAAATCGATAGAAAAATATTTAAAATGTTTCTGGTTTGCGTATAACGTAGAGCTGACTCAACATTATAGCTGATTAACTATGTTATACCATAGCTTCTTTAAATTTGCGAGAGTTTTACTAATAAACTTGTAAATAATGTATTTTGCCTTTCATAAAGTATTAAATTTGCTTAATTTTTATATATTTTTTAAATTTTATATTGTTATGTTTTTCTTACAAATCTGACATTTAGTAGTTTTATTTTTACTACTTTAAGTATAAGTAGACTTTTTATTTTTGCGTAAAGGAAAAATCCCAATATTTTACGGAAATTAAGAAAAAAGGGCGTAAACCATACCTAATGCGTAAGCCAGGGCCTGCAGCAGCACGCGTGACAGGTTGGTGAGGTCGTGCGCGAGAGGCACCGCGTGCTTCGTGAACTCGGGCACCTCCTCCTGCGCCGGCATCTCCGCAGCGTTCAGCGACGTGATGTTGAACGAGTGACGCAGCTCCTGCAACACCAAACACCCACCCCATGGCAATGACTTCAGAACGCTGGTGTGAAACCAACGAGCTCACGTAATAACGCTCATGTTATAAAGACCAAAGTGATTCACGTTGACACACAATTTGATGGAATTTGGATTAACATATAGGCCACTATTTACCCCAAAAAATCTAATTTTAATTCTCAGATATAATAGCCTAGCATTTGTGATAGTAATTATGAATTAAAGTTTAATTATCAGGCTACATAAATTTAGTTCGTAAATAAATCAATTCTAAATATGATCAAACATCATTATTTATGTATTGATGGGAATGGGTTGTAGTAAAGATTTTTTGTTACCTTTTTAGTGGTATCGAACTGCTCCATGCCTGGACGCACATAGCCATGGTTGCTCATAGGGTTGCGCAAGTATTGTGCCTGACAGCCTTCGGGAAGGGCACAAAAGTTATCCAAGTCAGCGTATACGGATTTTAACTGAAACACATAGAATATACCATATTTAGAAATTACTGAGAGGTACTTGAAGGTGAAGAGTATCGACTGGAGATATACGATGACGATTATCTCTCAGCAGTCAATAAATTATGCTGGCCTTTTGGTAAACTTATAAACAAAAGCCTGATGCGATTTGGTACATCATTATTGGTTGCTGGTGTTAGATCTCTAAGATGTCACGATTCAGGTAGTCGGGTTTTATACCTTAAGTATGTGTGGTTGTCGTATAACGTATTTTACCACCAGTAAAATGACAGTATTTTCAAACATTACGCATTTCGTTTTCGATATCTTACTAAGTTGATCGATTGGTATACAATCATACGTGTTAAAAGACAAGCCGTCATGATAGAGCTCGTATTGTAAATCATAGCAGAGAATGAGTTGTCAGTGATTGAACTGCAGTCATGTGTTTATATTTAAGTATATAAATATACATACATACATAACCTCACGCTGTATTCCCCGAAGGGGTAGGCAGAGGTGTATTTCTGCACCCACATTTCGCCAGGTATGTATCAGTCCCACGTAATAGGTGGCGAGCCTATTGCCGTTTTTCGGGCAACTACTGAGAATTTCCTAATGGAAAAACCCAATAACACTTTGCCCGACCCGGGAATCGAACCCAGGACCTCTAGATCGCACGGCACATACTTGTACCGCGAGACCACGAGGCAGTCATAAATATACATAAGTATATAATATATAATTCTATGCGGTGATTTTTAAATGTTCGTATAAATAATACTCATATAATAATAGCTTCAAATATAGAATACGGCTTTACTAGATACAACAAGAGTCATAAGCTTTTTTTATTTTAGGAACTTTGATGGATTGTTTTTTAGAATAACCATTATTACAAAACATATTTTATGAAAATAATTTTTAACCATTTCTTAGGAATGCTATGAACTATGAAGTAATAAAGCTAATAAATTACGTTACACTTAATTTACCTATAGCTGCCTATATTTTTATTAATAAATTAATTACTGTTATAGTTGGTGAAAGCGGTATACGCCGATTGATTTTTCACGCAGACATCCAAGATTATATATATATTTTTTCATATTTATGTATACTTAATGCCAATAAAATAAAATATTTACCTTTTCGTCAGCAATTCCATGGTTGACGAGTACGGCAAGGCCTTTCGTACTGAGCGCGGTAAACAATTGCTGGCCGATGCGCCTCACCACTGATTTCATAGGACACACATCGGTACCTGCAACAAATAAATGAACAAATTACTTTTTTCCTCCTAACTGCCTTTTTCAGCAATGGATATCTAGGCAAAGTGAACACTTTTCTTGTAAAATAACTTTTACAAGAAAATTGTCACTGACATGGAGATTAGAGACGGTTATAAATTATTACACATCTTAAGGGATTTTTCATTCTAGAATGCTTAATGACACGAGTGGAGCCGCAGGAAAATAATAGTGACGAATATTTCTCGTTAGATTAAAACTAAATATAATAATATAATTAATGAATTCCATTTGCTTTATGTCTATTAATTTTAATTAACGTCTAGACAATAGTAATAAAGTATTAAGGTAATGATAATGTAATCTTTTCATGCCATTCGATACTCTATGTGACCTCCCATGTGCAGTGTAACTATACACTGCCGAGCCAATATGAAATGAAACTATGTCAGACTTTGCAGTAAATTCGTGATTCCATAGTTAATTGATGGGTAATTGGTTTTAAATTCCCTGATGTTCCCACGGACTTTCATGCGGCTAAAGTCTTCTAAATTGCAAATAACGGGACAACGCTTAAACAAGTGTTTGCAAAACGGTTTATTTGCAAACAAATCACACCGCGGCCACGTTTACCCAATGGTCCGCTCAGACCGACACATATTTACATTACCCACATTTCTTATCACGGTTAGTGTTATAATAACGCCCGAATTTACACTTTACTGTGGCTAAATAAAGCTTAATGTTAGCTCGTCGAGAAGGCTCTTTGAGTTTTACATTGGCGAATGTAATTTAGGTCATTTGTTGAACATGCCGGTAATTAGCGAGCAATTGGGGTCGCAATTACGGAATCCGCCTTGAACGTCTATCGATGGATAGGATTATGTTGGATATTATACATCAGTTCTTTTATACTAACACGCCGAAGAAAACAGCACCTCATAGACAGTACTGTCCTATTAGTCAAAAAACTGAAAGACATTCATTTCTCGTGTTTCGACGAAATCATGTGAGCTGCCGAGGTGGTTTATACAAAACACAAGCTTTATAGGAAGGTATCATAGCAACTGCGATGAAGTAAGTTGAGTACAATGTGTAGTTAGTTTGAGTGTTTCATTGATCAGCATTATTTGTATGCCGCAACCTGAAAGATGTTGCATGCAAAACCCCGGTTCACCTCGTCTTGCACAATATGAATAAAATATCCGTCTGTACATACTCCGAGTTAGCTGAAGGTCTGACCGTGACACCGTTCCGTCGATGGCATATAAACTGACATATATTTTAAACAAGCCAAAGTTTAAAATGTTGTTAATACAGGAACTATAGGCCCGACAACCTCGGCGCCAGATTAGATACATTGACGCTGGGTAAGAGTTTCATTTGATAGGTCATATAGCCTTCAGTATTTCGCGTATTTTGTTACGAGCGAGAATATGAAGGCGTTATGATGTACTAAAAATAATAGTATAAAGTACATCGACCGCGGAAAATTGCGTTTTACAAAAGTTGTAAAAATAGTTGTGACATTATTTGTGTTTACTCGTATCTGATAAAAGTGTCAACTCTGTCACATCGGATTGCGTTGTGTGCTCCTGACGTCATTGAACCTACATCGGTTAGGGATATTTTATTGTAATAAAATAATTATAAATCATACAACTTGTCTTGACACCTATACATAATTAATAAAGCCGTTAATATGAATATTTCTTAATATGTTTCCTACAGTGCTCTGACACTTGGTATCTGCAATCTACTAAGATTTATATCCAGGATGTTAGTAGAAAGCTTAAAGTTTAAACAAATAAAATTAGACTTAGTAGGTACTTCTTTTTTAATAAATTTACTATCATGTTTTAATTTTAGAAAACGATTAACCCACCAAGCTAAATTCAAGATACCTGTATAGAAATAATCTTACACCTGTTTCCGGTTGTGAAGGCAGATCCCATAATAAAGCGCCAATAAAATAAATTATAAGAAACATTTTTCCTACACAGGTCATCAAATATGTGTACACAATAGTCAATCAAATTAAGAATATCCGCAATATTTCTGCAAAAAATATTATTGTACCGACTTGCTCAATAAGTACTTGACGCAATACGCAAACAATGCAAAATTCTGCGGTTTATGAAATAGCAGAGGAGATCCTATAATATTACATCCTCGTAGCATGAAACTATTCCATATTTCACCTTTTATTTATTTTTATTAAAATATTCATCTTTCTTACATGAAAATGCTTTAGGTCAATTAGAAGCAATTACGCACTATTGATAAATTTTATACAACAAACATTTACTTTTACTTAGATCTGCACATTTCATGCGTCCAAGCCTTTTCCATGACGCCGAAGATTCATAATAATACAATAAATAATTATTCTTATAGCTAATCTTGCGAGTGGTATTTCGACTGCATGATTTATTTTATGGTGCATTTTCATACAGCATGTTAATATAAACGCCATAAAAGTTTTAGAAATTGTTTGTTGTTACAATAAACATCTTTAACGTAACGTAAACATATAACAACAGGTTTTAAGTAACTATTTGTTTACGTAGACATAAAACCGTGTTCAATTCGAAACCATAAATCCACTACGTTTAAACAAAATACTTTTCATTAGGCACATAAACATTATTTTTATCACTTGTACAATTTTCTATTCGCTTTAAACGTTTACATTAATGTTAATAATTATTATCATTATTTAACCGGTTGTTCCTAATTTACAAAATGGTTTTAAAATCCTATTGCAAGTTTAATAATGAGTACCTATACTAATTATACAATTCAGTTACATGAATGATAATTGACATTTAAATTTAATTTCGTTTTAGTTTTTCGCTTAGTGTCTAAACGGGCTGTGACGAGCTTACTTATAAATTAGCTAATAAAGCTTATAAAGCTAATAAAGCTAACTTATAAATTCTTTTTTCATACTGGCAAAGCAAAATGCTCGCACTAACAGGTCTAGTTTTTTAGTGAAGTAAAAGTACAAATAGAATGGTAGAAGTACAAATTAAACTGGAGAGTAATTAATTACAACTTGGTTGTATTTAACAAATTAACGTTTACTAAATTTTATTGCTGTTTCTGAAGATACGAGTAGACCAACCCAGTCCAGCCTGCCTAATCGCATTACTGTCGTATCTCACTGAGTAGTAAGTGTATTTAGAAAGAACATTTTAGACAGAAATGTTCGTCATATCATAAGCTTTACATATAATTAAGCCGACTAGATTTCTGTATAACAATGGAGTAGGAACCTCGAGAAATACTTAATGAAATCTAGTAAAGTTTTAACGTATCTCTTTGACAAACTAGAATGACTAGTGAAATTTAGTTGTTGCTGTACTAGTGTTTATTATAGTTTTGCTGTTTGCTCTCAGTTGATAACAGAATCTCGTCTATCTGCGGGATGTTGTTCCACGACACGTATTTACATTACGGACATTGATCGGACTGGTAGCGATAATGCAGTACGAACTAGCGGCTCGTTCATTGATTGAATTATGTTTGGTGAGTCATTGTGAAACCACCCATCGTGCGTCAAACTATGTAAATGAGTGAATTTTGATTCATTGCAGTAGTATTTCTTCTAATCAATTGTTTAATGCAACTCTTTGAACCTGTTGGCGTCATTAAGGCCAATAATAAGAAATATAGGTAAAATAAATGCAATAGCAAAATTGCCGTTATTTTAAAATAAGTTCCCCATTAGTCATGGTCCAAATGCTTCAACTACTTACTAGTTCTACCAGTAAGTAACACTTAACCTGTTTAGAACTCGAGTCTTCAATACTATAAAAATGAAAGCCATTTTGTGGTCTTGTCCTTTCACACTTCAAACAACAAACGTGTGTCTTTACAGTTTATAGATTTAAAACTAACATAGAATTTCTTGCCTAGATGCAAAGGGATTTGCGATCCTAAAAACATGGGCCTAAACTCGACCTTGTATCTTTTAAGGCTATCATGAACAATATGTATAAAAATAAAATTCTGTATGTAATGGTATTATTGTGTCTGAGGGGTAAAACTCATACCCGACTAGTATTTTGCAGATCTATTATTAAAAAAGTCAGACCACAGATAAAATGTGGTATAAAAGCATAACATAGCTATTAACACTAAGCATAATAAGATAAAAGTTCACTTATGTAACAGAATTCAATATTTTTAACGGTCGCGTGTACTGTTCCATTACATGTTTGTTATCGTATGACACGACGGCCACCCGCACAGAGTCCTACTCATCTTCTTGTGTAGCCAACGTGGTCTTCTCAAGAATATCAGGTTGCCAGTAACGCGACACTAAATTCATTCAGCAGTAATTGTATACTTGTCATGATGTGCATCGACAGGTCAGTATCAGTAATACACAAACAACGGAGGTGTCGTTTTCAACTCCTGACATCGTTTTTAAACAAATGTATTAACTTGCACAATGCGAGCACTGCTACGCGGTTTAGTCACCGATTCTAGTAGGTACAAAACATCTCTGATCATTTTAAATTAACTTTGCTCAACGTATTGTCGCCGAATGCTAAACATAGGCCTTCCTAAGTAACCACCAACCATCTCGGTTTTAAGCAGCCCACATCCGCCTTCTATACGCCTTTCTAAAATCATCGGGATATCGAGCATTGAAAGTATAAAAATTTTAGCATCAATAAAATCAGCATAGAGAATTCTCAAACATTTCAATCACGTCTGCTGACGGACGGACGGCCGTTGGTGCAGACACCGCGCTTAGGTAGACGTAGTGTAGGACGTCCTGCAGCACGATGGTCCGACGACTTGAGAAAGGTGGCGGGTAGCGGATGGATAAGGGCTGCTCAATACCGGGATGGTTGGCGCCTACTTGGGGAGGCCTTCGTTCAGCAGTGGACGGCGATAGGCTGGGATAAATTTCAATGATATGAAGGTTCAGTCCATTATATAGACCTAGCGTTGTACCATTGTCTATTACTAAAGCTAGAAGTACTAGCACCACTAGATAAGCGCTGATATAATAAAAATTAAAACACATTACCACTGCAGAATAGGTGCGTGGTTTTGTGCAAAATATGTTTTGCGTAAACAGATTGCAATTCATGTTATTGTTACTTATGTTTATCACAATGTAACACATGTATGCCGTTACTGTTTGCAAATGATATAATTTATTCTTTTCTTGAATAGTCGAATTTATAAACGTATTGTAGACTACTTTCTGTCAAAAAAGAGAAGACTCCATTAAATATTGAAAAATAGAAATAATAAAATGTAGGTACTTATATGTCTATAAGTTCTAATATGAGTATTAATCACATGTCCTTATGGCTCGTCGTGAGTATTAAAAAAAAAGTGAATCAAAGTGAGCTTTAGCACATTCATTGTATGTATTTGCAAAATATGCTTTTAAATGCGCATTTAACGGCTTAGCATTTATTACTTGGCAAACTTGAATCCACTTAATAGCAACCAAGTTATTTTTCATAGTTGCTAAAGGAAACTGCATTAAAGTAGCTTTAAAAATAAGCGCCTACACTTCACAAAGCATTCATGTAATGGATAAACCTATCTAATATAATTGTACAGGAACTATAAATCATTAATCATTTGAAGTATTATAAAGTGGAAAGTAGGTAATATTTGTATTATGTACAGCCACGTCATTCTCCCTTCACACTGGTTCGTTTGCCATATGCAAATGTAGTCATATATTAAACTGAACGCGGTTGTCTTCGTTGACTTTAGAATTGGATCCGAAAGAGAAATGAAATTCTAGAGTTATGATTCTAGAGCTAACATTAAACACTCAAAGACAAAGCGTGTAGTATGTGTCAATACAGGCTGAAAACTATCTGAGTACATTTTTCTTTTGCAATAGCAACGGCTCTGGCACTTGGCAAGTACAGTGCGGTCGAAATAGAGTGCCGATTGACAAGAAACGATTACGTCTCACATCACTCGACCCATTTCTGGTGTGCCCTAATCGTAATCTATACTTTTATATTATAACTAGCTGACTCGGCGAACTTCGTTCCGCCTAAAAGTCGATTCTTTAATTATATGTTTTTATAGCCTATGTTACAACTTATTACATTAGCTACCTGCCAATAGAAGTCCCGTTAAAAATTGGTCCATCCGTTTCAGAGATTAGCCGGAGCAAACAGACAGACAAAAATTGTAAAAAACTTTATTTTGGTATATGTATGGTGTATACATCCATATGCATTTATTAAAAAGCGGTTATTTCAATATTACGAACAGACACTCCAATTTTATTTATTTGTATAGATATAGATGTATAGAAGAGGTAAAGTTTGTGAGTTTGGAGACGGTTATCCCTGGATTTACTGAACCAATTTTCAAAGTTCTTTCAGTATTAAATCACCTATTTATCCAGGAAGATTATCATTACGTTACTACCAATAAGAGCGGAGTATCAATGAAAATTGTGTTTAAAACGGGGAAAAATGCCTTTTGAAGTTTAAAGCTTTGCATACGAAGTTACGAGCAAGAGCTAATTGGTCGAACCACAGCTTTGTCGAACTTCAATTCAAGCCAGTAATGGCTCTACCGCTAACAAACATGATATTCGAATCTTTTCAGCTATTTTGCCGTCAAAGAGTAAACACATGCCGATAAACCATCACATTTATTTTAACCGTATACTAATAAATAATAGTTCTAAATTACTTAATAGATTCGTGACTCGTCGTGGTTCAGATCCCGAGGGTATTTTGGCCACGCTTGTTCCACACGAGTGCACACGTAACCTAACGGAAACGTGACGGAATACATTATGTAGATGTGAGAAATTGATAGTTTACCATTATGGAATAAGTAGTAATATTATACAACTTCAGTGGTTACGCATTACACGCTGGAGGGCAATCGCCAACACAGCAGTAGTAGGTTCGAAATTAGTTTAAACTTCTCAAAATTATGTTGGTTTTTATAATTAATTATAAGCAAAGTAAGGAGTATCGTACTAGCATAGTGGGCTTATGACTAATAACTGACAATCTTAGGAAAATAGAACGTAGATGAGCTGTTACTTTGATATGTGGGGTGTTAATGAAAATAATCGGTAAAATGATACCGATGATTCAGTAACCGAAATAATTTCGCATTTAATCCTATTTTTGATGGAAGCATTAATGCTATCTATGATTAATGCTATCGTTACACTTTACCGATCAAAAGTACTGATGAAATCATGGGTTATACTGATTACTATTCAATTGTTATCAAATTTAAATATGTTAGTTTTGTTAAATGAAGTTATGAAATATTCTTATATGGGCTTTAATAAGTACCTAAATACTGTTTTCTTTTCCGATACTTTACATTTCTTGATACTTTTCTTCACGGTACGAAATAAAAATGTTATAAGTAGCTACTGAAGAAACATAGCAATTTGAAAATAGATTTTTATTTTAAGTACAATCTGCATAATATACTATATTACGTTTTCATAGATTGTATTCAGATTAGATCAAACAAAAAGTTGTAGTGTTATGCAGAATAAACATAAGAAAATATAAATAATTCATTTAAACAAAAAGTACATACTATAAAATAAATGTGACGTAGATGCAGACGGCCTCTAATATGTAGACTAATGATGATTTATATTGAAGCACGAGATCAGTGTGTTTTTACACCGATGATGGGTGCGTAAAATTTTCAGTTGAAATATTTGGGTTAATAAATTATTCACGTCTTCTTCTTTATGGACTGCTTACGTACTACTTTTTATGATTACTAATTAATCCAATAAAACTTAATAACCCGCGATATACGTATGTACCTGATGCAAACAAAGATATTTCATTTTGGTAATTTATGTATGTTGTTTCGTTTATTTTTTATATTATTATACAATAATCAGACTTGTTACTATTCTTCCATTGCGTCGCAAAGCACGGATTTTTTAGGTTTTATCGAACAACTTAGTATCATATTAGTAGTGGTAACTGGTTGACTGACTTCACCTTCAAAACTACAATTACCTTGTGATTCGAGACTTTGGTTACAAATATATTGGGTACGTATAATATATCCTGGGACACCAACGCGTAAGTTCCCAACTTAACTAATTGTTTATTCATTTATAAAATTCTTAAAAATATTTATAGATTTATTAGAATTACATAAACAATATTTAAGAGAATATACCTATGAGTTGGTCACCGGTAGTTGAAACGAATTGCTTATGTAAGCAGCTGCCCACATTTTGCATGCAGTGCAGATAAAAAAATAAAGTTACCTAAATCATAGTTGCGTCACTACACCGTTGGCAACATCTAACGTTCATTGTAAACAGCAATGAAACAAAGAATCGCGGAAGTCACATTTCAATAAAACAATTCGCTCATAAAAAAAACTAATCCTTAAACATGACTCACAAAAGACTCATCTCAATCTTAAATAACATGAGTTGGTTGTTGTTTGATCAAACGTTGGCCATATAACTGCAATTAGCGGTATACAACTCTTTGGTTATTAATGTGGTGCAACAATGGCATACATTTTTAATTGTTTCGTTAATCTATTAACATTTCTCTCTAAAGGCAATGAAATATCCTAGATGAGTAATAATAGCCAGCTCTTCATTGTAGGTCAAGCGTAACATTATGTGCATCAGAGTTTTTGTTTTTGTAGTTTTAAGTCTTAAAACTCTTAAAATTTAAGCCGATCTTCTTAGAATATAAAGTCTCTACACCGGCCTCTTTTTAAGTTATTATCATGGCTTTTTGAATACAAAGACAGTTAAAATTTGAAAATAGAATAACAACAATTGGAAAAACCTTACAATTTTTATTATCATAACCTGTACTATTATCAGACGAACGTGTATTTTTACTAAATATAAGCGTAGTGTGACGAAAGTCGGAAGGTCAAATGCTCCAACTATCACGCCGCCGATGTATGTATTTGCCATATCATCATAAGGCTAAACAATTACACAGCTGCCTGCTTCGATGTCCTCGGCTGGCTGACGTAAATAACATAGTGATTTCTCATTAATTCTTATAATATCAACGTGCAACTCAACTGCCCTAATAAAACTTGGAATCAAAAAACTATTCGGCAAAATTTGTAGCTATTAGATCATAAATGGTATAAGTATATGTAATTTTGGCATGTAATATTTTTGGTTTTGTATAATGTTTGAATGCAACCTATAGCATGCGAAATGCCTTTGTAACAAACGGAGTGGGGCGAGTAGGTAGACACGACTCAAGTTTACCCACGCTCAGGTAAGATTTCTATTTTGTGAACGCGTTCTTTTTTGTTGTCTATCGAGAACCACTTTATTTACAGGAAAGTACAACTTCAAAATTAGATCCGGATTAAATCTCATAGATTGTAAGTACCTGCTTCTTAAATAAGGAAAGATGTTAATATTATTATTAACTTCCATTAGATAATCAAGGATATAAAATTATTCCTTGTTAGTTACGCTGCGCGTCTCAGTGAGAATCCTAATCAAATAAACAATCTAAAAGACTACAAGAAATAACAAGGAAAATGACAGAAGCACGACATGTTGTACATCAAGAAAAACTGGGATTAGATACCTAACGATGGACTGGATTTTCACGATGAGTAAGCGTAGACACGATTGACTGGTCACACCGGCAAATGACGCGTTTTCATTCACAAAAAAAAACTATTTCTATTTTTCTGCGTGGTTTAGTCGTCAACGTTCTCATTTAGCAAGCTAACTATTCTATATTTGCCACGTATATTAGCCTCGTTATTTATCTATATCACCTGCTCGCATATTTATTTTGTATTATCGCCGATATTCTACTATTCTAGTTTTCATATAACGGTATTTACCAACAAAGCAGATCATGTTACAGTAAGTAAAGCTTATAGATATTTGTCTATACGTTCGTAGTTGATAAGCATCATATTAAAAGCATATAAATAAAATGAAAACAATATAACTGTGCATTAATATTTCTGCGAAACACTGTAAAGCACTTAACACAAAAGACTGATAAAGTCTCAGGTAAAGACCCGTTAAGTGAAACTTATCTTTTGTATCAAACATTAAAACAAATGAAGACAGATACTCGTATAATACGAAACACCAAAACCACCATCATAATACACAGCTTGTTGTTATTGCCTTAAAATGGTATTTTTTTAGCTACCTAGCACCATGTAAGACGCCTACTGCTTTTTATTTATAATATTCTAAAATTATTTTTAGATATTTCATATGGTGAACCCATATTTCTTTTTTAAATTTAGATTAAACCCCGAAGGAACGTGATCCGATTCCAAACAACTTTTATACAAACAGCATCAACATTGACTTCCTTGTAAAATTTTAAATAGTTTCTGCAACTTGATAAAGAATTTGAAACAAGACGAGTTATAAAAAAATATAATTTAATCATGTAAGTGCATGTCATGTTGATTTAGTTGAATCAGTTAGTAATGCAGCAACTGCAGTCGTATTATTTAATATTCTGAACGCGAAGAGACATAAACTAACATTGATTCACTTGATGCAGTATGTGTGGTCAAACCGTAAAAAAACGTTCTCTTGGGACGAACATAACTGTTTGATTCTGATAATTAGTATATTATGTATATCACAATATTTACTACAAAAAATTATTCATTTAATCTTTTTGTCAGATATCAATAGGAGTCGAAGAGGTCAAAACAATAGTTATGCTACCATTTACTAAGTAGATTATTTACTTTTAAATATTTTTTCGGCACATGTATACACTCGTGGTTATTATAGAGCCTAAATTGACCCCTCTAACATTGTCTACATCATAGCATCATACACTGCCTATTTAACTAAAATAAATACGATATATTTAAGGGTAAATACGATAATAAAGTTTTGCCGGAATTTTTGCCTTCAGCAACCCTATAAGATATACCTAAAGAAACTGAATTAAATGGAAAGTGTCAGAGCATTGGTAAGTTACAAAGCTCCAAAGATTTTCGACCATAACATATCGACCTACTTGAATTTAACGTATACTGGTAGATCCACAATTGATACAATCGTATGAACCATTATTTAAGGTTTAGAATTGCCAGGAAGCAGATACGAATATCCTTAATTATATTAATGGATAATTACATTTATTTTTGATACAATGCGGCCTTACATTGGTGCTGCCTAGCTTGGAAATCTCTGAGAAAGCTTATAATGACGATTTTACTATAAACTTCATATCAATTTAAGTAGATTAAGTCTCATTAAATCTTGTTTCAACGATATTTTTTTCTATTTTCATTATAATTTTGTTTCCGTACTCCATATTTCACAATGTCGCGGCAAACGAGTGTTCACACATTTAACGTATATGACAACAATACTGCACATTGTTTTATGACGCGTGCACACGTTAACCGCAACAACACAAACTCTTATCAGAACTCGTGGGCTGTTAAAATTGTTTTTTAAATGTACTTTATCGGGCGCCTTCGGTTTATGATGATTAAATTGAAGCAGTTAATTTAATTTGAAATTGAGATTTGCTTCACACAATGCTATTGAAGCGGTAAATCCTAGAAGTACAGCAAGTAGACCTCGCCGCAGTAACAGTAAACTTAGTGCAATAATTTACGGTATTTTTCATCTTTGACATTTCTTAAAATGGAAGAAGAAAATATATTTACTTTAAATTAACACTAAAATTCCGTTTAAAATGTATCAATTTATCGACAAATAATTCATGAAAATGGTAGAGCCATGTTTGTAACAACATAAATACTTAGTAGTATATCTTGGTAGCGTGAAGCAGCAGTTTTTCTTCTCCAAAATGTATCCTATAGTTTAAAATGTGCCTAAAATCTTCATGTGGGATTTCCAGTACTAATGTAATTCAAAATCGAATATTGTGACTCAAAAAGGTAATAAATAAAAGTCTAGCCATTAATACAAGATTTCTCTTGCATCACATAAATATACCTACTATCTAGGAAGTACCCTCGTGGCTAGTCATGATTAACCCTAATCCATCTGTCAATTTGACTACAGATTAATAAGCGGTCAAGTCTTAATTGATATTTAATAATCCGGTTTATAATGAATAAATTATTGTGGGCGGTAATTATGTATGGATGTTGAAAGTATTGTAAACATTTAAATTTGATCCCATCGCCAGAAATAGATGATTCTTCCATGATTTTCCCTAATCATCGAATTAACGCCAACGTTTTTGTTCTAAAATGTCTTCGTCTTGTGTTGAATGCTGGTAAATTTGTGCTTTTGTACTGATCCATTTTCTCAAGTTTTGATTTGATATTGATTAATTGCTTATGTACGAGGGCTAAAAATTTGTCTCGGCATGAAAGAGCATGTTACAAATAAGACTAAAATCTATCAATAAAAATAAAGTAACTCCGACGTGTTTGTTGGAGCATAGAACGAGATATTTTTGCATTCAAAGACAAGAAACCAGCCTGTTGAATGAGCAAAAAAAGGTTAGGTCACCTTTTAAAAAAAAAACTAGATTTTTCCGTTGAATAACTCGTTTTAGATAGAGCAAATTAATCTTAAATGTCTATTTAAATAAAATACTATTTATCTCAATTTTATTTTATTATTTAAAGATATGAATATTGTGATAATATTTAGGAATATTAAGAAAAGAAATGACTTTTAAAAAGTAAGTGAAATATTCATTGGTCATGTACATCAACAATTTGTGTTATTGACATGAAGGAGAAAGTCAGGCTTTGTAAGTGTAATACAATTTTGAATATCCCATTCACCATACTCAGGGTTCAATAGTCAAGTTTATATGAATTGTTCTGCCATTACATTTGGCAATCTTCGAATCAATCAAACTTCAAAGCGAGACTTGCAGACCATAATATGCATCATATCCATAAACATTATATCGATAAATGCAACTGTTTTTTTAAAGGAAATAGCGTCATTGCCATTTAACGTACCGTCTTGTATATTAATTAATAATGTGATCGATATTACGTCATTAAGAAAAAAATATTGCTTTAACAGAAATTATAATGGCTAATATAATGACTGCCTTGTGTCTCGCGGTCTAGAGCACGGAGTCTGGAAACGAGCCCGAAAAATAACAATAGGCTCGCCCCTTATTACATGAAACCTAATACAATTGGCGATATGTGGGCACAGAAAAGCACTTCTACCTCTTTGGGGAATACAGGTGTGAGGTTATGTGTGTATGTATGTATGTAATAAAATGTATAATGTTGGTTGCAGTTTATAAGCGTTATTGAACTGATTTTATTTTATAGATTATAATTATTAATACTTGTGGACCCAATTAAATATTTCAATTATTTAAAAAGCAATATTATGATAATAATTTGTTGTCATCATCATAGCAATAATGACCTTTAAATATTAATGATTTTACATACATACATACATAAACTCACGCCTGTCTCCCGTTAGGGTAGGCAGAGACTATAGAGCGCCAAATGCCACGGTCCAAACACACCTCTTTCGCTTCCTCCACTGACATTATCCTCTTCATGCATGCACGTCGGTTTCGAGGACTCTTTATATTGCCCTTTTTCAGTAACTTACCTATATGCTCTTTATAGGTGTACCTGGGCCGTCCTCGACCGACTTCACCGTTCACTTCCGCACAGTAAATCTCTTTCGTCATTCTGCAAACATTCATCCTTTCAATGTGGCCAAACCATTTTAGCATCCCCCTTTAAATTTTAGTCACTACATCGACTTTCAATCCACATTTGTCCCTTATCACACTATTCCTCACTCTATCTACCAATTTCACCCCACACATGCTTCTCAACGCTCTCATTTCAACTGCATTAATTTTGCTTTCATGCTTCTTCTGCCATACCCAAGACTCACTTCCATACGTTAGTGTAGGCACCAAGGACTCCTTGGTGAATCGCTAGTTTAGCGCGGTCCGATATATTTTTACTGGCCGCGATGGAGTACAAGGCGCCATTAACACTATTACCCAACTTTACCCTTCTTTCAATATTTTATTAAAAGACAATAACCCTAGACACGTTTATGTTAAAGTTAATCACTCTCTCAAAATGTACTAAACATAGTTCTAGTTCATCATTCACGTAAAAAAAAAAACAAACAGGATTTTACCTTTTTTTATAGCCTTGACGTACCTAAGTTTGAAGATCCTACGCGTGCCTTCACTGTGTCCTACAAGGCTGGTGTTTAAATAATAATATTCGCTGCACGAAAGGTATTTCGATTACAAAATACCCGTATTGGGTTTTTGCTTTATTTAAAAGTTTTTTATTTTAACATTTTAATTACACATGAAGGGATTTATCGCCCCAGTTCTTTGTGACGCGATGGGAAGAAAATGAACCTTGGCTTTTATAAAATATGCGCAGGATTGTTTTATCTAGTTGAGCTCGTGCTCCTTTATTCATAAGGACCAAGGTCCTCATCTGAACGTATCAGCCATGTGCGTCATACTAGCTGGCTGGAAAAACCGTCTTATCCAACCATGTCATTCCTATATCATTGTAAAGGCAACATAACTTCCATCTCGTATAAGTTTAATATTAGTGGTTTCTACCCAACGACTTTTCAACCATGGTCGTTGGTTTTACCCAAGAATAGCACACAGAATATTAAAAATAAATCTATTAGCAATCTATAAGCGGCATACATACTTGGTAATAAGATAATAGAGAAATCTTCATGAATTACTTATTAAACCATTTAATTATAATGGTTTCAAGTGTCATAAACCTTTCTTAAGAATTACATAACATAAATGTAAATAACGAATACTATCTGTCATTGTACATTTCAATGAATACACCTAAACAATGAGTGTTCATATAATAAATATGATAAAAGTTATTGCCTGATAATAAACTGAAGGTTATTAATAATTTATTATTGTTGAAGAGAAGTAAAACTTCTTTTGATATTCAAAATAATTAATATTAATCTTCTTTTTTCATGAGTAATAACAAGAAAGGTATTCTAACCACGGCAACCATACTTTCTTACTCGAAATCTTATCAATAGTCTATTCCATGGAGTTCGGAAATTTCAATGCATAAATAATTCATTAATTTATAGTTGTGTAAGATTGTCGGGTCGTATTTCAATTCTTAAAAACAAACAACATGTGCCCTTGCTCAATTTCCTTGGAAATAACATATTTTTAATACAAAGTCCTTTGACGGACATAATAAAAATATTTATAACATCACAGTGTCGAATACTCAAGGACAACATTGTTAGATTTGCTTTAACGATCAAAGTTTCTTCTCGTGTGATTATTAAAAACATGTTTACGACGATAACGCTGTTGTTTTGTTTTATTTGTTTACAGGACTTTAAAAAAAAATTTTTATATTTACCAAAGATAATTCATAATGTACATTATTGATAAATATATCTGATTGACCGAGCCTGTTGTTCTAACAAAGTGCGTCACAGAAAAAATATTGTTTATACCGTACCAGTTATTTACTTAAAACGTAAAGTGCAGCGATCTCTGCGGTCTTACCTGAAACAACATAAAACATATTGAATAAAATAAATTATTTATTTAATATGCATTATTGTGCACCAGATACATTAGTAAAAATTAAATTAAAGCTACCTTATAAACTATTTTGCCACAAAGGGTCTTATCGCTATTTGCGATCTCTTCCAGACTACCCAGAGAAAAAAAAAGTAAATAAAAGGGGTGGTCGTGGAAATTAAATAAAAAAATATAATAAAATTTGTGCGGGCCGGCATGATTGTGTCGACCAGCGGGTGACCATATCGTTTCTCGCTGGTCGGTATTAATTTTTTGGACTCCACTGTGCTTACCATCAGGTACAGTGGAGTCACTTTGCCGTGCCAGAATAAAAAAACCTGAACCTCCGTTTACTTCGACATATCTTTTATTCAACAACTAAATTGGTATTATGTTACAAATAATGGTATTTATAATGGGTAGGGGATACGGATTAAACCCAGGAATTACTTTTAAACGTTATTAAGATAAAATGCAGGGATGTTATGGAGCTCCGTAACCGTAACCGAAACTATCGGATATCCGAAATAAAAATATATCCGTAACCGTAACCGTATCCGTTATAAAAGTTTCGAATAATTTCGGATAGTTTTGTATAAGGGTGGAGTCTAAAAAAAACGACACGTTTCGACTTTCGACAGGTTATTGTTTCACCGTTTACGCGCCACGTGAATCTTGCAGTTTGTTTGTTATTTCTAGTCATAACTTAACCTCTTTCATAACTAATTAGTTTCTTATTTAAGTGTCGATACTTAATTTAAGAAAGTCTTGTGTTAAGTAGCACTACTTCACCGAAACTTCATCTCAAATCAAAACACTGTGATAAGTACAAAGAACACTTATTGTTGAAACAAATTATACCACGAATACCAAAAACATCCAAACAGCTGACACCTTTACAAAAGTGTCGAAACAAGTTATATTTTACTTAAATCTAATATCCGTAACCGAAACTATCCGAAATTTACGGATAATCCGAAATAATTACATATCCGTAACCGTATCCGAAACCGATATAATTTTATTCCTATATCCGTATCCGTATCCAGATCCGAAATATCATATCCGTAACATCCCTAATAAAATGTACTATATAGCTTCTATCCTCTGAGGTTATTGGTCACTCTACTAAATAGGAAAGCCAAAACACTTCTAAGTTGAGAAAAATATCATCAAAGTTTACAAGATAATTTTTATGCCCATTTAACGATAGTCATACATAAAACAATTCATATTATATTGTGTTTTTTTAATTATTTCGCGGAGTCAATAAGAGGTAAAATTATAATATGTATCCACGGCCAGAAGTGTCACGGTAACCGGTAACCACAGATAATTTCGCATATACTTGTAATATGCAGACGAGGTATTTCTTTAGTTTAAATTTAAAATAAAAGAGTAATGGAACCATTCTCCATTTGCTCATATTTATTTAGATTTTATATGCATAATACATTGTAAACTTTTTTTGGGTTTTCCTACTTGAATAATATATATATATATAATTCAAGTTTTGTTTTTCTATAAAACCAGCGGCAAGTGGTAGAAGTATTATTATATTATAATTGTTATCTTGATCATGCCAAATGACGTAGATAAGTACAACGCAAACACGGATTTATATAAAAACTTAATGTAATCTCCATATCTGGATAATAATATGAAAGATTTTAACAGAAAATTGATAAATTTAAGTGTTGATAACATTGAAATACGCAGTACAGTGATGCCATTGCCCTGGAGTAATGTGGTCATGGGGTGACAGGGACTACATTTTGTTAAAACACTGGATGCATCAAACCATCGATATGTAATAGCTGCATAATTATCATAGCTGTTTTCCGGTTTTTAAGTTTTTTTTCTTGTATAGCATTTATTTTATTAACATATCAAAGATAGATACTGTAATTCAAACATGTATTGATCATGAAGGAAACTTTTTATCCTAAAATATCTGAAAATATTTTTGAATGTGAGTTGAATCGCAGTGGGATTGTCTCCCGCACAAAAAATCAACATATTGTACATTATTAGGGTCGCTAAAATTTTCATTAAGATTTTGAAACATAAAGTTAACTCCACACATCTTGTTTCGGGAATTAAAAACTCCACACACATACCAGAAAAAAATCGCATAATATATATTATTACGTAATCACATTTATTATAGAGTGGGGATTCGCTGGACCGACTTGAATGGTTTTTGGTATGGAGATATAATCTTGGGAATGGACAGCTGGTAATAAAAATTAACATGATATTTATTCTACAGGAAGTCTGACAATGTGTATTTTTTTGTGTCATAGAGGTGAAATCACAAAATATCCTTTAGTATTCTTGTTCGAGTATTCCGAAGTGTCGACCTTATGGGATTAAGCGTTTATGTTGCAAATGACATTTTTGATTGAATACTTTTCTGTTATTGGGCATAACTAGCAATTGTTTTTACTTCGTTTTTATTTCGTACTTGTTTAAGTGTTACGCAATTTCGACTACTTTTCGTCCATAACATTGAATTTCATTGTAAAGCTAACATTCTGTGATAAGATACCAACGTTCTTAATGAAGTAGAGTTTTTGCAGTTTCTTCATTCCACATATACCTACATAAGTTAGGTAATTATAGCTAGAAATTAATTAAATGCACCAAATATTTCCAATCCTTATAGGATTACATGTAAAATAGAAAAAAAAAGACACCTATACAGTTTCATTTAACAATTCATTTATCTTCTACACTTGAAAATAATTTTAGCAGAAACATAAAAGTACCTAAAACGTATGGTACAATTCTAATTTTTGATATAAAGCAAAGTGATTTATATCCTGATATATGAAAATAAGTGTTTTATTATCATTAATATTCAACAATAATTAAAGAAAATATTATAATCCATTATCAATCATTTCAGCTGACATTTATCTTGTTTTAAATAGATTCTAAAAAGATAATCCGTAAAGTGGACTACGTATCTATATCTTCTTTAAATGCGTTGTTAATATTGTGCCTAATATACACTTGACATTTGAACAACGGGTTCTCGAGTTGAGTGTATCGTACAGACAGCTAATATTAGCCACAGCAGAATAAATTCATATCAGACTCAGTAGCTGTTTTAATTATGCTATAAGTGAATTCAGTTTAAGTAATATTCCCCTCTTAGTTTACATACAACTCTGTTAATCTTTTTTATTATTAAATTTAAGCGAATTCGTGTTTCGACAAAAAAAGGCACACAATTACGAAAAAATAGTACAAAAAATATATTGTTACGAATTTATTTTCGGCATATAAAAACCGTTGTCTATTCTATTTGAATACATTTATTAGCACTTAGGTATGATGTACTCTTGAAGATTTTCTTTATTAGATTTCACATTTTCTTGAACTTATTGTAGTAATTTGAGATATGTGGCAGATTAAAAAATAACTTTAATTTACTGCTAATACAGAAGTAATTTGAGAATAACTTAAAGAAACACAGAGTGTTTGGGCTTGCGTTGCCAGACATCCTGATTTTTAGCCCAAAATTAAAAGTCCCACGGAAGACAGCATCGGTTTCTGTTTTGAGAGAATCTCGCTTTATTTACTCAAAACAGTTATGGAAAATTTGACAACGATATATCGATCCGCGACCATCGTTACTGCAATCCCGTGAATTTCCAACTAAACCATTGCGTAAAATATAAAACTACGCATTTTATTTGCGGTATAGTTCCATTTATGTCTTATCTTATTGAATAAACAAATGAACGTAGTTTACACTGCAACACATTTTTGATAGAATAAGGCTCATTTAGCAGATGTATGATTTTAAAGGCATATTTTTTATCAACAATTACAAACAAAATAAAACCGCATACTTAACATTTTACTTACTTCAACAATACATTATTTTTTTTTTTGAAAAAGAATGAATACACAATTTATGGAAAACACTGCAACTTCGTGTTCTAAGGTTAAATAAATCGTCATTTTGGCCCGACAACATCGGCGTGGTGGTGGTAAAATTCAAACGCATTCTAAGTTTCCCTTAAGTTTCTAAGTTTAGAAATGTTTTTGCTGTATGTATAGTTAAATAGCTCCAAGGTAACAAACGCGACAAGGATAGAAAGTGAAATCTATTTAGAGGTGCCGTTCACCGATTACATTCTGCTTGTCTGGTTATAGGTATTTCGTGATAACTTTTTGCTTATTCTATTGTTCATATGGCGGAAACTAACACGCACTTATTTATAGAATAAATATTTGCGTTCGACTATATTCTGAATTGCACGTATTATTTGGTTTTAAAACTAAGATATGACAAACGTTTGATGATACAGCTAACAACATAACGCGTTTAGTGTTTTCCGGGAAAATGTTTAATTTGCACACGTCCTCGACAGCTCGACATATTCAGAGAATTCATTAGACCTATCAGAATACTATATAGTGATTCTGACAATTGGTTAGCGTAGTTACACGTAGTTTAATTGGCCTGCACTGAATAAGATTTTGGCACAAGAGTCCGACAAGCGGTTTCTGTAACGGAGTTACAGTCTTGTCTAGGCCCCATTCGGCGCGAAACAGTGACACAAACAACAAAATATGGTATGTCCCACCGACTACTTTCACGACATTAGCTTTTGATATTTATCTTTAGAATTAAATTAATAAAAGCTTTAATTAATAAATATTTTAAGGCTAAAAAAATTACAAAGGATTGTTGATGAACGACACTTGATGAAAGTGACTTTATGGATAAGGTTAAATTGTAACAATATAATTGACAGGCGTTACGTCAAGCTCTTGATTCCCTAATGGACATTACATGTGAATGCACTTCGTATTCTTAATTATGTATATTCGATTTCCTTGAACTGTTCATTTACAAGCTATCAAAGCTAATTAATATTATTTCGTACAATGACAGAAATCAATTAATTTCACTTATATCGCTATATCGAGATAACGCCTTATCTCGTGAGAGACTTCGTCTGCTGCTTCTTACATAAAATTAATTTCTCGGGCTGTAGATTGAAATAAAATTTGATTTATTTTCACATGTATAAATGACATATATCTCTCTTGTATGACTAAAATTTTGCGAACCCATGCTGATGCTTCGCCAATTATTTTGCCCCATGGAAAACGGGCAAACCGCAACTTTTAACAGGGTACGTACATTTCCAGACAACGTGCTATAAATTCCGAAGATCCCATTACTTTACCGGACATTGGAATCGAATACACTGGATCTCTCCGTTGCCGCTGCATTAATTGGCCACGGAACCAACGTGGCAAATCGAAATCAACATGAATGTGTATCAAGGAAACACAAGTAGGTAACAGTACATTCACGAGGACTTGTTCACAATCCACGTGCTTCCAATAAACCGTTCGTAAATTAAATGGAACCAATGCAAATCAATACGCTCAGATTGCAGCGATGCAACACTCGACTTGAAACGTTCCGTAGATGATTGCAGATGCACAACCTGATTGACTGATGGTTGACCTTAATATACTGATTGTACCTAAGCGCTTACATAAACCAGATTGCATGTCAGTTGTTAATTGTCGAATTACTTGATCGTGATTACCGAGTTAAATTGATTTAATGCACATTTCGCTGTTTGCGCTGTCTCAACCACATACCTAAATGTTTCCTGAAAATACAATTCGTTGTACAGATAATACTAACACTAGAGCAAAATAAGGAGAAAGTAAGTCTGTTCTAAGGGTGAAGATAAGAGAGGGATTGAGACTCTAGAAAAAGAAGATGGCGACAATGTTTTTCTACTTTGACAATTTACGACAATGAATAAATGACATCAGCCATCAGATTGTGAACGGTGTACAATTTAAATGGAATATCGCTTAGTGTTTGTGCTTGCTTAGCCAGTGGCCAATCAACACAATTTTATTAAAATTTAAAAAGACACATGTTAAACTTATAATTTATGCTCTCAACTTATTTTGAGTTTGTTTGAGCTAAAAAATTAAAGCTAACAATTTTAGATACAAAAATGGCACATTATTGGTTGGTATAAGAAATGCCTCTAAAACATTACAGTTCTGCCTGCAAGCATATCATGTCTTGAGTCTTGAGCAACGCAAGATAACCAGACGGTCTACTGACCACGTTCAACGTTGTGCAACTCACAAAACAAAAGCCTTTATGTTAATATCGTTACAAGAATTGTTAAGTAATCAACAATTAACAAGTTATATGATAAGAAAATCGATCAGTCAATGTTCCGCATTCACACGTATGTAGATTGGTTATTAAAATAAAATATAAACGAGGTGTTTTGTTCTCAACGACAATGGCGACATGCGTATACGTTGGAACAATGTTAGCGAATTTGGTGTACACAAATGGCGCAATATACAATGGCCGGCGCGCGTCACGAGGATGTGCAGCCGCGGCGAGGACAATAGCCACCTCGACATGCACGTGATCAAAAACAGTCAAGTAGCTCAGACGTCCTGAACTCCTTAAATGGCCTATAAATACACTTATCTGTATCACTACCAATACAATAATCTACTACCAATGCAAATAAAACACTTTTTTGCTAAGTTTGTATACTGCTTTTCATTATTTTGTTTTTATTTATTAGTGACATAGTTTTATTCTTGAGAAATTGTAGATATTAAGATAATGGACCCATTCTTCGGCGATGCCTTTATTTATGTGTTTATTCGCCGTAATTCAAAATTACTAATTCGGGCTATATTACTGAATCCAACATCCATTGTTTTGGAAATAATCATCAAATCCGTGTATAAAGACGAGCTGAAATCCTACAACAATTCGCGTTCTCTTAAATTTGCAATAAATGTTTAATGTCTGAACTCATTTTGTATGTGTAGGTACAGTAGGTAGGCACTTAGGTAGTAGATTTTTAAATTAAAATAATATATTTTGGTAAACAAATGACTTCTATGTATTGTATACCACAACTTGCCAAGTAAAGTTATCATGCGTACACAAATATATTTGGCGCGGTACATTACACGGTTAAGGAAAAACACAACGATTCAGTTCAAAGAACATGTGCTAAATGGATTTCTACCTTAAAATTGTGTTTTTTTTTACAACGAAACAACACATTAATACAACGAAAATGTTATAATTATTTTTAATTGTGCAAATTCCAAAAAATAAAATATTCTTCTTCTGTAAAGAATAGTTATTGCGCACAGTTTGAAAATAAATAATGAGTATATTTTTGACAAATATCTAAATAAGAGAGGACAAAGCGCTAAATACACTTGAACAAGCGTCATTTGTGTCTTCGTACCGTGAAGGTGACTTAAAATGGCTTAAAAATAACATTTATAAGCAATTCTTTTTTTTTGTTTTTACTAAATTAACTACTATAAACAACGAAAATCGTAAATATCATATTGTTCCCCATCGTCGTGACTGACATGTGCAGTATTTATACAATTTAAATTGCATTATTCATCGCAAAATGTGAACCTTGTAACCATTTATAAAGACGCTTCTTTGAAGAAACTTAACAACTCTATGAGGAACTATGATAAATGGCACGCAATGTTAGATATAAGAATTTGATTATTTTTTTTTCAATTAAGTCCTCTTTTAAATTTCGGCATGAATATTGTAAGCGACGGTTACTTATTATTAAAAATATTTGCAATAAATATTATACAAAGAACACATAATATAGTTTATAGAATAATGGTGAAAGGCGAGACAAGCCGGCGAAAGTATGACTACCAAATAAGTACAATAACTTAGAACTACTCTCTAGACCTAAGGCTAGGGATCTTGATCGTTGTCGAGACAGTACTCGATAAAAACACTGCAAGTAATTACATTGGCAAACGTAGAACAGATAGAAAGTTCCGTCGTGGGTGGACTGTTGTTAATTGATACTAGTTTTGAAGTTGACCGTGTCAAAAATCGATGACTGCTTTTAAATTTCTAACAAATTACATTGTTTTAGATGCATATCTATACCATGTGTAGATGCTTTTGCCATTATCAACTTCCTTGGCGTGGTTTAAAGTGTTCTTCGTATTAAAACATCTTGGTGAGGACTGTTAATTTTTAATAAAAATAAATACTCCGAGTCTCTATTTTACTATTAACGGTACTTAAAAATCTTACTGTCTTATTAATCGAAGTATATCAAACATGGTTGAAGCGTCCTACAACAATGGCCCAATAAACGATGTGGATCATTCGCAACATGTTACTGAGATAAAAGAAAAGCGGTCGCAAGAAATTTGAGGAAGTAACGGAGTGTTATTACGGTTTCGGAATGACGAAACTGTGTTGGACGTAAAGGCGACAAAACTAGATAGATGGCAAAGAGCAGTTAGGAACGTATCTATTAAATTTTTTAACGTTGGAATACTTAATTTTTGCCACGAAGAACAACTAAAAATTTTGATAATACCTGTTATTGCTATCAAATCTAATGGCGACAGTGAAATTAGAGAATGATATGTAGAAATATTGCTCGAAATGTACTTGTACAGACATAGAATACGATAATCATATAATGAACAGAGGCTGAAACTGAGAAGACACAAAGCTATAGCAAAATTAACGGGAAAAGTAGATTTTAGAGTAATAAACATAAAATGACGCAATGCGTTTGTCTTGGTTCCGTCCGGGGGCCCACGTAAGCTTTGACGTAGTTATCACAACACTGCCGAATGATTGTAGTAATAACTCAGCGCCCAGTAATTTTATTACATGTTTTTATGTTGCTTTATTATTACATGATGAATTAATCGCAAAAGAAAT
This sequence comes from Hemaris fuciformis, assembly GCA_907164795.1. Lineage (NCBI taxonomy): Eukaryota > Metazoa > Arthropoda > Insecta > Lepidoptera > Sphingidae > Hemaris > Hemaris fuciformis. The sequence continues at coordinate 6,311,225 of OU015434.1, forward strand.
AGGTTTTATAAAGGTTTGACTAATTTTATTTCGAAGTGTCTAGCGCGTGTGCAAACGCATTATCATATAATATATCCATCCATTCATCCATCAGCCAATGGAGATCCACTGCTGGACACAGGCCTCTCCTAATGACTTCCACAGGGACCTGTTGGAAGCAGCCTGCAACCAGCGACGTCCCGCGACCTTTACTAGGTCATAACTCATATTATATGTACAACAAGTTTATTCTATTGTGGTTGATACTAATAAATACGCATATAATTGTAATAAGCATAAAAAAAAACATCCAAAAACTACTTTTTTTATTCTTAAAAACCTTTTTATTTGGAACACATATAAACAACAAAGAACACTGGCATAATATGTGAAGTTACGAGTGTGTTTTTAATAATAATGACAATTTGATTTAGACTTTTCCTAAGAAAGATGATTTTTCAGCCATCATCTTAAGAGGTTGCCGTCTCTCCTTATGAGTCTATTGCTTTGACAACATTATGTTTGGCATATAATATATGAATACATTAAAGAGATCTGTTTTAATGTTTAAACAATGAAGATGTACTCATAATTAAATACCCATCGATACGTGGGTTGACAATTTAATTACACAACAAATGAATCGTGTATCAAAGGAACTAGAACTCTTCATCACGTCTAATTTTATAACTCAGTAGTAAGAATTAATTATATCTACTATTTGATTTGTCTTATGTTTTATTGGGTTTGAACTCCGCGTTGGACCTCCAAAAATGGTAGGTAGACATGGTCACAATAGGTGGGCGCTGACTAATTAATTTGACACAAGTATGATATATTGGAATCCAAGTCTTGGATATGAATAGTTTACCCACAGACGCGAATATTTTTACTTCCCATGTTGTCACTCGAATGATGAATGAACTACATATGTGGGTCAGTGGACGGATCAACTGTGACGAACCAATTAACGTTACTTTGGACGGCTACTGTATTTTAAGTACATAAATATCATATGTTGGCATCACTTGGAGTTAAGATCTACGGTTCATAGTCGTTTAACCGAATTGGTTCCGTATAGAATTGTAAACAAAGCAGTGATGGCCTCGAGGTTTAGGCGCGCGGTCGAGAATTTTCGGCGGTCGCAGGTTCAAACCCCAGGCACACACCTCTCACTTTTCGAAGTTATGTGTGTATTTACAATGAATTATCACTTGCTTTAACGGTGAAGGAAAACATCGTGATAAAACCTGCACACCTAAAAAGTTCTTAGGAATTTCTTAGATGTGTAGTCTGCCAACCCGCAGTAGGCCAGCGTGGTGGACTAAGGCCTAAACCCTCTCAGTTGTAGCGGAGGCCCGTGCCCAGCAGTGGGACTTATTTGGGCTGATGATGATGATGAATAGAATTGTAAACAAAAGTATTATGAATACAGTTTTTATTTTCTTAGTTGTTATTATACAATAGAAGGAATTGTTTTGGTTTATAAACGTTTTGTAAGTACAATTTATAACTTCGGTATTCCTCACGTGGTATTTAATATTTATCGGTTATAGCAACAAAGTGGCGTTTAATTTAATTGTATGTAACGAGTAAACATTATTTCGATAGACAAGAGAACTCCAAAGTGTTATCTAAAACAAAAAAACAAAAAATTGTGATAGTGTGTCGTAGTATGATTTTGACCGTATCTTATCATAGTGTAGTGACAAAAGAGCTGTGACCTTCGCGTATTGGTATACATTTCAAGAACAGGTTTACTAGTCGTTTGATAACGCGCCCTGTTGCCTATCACCTTCTAATATTTTTGTACAATTGAACTGATAAAACATTTTTCAATAATATCAAATTTATACTTCAAGTTACGTCTTTACTATATTATTGCATTGTTTTACTATAATATATTTACTCCTCGCATACAATTTTGTGTGATTTAAATGAAATTTTATTTATTACACCGGTGTAGATTCTAAGGCTTATCAATTCGCAACTGTAATAACTTATTTTACAGTCAGTACGAAGAGCATTATCCTTCTTGCTTTTAATGCAATTCATCATCATCATCATAAGCCGTGTTATACATCCCACTGCTGGTCACGGGTCCTCCACAACAATCCTCTCAGTTGAAAATGTAATTATTTTGAGCATTACGTATTAGAATCTAGAAGAAAGTTGTGTTTGAATATGTAACTGCGGATCTAATGTATTTGTCAAGACAATCACGTGAATCAGTTGACGGAGGGCGTTAGTCGGTAAACGCGAAGGTAATGCGTGTTAGACCGGGACTGCATTGGGAGTTATAAAGGGCCGATCGGGCATTGGCCCCGCGTTGCGAACATTGCTTTTTATTTTATTTAATACTCGTATTGCAGACTTTTCTATTCATGTTCATATGGAGGAACTTGTCTATTTTATTTTTAGATGGTACATGTATTATAGGTTGTGAATTGTGCCACCAGTTAAGTCCTGGCCAGTGACCTGCCAGACAGATTTTTATTTTGTACTGATTCATCTGTGACACTAAACTGTACATACTTATTTAAGGCTCCCACTTACTCATCACTCCAGTGAATTCCGGCCTTTGTTTACATTCTATAGAGCGCTTGTATGTAAACGAAAGTTAAGTTGTCTTTAGTTTATGTAAAACCATCAGAAAACTGGACTGGATAACTTTGATAAGTAAGTAAAGTTGGCATCCGGTCTTAGCACTCGCCTGGGAGTGGGATGACGAGATTTTTTATTGACAACAAATAAAGCATCAATGCACAGCTGTCCTGCCTGTCCTGTCTACAATAGGGACGAACTCAGGTAAACGTCTGTTTGACGTCTTTGTCTGACCTTTACGTTCGCAGAATTGATCGAATTTTAAAATTGCAAAATCGTACTTATTTGTATCGTTTATTTTTCCTCACTGTAGCTGAAGTAATATGTTTTCATGAACTTGTCACAAGAATAAAAGACCAACTTAAATTAACAACTTTAAGATTTTTAATACACAAACTGATGGATGTACGTTTATACCTGGATTTAAATTCACACGTCTGAGACTTACCTATATGAGCAAGGTCGATGATGGGGATCTCGCATCGTGAGAGCAGGGTTTCCTCCTGAGGGGCAGCCATTGTCGTTGTCTGTTGGAACCGCTCTGAAGTCTCTCGTGCGCTTTTTGTTCACTGCCTACTCTGACGATTCCTTATCACTCGACTCTCACAGTAATTAGCAATTAGCGATCGCAAATTCGAAAGATAATGAAAGGTAGGAAAATGACAGATAAGCACTTAAAATACCGAACGGTACACGAAACGTTAAAGTTTATTAAAGTTGTGAATGGTCTCTTGATTACCCCTGGTATAGAAACGTTCAGAACTCATTTGCATAACCTTGTAGTTCCTGCTTGAGGCGCCCAACGATCTCACGTAGCAGCAATAAGCTATACTGACTTGACACATTAAAAATTGGTTTCCGTCGCTCTCTCACAGTAAGTATGTGGAAACGTTGCTCCCGCGTGTGCGATCAAACGGCGTCGCGCGCCCCCCGTCCCTCACAACTGGCGAGTTTTGAATGTCTCTCGTGAACAAACTGGCTCACCGTGCCCGATGAGCGTTACCCTGACGTCCGATGTCGGCTCTCACTTGTATATCATCGCGCAGACTTTCGCAACCGAGCGGCGTGTCGAAACAGCTCTGCCTTGAGCACGCTGTCTTATAGAGAAAGCGAATTAAGAGACGAGTGTGCTATCCGCGCGATGATCGGAGTGGCACTGACACGGCAGCGGCGGCGGCGTCGAACTACTACTCACTAGGCAGTCAGCACGCATTGTTGATTGGATTGACTCACGCGAACGACCCTCGTTCGCTGCTTACTTCGCGACACTTTAATTCTCTCATCTCTGTCTCTCCGATTCCACGTACTATTGTAGACTAGACATGTGTCCGCGATATATTTTGGAGTTTTATATGTACCTAACCTCACTTTACTATACAACTTTTGAACATAAAGTTTTTTTTGTGTTAAAACTTAAAACACACAAGTTAGTTCACGAATTAAGAGAAGAGTAGAATATAATATGAATTCAATTACACCAGATTAATATGTTTTACAATTCGAATTTCGGACTATCTAGTATTATGCCTAACACAACTATTTTACTATGAGTGTATGAGTTCCATTCATCTAGGTCCTTCATTAATCAAATAAGAGAGATTATAATGCCATCTCTGTACGTACCTAATATTATTCTGAATTTTCTGAAATATATATGTTAAAAGTAAACACAAGATGGCGTTGTCGTCACTACCAACTTAACTATATTTTTCAGTTTATGTTTGTACGATCGCTGATAATCTTAACCGTGTAGGGGTACAGACCGTACAGAATGACTTAATTACCGGGAATGTTAGGGTAATGTTACTTTTAATATGGGCCTCAGTACGGACTGACGGCGTAAACGGTTCTCAAAGTTCTCAGTAGGGCTGCTGAAAATACCAAAAAATAAACATTTAAAGTTTACAAGGGGAGGTCTAATAGTCCAAGTCATTTTAAGTTTTATCTGCGGAATAATTCCTAGTGAGCTGAATTTTTGTATACACCTTTATTACGGTGTTATAATGAAGATGTGAAAAATCGACATCGATATCGTGCCGGCTAAAAAAGTTATAGAGATCAAAGGGTTCCGAAAATCAGTTTTTCGCAAATATCTCGCGACCTATTGCTCGGCGGTCAAAGAGGTCATCATAAGAACTGTTTGCCGTGAAATTATCTATAAAAAATGTCTCATGCATTTTTCTGTAAAATTAGCCGTTTTCGGAGTAGAGCGCTGAGAAAGCGACTAAAATGCATTCAGTACTCAAAATCGCGAGATATTTGCGAAAAGCTGATTTTCGGAACCCTTTGACCTTTATAACTTTTTTAGCCGGCACGATATCAATGTCGATTTTTCACATCTTCATTATAACACTGTAATTAAGGTGTATACAAAAATACAGCTCACTAGGAATTATTCCGTAGATTGGAGTTTAAAATGACTGGACTATAAGTATAATGTAGGAAACTAAATATTTATTGCAAGTTCCGTTTGTTCGTTTTTAAACTTTCTAGCGGTTTCTCTCGGTTTCAATTGCGTCAGGTTAAATTATTCGGATAAAAAGTAGTCGGTGTGTTAATCCTCTTGTACCCAACTACCACTACACGAATTTCCATTAAAACTGGTTCAGGGGTCTGACCGTCAAGAGTAAGGGACATACAAACACACTCAAAAACTTTCGCCTTTATGATATAAATGTAGATAGCATGATATAAATGTAATGGAAAATATGTTCCTAATTTATATATCGCATGAAGAAAAATATTTGCGATTAGAAAAATTGACAGTAAAGAAAGATTTCCGTAACACTTGCTGGAATTAAATATAGCATTATTTTAGCATTATCGAAGGACTTACAAACTGAAAAATTTCGGTGCCAACAAATGAAACTAAACGATTCGGAATAACTCAAAAGCTTGACGTGTTGTTGAAGGTTGCCTGGAGTTGAATATTTGTAAGGTCGGCATTGGCAACGCACGTCATGGAATAGCACGTAGTCTGGAATTCTTTCTGAATTCTACTGAGAAATGGCGATTGGCAGACACCCCATTACGCGGGACAAAAAAATATAGCTGACGGCATCGACATCGCATAAATTATAAGTATTTCTCTTTATATTATGTACCTACTGTGCTAAATAAAAAATAAACTTGCATAGGATTGAAATCTAGCAATTGCATAACAATTAGGTACTATTTATTAACATTAATAATGTCTGAGCTAGTGGTCTTCTCATTTCTACTTACGTCATGGGTCAATTAACAGAGAATTGCAAAAGGAGTGATGAGGGATTTTTGTTATTATAATTTAAATGTAATAAACTGTATTTACAAAAAGAAACATTATTATTAATTTTAATGAATTTAAGAAATAATGAACATTGACGTGAGATTGTTTTATTTATATAGGATTGGTAGCATTAATTTACAGTTGAATAATAAGTTTGATCACTTGAGGCATCTTTCGAAGTATGAAGAACCGACATAACCGCCCCGCATCGCTCTCTGGACGTGTTGTTCGAACAATCTACGATTACTTTGTAGCTCATCCGCAGCTTCCTTGTTTAGCGGGTCTTCTGGATTTGGTTCCTGAAAGCATTTAAATCATGTTTCAACATATTATGTTCTAACAAAACAATCTAGATGTGCTTATCATCATCATATCTTTTTCCCTTTGTTCTAAACATCGAGACCACATACATTTACAATCCATTGGGTACCTAAGGCAATATGGATCAAAAATGTTTAATAGTACAAAATGCACCGAACCAGAATAAAATTAAACTAATATTTTGTTTTCTTGTAACCAAAAAAAAATACATGAATAAATTAAAAAAGGCAAGGTCAAGAAAGAAAAAGTTTGTTTAATATTTCTATGGGGCTCAAAAGGATATTGTATCATTATTTTATATTTTAGAGAATTTGTTAGATAATTTGTGAGTTCTTAGTCCTAGCTATATGTTTTCACAGTGGAAATTAGTCAACATAAATTATATAAATCATAACCATCACAATATTGCAACCAGAGAGGTTTTAACATATTGTATTGTTGCATGAATGAAGTGTCAATTTATCTATACCACACAATAAATTAAGGCAAATATAATAACTAGTTTCTGTGATTGGCTGTAGAAAAAATCCTATTGCGTGTGTGACCCAATGGTGTAGCACATCTCCAACCCTACCCCTACCTATTTCTATTGTGATTGCGTAATTTGCCTGACAATATTTAAGTCTAGTTTTCTAGTCTTAGATTAGATACAAAAGTCAGAACAAATGTTATTGGTTTGTGTGGTTGCAATATTCTTAGTACCCACATGGAATTTGAAATTGTGTCTAGTAATTGCTAAGTTTTGATAATAGGTGTAACATGAATATAAATATACCCTACTGCCAACCCCTTAGCAGGAAGAAGAGTAAGTTTATGTATGTAATTCTGTCATTTTCATTTTATACTTACCAAGAATAAATATTGTAGGCCATAAACTATGGAATTAACAGTAAGTACTGGTTTCCAGTCTTCCCTGAGGATGTTCAAACAAACATTACCTTCCAAGTCTATATTGGGGTGATACACTGCTGTTTCGCACTTCACCTTAGGTGGCTCATGAGGATAGTTTGGCCCTACCTGTTACACAAAAGAAATCATTGTACACAACAACAAATGAAATAAATAGCAAAAACAACACAAATAAGATACTTTCAGGCATAAAGTTACACTATGTACTTCATAAATAATGCTTGCATTCAATAATAAAATATTAATACATTGATGTTTGCTTAAATTTTATAACATGAAAATGGACAATATTGTACAATATCTTGTGAATGTTTTCAGCATTTTATAACACACAACACACACACAAACTCACGCCTGTATTCCCCGAAGGGGTAGGCAGAGGTGCATTTCTGCACCCACATTTCGCCAAGTATGTATCAGTCCCACGCAATAGGGGGCGAGCCTATTGCCGCCTTTCGGGCACATCTCCAGACTCCGTGCTGTTACCGAGAATTTCCTAATGGAAAAACCCAATAATACTTTGCCCGATCCGGGAATCGAACCCAGGACCTCTAGATCGCACGGCACATACTTGTACCGCGAGACCACAATGCAGCATTTTATAAATGTAAGGGGTTCTATAGGTCTTATACACATGTAGCTAAAATAAATTATGTGTTATTTTTCATATTTTTGTATTTATAATATTGAAAGTGGAACATTAACATTTGTGTTGGAATTTATGGAGAACACTATGCAAGTTAAATGTATAATATATTAAAATAAAGAAATACACCCAACAGTCACATACATAGTTCTGACCTCACACTAGGATACAAGTCCTGTATTGTGGCTATCAGAAACTACAAGAGACTATTCGGTCTCACAAACACCCAGACCCAGAACAAATATTTGTGGGCCATACAAACATTTGTCTTGGTGCAGGGATCAAACCCACAGCCTCTCGTTTCGCAAGATGGTATGTAGCCAACTGCACCACAGGACTGTCATTGTCATCAAATATATCCCATAAAAAACAAAACTTTTAAAAAAACCCAAGTCTCGCAATTCATTTCTTCTACTGTAAAAAGTTGTGAGATCCATGTGATACCAAGTCGATGTATTTATTCAGTCTCCGTTTAAGGGACCTTTTGTCTTAACGTTTTTATGCACTTAGCTTACCAGACAACATCTTATAGTGACCATATCAATATTGAAAATCTTTTATATTTTAAATAAAAGAGTTAGATTTGGCATTCGCATTAAAAACACAATGTATGTCACTTTTAGAGTATGTCGGCTAGAAGTGCCTTAGAGTTTTGATGATCGGTCAGTGAGTGACAAAATTAGCGAAGTTTGACTAGTTATAATTCTTAAACTAAAGGTTCAAATTTAATGAAATTTGAAATATACAGAGATTATACTCTGAAAATTTAGGCTTCTAGCTTTATCCACAACGAAGTTATAGGGTGTCGAAAATGGCCTGAGTTGCTTCTAGAAAAGTATAGTATGGCATGCCGCTTTTTTGCTCGACTTGGCAGGGGCACTGCTGTGCCCCCAGATTTAAATATGTCTTTCACATTTGTATCATGTCTTTGCAACCACAAGTATAACTAAATCATATATGCATGTATACTATAAAAAAAGTGTATGTGTATTTCTGCTGGTCTATCATTTTTATGTACAAAAATCTACAAATGCAGATGCTTTGTATTTAAAATATATTAAATATAGATCTAAATATTTTAATCAGTTAGGCTCTAAAAATTTATAATTTAGCAATTATATCAATTATGATACTGCTGATATGGACAAGATATTGATTGAAATACCGGAAGGACTGTACATTACATACAATCAATTTAAGAGTTGAAAATTTTATGTTGGATATATATCAAAAACTAAATGTGTTGGTTAGGTTACGTTTCTGGCTTGCCTTCGCTACGCCTTCTGGCTCCGCTTTATCTCTTCCCTAGCTTTTGTATCTGTATATGTATTTTATAAAAAGTCTAAAACGAATAATGTAACATTGTGAGGATGTCAAACGTGTTTTCCGAAGCTAAAACACAAATTTTAAAAAAATTATCTCAAAAACTATGACTTTCCGCAAGTTGAAATTTTAGAATTAGACTAACAAAAACAAGATCTATCCAACATAAAATTTTCAACTCTCAAATCGATTGTATGTAATGTACAGATTAGCCCATACCTTAAAACTAAATGCAAATCTGCCTCCTCGATAGAAACCTTCATCTGGGCATATAATTAATTTGAAATTAAGTAAGTCATCTGGATCTGGAAACTCTGTACTACAAGTCTTGGGCAGGTTCAACTCATTTAAATCTGGAAAGATAAAACATTTTTATTCTTAGAAATGGCGGTTGTTTAGATACTATTATAACTTATAGTATTGTGTGAAAGTAAATGGTTCTATCGCAACAGATATTCGGAAAATCATTCTTACGCATTAATTAACACAATAGTAGATTTTTTGTTCATGACAAGAATCAAATTAAAATAATGAGAAGACAACAAATAGTTGTTACCCACTTCGCTGTTTGGCTACAAAAATATAATAGTACTTATTCATTTTATTGTATCGAGTACCTTTTGTGATTCGCAACTGTGCAGCTGATGCTTTTTTCTGTGAACCTCCAGCTCTGGCCGAACCTTCTTCATCTTTTTTTTGTTGTTTTAATGAGAAAAGTTTAATCATTGTCCTAACTAATCAATAAAATAGAAACTATTAGAAATAAAACCACGATCTATTTTGACGGCTTAATTTTTTTCACGGAACTTCTATTAGTCTGATCGCTATGAATAAATAATATTGTATTCATTTGATTTCATTGGTAACTTTTGGAAACGACTTGGGATGAATTAAATTTTAGCCAATCACAGCCTTCGTAATCGGCAATAAAAATATCTGTGCTTAGACAACAAATTTATTTGTCAAACACATTAGTGACGCACTGTCACTGACTAGTGACGGCTAAAAATCACTCTTTAGTTAAGAGTAATAAGGATGACAGACTATAAGTGCTAAATATATCAAACCTAGGTTTATGGAACGTGGACTTTGGTTCTCTTTCCGCTTCATGGTCAGGCTATGGCGCTTTCAGCTTTGGGCTTCTAATCATACAAACTTATCTTTGTTTTGTAAATTTTTTGTACTAAAACTTACAAATCAATAATTGTTTTTGAAGAGGACGTAATTTAGAGAATTACTAACCATTTCACTTTTTACAAAGTAATATTCGACATAAATCTTGTTGATCATTTTAACAATTTTAAAAAAAATTAGGTACACTTACAGTAGCTATAAGTATAAATCTAGGATGTAGGTTTTTAAGTAATTTTAAATAAATGAAACTTATATGATGTTATAAAAAATTATTATTAGTGTTTAGTAGACATGATTACCTACGTGTAGTCGATTAAGTTAGTTTTTGATTCTGGCAGTTTGATTGTTAATGCTAAGCTTGTATGGAAACTGATATTATGAGAAATAAATCTGTCGTTTTGGCTGTGGCCTGTAGTTTGTCTTGTTTCACATTTTTGTGACCATTTCTGTCATATCGTTGTAAAGTTTTTAACTAATTCAGTTCTGTTTGCTACAAAAATTCAAAGGTCCGTGTAATCGAGAATAATGAGTAATTATAGCGTAATATTGTTGATATCCTATAAGGTGTAAGGACTATGTTGTCACGATATTTCATTAAGACGTTGTAAGTAATATATTGTGCGAGCATTGAAAACAAACAATTATAATAGATGGACGTGCAGTGAGAGAAGTTTGAGTATTAAAAGAATTTATTATAGAGAAGTAATGTGGGTATCATATTTTTTCTTTTTATGACTGTTATTCTTACTCTTTCTTAATTAACTCTAGTCAACACTAAACTATCTTCTGATAGAAGATTACACACTAAATGTTTAACACTTGTTAGGACTAGTATTAACTGCTAATAAAACATGTCGCGGCTCAACTGCACTTTACATACAATCGATTTGAGAGTTGAAAATTTTATGTTGGATAGATCTTGTTTTTGTTAGTCTAATTCTAAAATTTCAACTTGCCTTATATTTCTTACCTAAAGTGTATGATCCATGTCAATTTTCAGTAGTAAAGATTTCTGAGTTCCAATCCTTTATCTCTTCCCCAGCTTTTGTATCTGTATATGTATTTTATAAAAAGTTTAAAATGAATAATGTATCGTTGTGAGGATGTCAAGTGTTTTCCGAAGCTAAAACACAAATTTCAAAAATTAATATCTCTAAAACTATGACTTTCCGCAAGATCTCTCCAACATAAAATTTTCAACTCTCAAATCGATTGTATGTAAAGTACAGTCCTTCCCATGTCGTATCACTGAAAGCTAGTTCTAAGACAAAATTGTCCCAAGTGCCACCCTAGCCTCACCTATAACATACTGTGACAATCTTTAAATGAATATACTCATTATACACATACATGAAGATATTCTAAAATCCATCATATATTAATATATTTTAGGCAATAATAGAATATTTATTTATATAATAATATTTAGATAAATCAGTAAGTTCTAGGCTTAACTAGCTAATTCTCATTTTAACAAAGGCATTTTTACTAAATAATAAACCTAAATATTTTATTCAGTTATTCTTGGAGATGGCCACTGAAGATGTCATAGAATTGGGCTCTTCTGATGAAGATGCAGAGCCAGCACCCAAAAAGGTAATAACAACTATAGAATCGGCTTTTAATAAAGTATGTTTATATTAATTCGTTCTAAATTCTGTTAACAGGCTAAAACAGCAACAAGTCTTATGAAGCGTATTCCTCGGTATTTAAAAGAAGTATCCATTAAGCCAGCAAAGTCAGATTCTTCATCCTTAAGTACAAAACTAGTAGGAAAAACATTAACAATTAAAAAAGTTATAAACGATGTATCAGTTAATCCTGACAGTACTGAAAAAGAAAGTGTAAAAAGCAATGGAAAAGCTTTGCGTAAACAACAAAGACAAATAATAAAACCACTCCAAAAACCAATACCAGTTAAACAAGCATTAAATCCCATAAGCATTAAAATGTCAAATTCCCAAATGGTTATAAATAAATTCCCTGTACAGATTTTTAATGAACAAATGAAAATTTCCAATTTGCCTCCAGGTGTAACCATTAAAAAAACTTTACCCACTCAAAAGTTTGTTCCTGCAAACAATGGGAATAAATTAAATGAACGAATCAGCAATATAAAAGTATCAAACAAGATATCCTACTATCCAAAAGTAAATGTAATGCCTGCAATGAAGATGATGCCTAATAAGGCACCATCCAAATCATCAGTAGGTAAGGTTCTCACTGTAGATCTTGATGATGATGATGCAAATCCTGGGACTGTTAGTGGTCCCCAATGGTACTTGAGACCTGAGGAACAAGAACAAAGGGAAAAAATTGAGGAACAGAACAACTCAGAGCCAAAATGCTCAAAGTTAATAGAAATCACCATAGACGACAGTCCTATTAAACCCGTTAGCAATAAAAATGAAATTGGCACTGAATATGCAATAACTATTGAAGACAGTCCTTTAAAATTTGTTGCTGATGGAAATAAATCCATTAATGATAGTGATGAAGAAATTCAAAGAGGGCAAAGGCCGGCAAAATCTAAAAAGCAGCTTAAGTATCTCACAAATGATAATACAAAGACTGTTGAAATAGAAATAGAACCTATCGAAGTATTTGAGAGTAGTCAAGAAATTAATAGAAATGAGGTTGTGAAGAGTGAGAATGTTGAAAATGAAAATCATAAAAATTCACGTCAACTCAAAGAAGCAGTAGTGCCTGATATTTCTTCAAATACTGATTGTGCAGAGAAGTCACAAACACAATTAAATTTGGAAACTAAAAATAAGGAGGAAAATGAATTTCACCCTGTGTACCAAAGTTTCATAGATTTATGCTTTGAATTAGAAAATTCAGATGATATGCAAAAAATTGTAGAGAAAAAAATTAAAGGTTATTATAAACAAGTTCCAAAGGAGTATACAGAATCAGAAGAGTTCATAGATTTGGTGACAGGTAAAATAAATTCAATGAAAGCAGGACCGGAAAAAATGTATTTATATATTAAGGACATTGTTGATGAATTGAATTACAAAAGGAAATCATTTAAGACAAATGCTTCTTCAATTCCGGAAGTAAAAGATGGTAATGGTAATTTATGTTATTTTTATCTGTTACTGTAGTGGTGTATGGTTTCATCTTATCTGTTACTGTAGTGCATGCTTTTACTGATCACTATTTCTGCAATAACGAAAATCGAAATTATACTGAAATATTTTTTATCAGCTTACAGCAAATTTTCTTTTATAATATTTGTAGCATACTTAGGAGCGTAAAATAAAAGCCGTTTAAGATTGTGAATAACTTTTTAATGATGTGCGTTTTTCCGACAAAACGCAATCCATAAATTAACACATAAATTTAAGAGTACTGATAATTTATATTGTTTTCATTTTAGAAACAGAAAATTCCATATATGAGGAAGAAAGTGAGTTTGATAACAAGCGGCAGAGGCAGATTCGGAAATTAGAGAAAACTTTAAAAAAGTTGCACAGAGCTATACAGAAACTAGAAGAACAAGAAGTTGACTTCGATGATGAGGAAGACTCTGTTTATCTTCTGACAGAAAGGTAAAATGAGTTCAGCATGGTGAATATCTTGGAGACTACTACTTTGACTTTGACTTTACTATTGGATAGAAATAAAATATTAGTTTAAAGTATTTTTCCATAATGTAAAAATTCCACAATGTAATTTAAAAGATATTTTAGAATGACTAAAAGTTTTCCTGGACACAGCTCACATTCATAAATAAACAAAAACGTAATCAAATACGACCCACTGCTAGGCACGTGTCTCCTCTTCAACTGAGAGGGTTTAGGCCTTAGTCTACCACACAAACCTGTAGTTCCTAATAATTATTCTTATGGAATTTCTTAGGTGTGTGTAGTCTTTCAAACTACTTTCTTTTAAGCTACATTGGCAAATACAATAACATAATATTGCCTCGTGGTCTATTGGTACAAGTATGTGCCGTACGATCTAGTGGTCACGGGTTCGATTCCCCGGTCGGGCAAATTGTTATTAGGTTTTTCCATTAGGAAATCCTCAAAGAAGGAGTCTGGAAATGTGTCTGAAAAACAGCATTAGGCTGTCCACCTATTACGTAGGACTTATACATACCTGGCGAAATGTGGGTCCGGAAATGCACCTCTGCCTATCCCTTCGAGGAATATAGGCCTGTGGTTATGTATGTATCTAATAACATAATATATTTTTTTAGTTGAAAGGTATTAGGTTTTAATCCATGTATTACGTTTTTTTTAGATACAAGGCTAGAATGATTCGTGTTCACGCCAAGTTCTGTCAAATGACCAATACAAAGATGCCGTCGGAGCCGCGAGTGCACTTAGAGCCGCGGCCGGGACAGCCGGCGGGACCGGCCAAACGATTGGAGAAGTGGATCAACAAAAAAGTACCTATTGGAACGCCACTTCCATTCCCAGACTTTCATGATGTTCTCCAATGTGTAAGGGAAGCGAACAAGGAGGACAAGTTGTGTTGGAACGAAGCGGATATAATGGAAGAAGGTAAGAAATGCATTAGGTTATTTTATATAGGCTGCCTCGTTGTTTCTGTGGCATAAGCGTGTGCCGTGCGATCTAAAGGCCCCGAGTTAGATTCTCGGGTCGAGCAGTGTTGCTGGGTTTTTCAATTAGAAAATTGACAATAATAGCACTGCGTTTGGAAATTGGTTAAAGAAACGGCAATAGGCTTACCTCCTATTACGTGGAACTTCAAAGACTGCTGGCGAAACATGGTTGCTTAAATTAACCTCTGCCTATCCGTTGAGGGATAAGTATGTATAAATAGTTAACTTCTAGACAAATTTGAGGAGGTTAGTGTTTATTAATATTATTATATTATTTCAGCACGAGACTTATTTATAAGATGTGGTAAAAAGTTACAAAGGCGTAGACAAGAAAACGAATGGAGATTGGCAGCATCCAGAATCTCCCAAGAACCAGATCCTTCTATTAAAAATGATGAATTAAAGAAAAGACTAGATCAAAATCAGACATTAGCAGTGAAAAAGGAGACAGAATTATTTAATAAGTAAGTTTATTTCATAAACTAAGGAAGGTGGACTAAGGCCTAAATCCTCTCAGTTGTAGCGAAGGCCCGTGCCCAGCCGTGGGACGCATATGGGCTAACTGGGTTGAAATCCCGGGTTGGCCTAAGTATATCTTGGTTTTTCTTACAAAAATTCTTTGTGATTAATTTATAAGAGGGTTTTATGTAAATTCGTAGAGTTCAGAGGAAATCTTGAATGAAGGTAGTCCCTAATTGGTTGCACAGAAAATCTTTCTAAGTGTTCTATATCTAGCAGCAGACTGTTGGCTGATAATATTGATGATAATAACCGATTTCTATACAGATATTTTTTTTTGTCCTAAAATTAGAACAATTTTGCTTTTGTAATTACAAGAATTTTTACTAATATGAATTCATTTGGAAGTGATCACAAAATTTTTTTTAGTAATAATTGCTTACCGAGAAAAAAATTATTGTGCGTTTTATGCTAGGCTTTAAAAATCAATATTTCTATGTTTGTATGTCTAATCAAGTACATTGTGTAAATTGTAGATATGCAGAGAAACAAAGTGAAATGAAGCTCGAAGCAGTAGAAATTGGAGACAAAGAAGCTGAAGAGTCACCAGTTGAGACCGAAGATGACGATACTGACGAAGAGGATGCATCTTTGGGAAATACTGAAAAAAGAAAACAAAGACTCAAAAGATTGCTTCAGCAAAAAAAGGATAATGAAAAGATGGATAACCAAGAGAAAGGCAATGCTGATAAGGACGAAAAATTAGAAGATATAGAAAAGAAAGATGTAAAGACTGAGGATGAAATTACTGCTATGCAATTAGAATCATCACAAACACCAAATAAACAAGTCAATGTCATAGAGGATGTGCAATCATTGAGTGATGACAGTTCGAATATAAACACAGATGTAGATGAATTGCATTTGTTACAGAAATTACATTCGGAGCCAGAACTTTGCACGTCGACATTGGAATCTTCTGATTCCGGAAGTCATATTGCAATATCTGACACACTTGGTTCCAGCAGCGATAGCGTAAAGGCCGCTAGTGACGATGTAATTAGTATTGAAAACTCTAGTTACTCTGAAAATGAAGATTATGAGGCTGAAGATGTATCTGCAAAAAATTCTGCTGAGTCTTCAGAAATTGGAATTATCAAGGAAAACAGTCATTCTAACTTAGAAATAGACTGCTCTACTGTTTTTAATGTCGCATCAGAAGCCGATGTCGAAAAGAAATTTAGTAAAAGTAATAATGATGAGTATAGCCAATCAGTTGAGAATATTCTGCTTGCATCTACTGATGAGGATACTGCAGACGGAACGTTGCTCAATGATAATGGAAATGTTTATATTAATTTAAACGATGACGCATTATCAATTGAAGAGACTATTATTGAAAGCAAGAATAGTCCCGTAATTAAAGATTCTCCATCCACGAAAGATGATGCTATATCTCTAGAAGAAAAATCCAATCAGTCTGAAGACAATCATGCAGCGAATGATGTTGCACAACAAATGGAAGTAGATATTTTACAAGAACCAATTGTAAATAATGATAAGTCTGAGGAATCATTTCTCATAGAGATTCCTCCAAATGATAATGTGATTGTTACCTCAATCTCAGGTAATGATATAAAAGCAGACACAACCTTCAGTTCTGTAAATGGTGGAAAAGACAACGAATGTCACGATAAACATGAAAATAACTGTGACACATCTGATAAAGTTGTTGGTTCGAGCACAGAATTAATGGAGGTTGTTACTACAACATCTCCTTCTGATGGTGTGAATGGTTGACCAAACAAAAAATATATTTCAAGGCTTAAAAATTTGAATATATTAAAAATCAAATGTATATTATGCCTCCCACTATGTTATACATTAATTATAGAGTAGTAAGTAAACTTTAAACATATGAGCAGATTGAAGTGAAAATATCCCATTGGTATATAAGCATATGCATAAAGAGTTATCTTTGTGGAACAGCATCACAAACAAAATAATTTTGTAATGTATTTTGCAGTTTGCAGCATATTTGTTATTAATAAGAAGGAGAAAAGATGATTTCACAGGGAGTGCCGAAATGCAAAGTCAAAAGTATTTCTTTAGCTTGCTAATGCTAAATTATTTATGTCCTTGAAATGCTAAAGAAAACTTATGTTCTGCGAAAAGCTTTTAAATTATGTAACTTGTAAAAATAATGTTTCAAAAGATATAGATACAACATTATTTTATTATTGTGTCCTAGATAGTAGATACCCATAACATTATACGTCTTTTAATCACTTTATCATTCGATTGTTTTAGTTGTTTTGATGTAATAAATAGATTGTTTTAAGGAAATGCATTACAATTTTTTTATATTCCTCAGTTTGAAATAAAATTAAAAACGAAATTAGTCGTCATAACATTTATTTACATATTTACAAAGGGACACTCTTAAGTACATAATGTAACATTAATCCTTAATTTACATGAAGCACACTGGCCCCGCTGTAAAAGTAAACTGATGTTCTGCATCCATAAATGAAAGTGGTTGGAAGTCTGTTATTGGCAATCTATCAGTTCTCGAGGTTTTAATCTCCAATATTATTTCACCCGATCCCTCCTAAGAAATAGAAACATAAAGTTATAATAATAAAGGCATATACGGCAAAAGTTATACACACATAATAAACTGTATGCATTCGGATATTTTAGAACAGTAAATAATATAAACCTTTAAATAAAGAACCAAATAAACGACATATTCCATACAAGTAATTAAAAATGGTTTGTGATTTTTTAATAAATTTTAGTATAAAATACCTTGCAGTCGTCTTTTACTATTTGTGGTTCCCTGAATTCGATTGAACTGAATCCGAATAACTTGATGTTTTTCTCTCGGATTATATCTGCAGGAATGTCGGACCTGAAAAATGACATCATGAGATTCGTGTGCAATTGGTTTAAAAACGATGAATAATGTTTTTTGTCAAAGGTATTGTATACCTTTGTGGTATTTTTGTGTTGATGCACGAGTATGTGAAATTTTGTCTGGCACCATTTGAAAGCAGTCTTAAAAATCTTAGTTGTATAGAGCCAGCTCCTTCAGCTTCGTAAGTTATCTGAAATAATAATTACATAATTATCGGCATAGATCTCCAAAATCTCCAGAGACCTATTGAAAGTAGTCTGCAATTGAGGAGCTTTTTTGCAACAACGGGAATCTTTTTCTTGGCATCTATAGCTTATGTGGTAAAAATCTCTATTATTGTTGAGTCAAGGTGTAAAAAAAAGACGAGAGAAATAAATCTATCTGGTAGTCGAAATCGCGACCTTATAGCAAAAAGTCTATTAAGCCAAATTAGTAAAGACTAACCCAGACTGACTGTAATCACGCATATTAAAAAAAATGTCTATTAAAAGTTTGACTCTTACACGAAAACCGTTGTTCATTTGTGAAAATTTATGAGCAACGTTGTCGTTGCTGTATATCCCAGGCTGTGAGACATCAGGATATATACAAGTGGTATAGCCTCTGCAATATACTTTTATTGCGCGTCCGCTGCCGGTACCACCGCGTGCGTCGATCCAGTAGAAGCCTTAAAAAAATACATTATTTTTGTTTCTCTTATAACTCAAAGACTCTTAACTGCCAGGTTTACCAAACTATAGACAGTTTTCTACATGAATGTAAAGGTTGCTACGCTGCAAAAAAATAATAATAAGAAGAGTATCTATCAACTACTTACTACAGTAACATACTCGTATTATGACTGTTTACGCCTCATGAATTTACCAACTATTACCTACACTGATTAAAGTCAGTTATTAATGGAGTTTTACATTTATGTATAATAAGAATTACCATCTGTAATATTCGGGTGTGAAGTCCGTAAGTCACGGCATGATAATGCTGGGTTATTCCGACTGCCACGTGGTCGCCTTGCCGTCTCTAATGCCGTTCGCGCGGATAAAATTCCAGTCATAATGTCTTTTATCCATCCTGCTTCTTCATCTGTAAGAGGTATCGCAGCTGGTAAACAATATTTATACATACTGTATACATACATAACCTCACGCCTGTAGGTATTCCCCGAAGGAGTAGGTAGAGGTGCATTTCTGCCCCTACGTTTCGTCATCAGTATCAGTCCCACGTAATAGGGGGCGAGCCTATTGCCGGTTTTTCGGGCACAATTCCAGACTCCGTGCTGCTACTGAGAAATTCCTAATGGAAAACGTCAATAACACATTGCCCGACTCGGGAGCCCAGGACCTCTAGATCGCACGGCACATATTTGTACCGCGAGACCACGAGGCAGTCGACAATATTTATGAAATGGTGCAAATGATACTCAATAAAAATATTTTCAAACCTTCTTCAAAGTTGTCTTCAGTAGCAGATTCTATAGACGACACTACATCGACACTGCGACGCCGTCTATAAGAGTTGTATAGTTCGTGTGGGATTTGTAGCATTGGCGCAGGAGGTCCGGGAGGTCCAGGAGTCCCCGGAGGGCCAGGCATACCTGGCCTACCTTCGGGTCCTGGTTCACCTTTACTTCCAAGGGGACCCTCAGGTCCTGTTAGACCAACTGGTCCCATGTCACCTTTAGGACCAGGCGGCCCAATGGGGCCCTGTAATAAACGGCAAAATATTTTATAAAGAACATTAATTGTTACTTAGTTATTTACGAGTATTATGATTTTGGTTTGATTTTCTATGAGGATCATAATATATGTACTTAGGTAAACTTAGGTACTTACCAAGTCTCCTTTCGGACCCGTTAATCCCGGCGGTCCTGGTGGACCTGGTTTACCAATTTCGCCTTGATCACCTTTCACCCCCATTGGTCCTGTATCTCCAATATGGCCCTTAGGGCCTCTGTTGCCCTTTTCACCTCTTATACCTTGAGCACCAATTGGACCTGCTTTACCTGGAAGCCCAGCAGGTCCCATTATGCCTGGAGCACCCGGTTCACCCTAAATTAAACGAATAGTTTTAGCAAAGTGTTGGTATTAGGTAAGTGTTGGTATTAGTTTATAAACTAGAATAGGTACCAGAATTTTGGTAGATATTTTGTTTGTTTATGTTTTAGTAAGTACGTACTATTTGCTCTAACACTGATATTACTCTTGTCGAGTCAAGCATTGCTTTATCTTATACTAGTCTAAAATAAGTATGTTGACTCATGGCATTACGATTAATTAGATATGACATTGAAGAGTATCTAAGTATAGATAAAATCTAGTGTAGTTGACAAAACTGATACGTACGCTAGTTCCTGGGGACCCTCGTATTCCACGTTGGCCTTCTGGTCCTGGTTGGCCAGCAGGTCCAACTGGCCCCGTTTCACCTGGTGCTCCTTTTGGACCAATGTCACCCTTTTCTCCAGGCAATCCAGGACTTCCCTGCAGACCTGCAGGACCTTCTGAACCCTGGAAATGAAAAAGGTATAAGAAAAGGTCTAGAAAATCTGCATTGGATTACAAATACGTTTGTAAAATGGCAATGTGATGATACGTATGTATGTTAATATAAAATTCGGCTTACTGGACTGCCAGGCATTCCAGATTCTCCAGGTTTTCCAGGCAGACCAACGGGGCCCACTGGCCCTGGGGGGCCCGTACTACCCTCTGGTCCATCTATTCCCGGTTCTCCTTTGATTCCTTGCGGCCCAGGTTCGCCTCGCTCTCCAGGAAGCCCCGCTGGTCCGGGTTCCCCTTTAGAACCTTCGGGTCCTGGTAGACCCTTTGGTCCAGGTTCTCCTTGTAATCCAGTGGCACCATCGTCTCCTTTAGGCCCAGTAGGTCCTCTAGGTCCCTAAAATACAACAAAAAATATAATTGAATTTAAAAGACTTCCTCGTGCTCACGCGACACAAGTATATGCCGTGCGATCTAGAAGTCCCCGGTTCAATTCTCAGTTCCCGGGTCGGGTCGTCTATTAGGAAGCAGAAGCGCGGAGTCTAGATTTGTGCCCGAAAATGGCACTATTGCTCCCCCCCCCCCCCCCCCCCCCCCCCTATTACGTTAGACAAAAACGACACGGAAGAATGCATACCTGCATATCCCATCGGGGATTAGAGGCGTGAGTGCGTATGTATGTAAAGAATTAATTGAACTTTCGGTTTGATAGCATATACGTATATGTATGTATATTGTCACCTACATATATCCACGAAGAAGTGGGTGAAATACTGCCCTATTTTTAAACCAATATTTTTTCAGCCTTTTTTTAATCCTCGTGATTGCCGTTTTTCCGACCGTTGGTCCTGCTACTTACTAAAAATTTCTCAAAATATATCTCAATAGTAATTTGCGGCCGGAATTCTATATTACGAGCCGGAAATAGAACTTAGGACCGCTTGATCGCATATTATACAAATATGCCGGGGAACCAACAAAGCAAAGTTGAAGTATTAATAACATATAGATATAAATTAACGCACAATTTTTCCTTCAGGTCCCTGTGGTCCCGGGGCTCCAGGTATTCCAGGGCTGCCGATTTCACCATGCTGTCCCTCTGCTCCCCTCGGACCAGGCTCTCCTTGAACACCTTTAGCTCCCCGCAGGCCAGGCAGCCCCGCGGGTCCAGCCGGCCCAATTGGTCCTAAAATAGACCACAATAAATAGAACTGGCAGATAAATATTTAATTGCCTGCCTTATAAAATGTTCGAGTCTGATTAATCATCGCAATCTTAAGTTTGGGATTGTATTGGCACGTCGCGTCATGTAGTTCTCAGCATTGAATCATATGTTTAAGAAAAGAATCTACGAGTAATTAACGAATACCTACTTATTATTTAAATGAATGAATCTTTATTAATAATTTTTCTGTTGCTAGAAATTTAATAATGTTCAAAAAAAATTAAACTAATTTAAGTTTAAGGCACTTCCTTTAATATTTTTTTACCCATAGGTCCTGTGTCTCCTGTGTCTCCTTTTAGTCCCTGTTGTCCTTTGATTCCTTGTGGCCCAGTTACTCCAATAGGTCCCGGTGGTCCTCTTACTCCGTCTGTTCCTGCAGGTCCTGGTGTGCCAGTATCCCCAGGAGGTCCCTTTTCTCCAGGCAATCCTACAGAGCCTATCTCTCCTCGCAGACCTTGAACACCCGGGGCGCCAGGTGGTCCCTTAAACAAAGATACACCAAATGTTATAGATTGTTCAACTTATCGCCTATTTTTCAAATTTTCTTTATTTACTTGTTCTCCAGATGCTCCTTTGAACCCTTTTTCACCAGGTGGTCCCGCTTCACCTTTGTCACCATCTTCGCCAGGGGGACCCACTGGCCCAGGAGCGCCTGGTAGTCCCCTGGGGCCAGTTAAGCCATCACGACCAATTGGACCTAGTATCAAAAAGTGATTAGGCACAAGTACACATTAGAAAATTATGCTTGTACGAAATTACGAACCTACTGATCCTGGTTCACCAATTTCGCCTTTTTGACCGCCAGGCCCTGGAGATCCTGGTGGGCCTTCACGACCTTGAGGACCTTGAGATCCTTCATGACCAGGATCACCGGGTTCTCCTTTGTCACCCCGTAAACCCGGAGGACCTGTTGGCCCCATATCTCCTTTACTTCCAGGCGTACCCTTGAAGGTGAAAACAACTTTAGAATTATTTTATGTCATTTATAAATATTTTAATTTATAAAGTATTATTTATTATTTACTTACAGCTGCTCCCGGTAATCCTGGTTCTCCATGTTGCCCTTGTGGTCCAGCAGACCCCACTGGACCAGGCTTACCTTCAGGTCCTGGGGGGCCTGGAGGTCCTTCCTTGCCAATTTCACCTGGTGAACCCATATCGCCTGGAGTTCCTGGTATACCCGAAGCACCCGGAGGTCCAGGAGGCCCGGGTTCACCGTTTGGTCCTTGTGGCCCGATAGCGCCTGCAGGACCAATTGGTCCGATAGCCCCTGGCTCTCCCTATGGATGTGTAAATATAGTGTATTGATATAAAAAATGATTTATAATTATTCATTTGCAACAGAAATATTGCTCTTAAAATAATTACTGTAGGTCCACGTTCTCCAACGGGTCCTGGTAAACCAGGTTTTCCATCTGCTCCGGGAGGACCGATAGCTCCAGGGTAACCTCGAACGCCTTCTACACCTTGAGGACCTCTCTCGCCGATGGAACCAGGTGGGCCTGGCTGGCCCGTGTCACCCTTAGGTCCAGGCGCTCCATCCGAGCCCCGCCGTCCACGAGGTCCTCTGTAACCCTGAAATATCATTCAAAAACAATAAGTACAAATTTATTTTCACCCTGAAATTCTATTTATATAAACGCAGTTTTAATGAGTGGAGACATGTTATATTACGTCGTATACATCGGGGGAGGTAGCGCAGGGGTATGCCGATGTTTGTGGGTAACCAGCACACCGTGTATGTAGATTCTATGACCAAGATGGTCTGTTTCATACAAACACATATTTAGGAAGAAAATTCCTATATTGCATACCTCAAGATTTAGGCAAGCAATCGAAAATTAAATCAAGTTGAATTACTTACTCGTGGTCCCATTTCGCCTCGATCTCCTGGTGTTCCCACCAACCCCTGAAATAATTTAAAGTTATTTAAAATAAGCGTCAATTGGTAATACTGTTATTTTGTGTAATAAAAGTAAATCTACCATGATTCCTTTATTTCCTCGTCGACCTCGTCTGCCCGAGGCGCCTTTGTCTCCTTTTTCACCTTGGCTGCCGGGGTATCCTTGGGGTCCCATGGGACCGGTCGCACCTTTTTCACCCGACGGACCTGATGGTCCAGTTTCCCCCCTGGGTCCTTCTGTACCCTATAAAAAGTTTGCTTATGGTAACAATTTTTTTTATAAACAATGATGCTGAAAATAAATGTATGATTATTAACCTTTTGTCCTTCAAGGCCTTCGTTTCCTGGTGGACCAGGCTCCCCAGGTAAGCCTCGGTCTCCTTTCGGTCCCATTTCACCTTTTTCACCATCGATTCCTGTAAATAAAGTGGCAAATACATATGTCAAATTGTAGCGTTAGAAAACGCATGCATTCGTTATGAGTATAATCGGGCTTTAAAATTCGATTATGTTTTATTGCCAAAGAAGTACAGAGACTATATGTATAAACAACTGCTATTTACTTACCTCTTATTCCTTTATCTCCTTTATCACCGGGAAGTCCTCGTGGTCCTTCATCACCTTTAAGTCCTCTTGTGCCAGGAAACCCTAACATGCCCTGCAAAAACAAAAATAATGGTAATTTCCAATAGTTTAATGTTTCAAAATTATGAGAGTTAAAGAATAATTTACCTGTGGCCCTTGTGGTCCAACTTCACCTGGGGAACCTTGCTGCCCAGGATTCCCTGGGGTACCCGGTACGCCTTCAGGACCTGGTAGACCTGAAATCCCTGGTTTACCTTGAGGACCCTGTAAAGTATCATATGATTTTTTTTAGTCTTAATCTAGTTAATTTACATTATACAAAAATTCCACCATCTTCAAGATACGACTGAAAAAATCATGAGCAAATTAAAATACAGAACCTGTATTCCTGGCGCACCAATTGGTCCTTGAGGACCGGGAGCGCCTGTAGGACCCATCGTTCCCGGCTGACCCTGTGGACCAGTAGCTCCAGGCTGACCAGTCGCTCCTTTTGTACCTTGCGGTCCTTCAGTACCTGGTATTCCTGGATACCCAATTAAACCAGGAAATCCTCTAGGTCCCATGAATCCTCTTGGGCCCTATAAAAAGAGATAAGATCAATTTATATACCTACTACTGTAAACTCAAGAAATGTGTTTTATTCAGAGTTATAATGAATGCAACTTAGAAATGATAAAAAGTACGGATCAGTTATAATAGTAATCACCAGTTCTCCAGGATGTCCAGGTGGGCCTGACGGGCCATCATCTCCTGGTGGTCCATCTTGGCCTGGCGCACCTGGTTCGCCTTGCAGTCCTGATATACCTCGTTCCCCTTTGTCTCCAGGCATTCCTGGCACACCAGGATAACCTTGTTCTCCTTTGGGTCCAGATGCACCAGTAGAACCTCTCTCTCCATCCCTGCCTGCGTGTCCACGACGCCCAATCCGACCTGGCAGACCTTGAAGGCCTCTGGGCCCAGGTGGACCCTAGAAAAAGAAAATGTAAATTTCGATCGTATGAAAGTTTATAGAACATAGTTAAAGGACTCGTAAAGACTATTATTATTTTGTCTTTTATATATAAAAATAAGAATCATGAGGATAGAAAATTAGAGTAAAGAAAATACCGGTTCTCCTTGTTCTCCTTGTTCACCTTTCGGACCTTCTGGACCTGTTTCGCCTTCCGGGCCGGATGGACCCGTCAAGCCCATGGGTCCTTCAACTCCGCGCATAGCGTTCTAAACGAGAAATTAAGAATAATGTACGACACACTATTTATTAATTAATGAATAAACTGGACTTAAAAAAATATTGTGACATAATTTCTCGAAATACATTAAATTTAGCATTTGATACAACATTGTAAAAGGACACAAGATTCTAAATTTTGTGACAGAATTTTATATTACAGCTTGTAAAGAGAACAAAGAAATACCAACCATATGTTGTGAAAACATTTGACGTAGCGCTTCTGATTGTGCATCGGGTCCTTTATCATTCCCTGATTGTTGTAACTGAAAATTTAACTTCGATGATTAAAATTGTATTTAAATGAGTCTATATGTCACTGAAAACTGAATGTTTTAATATAACTTTATTTAGGTATATTTAATGAGACTTGAATCAGCAACAATAAAATAAAACGGAGCCAGGAGTTTATATTTTTAAAACCATATAGTTTCTTAAAAACCTCCAGTCTATAATAGACAATGTATGTTATCTTCACCAAAATTATAGTTCCAGTAGTCCAGTCTGTCAGACTATAAAATTATTCCATTGGCCTATTGAATGTGTGGGGCCTGAACAACGCAACAACTGCGATTGGCGATTTCTTATTGTTTCTAATGGCGATTTCGTTAGAAGAATGTTTCTTGATGTGGTTACAATTATCTAGTACCAAGAAAAATCCTAGATATCTTTTTTGTCATCAAATATATTTTATCAAAAGAAAAATCTTACAGGTATGACAAAAACATGCCCTGGTGGTCCCGGGAATCCTTGCTGTCCCTCGGATCCAGATTTTCCAGGTTCGCCTTTTGGACCCCTGGGTCCTTGAGGGCCAGGGGGTCCGGGGTACCCGCGGGGTCCCATATATATGCTGGATCCTCCGTAGTCGTAATATGTCTCTGATGAATCGTATGATGACGAGTTACCCTAAAAGATAAAAAGTTCAGTAGATATATGCACATATTATAAATGATTGCAAAAGTATTTGAATCGATCTTTGTATTCACAGCACTGTGGTTTATCAGTTTCAGTACTACTTATGGTTAATCTTACAGTTAATATAGTAACTTGTTTTAACATTATGCAGCTTAACTACATGTTAAAAACTCGCCTTAAATAATATAATTTTATATATCTTTATAATAAAAAAATCTTTGCAATGAGAATATTGTCCAATTTGGTAATCGGTCAAGCGGCTAAATAGGTATTGCGTAAAAGGGGTATGGATCTAAATGTCGTAAGGATATAATATAGATATTTATAGCCAGCGCCCTGAGAAATATTTTTAGAGGAGTATTTAGGTTGTTGAAAATGTTACCAACATGTTTCTCATATAAAAAAACTGCTTAGGTGAAAAATGTTAAATAATGTGGCACAAAATGTGTATTTGATAAGTTAATTAAATGAGTACTTTCTAAATGTGCTTATGTATTTGTTGCGAAAGTGTGACACTTTTTTTTGTTCTCGAGGGGAAAGCTGATATTATGGCTCTACTTCCCGCCAACCCTGGGGGAGAGGGCAGGAAGCGTATGTCGGGGTCCCCGGCCTTCCAGCCAGGCGCGCGGCGACGTCACGTCCGCGCAGACGTTAATGCTGAGCTGTGTCCTTAACAAAATCCCTATGCTGGTATACCGTCCAAAACACCCGAGTGGCATTCTCCGCGCCATATGAGGCGACCACGGTGTGTGGGCAAGAAGCACCCACCATTATTCCGCAGCCGCCTGGTGCGCTTTCGAGACAATATAGTCTCGGCCGTCTCAGAGTTTTAGGGGGTGCATTTGCACCCCCACTAGCTTAGTTCCGGCGCCCTGGTTGTGGGTGGACGCCCGCGACGGACACAGGCCACAGTGCCGCCATCCCTCTTGGGGTAACTTTCAGTGAGGTCGCGCTACCCCCGCCTAATTTCTTTTCAAGGGTGTTGACAACCGATGGTAAAACGCTACGTTTCTATATGTATTATACGAGTACCTATTATATTATACCTATATGTATCTAGTATGAATTTTGAGTTCAGTCAAAAGTACAAAATTATAAAAAAATTACCTTCGTTGTTTTTATTCATCTTCAAGGTGGTTGACTAATGACGAATATAATAATGTCTAATGGGTAAAGCTCTACTAGCTCTTATTTGTAAGATGATGTACTTATACTACAACATTTTTTATTTTACTTTAGGACTGGCAAAGTTAATTCTTACCTGATTCTTACCCTGAAAATGTTCTTGTTTTGTTACTTTATTAAGTCACCAAAAATATTAATATAAGCAAATAAATACAAAAATGTGCGTGAAATTTATCAAAGTGAAAGTAGACGTGATATTTTTTCATTAACCTCAGACGTGACCGTGTGGGAAACTGCTTTCACCCACTAAATCGTCCCAAACGTGCATTACAAAGTTTTTGTGAAATAAGGTTTATCTCACCTCGCCGGCGTCGGGCGGATGTGTGAGCCAATCTGTGTCCTCTGTGGTCGTCATAGGGGTGTACGCCGCCTCTGTGGTAACGAGCGGCACTTCCGGCTCCACATCCTCTCGGGTTACGCGCGGCGTGTCCTGTGATGAAATAATCTGATTTTATTGAAGGCTTAAACCTTAATGCAGTTTTGTATGAAAGTTTCGCTCAAAACATTTTGATAATTGAACTCAAGATAGCTAATAAATGTTATTTGTAAATGAATGATAATTTTTCAGAACCAATTGTTCCGGCTTTGGCTAACACAAAAAATATTCTACTATTATAAACATAATTATCATTATCTGCTATCGCTTGGACATTGCTTATAGATCAATTATAATCGGCCCGTAGGCACATTTTTGTGGACATTCGTCCATTACCCTTTTATATATTCTGTGTTCTAGTATAATTCTTACCGGAGCAGTAGTTATTTCCAATGGTCTGGGTGAAGTGTAACCTATTGAATTATCCGGCCTGTATTCTGCGGGATCAGGGGAAGCAGTTAGAAAATCTTGGTCATCGGTGAATCTTCCAAAAATGCTGTTTTCATCTGTAAAAACAAACTCAACAAAAATACTGTTCATCTAAGTGGAGTGTCGAGTGACTAGATGCAATAATGATTTTCTCTTACCAGATAAATTAAATAAATAAAAAGCGTTTTTAATATAACAGAAAAAACAATTGAAATTACAGTAAGTTATTATAATGTTTTTTATTCTTACCTGAATCAGTCGAAGGCATATATTGTCCGGGTAAAGCATTATACGTATTTGTAATTTGCCAATTTGATCTTACAGTTGTAAGGTCTCTACCAGCCGCTTCCCAAAGACTGTTGTCGGTTTGGTTTGGTTCTGAAAATCTGTTTCTTTCGATATCATCGTATCTTCTTGGATCGTCTGTAGTAGCTATCCGTTCTACCTGTGTTGTTCTTTCATAGTAAGCTGTGGGTTCGTAAATTGGATCACCTTCTGGAGCGAGCACATTGCCTGGTTGTATCTCATAAATGTATCCAAAACCTGCGCCGCAGTCTGGTGCGATATTAGTACACATTTCGTATGCGACATCTGGTTTATTTGCAAATTGCAGTAACTCTATATCGCCCTGTAATTTTAATGGTATAGTGATAAACCCATGAGTTAATTCTCAAACTGCACCATTTAATAATAAGTAGAGCTACGTTAAAATGAGTTTGAACTGCGCTGTAACTGGGCCTGCTCGGCTAAGGTAGATCGCTGCCTCACATAAAATCGTTTTGAAACAACAGTTTTGGTGTGGTCTTTCTTTTGGTAGACGAGATTGATACATACATATTTTATCATTATTCTATCATTTTTTAAATTGAATTGGCTAAATATTTATTATTTTTCAATATTGTAAGAGCTAATGAGTATGTACATATGCATGTTAGCCTGTGTATTCTATTGCTATCAGGTCAGCCGTTTGTTTGTCGCTTAATATTACTTATGTTAAAAGAAACTAAAACCATCGATTTTTTTAATATAAAAAATAATATTGTATTGTAGAGCTTTTCTTATCTTTAAACCTTCAATGAATCTTGTTTCTAACTTCGAATTTATGATCAAATTTTCAAGAGTTATATGAAATTGTACATCTAATATCTTATTAAGCAATATGACGCAGCTTTGCATCTTTAATCTGTATATAAACGAAATATTCGGACTATCTCAAAGTTTCTTTAAAGTTTTGCAGTTAATTGCAGCCGTTCATATTGCCTAAACGTCAGTTTCTAAAGTAGTTTTAATCTGCCATTTTGTTGTAGAGATTAAAGAGTTTTTAAGTTGATGCCTTTAAGGTAATGGCACCTATAGATGACACATTAAGGATTTTTTTCTACATCTTGCACCGTGGAAACCACTAATTACAGAATTTTTCATGACTGTTAGTGCTCAAACAGGCTTTGAGTATTTGTCTATCAGCTAGAAAGTTTTCAGCGCCCTACGTTTACATAGATGTAATGGAACTAATTTTTTTTTGATCACTCAATTGGCCCCTATAGATGACATTCAAAATTCGTTCGGTTCCTAAAGATGACAATGACGGCGCCTAAAGATGACATAGGTTTCTGTGTAAATTAGAAAGCCAAATTAGCAAAAATAATAACACATTTATTTTAATTAGAATAAATAAATTAAAGATTTGCAACTTGGGGCACATAAATCTCCCTAGTTGAACTAAATTTGTAAAAAATAAAAAGTTACTTAGGGATCGTATGCATAACCTAAAGATGACACACTAAGAACCTAAGGATGATATAGCTGTCAGCTTAAGGTTCCTGGACAACTATTGCACCGAAATAAAAATCCCACATATTCTTTTTATTTTTTAACTTCTATAGCACTGAAGCATCAATCGGAGCTAAAAAACTTTAAGATGACAATACGATCATCTTTAGGAAACTGCGCCTTTTAAGGAACCTAAACATGACACCGCCTTTGCAACCCCAACCCATAACCAAAATGACTGTGCAAAGCGCTTTGTTGTGAAATTAAGTCTTAACAATGACTAAAACTTATTTAGGTATATCTTTGCGATAAATATCGAGATTAAAAAACTTAAATAGTAAAAACACTTACCTTAACCAAATCACTAGAATTGAAGCGAAAAACAGCAAATGATACAACCACGAACATAAACAAGACCGTATTATGGAAACCACAAAGGCGTTTGATTGTTTTGTTATGTTGTCTCCAGGGAGAAGAATCAGTGTAGTCAATGCAACAAATAAAATTCCCGCTACTTTTTTAAAACTCTTGTTTTTTGAAAGGTTATGAGACACTGTCATCTTTAGGTGGTATGTCATCTATA
The DNA here is from genome assembly GCA_907164795.1 of Hemaris fuciformis. NCBI lineage: Eukaryota > Metazoa > Arthropoda > Insecta > Lepidoptera > Sphingidae > Hemaris > Hemaris fuciformis. The sequence goes on from OU015434.1 coordinate 6,342,058, forward strand.
GGTGCCATTACCTTACTAGAATTAAGGCAGGTTTCTGAATAAAATTCATTAGATAAATTAGTTTTATGAACCTGGCATTAAATTTTAGATCTTAGCATGGAGGATTCTACATGTATGTATCTCTGTTTATGAGAGCGCGCCTAAGAATATATAAGATGGTTATTTAGCATTATTAATTTATGAGATTGAATTAAAGAGTTTTTTTTATGAGTTGCGATTTATTAACTGCCAGATATTAAAGCAACGAATTCAACGTAGGTTTCGGTAAATTTAAATGTCGTGTTGTTTGTTACAACACAAGCAACTTATGTAGAAACAATAAATTGTAGATTCTCAACCTTTAACCAAGAAGGAGCTGCTTACTGTAAATAAAACTATTTTAGCCTTACCTCATAATACTGGTCTGGTGTAGCTTGAACACCGACGACTATCGGACCAGCGAGATTGAAAGTGCTGCCTGGTTTGCGGTCCAAACGTAGAGTTTCTTTGATTTCACAGTCTACCAAAAGTGTTACAGAGTCTCCTTTGATACTGAGAGCAATGCGATGCCACCTGTTGATCAAATAAAAAAGTGCAAACTCCATCATAATGGAACGTATGATGTGACAGATACATATAAGGGAACTTTTTTTTAATGTATTTTTACGACCAATTCTGGGTATTGGTATATTAATACGTACAAAATTTATACCGAGTTATGAAGCTCAGAGAGCTTAAGTCTATACCTGATACGAAATCAATCAGAATAAGATGGACAGGAGTAGATGGAAACTTTTCATTTCAACTTTTCATACGTAATGACATCTGAGCGTTGGTTTTAGTACGGAGATAACCTCCGGCTGCATACCAGTGGAATTTGTCTATTCTTTTACGGTCTCCACCGAAATCCAGGAAGAAAATTTTACAAATACCCTATACCAAATAAGGCCAGGCTATTTTTTTGCGTAACAAAAGCCTTTTCTTTAGTTGTTGATAGAGTTACTGATATAAAAAGAGCCACCAAATCGCCATCCTAAATTACACGGCGTTGTACTAGCTAGGTGGCATGCCCATTAATAAACATCACAACCCAAAGTAACGACGATCAATGAGAGTCAAATATACTGTCATGTGATGGTATTATAAATTCAACCAAATGACTGAATTGTTTTTTTTTGTTTTCGTTTAAACAGTGCCAGCAAATTTAACCTATTTCCTTCAAGCCACAATGATGTAAATTATTTTAAAATGTATAGATTTAATTGACTGCCTCGTAGTCTCGCGGTACAAGTATGTGCCGTGCGATCTATAGGTCCTGGGTTCGATTCCCGGGTCGGGCAAAGTGTTATTGGGTTTTTCCATTAGGAAATTCTCAGTAACAGCACGGAGTCTGGAAATGTGCCCGAAAAACGGCAATAGGCTCGCCCCCTATTACGTGGGACTGATACATACTTGGCGAAATGTGGGTTCAGAAATGCACCTCTGCCTACCCCTTCGGGGAATACAGGCGTGAGTTTATGTATGTATGTATGTATAGATTTAATGTATAATAATTCAATTCTATCGATCAATTGAAAAATGATTAATATTTAATTTGTGAAATAAAAGCCTAAAATAAAATAAACAAATATTTTATCTTTAGGCATTTACCAGATTGATTCTGAGCTCTCACTTTATTTGTGGAGAATGTCTTTCTATATTTTTTATCGCGATCTAGTTTTCTTTCACAATTTATATTATTAGTTTGCCTCTTTTATCACCTATAGCACCTAGTAAAATACACGCGAACTTGTTAAGCCAAATTTAAAACCGATGTATTAGAAAAACGTAAGTTTAGGATGTTATACTCTGATTCAGTTTTAGATTGTCTAATTAAATATTCACACTTTTTTAAATCTCGCTTTTTCAGCACTTTTGTTGCTATAGTTAATTAACTGATGTTTTTTTTCAGGAACCTGGTGGAACTTGTTATAGCAGCCCCATAATGCATTCTTTCACATACTAATAACGGTTACATTTTTTTTACATCTTCAATCTACAGCTTTCTCATTCAATAATCCTATAACTGCCTCGTGGTCTCGCGGTACAAGTATGTGCCGTGGGATCTAGAGGTCCTGGGTTCGATTCCCGGGTCGGGCAAAGTGTTATTGGGTTTTTCCATTAGGAAATTCTCAGTAACAGCACGGAGTCTGGAAATGTGCCCGAAAAACGGCAATAGGCTCGCCCCCTATTACGTGGGACTGATACATACCCGGCGTAATGTGGGTGCAGAAATGCACCTCTACCTACCCCTTCGGAGAATACAGGCGTGAGGTTATGTATGTATGTATGTATGTATGTAATCCTATAATCTATTAACCTCATACCGATGTATGAGGTTCATATCTGTTTGTTTAATAATATGTGTCTGATGGTGAAAATTAAATTTTTCGTTAGGTGAAACGATTACATGTTTGCTGTTCTTGTTATTAAAAAAATCTTACCTTCCATCAGCGACGTTCACGTGGTATGTTAGAAGTTCGTGGTCAGCCGGGTCTCCGCGCGTGTCTTCGTAATACAATTCTATCAGATCTCCTGTCACTAGCTGCAGTTGCTCATCACCGGCATCCGAGTATAGCACGAAGACAGGATTCTGTTCAGTACCTAGCAAAATTTCGAAAGAAATTATAATATAATCAAAATATAGTTTTCATTCTGTGCTAAATTCCGATTGTGAAGTAGAACCTTAAAGACCTTACTTCTGAAGATTTAATATATTTTGCTTTTTCAATAAATCTAATTATTAGAGTACTTATTAGTAGGTATATTACTTAGGTATAAGGTAATAATAGCAACTAATGAATGAACAAATTCATGAGTTTTCCTTTAGATGAAATCAATTGTATAGGCTACTGCTTAAATAAAATCTATTAATTTCATTATTCGAGTATTTCTTCCGTCTTCCAACTTCATTACTCGAATAGTAGGTAAATAATGATTATACCTTTAGGCATTCTGACCACAGCCAGTATAGAAAAGTCTTCAGGGAACACGTTGTAGAACATTCCCGCAGCGAGCTGGTGTAGTGACGCATTTTCGTTGAGAGTGAAGGCGGAGTACTGTGGTTCTTGTGTTGTAGGGGAGTCGCATCGGCCGAGACTCCGCGTTACACCCTCTGGTAGCTCGCCCTCCCGTACCACCGATAAAAAGTCGAAGAACTCTACCCCATCTAAAACAATATAAATGAAATTTACCAGCCGTTTAAATGACTTGCTATGAGCAATAAGTATGTACCACACCCGCCACTGTAACTTTTGCAGATCATGATCGACTTCGGCGACAATAGAAATTACATCGAGCGCTGAAACGCAGCGAGTATTTAAGGAGACCTTGTCTTTACCCTGTAAAGAAATTAGTTTGAAGAAAGTAAGTAGGAGTTTGAAACATAGTTATCCACTTCCCTCCACAGCTAAGCAGGAGACCAAATATTTGAATATAAAGTGTGATTCTCATATGCAAGGTTATACTGCCAGATAAACCATATTTAAAGCATCATAGATAAATCTAATAGATATAAGGACCCAATGGCGCGATCTGTGGCGAATCGCGCCCTGTAAACAATGAGATTTCGGTTAGAGCCCATGATGACTTCAAAATTTTAAGCAAAATGAGTTTTTGAGGTCCTAGTGATAAGCATATTTTAAGGACATATTAAAAAAAAAACCTATCATAATATGGGTATTTATGACTGTTTGGTATAGTAAAGATGTTTATAGGATGTTAAGGCCGCAAATCACTAAACTGAATGGCCTGTGGTTGATGTAGGACATTTTTCGTAATTTATTATGATATGATATTATGAATGACTTTTGTTTTTGATTTTCATGATTTTTATTTCATTCTTAAGTAATTTAATTAATAAAATATTCAAAATAAATATAATCTCATATTTTGCCAAATATTATTTACCTATTACTTTTTGCATTTCTACGATTTTAAGCCTTTGCACTTTGGACCAAAATGCTAATACAAATAAAAATTTCGCTCACTAATATAGTTGCAAATAGTTTATGCGTTAAACCGAAGAATCGTGGGAATGTTTCAAATTATTGGATTAGGGGCGTAATTAATATACAATATGAACTTAACTGAATTTAAATTTAACGTAATTGAATTTATATTGCGTGTCATCGGACTCAAATCGTCTGATATTGAGTTTAATCAAATACAGTACTAATATTGCATGCATTATTTAGGAATCCTAATTTACCTTTCTGATGTCTAAGTCAAAAATATTAATTTTTCTAAGAACTTGAGATAAGTATAAAATTCGAGCAGTATTCAGGTAATTGTTTTGTTAACAGTAACCAAATTTTACCGATTGCTGTATTGAGGTAGGTAGCTCTTGCCCCGTTACGTAAAATTCATGGTAAAATATATGCACAGTCATGCTCACCAATACAGTGAAATACATAATATTTACTCACCTTTTTCGTTTCCCGTGCAGAGTGCGCAAAACAATAAAAGGAATGACAGTACTTTCGTCTGTGGAGCCATTGCGGCCCAAATAAATATGTTGGATGGCTTCTATTTATATTTGGTCCCATCCCGCTCGGCGCGTTAGGGGCGAAGGTTGTGGGAGCGCGACAGCAGCCTAGAGCCGCCTTCAGGGGACCTGCCAGACATGTCGCAGCGCCAGCGGAGGCAGGCCGACACTGACCACCGCGCTCCCAGCATCACCACATCACTTCGGACCACCATTTATTGCATCTGTGTCACACTAATAAACATCAATGAATAGCCAGGGCTCGACAAACTCACAAATTAAAATTTACGATCTTAGCAAAAATATTAAGAAAGTCGATTCTTGTAATGGGATACTGATTGCAATTTGAAATAATATAATATGATAATTTAACAGTACGTTTGCTGACGTGCCATTATATGAAAGATGTATGATATATATTTTGTTTTAATACGGTATTTTCTTTTCTTTTAAAGAATCAGTTCAACAGTGCGTGCAATATGATGATGTTGTGTATTTCAATTTCTATTAAAATGGTTTACATTCTCTGAAATTCTAGTCGATTAAATTCAATTCGGTAGTTTGTTTAGATGTGTATATGTATGTTATAGAGTCATCTACAAGCTCTCCTTTTCATAACTACGCAGCTAAATATATATTTATTACTATTTATTTATTTGTAATAAATTTTAATTGTTTCAATTTACATTTTTTTACAAAAACTGAAGCAGATGTTGCTTTTTAAGAGCATCCTTATCTTCGTATTGATTTGTAACTAGCACCACCATTAGCTGCATTAGCAGGTAAATTTTGAATAATTGGATTTTTATAAATATTACAGATGGTCATATTCTTTTTAGGATGAGTAAATATTGTATTATAAAATATTGTTATGTGTACGTAAAGATATTGTATTATTAGGTGCGTCTTATATACATATTTAAAATGTGAATATTAGATAAAATATGAAAGATTTTTAGAACCGAACTTGTGCCGTAACCGTCTTTGTATTAACTAACAACTTATAAAATATTATTTATTCGCAATTTTTTATTTATTTGATTGCAATGAAAAATAACAAAATCAGAAACATATAAAACATAGGATAAGCGTTGACGCTTGCAAAAGTATTGTAACTGTGTCGCAGACATCAAGAACCCTTCTACTTCACAATAACAAATATCCAAAACAAAATAGCAAATACATATGTGTATATGGTGTGTGTATATAAATATGTATTAATAATTCATTCCCACATTAGTTGAAAATAACTAAATCATAATATGCTGTAGTTCACATGTAGGTACGAGAGTTTATTTAACGATTTCGCACGTTATCTTATAACCCTATTATCTTTGATATCAAAATAAACGTTTATTGCATACTAAATTACCCGAGCAAAAGTTTATTTAAAATAGAAAAGGATTTTATAAAAATCAATGTTATTTCACGTAGTCTATATCTTGAAATATTTTTAATACTGATACGTTTTTATAACGTTTTCGGTTTATAATTTCGTGTTGTATTGACTTGGTATTATAGTCTCTTTACAAATAGTCAAAGTCATTATTGTAATAGGTAAATCCAAAAAATTACCTTGTTTTCATCTTTATTAATTGCAGTTTTTTTTTACTATCGAAGCTGTATGTTTTTGGTATAAATAAGATGTAGCCCGGAAATCCGTATGCGAAACTTAACGAATATTTTCCCCCGTTTTTGACACATTTTTCATTACTGCTCCGCTCTTATTGGTCGTAGTGTGATGATAATTACCCTTCCTTGATAAATGGATTATTGCACACAAAAGTATTTTCAATAAGAATCAGTATTTCCTGAGACTAGCGCGTTCAACTGAACAAACTCTTTAGGTTCATAATATTTGTATAAATTATTATACACTTTAACGACTAAGGGAAATATCGCGAGAAAATCTGTTACCCTGTTAATCTGAAAATTTGCTATCTGTTACCCTACTATGAATTTAATAGGTATGTGACTAAAGCCTCAGACTAAACCTTTTCAGTTGTAGAGATGCGCCTTACAGTGGGATGTGTATAAAAATAGTTTTCTGTTATTTATGCGATTTTAATATAATCTGCCACTTGTCTACCAGTTTATGAATAGAGTATAAGCATTTATAATGTGCAGCTGTGACCCAAATGTGTGTACTGACTTGTTAATTCAACGATTTATGACTATGACATATACGATAGTTCCGTATGAACAGTAATCTACTACTAAATAAATTCCCTAAAATATACCAAGGCCGATATTTCACAACGTCGCAGCATATTATAGGGCTGATTGGTAGATGAATCAGGTCAAGGTATGTGTTTAAGTCTTCCCTTGTAAGACAAGACTGTATAATGATTTTTTTCAGCAAGTAAAATTGTAAGGAATAATAATATTTTGTTTCTTTATCATTATGAGTGATATTTAAAATACACGAATGCACGTATTTATATCTTATTTTGATGCGAACGACCTAGGAGTTTATTTATTTTTGCTGCTTCAAAAGTTCTTTCAATTTATAATTTGAACTCCATAATATCAACTATCTTTCTGTGATAGTTGCGTCAAAATCTGTCCTGCATTTTCGGAGATTAGCGCAAACGAATTGACAGATAGACAGACAAAGTTTTTGAAAGGATGTTACCGTCTTTAATTATGTTTAAACTTTCATAGCGAATTATTAAAAGGTGTGATTTTAACATTATAAAAATACACATCATTTTCATTATATGAATAGGCGTATTACTCATTTTAGCAAACGAAATGATTCACAAATGTACTTTTTTAGCAATTGCCTAAACATTAGTATAGGTCTAAAGAACAGCCCACTCTCACAACTTGTACATAAAACTTTTCTATACTGTTAAAGAACTTTTGTTGAATGTAGTGATTTCAGTAAGTTACACACTTGTAACTTCAGTTTGCTCTTAGTTTTATTTGAGATCGTTGATGCCGAGGGAATGGGAAAGTCGATAACACGTCAAGTTAGTATGTATCGTACCTATTTAGTTAATTTGTAGTACTATCTGAAGGTTTATGTTGTATATTACACTATTGAAATGCCTTTCTTCTAATTACAATTTACAATTTTGGAACTCCAATTTTGGTGTCTATTTGTACCTATATGGTTAGGTTAGGCATCGCTTTTGTGTTTGTATTGGTTTTAGCAGTTTAAGAGATTTTGTATAACAAGAGGCAGTGATGGCCTCGAGGTTAAGGCGCGCGGTCGAGAATCTCGCCGGTCGCGGATTCAAACCCCAGGCACACCTCTGACTTTTCCAAGTAATGTGTGTATTCACAATGTGTTATCACATGGTTTACCGGTGATGGAAAACAACGTGAGGAAACCTGCACACCTAAAAGTTCTTAGGAATTTCTTAGCTGTGTAGTCCGCCAACCGGCATTAGGCCAGCGTGGTGGAGTAAGGCCTAAACCCTCTCAGTTGTAAAGGAGGCTCGTGCCCATTAGTGGGACGTATATGGGCTGGGCGTCATATAATATGGGAAATTCTATCTGTATAGCATGTTTTTTTTTAGAAATAATAGGGTATTTTGACTATTTTGACAGAGAATTGGCGTGCTATTGATAGTTGAGTTATTTGATTTTCGACCCTGGTAAATTGTTATGTCGTTTTTTATTATGATTTTTTAGTAACAGTGCGGAGTTAGATGAGTGGGCGAAACTGGCATCGTTCGCATGGCTCGTTTGCCTCCTTTCCCATAAAAAAAAAACCTACCGAAAATTATTTACATACAAGATTTTAACATATTGATGTCGATATATTATAGTCCTGGCTAAGGCTCGACCGAGATCTCGGTCTCGGTCTCGGTCTCCGCATTCTCGGCTACAAATCCAACCGAGAATTTTGTCTCGGTTCTCGGCTAATTACAGCCGAGATTCTCGGTCATGACCGAGATTGTAACTTTGTTCGGATCGGCATTCAAATTTTACCGCGCGTGGCCACGAGCCGCAGCGCGAAGTCGATCGGTGTAAGTACGTGAGAGGCTAAATTGTGATTGGTTGAAGTCCCGTCTGGCGAACTGCGGCCGGCCGCCTTTGCCCCGTTCGAGTCTTTCGAAGTCCGAGTTCGAGTCTGCGCCGCCTACTAGCGTAGCAAGTTAACAACTCGACGGTCCCCAAGAACAAAATCTTATCTGCAAAATGCTCTACTGCAGTATAGAGTCTTTAAATTAAGTGAAAATATAAATATAAATTACTCTAAATGATAAATAATATGTATTAATCTTAGAAATAATACGATGATGATTAACGCGAGAGTTTTGAAATTTCGTGACAAATTAACGAGAAATGAATACTTCAATGCGTTGTTTACAATATTTATAAAAATAAATCAATTTATGTGGTGTTGTAAATTTGAATGCATTCTACAAGAACCAGATAAATTATTTAAATCATTACAACAAGAATTCCACACATTTTAAACATTATATAAAATATGCAACACAAACATAATATAACCTTTTCGTATGGGAACATTTAACTATTCAATTAGTTATGTACTTACTAATCGGATTTATTAAGCGTCCTCATAATTTTTAACAATTAGAGAAATACTCGAGTCTGGCATAATATGTAGGTTTTGGACAAGTTAGGAGCCGTTCTTTCACGGTATAATTTAATATATTTACCTTATCTTCGAAGAGCAAAACATGCACACACTTTAGGTCGCCACAAGGATTAACAATAAACATCACCCATTTTTTATAATCACTGTAGTAACTAGTAATATTCTAAATACCACAACAAATTCTATTTAATTTGATAATTTGGTTCTTTCGCTCAGTACAAACGTAAACAATTAACAACGTGTGACCTTGACAAAGTGTGCACTGTGCTTCACTTCACTGCACTCCAGGGTTGCCATTAAATAAAAATTGATTGCCGTGTTTTGGATGTCGAATTGCCGTGTTTTGTAGAAAAAATTGAGAAATTGCCGTGTTTCATTTTTTTTCAAAATACATTAAATTCTTATCATCTGATTCCCGTGTTTTATGACACGGCAATGAAATTCTGATGTGTATCGTGTTTTTTCCAACTGACCCCAATTGCGATGTAACACGGCAATTGCCGTGTCAATGGCAAACCTGCTGCACTCCCGATTGCACGCACTTCAGAGCGAAAGCGGGATTCTTATGTCCATACTAATTGCTATATAAACGGTATTTTGGTTATAATATCTATGTTTTAAAATCCAATGGGAATTTCGACGTAGTGCGAAAGAGATAGAACTAGTAAAGTGAAGCCAGGGTTAAAGCCCACGAGATAGATATTATTATTATGTTCAACATTGATGTTTACTCTAAACTATTGACGTTCCTGCGCCCGCGTTTCGTTTTTTTGAAATTATAATTTATATGGGCAGGGATTTGGCGCGCGGCGGCGCGGCTGTATGGCGGACGGCGGCGCGGCAAAAATACGTAAAATTCTGTTTTTGGATAAAATATTTTGTTGTTTGTATTGAATTATAGAATATCTAGTTTATGTTTCTTATTCGGAATTACGTAAGGCAAGCTGGGCTTTTGGGCTTTTATGGAAGTACCGCCACGGGTTATTAATGTTTATATGTATTCTATAAAAAAAATAAAAATATTCTTTTTATATTTTAAAGTCAAAGTCAAATTATCTTTATTCAAATAGACTTTTATAAGTTCTTTTGAATCGTCAATTTTAAGCTATTTTAAACTAAACTATTGCATACATATAAGAAAATATTATGTTTTTTTTACCACTGGCTATGTTTAGATTTTAGAATAAAGAGATAAGCATCTTTTTTTATACCGCTAAGGTAAAGTGAAAGCAAACAGTGTATTTTATTTTGCACATAAGCTGGCTAAGGCTCTTATAAACTGTGACTTTATTGGTGTTGCTGCGCAATAGTCTCCTGATCTGAGAAGAAGCACCATGTTTCACCGTGAATCATTTCTGTATATTTGTTATGTACTGCATGTATGTAGGTACGTAGTTTATCATTTGTTCCTTTTTTGTACATTTATACTACATCGGTTGAACTGATTTTTTGTTTGTTACGATTTCTACTCGACAGATTTAAATGTTTTTGGAATAGATATAGATGGGACCTTCGGAAGTAACATAATATTTAGGCTACTTATTACATACATACTTACATAATCTCACGCCTGTATTCCCCGAAGGGGTAGGCAGAGGTGCATTTCTGCACCCACATTACGCCACGTATGTATCAGTCCCACGTAATAGGGGGCGAGCCTATTGCCGTTTTTCGGGCACAATTCCAGACTCCGTGCTGCTACTGAGAATTTCCTAATGGAAAAACCCGATAACCCGTTTGCTGGTGGTAGGATATTCGTATCCGCCCGGATGGCGACCACCGTACACAGGGCGTAAAACCCGCCATAGTGGCACATGCAAGTGTGCCGCGTTCCGGGATCAGCCAGTGTATATCCGGTTTTCGGGGGGGCTTCAATCATGGTGAAAGGATGACCGTACCGGCAATTTTTTTGGCCGGTTTGTCGCGGTCGGTCCTTTGATCGCCATGATTGATAGTCCCCCAAACTTCTTCACAATAAGGTGAAGAGGTATTCGGCCGGCATGATTGTGTCGACCAACGGGAGACCATCATCTCTCGCTGGTCGGCACTTTTTCTGGACTCCATTGCGCTTACCATCAGGTGCAATGGGGTCACTTTGCCGTGCCAGAATAAAAAAAAAAAAAAAAAAAAACACTTTGCCCGACCCGGGAATCGAACCCAGGACCTCTAGATAGCACGGCACATACATGTGCCGCGAGACCACGAGGCAGTTATTATCCCGAAAAAATTTCGTTCCCGTGGGAAGACCGCGCAATTCAAGATTGCGCCAAGGCGGAGCTGGGACCCACCGTTGGTGATTATATTTATTTTTGTACCGAAAACATGCAAAATTACTAAATTATCAAGTAATAGAGGGTCCAGTACAGTCCAAATCGAGTTTAGTCAGACAAGGCGCGACTGCGATCTACCCACATTTCTAGACGTAATTACGGCGGCTTTATGTTAAAATTTCACGAGCTTTACACATTCATGCTATATTTATGTAACTTTAGTATATTTCTAAATGCATTTTCTTTTTCCACTAGCCTTGCAATTTAGACTAAAAGTAGGTCGAATAAATAGATAAGCTCTAGATTTGAATCACAGACAAAGTTTTATAATTAACTGTGTTTGGAGTTTGTTTTCATACGAGTGTTTGTTTTGTTCGTGTTGCCATACAAATTTAGTACGTCCTTGGCTTACTAAGAAAATTGGTTTTGGTTGTTTAAAAATTAGATTTAATCCGGAATCGAATAAAGTTGGCATTTCGACGAGTAGGTATATGTAATATTTCTTTTTAGTTATTTTTGTTTACTTGGATGTAGGTATCTATTTTTTGTTGTAAAGTAAATAGGTATCAGGTTATTTGTTTTGTGTAATTAAATAACAGTTATTAACATTATTAATATGAATTACATGAATTATTTAATCTTTTCAATATTTTCTGGGTGAGTTTTCTTAAACATATCTTCTCTTAGCAGATTCTCGTACAATTTGAACACCGTTGGATAGGTCTGTAGATCTATGTTGTACCTAAAATGAAAAATAAATTTAAACTTTTTTTGGAATATGTACATACCTGAGATCGTTATGCAGATGCTTGCAAGTATTTTATCACCAGTCAATAATTTCTTTCATATTGAAATCACAAGTCAATCCTGTGGTTATAACTTGTTGATAAAGTGGTTTTAGAAATCTGTATACACACTACATAACTGGGAATCGAAACCGGGATCGTTAGTTTACAATTCAGGCAGTTAGTGACACCGTAAACAAAAGATATGAGAGACAATATTGAAATACCTGGAGACAGCATTGTACAACTGCGGCACGAGGCAAATATCTGCCATAGTAAGTTTGTCGCCAATGCAATAATGGCCGGCTGTTTTCCGTAGCAGCTCTTCAAGAGTTTGCAGTCCCCTCTCCGACCAGTATTTTGTGAAGCGTTGGAATTGTGCCTCAGTTTCGAAGTGTGACTTAAGCCCAAAGTTTTGTAAAGGCTGAATCCCTGATACCACCGTCTATTAAAAACCACATAATTACTTTTATTATTTATTTATAAATTACTTTGCTATCTAACTTGAATAAAGTCGGAGAATGCTCTTCACACCTTGAGTGTATATCAGATGTAGTATCTTAGAATATGTCACTTAGTTAAAAAATTGCTAAATAATTAAATAATATTTTCTTTACATATTCGAAATTATATTACGTGCGTGTCGTGACTTAGAGGATCAATCAACAATCGATCAAGAATCTACAGACATTTTCTCGGTGATTGCGGGCTTTGCCGAGGCTCCAAAGTTTCGAAGTCATGCATGTACCTATTCTTTTTCGATGATGCAACGAACAATGATGACGACATCGCGAAGAAACCTGCATATCTGAAAGTTCTCTAAGAGGTATTCTCAAGTATGTCTCTCAACCCGCACAATTTGGAATAAGGTGTAAGATTTTCAATAATGCCTAAGCCTAGTATTAATAATGCCTAAAACAGCCAAACAGTTTATCCGATTTCGATAGCATAATACCCTCAGGCTTTCCGGGTTTCACTCATTCTTGTAACAACTTCATAAAAGTTCATAAATATTTACTGAGGATTCAACAACAAGTAATCGCGTGTATGTAGCGAATAAAATTGAACAATATTTTCCTTCGGTGTTTTAGCCCTTGTTCCATTCATCTTGGATTGTAACACTACAAATTGGTAATGTAAGTACCTACTATGCTATCCAAAGAGGCCAAACTGGCGAGAGACTATCATCACTCATCACTCTATACCCTAATGAGAGCCTGCTGAGGCGCTTCTTGGCCCTACGCTTAAGGTCGTTTAATAATAGGAAAAGAGAGACTATTCCACAGCTTCATGGTTCGGCAAAGATACGAAAAACAAAGGTTTAGTAACAGAATGTTTGCCACTTATATGAACTTGGCCAGTTTGAATTGAAAAGAGAAAAAAAAAGATCCACACCTCACATATTTCCCGCATGCGAGCTCTGAGTAGCGGAGTGTTTGGTGTTAAGCTCGGCTCCGGACGAGTATCTTCCAAGTACTGTATAATTGCCATGGATTCCACAATGGTTTCTCCATCTGCATATAAATATTTACGCCGTGAGTAATTAATAAAACATTAAGAGACAAATAGCAATCTACTAAGATTTTGAAGACAATACAAAGTATGAAGCCTTTTAAAATGTACTGTTCATTTAAAAATTAAACTTATATTACAATTTATTTACATCCAAGCAACATATTCGCGAAGATAAGTTATTTACGGTGTCAAGTTTATTTAACATATTACTTCTGCAGAGTGATTTACATAAATATGTAGGTCCCTGTTTGATTTTTAAGTTAGGCGAAGTACACAAATTTTGTTAAGCGTATGGTTGAGCAAATAAGCTATCTAAATGGTAAATTGCTTTGAAACGTAAAGGGCGGCGCTGTGTTGTATATTAAACCTTATTGCAATAAACTTATAAATATTTTTTTGCTAGCATTAGCCGTGTCTTCTAAGGCAAAGGCCTTTGATCGTTGTACCGTGAGAGCGCGGGACAACTAGGCACACAGGTAAAAGTAGCTAGTTAGGTATGTCGCACACTTTGTTTCATTTTAGAATTAATTTTTAAATTATTCTCCTATATCAACAAGTCTGACAATTTTTAAGACTAGAGTCACGGTTTCTGTTGCTGATATTATATGTTCTTTTGTTATAGATGATGATTTAATAATGCTTATAAAAATCTTAAGTCGCCTATACCTACGACTCATCATGGGATTTGCTTTGTTAAGGAAAAAATGTAGGAGGGATTGAGTTTTCGATGCAGACAGACTAATGAAAAATTAATTATTTTAATTGGAAGCTAAGCGGTAAAACATAACTTTAGTTATAATACTTGCATAAATATTTCTTGCCTATACAAAATGTTTCAACAATCATCTTATTCAAAACACATCTAAAGACAGACAACATTCGAACAAGGCCTAAGTTAAACAATTTGTAATTGCTAACAATTCATTTGCGTCTCCAACACAAACGAACGTCGCTTTGATCTAGATTATTGATAATTTCTTGCTAAGTGCCAAAACGTCTAGCCGCTATAAATTTCAAGCGATCTACAATTGGAGAAAGATGAGGCAATTTAAATTGTCACATTGTACCTCGTCAAAAGATACATTGACCCAAATAGTTCCCAATTCTCGCACTCTTTTTCTATGTGTGATTCGTAGTGGCGACACATTCATTAAATAACTATTTGCGGTGTTATTGACCGGTCCATTTAAACCTTAAATGGTTGGAGACGTAGACAGCACGCAAATTATATTTGATTGTGTATACCTAACTGACGTTGGTCGGAATTAATGTTTTGTCACTACTTACTTACTCCTTTTCTTAATTACATTCATTTGATAGCCTTCTTGGTCCTATGACGTAAGAATGCGCCACCAGTTTGAGAATTCTCAGGCGGGGCAACGTATTTTGGTACCTATTTATTCATTAGGAAATTCTTAATAAAAGAAAGGAGCTTAAAAATGTTCCTGGTAAGCTACAACAGGCTTCTTCCGCTTTTTGTCAAACATAACAACTGGCAATACGAATATAGATGACAAAAAAGCTCTGTTTGCCCGTTCAGGGATAAAAGCGTGAGGGTAGTGAGTCTTAAATATTTTATGGTGTATTGTTTAACCTTTGCAAAAGTCCATAAACAACTTCATTAGCATATAAATTTTTATGCTTTGAAATATTATTGAATATCTCTGAAATTTTAATTTATGACGAGAATGTAAGAAAATCTTGAAAATTTGCGAGTCGCTTAATCTGCGGGTAAGCGTTGATGATGTTCCTAAACGGGTCGTTATCGGCATCTCCGATCTCTCTAAAGGGTTTATGAGACTCATCATTAATAATAATGGATCCACTAATTTTCATAACTTTGTATAATAAAGAGTTCAGTAGATAGCTTGCGCTTTCAGTGTTTCTTGAACGTGTGTTGTTATCGTTCTTATTTCATAGTTATGTTTACAATACATTAATTGTAATTTTTTTAATTGTATTTTTCGCAATTATAACATAAAAATATAATTCAAAAATAATGTGAAATTCCCATTAACTTTTTTTCCAGCCAAAAATATCAGCAATCACGCCGCATTAATTTCCGATACGGGAGGTATATTTCCGAGAGAGATAAGTATGATTTCCGTATTGGTCGAGATAAGTGGTAGGTATAATAAAGCGTGTTAATGACATGGTTATTGGCGCAGTACAGAGTGCACTCATCTGGACCAAGGGGTCATTGTGGCGAGGCGATGGGACGATGGGCCATTGTCATAGATGACATCAACGATTATTGAACTAAATATGCGATAAATACCCAACGCATATATTCATATAGGTATATACATAATTACGAATTATTCAATTCGTTTGTTTATTTCGATTTAATGCATATAAGTGAGTTGAATTGGAAAGTAGTCAGTAGGTATTTTTAATTACATGATGCGAAAGTTTATTTTTTTATTATTTAATGTTATTAAACGGATTTTGTATTATATTATTTTCAATTCTATATGTAGATAACAATTTGACATTATAGAAAAGTGAAGGTGTATTAAATCTTAGATTTATAAAATACTTTTTAACGAATTACATAACATCAGGTTATTTAATGCATCATGAACAGGTTAATAAAACAATTTTCACATACCTACTTAGATACTTACATACTTAGATATTTATGTTATATTTACTTTACTGCCTCGTGGTCTCGCGGTACAAGTATGTGCCGTGCGATCTAGAGGTCCTGGGTTCGATTCCCGGGTCGGGCAAAATTTTTCCATTAGGAAATTCTCGGTAACATTACGGAGCCTGGAAATGTGCCCGAAAAACGGCAATAGGCTCGCCCCCTATTACGTGGGACTGATACATACTTGGCGAAATGTGGGTGTATGTACCTATGTTAGATATTTTATAACAGAAACAATTTATGATTTTGATAACTTACTCAATCACTTTATAGAATAAATAATATAAAACCAAATTGTTAAGGTAGTAGCACAAAGCGCTCAATATTCTTCCCCAATTCACCTCTTTGGTAAATCGAATGGATATCGGTGTATTAGTACCTTTCATGTAGGCACGCACATGTAGAAAGGTCGGAAGGTGTCGGTGTAATAAGCACGCATTTACTTCCTCGAAAATATGTGCCCCGGGCTATATTACCGTCATCTAACCAAATATAATTTTGAGAAGGCGTTATTTAATCACATTGTGCCAGAATCTTTTTTGTAGGAAGGACTTATTATTTCGCTTGCCTCGGGGAAATTACCTTTGGCCCTTTTGGGATATTGTGGTTATCGAATGAGTTACGTGTATAATAGGTACCTATTCTAAAATTCTAGTCGTATTCAGGAACCTATAACCAACGGTATCAAGGGAGATGGATGGTAATTGGGAATTTGGACGTAGCAATTTCAAAAATTGGTATGTGTTAGCCTTTATAAACATTAATAGTTACTTTTTAGAAAATATCTCTTGGTATTATGGATATTACAGTAGAGACTCGTCCGTAATAGGGGTGTGCGAATATCTTTCGAATCGAATAGTATTATTCGTAATAACTATAATATATATAATAATAATAAAGTCCGTAATAAAATAACTACAGATGCTTTTCAGGTCATTTGTCTACGTACCAATTACCAAGGCGGGAACTTTTTGCGCCGGGTTAATAGATCGAAACTCGTTGGTGAGCTGAGAGCGTTGTTTCACGATGTCTATGGCTCGTTCTTCAAAATTCAAATCCTTGGCAAATAGCGCAGCGCGAACTCGCCACGAACAAGACGAAAACCGATAAGCATAGAGTATCGTGCGACCTTTAATCTTGAGTGTAAAAAAGGTAAATAAAAAATTGTATTATTCCATTTTTTGTGATTTTTGAAGTTTTGTAAAACATTAATAAAACAAAAATATTTATACATACCATACAATAAGATACAGCAGCGCATATTTACTATAAAACTCAATTCAAATATCCCTGCAGAATATTTGAGGTTAGAATATTTTATCAAGTTGTTTTCATTTTTATGCACATAATTCGATAATCCTTGTGCTTGATTAGAAAATATTTATGTACATTTAAGCTAAATATGATTAACAAATGTAATTTTGGAAATGTAAATTCTAAAAATGTTATTCATAGGTACTTACTGCCATTTTTGTAGGTACAATTTTGATAAATTACTGTTGATACTGGTTGAATTAGAGGGAAATCAAATTATTTGTATTTATATATTTTATACACCACTATTCAAATGACAAGTTGACAATTCAAATATAAATATTTGTCTGATAAAAATAACCTGAAGTTGATAACGAGTCTTCACTTTTGTAGATAGCTTCAGGGTATAAACGACCTCGTTCTAAACGTGTTGGTATTCATTGATGTATAAACTATGCAATATGTTAGAGGATAAATATCTATAGTACCTATTAAGTATTTGATACAATATAGACTTACCATAGTTGCGTATCAATAGGTACAACAACGTATGTATTGAGTCATGGTAATATTATATAAACTAAGTATTGTTATTTAAATATATCTATGTGCAATCCTTATATAACATACAGCAATACTTTTATCACAGTAAAAAAATATTTAAGACACCATCATATAAACTTTACAAAAAATAATGAAATCTTCGGATCTGATTTTTGTAACGTAGTATCTGAACGGCATTTCATAGTTAGAAGTTTGACAGTCAATAGCGGGAAATTTAAATGTTCAGGTCAATTAATAAGGCATTAAAGCTGTTATACATGGTATTTATTTACATATATAATGATAATATACGTATTTCATTATAATTACTATGATATTTATTAAATGGAATCGTTACAGACACATTGGAAGTATATTCTATATTGTACCGCATTACAACAGGTATATAAATATTAAGCATCAAAATACAAATGCGTAAAGAAAAAAAAGTAAACTCACAGTCGACAACTTACTTTTCTAATATATTAAAACTCTAATAAATAGTTTTATTTGCGCAAACAGTCAATAGATTTTTTGTTTGATTTATAATTTGTTGCATATTTAATTACGAAACTTAGCTTTGCGTCGTCGTCTTTATTGATTTTAGGGTAGTTAAAAGAATTTTTTTTTAATATACATATGTTGGTCATAAGTCATAACCGATGGATTTTATGGATTTTTTTTCCAATAATATTTATATTAAAATATTTTTGGACGTAAATTTGAATAGGAATGATAAAAATTATTCTCTCTCTTTTTATTTTATTGCATGAACTTTTTACACATAGGAATCTGAGTGTTTTTATGTGTAAAAATTATTGTCATATTAGTATGCATTTTATATATACTATACTAATGCTTGTAAATTGGAAATTGGGGCTTGAAATATACTCATAAAATAGGGTTTAGTGAGAATTTTACATCTTTAAAGTGGTGTTTACCTTTGCATTGACAATATATGCCAACTGCACCTAAATATCGCATCAGTAATTTTATTGTCTTGATCAGCTCTTATTCTAGCCGTTAAGCGGAAACACTCGCTGAAAAAACAATGACCTGAACTGCTAAATAAACTAACGCGAAGGCATTACAATGTATTCATAATATAATTTATATATTCTCAAGATCGACGAATGTATCATATTTATTTCAAAGGTTCAAGTTACATTTTTCAAAAAAAAATTGTCTGAAATATACAAAAAATAAATATTTTTTATTTTCTTTTTACGACTCTTTGGTGTAGTTAGTCTATCGACCTAGAAGGATTCCGCGAAGCACATTGCTTAATATGTTCAACTTTCCAATATGCAAAGCAAAAGTAAATTTATTTAATCGTTTATTCATCTACCACGAGACTTCATTCTATGCAAAACAATGTTGAAACTAAGCACGTATTCTTCTACATATGTTCAGCCCCATCTTAAAGGTGAGCCTGGTGGTCTCAGCAGCGTGGCCCTGGTCTCAGCAGTTAGAACGCCATTTCCATCATTGTCCGGCATGCCGTAAAAAGCGTGCAGATGACGTCTGTGAAACAGCTCGTGCCCTCTGTGGTTGAGACTTTGCAATCGACTCCATAGAGAAAATATTCTTTTTGTCACGCGTTTGTTTTCTACCGATTTAGTATCTGCAAAAATATGAATACGTGAAAATAAAATATGTAACAGTATTGGTGAAGTCTATGATATAAATAGGCATCGCATATAGAGGCAGTGATGGCCTCGAGGTTTAGGCGCGCGGTCGAGAATTTCGGCGGTCGCAGGTTCAAACCCCAGGCACACACATCTGACCTTTCGAAGTTATGTGTGTATTCACAATGAATTATCACTTGCTTTAACGGTGAAGGAACACATCGTGATAAAACCTGCACACCTAAAAGTTCTTAGGAATTTCTTAGGTGTGTAGTCCGCCAACCCGCACTAGGCCAGCGTGGTGGACTAAGGCCTAAACCCTCTCAGTTGTAGAGGAGGCCCGTGCCCAGCAGTGGGACGTATATGGGCTGATGATGTATGTATGATGATGTTATAAAAGGAAACATATTCAGACTGTTTAGTTTCATCATTGTCATTTGCGAAACCCAGGTACCCTAAAACGCTTAGAATGGCTTGATGAAAGGTGCTGGTAACAGGCAACGAGGTTTACTTTCATTCATTATAGATGATGTAATTAAATCTATACATTTTCAAGTAAAAATTAGAAAAAACATATCTGGATTGTGAACAATGGTCTAAGCATGTAATTAAACTTAAAACTTAAAGTTATGCAATTCATGTACTAATATTAATTTATATTCGACCTAAAACTAGTTTATTAAAAAAATTGTACATGAATAACATCGGTAAACAGAACGCTCTGGAATCAATCTGGCTTTCAGCCAAAATATCTATCTCCCTGAAAATCGCTACGATGTAGAAAATGCGCCCCATTTCTTGTGAAGTTCACCCATAGCTATAATATTTAATATTTCAAACTATGCAAAATGTTGATAATATTTCAATTCAGTTTAATATTTTTTATTAAGATAATATATCAATTTTAAAATAAGACCTAAAATATCATTTGATTTACCTTGCTTTTATAAAATCTTAATCTTAAAATCAAATGGTAATCACTAGGTACATATATATACTCACTCGCCAAACCGCTGTCGTCTAGTTTTTCAGAAGATTTTCTTTTAACTTTAATTACATCCAATACGGGCTTTATTTGATAAGCTGACTTTTCATCTCCTTCATTTTCTGGATGCAGTTCCTTTGGCAATTCTTCCATTGATGTTGGAAAATCATTTAGGTATTGGTTAGCTTCTGTATCCCCGATATCATTGTTCAAACAAGCAAGTCTTATTTTAAAAATTAATAAGGGATTTGTTGTAGCTACGAACGCGTCATAAATATTGTGTGCATCTGCGTCAGTGTCTACACGGAATTCGTTGGTAATGGCGTTTAAGTTACTATAGGAAATGTCATTTGGATTATCTTCTTCATTGTCAGGGTCACCAGGATCAAGCTTTCGTTTATCCACGTTGTACTGTTCGTAAAGGTAATTATGAAGTCGGTCTAGTTGCCGTGGATAGTTGTGCCATTGTTCTTGTCTAAACCCGTCGCCATTGTACTTGTCATTTTTGTTGATTATATTGAAGTTATCTTCGGCTTGGTTGTTCTCTGCGTCGATTTTATAAATAACTTTGTTTAACTCCGTTTGGTCGTTATCTGGAGCCTCATTTGGAATTTTGTACAATACATCATTCAATAAACTTCTACTATTTTGTCTATTGCTAAATATATTTTCTTTTTGTTGGCCCTTTAAGCTAAATGCTTGACGTTGCAAATTATTCGGAGAAAAAAATGGGAGCACATTGCTTGAAGAGACCGCTGCTGTCGCGAGAAGAAGCACAGGGATTAGCACTTGGCTCATCTGTAACAATCAAAAATAATTTTGTACAATCAAACATGTAAATTTAGTTATTTTTAATCGGCGATTCAAGAGATAAATAAATGAGTAAATTAATTGGAAATTTTGGGTTATCAAATCACGTCTATAGTACACTATTAATTGGAGAATACAGAAATACAAAAGTCAAACTTTTGATGCGAAATTAATTCATCCAAGTTATGAGCGTACAAATATTTGTAGTCGTGGAGGCCGCGGTGAAATGTATTACTATGAGCTACGATTTGCATATCCTTTAATGTTGTTCTCAAGAGACAGCGTCTTCAGCAGTAGGCTTTACAAAGCGGTAGGCAAACAATCTGGCTCTGATGAAATACCTATACATCTGGGTCAAGTGAAATCAATTAAGTTCGTTTATTACTCGTCTCGTAATTGGATGTGTACTATTTGTGTCATGAGATCTTTAGAAAACCGACGTAGTATGTCTAAATAATGACCGTCTTACTGAGCGAATATTACTTCCTTTAATAGATAGTCGAACAAAAAGGAACGCCATTGACTTCCTTATTCTTATTCAGAAAGCGGCTGATGCGGCATAAGAAGGCAATAAACGTTATTAATGATCCTCAAAGTGTTGGTAATTAAGGAGGAAAGATAGCTAAATACATTTTTCTTCAGTTCAGCGACGCTACTTGTAAACTTATTATCTTATGCGTATAATTTTTTTCTTTTATTTTTTCCTTTAGAATAATAAATGGCTATCTATTTTATTCTAGGTTCTGGGCTCTTTAGTCTTTGCAAGGCATATCAAGAAGCAATTGTGGTTTGTATTCAAGGTATGCATTTTTAACGTCTCAAATTATAAGGTCTTAAAGCTTGTTAGTAAATGAGACACCAGATAAATAGATGTTGCTTAAATTCAGTATCGGATTAATCACGTTGTATTAAAAAAGGTTAATTGTAACGGACAAGTCGACATACTCATTGGACCGTACTGAACGTGTCAATGCGGTCCCTCTTTTATTTACGTATTAAAATGGTGTCTTATAAAAACAAACATAATGTCATGCGTAAATACATTTATGTATTTCTCTATGTTACAGTTATCATTGTTTATATTCATATTATCGCAGTGTTGTTATATTCACATCATTATTTGTGTATTCACAAAGAATTACCACGTACTTTAACGGTGAAGGAAAACATTGTGATGAAACCTGCACACCTAAAAGTTCTTAGGAATTTCTTAGGTGTGTAGTCCGCCAACTCGCACTAGGCTAGCGTGGTGGACTGAGTTTAGCCTAAACCCTATCAGTTGTAGAGGAGGCCCATGCCCAGCAGTAGGACGTATATGGCCTGATGTTGATGATGATGATGATAATATGAATAATATATGGCGACTCTTTAAAGTCCTAATGGGTCATGTAACTTTATATACTCGTATATAGGTGATAAAAAATTGTTAAATTGATATTTGACACTGTTTAAAATAACACATTACATTATATTTAAAGTGTAAAATTGACATAATTAATATAAAATGACATTTGATGTTGCTTAAAGAGTTCCTTGCCGTTTCTTCATCACAGCGATAACACGTTCCGAAGTGGCGACAGCTTAAAACTAACAATTCAAGAGTAGGTACTTTTAAAATTCTACGGAGCAAACTTGTGTCCCTTAAATTTATTTAAAAATGCGGGTCTTGTAACACGTTATTATTTATGCTGAAATGCATAATGATTATTCATAAGAACATATCTAGCTTTGATTATTCTTATCTTTGTTCTTCTGTATTAAATTTCGCCTATTAGGATCTCAGAAAAATTAAATTAGTCGCGGACTTCACTGATTTGCAAATTGAAACTTCCATTGAGTTAATGAAGCTCAGACACAAATTATTCGATATTACAGTCGCCATAAAACAGAAAATTTCCATAAATCACTTCAGTATGTGCACGTATGTCGGCGACATCAATCCAGGGTATAAAAACCGCACTAACCACCAACGCTAGGGTTGGTTGTAAAAATCGAAGACGCGTCGAATCATATAAAATTTTATTGACCATTTTATGAAACAATTCTTTCAACGGGAGTGTGAAACTTAAGGAATCCGGAGCTTAAAGTACGTTGCCCTGTGGAAACTTGGCTTGTACCGACTGTTTTCACTTGGTAGGTAATGGTATTTCAATTACTTTGAGAGGTGTTCTTGGTAGGTATTTGGAATCGTGGCAATGGAGTAATCATTTAATCCCTTTTTTTAAATGTCCCATTATTATACCAATAATAATGATGGTAACTAATGGTACGTCGTGATGGCCTCGAGGTTTACACACGCGGTCGAGAATCTCGGCGGTCGCAGGTTTAAACTCCAGGCACACACCTCTGACTTTTCGAAGTTATGTGTGAAGTTAGTTATTCACAAAGAATTATTACGTACTTTAACGCTGAAGGAAAACATCGTGATGAAACCGGCACACCTAAAAGTTCTTAGGAAATTCTTAGGTGTGTAGTCCGCCAACCCGCACTAGGCCAGCTTGGTGGACTAAGGCCTAAACCCTCTCAGTTGTAGTGGAGGACCGTGCCCAGCAGTGCGACGTATATGGGCTGATGATGATGATGCTGAGATTTAGGCATACTTTCAAGATTTTAAATGCAGTATGTTGTCAGAATGCTATTTTATATGAAACAGTCAAAATAATAAAAAACTACTGTTTTTTACAACAATGGATTCGGGGGTAAATATTTGTTGATCACACAAACATTTATTTCGGGTTGTTTGTTTCGTATTGTACATAAAGATTTTCTTTTCGTAGCCGGAAGATTCTGTTTTCCTTCCATAGTGCGACTTTTGTAATAAACATCATTTTTTTGTACAATTATCTCATTGATGTGTCCTTAAATACCTAAGATATCAGTTCAAAAACGCGACCAATAATAAAAGACATTTCTTACATTTCATCACTCGTATAAAATACGGGCAAAATTGACTAGAAATAATTTTATACATAGTAAACTGAAAAGTACCATATTTGTCGGAAAACAAAGAAGCAATTGTGGTTTGTACTCAAGGTATGCATTTTTAACTTCTCAAATTATAGGACGTTACTACGTCAAATGGTATATTCCCCTTCAATTACTTACACATTCACTCCCTTCAATAGATTTAATTTAGGAACTACAAAGGGTGAATACGCCCTGCAGTAAAACCTGGTATTATATTGAAGAATACAATGTATGGTAAGTAGTTATTACTACATTGATTCATGACCTATGACACACAACACCAATTCAAAGTCTATTGAATGCTACCGATTTCACATCGTGAGTCACTTTCATTTCATGCAACTAATGTATCGTAATTATGAAGGCAATCTGATTCATTGGAATAATATAATAGCCAATCGATAACGCCTCGTGGTCTCGCGGTACAAGCTTGTCTTGGGGTCAATTCCTGGGTCGAGTAAAATGTTATTGAGTTTTTCCATTAGCAATACTTTATAGCAGCACGGAGTCTGAAAATGTGCCCGAGAAACGGCGACATGCCTTTTTCCCTATTACGTTGGACTGAAGAGCGCTATTGATGAAACGTGTTTCGGTATAAAATAAAAAGGGAAAAAATATATATTGAAAAATAATAAAGGAATAGTCCTTTTGGAAAAAAGGCGTGATTGCGTACGTATGTAGGTAATAGATAATATATGGATGTAATAATACACATGTAGGTGTTCAGTTATAGTTACAACAAATACAACATTAATTTTGATTTCATTATGTATCCACAAATTGGTTCTAATAAAAGGGCGCATCGACGCTTACAGAAATTGGTTTGTATCGGCAGCCGTTGCTTAGCAACCGATAACTAAATACAACACTGCAGATAAAATATATTTTACAAGCTCGTCTTCAATAACTAGATTCGCTAAAATTTCTCAGATTTACACATCTAGACGCGTGTACATAAGTTGACGAAAGACGAAAATATCGTCTTGTTATTGAATCCTCTTGTAACTAAATACGCCAGAGATGTGTGTCGCCCAAAAATATGACAAAGTGGTTTATACAATCACTTTTGTGGGCCACGAGAGTTCAACTGCTTGAGTTATTGCTTTATTCGCTTTATTAATTTGTGGGACGAGTCGCTTAATCCACAGTGAATGATGCGGCAAGAATAAGTATAGTGCGTAAAATTTCAATCATTGTGGGTTAGTTTTGTCGGTAGGATACTTTTATCCAAACAAATACAAGCGATCGAAGTATAAAAGCACCTTAGTACCCCACGCAAGTATCTCCTGTTTCGGGATAGCAAGGGGAGGTTAATCCGATGAACCATATGCGTGCATTTTGTCTTGAAATCTTTCAAACTTAATAATTACCCAAATGATTTGTAAGTAGTATATCGTTAGTCTACAATTCGTAACAGTTCCCATATATAAATTTAGGTTTTTCATTAAATACCTATTATTGTGGTAAAGAAAGCAAATTACGACTAAAAGAAACATCAACAATCATAATAAACGACGTGAAATTATTTAAAGAAACTTTTAAAATGGCGGTTTGCCCAAGAGAAAATTTCTCACAACACGTATCTTTTTAGTTGTGTAGTGGATGCTAGCAATTTTAATCAAAGTGTTTTCGACAAAAGAAACTCAGGTTCTCAGGAACCTAAGACTTTTGCTGGCCAAAAATTGCTTATTAGGTTAATCGTCTTCAGGTTTATATCCATCTCCGTCTCAAAGTCATCAAAATCTTTTAGCTTAGGCATGGGTAAAAAATTAACAAAATTTCGCATTAATCCCGATATTTATTGACGCGAATGGGATTCATTTAATCATATCGATTTATTCAATTGTTGTTTGACGTCAGTTGTGCTTTGCACTCGTGTTTGCTCAATGTAATTAAATGTTAACATTGACTAAATGAATCAGCGTCTATGCAAAATACTAAATATCAGGAGGTTTCATCGAACTTTGGCAGACTGATATTGACAGATCTAATGTTTTTAAATTGCGAAATAATATGACTATTTTCCGTTGGTTTGCATGTTAATATTGATAAAAATGAATATAATCTTGTAGAACTTTTAAAGAAACAAAACATTTTTTACTTGATAAAGCTGGGTAGAATACTATGAAAAAAATCGAGGCGAATAGATAGGAGAAAAATATTAAAATTAAAAAATCTCTTTTTTGTCTTTTTCATCGCCCACATCTTGCAATTACTAAATTGATTTTCGCAGTGTGAGTTCGGCTCGAAGCAGAGTATTAGTTATTATAAATTTAATTTATTAATTTTCTTCTTCTGCTTCCCTTAGTTTGATCCCGTTTTATTTGATTCGTGCGTTCTAAAGGTCCTTAGATCGATTTCAAGGTTGAAATTTATTATCGAGGTTTCCCATTAGTCGTTGTTAGTATTCATGTCTGGTATACTTCTTTAGACATACAGAAGGCTATTTTTTTTTAACCAAAAATAATAAATAGTTTAAGCACATTATAACAACGTTTAGTACTACGCGTGGTAATATTAATGAAACTGAAACTAATTTTCTTACAGTGGTATGCATGGGCAGCCAAAAATGAGTGTTCACATATGGTTCAATGATTCTTGAAAGTGGCTATTAAGATGGAAAATCAAGATAATGTCATGAGGCGAGGAAGGTTCATAATTTACCATTGAATTTTTTCATACGGCATTTAGCCTGCAGCCGATAGAGACTAGGTATTGGTACGATAATAAAACTATGCAAGGGTATCAAAACTTCTCGTAACCGATAGTAGGTACATATTGTGTATTGTGGTGGCGGTATGAAATAACGCATTCTCGTGCCAAAATTCCCATAACGTTACTGTATAAATACGAGTATACTGAATTGTTTATTAACGTTATAAAAGTCTTTAATAACTACGCAGTGTTTTGTATTTGTGTTTTTGTGACTGAGATGGAAAATAACGAGAACCAAAACATCAATGAGTATTGAGAAATTATTTAATGGTTTTTATGCATGTTTGACAATATTGTTGTCGCCTTAGCTAGTTAAGGGTAGATAAATAATAATTGATAACATGTTTGTCGGTAGTTTGAGATGTTATTGTCACGTTATAGTGGGGCGGTCTCTATATAAGCACGTTCAGTGCTAGTAGGAGTCGATTGCTGTATCAAGTCTCCGGTTGAACAGACTAGATTATGTATCATAGTGTTATTATATTGTGTGACGTGTAATAGTTATGTGTTATATTGTGTAACTATATGAATAAAGATGTTGAGATAACATCAGAAGTTCCGAAAACCACGCCCGTACCGGGAAACTACAAAAGAAAACAGGAGTATCAGGTTACGAGAGCTGCGTCTCCTGCAGTAAGTAGAAATGTTATTTTTAGCATCAGTGCCACTACAATTTGATTTGATTTGAGATTTGATTGGTAGAAAATATTGAAATGTGAACAATTTTTTTCTAAACTAAAGCAAATACTACGAAAACGTGGTATGACATACTTAAAAAAATATATGTACCTACCCATTAAAGATTAACTTGTGATATTTGAACAGATTTGGTCATTTAGAACTTGCATGTAGGTCTTAATTTACATTAAAGATATAAAATCAGATTCATTGTAAGAAAGAAAAAAAAAAACGGTTTCTGACATACATGAGAGAAATACACGTAATAAAAATAAGTTAGTTACTTATAAGACCAGACTCCAAAAGATCAGCAAATCTTTTAAGTTACTGTATATATACACTTTTACAATAAAAAGATTAAGGAAATAGTATAGACAGTTATATAACAAAGCATACTATAAAATATCGGAATATATGGAGGATAACGAAACCTGGATATAATTAGTAATTATTGTAATCTCAAGTCTGACTGGGTCTCCTTCAATGGATATAGCTGTATATAATTCAATCCGTGCTTGCTGAAATGTCTGTGGTTACGACGGCATCGTGTGCCGGGTCGGTCGCATTTTATTCTCATATTCAATACAACAGTGAGATTGTATTAATGAGCTGCTCAAATACGGAAAATTTAATCTTTGTATCAATATCCAATCTTTTCGAGTGGAAAAGAGCAATTTTTTTGTATTTTTTGTCCGTTCTTCTCTTGTGATGACTACCTTCCGAACAGGATGGTATACTAAATGTTGAAATGACTAAATCTAAGTGATGTACGAGTATTTGACATTTTAGATTCAATAAATATTATTCAATTTCATGTTTCATTTTATTTAATTAATGTGGACAGTAAGTCATAGTCAATTTAATTTAAATCAACCTGTTTTATTGAACGGATCATGAAATAGACACTACATATTATGTAACTTCATATTTTTGTTGAATTATTTGGTAGTTTAATGTTAAATTAAAGAAATTGTAGTGAAGATAAAGGAATAATGTACAAACGTATAGGGCGGTGTTACTAGATCAATCCATATTTAATGTATATTGCATACTTAGTAAATCAAGATACCGCTGAAGTAGTGACGGAAAAGTTATCTGAAACGTCGTGTGTAGCACGAAATTGTATAGGTACTCATTTGTTATAGACCATACCGCTTGTCCGAATCGAAAAAGCTGGTTATTCGTGAAATTATTTATGAAAAGAGACTTCTTTGGGCGCGTGATAGTAAACAAAAAAAACTAATATTATAAACACGAAAGTAACTCTGTTTATCTGTCTGACTGTCTCGCTTTTCTGCGAAAACTACTGAACCGATTTAAATGAAATTTGGTACATAGATAGTTTAGATCTTGAGAAAGGACATAGGCTACTTTTTATCCCGGAAAAGGGGTTGAAAGAAGGGATGAAAGCTGTATAGAAGTATTGTCATTTTTAAAAGCTAGAAGCTTGAAACTTATATTTTAGGCTGTTGATTCGATATAAATAAACATGACATTAAAAGTTTGTGAAAAATGTACCTTAAGGGGGTAAAATAAAAATAAGGGGTGAAAGTTTGTGTGGAAATTCGTCATTTTTGAAGCTAGAATGATGAAACGACGTGTAGACGACTGTAACTATGTATATGTAACAAAGTCAAAGTCAAAATTATCTTTATTCAAATAGACTTTTACAAACTCTTTTGAATCGTCAATTTTACACATCTTAATTTTGAAATGGGACTCTGTGGAGTAAAATAGACTACAACTTGTTTTCTTTCTGAACCCAACCCTGTAGTCTACGCGGACGGAGTCGCGGGCAAAAGCTAGTATTTAATATTTATTTAATGATGTATAAAGAAAATACTTTCCTTTAAGCTACATTTTTATAGAATTTATTCGTTGAAGCAATACCTAATAATTCATGTAGATTTAGTAATCTATACTTATTTTGATTTGTACTGTCTGGTAATTTAAAAAGTAATGATCTTTCGATTTGTGACGTTTGATGTAAAATTATTAAGAAGGATTGAGAAATAAACTTTTAAAAGTCCTTAAAAGTACTTTCATTTTTAAAAGTCCTTAATTAGTAAAAAAATAGTCCTATAGATAAAAAAAGAGCCTCACGAGCGTACATAAGTAAACTCGCCTATTAAAAAAAATAAAAAAAATGAATGTTAATAAAGAGTAGTTCGCCATGCACAAGATCTTTTTCTTGTTGGTAAATGATTAAATGTGTTAAATTAATTAACAGTATCCTATATCGGAAGGTTTGATAGATATAATTGACGGCCTGTAATTGTTGTATATTACTCGAGTTTGGTTATATTAAATTAAAGCTGAGGAAACTGTAAAGGCAAAACGGCGTTTACTACCCTTGATGGCCACTATGAGTTTAAAAAGACACAATTCGGTCTTAGCAATGGGCTTGCTGATTTACAAAGACTTATGAACACTGCGCTTGGGAAATCGTGAGATTTGATAGAATTATTTGCTACATTGATTTTTTTTGATGGCTACTTTTTTTAGAGTAAAATTTCTGTAAAGGGCATTCGACCTGCCAAAAAGAAAATGCTGTAATTTCTAGGTCTCGTATTTTTGAAAATTTATAAAGAACCTAAGTTTTAGAAATGTTTTATGGTAATGGGGTACAGAACAGTCTACTGCTAACTAAATTAAAATAGAGTTGCAACATAAGTATGTAAACAGACGCCAATCGTGACGATGTTGGTTGCATTTTAAACCATGCTACAAATAAAGGTGAAAAACCAATTTATTTTTATAGTGGATAAATCACAAGCGAATGATGTTAAATATACCAGGAAGAATGTTAAAACAAGAATTCACTTTTGAGATAATGTATTAACAGGAGACACACATGGCAACATAGATACATTAAGTAGAATTTTTATTTGCAATAATTACCTTGCTTTTAAATGTATTGTTTGTAAAATGTGTAAAAGACTGGTTATATCAGGTATATTGGCAGGAAAGGCCGAGCGTAATTGTTTATTTTGTTTTAATCGATCTTTAGGAAATCAGTGTAAAGCAAAACTTGAGTATGGTGTAGTCCAAAAAAAAAAATGTTTTTGAGAAGTAATTACAGCAAATCATGGTTAATTTACTTTTCATATACACGATAGAAAGAGATCACTATTTCGGATCCCAAAAAATTAAGAAAATTTTGACTAAGTATATTAAAATAATTGTCTTTAATTGAAGTATCGAGCCACGACTGATACGAACTAATGGGACATGAGAGAAGGAAATACTGACCATATGACTTTGATGACTACGAATGATTTTGATTGAACCGTATGACTTATGAACCATATACCTAAAACGTGATAATATAAATTTAGTAACGTGAGTTTTATGATGGCGTACAAATGGTCCAGGATGTTGTCAGGTATTTGTAAATCTTGTGAAATCCATGACAAATACTCGATGTTGTCTAGTGCTTTTGCTTCGATTGTGTTTTCATACCCAAATTATGCTATGACAGTATCTATCCTTGTAAAATAGATCTGTTAAAGTTGGATTTATGGTGATATGCAACTAGGGTTGACCAGTGGCAGCGCCTAGGGGAAATCGCAAGTTGAACATTTGTACAGTATCTATCCGTGTAAAATAGATATGTTCAATTGCGGTGATATGCAACTAGGGCTGGCCAATGGCATCGCCTAGGGAAAATCATAAGTCCAATCGTTGAACATAACTGACCGTTGATGGAACAGTTAAATTACTTGACATGATTGAGTAGTTTCCGATCTGCTGACCGTTGATGGAACAGTAGAGTTGGAAATACTCAAATATTGGTCGCTATATATTTTGGATTAAAAACACTTATTATTCTGTTCTCAGCAACCGCACCAGACTAAAACGCTATCCGGGGACGGATGCGTGCGCAGGACGGCCGGATGTTGTCGCCTTAGCTAGTTAAGGGTAGATAAATAATAATTGATAACATGTTTGTCGGTAGTTTGAGATGTTATTGTCACGTTATAGTGGGGCGGTCTCTATATAAGCACGTTCAGTGCTAGTAGGAGTCGATTGCTGTATCAAGTCTCCGGTTGAACAGACTAGATTATGTATCATAGTGTTATTATATTGTGTGACGTGTAATAGTTATGTGTTATATTGTGTAACTATATGAATAAAGATGTTGAGATAACAATATTTCCGCTTTCATTACTGTTTAGTTAATTACATGGCTAAAATATTTGCCTAATCCGTTGTATGTTTAAATTTCTACATATAATGTAATGTGTGAGTTAAGAAACAATTAAAATTAAGAAAATGAGAAAAACAAATGCACACAGTAGGGGAGACCGAGGGGATTTGAAACAAAGGTGATTTGAAACAGTACCGAATTCTAGCAACTTAAAACCATTAGCGAGTTAGTAATATTGCTTTTGAGTCACTTCCCTCCGCATGCTGATGTGAAATTCGCGTCGGTGGCGTAAGTCGCGCGGATGTGGAGTTCTGGGTGTCATGTGATAAAAATCGCGAAAAGTAGTTTTTAACGTTTTTTTACGATGCTCATATTTTGATAAAGGTTTCGTATTTTGGTTTAAGTTATGTATGTTCCGAAGGCTCATTAATCATAGATATATTATATATTTTTGGTACACTTCATTTCTGTATATTTTCTTCTTGATTGTGGATTAAATTGGGAGGATTTTTCATGTTAGTCATTCGCAAGTGTAAAGAATGAATCGATTGAGAGTGTATCGATTGGTACTAATATTATTATTATTTAGGTGAATCGCTAAAATTTCTTCATGATACTTTAGCATATATACACACATAACCTACGCCTGTATTCCCTGAAGGGGTAGGCAGAGGTGCATTTCTGCAACCACATTTCGCCGGGTATGTGTCAATCGCATGTAATAAGTGAGCCCTTTGCCGTTTTTCGGGCACAATTCCAGGTTCCGTGTTGATACTGAGAATTTCCTAATGAAAAACCCAATAACACTTTACACGACCCGGGAATCGAACCCGAGTCCTCCAGATCACATACACATACTTTCTCACAGGCACATACTTGTGGCGCGAGACCACGAGGCAATCAAGAAAACAGTCACAATATTTATGACAGTGAAAAATCATGGTCAATAAATGCATATATAACAAAGAGAACATGTGTGCTAAATATATTATTTCTAAGGAATTGATCGACATAAAAAAATATTCCAACAAAAAATGTCATCACAAGGTACAAGTAATCCTCCAAAAAACTTTGGAATGAAAAAGTTGATTACTTCGAAAGTGCTGTCGTTCGTAAATAATGAAATGAATGATTCAGCGTTTACCTAATGCAAACCATTCCAATCTTAGGACAGTATAAAATGATATGACGACGTCCATAATATATTCAATTTACCTTTGAAAAATAGCAAGTGCAGTTGAAAATATGCGAAATAATCGAGAGAAAAATCAATTATTTTAGGTTATTGTTGTGATATTACATTCTCGTTATAAATAAAACCACATTAGTTCTACAGCACAAGTGGGTGTTGTACGATGTAGAGGTCTCAGGTTCGGTTGCCGGTTTCAGCAATTTTATTGTTTTTTTTTTTATTAAGAAATTTACTGGTGCATATTGCGTAGTTGTATAGCGCAATCGGAGAAGTGTCATAACTCTCACGACACAGACGAGGAAGCTATTGCCGTTTCTAAAGCGCATTTCCAGATTCAATCGGGAATCGACCACAAGAGCTCTCGATCATATACCACATACCTGGCGGTACTTCCATAGAAGCCCAAAAGCGTTACACGTTAATTGTGTAATTCATTAAATGTCTAGTTTATAATTGTTTTTTGTGGGTCATTTATATGTCAATTAGCTTTTGTTAAATAAAGATTTAAAGCTTAAATATTATTATTCGAATTTTTGTAAGACAAACTGGGCTTTTGGGCTTCTATGGAAGTACCGCCACTGCACATAGGTGCTTATGCTGTGGGACTAACGAGCTAGTCGTATTTACATATACTCATAGGGTACATTATAATACTGTATCCTTGTCAATTTGTACCAGAAAAAGCAAAATACACATCTAAAATAGGTTTTTTAAAGCCTTCCTTATAAGGTATTTATTATCCTGCGACTTCTTTATCCCGTAAATACGTGTTGATAAAAATATTTATAAGTATAAAAATGATTTATTGCAAGAAGCAGATACGAGGTGACCTCGGTTCCTTCGCTTCGATAATCAACAACGTTACTCTATCAAGCAGTAAATCTGAGCATTATTGTTTATTCAACTAGAAAATATTTTCCATCAGAATAATTTACCTGCTCGCTTTCACGCATACAAACCGTCTGCAATATACGATATTGCTATTTCAGTTTGTATGGTCTAAGTTCATATGAATTTAGTATGAGACTACATTTGATATTTAATGAAATCGATAGCAGATATCCTCATTAATATAAATAAAGTATTTTTATAGCGATCTAAAAGAATATCGACCTTTGAAAAATATTTTGGAATGTGAGGGTTAATTAGAATATTTTCACACACACACACACAAACTCACGCCAGTATTCCCCGAAGAGGTAGGCAGAGGTGCATTTCTTCACCCACATTTCGCCAGGTATGTTTCAGTCCCACGTAATAAGGGGCCGTTTTCCAGGCACATTTCCAGACTCCGTGCTGCTATTGAGAGTTTCCTAATGGAAAAACCAAATAACACTTTGCCCGACCCGGGAATCGAACCCCGGACCTCTAGATCGCACGGCACATACTTGTACCGCGAGACCACGAGACAGAAATCTAGAAAATTATATTATACAGATATCTAGAAAATTCTTACGAAATTAAACTTGTTGAGTAGGTATATCATTTTTATACTTGCAAACCAACACAAGTTTCATAAAAGTCCTCAACGGGAGAGATTTTTGCTTTGTATTCACTGAGATTTTCAATCCCTTAAGTATGCGGGCACGCGATTGTCTTTTAGCAAACTCCGTCGCAAAAACATCGCTTTTGTTTTAAACCCCTTTTGATAGCTCTCGTGCCGATAATCTACATAACCGAGCAGACTATTACTGGAATTGCAACCATGGGTTTTGTGTCAATGATATTGCGAGTATTTTTTTCACGAGTACGTTCAAAAGTAAACCAATATTATGAAGCGAAAATGTCGAATTCATCATCAGCCCAAATACGTCCCACACGCACGCACGGGCCTCCTCTACAACTGAGAGGGTTTAGGCCTTAGTCCACCACGCTGGCCTAGTGCGGGTTGGTGAATTACACATTTAAGAAATTCCTAAGAACTTTTAGGTGTGCAGGTTTTATCACGATGTTTTCCTTCACCGTTAAAGCAAGTGATAATTCATTGTGAATATACACATAACTCCGAAAAGTCAGAGGTGTGTGCCTGGGGTTTGAACCTGCGACTGCCGAAATTCTCGACCGCGCGCCTAAACCTCGAGGCCATCACTGCTTGTCAAATGTCGAATACTAAGTAGGTGTAAATCTCCCGATTTTATGCCGTCGCCAGTTTGGCGTATTTTAGTTTAGAACAAGATGAAATGTCGGAAAAGAATATGGATATAAGATGTAAAACATGGCGCACCTTCAGTTATTTTTATATTTTGTCGTTTATTATGTAAATAAATAAATACATCCAACAGTCACATACATAGTTCTGACCCCACACTAGAATACAAGTCCTGTGTGTGGGTATCAGAAACTACGAGAGATTTTTCGATCTCACAAATACCCAGACCCGAAACAAATATTTGTGGATCACACAAACATGTGTCTCGGTGCCGGGATCGAATTCGCGGCCTCTGGTTTCGGAAGCTGGTATGTAGCCAACTGCGCCACGGGGCTGTCACGGGGATTATGTGATCATAATCAGCCTGAAATGGAGATATTCTACGTTCTAGTTTTTAATCATTATTTAAATTACGGACCTAATAATTTCTCCAAACAGAAGCACCTCATAAGAGATGACCATTCGATGAACAAAGAGCATTCAGATTTAACTAACGTCCTGATCACGTTTAAACCTATTAAACAAACAATAAGTAAGCTCAATAATAAGTAATAAGTATTTTAATAAATAGAGGATTTTTCTAAGAGAGCCTGTTAGTGTTTTATATTTGATTTCTCCAGTTATATTTCAAATGTCAACAACACAACCCTTGGAACCATGAAATATTGTTCAAACGTACTTTACTGAACAATACTTAACTGTTCGCTCAATTCCCAACAACATCGAAATAGGGAACATTAACCGCAAAAATTTACGACATTCCCACTGTTCGCAAGCTTTTAAGTACATATAGCTTTTATTCCGTATTGAGCGGTGCATTTACTGTGGGAAACTCAAGATATGGATTCTACTCCGCCGGCTGTGGGAGACGAAACTGGGTCTTGTGGTTAACAACTCCTTTGTGACTTTTGCTTTGTGTAGGTACTATTGGAAATAATACTTTGAATCAAGTTGTTTTATTAAGCAATGCTGTATGGACTAAACTATGCTGTATGCTGTATTTTATTTAATAAATAATTCTATTTTTAAAATACTGCTTGATTTTTTTTCAAGGAGACTGGGATCGAAGAGTTTCTAATTACTGTTTTTTTATTTACGAAGCTATTGATTCTAATTTTATATTGTTTGGTATATTTAACTACTACACCTAACAGTAAGTACAGTGTCGTCGAAATAGAGTACCAATAAATGCGACATAGAAATCTCAGGACACTCGGTATGATCAGTAATTCTCTATAATTCATCATATAAAAAAAAATTAAATCCAATAATATTAAAAATATATGACGTTTGACTATTCTATAACGGTAGAAAAAAGTACTGTGTTGTCAGTAGTGTATAACAAATATACGCTAATATAATGAAATATAACAATAGTTGAATAATCTGTTTCTCAAAATCTACATTAAAAATATTTGAAAAGTGGCTAGCTTGTTTTGTTTCGAATTGCTATAATAAGTCCAAGTGCATTCTCGGAGTGTCACGTGAGTAATAAATTGCGATTTCGTTTTATAAACGTCTAATTGAAGAGTGTCTGAGGTTAATAATTTATAGTTTCATTCACATTGCGGCTTGATATTCGAAATGGTTTTTTATGGTAGAAAAAAATATATAAAGATTTTTCGAGTATGTTTTCGACGTTGTTTATGATTAAGTTGTGATAAAAATTCGATTTTTCATGTGTGAAATATGAAAGCTGGTTTTTATGAGTAAACTGTCGATAAATATGTTGAAAATCCACATACTACCTAGAGACTTACAATCTAACGTCGCTAGAAATAACTAGTTTTAAAATACTGTCAGTATTCAGCACGACAATATGGAATTATTTCGGGGAATGGAATGTCTATTTCTCGGGGCACACTATCCTTGGTAATTGGTTGATAATAATTATAATATATGTAGAAACTTAATGCTGAGTATCGCTCTATTTGTATTTAACAGGAGTTAGAAGTTCTTAATAAATTATTTATAAGTTTTATTAAGTTCGACACATAGCGATTTATGAATCAAAGATTTGTTAGGTGAATAAGGAAAAATATGAGATGGTTGTAAGGAAAAGTAAGGATGAATGAAAAATGATTCAAATAAATAATCTTCTGAAAGTCTAGTCATAGTATCTTTAACTGACGCAAATTTAAGTAGATTGACGGGAAAGTCCCTTGTCTGTGCCAACCTCCATGGGTGTCTGCCGTGAGTGTATGTATTTAAATTGTTTTGAAGAAAAATATTCTTGTATTTACTCGCATAATATTATTTCTCTGAAATTGTCTGCGCTAATATTCTTATTTCCGATGATTGACAAGAAAGCTCCGATATTTGGCACATCAAGATTACAATGGCATTAAGCTAGCGTTATGAGTTTCGTTCGATCTGTTCCATCGGGGAGTACCAGAGACTTGTCAAATGGCAGTATTTCATCAATCATCTTTATTGGCATTGGTTTTATCTTAAGGATTATTTCTTTTCAGAAAGTACCTATTAAGTGTGGTCTCCTACTAATAACCCGTTTAACAACGATAGTTTTGTGAATTAAATGCTATCGCTTTAGGAAAAATATAACTCAAGTAATAGAAGCAAATAGCGATAAGACCGCCCTTTGTGGCACAATAGTTTATAAGGTAGCTTTAATTTAATTTTTATTTATGTATGTAGTGCACAATAAAGCATATTAAATAAATAAATAAAAATAGAAGAGATTTTCGTACATTTTACTGAAATACTTATTGTCAATTGTATGTGAAGTCTATAGAAAATTTGTATCTAAACAATACTTACTTATAAGTATGTAATGAGGTCAAGTTCGTTACAGAATATAATGAAGGTAAAATAGTAAGCCTGCTAAAGATAGGATGAAATAATAAACGAAGTGAGGTTTTTATATCAGGGCTTTGTTTTATTTCTCTTGTTTTACTGGAAAAAATATTTTAATAGTAAAATGTATTGGGAAATTAAAAATAATTTTGATTTAAGTTGATTGTATAATATCACTTCTCAAAACGAAACCTCCAAAAATAACGTCACTGCTATTCTTAAAAATACTGGGCTATCAGCCTTGTCAGTTGTGAAGTTTTCGTAAGGAAAACCCAAAATATGAATAATCATCATGAAACCAACAATTGTGACGTCACACATTTCAAAAACCTTTCAAAGCCCCTCCTCCTCCGACATATATTATATCTATTCAAACAATTGTTGAGAATATAAAAGCCCGTAAAGCTAATATAAATATAAATTGCAAGTTATATGTTTACACCTGGCTGTATACGTGTCAAGTGAAGGGTTTAACCGGAATCCTTTTAGGGGACGTAACTCAATAGTGTTTAAAATCCACTTAAATGAACATTATTCAATCAGGACCGTTGAATGAGGCGCGGCCCTTGCGAAATGTAGCGTCATTATCAACGAGCCATTTCGTTGGACCGAAATGTCATGGGTCAACGTTGGTTATGGAAGGGACATGTATATGTAGAGATGAGATGGATCTAAGCAACTTCGTGATATGTCATAAATAGATTCGGAAATAATCATTTTTTTGTGAATCTAAACGCGATAATCGCGGAAAGGTAAAATTAAATTCGATTGGATATTTCGAGCTTCAAAAGCTGACGTAGTATGTACGTAACATGGAATGGCTGTCAGCAGTTTTGCTGTCTTCATTTTATGATAATTTAAGGTAGCTATGATTATATTCTTTTATATGTAGGTATAAGCTATTGCCGTTTTAGGCCTACCAACAAAAGGAGTCATTTTTAATCCTATCTATACAAATAAATAAAATTGGAGTGTCTGTTTGTAATATTGAAATAACCGCTTTTTAATAAATGCATATGGATGTATACACCATACATATACCAAAATAACGTTTTTTACAATTTTTGTCTGTCTGTCTGTTTGTTCCGGCTTATCTCTGAAACGGGTGGACCAATTTTACGGGACTTTCACTGACAGATAGCTGATGTAATAAGGAGTAACTTAGGCTACTTTTAGTTTATAAATTTTCTTTTTAAAAAAATTTTTTCCACGCGGACGAAGTCGCGGGCACAGCTAGTTGATAATAAAAAAGAATGTAGACTGGAGGAAAAATAAATTCCGTTTTGTACTTTATTTACTCTAAACCCTTAGTGGAACCATAACAAACAGATCTTTCTAAATAAAATGTCTATTTTCAGTAACCACCGGCTGGTAAATACTAGTTTATTTTATTTGGAACATAATTAATATTTTTTTGGAATTAAATTAAGGGTCGAATTTTATACAAAGTTTTTATTTATTTATTTATTTATAGATTTATATATATACTCAGCCTATCGCCGTCCACTGTTGAACGTAGGCCTCCCCAAGAAAGCGCCAACCATCCCGGTCTTGAGAAAGGTGGCGGGTAACGGATGGATGAGGGCTGCTCAAGATTTATATACTTGACAGTATAAAAGCGGACTTAATGCCATAGGCATTCTCTGACAGTCTACCTATTTTCAGAATAATAATAATATCTCCAGGGATTTTTATCATGGTCCCGTTATAAGCTAAAGCAAGGACTATAAAAAATGTAACGATTCATTCAAACATTATTTTATATTGGCACAGAACTTTTTCAGGAAAAACCTCACTTCGTCTTTCATGTGTCATTGTCACCGATGGAGCTAGGCCTTCCCAAGAGGTTTACTGAAAAATGTTAGAAGCGACCTACATTTAGCGACGTTACCTACTTATATAAGGTGCACGACCACTATGTGGGTGAAAGTCCAATGCAGAGCTATTTATTTTTTTACTAGAAGCTGCTTTTTTAAGAAATTTTTGTCATTATCTTTTTCTGAAATCTGATATATGTATGTATATACAAAACCTGTATTCTGTTCCAAGTCTGGTTCTATCCACAAGTGAAAAAAGATAAAAAAAACAGTAATACGTCGCTATATGCACTACAATTTATTTATTTTCTAATGTATTATTGGACAAAGAAGTGAGCAGAGTCGCTTCGGCTTCAGATAATTGTAAGTTTGTAACCTACTAAGTGTAGCGACGTAGTCGTCATTTTTCAAACGGCCTAAATTAATTTATGAACGTACCAAACAAAAATTAATTATTTCTTAATAAAATCATAATCAGAATATACGCCTTATTGCGGACAGTTATTATAAAACCAATTTATTGCTAAATGCCTACGCAATCAAATGATTTATATCGGACTAAGGCAAGACAGCTATTCCGGCCATTTGTTATTGTGGTCTTAACGAGAATTGTGGTAAAGCACCTGCACACGTGCTTAATGCAGTTAACCAGTCCATTAATTTGTCAACTCTGTTCAAACCAAGTTAAAGGATGATGTGACGAGAAATGGATATTAAATATAAACTCGATTTCATTGTCATCACACAAATGCTTATATATTTAAATTGGGGTGTTTCTGCATACAAGTGACACTGTTAGGCAGGTTCTCAAACTGCTGAGAATGTTTATACAATGTCTATTTATATAGTACTTTCGAAATCTTGATAAGCTTTTCACATGCGGTTGACAATATGTTCAATATACTACCTACTATAACACTTAAACACTACACATGCCTATTATAATTTTATATTTTCTCTTCATTGAACCCACTTTCATGTTTTAATTTAAATAGATGTGCCTAAAAGTATGAATATTAATTTGGTCTCCACTTGCTTCGAAATTACGGGTAAATCTTTACTAATAAGTACATATTATGTTAGAATTTTTTATACTTCTCGCAGTCCGATTTTTTATACATATACCACGTCCACTTAAAAAATTCGAATTAATTTATTCATCAAAATTCATCATTCAAAATATTATAATAGAAAGATTGAAATGATTGTTTTCATAATTCTCTTGCAGACGGTCCGTTGTTCATTTTTTCAATTTTCCTATTCCAAGCATAAATTAATTAACTATCTGATTGCACACAATATATTGCATCAGCCCATCGATTTAGAAATCTCTCAATACTTATAAATGAAGTGTAAAGGTAAAAATGTATTCCCTTCATGCTTAATCATGTACTTGTATGTCCTTTGTTAAATACAGTTAAAGTTTTATAACAAAATGATAAAAGCCACACTTATTATTCATGAAAGTATACCTATATAATTTGATTTAGCCTGAAATTGTAATGAAGATAGTACCAATTCAATTTCGTTTTACTGCGCTCGGGCCGCCGAATTCAAAATTGCATGACGCAGGCGTAATAAGGAATATAATTAATTAGAAGACGAATTTTCACAGGGCAAATTGAATTATTATAGGACATTTTATGGAGAGCTGAGTGATGACGATAAGGCACGATGGAGATTGTTATCAGTTTGTTTGATGGAATTTGAATTAATTGTTATTGACATTGTACCGGCGAAGTACGGAGTTATAAATCAAACTCTGTCATTTTGTCTTATTACATTGATATAGGGGTAAAATTTTACTTTGCTCGTGACTAGCAAATAAACTCACCTGATGATGGATTATAATCAGCTCAAAAATCCTATAATATTTGATGAATTGCAGGAGAACTCGGAGGAATAGGAGTAACTTTAACTAACACTATTATTTTAGTTAGAGATGCTTTTTTTGTTTGACTTGATGATGCGGGAGGGGTAAGTGAGACTCCTCGCGATGAGGTCCTTACTTGTTTAAATGTACGTAAACTAAAATGGCTAGTAAATTGGTAGGCACTAGGAACTACACCCCGTGCCTCAGATTATCCGTTTCCTTAAAATTGAGCTTCTGACTACCGTGACAACAGACAACGTGATGACAGTGCATGTCATTATTCTAGTAGAGAATAAAAAATGATAAATACACCCAATAGTCATATATATAATTCTGATTGACTGCCTCGTGGTTTCGCGGTACAAGTATGTGCCGAACGATCTAGAGGTCCTGGGTTCGATTCCCGGGTCGGGCAAAGTGTTATTGGGTTTTTCCATTAGGAAATTCTCAGTAGCAGCACGGAGTCTGGAAATGTGCCCGAAAAACGGCAATAGGCTCGCCCCCTATTACGTGGGACTGATACATACCTGGCGAAATGTGGGTGCAGAAATGCACCTCTGCCTACGCCTTCGGGGAATACAGGCGTGAGTTTATGTATGTATGTATGTATAATTCTGATCCTCACTCATTAACACTCAAACTTACAAATATTTGTGGATCACGAATCTTCTCAGAGCGCAGATTGAACCGCGGTTGTCTAACCGACTACACCACAGAGATTTTGAAAACGTCATTATGATAGAGCCTGCACCATTCTCAGCATGCACATTCTTAAAATCATCCCTGCAGCTCTTGATATGACCCAGCTATGAATGTGACAATAAATTATTATCAATCTTACTACGCTTTTCACCAAATAAAATATTTTTATTTTTGGAATCAATTGTAGCGTATTTGTGGATTACAACCCACGTTTCACCGCAAATCGTGAGTGTACGTACTACGCGCTACGAATAACATATTTAGGCCACGCATTGTAGGAAAATCACACATCGTTACTGTTGTGTGCTGCTGAGATTAAGTTTAATCGTTTAATCTTCGCGAACACATTGAGGTTTGACGTACTTGAACAATTACAACTTATACCGGTTTATTTTCCTGGTTTTTCCTGAGGATTGTTCTGTACATCACTAAGCCTAAGAATCTTTTAATCAATCAATACTCCTAAATCATTGATCAAAATATTTTTATAATGCAGCTCTAGACAAATTGATGATATATGATGAATTGGTTGCCTGGTGTTACCAGGCCTTAAGGGTTAGTCGCACGACAGGTCAAGACGGAATATATGTGTGTATTTATCACGTGCCATAACTGTGAAGGAATACATCGTGAATAAACCTGCACTTCAAAAAGTTCTTCGCGAGGAATTTCAAACATGTGTACTATGCCAGCACGAACTAGCCCAGGGTGGTGGACCTCAATCGCGGAGGAGACCTGTGCCCAGAGAGTCAGCAATGTATCTATTGAATTTATGTTATTTTGTCTCTGACTTGCTGCGCTAAGTTCTATAATTTATTCAC
The DNA here is from genome assembly GCA_907164795.1 of Hemaris fuciformis. Lineage (NCBI taxonomy): Eukaryota > Metazoa > Arthropoda > Insecta > Lepidoptera > Sphingidae > Hemaris > Hemaris fuciformis. The sequence continues at coordinate 6,385,459 of OU015434.1, forward strand.
AAAAGAGACTCATAACTTAAGCTTTACATATTGCTTATCTTCACGGAACAGATGAGTATGAGTAAGTATAAATAATCTGTTTCCATCCACTAAGTTTGCACAAACTTTGCCAGGTAATTAAATAGCAAATATCCCTCGGAAAATTCCCAAACTGGGATTAGGTACTGAAGATAATTTGGCATGTAGGTACGTCGTCAGGTAATCGACTGCCGTTAATCTGAGGTACTGAGTTTTGTCACAAGAAAAGTTTTAATAGCATGGAGTTTGGAAATTTTCCCGGAAATCAGCAGTTACTTAGCCCCTCTATTATGTACGTGTGACTTAAAAAAAATGCCGAAATGTGGGGGTAGAAATTCATCTCTTCCTATCCTTTCGGCGATACAGGTGCGAGAATATGTATGCGTTACTCCGGTCAAACATAAGTGCCACATGAATGTCGGTTTTGAAGCACAGCAACCTGTTTTTGCTGCGAAAGCTGCACATAATCCAACAGCATGTTTCATTTATTTCGCGATTAAGTTATTGTGGAAATGACTCATAAGCGGAGAGGTTTTAATGTGATTTAATTCCATTCTGAATCAAAACATTGCTCAAACATTTTATACAAAAATATCTGTGAGTGCAGTAATGTGTAATAATGTGTAATACAATGCGTCACTAAATGTCTAGACTTCATAAATCCAGAAAATGTGCTTGCAAGTGAGACACTCATTTGATTGTCGGGATAGAAAAGTTCGAAATGAAAGTGTACACTGATATTTGTTTTAAATATTTTTTTGGAATACAGGTTTATTATTTCTTCTAATTAACGGATATTTAGGATTGCTATTATTAGGAAAAGCCCTTAACATTTATAATGTTTCATGGTTGAAATTGACTTCGGCCGCTTGTTGTAAATTTACACATTCATAACGGACTGCCACCAAAATCACGTGGTACGTATTTTCTATAGACCTACCGTGATCATTGTATACATACACCTTTAGATGTCATATTTAAAGAACTAAATCTGGTGCTAGGACTAAGTTAAACGAAAGCGGATGCAATCTCCGCAACTCTACAAATGTAATATTTTCCTTATAGGTTTTTTCTTAGAGGTCCGTCAGGGCGCAATATTGAATTTCGAGCTCATTCCCATACTACATTGAACACTACATTTTTCTGGCATAAATCTTTGCTTATTATTTTTCAAAACTCCATGCCAAAAGCATTAAGATCAGTTAAGTAGTTTTTGAGTTTATTCGTTACAAAAATACAAACCAATCCTTTTTATAACATTAGTATAAATTTACGATGATCATTTTAAGTCGGGTCTTCTAACCTTTGTATTTTAGAATCACAATATTTGTTAGATTCATGAATATTTTTAATTGTAAATATTTAAAATAGGCGTTAGTGAAAAACTAGTCTCTCATATTTTTCGATACTACACAAGTCGCAGTAGCAGTAACTATTGTTGAATTGGCTCTATATATATCTATAAAATATCTGTATATTATTACATATAATACTGCATATAATATAAAACACACATTTATATAAAAGTGAATTGAGAAGGTTTCGCGCCGCATTATTTATTATTCACACTGCATGCATTTTTACGGGCAATAAAAATGAACGATTGAAACCGAATGAAACCGCAGCCTTAAAAGCTTTTTGAGTTTGTTTATAAGAATTCATTCATTTAAATGGTTGGTTGCGAGTATTTCCACAATGCGAAGCCAATGTATGTTTGCACTAACAATAACATAACTTTATTTTAATTTTGTTTATTTTGGGATACTTTTTAATTTAATATTCGGCAAGATTGTAGATGATTTTAAATAACCTATACGAGACTAACTTAGCTAGGTGTCCGTCGAAGACTATATGAATATTATGAATATACATCTGACAATAAATGACTAGCGTTGTTAGCGTTTTTCTGCAACTTCATTGGTACAAACGAGCTTATAAAGAGAAAATTTTATAAAACTTGTTTAATGAAGGACGAGTCTGGTGATAGATAAATAACATAAGGAGAACGAAGGTAGTTGTTTCACAGTTTGTTATTTCGGATGTGTGCTATAATAAAAAAAAACATTGTTGTTCATAAATAAAATATTTTCTACTAATTGCAATTTTAAACAACATCTCAGGATGGGGAATCGAATCTTAACCTTGTTGATTATAAGTTTACCGCAAGACAAATAAAGTGTGTCATTAAAAGTGTCGCGGTTAATTAAACAACGTCTAAATTATGGAGTTCACAACTGTCAAATCTTTTGTGCCAAAAGTTTGATATGGGTCGACGTTTAACGCTGAATATATGAAGAGATTTCATTTTGTTTAATACTTTTTGTTTGAAAAATTTAATCATGTCACGTTATAAGCTACGCAGCACTGAAATGAAAATGAAAATAATACTAACTGCCCTACTCATAAATCTATACAAATAAATAAAATTGGAGTGTCTGTTTGTAATATTGAAATAACCGCTTTTTAATAAATGCATATGGATGTATACACGTACATATATCAAAATAACGTTTTTTACAATTTTTGTCTGTCTATCTGTCTGTTTGTTCCTGCTAATCTCTGAAACGTGTGGACCGATTTTAACGGGACTTTCACTGGCAGATAGCTGATGTAATAAAGAGAAACTTAGGCTACTTTTAGTTTATAAATGTTCCGCGCGGACGAAGTCGCGGGCACAGCTAGTATTGAATAAGTCTAATTCAACTATGCAATGTTCGGTCTTATTATATTCTATCACTTGATACACAAGAAACAAGACGTGAAAAAAATCCCTGAAACAACACTCATAAGAAATTAGTACGTTTATCTTGCAAAAGTTTCAATCTAAATTGGATAATTCTACAATTTCAAACTAAGATGCACGGGACACGCGGAGTGAGTTGTGTATTTGGAGTGGTCTGTTTCCAGCTGACCGCTATAAGCTGGTTGTAACGATGATGGCGGGAAATTGACTGCTCTGTAACCTGATAGTATATGCAGTAGGATCTAAATAATGTTGACTAATTTATATGAATGACTACGGTTTTTCGCCAGTCAATACAGTTAAGCCAGCCTCATCATCATATGTATGAGGATACATACGTTCCACTGCAAGGTTTTCCTCCAAAACTAAGAGGGTTTCCTTCACCGTTAATGTACGTGGTAATTAAAAAAAAATACACACATAAATTAGAAAAGTCAGAAGTGTGTGCCTAGGGTTTGAACCCGCGACCGCCAAAACTCTTGAATGCTCGCCATAATCTCGAAGCCATCACTACTTACTTGTTTACCTACGGGCTAATAAATATAGGAATGGTATATTAAGGATTGAAACTTAACCAGTTTCATTAGAATATTCTAAATAATAAAATATAGTTATGTTTAAAATATAATCCCAACCCCCATTGTGTGGAATTAATATTGTTATAAATGGGAGTTTAATAACTAGAAACTAAGTAATAGTCTGTGATATATGGAGTATGGTTCAATATTGTGTCGTAAATTATTGTATATTTTATTAATATTAACTTTATAATTATTGTTTACCCGTGGAAATCTTTTAACGTAGAACGTAATATGAAATTTCACATATTTCTTATGCTCATGTTTACACTAATAAAAATAATACCGGATTTCCTATTGTTATGAAATAATTAGCGCGTATTAAATAACTAACGGCATCTTTATTTAGCAATAAAAGAAGAAATAAAAGAAATGTTTTTTCTATTCAATTTATTTTGCTACCTACCTTTGTAATGTTTAAACAAAAGAATTATTAACATGAAAGAAAGGTTTCTAATTAATTTATTTTGTGTAGGAGTTTTGATCGTTGAGGTTTCATGGCAAACTCGGGTCAAATATGTACCCACAGATTTAAGAGCATTCAATATAAGAGGTAACGGAAATATAAAGATTATTTCAATTTTTATGTTTTGTAACTTTAGGGAGCTGTTTGTTGATATTTGATAATGATAATGGTAAGTATATGAAATGATAAAAAAATAGTATTTGCGTTATTGCCACGAATTATTTCTAGGCTATTCTTATTTTACTCGACACGTAAGTATTACTAGTCACTGGCGAAATGTTTGTATAAATTTAGATCTCTGTTTGACCCTTTAGAGGCATATACGAAAGAGAGCATGTGGTAATAAATGTACGTTTTTAAAAATTAAGTATAAAAAAATTAATAATTTGCTGAGGACGAAACATTCAACGAAAAGCGTTTTTACGCAATAATCTCTAATCTCAAATTTTAAATAAATTATTTAATTTTCAAATTGTAGAAAATAATTACCCAACATAAAATGAATCGCAAGATTACGAAATTAATTCAATTTGTGTTTTGTTTAAATCAGCCTAATTCAAATTACATTGCTGAAGAGCATCTTCTATTATAAGTAGCAGGATAAAATTATTTCAAAACGAAAAGGATTTAGAAATAAACCTACAATTTCATATATTTTGGGTTTGAATTCGTGAGAAGGCTGTATACTAAGTTTTAAGCTATACACACAATACTAATTCAAGAAAGCGAATAAATAGCCAGCATTCGCATCTTTGATGTTCTCAATCTTATTTAACGAAGCGTGTGCAAAATCCACCGTCATCCAATTACAGGTTCATGCTCGTAATTACCGCGGGCTTTGTGAATCAATGATCCTCATCCTTACCTACTGTTGACGTACAATTTAAAATTTGCTCCAATCTTTATAAAATTGATCCATAAATGTTGGTTCGAAGTTAATGCAATAAATGAGAAAGTAACTCTTTGTTACGTCTAGTTAGTCATAACGCAATAACTTTGGTTAATTTTTGTTATCGATATAGGTTTCTCTCCATCCAACCTTAGGAAAGGACACAGGTTACTTATCTTTATAAAATTTCACTGGAGCGAAGGTGGGGCTCACTGCTTGTATGATTATAATAATTTAATCGTTGGATGCAGGCCACTTTCAAAAGTAGAACGGAGATCGGCCAGAAATAGTTTATGGTATACAAGACACGATATGATTTCTCGCCCTCCCCCTTTCCAAACTAAGTACGATCTCTTAGATCCAACTGTCATCACTTAAATTTTACTCGTATTTATATATGCCACTATGTGACTGTCAGGTGAATTATATATTTAAGATGTTTTTTAAATTTAATGCAAAAGGAAAGTTACAATTCTGACATTGTAACAATGTCGTATGGTTCCCAGATACCTACAGTTATCTCTCGTCATTCGATACAAAGACATTCAATATTTTTTTCATTAAATTAGAACCCAGCTCAGCTCTATAATTCCTGCGTTCATTAAATATAGCGGTTCCAGCTGAGACAGCAAGTTATAGTTCCATATTAATGAAAGGAAATTATTTTGAGACGAACAACACCTGCGACTTGCAGTCGCTATTTCGCGTATGTAGGTTCTTTATTAGGCAATTTATTATAAGTGTCATGAAAATCTTAGGAAGTCGTTGGATGTAGGTTGCTTCTAACACAGCACTATTCCTGACTGACTGATCTTTGGAGGGCTATGTACAGAAGTGGTCGACACTCGGCTGACGATAATGATTATAAATTTACGAATCATTTCTAAAGCTGGTAAAGCTAGCTTACATGTATTAACATACATCCACTCAACCCTGTATCATGTCTTGTATCATTGATATAAGAATAATCATTATCATACTTTTGAATTATATAAACCCGGCAAAAAATATCCAAGGAAAGCACGAATACTCCTATTTTTCGTGGTTAAGGAATAAAATCCATAGCCACTGGTTCCACGGTCTGGCTTCAAATAAACCGTATCACAAATGCTGTTAAATAAGCTAAGCACCATGGCATTCTGTCACAAATTAATAGACCGATATTATCGACGTTTAATTAACATGTAAAACGAAATTATGGACCCATACAAAACATGATTATATGGCACACATCATCATCATAAGCCCAAATACTGCTGGGCACGGGCCTCCTCTACAACTGAGAGGGTTTAGGCCTTAGTCCACCACGCTGGCCTAGTGCGGGTTGGCGGACTACACACCTAAGAAATTCCTAAGACCTTTTTAGGTGTGCAGGTTTTATCACGATGTTTTCCTTCACCGTTAAAGCAAATGATAATTCATTGTGAATACACACATAACTTCGAAAAGTCAGAGGAGTGTGCCTGGGGTTTGAACCTGCGACCGCCGAAATTCTCGACCGCGCGCCTAAACCTCGAGGCTATCACTGCTTACCTACTTCACAGATTAAGTTGTTATTGAGCATACATATGCATAATAATGACCCAAACACGTAGGTGTTAAGCAAATAAATGAATTTAATGTGGTATCGACATCGAGTATGAACATGACATGATATATTGGCTATATGTGGCCCTATTCGCTTCAGACAGAAGGATTGTTAATTCATCGTCCGCCCTTAGAAGTGAATAATATTGTATGATTGGGAGCGTATTAATAAGCATGCCGACAGCTGAGTGCAGTGTATTTAATGTCAAATCAATAATACGCCATTGAGCCTAGCGACTGGATGGCGGTCCGTCCAGCTGTAAAAAATTAATGCTCCATTACCTTCCAGCGATCATGTGGACACGCGCTCGCACTTACTAAAATAAATAGAAAACAATAAATTGTACCGAAGATGTTCTTCGTCGTGAAATGTTAATGCAACTAAATATACAGAAACATGACAGAGAGATGTATCCCTAAGGGCAAACGCGTAGGTAGATGAGTGTTCACAAGTACATTATACTAGAATACTAAAGTCTTATGTATTAGAGGGCTAGTCCGACATTTACCGAGCGATGCTTATGTTAATTTTTAAAAATTTTCTTCATTCAAACCCTATGAAACTTTCAGTCGCACTGTAAAATACGTGATAATTTATTGTAAATACACATATTGAAAAGTAAGAGGTCCTGCGATTTTAACCCCCAACCACCGAGATGTTATTTTCACAGATCGCAATTATTCTCGAGGCCATCACATATGTTTGTTAAAGATTTTCTTGATATAAATTAAAAAGGACTCTCCTCGAGACACACTCATTTCTACTTTCAGTTGGAATAAGTTAATAAAATTAACAAATATCATCTAGGCGTTATAATTACATTTTAATAAATCTAACCCAAATTGAGAACTATAATTATTGATAAACATCAATAAAATTTACTTATTCAGTACGAATCAGTTTTAATTAGAAGACATGTACAGAGAAATACAAAAAAGTCCTATCAGATATTTTACGCATAAAAGTTAGCAAATTTTTCATTAGTAACACCAAGCTAGGTAATGCAAAGAAATTCAACAAAATTTTACCGACTAAAGTTGGAGATATTCCGCAAAATTTTAATAAAACTGGTGACCGCGACGCGACAGTCTTCATATTTGAAGGGAAGACTTTATTACGTACCTAGATGGATCATTTGGCCATGAAAGTGTTTTGTTTTCATATTCTGCAGTCCGCTTTAGCAGACCTTTGACTTATATCAAGGGATCGACACTCAACATAAACGACTTTACCCTTTAATTCCATCTCGCGCGTTTGAAGTAGGGACATCAAAAAATCTTTATGTCGCACAAAATGTGTAATCTACAGAGATAGGGGTAACCCGGGGCGCTATTATGGTGTTGTATTGATAAATGGAATGCTTTCATCGTTTAATGTTATTGGCTGCGTACTTTCAGCTACAATACCTACGGCGGGCTTATAAGTCTTTATATTCATTATAATCTGATTTAAGCATAGTGAAATGGATTTTTTATTTACAATAAAATATTTTCATATTTTGGAGTGATGTAGCTTTAAATGAGTCTATATCGTCTTTGTAGTGGGCCCAAAGGCTCATATAAAATTATTATTGACTGCCTCGTGGTCTCGCGGTACAAGTATGTGCCGTGCGATCTAGAGGTCCTGGGTTCGATTCCCGGGTCGGGCAAAGTGTTATTGGGTTTTTCCATTAGGAAATTCTCAGTAACAGCACGGAGTCTGGAAATGTGCCCGAAAAACGGCAATAGGCTCGCCCCCTATTACGTGGGACTGATACATACCTGGCGAAATGTGGGTGCAGAAATGCACCTCTGCCTACCCCTTCAGGGAATACAGGCGTGAGTTTATGTATGTGTATGTATATAAAATTACTAAGGATAATCTCCGTAGTTCTTTAAATTTATTAAAATAGGCACACTGAAATGAAAAAAATAGCAGTACTGTTTTAGCTTTTTGGGGGCAGAAGGGACTGCCTAGTTTGTGATCTCGTGTAACCCAAAGCTCATATCTGCGTTCCAAAGTTACGCGTGTATTAAAATAAAAAACACTTTAAAAACAGTGACTAAAAATCCAGGAAATCTATATGGCCTTGCGAATAAATTATTAAGTATTTGAAATTTTTAATAATTTGTAAAATCTAAGAGAGATGAATTATTGCAATTCAAAATAAATATTGTTGGGTAGATAGGTATGATATTCAAATGCTGTGGAAGATTAACATCCGCATCGACTTACCTATTGTGTTATTTCAATTAGAATGTAAATTTATTTTTTCGCCTTCATTTTTCTTCAGTATTTTATTATGAATATTTTCCTCATGGTACTACTTAAAATCGAAAAACTAATCGGGAAATTAACATGTTAGATACATTTAATTAATATTCTGTTTTATAAATTGATAATTCATGACGTTAATCACTGAAGGTGCGAAAGAGAAAAAGTTAAAGAAGAAAGAAATCTTAGAATTTTGACAGTATATTTAAGTCGATCCTAATTATCAGCAGAGGAAAGCAAATGAGCTTATGTACACATATGCCCAATGTCATAAGGCTATATTAATCAATTATTGGATACATTTCTTATACTGCAAATCCTTTGATTCAATAAACAAAAGGTTAATTTTATCTTAATTTTTACACATCACGGAAAAGGTTAATAGTGCGCAATTAAGCAGGTTAAATTATTCAGATGTAAAAATATAAATAGACGGAGTGTTGATGCCGTCTCGGACGCAGTATCATCTCAACTTAAATGTAGTTAGATGCAATCTCAACCAAATAAGATGCTGGAAATCTAATCGCTAAATTTAGCTTATTTATGCAGCCACTGCGCCGCTGCGTCTGTTTATTCAAAACTGTATTTTAGAATAATATTACGTTCAGGTATCGAACAAATTTTATAGAAAGCAAATAAAATCTAAATGGTTTCCAATTTGTTTGAATTATGGCGGCAAGTGCTTTTTATTGAGATTGTATTGATGCTACATCATTGTGGATACAAATGGTTTTTTATTTTATTTACAAAGCTACGGACGATAGCGATACTTGTATAATTTTATTGCCTATCCGACTGTGCCTGTTTTTTATACGGTGTACATTTTACGGCCTGATAAATTGTATCCTTCCGCCTTTAAAAGTGTTTTCCTTTATTCTGTGGAATATGTCTTTTTTATTGCTCAATTCTATTTCTTAAATTCCTCAAACTCTATTTCGAGGGTTACTTGAAATCTTTACCTATGTAATGTATAAATTGATGTGGAATTACTGCTTCATTGGTCCTGCTACATTATCGTATAGCATCCCACCAAGAATATCGAAATGTAACCAAAAACTAGTAATATACTCGCTCCCTCTTACGTAGGATTGGAAAAGACATATGACGAAAGGTAGATGTGTAGTAACACACCCCTATTTTCCCTTCAAGGCAGACTAACGGGGTATACATGTACGTTGAATTCCTAAAACCATAAATATATTTGCTGTTCTATATATATTTTTTATACAAGCTCTATGGTAGACCGAAGCACTTAAAACACGATTAAAACAATACCCCCAGGTTTTGTAATGAAATTAAAACTATGCAGAAGAGAGCTTACTATACAAAGTCCCTGTTTGTAATTTTTCACTGTAGAGTCGGGCGGTGGTGTCACCTTGTTTATTTCATATGTTTTTATATTAAGAGAGATTAGCACTCACAAAATTACTTCAAAATCTTTGGGAGTTCGAGGTTTATCCAGCATTTCCATTGTCTGGTCACTGACTGTAAACTTATCGCCGGTTTCGGCTTTGTCTGTTGTTTTTTCAAGGCAGTCAAAGTTAGTCCTTAATTAAGTAGTAATTAAAAAGTTAGCATAGATATGGTGATTAGTGAGATATTTTAGTACAACACCGTAGTTAAGCAAGAACCAGTGTGATCATTTATTGAGCCAATATTCAAGAAGTCTGTCATGGCAAAGTGGCAACATAATACAGGGAAGGTAGTGGAGTCCTAAAACAGTGTCGACTGGCATGGACATCGTATATATTATGTGCTTCGACACAATTATGCTGGCTTGTGATGCAAACCGTATATTAATTCAAAGCCCATATACATACAATGTCCCACTGCTGGGCACGGACCTCCTCTACCATTGAGAGGGTTTGGACCTTAGTCCATCAAGCTAGCCTAGAGCCATAAATATACATAACATATTTATATTTAAATTAATTGAATAATAACCTTCCCTTCCATAACTGCAGTATCCACTCCTACAAGCCATACTTACCCATCCCATAACATCCTCTACCCACAAACCCTTATTTCGTTTCCCCGGTTGATGACGGGCAGCAGCGTCATCAGCGTGAGTCCCCACCTGCGCTTGTCAACCCACCTGCCAAGCGTGGTGAGTATCGGCAAAACCCCTTACAATGAATAAGTCATTGGGGAGGCCTATGTTCAGCAGTGGACTTCTTTTGGCCGATGGATTGGATAATTGAATAATAATTCAGTTTGCTTATTACATGCTTCCACATACACAACCTAATCTCGGAACACGACGTACTTAAGCATGTCACTATGGCTTTTATGCCTTATGTACCTTGGCTTATGAATATAAGTGTATAGAGCATTCTAGAAAAGTTACGTGATATTAACATGATCTTTACATTCATCGTATTCATAGCAGGTTCATTGTATCGATTGGTTTAATTTAAAACGACCTTTGACTATAAAAGATATGCATTAAGATAATTACAGACTCTGAGAAGATAAGTGCAATATTTATTTAAAAAGACGGCAAATCCAATACTAATTTGCAGTGTTTTACTTATCGAAAATAATTTTAATTGGGCGAGTAAGTTAGGTTTTTATGAATGGGTCATTTTTATAATGCCACGGAAAGGTGACCACACCTGATCGTAAGTGAGGTATTATCTCAATTCGGTGTCTTCACAATGAATCATCACGTACTTTAACGGTGAAGGACCATCATCGGTGAGGATATCTGCATTCCTAAAATTTCTTAGGAACATCTTAGGTATGTAGTCTAAAACCCGCACTAGCGTGGTGGACTAAGTAGAGTCAGTCTCAGTTGTAGAGGAGGCTTGTGTCTAGCAATGGGACGTATGTATGTACTACATGGGCTAATGATAGTAAGTAGTGATAAAGATCTTTCGTGCATTGAAACAGTGAAAATACTCTGATGTAACTGACGACGTTGCTTTTCTTTTCTGACACTAACACACATAATATGCATATTCACTCGTCTGTGCGCTCGGAAGGGGAGATAGACTCTCCTACTAGATATCCGCCACAGACAGTAAGATCTCCATAGTAACACGCAAAAAACTCGGAGGATCTGAAGGATAGGTAAAGTTGTATTTCAACATCAGCTTTTCTTCACCTATTAAGTCTCATGTTGTAGTGAATAAGCCAACCATCCTTTACCGAGTGCTTTACCAGGCTCCGTGATGCTAATGAGTATCTTCTATAGGAAGAAAGCACGTTAAAGCACTTTGTCTCATCTTGGAATGAAACCCGGGAAGTCTTGAGCGGAACCTTCGATTCTCCGTCACCAACAACGTAGTCAGCACAATATAATGTCAATGTGAATAAAACTGATTTACATACACAATATCCTTTCATCGTAATTCTAGTTTCAAATACGGCAAAGAAGTTGAAATTAGCTATTTGAAAAGTACTTTACTTTTCATAAAGTTAAAGATTGGCACACGGAGAAGTTTTAGGCGCCGCTTCGCGTGTAATGGTATTTTTAGGCGAGAAATCACTAAGTAGAGCATAAAATTATGTTTATACGAAGACTTGCTGAATTGACATTTCTTATTATTTTATTGACTGGGGAATCTGAGCTTAGTCCATGCTAATATGCGGGCGCCCGCGCCGGAAACTGGCGTCTGGCCGTCGCGCCTCACCTGAATCGACAGCTGTTGGTGTTTCAGTTATGGTATATTAAATAGGAAATATTATGATATCTTCACAATTAAAGCGAATTACAATTCACATCACAATTCATTGTGCTAATCCACGATGAATGAAATTCAGAGAATTTTTTTCTTCGGGTTTTTATATGGGTATGTGGAATTTATCAATGAAAATTGAAATAGCCCGGTAGAATTAGCCCTAAAGCCTCGGACTCCTAGGGCAGGTTTAGTTGTGAGATTAATTACATTGTTTTACCCAGGTGCAAGTACGTACATAAATCGTTCATTACTCGTTAATAACAGCGTTGAAAAATCAGCATGATTTATTTGTTCATGCAACACATGTCTAGGCCCTTTATAAATTTATTCATTTATTACCACCGTGTTACATACTATTTTGCAGAGTTTAAAAAATCATGCTTGACTACACACCGCGATTATGTCAGCACATTTTTTTTTTTATTTCCTCGGGTAGGTACTAATTACGGATACGTGGCCGTGCAGTACCCGTGTATGACAGCGAGTAATGAAGGCCAAGAATTCGCCATAAATACCGGAGGACCCGTGAAAGTAATTACGCCAGGGAATGTTTTCATTACAGCATAATAATCGTCAAATAAAGCCGAGGTCAGCGTCACAACTATTGTCAGGAGCCATATATCTTAAATGTGCGTGGGATGCCACCGAGAACAATTTTAGAGGTGATGAATAGATTTTCATACATTTGATTGTTCTAGTTTGGGCTGGCATGTGGCTGGGTTATGCTAGGAATGTGTGAAAAATCCCAGTATAATTATTTTATGCCGCAAGGGACAAACAAAAAATGTGGGTAATTTTGATCTTTTTATGATGATAATTATATATTTTTTTATTAAGTCCCTTCAGCCTTCATTTATGTATAAAATAGTTTACCCTACTACCTACTACTAGTTTACCCAGACTATCAACGCACAATCAAAAGTATTATGCTTAGAAAGCTGAAAAACTTAAGATTATTTGATAAAGGAAGCATGCGCTAAGGAACTATTTTTGGAAATAAATGAAAGATGCAACGATCTGCTCCTATAAAATTTTACTAATTTGCCACTGTATTTATAGGTAAATAACATTGTACGGGACCACTTCCTTGAAATACTCTCGAAAAAACAACAAAACAGAACACTTAGTCACACTACAATAAGATAAAATAGGTATTGTGTGTTTGTAACTCCAGAAACTTTTCGGTCTTTTCGATATATTATACTCGCGACTCCGCTGTCCTTAATATAAATTTGTTAATCAAAGTTAACAATACTAAATTTGTTTCATATTTCATTTAAATCGTTTTAGTATAAAGACATGAAAGCGCAACATTTATTTCAAACTAAGTGTCCTTTTCGCACATATTTTGTCAAGATTGGCTCTCATATCAGATCAGCCACGGCCAGACAGCATACAAAAAATATGAAGACCTGTAAGGTACGTGTATACCTAATACTCGTATTTTACAGTATACAGGGTATACCTAATATAATACGAGTACACCGCACTTCTTGAATAGAGGTTTAATCTAAGACGTCGTTTGTTTCGAACGAAGGCGTCTCTTTGAGGAAGGCCGAGCTTAATTTTTCATGTCCCAATGGACATCCACGAACCAATTAGCTGGGGGATTTTTGCCCCTATTCATTATAGAAGCTTTCGGGGGTTTTCGGATGGAAATAATTACTGAAACGCGGAATGGTTTCAATGTACATATACGATTGGTATATTTAAAAATATGTAAGTGGTATAAAAGTAATAAAGATGTCTTTAAGAAAAATAAGAAAAAGAAAGAAAACTCAGCAGCAGCACGAAACCTTAAATACGCCGGGGAGCAGTTAGGTACAGGCTCGCTTTTTATTAGTCAAAGAACGTGGGTCAAATGTGGTTTAGAAGTACTTCATTTTCATGAAATATTCCTACAAACATTCAAACGAAACTGAATTAAAATAAGAACTATGTATACTTTAGGTGTAAGTCGTGGTGGCCTTGAGGTTTAGGCACGCGGTCGAGAATTTCGACGGTCGCGGGTCCAAACCCCAGGCACACACCTCTGACTTTTCGAAGTGATGTATGTGTATTCACAATGAATTATCACGTACTTTAACGGTGAAGGAAAACATCGTGATGAAACCTGCACACCTAAAAAGTTCTTAGAAATTTCTTAGGTGTGTAGTCCGCCAACCCGCACTAGGCCAGCGTGGTGGACTAAGGCCTAAACCCTCTCAATGGTAGAGGAGGCCCGTGCCTAGCAGTGGGACGTAGATGGGCTGATGATGATGATGATGTATACTTTATGTAAAACATTTACGCCATTGAGTTGAATTTCCATGTCAATATTTCAACATCCAAGAAAACAATCCGGCGAGAGATATTTTAGCTCGTAGCCTGCGGCAGGAAAAGTATATTTAGCCTTATCTTAATTGCTATCATTTCTTTCACACGTCATTTAACCGTTGTCCACTCATTAATCTTGTCGTATCATCATTAATTATCCGTTTAATATGAGCCGCGTGCACGGGCTTTGTTCTAGCCTGTTTTACTATCGCATGTATGCTTAGATCAGCACTTATTGGTGGCTTATCTATTCCCCTACTATTGCCTCACCATAAACATCACTTTTATTTAAGTATTCCGATGGTTTTTCTTCGTAAATTATTAATATAAAAAATTTAATATGACAATTGAAAATTGTGAAAAATTGGAGCAGAAATGCGTCTTTGTATTTTCTTCCGGGGATACTGGTTTTAAGCCATGTAAGCCAATCAATTGTACAATATCAATAAACAGAACACTTAGTTAAAAAGTCAATAAAGTGAAATAATTAAGAGCTCCAATTTACTGGTATTAATTTCGCATCAGCCCTTTTAAAAAGGATTGATAATAAGAACGCCGAATTAAGGTAATTTTAAAGGCTTCTTCCTTTCCGCTTATGATCGGCTTATGATCCTGAAGGTTTACTGTGATAGACAGCAGTTTTAACTTCTTGCACACATTAGTCCACACTGCTCTTTTTGGACCTCTTTAACTTACAAATGTTCATATAGAAGTACATAATAACCATATATTTTTGTTATGACGATTGTTCTAACCAAAGGTAGAAAAACTCTAACAAAGGTCATGGAAATACGCAAGGTAATTTTCAACTAATTGTAGCTTGCGCCTTTCGATGTTTGTCCTGAAGAAATTTCATTAATATGACAAAGGTAAATAAGACAAAAACGCTACGACGTTATTAAGGATTGGAGTTCAAAGGTAGCGAACATAAACAACAATTTTGAATTGTGGTTTTATAATGATAGGATATTTGTCATTGAAATATACATGGGCAAGTCATTCTAAATTTGTATAAAACTTTATTTAAAGACGAATGTTAAACCAGCACCACGTTAGCGTGGTAGATTAAGACACTATTGGTCTATCACGTCGCACCACTAGGCAAGGACCTCTTCTACAACAGACAATGGATCAATTCCAGTATTTACATATTTTTTATACTGGTAAGTCGAAGTAGACCATAGTGGCACCACATAGTAACTGGCGTGCGTACAGATATGGTTTCTACTGCTAAGAAGCCATAAGAATCTTCTCGCAATGATCCCCTCCATACCTGCCTGATGCAAGCTGGATATAGGCTTGTTATGGAACGCGGTCCACTAATATGCAAATTAAATAATAATAATAGCAATGTGTTAATAATACATACCTATGTAAATAATAAGTAAAATACTTATATCTCTTTATTGTACTGACGTCACAAGTGTTAACTCTACATGATTCGATCATTTCATTTCGATGATTGATGATTGACGTAATTTGAACATTATCGCCATTGTTGCGTCCGATTATGCAGATTTGATGATCGGAGACGTCTTGCATAATGCCTAACGATTAGTAAAGGACATTAATAAACCGGTTAATGAATTGAAACGAGCTCAATTTATGGATCGTTAGAAGTTAATTACTCACGGTGGTATTTGTTAAGGAAGTTTCAGGTACCGACTCATTAAGTCCGCCTGCGTGTGCCACTGACATTTCGCTTTTTGTTGATTCCTTTAATAGTAAATTACCAGTTGTACTAGTGTCCGAGTGAAGTTTCGGTCTCGTTTGTATTCAGGCTGGTATACATATTTCGAAAGACTGCCTCGTATTTTCGAGGCTCAACTTGTGCCGCGAGACCACGAGGCAGCCTACCAACGCGTTTATATTATATTCATTCAAACTGCCTTAATTTTATTCTTTACAAGTGACCCACAGATGACTGTGGTCATCATCATCAGCCCATATACGTCGCACTGCTGGGCACGGGCCTCCTCTATAACTGAGAGGGTTTAGGCCTTAGGCCACCACGCTGGCCTAGTGCGGGTTGGCGGACTACACACCTAAGAAACTACACTAAATAACTTTTTGGTGTGCAAGTTTCTTCACGATGTTTTCCTTCACTGTTAAAGTACGTGATAATTGATTGTGAATAGGTACACACAAAACTTCGAAAAGTCAGAGGTGTGTACCCGGGGTTGGAGCCCATGACCGACGAGATTCTCGACCGCGTGTCTAATCCTCGAGGCCATCACGACTTGACCCACAGTAATAGATCCAAATGCTTATTTACTCAAAACGTTAACGAGTATTGTTAACCACTGATAGAATTTTATATCTACGAACCCGTTTTATGATCTGTATCGCGAATACGCTGGTTCCAAAGGTTAGGAGTTTAATTCCATTGGTGAATTTACGGACAATTTCGTTGGCACTTAACTGGGGTGTTACAACGCGTCTCGTTCCGTAAAGCTTCTGTTTATTTGTCGTATTTTATTGTCTCGCCAAGATTTACGTCTCTTTGGAGTAAAATAAACTTAAGGGGAACCGACTTTATTTATAATTTTATTACGTTTTTTATAATAGCTTTGGGAAACATGAAATGATCAACGCTGGTCGTTTTCATTAAAAAAACGAATTGTGTTGGCGTCTTTGGAAATGATGAAGGAAAAAGTATAAGACTGTGTTTGTTATTATGCCTTCTTGGTGAGCGCAACGAGATTTTCTGTTTTCTTATGAGATCTTAATACAAATATTGACCGCTACTTGGTCTCGCGGTGCATGTATTTGTCGTGCGATCTAGAGGTCCCGGATTTGATTACAGGGTCAGGCAGTGTTATTGGGGTTTTCCTTAGGAAATTTTCAGTAGCAATACAGAGTCTGAAAATGTGCCTCATAAACGTCAAAATACAGACGTGACGTTATGTATGTACATAAATGTATGTACACAAACTGGATCTAGGCGATCTAACTACAGCGCGCGACATACCTTAAAGCCTTTTTGAATGTCTCTTCTTGAGAAAAATAATATTGTTTGCCAACGATCGGAGACCCCGACACCCTCCCAATCACTTTTCTCTGACGTACCGAAAATGGAGCTTAAATATCTTTCCTCTATAAGGGCCTAAAACCGTTACAAAGGGTTTTTAACAGATTCCACGCTGCTACTAGAAATTTCTTAATGGACACCTCCACCACATTTTGTTCGACTCCGTGGTTGAGCTCAGGACTTTTCAATCAGGGGCGCCATTTTAAAATGAAATGATCGTTTATTTATGATGTAGGCAATAATATAGCACTTATGACACGTCAATATATAGGGTGTAAAGAGACAGTGTGGTGTAAAGAAGCAGTGATGGCCTCGAGGTTTAGGCGCGCGGTCGAGAATTTCGGCGGTCGCAGGTTCAAACCCCAGGCACACACCTCTGACTTTTCGAAGTTATGTGTGTATTCACAATGAATTATCACTTGCTTTAACGGTGAAGGAAAACATCGCGATAAAACCTGCACACCTAAAAAGTTCTTAGGAATTTCTTAGGTATGTAGTCCGCCAACCCGCACTAGGCCAGCGTGGTGGACTAAGGCCTTAACCCTCTCAGTTGTAGAGGAGGCGCGTGCCCAGCAGTGGGGCGTATTTGGGCTGATGATGATGATGAAAGAGACAGTGGTTGAAAACTAAGACAGGTAATATTTACGGTGATAGCAAACACAGAAGCTAAAACATGTAGAAAAAAAAAATTATGTTCTCCTAATCACCATAACATTTACCTGTAATAGTTTTCGATCACAGTCTGTTTACACGTACATATAGTATTTAAAAATAGGGTGAATTAAACTATAACTGGCGTAAGATATGTATATGTTTACACTGGTCAATATTATGTTTTATTTTTACCAAATTATGTATTTTAAATTTATTTTTGTTAGGGAAAATATCTTATGCCGCTGAATCAACTAGAATCAACCAGAAACCTACTATCTGTCAATTGCCATTCGGGGTACGTGTGATTAAGTGCAGATACTCGCGTCAACCCCGAAAACGATTACCGTGTCGCGCTAACTTTATAATCACACTCTACTTGACTGTACTCTGCTTCGATTGCCCTGTCTCTTTTAATTGAAAATGCCAATCACTAACGGGTGTACCGGCTGTATGTGCTTATGTGTTATTTTCATTGCCAAAATTGGACAGGTGTGACTAAACTGGGTATTAGTTTTTTTTATATAATAGTCTGCGACTTTGGATTACTAGACTTTACTATTGAGTTTGACGAAAAATGGAATTTATGTATTAGTAAAAAAACAGTAGCTATAGGTATCTTTTTTTTGGGTTCCCTCAGATCCCTTACATTTTTCCGGAATGAAAATTCTACAACCATCTCCAAAGCCCTTGTATCTCTGTATCAAAATTCATGAAAATCGGTTCTGCGGTAAGAATATGAAAGCATACTTATTTTTGACTTCAAAAAAGGTAGGTAAAGGAGTACGGATTTCTGGTAATTACAAAATTTTAAAGATTATCAATCTTTGCTTAGACGTAGGATAGTTTTAATCCTATCACACCGCCTCCATTTTACGATTATGTTTTGTATAAGACAGAGTAAAGACGTTATTGGCGCGCTTAGAAATGACATCGAGCAGTGAATCTTGTTGCGTTTATGGATTCATTGCTTGTCTTTTATCCGCAGTAGCAGGTAGGGATTGGGCCCGCGATATAAGCGTGCGGCGTTTGATTCCCGAGATATTTATTTGGTTTTCCATTTTTCATTAATAGCACAGATTCTGAATATTTTTTTCGGGCACATATATATATCGCCCCCTATTACGTGGGACTGATACATACTTGGCGAAATGTGGGTGCAGAAATGCACCTCTGCCTACCCCTTCGGGAAATACAGGCGTGAGTTTATGCATGCATGCATGCAAATGCATGCATTCTGAATATGTGAGGGAACAAAGGCAACACGCTTGCTCTTTTTTGCGCGGGATTTAAAACTTATGCGGTGAAATGTGGTAGTAGGTATACACCGCAGCGATACTTAGTCTACATATATACGTATCTTTTTGTCCCCAGTCTTTAAGAAGATATTTTACAGACGCATTTTTGTCCCGCAAGCGCGAATCCAACGTTGTGGTGAAGTGTATATCCCCACGATCCCAATAGACTAATTACATCACACCTGCACGGTCCATTGCCCCAAAACTTTGAACACGTGAAGTTAAGCTTAGATGAGGCCGTCACATATTTTAACCCTTACTACGACAGACTGTTTTGTTTTATTTTATTCATAAGATCATCACAAATTTTGTGTTACTGAGCGGTCACACAACAAACCCTCTCAGTTGTAGAGGAGGCCCGTGCCCAGCAGTGGGACGTATTTGGGCTGATGATGATGAGCGGTCATAGAAAAAATTCTCGAAACAATCTACCTATTTCAGCATTCTGAAAAATCTGTTATAATGGACATTTTCAGGGCAAATTATTGTTATTGATGTAAAGTATACTGCATGGTGTCTAATTAAGCTTTATGAACATATCTTTTGTAGGAATGAACTTTGCAAGTTTACACGTCGACTCGTTCTTTACTAATTTTCGGGTGACTGTGGCCACAACTTTGTTTTAAGGCTGGATCCGTGCTCTTTGGCTCGATAATCGAAATACGAACAGTTATGTACATATTATTAGTCCAACTAGTTGATATTTATTTACTAACATCTATTAACATCTATTTGCGAATGCCAAGCCGATGTTACGGTTTCGTGCAGATGTGGGTTGTTAAAGAAAATTGTATCGAGTAAAGTCAGAAACTTCGGGCTTGCCGAAACTCATGTTTGTTTATCCTCGTTACACGCTTCGCTTACTCCAAGCGTTTAAAGTGTAGTCACCTTGTGTGTGACTGATTTAATTTGTTGAAAATGTTCTCTAAATAAACATGCTATGCTTACATTAATTTGTTTCTTATTAAATTTACCTAGGCCAAACCCCTCTCGATAGTAGAGGAGACCCGGGCCCAGTATTTGTACATGGGTTGACTAGATAATTAGGGGAGGCCTATGTCTAGATGTGGAGAATGAAGTTGAATGTCAATGAATTAGTATTTAACAATAAAAGATTCGTGTAGACGTTAAATGGACCTGAATGTAAGTGTAGTGCAGTCAATATAAAGTAACGGCTGGCAAGAAACTTAAAATGTCTGCCTATAGAGAAAATGATGTTCTAGATTTCCCTTCATTGCTAAAAATAGCATAAAAGTTGAATTTTGATTTAATTTAGACTGAAAATCCATTTTGGTCGTCTACCAGTGGTAAAACATTAGATGTGACATAAACACAATATTCTATGACAGATAGATAATTACTTTTGTCGTATGCAATTAACTATGGTTTAATTAACATCGCATGCAGACAAAGTTTATCAGTCACATTCAGTCATTTCAGCTTTGTTATTTTGTTTGGAGTTATAATCTGTCATTCGCATTACTATTTTGTAGAATCGAAAAGTGGGCAGTGTATTGGATTTATTTAAATAATAATAATTAGTAATTATTTAAATAATATGTAAAATATATGGGGTGGGATGTAACGTGTGGGATGTTGACTTAACCATCATTGTTCCAATAGTCGTGACTGCGAATGGATTGATGATGATGGCTCTCAATTGGTTGTTGGGCCAAAACTCAGATTCAGAAGGCAGTGTTATTAGACGTGGCACGCATCGTAAGGCAGTTTTTTCATTCTGGGCTCCTAACCAGCGATGGATTGGGTCTCGCAATCGGAGGGTGTTTCATCATTCTCCTCTAAAAGTGAGAGGGTCCATAATGAATTATCACTTATTTTAACGGTGAAGGAAAACATCGTAAGGAAACCCGCACACCTAAAAAGTTCTTAGGAATTTCTTAGTGGTTTAGAGGTGTAGACCGCCAACCTGCACTAGGTGGACTAAGGCCAAACCCTCTCAAGAGGGTGTGTATTTTATTATATTTTTGAGTGTAATTTTTTAAAATCTATATTTAAAAATGTATAAGAATTATAGAAAATATTTTAAATAAAGTGTAATTTGAAGTCATCTTAAGTTTACTTCTGTACTTCAGACTTACTTTAAAACAGGTGTTAAGTAAGTAATTCACGTAGTAGGTACCCTATTTGTGTTGTTTAGTGGCCAACGAACATACATATATAAATATAGATTAAGGACCTTATACCCGTATAAACTACGGTTATAATCCTACGAAAACATTTTATCTAGCCCTGTTGAGTGACCTGTGACTTTACGGAAAGCTAGAAAAACATGTCTTAGTTGCCAAAGATATTTTATTTTAGTCAAGCCCAAAGAAGGTAAAATTTGTTGTAGTTTCTAACGCAAGAGAGATAGGACTTGTAATATGTTTGTGTGTTCACGACTACGAATTAGACTTTAGTAAGAATAAACCAAACGTGTATTTTTCCGCAATTATTAGTTGAGACTTTGACGAAACCATGTTCGGGTAAAATTTTTGTGTTCATTATTTGGACATGCATTAAATTAAAAGTTAACATATACGAGTATGAAGTTACTGGTACAGCATATTTCTGATAATGCTTCGATTGGTGCGTACATAATTACGTCGGTTTGGTCAATTTTTCCTTACTTTTGCTAAGAAAACTTAAAGAACTCAAAGACTATTTTGGATTATTGACTATTTTTTTTACTTTTATTTTCGACTGTAATTGTTCTGTTTGTTTCCCAAATAAATAAAATCAATAAATAAAAACTTTTAATATATTCGATTTATATACTTTCGTTGAAAGTTATTCAAATTAAGTCCGCGTGTGACATGAGTGGTTCAGAATTCGAAATATATTTTTTTCTAATTAAGATGATTTAACTATAACATGACTTTGTATAAGTGTATTACTAAGCATGATATAAATGAGCAAAATTATAATTGACGTAACAAAAAAATCTTATGATAAAATGTGTTCACAAAATCCGAAAAAGCGTTATTTATAAGATCGTATATGACAAAACTCATCTTGCACGGGGTATACGAAACAAAAAGAGGTAGAATTGTAAATATATATCTATGAGAATCTCTTATTTGACTTTAAAAACATTACATATTTATATTGCATATTTCTTCCGAATTTCTAAAACAAGTAATCTAAAATATATTTCTATGGCATAATATGGCAATTAAATAAGCAAATATTTGTATTATACCTCCGCATATGAGATATTTATAGGCTAAAAAAACTATAGTTTAATTAGAAAAAAAATCGCAGATAAATATTTCTATTCAATAGAGTAGTGATTATACGAGCATGCATAATAATTTTAAATCGCTTAATTATTCAAAGAAGATAGTCGACTAAATGAAATAAAGGACACTTTTAATACATCCATTTTCTAATCGAATCAAAGATGATTTAACATTGAATATTTCCCGAGGAAAGACGATGCAAAATTTTGTTGTGATCAAATTCCATAAAGTTTTATTATGAAGACATTATTTTATGAGTAAATTTCTCCATCCGCATTTATTTGAGTTATTTATAAGTTTAAGTGTTTTATTTATACCTTTTTGAAATAATCCTCTTTCGTTGCATATTCGTTTTTATTACTTTATGTAAATTATAACAAAACCTTGTCTATGTATCTAAACCGCCAATTTTTTTTTATGAAAATTTCGTAGGTAGCAATTAATATGTTAATAAGCAAAGTATTTAGTACAAAAGAACAATGGGGCCAATGAATCTGGCGTCGTGGCACTTAGATACGGCGCTCCAGAATTCAGACGAATCCAATGCTGCCTTGACACGCTATCCTTATAAATGGATGACATTCCTACGGTCAGTGTTCATTTAGCATTTTAAAGTAGTACAAATGCACGGCTGGTTGAATTCGAAGACAATTAAAAGTTTTTTCACTGACCATTATGTGTTTTAATTTTATTAACACTACTACTGACTGTTATTAAACAAACAACAACGTGTTGTATTTCATTACGATTGATTTTTAAGCTTTTTTTTCTTGTTAAAATCAACTTATACTGTTATTAACTAAATAATGTATAGAATAAGAAAAATGTGTAATAATAGTTTTAATTACTTTTTAAATAAAATTGCATTTAAAGAAGTTGTTTGGAGAAAACTTAATAACTTAACATACTTTACAAACTTTAAATCAACTTACCTTTAATTATAGCAGACAAAAGCACAATAACTTTACTAAACACGTTATTATTTTAAACTTCTAAAACTATTTAAACTTTAATATAATGCTGATTATAATATTGCTTTCGATCCTCACTTTTGGATGTCTTGAGGTGTATCATTATTTGTCGTGAGTTGCGAGCGCGCGAAATGGCGCATGGTGCGGGGTCGCGGTGTGCCCTAGGCGAAGGCGCGAACCTTTCTGCCGCGCCGCCCGCCCAACACAAACTTCAACTTTCTACCAACTTGCAGTAATAAATCCACTTAGAATGTCATCAGGTGTAAGGCTATTTACGATTTATGCACACCAGGCATTTAGATAAGGTGTGGATTGAAAATTAGTTATGGAACTAAAGAAGCGGGTAGCAAAATAATAGTTTATTATCTAATGTCAAAATGACACCAGTGAAAAATATAATGAAATTATTACCCTTATTATTACAAGAAAAAATATTAAATTAAGTTTGCCTCTTTTATTAATTGCACTTCAAGTTTGTATAAAGCAAAGGGAATAGGTACCTATACTCGTTGTAGGAAGTTCTTTAAAATTGTAACAAATAAGTGAAATATAATTACTTACTGGAATGTTTTTTTGGCAAAATGGTCGGATTGGTGGCTATTATTTGATTGAAGTGATGGCCTCGTGGTTTAGGCGTGCGGTCGAGAATTTCGGCGGTCGCAGGTTCAAACCCCAGGCACACACCTCTGACTTTTCGAAGTTATGTGTGTATTCACAATGAATTATCACTTGCTTTAACGGTGAAGGAAAACATCGTGATAAAACCTGCACACCTAAAAGTTCTTAAGTGTGTAGTTCGCAAACCCGCACTAGTTGTAGAGGAGGCCCGTGCCCAGCAGTGGGATGTACGAGTATTTGGGCTGATGATGATTTGATTGAAGGAATAATTTTTATATTCTGCTTAAAATTAATACACCTTAAAACACACACACAAGTAGTTAAATGCCTTTAGTTTTAATAAGTTATCGGCTATTATTTTTTAATTTCAAATCATTATCAGAACATGACATTAAATGTTATACTTTAATTTAAAAGACTTTGAACACGAATTCCACCTATAATTTCATTCGAGTAAAGATTCGTGCGGCGCGGCGCGCGGTGTAATTTTCAACGTTGCTGCATATGTAACTTTTCTATCTGTTTATTATGCTTTCGGCCGTTAGAACATTATTATGAATTTTTTGATAATTTGAGGAATAAGAATGTAGGTTATTTTGTACTTGGCAAAAGTAGGTTATTTTTTGTAGTAAAAATTTGAAAAGGGCAAAAAGACGATAAAATAAATAATTTTAAACATATGGAAAATTTATGATTCAGCTTTTACATTATTGCATCCAAGTGATGCTAGTATGTGACACTAGTCTATCACTATCGTACGAGTATTATGTACTTTATAACTTCGCTTTAATATCATTAACTAGATGATTTTTTAAATAATTATCGTCGTTTGAAAAACACTCAACGATATCGAAGTGATCAAAGTTATCCTTAATATCCAAATGGACATTAGGTAAAGAATATTTTTCATAGAGCACTTTGTAAATATCTTCAGATTGCTGCTTGAATCTCGGCGAATCGTTTTCTCCGGCAATAACATGTATACGCAACGATAGGTCCTTTAAATGAGTGAAATCATCAAAGTACGGTGAGAGAGAACGTGCTGATTCTTCAGTTAGCCGCACGGCGTCATTAACAGAGGTTTTTAATAGTTCTGATAGGTGGTAGACTCCAGAAACTAAGAATGCTCCTTGTAGTCGTTTAGCGCCTGGCAAGTTAGTTAGCAAAGTTGCGTTTGAGAGAATCTTTGCTACGAGATGTGCCCCTGCAGAGTGACCAGCGAAATATACTCCCCTGCGGAAAAAGATGGGTTCAGTTTATTATCCCTGCGTTTACTTGTCTTTATGCGCTATAGCTGTAGAAATGATACAGATTATTTCGAGCCTGTACCCCAGAAGTTAAAGTTGTCACACACATTTTACCAAATCTATCATGATCTATGCGATCCTATTACAATTGATAAGTGGGCAGTGGTTTCCAAATAAATTTGACATTTATCAGTGTTTCTCAAAATGGACGATAATGATTTTTTTTCAGTGTTGGAAGATTTCAGAGGGGCACAGAGACTAACTAAGAACAAGTTAGCCCTTAAAATGTTTTTATATGAGTCCATTTTAAGCGACAGGCTGGTATGGAGGCGGTTTTTGAAAGTTTGAGAACCCTTTGACATTTTTGAACTCAATGTTACATTTAAATGTGAATATCCCCCGTCCTTCGTTTCGGGTCGTATGGTCATTATCAAACAAGTTATCTCACCTAGATCCCATGTTTTCAGCGTATTGGAACACGAATCGGGCGGCGTTTTCCACCTCATTGACTAGGTGTTGGAGGGTTACATTCGGACACAGATCGTAGCCGATAACAATGGTCTTGATCCCTGCATGGTGTAAAGGGCCGGCTGAGTATCGCGATATATTTCGAGATAACATTTGCCAGAATCCCCCGTGGATGTACACGAAGATGGGCGCATCTGCAAATAGTAATAATGTTTTGATATTTTATCAGTGGCCAGCTCAACTATGTTTGTGGTAATCCTATAAGTAACCTAACTACGTCGTAGCTCCACCTGCATCAAATTATTGTCAAGCCGTAATCTATTCCAGACTATAATTTGATTACGTGCCAGATTTTATCTAGATTTGTTAAGACATTTTGGCGTTAATTATATTAAACATCCATACATTTAAACCTTCGTATTTGTCAACTGATGTTATAATAAAGTAGACAGTAGCCTAGTAGCGCCCCATGGATCCGTTTATAAAATGATGCTCAATCAGTTGTAAATTTCGACGTAAAAAGGTAAATAAATACCCAACAATCACATACATAGGAGTCTTGTGTCGTGGGTATCAGAAACTACGGGAGACTCTTCGATCTCACAAACACCCAGACCCGAAACAAATACTTGTGGCTCACACAAACATTTATCTCGGTGCGGGGATCGTACCCGCGGCCTCTCGTTTCGCAAGCTGGTGTCTAGCCAACTGCGCCACGGGGCTGTCAAAAGGGTAGGTACTAAATAATTACACTTTTGCTATATTTTTTGAGCATTAAGATAATAAGGACTTTAGGTCAGGCGTAAATGTAAATTGCTAAAGTGCGAAATTGGTTGGTTTTGCGTTTTACATATAATTCTACATTTCGTCGGCGATTCGTTAATCATTGTGATAAGGATTGGGGAGGGCAGATGCTCCATTTCAATGTCCATTCACCCTGTGTCTGCAAAACAGAGCACTATTTTGTGTAAATAACATATTTGTTTGACGCGGGTATATTACGGTGTCAAGGAATGTGATATGACAGCGTTCAGTTTTCCTTTTTATTGGATATAAAGCTCTGTGTCACGGGTTCGTGAAAATTCTTTGTTAAGTAATTTACTTGTTTCTTGTTTTTTTTTATTCGCCCTCTAGTATTTATGCTTGTAAGATTGTAAGACTTATATTGTGGACATCAGAAACTACGAGAAACAAAACAGACATTATAAGACCGATTAAAATTTTGCACATTTATTAATAGATGCAGATAATATAATCCGAGCGAATGGTATAATCATTTTGACCCTGTGTTTTCGTGGTTATCAAATATTGTTTAATTATTGTTAACAGTTTTCTCAAGGCGCTTGCACACGTTGATGTCAAATTGAATTAAGATAAGTGTTTGATAAATAAATACACAACTGCAAAAAGTTCGCTTTAGGTTTCAAACTCACCGAATTTTAAATAGATTTTTGTTATGTTTCAGTTCGTGTTCATCATGTTACGTTAGTAATAACTAAATGTTATCGTGAAAGCTGAAGTCTACATGGTGATGGAAGTAGTCTAAGGTGGAACGATTTTATTGTAGTCGTCTTTCACAAAATGGGTTACACTACTTCCTTCTGACCAATAGAAGCTTTTCAATGGGACGACATAAAACTCTGAGAAAATTAGTAGGCTTCATATCTTTCCAATTTACGGTCCTATAAAATCATGAAGTCATTAAATTGAAGAGGTATGTCTCATATTGTATTACATATTTATGTTTTTATTGAACTTAGAGTATATCACGTAAGAAATCTACGGCACATACCTACATACATAATATGCATATAAGATTTGTTTTCTCCCCGTTTTTGCCTGACAATAAAGAAAAAGTTTTTTCATTTCTCGTGTCGGCGTAGCTCGTATACAATCGTTTCAGTGCATTCAGCACAGCTTTCACTCTTCCACACACGTCATACATTATTTCTTATCTCCGTATGCGGCTAGACATGCGGAAAACCATGCAAATGATTACGTTCGAAGTACTGTATGGAATATGTTAGGCCACGAGCATGAAGATCGTAACGCTCATTTTAATTAAATGATAAACAGCAACCCATAACATTTTAGTTTAAAAACAATTTATAAGAATATTTTATTTATTTATCTATTTTATTAAAGGCACATCAACCGTGTACACATTATGATTTACAATGTTCAAATTTTACACTTAAGGTCATGGAATAATGTGGCCTAAGTATTATTTATGATAGTATTATCATAAATGTTTATAATTTTTTTTATCTTTATGCTTTGTTGAAATATAAAGTAAAGATATAACGTGATTCACAATATCACATAATGAAAAAAATGTGTTAAATACTTCAGTCAAATGTATTTATTAGTGGTTACGCTACTTTTGCGCACCTCTTATAGATATGTAATCGTTTAAGACTACCGCATAATAGATCTAGATTACGTTCATGATACCCAAGCCTGTAAGAATAAAAACGATAAGTATCATCTGCTGTCGAGTTTTATTAAGTAACATTGCATCTTTGTTACTTTTTCCAAAGACAGGTTGTCTCTTTGTTAGCTTTACTAAACTTTACTGTCCTGTGGCGTTGCTATCGCATTTCTGTGTTATGATTCCCTTTTACTACCATCATCAGCCCATATACGTCCCACTGCTGGGCACGGGCCTCGTCTACCATTGAGAGGGTTTAGGCCTTAGTCCACCACGCTGGCCTAGTGCGGGTTGGCGGACTCTTTTACTATATTTTTCATAATTACCAGTTTAATCTAGTATCTCTCGATGGTAACAAACTACGGTACCAAAGATCTACTAACAGTCTTCTAACTTTTAGTAAGAAACTTTATAAATGAGAAAATGACTGTGTATATTTATTACGCTTTGATCCTGGTTAAGGATATAGACTATTTTTATTCCTGACAAAAACCTTTGGTTATTTTCAAAATATATTTATGGCCCTATCCCACCACACACCCGCCACTGTAACTCCTGTGCTCCAGGATCAACAGCGGCACGCACAGTATTGATGCTGTCGCTGAGCAATGAAGCTCAGCGGATTTAAGGGGACCTAAATTTGTCATAATCCCGCAACGAAGTTAATCAGAAACACAAAGTAAAAGAGGAGTTGGAAAACAAAGAGTTGTCCACATCCCTGCACAGCAAAGCGGGTGACAAAAACATTGAGCTATGTCATATATGAGGTTTCACCCTCACATAAAAATAAAAGACAATTACAATTAGTCAAATTAGACGCAAATTAACGCACCACGAATAAATAATTTTCAAAATATAGCATAGCATTCCTCAACAAAAAGCAAGGAACTGTCAGCAAACCTCAGTATAATAGTAAAGTAATAACCTAATACTAACCAAACCATTTAAAAGTATTATTATACGAATATATATTTTTACCTTTAGGCAGGTCAGTCCCAAAAATGTCCAGCTTCTGTCCAACCGTAGGTCCATATTCAATGTCTAACTCGTGTGGAATGTGCTTGGTCGCGGCTAGGCTGGCTGGATATAAAAAAAAAATATATTCAAAGTGGATCTTGAGAATGCACCCTCCACATAACCTCAACGATATGAAAAATAAATGAAGAGCGCTCGTTCTAATAAGGCCTAATATTGTTGGAATATTAAATGCTTTCAATGTCTAGACAGAAGTGACAAGTTGGCTAGATAATATTGAATTCATTGCTATTTATTATAGTGCAGTAATTTAACACAAAGGTTCAAAATAATGTTATATCAGTAGTACCTATATCTTATATTTTCACTTTACTTATTAGAAACTTATTTGAACTTAGTTTGTCGTTTAATTCTCCTACTAAGCGTCTGTTTTAATTATGTAGGCGATCTAATTAATTAATATCTATGGACACAAATGACTCGAGCGAGTATTAATGAGCAGATTCTTCAATCTGGGAATTAAATTCGGGATCCGTTCATAGACTTTCCTCGCTACAAGTTGAGCCATGCGACCATAAACTGGTCTCCACACACAGGAACATAATACAAACATAGTGGACCTATGTGGGTGCTCTGTAACGGTTTGTTTACATCGCTCCCGAAAATAAAGACAATTGGACTGATATTTAGTATTATACGAAAACCAGAACAATCTATACAAATAAATAAAATTGGAGTGTCTGTTTGTTATATTGAAATAACCGCTTTTTAATAAATGCATATGGATGTATACAAGGTACATATACCAAATAACGTTTTTTACAATTTTTGTCTGTCTGTTTGTTCCGGCTAATCTCTGAAACGGATGGACCAATTTTGACGGGACTTTCACTGGTAGATACCTGATGTAATAAGGAATAACTTAGGCTACGTTTATTTTAGAAAATAAATAAATTAAGTAGGTATCATAATATTAATTTTTTTTTAAAGAATCGACTGTTAGGCGGAACGAAGTTCGCCGGGTCAGCTAGTTCTAAATAAATCCTATGTATTACCAATTCTTAATTATTCGATTTCTCATTTTAAATTTTATACGGAAATGAAATGAATATTTATCAAAATCAAATAACACTGTTAAAAACAACAATTGCCAATCCAATGATAAGTCAGCTGGTACCATTATCAATGACCGCAGCATGTCATAGAATTTTATATGCCCTAATAGATTTGTTTATTTGACATGAAGCGTTATGGGTTTACGATTAAATAATTACTTAAATAAAGTATGTTTAGGTAATAAGATAACAATTACAAAATTA
The DNA here is from genome assembly GCA_907164795.1 of Hemaris fuciformis. Lineage (NCBI taxonomy): Eukaryota > Metazoa > Arthropoda > Insecta > Lepidoptera > Sphingidae > Hemaris > Hemaris fuciformis. The sequence continues at coordinate 6,416,244 of OU015434.1, forward strand.
ATGATGTAGTACGTCAATTGGTCAACTAATTAAATTTATTTATAATCATAAATATTTATGCGAATAAAATAAAAATGAAATTAAATTACAAGGTTTTGTGACATATTAGAATAACAATAATAAGGTTTAAGCAAGCTAATTTTTATTGTAATTAAATTAATAAATTATTTATACTTACAAACCAAAATATTTTTACAAATACCTATTAAATGACGTAATTTAATACCTATTATATTACGTCATTGCCCGTCTTATGAGATAGTCTTCATTACAAGAAGAGCCAATCGATATTTTAAATAAAGTGAAGCAAAAAGTATTTATTTACCTGTCGTCACACTATCTACGTGGTGTTGTATAACTTGTTTTGCTGTTGGATACCGTTTCGACCACATACTCGGAGAGTACTCTCGCTCATAATCTATCTCCTCCGCCATACTGTATATTCGTAACTGGAAATTGTAAGTACGTATTTACCACAATAATCACGAGGCAAGATAGTTTGTGAATGAATAATTAATTCGATCAAATTATTCAGTTAATATTTACGGACACGCAACCGATACCGAGTAGAATTTGTTAGTGAGTTCTGACTTGTAATGTCATGATTTATCGCTCTTGATGATAAACATGCATTTTTTTGTTTGCGGTTGAATTGCGTCTGCGTAATCTATGCTCGGGTGAACGCAGTATTAGTTTATTTTTTTTTGGATAACTATCAATTTAAGACGCATTAGGTCAAAAAGCAAGAAAAGTAAAAGGCGAGAATAAGTATAGTTAGATCAGCATCAACGATGTTTGAACACCTTGAACAATAGAAAGACTTTCCATGGTAATAGGAGTTTCTCTTAGAACTATTTTAGAAGAAAACTTAGTAATTCCGAATTTTACATCTGGTTTTCCAGTTTTCATGTCTTGTAGCGGGTTCAACTTTTCTTCGAATCAATGTTTGGCCTATACATACGTACATATTTGTCATACTTTGTGTATTACATCTGAATTTGTTAAAATTAAAATAAATGATTTTCGCCTTAATTTACAAAGACAGTCAATAAACTAATTAAAATTTTAAATTTTGTTGTTTGATAAATACAACATTTCATGTTTGCGGATACGACGAACAAGTTTTAGCTTTATAACTTTAGATGTGAGTTGACTTGGTGGAATTTAATTAATGTTTCATAGGTCTCGGAAATTTATTATGTATCTTTTACACGGCACATACTTATGCCGCGAGACCACGAGGCAGTCTGGTCCTGGGTTCGATTCCCGGGTCGGGCAAAGTGTTATTGGGGTTTTCCATTAGGAAATTCTTAGCAGCAGCACGGAGTCTGGACATGTGCCCGAAGAAACGGCAATAGGCTCACTGCCTATTACATGGGACTGATACATACCTGGCGAAATGTGGGTGCAAAAATGCACCTTACTAACTCTTCGGGGAATACAGGCGTGAGGTTATGTATGTATGTACATATGTATATTTTACTTTGGGAGTGGGCGATAGAGTATTAAAGACAGGAAGAAACATGCAAGAACGATTTTGATTAAAGAGAAACGTAGAAGAATTTTTACTATGAATTCAGGCGAATGTTATTTTAACTGCATAACAAAAGGTTTGGATCGACCTTACCAATCCGACGGTCTTACCAAAAACTATTTTCGGTTTGAGAGTTCATCCTATTTTCTTCATTTCTTTTTCCAAGCGCTTTTCGCCTCCAGGTTATGCTCCTAATACTTTTACGTATATTCTACTATTTGTTTTAAGTATTTTACATTGAAAAAATCATGAAGATGAAATAAGAACCCAGCCGCAGGGTATCTTGTTACGTATTCTCCTTTATTTGTTCTTGTACATTTTTTTAGCGTCAACAACTATTGAAAAACGTCCCATTTTTAGGGAATGTAGTTTACAGACCTTAGATTCAATTTTCATCTTAACATAATTCTTGTAAGGAATTTGAAATGCCGTGCTGTAGCGACATACAAAAAGAAATTTTATATTTTGGCATTTATTTTGTGGTTAAGAAATATAAGTTAATATTGTAGAAATGTGATGTTCAGATAACAGATCGAATAAACATTGTACTTATTTGGTCAATTATATTTCTTATTAATGAATATTTGGCGCAATAAAACACAATACACCGTTTGGATGCAAGCGTCATAGTAATAAAACCGTTAAGTTATTGACAGATACTATGGACGTAGGTACCTACAACTTTTGCATGATCCACATTCGTCAATCACTTGAATTATTCACTTCATGCATACTGTTGACCCGTTCCTTATTCAGGCCGTCACCTATCTGGGTGTTTTAGGTTTTATCTTATAAAACAACCCCTGCAAATACTCTTATCAAAAGTAGCCGTAACAATCTTCTTTGTTAGTATACTTTCATTCATCCTTTCCATGTGCCCATACCATCTATGCATAAATGTTAAATTTTTACTCCACACATTTTCATGTCACTATTTCGCAGTCTATTCACAGTCACAAATTTTGCCACAAATTCCCCTTAGCGATGCCACTATTAATATGTTAGTACTTAGTACATAATTGTTTTTATATGCCTTTTTGTTTATTATTGTTAAAATAAATACTTCATTGTTATAACTTACATATTTAGAAAACACTATAAGAACAACAAAACTATGCACTATGTTTTTTTAATTGAGTCATTTACACAATTTATTTAGATACAATCGTTGTGTGTCACGCCATTTGACCGACTGACTCCGAGTCCGTTCGAGATCAATTTACATCACAAATGATATCAATAGCACGAATCAGAAGGTATAATGCTTGAATTTCGACGTAAAAAATATTATAAAAATAATTATATATATTGTGTAGTGAACTAGTTTCTATTCTATAGAACTGTTATAAATTTATTTTTTGAATTGCTAATTCAAATAAAAATTTAATGTTGATTTTTTGTAAATGAATTGAGCGTTTTTGGAATTTTGAATGCGTTTTGGTTACATGCTACATCCATAAACTCCTGTATCCCACAACTTAAATAAATTAATTTCGTAAACTAAATAAGATTTTCATTTGACATTAATTTTGTTTTTTTTGGTTATTTACACGCATGCTATCTTTATCTTTATATAAGTAAAACCGAAAATGATGCTGCAGAAATAACACGTACCTTTAAAATATTACGGAACTTTTTGAAATATATAAAAAAGTCGAGTAATCTCTAGAGTATCTACAACACAACTAATACTAGAAACAGTTGAATTCGGCCATACATAATAAATTGATGGCGAAAACTTATTACTCAAAACTAATATTTCCACAAGTGCAAAACTATTTTAATTTTTTCAACACACGTAGACTACCTATTTAAACAAAATTATACTTGCATAACACATTTTATTACAGAACTTATTAACATTATGTTTGCTGGATACTTATAGAAGAGTTAGAATTAATACATACATACATACATAAACTCACACCTGTATTCCCCGAAGGGGTAGGCAGAGGTGCACCCACATTTCGCCAGACATGTATCAGTCCCACGTAATAGGGGGCGAACCTATTGCCGTTTTTCGGGCACATTTCCAGACTCCGTGCTGTTACTGAGAATTTCTTAATGGAAAAACCCAATAACACTTTGCCCGACCCGGGGATCGAACCCAGGACCTCTAGATCCCACGGCACATACTTGTACCGCGAGACCACGAGGCAATAGAATTAATATCTTTATTAAATATTATTAATTAAATAATATTAGTTTCCAATTAAAAATATTTACGGATATAATATTGACAGTTTTTTTGGCAAGCTCGTAAAATCCCTAGATAACTCTTAGCACTTTACTTAATAATTTATTACTCTTTTCCCCTATATCTCTGATTCAGATTTAATTACGTATTTTATTTTATCAATCTTCATTTTCTTCTATCATGCTCATCTCTTCTTAAATTGTTTGAGTTTGTGGGATTCTAGGTTAAAGTAATTGATTTTCACATCACAATGCTCCACACACCTAAGAAATTCCTAAGTACTTTTAGGTATGCAGGTTTTATCACGATGTTGATGATTAACGTAGCCATTTGAACAAAAAAGGGCTCAGTTTGTGGCTGAATTATCTAATTCGAATATTGAATCAAAATATGAGTATACTATACTACTGTTGGATATAAAATTTTGTTAAAGTTAAGTAACTATTAATAAGTAACTAAATATGCCTCGGCTTATGATTGATTTTAAATACAAAAGCCTTAAGAAGTATAAATCTAATGTAATAATATGAGAGCGTAAATTTAGAGATAAATTTCCCTGTCATAGAGGCACTCACTTCAATGTCTTCACGAAAATATTTTTTTAAGAGATTATTCGCACGAAATAAGCAATTTACTTTAAAGCTTCGAAACACGGGCTTGATTTTGGCAAATATTTAGATACTGTATTGAAAATTTGGCACTTTTGTGATGTTTTCATACTTAATTTGTTGTTTTAATCCCATTAAACGTTTGTTTACTAATTTGTTTACGTAAATAAGATTCTGATTTCTGGCAAATACGAGTAAGGATTGAGATAGAAGAACTGCCGAGATTGTGGTGTGTGAAGTTACATACATGAAGGGGAGTACATTCACGTTTCGCCAGCGTTAACTTACATTTCCAGTCTATTTAGGTTTTTCACAGTAAAGAGGCCAACGTACCTATGTTCTGATGTTTTCATGGTTGGTTTGTTGAAATACAACCAAAACAGCTTAGTATGTCTGGCAAATCCACTTGCTCTCACGTCAGATGTAGTACTAGCCCGATTTTAGTGGGGTACAGCGATTACATAAATTTTTATTTTTATTTCTACCCTATTTTTTTAATTAATTACTAATCTAGTTTTATAATCTACTTACTAATTTTTATTAATATATGAAATCTACCAAATATTAAGCCTGAACAGTGACTTGAAAACTCATTTCATAACTACCCTATAGTGTAGTAGATTTCATCAGTATATCAGGAGAAGGTAATCCATTGCTCTCCAAAAATATTGTACCGTATTGATGTAGAAAAAGCGTTATAAGTCACTATAAAAAGTTTGATATAATGAACATAATGTACAATTTAGACATTCGTATTAGCCGGTGATATTCAGTTGCGTAAATTGAATTTCATCATCTTAACTTCCCCTAAGACCTTTTAATGAAATTGCCATTTTCCTCTCTCTAAAATTAGAACTAATTTACGAAAGAAATGCGATTATAACGTTTGAAATGGACTGAAATAAATGAGCTATAATGTAATATGCAATAACGACATTCCAAACGTCGCGATCGATGGCAGAATCGAAAGGTATTAAATTTTTGACGATAATTATAGAACTGGGACCCCTTACCGCCATTCTCTCGCTTCAATTAAACTTAAGAACAAAGGAAACAAACGAGTTAGAGGAATTAATTTTGGCGTTAAACAGAGACCGCGGCCCGTAAATCTCCTGAATAGGGACCCAAGCAATTTTCCGTGAGACGTAAATTTAAGAGTCGAGTTCATAAAGCGCACTTATTAGGTACCGACGAGCGTCACATGCTCCAGCGAAATGCTAATAAAAAACCGTTCAAAGGTGTATTTACATTTCTTTATTGAAACACGTATTACAAACTTACATCTATTTATCAATAAATAAAATTAAAATGTCTGTGACGACAAAGTAAATGCTAAATTTTAAACGAGAAATGTTATTATCTAATCGTGAATAACGTTTAAAAAAATCTTGTTTGGCTGATTGAAAATTTAATCATATAATAGTACTCATCAAAACTTTATATGACACCATAAAAACGTTTAATAAAATGCAAAATTTAATGTTTAGAAAAGTCTTAATATTGTATGATCATTGGTAATGTAATATGTACTTTGTAAGGGTTGATTGGGACACACAACTCAAACTCTAAAATATCTACCATCAGTTACCGTTCGCAGCAAACATAGTCAGCAATTTGTTAGGAGCGTAAATTTACATTATGCATAAATGTTTATTTTCACAAGGTATTAAAATTTATGTTATGCAATATTAATTCATTTGGAATTTGACTTTCAATAATTATGCTCTACATTTACATATTAGGGCTCGTCCATACTAAAACATCTGTGTCAACCATGCAGTGCAGACGTCAGCAATTTGTTTGTTTTGTGTTAATGTCGAGAATATTAATTTCAATAGTTTTATCATAATATTTCTGTAACTAGTATCAGTTACAACGAATATAAAAGTAATTGTTACTACAAAGAAATGGCTGATTCCATTACGGTAAGTGCTGTGTTGTCATGACTACATACACTGACTGACGACATTTTTTTATTGACGCGGCAATGGGACAGATTTGGTTCTTGACAACGTCTACCTAAGCGCGGTCTCCACTCCAACACTTGTATGCTCCAACGATTTTTTATATATGAGTATGTAAAGATATGAACGCGACACGGTTTTCTTGGCGACAGTCATAGCCAGTTGCCCAAAGCGGGGTTGTATAATCTTGTTTAATTATTATTAATAATTAATATTTGCGGTTTATTTATAATATTATTATGACTATGTACTGTTAGTCAAACTGTAACAAACGCGAACAATGTAATATGATCAGTCTAATATGTCTTTGGATGTACTTATTATTCTTAAGAACTTTATGTCATACAACACTATCGTCTTTTGATGATTCAGAAAAATTTGCATAATCCATTACAAATATGTGCACTTAAAATCAATACTTAGAACTATTGAACACTTATTTTACTTTATTAAATGCTTACGAATATCGTGTAGTAACAAATTTCGCATGTAGTTGCCGTCCTTAGTGAAACATTCCACGATTTCGTAATGATCCATGTTGTCCTTAATCTCTAAATACATGTTCTGCATGAGACATGTGTTGTGTAACAGCTCGTAGAATTCTCTTGATTGTTTTTTGAACGTCGGACTGTCCTTCTGTGCTGCTAGTATGTAAATTCGGACCTTCCTAGCTTGGAGATGGGTGAAACAGTCGAATTGGGGGGATAGAGGCGTCGTCCATTCGTACGGGAGCTGTAGTAGCTTGTTGTACGATGTGTGGATTAGTTCCCTTAAATCGTACAGTCCACTGATGAGGAAGGCTCCTTGAAGCCTATTGGATCCAGGAGTATTGTCCAAAAACTCAGCACTGGCGAACAGCTTGGCTATTAAGTGGGCTCCAGCTCCATGCCCCGCGAAATAAACCCCTCTGTAATGAAAGAGAAATCCTTAACAAACCTGCACGAATATACACATATAAAAGATTTGCGATCTGTTTATTCGATTTCGCTGCGAAATTTACTCTATTGATGTTCAATTTACACGGCACAATTTGCATTCCCATGAATCGTGTTCAAGTGTAATACATTTTTTTTTCAATTTTGTTCCTACGGGGTTTAAAATGCGTAGGTAGTGGTAGCATTTTAAAGTTAATGCAAAACGGCGCAGCGTAGCGGAATAAGATGGGCTTGGGAAAAGTGTCGATACGGGACGATTAATTAAGGTTTTGGACCGTTTTGTACTTATTTACTGGCACCCGTGAGGCTACTTAGTACTTTATTAAACTTGAGATATTTTAAATCTAAATCCGTATTGTATGTTACGCTTTGGTAATATTTGCGTAAATAACAAAATTATTTGGAGAAATATTAAAGATTTCGTTCAATATTATAGCATCCCGTACTTAACTTCACATTAATTCTAAAAAAAACTTTCATTATTCCGTCAGTTCAACTTGATTCATTTAGCTACTACAGACTACAACTGTAATCTGTATGTATAAATATGCAATTCAAATGACCACTAGTCACTATATGTGGTCACGAATATTAAATACGTTCCGCGTCTTAAGCCTTGAAGGGAAAAATATGTAATTCCACAGCCACGTTTCGCGGTCTCACGTAAAAACAGACGAAATTACCGCAGACTTGTGGACACCAAAGTTTTAAGTATTCGTGTCAACCCAGGTCATCATTTCATCTGTTTCTACGTGATTGAATCAATCATCTGAGTATATAAACATAAACATTGACAATTAATAGGGTTGTTATGAGTACTAACATTTATACTCTAATATTTCTATTTTCCTTTCAAGGGTTGTCTGTTTAAGATACAATTTTGGTGGTAAGACCGCCCTTTCTCTACATGTTTGTTTTTGTCATTTTTCTTTGAAAGAAAGAAAGAAAAAAAGAAAAAAAATTATTATTGGCTATGCACGAAAATACATTTTTTTTAAAGAAAACAAACAACTAATAACTACTCGTACAATTCACACAGCCAACAATGGTCCCCTTATTCAGCTACATGCTGCAATTCCGCTTGCACGGAGTTGCAGCGCTGATTTTCAATGAGGGGACCAAGTGAGAAAACGGACGCTAGGTTACAGGCAATAAAAATAAAAAATAATAATAATAAAAGCTTACCAATAATAATATAAATGTAAAATAAAGTATAGTAGTACAAGTAATTAAATACATTAAGTACATTAACAAAGTCAGTCAACAGTGATTTGTTATTTCTTATTTATAATAAGCAACCCCTTTGAGACTTGAGTATGTAGAGGAGGCTCATGCCCAGCAGTGGGACGTATATGGGCTGATGATGAACCCCTTTGAGTATTTTTTATTTAAAATAACAACAATTTACTTTTATTTCCATTAGGAATATCTTACCTAGATCCGTTCTTCTCGGCATATTCAAACACAAATTTGGCAGCGTTTTGTATTTGGTTGATTATTTCGGCGAGTGTCGCAGCTGGGCACAAGTCGAAGCCAACGACGATTGTCTTTATACGGGAACGATGGAGGGACTGCGCCGGGTACCGGGACACCTCCCGGGATAACTCCTGCCAGTAACCGCCGTGAATGAACACCAAAATCGGGGCATCTGTAATAGAAAATAAGCAGTTATAATAAAATAATTTTATTATACAGCCATGTTCTGGTCAGCAAAAAATACATATTACGAACCGAGAAAATTCGCACTGACACACTCATATGGGTAATACTCAACAGCCTTACTCAGTTTCTGACATTTACGACATAAGATTAGTATTTCACGTAGACTCAGAAAATTGATTCTGATATCAAGTTAAGTGCATCCCGAATAGAATATCGAGTGAAATTCAGGCTAAATTTTTATATTTAGGTATATTTGGAACTCAAAAAGTGGCACACTTACGTAGCTTTTCTTATTATCTCCAGTTCTACACTTTATTACGATGTGATATCACAAAGATACAATTGACTTTCAAACTAAAAAAGCTTTACAATATCTTCGACTACCATATAAATGGATGTAGATAAGAAACTTACAAAATATTTGGTCATTAAATCATTTTGCAGATTACATTCAAAAGAGAAAATTCTCCAAATCTCAACTGAAATTATAGTTCCAAAGTGTATTAGGGCGTATAACTTGATTTATTATGTGATTAGCATTTTGAAAGGACATCGGCCCGATGTATTATCTAAATAACTCCTAGCCATTTCAGCTGACCGCGTTTGGGTGGGAGACCGCATTTAGGCAAACGTGGCGAGAGCGCTTCGGTCAAATGGTGCGACGGGTGTGGAGTGGTTTGCACTAACTGAATGAGATATGAACGTAAATAAATACTCCATTATTTACTTGTATTTTAGAATAAGAAAGATTGAGTGTATTTGTATAAAATACATGCACCCATCAGAAAGATAGACAAAATGAAATATGCATTAGGTATGTGCCTACTAGTAGATGCTTGGTTAGAAAAGGACGAAACTTTGAAGACTGTGGTTGACAATTCGCAAGTTTTTTAAATAAGGTATCTTATACTTAGGTAATCTATGTACAATGAAATCAAAAAATATGTATTAATAATTTGAAATTTTTATCAATGAATATTTGATATTGAATATTTTAAAATAAACCGGAAACAATAATTACTATTCGCTATACTTATTATTTCAACGCGCGGGTCGTTAATCCTAAGTGAAAAAGTTTTAATTAGAATTAAATATTCAAGACTTAAATTACTTTATTGGAGAGGGAGTTTTAATCAACATCTCTCAGTTTTAGACTAGCTGTTCATTCTAGCTAAATATGTATTAATCCAAATTATTCTGGAACAGAAAATCGCTTTTTTGTGGTTTTTAAATTTTTATTAGTAATACGGTAATCACTAATAAATGTATGACTAAATATAAATAATAATAAATAAATAAATACACCCAACAGTCAGAGTACAAGTCCTGTGTCGTGGGTATCAGAAACTACGAGAGACTTTTCGGTCTCACAAACACCCAGACCCGAAACAAATTTATTTGTGGATCACATAAACATTTGTCTCGGTGCGGGGATCGAACCCGCAGCCTCTCGTTTCGCAAGCTGGTGTTTAGCCAACTGCGCCACGGGGCTGTCAAATATACTGTCTATTGCATTGTATAAAGATGCTTGAGTGTAGGTAAACAAGCGTAAGTGTGACGATAAAGCTACTTACGCAAAAAGCGATGGCAAATAATTCCGGTGCGAAATTCAAACATTTATCATCAGGATGTGTAAACACGATTTCAATGTTGCCGTGTCGACCTACATTCCAATTTCGTGTGTTTGCACTCCCATCGTATAAAAACAACTTTGTGTACTCGGATGTAATAATAACAATTTTTATGCTATATTTCTTCATCTATATCCACATTAGCCGGTGTATATCCCACTTCTTCTTCCTATATGTAAAAGAGGGCTTAGTCTACCACGCTAGCTAGTCTTATGCATTTGATGGACATTACTTACTTAAGAAATTCTACGCAAAGAACTTTTAGATATGTTAGTTTCTTTTAGAGTTTCTGTATTTGATACAGGATAGTGATCATTACATAGCTCATCATCACCCTCTTGCCCTGTTCCTAATTCTATATGCGGTCGGTGCAGTATGTTTTATCTTTCCAAACGTCTCTATCAGCCGTCATGTTTTCATTCTTCCCTCACGCACTATATCCACCCCTTCTGTGGCCTTCTTCTCCTTGTCCATTATAGTTATTAATTATTATGTAGCTTTAAAATTTATCCAACAGGCTTGCGCATCAAAACCGCGACAGCTGAGATATAATAATTAAATGTATACCTTAGGACTGGCATACAGTAAGTATCACCATAAACGTCTACAAAACCTTTTCAAATGTGCGAAGGAATGAGAGGATAAAAAAATCGGATTTACGTTATTTCACTCCCCAAACGTAACACGGAACATAAATGTTGCTTCACGTCGACTTTCTGGGAGATTGTGTTACGCCTCCAGTTAAGCAACAATTCATACAGTGGTATTGAAGGAATGCAATATTTGCCTAATTCTATCGTTAGCTTGGAATTTTAGTTGCAATGCCTTAAAGGACAGGAGCCATTTCATATCGTTTCATTATTGAGCCGAAAGCAATAGTGAGAAGCTAAATTGTTTTTCTAATCTCAAAGTAAATTGCATTTTATAAGTAAATTATGATTTGAGTGGCTCTTAGAGAATGTTGTAAATGCCAATCAACTTTATTATTAATTTAATAAATGTATTAAATAGCTTTGAAAATATTTGTCTGTACATTAGAGAATGGTTTGATGAGTTCAGCAGTATCCGATTATTTTTATAAATTAAATTCAAATATTCATGTTACAATGCTAATCAAAAACATATTTGAGTGAATCATCTGGTAGACCCGCTTTGTAATTATTATTACAGATAGACAGGCTAAGTTAATTGGTGTTGCAGGAATGTCTCAGAAAATAGAGGTAATGCTATCGTTTGCCTTATAATATGACGATACTGGTTTATACGACGATGATTTTTGTGGTTAGAATGGCTGTAGACCGATAGGGCGAGAATTGAATAAAGGCGTACAACAGTCACATACAAACATAAGTCTAATTTAGATATTATGTCATGGGTGTATGAATCTACGACATATTTAATTTGTGGATTATTTTACAGAAATTCATTGATCATATATCATCATCATCAGCCCATATACGTCCCACTGCAGGGCACGGGTCTCTACAACTGAGAGGGTACTGATCATAATATATAATTATAGTTTATGCGAAACGAACTTATTACAGATATGTATCTATAATTATGTGAATCTCGAACTTCGAGAACTACTACGATTTTTTTACACACTCATACTCGCTAGAAATATAACAAAACACAGATAGAACTTGTATCCCATAAAATCCTCCTTAATCGTGACCTTAATACTCATCAGAGCGTGATAAAGTTATTTGAATTACATTGCGCTGTCACAATATAAGTAGATTGTTACCGTTTGGCAGGTCGATCCCAAGAATGTCCAGCTTCTGTCCGGGCGTTGATCCGTACTCAATCTCCAATTTGTGTGGAATGTTATAGGTCGCAATTTCGCTCTCTGAAAGTATTAAGAATAATCTTTGTTTGAACTGTATCGTTGTTATGACGGGGAGTGTTTGCCAGTACCTACTGGATTGGACCCTCGTAAACTCCGCAAATAATGTATAGTGCTTTTTGTATATGAATAAGTAATATTGATAAATGAAAATAATGAAAGGAGGGACATTTATTGCACCAAGAATAGACGTATGATATTGAGCTTGTTGGAGTGAATAAAAGGGATAATGGCCTTCAAGGATTCCTATTTTAAATAACAAAGATATTTTTAAATTATTTATCACTGTGCGTACATGATTCCACTAATTTACGTTTTATTTTTTACTGGTCAAGTTATATGTAAAATCCATTTAAAGCTATAGCTTAGTTATAACTGAGCTTTGTTTTGTTTAGTATTGATAGCGTTCTCTAGATTAGAAGTGTATAAAACAACAAGACGGAACAGAGTTCAAATACAAATAATTGAATCTCAATGGAAATAGTTTTTGTGAAGAGAAATATCATGTAGCGAACATTTCAAGGGTCCGAGTTTGTGGTATACATTAATAATTAATTAGTTAATAAAATAACGATTACGTTTCAATTACCAGCATGTTGCATAATTTAAAACAATATTTCATCAATAACAAAAATATCATCATCAATTCATTCAACTAATAAAATTAGAATTATCATATGTATACGTCACAGAAACATCTAGATTCCATTCAATGAATTGTCGTATATAATTTGAAATGAATTTATTTTTTGTATTAAACATTCACAATGATTGATTGAATCTCGCCATTCACTACTTTATTTGGACCGCAATACTATTACCATTAATCAGTGCGGTTATTGATGCTCACATAATTAAAAATACTTATAAAGTACCTAGTTTAAACCATTACTTCCCAAATCTCAAGCATCGAAAACATTGGAATTTTTTGAAAACTGTATAAATTAAGTTAATAGTTAGTTAGTAAATAATGCTCTTTCTTAGTCGACAAAAATTATCAATTTGAAAAAATTATATTAAAGTCGCCCTAACATTTTTTACAACGAAAAAAATTGTTTTATTAAAAAAATGTGTGAATTAATTACGAATTTTATGAGAAACATTAAAAATAAGAGCCCTAACAACTAAAAAAATGTTGAATATAGTGTCCTAAAATAGGACAGTGGGGAGGAATTTGTGAATAATAGCTCATATATTTATGTAAACGGAATATGATTTGTTTTATAATTATTTTAGCAGATCGATATATATTAATATTCGTAATGTAAGGTATCATGGAAGTGTCGTTGACCTACACTGTCAGCTGATTTTCAATTAGAGCAACAAGGCGTTCTTTTATGCAGGTTGCATATTAATGTAATTTTAATTAGATTAACGTACTTTTTTTTTCAAACAATACTGTACAAGAAAAAAATACTGATAATATATTTGCATTTACTCGTATAAGTACTTGGTGCCTTCTTTTTCCCCTGCCAAGTTCTACAGATTCTGTTATATTTATGTTGCCTTTAGAATATGTGATTACATATATGTCACCTTGACATTATTTATATATGTATATGTATTTATATAAGAATATAAGAATGCCTTTGACCACATTGATACTTTGGAAAAGTTAAACGTTGTTTACCTATAGTAACGAAGTTAAGATGATTGTCGTAAACTTCTTTGGATGTCGGAAATCGGTCCGACCACATGGTTGGGTTGTACTCCCTCTCCAAGTCCACTTCGTCCATGATTATTGCAGACATTTTTGGTGCTTGTACCTGGAATTAACAATGTTCTATCATCATTATCATCGACAGCCTTTCTCAATCCACTTTTGGTCATAGGCCTCTCCTGTGGCACGCCACTGCTGGGATTATGTTTTTAATGTTGGTAATGATCTATATAATAAGTGAATAATGTTTAAGGCATACGAGGAGTGCTGTGAAAATTAAATCTTATGATGTTCCTTCGGGCATACATATTTTTCATGGAAATAATTTATTTCACTTATCAAATTAACATTAACCACTTGCCTTGTTGCGTGTTAGTGGAGAATGTAATCTTTTTATAATATCCTTATATCGTTTAAGTGCATGATATCATTGAGATTATCGTGCAGTCATAAAAAATAAAAGCATTCATCACTTAATAGTGAAAAGTATGTGCCTGGGATTCATATAGGATCAGGCGATATATGGCTCTGAAGCTGCGAAGCTAATGAGGCACCAATCGATGGCAAGCAAAACGAGGCAACCCAAAATCATGTTTTACTCTAATTTACTCAGCAATAAGAACAACAGTACCTAATCTTTAACAAAATTAATGTTAAAGCATCGTTAAAATTAATGAAAGTATATTGGGAATCTGTTTAATAGCTGACTTTTGACCAAATGTTCGTTACAGCTAACTAGGTTACTAGTGCGATAGTAGTTCGGGTTATCAAGACGTAACTCTTAAAGTCAAACTTACTTATTAGCTGATTGTTTATTGTTATGGAACGCAGGTACATATGCTATTGATAAGAACACATCATCATCATCATCATCAGCCCATACACGTCCTACTGCTGAGCACGGGCCTCCTCTACAACTGAGAGGGTTTAGGCCTTAATCCGCCACGCTGGCCTAGTGCGGGTTGGCGGACTACACACCTAAGAAATTCCTAAGAACTTCTTAGGTGTGCAGGTTTCATCACGATGTTTTCCTTCACCGTTAAAGTACGTGATAATTCATTGTGAATACACACATAACTTCGAAAAGTCAGAGGTGTGTGCCTGGGGTTCGAACTTACGACCGTCGAGATTCTCGACCGCGTGCATAAACCTCGAGGCCATCACGACTTACATAAGTTAAGATAAGAACACGCTTAAGCTATTTTGGATGCAAATATTTGTAGCAAAATTTATTGTAGTACGTTGGACAATTATTTATCATTAAGCATGAGACGACATTGTGTTAATTAATTTTGTATTCGCCTTTCCATATCAGTGTTCCATTAAGAATGACTGTTATTTTAAAAAAAACATACTTTGGGTTCATTGACCGCGACGCACTACATATGATAAAAATATATTTCAATGTTTTTACAAAAAGAGTAACAAATAGAACGGTGCTGCTATAATCGTAACTAAAATGGAAAATAATAATTATATGTATGTATAATAAATTTATTCACTCTTGTATCTCCGTTGTCTTAATAATATCTAATTTCTCCAGCTTTTTTATAAAATCCACGTAGATTGTATGTTATTACTGAGATTTAACTAATTTAAATCCAGAATCCAATCAACCAGTCAATTTATCATTAAAAATAAATTCTAACGCGAGTTACGGACATATTATGTAACTTGTCCATAGAAAAGATTCAGAAGTAAGGGAATATCTTACAGTATAAATGTTCTTTCAACTTTCTTTCGTTATTTGACGCTCTATTTGGACAACATCGTGCTTGCCATCAGGAAGTGTGTGCGTGCTAAAATATAAAAATCTGTATAGCCAATCAAAAGTCTAAGCCATCTAGGAAAGCAGGTGGGCCACTTTTCTGCCCTGTGGCAAAGGGGCGTTAAGACGGTATCCCCTGCCTGTCGTAAAAGGCGACTCAAAGGGGCCTTTGGGGTCGCTTGGCGCGCTGCGGGGGCGGCGCGTCCTCACTGAAAGTGACCCCGAGAGGGGCGGCGGCACTGTGACCTGTGTACGTCGCGGGCGCCCATCCACAACCGGGCGCCTAAACCAAGCTAGTGGGGGTGCAACTGCTCCCCCTACAACTCCGAGATGGCCGAGACGTTTACGTTTCGGAGGCGCACCGGGCGGCTGCGGCATCATTGTGGGTTCCTCTCGCCCACACACCGTGGTCGCCCCATTCAGCGCGAAGATGGCCACCGGGGGGTTTTG
Source organism: Hemaris fuciformis (assembly GCA_907164795.1). Classification (NCBI taxonomy): domain Eukaryota; kingdom Metazoa; phylum Arthropoda; class Insecta; order Lepidoptera; family Sphingidae; genus Hemaris; species Hemaris fuciformis. The sequence continues at coordinate 6,432,502 of OU015434.1, forward strand.
GTCGGTATGCCGGTATAGGGATTTTGGCTGGGTCCCTAAACCCAGCCCGGCACTAACATCTACGCGGACGTGACGTCGCCGCGCGCCGGGCTGGAAGGCCGGTGACCCCGACATACGCTTCTCGCCCCCTTCCCCCAGGGCTTGGGTAGAGCCATAACCAGCTTTCCCCTCGAGAAAAAAAAGGTGGGCCACTTTTGGATATCTCAATTATCAAGAGATACGTGACGATAAAATAGATTAAATTCTGACGTGTGCAATAATACTGTTCCTTCAAAATACGAACATGTTCTACTTTCTAGAGTTTTTATTGTAAAGTATCCTTTCGAATGTATATATAACACGTTAAACGAGTATTCGTCCACAAAATTATTTCATTTTAATGCAATTATATTGTCATTTAAGAACCTAGTTTTAAGCAATTACAAATAAGAATTGCCAAGATTATATAAAACCAAATGATATTACATTTTATGGATAATCTAAGTCGTTTTTGTTCTTAAATGGTAAGCATGGCCGGATATTTTTTTCTATAAGTCAAGTAAAAAGCACGACACAAAGAAACATTTAAATGTTAACACATTTTTTTTATCTGAAGTGTGGACAATATTGAATAGTTATGCGTGTTACCACAAAAAGACAGTAAAATAACATACCTCTGCTGATTTCTTCGATTTAGATAGAAAAAACTTGAAAATAACATTGTAAAATTTAGTAAACACTCTCATTTTGCACGTGTTATCAACAAACGGAAATGTACAGTGGTTATGCACATTTCACTTGTATAAAGTCAACACGATGAGACTGCGCGGCGTGATAAGTATGTTTATGTCGTGAATTGTTTATCGAATGAGTTACAACATTAAGGTGGGCAATCTACCTTCCATTAATAATAAATTTGTCATCTCCCCTCCGCTTTTTGGGCAGGCCTTGGAGCTCATTTACAATGACATTCTTGTTCAACTAATGCGGTGCCGTGAATTTCGATTCTGGAATAGAGTTACTATGATTGTAATAAAATAAACGATATTTTAGGTTCCAATGGTAGAACCAGTCTTTACCTAGGCTTTATTCTACCATGCTGGGGTCTTATAAATTCTTGTAAGGAATTTTCTGATGGCAACATTTTTGTCATCTTAGTGCGTTAAAATATATTATTATTTATTATCATTTATGACATCAAAAGTAAGAGATGCTTTTGGTCAAACGTGCCTTTTTTAATGTATCATAACAAAGCTGTTTCTTTAGGATCTTGTCTGTTTAGTTCAGTCAGACAAATATTGCCGTTTCTAAATCAAAACAAAAACATTCGACTCAATGATAAAATGTCTAGTTACGTCAACGTGCATAGTACATAGATGGCTTCGAGTTTAAATACTTAACATCATCTTATCTTATCACTGTCCTACATGGCTGCACGCCATTTGTATCTCGTTTAGGTACATTAGCCGGCCAGCTAATGCGAGCGAAATAACCAGCTTGATAATAGAAATGTTGTTTATTACTAAGTATTGTTATATAAGTGAGGCGAGAATGAAGGAATCGAGCGTGGGAAGACTCGAGACAATATGGAAATGATGACAATAGAATCTGGTTTAATCGTAAGATTATCTGCTTATGAATCAATTGATTCTATAAGGTCTTTATTGTGCGGGTTTAAAGAGGTATTCAAAAGTAGTACAACAGTTTCGGTGTACTTCTTAATCACTTACTCGTATATCAAGTGCCAGAGCAGTCACTTGATTGTTTATATCTACATATATAGGTAAGCCTATAAACGTCCCTCTGCATGGCTCGGGCTTTCACTACTTTTGTGAGGTTCATGGTTTTTAGTCCTAAAAACAGACGTTTATTTGCGTCATACTTATCAGCCAAACAAACAGCTTTGTGAATAAGTAATGAATGCGCATATATTTGAATAAAAATGTGAATGTCGATTAATAATAGGTACCACGAATATTTTTATACGATATTAACCATACTTATTTTATTTTTTTCTCACATATTGTTATAATTTTGTGATTTTTTCAATGTTTTGCTGACTCTAGATATCGCTTTGCTATTGAAATTACTTGTATTAATTTATACAGATTAATAAAGCACTTTCACAAAAAACGTCTATTAAACCTTAATGGCATTTCAGAGATTAATTTCTATCGAAAATCAGTATTAAATTATAACATTTCTGATTGTTCAAATGCTCACGAAATTGATTCAATTTTTGAGCCTGATTTAGTTAATTGCAGAAGATTCATGAAATAATGAATCAAATTGCGTTCGATTATGAATCCAAAAGAATTAATATTGTAAGGTTGGTAACCTGAGAGCTGTAATGAAGTTGTCGTGAGAGGCATGGATATCGAGTCAAAAGTGTCTGATATCGATTAAATTCGGCAACGTTATTATTTCGACTGACAACATGTACTAGTTAAGGATGGTCACCCTACTAATATATGCTTTGTAAGCAAACCTAAATAACCAATGGAAGGAATCTTAATCAGCATTTATGTATACACGTGCCACTGGAAAGTTCTAGAACAAATTATGTTGACTTGCCGAAAATATTGACACCATTTTGTAAAACACTAGCTTTAAGAAATATTTCAATTGTAATTCATTCTGTATTCCGCTCTTGCTCAGAAAACACTGTACTAAATTAAGGTTTTGATTAAATAAATATTTTTTAATTCAAAACCGCCTATCAATCCCTTGACTGGCGTAGCCGGTAAGTGACCTTGTCGTTTGGGTCCTCTGTGCCATCGCGAATAAAATTTTCGGGCGCGGAAAAGACTCCAAATTTCGTTTCAACGATTCAGCGGGTCAGCGAACCAAATAAATTCGTCAAGAAAAGCCACGGTGCAGAGCAAGCTGAGGAGCAGAATCACCGATCACAGAAGGAGAGCGGAAAAGCTGTGGGTCATGTGAGTAGATCTGTTCACTTTCCTGTCAATTTTCCTTTGATTTTCCTGGTGATCATTATACGTGTGTGTTTCGTGTACTTTTAGGGATTAGAAAAAGCCCGTCTGGCACGTAGCGCATTTACGTTAATAGATAGATAAATTGATTTAATTTTCACGTTAGGTTAATAGGTATTTTTGTCAGTGAGTTTATTATTTTGTAACTAAAATGGAAGGAATCATGGTTGTACCACCCGGGGTTCTAGGAATAATCCCTGTATTTAGTGGTGAACCAAGGCTCTTGTCGTTATTTATTCGTAAAACTGAATATATAATTAATCCATATCGGGGTGATGATTTACAAAACGAATATCTTTTTAACGCAATAACGAGTAGACTAAGCGGGGAAGCAGCTAATTTAATAGGGGAACGAGATTCGATACACTCATGGGTAGAATTAAAGCAGGTTTTACAAGATCATTTTGGAGACCCAAGAACGGAAGATTGTTTAGTCCTTGAATTAGAAAGTTTAAAAATAAATAAGGGCGAAAGTTATTTAGATTTCTGCCACCGTGTACAACAAGTCAGAAGTGTTTTAATCGCAAAAATTAATGAAACTGTAGACGATGCAGCTGCGAGGTTATCTAAACAAAATATTAACACAAATCTTTCTATGAATGTTTTCTTATTTAATTTACCGAAATATTTAGTTAGACTGGTACGGCAAAAGAATGTTTCGACACTGGAAGATGCTTTAAAGGCTGTTTTAGAAGAGCAATATTTCCAAGAAGTTTACGATCAAAACCAACCGCGGTACTCTAAAAATAATCAAAACTTCCAGGGACGAAACAATTCTCGTAATAATTTTAATTCACAAGCATCGCCGAGGGCAGGCAGTAGTTCACAAAATATGCAACGTTTTAATAACGACTACAGTGCAAATCGTAACTATCAGCATAATAACGTCATGCAGTCACAGAATAGAAATAATGTTCGAAATAATAATTTTTCGAGTAATCCTTCTCCATTTAGAAATAATAATAGGAATCAAAATAATTCTTTTTACCAAAATAATCCGTTCACTAATAATTATAACTCATTAGAACAAGTAAGGCCACAGTTCCCAGGCCGGCAATTTCCTGACAACGCACAACACGGCTCGCAACACCTTCAGCCGATGCAACCGTCGGGATTAGGTTCAAATACCGACGTGACCATGAGAACTGCAAGTTCTAGGCGTAATTACACATATAATAATGGCGAAGAGTATAATATGTTACCAAGTACTTCTAACGACAACGAACAGATCGGAAATTTTTGTATAAGGGCCTTTACAGACCAGAGCAAATAAAATTAAATTGTAGTTCGTTAAGTCTCCCACATATACGTAAACCGGAACTTAATGCAATTTTTATGATAGATACCGGTAGTCAACGTTCGTTTTTAAATCCAGAGTTAGCGAATAAATATTTTTGCGACTTTAAACGAAACGAAAATTTTGAAGTAGTTAGCACCCACGCTATGAGTAAGCATAACGAAGTTGTGTACATACCTTTACCTAGGACTTTTAAGAGTCATGATTGGCATAAATTGTATATTTATTGTGTGGATGAAAGATATGATGGCCTAATAGGTAGTGATTTATTGATGCAACTCCATGCGAATATTGACATGAAGAATAGAAGATTAGTTACTAAGCATACTTGCATACCGATGATATGTGAATTTTATATTTTACCTCCGCGTAGCGAATTAAGGGTCAAACTTCCAGTTAATTTGTTACACGGTGACGCGATATTAAAATTTACTGAATTTACTAGTGGAGTTAGAATGCCAACAGCTTTAGTTAATTGTGTAAATGGTTATGCGACAACCGTCATTTAAAATTTAAGGTCTGAAAAAATGGAACTAATGGTCAACAGTCCGTTTAAGGTTGAACCATACGTAGAAAATACATTTAATTATGATAGGGTTAATTTGAATTTTACTGATAAACATAGTTATGAAATAGATCAACTGTTGACAGATAATCTCTCTAAGTTACAAGTTGATCATATGAACGAGGAAGAGAAACAGTGTATAATTGATATTTGCAAAGAATATAAGGACATATTTTATTGCGAGGACGTCCCTCTCACCTTCACAAATGAGGTTAAACATAGGATTAAAACGAAAAACGAAGACCCAATCCACATTAAAGCTCATAGGTTACCACCCGCACAAACGGCAGAAATTAGGAATCAGGTAGAGAAAATGCTTAGAGATAATGTTATCCAAAAATCTTTTTCACCTTGGAGTGCACCAGTTCATCTGGTACCAAAAAAGTAGACAATTCTGGTAAAAGGAAATGGAGGATGGTCGTGGATTACAGACGCCTAAACGAAATAACAATCGATGATAAATACCCTCTGCCAAATATTAATGATATTTTTGATATGTTAGGCAAGAGCATGTATTTCACTACATTAGACTTAGCCAGCGGCTATCACCAGATTGAGGTAGATAAAGAAGATAGGGCAAAAACAGGCTTCAGCACGCCTTTTGGCCATTATGAATTCAACAGAATGCCATTTGGCCTGAAAACAGCGCCAGCAACTTTTCAGCGCACCATGGATAACGTTTTGAGAGGCTTACAAGGTATTCATTGCCTTGTATACCTTGATGACGTCATAATCTTTGCAAAAAGTATTCAGGAACATAATGAAAAACTTCGGGCAGTATTTAATAGATTTAGAGAAACAAATTTAATAGTACAGTTAGACAAATCCCATTTTCTACGAAAAGAGGTACTTTATTTAGGCCACACCATAACTAGTGAAGGTTTAAAACCTAATAATGACAAGATAGAAGCAGTATTAAAGTACCCTTTACCCAAAACAACGACCGAGATTAAAAGTTTTCTTGGTCTCATAGGTTACTATAGGAAATTTATCAAGGATTTTGCGAAAATTACAAGACCACTTACAGTTTGCTTGAAAAAGGGTAAAACTATAGAGTTTAATGATGAATATATAGAGAGCTTTGAAACTTGCAAAAAGCTGCTCACAAATGCTCCATTATTACAATTTCCGGATTTTAAAAAGCCTTTTATTTTGACCACGGATGCATCAAATTTTGCAATCGGGGCCGTACTTTCACAGGGAACCATAGGCTCAGACAAACCTGTAGCCTACGCAAGTAGAACTTTAAGCGATACAGAGTCAAGATACAGTACCATAGAGAAGGAGCTTTTGGCAGTCATCTGGGCGGTTAAGCACTTTAGGCCATATTTATGGGGTAAAAAGTTTTACATCTATACCGACCACAGACCATTAGCATGGCTATATTCGTTAAATGAACCAAATAGTAAGCTCACAAGATGGCGCCTTAGGCTAGAGGAATATGATTTTGAAATTAATTATAAGAAAGGGTCGCAGAACTCTAATGCAGATGCGCTGTCCAGAGTAAAGATAAATAACTTAAGCGATAGTAATAATATTGTAGTTAGTTTAAACGGTAATAAGATAAGGGAAATAAAAGTTAATGTGCTAAACAATGACAATGTGTCTAGATAATAAAGAAACTACTGGAAATTTAGAGAATAACGATGAAATCGAAAAAATATCAATTACTTTTTAACCACAAATGAAATGATCAGTGGCGTGATTATATTCGACGAATATTTAAAAAACAGGAACAACAGACCTTAAAACCAGATTGTTATTATTAACTATAAGGGTGTAGGAAAACAACGCATAAGTCATACTCATTATGGTTCTAATAGAAATGTACCTATATCTTTATAATTATAATAGAAAGTCATATCTTAGTCGTGTGATGTTTAAGTTTTGGATTTAACCTCTCTCATGTTTAGAAAGGTGACACATTTATGGACTGATATTCAGCAGAAGTTTAGTAAGTATATGAGTTACGCTGAATTTCATAAGATTGCGATAAAGAAAACTTTGCTATTAGGTTTTATTGGATGAGTGTTGAGTATGATTGTCGTAAACTCAACAATAGTATAATTAGTGATGGCCTCGAGGCTTAGGCACGCAGTCGATAATCTCGGCGGTCATGGGTTCGAACTTCAGGCACACACCTGTGACTTTTACAAGTTATGTGTGTATTCACAATGAATTATCACTTACTTTTACGGTGAAGGAAAATTTCGTGAGGAAACCTGCACACCTAAAAAGTTCTTAGGAATTAAGAAATAATTTACGTTTTATTACTCACTAGGCTAGCATGGTGGACTAAGGCCTAAACCCTCAGTTGTAGAGGAGGCCAGTGCCCAACAATGTGAGGTATATGGACTGATGATGAAAACACAACAATATTCGCTTCCATGGCGCAATTGGCTTGACACCTGCTTGTAAAACGAAAGACCGCGGTTTCCTCGCACTCAATATTTGTGGGTCACACAAATATTTGTTTCGGGTCTGGGTATTTGTGAGACCGTATATACCGACCGTCTCTCGTAATTTCTGATGCCCACGACAAGACTCGTATCTTAGTGAGAGATTAAAACTATGCATATGGCTTATCTTTATTCTTTTCCTTTTTGATTTATTTTGCCTTAATTATTTTAAATGCCGATATTTGTGATCAAGAAACGAGTCCTTTGATTCTTCATTAATAGATGTGTAATAATATAGTATAAACAATATTATTAAACTGTAATTGGTTCTGCAACGTCAATGATGTCGCCAAATTATCAATGTTTTTACATTGTAGGTATGTGAAACTTATTCGATGTACAGATTTTGATAGAGATAGAGGAGACCTTAAAAAAGGAATAATGGGTTGATTATAACATCACGCCTAAGAAACTTGACGGTTCTGTGGTAAAAAATCTTAGAGATATCATTATACCGATCTAGTTTATTGGTATGCAACAACTTACTTTTTATAGTCCTGTTGTGTCCAAATCGTTCCTTCCGCTTTGAGCCCATATTATCAAAAGGTCAACGCTCTGAGAACTGGTTAGACCAGATTACAAAACAACTAGGGGTTCAGGGATCAAAGCATTTTATCTACAATTGGACGAGGTAGTCATAAAAAAAGGAAAAAGTTTACAATGAATTGTATTTATAGTATACTCTTTGTCTTTCTATGGTATAGAAATCACACGAAGTATAAAAGTAATGAAGGGGGAATATCGACAGTGATATCTATTTAATTGATCTTGCGGCATCTTTATGTAGTAACTGTATTATAGCATTTGGTTTAGAAAGAAAGACAGGGTTTATGTGTTATTTGGTATGTATCAACCTTATAGAAATTGTAAATATATACATACATAAATAAACTCACGCCTCTATTCCCTGATGGGGTAGGCAGAGGTGCATTTCTACACCCACATTTCGCCAGGTATGTATCAGTCCCACGTAATAGGGGCGAGCCTATTGCCGTTTTTCGGGCATATTTCTAGTGCTGCTATTGAGAGAGGTAGAAAAAGGTGCGTTTCTGCACCCACATTTCGCAAATTGTGTTTTTGGTCAATTAGGGGCGAACCTAATGACGTTTGTCAGGCACATTTCCAGAATACGGAGTCTGGAAATGCCGTGAGTCTAATAATCTAAGCCAATATTCTCCTTATTTACATAACAAAAATATTAATAACATAATAACCACCAATAATTTGTTACTTGTACGCGTTATTATTTCCGGTATTAGGTACATATTATAATAGCGTTTTTTTGTGCGCGCAAATCACGACTGACTGTTTTTTACAAGCTGTCACGGTTAATAAGGTAATGGGTTCTTTGTGCTGAATTTTGTATTGGGTCAGGCTCTCCAATCAAGGTTAACCACGTGATCGGTGACACAGTGACAAATTGTTCATCTATTATGTTTTGTACGTTGCATTTGCAATTTGGTTTGTGAAGTTTTGCTTCATTTAGTAAAATGCTATCATAACTTAATCAAATACTCTTTTCAAATTATTTGTCAACAGTTGGAAGCATGAAAAGTCATAATTAGTATGTATAGAATGTTTTTTGAACGCAAGTTAATAAATTACAACAACAAAAAGAAAGCGTATAATGAAGTGCGTGGAAAATAAGTTGAGAGCAATTTGTTCCTGACAAGCTATTGATGTCATTTACAAAGAAGAAAAAGAGAAATTACATATATCTACAGGAGGGCCCTCTATAAGTCGAACATCAACGTAAACGCTAAAAATCTAGTTATATAGTTGTCGTCTTATGGAGGATTTCGACTTAGGCGGATTTTGATTCGACGTAAACAACTTGAGATTCATTCTTTTACATTTTGAGTTAGAGACATTGCTATGTTCGAGATAGAGAGTTACAATTTAATTTTACGAGTTATGGATGAAAATAATTTACCAAAATGGCTTAGAGAGTGTCACTGATTATTCCGGGTTGAGATATCAAGTAAGTAGTGTTGGTTTTAATGTTTGAAGGGAAAGGAAGAAAACATTTTTTCGAGATTTGGATGTTTTCAACTTATCGAGGTCCAACTTAACGAGGTTCTACTGTATAACAAATAAAACAGGAAATCTTATACCTATGACAGGTCTTGAAGGCACATTATATGTACTAGTGTTTTACCAAGCAGTGTTTACATTTAAGATTTCATTATCAACGTGTAGAATTTAGGATTTGAATTTACAACTTGTCATATCTAATGACATAATTTTATGAACAACCAGATAACATTGTGTAATAAATTACAACACAGCTTTATTAACACATACATTGTAGTGAACGAATTCAAAGATACAATTCATGGAATGGTGGTGTAATTTTAAGTAACACATTTTAGCTGTAATAAATATTTATTGTAAAGGACAAACAACGCGGAATGGGCGAACGGAAAGAGGAACTTTGGAGGGCCCGATGCTTTTATCTGGAAGCCTTTGTGTAAACAATTTTAGGTGAATTAAAATCTGTTAATGTACATTATAAATGCGTAGATATTTTCACAGGACAGCCAAAATTCTAAGAATAGAACTCGTAGTAAGCGACAAATGTCTGTTAATGTGTCTTGGGATTGATTGCGATTTTTGCGACTTCAATCGACATAATTAGTCATAAGACGTCCACTGCTGGTTATATAATAAATAAATACACCCAACAGTCACATACATAGTGAGGTCAGCCTCACACTAGGATACAAGTCCTGTGTCGTGGGTATCAGAAACTACGAGAGACTTTTCGGTCTCACATACACCCATACCCGAAACAAATATTTGTGGATCACACAAACATTTGTATCGGTGCGGGGATCGAACCCGCAACCTCTCGTTTCGCAAGCTGGTGTCTAGCCAACTGCTGCCTGGGCTGTCACAAAGATTTCCAGAGAGACATGTTGGAAGCAGCACAAATACAGCTTCTTTTGTGTTCTATATGACATTGTCGTTTTCATTTTGAATTTGGTAAGTTATGTCTTTCTAGATGAATACATTTGTGTTTGGATTATTTTTATGGGAAAAGGAGGCAAACGTGCAAGTGAGCCACCTGATGTTAAGAGGTCAACACCGCTCATGAACACCCACAATAACAGAGGAATCATCGGTGTGTTGCCGGTCTTTGGATGCATGTCTTTTATAAAATCTGTGCTTTCAGAGCAATTTAACGCACTGTTTTCGATATTTTATATTTATTTGCTATAACCATTACAATATTGGTGATGAAAGTTGTGAATCAGAATCAGTTCTTGAGTTAATTAACGCGTTAGAGCCGGATTGTCTGAGGATCATTCACCAACTTAACGCCATGATAATATTCACTAAAGAATTAAAGAAAAAAATCGGAGCGACTATCAGAATTCGTATTTAAATATTATGTATTTAGGTTAAACACACTCACATAAATTTTCCATGAAATACAACAACAAAATAAAAATACACCGATATTGTAAAATGACTACACTTTTTGAATAATAATGTTTATAGCGGCGTAAAAAATGCAAAATGGCCCTTCGAGTCAGATTCCGTCTTAATATATTCTTCGTTTATTAGCAAATCATATAAATCAAATTTACACAATTATATATGCATTGTATAGGAGAAGGTGGTAATGTGACCCCCGCAGGTATATTGGCCCCCTTGAATAATAGTTAGTTCGCATAACGCCGTCTTATATTATTTTGGTGCAACGGGACCATTTCAGTATACTATTGATTTATTACCCTACAAATCTGCTTGGGGCGGTTACGTTCGTTCGTCATTTGAACAAGTCGAAACTTTTACCCGACAAACTTATTTTTCGACTGTGAGTTTAATTCCATAATTTATAAAAAAATGGATAGCTTTTGCTATTGTTTTGAATATTGTGTTCGTGACACTGTCTTCTACGGGATAGATAAGGTAAATATATTTTTTTTACATTTTTTCAATTGTTTTAGGTTGTTTATCAAAATATTTTCAATTTTTTTAATTTGGCCCCCTGACACTGGTTGTATCATGGCCCCGGGGGCACATAACAAGTATGACTTGCTTATCATTCACATATTTTTATTTTGCGGTTTCAAATGCCTAGACAACTGTGTTACCTCTATCTTCGATGAAGAAACCAAAGATGTGCATGCAAGAGTGCATCAGGTATATTTGAGCCGCCTACGATGATTTTTCCAAGGAAAAACTTTACGGATATTTTGTTAAAAAGTGGACCTCCTGGAACGATTGGCAAAGTTCATCAATCTGGTTGGATTAGATCCAATTCGTTCACTGAATGGTTCAGGCATTTTATTGATAAATATTATATTGATTCCAATACATTTAATGTGATCTCCCCCCGGGGGCCACATTACCATCAGTTGATCTCGAGATGCCAAATTTGATTACTTAAGAATAAATGATAATTTTGATTTTATTTAGCGAGTTTCTTTTGTTTCATAGTAAGATATGTACACACAAATAAATACGAAACCCAGTAAAACATTTTCCATATTTTTAATTCCATTACTTTAGAAATAAACCCTCAAAAACAAAGTGGGGGGCCACATTACCACCTTCTCCTATATTGTACACAATTGTAAACTGTTCTGAGTAAAATGTTGTTTTAAAAGAAAACCTTAAGTGTATTCAGCGACGACTTCACCTATGCAATGTGCTTTAAATTCTCCACATCCTTATTAACATTGACCATTGAAGGGGTCAATCGGGAATGAGACAGCGCTTTATCACAGGTGAAACGGAATTACGCTATCCTATGCTTAAAATAATACTCAGTATATAGACTCTATATATTGGAGATTTATATCTTGTAGAAATAATTTTAGAAACGACTGCCTCGTGGTCCCGTGGTACAAGTATGTGCCATGCGATCTAGAGGTCCTGGGTTCAATTCCCGGGTCGGGCAAAGTGTTATTGGGTTTTTCCATTAGGAAATTGTCAGTAGCAGCGCGGAGTCTGGAATTGTTCCCGAAAAACGGCAATAGGCTCACCCCATGGACTGGGACTGTGGGACTGATAAATACTTGGCGAAATGTGGGTGCAGAAATGCACCTCTGCCTACCCCTTCGGGAAATACAGGCGTGAGGTTATGTATGTATGTATGTAGAAAGAATTTTAAAAGTAAACTTGATATTATAATGCAAGAATGCCGAATGATTTGCCTTTAGGTAAAAGCAAACGACGTCAATAACTTGCTATCACGAAGGTTAATGCGAGATATTAAAACATAAGTAACAATTGGCTTAATTCAAAATATAAGTATCTTTCATTACAAAGTCGCAGTTGCCAACAATTTACATAACCAAAGTAAATATTGAATATTGAAAATAAATAAAAAAAAACATAATTAAATCAGATTAAAATTGACATTTACATGGTGTGTATTAAACATATAAAACACAAAATAAATCGAAATTACGATCCTAAACACATCCTGCATCACAACGATTAGGTATATTTTTAGAACAATGATTAAATATTTTCCACAAAGGCCGGCATCGCACCGATTATTCCTCTGGTATTGTGGGTGTCCATAGGCGGTGTTGACCACTTAACATCAGGTAGCTCACTAGCTCGTTTGCCTCCTTTTCCATAAAAAAAAAACAACTTACCTAAACACTTATATCCTTGGGTAAAAATACGTGTAGCGTTGTTTGTAAACAAAGATATGCCGGCGCATGCGCAGGTCACCCGTAGCAACACTCGGAATGTCGTCCACCACGCGCCCGCGCCGCCACTCACTTGTTACTGCCCGTTCTCTGCCACAACTCGGCTAATTATAAACGGTGTGATGCAACGCATTATCTTCACGGTACATTTGTTCGTAGCATCGGTTTGGAACATTTGTATAAAAAGCGGTTTGTAATTTTTACCATTGATAAAATTGCTTGTACCCCCGTAAGGATAGGCGAGGGTGTATCTCCACGTAAGCGTTTCGTTGACTATATTTTAGGTCCAAAATAGCAAAGAGCAAGCCTATTTACGTAATCGGCAACAATTCCATATTTCATGGTGGTGGTATTGAGAATTTTCTTACGATATAATCAATAAAACTTAAGCTGGCCTTGGGAATCTAACTCGGAAGTGTATACTGTGATCAATGTCGCAGGATCGTTAAGGCTATATATTTTTTATGCTAAGATATAACGTTCTCATAATAAAATCAAACGTACCTAATTGTTTAATTTTATTTATTTAGTTAAGACGCAAAACTGAGCACAAACAATGCATTGTTAAAACGCTGTAATAACTTAAAATGACTCATTAATTATATTTTAATGAATTATGATATACTGGCTTTATACAGATAATTAAACAGGGAAATATAATTAGAGCGATTTTTAATCCAATTATGCATTTTACATAGCTACCGTAGCGCCGATGGATACAAGCCATCCTGGTAAACAATATGACGCGGTTCAATTCTGGTTCATAATTACACCTACTGAATTGTGTTGAAAGATACTATAATACTAAATAACTGCTGCCCGAAACTCAGTATACAAAATTTTAAGACTTGGGTCTAATGAGAACATTTTGTTTCAGTTTCTGCGACATTCTTAACTAATGCTCCGCTCCAATTCTTCGAAGCGGGGTGTTATATAGCCTTCTTAATAAATGAGCTATTTAAACACAAAAAGTGTTTTTCAATTCGACGAGTAGTTCCCGAGGTAACACGTTCAACAAACTCTGTAGCTTTACAATAGGTATTAGTTCTTCCTAGTCGTTTCCTCATTACTAAGGGTCGTGACCACCATGCGTGGCTCTCCTGTTCACTTCGCACCACCTTCCTCCTGGCATTCCTATTCTGTGCCATTCGTAAGCAAGCCTAGGCACTGGCTCCAGTATATGCCTTTACTGTGTCTATCCACCGGGACGGCGCTCTTCCTCTACTTCTCTTCCCCTCCACGTGGCCAACCATTATAAGTTTTTCCAGGTTGTCCTCCTGCCTAGCCACATGGCCAAAGAAACGAAGTACGCGTTGAGGTATTAGTACCTATATTATATTTATATCAAAATTTTATATATCCTTTATTATGTATGCTAATATTATAAACGTGAATGTTTTATCCGATGTTAGTGACTTTTTGATACAATTACGTGGTGCGGTAAAGACTGGTGACGAGGTATTATTTATTCTTGAAAAGTGTTGCCAACTTCTTAACGTCTTAATTGAGGAAGTGTTTTTTTTACGAGATCGACTTGCGGCCATAAGTCAGTAATTCCTATAGGATTTGATACCTTTGATATTTGATGATGTAATGATGTATGTATTGATTAAATTCCTTTAAAATACATACCCTTATAGACGTACATATCTGTACCTCGGAGGGATACAACACTATGTCCATTTTTTTCCATATTGACTTTATTGCAGAGTTAAAATCAGCTTTTCTCATATTTCTTAGAGGAATAGAGCACTATGTCCAAAACCAGTTAGAACCGGATATAACATGTTTTAAAACAACACCAAGTCCACTTTCATTTAGAGGGATAGAACACCAAAAAAGTTTAAAACTCCTCTCCTGTAAAGTTATGAAAATGGACATAGTGTTGTATCCCGCCGAGGTACAGATATATTCTTTAGTGCGCATCAACATATTTGTCTCTTGTGTTTACATTATATTGAGTTGCTGCGCCACAGAGACTATCTATAATCTATATCAACACACAAACGTCTCACATCTGGACTCGAGATTTCTATTCTTAGCCATGACCTCAACTCATCATCATCAGTTCATATTACGTCCTACTGTTGGGCACGGACCTCCTCTACAACTGAGAGGGGTTAGGCCTTAGCCCACCACGCTGGTCTAATGCGGGTTGGTGAATTACACATCTGAGAAATTCGTAAGAACTTTTACGTGTGCAGGTTTCATCACGATGTTTTCCTTCACCGTTAAAGTAAGTGATAATTCATTGTATATACACACATAACTTCGAAAAGACAGAGGTATGTGTCTGGGGTTTGAACCCACGACTGCTGAGATTGTTGACCGCGTGCCTAAACCTCCAGGCTATCACTACTTAACATTTACCTATAACACCCTTCTGTATGCTAGCAGCAGCTTATAAAACATTTAAGTCCCACGCCACAGAGTAAAAACTGTTGCCTTCCACCGGATATACTTCCGGGATCCAAAGAATACTGAGACTTTCATCATGGAAAAAGCAAATACTTACACATAAAAAACTGTTCGACTCGAATTAAATCCGGGACCTCAAGAGTCGGTTAATACGGCAGGACCAACGAAGCAGTCCAGATAAATAATAAAAGAAATACTTAAATACTGAATAAAATGCCATGTAAATACGTGCTCGTTTGCAGGTACTCATTTGTTGCTTTAAAAAAAATATTAAGTTTTTTGACTCAGAAAAATATTAAAGCTTATACGTGAATTGAAGCATGTGTTATTTAGTCGCGTTGACTACATCATTGCAATATCAGAGTACATTTGGAAGTTACATATATTTTTTTACGTTTATTGTTGCTCCTACAGCGTGATGTAGATTCCAAATGCCAGAGGAGGGCATTGTTATTGGAGTTTACGTATTTGATCATTGGCAACTTGAAGTCTAGAAATGTGCTATAAAATAAATAGCAATAGACGTGCCCCCTTTTACTTCGAACCTAAAACATAGGCGACAAAACGCGAACACTTTATTTAAAAGCCTTTTTTAAAATACTCAATTCTTAAACAATGTAAGAAGTCAAGCGAGATACAGAAAGATAACATAATGTGCTGAGGTCCATTTATTTTTTTGTTCCAATTATGGTCTAAATTAGGCGAGCGCACCATGACCTTAAACAGTTTACCTTGTTAAATTTATAAGTTGCCACATTCGATAGCCGACCTTTTCCGGTACCTATAGACCTTGTGTTACGTGATACGTCTATGTTATGTTAATAAGATTTAGATGTGTAATATCAAATATAAGACCGTGATCGAAAACTAAGAAATGTAATAGTTACGCTGATTACATTGACGGTTAATAAGTCCCAAAATAACAAACATAAAAAAAAAAATACAGACGAATTGATAACCTCCTCCTTTTTTTTGAAGTCGGTTAAAAAAAATGTTTTTTGACGTTTTTCTAATTACTAAAACTAAGGTGGGTGGACCATAGAAGGCCATGCTCCTTCGAAGGCCAACTATGAAAAAGTCATAGTTATTGTCATGTGATGATAAATTCCTTCCACTCATACAAAGCTCCATCAAACTCAAGGACACAGACGCGGTAGCGAGTCGCTCGCGTCGTTATTTTGTGAATACGGCCCCTTTCATCACATACTACGGTCATAGATGTTAAAATTATAACTCGCGCTCACAGCAAAAGGTAAGTTTTTACGTAAATAACCTATTATTATCAAAAAAAAAAATACATACATACATACATAAACTCACGCCTGTATTCCCCGAAGGGGTAGGCAGAGGTGCATTTCTGCACCCACATTTCGCCATGTATCAGTCCCACGTAATAGGGGGCGAGCCTATTGCCGTTTTTCGGGCAGATTTCCAGACTCCGTGCTGTTACCGAGAATTTCCTAATGGAAAAACCTAATAACACTTTGCCCGACCCGGGGATCGAACCCAGGACCTCTAGATCGCACGGCACATACTTGTACCGCGAGACCACGAGGCAGTATAAAAAAATACTGTAAATTGTCATATAGGGATTTTTTATGGAACTAAAGAACAAAATAAAAAGTTTGTTTCGATTTTAGTTAAAATATCGGCAGTTTTCCGATGAAAGCCAGTGGTTCCCTATAAGGCCTATAAAATTTTTGCCACTTGGCCTTGCTAGGGTAGGTACACGGGCCTTACTAGAAACATTAAAAATCATGAAAACCTATTTTGTAGTTATAAATACGTACAGGAAAGTTTAAGCTTTAGTTTATGTTAATATTTATTATTATTTCTAAAGTTTATTCAACTTTTTAAGATTTTAGGTAGTAGGAACATTTTGGCCTTACTAAGAACGGACCCACAAGAAGGCCATTTTTTGTTTTTATAATTTCATTATAAAACGCATTGTACGCAACGTAGTGTAGGACGCCCTGCAGCACGATGGTCCGACGACTTGAGAAAGGTGGCGGGTAGCGGATGGATAAGGGCTGCTCAAGACCGGGATGGTTGGCGCCTACTTGGGGAGGCCTTCGTTCAGCAGTGGACGGCGATAGGCTGAGAATGAAATAAAACGCATTGGTAACTTATTTGTTATCGATATAATACTTATTACTATAATTTATTAAACAATTTTCATTAATGTATTCTTAGTTATACGATGGCGTTAGAAGATTATAATATGTTAAGCATTTAATTTTTCGTTTAATTGAAAGAGCTTTTTATATAGTTTTAGTAAAAGCGGATATTTTGATTATTAGAACTCTAGTTTTAATTTGAACGACTCATGTTTAATATTGGCCTTGTATGGGGCCCTGTTCCTTGCAAGGCCCTTTGGAAGAGCTCAATAAAAGTCCAGTTTTATAAATGGTGATTATATCTAGAATAAAAAAAAGCAATTTATATGTTACACAATAAATGAAAGTATTAGTTAATAACTTGCTTCTATCATTTATCCAGTAAATTAACGAATAAAACCTGTTTATTCCTTACAGTGGCATTCCATGGTCCACCCACCTTATTTATTATCTGTTTTAGTTTTCGATCATGGTCTGTTTACAACCTGTAAATTGTCACGTATTTAAACAGTGAAGGAGAATATCGTGAGGAAACCTGCACACCTAAAAGTTTTAAGCAAATTCATAGGAGTTTAGTCCGCCAACCTGCACTAGGCCAGTGTGGTGGACTTAGGTCTAAATCTTCTCAGGTGAAGAGAAGGCCCGAGTCTAGCAGTAGGGTCGTTGATGGGCTGATGATTTTAATTATAAATAAATGGTTCAAGGTCTTCTATACTGTCGATTTTATTTTTCTTGTATCACCGAAAGAAGCTTACAAAAAAATAATGAGGGAGACATTTATACTATCGACGTGTCATATACCATCCTTTAAAGAAAAATCATATATCGTATACTTGGAAAAACTAGGTGTTCCTTACAAAGCTTGTCAAGTAAACACACCTGTATCATAAATATGCCAATAAATATATCATATAAGTAAATCAATACTACATTTTTTTCTTAATACTTCTTAATAATTACTAATAATAATTCAAATCTAACTTAATTTACTACTAAGAACTTAGAAACTATTCTTAAACTACGAATAATGTAATGTCCTCTGTATTTTCTTAGAGTCTAAACATAGAAACACCCAGTTCACATGTTTAACACATTGCACTTACGCTATTAGTCATTGATTGTCAAATAACACTCCACTGCACCAGTTCATACTGTATCATAAATATGCATAGCCTTTGATTTCCAAAAACAATACAAATCCATAAAATGGGTTAATTGTCCTAAATTATTCGATATTTCATTAAGGATTTCGATTTGATTTTGCGCAGTGTATGACGGCAGACGAGGAAAATTTTATTCGGGTTTACAAGATTATCTCCGCAATGTTATTGGGGATCGTAAACTCTTGATACATAAAGCCTTTAATAAAAGAAAACAAATACTGTCCTCGTACACGTTGTAGGCATGACAAAAATTCTAAAATATATTATTACAAAAATTTGCTTTATCTTATTTATTACTGGAAGTGGAATTAGTACCTGATTAAGGTATTCTCCGTTTGTTAGTAATGTTTTGTTTTACGGAGATAATGCTCCGAAAATATGAAGTTGTTTCATTTGTTAAGCCATCACACTATTAGAGAGAATTTTAGAAACGCAAACATCATCATCATCATCTCAGGATTTTAAACATCAACTGGAAAAATATAAAAAATATAAATGGTGAAATTGCGATCTTTAGTCAATAAGATCTATGTATAACTATTAGTGCACTAATTACTCCAGTAACGGACAAAGGTAAATATAGGTCAAACATGATGTCTGACTGTGGAACGACCTCCATATAATGATCTCTTTGACTTCTATGGGATCAATTGTGTAACTATAATATGGATGGGTGTTGAAGCAGCGTTTGCCTATTCATTTAATTTACACAGATCTGATTTCTGAATGAAAACCTGACACACGTCTCTCAAAAACTGCAAATAAGAAAAATAACTTTATGCCGCAGAAAATAGCCATGCAAGTTAAATGAACAATGTGGAATGCTTAATTTATAATAACGTTGGTAATGTTGCTGCTTACATACACGACAGTTTTAGCACTTGTGTTTTTTATATGCAATAGCTATTGAAAGTGGCTTGCTGTAGCTACGACAGGGACTCATTCGTATCTAATTATCACTTACATTAAAGATCCTAAGTAGGCCTTTTAATAAAGGTAGGAAAACGATAAAAATAAAATCTTTTTCAGATTATTGGAGAACAAACAGACTTTCGGAGTGACTTCCAATAATCTAGCAGCGTCTTGTGTATAAATGTTTTGTCTATCAATCTCCCTCGTAAATTTCATCTTGTCTTCATAAATTTTACGACTAGTCTCGCCACAGTCTCTAAAAAGTCAGCAAAGCTATTTATTTCATATCGTTTTCAGGCATATTTTTTCTTGGGGCTCAACTACTTCCCCTGGTTCACTTGATCATTTGCGTCTAGTCCTAGTATGTATTCTTCTCAAGACGTGCATGATCCTCGAATAGATTTTTAATGCTGAATTAAAACCGTCGTGGAATTAATACTGTTACTGTTATTTTATTTATTATTTACATACATACATACATAACCTCATGCCTGTATTCCCCGAAGGGGTAGGTAGAGGTGCATTTCTGCACCCACATTTCGCCAAGTATGTATCAGTCCCACGTAATAGGGGGCGAGCCTATTGCCGTTTTTCTGGCACAGTTCCAGACTCCGTGCTGCTACTGAGAATTTCCTAATGGAAAAACTCAATAACACTTTGCCCGACGCGGGAATCGAACTCAGGACCTCTAGATCGCACGGCACATACTTGTGCCGCGAGACCATGAGGCAGTCAAAGGGGACCAAATTTGTCATAATCGCGCAGCGAAGTTAATCAGAAAAAAAATATTGTTATTACAATTTGTTCAATATCGATAAAATTTATATCAAATTAATGCGCAAAAAGTTTTGTTAGCTGCACATTACTTAACAACAATCAGCCTATCCAATTATATTTGTCAAGGAAAATTAGGATTTCTAAGATTAGTTTATCCCGAGGTTTTAGTTTTCGGAGAATGGTAGAGACTCACCGGTTTGATTCACGAGTAAGGCCAAGTTTTATTAGGTTTACTCACAGTGAAATTACGTAGCATCGTGTTTGGAAATGTGCCAGAAAAATGGCAATGTTGTGTATAGAAATGTTTTTTTTTTAATGATGATACCTACTTAATTTCATTTTATTTTTACTTATACCCCAGTGACGCCTACATCGCTTATTATTACTCGTATTATGCCGTCTAACCAAGCGGCGTGAGCGACGACCATGCGACATTTTTCAAATAACTTGCATTTTTAAACTTGTGATATCTTTCGAACGGAATGTCCAAATTTAATAATTCAAAAAGTTATATAATAGTTTTGAAGCAGACTTAAATATGAAGTCATTTATTTTGATAATTTAATTTGAGGATTAATTCCAAAGTATAAATAAAAGAGCTTTTATAGCGGTGGCATTTATATATATTTTTTGAAATGAAAAAAACACTTATTGTGACATAACTATAATAGTTACACATATGCTGTTGCGATATTTTTTGTAGATAATTATATGTTCGGCAAAGACGTAGTACATTATTTTGTTCTATAATCAATAGTTTTCGCAGCGCACGCGATGTAAGAAAGTTTTTTGGTATTTTTTTAATACCTTTGGTTACATTATTGGATCCCTAACTTTTTGAAAATTTAATATAGCCTATGTTCACCGGAGATAGTGTAGCTTCCCAACAGTGAAAGAATTTTTCAAATCGGTTAAGTAGTTTCGGAGCCTATTCAATGCAAACAAACAAACAATCAAATCTTTCCTCTTTATAATATAGAGCATATAGTAGCGAGAACAGAATCTATCAGCCCTCGACAAATCCAAACACTAAAAAGGAAATAGATTGTTTGTTTCATAATTAAAAAATAACGTTATCTAAATGCGCCCATTACTCCATATTTAATGTTATAAAACATAAATAGATGCGACGATAAGCTCGTGTTTGTTTGAAAATTAGAAATAAATTAAACTATTAACGTCGACAAATATCTATGTTATGATGGGTAGAAGGTTGCATAGTAATACTGCATGTGCTGTCATTTGACCTTAAGCCATATAATGCAATAAAATCAAGTTAAATATTCATATTTGATTTACCGCTACAAAATACTGAATTGTATTTTTTTTCCAGAAAACATGTACATATTTTACTACCATCATCAGCCCATATACGTCCCACAGCTGGGCCCGGGCCTCCTCTACAACTAAGATGGTTTATTTATTTATTATTTATTTTATTTTACTGTCGCTAGGTCCCAATATAGGCAAACCCGTAGCTTAGGTACCTTTACATTACCGACTTATACAGTACACTAGTTAACGTTTTTAAATAAAAGTAAAACAGTTACATACAATCATCTTAACAATCTTTAAAATTAAAGAAAAATTTAACTCAATATAAAAATACAACAAGAAACAATGTATAATATTTTTACAACCTATGAATTTTTATTGCCCACAAATATTATTTCGGGACTTCGTAGCTTACAAATTTTAGCAGTGCCAGAATCATACTATTCGTTTCTTACTTGGCTTCCAATTAAATATCCTACTATCGTAAAAAGATATCTAAACAGTTTTACCACACCAACAATTGCTTAATGCACGAAATGTCCAACAATGATTTATAAATTTCTATTATTATCACAAAAGTATTAACAATATTTTAGTAGTAAACATTATTTTGGAACTTAATCCGACAGAAATGTATATTATGCAATGCCCCCAGGTGTTCGGCTTACTAAATACAGCAATGCACGAACATGGCTTAAGTATTATTAATGAAATTCTGTACTGGACCAGTTGTATGGCCCAGCTTCACCCCAATATATTACAAAAATAAGTAGGTAGCTTATGTCATTTCCCAACATAAAAAAAATAATAATAATATAGGTTTTGTAGGTAAGTTGAAAACAGTTGTCGACTGGCGCGAGTATTAGTCCGGTCAATTTAGACATTCGAAGTTACATAAAGTCCCAACAAGCTGATTTTTTGTGAAATTGTTCAAAACATAATTATAAACAATGTCTAGAAGTTCCCCATCATTCCCGTGTAAGGAATTTTTTTTATTCAAGGTCAAAGGTCAAAAAAAATAGTTTTTCGCGATTTTCAGCAAAACGGTAAGTTTTATCATAAAAGTACCTCAGACAAAAATTGTAGATCATGAAATTATCTATAAAAAATGTATCAATACTTATTTTCTTACGAGCCACCGTTTCTGAGATATAACGATTCAAAAAGTTATAAAAGTTGTTATCGTCATAATTGCGTCAATAGCGATGTATCGCATGATACTTCGTCGGAGTCAAACGAATCCTCCAATGTTTGTGATTCAATATTAGAGCACGACCGGCCTTGACAATTTGTGCATGCCAAAGAACAAGACAGTCCGATTTTTTTGCAACCACATTTAGCACTGCATCCCTTTTTGCAGTTCCAAAAAATATTGTTCAGCAGTTTTTCCGGCGCAGGTGGAAGTAAAGTTTGAACTGGCTCTAATATATTGTTGACCAACTTCCAACCCCAGTCTGTAGGGTCTGTAAGCCACACTTGAACTTGGTAATATACTCGAAAAAGATGTTGGTGAGCAGCAACTGAGGTTGGAGGAAGACAAGCTAATTGAACTTGTTTTTTATTTTTAGTATTTTTAACGAAACATGCATATCGATGCTTATCTAAACAGGTAGTTTTTTTTAGGAGCTCCGTACATAGAAAGAAGAAAGCGGATGCCGTTGGTAATAACTTCTTGTTGAGTTGAATTACTCTTTTTAAAAACTTCAGCACATTGAATTAAATCTTGTTTTTCAAACATTTTGAAAACTGCTGTTTTACCCCTCCTGTAAAATGCAGATGTCGTATCACAGCCAGTTATGAGTGACGCTCAAGACTAACGGTATTTCATTTATTATAGCAGGTATAAGACCCTAGCCACGCACACAATAGAACAAGAGACAGATGTCTCGAAGTTAGACTGGCTTAAAGATTAAGGGACTGGTGGCCGAATACTGAAACACTACTTAATCTAAGGGCGAATTATATTTATGTGGCTGTTATAATTTAAGCGGTATCTACTTAAAAAATGTCATGTAAAAGAACTTTTTCTGGTAATGTTGCAATTTATGGAAATTTAAGTGGGCATTAGTTAATCACAGTCTTAAAACCGATAAATGATGTTTCAGTATACAGCCACTTAAATATAAGTCGCCCTCAGATTAAATAGCGTTTCAGTATTCGGCCATGGGTTTCATTTTACCTGATATTCTTATAGTTAAAACTTATGTATATTTTATATTGTAAGTATAAGTTACAATGACCGATAGAAAAATATTTAAACATTTAATATATATATATATATTATAAAATATAACAACTCTAGATGTATATACGTGGCGTACTCATGCATATTATGACGATAACAACTTTTATAACTTTTTGAATCGTTATATCTCAGAAACGGTGGCTCGTAAGAAAAAAAGTATTGATACATTTTTTATAGATAATTTTATGATCTACAATTTTTGTCTGAGGTACTTTTATGATAAAACTTACCGTTTTGCTGAAAATCGCGAAAAACCAATTTTTAAGACCTTGAATAAAAATTTTTCCTTACACGGGAATGATGGGGAACTTCTAGACATTGTTTATAATTATGTTTTGAACAATTTCACAGAAATTCAGCTTGTTGGGACTTTATGTAACTTCACTCTCATTTTTTGGTCTAAATTGACCGGACTATATTTGTTTGTTGTAAATATAAGAAGCAAAGAATGTACTATGGTATTATAAAAAAGAAATACATAAAAATGAAATTAATTCATATTTGACTAAGACATATTCGACATTAGTAAAGATGGATAGGAGCCGGTTGTAATACGAGGCTATGGATTAGACTACAACAAATGTCTAGTTTGTGTAGAGTTATTTTTATGGTATAAGCCCTTTAAAACAATAAGTGTAAAATAAAAAATATTGTTTATAAAAATAATTTAGTGATCTTTTGAGTAGTCGAGTTAAGTTGAATTACTAACGGTTCGGAAAAAACTGTATCAGTAATACCTACTAGATGACAATTTCATGAAAAATCATAAGTCCTCTATTATTTTTCGTGTCTCAACAAATATCACTTGTAGTAATAAAAACTACGCTGAGTAATCCATTTATTCGTAGTCCAATCAAATTAAATGTAATCTGAGATTTTAAATAAACAAGGAGTTGTGATGTAACCAATGGGCTATTTAATAAAATAGGGGAAAGAGGAGATAATATGAAGCTTATTGAGTCTCTGTTACAAATTACTAAAAGAAACGCGACCACACGACGTCATTTTATTAGAAGCACCATCTAAGTCGAGCAGACAGACCTTTGCCCTATGTTGAGTAAAGCCTGGCTCTGCCACATACAAAGCAAATATATATGTACATTGTAGGTTCTCGAATTGTCATTTTGTGAAATTCTGAATTGTGTGCGTCACAGGCTTCTACAATTGGATGGTATCGTAATATTATCTAGTATTTTCGGGTAGTAAGTCCCAATCCAACATTTTGAACATATTAACATTTAAACTTCTGTTGGATTTATTACTATTCGAACTATTTGTTGCGCGAGAACTCAGTTATATTAAGAAACTAACAATGTTGTTTTTATCGACATATTGTAGACTTATAATATTTATTTAAGTTGGTAAAGACCTAATTAAAACAATACAAATAGCTGTGGGTGTATATTTTATCTGTGCAAACAATATTATCTTGTTGAGATAAATTATTCTGTGATTATCTCGAACTCAAAAACAATTCCACAGACAAGTATTTGACGCTTCATCATTATGTAAAAAAATATTGTAATGACTGAAAAAGACTACGTCACAGTAATTTTCTCGGCGGCAAGTAATTCAATGATAAAACGATTACTCTACCATTAGCATATTAATTTCAGTAAAATGGAGCAAGCTATAGTCACGAGGTATGGGTATGAAATACTTAAATAGATTATGAAGACTCATTTTAACTGCTTCTAACAAAGTTTAAGGATCCTTATTGTAAAACAAGTATGTCTAAGTCGTGGTGACTTCGAGGTTTAAGCGCGCGGTCGAGTATATCTCGGCGCTTATGAAACTTTTCGAAGTTATGTGTGTATTCACAGTGAATTATCACAAACTTTAACGGTAAAGGAAAACATTGTGAGTACGTACATACATGTACATAAAGTATTTTACTAATGCCCTAGATATTTTACATATACAGACTAAAACGAAATTTGTACGATCAAATACAATATTCAGATCAGATCAACATTGTTGTTAATTCTACATCTTTAAATCTTAACTATAATATTTTATGTAAACTACAATACTTATAACGTTAAAATAGTCTTACTAATATTTGTATAGATCTAACAATGTGCATCTGATTGCATTACCCTTGCATATAAACACTTCTGGCGAATGAGCAAGCGTTTCATCTTATTATCACTGACTAGAATACCACGTAACATTGAAGATCGCATTACGTTATCAGAATGTTAAAATAGGCGGAGAAGGAAAGATAAAAGTAAATGACCAGGTTGATCTGTTAGTTAGCTATCAAAACTGATTCTTTCCACGGATTTCTGTGAGGAAGAGGTATAAGTATTAACTTGAGTCGAGGGTGTCCCTTTATATAGACAAAGCTGTCACATGATCTTGTAGCAATATATTCATCATCATCATCATCAGCCCATATACGTCCCACTGTTGGGCACAGGTCTCCTCTACAACCGAGGGGGTAAGGCAATATACATATTATATGGTAGTTGTAAATAAATAAAAATACCTAGTAGATAAATATACCGCATTAGGCCAGCGTGGTGGACTAAGGCCTATATTCGCTTAGTTGTGGAGGGGGCCCGTGCCCGGCAGTGAAATGTATATGGGCTGATGATGATTTATCTACGAGTAGTATTATATTATACTTAAACTATTGTTACAGTGAAGGCGGAGTTACCAAACGGACATACGTTTTGTTAACTTTAAACATTCTGGGAGCTATTGGATGTGTGGTCGTCACCATCCTTCTTATATTATGGACGCAAAGTTAGTAATAGTTCCCGTTACTTAGAATATGCGTTATGACCTCGAGCAGTGGGTGCGTGCTTTACGGTTTGAACCTCACACACATAATGACTTTTCTAGTAAGAGGCGAGCCTATTGACATTTTTGGGCCTTATATCAGACTCCATGCTGCTACTAAATAATGAAAAAAAAAAACGATAACTCTTGGCCCGATTCGGAAATCAAACCCTAGCCATCTAAATAAAACAACACATACGAGTATGTACTTGTGCCCCGAGACTACAAGGCAAAAATTACACTTTAAGCAAACTCTTCGTAGACGTAGAAATATTGTGATCGATAAAAAAGTTATAACTAAATGAAATTCTGCGGTACAATTCAATATCGTACTAAATGACGTAATTTTATTAGGAATTTCGTAAAAATTCCCGAGGAGTTTTCTAATGAAGACGATTCGGGAATTATGTTCGCACTAAGCCAAATCCATTGAGGGGATCTCGGACCGAATGATTGCAATCATTGGGTCAAATCAAATTCTTTCGGGAAAAAATATAGGTATTTGAAATTTTGAATTAACTAATGGCTATATTGCTAACTAAACTATGTAGGTCTTTCGGTACGGAGTTTTTCTGTTATAACATCTAAAATACTAAAGCTTTTAAGTTGTGGCTCAATTAAATTTTGATATATTTGAGCAAATTTTGTTGCAGATTTAATCCTACCCGAGCCGAATATATGTCCAGCTATCAAACTCTACATAGATAATTTCCGAAACAATTCCATACGTATCTCGGTGGATAGTGGCATGTTCGACTTGTGGGACGACACGGAGCCCGACGATCTTGACGACGATGATTTAAGTTTTTAATATTTTGTCTGGGTGTAGGATGTAATGTGTGAAGTCATGCGCAGCTACAAGGTAATTTAAGACACATTATACGTATAGTTGTAATTGTCGATAATTAGGTGTGGAATTTTAATAGTAGGTAATCACGTATAGGGAACGGTGTATCTATTTCTATTCCTTCCTTTCGACATTTTGCAAGATTCTCCGAAAACTCAGATAGGTAGGTAAAAATTAAAAACCTAAATACGGGAAAACACTTAAAAATATTTCATCGTCAATTTGTTTTTTAATTATTATAATAGCTCATAGCTTTTAGGTAATTGTAGAAAAACATCTTGAAAGGAGAAAATAATAAAAGCGCCAAATTATTACAAATATTGACTTTAATTTTTGCCTATAATTCATACATCATAGGGTTATTTTGTGAGTGAATTTGTGTGTGAATTTCAACACCTGTTCTAAGACTAACTTTCCAGACTCGCCGAGGAAGTGACGCGCGGAAACGGGTGGCAAAATTCGAAAAAATCTTAACACTGCCCGACAAGGAGGACAATTTATTATTAAGATATATCTTCAAGAAATTCTCATTAGCGCAGAGATTGATCTCTAATTAAATATACATGGGTGTAGAAATTTATCTCAGCTAACTCATTCGCGCATGACAGAATTTTTTACAGCTTGTTCTCAACCTAGCAAGTATGTAAGATTTCAAGTACAAAATAATTGAGTTCGTGAGTAATACACAGGTCTAACCAGGAAGTACAGGGACAAAAACTTCAACGATTTAATATGTAGATAAAGATAATTCATGCAAGGCATGCAATACGCATCTACTTAATTTAAGTCATTGCGGATTGACTCAGTAGGTCTAGAATCTAGATTAATCTACATGGGTTCCTTATTTGAAATACGGTCAAGATGTGTAGGTTGCGAATTTGAATCCACAGCACATATCTGATATCTTTGTCAAATATGGTATGTTCAATCTACAAACAATAGATACTCTAAGTGAAACCTCAAATTGCAAGCGACAATATTTATCTTAGTGGCAAGGCAACAGAGCAGGACTAACCAGGCATTCAAATTGAGCTTTCCAAATAAATAATTCGGATTTATAAAAGCGCTATCTAGTATATTCCAAACTATACGCAGATAAGGGCTCTTAATAAAATGTTCAGATAAAAATGCGAGGCTAAGGGATATTACAATTGATCAGGCTGCCTCGCCAATCAATCGTATTACTCTGCGAAATTAAAATGTATAAAATTGCCTTAGTGATTGTTCTGTTCGCGATCGTGACCGAAGGTAACAATTGATGCTATATTATGTATCTAGGGAATTCCATCTAGCTGATAGAAAAAATTGTATAAACTATTAGTTTTTTAAAAGGCACCAAAAGAAACAATGAAAAACGCATCGAATTAAGGCTGTTGCTATGTATGGTCCCTAGATTAAAGGTATTTAGGTAATGTTAATTGATGACCCTTTTGGAAAATTTTGATGTTTCTTAAAATATGTAAATTATAATTATTAAAGTTAACATTTTTATTGATTACCTTAATATACTTTTAAATTGCCATATTTATTTCGCGACATTGATGCAACCGGGATATTCTGGATTATAGCAATATAAGAGTAATATGTGGTCCCAGAATGCCCTCAAGTTGAAGGGCAAACTGTACCAGTCCATTATAAGTTACCTGTCGTTCTGTATAGATCGGAATGTTGGGCAACAAAGAAGACGGACGAAAGACGATAGCATGCAGCAGAAATGCGAATGTAGCGATGGATGTGTGGGATAACACGTGTTGACTGATTGAGGTATGAATACGTTAGACGAAGTTTTAAAGTGGTTTCAGTGATAGATAAGCTGAAAGGAAACCGTCTGTCGTAGTATGGGCATGTTATGAAAAGGGATAAAGCATATGTAGGTAAAAAAAGTAATGAGTATAAAAGTTGAAGGATGGACAAGCAGAGGAAAGCCAAAGAAAAGATAGATGGAGTGCGTAAGAGATGATATGAAAGAAAAAGGGGTGAATGTACATGATGCCTGATGTTTGGAAGGAAAAAACATACTGCGCCAACACCAAATAAAATTGGGAACAGGGCAAGGAAATGATAATGAGCAATATACGAGTCTCACCGTCTAATCCGTGCTAGGGACATATTATGTAGCGACACGTGCCTGAGTAAAATTCTAGTAATACTTCTTTCTACCTCATTGGAAATAAAGGCATTAGAAAAAATATTTTTATTATATTAGTTTTCAATTTCACCTACAATATTTATCTCCTAAGTTCCAACACTGAAGTCTATAGAGTAGTTGAAAGCTGTTGACATGATAAGGGTACTTATATGATTATCATTGTTTACAGTGCTTCAGGAGCCACAAATACACAATGCGTGGAAGCAGCGTCCGAAGAACTCGGCATCAGATTACTCAGGAATTATGCAGAATATCTTCAACACGTCCATTATGACTCTTGTTGTTTGTGTGCTGATAATAGGCACTTTCGCTTGTCTCATCAAAATATATTAAAATAAAATAAATTGAAATGTTTTACTTGGTTATTTTACGGGCATCTTAATTAAATGTTTATATATTATACCTCCATAACTATTAACGGATGTAATAAATTTAATTAAACTACAATTGGGTTCCAAATTTACATGTGAATTTATTTGAATAATTCATTTGATACAAAGATTTTTTAAATATATTTTTTGGTTAAATCAGACTGTCATTCATACATTATAACAATACAATCAATCATATTATATACGTTAATTTACTGTGGTCGGTTCATAACACTTATAAGGAGTAAGTACTATAAAAGGAAAGTCTCATGGTGTTTATTATAACTTTATTAACTTCAAATAAAAAAGATAATACAATGTATGCACAATAATAACGCCGGCCGTGCTATTACAATCTACGCAGTAAAACTTCAACATTCTTATTGACTCGATCGTAACTCTTAACCTAGTAAGGCTACCCTTAAATTCTACCGCTCCCACTCGTATGAGCCGATTCATGCATTACGTCTTTACATTATTGCTTGCAATATTAATGCCATATTAAAATGATAATTTCATTAAAATTTCAATTCTACGTACATTACTGACTATTATGCTTCAAGTAAATTCGCCAGCATTCGTGTAAATTCAACAACATTATTGTAACATTAAAACACTATTGGCGTAAGATCTTAAAATCTATACGTACAATATCCAACAAAAGTATCATACAAAAATAATATCGTTCTCAATAAACACCAAACACCAACATAATGAACGAAAGCACGATTAAAACGCAAGCGCAAGTACCAATAGTAAGTCCACAATACTCGAGTACAAGCGAACGCTTCGGGTAAACATTTTCAATAGTGTATACCTTATGATATGCTAATGATATGATAAAAAATCTACACTGGGTCCAGCCAGCCACCAGAATTTATACTTTATAAATAATTATTATGAATGTATAATATACGAGTACCTTACATGCAATTCAATAATAACTCTTACCTATATCACTACCAGTATTTCTTTAAGGCATAACTCAATATTATTATTATTATATTGTCAGATCTATCAGGAAGCATGTTATCTTAACTAGTAATTGATGACGTTTTATTGACTTTACGTGTATTTCGTAAGCTTGTTGCATGCGAGACTGTCTCGCTATACTCTATCTCATACTAATTCCTACAATTCCACACATCAACGTAGTAGGGCTTCCACACAATTCCCTCTGCAGATTGCTACAACTATTGCCCTAAAAAGGGGCAGTTATACAGAAGGGGCGGACGACAATCATTTTACCATTCAAAATATTGTTACCATTATGTAAACTCTTATAATTGTATAATTCTCGTACATAGCAACTACGTTTCAAGTTATATTGCTTTATATGTAAAATACTGGTTTTATTTATAAAAACCGTTATATTAATACCGAGCTGTGTCAAACAATGGAAGCCCAGGTACAAATTGACTATCGTTCTGAATCCACAAAAGCCAAACGTTTGGAAAACAGAACATAAATATTGTTTGTCACCCTAGAAGGATTTTCACACATTACATATACCAAGTCTAAAATCATTGTTCGTTTCTTGTTTCAATAACTACTAGTAATAAGTAATTAAAAGCCGTAGTCTAGACCTAATGAGATATATCTCAATACAACCGATATTTGAAAATCTAAATTATTTAAGTAGACGTAGATATGGCAACACAACTATACGTAATTATCGTAAAAATGATTGCTGTATTTTATGTATTAAAACATGTTTCACGCCAAAATACATGTAATTTAAAATATTATCAAGCATTTTAATTCCTCAATAATAAAGCCACTCGTGTGGTCTTGTAATAGTAGAAAAACCATTGTGCGCTGTGATTTCATTTATACAATGGCAACACACAATTTTAAAAGCGCAAAAGGCGCTGCGTATAAGCTTCTTGAAATTACATCTATCGTGTTGCCACTGCATAAAATTATAATGTAATGGGGAACGCTTACGTCACGCAAAATGTCACTGGAAGGACCGCGTTCATTCCAATTTTAAAATTATAGATTTGATCAATCATTACGCTAATTGTTCTACCTTATAATCAAGTGCACTTAATGAATTCTCACTACTGTAGTAGTTCCTTTTGTTTACTATTCTATTCACGCTAATATACTCAGTGTTGCAATGTAGAAAAACAATATTGCCTGGCACAAAAATATTTAATGCCTACGTAAAAATCTACTTTAATTGGTCTTATGTACATTATTTAAAGTGCTGTTTGCGTAGCTTTATTGATATTGGGTTTTCTACATTCAACACTACCACAAAACTCTGCTACGTCATTCTCATCATCACAAGTTAAAATCCGTGAAATCCACGCATGTACAAGTTTCTACGTGGTTCAATGCTTCGCAATTTACAAACACGTATACTCTATTAGGCTGTTTTCTATCGATACGATACATGAGCACGATATTTGAATAACAACTTTCACACACTTTTTTATCGACAAGTTCTCAATCTCTGGCCAAAAAAAAAACGCATTTTGTGACGTTGATAACGAAACTGAATATATTATGGATAATGTCTATAATAAATTCGATTCAAATAACAATTTCATCGATGTCGGCATTAATAAATAATATGTACTTTCGAATAGAAATATCTAAATAGCAGGGTTGAGCAATTGTAATCGTTTGTATTCGGATATTTACAGTGATAGTGCGTTACATATAAACGCTAATAATACCTGCATAAGTTAAGTAATGTTTTATCCCTAAGACATTTTTTAATAAACGCTGATTTAATTGACATTAACAGGTAAGATTCATGTGTAATATTCAAACTGCAACAATAAATACAGCAAATCTGCCACGAGACCAAATGTAGTAACGATTACATTTTAAATCACGTTGCGTTCGATTTATTTTTTATCGATTCTTAATCTTTTATCATAATTACCTATTGCTCAACTCTAGTCGAATAGTTTTCAGTTTAATCGAGAACTCGCCCAACAATCGATTGCAAGCATGTAACCTCAATAAGTACTAAATATGTCTAATAGCAAAATGATCAGTGTACGCACGCAATTCCTGAGCTATTCAATCTTGTACTTCATCTGTACCTTAGTGTTTCGTAGAGTCAGCAGTCGTATTTCATCTCATGGACGGAGATAACACATCTTTGTTTCAATTAGAATATATTTTACACTGTATTCGGATAACGTTTCGAGCGTATAATATCCTACTTAAAATATTGAATTTCCCAAAAATGGAGTGGAATTACATCACCAAATACAACGCTTCGTCAAATCCTTGGCAGACTTTAATTTACGCAGTATGGCTGAACTATTTAAGTCGATATAAATTGACAAGATTACTAGGAAAGTGAGTCCAGTACATACTGATATTTTACAAATCCAACATTAAGAATCAAAACGTGCCTCTATACTAAACGTGTATGGAAGCGTCTGTCAATTCCGTGAGTGCTAATTCATCTAAGCTATACGCATTAAACGAGAGGCTACAATCGCTTCAACTGTTTTATTGAAAATCTTACGAGTCTGTATGTGTTTTGTGAGCACAGTTCAAGCAATTCTAACTTCTATCTTACAAATGGTCCATCTTTTACATTTTGATATACATTTTGTTTAAACATACCCACAATTTTGCACACAACCTGAACTTATGCATTACGATGAGAGCGGACTGATGGTTGAAACAAATGAATATCGTCCGATCTCGTCGCACACATAAGGTGTAAAACTACGTATTTGTTATTTGAATGTAAAGCGTCCCTCGACAATATGGAAGAATATCGACAATGGAAATATGTTCAGTCTTAAAAATATACCAAATAAAGATTAAGATTACACATTCAAATGAAATAAACATTCACATATAACGAATAATTTCGTACACAATCACAATAAATTCCATTTATCTACAACATAATTAAGTTTATATATCGTTTTTTAAACAATAAACAAAAAATTAATTGAATAAAATGAATATACACATGAATATATGATGTAATACAACTAATTCAAATGTATCATCGTTTTTCTCGACTACAGTATATCTTAAATATTTATTTCCGCAATATAAATGCTTTTGGTATGTAGGATACAGCCAATAGAATGTGAGTCGCACACAGGACTGAAACAGAAAATTTAATAATGTCAGTATTATTTGGGCCTAGATATACTTAATATAAAATTTAGGATTAGATAATGGCTTTAAGACGCTTATTATTAAATGGCTTTTTCATCATTTTCCGAGTCCTATCTCTTACATGGTCGATGAGGTTTTCCGTTAAAAAAAATCTCCGTAGAAATAAAGCGTGGAAATTAGTAAACAATACAGTAGCCTTCTATTATGCACATGACATAGACACATAGACTTCAAATCAAACTAAAGAAAAATTATTACTTAGTGGACTAAGGCCTATACCCTCTCAGTGGTAGAGGACGCTCGTGCCCAGCAGTGGGACGTACATGGGCTGATGATGATGATAACGAAAAATTATTATAAGTGACTCCGAATTTTGGCGTACAAGAGATACAAATGTTATAAAATCATTTTATAACATCCAACTTAGTATACTCCCTAGACTCTACCAAACAAAAAATATATTTTGGGTGCTAGTTAAATAGGAAAAAATAGAACTGATTATAAAATCGTATCGCTCTGCGCGAAAGAAAATTTACTCCACAATTTCCACAAAGTTTGTATGCGGAAATTAATTAAAATGTATTTACTTATGTACATACATTACGTTATAGGTAATATTATATTCTCTTTTACAACCGGTAAGTAAAATCTTTAATTATAATTACGTAATGACAAGAATACAAATTTAAACACGACTAGCGTAAATCACTACTCTGGCTTGTGATGGTAAGTGCACCGAGGTTAGTCAGAATATCAAGTACTGAGAAACGATTTCTGCTATTTCACGTCATTCAACCGAATTTTGCCGGCGTATTCGTACTCGACTGCCTCGTGGTCTAGCGGCACAAGTACGTGCCGTGCGATCTAGGGGCCCCGGGTTCGATTCCCTGGTTGCATTGCATTTTTCCATTAGGAATTTCTCAGTGGCAGCTGGGAGTTTGGAAATGTGCTCCTTCGGGCAATACCGGTGTGAGGTTATGTATGTATTCGTAGTCTTATGCCGATATATGATCAGATGTCTTATGTCGAGATTCACAGCCTGAGCTGGTATCGTGGCTCTACCACACACAGGCCAATTTCAGTTACGACCTCGCTTATTGCTAAATTGCGTTGTACATTCACTACGCAGAATGGGGACGTAAACTTGTCCAGTTATTTTATACGGGTCTGTTTGAAACCAGTTATATCGGATTACATTGATCTGCTCTTGAACCTAATTGAGGCGGGTATATTGACACATTTTCTAATATGTAGCGAATTGAAATGAACCCGTTTTAAATGAATATCGCGGGCAACGGTCAGCCGCGACGTGCACCTAATTTGTTTTATTTTTTTCTGCAGGCACGGCGACCTTGTTGCTGTAATTGTTGGAATCATCATCAGCCCAAATACGTCCCACTGCTGGACACGGGCCTCCTCTACAACTGAGAGGGTTTAGGCCTTAGTCCACCACGCTGGCCTAGTGCGGGTTGGCGGACTACACACCTAAGAAATTCCTAAGAACTTTTTAGGTGTGCAGGTTTTATCACGATGTTTTCCTTCACCGTTAAAGCAAGTGATAATTCATTGTGAATACACACATAACTTCGAAAAGTCAGAGGTGTGTGCCTGGGTTGAACCGACCGCCGAAATTCACGACCGCGCGCCTAAACCTCGAGGCCATCACTGATTGTTGGATTAATTTTTTGGACTAATTGTTGGAATATATAACAAGAAATATGCTCCGCAATTATTTATTACAGAAATATTTTACAGGTAGACGACTAGCTATTTTTCATATAGGCAATAAGATGGTGTAAGTGTGGGGCTACGTAAGTAAATATTTGATACATTACTAGTATCAACTAGAAGAGATTAGCGTTTTATGTTAATTTATTCACATGCGTAGTAGTTGATACAGGAAAATGCACGTTGAATAATATGAGGTTACCTAGGTACAAGCTCGGTGTACATAATGCGATGTCTTGTTTGTTTATAATTATAGCATTTAAGGATTTGTTTTGACATGTTTTATAATTGCGTGATATTTTTTTACATTCTTATCGTTTTTATTAGCGTTTTCTTACCCTGCTGAGTACTGACTATCTCTACAATTGAGAAAGGTGAGGCCTTAGTCCTCAACCCTAGTTTAGTGCGGATTTGGTGACGTTACATAGCTAAGAATCTTCTCGTTAACTTTTCTCACTATGTTTTCCTTAATCATTAGTTTCTGATAATGAGTTAAACCCAAATGTTGTCACGACAGACCACGCATTTAAATTTCACCGTTATTAAGTATTGCTATTTAAGTTTTGGCACATGTTACAATTTTAACGTACAGACATTAAAAAATCAATTATGAAAACCTGTTATCATTTCCGACGGGCTCAGTGAAGCGGGGCGTATTTTAGCAGATAATAGTTGCAACCAGATAAGAGTACATGTACAAAATAAAGTGCGGAGTGTGTGCTGGCATCTATTTCAGATCGGCAAACACCCGATGGGGAAACTCATAAATATACTCTAAAATAAACACGCTGCCAACCCAGTATTTCGTTGTTTAGGACACAAAAACCATGATATGTAGCGCTCAACTTAATTGGGTGATTAATCACATCTTAAATTAGTATAGTATAAATATAATGAATTAATATGTAGCATTTAAATGTGAGACACACATACACTCAGTTGTAGAGGCCCGTGCCCAGCAGTGGGACGTATTTGGGCTGATGATGATGATGATGATTTAAATGTAGCTGCTATTATCACCATCAGCCCATATACGTCCCACTGCTGGGCACGAGCCTCCTCTACAATTTAGAGGGTTTAGGCTTTAGTCCACCACGCTGGCTTAGTGCGGGTTGGCGGAATACACACCTAAGAAATTCCTAAGAACTTTTAGGTGTGCAGGTTTCATCACGATGTTTTCCTTCACCGTTAAAGTACGTGATATTCATTGCTAATACACACATACATTGAAAAGCCAGTGGTGTGTGCCTGGGGTTCGGGTTCTCGAGGCCATAACGACTTTTTTTGCAATTATAGTTACTGTTACTGAATTAAATTAATAGCAAAATAAAAGCGTTGTTATTTTACCAAGCTTTACTTTCGAAAACATGTCATTCTTCATTAATCATCTTTATCGTATGTCATTTCAATCGCACCTACTTTGGAGTTCATGTAATGTGACCATTTAAAAACAGCTGTGAAACGAACCATGTTAAAAACTAAACTACTAAGCTCTATTAAACCATCACAAATGTCATTTATATTACAACGACCTACAATCACAACCGAAACGAATGAACAGTCTAGATTGAATACTCACAAAATGTAAATGAGCTTGAGTGGCGACTGTCAAATGGTTGCATTAGCATCGTCACGAGCCGTGTGTCGTCCAGTCACTGCGTTATCGTGTACGGCGCGAGGGGATAAAACTCTTTGCTCGCCATGTGAGACGCGTTGTACGCCATTTTGTATCCCCACAGGTCCATCGCCTCCTTGCACGCCATCTGAAATTGACAACAGGACTCTTTGCATGTCAATCAGATTAACTAAGAATAATTTCAATGATCTCAATGCGCAATCCTTTTTTATTAGTGCCAACCCAACTGGTAGTAGTTGTAGAGGAGGCCCGTGCCCAGCAGTGTGACGTATGTACATATATAGACTCATCATGATGATGATACTTTTTTACAGGAACTTTAGTGGAAATTCTGAGGATTTTTCTACATCATTATTTTTTTATAGTTACTTGTTATGTTGTTTGTTTCGCTAATAAACAGATATTAAAAAGTTATCGCGTTTGGTTGGGCTGAAATGTCTCTTGTATTTTAAAAATTACAACACAGACTTATATGCTTACATGGGATAAGAATTATAAAAATTATAATTATTAATTATAAAATGCATCAGTATAATAACATGATTTTATGGTGGACAACAATAATAAATAAATAAACCCTACAGTCACATACATAGTTCTGACCCCACACTAAGTCTTTTGTCGTGGGTATCAAAAACTACAAGAGACTTTTCGATCTCACACTCAGACCCGAAACTAGATATGAGCGCCGCGCCGGCGCGCCGCCGTCGCCGTGGTTCGTGTCCGGCGCGCCGCCGCCGAGTAGAACGCATCGCGCGCCGCCGTGTCTTGTCGCTACTTTTTTTTTTTATTTTTTTTTTCCGCGGGGAAAATCCATCATCCCACCCCCGGAGGGGCGAGGGTGTGTCGGGCTCACCGGCGCCTTCCGAAGCAGCATAGATGTTACCGCCCGTAGTTGTTGCGGGCGGCCACTGGGCCGGGTCCCTACCAAGAATAATTGCGCCGTAATACCGACTAAAAACCCCGCGATGGCCACCATCAGCGCATTCAGCGAGACGGCCCCGGAATACCCTGAAGCCAGAGCTATGGATTGACCCGGGACCGCCTCTGCGCGGAGCCAAAAGGCACACCGACCTGACGCGTGTGCCGTCTTCATCTCGGGGGCCGCCAAGGTAGGGACAGCGGCCCCGTGTGGCCTCTGGGCGCCGGGCTACGTGTTGACCCGGCGCCTCCTACGTCGCCTGTTGCGACGAGCGGGATCGGTCTGCTCCCGATCCCGCTCCGCGCTCTCCTTCTGCGAAATGACACGTTCGCAGAAGGAGAGCATAGCTTTCCACGACCTCCGGCTGCCGACCATGGCGGCGACCACAGTCGGCAGCGAGAGGTCTCTCCCCACGACCGCTACGAGAGCGCTGCGCTCCTCGTCCCAGGCTGGGCACTCCTCAAGCGTGTGCTGGGCCGTGTCCTCACGGCAGTTGCCACAATGGTGGCACACGGCGGTCTCCTCCACTCCGACGATGCGACACAGGTACGCACCGAAGCTGCCGTGCCTGGTGAGCACCTGCGTCAGCCGGAAGGTCAGCGCACCGTGGCGCCTGTCCATCCACTGCTGGAGGACAGGATGCACCGCCGCGACAGTCGCCACGCCAGCACTTGGACTCTCCAGCCTGGAACGCCACTCCTCCTCGGCGGCGCTGCGGAGGGAGGCCAGCATGGCCTCGACCTCTCTTGGGGCCGGTCTCTGTCCGGTTCGCTGGTACGCCTCCTCCCGCCAGAAGAACACTGACGAGAGGCCCACACGGGACACCCGTACAGGGCCATGGACCGCACGACTCCAGCATAAAGGCTTCGGCAAGGGAAGCCAGGACCCTCAATGTTGGGCAGCAGGCGACTGAGAGCACCCGCTGCCCGGACCAACTTCGGCGACAACATTTCAAAGTGCGCACGGAATTTCCACTGACTGTCCAGAATCAGACCTAAGTACTTAATCTGGGAGCCGATGGAAATCCGCACGCCGTCCACCATCAGGTGCGCCTCCGGCGGTGGCCTAGACCGAGATCCGTGAAAGCACAGAGCCTCAGTCTTGTGCAGGGCCACCTGGAGGCCAAGTCACCGAATCCTGCCCACCACGAGTTCGGTCCCGAACCCGGCGAGCAGGGCGGCCCGCTGTGGGGTCCTGGCCGTCGCTGTCACCAACGTGTCGTCCGCGTAGCAGACGACAGCGACGTCCCGAAGGTTGGCACCACGAAGCACCCAGTCGTATCCGATGTTCCACAGGAACGGCCCGAGAAACGAGCCCTGTGGAACACCGCACGACACCGCCCGACGGTGCCACCCGTCGGCGCCCGGATACACAACGTACCTGTCACACAAGTACGCCTGCACCAGACGCCGTAGGTAGGGCGGAACGTCGTGGTACCGCAGTGCCTCATTGATGCAGGCCCAGGGCATGGTGTTGACTGCGTTGGCGATGTCGAGTGACACCGCCACGACGCACTTGCCCCGAGACGCTGCATCCTCCGCCTGTGCCCTGACTCGCAGAATCGCGTGTATCGTCGACCGGCCCCTCTGGAACCCGAACTGGCAATCTGCCAGGTCCGGGCCCGTGCTCTCCAGATGCTCGACGAGGCGCGCGTGCAAGATACGCTCAAAGAGCTTGCACACCTCGTCGAGCAGCACGATGGGCCGGTACGCCGACGGCGAATCTGCGGGTCGCCCCTCTTTCCTCAACAGGACAAGCTTGTCCGTCTTTCACCGCGACGGGAAGCTGCCCTGCTGCAGGCACGCGGAGAACAGGTTGCGGAGCCTCGTGCCCAGCGACTCGACGGCGAGCATCAGATACGTCCAGGCACCCCGTCGAGCCCCGGGGCCGAGTTCTTGCCCCGCAGCCGAAGCACTGCCGCCTCCAGCTCTTCAGGCGACACCTCCGGGATGTCGCTACTTGCTATCCCACTCGCACGCGCACCATTCATGCGTTCGCGCATGCTCACTTTGTTTAGTTATGCTGAGATTTAATAATTTCATAGTATTTTTAACTTTCTTATATTATTACTAAATATAGAAGAGATTTATTGTTCATAATAATTTAATTAAAATATTTACATTTACTAACTTAAGCGTTATGCTTAATTTGTATTTAAGTTTATGTGAGAAATTTAGATCAAGGAAAAATTAAGCCGCCCTTATTGATTCCTTCCTTTTTTTGTGATTTATTTAATGTTTGCTTACTTGTTTTGCTGATAATAAGATTATTATTCATCAAAACGTGATTTGTTTCTGTAAATAAAAAAAAACAATTATACTTTGCTTATGTGTTCCTTTCTTATAAAGCTATGTTTGAAACCAATGGTGTGTTTGATTATTTTTTACTATAAAACACTGATCTCTATTAATTACAACATCTAATTCCAAGGCCACGCCGCCGCGACGCCGCCGCCGCCGTAACATTTTTTAGCCCACGCCGCCGCCGTGGAATTGGCCCACGGCGCTCATATCTACCCGAAACAAATATTTGTAGATCACACAAACATTTGCCTCGGTGCGGGCATCGAACCCGCGGCGTCTCGTTTCACAAGCTGGTGTCTAGTTGACTTCGTAAAGGGGCTGTCCCGTAATAATGGAATTTCTATTTAGGTCACTATACAAACTTGTAACTGAGTTTACCTCGGCCTACATTTTTAAAAGAAGAAATTATCTACTTGAATTGTAATGAGTGGTGGGCACACAATTTAAATTCCTTTCTACCTCGCTCCACGCCAATAACGTTCGTGTACTGTTGCAATTTTAGCAGCAGCATTCACTTTTGCTTATTTTCATGCGACAATGCACCAAATCGGCAGCGGACCAAGAATGTCTCCATACCAAGCCTTCTATTTATAGATGTGAAGTGTAACACGCACGTACATTTCGAACATGTGAGTTCCATCTCAATTGTATTATTCGAATCGTTGATATTTGTTAAAAATCAGTGGCGGTACTTCCATAGAAGCCCAAAAGCCCAGTTTGCTTTCCAAAATTTAGAATAAATAATCTTTAAATCTTTATTTCATCATCATCATCAGCCCATACACGTCTCACTGCTGGAAACGGGCTTAATCTACAACTGGGAGGGTTTAGGCCTTAGTCCACTACGCTGGCCTAGTGCGGGTTGGCGGACTACACACCTAAGAAATTCCTAAGAATCTTTATTTAACAAAAGCAATTTGGCATATAAATGAGAATATCCTGACCCCACAATAAACAATTATTATAAATGTTTAATTTACACAATTAACGTGTAACGCTTTTGGGCTTCTACCTAAGTACCGACACTGGTTAAAATGTGTGTGCTGAATTAAAATAATAGCATATCGGCCATTGACAAATATGACGACCTTAATTTTTTGTATTCATAACATATTTTAATAATTGGCTAAAAGTATATACATAATTGTGATCTTACATTAAGATACGGGTCTTGTTTAACGGTCCCGCGGGTATCAGATATTATAAGGTTTTTTTCTTTGCGATCTTACCACAGGACAAATATTGGCAATGATAAAAAGTAGAGATGGAGCACATTTTAGTCATGACCTGATTGTTCAGTAGACTTTTATGCATGGTTTTCTCATGGTTTTTTCATTTACCATAACAAATCAACACGTGTTAATAATTTTAATAATTATTTTAATAATAATTAATTTAATACGCGTGCCAATTAAAGGCGTATAAAATTTCAATATAGTGTAAATAGCTATTGAGTTAAATTCACAATTAAATTAAGCAGAAATAAATAACAATATACTGCGTGAAAAATCGATTATAATATAAACCAATTTAGTTATAGTTGACTGCTTCGGGCACTCGCGGCACAAGTTTGTGAAGAGCTATCTACAGGTACTGGGTTCGATCCCCAGGTCGGGCAGTGTTATTAGATTTTTCTAACACGAAACGCTCAGAAGCAGCACGGAGTCTGGAAATGTGCCCGAAAAACGGCAATAGGCTCGCTCCCTATTATGTGCGACTGATACATACCTGGCGAAATGTGGGTGCAGATATACACCTCTGCTTACCGTATGTATGTAATTTAGTTATATGTAAATATGTCGGATTCATAAAATGTTATAATAAGTTGCAATAATAACATTTCTATTTCTAACGATAAATAGAGTTATTTATGGCACAATCGATCTATTGTTAATATTAAATAATACGCGACACATTACGAGAGCATCCCGTTATGTAAATCAATTGCCTTGGCCAATAAAATGTCACTATTGTTATTCAAAAGATGCAATTTAACAATATGCATTATGTAATAAATGTCAAGGATATAACTCGAT
This sequence comes from Hemaris fuciformis, assembly GCA_907164795.1. Lineage (NCBI taxonomy): Eukaryota > Metazoa > Arthropoda > Insecta > Lepidoptera > Sphingidae > Hemaris > Hemaris fuciformis. Next base: position 6,475,266 of record OU015434.1, read on the forward strand.
GTGCCCCACTGTCTCAGCCACGCCAACTTCGGATAAAAAGCCTGTGAGTTAATCTAGGATGTCAGCTACCTCTACACCAAATTACATCAAAATTGCTCAAGCCATTTGACCGTTAAGTAGTGTAGTAGTAGTGTTTGTTTATGTAGTTAAGTATAAGTATATGTTTAAAAATATGATGATAATTTTTATTTACTCAAAGTTATTAGTATTATTTTTTTTAGTTGTTTTTTCTATATACTTAATTCTACCTTCATTATTTTTCCTCTTTTATTATCCATCCTAAGGTTGCCTGGAAAAAATTGCCTGGAGCGATAAAGTCGCCTCTTGGTTTTTTTTTATAACTAAATTTCTTTATATTATTTTGTATATACTATCAACTATCACCCATATCGTATTATTGTGATACATACCTGAATTTCGTCAACGTAGTTAAAATCGAGAACATTCTTCCATCTGAAAGGCACATCACGGGACACTCTGTACGTGGAACTAACACCCGCCACCTCCACGTTTGTGTGCGAATGCAGAAACTCGTCTATTGACTGCGTGGCACTGAGTCTTAGGAACTTTAGTAATCGATGAGTCGTTGTGTTGGGGTTGAGGGCCAACTCCTCGTAACGCAGCACCCTGCAGACAAAATGTAAATTAACCCTTTGCACTCCAGCCTAGTAACGTTGAATCGTTTACGAAAATGATGATATGTAGTAGAGAGTTCGCACAAATTCGTTATCCTTAAAAAAGTCTTGAATGTGTACGATTTTTTTTAGCATAACTTTTTGATTTTTAACATAATCTAGTAATTGGCAAGGTGGCGTCAGAATTCCGTTATGATATCCCCTGTCAGTCGTAAGAGGCGACTCACGACCTTGGGGTCGTTGGTCGCATTGCGGCGGCCCGGAGACTTTTACCTATTTATCGCGGGCGCCCAAATCAAGCTGGTGAGTGCAACAGCGACTCCTACATCTTTGAGACGGTCCGGACAATTTTCGTCTTGGAGGCGCATTGGGCTGCTGCGGAATCATCGAGGGCGCTTCTAGTCCACACACCGTGGTCGCCCGTGGTCACCGGAGAGTTTTGGAAAGCCGATGTAGGGATTTTTATGTTAAGGATCTAGCACGGCATTAACATTATAATGGACAGATCAGCGCGCACCTGGCTCGAAGGCCGAAGACACCAAAATACGGTTACCGCTCCTTCCCTAGGAAAGTAGAGCCAAAAACAGCATTTCCTTAGATAAAAAAGGGGAAGAATATGCCACTTTTAATTTCATAAGCAGATTAATTTATAATCATTCAATGTAATATTTTTTTATCATTTGAAATATGAAAAATATTAAAAGTACATATAATAATAATTAAAAAAGTAATTAAGTTTACCAATCAGAATCATGATAATCTTTATTAATTATTAATCAATGGACATAATCATTACACGGAGATTATTCACAAACGATAAATACTTTATTTGTTAATTAAATATTCTCATTTTACTAAATAATATGTAGCGATAAATATCTATTCGTAATACAAGATTACCGTAATGTGTTGTGGAACGTCTAAAATGACTTAATCAAGAATCTGTTGATTTCTATCAAAATATATCAGATCCAACGTTATCTGATTCTATAACCATAAGGAAATTAAAGACTCAAGGATCTCCAAGGAGGGTTTTACTGTTTTAAGTTGTTTTTTTTTCTGTTTTTTCTTAGAAATTACTTCTGGCTTAACAGTAATTATATTCTGTCTTTATCAGCCTATACTTAGATATAGATGTTTCTCCTCCGTAGTTAAGAAGGGTTCTATGAATTGGTTGGTTGATATCGCAGGATAAGCAGTTCTTAAGCCCGTCTCCTTCTATTTGCATTTCCAAGCGCAACCTTTTTAAAAGGTCGGTGACGCATCTATGATTCCCCTTGAGTTTTAATTTTATGCGAAAGAAAAGAGATTCTATTTTTAATTTTCATCGCTATTGTTCACCCGTACACTCGGAATTTCATTGTTCTTTAATTGTTTCAGCAAAAATCTATTATACATAAAACTACTATATAACTACTACTCTTGAAATGTTGTTATATAAAAATAATCACAAATGTTTTTAAATTCTCTGATAAGTTCTCATTACACGGAGAGAGTGTAATACAGAACAGCGGTTAGCAACAACTGCATTCTAAAATAATGAATGTGAAATCTATGGAACGTGAAGTTTTAATGATCGTTTGTGCAGATTTTTTTATAACGAAAACTGCTACTTGGTCCCGCAACATAAGTGTGCAGCATAAGTTTATTTTGCGAAATTAGAAGTAACAGTACCAAGTCTGGAAATATGTCTGAAAATCGGCTGTAGGCACAGTCTAAACCATCCCTCGTAGTTCAATTTCGTTTCGTGCCTACATGGGCAAAACTTGTAAACTGTTTCCTACATTCGAACTGTTTACAACAGGTAACAGGTTTGGTCATGAAGCAAGGGCGGTACACGTAAAAGCAAGGGGATAGACGCGGTGTTGCAAGCGGTCTTTACCGTGCTTTTCGTTATGTATCGACGGTGTCAATGGCGACAAAACTGCTGACGCGAAATTAGCAACGCGGCGCACGTTCTATGCACCAGATGTTGATGTTTACTGCGGTAGTATTATATAACTTAACTAATATCTTCCGAGTCTTACATCCTCTGTACCATCTCGGCATTTACTTTCAAAAAGACTATGTCCTTGGTAAGGTTGATGACGTCAATGTGGTCAAAAGTAACGAAGCTCTTTCGAGGTTTTGCGACAAATGTCGGCACGTCTCGGAAATAGGCCTTTTCGATCAGCGTGATAAAGTTATGCACAGTTTTCTTTGCCCCGTCACGTCCCGAGACACTATCTGATTGCGCTTCTTCACCACTGTACTTGTTTCGAAGCGGTATCTTTCTCGATATAGAAAGTATGATTTATATACTTTTTTTTCGGATTATTTTAGGATAAAAATAGGCATCCCATTGTCGATTTTTTATAAAAATAATGAAAGTAATATAAATATAAAATGACGCTATAAAATTAAATCCAAAGTTGGAATGTAAGGAATTTCTATTGATTATGATTAAAGTGATCAGTTTGATAATTAGACTGTAGGCTTAAGCAGAAAATTATTGTATAACCAGACAAAGGATCTTGCTTATAGACATTTTTTAAATCTGTTATAACTAATTAATTGTTTATCACGCTTCCTATAACGTCATAGGTCATTCAACAAGCAAGACGAAACAGTAGGGATAAAGCACTTTTCCAACAAATATCCTCGACATAAATACGCTACTTAATTAGGGGATCTTATCGTTTCTCTTTAGGTCAATATATTATGCCAGCAAAAAATAAATTTTCCTTCCTTTTATTATAGATATGCTACTGTATAAAAAGTTTATAAACTAAATTCTGCTAAAATCGCAATAATAGCTATAATAAAGACTAGACTAGACTAGCCTCACTGTACCAGGGTAATAATAGTTCTAAAATCCTTTAAAAAACGGTATGAACATAGTATATTTTTAATAGTCTGAAAATAAGAAAGACGACGGAAGTCTGAACTTTTGTGCTTTCGTTTTACACCGGTATATGGAACGTCCTTGAAGCAACTCGCGTGTTTCAACGTATTCGGCATGTGTGTTAAAAATATGTAACATGAATGGCAGGAAGGTCATCCGTCCATTTCCTCAATTTGTATATATGTATGAATATGCAATTAATTCGCATTTATGTTACACATATGTACGCCTGCATACACTGTTGTTTTGTCAAATAAGCCAAACCATAGCCTCTTGGCGATTCACATAGCAATTTGTTATTTATTGACAATTTAAAAGCATTGGATACTAACAATCCTTTATCAATTGAGCAACTTAAAGAATAAATGTAATAAATAACCCGAAATAATAAAAGACGATCAAAACAGTTGTCTGTTTTTCTCTTTTTTTTTACGATAGGTCAGTGAGTATATTTAACTGTATCTGATAAAATAGAGCATGATTAATTTTGAAAGAACAAGTTTTAAATTTATAACACTAACAAATATTTATTCACTGGTGAGATATATAGCCATAATGGTTTTTCATCAATGCATTCTAGAAGATACTACACTCACCTATGATGTTCTAATGTAGTTATTTTACCATGACATAACATATAGGTAAAATTCACATTAACTTTTTTTTTTATTAAACAATATACTTTAAAATACTTGGGACCCCGTCTCTGCCCAGGTGCTATTTTAAATTCTATGCTCATTTCCCAGGAATACTATATTTTCCCGAGATAAAAGCACCCTAGATATTCTTTCCTAAGGTCCTGTCTATTTCCATACCAAATATCATTCAAATTGTTGCAGAAATTAAGGCAAGAAAGCGTAACAGACCAACAGACAGACAGTTACTTTCGCATTTATATTTTTGGTATAGATGAAAACAGAGTAGCAAAAAAATTATGGATATCATGATGATGTTGAAAGTACATTAACAATGTATAAACAATAAAATTACTTACATTAGTCGATCAGAATACTGAGTGAGCAATCTTCCAGCGGCCACATAGTCACTAATCATGTCGGCACATAGAAGCTCTGGTTTCCAACAGTCAGGTGAGGGCTGGCAGAAGTTGCGGTGTTGGCGTGATTGCATTACTCCGCGTGGATCACGTATCAAAAGCACCACCTTTACATTAAGCCTGTGAAAGGATACCTTAATATAATCATAAAACATGTTGAATGTTCATTGTATTATTGGTTTGTATCTGCTCAGAAAATCTATAAAACCAGAACAAACTAAAGTTAGGGATATATATTCTTTAATATTAAATCCCCTGAATCTGATTTATAAGCTTTATCAATAGCAGGAAACAATTAATGTCAAAATTTTGGTGTTGAATTTGTTACCTTATCTATGTTGTATATTTATGGAATGTTTGTAATAGCTCAGTCATTCTTTGGATATTTATATCATAATAATAACATTATTGATATATAGTGCAAATTATAAAGTCATGTGATGCAGTTTTATGACTTAAATGCTTTTGGCAAACAATTATGTTTACTTGATACGGTGAAAAGATCAACAAAGATAACAACTGTATCTCGGGTAGAAGTGGTGTAAACAACTTTACTGACAATAAGCTTTAATTCTTAACATTTCAACAAAAAAAGTAACAACTGAAAAAATCAAGTGCCTTACTCTTTTTAATACATATTTATGTAATATTAAAATTATTTTTATGTTATGAATACATTGTTTAAATAAATATTTGATTGTTTAAAGCTAAATTTTATAGTGATTGGTTATTCACCAGACATATAATGTAACACCTCAGTTTTAATATAATGGATGAAAGGATGCAGACTTTATGTAAGCTTTAGTGAAAGTACTAGACATAAATTCTACATATAGGTACTAAGTAGATGTATAAGCAATGTGGCACACTTCATAATGGATTTAAGAGCTTTGAGTACAATCTACTTTCCCTCCACTTCAGTTATCTGCATTTATGATGGCAAATCTTTTGTATGAGATTGTAAGTTAATGAATATATAAGAATACTTACTCCTTATCCTCTAATAGCTCCTTAATCAGACGTAATCTGACCCTTACAACTTTCATACTCTGGAAGGGAAACAGCTTACAAAACTTTGTTGTGAAATCAGCATCAAAACACAGATCTTTCTTATATTTACAATGGTCCCATAGTCTAGAGTTATGGCTGAATTGGTGCAGGTGCCCTTTTCCATACTCAAAATAGTCTTCCATATCTTCATAGTTACACTTTAACATGTTCTTGATAGTGCTTAAGGCCTTGTCTGCATATGGAGGCCCTCTTATTTGTATAATTTCGTAGTTTAATAGTGGCTCATAATGATAAAAATTACCTGGCATCGCGTTCAACACCTCACCAAGGAATGTAGTGCCTGATCTCCATGTTGATATTATGACACTTCGTATGGGCCGACCACCTGACTCCATGAGCAAATCTTCCAGTTTTTGGACGCCGGAGTTCGAGTAGTTGTAATTGAACAGCTCAAATTTAATTTTTGCGCGAGTTTTCTCTAATAAATTTTCGATGTTCGGCACGCCGTCGTAGGAGTAAGTCGGCACTGGCTGAAATGAACTATCCTCTCCATCCTCGATTTTTAAAAAATTCCTTATGTTTCTGCGACTTTCGTAGGACGGACGATAATTTGTGTTATCTGTATATCGACTTCCAGCAAGGATTAAAAGGACACTCAGGCCAAATGCGAAACATATTGAATAAAAATTGACTCGCCGCAACATCACGCTAAAACCACTAGTAATACTATCGCGGCCAATCTGTTAGGATGGAGACCATTTATATAACACGAGCACTACCAAGCCACGCTCACTGGCATCTTTTAAAAGTTTTTGACTTTATTTAAATCATGATTCTACACATTGCGCCTCCGCGGAAACACCGCATTGCACCTTCACCGCCATTTTGAACGAGTGACGTTTAATTTGTCAAAATACTTCGTGTGTTATGTTTTTTCTTAAATCTCGACAAAGGACTCTAATGTCATTGAACTAACGTAGTAAATTACACTTTGCGATTACTTGAATTTTTATATTTAAATTTAAGGACACGACTATCACAGCGTAAGCACGGTCGATGAATGAACGCGGTTGCAAAGCAGCAATGACTGGACGTCCCTAATTGCTGACTGCAAAACAATAAATTTCCTATGTAATATAAAACTATCTTCGTGCATTTATTTTTAATTAGATACTGAATAATTATGTACAGTTCATACTGTACCGAGATCAGGTTTGCAGTTTGTGAGCTTGACTTGAAAGATTAAGTGTAAATTGTCAATTGTTTTAATGTCTAAAGACGAAATAATTAAAAATGGAGTTTTAAATAAATAAAAATAAGACTAGGAGCAATAAATAGACAAATCAATATAATAATGAGAGAGTGTTTTAAAAATTATTGATGTTATAGAATATTTGTGCCTACCCCTATGAAACACAAGCCTGAATATAATGCATACAGTTTATGTATGAAAAAATGTTCTTAATAAATCAATTTGTAATCAATGTTCTCGGTAATTAGTATATTTGTGCGGCGTGTGATTGATAGATCCCGTTATTGAACTACCTGCCAGCTTTTCAGCCTCCCGTCAAAATAACCTGATACGGTTTAGTAAGTAGCATACTAACCACCATATTTTCGTTATGAGTACACATCGAAAACACAAAAGCAACAGTACTTTTATGTAAACACGTATAAAATAGATATATAAGAATACATTGAGTAAAAAATATTGAAGAAAAAAGCTTACTTACCCCTTTTACAATTATTTTTTTCAAACACGCGAATAAAAGTCCTTTAGCGCAAAATTCAATCCAACGCAAAAGAATCGTCATACATTCAATATAAGTACCGCCAATTGGTTGCATTTTGTCAAGCATAGTCCTAACTTTCATGATAATTCAACTGATTGTCGCTACATGGCATAGATTTTAATTTAAAAAATCGGAAAGACGTGGTTAGTGACACTAACCACCAAGACTGAAAGAGTTAAAAAAAAACTTTTTGTATAAAATGGACCACAGTCAATATCGAAACGACATTGTGTACGATCATTAAGCAATTTGGGGTGACGTTTATTATCCTCTTACATCACTGTACGTATTTAAATAGCTTAAGCCTAATATAACCAGAAAGAAAAGAAGAATACAGCTGGGTAGGGCAGCGTTGAAAAAACTTCGTCGAGTCTTTTCGTCACCCATATCGCAAAGCCTAAAGACAAAAGTCTTTAACGAGTGCGTCCTTCCAGTCATGACATACGGAGCTGAGACGTGGACACTGACGATGCGGCTTATCCACCAATTTAAGGTCGCTCAGCGAGCTATGGAGAGGGCTATGTTAGGGGTTTCTTTGAAAGATAGGATCAGAAATGATGCCATCCGTCAGAGAATCAAAGTTATCGACATAGCTCAAAGGATTAGCGAGCTGAAGTGGCAGTGGGCAGGTCACTTTTGTCACAGAACCGACAACCGTTGGGGCAAACGGGTTCTGGAGTGGAGACCGCGACTCGGCAAACGTAGTGTAGGGCGCCCTCTGGCTAGGTGGGGTGACGCTATTCGCATGGTCACACAATGTCTGATATCCGTATCAGGCATTGTGATGTGAGGCGTGAACTGCAGTCGCTCGACGTCCGAAAAGCCAGTGGTCCTGATGGTATCCCGGCGGTTGTTCTTAAAAAATGCGCAGCCGAGTTGTCTCCTGCACTAACACGCTTGTACCGCGCGTCTTATCTTTCAGGTGTGGTGCCTCAATCTTGGAGAGAGGCTAATGTGCAACCGATCCCTAAGAAAGGTGATCGGTCAGACCCTGTTAATTATCGCCCAATCGCCATAACCTCAGTGATCTGCAAGGTGATGGAGCGGATCATTAACATCCAATTGGTCCGCTACCTGGAGGATCACTCGTTGATCAGTGATAGGCAATACGGCTTCCGCCGTAACCGGTCAACGGGTGATCTTCTAGCGTTTGCCTTGCATCATTGGGGGGAGGCGATTGATCGGCATGGCGAGGCTCTTGCCGTGAGTCTCGACATAGCCAAGGCATTTGATAGGGTCTGGCACCGTGGCCTTCTCTCCAAGCTTCCGGCATACGGTCTTCCCGGCAACTTGTGTTTGTGGATCTCGAGCTTTCTGCATGGGCGTAGAATGCGTGTCCTCGTCGACGGGCACGCTTCACAGCTCATGTCAGTTAGTGCCGGGGTTCCACAAGGCTCTGTGCTATCGCCCACCCTGTTTCTTCTGCATATCAATGATATGTTGCCGCTTGGCAACATTCATTGCTATGCAGATGACAGCACGGTCCATGGGCGGTACTGCAGTAAGCCACCAGGTTGCCGGGCGGATACTGAGAGTAGACGCGAGGAGCTTGTCATTGAGCTCAATCGGACCCTGGAGCTCATTTCTACATGGGGTACCCGGAATCTGGTTGAGTTCAATGCCAAGAAAACCCAGGTCTGTGCGTTTTCGTGCAAAAAATCCCCGTTTTCCCCTCTCCCCAATTTTCAGGGCATTCCACTCGCAATGCGGAACGGCCTTAATATCCTAGGCGTGGATATCCGCTGCGATCTTAATCCAAGGACCCACATCGAGGGCATTATATCCGCCACTTCACGCAGGGTCGGAATCCTGAACAGGGTGCGCCGGTTTTTCACGCCCGGTCAACTTTTCCGCTTATACAAAGCGCAGGTTCGGCCGGGCATGGAATACTGCTCGCACCTCTGGGACGGTTCCGCCAAATACCTTCTCGATGCCTTGGATGGATTGCAGCGGCGTGCCATCCGCATTGTGAATGATGCAGACGTTTCAGCCAACCTGGAGCCGCTACAGTTGCGCAGGGACATTGCCGCACTTAGCGTGTTCTACCGTCTGTATCATGGTGAATGCTCTGAAGAATTGTTTAAGCTTGTCCCATCCTCTCCTTTCCTTACCAGAACCACGCGTGCTGGCATGCGAAGCCACAGCTTTGTGGTTACAACATCCGCGGCTCGAACCAAAAAGTTCGCCAACTCTTACCTTTGCCGCACCATCAAGCTGTGGAATAGTTTGCCAGCTCACGTGTTCCCTCCTTCCTATGATCCTGGATCCTTTAAGCGAAGCGTGAAGAAGCATTTGTGCAGGCCGGCATGATTGTGTCGACCAGCGGGTGACCATATCGTTTCTCGCTGGTCGGTAGTAATTTTTTGGACTCCACTGTGCTTACCATCAGGTACAGTGGAGTCACTTTGCCGTGCCAGAATAAAAAAAATAAAAATAAAAAAAAAAAAAATGGTGGCTGGCAGCGGTTGGATAAGAAGGGCCGAAGATCGAGCCCAGTGGCGTGCCATAGCAGAGGCCTATGTCCAGCAGTGGACGTAAGATAGGCTGATGATTATAAGAAACGATTATATTACTAAGTGGTATTGCTCACTTCAATCATCAAAATCGAACAATACAGTACGAGTAATACAGATTAAAAAATATATATCTTTTGTAATTTATTATAAGTTCAGTTAAGTGCTATGATTTGTTTGTGTTTCATGATAAAATCTGATTAATGAACCATTTATTTGCAAGCAACACGCGACATTCTTTTTGCTTCCTACAAAATATTATGTCAAATCGACTTTTTTTGAGGTTTTATGTACGTGTACGGTTTTATGTACGTATTCTGATAGCTACAGAATACTCGCCGCACACCAGGAGGTGACGAGGTTAGATCAAGAAAGAAACAGCGGTATAAAAATTTACGATGCACCATCACACAGGACCGAGAGGTGTGGAAGAAGTTTTGTTCAGCCCTGGATATAGGTGCATATTAATAATATCTGACGACACCCTAGGTCTAGACGAAGCGAACAGATTTTGTTGTTATATTCGGAATGGTGGCCATAACATTTGTAGGTTTTTTTCAAGAATACTTGAAAAAGAAAATATTAAATTTAAATAGGGAATATTTTTTGGTACTCTTTAGATTGGACATGTGCATTTGTGAACCACGGTTGGAACCACATTATGCCTCTCACTTGTATAAATGCTTAGTGGACTCATGTAAAACATACAAAGACTTGTTAAATGTTGGAGAATAAAAAGAATGTGTTTTTTAAACGCCTCACGATTAAGTGGTAGGTAGAGCTACGCCGAAGGGAAATGGAGCTGCGGTACGAAATGGCCATATGAACCTGAGTTAATTTACTTATACAAAATAATTTAAAATAAACATGTTTCGTTCGGATAGATAAGTCAGATGTCTGAAATTCAAATATTTTGATTAGTAAAAAACACTAAGATAATCGCCTGGATCGTAACTTCCATACATTAAGAATAAAAAATTAGTTATTTGCTCTATCTCACTACACACCCGCCACTGTAACTCCTGCGCTCCAGGATCGATGCCGAGCACTGAAGCTCAGCGAATATAAGGGGACCTAATTTGTCATAATCCCGCAACGAAGGTTATCAGAAAGAAAAAAACAATTGTTATTACAATTTGTTCAATATCGATAAAATTTATATCAAATTAATGCGCATGAAAGTTTTGTTAGCTGCACATTACTTAAGAACAATTAGCCTATCCAATTATATTTGTCAAGGAAAATTAGGATTTCTAGGATTAGTTTATCCCGAGGTTTTAGTTTTCGGAGTATGGTAGAGACTCACCGGCTTGATTCACGATTTAGGCCAAGTTTTATTAGCTTTACTCACTCAAATTACGTAGAATCGTGTTTGGAAATGTGCCAGAAAAATGGCAATGTTGTGTATAGAAAAATTACGCGTCGTAGGTATTCAAAATTACCTACATTATCCCTTGCACTCAATGCACTAATTTTCGTAATTAAACTCATATAATAAACTAGCTGACCCGGCGGACTTCGTTCCGCCTAACAGTCGATCCTTAATTTTTTTTGTTTTTTTTTTATGATGATACCTACTTTATTTTTACTTATACCCTAGTGACGCCTACATCGCTTATTATTACTCGTATTATGATGCCGTCTAAAGCTGGGTACTCACTTAGCAGTGTAGCATGTAACGTATCAGATACAGTATCAAGTGAGTACGTATGCCCGAGCCCGCTGCGAGCCGCTCGCGCGTGGAGCGCTGTTAGTTCGCAGTGAACCCGCCGAGTGGCGGTATCACTGCGAACACAAAGGCGGCTCGTGGACGGCGACACGACCGCTTGTGTAGTGAGTACGTAGGCGCGAGCTTCAAACGAACATACGTATTCCATTATGGAGTGGACTGAAGAAAAATTATTAAATCTAATTGAGGTTTACCAAAATAGTCCAGTATTGTGGGACCCTAAAGATAAAAATATTATAAAAAACATCTAAAAGTAGATGCTTGGGAAAAGCATCACTAGCCACCATTTGTGACATGTTGTCGGCGTGACGTCGCCGCGAGCACTGCGGATCCGGGAGCTCGTAGCTAGATACGCCGTGGACCGTGGACGAGCCGTACTCACTTGCAGGTTGATACAGTATCTGATACGTTACATGCTACACTGCTAAGTGAGTACCCAGCTTAACCAAGCCGCGTGAGCGACGACTATGCGACATTTTTCAAATAACTTGCATTTTTAAACTTGTGATATCTTTCGAACGGAATGTCCAAATTTAATAATTCAAAAAGTTATATAATGGTTTTGAAGCAGACTTAAATATGAAGTCATTTAATTTGAGGATTAATTCTAAAGTATAAATAAAAGAGCTTTTATAGCGGTTGCATTCATATATATTTTTTTGAAATGAAAAAACACTTATTGTGACATAACTATAATAGTTACACATATGGTGTCGCGATATTTTTTGTAGATAATTATATGTTCGACAAAAACGTAGTACATTACTTTGTTCTATAATCAATAGTTTTCGCACCGCACGCGATGTAAGAAAGTTTTTTGGTAATTTTTTGATACCTTAGGTTACATTATTGGAGTTTTAGTATGGATCCCTAACTTTTTGGAAATTTAATATAGCCTATGTGCACCGAAGATAGTGTAGCTTCCCAATAGTGAAATAATTTTTCAAATCGGTTAAGTGGTTTCGGAGCCTATTCAATGCAAACAAACAATCAAATCTTTCCTCTTTATAATATTAGTGTAGATAATATAAGTAATCAGCCTCGTGGTTTCGCGGTACATGTGCCGTGCAATCTAGAGGTCCTGGGTTCGATTCCCGGGTCGGGCAAAACTGTTATCGGGTTTTTCCATTAGGAAATTCTCAGTAACAGCACGGAGTCTGGAAATGTGCCCGAAAAACGGCAATAGGCTCGCCCCCTATTACGTGGGACTGATACATACCTACTTGGCGAAATGTGGGTGCAGAAATGCACCTCTGCCTACCCCTTCGGGGAATACAGGCGTGAGTTTATGTATGTATGTAATATAATTAATCAACCAAGCCACTTATCCGTTGTGCACTAATTTATAATAATTAATTTGACCCGGTATATATTCTGAAAAACATAATGTTAGCTTTTACGACCAGGCCTGTGTGTGTTGTTGGAATTTTTACCATAGTTACTGTCGTTTACTTTTGCATTACTTTTTTGTCTTGCTATGTTATGATTTATGTGAGAAAAAAAACAGCCAAAAATATTTCTCAGGTTAGTCAGACATAATCGATGTTTTAATACCTACGTATGTGTGTTGCATTTGTACACAAACCTTATCCTAAAAATGCGTACTGAGTTTTATTTATGTCTCTCATGATGGCAATGGCGTGTGCTCCATCTGACTGTGTGTGACTATTTGAATTTATGTTTTTTTTCTGAATGTTACATACGTATGCATATCGTTAAGCTTAGGATGCTAAGATTACAATAGTGAGTAGACGCGTGAGCCTCGCTGAACCTTCTAGGCGTAACATTGATGATCCTGCATAGAAATTTGTATTGCATGTTCTTCAAAAATTATTACTTTTTTAAGAAGAAGACTTTTTTGCAATTTTTTTATGTAAACCTGTGCTGACGTAAATTTAATCAAATTATTAATTACCTACATTAAAGGTGGCATTGTGAGCAGTGAAAAAAAAATCTCTAGACCACTGATCTTCGCGTGTTCATAGCTTAACAACGGTCAAAAACAAATCCGTAATGAAATAACAGGCCAGCTATTAGTTTAAGCTATTAACTTTTTTACCTATTCACGGTATTTCGACATTAATGGATGTGGAGAATTAACTTTTTTGTTTCTGTCGTGGATTTCTCACCTACACCAAGCCTACAACCTTCAATTTATTACGTTATTGTTGTGTTATATCACGAAATTATTTATGAATCTGATTTTGCTGAATTAAGGTTATGTAAGGAAATAAAAATCAAAGAAATATGCAAAGTAATACATGTATTTCGATTTTTTCACATTTTTTTAATGAAACATATACGTTTAGACCTTGTAACCGACAATGTGCATTTTCCCTATAGTTTCGCCGAGGTAAAACCACAATACTACTTCGGTGCATACCAGGAAGAGGAGCCAAGCTTGTTTTACGGTGAGATATTTGAAACAACCAGACTTCATAAATTCTATCACCAGTTTGATGTCAGCGCGCAGTCTCTGTCGATAAAGATCACACATAAATCTTTGGAGTTTATAGAAATATATTTATGTATGTACTATCAATACCTTATCTTTTTATGTTTCTGTCACAATATAGGTATGTTTTATTTCAGCTTATAGTTTAGTAAAGATTATGTACATAGATTTCAGGGTATTCAGTTTTAATTCGTTTGCCCAATTTGTTTGGCAAGGCAATACAAGTATCTATTGTGGATGTAAAATTGATCATTAACCATTGGTTTTAGAGTACCTACACTGATTAAATAAGTATAATTGTTTTTGTTCCACAGTCGTACGAGGATAATTAGGTAGTACAAAATGCAATAGGATGATGTTGCTAGTATTAGGTACGACATTATAAAAAAAATACGATATAATATTAGGTCCCTATTTATATACCATATTTTCCTATAGTTCAGGTTTGTGAATATCAATGTTTTTAATGATCCGTTTTTTAATAAAATATTATGGACATTGTTTTCATGTTCACTATGGATTTTTCCGTTTTACCTAGGTAAATTATCGTGTTCATACTATCACAACAATAAATTGGAATTGACACCTTATATCAGTTTTATGGGCCTCCTTTATTACAGAGAGGGTTTAGACCTTCGTCCACCACGCTGGCCTAGTGCGGGTTGGCGGACTACACACCTAAGTAATTCCTCAGAACTTTTTTAGATATGCAGTGTCATCACGATGTTTTACTTCACCGTTAAAGTACGTGATCATTCTTTGTGAATACACACATAACTTCGAAAAGTTTTGAACCCGCGACCAGCAGTGGGACGTATATGGGCTGATGATGCTGATGCTGATCAGTTTTATGCTTGGTCTTCCTAAGTGATTTACTGTTGTTTGTCGAAGATACCTAAGAGGCGATAAGTAAGACCGCACTTATGCATATCTTACAAATGAAAGACATCCCTGAGAACTGTCAAAATGTTAGTCATTCTGAAGTTTTTAGCTTATGATCGCATAATTCCAATGAAAAATGTTTATTATATACACAGCTAAGTTTATTTACATTGGACCATTCTACAGAAGATTATTATCTAAATAATATTATTAATATAAAATATAATATTTAAAAGATAACGGTATATTGGAAAGTAAGCAGTAGGTAACTACAGTGTAGGGAAAATATATTATGTCAAAAATACACTTTAAATAAATATGATGACTTTGTTGTTGTCAAAAACATTTTAATGGTACCGTACCGCAATTTTAACTAAATGACGGTGTTGCTCTACCGCTCTTAAAGATATCAGGGCATAAAACTATTATAATGTGGTGTAGATAATACTTAATCAAGGCGAATGGAATTTTATACTGTTTTGATCTTCGTCACTTTCAGATTTAATAGAACAACTAGTACAATGTTAGTGTTGTTCTAAGGCTGCATCAGTCGTCTCACGCTCAAAAGCAGACCGTCAAAACATACGTCAGAATAAAAAGCCTTTTAGCAAAATTATGCAGGATAACTTTTTACGTTTGACCATTTTTATTAAATACTGACACGGCAGTGTCACACCTTACGTGGCGATAAGTGCAGTACACTAAATAGAGCATTGACAGGCAAGAAATGACTGAATTCTGCTTCACCATTCGCACTAGTCTATGGTGACCACGTGGTGGTTGTAGTAAAATTAAAAAAAAAAGATGTAAAATTATTACTATAATTTAGTTTTTTTTGTGTAACACAATAGAAAACATAAAAAAACTGTATTTTTTTTATTTACTTCGCAGTTTTCCGTAAAGGTTATCCTATACGCATTAGGAAACCACATATTTACCAATATGTGCGCATATAATTACGAAGACAAGGTCTGTGACAATACTTTAATTGGCAATGAGACATTGCATTAGCGTAATACCTTTCGACACTATAATAAGCTTTGGAGGTCGGGCTTAAGCATGTATCTGTCAAATATGCCCTTCTAGGTAATTACATAGGTACATCATAACGCGAACCGTCGTTGAATTTAAACTACTTTTAAAGTGATTTTAATTTTAGTTGCAATAAATTATCGATAAACGTGATGCCCTCGAAGTATAGGCGCGCGGTCGATAACCTCGGCGGTCGAGGGTTCAAACCCCAGGCACACACCTCTGAATTTTCGAAATTTTGTGTGTATTCCTATTGAAATATCACGTACTTTAACGGCGAAGGAAAACATCATGAGGAAACTTGCACACCTAAAATTTCTTAAGAATTTATTAGGTGTGTCTGTGTAGTCCGCCCACCCGCATCAGGCCAGCGTGGTGGACTAAGGCCTAACCTCTCTTAGTTGTAGAGGAGGCGTGTACAGCAGTGGGGCGTATATAGGCTGATGATGGTGATGATGATGAATTATCTTTTGTAGGTATGGTAGATAATGGTAGAGCCACGCTGTAGTCAGATATCAGGTCTAAAACGTACATTTTCATAATGATCTCACAGAATTCAAACTTGAAGAAAATAGCATTTTGTCTTTCGTTTAGTGAGTAAGACTGATACTGTACTATGCAAGATACCTTAATCAATGCAATTGCTTTCTCTAGTCAACTTATGTCCATGGGTACTACAGTTTACTTCAGTAGAAAGGGGAAGAAAATGAGACGTGACAAGGAAAAATCACAAATTTGCCTAGAAACTGGTGAGGAAACTATAGTACAGAAACTGTTTATTAAGTCACGTCTGAGTGAAAGGAGGCCTTGCTCTTTTCTAATATTGTTTCGGCAAATAATATTTCTTACTAATGCAATATAAGAATGAGCAAAGGTGCGACAAGCCTCGAACTTAAGGCACTATTGAGATGCACTATGAAAAGCGCCTTAAGCTGCCCTGCCCTTTTGGTACCTTGGGGGAAGCCGAAAGGGGTATTTCGGGGTTTCTGGCCTTCCAACTCGGCGCGCGGAAAAGTTGTCCGCTTAGCCGAGTTGGGTCCTTAACCAATGTCCTACGCCAGCATACGTCTTAAACCTCTCAGTGGCCATCACGCGTATTTGAGGCGGTACTACGGCATCTCAGAGACCTAACCCTCTGAATAGTGGAGGCGATCAGTCAGTACATATAGAGATACAACATACCGTGATATCCTCGGCCGTAGTGGGTGGTGCCATTTCTACTCTGTAATATCCTTTCGCAACTTGTATTTTACGAACCAATTCAGTGTTTTTTGCTTGTTCAAGTGTTTCTGGAATGTTTTTTAAACTTTAATAATTGTTTAATTAAGAAAAATCATGTTTGTGTATCATGATGCAAAAATCTCGAAAGTTTGAGTTCTATATTATTCTATTCTATATTTCATTGAAAATAAATACTATAATTTAATAATACAATTAGTTAAGGTTAATACTAAATAATACGGATATTTAAACGTTCTTTATGGTATTCTGATAATGGAATATATAAATATATCCATAATAAGAAATTTATGCTTAATTGATCCTGTAGCACAAGTTTGCCATGCCATCTTCCACTTTCCAAGTTCGATTTCCCATAAATACATTAAGTAGCAGCACAGATTCTAGGAATTTGCTAGAAAAACTGTAATTGGCAATTGATACTTCGTATTTACTTTCGGTGATATAGGTTTTTGGTTGAGGTCAAACGTGAGTCTATGAAAATAATTTAGAAAGAAACACAATATTACGTACTTTTGAATACTCCATTGAGATTTTTCCTGTGTTTGTATGCGGCATCTTTGCAGACTTCGGCAACATCACAAACACAAGCCAATTTACCTGCAGTGGAATTAGCCAAGTATAAAAGTTGCCGACGTAATGTGATGACGTAAATGAATAAAAAAAGTATTAGACTAGAACGAGCTTCCAAATTCCCATTAATGAATTCGTCATTACATCCGATGTTTCTTCAAACTTCATGATGACTAAGGTTTAATTAACCCTAGACACGAAGTTCCTCTTTAATTTTTGCTTCAAATCTTTTAATCGTGAAGGCTTTTTGGTGTCGACTTGTCAGTCTATCAAAATATGTAACGTATAAAATTCGGAATCTTTGATAAAATCTATAAAAATTGCATTGCAAGAGAACTTTGTTTTGGCTTTTGTTTGTTTGGACTGTATTTTAAATGACTCCATTTATTTTTTTACGTATGAAGAATGTTTTGAATGTGTACAATATAACACATTCGTTAAAATTGAATAATAAAAATTCAGTTCAATTATCATTGCCGGGCTTTCGCGGTATTATTATACGAGTATTGCTATTCAGTCAATATCATGTAAAAAGAGTATAAAAGTATTTAAAAAAAAATTAAATATAGAAGGCCTCTCAGTTGTAGAGGAGGCCCGTGCCTAGCATTGGGACGTATGTGTATGGGCTGATGATAATGAGAAGGCCAGCCATATGTTTAATCGCTGTCTATCCTGGATTCTAAGTCACTGTTTTGGACATTGTTATTTTGGAGGAAATCTTTTGTTAAACTCATAAGTTTTTTAAGGATGATTAAAAGTTTTTGCGTGCGCCAGAGTTACTAGAATGAGACAACATAGACATTTAAGGTTATCAGTTAAAGTTCCAGTAGGTACAATACACCGACCTATTATACGTCCTATGGGGATTAGTGTTTGACCCACCATAATGGTCATATACATAGGTATATATTATGGTGGACTAAACTGTAAAGTACATACCCACTGCTAAAAAGTTACCTATGTAGAACCCTTAGGTCTGCAGGTTTCCTCATTGTCTTTTCCTTCCTTGTTAAAAAAGTGTTTCATATTCAACACGATTAGTAGTCGCAGCTAGCTACTAATTGACCTCCACAGCCATAATAGTATAACCTTATAGCATCTCTACACGTCAAACACGCATAAAAAATTTTGAATTCAACTTACGAAACACATTACTCGTCCGTTTCACAACACCTATGCCGGCAGACATACTGATTAAGTTCCGTTACTTCCGAAATAACGAATTATTATAATAACTTTAATATGAGGTTTGTGAATGTTGTGACGGCCACGAGCAACTTACATGCTGCCAAATATTTGTTTTTACGGCCTGCATTTTAAAATATCGTGACCTATACAACCTTGTTTATGGATTGATCTTTAGTAATCAAATAACTTAGTACTAATGATAAATAAACATAAATGCCATTTTTCAAGTATTAGGTATTTTTAAGAATTCTTCGATACCTTTCAAATCGAATTAAAAAGACAAGGTTGTAAAACTTGAAACGATAATTGAAACTGAACATATAAAAAAACGTTTCATTTAACACTGAAACTTCATTGACATATTAATTTATCACGAATGTTGAGAAGCACTATTTCTAGTGCAGTTTATTTTTTACAAGCCGAATATATTTCAAATACATTTTAATCTTGTAAGCTATGCACTAACGAACCACGAGGTCTAGTCTCAAGTAAAAAAAATATCTTCGATTTATGTACTTTTTCATTATGAAAAAATTCTTCGACTTGGTATTCAATTTCTAGGTAATTCTATACCTACTTGAGCTTTTTGATTGTGGTTCTGTTTGTTTACAATACTTTTAATTACAGGGTTATTAAAAGTATATAAATATGCATTTCATTTCATATAATTACATGAATACTTTTAACTAATGTATGAGCAGTGGATTGATTTGTAATAAACGCGAAGGTCATTTATTAACTTTATTAAAGTTAAACGCACGTTGGGAGCGATTCATTTTAGGAATCTTTTAGAGACTATTTTTCAACAGTGTATGCTTCAGACTGAATAAAATTGCTTTATATTAGTTTTACTGCTCTGCCTCGTGGTCTCGCGGCACAAGTATGTGCCGTGCGATCTAGAGGTCCTGAGTTCGATTCCCGGGTCGGGCAGTGTTATTGGGTTTTTCCATTAGGAAATTCTCAGTAACACCACGGAGTCTGGAAATGTGCCCGAAAAACGGCAATACGCTCGCCCCCTATTACGTGGGACTGATACATACCTGGCGAAACGTGGGTGCAGAAATGCACCCCTGCATACCCCTTCGGGGAATACAGGCGTGAGTTTATGTATGTATTTATGATATTAGTTTTACTGACATAAATATTCGAGCAATGTCATTGCTCTACTTTGCATTCATTTAATCAGGCGCACATCGCGCGACGATAACTCTGCTATGGACTACGTAATGGAGAAATAATTCAACTCAATAATTGTAAAAATACTTTACTTGGCACACAATACAACACAAACAACAGCATTCAGATTCAATGCATTATCATCAGTCTTTTTATGATTTTTCTTTCCCTTTATTAATGGATTTTTTAGTTTATTTATCAGGTTTTTTAGTCGATTTTCCTTTTTTATCAGTTTCTCTTTTTTTTGCTTCTGTCGCCCTTGCTGCTGTTGCTGCTTTAATCCTTTCTTCTTCAGCTTTCATAACGACTTCTATTTCTCTGTTAGTCCTTTCTTCTTCATCATCTATATATTTTATATTTTTTTGCAAAGTTGCTATAAGCTTGTCAGCAGCCATTGAAACGAATTCTTCCAGCTTTCTACCGATTGGTCCGTAGAAGAAGCTTATTGTACCTGGCGGTGCCATTTCTAATTTTGCATATTGCCACGCTGCCGCTATTTTCGGCCTTAAAATTTGGCTTGTAGCTGGAAAGTAAATGGTAGTATTTATGCAACTAAATATCACCATAGAAGTTGTTAATTTATTTATATGATCTACTTATGACCCCCAAAACTAAAACATCGCTCCATTTAATGTTGTTTTAATGCTTTTTCACGTTGTCCTATCCTTTTCTTGACATTTTCAATTTCTTTCTCAAGATATTTTAGTTCTCCTGTTAATTGTTGGTCACGTATTTCTGTTATTTTTATCTCAAGGTTTTGTGTTACTTGGTCCAAAGTTGTTTCCATTTTTTTAACGACTACATTATCAACGAGTAGTCTCGCCCGAGTGGATAATAGCGTAGTTTTAGCCACCGTCCAGGCTTTTGTTACAGCAGGACGAACTGTTCTCAATGAAACTGTAAACAAAACAAATGCGGACATTTATATGATGAAACAAATATAAAGGCATAAACATTTTAGACGTCTTCGTATTTTGACTAATACACAATTCCTCCTTTGTTTGGGTACAGTTTCAGTGAGTCTGGGAAAAATTAGAATACTACAGACAGGAATCCATTGTAATGCCAAAATATTGACAAATAACAGCTGCCTAATATATTAGAAGATTCACTTATACGTCGAGACCAACTAGAAAATTGTCTAAGATTGTTTGAGAAATAATAAATTGTATATTGTACCTAAAGCTATATCAAGAGCTATTCTTGCTTGCCTTGCCATGTATGCAAACTGAAATTAAAAATCAAACGTTGCTCTTAAATTACTATAATTTTAATATTTTGGGTTAGAGTTGTAGTGTCAGTGTTATGACGTTTTTGACTTTTTAGTTGGATAACGTGTCACAAAACTGCCAGCGATAATGTTAAAAGAAATCAGTATCTAGCTTTATATTAAATACTCGCAAACTCCTCCTCGCAACTTTATATTAAGTAGGTACTCATACATGTAGTACAATGTACCTTTTTCTTTTGATTTTTTTTAAGCATAAATCACGAAGCAAGATAAAGCCTTTCCGATCCTAATTGGAGTTGTAAAATTCAAACGAGATTTTCGGGACGGCCTTAATAAAACATTTTATGTAAATATAAGGCCATAATTTACATATACCTACTCTTATACTTTTTAACAAGAATTTATTGGCTTAAATTTCAGAAGACGCATTATGTGCAATCATGATGAAGGTGCTAATTATAAACACGTATTTGAACCTGATCGCAATACAGCACCAAAATAATGCATACTATGCTGCGATGCTGCATTTATTTGGCGAAATTCGGCTAAAGAAATAAATAAGAGAACTTTAGATATTAACGAAAGTACAGAAAGACCCACATTATTTTTTTTTATGAATAATTGTACAGACGAGCATATACTTAATGAATGTTGTAATCCAAATTTTGATTGCCGACTTCGTATTTCCGCATGAGAATTGTGTGTCAATGTCATTATCTCAAAGCATTAAAAAACTTGGTATTGCTGTTATTTTTTGGATAATTGCGTTCAGGTGCATTTATGGTGTATATATCGAACCATTTTTTCGAATGTTCAATTTGCCATTTTCGTAATTTATTGTTCGGCAGGTGAGTAAGGAGTGGTGTAGATAAATGTAATTTACCCAGACACCGTTAGATTGTAGACAAGAAGAAACCTAATTCGGATGGAGCCAATTTTATGGAGAACTAGAAATATTATTAGTACAAGGGCTATTACAAAAAAAATATTGTGATAAAAACGTAATATTATATAGGACATATAAATATAAAAAGACTGTTTCATTATTAAAATATGCAGAATAATCTTGTGATGTAAAACAATGTAGGTATTTTTACGCATAAAACAAAACCCAATGTCATTGACACCGGTTTGTTTCAAGAAATGTTTAGATAGGCTAAAGTAGTTAATTTATTTGCCTAGCGCCGAGGTTTATTGACAAAGGAGTCCACTCAGCGAGTTGAAGAAAGTTCATTCGCTTTTCGCACGCCACCAAAATAAATGAAACATAATTTGTGCACGCCTGTTACTGATGTCTAACGTTCAACTGCTGGTAGATTCGCATTCGCAAACATTTACTTGTACTGAATACTTGTCCCGCGGATTGTTGAATAAATTCCGACCACGCGTTTGACTTAGTGTGAGACTGGTGCGTTACTCTGAAAAAAAAAACCCACACTAAATTTTATCACGGATTTAGCAATAATGCAACCTATATAGCCCTCAATGTCTTGTGGTACAAGAATGTACCGTGCGATTTAGAGGACCCAGGTTCGAGTCCCGAGTCAAGAATTAAAACAAGCAAATAAGGAAATAGTCCTAAGGCGGTGGGAAACGTGCTATGGTAAATAGAGCATATGTATTGCGCTCTAGGATCAGTCTGCGTATGATTAGTAGTTTCTGAATTTATGAGAAGGCTAAATGCTTGAATAGATAAGTCTGGCAGACTAATCCCTAAGCCCTCTCAAAGTTTGAGACGGCTCAAGCCGTTTACGAAAAGGCCTGCAGAATTGTGTTTATTGGTGAATTTTTAGGAATGGAACAATTTTATTTAGAAAGTGACTTTTAATATCTATCATTTTGCGTATCAAATCGAAATAAACAAAAAGCACCCCCGCATTTTTAGAACAAGGACTTATTCTTAAGAATTTTCTTGAAGAAATAGTTTTTATAAAAAAATGATGAGCACTGATAAATCTACATTTATTTTATATAAGTAAAACTTTATTCATGATATCTTATAGACCACATTTAACTTACCAAATATGTTATATTGTCACACTTGTATCAATGAACGGATGGACAGATTCTCTCCCCACATTTTGTTAGATATGAAGTCTCCAAGAGCAAGCCTATTGCCGTTTTTTCGGGCATATTTACGGACTCCGTACTGTTTCTTTGAATTTCCTAATGAAAATCCCCGGGAATAGATGCTGCGACGAACGAGGCAATTTCTGTTTCACTTAAAACATGGAACATAGGAACTAGTGCAAGTTATCAACTATGATTTGACTCGTAGCAACACTAGTTTGATAGTCACCATTACAGATGCTAGACCTGTTTTACAAGGATAGGTTAAATAACGGAAGAATACATAATGCGCGTCATTCACTTAGTCTTAATATGATGGGAAGATGGTATTAGTCAGTGGCAGATTCCATCGATAAATAATTCCGAGAGTCTTGAAACTTTATCCATGTTTTGCGGTGGACACATGAGTAGGTATTGGAAGTTATTTCTACAGATGTACTGGTTTTTTTTCTGAAGCTACGTTTGTGGTAGTTTATAAACATAAAGCAATCCTCATAAAGGTTCATTGCGATAGAAATTGATCTCAATTGACAGTTTCTGAGACGACATATTTAGTTAGAGGTGATTTTGTTATAAAGAGGGCGTAGGTTTTGGCACCTAGATAAATGGTGGTTCCACAAATATTTGTTTCAAGTGTGGGTGTTCGTTACTTTACTATTAAAACATAAAAATTCTAAATATGGAGTCTAATTAATTGATTGACAACTCACACCGATGGCCTCGAGGTTTAGGCACGTGGTCGAGAATCTCGACGGTCTCAGGTTCAAACCCCAGGCACACAACTCGGACTTTTCGAAGTTATGTGTGTATTCATAGTGAATTATCTCGTACTTTCACGGTGAATAAAAACATCGTGATGAAACCTGCACACCTAATGGTTCTTAGGAACTTCTTAGGTGTTGTAGGCCGCCATACCGCACTAGGCCAGCGTGGTGGTGGGGCCTAAACCCTCTTAGTTGTAGAGGAGGCTCGTGCCCAGCAGTGGGACGCATATGGGCCGATGATGATGATAATGATTACTGAACTACATCAAACAATATTCCACGTAATAACATAAAATGACAAATGACGATCGTATCGCTAAAAGTCATCTCTCCCAAACGACTGTCGATGTAACTCTTTGATGTATTTATTTATTATTTACGGATAATCGTTTAGTCTGCCGACACACGTGAACGTACCAAGAACTCGGTAAATAGGTTTTAGACGCGTTAGTATTTCTAGTAAGGTTGCGATGTCACGCCATCAACATATCAAAGTGTGATTGATGTGCGGTACAGTTAGAGGTCAACAGAGCTTAAGTGCACACAAATAAGTCCAAATACAACGACCTCGCGGATAAAATGAATTCGCATTGCTGTTTTATATACAACCAAAAACTTCGTAATGAGGTGTGTGAGGATTTGTATCTGCAAGTACCCAAATTGTGTCTCGGTAGAACGTGTAATATTCATCAAGGCCATCACGTGTTTTTTGTATATATATATATAATTGACTATTTATTCCATCAGCCAATCGAAGTCCACTGCTGGACATAGGCCTCTCCCAATGACTTCCACAGGGACCTGTTGGAAGCAGCCTGCATCCAGCGACGTCCCGCGACCTTCACCAGGTCGTCTGACCATCTTGTCGGAGGACGGCCCACGCTGCGCTTTCCGGTACGTGGCCTCCACTCGAGAACTTTTTGGCCCCATCGGCCATCAGTTCTCCGCGCTATGTGCCCGGCCCATTGACTATAGCACTCACATATTCACCTTAGTCACTATTTAAACCGATCCATCGAGTCATTCTTTGACACATAATTCACCTTCTAAGTATTGGTAATTTAAAGAGGAAAATAGTTACTAAAATTGTATTTATATTTATTTTCTTTTAGAAATAAACTGTCTGGGACTGTCTTTAGGTTCCTCAGCACAAATAAGTGCTAAGCATTATTGAGGGTTCCATATTCTCGAGTCCGTTTGTTAGAGTGTAACTGGTTTTTACCTTAGAAAATTCTCAGTAGCTGCATGGATTTAGGATATATGCCCGAAAAATAGGCTCGCCACCTTTTACGTGGGACTTAAAACAATTAATGAGACGTGAGTTAAAAAGTGCAACTCTGTCTACACTTCATTATCAGCCCATATACGTCCCACTGCTGGGCACGGGCCTCCTCTACAACTGAGAGTGGTTAAGGCCTTAGTCCACGACTCTGACCTAATGCGGGTTGGAGGACTACACACCTTAGAAATTCTAAAGAACTTTTAAGTGTGCAGGTTTCATCACGAGGTTTTACACTTCACCTTTTAAAGTAAGTGATAATTCATTATGAATACACACGGGGACACCTTACGGGGATACATACTTGAGTATGGAGTATATGAGTGACAAATATACGAATGTACAAGTTCTTAGTATTGCCGCAGAACACTAAATTATTAAGCAATCATAATTTTGCAAATGCATGCAACAAATTGTCGACCCAAATCAATTGTCTTATGTGCAAGTGCTTGTTTGAACTCATTAAGAATAATTTGAAATGTCTTGAAGTTTACGAAGACATATTTCTTGGAACACTCATTTGGTAATTTGTAAGTAATAATATTGATTTGAGCCATTTATTTCACAAATGAAAATAGTTCATGAATATTTGTCAGCAACAAATGCAGTAGAATTTATACCACACTCATACTGTAGTGGCGAGAATTTGTAAGAGTATAAGTGATATGCATATAAAATAATTCTTCTCCCTCAAATAATAATACTGTATTAATTTAGAAATTTCGTATGCAAGTAGCTCACTAATATATGTACTTCTTTTTATCCCGGAAAACTAGAAATCTTATTGTAGAATTATATACATGGTTAATACCACTCTTGTTTTACTAGGAAATCCACTTGTGAATATTCTGCAAGGCCATAAAAGCCGGATTTTTATAGCACATCATAATTTATGAGATATTTAACGTCATAATTTACATTGCTGTCGTCAGTAATGATGTGTGTGCTTAACACAGACCTCCCGCAAATATTTAAAATGCCAATTTATGGAACAAATCTACAACCATCGGCTTAGTGCGACGATTTTGATTTTAATCCTTTATTATTTATATTCTCACATGCCAGCATCTCGTTTAGGTTTAACTAGTTATGACATAGATCGCCGCTAGTAATGTCTACTTCCCTAGCAAATAGTAAAAGTGCTACTGATTTTTTAAGTATTCGTAATGTTTTTGTTATTATAGTTGTTATTGTTAATGTTTCTTATTTAAGTTTAAAAAAAATACACAATCAATAGAGATGAGCTTATTGGCGTTTTTCGAATAGGTTTTCGTGGTGCAACTGAGATTTCCTTAAAAAAACTACATTGTTTGGTCCGGAAATCGAATCCGAAGTCTCTTTAATGTAAATTTGACTAAACAAAACATACTTTAAATAGTTCAAAGGACTATTTTTAAGAGAAAAAACAAAATGGATCTTTTTTGAAGTAATGTAAAGAAAAAAATTATCACAGACGGGATTAGTGTATCTCAGCACAGATTTAACAGAAGTGCTAACATTGAAATTATGTGTCGTAAATGTCGAAGAGAAGCCTAACAAACCTTTTTAATAATATAGTTATAGTCTGAGTATTTACGACTTCAAAGCTTGAAGAGAAATATTGGCGAAATCGACTGGTCGTTTAGGCAATACCGGTATGTCAGTCTGTTTACCCAACTAATATATTAAATCTATTTGATTTATAATTAGCGCTGTCCTCAAATCTACTCTTAAGTCGTAATCGTTTGCTTTTGCTTTATCTATATACACTGGACCGTGAATGATCTGACCTACATATTCAAAGAACTATATCATTAACCTTGCGATGGCCGGAAAATGTAAACTTGTTTTTTCCTCCCATTCTAATAGTATATGATATGTCATAAATTATGCAGATGTTTCATATTATGGTGATATAAATTAGATTTATTCTTCTTTAATACCTTACTGTGGCGTCATTTTTCACCACTTTTATTAAGACATTAACATGGCAAGTAGTAAACTGAATTATTGTAGGTAATGAATGCGATTTCAAAATATATTTACAATGAAATTTAGAAAGTTAATTCATACATTACATAAATGCTACAACGCATAAAGGAGGTTAGTATGTAATGCTAATTATAATGATATCACATTAATCACAAATCGCGATAAAGTAGCCTTAAAAAGATTATTTTAATTAAATTAAAAGTTAATAATATATTACATCTATATCTGCAATAAATAAATTTTGATAAGATAAAATTTATTTTTCGATAAAAAACACAAGTGATATTACGTATTGTAGGTAGATCTTGCTAGTTAGGAACGTAATGATGATTGTAAATACTTTTCCTAGTTCAATAGAATTGTAATACATAAAATAAAATAAAAAACGTTAATATCTAACCATACTGTAATATTTGCAACTGCTTAATAATCGAATTATAATAACAATTTACTAACGTAATTTATCGTGTTAGATACAGAAAGTAACTTATAAAAATAATTGTTTGTATTGATTTTAAATTCAAAGATCAACTCCTTGATCCACAGCAAGAATGCTAAAACGGCAGGATGTAAATACAAGTATTTTCCTTAATCTGGTACCTGCAGTGGCAATTGGAGGTGAATCGAATGACTCAACCTTTTAAGTACCAATAAGTGAATACTATTTCATACAACGTGACTCGCTGACACGAACCGATGTGGATAAAACGATAATATCTACAATTTCCTGGACATCACCTGGATACTTGAATGCCGAGTGAAAAACCAGCGAGGCAGGATCATTTTGTAATTAATGACCGCCCATAAATTCATCTATGTCGCGTATACAACTGTAAAGGTAAATTTACCACGAACGTGCGCCAGGCTGTGTGTTATCAGCTTGTTTTATTGCCATCTTGTTAACTGATATGTCCTAGAAATATGCGAGAATATTAGTAAGCGTAACGGTCGTGGCATACGTGCGTTGCAACTTTGTTAGGAATTAATTTTGTGTTCTTTCTTACTATGTGGATAGCGACACTTATATGAAGAAATTTGAGCAATGATTTGATATTCCTGGCATTTATAGTAAAGGTTTTAATCCGAATGAAGAGACTTTGCCGCATATTTAATAGCAGAACGACATCCGACATTATATCTTACGCGTGAAGTCTAGAAGACCTTGCTCTCTAAAGGATCTTGTACGCGGAAAAATCCATGCACTGGTTCGAATATACCCGCTAAACCACCCCCCCCCCCCCTTCCCCCGAGTAATATAACTTCTGTCTAAAAATTGTTGTGAATTAACATCATTAATCTCCTGTTACTATGAATCGAAATTCCATATAATTTTATTATTTAGATTAACATCTGTGACGCGATATGTGCGAGACTGCGCGTAATAAATCTGTTTCTACGCTAACAAAATGTAATTTTCAAATATTTGGAATAAATGCAACTTTGGAAATAGCCATGACATGAATGAATCTAGAGCCAGTAATTTTATTTTATCTTTGAATTCATCAAATCAAATGCAGGAAATTGAGCATAGGACGCCCAAATATGACCTGAATTTTGTAAGACGATAAGGCAGAAATTAAACGGGTATCAAGATATAAGTACATAATATGCGTAAGATAAAATTGTTGTTAGTTAATTTATAACTTATTTCTTTTCTATTTACGATCCTCAGTCCGTAACTTCTTCATTAGAAGACACACATGAAAACATTTTTTTAACCAGATATCTGAATTGAATAAAATAAAGCCTTAATTTTGCACTAATCTCTAGATATATTTTCGAGACTCGTATGAATTGAGAAATCCCAGAGATGTTTGCGAACAAAAAGGCAGATTAAAGAACCCTTTTTTATTCCTTCACGCCCTAATCTTATCATCCCATCTCCAATTTTCGTAATATACAAAAACTACGGGTCTTAATATCGTAAAGAAGCTACGCATTTTAGTAATCGACGAGGCCTTCCTCTACGTATGCCTCAGCATGGTTAATACCAGCAAACTAACCTTGTATGTATTTGAAGATGGCTCATAAAAGTCCTTGGGAGTTGGGATGTTTTTCGTTGACGTAAGAGTAGGCGGAGGTATTCGCGACTATCGTCTGAGCATACCTGTGTTCTTCCAACTTAGCTATCGCCAACTTTGTAAATATATGCAGGCATTGTTTACGGCGGCTTTCAACATTGTATCGCAGTTATTCCGGAAGGTTTTAACGTATGAAATATTACTGAACGTGCTAAGTGTAAGGGAATGTGGAGATATTTATAAAAGCAAGTCGAACACGGAAGGGCATGCCAGCCGTTGCTGCCGATTTTCCTTAAAACTTATGAATAGAATACGTGATATTATTAAAACATGTTAATTAACACGCTAGCAGTGTGCGCCCGTTACCGTGAGGTCTTTGGCGCACTGCGAAGGTGGTGCAGTAAGTACATCAAACTTGACGGGAAGAAGAGCCATAAACAGCTTTTCAAACAAGCAAATATAAAAAGGATCGACAGGCCTCAGTAGGTGTTAAATAAATACAAAAAAAAATAGTCATCGCTAGTTATGACGATTAAATCTTAGATTTTATCCACAATTATAAATACAGATAAGAAAGTCTTACATGCTTTGTGTTTACCCGGTCATGAGACAGCGGAAGGCCGCGACAATGTCGTCATTCGACATAAGCCACTACACAATTGTAGGCTCTAATTGTTCTGTCACAACTCGCGTGCCTCTCTTCACAGCACTTTCGCTTCACCGACCATCGTTGATGCAACTTCAAAATTGTCCCCGAATCGTTGCGTCATCGATGATTTTAGGGTTCCTTTATTTAAAAAAAATGTTTTGCATGTTGAAAATGTGAGTTTTTTTCCTGGGCTTACTGGCAACGCTGAACACCCGAAGAAAGGGAGAGGTTTGTACCTAAAACTACGTTTTGTATAATATTTCAATTGCACCAGGAATCCCTCTATCGCACGCTCTGTACTTATGCAGTGGCCTCAACGAGATAATCTCTGCTACTTGATGGGTAATATTGATAACCACGCGTTTGATGATGTATAAATAAATACACCCAACAGTCACATACATAGTTCTGACCCCACACTAGGATACAAGTCCTGTGTCGTGGGTATCAGAAACTACGAGAGACTTTTCGGTCTCACAAACACCCAGACCCGAAACAAATATTTGTGGATCACACAAACATTTGTCTCGGTGCGGGGATCGAACCCGCAGCCTCTCGTTTCGCAAGCTGGTGTCTAGCCAACTGTGCCACGGGGCTGTCGAACATGATAACATAATAACATGCGTCCAAGAATATGCAATTTTAATAACGGGTATCGGTATGCTGAACTGGCGAGAATTGGCCCAAAGTATTAATTAGTCATAAATTAATACAAGGTTTTGATGGTTCATTAGGAATTCTGGCAAGATTTTTAATAGATGTCATATATTTACTAATCACATTGAAAAACGCGATTTATGATTTAATTTTGTGTACCTAGTTCACCTGTTCAAGGTCGAATTGATGTTATCTATACAAATTGGTATTGAATAACTTCAACATTGTGCTAATGAAAAATATTGCTCAATTATTCAATAGAAAAGAACCTTAATGCGCCGTCCACACTCTCACTAGTCACGGCTTTTTTCCAGTACGTGTAATTAGCACATTTAGTGGCATTTCGGGGTGATGTCCTAACACGCCGTTAGTGTCTAAGTGTGAATTGTACAATGTGTATTTATCTCGTAAACAATAGTCGAATAGCATTGTGAACGAAGGTGAATCTGATAAAACCATGACTTGTTTGAGTTCTGAGGTTAGACAGTTATATAATACATTTTGTGTTCACAAGTACGCTGCCTGGCACGGATGGCAACGTTTAAAAGTTCATTACGTTCGTGAACTATGTTAAACATACTCGCATTAGGAACACGAGTAATCTTGTTACAAGAATTCGCGTATTCACAAGAAGTATGTTTTATCTGTTTCTAGGAACTTGACTACGATTAATACTAAACAGTTTTACGCGATAGCCAAGTTTAGATTACTGTTACAATCTAAGATAGAATACCAGAAAAATATATAACAAAAAATATAAAACTGATTGATTATCGTAAATATGCGGTTGAAGATAAATTGCATTAGCTAGATGAGATATCGTCGTATTAAATTTTACATATTAGCCTATCAAAAGTGACCCAGATAATGAAATTTGTAACATGACCATATTGCCCACTCGTTTTATTTAGATTGTCAATATGTAACAAGCAAACGATAATAACAGTAAATAGGCAACTGCTTGAGAGGTAATCGCACCGATTAATATCAAATATGAAAGATCTAAGCACGACAATGCATCGCCGCTCACTATTTCAAAACATCTTCATGTATACCAGCTGCTGTTGCAATAACAGACGCCGTCACAGAATTGTTTTGGTTAAAAAATCTTTCTTCAGAGAAACTTCTGTATATTAGAAGATGTATGTCAGCGGATGATTCGTATCCCAAACTGTGAGTTATGAAATCTGTATCACTGTTCATAACTGTTTAAATTTCGTGTTCTACAAGTGGCGTACGAACTACATTCCGCTTGTAGTAATAGACAAACGTGTCAAGATACTTCTGCAAATTTACTGTTACCAAGCTAATTGAAATTCATGCGCCATTCTGGCTAATACGTTTTTTATCTTGCTTATCAAATCAAGAGGCGCGGCGAGGTTTTTTTTGGATTTGCTTACGTGCCGCAATGGAATCTGTTAGTATACGTATGGCAATAATTAAACTATTTGAAC
Organism: Hemaris fuciformis; assembly: GCA_907164795.1. Lineage (NCBI taxonomy): Eukaryota > Metazoa > Arthropoda > Insecta > Lepidoptera > Sphingidae > Hemaris > Hemaris fuciformis. The sequence goes on from OU015434.1 coordinate 6,507,526, forward strand.
CGTAACCCCGATATTGGACACTTTTTCCGTCGTCCAGAAGTGTTTTTGTGCCTTGCCCCCGTTCACAGGTTCGTTGCCTTCGGCGTCTAACTGGACGGTTTTTTACGAGCCGAGATCTCGATAAGTATTCGATATGATGGAGCGGGTATGTAGTCATAATTTAAGGGCTCAGTACAATTTATCAGTACTTCCATGTCTGTATTAAATAGTTGTATTGGTGTCGATACATCTTTGCAATTGCATTAATCCATAAATCATAATTTGTTTTTCAAAATCTTAATGATTTTGTTTAGGATTTTATAACTAGACTAAGCTTTAAATATTAATTTCATTTTATAACTTTCTAGGAAAATATATCTAGTGTTAATTGCATTGTAATTTACGAGAACAGATAATGTATACAGGCATTAATTATGGAAAGTAATAATTATTCTATCAGTTGCATATTAAAGCCCTCACGACTGATTGACCTAACGTTTCAAAGTTTTGTTTATTCTGATAAAACGTTTATAGAACATTAAAAAAAGATATAAAATAAAATTATTAAATTATTATTATTAAATGTTAACAATGCCTATAAAAAATATTCCGAATTTATGCGGTAAAAGCTGTAAACAAGCAATTCATATTTGTCGGTACTTATTAAAAGCGGGCCTTGTAACTTGCATGTACATATTATTTCATGTTTTGACGATTCGTGTATGAGGGAAGGAAGATCCTGTGTTTTATGGCAGAGAATTGAAGATTATAAAACGGCAAGTAATGACAGCTTAAGAACATCTACAATTCCAGAGACAATGTAGATGCACGACTGCCCTTTTCCCGCGGCATAATTATGCGGTGTGCGATCAAGAGGTCCCAGGTTCAACTCGGGTCGAGCAAAGTATTATTGCTATTTGTATCATGGTAGTTTTTTCCATAAGAATTCTTAGTGGGAATTAGATAACGTGCCTGGTAAACGCAATAAGTTTGTCCACTATTACTCGAGAGACCATAACGTGTGAAACGTAAGTACATACATATATGGTATACATACATCTTTACGTTTTTATTTGAGGACAGACGTGAAGGAGTTTATAATGTAACATAAATGCACCATCGGACTTTGAAGTATGTAAATGATATTAATATTTCATTCGATACCCGAAAAGTAATATCACATCTATTTTTAATACCATTACAGTGATAGATAAGTACTTGATTGAAATCGGTATTTTTCATAGACATGAACATCACTTAGAGAATTGTAGAAGTCCCTAAGTAGTTGTCGAGGACGTGTCCTTAAACCTCTAATACAAACCTCAACTTGTGTCTATCTGTATATGAGACTGACATAATTATGAAGACCCGTGAAGTAAAATCGTACAGTCGACATTTCTGGATTGCACTGCGTTTAATATTATTTGCCTAAGCGTTCATTTTGTCTGAAAAATGGCGTGGAAGAGGGTTGTACAAGGATGTAGAAACCCTTTCCTGGTAGAAAAACGCCGTGAACCCTTGATGATGAGTCTACTTAACCGAATTGGCGCTACGGTATGATAGTTTTTTTTTTTAACATAATGTGGGTGATTAACCTGGCGTATTGAGCCTCACATTGATGACTGATGATCCGAAAACGATCAGGCCGATGTAATGAAAGAAATAGTCGGTACTTGGTATATCGATTGAACAAAGTAGAGATGCAAAATCTTTGCTTAGCTCTCTAGAACACAAACGCGACATTATGTTTTTCTTCGATTTGATTTAATATACTGTAATATTTATTCTTCGTCTAACATTTACGGAACCCCACGTGAAGCCAGATGTACGAATAAGTTTAGTCACTTTGTAGTCAATCTAAATACGTCTTGAGTTAATAATGACATTTTTTGCTTAAATGTGTGTTTAGGTTACGATGGTGCGATGTTTTTTATCCATCTTGATGACAGGACGTAGATAGATAGATCTTTTGATATGCGGATACCGATATCTATAGATCGATGGAGATATATTTTAATGGAGACTCGTAAAGAAGTACACGTAACTTGGTTGTGACTACATTGCATAAAACAGTAAATGTGAGAAATAAACAAAGATACAAGATTTCATTGTGATCGATACATTGTAGCTGCAATCAACTCACAGCTCACCATTATCCTTTCTCTACTGAATAAGTGTAATTTTGTTAGTACCTAGTACGTAGCCCATGCAACAACAACTAGGCATAGGATTATTTTTGCTCTTGCCATTTTTTCCTTAACCTGTTTCGTCTGCCAAATTTTTGTGTCGTGGACCCATCTACGAGTATAACTAAGCCAGTCGTGGCCAATCCAGCTACCATCGTCGTCTTTGTCCATCTGTTGTCACATTTTCTAGGCAAGTTTCCCTCTATATTATTTTAAGCCTCGATATCCAATTAATGATAACATGTACCTACTTAATCCGTTTCTAAACTTCTATGTCCAGACCTCGATCGAAGAATTAAACCCTTCCATGGCATTTTGCGTTATGCTAAGTCGATGTCGAGTGACAGAGTATACATTTTAGTTTTAAGGCTTTTTAAAAGTTCCGGCCTGACTTAGAAAGGTCATGATGATTGAGGAATGACCTACATACATCCAGTGATTTGTTGCTATTATCAGGCGATCATGCCAAATTTTAAGAAAAAAACACAGAGTTTACAATGACTTGTTTGCAGTTGAACTTTTTTGTAACTAAGTGCGATGTGATTGCATATATGTAATTATTATGTAACGTCTTGACTGAAAATTATAAATATCTCGCTGGAAACGATGACGTAATTTAATTAATATCGCAGTTTATTTGATAAGTGATTTTGATAAAGGTTCCATAATCTAAATCTTATCTCTTAGGTCATCAAAATGAGTGGAATGATTAAGGCCTATATTTATGTATGATATAAACATATTTAGTAGTGATGGCCTTGAGGTTTAGGTGCGCGGTCGAGAATCTCGGCGGTCGCGGGTTCAAACCCCAGACACACCTCTGACTTTTCGAAGTTATGTGTGTATTCACAATGAATTATCACTTACTTTAACGGTGAAGGTAAACATCGTGATGAAACCTGCACACCTAAAAATTCATAGGAATATCTTTGGTGTGTAGTCCGCCAACCCGCATTAGGCCAGCGTGGTGGACTAGGGCCTAAACCCTCTCAATGGTAGAGGAGGCCCATGTCCAGCAGTGGCACGTATATGGGCTGATGATGATAAACATATTTCTTATATACCTACATATTATAAATTGACGCAGTGACTTTACATTGCTTTACAAGCTGGTTTTAAAATATGCAAAAGCTGTTAATCATAACCAGGCATTCTATATTATTTTGTTATGTTTTACGTAATTTTACAAAAAATTGGCGCACTGATATCTGATCGTAAGTGCAATGCCGACCGAATAGAGTAAAGAGAAAGGATTTACAATCAGTCAGTCGTCAGTTAATCATTTGTCGTTTAAATTTCACTGGCCTATTCCTAAGGACATATCCAGTTTGATCCTAAACTAAACCAATAGAACAGGCAGCTAACCCTGGCAAGTTGTTCATTATTGTTAATCATCTCATGTAATCCAAGTATCCTTGCATCAGCAATAATTATTTTCCGTAGTCTTATCTGTCGGTTGAAACTCATCTACTTACATTGATCGTTGTCGGCTTTCTGTAAGACTGTCAGACTGCAGAAAAATTGCATAAAATTAAACCTTTGATGGTCTTATCGATCAACACTATCTGCCATAGTAATAAGATAGATATAAAAGAAACAAATATATAAAGAAGTCTGTTATCCTATTATTACATACGCAGCGCACAAAACATCTGTTACGTTCATTGCATTTTCCCACATTACCATCCTTTACCGTAGCAGCTCGGTAATTAAATATGTAATTAAGGTTCGAAAAACTCATTTGCACCCGCCGTCCGAGCTTGAACTCACGACCTCGTAAGGAAATGTCTGACAGACGTGGCTGTTGAGCTTAGCAAATGATGCTATTGGTATTCCTGGCCAACTATTTAGAATTAAGCCTGACATTTTTATTTATTTATTTAATATACTTTTTTGCACCCTATACAAGTAAATACAACATAAATGATATACAACTTTGAGAAAAAATATATAGCTAGAACAGGCGGTCTTATTGCTAGCTGCAATTTCTTCCAGACAACCTACATTTATAAATTTAAGTTCAGAAAAACAATAGGCTCGCCCCCTATTACGTGGGACTGATACATACGTGGCGAAATGTGGGTGCAGTAATTCACCTCTGCCTACCCTTTCGGGTAATACAGGCGTGAGATTACGTATGTATGTAACTTCAGAAAAGTAGTATACTTTTAACACTGATACTTTTTGGTAAGTGTAGTCCAGTCGTGCGACATTATACAATGTGTGTATTAACTGACGCCTTTATCCCCGAAAATATTGACAGAAGTGTACTTCTATATCCTACCCACGTTGCGCTCAGAGCGTTTTTTTCAATCCGACAATTTTAGGTAAGTCTATTGCCATTTTTTGGTGTTGCTACTGAGAATATTCGCCTGATTCGAGAACTGAACACGTCGGACCAGTCAATGGGGGTATTTTTTTATTGTATTCGTCTATGTATTGCCAATCGACATGATAATATTGGTCCCTTGCTTAGTAAAACACATAAATACAGATTGATATTGCATAGCGACACGCTTGCATGTGTTTAATGTCCATTTTACACCTTATTTATGATGGCCGTTATCAAGGCTAGTAACAAAAATTTTAATGCAGGCGACTTCATTAGAAAATTCTTCATGTTAAAGAACATTGTAGGTTTTACTCCTATGCGTTAATGACGACATTAAACAATCATTATGTCAGCGATACTTGGAGTGTTTTGTCTTACTTTATTAAATAAACATAGGCATAAGTGTAAGCGAGACAGAGCATAGTATACATTTTATTTGGGGACACGTAATGAACGTTTATTTGAGCTTCTGTTTTACATTACGTTGAAATATGAGGAAGTAATATTAGGTATTTGTTTTAGGAATATCAATGAGACCAATTAGTTGAATAGGCATTACTAATCACCAATTAAATGTTTGTGCGTTAAATAAAACGTGACTACACGAGCTACATCAAACACAACCAATAACGAATATCACGATTAGTAAATATTTTTTCCTGTTTTAATAAAATTCAATGGCCTTCAATTTGCTTCTTGGTAGAATAGTTCAAATGTTTGTTTTGGTAGCCTATTTAGGATCAAGTGAATGCCCACTGTTTTGAACTGAAAGTTTTAAGCATCTTCGCTCCTCCTTTTTTATTTATCCATAGATGTATGAACTATGATTTTCAATTGTTTTTCGTACCTACAAGCAGTAGGTAAGATTGCAATTACAGTTTCACCAAATAATCTCTAAAAACAAATTTGGCCAATTAGCGCTACATTAACTTTTATGACGCAAGAATTAACTCATTTAAATAACGGATTACTTCTTAACATTCCTTAGGCGTATTTAATTTTACCATACTAATTTTATAGCTTCTAAAATGCTGCAAAAACAAACTACTCAGATATAAACATTCATTAAGAAATGGCCTGTGGTGTTTAATTAATTTTTAATATAGCTAGTAGACTAGACGTTTCGATAGATCCAGTTACCTTTATGTTTCTTTCTTTAAAAAAAATATCAATAAATCCAAATTGGTCCGAGAGCGATTTTCTATTTTGAAAAGAAATTTCTCGACGACGAGACGAATAAAGAATATTCGGAATATAATTCGGTCAATCCGATCTCAAAATATCACCAAAAGTCTTTTCCATACAATATGTATATTTTTCGAACAAGTTTTTACGGTTATTCTGCTATTTATATAAATAGCTCCTAAATCTCTTGAGTATAAAAGACAAAACTAACAATATATTTTTTATATCCACATGTCATTCAGATCCATAAAAGCGTTCTAAGACAATATTAAATGAGGAAATGTAGAAGACCGAACGTGTTGAGTGAATAAATATTCGTGACGAAGAGGACCTAGGGGCTGTGCCGAATGACGTCATATTCACTTATTCACAATTAATGATAACATGTACCTACTTAATCCGTTTCTAAACTTCTATGTCCAGACCTCGATCGAAGAATTAAACCCTTCCATGGCATTTTGCGTTATGCTAAGTCGATGTCGAGTGACAGAGTATACATTTTAGTTTTAAGGCTTTTTAAAAGTTCCGGCCTGACTTAGAAAGGTCATGATGATTGAGGAATGACCTACATACATCCAGTGATTTGTTGCTATTATCAGGCGATCATGCCAAATTTTAAGAAAAAACACAGAGTTTACAATGACTTGTTTGCAGTTGAACTTTTTTGTAACTAAGTGCGATGTGATTGCATATATGTAATTATTATGTAACGTCTTGACTGAAAATTATAAATATCTCGCTGGAAACGATGACGTAATTTAATTAATATCGCAGTTTATTTGATAAGTGATTTTGATAAAGGTTCCATAATCTAAATCTTATCTCTTAGGTCATCAAAATGAGTGGAATGATTAAGGCCTATATTTATGTATGATATAAACATATTTAGTAGTGATGGCCTTGAGGTTTAGGTGCGCGGTCGAGAATCTCGGCGGTCGCGGGTTCAAACCCCAGACACACCTCTGACTTTTCGAAGTTATGTGTGTATTCACAATGAATTATCACTTACTTTAACGGTGAAGGTAAACATCGTGATGAAACCTGCACACCTAAAAATTCATAGGAATATCTTTGGTGTGTAGTCCGCCAACCCGCATTAGGCCAGCGTGGTGGACTAGGGCCTAAACCCTCTCAATGGTAGAGGAGGCCCATGTCCAGCAGTGGCACGTATATGGGCTGATGATGATAAACATATTTCTTATATACCTACATATTATAAATTGACGCAGTGACTTTACATTGCTTTACAAGCTGGTTTTAAAATATGCAAAAGCTGTTAATCATAACCAGGCATTCTATATTATTTTGTTATGTTTTACGTAATTTTACAAAAAATTGGCGCACTGATATCTGATCTTAAGTGTAGTGCCGATAGAATAGAGTAAAGAGAAAGGATTTACAATCAGTCAGTCGTCAGTTATTCATTTGTCGTTTAAATTTCACTGCCCTATTCCTAAGGACATATCCAGTTTGATCCTAAAACTCAACCAATGGAACAGGCAGCTAACCATGTAATTCAAGTAGGTATCCTTGCATCAGCAATAATTATTTTCCGTAGTCTTATCTGTCGGTTAAAACTCATCAACATTGATAGTTGTCGGCTTTCTGTAAGACTGTAAGACTGCAGCGTTTATCTGTGAAATGGCAGGGCTCTATAACTTGAAAAGAAAAGAATTAGCTTTATTGTGAGAGAAATTGGATAAAATTAAACCTTTGATGGTGATCAAGACTATCTGCCATAGCAATAAGATGGATATGAAAGAAAGAAATATATAAATAAGTCTGTTATCCTATTATTACGCAGCGCACAAAACATCTGTTACGTTCATTGCATTTTCCCACATTACCATCCTTTACCGTAGCAGCTCGGTAATTAAATATGTAATTAAGCTTCGAAAAACTCATTTGCACCCGCCGTCCGAGCTTGAACTCACGACCTCGTAAGGAAATGTCTGACAGACGTGGCTGTTGAGCTTAGCAAATGATGCTATTGGTATTCCTGGCCAACTATTTAGAATTAAGCCTGACATTTTTATTTATTTATTTAATATACTTTTTTGCACCCTATACAAGTAAATACAACATAAATAATATACAACTTTGAGAAAAAAAAAATATGTATAGCTAGAACAGGCGGTTTTATCGCTAGCTGCAATTTCTTCCAGACAACCTACATTTATAAATTTAAGGTTAGAAAAACAATAGCTCGCCCCCTATTACGTGGGACTGATACATACGTGGCGAAATGTGAGTGCAGTAATGCACCTCTGCCTACCCTTTCGGGGAATACAGGCGTGAGATTACGTATGTATGTAAGTTCAGAAAATTAGTATAGGTACTTTTAACACTGATACTTTTTGGTAAGTGTAGTCCAGTCGTGCGACATTATACAATGTGTGTATTAACTGACAGCCCCGTGGCGCAGTTGGCTTGACACCAGCTTGCGAAACGAGAGGCCGCGGGTTCGATCCCCGCACCGAGACAAATGTTTGTGTGATCCACAAATATTTGTTTCGGGTCTGGGTGTATGTGAGACCGAAAAGTCTCTCGTAGTTTCTGATACCCACGACACTAGACTTGTATCTTAGTGTGGGATCAGAACTATGTATGTGACTGCTGGGTGTATTTATTTACTGACGCCTTTATCCCGGAAAATATTGACAGAAGTGTACTTCTATATACCCACGTTGCGCTCAGTGCGTTTTTTTAAATCCGACAATTTTAGTCAATTGCCATTCAACAAAGTCTATTGTCATTTTTTGGTGCTGCTACTGAGAATATTCGCCTGATTCGAGAACTGAACACGTGCGTCGGACCAGTCAATGGGGGTATTTTTTTATTGTATTCGTCTATGTATTGCCAATCGACATGATAATATTGGTCCCTTGCTTAGTAAAACACATAAATACAGATTGATATTGCATAGCGACACGCTTGCATGTGTTTAATGTCCATTTTACACCTTATTTATGATGGCCGTTATCAAGGCTAGTAACAAAAATTTTAATGCAGGCGACTTCATTAGAAAATTCTTCATGTTAAAGAACATTGTAGGTTTTGCTCCTATGCGTTAATGACGACATTAAACAATCATTATGTCAGCGATACTTACAGTGTTTTGTCTTACTTTATTAAATAAACATAGGCATAAGTGTAAGCGAGACAGAGCATAGTATAAATTTTATTTGGGGACACGTAATGAACGTCTATTAGAGCTTCTGTTTTACATTACGTTGAAATATGAGGAAGTAATATTATTTGTTTTAGGAATATCAATGAGACCAATTAGTTGAATAGGCATTACTAATCACCAATTAAATGTTTGTGCGTTAAATAAAACGTGACTACACGAGCTACATCAAACACAACCAATAACGAATATCACGATTAGTAAATATTTTTTCCTGTTTTAATAAAATTCAATGGCCTCCAATTTGCTTCTTGGTAGAATAGTTCAAATGTTGGTTTTGGTAGCCTATTTAGGATCAAGTGAATGCCCACTGTTTTGAACTGAAAGCTTTAAGCATCTTCGCTCCTCCTTTTTTATTTATCCATAGATGTATGAACTATGATTTTCAATTGTTTTTTGTACCTACAAGCAGTAGGTAAGATTGCAATTAGGTACAGTTTCACCAAATAATCTCCAAATAACAAATTTGGCCAATTAGCGCTACATTAACTTTTATGACGCAAGAACTAACTCATTTAAATAACGGATTACTTCTTAACATTCCTTAGGCGTATTTAATTTTATCATACAAATTTTATAGCTTCTAAAATGCTGCAAAAACAAACTACTCAAATATAAACATTCATTAAGAAATGGCCTGTGGTGTTTAATTAATTTTTAATATAGTTACCTTTATGTTTCTTTCTTTAAAAAAAAACTGCTCCAAATTGGTCCGAGAGCGATTTTCTATTTTGAAAAGAAATTTCTTGACGACGAGACGAATAAAGAATATTCGGAATATAATCATATAATACGGTCAGTCCGATCTCAAAATATCACCAAAAGTCCTTTCCATACAAAATGTATATTTTTCGAACAAGTTTTTACGGTTATTCTGCTATTTATATAAATAGCTCCTAAATCTCTTGAGTATAAAAGACAAAACTAACGATATATTTTTTTATATCCACATGTCATTCAGATCCATAAAAGCGTTCTAAGACAATATTAAATGAGGAAATGTAGAAGACCGAACGTGTTGAGTGAATAAATATTCGTGACGAAGGGGACCTAGGGGCTGTGCCGAATGACGTCATATTCACTTATCATAGAAATATTCGCACCATGATACCCACGGTGATCTCATGAGGCGGAATCCGTTTAAGCTTTTTACGCATCGTATGAGGCAGTATTTTTTTATTTAATATAAACTGCACGATGTGTGCGTCCTTGGAGAGTATTATCTTTTTCATTGTGAATACGATCAATTACAACCGTGAAGATGAATAGAATCATTTGATTATTCAACAAGCTATTTATATTTGTGTTAAAACTTCACAGTTCACAATTCGTGTGTGTTTTGTACAGTATTAGAAGAATACATCGAATGTTATATTTTAGTAGGTATGTCACGTTTCGGTACATATGCATATTAAATCTAGTTGGCAGCTCCATATATTTTCGTCTCTTGACACACTAACGCCAGCCTGTTGATGTGCTTCTTCACCAAAAGGACGGAAGACGTTTGCTGCTACTTCACAGCATAGCTTCATGAAGGTACAGCTTTCAAGTTTAAAAAAAAAACTTTTTTCAAAACAAAACCGGTTTTTTCTCATCTTTGTGCTAGATGGCCGGTGAGAGAATATGGGACATAACAAATTAAAATCCTGTTACTCAGGACGTAGTTATATTTTATACTGAGCTCGTTAGCCTTTATCAGGCCTTTTAATACATTCCTGTTTCCGTGTTAATCCCTGAAATAGCCGTTTTAATCTTGCCTCTGCGAGTCAGACCTAGCTATCTTTTAATTAAATTTGTCTTTAGCTGTTAAAAATAGCGTAAGATCAAGCATGAAGTTTAATTTTTGAAAAGGTACGTAAAGATTATGTAGCAAACCAGAATGAAACCCATTTATTTTATCAAGCATTTTTTTGGCATATTCCGTTTCCTTGTCAAAGACACATATTAGGTACACCATATACCCCTCTTGAAATACAGGCTTAAGGGTTTATTTAATTTAATGAGTCTCTGTATAAAATAAATTAGGTGTAATTATTTGATTCAAGTTGGCATTTTGTCTAGATCGCCCCGCTTTGACGTGTTGAAGGCACTTTCCCATGCCAATATAAAACAGTGTTGAAATGAGAAAGTGTTTGAATCACGTAAATTAAGACTCAATGTTATACTTGAAGTAAATGTCAGCTAAAGTTCAAAGATGGTCGCTAGATGTACCGAGACAACAGGAAATTGTGGATAATGATGAAATTGCATATTAAGTAAAAACGTTAAATGTTACAAGATTACTGCTTTTTATGGCCTGGTGTGATGTAACTATGATAGCTAAGCTTCCAAAAATATATCATAACAGTCAATACTAAATATTGGAGTCACGATTTAGTAATTTAGTTCTTTATACAGCGAGCGGATATGTGCAGGAAAACTCGTGGAATTGGTCATTAAAAGTACAAAGAAATCCTCTAGACATTAATTTCCTTCCTACATCGTAGTTGCGTTTGCAAACATACGAGTATGTACGCTATCCAGATCTGCAACAAATAATCAGATTTCATAAAAAAATATTTGTCACTGCCTTTCCGTTGCAGCTTAACTTTGCCGGCTCGTTCATTTTTTACCATTAGTCTCACTCAGTTTTTAAAGGTGATTTTTTTTTCGCAAAAAAGCCAGAACTGATAATAAATATGGGTGATTACAATAAAAGCATCAACTATCAAGTGGCAATAGGCTCCCATCTCAGAAATTAATACAATACTACTATGATTCTTCTTTCGGTTACACTTAAGATCCAGGATAACAGGAAATGGAAACGTGTCTCAAACTCCAATATACGAATTTACTAAAATTTTGTACGATACAACAACAACGAACAACAAAACGAACCTGTATTCTATCTAGACGATAATGCATGATGTAACACAACAGAGAAAAACTAAAATACACCATACCAGTTAATAATCTTCTAGTCACGATAAACGTTTCAGTTTATCCTTATTCAAAGTACCTACGTGATTGGCTTAGTTCGTATAGGTTTAACGCACACGTGGCTGTCGATGACGAGGCAGGAAACCACACTGCATTCATTGAGCTCCTCCTATTTCGATGATGTGTTTCAATGGTATCGTCTTCATATCTCGTGACGTGAATTATTTATGGTTGATTTATTCATCTGTACTAATAGAGAGATTATGTGTTTATTTTTATTCGATTTTTTATGCAGACACGACATTAACATTGATACCGGATGTACCTAATTGCAGTGCTGTCCACATCAGTGGCGTAGCGTGGGGGGTGCAGAGGGGGCCATGGCCCCGGGCGCCATACGAAAGGGGGCGGCGGATAAGGAACATAACGAAAATATTACATTGCATGAATAAGAAAAAAAATCTTATTAATAAATCACGTCCGCAATATTTTACGGAAAGCGAAACGAAACCGCAAGTGTGCGAAAGAGAGGACGATAACCGCCCGGCCGGCGGGCGGCCTGCAGCGCGCGAGTCGTCCTGAACGCGAACGAACCAATAAGTGACTGCAAGTAGGTAGTCACTTGACTCTATTCATTTCATTTTTATGTTACTTAGACTTCTGGCAACCGATACTACGTGGATTTAATGATACTCAAAAGTATTTGCAAACAGAGGGACTGAACATACATCAGTGCGCTCAGAAAATTAGTGCTTTACAGACCCTATTCGAAGAAAATCGAGCTGAATTTGTAGACGGAGCTCTTTCGGAATTTCTTTTGAACCAAGACAAATCAGGAGGAAGCATATTTTTGGCGATGGATATGTTGACGTTGGGTTATCGTACGAGAACGAACTGAGGCGAACAATGTTCACTTCAGTAGACAGAGTAACTGCTGAAATTTGTGATCAATTCCAACAGCTGCAAAATCTAGCGCATAAATATTCCTTATTGATGCCCGCAGCAATGTTGGGCTGCAACAAAGCCAGACTGTAAAAAAGAGCTAAATCCGGCTCTCTGGGATTATTAAAATATATTATCGACTCCAAACTTGAAGATGGCTTGCCAAACAATGTAATAATGTTGAGAACTTTCTTTAACATCTGTCGTCAACAATGCCAGTTGCGATAGAAGCTTCTCTAAAGTAAAGCTAATGAAAAATTACCTCAGATCGACTATGTCCACGGTGAGGCTAACAAATCCAGCTATTCTGGCAATTGAAAATGAGATAAATTTATATATTGACGATTGTGTAAAAGATTTTGCTTTGAAAAAAACACGAAGAGTACATTTTTAATCATTTTTTTTTAAGAATAATTTAATTTTCTTTAGTTATTAATAATTAATTTAAATTTATTGAGAGAAATTTTAATTTTATAAAAAAATATTATTAGGCACCTTGTAACACCCGTAAATATTTTATTCCTTCTAAGTTCAATGAATAGTTTCAGTTCCTTAGGAATTTCTTAGGTGTGTAGTCCGCCAACCCGCACTAGGCCAGCGTGGTGGACTAAGGCCTAAACCCTCTCAAAGGTAGGGGAGGCCCGTGCTCAGCAGTGGGACGTATATGGGCTGATGATGATGATGATGATGAAGTTCAATGAGCACTATGTATAATTTAAGATACTATTGTACAGTCAATTGGCAAAAAAACACTTTAATATTTTCTGAAGCAGTGAGTGGTAGTTTATCTTGACTTGCGATAAGATGTACGATGTACATTAGGTCCATTCAATATAATATTAAAACTTTTAATGACTTATAATTAAAATAGGGGGCGGCAGATTTTCGGTCGGCCCCGGGCGGCGAAAAGCCACGCTACGCCACTGGTCCACATAATGTACCGATAAGCAAGAAACGATTGTTATTATCGTTCACACTTCAGTTGGGTATCTACTATACTAGATTACGTCTATAGAAAAACTTATGTGTTAAGGGAATCATTAAATAGATTCTTAAAATCTGCACTACTGAGAAAAATAAACAAACATGTAAAATATTTTGGAACGGCTGCGGAATCGATCTTGTTCCGAAAGAAATATACTTTCTGTGATTCACAAAGTCTTGAATGATAATGGGCTTTATGTCTATGCCAGATTATAGTTTGAGGTTTTTAATGCTTAGAAAATAAGTGTTTTTTTTTTCCTATTTGAACAAATTTAATAATACTTCCTTATAATTTATTACACATTTTGATTTATGTTTATTTTGGTTTTGCACAAGATAAACACCGCTAGTTGACTTTTCAGACTTATTACTCACATATATAAATGTTTCTGTAAAAAAAAACTTTTTGTATAAAATGGACCACAGTCAATAACGAAACGATATTGTGTACGATCATTAAGCAATTTTTGGTGACGTTTATTATCCTCTTAAATTATTGTACTTATTTAAATAGCTTTAGCCTAATACAGCATGACTTACATACCTTTTAAGTACAAAATTTTAAGGCGAAAATATCATTTTTTACACAATAGCGTAATCATCATCATCAGTCCAAATACGTCCCACTGCTGGGCACTCCTCTACAACGGAGAGGGTTTAGGCCTTAGTCCTTAGCCTTAGTAATAACGTAATAAGCAGTGTCGATTTAGTGAAAATTAAAAAAAATACATATTAAAGTTAAAGAAAAATATAATTCACATGAAATTAAGGCGTGATTCTACAAGATCTTATATGAGTTTTAAGATAAATTTTGACGGTCGGCTGTGTTTGTTAAAGTACTTTCGGACAGATCAATTGTGTCGCGAGATCACGACCCAATCGTAATATATTTTCATGTTATTTAAAAATGTATTGTTAACTACATTATGGTTTTGAAACAGTTCTATTTATCTATATTTTTGGTAATTTTATTTTGAAACAATGAGATAAGATTGTCAATTAACCACAAAGCACAAATATAATTATCTTACAGTTTTTTACTTCAATATCATAGTATTTTTTCAAATAAGATAATATTTTAGTGGCGATATTTTTAACGTTTCCATTAAGTGGGTGATATTAAATAAGATCTAAAGAAAATTTCATATATTTTATTTTTATTATATAACATATCTTAACGATACATTCCCTTAATCCCTAAGTGATACAGACGCCGCGGAGTGTTTATTTAGTATCAAATAGTTCAGCTGTTATTTGGATGTATGTAGGTACTTTAAATAAAAAATATGTACGTTGTGTTATACTGCCCGTAACTTGTTTGTTTTCTAGCGGAAAAAAATAATTGATCATATTTCGGCGCGACCGGCACACGCCTCCTACAGTCAAGATCAATTTTTATTACTTCAAATATTTAAAAGCATAAACAAAGCGACTTTTAACCGCGTAATAAAAGTTATACAGCTATGGACTCGGGTACTAATGAAATTATTGGATATGGGAATCTTTACTGCTTATTGTGTTAAACGTAGTAGTAATAAAGAGACTGGAAAAACAACTGCAGAGATATATCATATACACTAAAAGGCAGGTGATTGATTTAAAACATATTAAAGCTGAATATCACTTATACCTTTCGTCCTACTCCTACAATGATTAAAGTAAAAATGTTGAATTATTATGTCCCAGCTGAGCCATGTGAGTATTGACCTCCGATAATAGGGTTTTCCAATTTAGTTTTGGCTTAAGTCTTGCTATAACTCTCCAAGTTGAAGTCAAGCACTTTTCGAAATTAAACTTTCAACGGTACTTGGTATTTCCTTTAAAAAATATCCCGGGCCATCAAGTCTCTTTCTTACCCACAAATCAAAAAGATGACTATAAAAGGAAATAACGTCTTCTTCGTCTTTTGTACATTTTAGTACAACTACAAAACAATCTAGATCAAGCTGTTTGCAGTGAATTATGTTTTGCTTTACGTTTAATCATGTCTTTAATACATGTCCTCGTGTGTTTATCACAGTATGCTTAAAATTATAACATTCGACATAACATAAAAAATGTACCTATTAGTAGGAAGCTATCATTCTTTAATTGTATCATTATCATGTGATGCATAGATTGCGATAGCATTCAGTAAAACGAACCCGAAAATGTATTAATCATTATCTAAGTTAGCAATCGATCATTCGCGCGATATAGGCTTTGACATATCAGATATAATTAGTGTGGTGAATCAACACATACAATAATACCAACTGTCACTACCAACTTCCCAGGCATGATGAAGTGTAACTGTTATTTATTTATTAGGACCACCAAGATAATACAAGTTGTAACAATAAACAACATTTTATAGTGGTACAGCCACACAGTAGATTCATTTGACAGCGGTACATTAAGGACAGTTCGACTGGCGTAGTTCAATGTTTCGCACAAAATTATGAAGTAATTTATATTTTATATTAAAAAAGTCGCTGATCATGACTGTCCTTTCCACCACAGTTGTAGAGGTTGTTGGTAAGAAGCGTAATTTTAGGTTACGGTTGACGTCTTCACATCTATCCAAATATTAATGCTGAGACTAAACACGAAAACCGCCAACATAACGGCTGAAGCCCTCGGTCACGCTCTTTGGGCGAAGGAAGGCGACTACGGCAAGAAACGCCCATAGTTATTAAGCAGCGACTGTTGCGCCTCCGTGACAAGTCTTTGAGAGTCTCGGAGTCAAGACTTGTGCTTTTCAAATAGTGTGTGAGAATATTGGGAATTCATTTGCTAGCAATTATAAATTAAACTATTTTTTTTCTAACTTGTAAGAAGTATGCCTATGAAGCTATTTGTAATGAGTAAGAAGTATCCATCCATACTCGCAATTATATATGTATATATATGTGTACGGTAGGATATGTACTCGTAGTAAGTCGTGATGGCCTCGAGGTTTAGGCACGCAGTCGAAAATTTCGACGGTCGCGAGTTCAAGACCCAGGCACACACCTATGACTTTTCGTAGTTATGTGTGTATTAACAAAGAATTATCACGTACTTTAACGGTGAAGGAAAACATCGTGAGGAAACCTGCACACCTAAAAGTTATTAGGAATTTCTTAGGTGTGTAGTCCGCCAACCGCACTAGGCTAGCGTGGAGGACTAAGGCCCAAACCCTCTCAGTTGTAGAGGAGGCCCGTGCTCAGCAGTGGGAAGTATATGGGATAATGATGATGAGGATAAGTAGTATCAAAAATATGTTTTGTGAAAAAGAGGAAGATTGTGTGTCGTTTTCACTGTACAGTCCTAAATTCCGAATCAGTGCTAATATAAACCATTAATAATAATTATTAATAATATAATGCTTTAAATTGTATTTTTAGATAAATAGTTAACCATAATATTTATATCAGTAGACTTTAAGAACTCAACGTCACATTTCACGAAGAAACCGTTTTTACCGTTGACGAATCAAACCGATCATCCGAAATGCAAAGCTCCAGTTAGATGCTCGAGGCGCGATAACAGTGCGTGGATGCGACAGAATTACACGTAATAAGAATGTTAACAAGTCGCCACAGGATAGAATAGCAATCGGCTGACATGCGCGGACTCACGGCTCACATTATGTGGATACACACCTACTGTGCTCGCACTCGCACGGACAACCCAGCACGTACACCCGCAATTTTAACCCACGCAGCTTGACATACGGCCATGAATATTTATTGGGCCAACCAGGGGTGTATTTTATAAGTGGATGGACAAAAGTATGCACCTATTACGAATACGTATCATTGAATCATGAATTTTATTTACACAATGTAAAATAAAGTTGTGGGAAGACGCGAGAATTTAAAATAAAAATTATTCTAAGATTGCGAATGTACATTAGTAAGTAGCGTGGTAAGACATACTTTATGGAGGGAATTAGACATATATACAGCGTAGAACCAGGACTATTAATACTTAATATCAAGATGTTTGAGTAGTTTTTCCAACAAGTAAGCTTACATTTATGATTTCAATCGTCGATACACTATTTCTGTTGGGACCTAAATCTATCTCATACGTATTGAAAAAAAAAGTTGAGATATGAATTAAATAATGGTTCCAGTAGAATGTAGTGAATTATTAAATAAAACTATGCAGTCAAATTGAGTTTCCTAGTGAAACATTTCCCGCAAATCAATTTTCCTGGTCCAAGAATCGTTTCTCGTACGTTGCCCGTGTTCAATGCCACCCCACCGATCAAGGGACATTGAGACTGCAATATTCTCATTTCAGACGTAAGTAGATATAATAGCGGTGGACTGCGGCATCGCTTGTAATGAAAATTGATCGCCCACATCATGTGATGTCAAGTTTAAATGACAGGTCTCATCTAGTAATCTTAATACGATAAAAAGTTTTAGCGTGCGACTAACAAATGGACATTACTATCTGTACCATACTAATATAAAAAATGCGAAAGTAACTCTGTCTATCTATTTGTCTATTACGCTTTTACGCCTAAAACACTGGACAAATTTGAATGTTTTCTGTAATAGAGATGGATAGGACTTTGGGAATAGACAAATGGTACTTTTGCACCATCAGCCCATATACTTCCCACTGCTGGGCACGGGCCTCCTCTATAACTGAGAGTAGTCCACCACGCTGGCCTAATGCGGGTTGGTGGACTACACACCTAAGAAATTCCTAAGAACTTTTAGGTGTGCAGGTTTCATCACGATGTTTTCTTTCATCGTTAAAGTAAGTGATAATTCATTACGAATACACACAATGGTACCTTTTAATAAAAATACAGATTGAAGAACTCTTGGGAATGAGTTCGGCTGAAACACACACACACGCTCTACAGCTAGTAGACCAATAATTTTTACCAGGAAAAACTATTTCGCACTTTTCTCTACAGGCGTTAGATAAATAGTATTGCCATCACAGATTTTCATTCAAGATACACCTAGCGAGTATTTAAAGTATGCTGTTAGCAACCCTATGCCCAACTTAGAACTACTAACAACGTACATAATGGAAGCATTACTACATTTTTACAACACATAAAAGTAAGGTTGTTATTTGGCTTTGAACTTCCTTATGAAGAATATGGTTCGCAATCGGACATAAAACGTCGTCTATCTATTCATATATATGGCTCCATAGTATTGTTTATGGTAAAGTAGAATCTTGCTAACAATAATAACATTAATTGCAAAAGACAATTGACATTTTTTTAATGTTTGCAGCTCGTATTGTTAAAACTAAATTAAGTATTACAGCAAAGTAGATAGTAGAAGAGAAACAGAAAGAGGGAGCTATTGCAGTTAGCAGTCATAGAACCATTTATATTTTGTCTCAGTGTCACAGATAACCTACGGAGACAAAAAAATTATGATGTTAGGAATAAATTTCTAATTACATAAACAATACCTATATGAAATTCAATGATGCTGACTTGATATCGGTTTTACGCTCATAATCATCATCACGATGTTTTCCTTCACCGTAAAAGTACAACATAATCCATTGTGAATACACACATAACTTCGAAAAGTCAGACATGTGTTCCTGGGGTTTGAATTTGAGACCGCCGAGACTCTCGACCGCGCGCCTAATCCTCGAGGACATCACTACGCTCATAATACCAAGATTCATTAGATAAATCAATCGATCAATACAATAAGTAACCCCTAGATGACCTTAGTTGGGACTCTCATATATCATTGAGTAATAGGAAGCTCTAGACAATTGTAACGTATCCAGTGTCGAGTACGTATAGTGCGACACGCGATATGTGCCGTGTGTAGCAATATGAGACCAGTTCTCGTTAAAATGCATCATAACTTGCAATAGTTGAGCATTATTAATTCATTGATAATCATGCTTTGTTGTTGGCATTCGTTTGTTATTCTTAATGTTTTTAACATTGTACTTGATGCAATAGATACATTTCTAGCTTAGGAGTCTTTTACGTTTGCCAATTCAATTTGTTTAAGACAAAGTTATTTTATACACAGGGTTATAGGATAGGCAGAACACCTGGATTAGCAAAATGTGACACCGCTTAAAATAAGACACACATTCGAGCTACTTCTTTGTTCAAGCAAAGACCGAGATTAGTTTAATCTTGACAGCGAAGATATACTGCTTCCATATTAAAATTAAACTATTAGATCATCATGATATACAGTCTTTTTGAGGGGGCTACAAGTCCCATCGACATTAGCCTCGCGATGTTAGTAAAGTAATCTTACCATATGTCACTACTGAACATCTATTTTTTTTTATCAGGATATCGCTCTGGATAGAAGAAATTCCATTTAGGATAATAAGCATCAGATACTTATTTTTACTTCAGTTTACTCCGCCTTATCTAGGTTCTAATAATTGGGCTGGCGAGAAAGGTAGTGTCCGCCGCATGTCACAACTCTTGCAAATGCTTAGAGTAATTAGGCCAGAAAATTCGTTCTTTTTTGAGCTGTCGGAGTAGCCCTCTTGCTCTCTTTGGCGATACCAACCAGGAAGAGCCAGACCATATCAAACTAACTACGCCCAGGCCGCTGTTATTCGTCACTACCACTTTCAGCATGGCTGTCAATCTCTAAAGAGGAATAATGAAAAAAAAAAACAGTGTAGTGGATATTCTTCTGAAATAGCCGTCGTAACAAGGATCAACAAATAGTTATATTACATTTTTATTTCAATATTTTTTTTATATGTCACCCGTATATCAGCATTCTTGCACAGACCATAATAAGTAGAATATAAATAAATTTCTCACGTTAAATAATGACCGATTGTTCTCAATTCACTAATTGTAATTTACGTGCACAACCGAAGTTAAATCTGAATAAACTGCTTCTCTTATGAATTATTGCTGGTCTATCGGCAAATCTTTTTGAGCAAATAAGCATTTCCACGGAATTACACCTTTGATAAACGATTTAATTTCAGAAATGTTATTGATATGCCTAATCGTAAGATAATTTTCCGTTGTATCGATGATTTGTTGGTCACACTATCGTCAGGATGCTCCAAATTTCTTAAAGTCCGCCTAAAATATCAAATTAATACGGTTTACATATATTAAATTTCATTTTTTATCTCGATGCCCATTCATGTGGCTTTGCGAAAACATTTTGCGAAACAAAGCGTGAAGACACGTATACATTCGTAGATAAATTAACATTAATGGACCTACTTCCTCTGTCCCCTCCTTTATTTGTCTGACCGCCATCTTTCCGCCATAAATGACACACACCAGGAAATGATGCTTTAAAATTGTGGCCGGCAGCGGTAAAAAGTATTATAATAAAAATGATTTGAATTTCGAGTGCTCTTTTGTTTTAAACACAAAAAGACAACAATTATGAATTTTAAGATAGAAAAGGTATAATTTGTAACTTTGATATAGTAATTTGGCGAAATTATTGCGGTACAGTCTGGTGACTGTAAGCTGTGTAAGCTGGTGTTTATCCTAATTATTCACAATAAGTTTTAATTTTAACGCAATTTAAAAAAAAATAGAATAAAAAAATAAGTATCTTTATTTAAGCTTAAATTGTTGATGACAGGGATATAAAATCCTTTTTTAATATATGTTTCTACATTTCAATGTTTACTTTTTAATAGTTATAAATAGAACCACAAATATTTTTGCATCTAAATTTTATTTCATGGATGGATGATGAACAGTCATTTGTCCAAACAGGCAACATTTTGGAAGAATACTAAATACCGGATTAAACAACCGTTACTAATCGCATTTTAAAATTCAACATGGCGAAACTTTGATTCGATAGTTAGATTTTTTATCAAATCGTAATTCATTTTCAATCTCTTTTGTCTGGTTATATCTATTTTAAATGCGATCTGATCGACTGATCCGCTCCCTGTTCAGGAAATTGTGCAATACGTTTTCTATTACATTACATCGTGGCTTCCTAGTACCAACAAACCGCTCCCGGAAGTCTGAGAAACTCGGCCTCCGTATGAATGGCCATTTGTATCTCAATATTACATACCGTCCTGTCTGAATTCAATATTGTTATTTTCTTATATTATCATTTCTCCCAACTACACTCTATATTGGATACAGCAACAGACGTGCGTCTCGATAACGAATATTTTTTATATGACCGCGTGAGTTATAGTGAATACGATAATGGATCTGGGAGTGCGGTGTCATGATGAATGAGTTTGGTATCGCGTTGATTAACTGTAGTGTCCGATGCAAACCCCCTACAATGAAAGCAGCCAGACGTTGTTTGTCGCTAATCTTAGCCGGGACAAAAAATGCAGTCGGGTTGTGGCCCTTCTTTCACGGTCCCAGGCCGGCGGCGCTTCCGAGCAGCGCACACGTAGGAACATGCCCACACAGATGACAGAACAGTCCGCCGCGCGCCTTCACTCGGGCCGCCCGTCTCGCTCACTGCGTGTTCATAAAACTTGTCTTTACGCAAGTTTAAACCTATAAGTGCATAAAGTCCACTGATATCCCGTGTATTTTCGGAGTGCTTCTTTTAGAGCCGTTAAACCAAACGGTTAGGTGCAAGCTCGCAAATCAAATGCGGGCTTGGAACATTTGTGGGTGGAAAAATAAACATAACACTCCGGTGAGTTTATTTAGTTAATGCTTTAAAATGCTCTTCATCCTTGCTTCCTTGAGAAGAATACAACGGTTTTTGTAGTCCTTTAAACGTCACCATTACCTATCTATTATGGTCGAACTAGTTATGTTAATTGGCATACCAAGATGCCATTCGAGCCACTTTTATAACTTTGATTAGGATTAAGATCACAGTGAAAGCGAAATTATCACATGTGATGCTGTTTTTAATGGTAATTAACTTTTCCTTTTTAGTAAGTCATCAATAATTACTAGATACAATCATTGTTTGGTGTTGAGATGGAGTTAGGTCTTTAAAGTGTCATAGAATAAAAGTTTTGTTTTTAACACTCAAGCGGTGTCTGTTTCCACTCATGTCTGTCGTAGTTGTAGCATACATATAAAAGTATATAAGACGCTTTTAATGTTGGATTCACGTCAAGCTGCGATGAATCTGTTACCAAAATTACGTATTTTTGAGAATTTTATATCCTAAACAATTTAAGGCATAAACATTGTAAAGCTTGTGTTTACAATAGCTGTGTGCTGATTGTAAAAACTACGACGAGTCATAGACATTCTATTCATACGCATACATCTTTCATATCGCGTTGTTGAAGTACTAAAAATAACTATCAATTCAATCCAGAGAATACCAGGAGTATATTACATAACTCAAGTGTCTTCGTGATAGTAAAGTATCTGTGGATACTCCTTCAGTTATTTCAAAAGATTGCTCAAGTCTAAATGAATAATGTGATATTCTTCAACGCTGAGATATAAACTGGCAATATTACCGCGAAAGGAACCACGGAGATGGAGCTCGTTCAATTATTCAAAGTCGTTAAAGCAGATTGATTTGACAGGAGTTAAATAGGAAGAATCAGTTCAGTGCCTTGTTCGTTTCAAAACCTTCTTGTTTGCCAGTACTCGTTGCCAAGGAGTGTTAATAAGACGCTAATGGAAAAGGATACTTGCTGTGTTTATTTTTGGGCACGGAATCACACGACGCGTCCTTCTAGTTACATTATTTTCGGAATGAGTTACCAAAACCACTGCAGAAATTGGTTTCGCATGGCGTCAGCTTGTTTCGTTTATTTTTTAAATATTAACATGAGGATTTGTTGTTTTATTCGCATAAAACTAACTTTAAGGTCTTTGGCTCCTTAAAAGCGACTTTAAAAGTTATTGAACTTATCGCTTCCACAAATTGGAATTTTGTTACTCTAAAACACGTGTTTTTGCTTAAATGAAATATTGTTTCGCTTTTTCCCTAATAAATACGTGGCCATACCTATCGTCACGACCGACACACGCCCCTCTGTCGTTGGCTAAATCAATAGACCGGCACACGGGGCGAGCACAATGCTCCAGACGAACTAAATACAAGTGCATTCCAAAATGTGAATTTGAGTATATAAGAAAGCCATGTTTGACAGTTCGTATCAGACTGAATAATAGTCTAAAATAATTCAATTGTTGCTTTGTAAAGATGCGACAAAAGCTTGCAATGTATTTTTGTAGCTATAGGCTATAGATCGCTCGTTTTTCCTTTAATAGCCCTATTATTACCATCTAAAGGCTTAATTATTTTAGATAGGTATCCTTTTGTATATAAGGAAAAATCTTATCAAGCTATCTCTTGTTATAAACTGTCCATGACTAATGACGGTCATGTGTTTTTTATTGTTAATACTAAATACGCATGACTTGAAGGCTTTGAGACAGCGTCTTGTAAATATGCACAAGTTTCATGGTGATTCGTTTCCACGCTTATAAGACACGCACAACATATTCTTATTTCATTCACGTGTGAGTTTGCCATGACCAAGAAGGTATAGTTCATGGTATATTTTCAACAAAATAGTTTACATCAAAAATTTTATACTCATAGAGGCTATCTCATGAACCACAAATGTGCTATCCTTGCTTCAATATATATTTTATTAATGAATATGAAATTCTGCTATAACACGACATTGGGGCTTCAGATGATCATCTCGATATTAAAAAAATATAAATTCACGATTTAACACTAAATTTCGTCTAAAAACAGTCACGTTTTTAAATTTTTCTATTCATGTCATCATCAATGTACACCCAAGCGTAACCATTCGCACAATTGTTCGCCATACTCATTAGTCTAGTCTGGACAAAGAACTGGGTCTATTCATAAGCTCAGTCAAGTGACACCGCCAGGTAAACCAGACCTTTCGAAATGAAAAGTGTTTCTTTAAAACAGATACAATCAGAATTAGTTGAAGATCATTTTACGCTGGATGTTATATAGTGCACCCTTTAGTTTAAATGCTTCAAGGATAGGGGAGACGCGGGCTTGGCGTTACGCAACGTTGCTTTAACGAATTAATATGTGCATGTTAGTTGATATACCGTGTAATTACCATACCTTGCCTGGGAGCGTTTTTGTAAAAATTCCAGTAAAAAACGAGTGAAAAAACAATTGGGGAAAAACACTTATTAGCTTGTTTTCTATTAATACCAGCATTAGCTCTGGTTACTGACACTGTTAAGAGGAATCCAATACATTGTACATACATGCCTTTATTAGTGGTCCTAGAAGCATGTACATTTACGTAGGAGTTTCTTATTATATTATAATTCGTATTCGTTAAAAGTTATAAAATAAAACGCTATTGCCTGATATAGACATAATTTGTTGAATACATCACACGTTCATTTACAAATTATCTTATATTATGATAAAGATAAACTTCTATCGATAAAATTTATCCATTTTTATCAAATCTATACTAATATATAAAGCTGAAGAGTTTGTTTGTTTGTTTGTTTGGTTGAACGCGCTAATCTCTGGAACTACTGGTCCGATTTGATTAATTCTTTTAGCGTTAGAAAGCCCATTTATCGAGGAAGGCTATAGTCTATATAACATCACGCTACGACCAATAGGAGCAGAGCACCAATAAATAATGTTTCAAAATCGGGGGTATTTTTTTCCTTTTGAGAACTTCCGCTGCGTGCGCTGCGGAAACGGTTAAAGTTTCGCTAAAATAATGTATGACAGAATTGTTTCCATTTAAAAGTTCTAAAAAAAAGTCCGCGACAGCATAATATGTCTATCTTTTAAGGTTGGCTCACTATAACCTTTTTTATGCTAAGCAAATTTGATATAAAAGAAACCTTATTTGTGAAGGTATTTTCATAAAGATGATATTTATCCTTATCCAAATAAATACGTTATTCATCACAAGTATTTAATGTAAAAGAAAATTGCCCATTACATCATTTGATTTCAATGTAATTATAATTTTATTAAAAAAAACGAGAGTCATTGATGCATGTTAATTACATACAAGTTTTATTGCATATGTAAAATTTACCAAACTACATTAAGTCATCGTTTCTAAACAAATAACAAGCTCGTATCCAGTATTGGAACGGACTATAGACCTAAAAATATGTTTAACATTTACACAACAATTTATAAGAAGTCACACGCGAGCAATTTATACACACAATGTACATATATGTATATTAGTTAGCATTCCGACCACCATGAGAAGCAATTACAACGTTGATAACAAATCGGATGTGGAATTAACATTGCAAAGTATCGCACCAGCGCAGTGCAATAATTAACATCGCAAATAATGATGTAACACATTATAATAAACATGGTCTGGCAATCGCGCATGTTCATAAAACTCAGCGTTCAGTGCGTTCTATCTGCACTCGACGATCTACCAAACCATACAACACTTTTATCTAGGAATCTCTAGTAAGCTTAAAAATACTTTCCAAAAATCTTGGTCTTTTTTATCTTCCATGACATGTTTTTGGTTCATTACAGTAGCTATAATTAAGACCAATGGGAGAATTTGTCGGATGCCCTAATAAAGTTCGTGGACGAAATAAACTTCGTGAAAAAATTATCAATGTCAGCTTCGTTGCAATCATCTTTCATTATTATGTGCTATTTTAGTAGATCGTTCATCAATAATTGAAGTCACTTAGTAAGCATACATACATACATACATAACCTCACGCCTATATTCCCATTTTTTCGGGCACAATTCCAGACTCCGTGCTGCTACTGAGAATTTCCTAATGGAAAAACCCAATAACACTTTGCCCGACCCGGGAATCGAACCCAGGACCTCTAGATCGCACGGCACATACCTGTGCCGCGAGACCACGAGGCAGTACTTAGTAAGCACTAGTAGATATAAGACGCTTAGCTTGCCATTAAGTAGAGCATGAATCCTTTGCCAGTTTCGAACTGGTATTTCAATTTTCTGCATCTGATATAATGTGACAGGATTATAATCAGTAAGAGACAACTATATTTTATTACTCTAAATTATATTAAACCATAATTCCGTTTTAACCATTTTCTTAAACATTTAAGATTCTAGGAAAGAGGAACAAGTGGACTGGCAAACTATTTCATATCTTGATATAATTAATATGTCCCATAATTGCAAGAACAACATCCGCCAGCAGAATTAAATATTCAAGATTACTAGACAACTAGTTACGCCAGTTGAATTAAATGGACCCATATAAATTCCAGTCGTCTTCTACGAGCCTCCGAGCCGAGGGAATATGACGGCACTTCATACTGGCATCTGCGTAAATCATCTTTTCTTATCCAACAAATGACGTCCGAGATAGAAGTGGCGTCGAGTATTTGCAAAAAACCAACTCCATTGACGGTGTAATGCAATGATATATGATACTTTAACGATAAGCAATGGACCTTACCGAGGTGCGTGCTATACGCTCAATATTTAGAGTTGCATAAAGCGGGTTCATGGTGTTTAGATAACTGAACAATGCGCCTGCGCCGTCTACATTCCACCGAGCGGAGTCGGGAATTAGCCATAACGTATTTTAAAACCTTTAACACCGCGCAGCGACCAACGACTAAACGAGCTTCATTTCTTCATTTCACACATGTTTAGTTACTTTTAAGAAGGCAACCGGAATGCGAGCCATTGTTTTTGCAGCTGTAAGCAGCGCGTACAGTTAGCACTAATTCTACAAGCTTCAACTTACATCCGGTGGTTGTGACCTTTGCGTTTTAAACGCAATCTCGGGGCAAGTGTTCTTTGAGAATATCAAAGAGCTCCGTGAAACGTTCAGGACTATAAATGGCAATCACTCCCTAAGTTGTTAGGATAGCTTGTCTATATATCTTATATGCAAAAGTACTCAGAACTCTGAACAAGTAGTCTGTAAGGTGACATTATTGTTGTTAATATGACTAAGTATACAATAACACTGATTTACTTACTTCTTTCCCTTTTAGGTCGAATATGCGCTAATATTACGAGTATTAATATAGAAGTTAGCTTGTTTAGCGCCATTGAGCATAGCATTTGTGGTCAATTTAAGTTGTTTGAGCTCCATTGAGTAACAATTATCACAGTTTTCATTCAAATATTCAAGAATGTATGAAAACATAAAATGAGCATATAATTTTAAAGAAAACTATACACGCTCTTCCCAAAAAAAAAAAACTAATGAATTCCTGAATTAACATGGAGATATCCAAAGAACACATTAAACATACTCTAAGATTCTTCGTTTGACTTTTTCCATTTCGCAGAAAGATTTTGCGTATGATTTAAAGACCGGCTCTCTATTTGACCTTAAGTAAGATAGCCGAATCAGTTTATCATTGCAAACATTTTATATCAAAAAAAATGTATAAGTTTTAGCGCTTGTTGTATCTCAAGCATTACAAGCTTTCTGTTTAAAATTGATAAAAACATACTACTCGCTGTTAAAAACATAAGGTCAAAGACCTTGCTACCGACGAAGCATAATATTTGAAATATTATCTTTGTTTAGTACTTAAGATAAGCGGGGTTTCACCTGCACTAGTATTCTGCTGACCGTACTTTGATTTATCAGAATGTAACAAGCAGTATAATGCATTTGTATAACAAAAGCTTAATGTTCCAACGGCGCTTAGGAATTTCTTTCTGGTAATAAAACTACAGGTATGTGAGGCTTTCACGCCCTTTTTAAATGTTAGTGCGTGTTATTATTTTGCTATTACAAAGGAATGCGGTTATAAAGAATTTGTAAGTTACGTTTTATTGTCAAAACATATGTGTGAGCTACATATCAAGGCTCAGTCATACAACATTGAGTACTTTGACTTTGTAAGTCAGCTTTTTTTTTTTTTTTTACGAGAGGAAAGCGCTTTAAGCTCCCCTTTTCGGTACCTCGGGGGAGGCCGAAAAGGGGTATGTCGGGGTCTCTGGCCTTCCAACTCGGCGCGCAGAACAATAATTGTCCTTTGTAAGTCAGCTAGAGAACTGACAAAAAGACAGTCAGAAATGCAAAGAAGACAAATGTTTCTAGCGTTGCTCGTTCAAAACATATAAACAATAACGAAACTGACTACTAAAAACGTATATTGTGTATCAAGAACGTCTGCATTGGATCATTCATCAGTCAGTATGATCTGTTTAAAAATGTGACTTACCTCGTCGTAGTCACCTTGAAACAATTGATTTTACTTGATATACTTGTACATGTTTGTTTTCAAGTCTCACTTTATTGGTTACCTTGCTTTGCCTCTGCTAGATTCCTTGAAGTATTTCATAAAAAAAAAAGTTTCTAGGTATGGTCTCTTGCTATTGGTTACTCTATGTATACTTTAATTTCACTGTGCTTAACATTAGAATCAGCAGAGCCTGGAACTCGCAATAGTAAATAAAAACTATTTATAAATATAATTACATCGACCTACATATGTATGTACGCCCCGCAACTAGGCATTGAATAATCCTTGAAGCGCTATGCGAACTGAAATTAAAGCATTTTATAACTGTACAAATAATTATTAAAAAGTTATCTAAATATGTTCCTATCTCCGGAGACTAAATTCAAACACACACACAATTAAATAACCTTCTGGAAGCTTGTAAAATATGCTGGACCCGTCAGTTCATTTAACTTCTAAAACAAGTCAGAATTCCTGTGTATGGCTTTCGGTGTCTTGTACTACCGTGTATAAGGCTGCAATCAAATGTAAAATTGCTTTTATTAAAGATACATCAATTGGAAGATTTTTATACAGTAATATATTAGCGGATTTCAAAAAATCTTAAACTTAACCCTCACCTCATTCCCAATTCTTATCATAGGATTACGATACACCTACAATTCCTTATCGATGTATGTCAACAGTGAGTTTATTTTATGTTGATGATTTTATTTAGATTAAATTAATATGTTTGCAGAAATATAGTACTTGTATTTTTAATAAAACTAAATTTAGTCACAATGAATAGTCGTGAAAAAGAAATTATAATAAAAACATAATTTATATTTATTTAAACTTGATAAAGAAGATTTGGATTTGTAGGTACTCATGCTTGATAATTTTCGGGATATATCATACTCCGCAGAAAAAGCTCTAGTGACCGATTCGGTAGTTATATGTACACATATGTAACCGAAATACATCACGCGTAGGAGCCGCACCTCGAACTACCCACAAACAACGACACGATAGTTTCTTCGACTTACGTCAATTTATTCCACTAACAGCCAAAATTATAAATCAATCTTAATTCCTATCTTCGGACAAATCGCAATATTAGACCAATTAGATAAAAATTCAATGGACTCACACAGATGATTGGTTGTGATTGGTTCATTTTTGAATTGATCCTCAGATAGAGCGAGGGATAAATGAACTCAGATGTATTGCTTAAATTATGTCTAAATTCGCGTTAAACTTGAATATTTACAACGCACTGAGAGGTAACACATGTTTATGGATGCATACGCGTTCGTCCATGATAGATGAGATCTAATTTGGTCGAAGATGCGTCATCGTGTGAACTAAGTCGCGAGCATGCAAATTTTATTTGCCGTTGCATCTAATCTTATCACAGAGTGGATCGTACGGAAAGCTTTAAAACGACTAACAATTATACCGTAGTTAAAATTTATACCTAAGAGCAATAATGATACCAATTAGTATTAATACCTACTTGGAGGATCTAATCTGGGAGGATAGTCCTCCCTTGACTTCTTTTTACATCTTCATCAGCCCAAATACGTCCCACTGCTGGGGACGGGCCTCCTCTACAACTGAGAGGGTTTAGGCCTTAGTCCACCACGCTGGCCTAGTGCGGGTTGGCGGACTACACACCTAAGAAATTCCTAAGAACTTCTAGGTGTGTAGGTTTTATCACGATGTTTTCCTTCACCGTTAAAGCAAGTGATAATTCATTGTGAATACACACATAACTTGGGAAAGTCAGAGGTGTGTACCTGGGGTTTGAACCTGCGACCGCCGAAATTCTCGACCGCGCACCTAAACCTCGAGGCCATCACTGCTTTTTTTTTCATTTCTTTTTACATAACAAAGGGAATGTGTCGATAAATATAGACTTACAATCTCTGGCAATCTCAGTATCCGAAAGACGTGCAAGAGTACAGTTTGCTTCACATCTCTTTTCGTGTGATACCACAGTAATCTAAAAAAACTTGCTCTATTTGTAAAAGGTTTCTTAATTGCCTTTTAAATGTGTTCACATTCCATTTGCTTTTTACCGTTTGACCTTAGGTGATACGTTGGCGACCGTCTTCAAACTAACTGTTATTTAAAAAAAACATTGATGATAAACCTGGATCGATGCCCAAGATCGGTAAATCCATCCACATCGTAACCCTCTTACATTTACCGTTTAGTTTTATTTACAACGACTGCCTCGTGGTCTCGCGGCACAAGTATGTGCCGTGCGATCTGGAGGTCCTGGGTTCGATTCCCGGGTCGGGCAAAGTGTTATTGGGTTTTTCCATTAGGAAATTCTCAGTAGCAGCACGGAGTCTGGAATTGTGCCCGAAAAACGGCAATAGGCTCGCCCCCTATTACGTGGGACTGATACATATCTGGCGAAATGGGGGTGCAGAAATGCACTTCTGCCTATCCCTTCGGGAAATACAGGCGTGAGGTTATGTGTGTATGTTTTATTTACAAGTATTTTATGTTATGCCTAACATGTATTAACTCTACGCATGTAATATTGTCAAACGCTCCTATTTTTATGGACATAATCTACATGTATTTTTATCACGTTATCATAAAAGCTCTAATCTATGTGATGAAAGTTTTATGAAATCATAGCATTACTACTTACATTTATGTCTGTACCTCATCACATTATATATCGGAAAATATTATTCTAGATAGAATATCTGAAGATAATCGGAATGGCAAAATGGCGTTAAATAACCATCAAGTCATGATATAACGTATGTATATACGTTGTAATAAATGCTTCACTCTATAAATCATGAAGAGAGACAACATGTTTTTCAAATATTTTCATATAATTTTGATACCTATATCTTACACTAAGAATTATAATAGGAAGATGTTCTCAAGAATTACATCATCTTTCGACAGCAACAGGAACAAATCCAAAATCTGAAACTGTACTCAGAAACCATTAAATTTCTATATACATATCTATAACTCAACTCAATCTGATCCTCCGACCTTAAAATCATTTGTACGATGAATGAGCTTTTTATCTCCGGCAACATCCCGAGACAAAATCAATTTCTCTATCAACAACTCAGTACATACAAACATATCTTACCACACTTAAAAATGACATTCTGATCTATAAAATATCTGCAAAAATTATTTACTATAAGACATGTACAATTTAACCATGCAAATGTGTAATAAACGTAAATAACTATTTTACTGCAAAGCCGTACTTTTTATAGAGTTATTATCTATTTTAAATGCAACAATTGCTGTTACTATTGTCGATTAACACTTATTCCCACAGGACTATATTTGTATGACTTACAAATATATAATTTGATATAGTTTTTCTCCATTAAAATATGAGAATTATTTCGTCTTTTTTAGTATAAAAGTAAAATCGTGAATAAATATGATTCCTTAAAGTACAGGAGCAGAAAACGTAGATAATTTGTGTTCTCCGTCTAAAGATTCATTACAGCGTTACAAAATGTTTTCAAGGTTTGGGACTCTAAAGAATACCGAACATCAATGATGATTATATCAACAGCAAGAGCTGTGTTAGATGTCCTTTCACAAAATAAATGGACTTGTAAGGACGAAATACGACGCGAGAAACAGGCGTTCTAAGTGACTTTGGAAGAATTTTATATCCAGCAAAGGGGGTACCTTCTATTAAAAAATTTATAATTTTTCTTTCTCATTTTTCCCCATTCTCTTTGAAAATCTTTGTATACTCAATTGTTATGGAAGTTTGCCATTATTTGCCAAATGATGAGTCACTTGGAAATGCCAGACTTTTGCGATAAAAAATAAATTATGCTAAGATGAAATATACGACCATCTTTGCAATTACGCAGTATTCCCTTCTAATTTTATATACATTACATTTAAATAGTTAATGGTAACTGTACATCTGTTTCTTCTAGCTTTCAAGCGAGCTATAATCTTCGACACATTCATAGGAATGCTCTGTTTTACTACTAGTTTTTCGCCCATAAGTTTCTCTTAACGATGTGAGCACATCCTTATGCAACCACATCGCCGACACTGCATAAGTATGCAGTCTTTATGATAAAAAGAGAAGGAATTTAATATTAAACATGATATTCTGAATCCATAATTAACGTTCGGTATATCGTTTTGTATAATAGTATTGCTGCTTGATGGACCGATAAAACAAGATTACTTGCGTATGATTTAGTTTAACATTGAAAGTCATTAGATACTGTCGTTACCCTGGACTAGTGGTAATAAATTTCGATGAACCGTAAGGTCTTGATTCTCAGCTCGAGTTATTCAGTTATAGTTTTATGAATTAATCATTTTTTGCTCGAAGTGTTTGTGAAGCGAAAGCGTTGTGGAAGTATGAAGTGTAGTTGTTTAGGAACACTTTTGTAAATGCTTTTTATTATTAATCCTTTTGTAACTGTTAAAAATAACTTTATGTAGCTTTAATCATTTTGTGGCCAAACTTTTGGAATTCGTAACAAATTCCTGCACCAAAAATGAAGTCCAAATTAATATCCACGCGTAAACCGCTATAATTTAAAAGTTTCTTAAATAATCCAAATACAATTTGCTTTTATACAGCGATAACATTCTGCCAACGGTATAAAAGTGGTATTAAAAAATTCAAGCGCGTAATAAGCCGTAAGAAGCGCCCAAGTTGCATTTTAACAGTATCCGAGTGCGGTATTATGATTTTTTAATTAGGTAAGTCTGTTGGCAATTTCATAACGTAAATGTCGCAGATATTTATGTTATGCGCAATTCTGGTTGAATCTCGTCGAGGTCGTGAGAAAGCTATGGTTCTATGCTCGACCGTAATACTTCTTTGTAAACATTGACCTGTCTGGCGGTTTTATTATTATTTAACAGAGTTGTGGAAGTCGTGTTGCATTCCTACGGAGTATTGGCGAGTGTACGTGCGCAGCGCCACCGTGTGATCGACTTACAGATTGCTTGCAGACCTATTTTGCGATGCACCGGTAATGCTTGAAATACGGTCCAATTGACCGTTAAATGGACAAGTATCTAACCGTTTAGCATTGTCGAGTGATGAGAAAATATTTGCTATTACGAATTAATTTTGCGAGTACTTCAAGTCTGGGTCGCAGTACACTCAACGCTCAAATTTTGATTCGTGCGCTGTAAAATAAAACGTCGTCGACGTTGTGTGTTTTTGAAAGCAAATATTTGTTTCTTAACGGGTCTCTAAGTGTACGGAGTTTTATTTGAGAAGGCATAAAGTAAATCACTCCAACACAAAGACGCGTGGTACCAACAGAATTATTCATCGCGGAAATTCGATCCGCTTGCTTTTCAGCACACACGGCTGTGACATCTATCTTCAAACTTAATTTTGCACGCGTGCCAAGAATTTCGACTTATCTTTTTAACCAGATGCCAATCGCGTCCAATTGCATTTGGAGTCACGAATAAGGAAAGATGTGCTTCAACGCTGCACTAGAATTAGCATAGATCTTTTAGATCAGTTACGTCACTGTTATGACATAAGGAGAAATTTGAAAATAAGACCAGGAACTAGTAGTAACTTGTACTTCATCTGATTACAGATTACGTTTGAAGCGTTTATCCATTGGAGAACTTTTTGTTATAAAGATGTTTAATATATGTACGTGCACATGCAGTTAATAGCTTACATTTAGTATATATACCAATTTAAATCATAAAAGATTTACTGGTCCCATATTTCATCATAATCATTTCTTTGCCTTGTTCCCAATTTCATTTGGGGTCACCCCAGTATGTTTTATCCTTCCAAACATCCCTATCAGCCTTCATGTCTTCATTCACCCCATTTTCTTTCATATCTTCAGTCATGCACTCCATAATTTTTTTATTTGGCCTTCCTCTGCATGTCCATCCTTCAACTTTCATATTCATCGCATTTTTACCTATATAGGTATGATTCATCCCTTCTCATAACATGCCCATACCACGACAGACGGTTTCCTTTCAGCTTAACTATCACAGGATTTACTGGTCCCATATTTATAAAAACTAATTGATAATTGAAATTATTTTTTTGTCAGCGCGGTTAAAGAAAAACAAATAATTGTCTGACTGCCTCGTGGTCTCGCGGTACAAGTATGTGTCGTGCGATCTAGAGGTCCTGGGTTCGATTCCCGGGTCGGGCAAAGTGTTATTGGGTTTTTCCATTAGGAAATTCTCGGTAACAGCACGGAGTCTGGAAATGTGTCCGAGAAACGGTAATAGGCTCGTCCCCTATTTCGTGGGACTGATACATACTTGGCGAAATGTGGGTGCAGAAATGCACCTCTGCCTACCCCTTCGGGGAATACAGGCGTGAGTTTATGTATGTAAATAATTGTCATGGTTGTTTAAAATTAGGCGATTCTTTTTTTTAGTTCTAGATACAAACGAAACAACTAAATTGGCGAACAAAATTATGTAGGTACATATATGCTGACTTTTAGAGAATTAGTTCGTTAAACGTGTCATTTTGGCGAGGTTTACCTTCCCCGTATTCATATGCTAAAGTTTCTTTACACAATAAAATGGTGACATCATCCTTTTCTTAATATTTTGTGTGATTCT
Source organism: Hemaris fuciformis (assembly GCA_907164795.1). NCBI lineage: Eukaryota > Metazoa > Arthropoda > Insecta > Lepidoptera > Sphingidae > Hemaris > Hemaris fuciformis. Next base: position 6,542,932 of record OU015434.1, read on the forward strand.
GTCGCTGTCTTTAATAGTATTATTTTTAATTTCATAGTTGGAGTACTAACGAGAATCACAATTGAAGACGAGTATTATTCATAAGTAGTTTCACAAAACATGTTATTCGGTAGTTAAAGAATTCTTGTGAATAGCTACAAAAAAATATGGTTAACAGTATCGAATTAACTTTAAATTTTCTTAACAAAAAATATGACCTCTCTGCTTACTTCATGACTTTTTGGGTGTAGAAAAAAAATTAATAACATATTTACTGATGAGAATATTCGGTAGACCATATATTCATATTCCGTCTCAGTTATAGAGGAGGCTTGCGTCCAGTAGTATATATGGGCTTGTGATGATGATGATGATATATTAATAGCGGTGGCGGTACTTCTATAGAAGCCAAAAAGCCGAACTTACCTTACAAAATTCCGAATATTAACCTTTAAGCTTGAAATCTTTATTTAACAAAAACAATTTGGCATAAAAATGAGAATATACTGACCCCACAATAAACAAATCAAACGCTTTTGGGCTTCTATGGAAGTACCGCAACTGATTAATAGGTAAGCAGTAACCTATTACCTAGTTGTGAGACATTATTGGCACGACAAAGTTTAATTTTAAATAAGTTTAATTTAATTTAAAGTTTAACTGTATGGTTGTATGTCCTAGAAAAACGTATTTACATACTCAAAAAAAAAAGTGCTAAAATATATCAAAAGTCTCGGGAATAATCGCGATTTACTTAAAATCTAGCGAACACACCTCGGTCTTCCAGGTCGTAAATAACACGATCCTGAATTTCAATCTGCGAATATCTATAGATAGATAATTTTACGAAGATGATGATGTTCTCTTGCACTAACGTGTTCGAATGTAAAACAACCATTTTATTATGTAAAACTATTAACATTCAACACTTCCTGATTGGTTTTCACTATAATGATGTGACCATAAAGGTTGACTACGTACTGGAGGTGAATTGTTGCCTAGTTTTAAAGTTAATTAACACATAACGCGGCATCGAGGCGGTCACGACTGAAATACGGCTGGACATCGCAAAGCTGATTTTATGCCAAATCGGGGAACTTTACTGCAAAACCGTTTAAACACACGAGCCGAGACCACACAAGTTGTTACTGTAAATATTTTTATTTAGTAATGGTGTGATATTTACGATCCTTTTTGTTTTGGTAGCACCAAAATTAATTAAATTATTAAAGAAAATTTAGAAATCAGAAGTTACCCATTACAACGTTTTCTGGGCTATGACCAGATAAATCATATTTTATGTAATTTAGGGATGAAGCTTCAGATATACTTATGTAGGTGAATCCATTTTTACGTCACTCCGTAGATTTTTAGTGTTTGTAGAAATTTCAAATATTTACCCCTTTTTACTAAGTCAGTGATAACAATCCAATCCAATCCAGTGATAACAGTTTAAATCAAAATATTTTTTTCGGGTATTACAAGTTCTAAGTTATTCATGATGCAATGTCAATTTTTATAGATTATTCTCAAAAAGATACGACCTATAGATATAGACGCGTCTATATGCATACGCAGTGTCTAACTTTTTTGTTATCCTTCGGATGATACGTTATGTGTAAACCACACAGTTTTGACACATTTTAGCCGCATATAATATAAAATATTGCTTCCATGTAAAAATTTATTCATAAAATAGACTTATCAACTTCCTCGCCAGTTCAGATAAAAGTCGACGTAACAAAGCGGGACAACATGCGAGCTCGTGTTTTTTGTCAGCGTAGGTACTCAATATACACAAAATTATATATAATAATACTTTACCACCCATTTTTTGCTTCCGTTTACGTTCGCAGGAACGAATTCTTTTTAACTGCGTTCTAACACCTATTTCAATAGTTTGCCAAAAAAGTAAAAAGCAATTTTGGTATGAGTGTAGAATATATGAACATCGCAGCGGTTCAAATCAGTGTGCCTTGACAGAATTTTATTATAAACGTCAATGTTCAAACCGTGTCTTTACTTATAACTTGTTTCTTTTCCTTTTTATCTTATTTTATGTAGGTAGGTACTTATTAAGATGTCTTATATAGATTGAGGTCCAAGGGTATCGAAACATTGCGCAAAACCTATTCGATGTATTTTTTGTTATATCTCCGAACGATTGGTTGTACGATTTTCTTTTACACCAACATATAGACATATATATATATATATATATATATATATATATATATATATATATATATATATTCTCAACCTATCGCCGTCCACTGCTGAACGTAGGCCTCCCCAAGAAAGCGCCAACCATCCCGATCTTGAGCAGCCCTCATCCATCCGTTACCTTTCTCAAGTCGTCGGACCATCGTGCTGCAGGACGTCCTACACTACGTTTCCCTAAGCGCGGTCTCCACTCCAACACTTGTCTGTCACCAACATATGTTAAGTAATTTTTATAAAATTATTACACTCTAACGAATTTATGATTATCACTTCAAAAATTGCCATCTAAATATATATAACTCAAAGGTGATTGACTGACTGATTGACTGCGAAGTGATCTATCAACGCACAGCCCAAACCACTGGACGGATCGGGCTGGAATTTGGCATGCAGGTAGATGTTATGGACGTAGGCATCCGTTAAGAAAGGATTTTGATTAATTCTACCCCCAAGGGGATAAAATAGGGGATGAAACTTTGTTAATTTTAAACCGATCGGGCTGAGACTTTGCATGCATAAAGCTACTATGACGTAGGCCAACCCTGTATCCACCCGTGTAGTCTACGCGGACGAAGTCGCGAGCAAAAGCTAGTGTTACATATTTCGTGAAAAATTGTACTAATCTAAATAAACATACACAAATGTCCAAAAATCAACTAATTTTAAATACATTATATGTATAAAATTTGTAGTAGTTATGCGTATAGTTTATAGAGATTTGTTATTTTTTTGTGGATTGATGTATTGATTGCCGTTCTCGGTGGTCCTGTGATTCATTATGACCTCGTATCATACATAACTTATTTTAGCGCCTATCATATTCAATTCCAAGAACAAACATATTTGAATGTGTACAAACGCCTCTGAATGTGAATCTTGTAAAGTTATATGTAATAATCACATGAGTCTCTCACAACCACTATAACCTAATTTACTTTTTTGTGAGAAGATGAACCTAGAACTGAATACCGTCAATTTGATTTCCAACAAAGGATCCGGTCCACAATTAAATCTACTTTGGCAAAAATAAACTGGGCAAAAAAACTATTTTGAGGCTCAAAAACTGCCTGTCCTGTCCCCATACTCCAAAAAGGACGGTAACGAAACTACCATTCCCCACATATATTTAGGTATTGGTAACCGGCGGTATTGGATTTAAATGAGGTGATCCAGTTGCTCTTTTGGAAGGTAATAAAAATAGTATAATAAAATTCAACCGTTCACCAAACCAAGCTATAATATAGGTTAATAATTTAATATATAATAGATCTCTATGGCTCAAACCCATTCGTGTGGTGAAATTACGATCTTTCAATGACGTCAGTATAAGTAAAAAAAGAAGGAGGTCTTGAGCATAATAAATTAGACACTTTTGGGGCATTTTTCAATTCTCTATAAAATTGTTTAAATCATTGATATATTTTCGAGATTCTATTGCCTCCAGAGAACAACGCCATTGAAAATTCCAAGTAACTATTGGAGTTGAATAAGTTTTGCCATTAAGTTGAAATCGATCCTTGGGGCTAAAGCCGTGGGAATTTCCCAACTCAGGTTTGTAAACGTAAAAAGAACTTATGATTCATGCATACCATACGCAGTGTAATGTGCGTCATTGAGCCCGTGCATTAGCGTAGGTTCTGAACATTGATACGTGCGAATATATTGTGCATAACTTAACTGCTTTTGTTTTTAACTTAATAAATATTTATATTATTTTTAATTATAACTGTTTTGTTTGTATCAAGGAAGTTGATTAGAACACTAGCAATTATTTTTTCTGGTATTTTTTTTATTTAAATTCGTTTTATAGTTTACTGACTGACTAGAATCAGGTCGCTTGGCTAACGCACTAAACAGGTACATTCGGTGATAGTTCTTTGCAGTTGACCTTATGTATGTGATTTTAAGTATATTTTGACCTTTTTTTACGTGACATATAATATTTAAGTATTTCGGAATAACAGTTAGCTATGTCTCTGCCAAGATGTATCAGATAAGTGCAAATTGTTCAGATTGGATAAAAAATCGAAGTATACGAAAAATATTATGCAATATTCACTTTTGTAAGGTGCATTTTAACAGCAATTCATTTACCGTTTTAATGTTTAATCATATTGCAGTCAAGCAGGAAACAACAATCGACTCTGGAAATCCTTGGATGAAATTACACTTTTTGTCAATGGCAGTTTCTTGTTTATTACATACAAATGGAGCCTTCATATGTCAGGCACGTTGGAAGTATAAGGAAAGCCTTCAATATACTCCGTTGAGTGTTGCATAAAGCGCCTTGAATCTGCTCGGGACGTGTTCTTACGACCGAGCAAAATATCATAATAAAATATATTATTTGAATCCTTAACCATATCGTACACAAAATATATGGCCAAATGAGCCTCTTATAGTTGCAACGACTTGCATTTGCCATATTTCTAATTTTATTTTATCTGATATACCTATTCTATTTATATCTGTGTCTTTTACTGCACCAACACGAACTATTTAAATATTTATTCGTAATGTGCAATAAACCCAGCGTCGTGAACAAACATTTTGTAAACACCAACGCGTATTTCTAAAGCCAAATGTTTGATGTTTGTATTAATCATCGAGTACAGTTAAAGTCATTCAATCCTATAATATCTCATCAAAAAAACAAGTACAGATTAAGACCTTTCTCCTACCGTTCGGACAAATTAAAACCATCATGTTCTTTTTAGTGCAGCCGAAATTAATATTGACGTCCACTACGATGTTCTCGAAGATAGTGTTACAAATAAAACAAGAGATTAAAATCTTGGTGCTGCTAACACACTATTTGCAGTACAATAGATACAATTCAATAGACAATGACGTTCAATATGGAGAGAGGAGCGGTTGTTGCAAGGGCGTTGAGACCAGACCCACTTAAATTCAACAGGCCTCGACAAATTGAACCTTTACTAGTACACCATTACATTTACACCTGTTACTCCCATTAACGCGTCAGAAAGGAAAAACGTGACGTGATTGTCGCTCTAAGACACTAATACACGTAGTTAAGCTTTTTGAAACTAAATTGGTGCAGTCAAGTATGACATAATAACTAACGGCATTTTAAACGGCAGACGGTGTGAAATTACAAGCTACAGCTAATATCTGAAATGTATTTAGCGGCGGAAAAGTTAAATAAGTACACTTCCTCTTCTATTTTTCTTAATTGGCCGACACTTTAGTCATTAAAACACACTTAGTTTTAGGGTTTGAGTAAGACGAGCCCTCAATATTTGTAGTATGTAATTTCCTCAGCATATTAAATGAGATATAAAGATTTTTTAAGCGTTATAAATTTGATTACTGCCAGGGTTGCTGAATAGTTTTGTGTTTTCCTTGGTTTAATAGCGATTGAAAATAAACAAAGGCGATAAAACATATTATCTTAGTGGAGACAGACGAAATCATCGTTTATTAATAAAGCTATAAAAGTAAAACTTAATATACATTACAAATTTATTATCGCTGTAATTAATTATACACCTTTGACTATAATATTAAACAGCGACCATATTCTTGGTCAAGCAAATTAATAATGTTTGTAGATTGTTAAAACTTCATGATTAAATGAAAGTAATTTTATGAGATTTGGAACCTCCGCCCAGACGAAATGTCCCACAAAATCTATATAATAAAAATAAAAATGGTAACAAAGGCACACATACCAAAGATTCAATTGAAACCGTGATCAAACATTTGGAGCATAACGAATCATATTACGAACGGAATGCAAAAAATATTGAAAGTTCAAATTTTTATACATCGATTTTACAAAGTGTTCTGTTAACATATCAATGTGTCTTTAGACGTGACTCGATTCATTGTATCTTGTGTTCTCCAAGCGGTAATTTCTTCCTTTCATTAGCTGCTTTTCAGTATGGCATGGCTGTGAGAAATTCCTAAACCTGTGAAAGGTCAAATAGCTTTGGTTTGCAAAACCATCCGCTTTATGCAGCTCTTTGAAATGTCTGACATAAATTGAAGTTATGCAGGTAAAGAATACTTGGCGCGACGCCAACTGGCGGTGTTTACAAAAGTCTTCGACTGAACGGATGTTTTAAACCACTTTTTGAAGATACTCGTTGATTTATGAAGCGAACGCTTGCGATGCGGACTCAAATTGCGCAACGTGAACATTATTTTGCTTTATAAAAACACGCTGACGAATACGCGGAGAGAATAAATGCCGTACGGCAAAATCGTAAATATAATCTTGTGCGTATTGCGTGGATAGTATTTAAAGACATTGCTTTTGTGCCTACAATTAGGCAATTTAGAATACTTTTATTGCGTTGCATTTGATTTAAGAATAAATTATTTCGACTACATTCAAGATCGGAAATTGATTAAAAAAATCTTAATTTTTGTCCCAATTACTTAATTCTTCGATTACTTGAACTAGCGGAAAATATATACATAAATAGGCGAATATAAGAATATGTATGTTGTATTGTTGAAGATAAATTCATTCATATTCCAAACACCATAATGATTTTAGGAACAAATAAATTTGTCTGTCGCCACGATCACAGAATATCTTTCAATCCAAATTGCCTTGACCCCAGTTCGCTCAGCACGAATTTGTTTTATAGACAAATGATTAAACTCATTGGAACCCAATAAGTTCGACCATGTACGGTCATTGCATTTATGCTTTTGTTTAACACGTCTCGATTTATTTCGCTTGTAGTCTAGTCAACAAGTTCAAAAACGTGTTAAATAGAAATAAAGCTCCTAAAAATATGTGCCATGTTAATATGTGACATTGAAAAGGGTCAATGATGATTATTAAGAATAAAATAATTTCTTAACTAATTATTTAAACAATTGAAAATAAAAAAAAACGATTATAAACAATAAAAAGAAATATTTAAGATTTTTTTTTCTTTTTTAAATCATCATTTTACCTTTGCAATAAGATAGTAAAATTTTTTTTTTTAAATCGCAAAATAGTCTATATGTTTATAAACAATTTCTTAATAAATGACGTAACATTTTTTTTCCAATGTTAATTCATACCTATATTAGATGCAAAAACAGCAATAATAAGATATTACCAAAAAAAAATTTTTTGATAACATTTTTTAGAAATTTCATTTTTAGTCTATTTAAAAAAAATATAATTAACAAAATAATAAACTTTTATAATTTTTTTTTGCATAACTTTATTAGGTACCTAAGTAAGAAGAGCTCCACGAAGCGAAATATTTTTAGACTAATTTTTGAAACTTTTATGCCGTAATTTATAAAAACAGAGATTGGAAAAACATTAGTTAATTAACAATGGTGTAACTTTTTGAAAAGTTGTCAAAAAAAATATTTTTCGCCGTGGTTATTTTCGTTCAAGTGTCTAGATTACACCATAATTTATTCAAATTTTTAAATTGTTATTTAATATTAGAAATAAATTATTTTAGGTGATAATATACCGGCTTTTTAGACGACGCGCCTATGTCGTAACTCCCTCGCGGAGCGCTATTTCCAGCGTTAAATAAAAGTTATAAATAATATAGATAGAGTTCCGGGAGTAAGGACATTTTTATTGGAAATTTTCTCCTCTTTCAGGATCTTTTTTCATAATTCCTTAAATATCATTATTTTAAAAGTTATTAACGAAAAACTAAATACCTTGTTTTTTTTTTCTTATTTTGTTAATAACTATTGCAATTTTTTATGTGCTAATATGCACTTAAAAAACATTTTTCTAGACGTCATTCCGAATCGAATGAGGTATGGCACATATTTTTAGGAGCTTTATTTCTATTTAACACGTTTTTGAACTTGTTGACTAGACTATTGGTCACGAGTAATAGAAATTATCTTTAGTTAAGGTCACTTTTGGGCGCGGGTCTCATATACAGCTGACAGGTTAGAGCTTAGTCTGCCAGATTGAACTTAAGCGGGTAGGTGGGATTCATACGATCGAATACCTTTACTGGATTCCCGAGCTAAATAATATGCTTAATGACCTATGCGACGCTGAAATATTAAATGAAATAAATTAAATTTCGTTATTGTCACGAACCATTTCGTGAATCCTATCCATTGATAAACTGCAATTACCTCGTTTCGATTTTTTTTACGTCTTTCTCTCTATCGAAGTCCGTTTATGAAGTAAATCAATTAATTGAGAACCTGGAATATTTTTCAAGACTTATCAAGATTTAAGTTGCCGTACAACCTTCTTACTTGCATACTCATTTCATTTCAAAAAGAAAAATAAATGAAAGCAAACCTCATTTAAATAATAATTACAACATGACACAGCTTTTAATTCTGATGTAAATACTTGCTTTTAACAAAAAAAATGCTAACGCTCTCGCAATAAAACTGTTGTTTATAACATCGAATGCAATATTTACATAAAACTAATACTTTTTCTTTTTTTGTTATCTTACTCTAATAAAAATGCAATTAAGATATACAAGATGATAATAAAAAACACGGCTATGAATCTCACTGCAAAAATGAAACATCTTTTTCTCATCTACATAACTAACTACTGAATAAATTAGTTTAATAACTTCTATTTTAATTAATTAATTCAGAAAAAAACTATTTATATAGTAATAAAGCTCTTATGAGTTTTTTGTCTAATTGTAAACAACGACAAAAAATCTTTAATCGTAGATATAAACACTAATAGTCAGCATATTGAAATATAAAATTTCGTATAATTTATGAAGTTTATCCAAAATCTACATTATTTAAACTAATGAAGTCGTATTTCTGAAAAAATAATTAACGTCCAAACTCTAACTAAAGAATGTTTAAATTGCTTCGACGCCAGTTTGTACCTTTAAAATTTATCATTATATTTTATCTACAATTTTCGAATATAAAGTTTCATTTATTTAATTTTATATCCTTTTCATAACATTAAACATTAGTATAATTATTTTTCAAATAGGCAAGTTTTTCAGAAACAAAGATTGAATGTATAATAATGAACTGGCATGGAGAAATCTAATTTAACTTCTTACGACTATTTAAAATTCTTTGCACAGTACGTAGAATGCAATCAAAATCTTAAGTGGCAGGTGTTATCTCTCTCACTGTCACTATAAATTGTCTAGCTGGCTCATAAATGGCCTTCAATGCATTCGTATATAAATAGGGCCCGTCCGTCTCAATTGCAGTAATTACTGTGTTAATTGCGTTTTATTAAGATGTAAGTTGGGAGAGGTCAGAACCTCAGTTCTGTCGTGTACTTGTCATATTATCATAACTGTCTTTAGTGTACGAGTACATCTGTGTGGGGAAAGATAAAGAATCAGTAATCGTTTTAATAGAAGGAAGAGACATATTATCACCCTGCCCCGGACTTCTGGTGTAACAATCCCAAGATTCTCCTCGTCCTGGAAATTCCGTTATCATTTCCAATACCTGTGATGGCAATAGTGATGTTTAAAACAGATGACAAAGAAGTATTTATCATATTATATATATTTTGTAGTTTGTACGTAGAATCGTTCTCATTATCTAACACTAATATCATCATTTAAACTCTTAATCAGACAGTAACTTAAAATAAATAAAGTTAGGTAAAGGAGCTGCCCAATCAAAGACTCACGTAGTTTCTATCTAACACACGATGCAAAACTTGTATCTTAGTGTGGAAGTAACATTTGGGCGTATTTATTTATAGAATAGAATTTCATAACGACCTCGTCGAGTCAAATGGAGTTGCAGAAAATATGATTAGATAGTTACCCTATCTTAAATAATTAGCAGTAAGTGAAGGGTTCGTGGAAATCAGGTCTCCGTTCTCGCGTGATGAAAGGACATTTGGCGGACATTTTTAATTGCTGCAATGTTTTAAGGTTTAACTGCTTTGATTTCTGATAACATCTATATTATTCAATTTTTTTATTGCATTATTAAAAACTGATTGAAATGTTTAACATTAGTATCTAATATTGCGGGCAGCAGTTACCTGCTATCTGCGAATTCGTCTGCGTCTTATGGAATGAGGACCGAAGAGAAAGGAAACCGGTGTAACAAAAAAATTAATGTCAGATAGATCTATACCAAATTTAACGTCCTTAAACTTTTAATGTGTTCTATCGTTCGTCTGTTAGAAAATTCAACAGGATCTTTATTTTTCGGAATCTAAAGTAATTTGTCTCTCAATGTAAATAAGCTAGCTAGGGACCGTCCATTAATCACGTGAGGCTCAAAGGGGGGGAGGGGATCGGCAAAAATCACGAAAAATACACGTGATTTGGGTGGGGGAGAGGGGTTAGTTTTAAACCTCCCCACGTATCACCAAGGGGGACGGGAGGGTTAAAAACTATGCTAAAAAAAACACTTGATCAATGGACGGCCCCCTACCTGTGAGCCAATAAAATCGCTATTCATTGCTACCATATCATTTATCATCAATTCAACTACATATTTGATTTAAAGTTTATAGTAGGAGTAACAAATATACTTTTGACTCAAACTATTTTTTATATTGTCACGGAATATTGATCCCATTGACACCTTACTATGATTTTTACTAATCGACACTATGTCGATTATTCTTAATGTACATACACTGACTACTCTGGGAAAGAGACGCTTATGCGTGAATCACATAGTGATACCTTATGTTCAGTGGCCGCTATCCAGGCAGGCTTATCTTATCACCAGCGCTATTAGATATTTGCGTGTAAAATTTGTACTAGACGAATTTAATGTTGGTGAACATCGCCGTCCATTATATTTGAGTAATTTCGTGCTGATTATTTTTATGTGCTTTGCTATTACAGCGGCACGTAGTGTAAAAACCGGCAGACGTATCGAAAACCGCATTTCGTTTTGGCGCGATTAAATTCGTGACGTCTCGGTAGTGGTGTGTTGAACCTTTTTTGTAACTTGTGGTTCTCGGAACTTCCTTAAAGAACCATCAATTTGCCGCGGCTTCGCTTCAGAACGGACGCAGGCCGACGACCTTCGCCACAGTGAGTCATTTAAACGGCGATTAACTTAAGGAAACAAGGTTGTTGGACATCGGGCAACCATCAGCCGAGATGTTTTGCAAGAATAAATATCTGGCAAAAAAGCGTGCCAAAAAAAACAAAACTACGCTCAAGCGACGATGAAAATATATAAAGTTTTATATTCATAAAAATCTATGTTTCACTTCGACTGCAAATATGTTGTATAATTTGGTTGTGGCTTCTGTAATATTACAACGTGTGTAATGTTCCGGTATTTGAATAGCAGTTTTACATATAGGGTCGGTATCTTCCGTAAAAGCCTGTCGTAAGTCGAGAATAAAACGGGTCATCGAGGCCGCTGCACTGGGTGCCCTTAGCGAAGCCTACACGCGTTCGACGAAGAGACCCTTGAGAATCGAGTTGAAAGACAACTCTTGATGATATATCGCCATGGTTAAGCTTTATAGCTTAAAATCTGTTTTCCCTAATCAAATGTTGGACTGTAAACTGTTATAGGAACATTTCAACTTAAAATATACATAAAGCATGTGTAATTACAACGTTTTATTCCTCTCTTACTTCAAGCTAGCACCGCAAACTTCATTGTTGTTTGATTTCATAAAAGATATTATTTAAATCCGCCGTCGCGTGTCATAAATTAGTTATAATTAATACTTACGGTTCGTGCCTACTGTGTTTCATACTATCATTATTTGTGTCACACAGAAATTTCTCAGACTGTATATTCTTTTATAATATTATGTATATTTATATATTATATGTGTATATATTTAGTATTTTGTATGTATATGTATGTTATATCCTATCTTTATTTCATCCTATGGTTGTCTCTAAAAGATTGCCTTGAGCGATAAGACCGCCAATTGTACTATTTTTCTCTCTGTGTCTGTGTTCTTGTTATGTTCATTTTCTTCGTGTGTATAAAAGTGTTAATAAATAAATTTCTGCAAAATGCGCAGTATAATTTCTTTGGACTTTTTATTGACAAATCCAACTGCCCAATGGCTTCGCTGTTGGATATAGCTGTTGACATCGACGTAGTACTCATTTAAGCTTCAAGTAGAACAAGACTAGCATGTCACGGGTTGCTGTGAGAGGCCGAGCAATGTCTCCCGCGGTTGCGGTGGTACGCCAATTTGCCTCGAATTAGTTTTATAAATTGTGTGCTGTTTCGCAAATTAAATGACAAGCTGCTTCACGACTGTCGTGGTTAACCTTGCTTGGTACAGAAGCTGCGTCTTCGTAATGTTATCGTTCATTCAAATTTACCTATTTATTTAACGCGATATTATTATCGCGATATTATTTTCCCTGCGTGGTTCTATTGAATAACTCAGAATACTGTATAAACAGCAAATCCAAAAAATATACCAATTAAATGGGGATACATATGTAGAGAATTTAATAGTTAATAAAAGTAAACCACATTCCACTGGTGACCTCAACATTGCTCGCTACTATTAAACATCGCATGAGGCTGCTTAATACCCAAACTTAGACGTTAAAATATTAACCACTGATAGAATTCATGACATCAATAACTAACAAAAAACCCAATACACTGACCAACAAAAAATGTCCCAACATCGACATATTTATTTTATTTACATCGCGAAGTGAATTTCATGACACTCCAACGCACTGATATAAAAATTATTTCCAAAGTTCAAGTTACAAACTTCTCAATAAATCAGGGATATTTTTTTTTATTATACTGAAATCATGTGTGGTGTTGTTTAGATGCTAAAGTGTTAAGACGTGCCCGCGAGAGGAAGGTAAATTCGCTATTTGATACGGTTTCACCTTCCTTCGCGAGCTTTTAGTGTATAAGGTGTGGTGTGAGTATTTGTGCTCGTGAGTGAGTGCTGGTGTTACATTTTTATTAAATTTAATATTTATACAAAATAAGTTAATGAATCATACACAATTAATAAAGACAAAAAAAAGCAATACACAAAGAAAGAAGTCAAATTATTAAACAAATGAAAAAATAAAATAAAAATAAAAACAAATAATTAAATCAGGGATTTAAAACAGCAATCTACAACAAGCATAAGAACAAAGCAAAGGTCGAACTTAATGAGAACCAATTACACTGAAAGAAGGATTCACAACAAAACGCCTTAATACAGCAGGACAATGGATATAGTGGTAGCTAATTTAGTTTCAGAATCTCCAAGTCGACTAAGGCCGAGCTCGTAAAGCGGTCGTACTATGGCGCCGTTAAAACCATCTAAGGCTTAATTAGCTAGGCTACACTTCTGTTTATATTAGTCATTATCTCGATGGCAATTGCTAGCTTTACCAACAAAACCTTAAGTAATAAGTACGTACGTATCATTAATGAATACAATTATCTTCTTATTCCTATTTATGTTTTGTGAACTATCAGTTGTTGCACAAACTTGATTTGACTGTTAACGCTGGGTAATCAAGCTGTTCATTACTCTTAATGAAATACAAAATGCGGTAGAACGGTTTTAGAGTGCTTACAATTGCATTTAACATCCAGAAAAGAACTAGATGAACTATCTAAAGTTGGATGAAAGAGATGAAAACGCCTTGAGATCCTTGTAACGTCATGTGGCGAATGACGCTGACGACTTAGAACATTCGTGACATATAAAAATGATGCTAGCACAGCGAGAGCATACAACCGAAAGCAATAATGAACGTTTTTGTGTATTATTATTTTTTTGTGTATATTTATATTCGCATTTTGATACATAATTTTACACCTTACTATTAAGGTTACTTATGTTTATATATTTTATTTTAACTCTAGTAAAAAAAACAGTTGATGCTAGCGGTCAACGACACGTGAGCTACAATGAAGTTTGTGCGCTTTACATTGCGGTTTATGTTAAAGTATATTGTTACTCTTTCATCAATATGTCCCACTTCACTCGTGCAGACGTTGCTCAATGCTCTTATCTATATCAAACTGTAATAGAATGAACAGAACATCTTTTCGAATCATTATTGACCGGTAGCATAACGCAATAAAGCTTAAGTGTCGGAAATCCACGCGCAGATAATGGTGTTCTCAGATCGATATGACCGCTCACGACTTCGTGATTGATTTAACCAGCACTAGATCTACTAGCCGAAATCTTTTTGTTTCGTAATACAATGACATTTAGATTTAGAATAAATTTCTCAACTCCCAAAATACAAAAAATGACGGCTAATATTACGACTCGGAAACATTCATATTTAAATTTATGATTGTATGATATGACGAGCTACAACATTAAAACAATTAATTTCAGTGTTTTACGTATGTATATAAAACAGTGCTTAATGGATGTGTATCGAGCACAATCTCCTACAAGTAATTTAGCATCGATTTTATCTTTGCGAAATACACATCCGAAGTGTTAAACATTTAAAGATAAAAGCCGTGACGAACGCAATTCAAGTCTCGACTGGTTAATTTAAAACAAACTATTAGCCAATCAAAATAGAAGAGGCGTAAATAGGATAAAAAGTTCTTAACAACACCATGACGTAAAAATGCGAATTTGTGAACACTAACCTCGCTCTATTTGTGATGCGGGATTAAATGAGTGCGACTTTGTTAAAACAAACGCTTCGCTGGCTCTTTATTTCCCATAATGTATAAAATCTAGCCGTCGTATTTGCATATCGTGACTCGGCGTGGCTACCATTTCGTCGTAGTTGGCTCGATTATTGCGTATGCAGACCACGCTAGCTGCTTCCTGTTAATGAAGCGGCTGTCTGACTGTCACACTGTGTAGCGACCGTGTGGCCTATGCCATACCGTTCGAGTTGCAACACTGGCTAGTCAAAGGCCGGAAAAACGCACAATGCATCATTCCTCACAATGGATGGAAGCGGGAGCGATAATTCCAAGATTTGTATCTGGATTATTCTTTTTTCTTTAGTTGATGCGTTTAATAGAGGAGATGACGCATGGGTGTTAGAGGATGATACAGTGGTTATAAAATTAAACCTACACGTGTTAATAGTATTCAGTGTTCAAAATTAGACTTATCTATGTTCCTTTGTGTCAAACATGTGCAGAGGGAATAAATGTGTGTTGTCTGTGCATTATTGTCAGACGTTTCCAGTTTGTTTACAATTCAGTGATGTATTATGTTTATCTTCAGTTGTGGCGATAAATAATCGTAGATTTGCCCATTCATATTATTTTTCATACAATGGACTTTTTATTTGAGTACATTTATCATAACACAATAGCAACACACACTGGTTGAAAAATATGGTAAATGTGCATTTATATTTATCTGCTCCATTGTTTATAGATTTCATTGTGCAGCATGAAAGAGAAAAACAAACTGAAAACTACGATTGTCCAGTACGTTATTTTGAATAAACTTTAAAAAAAGACTATAAAGTATTTGATGTTTTCCTACCCGATCAGTAACTAACGTAATAGTAAGTTATACTACAAGATATACGGTAGGCAGCGGCTGGGCTGTGCCCCTGGCATTACTTTAGTCCATGGCCGGCGGTAACCGCTTACCATCAGGCGGATCGCTTGCTCGTCTGCCTACTGAGGCAATAAAAAATAATAATAATAATACCATTAAATAACTAAAACACATACTAATAATACATGAACAATTGAAAATTATCAATGCTTCATATAATTTAGCAACGGGCATGTGATATGTTGTGAAAAATGAACAGATTGTAATATAACGATCGTGCGTGAAACGTTTACCGCGTGCAGTGAATACGTTTGGCAAACATAGATACTAACAACATACACTAATGTAGCCCACATTTCAGCAGTTAGCGTCTAGCCAGCGTTACATACGATGACGTAATGCTTTTCAGTTTCGTTTTTATGTGTACCTTATATCTTAACTTAGCTAACACATACATAACCTCACGGATGTATTCCCCGAAGGGGTAGGCAGCGGTGCATTTCTGCACCCACATTTCGCCAGATATTTATCAGTCCCACGTAATAGGGGGCGAGCCGATTGCCGTTTTTCTGACACATTTCCAGACCTCGTGCTGCTACAGAGAATTACCTAATGGAAAAACCCAATAAATCTGCCCGATCCGGGAATCGAACCCAGGACCTCTAGATCGCCGGTCACATACTTGTGCCGCGAGACCACGAGGCAGTCCCACCAACTTAGCTAACAATAGTGCGTAAATTGCCGTAGTTTATTATTAAATCAAAACTACCTACATAATATGATAGTCCAGTCATTTTAGGTTTTATCTGCGGAATAATTCCTAGTGAGTTGAATTTTTGTATACACCTTTATTACGGTGTTATAATGAAGATGTGAAAAATTGATATCGTGTCGGCTAAAAAAGTTATAAAGGTCAAAGGGTTCCGAGTTTTCGCAAGTATCTCGCGACCAATTGCTCGGTGGTCAAAGAGGTCATTATAAGAATTGTTTGTTGTGAAATTATCTACAAAAAATTCATGCATTTTCTGTAAAATTAGCCTTTTTTAGTAGAGCGCTGAGAAAGCGACTAAAATGCGCTCAGTAAGTACTCACATACGGTATTGTTGGTATTACTCTGAATTAATATATGTTAAAATACCCAGAACTATTTCCTAATAACTTGAAGTGATAATAACTTTAGCAAATAATAACTTGTTTTTCATAGACCGTATATTTCGCTTTTATGATTCGGCTATATTTTGACGACATAACATAGAGCATCAATCGTCCCTCCGCAATCACGCATGCACGTAGGTTTTCAATATTGATTCTCCACTCACGTTTCGGTTTGAGGCTGAAGGTTTTTGTCTTCATGAATCTTGGCTGTTATTGTAAATGTTGAGCACAACTTTGTTTGACCTTCCTCCACAATTGTTTATCTTTACGTGTGCAGTTATTGTGCTAATACGATCCGGCATCACGCGGACGAACTGTGGGTATGAATACGTAGTTAATTATTGCACTGTAGAAAAAATTGGTTGCAACAATTGTAATTCTTGGCAACCGCTTAAATACCTGAATTATAATACGTTGCGTTGCTCAAACTACTTACGTGACACATACTTCCATTAATAAATAGTAGGACTAATTTAAAATCACGTGATATCTAATCACGTACTTATCTCTAATTCCATTCATCTTTTTCTCTGTTTTACATCTCCATACAAATATCATTTCTGCGTTTTCGTTGTTGATAGTCTAGTCTGTTCTTCTTTGTCTCACAGATCTCAAGTCGGAAACATGTTGTTTAATATGTAAAAGTAAGTTCCTATACTTACTTTTACATATTAAACAACATGTTTCCGACTTGAGATCTGTGAGACAAAGAAGAACAGAACAGAACAGAACAACAGAAGAACATTGCTTAGAGTTTGAAGATTAAAGCGATATAATAAAACATGAAGCCACATGACCTCCCGACTTCGATCAAATATACAATATCAATACAATATCAAAATCAAATATACTTCGATCAAATATACTATATATTTGATATATCGAAGCTTCCCGAGTTTAAACCTAGAATTAAAACTATGTAATTTTAACGCAATATTGTTCGACATACACGTATACAAATCATATGTGTAATTTGTGAATAATCTAAGTTACATTGCTTCAATGGCTTCCTCGCTATATGACCTCCAACTGCCAGTACTTCAATCGTTCATCTTCGCATTGTATGCCTACATATCCACATATCTTTTTGTGTGTATGTAATTTTCCTATCACAGTAAAAGTAATTTCGTCACATCGTCGTCCTTGTGTTACAAATGTTAACACCGTTCTGTGTCGACAATAAAAAGAAAACCTTGGCATTATTAAGAAATATGGAATCTGAAAAATTATAATTACTAATCATATACTCAGGGTCATAGCAACTAAATGTTTGAAGCTATTTAAACCTTCTATTATTCAAACTTTTTAAATCCATTGTTATATAATGAAAACTTTTGTTATATAACCATTCACTTCTATTATGACATAAGTACATGCATAATCAACCAAAATAAACACCCTGTTAGACATAGACTTCTACTCCCATTGATTTTAGTTCGATTAGGAACCGAGCCGTTTCCAGCGATATATTGCAAGCGATGTTTATATTTATCCTTCCCCAGACGAATGATGTTTCTAGCGTTTCAAATAATTCTCGCGAAGCAGATGAGGAGACTGTCGTGCCTAAAACAACAAAATAAAAGACTTAGTTTTGCACAGCGGGTGGTTTGAACGAATTTCATGGTACATTGAAATTTGAAACTTTCGGTGCAGATCGGTATAATCTTACCGCGGTTTGGCGGATTCGTCATAAAAATAGGCATAACATTCACTTTTGATGGTAATATATAATTATACAAAAAAATATTTTTTAATGCTCTTAGCATCAACAAAAGTGTTAAAAATACTACCATCTAACATACTCAGCCGGCTTCAAATCGCCTGTGCGTTAAGCAGGACACCATGTCATCGCATTACGTTGGACACTTTGTGTGGAACGGAGAGGCGTGCTTGCGATTCCCTTCACGTTGCAGCAAAAGAGTAAGTTAAGTTAAACGGGCATTATAATCCGTTTAAGTAAAACACTTTCTCCTTTGAAGGTCGCCTCTGTGCTTTGAATGTAACACTGCGTTGTGCGGTAGTGCTGTAACAATTTGCTTTAACAATATGCACGTGTGAAACACAACTCATATGATATTTGTCATGTTCAGTTTCATTTAAAATATTTCTAGTCTTACGTAAATTTCGCAACTCCATATTGACGTCAATCGATTTCAGTATTGTGTGCATCGCCTGTTTTGTATGAATACATACTATGTCATAAAATACATGCTAAAAACGAAACCGAATCTGTTATAATTTTATTTGGATTATTGAATGTCGGTTCTAACCACATGATTCAAGATCAGCGTATCACGAGAATGAAACCTAATATTTGCACTGATTTTATGCTTGTGTGTGTTAGTACCATAAATGTAGCAGGCACTAACATTCTGCAATAAATCGTAGTCACGTTGTGTATGTCATATTAACCAATATCATTAATACCAAAATGGGTTTGTATGCTTTCACATTCTAATTTAGGAGATTTTCCAATGTATTTTGCTGACTTTGATTAATATTATCATAGAAAAAGATATAGCTATGTGTTTTATACTTGCGCCTGGGTGAAGTTGGACCGAACCTATTGTTCTTTTTAAATTCGCTTCATTATTTTGGCAGATCTTACATTTAAAAATTAAAGCCTTTCAATGACTAACAGATTAATAACAATACATTCGCTACGAGCAATATATTAATACATGAAATCCTCTCGGGTACAATATATGTACATCTATCGAAAAGTTTATTTCAACTATTAGTATAATAAATCCTCCACGTAGCAGGTATGATGCAGCCAAATAAAGTTATGGATTTGCGAATGTGACGTGTTAATTTTCAACAGCTATGTTTCTAGTTTATCGTTTATTTAATTATTCAATTGTACGTTCCAGGTCTTGGCCTTGTTTCATTCAGTGAGTGGTCGCAAACGGTCTCATTAACTCGCCACTTGCGAGACAATCCGGACCAGCAACGATCTTATCTTAACATGAGTAGTTAATTCGATGTTGCAGCTATTACACTAATGTTTCCATTCACAGCATATGTGTAACGGGAGAGTTTGCTCGTGTGGGAAAGTACTCCGATAATATTTGTACTAATGTATTTTCATAAAAACTTCGAACGCGTATTTTTTTAATAACCTTGTCTAATGAAGTTAAATATAGAAAATTAAGATATGGAATTTAATGTTGTATGTATACTTGATATTAATTTAGCTCTAATATCAGATGCATTTATATAGTAATATTAGTGACGCTCTTATTAGTATTTGAGTGATATCGAGATAAAGTGAATAAGAAAGTATTTAAATTACTCATAGGGAAGTACTGCATAATATATATGAACATAGATTTTATTGACGTATTATGTATGCATTTATTTTAGTTGTTTGATTCACTTCCACTAACAATACTTCTCACGTGGATCTAATTTACAACTCGTGTATTAAATTTACACCTTTAAATATTACGATCATTGCACACTTTCTGACTTTTGTACCTATACTGTTGTACAGCTTGTTTCCACCCGTCTGTGTCACAGCCAAGTAAATCAATTTTAGTCCGTAAATATTTCCCGATTTCCCATCCAAAATTGGCATGGGTTGGGCCAGACTTGGCGCCCCGACGCAGATTAATGTACGTCGGGCCACGCGTAGTCTGGCATCCAAAATTTTAAGCCCATGTGAAAAGTCGTTTTGTAACAAAATACAAGCTTATGTCTTTCGTCTGTGTATTGTTTACACTTGCACTGTTACATTTTATCAGTAATTTTATTTTTTTGACATATGACTTCATATTGTTAAATAAAATTATTTCTCAGTAGTTTTGTATTGTTTCTTTATTAAAGATGTTATCTCCACTGACATATACATTTTACTTGTTTACATAACCACTTTTATCGTCTTTATACTTTTATTTTATTATTAAAATTATTTGCCCATAGTTTGGTTAAAAAGTGTTACCGTTTAAGCTTATTATTAGTAACCAAATTGCTGTCACTTCACTTATTAACTTGAACGTATGTTTTCATTGTATCTACATTATTTTTTTACTTAAATGTTTATTATACCTTTAAGAAAATGTACACGTTAGAAAATAAATCTTACTTACGTTTCTATTTGATAGACCATGATACTATACTGTCGTCCATTCAGTCAAAATGAAATAAGGAAACTATCAAACATAAACACGAAGTGTCGTTTCAAATACCAAAACACGCTTCACAGTCGCATTATAATAAGAGAACCGTTATTATAAAATGTACGGTGTTACTAATAGCCCAAGTCACGACCTATGTCTAATATTAAAATTGCTTTGACCATGATGGATGTCCGACCGCAAAACGTTCGCATGTTCCCGTACCTGGGAAAACTGAATAGTTAAATTCACTGTAAGCAAATTCCCAGTTGACATAAGAACTTACGATCCATTGTGCTGACCACTCGCGACAAAGTAAAGCCGGATGGGCTGGGTACAAAACGCCCCTCTATTTGCGAAGTTGTCGGATGAATTTTATACAAAGCTTAAGTTCCTTTGACAAATGTCACTGCGACCGTGCGAATGTGAGGACTTAAACCGATGGCTTTGCTTGAATCAGCTTGTGCTTTAAACCAGTTTGTGCCGCCGGAGGGCTAATTGATGTGCGAATAGAATTGTGTTTAATCTCACGTGGGAGATGTAGCAGATTCTTGGGTAAAGTGTGCATAATTATGAACCACGATAGTTTTATATTCCATGCCATTATCTTAGTATCTAATATTAAAATATCGATGAAAATCTTAAAGAAATGATTTTATAGATAAGCATAAATGTAAATGGTCTACCGGCCATATTAGCGCATAAATAAAAGTAGATTACACTTTAGCAGTAATACAAATCAACGTTATCTATTTCCATAATATTATGAAGATAATTCTGCAGATAATTTCAATTGCTTTGAGTTCCACTCGCCTATCCAATTAGTTATAATTATATTTCTTGTTAATGAACTAACATAATAATCATTAAAGGAAAATGAAGTAAAATATGTTTATTTTAATTACCTTTAGACTTCACAAAGTCGCAACATTTACGACTTAATTTTAATGCATCAATATCTCTGCACACACCAAAGAACTCAGTTAGGTTATTTATT
Source organism: Hemaris fuciformis (assembly GCA_907164795.1). Lineage (NCBI taxonomy): Eukaryota > Metazoa > Arthropoda > Insecta > Lepidoptera > Sphingidae > Hemaris > Hemaris fuciformis. Next base: position 6,564,800 of record OU015434.1, read on the forward strand.
ATTATTATAACTGTATCTATTTACCTTATTAACTTAAATAGGGTAATGTTATATGTTCTTTATAAAATGCGATGCCCTCAAACCTGCCATTAAAGTATGATAGAAAAGGTCACGTATTTAATCAAGAAATTGGGATGGCCTGCTCCACGAGGGCCGGCCAAGGCTAATTTATTAGATTGTCATAAAGAAACGTGCGAGTCACGTTACGAATAACCCGCTTTTCTTATGTCAATTGGAGTTCGATTCCTGGACATTTTGACGTTTTGACATAAACATATACACACTCGCAAATGTATCCCAGAACGCTTCGTAAACAATGTTTTAGTCCTATTTCATAGGGACGGGACTATTGCCGGTTTATGGGGATATTTCCATACTTGAACTTGACACTGAATCGAATCCAGAATCTTAGTAGGTACGCGCCGTGGAATCAACGACGCAGACAATTAGAGTTAGATAGTTATTACAGACCGTATAATTCAGTCGGCTCTGACGGATAAATAAACAACAGAAAACGTTGGAAAAGTGTTTAATTAAGGAAAGAAGTAGAGAGCACGTCCGAAATAATGATTGCGTAGATAGTTATCGCCGCCGGCTGTCCTGCCGAGTCAAGGTCAGACCGTTACTTTATGCCTAATCACTTTACTTATACCGGTTTGGCGGTATAGTCCGGAACTATGCGATTAATATTTGGTAATTGCTACCAGTATTGATATTATTTTCTTTCCTTTTAAAATTATTACGCTTAATTAGAATTATCTGCGTCGTAGGTGCGTTAACAGATGATAAACGCCCAAACTCAAACTTTATATTAATACTCGTACTGGTCTGCGTAAGGATGGAACTCAAAAACTTTAGCCTCGTCATAGAATAAGAGATCCTGAGCTGATGCTTTTTTACGAGTTTGAGAAGTGACAACGATGTCATCGACCAGGCCCTGCACTGGCCTTTTTTTTTTTTATCGAGGGGAAAGCTGCTTATGGCTCTACCTCCCGCCACCCCTGGGGGGAAGGGGGGCGGGAAGCGTATGTCGGGGTCACCGGCCTTCCAGCCCGGCGCGTGGCGACGTCACGTCCACGCAGATGTTAGTGCCGGGCTGGGTCCCTAACCTACCCTAACCTACACCGGCATACCGACCAAAACCCCCCGGTGGCCATCTCCGCGCCGAGTTGGGCGACCACGGTGCGTGGGCGAGAAGCGCCCACAATGATTCCGCAGCCGCCCAGTGCGCTTCCGAGACGAGAGCGTCTCGGCCCTCCCGGCACTGGCCCTGGTTTTTTTTTTGGTCCGATTACCTGGTTAAGGTCGCGGGACGTCGCTGGATGCAGGCTGCCACAAACACATCACTGTGGAGTCCTTGGGGGAGGCCTATGTTCAGCAGCGGACGTTTGGGCTGATAATGATGAAGATGCTTTTTTTACTGACATGGGAGAGTATCAAATCTGTAGGTGGTAAAAATAATACTTTCAAAATATTCATGATAGGACTACTACACCTCGCCCCAATTACTCCGGCATGCCCGTAAAACACTACAAGAATCCTCAAATTTTGAGCGATAGAAGACCATTAGCCGCAATCAATAAAACTATACGACGTTAATGAAATGAACTGGCATTACTTACACGTTTCTTTTTTACTTGTCATAAATTATTAAACCCAAAGAATTGAGACTTTCATAGAACACGTGAGTCACAATACCCTTGACTTTGTTAAACAACTTTCGAAAAAGGACTAAGTGAACATTTAAATGAAACTTACTTAACGGGGTCAAGAAATTATTATACAATATGTAACTTATTTGTAGATCTAGAATTTACTTCGTAGATTGAGTTTCGTTTTAACCTTGTGATAAATAAATAAAAATCTTTATTCAATAAATAATAAATGTGATGTTGAGGAATTTTGTTTCGTCGTTTCTTTTCTACTACTTTCTTATATACTTCACGAAGTAGAAGTAGTATATTGCTTTTTGTTTCACGAAATTATTAATGTATTATGTGTATTTGAAACATAGAATATTCTGGCATCGATATTGCAAAAAAACTCTTTGATTCCTTTCTCTACACAAACCCGTGGAGATCCATGCTGCCAAAATTTAACTTAGAGATCGCATAGATTGCTATTAAACCTGTATCCTCCATACAGCCGAGTTGTTGTTGTATCCGATATGCATAACGAGTTCGTGAAAGCTAAGCTTAACATCTCCTTTAGGATATACATACGCTTAAATCCTTAAGCTGTTTAATGGTAATAGAAAACGAGGCTCATATATGACTGGTATTGTTTAGAACAAAAAAGTCTATGTGCGGCCACGATGATATCTTTCATTCGCTTTTTGTACCGTGGAATCAACTTACAAAATTCCGAATAACAATCATTAACCTTTAAATCTTTATTTAACAAAAGCATTTTGACATATAAATGAGAATATTCTGACCGCACAATAAACAATTATAATAATAGAGTTTGGATAATTGATCTTGTAATGATAATTCTAGCGCAATAAAGCCAAAACAACATACATTGAATTAATTCAGTTACGTATCTATAATTTTTGTCTCAAAGCTATGAAACTAATTGTATTTTGTTATGCAACGAAGATGCTGTAGAGCAATCAACGCGTACATAAAACACATAAAGTTGTAATGCAATCAAAAAGAAAGAGGAAACGGCGTTGAGCGCACAAAATCCACCATTACCGTGAATAATTGGTGTGTTTAAAACAATACGGAAATGTTACCGTGTGTAATGTAAAAGTAAAATAGCTGATGTTACATCATTGTATATTCATTTGTTTTTTATTCTACGTTTATGCCTTATCCCGACAATTATGAACCTCCCTTAGTCCGCAATTATGGTCCATATACGGCAGTATACGCGCCATCAAATAGATAACACTTCATATCCTCGTGGCCTCATAAAAAACTCGTTATGAATATATTTATAATATTCTGTGGGAATTCGTATCTCAGGCCAGCTTCCGACAGACATTCCGGAAGGAAATTCACATTGTTAAAGAGATGCTTAAACATGGCCTTATACCATCGATTACCCAAAACATCGATATAATATTAGATTCGGTATTATTGTGTTATTAAAGTCGTCCAACTCTATAGATGAAACCGTTATGTGTAATTATGATTGTTATAGTTCTATCGATGACTAACGCAACTTGTTAGATATTAGTACACACATACATAACCTCACGCCTGTATTCCCCGAAGCGGTAGGCAGAGGTGCATTCCTGCACCCACATTTTGCCAGGTATGTATCAATCCCACGTAATAGTAGGCGAGCCTATTGCCAGTTTTCGGGCTCAGTTCCAGACTCCGTGCTGCTACTGGGGATTTCCTAATGGAAAAACCCAATAACACTTTACCCGACCCGGGAATCGAACCCAAGACCTCTAGATCGCACGGCACATACATTCGCCGCGAGACCACGAGGCAGTTATTTTAGATCAGATTTTAGTTTTTATAATTAAATACACATTGAGCAAAATAGCGTTGCACCCCTTAAACCCTCCCCGATATTTAGGGCTGGAACAAAAAGAAATGTGCGCGACAAGGTCATTGATGCTTTATGAAGGGTACCATAGGGGAACTAACCCTTATGATTACTGCGTACATTACATACATACACTCACGTCGGTAGAAAGGGCAGGTATAGGTAAATTTATGCTATACCTTCCCATGCTTTTTGCTCATTCACCAGTTATGTTTTAAGTCCCACGTTGGTAAATATTTTCGTGAATTCCCAATGTCACAATGTTATTTTTCAATCATGTTGCGTCTTGCTATGGTTTTTACTTTGACGTGAAGGAAAACGAAGCCAACCACATATAGTTATGACAAATATGGTGGTAGGATACACAGGGCGTAAAACCCGCCATAGTGGCACATGCAAGTGTGCCGCGTTCCGGGATCAGCCAGTGTATATCCGGTTTTCGGGGGGGCTTCAATCATGGTGAAAGGATGACCGTGCCGGCATTTTTTGGCCGGTTTCTCGCGGTCGGTCCTTTGTTCACCATGGTATTAGTCCCCCAAACTTCTTCACAAGATAGGTGAAGAAGTTTTCGGCCGGCATGATTGCGTCGACCAACAGGAGATCCTCATCTCTCGCTGGTCGGCACTTTTTATGGACTCCATTACACTTACCATCAGGTGCAATGGGGTCACTTTGCCGTGCCAGTATAAAAAAAAATATGATTAAAATTTTATATTAAGAGCCATGAACTTACTTAGAATCCAGAATTGATAGAATCCATAGGCTTGGGTTTCCGATAGTAAAACAAATTATTATATCTATTATGTTTATTACCTAGATGTTTTATGAACTATAATTCTCTCGCAATTTCCAATGGCCATGGATTCAAGGATAATAAAATTACAATTGATGAAATAAGACGCAATAAACGCACCACGGGTATTAATTTCGTTGCGGGATCATGACAAATTAGGTTCCTTTAGATTCGCTGAGCTTCAGTGCTGCGAAAATACTGTACGTGCCACTGTTGATCCTGGAGCACAGGAGTTACAGTGGCGGGTGTATAGTGGAATAGGGCCATATAATTCAAGGATAAGACACTAGGTCTTAGTGTGTCGCACTTACATTTGCTATCTTTTAAGTTAGCTTTTATAGCAACATTACAAAAAAAGGTTTGCCTCTATCTCTTCGTCATCTAAAGTCTTCTAAGTAAGCAGTATTTCGATAATCTCTTCCGGACTGTATTGTGTGTACTGTATGCGATTTGTATGTACTTCATACAAATCGCATCATCGGGGTGAAATTGGCCGGGGACGAAGATATTTCGCATCAGACACAGCGAGTTTACCACAATACGCCCATAGATAATAGCCGATGTTTTTACCCGCAGAAAGTATTTTACGTAAATGTATCGTACGTATTGCGTTGGAAATCACATTCCGAGTAGCGTGTGGGACTCGTAACACTTTCCTTTACCGTTAATGCTAAATATAATTGAGTAAAACAACTCATTAACAACTCCCAACACTAACTGCCCGCATACGAATAACTGTACACGTATATCAAAAGATTATGCGACGATACCGATCGGCGAACAATTTTTCAAACCATTAAAATGCTCGTCTCGAAGGCGCCATTGCATTACAAGGGTGCTCTGGCGCGGTTTAATAAAATTAATCATATGCTTTTATATTAATAAAACGTGTTGTTACAATGTTGAGATCGGGTTAATCCGGTTTCCGCGCTGGCGATAATGTTTATCAATTGTAGCTCAGAAAAATTAATTAATTATGACAAATTATCATATTAATAACTGCAAAATTTCATAAAGAAGCGATAGTCGCAAATAGATTGTCAGCCGAATGCCATATACCTATTTTCTCAGCGTTGGACGAACACCCACAAGGTGGACAGGAAACCTAATAGAGGTAGCAGGAAGTCGCGAGACACCGCTTTTAACAGGACCCTAGGTCACCAAATATAAAATAGATACAAGTAATTACTGCTCCTCCTCCCTAGTCCCCTAATTCCACTCACCAACGTAATATATGACATGTAAACTCGGCTCTTATTGCACTAACGTCCAGTTGGTGGATTAAAGGTTTTAGAATTGTAATAAGTTGATGTAAAAAAAATAAGAGTAATGATCTGCTAATGGCCTTTTTGCATAAGCCACGTGTGGTGAGGTCAAAGGCTTGTAATACATAATGATAGGATTCTTTTACTTTTTGTATTCATTTATCCGAATGTACTTTCGTAACACGTAAAACATGAATAAAAAAATTATACGACTGACATTGAAAGATAAAAAAATGTACTTCGAATGTGCTCGTAATGAACACGCACTAAAATACATAAAATGTTCTCACCGACAAGTTGCTCCGGTAATTATTACGTTTTATTAAACCACACTTTTTTAACCCTTTTTTTATAATCAATCATTGCATTGTAGCATTGAGTACCTACATTCTTAAACGCATCATTTCTTACTTACAACCACGTGCCAAAACCGTGTTTAAGAACTCAATATCATGTATTTCCATAATTATACAATTAGGAAATACCAAGGAACCTGTTAGTCGACTCATAACATTGCCTGTATTTTCGATTCATGATAATTATAACCCAAATAAATATGTAATAGAGATCATATCAAAACACAGTTACGATATACGCATAATTTCGGAGTTGCCCATTTAGAACGGGAAATACTGCCGACTATGAGATGACTCTAACACATTAACTGCCGCGAAATTGTAAGTATTTGACCAGTAAGCAGAAACTATAAATTTCTTCCATAAAATTATACAGGAACCATTATAAACCCAACTGTTCTGTTGATAGATATGAAGTTGCCTTAAAGCTTACTCGGGGGTTGCGTGTTCCGCGCCACGTAGGAATGAGTATAAAGATAAGATAGATTAATTTATCCCACAGTCGGTGCTGATACGATCTGACTAACTAGGATCGCGCACCGATAAATGCTAATCAGAACACAACCCGCTAATTAAAACTCAGTGGGAAAAAAACTTCCAGTGGCGCCGCAGTAGCTGTTCTGGTGCCGGTTCGCCGAACTACACATTCACACTTCATTTAACGCAGCTTTTGCGTTTGGCAGCGGCCAGCGAGATAACTATACTCCAATAAACAATTGAGAGCTGTAATCATATTGTCGCGGTTTCGATAATCGATGGCGGCCGCGCCCGATGCTTGCCTACGCCTGGCGGCGACTAATTAAAAATATTTAATTGCGTAACGCAATGTGGCCATTTCGCAGACAATAAACGGGATTTTAATGCAATATAAAACTAGACAATTACAGTAATTGAGTTCCACGTAAATGAAATATACTTTATGGTTTCACTACAGTTAATAATAGTTATTCAGACGAGGGCCCATCACTTTTGAATTACTGTTTTATACCACTGCATTATTACCAATTTCCTTTGCCTAACTGTAATTGGAATTACATGCATCTTGCACATGAAAAGTTTTCGCTGGAACTACCGGCCGGCGGAGAGTCCTTTACAAACGGCACTATGTTTAGCATTTTTTTATAGCTGCGTGTATGCAGTTCGAAACTGGGTATTAAAATAGCCTTATGATTTGTTCCAGGAGCGGTATCAGAGCGAGGCGCCGACGCGGCGCCCACCTCCACACGCCTGCTGATGACACAATAATTTGTGATGCTGACACGAACAGGACCGTACAGGAAACTGCGTCCTAGAGGACGGCGAAGGACGTTTTAGCAATCGAATTTCTAGTTCTTTAAGTGCAAGTGCCTAATCTTTTGTAATCATGTTGGGTAACCGACGTAACTTAATATTTAGAGTGAGCATTGTGATCAACATTGCCGTCCTTCTCTATGCGGCGATGCATCTCTCCGTGAACACTGCGCCGGGGGTAGAATGGGTTCCCATCACGGGAGACGGCTCCGAGAGAAGCGCCGAGCTACGGTTCCTCAACCGAGATGAGATCAGGAACGATACTGAAATGAGATCGGTTGAGTCGAGCGTGAGGAACTTCGAAGAGTCAACGTCGCAGAAAACTACATCAACGATGCCCGCTACGAACAAGACAGCTTTGAGCACAGCTTCAATAGCGGACATGGAGAAGAAAATCAGTTCTGTGCCATCTGATGCTGAAATAACTAATGAAACGCTCGACATAGTTGACGAGAACGCACTGTCAGACGCAACGCTGACGCGGCTGAAATGTTTGCTTACTTGCACTGAAAAAGATTTCCTTCCCCAAACGGTGCAACGTGGAGAGTTCTGGGTGTTGAAGAACTACGTGCGCGCCGACCACGGCACCATTCAGTGTCACGAAACTATCACGTACACTACGCATGCTGGTTTTGAGTTCCTCGATAATGTTCTGCCTCTAGTTGAAAGGTGAGTTCATATTTTTTACGGCTATTTCATAACTAGATAACTTTATCTCTAAACACTATGAACAACTGTTTTTTCGTTTCTTCCGCTTATTTCTTGACTACAACGTAAATTCTGATAATATTTTCGGTATCATTTTCCCAAACATTGTCTTTATATTGAGTTTTGCGAACAAATAAAATTACCCTGAACGACTCATATTTTAAAAATGTCCAAATTCAATTGGCACGTTATCACAATCATATACGAGTATATAAATTAAATATCGGAAGTATCATCAGACTAGATAATAACAGTGTTTTTCATTATAATAAATTGACGCCAAGTTACCAAATATAATTTTTGCTGACTAATTACGTGCAAACAATACAACGCCCGCTGCGTGTCATGTTCCATTGACGTCACTGGTTCTTGTTAAAAATACCTCAAAAAGTATCATTAAATGGCAAGTACAATCTAGTTTTACATCGTATCAATAAATGAAGCGTGATATTTGCCTCATGCAACAAATAATGGACAGCTCTTGTCGCTCGGCTTGACAATTTCGACTCGGCGCCACTGCAACTTATCGACATGTGTCTTATTGTTTTTTATTGTTGTTGAAACCTTATCCTTTATCTTTATGATCGCCGTGTACTTAAATTAAAAAGGTGAGACACCGTGAATACCTGGTCGTTAAATTTGTAAATAATTGTAAAACATTATCGTTCTCAATACAAACTGTTATGCTTGATATTTTATTCTCTCATATTTTGGTTATGAGATTTAACTGATAAGAAGTTGTTGATTTTTCCTGTTACAAATATATTTTTATAACAGACGGCTATTAAATGACATATCCATAATATAATATATTAACTTTTATTCTACCTCGTGGTCTCGCGGTACAAGTATGTGCCGTGCGATCTAGAGGTCCTGGGTTCGATCCCCGGGTCGGGCAGTGTTATTGGGTTTTTCCATTAGGAAATTCTCGGTAACAGCACGGAGTCTGGAAATGTGCCCGAAAAACGGCAATAGGCTCGCCCTCTATTACGTGGGACTGATACATACTTGGCGAAATGTGGGTGCAGAAATGCACCTCTGCCTACCCCTTCGGGGAATACAGGCGTGAGTTTATGTATGTATGTATGTAACTTTTATTCTCATCTAGATACTTCAAAACATTACGGCATTTTAAAGTTTATAATTAATAAAACAGTTTTAGGCTTAGGTGAAGACAGAAAAGTGTAGGTGAAGTCGTTTGTAAATTTGCAATCAAATCAATGAACACAGCAATAAAAACCAAATCACTATTTCGCGAATCTAACATTCAGAGCAATCAACATGTGGACTAAATAAAATGTGTTACCAAACGTGTTCAGAACGGATATGGCATTAAAATTTCGCAATGTTAATAAGTATTTCAAAATAATCGAACCAGTACATTCTAACAAAAGAATTACAATTGATCCGATCGACATCGCAACACATCATACATCGGGTTTCGTAATATTTCTGATGCAAATGTTTCGCTTAACGTTGACAAATCATCAACGCATCTGCTTTCGTAAGCTAAGAATAAAATACCTTCGGGGATATTAACTATTTGTTACTACTTCTGGGAATTATGGATGTAGAATTCACTTGTGTAAAATAATTGATGTTTTGCATTACTTTTTACGTCATAAACATCCAACAGAGCAAGATAAAATAATGAGAGAGAGAAGCAATAAAAGTTTATGAAGGCTATTAATGTTTCGCTGCAGTACTGCTTATATAGTATATTCCCTTTATTTCAAATTAGAAATGTAATTGTTGGAAAACAATAAAAAATATGAAAAACCTGACTATTGCAATGCTAGTACAGTTCCATTTAGTGAGTTCAATGCGAGCAGTGATCATAAAGAAATATACATATTTTCTATGTAATTAAATATTATGTAGTTCCTATATTGTTGTTATAAATTGAGCGATGATAAACGAATTTCCATTATACACTACTATATCGCATCTAAATCACTTTCGCGATTCAAAGATGACTATCCATAATAGCTTATGATAATATTTAAATTATAAGTATATATTGTATGTATGTATGCATATATATTTATAGATTTTCGTACATGTACATGTTTTATTTAATCTTAAATTTTATTATAAATCAATCCTGAAGTTGTCTTGAAAATATCGCCATGTGCGATCAGGCCGCCATTTGTACCTACCTCTCCTTTTTTGATGTTTTTTAAGTACGTGTACAATAAATTTTTATTTATTTTTGAAAAGCTGTGTACCTAATTTGTTTGTTAATTTTTATCGACTAATTATTTATAATATTTACGTTAAATTAATGTTACTTATTTGTTAAAATGTAAGTTTTTAGGCGAAGACTGTAAACTTACATTTATTTAACTAATAAATAAATATACTTCTAAAAAATATTAAGAAATCGTTTAAAGTTTCACGTAGAAAATATCCAAAACGTCCGTTAAACACTAATATGAGTACCCAGTGAAGATTTATAACTTCTCGTAAATGTGTTGTTTGTCGATGAATGTTGGACGACAAAACGTAACAATCACGTCAAATGTCATTGCGAATGGAGTATTGTGTTAGGCAACAATCGAATATGATTGAGTGCGGTGCGCCTGCGCCTGCGCATCCACTGCGTTTCGTTTTACCTCACACGATGTCGCTCTGCGTTATAGTGGCTCTAGAGCTGACAAATCTCTGGAATGCACACAGGGATTTCAGATTTAATAGTTACACTGTCACAATTTGATATTTGCCTACGTTTAAGCAGTTACTGATTTCATTCGGATATTCCCGTACTACTCAATTTTGCTCCACAAATACGTAGTTTTATTGCGTTTGCGTTTCCAACCTGTGATATTAATAACAATTATATGCGTAATCTTTTTTTTTCATTTATTTAAACTATTTCCAACCTGTGCTATTAAAATCAATCTATGTGCGTAAACTTCTAGAAGTGAGGAATAATAAGTGATCCCAAAAAAGACACGGGCTATCGATGTATAAAGTTTGATGCAGTTAGTATACAACAAGTATGAAACTAATTTAAAAAAATAAGTTACTAAACCCCCAATGTCTACCTCTAATGCATACAAAAACCCCTAATATTTTTCGTGGTTCTTGTATTTAAAAAAGTCTAGTCTACGAATAGGTGCTTTATTTCAATAAACCTTATAACTCATATGTGGGTTCGGATTATTTATTTTTGTATGTTGGCAGCCCTAGCCTCAACAGTGGACAATACGCGCCTCGATGGCCAAATTGTTCCTGGAATCTTATTGCTTTGTATGCACTCGGACTAAACGTTGTCTTTGAGTTATTGAACTGTTTGTATTCATATTAATTTTTAGTTCATATTTATACAAATAAATATCGTCTTTACTCCCATCAATCGATGCCACAGTAATGGTCGTATTAATAGGCTCTCTGAGGTTATAACCTAATTATGTTCAAGTATTGTTATAAAGTTTCGTATCATAATACATATATGGTCTCTGACTTGCGTGAGGAGTAACTAAAGGATCAGGATCTCTCGATAATTGGAGCAATAATGTCGGCATGTTACCCTTTTTATCCGATTCTATCAATCCAAATGTTTCGATTCATTCAATTTATTTTGCACAGCATTATTTCTCAAGAGGGTTGACGTCACAGGGGCGGCGGATCGTCAAATGTTTTGCCAAACCCATTTCAATGTGGGAAGGGCAGGTAGCAACGGAAATCTACAACAATAGCTCATGAATTGTTTCCTCAGCGCCCTGTTTAATTTTATAGCAGTTCTTGAAATACAAAAAACTTACCTACAGTTAGACTACCATTAAAACCACTTTATTGGACTTTTGGCACTGTATATAACCGTAAAGCGTTTAAATTTAAATACACTTTACAGTCACTCAAAATCCTTACGCACTAGCTTGTAATGTCTAGTATGTTTAACATTTATTTAGAGGAGGAAATTGCATGCGCGAGCTATTAATATAAACTAAAGACTATTTGCCGAAATTGTGACTCAAATTTATTATTGTAAATCCATCTCCAAAAAAATGATACTATGTTTGTGATCACGTATCACTAATTCGCCAGTTATGTCTGTTTAAAACAGTGCTTGGCAGATAGTCATATATTAGCAACTTTTTAAACACTGAACAACTAAACCAATGTCAAATTTTCTTCGACTAATAGAACGCAACAGATTTTTTTTTCTTTAATGTCGATCTGGCAGTAGACACTAGTGTAATAAGCTGCAGTAAGCATATAGTGATGGCCTCGAGGTTTAGGCGCGCGGTCGAGAATTTCGGCGGTCGCAGGTTCAAACCCCAGGCACACACCTCTGACTTTTCGAAGTTATGTGTGTATTCACAATGAATTATCACTTGCTTTAACGGTGAAGGAAAACATCGGGATAAAACCTGCACACCTTTTTAGGTGTTCTTAGGAATTTCTTAGGTGTGTAGTCCGCCAACCCGCACTAGGCCAGCGTGGTGGACTAAGGCCTAAACCCTCTCAGTTGTAGAGGAGGCCCGTGCCCAGCAGTGGGACGTATTTGGGCTGATGATGAATGAATGAAGCATATAGTTAGAGACTATATGTTTAATTGCGAACTATTTGCCAAGAGTGCATTCACAATTCTCCTGGACTCAATAGTAATCACACGCAGCTGTGGTCACTGTCTACTAACGTTCTATACAATGTTTAAATCGCTACTCTAATAAAATTTTAAATCGAGCAATAACTAAACACTACACCTACAGTGTACCGCAATCAAAACGTTCAACTTCTGGCAACCGATTAAGAAACTTCCTCATTGCTCATAAATATAATTACGTTGCAACTATGTACATATTTACACTACAAACCAATTATCCGTTTATATAAATTAAATTAATCAGCTTTATAATTAGTGTATTAAGCAGTGATGGCCTCGAGGTTCAGGCGCGCGGTCGAGAATTTCGGCGGTTGCTGGTTCAAACCCCAGGCACACACCTCTTACTTTTCGAAGTTAAGTGTGTATTCACAATGAATTGTCACTTGCTTTAACGGTGAAGGAAAACATCGTGATAAAACCTACACACCTAAAAATTCTTAGGAATTTCTTAGGTGTGTAGTCCGCCAACCCGCACTAGGCCAGTGTGGTGGACTAAGACCTAAACCCTCTCAGTTGTAGAGGAGGTCCGTGCCAGGCAGTGGGACGTAGTTGGGCTGATGATGAACAATTAGTGTATTTGAACATTATTTTTCTCTCAGAAACCTACAAATACATCTATTAATTATTAACATTAAGGTCTTAAACTTTGAGTATTAAGTATTCGTACCAGGAATTTAAAAAAAAACATTTGCTAGGAAGAGAATTAAACCCGTAATTAATACCTATACAACCTTTTCGATGTATAACCAACGGATAACTGAGTTTACTGCAAAGGCTGTCTGGACGAAATAACGGCTCCTATACGAGCAATAGCAAGTTGCTCAAGCTACCAAATCATTAAATTTTGTTAATAAATAGAAAGTAGATAAGGGCAGAACTGTTGAACCTTGAGATCTCAAGCCAGCAAAAACTAAAACTGTTACTTTACAACAGTTTTATTTAAAGTAGTGTTATTGGCAGATTCTTCGTGTCCACTAACTGGTGAGCCATTCGTAAAATTATCATTTTGATGGAGCTCACCCAGTTTTTTGCTATCAATCATTTTTTTCCGCAAAATTCATTTGAATTTGGTGCGTGGTTGAACTCATTTAGTAACTGGAACTTGCGCACCTAAAGTAAAACGCTTTAGTAAAGCTTGAAGCGTGAAATGATTTGCGTTGATACAGTCACCAAGTGAATTACATACAACTGCAAAAAATCAATGATCCGACCAATTCCGTTCGACACGGCACTGGGTGTGGCGAATGGGACGCACTTCGCGGATTTATTTATAATAACATCGTGTCATAACTTTACAACTATAGTATTTTATTGCGGATTGCGTGTGGGCGGACATCCTGCACTACTGGTACGGGTTTTCCATTAGAGAAACTTATTGTCCCATCAGTCTATTCGGCATGCTATGTGCCCGCGCGTTCTCACTATGGCTTGCTGATTCCCTGAGCTGTATCGGTAATTGTCATGCAAAACTTCTTAAATATTTGCGAACAAATGATGGTTCAATATCACTTGTAAATTATTATGCTACTGTGACTTATATGTATATATCTTGATTTTTTGCATATGTTAACAGGTAAATAATACCCCGATACAAAACTTTTAACAAGCTTTTCAATTTTGCCTTTGTGTGGTTTTGTTTTGCCACTCCATGAGTCATTAAATATGTTAAAAAATTCGTAGACGGTGATAGTGAGTGGTCAATTTGTAAGTTATGCATGTGTCGGAGTATTTACATAAAGTTACCTCTTGCCCGCGGTCATCCAACACCTTCGTGGGATTGGTGAGTTTACAATTCACCCCGTGGATACGATTTGACATATTTATATGGGCGAATGCTTGCGTACTTCAACGTAATAAATTGTAATTATTTGATCTGGATTCTTGTTGTCGTCGATTACTTTTCTGATGACGTAGGTACATGGATTTAAAATCATTAATTTAAAAATTTTCGGCGCAACACGACGTCAGGAAGCAATAGTATTCAAAAACACGTCACATGTATCGAGCGATGGCGTACAAAGCCCGAGGGAGCGTTGGGCGGGGGAAAGAACCACACTGATTGCATTTTGCAATGGTTTTTATATATTGTAGTGTTTCATTACATTAAAAACAGCAAAACAACACATAGAAATCAGTTTGTTCTGCGGTAAAATGTTATTGAAACGAATTGAGATAATTCTCCGAATAAAACACACGTTGCGTATGCTATTGTATTCACGATAAAGGTAATTAAAACTTTATCAACATCATGAACGCAACCAATTGCACTATGAAATATACGATGGCCCATATATCTGGAAGAGAATATTTTTAATTTTATAACAATGTTTTTAATTTATATACCTAATTATTGTGAAACATTTTATTTAAGGTTTAGTAATTTACCTACTTAACTGGACGTATTTACGTTAATATTTACTGATGGCTGGATGCTAGGAAGCGTCAAGAGCATGAAAATAAAATAAGCGAAGACAAATCGTTTGAAAGTGTATTTATCAAGATACATGGAATTGGGTTTAGATTCCAAAATTTTGCGTTGGGATATATCAAGCAAATCTTTAATAATTTTGAATCAAAAATCAATATCTACTAAACTCAGGAATGTACAGAGCAAACTATGGATAAAATTTCAAAGCAAATGACGAGGATAGGACTATGGTTCTAAAGTTCTCTTAGTATTCGTTACAAAAGCATCTTACTGTCTATTGACATCGTGCTATGGTCTCGAGACTTAGTGTTCTATTCTCAGCATGAGTACCTAATGCTAAAATAAAATAAATGTTTACTTTTACGCGAAAATAAACATCATTAACTGAAGAGGAATTATCAACTCACTCCATCATTGTGTCATACTTATAAACGATCTAAAGACACTATGACATCCGCGATATAAAAAACTGACCTACTCATGCCCCATTTCATTAAATACAAATTATAGTTGTTATAGAAAGTAGCAAGAAGACTTCTTAGAAAGAATACAAAGCGTAGACGGAAAATACTGCGAACTAAAAGTCATTGTAGGTGATAAAATTGATAGTTAAGTGTGATCGAAGTAGGCGTATTCAAACAATAACTTTAATTGCAGAGTGGTTGGATGTTCAAGAACAAATAAAATTAAATGCGATCAGATAGCGAGACTTGGGGCTATTGTTTCATGTTGCAAAACGAGTTGCGATTGTGCATTTCAAGCTGTTCATTAGCACGTTGTTTGATTAAATAACTCCGGTAATGTTACAAAATGTTTTAACTATGTGTATACAAAATAAACATTCCATATTATTCTGTAAATAATTATTTGCAAGTGTTAAAAATGTAATGCAATTTCTGACTAAGAGTGCGAATTAATTATATTATGGTAAAATTACGAACACATTTAGGTATAGCTCGTTTAAGTTACAGCAGTCTTAAACCCACTTTTGAAATCTGATAGCTTTATAGACTAAAATAATTAATAATAGTGAAACTGACGTGGAAAGAAGCCTGTCTCCTGATATAAGTTTTGCTCTTTTTGTAAAATAATTAGTGAACGCGATTGTTAAAATTATAAACGAAAACAAAATTCCCGTGAACGAAGTCACGGTCAAGAATAAACAGCGTATGTTTACACACTGGCACACGCCAGCGTCTACGTGCTCTATACATAAATTATGATGTCCTCAAATAAAGGTTAAGGACGGTGAATACCTTCAAAAGTTTTAATGATGTGCGTGCCATTGCTATATAAACGTACATACTAGCTTGGTACATACTATTTATTCTTGTTAAGGCTCTAATGACTGCCGTTACCAAATTTAGGAGTAGTAAATATTTTAACTTCGACTGCCTCGTGGTCTCGCGGTACAAGTATGTGCCGTGCGATCTAGAGGTCCTGGGTTCGATTCCCGGGTCGGGCAAAGTGTTATTGGGTTTTTCCATTAGGAAATTCTCAGTAACAGCACGGAGTCTGGAAATGTGCCCGAAAAACGGCAATAGGCTCGCCCCCTATTACGTGGGACTGATACATACCTGGCGAAATGTGGGTGCAGAAATGCACCTCTGCCTACCCCTTCGGGGAATACAGGCGTGAGTTTATGTATGTATGTAAATATTTTAAACAATTTAGCAAGAAGAAAAATCTTGAATAACAGCTATATTTGTTGGGTTATTGGTGTAAATCCTGTTGTTATTAAAATTTATTTTACACTTTTACTTAATTAATTTAAAATATTTACAAATTTACAAAAATATAACGGAGACTAAGCACATGTCAGTTAACAGCATGGCCATTGCATATCGGTCCATCAGAAGAGTTCTCGGAGACACAACAATCTACACGCTTCTATTTAATTTCACATTAAAAAGCGGAAACGCGTTTGCCATTCTGCAAATGCAGTAAGTGTTCGTTCTATAATCGCTTTTAGTACCGAAGCTGCATCTGCGGTAAATGGACTATAAAAAGACGCCTAGATCTCGCAGAAGATTAGACGTTCGGTAAGACTTAAGACGCTGAGGTAAGCAGTAGTTTCACGTCAGTTTTGTATTACAAAAGGTTATTAAATTCACCAATGTAAGCAAAATTAACTTAAGCTTTACTTACGAAGCAAATTTGAAATATCATCATCATCAGCCCATATACGTCCCACTGCTGGGCACGGGCCTCCTCTACAATTGAGAGGGTTTAGGCCTAATTCCACCACGCTGGCCTAGTGCGGGTTGGCGGACTACACACTTAAGAAATTCCTAAGAACTTTTAGGTGTGCAGGTTTCATCAAGATGTTTTCCTTCACCATTAAAGTACGTGATAATTAATTGTGAATACACACATAACTTCAAAAAGTCAGGGGTGTGTGCCTGGGGTTTGAACCCGCGACCGTCGAGATTCTCGACCGCGTGCCTAAACCTCGAGGCCATCACGACTTATGTTAAAATATATGTATAATTAATTTATATTAATACGTTGGTTAATAATTTATATGGGTTGTTAATTTGAAATATATTCATTATATATTTTTTGAACCTCATTGCACAAACGCGCATATACGATTACAAAAATACAACGTTTTATGGCAGCGCATTTTACCTTATCTACTGGCTTATTAAAAATGTTCATTACTTTATCCTATCTGCATTAGAAGTCCTAAGATACAATGTAATTATACGTGAATAGCATTCCCTCGTTTATAAACCCGTTACAAATCTATATTATTATACGTTAAAAGTATTAATGTTCCGGTGGACGTTAGTATTGACTGCCTTAAGTGTATAGCCAACCATGGGAATCCGTTCTCATGAGACCTATTAAGACAATTATATTTACATATATATATTACGTGTTAAAAGGTGAACATCGTAATGTCTTACGTGTTGAAAGGTAGAGAGCTCAAACAAAATAGACGATAACATTAATATAAACATACAAATTTAAAGACAAAAAGAAATATACATTTTAAATAAAAAATACTAAACACGATTATAAAATTAAGCGACAGATGTTCAATTCGCCTTTGAAGATGCGCATGACAGCCCCGTGGCGCAGTTGGCTAGACACCAGCTTGCGAAACGAGAGGCCGCGGGTTCGATCCCCGCACCGAGACAAATGTTTGTGTGATCCACAAGTATTTGTTTCGGGTCTGGGTGTTTGTGAGACCGAAAAGTCTCTCGTAGTTTCTGATACCCAAGACACAAGACTCGTATCTTAATGTGGGGTCAGAACTATGTATGTGACTGTTGGGTGTATTTATTTAAAAAAAAAAAAGATAATGCACAAATGAGTTACTGTTTCAGCTATTTTTCTTTTAATAGTTAGAAATGTTATTTAGGCTACAGACATACCAAGACAATGTATAACATCATGAGTTTTAAACAGACACTTAGACAGGCCTACTTATATGTTATTGCGGTTGAACGTTATTTATACATGTTTTAGCTTAAGTAATAACAATTGCAAACGTATATAAGGATCATAGCTCAGGTGACGTTAAGCTTGTCATAAAATGGCCAATACTAAAATATCCAAGGTTTTACAGTTTACACACGTTTTAAAGCCAATTTATATATGCATATTTTGCGGTATAAGACTCTAGTCTTCGTATTTCCTATATTATGTTGT
This sequence comes from Hemaris fuciformis, assembly GCA_907164795.1. Lineage (NCBI taxonomy): Eukaryota > Metazoa > Arthropoda > Insecta > Lepidoptera > Sphingidae > Hemaris > Hemaris fuciformis. The sequence goes on from OU015434.1 coordinate 6,583,419, forward strand.
ATATATAGGCTTTAAATCTCCTATTATACATATAAATACGGTACCAAATAAGCGTGGAATAAATCTTTTGCACAGCATTTATTGCTATTTACCACCAGGGTGTAATGTCGGCGAACCAGGTTTACAGCACTAAACATCAGTGCATTAGCAGTAAATTTGTGTTGCAGCTATATATACATTTTATTAGCATTATCAGGTATTTAGTTGCAGTACAACAATGCAAAATTCCAAAAAAATATGTTTTCGTGTTGTTTAGCTAGTTTCTTTTGTCCCGCCCATACAAAGATAAATAACTACTCCGAAGCGATTCAAAAGATTTATAAAAGACCTTTACTAATAATGATATTTATTCAATTCATTACATCGTTAAAAAGCCCAGAATAGTAAATTAAATAACAGAAAATCAACTCCTTTGCTAGTTGTTGACATAAAATTCCGACAACCCTGATTCTATATATTCGCCTTTACCATAGTTGTCGAACTATTATTGACGTCCGTTAGCAATGTCATGGCGACTTACAAGCTGTTATGACATAGAACATTTTTTGCACCTAATTTAGCCAAGGCTGTGATGTCAATATTCTATTCTCAGCCTATCGCCGTCCACTGCTGAACGAAGGCCTCCCCAAGTAGGCGCCAACCATCCCGGTCTTGAGTCGGTCGGTGCCGCAGGACGTCCTACAGCACGATGTCAATAACATAAAATGTAATACTGCATTGCGGTTTTGTTTTCCTAACATTCGTCAAGCTAGAGTGTTGAGGTCCATCCGTTTTAAAAGTTAAAGCAACTACTCTTGCAGGGCATTTAAGAATACGTCCTATTTATCAAATTTTCGCCTTTATATTTTTATTCGTATTAAACTTTTTCATTTCCATCCACCAATATTGAATGATTTTTAATACGACGAAAAGATTTATTTTAAGCTATGTCGAATACAGTTAGCATTTAAAAATATTAATAAATGATTCAGTTTCATGTATTATGTATAATTGTCATCTTATATGTAATGTATCTGTTCTATCATAAACACGAAATTTAATTTCGTACAATGACGTCTATTGAATCACTAGCGCCTCGGTTGTCTCGTGTTTCAAGAGAACTTACTTTGACTTGCGCGTTGATTAAACCGTGTTTGATGTACAGAAACAATTAAGAAACGTGATATTTCATTAACGCAGACGTATTCTGAATATGAAAGTGGTTTGTATTATGGTCATTCATCCGTGAAACTGCGAGCGCAATACTGAAACGAGAGCAGACGGCGGGCTGCAGCTCGCAACTGACAACCGTTGCACCGTGTGCTCCACAACCCCGTCACTTTGTTGTTTTACTTTCTATCTTTTTACTATGATATGTTACACTTCGCTTTGGGGTTCCTCATGTAAAGGGTGCAAACGAGAACCTACTACTAAGGCTTCGCTGTCTATGTGTCTATCTATCTGTCTATAATCATAAGTTACCCACTGTTTATATTTTGAAAATGCCTAAGTATTCATTTTAATTTTTGTTTAAAAAATAAAATAACTCGTCATCGTGCCTAAATAATGTGTATTTTGTTTGAGTGGGTATAATAACTGAAATTAATTATTTATAATTTCTTCCTTTAATCACGTCGGTTAAAGTATGATGACACAATATACTCGTATGTATAACAGAATTCCTATTTAGACAACTCGTATAACCGAATTCCCAGAAATTCCAACATTTTTACTATCTCCTTTTTATAACCGCTTGTGTTGTTCGAAAAACAGTTAGATTAAAACGGGGTTATTCGTATCCGGTAATACCAGTCATATTATCATAAACATAAATACTGGTAAATATATTAAGCGAGAACTACTTTAGGTCGATCATCCATCCTCCCCTGCACCAATAGATGTTCAATTCAGATGCGGCATTGACAAATGATACGTGTTTGATTTTCATACCAGAGCATTACAGTTTTCGATTACTGAAAATAATAGACTAACTTCACACGTCGGCATATAGCCATTGATACTAGAATAAACATTAATAAGTCTGCTGATGATTAATTTTCGGAAATTTAGTTTTACGATCTTCATGAATCTATTAATAAAACGTATGGAGTCTTGGATTAGGTCAAACATAATTTAATTCATTACTGATGGTTGGAAAAACGTATTCATTCAGGAAATGACCAACAAGTTGCAATCCCTGTTAATTTGAATTAGGTAAGCTTTTGCGTTCCGGGATTTGCCTGTGTTTTGAACAAGCCGCCGTAGTTGAGTGGCAAAAGACAATCGTGCCTAATCATATCCAGTGAGCCGACACCCTATTTGGACTTTCACATGCTAGTGCAGGGCCATTGCCTTTGCCAAATGAATCTTAAATACCTTACGTCTTGCAATAAAGTTCATTTTTGCAATAACCAATTTTTTTTTTATAAATATGTACTTATACCTATCTCGTAATTTTTCGGAATATTTTATATTTGTCATTTAATATTGACATACTGGCGGTACTTCCATAGAAACCCAAAAGCCCAGCTTGCCTTACAAAATTCCGAAAAATAATCTTTAAGCTTTCAATCTTTATTAACCAAAAACAATTTGTCAAATAAATGACAATATCCTGACCCCACAATAAACAATTAAAAAATAAACATTACATAATTAACGTGTAAAGGTTTGGGCTTCTATGAAAGTAACGCCAATAAATGTCATGTATAAAATCAACGGCTTAACGTAATTTTTGTCCTACTACTTAAAGAGCGTACGAAGCATCCGGCTAAATGTGTTCTAAGTCTTGTCCCAACCACTTATTGCCAGTCCATCTGTCACTGTCAAGTCATCATTCAAGCCGAGCGGGAGACGGCCCACAATTCATTTACTTAAATACTGCATTTTCTATAGCTATAAATATTAAGTCACTGATACAGGGCTGGGTTGCAGATTTAGACATAGGATTTTGAATCTATGGAACCATTAAACATTCAAGAGCTTATGTTAAAAAATCGACAACCTAATGAAGGTCGCAAAATTTCGGTGGGCGCAGTTCGCTTCCAATAAGACGCCCTTATTGATAATAGGCGGCTTATATCCAGCAATGGACATCATGTAGCTGATGACGATGATGATGGAGTGGAACTATAAGATACGAGGTATAATGTAGCCTAACTGCCTGTCGGTAAATATACACACGTAGTTATGTTCAGTCATTGTCTTAACAACTGCAGGCGAACAATTGTTCATTTACAACTATCATGTGTTTTTAATTAGTATAATAAAAATTCTAGAACGAAAACTCATTCATAAGCACAGGCAATGAGTTTTAACAATTTTGTCCATAATGTAATCTATAACCGCGAAATAGATGACTTATGCTAAATCATTGGAGATGACAATTGTTCGACGCTTGATATATTATAGGCATAGCATTATATAAAGGCTATTCTTCACCTAAGTACCTACTATAATAAACAGTCAAAAATAAATATCGCATTTTATTGAGAAATAAAACACAGTAAAATGTTGAGTTTTTTTTTCATGTCCTATCGAGGTTTAAGGCGCTCATAAAAAACAAATGCCGTATTAGATGCCCTATGAAAAATAATAAATTTTAAAAGTGTACGTTTTTTTTCACAACAGGGATGTTGAAACGAGCTAATTAAAACCGTATTAAAATACATGAAATCGTACTACAACTAGTGCAACATTGGCGGTATCCGGCGATACCACAGGAACAGAGCTATGTCGACTCACTTATCTACTGATATTGTAAAACTACAATGTTTATTTTGCGTAAATATGAACGAATTTGGAACGTGCATAAAATACTTTAAAATTTATACATACCTACTTAAGTCTTTATTATTTTATAGCTTAGAAGGTAACGCTTTAAGTCACATACTTTTATCTCTATTATTATGTAATAGCACATATGCCTTGTGTCAGGTTTCATAATTTATTTTATTATTATTTTATTTATCACACTTTATTGTACACCACAAAATTTAAAAATAATAAAAATTAAAATAGAATGCAACAAATGACGGTTATAATTTAGTGGCTGTTTAAACGAAGCCTCGGAGAGTATTATATATATTTCCAGACCGTATTAATATACCTACAATAAACACAGCTCTGAACTAGCTTAGTATCAATTAAAACAGGCTAAAGCCGAATAAATACCGCCTTAATTATGTAGGTTATAATTAAGAAAGTAAATGTTGCCAAGTAAAAAAATCTATTAATAGAATTCCATTTTGAGGCATTAAGAAATATTAAAGAAATCGCAACTTACTGTACGACCTCGAAACCATTCATAAAATAACATTTGATGGAGTTTTAAATGAAATTGTATTATTAATGTGAATTAACGGTCGCCGCACGCGATTTGTGTATTTGTATACTTCTGGACACATTATCCAGGCAGCTTTTACTCTAATTAAATCCAAAGCCAAATGAGACCAATCACACACGCAAAATTTGCTTTGATTACTTCCTGATTATTATACTGCATTCTTAATTATTTTGTCTTTAGAATACCTATTTACAGATAGGTACATCATACATGTAAAAACTGATGAAATATTTAAAAAAAGGAGAATCTTTTTTTAAAGATCATTTATAATTTGCATTTTAATTTAATGTTATTTAAGCAATCTAACGTACAAAGCTATGTTACATAATATAGCATAGCAACAAGATGATCAAAGTCGAATGTTCTACAAAATTGACCTCTTTCGAAACATTTTTGTTGTAAGTATGTAAATTTTGTGAATGGACCGGTTCCCATCTCCAGTTTCCACGACGAAAAGTGAAAATACGTGCATCGATGTGTGGTTTATTGACACGCCGATGGTGAACAATGAGACTCTCGCATGTCGAACGGGCATTATGCGTTCTGGGTTCCGTGAATAACGACTTATTACCATTATTGTTTAAAAACCCGCGACCTTAACCTCATATTCCCATAATACAGACATCGAAATGTCGCTTGCATTGCTTTAAATGATCATTTGTAGATATAAAATTCAAGAACTTTTTATTACATTATAAACATGTATTGTGTATTTGCGTGTATAAAATAACTTCGAGAAGAGTTGAACTGATTAAAAATATTCTACAGCTACTTTCTGAGTAATTTTTGTTTATTTCATCCAGGACACTGGTTATGAGACATTATATTTTTGTATTTAAATAATCACGTGTATAAAAAATCTGATTTTCCGGTTGCAAAATATTAGATATGGTAAGCGGTAATGCTATTTGCGCCGGAACGTATCCTGTTTAGGAAAAAAAAAAGAATAAATTTTATGTATGTCATAAATTTTATTCATTTCATTTCGTGATTACAACTTCCTGCAACCTCATTTACTTTTATAAAAATGGCCGAATTAATTTCAGATAACATTTCCCCCGGTACAGATATGATTTTATCGTATCGCGATAACATCTCAAGTATTGTTGTAATGAAACTCCTATATACTCTTTTATCTGCTTATGCTTTTTTGCGTATGCTTATGACTACCTAGTTTAAGGTCGCTTACTTTTGACAGCCCCGTGGCGCAGTTGGCTAGACACCAGCTTGCGAAACGAGAGGCCGCGGGTTCGATCCCCGCACCAAGACAAATGTTTGTGTGATCCACAAATATTTGTTTCGGGTCTGGGTGTATGTGAGACCGAAAAGTCTCTCGTAGTTTCTGATACCCACGACACAAGACTTGTATTTTAATGTGAGGTCAGAACTAAGTATGTGACTGTTGGGCGTTTTTTTTTTCATGGCACATTGTAAACATTAGATGCATATAACAAGATTTAATTGAACACCTACTTTCACTTCTGTTTTTTGCTTTAACAAAGATACTATATTTTTTAGCACTGATTAGGTAGTACTGGCAACTAATATTTGGATACTGGCAACTAATGGCAACTAAGACATATTTGGAAATGACTTTTTTAATTTATTTTTTTATAGCTCGCAATGATAAAATGTATGTACATAGTTAGAAAGTGCATACTGACAATGTTTCGATCGCCGATAATAAAATTGATACAGAAAATCGTTACAGTTGTTGTTTCTCGGGTAAACCACGTCCAACACGGTCCGTCCTGTAGATGAATCACTTTTAAACGTAACGTTTTATCCATTTTAATGGAATTATCAGTACATATTTTCATATGCTTTTGCAATACTGGCATTGACAATTTCCGTGGCACAGTGGGCGAGCATACAACATCGATAATATCTAAATGAGATAATCACTTGTGAAAAGAACATGATTTTTCGAGATTTGTTTTTTGGGGATTTTAAAGAACTTGTAGTTTTATAAGCTATAGTGATACACGCAATTAAGGCTCATCTTATTTTGAATGCAAAGAAAATGTGTACATATATAAATATGACTATTGATAGTCTAAATAAATAGAAATATTCAAAACAATTCTTGATAGAAATGTTTTTCTCCAGAAATACTGTCATTTTTTTAAACAGATTCCAAAGATAATAATATAATAAAAATGCCGCTAATAAATAATTTATTTGTTGAACTCTAAACTACTCAATGGGCCCAACCAGTTTTGCCCTTGCCTAAACGAAAATATTGCGCAAGCACTTTGTTTAAGCTTTTACACAATTTACCTCCGTATTTATTTTGTTAAATAAACAATTACTTTTTAAAGTAAGACGTCGTCAAATATTAAGTAATCAGTTAATGCGAAACTTGATCGTTTCAATGCACAGTTTTATCGAATATTTTTTTAAGTGGTTATGAATGAAATTATAGAATGGCATTTGGGCAGATCGCGATCCTTCTGATATGTCAACATACAAATGAAACAATTTTTTAAAACATAAGAATGTTGTGTTTCGTCTCACTGCTGGACACGGGCCTCCTCTACAACTGAGAGGGCTTAGACCTTAGTCCACCACGCTGGCCTAGTGCGGGTTGGCGGACTACACACCTAAGAAATGCCTAAGAACTTTTAAGTGTGCAGGTTTCATCACGATGTTTTCCTTCACCGTTAAAGTGCGTGATAATTCGTTGTGAATACACACATAACTGCGAAAAGTCAGTGGTGTGTGCCTGGGGTTTGAACTCGAGGCCATCACGACTTTTTTAAAGTTATTATACTCAACACCTATTGTTAAGTAGGTATAATATACGTCCAACTAGCGCCATCTATAATGAGTTATGAAAAATAACAGTGGAAAGGCATTTAAACTATTTAGTGTTATACTCCGCGTGTTATACATATGTACATCGCTAACATCTCTAATTATAGTTCTAGTTTTAACGTAAAAGTTTACACATTTTTTTTCCTCAAATATCGAGCATGTAAAATAGAAAAGCAGCACTGTTTAGTTGTATTAAAGACTAAAACAAACAATAATCACTTGGTTGACAGACGTAGTTTATATGCAAAACCAAATACTATACATAACTATAGTTATAGTATATGTCGGCGATACGCCAGAATTATCGTGTCCAGACTCCATAATAACAGAAACACACACAATATAACTTGGTTTATTTTCAGACAATTTCTAGTATAGTACAGAGATAAAATGACAGAGGTCTGTCTTACATCAAGGTTAGTTTGGGACTCCCTTTCGAGCCCAATACAATTCGTTCTTATACTACCTGGGCCTCTCGCCCCCGCATCGGTCATCCTTACGTTCCCACGCATACAGTTACTTTCTAAAATCCCGTAACTAACATCTATTAAACAACCGTTAATTTAGAGACCATTCCCAAATCCCTTTTTTACAACATTGTCTAAGGAATTCGTTAAATCGGCAATAAACATGGACTTTACAGTAATATTAACAATTAAAGACAATAGAGCGCAAACTACAAAGAGCAGCCCTAACGTTCAAGCATTTTTTGTGTCTATAAACATTACTTGCTTCTATGTACAAAGCGCAATAAAACAATCAAATATACGAGTAAAAACTTAAACCTAAAAATGACCATTCTACACACATATTACTAATTTAACTTAATAATCAAACACTACTTTACAAATGGCGCTATTAACAATATTTAAATTCTCAGTTTTGTGATCACAAATAGCTATTTAAATATTAATCTTAAATATTAATTATATTTATGTAACAATATAATCATTATTTATTAGTTTGCGCCCATACGGCCATACTGACTCCAGCGCGTCCCCTGCGCTGTTTTAACAAGGCCTCACTCATTTCGAGATCTAGCCAACACACAAGGCATCACTCATTCCGAGATCTAGCCAACACACAAGGCATCACTCATTCCGAGATCTAGCCAACACACAAGGCATCACCCATCCTGGGCTCTAGCCAACAAGACCAGGATCAAGGATACGCATGGTGGCCAGCCAGCGTTTTGGGAAGGATATTGGATAGGAAAAACAAAATTTGTCTCGTAAACACATCAATGCATATACATAAAATAATCATCGTCATTCATCATAATCAGTTGTATCAATGCAATGCAATTACATAGATCCAACAACGTCAGTAGAGGAGGTAGAGGCCTCCCCGCGTAAATCGTTCTCTGACAAATCCTGCGCCCATACGGTCAATTCATCTGAGTTGCTAGATTCATCCAAAGGGTCTGATTGAGCTATGGGAGCGGGACGTAAGGCATCGTGACTAGCAATCTTTTCTGAACAGCCGCGAAGGTTAACATGCTTAAGCCGATATCGGTCATTCGGTAATACTTGTAAAATTTCCATTGGGCCTTCAAATTTAGAGCCTAACTTAGTAGTGTGGCGTTCGTGGCGCCGCATTAGGACAAAATCACCTACCTTAAAAGGGTGGATTGTGGCTTTACCTTTATCAAAACGTGATTTATCACTAAGGGACCGCTCGTCCATCCGCTTTTTAGCAAGGAATCTAACTTCATTCAAGTCGTCTGTCGGTTCGTCATCGTCAATTTGCAGTATTTTAATGGCAGGTGGAGAACACCTTTTTCCTAATAATAATTCCATGGGACTTTTACCTGTACTTTTTGAAACTGTGCAGTTTATTGCTAGTTGTAATTCTTGTAAGGCTGTGTGCCAAGGCCTATTAATTTCTATAACAGACATGTTATCCTTTATAACTTTCATCAACCGCTCGACCTGCCCGTTGGCCCTACTAGCTCCTTTTGCTACAACATGGTGTTGAATCCCATATTGTTCGCAAAAGTTTTTAAAATCTGTAGAAGTCATGCTTTTATCTTGATCAGTAATTAATCGCGATGGAGTGCCGAATATCGTAATTAGATTTAAAAAGCATTTGATTGCCGTATCGCTTGTGCGATCGTTAGTATAGATCATATGGACATACTTAGTGAAACCATCGATAAATACAAAAGCATATTCGGATTTATTGCGTTTGCCGTTCATTCTGCCAGTTATATCTGCATGCACAGTATGGAAAGGTATTGCTATTTTGTCTATAGGATGTAAGGCAACCTGTCTAGCACCCGATACACCTTTTCGAACTCTACACATAACACAGTTTTCTACAAATTTTCTAACTAGCCTGGACATATTAGGAAACCAATACTGCTCTCGTAATTTTGCAAGGACTTTTTCCCATCCAAAGTGTTGGAGGTTATCATGGTAATGGGAAATAAGATTCCATCTATAATTACGTGGGACTATGATTAATTTATGCGTTTTGTTATTTATTTGTACTTTTCGCCTAAGTAATTTATCCTGTAGTATGACGTAAGTATCTGCAATAGTTTTAGGGATCGAATCGCCTTTTAACTGTTCAACAATATTAGCTAAAGTGGAATCGCGTTTTTGTTCGATAAGGAGCCAGTTATGATCAAGGGTAGCTGTATTAACGGACCATATTAATGAGCTAGATTTATTAATTTTGGAACACTGGTTTAAATGACATTCATTATAACTTTTAACTGGGTTACGACTGAAAAAGTCAGCATGGGCAAGTTTATCGCCCTTGCGGTATTCGATTTCAAATTGGAAGTTCTGTAAGAATGCCCACCATCTGTGTACTCTCGGAGTTAAATCGCGCTTATGACTTGAAGCTTTTAAAGAGTTACAGTCTGTGACTACTTTAAATGACCGGCCATGAAGGAAATGCCGAAAATGTTTTATAGCCTTTACCACAGCGAGAGTCTCCAGTTCATACGAGTGATATTTACTCTCTGTATTTGAAGTTCTCATACTGAAATAGGCTATAACTAAAGGATTTCTGTTTTCTCTCTGAATCAGTACAGCACCATACCCAATAGAGCTGGCGTCTGTATGCAACTCTGTCGGCAGGTTGGGATCGAATATAGTTAATACAGGGGAAGATGTAAGTATGTTAATTACTTTCCGTCGAGCAATGTCATGATCTTCAGTCCAATTAAAATTAATATTGGTTTTAGTCAAGTTGTAGAGAGGGGCCATGATTTTAGAAAAATTAGGTACAAATTTTCTAAAATAGCCAGCTAAGCCGTTGAATTGTCTAACTTCCTTTATATTTTTAGGTACCGAGGAGTCAGTTAAAGCCTTGATTTTTCTTGGGCTTGGTCTGACGGTACCATTTTCTATAAGGTTACCAAGATATTCAATTTAGTCTTAAGAAAAGAACATTTGGAAATGTTCAAAGAAAATCCTGCACGAGTTAATCTAGTCAAAATAAGTTTTAAATTGATCAAACCTTGCTGTACAGATTCAGATATTACCAAAATATCATCAATATAAACTAATGCTATATTATCTTTATAATCACCTAAGGCAACATTTATGGCACGTTGATACACAGATGGAGCATTGCAAAGACCGAAAGGCATGCGTAAATATTCAAACTGTCCATCTGGCGTCACGAAAGCAGTTTTTTCGATAGAGTCTTCTGCTATAGGAATACCGTGAAAACCAGAGGCCATATCTAGGCAACTGTAATAACGGGCTTTGCCTAATCTATCAATTTGGTCTGCTATTAAAGGTAAAGGATAATTATCTCTAATCGTATTGGAATTCAACTCGCGAAAATCAACGCAAAGACGGTCGGTGCCGTTCTTTTTCTTGACTAATAAAATTGGGCTGCTGAATGGGGAAGAGCTATCTCTTATTATGCCATTTTCTTTTAAATCCTGAATCATTTCCCTAACTTTCTCGCGTTCTACAGGAGACAAACGATACGGTCGACGCTGTACAATTTTATCTGGATTTTTTAATCTAATTTTTAGCTCACCGGTTGTCACCCGTGAGACATGATTTCTAGACGTAAAATTATCTTTGAACTCATTGATAATATTATAGATTTCATTAATTTGTTTTGGGTCAGTTAGGTCGGTATCTATTTCGATAGGGGGAGTTTTTGAACACTCATTGACAATAAACTTACGATTAACAGATATATCGTTTTCGCTGAGAGTAACGCTAAGGCCAGGTATTTTTAGAAGATTAAACCCTATTAAAATATCAAATTGAGTTTCATTGTCACCTACTACGTAAAACTCTAGCTCTAAAGTGACATTATCGATTTCTACCACAGTTATAATGCTTTGTTTTGAGATAACCTTTTGACCCCCAATGCCCATAAACTGTACTTCAACTTGTTTACGTTTACCAGGAATTGAACCAGCAACGCTCTCTCGAATTAAGGAGCAATCCGCACCAGTATCAAAAAGACAGTTATACTGTTTGTCAGCAATAATTACATTTGTTGTACTACGTTTAACAGATGAACAATAATTAATAGATTTATTTTGAGCATTACGTTCGTCATTTTGACGGCGGTAGCAATTTTTCTCTAAATGACCCTTACGATGGCAGTAATTACATTCAACAACCTTAGTATTATTGAAAGTACCACGAGAACTGTAATTATTGTTACTGGAATGTGACGAAATAACGTTAGGCTTAGAGGGATTTCTCTCTTTGCAGTCCCGGGACAAATGGCCGGGTTTATTGCAACTGAAACAAACTACTTGATCTTTTGAAGGTCCCGTAACACGTGATTTTTTAACATCATTATATTTACTCTCTCTATTTTCGATTTTACGTTTACGAAACGTTTTAAGAACTGATACTAATTTAGGAAGTGAATCGGGGGTATTTCTCAGCAACTCAGATCGAATAAACTCAGGGTAAATACCGGTAATCAGCGCTTCCACCACCTCTGCGTCGGCAGCTTCTGGTCGAATTCTCTTAAAAAGCGTCCACGCCGTTGTAGCGTACTCTGCGTAGCAGCTCGCTTGGTCCGAAGTGTAGTTGCGCCATTTCTGCACGTCATCCGCATACCGGAACTCCTTGCCAAACGTATGAATCAGCTCCTCCTTCACTTGTTCCCACGTGGTTGAATGCAGGGACCAGCTGTCGGCCCATGTCTTGGCTCGTCCTCTTAACTGTAGAATGGCCTTCATTCGAGCTTCATGTGGAGGGACCATCAGCTTCGTGATAGTTTCGTCCACGTTAGCGCACCAGTCCCTGATGTCGTGCGATCTCTCGTCAGGGTTAAATGGTGGTAGGTAGAAGTCATGGTGCCGCCGAAGGGGTGCACCTTCCGTCAATAACGTTGCTTTCACAGCGCTTGTTGCAGCAGTCTTCGTGATGGAGGTCAAGAGACCCATTACTTGTTCCATAGTGAAGGTTGTCCCATTCGAGGATTCCGATGTCTCTTGGGGTTGTGATCCCACCGCTGCTGTCGGCGATACGCCAGAATTATCGTGTCCAGACTCCATAATAACAGAAACACACACAATATAACTTGGTTTATTTTCAGACAATTTCTAGTATAGTACAGAGATAAAATGACAGAGGTCTGTCTTACATCAGGTTAGTTTGGGACTCCCTTTCGAGCCCAATACAATTCGTTCTTATACTACCTGGGCCTCTCGCCCCCGCATCGGTCATCCTTACGTTCCCACGCATACAGTTACTTTCTAAAATCCCGTAACTAACATCTATTAAACAACCGTTAATTTAGAGACCATTCCCAAATCCCTTTTTTACAACATTGTCTAAGGAATTCGTTAAATCGGCAATAAACATGGACTTTACAGTAATATTAACAATTAAAGACAATAGAGCGCAAACTACAAAGAGCAGCCCTAACGTTCAAGCATTTTTTGTGTCTATAAACATTACTTGCTTCTATGTACAAAGCGCAATAAAACAATCAAATATACGAGTAAAAACTTAAACCTAAAAATGACCATTCTACACACATATTACTAATTTAACTTAATAATCAAACACTACTTTACAAATGGCGCTATTAACAATATTTAAATTCTCAGTTTTGTGATCACAAATAGCTATTTAAATATTAATCTTAAATATTAATTATATTTATGTAACAATATAATCATTATTTATTAGTTTGCGCCCATATATACATAGGTAAATGGTTCGTAAATAGCATCTATGATTCCCATACCGTTGTTTTAATTACACAATGTGCATATTGATGGCTTGCAGCTGTGCTTATTGACACAGTAGTGTTTGATGAATTCTTAATTGATATTTCTCACATTTTTATCATAAAGTCACGCAGCATGCCATTGAGCGAGCAACGCTTGCAGTTTCTCTGGTGGATAGAATTCGTAATGAAGTCATCCACCAGAGAGCCAGAGTCATTGACATTGCCCGCAGGATTAGTAAGCTAAAGTGGATGTGGGCCGGCCATGTCTGCCGACGGACGGACGGCCGTTAGAGCAGACAAGTGTTGGAGTGGAGACCTCACTTAGATAGACGTAGTGTAGGAGTCCTAACCACGATGGCCCGACGACATAAGAAAACTGACTGGTAGCGGATGGATGAAGGGTGCTCAAGACCGGGATGATCGACGCCTACTTGGGGAGCACTTCGTTCAGCAGTGGACGGCGATAGGTTGAGAATTTCTCACATCTGCATGTTAGTAATGTCACCATAGTATAATAAAATTACCTCATTTTATGATTCCATCCTGACATATGAAGTATTAGGTCTAATTTATTATAGAATTATTAAAGGTCGCATTTTAATTTATTAATTATATCGATATAAAATAGAAGGTTGTCGCGACTATTAACTACATACGAGTATATGTGTTTTACCTTAATTAATTCGCTACAGTATTTATGACTCCCAAAGGAGGTATAAAATTATACGTTGTTTACCACATTAAAACTCCGCAAATATTTTTCACCAAACACTATTCTCAAATCTAAAAAGAATACGTTAGAAAAACTATTTGCATCTGTATTGACAATTGCAACGGTAATAACGTTCTCAATGACAATGCAGTCTGGACGGCATGAATAGTGAAAGGAAACCTGCACTAGACTCGATTAAGCTCGCAGTCTCAGCTTCCCGATAACAATTACTGCGATTGTAATGATAAATTGTCCTTTCTCCGTTGTTTCCGGACACAGCGAAACGACACGCGATTGCTGTAATGAACTTGTAGTTACATTAGTGGGAGCTCTGCAATCCACAACCAAGTACGAACTACGGAAGAGCAAGGAGTCGTTCGCGTGAGCTCCGACATTGAATAATGACTCGCCGCGAGATGGCACGAAATTGAAGTATGTTTTATTTTAATGAACATTATTCGGGTCGACCGTTGTACGTGCCGTGGATGATTACTAATGATGCAACCTTAGCTGAAAATATTTTTGATTGATTTTAGAATTGAGGAAGCCATTAACCGCATGAAACGCTAATTGCGCTCGGCGATATCCGATCGTCGGATCGTACGAACGAATTTACATCGCGTACGATAGAAAATGGCTAACTGTAATTGAGATTTGCCGTCCAATGCACGGCTCGTAAGTGTTTCATAGAGGAACGATGTGGAGCACGAGGCGTCACTGTAACAACTTAGTGACCGACTTGTGGAATTGCTTCATTTAATTTAAGTTTTGAGAACATCACAATCATCTTGGTGTCGGCTTGTGAAAGCATTTCAAAATAACACCGCCTTAATTCGGAGCGCGGGTAGATGTGCTGGTACGGGTAATATAGAGTTGTTAGCGAGTTGTAATCTTGGCTATAACGTTAGCTATAGATATGCTCATGCATATACGCGGTGCATTAGCAAACAGGTGTACGTGAGGCGGGCCAGGCCGTCGCATCGCCGTCGCGTGAGGCCTTGCGGTCAACCTAGATGAGCCAAGTGCACCGTCTCCCATTACGGCATCAACATCTCTGTACTGTTATCCGCATAGCGACCGCGGTCATTCATGTAGGTCGAACACTTGAACGTGAAATTAAATTTATGGTTTGTAAGAATTCCATTGCTAATTGCGACTCACCGGCTCACTGTCGCGTTATAAATGATGGATTGCGATCGCAAATGTCTTAATAACAGCAATCCACTTATCTGTAGATACTGTTAAAGCCGTACGCATTACTGTACGTATCGCGCGCTTATTGTGATACTCGAACGTACTTGGCGAACCGTTTTCAATTAACGCTTTCAATCACAACCGGTTGAATAAGGTTTCAATAGTATTTTATTACTACGCGGGTTTATTCGTGTGTTAATTTAATCGAATAAATTGTGAACTGCCGATCGAAAATGCGTCTTTCAGGGTAGGAGAGTTTTGCGGATTCAATCCCTGTGCGATCCTTTGTATGAATTGTATTTTTCTAGTTTTCGAGGTTTGTGGAGGTGAATATTATGTTTGTAAATGCACTGACTATACATAAGTAATCGCGCCTAGCCTAATTATTTTTATATTACTGAGCCACACCTAACTCACTCAGTGTTATTGAGGACGTTCGATCTAAATTATAACACTGTCAAATGAAATAGTACTTCAACCAGGTTTAAGTGACATTATGGAGGCGTAGCCATCCCTAATCTTTCTTCCTCCTTTCTTTCTTCCTTCTTTCAAAATTTTTTATAACACTAGCAACGCTTTTATGCTAAAGGTATTATTTGCCGGTAATAACAAGCAACAAGCCGGTTTCCGAAAAGGCTTTAGCACCATAGACCACATCCATACGCTTCGGCAAGTTATACAAAAAACTGAGGAATATAACTTGCCGCTTTGTTTAGCGTTTGTGGACTATGAGAAAGCCTTTGATTCGATCGAGACCTGGGCTGTGCTAGAGTCTCTCCAGCGGTGCCACATCGACTATCGGTACATCGAGGTGTTGGAAAGCATATACAGCAACGCCACCATGTCGGTCCGAGTACAAGATCAGAGCACGAAGGCTATTCCACTACGGAGAGGCGTGAGGCAGGGAGATGTTATATCTCCGAAACTGTTCACTGCCGCGCTGGAAAACGCCTTCAAGCTCTTGCAGTGGAAAGGATTCGGCATCAACATCAACGGCGAGTATATCACACACCTTCGGTTTGCCGACGATATTGTAGTCTTGGCAGAATCGCTGGAAGACCTTGGCACTATGCTCGAAGACCTCAATCGAGTCTCTCAACAGGTGGGTCTTAAAATGAACATGGACAAGACGAAGATCATGTCGAATGTCCATGTTGTGCCCACCCCGATCGCAGTTGGGGGCTCGACTCTCGAAGTTGTAGACGAATATGTCTATTTGGGACAAGTGGTCCGGTTAGGCAGGTCCAACTTCGAGAGAGAGGTCAATCGTCGAATTCAACTCGGTTGGGCAGCGTTCGGGAAACTACGCGACGTCTTCTCGTCCAAAATACCTCAGTGCCTGAAGACGAAAGTCTTCGATAGTTGTGTGTTACCAGTGATGACATACGGCACTGAGACGTGGCCTCTCACTATGGGCCTCATTAGACGGCTCAGAGTCACTCAACGAGCTATGGAGAGGGCTATGCTCGGTGTTTCCCTACGAGATCGAATCAGAAACGAGGAGATCCGTAGGAGAACTAAAATAACCGACATAGCCCAGCGGATTAGCAAGTTGAAGTGGCAATGGGCCGGGCACATAGCGCGGAGAACCGATGGCCGATGGGGCCAAAAGGTTCTCGAGTGGAGGCCACGTACCGGAAAGCGCAGCGTAGGACGTCCACCCACAAGATGGTCCGACGACCTGGTGAAGGTCGCGGGTCGTCGCTGGATGCAGGCTGCCTCCAACAGGTCACTATGGAAGTCATTAGGGGAGGCCTATGTTCAGCAGTGGACTTCCTTAGGCTGATAATGATGATGATGATGATGAATAACCTTCTATAAGTAGGTACTTATTTGTCTAGATTGTGTTTGGATAAAGTTTTGTTTACTGCGTATTATATAGCCTTTATGTGAGGTACAGTTGCGTTATACATACCAATTACCGTGAGCTTTATTACTCATCAATATAGCACGAACCATAACAATAGATGTGTACGTATTTACGGCACTAAGATTGAATACAATTTTCGAATCTTGTAATAGTAGGTTCAAGATTACTGGATGAGGAAGTGAATGAATTAGCTTAATACTGGAAAGTATGGGCCTTGAAGATATTTGCAATCTGGCTAAGCAAATATTGTATTATTTTATGACTTGTTTCTACCCGATATAGACTTTCAGTAAGTTCTAGAGAGAAATCAAGAACAGGCAGTAGGTAATCATAATTAAATGTTAATTGACAACAAACGTTACACCTAATTATGATCGTAAAATATAAACAACTTGTGTCTCAAATGTCATTCTAATCAGACCAGATATTTATGCGTAATTAAGTAAAAAAAAAAGTCGTGAATGCCTTGAGGTTTAGACGCGCGGTCGAGAATATCGACGGTCGCGGGTTCAAACCTCAGGCACACACCTCTCACTTTTCGAAGTTACATATGTGTGTATTCACAAAGAATTATCACGTACTTTAACGGTGAAAGAAAAATCGTGATGAAACCTGCACCCTTAAAAGTTCTTAGTAATTTCTTAGGTGTGTAGTCCGCCAACCCGCACTATGCCAGCGTGGTGGACTAAGGCCTAAACCCTCTCAGTTGTAAAGGGGGCCCGTGCCCAGCAGTGGGACGTAAATGGGCTGATGATGAAGTAAAAATACTGACATGCACAATCTTAATATTGGCAAGATTAAGGACTAAATTTGTTATACTCTGGTGGTACAGTGATGAAATACAGCCTACGTTACCCAGGAAAAAAGGAAATTATACTAATGAAAGTATTGTGACAACCAATTCTGACAGCCCCGTGGCGCAGTTGGCTAGATACCAGCTTGCGAAACGAGAGGCCGCGGGTTCGATCCCCGCACCGGGACAAATGTTTGTGTGATCCACAAATATTTGTTTCGGGTCTGGGTGTTTGTGAGACCGAAAAGTCTCTTGTAGTTTCTGATACTCACGACACAGGACTTGTATCCTAGTGTGGGGTCAGAACTATGTATGTGACTGTTGGGTGTATTAAAAAAATAAATAAATAAATTAAGTAATTAGGTCACCTTTCACACCTCATACACCAATTATGGATAAAGACAAACATAAACCAAATACTGGTTTATTGGCTGATTGAATTGAAAGTTGTGAATTAAAATTCCGCCAGCTAGCTTCAAGGTTTAATGTTCAAACATAATATAATAAAGGTATTTTGATAATAAACTTTGAGGCATTTCAAAAATGAATAAAAACATAGTTACAAAACTTATAGGCCCTCACTAGGAATTTTACTAAGTAAGGCATGCGATTACATTTTCCATACTAAACAAGTATGGTAAGAAATCGCCTGTTCTCTCTAATAGTCTAAATAAAATAATGAAAAGCATATAAACCAAATTCAATATATCAAAAAGAGAAACGAAAACCATCTTTAGTGTGGACTTAACGAAAAACCGTATCGTGATCCCTCCCAATTCAATGAAACATATTTAAACAAAATTATGGTTAATATTGCTATATCCATCCGCATGATCAAAGCTTCATCTAACGAGACTTGAGGCTTGATAAATGACATTCACTCCATTTCTTCAAAAAAGAAATATTGAAAGCACTCGATACCATAAGAGTACATTGAATGTCAATTGTTAGCCTTGGATTATAACATTACCGTGGTAATTCCTAAGGGGATGCGACCGCGCCAGCCGGTTGAAACAGGGGACGGGCCCCATCCATCATTTTAAATCCGGTTACCAATCGATCACATCAACCCAACGCGTCGTTTGGACATACGATGTTTTATAATTTATAGTGCATTAAAACCCGATTCAACCTCGCCTTGACTAAATTTTAGAAAAGCTTTCCAGGTTTGGTTGAACTGGTTCATTGATTTATCGGAGAAGACGTAACAAATAGCAAACCGATTTTCTTCCGACTTTTTAATATTTCTTGTAATTTCTTCGTTTAGTCTCCAATAGTCTTCGTGCTAGCATATCGTAAGCTAGATTAAACAATAATCAATAACACCGAACACAGAACAGATTAAATTGCCATACAGAGTTTCGATCCAACTCTAAGCTAAAAGTTTTCTATCGAGGATATCACGAGAACAAATATTCATGAATCACAAAAACTTGAATCCAGTACCTACTGGGATGAAACTCGAGGCTTTACGCGGAAACTATTATATCTTCCTTTCATATGCACTTATGCATACTCTTACAAAGTTAATTTAGGTAAAATTGTATGGTCTGTCGCAAACACATGTTGACAGAGCTTTCATGTTTATTACAAATCTGTACCTACAAACTTCTTAATTAATATTTAAGGCGTATTGAAGGTAACTAAATATAAAAAAATGTATTATTCCCACGTTATTGTGGTCGTTGCGCCGGCAATGGCAGCATTAAAACTTCAAAGGCTATGATTATACGTAATAAAATATGTTTTAACGATATAAATTCATGTCATGTCCGAAGGGTTGAGACTCGCGAGTAATAACTCTTGTCATGTCAATTTTCCCTATATGATGTGCCCTTCTTACACGAGATTGTTTGGGATGCTTCATTTACATAATGGGTTACATCTGGTATTCCCTCAATCTGTTTGCAATCAACTTTTCGAATGTATTGTAAAGAATTGATATTTTCAAAAATTATTTATGTTCCTTTAGATCACCTGTGTAAAATGCTAATCATGTACCACTTTTTCAAAAAGTTGACCAAAAATTGTGAAATTTAAACTGATTTTCTCCTCATATAATCATCATTATCATCAGCCCATATACATCCCACTACTGGGCACGGGGCTTAGGTTTTAGGCTTTAGTACACCACGCTGGCCTAATGCGAGTTGGCGGACTACACTTAAGAAAATCCTATGAACTTTTAGGTGTGCAGGTTTCCTCACGATGTGAATAAATACATAACTTCGAAAAGTTATATATTCATGTATTTCATATGTTGTATGTATGTTCATATATTCCAAGGTAATTGAGATCCATACTACTCTAATATAGACTATGGTTTACCCCGAGGCGCACAGTTAGTATTTCTGTAGATGTAATACGTGAACGTACTGTTCGTCCACAGGTCGGCAGATGTATTATAAAAACATTAGTTATTCAATACAATGTTACCATAATATAAGTTGCACAACGCGTTACAGACGACATGAGATTGTGGCTCTCTGTGGTCACGCTTTAAAATACATAACATTAGATAACACGCGCAACTATTGACTTAATAACAACGGGTGCTGAGAAGGTTTCCACGAGGACTATTGTCTTAAATAAGACTGTTATTATCATGTGAATATCTAAACTGAGGAGACATTTAGACCAGTGCCGAAGCCTTTAAGTCGTGATGGCCTCGAGATTTAGGCACGCGGTTGAGAATCTTGACGGTCGCGGGTTCAAACTCCAGGCACACACCTCTGACTTTTCGAAGTTATGTGTGTATTCACAATAAATTATCACGTACTTTAACGGTGAAGAAAAACCTGCACACCTAAAAAAGTTCTTAGGAATTTCTTAGGTGTGTAGTCCGCCAACCCGCACTAGGCCAGCGTGGTGGACTAAGGTCTATCCCTTCTCAGTTGTAAAGGATGCCCGTGCCCAGCAGTGGGACGTATATGGGCTGATGATGATGATGATGAAGACTGTTATTATCATGTGAATATCTAAACTGAGGTATAAACATTAGTTAGTTGAGCGTTTTATTACATTAGATTGCTGAGGGCCTAGACAAAATCACGTTCGACTATCGTAATCAATAATAAAGACGATAGAAAAATATGAAATTGACATCCATAATCACGTGGTTTCTCTGTACGTTATGTCAATTCCATATAATATTAATGTTCTTTATTTGCGATTACAATTCTAGATCGTTACTAACTACGGCTTATAGAGACCCAAGAGACTTAAAGACCTTCCTCTTTGCGTATCCTTTAACAAAGTCCATATCTCGAGGTGTTAACGTATTTACCACCTTTCGTGGATAGTTCTCATCAGCTTCAAGCCGTGTTGGAGTTCGCAGACCCAAATGAGAAACTGAACTTTTTTTGAACAGAACTTTTTTTCTCTGTAATCATTATTCCATATCGCAATACGTTTTTAAAATAAAAATATAGAGAATAAATAATTGTGAGGTTAAGTCGTAATTTTTGCGCAAATAGCGAACCGCAACCAAAATTGCTCGTATGATACACAGCGCAAATACTAATTACAAGAATGACATTGCAAAGGTCGTCAGTTTACATGTCCAATCGAATAATGTCAATTTTAGAATGGTCTTTTGCTATTTTTCTATTCATAATGATATTAACTTGTGTCTGTCGTTAAAATCGAAATAAAAATAATCTACCTAACAACCATCTAAATAATAAATTCACTGAAGTAGCTATAATCAAACAAGTTCGTATGGCCGATACCGTTTAATTTTATAAGTGGTACAGGCCTTAGTTGTAGGTATCAATATTAAACTACCAACCATATGATTTTTAATTTCGTCGAGTGAATGAGACTATTCTGGAGACTAATTCGATTCATGTTTCGTTTATAGCTCCTATATATCATTATCTCTTTGTGCTGTACCCATACAACCTATTTATTGAAGAACTCTTGATGACCATTCATTCATTCATTGGCTGGTAGCGGATTAGAGTCGAAGAAATAAATTAATTCAATAAATACGACTTTATTCTTTATTCATACCAAAATAAATCAATTTCAGGAGAGGGAATATTCTTAGAAGGATGAAAACATCACACAAAGAACGTCGACTACAGAATCAATACGTGAATGTCACGGTTGGCGGGCAGTGTAGCCGCAAGTTTTTAATATAGTATGTAATTCCTAGGGGATGGTAGAGAATCCCAGCGCATTGCATAGATTTTTATCACCCTCTCAGGCAGCACGTCCGCCATTGTGAACGCGTGAGTACTAACCTTATCGATCGAATTTGATGCCCATTGATTGTCCCAGCGCCGCTCCCGCAACCCGCAGCTATTGTCTGGAAACATTTCATTATTCATTTTGTTGTATCCTTGCCAAATAAATACGAAACATCGTAATACATGTACAAAGATACGACTGTCTAGGAGGAAATGTAAACAGGAAACTACTGTCAAATAAATTGAAATATCAACATAGCAAAGCAAAGCTGTAGGTAGCCCGAAGATTAAAATCATCACTATATATTTCAAGTGATGACATATCAACAGATATCAACAGACAATATTTAAACATGGCATTAACAGAGCAAACATTCTTAGTCGTTTCGCGCGACGTTGTCGAGTTACTTGAAAAATAACAATGAACATGTCAAGGTGTTGTTAAGGGGCAGGTACATGAATTAACACATTAAGCACGATTTAAGATTCTTTACTTGTCTTGGGAATTACTTAATCGTCGATTAACTGCGTTGTAAAAAGTGGATTACCTCGTCAGCATTATTGCCGGGCTACGTGTGACTCGCTTCGTAATTGCTCTTTCGGTTCCTATGAAATACCGGCAACATTATCGGCGCTTAGTTGTCAACATTGCGCATGTGACATCATAGCAACAAGAAACATATAACGACATTTTTAAACGTTCGTAATGAATATTCGTTGCAATTCAAAGACTATGAATTATATCGATACTTAATCGATAATCATAGAAACTATACTCATTTGACTTCCGCATTCTTGTCAGTTGAGCGATTATTTCGGATATTGTTATCCGTTTCATCGATATAAATTAACTGACATAAATACGATCAATTAGTGCCATGAGATCGATATTAGGCTGTGTTTTAATTCATTCCTTTGGAACTTTTATATTTTTAAATTCGTTAAATTTAAAATTTATTTATTCTCGACTTTGTTTCACTGCCTCATTATTTAAAAGGTATTTCAGTGATGACTCGACTTAACGTATTGTCCTTTGGAATCCGTCTACGTATTATAAATAATTTATATATTATTCGCAACAATGTTTGGTGTATTATATTTCATAAAATCTATTTTCGATCGTATTTTTAATAGAGACGACACCCAAAAAATGTAGGAGACGTAATTCAGTAGAAAGTAAAACCAATGTCGACGGGACGGTCGCCGTGACTTATCTAACAGCAAGCAATAATATCTTGTGTACATAATCACTGTCACACTACCTCGTAGTTGTGTGCAAAGACGTTTTCTGTGTGGACACTCAGATAAAAGACGAATGTGGGATCACTTCAGCGAGTTTACATAGTGCGATGAGACAGGAAACAAGGGAATCGCAGGCCATTCCCCTTTCACCTTCATTTATTATTTTTTACATAACAGGAAGGCAAAACAACCTCCGCATTGTTCATACTTCTATTCTTGCTGTATTCATAGCTGGATACCATACGGTTGTGTAAGGATTGTGGATACACTCCTTTTTTTGTTAAATAAGGTAGTTTTGCTTTGTGCCAAAAGATGTCGCTGTTAAAGTCATGTCATGTCTATAGATCCCCAACAGTATTCCACGAAAATAAAATACTGCAATACTTTTGTATGTTTGAGTATGTTTACAACACAGCCTATTAATAAGTGTAGTAAATGCATAATACAGGATAAACAATTGCATAGAGATCTTCTATACAGAACTTTATCAAGTAGAGCAACTCGGTAGACAATTGAGGATATTTCGCTATTTATAAACTCATTTCTTAACCAGATCTCCATAATTTTTCAACATTCATGATGGGCAGTAATGCCTTTATGTCAGCTGAGCCGAATTGTTGATTGATTGAAAGTGTTAAAAATAAAAACAAAATAAAAATCTCGACGGCATCATAAGTAAAAATAAAGCGTACGCATAAATATTTCATCACTGTGCATTATATCGCGGCCCTTGATTTACAAAGCTAAGTGTCTAAATGCGTAATGCTTCTTTAGGTCGGTGTAAAAAAGTTCACGTGATAAAAACACATTCCTTTCGCCATAAACCGACGATCCCTTAAAATAGAATCATATTCAGCAGAGAAACGATCCCACGGTTATTAACACGCGATCTTGTACGCTCAAGTGAACTTGTTAGAAACGAAATTTCTTTATAAGTATTGGGTTATTATCGTCCATATACAGCGTTTTGTAGAATAACTATTTTGTTTGGACATGTTGCATTACCTGTGTAAGTGACGGCTTAGTACAGGTGTCTTCCCACGATGATTCATTGAAGTCTATCGCTTAGGCTTGTAGAACGACGTTCTTTGAATTTTTAGATACAATCTTTGAATATAATTTCTGCGATTTTTTTGCGTTTTTTCATTGCATACCTAAATAAGTAAAACTAATTATGGAGATGTAAAAAAATAGATAAAAATATGTACATATTAGTCGAGACCTCGAAGATTAAGCGGCGATCGAGACAAAATCTCGGCGGTCGCTGGTTTAAATTCATGTTACTAAAATTTTTCCGTGGTTATATACATACAAGGAATGAAGAAAGAGGATTTAGAGTTGTGTGCCTAACCTATGACCTGACCCAAACTTAACGACCTTGCTCTTAATAAGGTACTTGACCTAGTTGTGGACACACGAAATCCAAAGAGCATAAGTTGCAAGGTCTGATCGTGTGAAATCAGATAGGAATACAAATTTATGTACAAACTAATCTAGTTTTGATGAGTTGCAACACGAAAGGAACCTTTTTTATTTATGCCTAAATGGGAGCTACGTGGAATGGCTCTCCGTATAATAAATGCTTTCGCCATTTGGCTGCCAACTTGTAAAGAATGGCACAGATGAAAACCTCCGTACAAATATGGCATTCCTTGCAAAGTTTTCGTATAAATCTTATTATGTTTGTACGCATTTTATTATGGTCGTACCTATTGTTATCTATAAAACGGAATTTCAAAAAAATCGCCTATTCCTTTGTCAATTTAAACAATATTTTGATCGCTTTTTGTTTTTGCTAGTTCATCAATGAGATCTTACAAGACATCTCTATAAATAAACTAAGTAAAAAACATGAATTTCTCATCCTTGGAATGTATATTTATTCAATCACTTACTGAATTTAATCTAAATTCAGCAAGCAGCTGTCCCTTATACAGTCTGCAAACGCCAAACATCAATATCCGCTATAGAATGTTTATTCACCCTTCCAGACAAGATCTCGAGGTTCGTTCGTACGAACAACTTCAAAAATATATTTAACTTTTAGCAGACGGTCGGAATAATAAAGGAATAAACTTCAAGCTTAATTTCCGACATAAATGTTTGAAATTCCATAAACATATTTATAACAAATAACTTCCGTCCACAATTTTGTCTGTAATGATTTCAGATGTTGTTTTGGATAAAAATGAAATATACTATGAATTTATCTACTGTTCATTAGTTGATATAATTAATTAATCTCTCAAAAAATTAAGTCTGTCTCGGTACCAAAATTCATGAAAATCGGTTTATCGCTTTCGCATTTATAACATCCAGGTATAACTTCTTAACAGTAACGAAGGTAAGACAACTGTGAAAATGGAAATACGATGTAATAAAAGCGAAAACCTCTTTGCTGTAATTGAATCTTTTGTTGTATTAAAACGAATTTCCGAGGGCGCAAAAAGATAAAAGTATGCTAAAAAGTTATTAATGAACGAGTGTGAACTGAGCACGCTGAGCCGAGGTTACCAGACTGTGGCGTCGCACCCTTCTGATTAAACTCCCCACTTCGACGGCCATTTAATAAAACAGGGTTCGCCGGCAAATATGGCGTGTCTACGTCACATGATTGATACATTGTACTCAGCGATTTTTGATACTTATGCCTTGCTCTGTTTGTATATTAATAAAACTCATTAATATGCCAGATGAAAGAACACAACAGTTTCGTAGTAAACTGACTGCGAAAACACTTGAATCTCCATAAGCATTTGCATTTTTACGGTCATTGATGATGTGATTAACGATACGTAAGAATTATCTGTAAGCATTTTCCATTCATTAGTACGTATACTTAGAGAGTTATTTATAGGCGCATCTAAAGAGATTCTCAAGTGATTGCACCTCTTCGTGTACTGCGCACATTCTTGCATCGCGTGCAATACTACGGTTATTTAGGACATCCCAAACAGAATCCACTTATCTCTCCCATTCAAATTGAACTTAGACAAAATAACGCCGAGTTGACATTTTGTGTTAATTTAATTGTGTAACACAATATTTCTTGTTGCGTCACTCGTGATGAGCTTGTGTTACGTACTATATGGAACGCGGCCCGATGATATTTCCCTAAATACCACGGCGATAGAAAAGCGGAACACTCATTTATGTTAGTAATAGCTGTGAATTTCGTGACCTGAAAACCGGTGGCAGGCACCTCCGCCGCTTTTTTGTGGCGGCAACACCATTAATAACGTCTGTTATTGTCAAATGAAATGTTTTTTGCCGTCTATCGATTTACGGTGTACGGGCCGAAGGTGGAGTAGAAACATCAATTAAATTTAATGATGCAAGTTAAAGAACACGTTCCGGTTAAGGCGTTCACGATCTTTGTCGCGACTGCATTTGAGTAAACAAAACAGTAGTTGGTGTCGACCGTATTAGCATGTTGGCAACCTGTAGCAGAGGCAGAGGCGTAAATGTGCTTGGTCACGCAACCATCTCCTATGGCCACCGCTGTATATTGATTAAACATAATTACCACGCTCTTGAGTACTGTAACTTTTGTATAGTTTCGGTAAATGGAAAATGGAACATGTATTCTATCAATAGAATACATGTTCCATGTATTCTATAATATTCTATCAATAACAACCATCCTTACATTGTGAACATTTTTTCTTTTGCGTCTAAAATTTTGCTATTGAAACATCCGATCCATTAGCAACTAGTGCTTACTTTACGAAGAATAGATAAAGATGTGCAATAAAATTTGAAACGATACAATAGCTGTTCCAACACAACCGTTGTTTCTATCAAGGCTGATCTTCACGAGATAAATTTATTCAACATTCTACCCTGTCCATTTGGTTATTCATTATGCACCGTGTTGCATTAAAACAGACGCCATCTATTTTTAAATACCAATTTGGGTATCGACCTGATCGTACGGTACCAAACCGCACGCATGCATTACAAACGATTTTTTTCTACAGATGGATGGCACCAGTAAGCCTGGCAATACATGCGCCGGGCGCTGACATGGCTCCAACCGTGGACAGCATCAGATACCTTCGCGACTGTACCGGCAACGACCTCATCCGTCAATACGTCACCTTCCACGTCTTCTTTTCCAACAAACACATCCCCAGTAAGGTGAGAAGAGAAATTTCCCATAGAATATTTAATTTCAACCCGCACTAGGCCAGCGTGGTGGACTAAGGCCTAAACCCTCTCAATGGTAGAGGAGGCCCGTGCCCAGCAGAGAGACTTATACGAGTATGGGCTGATGATGATTTAATTTTAAACATCTTAATATTCCGTATTGCGAAATTGCTTAAAAAAATCTGAATGAATTGTAATGATACATAAATATTCAAAAGCGCCAGGTTTTACGACATTTGTTTTGGAATGTCGTAATGTGGTTGTTTTGAAAGTTCAAGCAATCTAAAATATTTGTTATCTACCTACTGATATTTTTGTAATAATTGGCCCAAAGAGTATCGATAAGTGTTCCTTTCGTTTATACGCACGAAATAGCTAGATGAAGTTAATTACTATTATTAGAACGGTAAAACGAGGCCAGTAAACAATAAATCATCCACGCATCAAGAAAAACAGTCGTAATTACATGCTGAAATGGTAATTTTCGAAATATAATTTACTTAGCTTAATGAAATTTAACATTCCATCGCCTTATCGATCTAACGATAGGTACACGGAGCCTGGCACGTATTATCTTTAATAAAGGTACATATAACGACTTCCATACATTCTACAGATATTATTTTTTCGAGATGTGTGATATGGCAGCCTTTGTGGCTTGGTTTATTAAAAATCAATGAATTCCAAGGCCATGGGTTCGATTCTGCAATAAAGACAAATAGTTCGGTGATCCAGATTTAGTTTGTTTTAAGAACGAAAAAAAATTATAGACCTGCATATGAGATATACTACTGAAAGTTTCCTTAAACAACTATATGATGGTGTTATTAATATTTTAACTTAATATTTCAGATTCCAGACCCGGATAAGTTCCTCATTTCTCCATACAACTGTTCTTTGAAGACCCCATATGTGGTGAACTCTTCAACTACTTATATGAAGGAGAAGAACCTTTTGTATCCGGTGAATGTAGCAAGGAACGTCGCCAGAGATGCTGCTGTGACGTACTTCATACTGCCCTCTGATATAGAGCTTTATCCTAGTCCGAATTTAATTCCTAGATTTTTGAATATGATCGCGAGAAATGCGAAACCTTTGAACACTTCCACAAAGCCAAGAGTGTTCCCAATAAGTATCTTTGAAGTCGACGCCAAAGTTCAAGTGAGTTTATTATTATCGATCCGTTACTTTTAAGGCTAATGAAATTTAATAATTAACTCTTTTAATATTAACCAATTATACTTACATCATGACGTCAAGGAAGAACAATTGACTTTCGAAATTTTTTTACGTAAAAAATATTATGATTAGGTACTGCCGCAAATTTTATATTAAAAATGTCGTTTTTTTGACAGTTTTATAGACGATATAGAAATAGGAAGGATATAGAAATTAAAACTATTTTGATTATTCTAAAGTACTCCATTAAAATTTGAAATTAATTAATTACAGGTGCCATCAACAAAGACGGAACTCCAACGTATGTTGGCGAATAAGACTGCCATACCATTCCATAAATACGTATGTCCCAATTGCCACAACATACCCCAAGGTCTTCAATGGATGAGCGCGCCGGAAACAAACCGTACGTTACCTGTACATTTCAAATAATATCATGTAATACACCGTCCATTAATGTAATTGAACCAAATTCATAGTGTCACCGTTTATGGTTATCGTTTTTCACCTCGGCAATACCACGACCGGTATAGACAACTCTTCTTAAATTCTTGTAGTTTTTTGCACCTAATGCTTGTTACGCAAGTGAAGCCGTGATGCAGTGGCAATTAATCTCTTTGCTGTTAGTGTCGTGAGCTATTTATGCCGTCTGTAGCATGGCGTGGCCGTCGTATGGGGCATTCTAATTGCGTATTATGGTTCAATGACCGCGACTTATGCCTTAGCAGCCGTTCCCAGACGACCGACTTCGGCCTCTTACGCCAATTTGCAAAATCGCAAACTATATGTATCAGCGGTTCGTTGACTCCACGCAATTTTGCTTACGAAGCAATCTCTTAACCGTAATCGCATTTAAAGTAATTACAGTTATTATGGTTTATGCAAAATGGTAAATTTACTATTTGTTGATTGCAGAGATGGATGTGTTCCACGTGGGCAAGCGGCACGGCAAATTCGTGCACTGGGAGCCGATCTTCATTGGCACGCACCAGGACCCTTACTACGACGAACGACTCAGCTGGGAGGGGAAAAAAGACAAAATGACGCAGGTTAATACATTTACAATAGTACTACAAAATCTTTTGGCGTGAAAATATGCACAGACATACGCTCGAGTACTTTCAAAGGTCACTTGCTTACTTATAGCTTCTTCGTTTCAGGGTTACGTCCTCTGCGTCAAAGATTATGACTTTATGATCCTGAACAACGCCTTCCTCATCCATAAACCTGGTATAAAACATTACGTGAAGAATCCCAAAAGAGACGCAATAGCGGGCAAACAATCGATTTTCGTGAAAAACGTGATTATGCCGGAGTTGAAGAAACTATTCGGTACAAGAAGTGGATGTGCGCTGTGACGAAATAGAACAATTAATATTATTTTAGTACAGTGATAATACAGATACTAACCAATCAACAACAGGGTGCAATTTTCCGCCTGAATTTTATAAAACCTTTACAGATGGAATTGCTACTCAGTTTAAAACATATCATTATTATAAACAATGGATAGCATTCCTACTTCAGTCATCACCCTTAATTTAGTAAGCGTGAACGCAAACTGAAGAACAAATATGCAATCAGCTGCCGGACTGGTATTTACAGTTTTCAAATCAATGTCGTCCGTACCGTCTAAGTCAAATTGTAATGTATATTTTGTATTTTTGGATACTACTCTGAATTGAATGAATTCCATTTTACTGCACCGAAAGTATTGTGATTCAAATCCCCGATACTACGGCCAGCTTGTGCAAGAGTTTAAAATAGAAAATGAACACATTTTATCTTGTATTTGTTTAGAGTTTAAACACTTTTCATCTCGGTTTCTGCGAGATGTTTTCTTTGCTTTGTTTGATGTGAGAAGGCACTTGACTGTATTTAAGTACTTTTTTACATCGCAAATTTATATAACCGCTAGCATGTGTATTTTTCCGGTAGGTATAATTTCGTCAGCTTTGTATGTGTTTAATGTATTTTGTACTGTCTACGTGTGTTGTAGATATTTCGTTTGTGAACAATTTGTTAGAAGTACGCGCTAGTTTTTGAATAAACATAATTAAGTTATTGGAAATTATTGCGAATTATTACATGTATTTGTTGTATCATGTGCTTAAGTTTAACTTGCCACCTACATTCTGGTATGATGTTCCGTCTCTTATAATTTAATTAACTATTATTAAGTTATTTTTTTGTATATAAACATGAAGTATTGTTTCTTTCATCTACTTATAACTCAATATCTATTATCTTCAGCATTGCTGTATTAACATAATCTGTACCAATATTTTCCTTAGCGCGTTCTATATTAACTTCACTATAAATACTTATTTGAAATTCGATACATTCATCCATAATGTTCCTAGAGGTAGACCCGGTCCACATTCTAATTCAGTTTGGTTTGTAATCCATAAAATGATCGCACAGAAGAAATTTGGTCGTGTGTGACATGACTGCATTATCTTTTTATACACGTTTATAAGTGTAGCATTAGAATACTTATGAATTCGCTTGTATCTATGTATCGGTAATCTGATCTATTATAACGCAGCAATTATCCCAGAGTCTACGCAGCATTTAATGATTACTTGTTAGAATTAGACTTATTTATATGATAAATAACGCTTGATTCATATTATAAATGTACGATTAATTGTTTTGAGTCAATCCAGCCTATGTAGGTATATTAAGTGTAAAGTGTGTTGGGCCTTATTGTGGTATTAGTAACGCTATGTACATTTAAAGTAAGTGTTTAAACTCACCACGTCCGGAATTTAGCTTTTAAACGTCTTTTAGTTTAAGTAATATTTCTCTGTGCTTCTTCTTTATTTTAAGTTGTTAATAGTTTGTAAATTTTTATTTTATTGGAATGTAATGTTTTAGCAAGTCTTCGTTAGATTAAATTGGAATACTTCTATAAAATATCTACAATGCAGTTAACTGCAGTTACAAATGACTTGCATGTAAAGTATCGTAACAAATTTATATAATTTAAGGTGCTTCTTACTAACAAAGAGGCCACCTAAAACCAAATATCGCCAAGGCTAGTACTGAATCAGAGAACTTTAATCTTCCATAGAGTACGCGCTGCGGTAGCAGACAACAGAATACTTTTATTAGCTGTATTTTCCTTCATAATGGTTATGTTCTTAGTTTACTTGCCGGTAACATTAGTATTAACTTGCATAGTATTTTCCGCAATGGGTTTTGGGTTATGGTAAATGCATGTGGTGAGTTTTCACTTGGGCTTCAAAGTGCCTGTTAGTTTGTAAGTGCAATATAAAAGTCTTTGAATGTGATCATTTACGAAAATGTATTTATCGATATTATTCCAAGAATTTTACCTTTTATATAAACAATTTCGTACGAATCTACAGGCAACGTGTAATCGGTCTAAATTTAAAATAAAAGGAATATCACGTATTGTCAATTTTTATTTACAACACCCTACGTTTTATTATTTCCAACAAGCAGTGAAGGCAGACGAGGATCACCTCGTAACCTGGAACCACCTGTAGACATCAGGCTCACCAGATTTTAAACATTGCTTTCGGCCAACCTCGTCGACAACAACAGTGACTCAGAGAAGACACTACGTATTATAGGTGAAGTGAAGACTAGCTTCGTTGAATGAGGGTAGAGTCTTATGAAACTAAATTTAAACTGACAACATAATTTATTATTGCTACAGTAATTTAAATTTTAATCAAATAAAAATCTTTATTGTTACCTTTTTTACATATTTACGAGTTAATATAACACAACCAAATCACTTAACATATAAAGGTTTATCAATTACATTATTTACTAAATTAATAATTTAATTAACTTAAAATAACTATGACCTAGTATTACAACGAAATGTAATGTGGATTTAATTTTTAGCCCTTTTGAACGCCTATACCCTGGTCCGGGACCGGGAGGATAATGGCTATCAGGGGGACGACTGGAGTCGCGGAATCGAGCAAATTCATCGTACGTTGGAATACGACTTCTGGGACGCTCTTCTTGTATAGGGTCCGTCTGAGTTCCTGTGTTTCGATGACTTTCTTCTTCAACAGGATCAGTTTGAGTCCCGACATCTTGTGTACTCGGCGGTTCGGTATTAGAAGGTTCCTCAGCTGGGGTATCTGATGTTCTACTTTCATCTGCGCCTTGATCACCATTTTCATTATTCTTCGTGGTATAACAGAATCCATCATAAACTGTCATATTGTGCATCTGAGTTGCCTGAAGTGAAAACTGTCTAATTATCTTGGGAGAACTCAAACTTGCAGATATAGGCTTAAACAACATTCTTCTTATTAATGGAGTAGCGCATAAACGAATTACAGCTGAGTTTTGGTACGATAATATTATAATAAACATGAATAAAGAAATGTTGAGCTTTCTTGACGTCATCTCAATATCAAAAAGACTAGTTTTGTCTATCGTAAAATAGAAGTATGTTAATTTGACAGTCGCGACCTAAGAGGTCACGGCAATAATAGATTAACCTTTTTGCAATGGAGTTGAAACATTCAATAATAACTTGTTATGCGACATTTTTTCTCAGCAAGTGCTAAATAGGAACAATTCTAATTTCAAATACTTTTAACTAAGTTGCTGTAATAATTAGATTAATTATTAATATTTAAAGACTGATTGTTCTTAAATGCAAGTAATAAGCTAACATAATTGAGCTAATTACTGTTTTTTTTAATTCTTACTAATTACTAATTACATAATTTTATTTTAAAAATGCGTAGCATAAAATATCAAATATTATTGGTATTTAATTGACCGTACCTGGTTCTTAAAAAAACTGCTGAGAAAGATTTAAGTTTCTTCTACACAATTCACGCTCTCCTCAATCAACATTAAATAGAAAGATTCTTAATCATTTTCTGACACTTACAATCATCTCTCATCAGTTGACAATATTTTGATGGCCTGATGCTAACCGAATATGTTCAGAATAACACCGAAAGGTGAAACAGTAGAGAGGTGCACGATGGTTCACCGCATGTACGGTGGGCCTATACGGGCAGAAAAAAAGAACATCCTTACACCAAATTGCACTCCCAAAAATCTCACTTACCGAACGGATATTCCAGGCCATCATAGTTGAGCCGGGCGCCGGCCCATTCGCACTGCAGTCTAAGCTGAATACGCCATGGGTCAACCAACTTAACGCCTGCAAGGAAAGCATGAGCAAATGTTTCATACATATACAATGTACATCCACGTGATCAAAGATTAACGTACAGAAGGTGCAAAACGCGCCCTAGTGCCGACACAAACGAAAGCTGGGATTTTTCGTGTATCTATCTCCCGTTAAAAGAAATTCTTTATCTCCCTGTATTAGAATGCCTACGACCTTTGACGGTCATCTTTACGATTGGTAGGGCTTGAGCCGTAGTCTACCACGCCGACCTAATGGTTGACGGAGGCACACCGAAGAAAATGATCTCTTAATGATTCATTATTTATTTTTTCATTATAAATCATTATCATATAATCTGTAAAAGTATTACTGGAATTTATGAAATCTATACCTGATGCAATAGAATATGTTTATTCGCAAAAATATTTTTTTCAAGCAAATCTGCAACAAAGGTGTTGGGTGTTGAAAATTTAATTCACCAAACTACAAAAGCATACAAATTGCTCAAAACTGTGTATCTATTTATATTTGTGCATAAAAAAAATACTGTGTCTTATAAAATAACTATGATATCATGCCTGCCAAATATGTCTCCTTACGTATTTTCATTGCTGCGTTAGCCCAAATTAGTAAAGCTTTTTATTTATTTTGTTTTTTAAACGAACGATTTCACTGACCGTAGCTAATAAGCTTGCTTTCTGGGTATAATACAAACAAAAACGAAACATCTTTTAAACGCATCCACGAAACAAGATAATATGTCACATTATTTAGGAAGGGCCATATAAAATAAACTCAAGCGACGACGGAATTTGAATGTAACGGAAATTATTGCGTTATTGATCTCGACTGTCAAAAAAGTCTCACAAAGTATATAATATACTAGCTTTTGCCCGCGACTCCGTCCGCATAGACTTCAGGGTTGGGCGCAGAAAGATAATAAGTAAATCTATTAAACGTCTCCCAAGTGCCCAAATTACACTTAATGAATTTAAAAAAAAGTAACCTATGTCCCTTTTTATGTTTCCGTTTTTATCCATCACAAAAATCATCCAAATAACTCAAATATTTTAGGCGTGAAAATATAACACAGTAGTGTTACTTTCGCATTGACAATATATGCTAAAATCAAAGGGTACCTATATCCGTTGGGATATACTTTAATTTGAGGGGATGATTAACCGTATTGACGGGATAAACATAAAATGTTTGACAGGAAATTAGGTAGAACAGTTTATATGAGAAAATGAAATTGTTGTTTTTACCATATTCCTCGTAATTTTAAAGATAGTTATATGCTGTCGCGGACTTTTTTGTAGGACTTATTAAGATAAACATTTCTCTTATACATTATATACGTGTAAACTCTACAGTTTCTACAGCAGCGTACGCAAGAATAGCTCGCAGATGCAGTTTTTCCCGACTTACTTGACAATTATCGTTATATTTTGGACAATTCACACACTATCTTAAAAATATATAGCCTATGTGTTATTCTGATGTATAAGCTATATTATTGTAAACTTTCATTGAAATCCATTCGGTAGTTTTTGCGTGAAAGAGCAACAAACATCCAGACATCCAGACATCCATACATACAAACTTTCGCGTTTATAATATTAGTAAGAAGTATGATACACTAAGAAATTGAGCGCATTCAAATACGTTCCATTGACATTTCAGGACAGGAGATAATGCCTTCACACGCAACTTCAAAAAATTGCATAATAACAATATCTTCCGTAATTTCTCCGAAAAAAAAAACAAATTATCATAAGCATTTACACCAATAGAAATATACGTATGTATATGTTGTAAAACATTTGCTAACTGCGTGTGTAAAGAATGGTTTACCAATGGACACTCGAGGTCATATATTTGCAGCTTCACATTCCAACATTTAAATATCCACGGCGATGATTCTTACATTTAAACACTAATTTAACAGTTTTTCAACATCGTCTATTAAGGTCACGTATTGCAAGTTGAACACTTTGTTATTCATCATTATCAGCCCATATACGTTCCACTGCTGGGCACGGGCCTCCACTGCCATTGAGAGGGTTTAGGACTTAGTCCACCACGCTGGCCTAGTGCGGGTTGGCGGACTACACACCTAAGAAATTCCTAAGAACTTTTTAGGTGTGCAGGTTTCATCACGATGTTTTCCTTCACCGTTAAAGTACGTGATAATTCATTGTGAATACACACATAACTTCGAAAAGTCAGAGGTGTGTGCCTGGGGTTTAAACCCGCGTTTGAACTTTGTTATTGTCTAGTAGTTATTCCCTCAACTTCGTCTGCTTAGATTTCCGAATTGGGTAATTTAATTTTCTAAATTTTTTGGATTATAAAAATCGCCTAGAACGTAAAAATGAATTAATTCGCAAATATACTATCTAGGATAAATTATTTGACATCACCAAAATCTGACTAAAATTACTCATCTCCAAATTAAACAAGACAATAATAAAACTTTCGCAAACTACGAGATATTTGTACCCAATGACTGAGCTTTATTGTAAATTGTTGTTTTTTCTTTCAACTGTTTATTTCAGTTTTATTATATAAATCCAGCTGTACTTATATTATTATAGTAAGCTTTGAAATTATATAGCCTAGTCCGCCAACCCGCACTAAGCCAGCGTGGTGGACAAAGGCCTAAACCCTCTCAGTTGTAGAGGAGGCTCGTGCCTAGCAGTGGGACGTACTCGTATTTGGGCTGATGATGATGATGAATTTGAAATTATGACCTTATGATGTTTTGAGATCCTGTCAGAATTTAACGATTAACTTGTTAATAAGCATTGCCTTTTTTATTTATTGATACCTTGAACAAACTAAGTTCTATCCTAGATGTTCTTTTGTTTACATTTTTTGCAGTATCAAAATCGTATCTATTTTTTGTCAATAGTGGCAGAAAGATTGCTTGAATCTAACTTATTACTAATAATTAAAAGACATTTCATAAATCTATTTTGGGCCATAATACAAAGTTCGTCTTTCCAGTTCGTTGGAAATTTTATGGCCTATGATAGATTGTTCGGGATAATTAAAATTATGAAACCCAAATGTCACGGCCAACGTAACATTTATGGCCACATTTCGAGTGGTGGGCATATATTCTGAATGTCTATAATGAGTGTTTTTAACAGTAATAAATCATCATTTTGTTATCACTGTATTCTTCGTTTGACGGTTATAGCTAAATTATAAACGATGTAGAAAACTAAATATGCATTACGTTTTATATTATATTACGAGTCAAGCAAAGAGTGATGATGACTGGACTGATGATCTAACAAAAATCGCGGAAAGCCACTGGTTACAGGCCGCTCCTGACAGAGCTCTTTGGAAGTCTTTGGGGGAGGCCTATGTTCAGCAGTGGACGTCTTTCGGCTGATGATAATGAAGGAAAAAGTCTCTATTTATATGTTCTGACATACCTATATTCTGACACATTTTGGTATGCGCGCATGCTGGACACAGGACGGTTCCATTGTGGTAAAAATCGCAGATGACATCGTAAAAATCACCACACTGGAAGAATACAACGCACTATCACTGAAGCACAAAAAGGCCACAAACACCACATCACATGCGAACAAACGCGGCACCGATCGCTCAGGAACATCGAATTTGAACGCGAAACCGCGGAAAATTTAACAACTTGCGTGTATATGAAACGCGTATATCTCAATGTCACTCACGTTGTGTACTATACTAGTCTTGTGTTTTTGTTGTTAATTTACTAAATTTTTTTCGTCTACCCCAGATGTCATCCAGTTATTATTGTGTTAATGTTGCGTTCAGAAACTTAGTTTAGTAATTACGTTTTGTTTTTGGTTCTTAGTTCTTATCGATGTATTTTTTTACTTTTGTATAGTATGCTTAAGTGTAATGGCTGACGGGTGGTACAGAGATTGAAGAAAGCAATAGTTGGTACGCTATTCTCATATCTTCCTCTCCACCTTCTTATTTACCATCTTATTTTCAATTCTTACACTCTAACCAAGAGAGATCTCTTCGCTCTTCAAATAATTTTCTCCTTCTGTGCCCATCACATAAATCTGGTATTGTTGATGCTTCTTTCTCGGTCCAATCAATACGTCTTTGGAATGCGCTCCCTTTGGAGATCAGGATGTGCTCAAATCGTTGTACATTTAAGCAAAAGGTTCGTGAACTGCTACTTAGTGAAATTGCAGAATATTCACAACTGTAATTTTGTGTTTATTTTTGTATTATATATATATTATAAATAATTAAATACACCCAACAGTCACTCACATACATAGTTTTGATCCCACACTAAGATACAAGTCTTGTGTCGTGGGTATCAGAAACTACGAGAGACTTTTTTGGTCTCACATACACCCAGACCCGAAACAAATATTTGTGGTTCACACAAACATTTGTCTCGGTGCGGGGATCGAACCCGCGGCCACTCGTTTCGCAAGCTGGTGTCTAGCCAACTGCGCCACGGGGCTGTCTTATATATTTTATATATAATATATTTGTCTTATATATGTTATATATTTTTATATGTATTTTGAATATATGTATGTGTATGTATTTAGTAATATTTATGTATGTGTATTATACATACCTATGTATGTATTTTGTTCATAGGATTGTGATTACATTTACACACTTGCCACATCTCATCTCTGCATCACCCAAGGTTCGACTGTAAGAGAATGCCTTAGGCATTAAGTCCTTCATACATGTATAAAATGTAAATAAATAAATAAATAAATATTATTGACAGCTTAGTTATCAGGAATTACAACATAGTTTTCGGTCGTTATTGAGTATGGCAATAAAGACAAACAATTTAAAGCCTTCGAATAAGCTGATTTACAAAAAGAACCAAACACATTACAATTCGTCAAAGTCTGGCACGACTGCATCATCTTTGCAACACCTATGCAAATTGTAAATTTACAAAACAATGCCAAACTACAGCTAAAATCTAAGAATTCATACTCTGACCGGCAATAACATATTCAACTGTAACAACCATGTTACTAATATTGAATAAATCAACATCTTTGAATTCCCAATTTACGCTAACGTTCCAGACATTCGCTGACTTGAATACCAATAGCGTAGCGGGCTGAGACTCGCAAGATAAGGAAGTTGATCTAGCTAGTCTGCGCTGCGACGTGACCAGCTTACGTCGACCGCACTGTGCTTCCATATTCGACAGATATTCAATATGTTATCCTGATCATTACTTAGGAGCATCGCCTAATTCAATTCAATATGGTCTGTTTGAATACAAGCTACTCAGATCGATTTGAGCTTTGTAAATACTTGTTGTCCGAGAGGTTCGTTGTCTAGATTAGAAATAATATTTCTTTTTTTAATTGGATCCTATTGGATTTGTCAGGTTTTTGTTTACTAGCGTAAATTAAGAAAGCTTATAAAGTAATCCCTGGTCTGGTATAAACCTAGAAACTTAATTGTAATAAAGAGTTCACACTGATTTAATGTATGCGTCAGTCAAATTTTGTAAAACATTAACATCAGGGAAGCCCACTATATGTTGGAATAAGTTGTTTCATTGGTAATGTTCTATACCTCCAAG
Organism: Hemaris fuciformis; assembly: GCA_907164795.1. Classification (NCBI taxonomy): domain Eukaryota; kingdom Metazoa; phylum Arthropoda; class Insecta; order Lepidoptera; family Sphingidae; genus Hemaris; species Hemaris fuciformis. The sequence goes on from OU015434.1 coordinate 6,622,805, forward strand.
GCAAAACTTATTGAATGAAATTTTGATAAATATTAACTTGATTAATTTTCCCTCGGGTTCTAAGCGCCAGATGCATTTTAAAAAACTGTAATTATATGGATTAAAGGAACTTCTCTCTCTCTTAGTTAGGAAGTAACAAAATAAATTATGTAAGATCCTAAATACTAATAAATACAATTTTTCCTTTTTTACACCTAATTTTTTTAACACGTGTTAACTACTCTAAAAGACGCTGTGTGTTACGTGTCCATCGATCAGCATGGCGGTTTTGGCGAGTTGAATACCAAACATGTGATAAATCACATGCTCTCACGGGAACTGGGCTTAAATCTGGAATAAAACGTGTGCTGCGTCTAGATCGACGCTTGTGATCATTTGATTCGACGCTTACTGAATCTGACAACGAATATACTCACTTTCTGACTTGCGACTTGCAAAAAATAATATGTTAAGGCCCATTTGACGCACGGTGTGGTGAGAGAACATTTCGGTATTCCCAGTTTTCCCATGCCTCTTTTTAGAAGTTTTTCGAAACTTTAATGGCGAAAAGAAACTCCTCAAGCATCCTGGATTCTTAAAAGTTCATCATGAAGGATTTCATATGTGTTTCTGTCTAAAAATTCGAAACTATGCCAGCATTCTCAAGAATAATGCTTTTCAAATGTCATCATCATTCTCTTGCCCTGTTCCCGATTCTATTTGGCGTCGGCGCAGTATGTTTTATCCTTCAAAACATCCTTATCAGCCGTCATGTCTTCATTCAATGCGTTTAAAATATATAGCAGGTTTATACCCTTTACGTGGCATTTAAAATATTATAAAAACCTATTATTATACACATCTCGAGACCTGTTCGCTTCTCGTTTGGTTTAATGTAGTCCGGTTCACCGTAAAGCAAATTATTAAAAGTGTTTTTACCATTTTTCATGTCTATTGTTCCTAGTCTTGTAAATTTATTTTCAATCTTTTTTTTGTTTCATACGAATAGAGACAAGAAAGTACGATTTATATACTTTGATGACATGTTTAACTCATAAGGAATGCGGATACACAAATCTCGAATATTCATATAATATACGGGTTTAGATTTACACGTCATAGACTAGTTACTAGTCGAAAAGCTTCCTAAGGTTTGTGCTAGAGTTCAAGTCTTAATCAAGAAGCTATGACGTTTCGAAGTAAACATTATTATGATTAATAATGTCTAATCATCGAACTCCAAACTCAAACCCTTCCAAAAATGTAGAGTTCCATTAGAAGTAATCCTGCATCATCGATTTCGAACAGCCCTTGGTGGGTATCCTAAATTCAGCCCTGCTTTAATATTCTAAGAAGATTTCTGGTAACTAATAAGAAGTGAGTACGTCGTGATGGCCTCGAGGTTTAGGCGGTCAAAATTCTCGACGGTCGTGGGTTCAAACCCAGGCACACACCTCTGACTTTTCGTAGTTATGTGTGTATTCACAAAGAATTATCACCCACTTTAGCGGTGAAGGAAAACATTGTGATGAAACCTGCACACCTAAAAGTTCTTAGGAATTTCTTAGGTGTTTAGTCCGCCAACCCACACTAGGCCAGCGTGGTGGACTAATTCCTAGGCAAGGCCTAAGGCAATTGTAGAGGAGGCCCGTGCCCAGCAGTGGGACGTATATGGTCTGATGATGATGAATGAGAAGTGTATCAATGTAAATAGAATGTGAACATGGAAGGAAAATCTCCAGACGGCAGCGAAATTAATTTATTTCGTCATTCTACAAAGCTAAGCCTGTGAGATACAGGGAATGCGCGATCTTCAACCAACACAACGCACGTGGCTTGAACTCATTGAATCACTCGATTTTTTCGGCATAATGGTAAGTTGTGTGGACGCACCTTATAATGATGTCACTATATCGCTCTATGAAAATAAAATTACGCGACTAAGTTAAAAACATAGTTAAATCTTCAAGGCCTCTACGTGAACGGAATCATTATTATTCCTATATTTATCTTGCGCAAGTATTTTTACATATTTTTTTTCGATTATACTGATGGATATTATGCAATTGTTTGTAATGAAAAATTAATACATTGTATGGATTTTAACACTCCTTTAAATCTACAAAAAATAGGTGTGATAACATATTAACGAATTGACGTATACAGAAAAAAAGCGATAAAGATAAGCGGCTACGCGAAAAAGTCTAGACATTAGAGTTTTCTTTGATTTCCAAATAACTGGATTTTTGCATGGGCCTTGAATAGGGAATTACAAATTATTTGCCAAACGTTCCAATCGATCCTGCTTGTGGGTTGTTTTTTATTCGAGGTCAAAGGTCGCTAATTGCTGTTGTTTTTTTCTAATTCTCTTATCTAATAAAAGAAATTAAAAAATCAAACCATCTAGTCTCCTTTAATTATGTGCTCGTGCTTTCTATTAATGCAATTAGGTAAAAAAACACCTCATCTATTTAAACAATATCGTACCATTACTTTGCCGTCGTAGGAAAAAAAATTCGATACCTACATTTGTGATGAATCTCTTGTCGAGGATAAAGTATTAAAGGGAATAAAAGCCTTAGCGGTACTTTTCCAATCCCTGGTCGAACTTTAAAGGTGAAAGAATGTTATGTGAAAGAAGACTATAGAGCTTCCAGGTTGCCCATCATAAGATTATGATCATCTAAAATGTTGTTTTATACCCCTTACAACCATACTGAATGCAAAGCTTGAAGGACCAAGAACTATATTATATTATATACGTTCTTTTTTCAATCAATCACTAATGAGAATTTAAGTGAATAACTTAGTTGACGTAACGATTATTATATTGAAATTAGCAATTTTCCCACATTATACATACGTGTCGCTGTTCACTACTGGCTCTACCGTCCACGTTTATCCTTGACATTTTACCGTCATTGAAGATGTCGCTTCATATTTAAATTCAAAAGGTTACCGAGATTCATACGTCAAAAGTTGCATCTATTATTCTTATAATTAATATAGACTAATCAGAGGAACTTTTTTTATTATTTAAATCAGAATAACAATTATCCTAAACTAACGATGGGTCCTGACAATTTAATAAAATTACCTTACCATTACCCTATTAATCTCCATACCAAAAATAATTTAAGTCGGTCCAACGTATTAGGCGTGAAAACGTAACAGACAGTAATAATAGTTTTAATTAATTCGAATAACATATGCATAATCGGCATCCTATTTTTGATGCCAAAAAAGGATAGCTGTCTTAAACGCTAATTTATACAATACAATAAAACGCATGTACCTACGAGCACCTTGCAAAGGTCGCAAGGTTTTTAATTTTTCTCCCACTCACTTCACATAATCAGATTTTTATACATAAAAAATATAGAAAAATAGATGTTGTAAATATACAATAATATTATTATGTATTATAAGTACGTAATTTTCATTATAGAGCATTTCGAGGCCCAAAGTTTGGGTTTATTTATAACATATTCAATCAAAATAAAATGTTGTGGAATCGGAAATATCCCCAAGCAAATAGTTAGTGAAAAACATTTTGAGATTTAGATCCCTTATACAAGTAATAAAAAATCTAAGGCATTCGAAATATTGAGAAATTACTGTCGATACAGTATTTTTTTTGACCCATATATGATACTTAATTTAATAAAACCACAACTTTTTATAATATAAGAACGTGTACTTGAAAACGTACAATTTTTGTTTTAAAGAAATTGTCACTTATTTATTTATTTTAAAATAGTTAAAAATGTACTATAAAACGCTGCGCACAGCCCGGTGCAAATCAGTCCGCCTTTCCAGGCTTTTCAGAGTGAGGATATGTCGCTCTGCGCTTCGTCGATTTTTAGTTTCGTCGATGTTTTCGCGGTTATCTGACTGCATTCCGAACAATGATGATGATATAAGTGGTGTATTTAACATTTTATAGACTCAATAAACATTGTTTCATTTATTTTCATTGCATATCATTAACTATCGACGCTAATATTTACGCGAGTCATATTTACCGAAATTCGACTAGCCGCGTGGCGCGTAAAATAAAAGTATCCTTATACAAATTTAAACAGTAGATAGATCAAAATCTAGAATATCAATTCGTATAGCTTTTAGTTATTAGGACTTCTTGTCTTTTTATATTAGATATCCTTATTTTGATTTATAATCTTTCGTTCAATCTTTTTTCTCGTGCTCGTTATATCTACACCTTAAGGCTAATCATTTTAGCATTCCTTTTCTAAAACTTTATTTGTCATTTTTCCTTCTTTCATAAAAAGCTCGTCTTTAAATGTTCTCCAGTTTTAAGTCCTCTAACGGTATTGAATAATTTTCTAACGTTCAAACCTGTTATTTCCGTCTAAAGCAAAGGCCGCTCCAAATTTCTTTACATAACTCGCGATCCTGAGCCAATTTTTTCTCAACATTATCATCATTATTGTTACGATATGAACTCAACTGCTGGACATAAGTTTTTAAGGTAACCTGTTGGAAGCAGTCTGCATCCAGTGGCACCCATTACATTTATTCTCAATCTTAGTCAACGTTGACCGCAAAGCTTTTAAAAAGATGCATAGCAAGATGAAAATATTGGAATCGTAGAGATATTTCTCGTATTACATACACGTGTAGTTTTTGTTAGCAATTTTATTTAAATAAATTAATATACAAAAGGGTGATCAATAAGAGTTGCAATTACATACTAATACGAACGATTAACAACGATTATGTGATGTGAATCATTTGACCTTTTGTACAGTGTGATTAATTATATTAATATGCCATCAAAGGAAACATGAACAAAATCATTATAGTTCATACATTCACATTATATCATCATACGCTTATGACGCTGTCGCTACAGGACGTTTATTTATTCTAGGGCTGCCCCAAAAATTAATGACTTAATGACTTCATATTAATACGAATTAAATTAACAAACTACTACAAATTTAAATAATATAGATAGATAAACATGTTTAAGCGATATCTATAATATAATTAGCGACTAGGCGGTAAACATTTTTAGTTGTGATTAACTTATAATTTTGATTCGGTTAATACTGTGTGGTTTATTTCCTAACTGTCAAAAGGAGGGTTATATTGTATTTATCTATTTTCTAATAGAACTATTACTCAATTGATTACGGCACAGCCGCGGCTCCATACTTATGCCGTATTATCTCTTTAACCATTCGTGCAAATTGTATGCAGTAAAAGGAAAAAGTATTTTGTTTACACTTGAGAGTATAAATTCACTTATTTTGATAAGAACTCATAATTATTGATAATATTGACCAATAAACATGACCTAACGATTTAAATATTTTTTTTTAATATAAAAACTACTTTTTAGACTTATATAAAAGTTAGACATATGCTATCGGTAACTTTTTTGTAGGTAGCTCTACAACTTTTCTATAGGACTCAAGCAAAAATTCGTCCTTTCCAAAGCAAGTGTTTGGTACAAAAAAAAACACATAAAAGTGCTTCATGAGAATTACTCGATAACATCTATAAAAATGTATGAAAACCGCACAGTTATGAAATCCTAGTTACATACATATCTTATCTAAGACATACAAAATATGCTACTTTCGTGCTCGATCCGGAATTGCCAGAAAAATGAATAAGACGGCTGAATCACAAGATTCATATAACACTGTGAGGCAATTACAAGTATGTCACCCTAACATTCCAAAGCTCTTTGACGTGAGGTAGTCGGAACCATGTAACTTCTTCTGATGTAATATAAGGCGCGCCAAGAGATGATACCGGATTGCACAACCGTGTCTGTGCCCAAGGTCGCTTCTCCCCGGTTCTTGCAAACAGCCATTCATTGTCCGAGTGGAGATCGCGCGAACGTGTTAGTTACCACAGACCAGTCGAGATGGAAAGGATATTTGTGATTTTGGCGTGCGTCTTCGCCATCGGTGAGTAGGGGTTACTTTTAGCGGGATTTTTATATCAACTTAAAAAAACAATAATGAATTTTAATTTTACTTGTGTGTACTGATTAATGAGAAAATTTATTATTTTAATTTAAAGCTAATTATAAAAAAATTAATTACTTAAAAATTCTTCAAATTTTTTGCACAATGTAATGCAAATACAAATATTGGTATAACCTTATTATTTTTTATCCATATAGAACGTTTAAAAAAAAAAAAAAACAATATATAAGTAGTTTGTTCTTATGAAAAACACAATAACCGCTAATATAGTTATTGTCCACTGATCGTGTTTAACACCAAATCATTGAAGTCGGTAGTTAATAACCGTAGATTGTGGGAATAATTATTTTTCACGCCACCTGCTGCTAACAATAGAATACACACAATTGCTGCAATTTACGCCGCCTAATGAAATTGTTACATTAACCATGTAAACTGAACCTAATCTGTTGCTTAAAATTTTATTTCATACGAACGAATAACACTAATTAATTAATTTTTGTTGTTGGGAATAAAACTAAATATTATTCATTTCCGTGTAATTGTTAAAATGTATGTTTAACAAATATTGTTGGAAGCACAAGGTTCATAATTATAATAAATAATATAACTATAATACAGTCTTTCGAGTAAACTATGAAAACTTAAGACGTTATTAAAACAATATAAAAATGTAGAATACCTAATGTGAATTACCAAACTTGCTGTAGGTCAAATATATGTCAAAGATTATAAAAAATCCTCATGTCTGCAGAAAAGCGCATTCACTATAATTTATTGGTCGGATCTAATAGATAAGCTGGTAAGCGGGAATTCAAAAACATTAGCTAAATCCTAGAGAGTTAAAAGAAAATATTATTTCACTTCATTAATTATTATTTTTATATAAGAAAAAACAAATAATTATATTAATTAAAATTTGACAACAAGCGTTTATATAGTATGTAAACAAAAAAGATAATATTTGAAGATTTTATTAGAACTAGCTTAAATCTCCATCACATTTTAAATGTGTAACTTACAATGCAATAACAATAATTAAATCATTGATGTTTGTGAAACGCTTACATTAATATCTTAATTGACCTTTGCTAAAAAAAAATAGATTAAATACACATAAAAAACACATATTAGAAGAATAACATACGTACAGAAAAATTGGCCCTGTAGCACATTCTTATCTAGACACATCTGTGATTATCAAATAAGAATAAAAGAGTTGTGTGTTGGCGATCATCACATACCGCAGTCTAAAAAAAAACGATCACAAAAAGGATACAAATAAATGCCGAAGCGTAATTAATATTGTACGGTATAACCAATACGCTCAGTTTTGCCCATAGCAACTCTACTACTTTTTTAATTGGGGTATGTATTTTACATCTAATGCCTTCAAATGGTATATGAAATCATAGTATATCATATATACATACATATATGATGTCATAATATATATAATCTTATGATATAAGAGAAAATTTTACTTTAATGGTTCTTAATTTCCTCTCTTTAGGCTGGTTAGAAAACTTATACTTTATGTAGCTTTGAAATACCTTTGTAAACTTTCTGTATTGCAAGTTATCTACAGATACTTTTCTGCATAATCAAATAGACTAATGAAAAACAGTAACACGCGTATAACTTCAAATAGTCCAAAGTGTGTGCTCTAAGCTCGAGCCCAAAAGTTATAACATCATGATAGTCGGTACCGTTTCCAACTATGTCCAACTCATCATAATCATCATCATCATCAGCCTATATACATCCCACTGCTGGGCAGGGGCCTCCTCTACAACTGAGAGGGTTTAGCCCTTAGTCAACCACGCTAGCCTAGTGCGGGCTGGCGGACTACACAACTAAGGAATTCCTAAAAACTTTTAGGTGTGCAGGTTTAATCACGATGTTTTCCTTCACCGTTAAAGAACGTGATTATTCTTTGTGAATACACACATAACTTCCAAAAGTCAGAGGCATGCACCTGGGTTTGAACCCGCGACCGCCGGAGATTCTCGACCGCGTGCCTAAATCTCGAAACCATCACGATTTGATGTCAAACTATTAAAAAATATAAATGTAAAACACGAATATGTAATGTATGTACTTACAGAAATTTGAGAACACGGATAGACGCGTCAATTTTATTATGAGTATCTTGTAGAAACTTGATCAAACGCTTCGGCCTTTATGTTAAGAGGTCGACATGACCACATTTCGCGTAAAGTTGGCAACTATACGACCATACCCACATATAATATTCAACAAGTGTTGTTTTACTAGATATAAACTTTTAACTTCTTGTAACCGCCAATCTCATAAATGCCAGTCGGAGACATGAAAAATATTTTTTTTATTGTACCTTCTGATGTACCTATATAACCTATGGCAATTCCAATAGAGTACCAGTATGAGTTTGTTTATGACCTCTTTATACGTTGAAAGACTAGTAACAGTGAATAACGATGAGAATACTGCAAAATAAATGTTTCCTGTGCTTTGCTCATACATTTTTCCTTGTGAATCAGTTATACGTGCGCTTATGTTAACTTACATTGTTTGCAATTGTGCGGATATCTGAATAGGGCTTAAATTGTCCCATTTTAAAACAAAGGTTAGTTCTTATTATCATCAAATTATTCTACAATATTTACACAAAAAAACATATATACTTTTTTTTTTTTTTTTTTTTTTTTTTTTTTTTTTTTTTTTTTTTTTGTTCTCGAGGGGAAAGCTGTTTATGGCTCTACTTCCCGCCAGCCCCGGGGGAGGGGGGGCGGGAAGCGTATGTCGGGGTCACCGGTCTTCCAGCCCGGCGCGCGGCGACGTCATGTCCGCGCAGATGTTAGTGCCGGGCTGGGTCCCTAACAAAATTCCCTAAACCGGCATACCGACCAAAACCCCCCGGTGGCCATCTCCGCGCCGAGTGGGGCGACCGCGGTACGTTGGCGAGAGGCGCCAACCGTAATGCCGCAGCCGCCCGGTGCGCCTCCGAGACGTGTTTGTCTCGGCCGTCTTGGAGTTGTAGGGGGCGCAGTTGCACCCCCACTAGCTTGGTTTGGGCGCCCCGGTTGTGAGTGGGCGCCCGCGACGTACACAGGCCACAGTGCCGCCGCCCCTCTCGGGGTCACTTTCAGTGAGGACGCGCCGCCCCCGCAGCGCGCCCAGCGACCCCAAGGGCCCCTTTGAGTCGCCTTTTACGACAGGCAGGGGATACCGTGGTGGGATTCTAACGCCCCCTTGCCACAGGGCAGGGCGCCGGGTCTAGTTATCTCTGTCGACCCGGCGCCTCCTTCTCTGACGTCTTTGGCGGGCGGGATCGTTGATCTCTCGATCCCGCTCCGCGCTCTCCTTCTGCGACATGACGTGCTCGCAGAAGGAGAGCATCGCTCGCCACGACCTCGGACTCCCGACCATTGCAGATACGACGGCCGGGAGCGAGAGGTCGCCACCAACAATAGCGCGGAGAGCGCTGCGCTCCGTCTCCCAGGCTGGACACTCTTGTAGTGTGTGCTGGGCTGTGTCGTCCGGGCAGTTGTCACAGTGGTGACACACGGCCGACTCCTCCTTCAGAGCCACCCGACACAGGTAGTGGCCGAAGCATCCGTGCCCCGACAACACCTGCGTCAGGCGGAACGTCGCCGCACCGTGGCGCCTGTCCACCCACAGGTCGAGGACAGGACGCACTGCCTCGACGGTCCTAGCACCAGCACTGGGATCCTCCAGCCTGGTTCGCCATTCCTCCACGGCGGCCGTACGGAGGGAGGCTTTTATTGCCTCAACCTCTCTTGGGGCCAGTCTGTCCCCGCGACTTGACGCCTCCTCCCGCTGATGATAAAGACGCGAGAGGAATTTGGCGTCAAGATCCCACGGCAGGGACCCGGCCAAGACGCAGGCCGCCTCGAAGGAGATCGTGCGGTAGCCCCCGATCAGTCGCTGCGCCAGCGCACGCTGAGGCCTGCGCAGAAGAGCGACGCAGCGCCTGTTCAGGGACTCGGCCCATACTGGGCTTCCATACAACGCCATAGACCGCACGACTCCCATGTACATCCTTCGGCAAGGGATGCCTGGACCTTCCAGGTTGGGCAGCAGGCCAGACAGAGCGCCTGCTACCCGCAGCAGCTTCGGCTGCAACGCCTCAAAATGGGCGCGGAATTCCCACCGACTGTCGAGCAGCAGCCCCAAGTATTTGAGCTGCTTGCCGATGGGAATTCGCACGCCCTGAACCTCGATGTGGGCCCCAGCCGGTGGTCCCATCCGAGGCCGGTGAAAACAAATGGCCTCGGATTTGTGGAGGGCCACCGTGAGGCCCAGCCGCCGAATCCTCCTCGCCACGTTGCCAGTTCCAACCGCGGCGAGGTCGGCGGCCTCCTGGAAGGTCCCGCCCGTCGCAGTGACGAGCGTGTCGTCGGCGTAACAGAATACGCCGACGCCCCGGGGGTTGGCACCACGGAGCACCCAGTCGTAGCCGATGTTCCACAGAAGGGGCCCAAGAACCGACCCCTGTGGAACACCGCACGACACCGCTCTTCGGTACCACCCGTTGGCGCCCGGATACACCACGTCCCTGTTGGAGAGGTACGAGTGCACCAGACGCCTGAGATAGGGTGGCACCACGTGGTACCGCAGTGCTTCCTCGATACAGGCCCAGGGCAGGGTGTTGAAAGCATTGGCGATGTCCAGGGACACCGCCACGACGAATTTGCCCCGGGCCACCGCTTCCTCCGCTTGTGCCTTGACCCGCAGAATCGCCGAGATGGTAGATCGGCCCCGCCGGAACCCGAATTGGCAATCGGCCAGGTCCGGGCCGACCCTCTCGAGATGCTCGACGAGGCGCGCATGGACGATGCGTTCGAAGAGCTTGGCGACCTCGTCGAGCAGCACGATGGGCCGGTAGGCCGATGGCGACTCAGCGGGTCGATTGCCTTTCTTCAGCAGGACCAGCTTCCCAGTTTTCCATCTCGATGGAAACTGGCCCTGCTCTAAGCACGCGGAGAACAGGCCGCGGAGCCTCTCCCCAAGGAACTCGACTACGAGCACCCAGATACGTCCTGGGATGCCGTCGAGCCCCGGGGCGCAGTTCTTGCTCCGCAGCCGAAGCACTGCTGCCTCTAACTCCCCGGGCGACACGCCCGGGGGAGGACCCTCCGGGGTCTCCCTTGCCGAAACGGACGACGACGACGATGCCGCCGGAGATCTCGGCGGCATCCGTGGAGGAACGACGACGACATCGGTGGCCGGAAAGAGTGCGGCGACCACGTCCCCCAGGAGCTCCGGACGGAGACTCTGGGTGAGGGGGGGCGCCGGCGGGCGTAACTTGTTCAACGCCAGCCGATACGGGCGCCCCCACGGATCGCGGTCCAGAGTCCCCAAGAACTCCCTTCTGGCCGCAGCCTTCGCCTCTTTGATGGCCACCCGCAGCGCTCTCCTGGCCTCTTTATAGAGGCCGCGGAGCAGCCGCTCCTGGTCCAGGTAATCAGCCTGGCGTATCCGCCGGCGCCTGAGTCTGGCGAGTCGGCGGCGCGCCACCTCGCAACTATACTTGAACTGTGCGAGCTCCGCCGACCACCAGTATACTTGGCGCCGCGGAGGGAGGCGTTGGACTCGGGGCATCGCCGCATCGCAGATGCTTGTCATTGCTGCCCCGAACCATTCAGTCTCCTCCTCAACCTGCACCGGTGATTCAGGTGCGGGAAGCCAGGCTTGGACCAGAGCGGCCAGCTCCAAGGCCTCTCTGTCGAGGCGCTTCATTGCCCATCGCAGGCCGTCCCCAATCGGAGCGTTCTGTCTCCCGCCGGACTGAATTGCGGCGGACGCAGAGACATCGAACCTGATGTAACGGTGGTCCGATAATGTCTCCACGCCCACGAGAACCTTCCAGCCGCGGACACGGCGTGCGACGGCATCGGTGGCGAACGATATATCCACCACCGATCCGCCGTTGTGTCTCACGCAAGTATTAACAGTCCCCCGATTAAGGACGGCCAGGCCGAGTGAAATCGCCCACTCCTCCAGGACCCTGCCACGAGCGTCTGTCGCCGACGAACCCCAAGCTCGAGATTTGGCGTTGAAGTCGCCAGCTACGACAACCGGGCAGGGTTGGCATTGCGACACCAGGGTCCCCAGCCGAGTGAGAAAAGCCTCAAACTCGGCCAGAGGGCTGTTGGGAGAAAAATAAACTCCTACAATCCAAACACCTCCCAACAGAGCCGCTACGCATCCCCGGTCCTTCGCTACTTTTTCGAAGGGTGGGGAGCCTGCGGCACCCTGGGTTATCACGGCCACCAAACCGTCAAGGTCTCCAGCCCAGTTGTCACGGGGTGGGACGAAGTACGGCTCGGCGACCACAGCCACGTTCACCAACCACTGCGCCATAGACTGAAGGAGCAGATCTTGTGCTCCAGCGCAGTGATTGATGTTCGCCTGGAGGATCTTGATATTGTCCATTATTGGGCGACTTCCATTGGCTCATTCCCGGCCAGCGATGGGCGTACGGGCTGCGGCTGGACCGTGGCCTCAGCAGCAGTACGTTTCCAGCTCTTCTTAGTGCGGCGGTTAGGCTTGATCATGCAGGCCTTGCTGCCGACTGAGTGCCCCGCAGGTTTATTGGCCGCAGCGCACAGAATGCAATGCGGCTCTGCGGAGCAACCCCGCGCTTTATGGCCCGGCTGACCGCAGCGGTAGCATAAGTTGCTACGGTCAGTCTCGGCGGTGCAGCGCTCCCTGACGTGTCCCAACTCGAGACACCGGAAGCACCGCAGGGGCCTTGGTTCTAAGACACTGACACGTGCCGCCGACCACCCAACCAAGACTCGACCAGTCCTGGCCACTCTCTCCGCCGCCTGAGCTGGGGCTCTAAGCCAGACCACACCTAAACCTGAGCGGTCTGGTCTGACCTCGCCAACTTTTACTGCCTCCGCTGGACACTGAGAGGCCTCGGCGAAGGCTTGTGCGACCTTCTCGGGGGTGACCGATTCGTCAAGCCCGGAGAGACGCAGTTCCGCGGTTTTGACGGGTCGTGTGACACGAATGTCCTCCGACCCGCGGAACACCTCCCTCAGTTTTGTTGCGAGGGAGTCAGCCTTCGCCTGGTTTTCTGGCCCTGGCACCTCGATAATGGTAGCACCAGTGACCGCTTTGCGCCACTTTATATTCGTGATGCCAAGGTCCTTCAATTGGATACGTTGTTGGGCCTCGGCGACGACGTGGGCGTATGAGAGGCCCTTCTCCTTCGCGCCACTTGCTAACGTAATTGTTACTGCGGCGGACCTAGGCGGCCGGATGCGTGGCACCGGTTTTTTTGTGGTTTGCTGAGGCTGCAGGACCACAGGTTTTTTCCGCCTCTTGCCTCTCTGTACCACCTGAGTCCACGGCGCCTCCATGGATAAAGGCGCTGGTGGCAGTGGCCGAGCTTCCAACGGAGTTGATTTTTTAGAATCGACCTGTTTCCCTTTCTTTAAACGGCGCGACGACTGTGGAGCAGAAGTCGCGGATGATGTAGGCCATATAGGTGTATTCTTTTTGGGCAAGGGGGGGAATAAATCAGTACCATCCCCGCCTACCGCTTTGCCTTTCCGAATTGGAGGCGATTTCTTAGGGGCAGCAGTGGAATGTGCTAACCGTGAAGGATCCTCTTTGGCGCGGTCAGCTGCCAGCGGAGGACGAAGACGCGGCTCTGGAGGCAAGCGGCTCTCCAATGCCTCCTGTCGTGCAGTAAACATATTAGTGAGCCGCGTCTCCAGTTGAACCATCGCAGCCTCCAGCGAGGCGATCCGCTCTTGTAAGCGGTCGTTCTCCTTCTGGAGCCGGGAGTTATCCGCCTCTATGCGCGCCATTTGTGATAAATCCGGCAGATCCGCTATATTGTCTAGCTTACTGCTAGCCTCCTTTAAGGCGCGAACACCTGTGACCCTTGCATTGCGCGAATTTTCGGCCACTGTCCTGACTGTTGCAGCAATCTCGCGTAGTTCCTGCTGCTGTAAAACAGCAGACTGCTGCTCTGCTTCCCCGCTCACCTGTATTTCCGCAGCCGTCTCTGAGGTAACGTCTTCCGCTGATGGTTGCTTCGCAAAGCCCCGACGGCGGTCCACCGCCTGAATTTTGGCCGCTGGCTCTGCAACATCATCGCTTGAAACGGATGCCCTGGAGTGTGAGCGCGACCGCGATTGATCCGAGGGCTCCAACAAGCGATTCCTTATTCTCGAGGAAGTCCGTCTCCGCCGTGATTGGGCTGAGGCAGGCCTCTCAAAGACCACATCTGGGGCGGGCATCTCACCCGAGTTTGATTTCTCCGCCTGCAAGGCAGGCAATCTCGTCAAAGTATTTGTGTTATTAATTGGATTCATTTTGATTCCCACGAGTATGGGGGAAAGGATGGTCCACCCAGACAGAGCCCCCTGTATCTGGGTAAGCCTAGCGTAACCCGCCAAGAGGGTCGGCTGGTACTCTGGCGGGGGTCGCACTAACGACTGAACCTCCCATCAGCCATGCATCCCCTTACGGTGCGCCGCCGCTTGGGATTCGGGGTAACTTTTTATAGAGGTTTTCTCCCTCGCGGCCCGGGCGGTTAAGCCAAGACCCTCGCGCCGGCCGAACTGCGAGACATGACCACAGCTTCGACCGGATTACGAGTTCAGCGGTGGAGATGGGTTTCGCCCATTTCCTGCTCGGCAGCAAAAGTTTGCTGTCCGAGCCCGCCAAAGACCCGGGACAGAACCGGGATGGCCCAGGAGGGGCCCCAGCAGCGGTGGGGAACATGAATACAAAATGGCGAAAATCGCCAGTCCCCACCGACAGGAATTAGCCGCCGGCCAGCATAAGGAGTTATCTGCAACAACTTATGCTGGCCGTCGTTGCCCAGGGTGCACCACATGGAGGTTTCCTGTTAAAACACCCCATATATACTTAATATTCTCATTACGTGTAAGATTAAAATGTAATATTCGTTGTATAACACGTAAATAAATACACCCAACAATCACATACATATCTACATAGTTCTGTTCCCACACTAGAATACTAGTCCTGTGTCGTGGGTATCAGAAACTACGAGAGACTTTTGGTTTCACAAACACCCAGACCCGAAACAAATATTTGTGGATCACACAAACATTTGTCTCGGTGCGGGGATGGAACGCGCGGCCGCTTGTTTCGCTAGCTGGTATCTAGCCAACTGCGCCACGGGGCTGTCAACTAACTGCCACGTAACTATCAAATAAGTAAGATTTATACTAAACAATAAACACAGTAGTAATATGGGTATCGCGTGGTATATAAAGCTACTGAAGTATGCTATGCTATCCTAATTTTGTTAATTTTTCTCCTATAGCGTTTGCACAGCAGTATTCGAGCCAAGATGTGCAACCTTCAAGGCCTGGTTCCTGCAGGGAATTGAATGAACGTTACCCGGTGTCGGGAAGTTGCGACAGATACATCGAATGCATTGTAAGTTTTCGCAAATTTTGTTGATAGATATTATACATACATACCTACATACGCTGTACGCAATCATGCCTGTATTCTCGAAGGGGTAGGAATTGGTATTGATACTAGCGTGATATGCATTAGAAAAAGTAGTTGTATATAACAACATTATATTTTAAAATATATTTCAAAAAAGGGTGGACGCGACAATTCATTATATTCATTATTTAATGTAGAGTAGTTTGGGGCATTTTTTAATAACATTTTGTTTACTTACTTTGAATACAGATCGTCCCTCCAATAGATTTTAACACATATTCATACTCGTATTTTATTTAAATTTTTTTTTTCTTCATGTTATTAAAAAAATAGATTATGATCTCGAAATCGTCAACGTGTACAAAATTAGTTCAAAGAAAATACATTTTTAAATGAAAAAGACTGTTTGAGCGCTATGACCTCATAATCGTCGCTAAAGGGCACCATAGACGGTGGGCCACTTTTAAAAAGGTCTTTAAAGAGGAATCTACAGCTGATGACAAATGTAACAATACTCGTATTTCAACAGAACGGAACAGCCGAAGAGAAACTGTGTCCCGACGGTCTCCGGTACAACCCTAATGTGAACTTTGACGTGTACCCATGCCAGTATCCCAACGAGGTCACCTGTCTCGAACGCTCCGCTTTACGTAAGTATTAATTTTTTTTAGAGTTCCGTCCGTCTGAATACAAAAACGGAACCCTTATAGGATCACTCGTGTGTCCGTCTGTCCGTTTTGTTTGTGTGTGCGGAACCCTCTTCACGCGAGTCCGACTCACACTTGGCCGGTTTTTTATATATAAAACTCATTCATCAAATCCTAAATACTTACATGTGGGGATCACATATGAAAAACTGAATAAGAATTAAGTACTAAGTAAACTTAGCCGAAAGTTGAAAAATTAATTACGCACCACATGGACGTAGCCGTGGGTCACAGAGAAGGTAGGCACCCAAAGAGTATATTATTATGGCTATAACTCGCCGCCTACCTAACAGGGTCGCAGCCTAAGTTAGTATGACACGTTTTCACTTTATACTTTAATCCAAACATACTTCGGTATTTCACTTATGTATTTACGTCATTGGTTAACTAAATAATGCGAAATGTGTAATAAGAAATTGAACTGAATATTTTATTTACTTACTAAATTGTCTTGGTATTATCGGTGTATTAAAAAATCGGAATCATACTATTCTTTTTTTACAACGATTGAACTAAATAATAAACGCAGTCACCTGTACCTATATATCTGGGATCTATTTCCATATTTTTTCAGAAAAATCGTATTTTATATTTTTATCATTAGAACGAGAAACTATATCAGGTATTTTATTAGTAAGAAGTCATGCGCTAAATTATATCGAATGGCGTGGCAAAATCTTACGCATTCCGAGATAAGTTACGTCCGGGCTTAAATCCGGCCGACGACATATTATATCAGCTGTCATTAGTAAAATCCTTCGTTTAAAAACCTAGTACCTGGATGACCGAGCTTTGCTCGGAATTTTTTTTTTTAAATTATGTTTTTTGAATTACTAATAAAATGATGAAATATGAATAATGTTACTTAACAGCGCCATCTGCTGTTGTGTCGTTAAAACAATTAGTTGCCCACAAAAAATAGTATTATTATTCGCCAATTCGCCAATAGATGTCAGGAAGAGTCTACTCAAACGCCTCCTTTTTGTTATTTTTCTTCCAAATGACATTTTCTAAAAATGATTCCTAGCTAGATCGATTTATCGCCCCCGAAACCCCCTATATACTAAATTTTATGAAAATCGTTGGAGCCGATTCCGAGATTCCAATTATATAAATATATATATATATATATATATATATAGGTATATATATACAAGAATTGCTCATTTAAAGATATAAGATTACAGTTACAAAATACTTCTCAAGTACAGTAGAAATATACAAATACACGCAAAAATCTCTTCCTGCTATAAAATTCAATTCTTGTGTCTATTCTGTGGCCTCTCATTTTACAAGCCTCCTTCTTACCGATAACTTCAACACTACGTATACTATGGTAAACGTGTTAGTAATACGGACACTCATCACATCTGCAATCAGATTGTGCGTTGAGGTTTTCCCCTTACCAAAGCGGCATCCTGTCATCGCTGATTTTAAACATGGTTATTTTTGTAGTGATTTTTCATTTCGAAACATGACGGTACATGTTATGAATACAAAATGCGTATGACACACACCTCTGTAATGAACGGTATTCGATATGTAGGTCCTTGTTGGCTTCCTAATTGACGTATTACGGTCTATTAATATGGGAGGAATGCTAGAATTTAAATATTTATTGGTGATGTTTAAGACCAGTGGCGTAAATCTCCTCTTAGTTGAATACAAAACTTTTTTTGTTCACAGGATTTTTTAATTTGTTATTAATTCTAGGAATTCAAGTATTATATACATCCAAAAATATGGTATTATAATACCATATTTATATTTAAGATATATTTTACTACTAAAATGGTAAAAAATAATTCAAAATACCACATTAACGCCTGAAATCGTGAGGTCCGTTAGACAGGTGGTTCTGGTCTTTGGACGTGTCAGTACTTATTACGAAACATTAAAAGTAGCCCTCGAATGGTATTTTAAAAAATACATCCTTGATGCGGGCGAGGTGAATGTATGTATATGACAAATATAAACTTAACAATCATAATGTACTCTAATCTTCCAGAGCCCGCTCAGCCCACAGCAGACTGTCCCCACCAATTCGGCTACTTCAAGATCGGAGATGCTCGTAATTGCAGTGGATTCAGGACTTGCGTGAACGGTGTTGGTTACGATTTTACTTGTCCAGAGGGTTTGGCTTTCAGCCCTTCGACTTACCGCTGCGAATGGCCCGATGAAGTCCCTGAATGCGATGCTGAAGGTAATCACTACTATTTTAATATCTGTTAAATAAAATGTATTAATGTTCACTCTAGAAATATTATCGTGTCTAAAATTCACCAATAACTTTTGCTATTATAATATAACCTTTTACATCTTGCTGTCACTATAGATATTTGCTTGAACGTATAAAAATGTAGGAAAATAAAAAATCCTTTGATGAGTTTAATATTTTTTATTACATAAATCTTTGTATGGCGCAACAGATACATTTACGGCCGAAGAATCTGGCACAGACCTCATCTTCATTTTCACTTTTACAGACCATTTGCAATAACTATTAACGTTTACTATATTATTAGTACTGACATTTACGATTAGGTAACAAGTACAAACCGCATAGTGAATAAATTGAATACACATACTAATTTAACATAGTTTGACCAAGTTATTATTAGGTATATGATTATATTTAGACACTAACGAGGCTTATTTAATACATATGCCAAATATGTAAAAGGTTTGGTTGACAATGTGTATTGTGTCGTGGGTAATACTATTATAATTTTACCTATTTAAATATTAGCATCGTTCTTTACCAAAGTTTGTCCACAAGTATCACAAAACATCACTTGTATCTATTAATTAGAGGCCTAAGTAGTAATTGGAGTAATGCTACATTCTATGATGCATAAAAAAATATAATAATCCAACTAAGTCGAAATTACTTAGTTAATGAAAATGATATGAGATTTCGATGCCCATATTTAGAAACTTCGAAGACTGCCTCGTGGTCTCGCGGTACAAGTATGTGCCGTGCGATCTAGAGGTCCTGGGTTCGATTCCCGGGTTGGGCAAAGTGTTATTGGGTTTTTCCATTAGAAAATTCTCGGTAACAGCACGGAGTCTGGAAGTGTGCCCGAAAAACGGCAATAGGCTCGCCCCCTATTACGTGGAACTGATACATACTTGGCGAAATGTGGGTGCAGAAATGCACCTCTGCCTACCCCTTCGGGGAATACAGGCGTGAGTTTATTTATTTATTTATTTAACACTTTATTGTACACTAAACACAAAAAAATACATAAAAAAAAACATACATTGAAAGGTACAAATGGCGGCATTATCGCACATGGCGATCTTTTCAAGGCAACCCTAGATACATGTATGTATCTATGTATGTATTTAGAAACCTATTTAAGTGATCCAAGTGATTTCGTTTGTTATTGTTGATTGAAATATGATTTTTAAAAAAACGGAAATAATTTCAGCTTTCCTCGGATTCCGCTGCCCTGAGGTCCCAATTTCAAAGGAATTCGGCCCACCTGCCGGCTTCAGATTCTACAGGCAAGTTTTAATTACGTCTATTAATAACGTAAATCGCTAAAGTGATAGAGTTTGTATCGCCGAGAACAGGTTATTTAAGTGGCGGTCGCGCGGCGGTCAGCCGGTGTCATCGGGCGACAAAATGTCAGCAGATGAGAGATGGCCTTGCTTATGTAACCTCGTTATTAGAAATACCAGTTGTTTGCCAACACGTCCTTTTGCGCTCGACACCGTAGTGACTACATTACGTATGCGTGCCACTTTGGAGTTTACGAATTGGCTCTAACTGAAATAAATATTTGCAAAACCTACTTACTCCACCTCTATGTTTTAGCGAGACACTAATTTCACTTAGCATGTATGTTTTGGTCATATTAAGTAATCAACAAAATTTCAATCAGTCATAATCAATCAAAATAATAATAATCAAAACGCATATTCGAAACTAATTTGTTGGAAAATTTCTCAATAATCATAATCTCTAAAAATAACTAGAAAATTGTAAAACGTAAAATAACATACTTTTTAACATTTAATAAGGTACATAATTAATTAACGACTGCCTCGTGGTCTCACGGCACAGGTATGTGCCGTGCGATCTAGAGGTCCTGGGTTCGATTCCCGGGTCGGGCAACGTGTTATTGGGTTTTTCTATTAGGATATTCTCAGTAGCAGCACGGAGTCTGGAAATGAGCCCGATAAACGGCAATAGGCTCGCCCCCTATTACGTGGGACTGATATATACTGACGAAATGTGAGTGCAGAAATGCATCTCTGCCTACTTACCCCTTCGGGGAATACAGCCATGAGGTTATGTATGTATGTACATAAACATTTGTTTTAAGCGATATTAACAACAAGTTATTAATTTTAGTATTCATCAATAAATGTATAACACCCTATGTAATAATTTAAATTTACTTTGGGTATAACAAAAAAATCATAATAAGTGAAGATTTACGTTTAGATAAAAAATATATATACAGATTTAACTCTCACGCCTATCTAATTGAACGGAATGTACCTACTGTAAATTAAATAGCCTGCTTAGGAACATTATTATGCACGTTCCATAGGTAAATAATTTTAGTTTATTGAACATCAAAAGTAACTTTTCACGTCCATTTATATAATTACAGAATAATCAAATCAATTTTTCTATTGTAAAATAAAATACTTATGTATATATACATCACTTCATGAGCCCCTTCTACAATATGTAAAAGTTCTTTATAAACTTTATAAGTTTATGCAATTTTGAAAAGTCAGAGACATGCAACTAAAGCTTGAACCTACAACTTGTACCGATTACCTCCGTCTTAAAAATCGTATTACCTTCCAACTAAACGTTTCAAAATCATTGCGGCCTTTGTTCACTTCTATTTATATCTATCGTAATAAAAATATATAGAACCTTAAGTAGGATAATATACTAACACAAACACAATCCTGTTTGTTTAATAATAATAGTAGACTCAATTTAACTCGTGAGAAGATGATGGTTTAAATGGCGCCCGCATTAATTAAATAACGCTATGTGCGATTTACATCCTGTTTACATATCGTCGAGGAATCAGCAACACCACCAAGCTCGTTTTTCACAACTTTTCAGGAGAGAGAACAACCGATTTTTTCGTCCATCAAGGCCTAATTGATTGAAGTTTTTCTCGATATCTATGATGAATGACATTATCTGTTTTCTCAAAGAAAAATTGTATGTAAAATTTGAATTTATAAAATTGAAAATACGAATCCAACGATACCAATAGGTAACTCAATTTGTCAATAAATCGAGCTCGGTGGTGTTGCTGATTCCTCGACGATATGTATATACCAATAGAACGTTTCTCCATAATATAAAAGTACAGTGTAAACTCTATATAACGACACTGAAGAATGTGCATTTTATGGCGATACAGAGAGTTGTCGTTAAATGAAGAGAATAAAATCATTGTATGGAAGGCAACTTAAACCAATCAAAGCCATGTGATGTCGACGCTTTAGGGAGTTTGTCGTTAAATCGAGTGACGTTACATGGAGTTTACACTGTATTTTATTGCATGTAATCTCGGAGAAAAATACTGTTATAGCTTAATTTTTCAAAAGAGACTAGGTGCTGAAACTGTGGCCGTGGCGACCCACGGCATACTGTCCATATATTATAACCATATCTACAAATTGTAATGAATTTTTCACTCTTTCACAGTCATATAGAAATTCTAAGGCAAATTCATAATAGAGTCGTTAAAATTGCGAAGTCCACAGCCAGCGTGGTGAATATACTTTACTACAATGTATATATGATATAAATTAAGCATAAATACTGCACCAAAGACAAAATGCATAGCTCTATCATATAATGTAAAACTTTTCCTACCTATAAATAAAAATATCAAAGTTTAAGTTGTTACTCATTTTAGAATAATTGTTTTACAATTTCTTTATTTACAGATCTGACACCAACTGCCAAAAGTATTTCCTTTGCATCGATGGTCGCCCCCGTGTTTTACACTGCGGAGGAGAGTCAGGGTTCGATGAACTTACGACATCTTGCGTGTCAGCTGATGAGGTAGATGCATGCCCCTCCGAGCTGAGGGCTGCTGCCGCTAGAACCAAGGATGCAGAGAAGCAACTCTTGGCTAAGGAACTCGAATTCAGCGTGCTCCAAGCGAAAAGGAAAGCGTTGTCATAATTGATATAATATTTATTAATTACTATTACTTTATCTGCTTTAAGTTAGTCACATTGTAAATCCGTAGTTACCACCTAGTCTTATACAAGATAATGTCTAGTCCAAATTAAGTTACCGTTAAAATTCATAAATTGAAATAAAGTCATCTTAATTTTGTTCATCCAAAAATAAACAATTTTTTTAATCCTCTGGTTTATATATACCTAGGAATTTAAATGTATTGAAGTGCCTAACAAGCATAACATTCTGAAGTACAAAAAAAACCTTAATACGAACTGTGTCTAACAGGTATTCTGTACAGAGCGATAATTGTTCTTAAATGGCAATACAATAAAAATATTTTACAATACGATAGTTTAATTACACCAAACCGCAACCTTTCTCCCATGTTATCGACAAGCAAATCAACACTTATTAGATATTGATGACAGTTTTTAGTATAAAATGCCATCGTTACAACACATCAACATTATTCAGATCTCATACAGCACCACAACAACAACCAATAAGAACAACCATGTTCTCCTACGTAAGCCTTGTCTTCTTACTGGTGGCTACATGTAAGTATATTCTTGTTTCAAATTGTCACTCACATAAGCTGTACTAGAAAACTATATAACATATTTATCTTGACAGTTACTAATATCCTCTGCTTTTGAGAACGATATTAAATTAAGGCTAAGGCTGCCTTAGCCCGAGACCTTAACCAACAGACATTCGGATGTCGTTCCTACAAACTTTCTGATAAAGTGTATCATTTGCCAAGCGATGCGAAAATACTTTTAACAGAATGAGTTGTATTTATATTTCTAAGGAAGTCATCGTTCCCCACAAATTGTTTTACTGACAAAAAAACTATTACAGGCTACGCTCAACGGCTAAGCTGCCCCAAGCGAAACGGGTACTTCAAATACGATTCCGATTGCGACACTTACATTGAGTGCAGAGTAAGTAGACAAATATTTTCAAATCGTATTTCGCCATAATGAAATTACAACTACATATATAACATTCTCATCCATAGGAATACAAATCTCACCACATGGTGTGCCCGGATGGTCTCAACTACAACCCCAATATTGAATGGCCCGAGTACCCCTGCACCTACCCCATGGACTATCCTTGCGGTGGTGCTAGATACCAACGTAAGTATTATTATCAAATAAATGTCTTGTCATGTAACAATTGCGTGTACTCGTTTTAACTTCGCCTGCAATTGAAACATACATACATATATGTACATACGAGTATTTAATCATTTTATTTTACGATCATTAGAACCGAAGGCCACTGATGAGTGCCCAGACCAATACGGCTTCTTCCCGCATCCGGATGCTAATGAGGTGAACTGCGCCCCGTACAAGATGTGTGTTGCTGGAAAAGCCGTCGACATGAGATGCGCCGCTGGTCTTGCCTTCAACGCTGAGAGCGGCCGTTGCGAATGGGCTGATCTTGTAGCTTCCTGCGATGTTGACAGTGCGTATTACTGAAAAACATATTACTACTAGTGAACACCATGAATATTATTCAGTATATTTGAGTAAATTGGACAACTAAATTATTAAAATTTCCAGGATACCTTGGCTTCAAGTGCCCCGAAAACCCTGTGGACGCTGATGGGGAACCTCTCGACGTCGTTCTAAACTACAGGTATGTATAATAATATTATTTTCAGTTATTCTTAGAAAATATTATTTTCCAGTGCCATTGCATTCAACGTAAAGCCCAAACGATTTTGGCAATAAGAAGCTCTAGAATAAATATCGCTATATATTGTTTAAAAATGTGGCAACTATTCTTGTTCCTAGTTTATGTTCATTGGACTGGTCTTTGTGCATCTTGATACATACATATCCTATTTTTACTTTTTTCTATAAGTTATAACTAATATTAAATATTTGTTTCTAGATACCCTGCAGTTAACTGCACTAGCTTCTTCTCTTGCGACCATGGTCGTGCCCGTTTCTTGTCCTGTGACCTGGGTCTTGCTTTCGACGAGACTACGGGCCGCTGCCGCGACGCGGATTTAGTGCAGTGTGATTACTAAATTCACATATTATAATCGGTCCATTGACCGTTAAAATATGTTCCTAATATTTTTGTATTTTTTCTTAAATAAAATCATTTGTAGCAAAAAAAAAACTTTGTTTTAAAATCCTTAATTATTTAACATTTCAAAAAGTACAGTGTGGTTGAATAACATATAAAAAAACTTCACACAATTATTATAAATCGGTAGAGCTAAGAGGAAATTTTATTTATTTTTGTATGTTTGTTACTAATAACTGAGAGAGTTTAGGCCTTAGTCCACCACGCTGGCCTAGTGCGGGTTGGCGGACTACACACCTAACAAATTCCTAAGAACTTTTAACCCTCTCAGTTGTAGTGGAGGCCCGTGCCCAGCAGTGGGACTTACATGGGCTGATGATGATGTTACGAATAAACTCAAAAGCCATTGAACCAATTTGAATGATTTTTGGTATGAATATAAATGGGACCCTGTGAAGTAAGACTATGTTTTATCCTAGGAATATCAAAGATAGCGATAATAACACTGCCTGTGATTTCACGCCTATCCATTACACCGATTTGGATGATTTTTTTTGATGGACAAAAACGAGACCTAAAAAAAGGACACAGACTATTTTGTTAATTGAGTAAGTGCCATTTTCGGCACTTGGGAGATGATAGGTGTCAGTAGCCTATTTAAGGTTCTTGGGATTCATTGAGTGACGTTAAATGAAGTTAAGTGCGGTTAAGTGATTTTGAGGGCCATTAAGTGCTGTTAAATACCATTAGGTTACAATAGGTGTTTTTGGTGTATGTTAAGTAACGTTAGTAGCGATCAGTGGATTGTGAGAGACGTCAGGTGCCATTGGCGAATGAAGTGACATCAGATTCCATTAGTAGAATGTATATATGTATTATTGGACCTCGTGTGAAGACAGGTACCATAATTGTCACTTTTGACACCTTCATAGTCATTAGTGGTAAGTACTTAAGTGATGACAAGAGCTATTTTACGGTCTCATGAATTAAGTTGCCATTATTGGAACTTAAATTGCGAAGGACATTATTATTTTTTACATTATATTACAACTGCCTCGTGGTCTCGCGGTATAAGTATGTGCCGTGCGAGCTAGAGGTCCTGGGTTCGATTCCCGTTTTTCCATTAGGAAATTCTCGGTAACAGCACGGAGTCTGGAAATGTGCCCGAGAAACGGCAATAGGCTCGTCCCCTATTAGGTGGGACTGATACATACTTGGCGAAATGTGGGTGCAGAAATGCACCTCTGCCTACCCCTTCGGGGAATACAGGCGTGAGGTTATGTATGTATATATGATTATTATTATTTTATTATCCTGGATGACCTGAATTTTCGTTAAATGCAATAAAGTACAGTAGAGTCATTTCATGAATTTAGGTGCCGGTAAAGGAGTTGGTTGACTTTAGGTACCATTAGTTGCGACTGGTGCCATTAATAGAACATATTTGACGTAAGGTGCAATTTTTTGGATTTAATTATCAAGAAATTGTATGTTTTTCATTCGTGACTATGAAAACAAAATAAATGGATGACTGCAAATATGGCCACAGTTTGGCCATATTTACTGTACTAAATTAAGGAAACTTACATTTTTGTTTTAGACCTTAGTAGGCTATTAAACTAAAGGGTTGCGAGATAATTGGTAAGTATCATTAATAAAACCAGCTATATTTGCAGTCAAAAGCGGCAGGATGAAAGTAAATACGGCTGCAAAGCATTATAACATTATTTAGGCGTTTATTAGGCGTTATTTAGATGAATAAGAAGGCTAAATCTACTTCGGCCGGAAACCACTTCTTAACCCTGAATAAGAGAATTAATTTACACAAATCGCTAGAAGTTTTGGCGGAACGGGGATCCAAGAGAGATTTAACAGCATCAGAACACGGCGAGAATGTCACAATAGTTTCAATGTGGCAATGCGATTCCGCTCATGATTCTCTTTAAAGGCAACGCATGAATCCAAAATGGGTAGATTTATACCAATTGTCGCCCAAAAAAAATATATTTTAAATAAATGGCCTATTTTAAACATAATACCTATCATTTTTATTTCAGTTTATTCAGAAGTTTTTTCAACCATAAATTCATATAGTAAATGTGGCCATATTTACACCCCCCCTTCGAAAATATGGCCAATTTCTATATTTTTTAAATTGGTGAAATCACTACTTAACATTTAATGTCTTTGTATTTTTTTGCTTTTGTTGTAAAGATAAATAGGCACTTTTCATGAATAAAAGCTAAAACTTGTTTATTTTAGCTTTATTGTTATTAAAAAAGGATAACAAACCTTAGGGTGGCCATATTCGACCCAGGTACTATGCAATTAAATGTTAGCAGGTACATTTAGTTGGCGCCTGGTGTCGCAATGCGATGTTAAGTGCCATTATGACAGCCCCGTGGCGTAGTTGACTAGACACCAGCTTGCGAAAGGAGAGGCTGCGTGTTCGATCCCCGCACCGAGCAAATATCTGTGTAATCTACAAATATTTGTTTCGGATCTGGGTGTTTGTGAGTCCGAAAAGTCTCTCGTAGTTTCTGATACGCACGACACAAGACTCGTATCTTAATGTGGGGTCAGAACTATGTGATAAAAAGTGTCATAATCTCACTTGAGACGACTTTCTCAGACGTAAATGACCTCCGGTGGTGACCTACTACAATTAGTGTAATTTTATTTATTTATTTAAAACTTCTTACACAGAACTGTATATAGGCGGACCTAATGCCTGCGGCATTCTCTAACAGTCTACCTTAGGGTGGTGGAGACATGAAGCATGGTTGGTGTAAAAAAGAATAACAAAAACAGTAATATATAAAAAAAAGATACAAACATAAATACATATGTACCCATTTAAAATATATACATAATTATACATATATTATAAATACATATACAAATAAATACATAAATATAAAAACATAAATACACTTAACCTCAACAATTTTGATTTATAGATTCACTTATTTTCTTTCTGCATCCAACCCTGAATTCTACACGAACGGAGTCGCGGGCGAAAGCAAGTCGGTAAATTAAATATTATACAAAATCTTGAATCTTCTATTTAATCAAATACATAATAACTTTCGTTCATTCTTTTGGAATATAATTTCAGGTGTGCGTGTGAGTTTATTTATGTAGATAATGAAAGAGTTCTCATTTATAGACCACAAGCCCATGATAAAAATTAACCTGTGAAATGAACCACCGTGAATTACGCTTAGAAGGCTGTTACTATATCATAAAATAACTCTGAGCGCTATGCCGTCATTTCTGAGCGGTACAGGTGAGTACGAGAGTAAATGGAATTTCTCTGCTACAGGGGAGGAATTACGACTACTTATTAATGTACGGCTTTTATTATAACTTATAGATGATTAAAAATAAATGTCGAAAAACCTAGTGCCGTACTAAAGTGGTGGTACCGGAAGTTAGTGCAAATTTTTAATTCGCCGGTAATTTTAGGAGCAATATAGGTCATTTATTACTGTACGGCATTTGTGTAATTCTTTTTGTATACATATACAGATACTTTACCCATGAACGCCGTACAAATTTTCCAGTGCAGGGGTCGAAAGCCAAGGGACGCAACTCTTATTTCTGATTATATATAAATGATGATGAAATGAAACAACATAAAATTAAATGATCTTCAGAGTACTTCATGAGTAGATAATATTTTCTAGCACGCCGTACATTTTTTGTGGGACACATAGGTGTATGGGGTAAATTACTTCCCTCCGAAAAGAGTAACTTGGTGACTTTTTTCTGTACGGCAATAACATAGATTTTTAGCTTTTTAGAAAATCTTCGATAAAAAATAAATGCCGTACAATTTTGATAGTCCGCTATTCTATAAAATGGAAGATTAATCCACCGCCTCAGACCGCTGTCTGTAATAGAATAAAAAGGGTATAACCAACAGTGCTACAAACGATTGACAAATTTATCCGTAATAAGAAAATTTGAAGAAAATTGGTTTATTTCACGTAATGTTCCATTTAAAATGTACGGCATTATAATTTTTTATTATTATTTAATATTAAAAACAAAATTTATCAAATGCCGTATAGTTATTAATGACCTCAAGGGACATCTCAAATGTTATCGAAGTTTTGATCAGCTGTAAAGAATAATCTGACGTAAAATGTACGGCATATGGTTTTTTTGTTTATTTATATTTGTTACAAGTAAAATAACAATAACCTTTGAAAATATTACTTCCCAAATTACTACAGGAACATTTGAAAAATCTTATAAATCTCGGAAATTTCCTTTTTTTTAAATCCTAATATTTTTATTTGTTACCATTTATAATGAACGGCTATAAGGTACAACGGTAATATTTAATAACAATATATTAAAAAAAAGGTTGCCGTACATAAATTTATGATCTTACAGCAGTAATAACTCGGTAAATCCTGAAATGTAGATACTTATTTATTTATATAAATATGAACTATAATTTTTAGACGTCATAATTACCAAACGTTATTGTCCGTATAAAATAACATTTTGAACAAGATGCCGTACATTTTACAATGACCTTATATCATATGGTGTAGGGAAAGGTATCCAAATTGGAAGCCGTTGTGATACCTATTTGACACAATTTTGGGCGCTCATACAGTCACGATGACATGCGCTCTACCGTACATCTCGAGGTCGCTCTTGGTAAGAGCTTCGGTATGATCATTGTTAATCGCCTTTTACTACACACGCCTTTTACTACTACTATGCTATCTATAAAACACAGGGCGTGGCTTTACCATCCATCCATCCATCAGCCAATGGAAGTCCACTGCTGGACATAGGCCTCTCCTAATGTCTTCCACAGGGACCTTACCATAACATAAAAAGCGACAGATTATTCAGTAAATAATGAAAATTATATTTTTGCCATAACATCATTAAATTATTTAAAGAAACTGTTATTTTTATTTATATAAACAACACAATTTCAAAGAATATAGAGAATAGTAACATGGAATTGTTGTATTGACCAAAGACCGATTGATACAAGCTATCGAGAAATGACAAACTTGATAAAAATTAAATGCCCTTTTAACGTTATATCGATCACCTAAATACTTATATTCATATCACTTTTATTACACAATACTTTTTAATTACACTTTTATTTCCTAGGTAATAAAAATACAAACTATCTCTTCCTATATAAGTAGAAAACATCTTTTGATATCATTGAGTATTGGAACATTCACCAAATACGCAAGAAGAACTGATCAAAGAAAACAAAGATCCGAAATGTGATATGTTAAAATTTAAAACATAATTTTTATAATTCATGTCATCATAATGTACGTTAATTTTAGTATATTTTATCATCATCACCATCATCAGCCCATATACGTCCCACTGCTGGGCACGGGCCTCCTCTACAACTGAGAGGGTTTAGGCCTTAGCCCACCACGCTGGCTTAGTGCGGGTTGACGGACTACACATCAATAAATTCCTAAGAACTTTTAGGTGTGCAGGTTTCATCACGATGTTTTCCTTCATCGTTAAAGTACGTGATAATTCATTGTGAATACACACATAACTTCAAAAAGTCAGAGGTGTGTGCCTGGGGTTTGAACCCGCGACCGTCGAGATTCTCGACCACGTGCCTAAACCTCGAGGCCATCACGACTTCATGTATGATATGATAAATATCTTCATTTCATTACTTTGCAGTTTTATTAGAATACCACGTTGTAATTTAGCTCCCAAGTTTTAAATATCAGAGAATTTTCTTATCCCAACCTTTCTGTATCACATTTATCAACACTAAAACATTGACATGAAATATTTGAGAAGCACGTTTCCAGTTATAAATTTAAATTTTACTTTACTTATTATAGTTCTATCATCATCCATTTTCTTTTGGTGGAATACACAACGAAGTTAGTAAACTTATCTACAAAATGAAAATTTATTCGAATTCCTACTTAATGAAATCACTCGTCGGATCATTATAAAATAACTGTATTTTCTGTTACGTTTACAATCGATAACAATATTAGAAATCAATTAACTCAGAATACCACATAATTACACTGAGGTTTTACGATGTTAAAAAAACAATAAAATTTAATTCTGTCGCCTATTAAAGTGATTTTGTACTCAAAAATAAACACCACGTCACACATTATTTGTATGAAAATGTACATATGAAAAAAAAAATGCCATTATATCTATGTACCCACTGACTAATGACTCAGATATGATCACAAATCTTGAGCCCCTTCATCTTAGATCTAAATACTCCTCAAACAAGGATATCCTTATACTTAATGTAGACGCCGCATCTTTAAAACAGACAGACAAGCATTACATAAGACTGAATCTGCGGCAGGCGTGAATGAGGTCGGGGGGATGGAATGCATTACAACCAAAAGCTTAAATCATGGCGTCGTTCAGATACTCAGAAAAATCAGTTGCATAATATATAGATATAAATAAATAATAAATACACTCAGCAGTCACATAGATAGTTCTGACCCCACACTAGGATACAAGTCCTGTGTCGTGGGTATCAGAAACTACGAGAGACTTTTCGGTCTCACATACAGACCCGAAACAAATAGTTGTGGGTCACACAAACATTATTTTGTCTCGGTGCGGGGATCGAACCCGCGGCCTCTCGTTTCGTAAGCTGGTGTCTAGCCAACTGAGCCACGGGGCTGTCTATAAAAACATCAAATCTATGATCAATATCTCTCTGTGATTATAATATACTCGTATATCTGCATAAAAATGCTCCAGTTTTTATGAACTACAACCTGAATAGATACTGTTATAGTATTAACAAAATAAAGAAGAATTGAAAAAAGTCATATCATAAATACGGATCAATAAAACAAAGAGAAAATATAGAAAAACAAAATTTATTCTATATTTTGAGCACTATAAAGTATTTATACGAGTATCTTCTATTTTTCTCGTACTTACTGCATTATTATACACTCATTAACTATTTTAATGTAACTTAATATTAAATATCTATTAAGTTACATTAAATATATCTATTACCTAATGAAAAATAAATGACAAATACTTATCTGTATCATGGCATATAATGATGCATTCATTTTATATATATCAACATAAGTTCTGTGATTGTAGTATAATCTGAGCGTCTCATGTGTTAACTTCGATAAAATGACGTTAATTATATATTCAATTTTACTATTATTGAAGTTACTTAGTTATGGTAAGTGACAATGAATTGTTTGTTTTATTTTCTCGTTATGACTGTATTACTACTACAAAGTATAATTTATTTCACAGCTCAAGCACAAGATGGAAATCAGATTGAATACGATGGAACTTCAAGTGTGCGAAATCAGGGTCCACTTACAGGTGCCGCAATGACTCAATCTTCGCCTAAATATACAGAGGCAAATTCTTTAAATGTTGCTAGAAACGTTTCAGTTCATTTTCCTCCAGAAAACGTGGAAAATTTATCATCTTCAAACGCTAGCACAATAGATAATTGTACTACAACAAATCCTCCTTCTACAGAATCGATAACACAAACATTATCTACAACCGTGAAAAGTACTGAGACAGTTTCGACTCCAACTGATTCTACTGTCAGTTCTTCATCACTACCGCCGTCTAATTCTAAAACAACTTCAACAACTACACGCCCGACAATTAACGTGACGCCTACTGATACCTCATCAGTCCCTGTAAGTCCTCTCACACTTGCAGTAACTCCTGTAACACCTGTATTGACCGCAACATCAGCAAATCCCATAACTTCTACAACACCTACATCCTATGTTACACCAGGGACATATCCCACAGCACCTTATCCGTATCAACCACCGTACTACCCACCAGGTAACTATTACCCGCCGCCGGGTTACTATCCACCACCACCCGGCTATGTCTATCCACCTTATCCGTATTATCCCCCATATTATCCATATCCACTACCAGCCATGAACTATACAGCACCACAAACAATTCCAAATACCACCCCCAGTACACCATCAACTTCGAATAGCGTTACATCTTCAACTAGTACTACGCCCAACACTCAATCAACACCGTTGGAAACTACGAAATCAGATGTCACCTCCACCACTACTGCCCCAAGCTCAACAATACCTTTAAGCTCAACCACACCGTCAAACACAACAACATCTTCCGCCTCATCAATAACTTCAAGCCCAAATACACCTACAAGCACAACAACGCCTTCTAGCTCCACAATATCTACAAGTTCAACAACACCGTCAAGCTCTACAACACCTAAAAACGACGCAAGCACATTGGCACCTTCCAACGATACAACAATTTCAACTTCAAGCCCAAATATACCTACAAGCACAACAACGCCTTCTAGCTCCACAATATCTACAAGTTCAACAACACCGTCAAGCTCTACAACACCTACAAACGACGCAAGCACTTTGGCACCTTCCAACGACACAACAATTACAACTTCAAGCCCGAAAACACCTACAAGCACAACCCCAAGTACAGCAACTTCCCCTCCAGCTAGAACATCATCACCAGTTGTATCTACACGAACTCCAGGAAAAACAGATTCCGATTGTGGGGAAACTAATGGCTACACCGCAGTTCCCAATGAATGTGACACTTACACTGAATGCAAGGTAAATAGATTTATTTATTTTTATATGTACAACATTGGTTATAACAATGATTGTTTTCAACAATTTTTTTACAGGAAAAAAGAATAAAAAAAATTGTTATGTTTTCAGGATGGCAAAAGTAAGAAACACTACTGCCCAGACGGCTTAGTCTTTAAGCCAACTACAGTGTGGCATGATTACCCCTGCGTTGAACCTTCCGAATACAAATGCACGAACGGATCCATGAAGCGTACGTATATCCTAATTTACTGGTGGATACTGAATATTGATGGCCGTTAATACAGTTTGTATTTTTTTTTTAGAAAAGACAAAATCCACTGCATTGTGCCCTCATCGCAATGGTCATTTCCCTATGAAAGACAGTGATTGCAGTAAATTTGTTGTATGCACAGCTGGAAAGCCTACAATTATGACCTGCGGAACTGGCTTGGTATTTAACGTTGATACATCAAGTTGCGATTGGCCAGCAAATGTACCAAACTGCAAACCCGATGGTAAGTCAAAAAATTGCATCATAATGTATAAAAGCAATTAATCAGTAAATATATATGTATAATATGTTCAATATTATTTCAGTATTTAAAGACTTTGAGTGCCCTGTGGAGGAAACTGACAGTTCGGATAGCGACGAAATCTTCAAGTACAGGTAATTACCAACGTTAACTGATAATTAACTAATAAAGCGCAAAGTAAAGCGTAATCACAGCTCTTAACATTAATTTGAAGAATATTCGAAGTTAAGATAAGGGTAATGTTTCATTAAAAACCTCGACACACATGAAAATCATTCATCCTAATAACTAAATGATGTGCGTAGAGTCGTATTGGTAAGGGACAATCTGCCAAAGCACTAAGACTTTAATCAGCGGAAATACCTCAAAATGCACAAAAAATCATTCAACCATCTTGTCATAATTATTACAGTTGCACATATTATTACAGCTATAAAAACAAATGCACAAAATACATCGCCTGCCAAAAAGGATATCCTCGCTTACTGAGCTGTGATCCGGGTCTCTACTACAGTGAAGATGCAGAAGCCTGTGTTGACAAAAACAAAGTAAAGGACTGCCAAGACTAAATAATTTAGTGACAAATTTAGGTTTATTTACTAGTTTTTTATTAATTCCTAGTAATTTAATATAATATTTAATTAATTTATTATTTAAATTATTTAATATTTAACTCTTACTAAATTAAATTATTTAATTATTTTTTATTTAACCACTGATATATCTACTAATTGTAAATTTGAAGAAAATAAATATGATAATGAACTTGAAAATTGTATCATTCAATTCGAACCTTTATTATATATGTAATTAATTTTTTTAGGGATTATATGTCATTTTATTTAAAAGCGTAATGTCCTCGAGGATTAGCCGCGGTCTGCTGAGCCAAAAAACTTGGCGAATGCGGGTTCCAATCCCAGGAACACACCACTGAGTTTTTGAAGTTATGTGTGTTTTCGCAATAAATAATTATCACCCACTTAAATTATTAAGAATAAAGCCATGGCGAAACCCACAAAAAAGACTTCTGCTCATAAAAATTAATAGATGAAATTGACAGCCCTGTGACGCAATTGGCTAAATATCAGATTGTGAAAATTGAAGCCGCGGGGTCGATCCCTGCACCGAGACAAATGTTTGTGTAATTCACAAATATTTGTTTCGGGTCTGGGTGTTGGTGAGACCGATAAGTCTCTAGTAGTTTCTGATACCCACGACACATGAGTTGTGATCTTAGTGTGGGGTCAAAATGTATGACTATTGGGTATATTTATTAATTTACTTCAATCGCCCCGAATCTCAGAGACTACTGGTTGGAATATTTAAAAAAATCCTTTTGTTTTGAATAGTCCATTTATCGATACGGGCTGTGGGCTATAAATCATCACACTACAACCAATAGAAGCAGAGCAGCAATGAAAGATGTGGTAAATATTAATTTTGAAGTTTGAAGTTTTGCATACCAAGTTGCGGGCTACAGCCAGTATGCCTATTTCATTGAATGCTGTTGAAGGGATGTTCGAGATGATTTGTGTGAATGTTCGTCACTGTTTCACGACAAACAATCTGAATGGATTTTCTGCGATGATATATCATTATCACTTTAGCGGAAGTCATATATGTACGGTACGGTGATTGCTATCC
Source organism: Hemaris fuciformis (assembly GCA_907164795.1). NCBI lineage: Eukaryota > Metazoa > Arthropoda > Insecta > Lepidoptera > Sphingidae > Hemaris > Hemaris fuciformis. The sequence continues at coordinate 6,657,935 of OU015434.1, forward strand.
AAAAAAAAAAAAACTACCAATTGCCTAGGCAATTCCATCATACATCATGCATGGCTCGATGGTAAACTTTTCATAAGACAGTAGCACCACCTTGGTTAAAACGACCTATTCGTACCTCATTCCGAGCGGACTGTGGTGTGGTTCGTATAACGTTTATTGACTATCCATACTGTGATGACTTTTACTTAATATTCGACAAAGTTAATGTAATGAAGTTTAGAACAAAATTATATACAAATGTAAAGCCTCAACTTTTTTGTTTTCTTTACCACTTTATTTACTTACCGATTAACGATTTCGTTTGTGGAACTTACAATAAAGAAATAATGCCATATTCGTTTTAAAAATTGTCACAGTAAGCTAAAGTTGCGACTGGCAAGGTTGCCATTAGGGTTTGCAATCCCGCATTCCGCGTTCCCGCATTCCCGCGGGATCCCGCATGTTTATAAGTACTGCGGAATTCCCGCATTTGTGCGGGACTATGAAAAACCTCATCGAATCCGTAGACGGCTCAACTGAAAATCACGTACGTTCTTATCAACTGACAATACGCCGACGACATCTAAATTTAGTTGCTTAATATAAGTTTATTTATTTCTTGCAATATCTAGCAAATAAATTTGATCGCTAATTTAGAGAATTTTGAGCTGATATTTGTTTGAAGTGAATGAGCGTGAAGAATATAGATTGAATATAGAATGTCGGACAAAACAATTAATATAATTTATTTTTACGCTCTTATTTTCGGAACAAAAAGTGACTTTTATTTTGTGATTTTTCTTCTCTTTTTTAACCACATATTTATTTTTGATTTATTATGTTTATTTTTACGTCATCACTTATAATATTACATGTTACCAATGACAAATTTTATTATTTTATATGTGCAATTGATCTCTTAATTTCTAGTAGACTTTTACGGATTCAGTAATATAACGGCGATTAAGAACTATGCGTTAAGTAAATAAAGACAATAATATATGCATAAGTTACAATTTATTTGTTAATTGTTAGTAGGTAATACTAAATTAGTGTTATAGATGTCTTGAGTCCTGAATCCGGACTGATTTATGTTAATTAATAGTTAAAATGTTAATAAATACAGTTTCTACGTATATTCTACTTATCTGTTAATGCTTGATTAGGATTGTTTGTTACTTAATACTAAAAGTTATATGTTATAAGATGTCTTTAAGTCCTGAATCCTGATTGATTTATGTGATTTAATAGTTAAAATTATGTTAATAAACACAGTTTTTAAGTATATTCTATTTACCTGTTTCATTTTTTAATACCTTGAACAGTTTAGAATTAGCTTAAATAAAAATAAATAAACATTCCCTAGTAATAGCATTATTATACTCACATATTTGCATTTTTTAATTTTTGCGGGAATTCCCGCGGGATCCCGCGGGAAAAAAAAGCTGCGGGATTGCAAACCCTAGTTGCCATCACGTATTTTCACTAATCTATGCGATTGTCTGCGATCAAAATTACAAATTTCAATCCAGGCGCTAGGCTCTAGAGTATGGTTATCGCGGAGTTTAAATTGCACAACCTCTTCTAAATGTAATTGATGGAATGCCAGCGGGTCTTCCCTGATGCTGTACACTGAGGAGCTGCACCATAATACGGCCGAGACATTTTTTATCTCGGAGGCGCATCGGGCGGTTGCTGCGTCATTTTGGGTGCCTTTTACTTACACGCTATGGTCGCCCCATTTGGCGCGAAGATGGCCACCGGGAGGTTTCAGTCGGATTTTGTTAGAGACCCAGCCCGGCATTAACATCTGCATGGACGTAACGCCGCCACGCGCCGGGCTGGAAGGCCGGTGACGCCGACATACGCTCCCCGCCCCCCCTGGATTGGCGGGAAGTAGAGTCATAACCAGCTTTCCCCAGGAGAAAAAAAATACCAACTTATAAATACGAAAATATGCGTTCATAATTTTTATTGTAAAAATAAATAAACTTAATCATCGATTTAGAATGTTCTGGACTGATTTCTTTATATGAATAACGAGTTGTCGTTAAAAAAAGCGGATGGCACTCCGGGAGTGACGGTAGAAGTGAAGTCTTCAACATTAACGTAGTGCGTTTTTGAATATTTAGGAATGGTTAGGGAATAATTTCGCACGAATTGCTTTATTTATCAGTATAAAAGTTAGTTTACGTCATTTACGTGGTAAAATACAATATTTATTGCGCTACCGTACACAAATATGACTATTTATATAACATAATGCGTCTTACGCATTTTCGAGCAGGGTCACGTAATCTGAGTGCATCATTTTTAACATACATACATAAACTCACACCTGTCTCCCGTTAGGGTAGGCAGAGACTATAGAGCGCCAAATGCCACGGTCCAAACATACCTCTTTCGCTTCCTCCACTGACATTATCCTATCCATGCATGCACGTCGGTTTCGAGGACTCTTTATATTACCCTTTTTCAGTGAATTACCTATATGATATTTATAGGTCCTCGACCGACTTCACCATTCACTTCCGCGCAGTAAATCTCTTTCGTAATTCTGCAAACATTCATCCTTTCAATGAAGCCAAACCATTTTAGCATTTTTCCAAAAAAAATTGCACAGTGCCGCTAAAGTAATAGTATAATATAAATATAATAATAAATGAACGTAATAGGCTATCAATTCTCAAGCCGAGAAGAACATAAAGTCACAGGTTCTTGAGTCCTGTATAGTTTGTAATTACGTGGCTTAACTCACTTTTCGGACTCAGTGTTGTCCTATCACTTTTCAGTTTATGTATGACTAGCTTTTTCCCGCGACTGCGTCCGCGTAGACTACAGGGTTGGGTTCAGAAAGAAAATATCATCCCAAATACGTCCCACTGCTGGGCACGAGCGTCCTCTACAACTGAGAGGGTTTAGGCCTTAGTCCACCACGCTGGCCTAGTGCAGATTGGCTAGTAAGGATATGTATGTACTATTGCACACAATACTTCTATCTTATTCCGAGATTGGCTACAAATTATTTAAGTATTTTTGCTCAAAGACAACCAGACCCGATGATTTGTTTCGTAAAATGCAAGTAATCGCCACAACCAACCGATAATAAACAATAATCTGCATAAGATTTCGATATTTCTTGGGTTTTTGCGAATTACTATGATAAGAAATGACTATTTTATTTAACCAACAACAATTCATTATGGGTTACCCACATGTCTTTACTGTGTTAATACACCATAACATTAAATATCAATTATTAAATTATCGATAAAATATCAGCATATTTTTACCGTTAGCGAAATGATAATGACAGTGGAACGTTTTATTTAAAAGTCGGGCAATATGTTGCTGTCATCACAGTCATCGTCGGACTATACGAGTGATAACAATCTAACTACAATGGCACTTCTGAAGTTACTAATTTTAGTAGTACCGCTTGTTAGCAATGGTAAATATAATGTTTTTATTTGTAACAATCTTGTTAAAACATATTTGAAGTTTGTATGTGTTTATATTCAATATTAAATTAATTCCATTTTTATATCTACCTAAAAGCAAAATGGAGAAGCACTCTTTTAACCTGATATAGTTGACACGCTTCTTCAAATTAAGAAAGCCTCTTCTCTTTAAGAATAATTAAAACTGATACATTCTGTTACAAAATGTGCGACAAATTAGAGTATGTTTAAATTTGATTGCGTGTATATTACAGCTGCAGCACAAGACCATGGCAAATTCGGCTGGGATTTCGGAGAAACAGTTACTGTGCCGCCAGAGTTATCGACGCCTCGTATAGCGCAATCTCTAGATACTGCACCAAACGTCTCAGTGCTATTTCCACCAGGACAAACATATGTGCCCCCAAATCCCGCTACCTATGTGCCGTCTCGACCGACTCATGTAACCCCAAGTTACACTCACTCAACACATACCACTAAAGGCTATGAAACCCCTCAACACTCAACTAAATTGCCATCAACGTATATCCCCCCTTGTTGGACACATTCAACCAAACAACCTCCCACAAACCCCACATCCAAAATTCCTCCGTGTTGGACTGCCCCAACGACCACGACACCTAAACTAACTACGCATACTCCTCGCACAAACCCCCCAACCAAAATTCCACCGTGTTGGACTGCCACAACGACCACGACACCAAAACCAAATACGCATACTCCTCGCACAAACCCCCCAACCAAAATTCCGCCGTGTTGGACTGCCACAACGACCACGACAACTAAACCAACTACGCATACTCCTCGCACAAACCCCCCAACCAAAATTCCGCCGTGTTGGACTGCCACAACGACCACGACACCTAAACCAAATACGCATACTCCTCGCACAAACCCCCCAACCAAAATTCCGCCGTGTTGGACTGCCCCAACGACCACGACACTTAAACCAACTACGCATACTCCTCGCACAAACCCCCCAACCAAAATTCCGCCATGCTGGACGGCTACGCCTCGAACACAACCTACGACCAACCCAACAACATACATACCCCCGTGTTGGTCTCCAAAAGATACAACACGAAACGTACCACCATCGACACAAGCAACTGAAGCACCAATAGAGGCTCCACAACAATACGTTTGCCAGGAAAGAAACCACTACTACCCAATTCCGACTGAATGCAATACCTACATTGAATGCAAGGTAAGCGTGAGTAATTATTCATTTACAAAGGTCTGTTAATTAAAACAAAACTATAAATAGAACTACTCATAACGGCTTGACTAAAATTTATCTTCAGAAGTGATTGCTTACTATGTTGCCTACGTCTAACAGCGAAGCACTTTTATTTTAGAATGATTTATCATGTATTTTTATATGTATGTGATTATTCTCTTCCAGAACAACGTAGCCAGCAAGCAAATGTGCCCGAATGGTCTGATTTTCAAACCAGACATGCCGTGGCCCCATAGTCCTTGTGTCAGTTCCTCTGTTTATCCATGCACCCATGGCTATATGTTAGGTAAGTTCATTTGAGTTTATTTATTTATTTACGCTTTATTGTATACAAAATCAAATTAACAAACTAGATAGTATTAAAATAAGGTTCTGCCACAAATGGCGGCCTTTTTGCTATTGTCGATTTCTTCCAGGCAACGGTTAACGCGAGTTTTAACACCATAAGATTGAGTCTTATGATTTCTATTGATCTAATATTTTTTTCTTTTAATGCACTAATATTATTATTTTTTTGCAGAGTCCGTTCCACAAAATATATGTTCTGAATGAGAAGAATGAAAACGTAGCTCGTAGAATTGTAGCTATTTGCTTTTAAATTTTTTTATTTGTATGTATATCTTTTAAACAATCGATATCTTTCCTATATTTTACTTAAAATTGTGCACGTTTTAAAATTAGAATGTAAATATTTTACAGATTAATATTGAGATAATAAAATATTCTATATACTTTATTTTTTTCATTTATCAATAATATTATTTCTTTATTTTTTTCCTGATCTATTCATGTTAATTATTTTTTTATTATTATTTATGTACACCATAAAAATAATTTGCTTTACAGCAAACGTTTAATAAAAGCTCGGTATATTTTAATTTACATTAAAAATAGCAAATTACTAGTTATCTATGTAGGTCTCTTGATGCACTGACACATTTACCAAAAGATTATTCACAATACTTAAAGTATAATAGTCAAGAGCAAATTTCTTAGCAACCAAAAATTACAAGCCATTTAGTCGGACACAATATTTTTTCTTCTCCATACGTTTAATGTAACTGAGTCTCTAACTTCCACATCTGATACTTTCATTATCATGGAAAAACTTACACAACATCATCATGGCAATCCACAGTTGCACATAGAGATGTACTGAACTGTATTATCGTTTTTTAACATGTTCAGCCAATCACATTATAAACTAAATCAATCAAACAAATTTCTTGGCCTCAAACCCTTCCCCGCTATTTTTACTAAAGAACAATTCATTAATAACATAGACATCGGTTATGCGCATTATATTAGAAAATAATGGGTACTTTTTCAATACTACTACTACTATCCATTTTTATAGGGATTAGGAAATGACCCCTATTACTTAGGACTCAAAACACAACTGGCGAAACATGAGTGCAGAAAGCACTTCTCCCTAACCCTTTCCTGAATACAGACGTGTACATGTGCGTGTGCGTGACCGCGCTAATAAAAATATATCATTGTCCACGGATATTTCTTTGGATATAGGTCTTATTTACCTGAAACGTCGAACATTATTTGTAATACGCACAGCATAATAATAAAGTATTTTAATATAGAAGAGAATAAATCTATATTTTTTTTCGGATAGCTTAGAAAAATCATTCCGAATATCTTGATTTTAGAACTATTTTAACTAAAAAGTAAAAAATAAATCTATTAAGCACAAAGTGATTCGTATTTTGATTAAGTTAATCAGAAATTATTAAATAAGTATTTAATAATTTTGAAGTCGGTGCCAAGTAAATACTACAACAACCTCACTACAATAACAAATTACGAAATACACACAATAAGTATTATTAGAAATCCGTGGTGGGATTCTAGCGCCCCCTTGCCACAGGGCCGAGCCTGAATTACTACCTACTGCCTTAACAGTTTCTCGCTTGCTGGCTTACGGTTAGGATAACTTCGTTACTACCATACTGTCTCGAAATAAAAAGTTTGCAAGTTCGTATCTTTGCCGTATCAAGCTGTGGAATACTTGAATAGCCCACGTGTTCATTTCTTTGAATTATCTGAAGTCCTTTAACCATAGTAGTTAACTGGAAGACGTTTCACGCAACTTGTTTCCTTCTCTATTTGAAAAGCGCCGTAATAGATGCAGATTTGTCAATTTGGTATGACAGGATATAAAAACCCAATACCTCGGAATATATGAACTCTACTACTAAAATAATGACGAAAAGAAATATTATATAAAATAACACACATAGAACAATCACTAATTAGAAAACAATCGTTAATTATAATAGTTTTCTTTTAAAATTTATCGGTTGGCCAAAAATAATTGCTATGACTATTGAATCCATTTAAATTGCCACGAGATGAACCGAAATAATATCTAATACACTGTGGCAAACGATTTCGACAGTAACGCTTAGCCTATATCTAACATATTTATATTATACTTATATCACACTCCTGAATACAAATATCCTCTGCTTGTAAGTTCTTAGCTTAAATTATTCGTTCAGTGTAAGCAACAAAAAAGTGGTAGAGCCGTGCACTAGTTAGCGTGGGTTGCGGCTCGACTGGCGTACCAACCACTGTCATACAGAAAATTGATAATTCGACACATGCAAGGGTATTGGGGTTTAGAATCAGCCTGTGTTTATCCGGTTTACTTAGGTATAGTTTTGGCAACTGGTGAGAGATGACCATAGTAGGTTCTTGCCAATTGGGGCTCTGTTTAGACCGCCCTACATTCACCGTCAATTCTGTTGCTGTCACGGCGAAAGCCGTGCAAGAATAAAACAGTATCTACCGTAAAAAAATGTGAGATCCATGTGATACCAAGTCACAAGTGAGATACATTGTGTTTTTACAAACATACATACATAACCTCACGCCTGTATTCCCCGAAGGGGTAGGCAGAGATGCATTTCTGCACCCACATTTCGCCAGGTTTGTATCAGTCCCACGTAATAGGGAGCGAGCCTATTGCCGTTTTTCGGGCACGATTCCAGACTCCGTGCTGCTACTGAGAATTTCCTAATGGAAAACCCAATAACACTTCGCCCGACCCGGGAATCGAACCCAGGACCTCTAGATCGCACGGCACATATGTACTTGTGCCGCGAGACCACGAGGCAGTCAATTGTGTTTTTATGCGATTGCAAAGTCAAACTATTTTATTTAAAACATAAAATATTTATCTGCGGGCACGGTAGTGCCCCCGCCAAGTCGAGCGAAAAAGCGGCACGGCCGTTATCTACAAAAAGAAATGAGATCCCATAAAAAACAAAACTTGTAAAAAAAACCAAGTCTCGCACAACTCAGTTATAACTTAACAGAGGTATAACTTGAACTAATTTACGGCGTTAACCGCCGCGTTCAGTTTTTTTTAAATAAATAAATAACTTTACCCTATATAAAGATTTCCTCACGATATTTTCCTTCCTCTTTAAAGTACGTGATAATTCATTGCTAATACACACATAACTTCGAAAAGTCAGATAAGTGTGCGTAGGGTTTGAACCCGCGACCGCCGGGATTCTCGACCTCACGCCTAAACCTCAATATCATTGCCCTCGCAAAATATCTAGATCAGGGCATCATATATTTTATAAACGAGTCCTCAGTAGGAATGCACTATATCGATCACAAGTACGTTGACTCACTTGTCCGATTTTCGGGTGACTGTAACCAAAACCTCAATTGAGGACTGCGCCTGCACACGACCGCTAAAAACCTTTAATTTTGTTTATCCTATTTAATGCTTAAAACACACAAACTATTTTATGTGTTCCTATTGTGTGTGTGTTGCAAGGGCAGCTGTTGCAGGTTACTATTGGGATAAGTAAATTTAATTCGTCGATTCTGAGCAACAAGATAGTCTGCAATCTTGCGGCAGAGATCTATTAATTTTCCATTAGTAAATTGCAAGGAACTTAATAGTTATTTTGATTATAAACAATTTAAAAATCATAAAAATCATATACATTCCTCTATAATACTCCTTAATATTATATAGTCATTACGTAGTGGTCGAGACAAAAATGCATTTGTTATCATTTTTTTCTAAAGTGATAACAAGTGACATACGATTGATTTAAATATTTGATCAATTCGGTTGTGATCATTGTGTTGTTTCAGCATCCCGAGTGGCAGTTACACTAAAATCATGGCGTTCACGAAAATATTATTATTATTAATACCACTTCTGCAACATGGTAAGTGACTACAGCCTAAAAAAAATCAGCATTGTTACGACCAAAAGTCCTTTAGTTGCAATGAAACCTGGGATACATTTACATATTTGTTTTTATTTTGACCACAAAAAATATAACGTTGATCCATTTTATTCCGTCATAATAGAGCGTTCATTCTTCCTCTTGATAAAACATTAAATCTTCAATTATAATGGGTTATAAAGATCCTAAAATATATCAATGTAAAAATAATGTTAATTATGGTGTTAAACTATATACTTTCTTCTGTTGAGCAAAGAGCTCCTCAACTATTAAAAGGGGGCAGGGCAAGCCTAGGTCCCCCGCACTTACCACTCCATGTTCACATATGAAAGCAATTATGGCTGAACACTTTTACCCAGGTTTACTAGTATCTTCGAAATGTTTCTATTCAATGTTAAAAATCTATTATAAAAATACATAACTACGAAACTATAGTAGCTATAAAAAACTACAGTTGTGCTTTAAATTTCGGCACACGTAACGGAAGTTGGTCGATAAGGTATCTCGGAAGCCTGAGCTCTTTTTTCTCTCAGTGGATTGGGGGCGTAAGAATTCCGCCAGGGCATCCTTTGCCTGTCTTAAGAGGCGACTAGCAGGGGCCACTGGGGTGGGCGCGTCATAACTGAAAGCAACCCCGAGATGTGCGGCAGAAAGCGTAGGCTCTTGACTATCACACACGCTGAGAAAGAGTGAGCGTCCAAAATAGGGTGAGTGGAGAGCATCTCAAGCCCTCCAAATTATTGAGAAGTCCACAATTGCATTATGCGCCGGGCGACAGCGAGGTACAATTCAGGACACTTCTCGGCCTGAGATGCTTTAGTACCTCAACAAGTGTGTGTGATGGCCATCGGTATGCTAGCGTAGGATTTTGTTAAGAGGACCCAACTCGACTAAGTAGACAACTGTACCGCGCCGAATTGGAAGGCCAGAGACCCCAACATACCCCTTTTGGCCTCACCTGTGGTACCTATAGAGGAGCCTTACGCTCTTTCCTTTTGTAAAAGAAACGCCTGCGCACTTAATGCGTCTTGCGCTTAGGGGACATTTATATCATAACATGTTTACATTTAGTGATTTTTTGATTTTTTTTTACAGATATGGTCGCATCTCAGTCGGTGTCAGATCCTACACTGGCTAATTCGTTACAAAAAGCTAGAAATGTCTCAGTTGATTTCCCATCAGGCAGTCACATTTCAATAACGAATCCCTCCACATATACCGTTCAACCTAAAACAGAATATCCTTATCATCCTACCCAAAATGAACCTCATAAACAACCAACAAACTACATTCCGCCATGTTGGACTCAAACACCCCAGACGACACATCATACTACAACACCATCGCCAGCAAAATACATACCGCCATGTTGGACTCAAACACCCCAGACGACACATCATACTACAACACCATCGCCAGCAAAATACATACCGCCATGTTGGACTCAAACACCCCAGACGACACATCATACTACAACACCATCGCCAGCAAAATCCATACCGCCATGTTGGACGCAAACACCCCACATGACACAGCATACTACAACGCCATCGCCAACAAAATCCATACCGCCATGTTGGACTCAAACACCCAGCACGACACAGCATACTACAACGCCTTCGCCAACAAAAGCCATACCTCCATGTTGGACTCAAACAACACATACCACACAAACCATCTCACAACACACAGGGTACACTGCACCACCGAGAACAACACAATTTCCAGGATTAGAAAATTTCGTATGCGATAGGAAGGACAACTTCTATTCAGTTCCAAACGAATGCGACACCTATATTGAATGCAAGGTAGGTAAATATTAATAATAAAAAATTGTATATATTATTATTTTGTAATACTCATATATTCCTGCTTACAATTACGTGTCGAAAACGAATCTGTATGCAATGTCAGATACATCCTCTGCGAAAATCTCTGATATAATATGCACTTATAGTAGTGTACAATAAATAAATAAATATTATAGCTCCTATAATTTTTTTAGTCATATATAGTAACATTATATTTTGTTTAACAGCACTAAATCCGAAAACAGACGTTTTTACATGAAATGCCATTCCAACGCTACAACTTTACCTATACTTTTCTACATTGAATTTGATTTCAGAATAATATACCCAGAAAGCACTTCTGTCCGGAAGGTTTAGTCTACAAGCCGAGCACAATTTGGCCTGCTTATCCATGTGTCATATCTTCAGAATATCAATGCTTAAATGGCTCAATAACACGTATGTATACATACCTATTTATTTTTGAATGAAAATTTATTGACTATTTCTTATATCTACGTATATTTTCTTTCAGAACCGGCGCGCCCCAGCGGCCAGTGTCCTCATCAAGACGGCTACTATTCTCTGCCAGGGAGTGACTGCAGTCAATACCTAGTATGTGAGAAGGGTAAAGCTACCCTCATGAATTGCCCAGAAGGGACAGTGTTCAACGAAGATATTTCAGCGTGCGACTGGCCAATCAATGTGCCAAATTGTCTTCCCAATGGTATGCGACAAATAACATAAAAGATGCGTTTTTTCATAATTTGTGTAGGAACTTTCTACCATAATCGTTATTTTTCAGTATTGGCAGACTATACCTGCCCAGCAGACGATACTGAATCGGAAGTTATATATAAATACAGGTACCTATTTGATTTTTTAACGGTCAAACATACTTCATACTTGATCAACTTTTATTTTGTTAACAATATGTAGCTCATGTCACTGAGAGCCATGCACCTTCTCTCAAAAAGGCATGAACGATCTTTTATAATTTTAATATTAATATAGAAGGAATGGAACACTTAAGAGCGTTTAAGCAGTTTTAGCGTAATTTGACCAAAAGCATTACTTTTCGAACCCCTTAAAATTGATGAAAGACTCATCGTATAAACATGTTAATTACCAATTATTTTAGGAAATATTTTCATCTAAATAGTTGTGAAGAACATTTCAAGATTTTTGTTTATATTGATAAATAACAAAATAACTGAACGAAGGTTTTCATAAATTCGAGGCTCAAAATTCGGGTTAATTGATAACATATTTAATCAAAATAAGGTGTTGTTGAATTGTAAATATCCCTAAGCAAATATTTAGCGAAAAACATTTTAAGATTTAGATCCCTTATTCAAGTAATAAAAAATCTAAGGCATTCGAAATCTTGAGAAATTACTGTCAATACATATATTTTTTGACCCATATATGATACTTAATTTAATAAAATAACAATAACGTGGACTTGACAACGTACAATTTTTGTTTTGAAGAAATTTCGCTTATTTATTTTATTATAAATATTTTAAAATGTTCTATAAAACGCTGTGCTCAGTCCGCCGCAAGGCTTTTCAGAGAGAGGACGTGTCGCTCTGCGCTCCGTCATTTATAGTTTTTTCGCTGTTTTCGCGGTTATCTGACTGCTTTCCAAACAATGATGATGATCAGTGATGTATTTGACATTTTATAGACTTAATAAACATTGTTTCATTCATTGTATATCATTAACGCTATCGACGCTCATATTTACCGAAATCGACTGGCCGCGTGGCGCGTAAACGCTCTTAATCAGAGATAACTTTAAAAGTTACTTTAGCTCTTTTCATAAAAGCTTCTACTACCAGATACATAAAAAAATATTTGAACACTAAAGTAACAATCGTATTGATTTTCTCTAAAAAAAAACATTAATTTTTTTCAGATACCATAACAGCTGCAAAATGTTTGTAGCTTGTGAGAGAGGCGAACCACGATTATTGAGCTGCGGAGCTGGTCTCCGGTTCAACTCAGACAAGTTAGAATGCATCGACGAAAATTCCGTGTCGGATTGTGTTGATCCCTAATAGTACGAAAGCATTCAGACTTTAACCTCAAGAATAACAAAATTAATAACAAATCATAATTACTCAAGCAAGATTGAATATTACATAATTAGATATTTACAGTCACGGTTAATTAGATATACTAGTAATTTGATGAAAATGTGTTATCATTTATTAGTAGAAGATGTTCGCTATAACAAGATAAGTACGTAATATTGAGGTGAATAAAACTATTCTTTTACCTCTTTATAACGAATTTTAGACCAATCTAACCTCAACATAACAAACCTCAGTTCAACGAATTACTTGATATTACGATACGATATTTTCTTGTTCCCCTCCGATTTGTTATATCGAGGTTGAACTGTAGTTTGAAATATGTAAAAATGCAATTTGCTAGGTTTTGTAATTTTATATTATGTTACGATTATCTAGTCAATAAGATTTTCTGCCATGAAAAAATAAGTTCTAAATAATATTAAAAATACAGAATATTGTTATGCACACTTAGAAAATAAATATTTTTCTATCTAAACATATTATTTTTGTTACATCTCTTACTAAGTTTGAGGTTTAGGTGCGGTTTACGAGATACGTTATAAGAATTTTTGATGATGTAAGTCAAAAACACTATCCACAGTAACCAGGGACTAGCAAACTCTCTATATAGGATACCAGATTAGGATGAAATATACGATCTGGGGGTACGGCAGTGCCCCCGCCAAGTCGAGCGAAAAAGCGGCATGGCCGTACTATACTTTTCTCGAAGCAACTCAGGCCGTTTTCGACACCCTATAACTTCGTTGTGGATAAACCTAGAAACCTGAATTTTCTGTCACCAAGCAAGCATAGTATAAACTCTGTATATTTCAAATTTCATTCCATTTGAACCAGTAGTTTAAGAATTATAACTAGTCAACTTTGCAATTTTGTCACTTACTGACTCACTGACCGATCTTTAAAACTCTAAAGCACTTCTAGCCGAAATAGAAGCTTCAAATTTGGAACACAATTAGTGTTTAGTGTATGACTTAAGGAAAAATTAAAGTATCTTGCAATTTCGGTCTAGTTTTCTAGATTCACAAACTGCATAAATAACTATGTAATCCCATATAAATATATAGGATTACAAAGATATATTTGCAGTGAATAAATTAGTATGCCTGTATATGTATAAGATAATGGAATAATAGGTGTAGAAAGATAAGCAGTGATGGTATTGAGGTTTAGGCGTGAGGTCGAGAATCCCGGTGGTCGCGGGTTCAAACCCTAGGCACACTTATCTGAATTTTCGAAGTTATGTGTGTATTAGCTATGAATTATCACGACCTCTAACGGTGAATGAAAATATCGTGAGAAAATCTTCATATAGAGTCAAGTAATTTATTCATTTAAAATAAACACTGAGTGCGGCAGTTAGTGCCGTAAATTAGTTCAAGTTGTACCTCTGTTAAGCTTTATGTTATAATTTTCTGTTAGGTACATTGACAGTACCAATTTAAAGTGAAAGAGAGATAACAATTTTACATGAGGATTAACTTTAACTGACGTTTGACGTGTGCGGCCCTAAATATTTCTAACTAACGCAAAAAATTAAAATATATAATAAAATTATTATTTTAACATATAGAACACGACGCGACCGCTCTCGCCTTGTATGTAGACTCGCAACTCAGTTCTTCTATCGTAAAAAGTTGTGAGATCCACGTGATACCAAGTCGATAAATTTATTTAGTCCCCGTTTAGGGTACCTTCTGTCTTAATTTATTATGCACTTAGCTTACCAGACACCATCTTATAGTAACCATATCAATATTAAAAATCATTAATGTTTTAAATGAAATAATTTGACTTGGCAATCGCACTAAAAGTAAGATCCATCGTGTTTTCAACTGAGTTGCGAGACTTGGGTTTTTTTACAAGTTTTGTTTTTTATGGGATTATACATTTCGTAAAAGACTTGAAAATACTAATAAACAAAAATAGCCACAAATATGTACTCGAGACACAAACATTTGACTATTAAAAGTAGTCGTGCTTGGTAGTAGGCGTAGTTAGTAGGCGTGCTTGTATTTATGTCATTTTACCAGTATAAGGTTCAATATAACGCAGTAAACCTTGTTAGCTTACCTGCCTGACGACCATCAATCGGGACTAGCGGTGGGCGATTATGAGATATACTAATGGAATCATTCGATTATGAAGATATCTCGAGATATCTCGATTATGAGAATTAGTAATTACTAATTAGTAACTAATAATTTGAATTCAAATTAGTAATTACTAATTTTAGTAATCGTATAGTATCTCGATTATAAATATTACTAATTAGTAATTACTAATGAAATCATTCGATTATGAACATGTCTCGAGATATTTCCAATTACTAATTTGCATTCGCGAGGTACAAAATGCCTAAAAAAAAAAAAAAACAAGAACCTTTATCGAACCCCCAGTTTTGGACTAATATTTAAGTAAAAAACAAGAGCCGCTCTGGAGCCTGGAGTTGAGGAATTAAATTTCTAAAAAAACAAAAAAAAAAAAAACAAGATCCACTTTAGTCCCGACGAGATTAGTAGTTCAAATTAGTAACGTCATTCGATTATGAAAACAAATTAGTTACTAATTTCATAATCGATTATCAAAATTAGTATTAGTAGTATCATTCGATTATCAAAATCATTCATAATCGCCCACCTCTAATCGGGACTGAAAGTCAACATAGTGGATTGAAACATGAGTCCTCTCGGACGTTGGGATCTGCGTTGTTACGTATATACCTGCCAATTTTTTTTAATCCCGCCATTGTCATTCTTTTCTTTCAACACAATCGAAGGAACAAAATGGAAATACATTTTTAAATCTGACTTCAGTTTCACGCCAAAATATCTGGCTTTTTTTCTATAATATCTCTGTTTTTTTTTCTTATTCTTTGTTCCGCAAGGAACCGGCTAAGGTCGAAGACCATGCTGCCAAGTCTTCAGTAATTTAATTTCATGTTTAATGAATGATGATGATGATGATGAATGATAAAGGAAAAAGGGCGGGAAATTCCCAAACTGAAAGGCGCGCCCTCCGTCCCTCCCACATACAGCCCTTAATCCCTTCACTACAATAGTGAACAGAGAATCAAGCACCACTCGCCGATATTGCACACAGCGAATCCGATTCACCCCTCGCCTCCTCCCTCCTTGTCCTACCGCATCGGTGGGACCGTCCCACCTGGATTAGGAGGCCCCTCCATCCTCTCGCCAACAATCACCAGAAAAGACAAGACTCACCAAATACAGCGCGACAGGGAAGAAAAAAGGGAAAACTAAATCAAACACACCACACACTACATCGACAAGCAACACTTAATCCCCTGTTCACCATTATCAAGAAAAAAATTAAATTATATGTGAGAAAAACAAAAAACGCGCCCTCAATCCGAACACTTCCCGCCCTTTTTCTCTATAATATCTCTACGCGAAAGTCGTATCTGCCATTATCAATAGCTTAATTTTTACATAAAATTTGTGTATTTATAAGTACAAAATATAAAAAAAATTAAGTGATAATTTATAAATCTGAGAATATGGCCTATACCTAGCTACCTAATTAAACAAACAGTGCGCTTTTCAGAAATTATTATAATGTTTTAAATTTGTCATTTTAAAATGATTATTTATAGGTACGTAGGTACTCAAACAAAATCAATTCAGGTGGTTCTTGTTCTACCAAAAAGGTTTTTTATTTAGTAAAATTTAAATTCGATTTTGAATCATTTTTTGTTTTGGCAATTACAGAATTTGTTCTTCCTCATTCAAAGAATAAAACAAAAAGTTATAATAGCAGGATACGATTGGCTATCAGGACTTTACTCGAAACAGCACCAATCACAAATCCGTATTCACATAATGTAAAACAGATGTTGCTTTTCTGCGAAAGTAGCGCGCTTTTGGAATCTAATACAATTTAAATTTGAATTTTTATCTACCAGATGATAGTCTGCCTTTTGCACACAAAAAATATTGAGTTTAATCGCTCCTACAATATGTATAATGATATGTATAAAATTAAAAATACGTTTTATGAGAAGGCAGGTTGCAGTCGCGGGCGAGCCAATAGCGCAGCCCTGGCGGACATCGCCCTAGTTGCCCCTTCGGATCGAACGGTTGCGTAGTCGCGACTCCCGACCGTAGCCTCCGTTTACTTGATAATTATTTGAAATAATCATGGAATTCCAGTATTCAATTTGTTTTTAAAACAAGACAAAGTCTGTTATCTGTCATTCGAGGATAATTCATTGATCGCGAATCGCTAAGAATTATAAATGTTGACTTTAGATTGTGCACAAAATGGAAGATTCCTACATTATAGCTAACTTCCACGCGTTGTGTCGATTCTGTCTGAACAAGAGCTCACTTGCAGTGTCTATATTCGGCGGTGTGCCAGATGATGAAGCTAATGTTTCTCTAACCTCTAAAATTGCTGAATGTTTCGAACTACAGGTTGGTGTAACAAGATTTATTCCAACATCCCACGTACTTGGTATCTAATTCCGCATTCAATATATGTCTGCATATTTTTACAGGTCGACCCGAATGATGGCTTACCTGGAAGAATCTGTTACAAGTGTTTATTTAAAGTGGATAAATGTTCAAAGTTTAAATTACAATGTATCCAGAGTGAAAACAGACTCAGACAAATCACCAACCGTATTAATGAGCTGGAGAACTCTCGTTCACCTGATAACAATACCTACAACTACAATAGTCCACAAGAAACACAAAAATCTAAGCCAGAAGACTACATTGTAGAAGATAGTGTTGTAATGGTTGTAGATCCTAGCCTTGACTATGATTCTTCAGAGGAGTCAGAGAATAATGACACTTTAGAGCAAGATGTTGCTGAGAGTGACAACACACCTGACAGAGAAACAACTCAAGAATCATACTTTAAAAATGTGTTCATGTGTCAATACTGTGATCAAGCATTTGTCTCCCAAGAGAAATGTACAGAACACGAACAAAACTTTCATGATCCTAGCCGGCCATATAAGTGTATAGAATGTAGCTTGGTATTTGCTGAGCGAACTCAAATTGTTCAGCATACTAAACAAGTTCATGGCAACGATAAACCCTATAACTGTCCAGAGTGTGACAAATGTTTTGGGAGACGCTCAGATTTAAGAAAGCATTCTATTGTTCATACTGGCATAAGACCTTACCAGTGTCAGTATTGTTTGAAAAGTTTCTCACGAAACACTAATTTAAGTAAGCATTTGCGCATACATGCTGGTCATAAACCTCATGTTTGTCCTTTATGTCCAAGAAGTTTTGTTGCTAAAGGTGATCTACAACGTCATGTCCTTGTACATTCCGGCATGAAACCTTTTGCCTGTAAAAGATGCCCTTCTACCTTTGGCCGAAGAGATAAACTTGCAAAACATGAAATACGACATGGGCCTTTAAGCCCAGACAACAAGGAGAGTGACTTTGACAAAACTCAAGACACCCATGACATGGTTGTGAGTGTAAATCCTTTTAGCAATTTATTGACATCACCATCTGACATACATGCTGATACATCTAATGCTATTTATGAGCTACCTAGCATTCCTGATCATATATCAGGTGAAAGCAGTTTTATGAAAGTTCAAAAAAATTCAGCTCCTACAAACAAGCTATCACATTCTCCTACAAAAAAAGGAGTCTCTAATAAAAATAGACCAAAGAATATTAAATGTCATCAGTGCCCTAAGAAATTTTCCTCATTAGATGCTTACAAAACTCATGTTTCAGTTGCCCACATTGGCTCGAGGGTCTTTCAATGTAAGATTTGTTTTAAAAAATTTGCAAGGAAAAGAGAGCTTGATCGCCACACTACCATTCATTCTGGCATGAAAGCTTTCTCTTGCAGTCAATGTGATAAGAAATTTACTAGAAAAGATAAACTAGATAAGCATGAGCAAACACATGAATGCCTGGTTGTGAATATGCCTTGCATAGAATGTGGTGCCACATTTGAAAAGAAAGCTGATTTAGTTGCACATATTAAATCACATTTCAGTGATAATTATGATGACAAAATTCCAGAAACTGAAATAAAAAAGGAAGAAGAGCCTGATTATCAGGTTGATGGTCATTTCTATGACATGGAAACTTGAGTTTTGACTTTCTCTTGTCAAGTTAAAAACATAACTAGGCAAAGATGACATTAAAAAATATTTAATGTGGCACTCATTTGCTAGTACTTAAATACACCTTTATACAAGTAGGGTAAGACTAGAACAAGATCTGTAATATATCAAAGTAACCTTCATTGAATATTTGTATTCATGACTGGTGTACAAAATAGTTATGTGTATTTACCATTACACATAACAAAATCTACTCATATCATTTGAATAGTCATGAGAATAATTTTATTTTAATGAGTCTGTATTTTTTATTTCATTAATTATTTTGAATATGTAAGAATATTATTATTAGGTGTACTATAATATCTTGGAATAATTAACTGCCTTCCAAGTATACATTAGTATACTTACTTATAAACAATGTGATATAAACATGTATGTCATTCATCCAAAGATTTATAGAAATAGAAAATAGTATTATTTATTTTGTATCAGCTGTATAATACTATATTATAGTTGTTAACATAGAAACTTGATAGAGTACTAAAGCATATTTGTTTCTCTATATTAAACTACTAACCTGAACTAAAGCAATGAATAAATAAGATAATAAATACAAAACCTATTATATGCTGTCAGCAATTGTTATTTCTAGTTTGTTCAGTCTACTTTAATACAAAAGATATGACTGTGCAGAACATATAGTTTTACATAACCCGTATATTTCTCTCAATTTAGAAATAGGTTCATGTTCTATTAAGATGTGTACCTATAAATAGTTAATTGCTTTTAAACAGAATATACAACTAATAGAATGTGCATTAAGGCTTTTTTTGGTATTCAAGATGCAAAAAGATTTTATAATTATTTCACATGGAAGCACATTGCATGCATCAAAAAAATAATACTTTATCTTTTTAAATCACATTTGTGTGAAGTCGTGTGTAAATATTTATTTATGAAAATACAATAAATTGTTGTCCATTATTATTTTGGTTTAATGTTACAAAATAATTAAATTATTTTAAAGTATATTTTCAAGATATTATGAGTAAACATTCAATATCCCCACATTTTTTGGTGATAATTTTATCCAGCAAGAGGATTTGCATGTATAGTTATAGATGTTATTCTTGCATCCATTAATGGTCGAAATGTTTTTGGATTAACTGGCATCTTTTCCAAATCATCTAGAGCTTCAAATCCATCAATAATCCTGAAACAAAAGAAATATCTAAGAAAATGTTTTCTACTAGGTGATGTCTGCAAAATATTGTCTACCTAAATATTAAATTTGGGTGTAAAGTTAAATATTTGTACTAGTAAAAGCATATATCATCATCATATATCAAGCTCAACTTTTCAAAGTGCAACAAACAAACACCTAGCATAGATGTTTAGTAAAAACAATTTTTTTTAGAAATATTTTGGTTGATGGCCTCATTGGTTGGCCAGTTATTCCATTGGAAATTTTTCAGCAACAGGACACAGATACAAATTGTGCCTCAAAATCATCCCTAAAACAATGGCAGATATATAACTATATATGTGTAATTTTTAGCAGCATCACAAAGTCTGGAATTAGCCCAACAAAAATAGGGTGTGGGTGCAGAAGTACTCCTGCCTCCCTTAAGGATACATTTTTATTTATTTATTTATGCAAAGCTGAACCCTATTTAAAATGGAAGAAATAGATACTAGAATATTATATGTAGGCACAGGTGTATTTCTGCACCCACATTTCTCAGGCATTAGTCCTACATAATAAGGGACAAGCCTATGCTGTTATTTGGACATGACTCCATGTTGCTACTGAGAATTTCCTAATAAAAGAAAAGCCAATAACATTTTGTCCAACTCTGGATCTCTAATCTACCTCATGTTATATCCACTGTCTTCCAGTGAGTTTCAAACCCCAGGCACACACCTCTGACTTTTCGAAGTTATGTATGTATTCACAACGAATTATCACTTTAACGGTGAAGGAAAACATTGTGATGAAACCTGCACACCAAAAGGTCTTAAGAATTTCAGAGTGGTGGACTAAGGCCTAAACCCTCCCATTTGTAGAGGAGGCCCATGCCCAGCAGTGGGACATATATGGGCTGATGATGTTGATTCATTTAAAGTTGAAACCTGTTCTTAGTTACGAGGCATTTAAATATTTTATGTGTTATAAATAAAAACTGGTTTTAACTGTAACATTCATGTCTGACTTGCAATATGTTGTTATGACTTCATATCAGTACCTATTATTTTATATCTAGATTTTTTTCATTCCAAAGTTGCAATGTTGCAACTAACAATATATACATGTAGCTAACATGAATATTTCTACAATTTTAATTGGTATTAATATTTTAATAAAATTGACATTACCTCCCAAAAATAGTGTATTTAAGATCTAAGTGAGGTTGCTCAGAATAAGTGAAGAAAAATTGACTTCCATTAGTGTTAGGTCCATTGTTTGCCATGCTCACAATACCTCTTGCAGTGTGCTGAAGATAAAAGCAATTAAATAAACAACATGATAAAAAATCAATATATTAATAAAAATATTTATATTACTGAAATTATCTTTATTTTTAAGACATTTAAAATTATAAAAATAATACCTTTATCACTGCAACCACAATTACTAACCTTTAATTCTTCCTTAAATTCATCTTCAAATTTCCTTCCCCAAATGGATGTACCACCTTTACCTGTACCAGTAGGATCTCCTGTTTGAACTATGAAACCCTGTAATTATAATAAAATATAAATATTGCCCAAATAGTGAATATGCATATACCCTTTTATGCAATCTATCAATCTATATTGTCATAGGAAACAAGAAAGATAGATAGATTAGATATACACTTTATTGTTCGACATTTAGAGAAATAACAATACAAGAAACAACTTATAACAAAGTGGACAATCGGCGGTCTAATCGCTCAAAGCAATCTCTTCCAGACAACCGGGCATGATAGAATATTTAATGAGACAAGATCTACTCAAAATAATAGTTTTGCCAATGCAGATTGGGTGTTATATAGACAACAAAGTATTTGGTCTAAAAACTTTAAGCTGATTCTAAATTTGCTGGCTTTAAAAAGCTTCTCCGAAGCTATAATTTAACAATCTGCGATGCTATTTGCAAAAGATAAGTTAACAATCGTTGAATCGACATTATTCATCTTAATTTGATACAATGCTCGACACAACTTCAGTGAAAATTACTGTTACTGCTCACCCAGTATAAAAAACTATAACGTCTTATTTTTTCATCATCACTTTAAATAATATTACCTTTATATTCCTATGAAATAAGCATCCATTATAATAGTCACTTGCACACAATGCTAAGAAATTTTCACAAGCTTTAGGACACTGTTCACAAAAAAGTTCTATTTTGATATCACCCACATCAGTATGTATAGTTACGGACATTTTTATATTTCTCTTGAGTTAAATAGCAATAGATCGACGTATTAACTAATAACTATTAACGATTAAAATTAACGTTGTTTGTTTTGGCACGTTTTTTTTTCCCATTTTTTTTTTTGGGAAGGCAAAGGGTTCTAGCCCATACAGCCTCGTCATAATTGTTTTGGCACGGGTTTTGACAGTTGTATGTTTTTCTTTGTAGGGAAAGCGTAGAGCTCTCACTTATACTGCCATTATAATTTTAACAGTTTTGCTATTTTTATGCTCATCCCACGAGAACACATAGTCCCGGGATAAGGAGTGGCCTATGTTATTTCCCAGGGTCACATCTCTGCTCAGTACCAGAAATCATTCAAAACGGTGGAGTAGTTTTTAATTTCAATCATAATAAACAAACAAACTATAGAAAATTAAAACTTTCCACTTTATAATATTAGTATGCAACAGTCAGCATTTGACTACAAATGCCACATCTCTAACCGATCAATTTCGCACCGCCATTCCCGATCACGGCACTGGATGCACCCCCTTTGCATTAGGGCCTTCCGTGGATCCCCGGCGTCGCAGAAGTGCGCGCGAGAGTTACCTCGGCACGTTACGTACACTTCAATAATTTATAAGTTGTGTTCTGTTTCCGTTGTGATTTCCATTTCTATGTAATTAAACACACTACCTAATCATATGTTATATAAAAGTATAGATTTAGAGAAAATTATAAAATATGTAAGTAAATACACCTACTGATTTTAATTATTTCTTTCGTAATATATCTAACGGCGTAAAACCATTACAGAGAGCTACGTCATCGCTCTTGCATAAACAAGAATGACTCGTGAGGCGGTCGCCCCTCTGCGGTGTCGATTGCCCCCATTATTCTGTCGAGCATTTATTGTTCGACGCGCGGACAGCAAACATCCGATTTATTGGGAAATAAAAAAAAATGAATCCTCCAGTAATAACGATGTCACTGCTATTCATAACGATACAGGGCTATTTGCCTCGGCAGTAATTGTGAAAGTTTACTAAAGAAAACTCAAAGTATGAGTTATCACCATAAACCAACAGTTGTGACGTCGGCAAGGTGACGTCACACATCTTAAAGACACTTCGAAGCCTCTCCTGCTCCGACATATCCAAAAAAGATTTTAATCAGAATGGGATGCTAACTAAGTAGGTAGGTACTACCTAAGTATCTATCATGTAATAAATATATTTATCTGTTGACAAAAATACTGTTGGAGCAAAGCACGATTTGGAGCTTCTTTTTAAGAGACAATAGCTTTTATTTTAGGCGATATCAGATAACAAAAAACCAACTCTAATAATATCGAGAAAAACCTCTTCGTTATTATCGAACAGCGTGAAGGATAGGAACTATAGAACTACCGGATGTCAATATGTCTGATGTCAGAATCGCTAAGAAAAAACTATTAGACTACAGCACGCCAGATGATCCCAATCCCACCATAAATTCGTCTTCTGCCTCACCTAGAGAGTATCAGCACGTAATTATTTACGCCTTTTACTATGAGAAAGGGGTGTCATTTATCGCTCATGTAAAATAAAACATTTAAAAAACTTCAGTCGTTTATTGAGATCACTATTCCTATGTTTTATTCACTACCACCAGCTCTTTCGTTTTGACCGGCGTGAGGTTCATGAGTATTTTCATCCATGCCTTGATCGCCATAGTTTCCAAGTAGCCTTTGTCCGTTAGGATCAAACGGAGATTTGAAGTGGAATGTCGCTCTGTGTTTCTTTCCCATAACTTCTATCTCGTACTCACCACTTCTCAAATAATCTTTGGTTACTACAGAGCCTTTGTTGGCGACGTAACCGATGCCTATTGGCTTATCCAGGTAGTAACCATAATCACCTCTTCTAAGGTAACCCACAGGGGCCCCGTTTCTATATATAGCTTCTTGTCCGAACAGCGGAATCTGTAAAGTTAAATATTGTAATTTTATATTCTGTTTTCTGTACTTCTATCTATAAAAACCGCAGTAAGTCAGCGTGGTTGAATATGGCGTAACAGTTGTGGCATCTCGTGTCCATGCGACCAGGTTGAGTAGCAGACTCAAGCATAATACCTACAGCTTTTATAAATAGAAAGTGTAAAATGTAAACTATTTGTTTAAAAAATATACTATTTTCATTATATTTCAATGTTTATAAAATTAAGTATTAAAAATTAATAACCAAATAATATATTTTCATACGCAAAGCTGATTTTTAATAGTACCTAAGTTAATGATTTAAGAAAAAAAAGTTACATACCTTATCCTCCAACGTGAAGTAGGCATATTTTTTAGTAACACCATTCTTGAGATACTTATTGACTTGTTCATTGCCTATGTATGCGCCGTCTTTACGGCATGCGAATGCTAAATTTGCTTCTATTGGATTGTCGTCTGCTCTCACGTCAGCGTTCCATAAATGGTAGCCTGCAAACATTAATATGTAAAAATTACACGTACTAAGTATTCAGAAAAAAATAGTTCTGTAGATTTTAGAATTCTGTGTTATGTAAACAAAAGTAACAAATTCTGATAGCTATGGCACAACGTTCGTATCTAAGTAGAGAATAATCACTTGGTTGTACTCTTTTTGTTTGTATTGGTAGAAATTATTATCTCGGCACAAGTGTGTCATTGGTACTAGAGATCTCGGGTCGGACAGTGTTACTGGGATTCATTAGGAAATTCACAGTGCCAGCACGTAGTATGAAACTTTGCATAAAACAAAAAACAAACTGTGTGTTCATTAAACCTCGCTCCAAAACACCTTGTTTTCCAAACACACTTCGCGTAAGGTGAGTGCAAAACTGCACTTTTGCTTACCCTTTCGGCGATGGAGACATCCGTGAGTGTATGCAGAAATTACCTTTCTCAGCGCTCAATGATGTCAAAGCCCTCCATCCCGCATTCTTGAGCTCTTTTGTTGCAGTGAGGGCTCTGTACACTGGTACAGCGTGCGAAGATGGCACGTGCAGCTCCCAGCCCAGTTCACCCGACCAGGACACCCGTAGAGCCCTGCACGTGAACACTTTGTTCTCGGACGAGAACGGCGCTTTCGAGATGTGCATGCTGCGGTGTGTGTTCGCTGGAAACGCGTCGTTGGAGAGACCGGCATCGGTAAAGCGTTGAAGGATTCTTTGACTGCAAATATAATTACAATTAGAATTTCAAGGTCTAACTATCTTTAGATATTTATTGGTACGTGGTACATAAAGCTACAGTCAAGTGTGTAACAATGATAGTACCAACGTACTATAAAAATCGACGTGTAGCAATAGTTTTGATGTCGCAAATTGTCCGACATGTGGGACTGCTGAAGACCTAACTAGCCTAAGTAATTTATTTCTCTATGAAAATTTTAAGTCAGATAGATGTACGGTACGAATGGAACGGCTCTATTAGGAGCCAAAGCATGTTTGAATTCCCTTGAAAACCACAAATACCTGTTGGGCCCTTGAACACTGAGGATACAGAGTTGTTTCGTCACATCAGTGATGTTGGCTCTCAACTTGCGAGTTTGAATTATCCGCCTCAAATGTGCCAATGTATGGTTCGCGTTGAAACCACTCGTGACCACGTAGTAACCGCGACCCTAGAAATAGCACATGATTTTGTTAATATATTCCATTGATGTATAAAAAATACCGTTTTAATGTTGCGTCTTAATAAAAAATCAATGATAAAAACAATGATCCCATTTTTTTAACAATTCCTACATCCACATTAAAAATATTAATTTCAATACTAACAACAAATTTAAAGGTTACGCTAATACATCGTAGAACATTCCTAATACCTGATTATTTATTTGCTAGGAAATGATAATTGCTGGTACTTAATTTGTTTTGTAAATTTTTGGAAGTAAATAGTTATTTGTTTTCATTGCGATGAAGTTAAGGCGGGAGGCTGTAAATATATAAGAGTCTAGATGTAGATAAGTATCTATAATTTATTGAAGTCTTGCGAAAAAATATCAGCAAAATCGAAACACTACCCTTACTAACTTAGGTACTACTACACTATTAACGATGAATTTCTTATAAATTACCTTGAAAATAGGCTCGTGTAGTTGCCCACTGCCTCCGTCCAGAATACTGACAGTAACGTCTGCCTCCACACCACCTTTCTCATTAAGCAGCAGGGAATAAACAACCCTGAAAATCCGCATTATTACCATTCTCACTTATGTTTTATTTATATTATATATACTTACGTTTTAAACGCACAATTACTGCAATAAAACACATATTTACCTTTTTTAGACTTACTAAATGTTGTTCAAATTAAAATCATAGCTTAAGTAGGTACCTACTTGATAAGATCATATTCCACATAATTTATAATTGAAATTCTAGTAAGTTATTTGTAATGTAGATATATGTACAGCCCCGTGGCGCAGTTGGCTAGAAACCAGCTTGCGAAACGAGAGGCTGCGGGTTCGATCCCCGCACCGAGACAAATGTTTGTGTGATCCACAAATATTTGTTTCGGGTCTGGGTGTTTGTGAGACCGAAAAGTCTCTCGTAGTTTCTGATACCCACGACACAGGACTTGTATCCTAGTGTGGGGTCAGAACTATGTATGTGACTGTTGGGTGTATTTATTTATTTTATGTAGTATATTTTACTTTGTAACATATTTTATCATATATGTACATAAGTGCGTACATTATATACCTCAAACGTAATTGTTACCTGTCATCCTTTTTAGACAAATTAGCTGTAAAAGCTAGTTCTGCCGTCCGCTGTGCATCTGGCCCAGTTATATAAAACTTGCCGTAATAAGACATGTTGAATAACGCAGCCTTGTTTCTGCACGTCAAAGCTTCTTGACCGATCTAATAGGAATAAGGTTTTATAATACTATATAAATTACTACACCATACAGATAAAGTACAACCTACTTTATTAGGACTACAAAATTGTGTTAAATTGTGTGTCGATACTTTATTTGAATCGCTCTTCATTTCCCATCTGATGCTGTTGTACCTAATCTAGTCACTTTGCTGCGAAAAGTGTCACCGTAATTTATTAGACATCAACGTTATCATCAGCTCATATGTACCGGCGCACTCTGTTCAGGATTCCGACCCTACGTGATGTGGCGGATATAATGCCCTCGATGCTACCTCTGATTTTATTAATATCAAATAAGCACTTACGAGTTCATGATGTTTAGAGAAGTCAAAAGTGTGGTCGCCTTTGACGATGTCTTCGTAACGTAGATCGATGTTCCTTGGGTAATCATTGAAGCCGCCCCAGTCGTACTGCTGCACTCTTATCTATATAAAAATAATTACAATTTTATTACTTAGTATTAAAAGTTTTAGGGAAGTACGGAAATAGTCTCGTCTCCAAAAACACAGTTGCCAAAGCGTGGACATAATATCAATAATATGTAGCAATGGCGGTACTTCCATAGAAGCCCAAAAGGCCCAGATTGCCTGACAAAATTCTGCATAATTAATAAAGATTATTATCTTTAAACCTGAAATCATCATTTAACAAAAGCAATTTAGCATATAGGTAAATGAGAATATCCTGACCTCAAAACAAACAATCATAAACTAGATATTACACAATTAATGTGTAACGGCTTTTGGTCTTCTATGAAAGTACCGCCACTGATATGTAGATATATGTCTTCGTGCCACATAAGCGTATATTTTATATGCGTATGTATGCTAGTTATATAATTACCTTTTCACCGGGCATAAAGAATGCGGGTCGTTCCCACCCAGCTCTCGATTGCATGATAGCACCATCTTCAACTAGCTCTTGGTGCAATGCATCGTGACTCGCATCTCTTCCTGCCAACCTCTCGTCATGAGGGAACACTATACTGTAGTTTTGTGCGTAGGATTCGTGGCTGCTTTCGCGCATCCAATGCGAGCGAGACATCTGCCCAGGAGTGAAACGACGAATGTCGAATGTGAACATGTTGTAAGATGGCCTGAAATGCATTTAATAAACAAAGATTATAGCAGACTTCGAAGATTCGTAATCAGTCTATTTATTCATATACCTCCGATCCAACAATATCATAACTTGAAATTATCTACGTTAAAATTATAACAATTGAGGTTCCACCTGGTCGCTGTGAACGTGATCTCCATGCAATCTAATAATGTTAACTGCCTTCTATTGTCTAATTTTGGAAGTATACAATTTTTTATGGTGCATAAATTGAGTAAAGGCGATAATATATTTTGTTAAGCAAGTACCAAGTTTAATAATCTTAACAATGTTTATATAGACGAATTGGTTCCCTTCAACCAAGCACGACCACAAGAAAAAGGTAACTTCGAAATTATGGTCGAAAAACTAAACATTTATTTCTCCATTTCAAATTTGATTGCTTGCATAATGCACAATAGGTACTTAGGTACCTACTATTCCGTACTTTCACCTGGTAATGTTATTAAATGATAACCCATTTGATTGCAATAACATGACCCTTTGGATTCTAGTCTATAATATGTTGTTTATCAGTTGTTATTTATATCAAAGTTTCCACATAAATATATTTACACAAAACAATTGCTTGTACAATAGCGTATTTACTAGCGATTTTAGGAAAATTATATTATACGATAACCTTTTTATGTTACATCACGATAAAAATAAATTCGTAGAATTGGCTTTATCTATTAATACGTAAATACGTATGTATATTGCAAACCTGTGGTGTACCTATAAATGTAAGAAATTTTATTTCTTAAAATAAGTAAACTTACATTACATTGTCTGTTTTTTCTGCAATTTTCAATACCTCGACGACCACAAAGAGGAGAAGAAAACTTACTCAGAATGCATCAGTGGTTTAGGCTTAACACCCGTTGATCTTAAAGGATCAAATGAATACGCTTGATATTTACTTCCTATATGTCGTCACCCAGCAATGACAAGAATTATCGCTATCTTCAGGGCACAAAGGACCAACCCCTCAGTATTTACATACAACTGTTTACTAAACATCATCACGATAATAATTTTACGCACATTAGCAATTAGTGGAGTGACATCATTAGACAGCACTCTTAAATACAAACATGTATTTAAATGGAGCAAATGGTTTGATCCATGAAATTAATCAGATAGGTAAATCTTATACTCTCTAACCGTATACTTACGTTTAATAAACAAAGCTAGCCTAGACATTTTATCACTTATTTACAGTAGCCACATTTTCCAACAGCCGAAATTGGCGATTTTCAAATCCATTCATAACGGTCAGAAAAATATTACAAATATCTATAGTTTTCATTATATGATAACAAGTCACATATTATGAGTAACTGAAGATATAAAAGAAAAAGGAGTAATGGAGACATGACGGCTGATAGGGATGTTTGGAAGGATAAAAAATACTGCCTCGACCCCAAATGAAATTGGGAACAGGGCAAGCCAATGATGATGATTTTGTGATTAAGAAAATAAATCAAGAAATGTAATTACCTGCCGCTAATAATCCATTCGGCCAATTGTATAGCACAGCCAGCCGAGAACATCATTCCAGCTGAGTTGTATCCGCAGTTGTGATATAAACCTAAGATTTGAAATTGGATTAACTTTAGAATACGAGTAGGTACTTAAAATAAAATAAAAAATGTGCCATTATCGTTGGATTCACTATAAGATTAGTGAAGACTTTATCAGTGGCGTAGCCGGTAGCGTGCCTTAGGGGGGCCCTGTATCAAAATTAGTCAGAGGGCCCGAATGAATGGTAAAAAATTATTTTCTCACACAAGAAACAAAAATGCTTGCCTTTAATTAAAATACATATTTGTTGATTATAAATATTACACACGTTAAGGGCCTCTGTAGCCCGGAGGCCCCGTATCATTGATACGGCTGATACGGCAGTAGCTGCGCCCCTGGTCTTTATAATAAGTTTTCAAAACGAATAAGGCAAGAAAAAAGAAAGATTTTTCAGCAACTTTTTGCTTTTTAAAGGTATCTAGTAAGTGCTTACCATAAAGATTAGGATCCTCTCCCAGCAAAGGTTTGTGGTCGGGTGTAAAAGACTCTGGGCCACAAACCGTGCTTTTGATACCCACTTGGCCTAATTTGGGGCAGAGCGAAGTAGCGCTTGTCATGTGACAACCAAACACGTCCCAATCTAGCTCATATAGGTGGAACTGAAGGTTATCTGGTATCTGGAGGCAAAAATAATTGTATGTTCATATCATGAATAATTATAAGCTGAATAACTATTACTTAAACAAGTTGCTCCAATGCGGCAAACATACATGCATACATATTATGTGTGTGCCTTGTCTTGTACGTATGTTGCACTTATGCAAATCAAAGTAAAATCTGCTGACAATTTAAATAAATAAATATTGTAATAGTATCTTGTAAAAATATTCCGAACCTATTCTAGTTTTCCAACATTTAAGAGCAAAAGTAATCTGTTAATAAGGAAATAAATATGTACTTAGATTTCCTTTTGAAATCTTTACTCCAATAAATAATTGCCAATAGAATATTCTCATAATTTTCAGATATGTATTTGTTTACAAATAGACTTACTTGATCTAATATATGCGGGTTGCCTTCGTACCCGCCAACTATACACGTCTCCCCCTGTATCTTAATATACAGACTGGTGTCATGATCTCTGATGTTTGGACAGTTGCGGACTTCTGGCGTCGGTTCACAAACAACATAAGCGTGCTTAAAAGGCACCACAGGTAGAGATGGTATACCAGCAAACCTTGCAATTCGAGAACCCCAAGCCCCTGAAACAGGAATTCGAAAAATGGTTGCAAAGAAGTTCTTGTTACATAAAAAATCGACAGCAGGTGTACACTGCTTAAATTATAGTTTAATTAGGTCAAACTATTTCAAGAATAAGCTGGTATTTTGGGTTACTGTCTCGCAGAAAACCAATAGATACCGTTTGGTGGGTTTAGTTGAAGTTTTTCTTGACCTGTGGAATGACTGTCGAAGTTTAAGTTTTTATGACGTAACTACTGAACTAATAAGCATGATTATTGCATACAGAATTATATAATGAGGCCTTGAAAAAGAACATAGGATATTTTTTAACTCATTGTACATACCTCCACAGTTCACAACACACTTTGTCTTGATTAGACCCCTGTCTGTGTACACGCCTGTCACTTCCTTATTGCCAAGAAGATTATGCGAGTAGTGAATGTCCAGAACGGGGCAGTTTTCATAAACCTATAAACCGATAATTTCTTATTATCAGCCCATATACTTAGGAAGGGCCATGTAACGCTTAGAGGATTGAGCTTTACATCTGTTAACCGGCCTAGCGCTTCCTAGTATTTAGATTTATGGTTATGCCTATGGCCTATGGTTCGACAGAACACACTGAATCCTCGAGGTCCTCAAAAGAAAAACTATGATGCTGAAATAATTATCATTACCAACCTTTCCGCCATTTTTCGTCGCTACTTTGACGAGAGCATTGCATGCCATGCTTGGATCAATTGTGCCATCAGTGGGTACAAACAGCGCCATTTCGAATACAGATGGGTCCAACAACGGGAACAGTTTCTGGGCACTTTGAGGGTCCAAAACTTGACTTTCAATACCCATAGCATTTCCGAGTGTGTGCAGACGCATGTATTCCTGTGTTCGGACCTAAAAATATCGTAATTCATCCAGATTCTTTTCGATATTAAATGTGATCAATAGTTGTATTACCATGTAAGTATTGAGTCCACAAAACAGTTGAATAATTCATTCAACTATCCTGTGCTTTAGACTTTTTGCATAGCCGTGTGCCTTGCGACCAAGATTTCTTTGGCAAATTTCTGGATCGAGCTAATGTTATCGAGTCTTTACGTAGGATCGTAAACACAAACAAGAAGTCTGGAAATATCGGCTACATATAATTAGTAATAATACTACTGGATAATTGGCTAAATTATTGGATAATACGAAACGATTTCCTTACCCTACTCCTTGATATAAACATTCCCCCATTGCTAATCCAACCAGCATAATCTTCAACTTCGTTTTGTAAAGTACTGTAGATCGATCTTGAATCTCTTAATAGATTTACTTCCAAATCACAAGGTCGAAGTGACCACACCAAACCTAAAGTCGAAATCAAATAATTAATATATCTTTGCATAGACCGAAGTTTATCGTCCCATGTTGATCTTAAGGACCGCACCCACCATGAAGTTCATCACTTAACAACAAGAATAAAAAATATATATTTTGTATGACTTATTGAATGCTTTGTGTCTCCCACGGCATGAATGTGCGGCGAACGATCGTGAATTCCTGTTTGGATTCCTATTTCGGTCAAAGTATTGTTGGGTTTTACCATTAGAAAACTCTCAGGAGAAGCTATTTGTCTGTAAATGTACCCACGCAAAAAAGCGGCAATGATTTCGCCCTCTCTCTCACGTGAACATAAAACACGAAAACATAAAATACGAAGCCTGGGTGTTGAAAGACAGCATGCTACCAACATTGTGTTGTAGAAAAAGACATTAACTCTTCAATAGGCATCATTCATCAGAACTGAACTAGTTATAATGAAATAGCAAGTATTGAGTACAGCAGTCTCGCCACTTCACTGCCATTAATAAGCCCCCATTATAACGCGAACAATAATTCCTCAATGATTGAAGATACAAATCGATTAGGAAGTCGCGTCGGCGTCACTAGCCCTAATTCATGCGTCCTTCGTATTGGTCGATTCGTTAATGTTATAATGTATACAATGGAATACAAACCGCCGGTGTGCCACGTTGTTCCACTGGTTAGAGTAGCTCTCTCCAAGAGGACAGCATTCACGCCTCTTTTCGTTAATTGGTATAATGTGTTACATCCTGCTATGCCTCCTCCTATAATAATTTAGTTTAAAATAAGGATATTATTTGAATGATAAATCGACAAAATATGTATTTTTATGAGAGTTCAAATAAAATTCTTTTGTTCATAGTATTGCCTCTGATTTAGAAATTTCTGTTTCTTGCTAAAGTATCAGAATTCTTACAACAGAAAGACGCCGACTTAAAATGTAGAAAATATACCTGATGACCTGAGCTGATTAAATTTATGTTAAATATTTTATTGGACCCAATAAAAATATTTAACATAAATCCAATAAAAATATTTAACATAATTTTAATCAGCTTTTAAACACACTTAAAATAAGATTTAATTTTATGAATTCGTATATTCACAGTAAAAGAAATATACGTTAAGGAAGCTATCATTTTATTAAAAACATTTCAACGTCTGCACGTTACATGGAAAAAATAAATTTTCAACTTTAATATTAGTATCTGCGTTGAATATTTAAGTATAAAAAGTGGACGTTAAACATTTTAGTATATATTTATAAATCGAATTAAAAAAATATTGTAATATGAAGTATATTGCCCTCTCGCCTTTGATAGATACGGTTCATGTAACAGGAGTCAATTATCTCACATCTACGTAACTCACCGACAATAACAACATCTGCAGATGAAACCACCTCTTGTTTTGTATTTGAAGCTAAAGATCTTTCACATTTTACTTGTCTGAGGTACTTATAAGCCTGTGCCCTAATACTAGCATCACGCACAACTTTAAACATTTTAAAATACTAAATAATACGATAGATGTTACTTCGTACACTTTCGATTTAAGAATGTTCGCCAGAGAATATTATTATTGGATAGATAAGTGTGTCGTTGTGCTATCGTACCAAACCTATGTCAGAGTTCAACGTTATTTTCATTTGTTTATCATCATATCATGTTTATGCTTTTGCTTAGAGCTAGTTGCGCGTTACGGGTCCGATGTGTAAACGTCATTGTGTGCCAAAAATTGGCAAAATCATTAATGAGTTATTTTGAGGCACGTTAACAACCGGTTATCAAATATAATTTGTGTTGATATCGTTTAGCTTATTACCACGGTAAAAGCCATTAAACGTTCTATAATATTTAAAAAAAAAAGTCTATTTTAGTGGGAAAATTAAAAGCGCATGGCTAAATTAAGCATTTATTTTATCTATATGATCAATATACTTAAGTTTAAATTTTATTATTTACAATGAAATTTAGATAATATACATTTTTACATTACTAATTAATATCTTAAACGTTACATTTTTTCACAAAAATATCATACTAATTAGTAATTAACTCAACACAAAAAAAGTGTTTTTTCAAAATAGTTTCTTTGCAATTATTTTTTTTATCGTAAACCAGAGAAAATATAAAACTATTTTTATTATTTTAATAATTTCGAAAAACCTTAAGGTATAATAATAACATAATAATTTAAAAATAGAGAAATTTAAAGCTCCTATATCGAGTCGAAAAATAACAACCCAATAAATGAACGATTATAATTTATCTATTATTATAATTAATAATCAGAATAGCAGTCGACATAGTAACATTATGTTATTATTGTAAACGAGGATCGATTATATTTTGTAACCAAAAGTAGAAATGTGTTTACCATCAATTGACATAGAAATAATATGTGTAGTATGTACATATAAAGAAATTAAAAGATATCACAAACCCGCACATGAATTATTCAACATCTTAAAAAAGACTAATCTATAAATGTTTTTATGAACTGCCTCGTTGGGCCCGCGACTTGCGATCAAAGATCTTGGGGTCAATTCCCGTGTCAGCCAGTGTTATTTTTTACGCTAGGAATTTCTAAATATAGCACGGATATAAAACGAAGTCTAGTAATGTGCCTAAAAATGTGCGAAAGGTTCGACTGTCAAGACGTAGCTGACGAAAAGTGGATATTGAAATACACCTTTCTCTATCGTATGTGTGTAGGTTTATACTTTTATCCTGCTGTAGAAAAGACCACTGCATTATGAGTGAGTTCAACAATAAACATAATGGCCTGACTAGTATCAATTAGGTCTACGTGTTTGTTTTGTTTTGATCTGTTATAGGTATATCCTACGAGTAGGGGGAAAAAATAGTTCAACTCAGGCAGTTAACACTTTTATACAGGTACCAATAACTTCACTAACTGCAAGATGCACTGGTGCCGCGAAGACGTCTATCTCATTAGCAAAAATATTGTGTACTTTATATTATTTATCTATCGGACCTAAAGTTACAATTACAATCTATGTTCAACCTATACATACGTAAATGTAATATTTGTAAATGCAGTAATTTTTACATTAATAATTTATTTTGTAAAACTAATATGTTTTGTAAGGTTCCAAACGACCCGTTAATATGAGCCTCTCGTTGACTTGATAACACTATCTATGGTTATCAAGTCTATACTATATATCAACTCGAAGAACAAAATAACGAACTTAAGATACACCATCTTAGGTTACAGCGTGAATATACCTAGTAAGCTGCCAAGCACTGAACTCTGCAAGATTTTTTTGAAAGAAAAATTGCTTTTTCATACAGTATCCGGAACGGAAATGGATAAACGATTCACTTTAATTGCAACATTATGTAATTATCATTGTTTGTTTAAATTCAATTTGTCTGAACAGGGATGGTTTATGTTAACCATACATAAATTTGTTTACTGTCATTATAATAAATGAATTTAATTTCACTTAATTGAACATTGTTATCTCTTAGTTATACCCTCCACTACAATGTCTGTTTACAAGGATCAACAGCGGCGCGCACAGAAATGAAATCGAACAGAGAATCTAAGTTAGTATCTTTGGTAACCTTGGTTGCCTTTATCCCACAGCAAAATTAATCTCAATATAAAAGAGTGGTGTTAGAGTAAGTTGTCCACTTCCCTCCAAAAACCGAGAGACGACATAATGGAATTTGAGGTGTCATCCATTCTTGCAGGGGCGTAGCTACTGCCGTATCGCCGTATCGATGATACGCGGCCCCCGGGCTACAGAGGCCCCATAACGCGTGAAATATTAAACATATTTTTTTAGCGAAATTTTTACCCATTTGTGCCCCCAGCAAATTTTTATACAGGGCCCGTCCAAGGCACGCTACGCCACTGCATTCTTGCAAATCGTATGCGAATGAGGAAGCTAGATTTGAAGCATCACGGATAATCAATTAACATAGGCACTCGTATATAAGGGTCCGAACCAACGAGCTACTAAGTTTGATTCTAAAAGTAAGTATGACAAAAACGTTGGAAAGCACGGAAGGTCCTCCCAGATTCTACAAGGGCCATAACGCAGTCCCAGATGTAATTTTCATATTGTTTAACACAGTGTTGTATTCATCACTGCCAACTCAGAATGTACTGCTCAGTATACCCAGAATGTTTTTTTTCTTCTCTCTCATATTTTGCTCTTCTTAATTTCTTACTTAGAAAATACTAGAGAACGCGACTGATCTGTTTTAGATCTTACACGATGATTTGAATATTTATAATTATTACGCCTCATTCTTTTGACAAAATATAAACTGGTTTTAAATAAAAATTTAATGCCTTATAATACATATACCATATAAGTGATATATTAATATATTCATACCTTAAATTATTCATTACAATTTGGCTTCTTATAAATTTCAAAATAACGGTTTATAATACTTATCTATAAAATAATTAAGTTACAAAACTATTAATAACATGCATTTAAATCAACAAATAAATGTTTATTAATAATAAGCTCTATTTGCGTAAATAATGCTATTATTATAATTAAATTAAATAATACTAAGTCAGCAAAATTGTGCATGAACACACTGGAATAAAAATATCTATACAAAAAAAAATTGTTCATTCAGTTCTGTTATCGCTATCAACACTGTCCAACACATTGATGTTTGGCAGTAATAATTTTAATTATACTAGCATAAGTTAACATTACTTATGACATTAATTTGGGCCATTACATAATTTGTAACAGTTGGAAGAGTTGGAAAAGATCACATGGGAAGAATATTTAGAGATAAAATAGATAATATTCTCTTTAAATTGTCACACATAACTAACATCATTGATTAATAAGTATGGACAATGAACAGTCCAAAGAAATATCTTAATAGTCTTGTGGCATACAATAATCACCGCTTACCCTTTTAGGCCACTGCCTTGAGATTATATATACACGAGTATTTTTTTATATTGTTGTTGTAATGATTATTTTTGTTGTTATTATGATTATTTTTGTTGTTGTTATGCTCACACGTAGGCATGGTATTTTTGTGTGTATGTTCATGCGTGGTGCGGCGTGGCGACGCGCGGGGGCGTGAGTGGGCGGCGGTGGTGTCTGGCCGCGTGCTCGGCCGTCGCGGCTGATACTGCCGCTTCTAGCTGCGCGCGAAGTGAGACCAACTCGCGTGTACGCTGGTAGATAGGATCCTGTAACCCAAAATAAAGTATCCACTTAATTAACAATACCAGGGTCATATTTATAACAGTTCATTACCGAATTTACACTGATCGTTTTACACAGACCTGACTGATCATTTTTTTTAACTCACTTGCGTGGACCATTGTAGCGTGTGATAAATCTACATTTAAGGCGGTCACTCTCCAGCCGGATATGAATATCCTATCACCAGCATATTATGTCTCCGGCAATGGCATACTTAAGGAAACGGATTGCTACACATCGTTTTTATGTGTAACGATGGTCACTCCCGATCTAATCTATATGTACCGCAGTTTAATCTGGCTATGCTCAACAACTTTGACATTTGCTTGAAAATTTCAGGTGTCAAATTTTTTTCTTCTCACCTGTTGCCTCATGGTCGGATTCCACCTGCAATACAGCGCTTTCCACAGCTTGATGATCCTCAGCGAGGCAACTGGTACGAGCACGACTTGCGGCCTCGTGTACGGGGTCGATGGTGAGTTTGTACCGAAAGAAGAAGGGCCCCAGTACAATGGATTCAAGTACAAGTCTTGACGGCTGTTTATGTACGACCAGAGAGACACCGTTTTTGTTTTCACTTCTGTGGGAAGAATTATGATTGTATTTACTACTTAGTACGGTTTTAACTTCTATGTGATTAACAAAAGGATGATAATATTGAAAAAAAAGATTTAGGTGAAACATGCTTAATGATTTCTATAAATAACTGCAGTGTTGTTACTGTGCTGTGGCTTTATTACAACTAGTACTACTCTTTTAACGAAATTTTTTTTTAAAAGCAATACTTCATAGTATGTCACGATAATATATCTCGATATCCAAAAAGTAACCCCTACCTTCTTTAACCCGTTCCCTCTCCGTGTTATAGAGGAAAGTGCCAAATCGACAGGAGTACAGATGGTCCACAATTGTGATGAGCAGTCTCTCCGTGAACTCGAATGCGGTGGGGAACTGCTGCTGCAGCTGCCACACGCAGTCCACCCACTGCACGAACACAGGAGAACGGTCCGCGTCCGAATGTCTCTCGTCGCCGTGACCAATGCGCTGAAATTAATAATAATAATAAACCCGACATTCACACAATGGATCCGGGCTCCTGGTCACGGAAGTACTCCGCCAACGAACCCGGTACTGGTTGGCAGGAACAAACCGCGTCCAGAACTAACGACTACGGTATGTCTCCCCTGCATTGGGGCCGTTCAAGTATTACGTAAGCACTATGGGGGGCGGGGGGTCTTTGCTTTGCTTATTTTGGATGACATGGGGGGCAGGGGAGTCTAGATGATGATTACGTCATCGGTAGTATATCTATTTTCTTATTTTTAAAATTATAATTATAACATTATAATTCTAATATAAAAAAAAACAATATGTATGTCGGATCAGTTGTGGCTTCGAAGTGTCTTTAAGATATGTGACGTCACATTGCCGACGTCACAAATGTTGGTTTATGGTGATAACTCATACTTTGAGTTTTCTTTAGTAAAACTTCACAATTACTGACGAGGCAGATAGCCCAGGATCGTTTAAGAATAGCAGTGACATCGTTATTACTGGAGGATCCATTTTGAGAAGTAATTTCAACAATCAACTTCAATCAAAGTTCCTTTTATTTCCCAATAAATCGGATGTTTGCTGTCCGCGCGTCGACCGATGAATGCCTGCTCCGCTGCAGCGGGCGGCCTTTTATAGACGAATAGTGGGGGTAATCGACACCGCAGAGGGGCGACCGCCCGTGAGTC
This sequence comes from Hemaris fuciformis, assembly GCA_907164795.1. Lineage (NCBI taxonomy): Eukaryota > Metazoa > Arthropoda > Insecta > Lepidoptera > Sphingidae > Hemaris > Hemaris fuciformis. The sequence continues at coordinate 6,697,297 of OU015434.1, forward strand.
ATTCTTGTTTATGCAAGAGCGATGACGTAGCTCTCAGTATATGGTTTAACGCCGTTATGTACATTAATTGAAAAACGTTTACGTAAGCATGGGAGGGGGGTAAGAGCTTTGCTTACTTTAGCTGACAAGGGTGATGGGGGGGGGGGGGTTAAATAATTGCCATGTTAGGGTTAGGTAGTTAGTGACCGCGCACGCGCTGCGTCCGGTCACGCGGCGAGCGCGGTCCGTCCCGCTTCCTTCTGTCCACTGACGAGGACAATCCCAATGAACGACACCGTTTTCAAGGGTCCCCACATAAGGGCTTCGTCCCTGGTCATAATTCTACCACAGACCTAAAAGATTAGCAGAGGTCTTCTGTGAGTGATGTTCACGACGATGACAGTCACACACGTAGTTCTGGATACTTTGATACACAACACTAAAATACTTTGTGTGTCCTAGAACGCTCATCGTTTCATCATCAGCCCGTATACGTCCCACTGCTGGGCACGGGCCTCCTCTACAACTGAGGGTTTAGGCCTTAGTCCACCATGCTGGCCTAGTGCGGGTTGGCGGACTACACACCTAAGAAATTCCTAAAAACTTAACACCGTTAAAGTAAGTGATAATTCATAATGAATACACCCATAACTTCGAAAAGTCAGAGGTGTGTGCCTGGGTTTGAACCCGCCATCGCCGAGATTCTTGACCGCGTGCTTAAACCTCGAGGCCATCACTACTTACTATACTGATTAATAATTCGAATTAAAAAGATGATTGCACGCAAAAATCTCATAACGATCACTAGAAAGTGATCGAAGAAGAGTGAAATAGAAATTTCAAATTATAACTATTATTATTTTAGACACTAACAAAAATTCAATTTTTCCTAACTTAAGTAAATAATAATGATACAGATATTATATGTATACCACACCCGTTTCTTTTCGTAATTATTATAACTCCACATCCACTAGATTTAAATGAGCAACTAAACTCACCAACTGGAATTTGTGGCCGAAAGACAACCACTCCTTTTCTATGAGTACTTGGAAGCCCCTGAGGGTCCTATAGTAGGGGTCCAACATCAGCATGGCGAGTGCGGTTAGCTGCGCCGTGCGGTCCCACCCGTCCGAGCAATGCACCAGCACTGAGGTCTTGTGGTTTTCAACCTGGGGACAAAATCCACATGAGCCATACGTAAAATGAGTGAGGTATATTTACTTACTGCAATGGCGCAATGACCTAAAGAGAGTTGACCTTCCGGCAATAAGATTCTTGATATCCCGCAGGTGCTTTTCGACCTCATCCTTCCAACGTACCTGGGTCGCCCAACCGGGCGAAGACCGCAAAGACAGACGTATCCAGAGGTCCAATTTATTGTTAGTAGAATATTCTAATTTACCCGGATAGGGTGATCTAATCCCTATCCATGTGGTGATCCACAAAAGAGGTGTAAACCTCACCATACGGCACACGCAAATATGTTGCGCTTAATTACCATCACATAACAACTAGCATCATCACAACCCCGTGGCGTAGTTGGCTAGATACCAACTTGCGAAACGAGAGGCCGTGGGTTCGATCCCCGCACCGAGACAAATGTTTATGTGATCCATAAATATTTGTTTCGGGTCTGGGTGTTTGTGAGACTGAAAAGTCTATCGTAGTTTCTGATACCCACGACAGAGGACTTGTATCCTAGGGTGGGGTCAGAACTATGTATGTGACTGTTGGGTGTATTTATTTATTATTAATATCACTGCATCAGGCCGGCAGAATTTTAATCGTTGTTGTTTTGTGGATGTATTGTGATGATCAGATAGATATAGTATACATTACCTTATCGACAATCCGTATCGCTCCTGCTAAAATGCATTTGATGTGCTTCAACCAACAGCTAGCCTCTATGCCACTGAACCATCTGGAACGAACACACGTATTGAAAATTACAGTCCGATACATTATGCCGATTTAAAACATTTTTTGAAAATTGCCAACGATAATGTCAGGCAATGAAAGTGCCAAATGAATCAGTCGCATGGCATCATATATTCCGTTTGGTCGACATCGAAATATTTTCATTTTCGTATTGTTTTGGCTCCTACGTTGGGGCGACATTTTTAAGTCCCCAAGTAGTCCTTGGTACTTGTGTTGTTTTAAAACAATGTTTTTTAAATTACTTCTCTATTAAAAAGTACTTAATGGTATCAGAATGGTAAAAAAATTACCTCGTCTGATCAATCTGTGGGAAGCACAGTTCTTTGAGTTTGCGCAAACTCTCCCGCATCACGTGAATGTTATGAATATCCAAAAACACAAGGTCTGCGTTCTGATAAGCGTCCTCTGATTCGTACCTGGAATCACAACAATATACTTGAAATAATTATGTCATATTTAAAACGGTATACTAACTCCCCCTCAAATATTCATCAGCAATAGGAGGGGAGGAGGGGGAGAGATGTTGAAACAAATAATGTTTAATTAATGATAACATTTGTTTGAGTCCCTATAGCGTATTCAAGCCCAACTGTATATTGACTTACCTACCCGTATAACAAAACGAAAATATAAGATTCATTATAACATCCGTTACGAATGATGAAGATTTCACCCTTATTCCAGGATAGCCTTTATTTGTTGTTCAAAAGCAGTTTATATGGCATGTACCTAAGAAAACGTAGTTAACTTACCCTCCTCCCTTAGCCTTGTTGGCGACGGCGTTGGCTGTGGGGCGGGCGTCCATGATAAACAGTTTGTGCGCCTGCGCATTCGCATCCATTATCAACTGGATATAGCGCTCGTCTTCGCGGCTGCGTTTACCGCTCACCTAAAATTAGACACGCACATTATATCACTGATCAATCATTTTTATATATGGTTGCACTTTTTTATCTTCAAAAACATGTATTTAACTCATGTATCAAGTTGTACAATTATTAAGGTAAACAATAAATTATTAGTTACAAAAACAAATTAAAATCTCCCTAATGATACAGGAATCTTGTTTCGTGCCGTTAAAAACTGTCGGAGACTTATCAGGATAATTTTAAATTATTCATTGCTTTATTTTTTAACCATATTTATAAAAACTTTAAGTTATAAGACCATGTCCAAATATGAACGCTTGCATCATTATTTAATACCAACTCCACACTTACCCCAACCAACGGCTGGCTGCACCTAGTAATAGTAGCCTGCGAGCTGGGATGTATCCAGGCCAGCACGGGGATGCGTCCGCGCGACCTGAACGTAGCCACGGACCGCAACAGATCGTCATTGGCCGCAGCAGGCACCGCCCACACGGCCGGGTAACTGTCGCACACTTCATACTTATCGTTGATGCGAGTGATGCGCCACATGTCGTTGTTCACACCCTGGGTAATACGTCACATGATTAAAGTGAAATTAACCCTTAATTAGACACCGTGCAGGATACTTCTCGACAAAATAACAAGAATTTGGCCTGAAAATTTGCATTGTAATGAATGTACATTTTTCTCGATACTGAAATAAGTAGATTGTTTCGAGTATTTATTCTAGGACCGCTCACAAGCTAAGTAACAAAATTTAAGATGATTTTACGAATAACATTAAAAAAGTATTCTGAGGAAAAGGGTTAATGTTGCTGTCATATCAAAATGGTGGTAATTGCTGGTGGTAGGATATTCGTATCCACCCGGATAGCGACCACCGTACACAGGGCGTTAAACCCGCCATAGTGGCACATGCAAGTGTGCCGCGTTCCGGGATCAGCCAGTGTATATCCGGTTTTCGGGGGGGCTTCAATCATGGTCAAAGGATGACCGTGTCGGCATTTTTTGGCCGGTTTCTCGCGGTCCGTCCTTTGTTCACCATGGTATTAGTCCCCCAAACTTTTTCACAAGATAGGTGAAGAGGTTTTCAGCCGGCATGATTGCGTCGACCAACGGGAGATCATCATCTCTCGCTGGTCGGCACTTTATCTGGACTCCATTACACTTACCATCAGGTGCAATGGGGTCACTTTGCCGTGCCAGTATAAAAATAAAATAAAAAAATGGTCTCGTTGATCACGTGTGCGCTGTACAATCAAAAGGTTTCGTGCCAGCTTCCCGGATTTTTTTAAAATAAATAAATAATAATAAGTTTGATAAAATTGATATCAGTAAATTCAGAGTATCGAAATGTACCCGAAAAACGATAAAAGTGGTATAACGTGCCGAAATATATCTCTGCCTCCCGATTCAAAGATACAACTGTGGATTTGTTTCAATATAACAGTTCGTACCAATTTTGAAAAAGGTTTTATCTGTGTTTATTCCTGGTTAACGCCAAAGTCTAAATCCCGTCGGTAAAAATTAGCGAAGAAACATGTTAATATTTACCATTCTTCTTAATTCAGCTATCGGTTCGTAAACATGCCAACCGTCATCGGGAAATGTTTCTGAATAACTGAAGGCAAACAATGGCAATCTGTGTGACAGAGGAAATGCAAGTTGCTGCAATTTCTCAAATATGCCGCGACGTGAATGATTTTCTTGTTTGTGTGCGAAGCGCAGGTTCCTCATGTCCTAAAAATAAATGAATATAAATAATAACAATAAATACATCCAACAACGCACATTCTGACCCCATATTAAGATTGTGTATCGTATGATGATCTTGTATCGTGGTTGTCAGAAACTACGAGAGGCTTTATGGTCTCACAAACACCCGGGACAAAACAACATTTTGTGGATCATATAAAAAATTGTCATGGTGCGGAGGTCGAACTTGTGGCCTCTTGTTTCAAAAGCTGGTGTCTAGCCATCTGCGCCCCGAGGCTGAATGTGATAATGATTACAAGTTGTTAATTAATCAATAGAAAAGCAATTGATTATAATGCCAAGTTGGAGGAATAGAGACCCTAACATACCCTGGAGTTACTGAACTTTTGGTAACTTAGCATTTTGTTTATCAAAAAGATTTACAGATGTGAATAGGAGTGATAAAGAATATTTTTGATGTGTATAAAATAATTTTGAATATTGTCAAAATATTACCTTACAAAATACTTCAATACCATAAGAATTTTCTCCTTTTGATGATGCTCCTCCCACCTTTTCAATCCGTGAAACCTGTGTAGCCACAAAAATATGTTAAAACTTAAAATATAAATTATGAAAATTCACTTAACTTATTTTTAAATAAACATATTGAGGTATTGGGTATTTAATTGTTTTCACCACTTTTACTTAAGAACTCATGAAGGGCCCTTCAATAAAAATTGCAACAGGCCCCTAATCTGACACTGGAGGTTAGATAATATATAGAGTTAACATGTTTAGGATATAATAATAAAACATGAGTGTATTTAGAATTATCACAAACACACTGAATATTTCAAATTGTTGTTATTTCCATTTAAATTTTACTATTATTTATTGTTTTCTTTTTACTCAAAGTTATATAATTTCAGAGAATGCTATGCACATCTAAAATGTCATGTACATATATCAGATATGGACATGTTACTAAGTTATAAATTGTTTTATATGTGTGTGTATATTGGCAGTCGTGGGTTCGAACCCCAGGCACACACCTCTGACTTTCTGAAGTTATGTGTGTAATCATAATGAATTATCACTTATTTTAACTGTGAAGGAAAACATTGTGATAAAACTGGCACACCTAAAAGTTCTTAGGAATTTCATAGGTGTGTAGTCCACCAACCCGCATTAGGCCAGCATGGTGGACTAAGGCCTACCCCTCTCAGTTGTAGAGGAGGCCCGTGCCCAGCAGTCCATATACATCCATATGATGTATATGGGCTGATGATGATGATAATATGTGATGTTGCTGTGCTAAATAAATAAATTCCCTGTGGCAAGTCTCTGATATTCAGATTCCATGAAAATGTTTTGTTTTCTTAAGGATGCATAATAAGGATGACACACATCAACATACAGTCACCATAATACAAACATTACATCATTAACTCACCACACCCAATGGGACACTCAATGTTCCTTGCAATGCAGAAGGGTCTGTTGGTCTGAAATGTAGCTGATAATTGGTCACCTTGAGCACACCTCTTGACGGACCACTATATGGACACAAATATGTCACATCTCGGGCTAAGCTCATTACTTTCTCACCATCCAATAGTTGAATGTCTCCGAGGACATGAGGCTGTAATAAAAATAAAAAAAAACACCCCCTTCAAATAGTGTTTTAGTCGCCAGTGTCTATTTTACTCTAAGACTGTATTAGTCATATGAATGAATAATTTTAGCTATACAGTTTATAAAGAGCTATAGATGAGTTCTTCAATACTGGCCTTAGAAAGTTCACTATTCAGTCGTTGACTATGCACTCGCTTAACAAACAAACATATATGCACTGATCTACTTTTATTGTTAGCAACAATTGGGAAATCCCTTTCTGAAGTCATAATTGAAACCCGCCTAGTACCGATTAAGCAGAAGCTAAAACTAAATTAAAACCAAAGGAAACAGCCAGCCACCGATCGTAACATTCAATAAGAATAAATTAATCGTTTTAGGAAACTTACGGAGTCTTGTCCGTGTTTAGAATTCAATGAACTCGATTTAGAATCAGAATCCAGCGAGTCCGAACTAGCGTTTTTCGACAATGAAATGTCGGAACTTAACAATTCTGAACTATTATGTTTGTCCATTTTGAAAGCACTGAAATATTTTTATAAACACAATCAGTAAATAAATGTGTTTCACTTAGTTTTAGCAAATCTTACAAATCTAAGCCATGTAATGGAATCAGTCAATCGCGTTCTGTTTCCTATAAATTGAACATTGTGGAATGATGAGATAGCTTGATACACTAGTGAGTAAGTGAAATAGAGAGGCTGTACATTAATGCTTAATATTCTGTAACATTTACAAGAAGTGTTATTTTGACACATGACAATCACTTGTCATTTTGTTCCAATACCTACACTTTTGTTCGCAAGTTCAGCTTTTTTGTGGGAGTGCTGCAAATTATTTTTTAATATTACCCGCCACATACTTAATTAATAATGTCGGTGAGGCCACCCCTAAATAAACATGATGTTATAGAGATAAGTTAAATCGATGGTTACCAAGGGAAGCCACTTTAACAATACTATTATTATCATTAAACTAGAAATATTGAAACAACTTTCTTATCAAAAGTTAAACGGGTTAAATATTAATAATGAAGTTACCTGAGAGTATTAAAAGGAGTACCTACCTAGCATATAAACAAAGCGAAAATCTTGAACCGCAAAGAAAAATAAAATCTGAATATTTTGATTGGGATATTAATCATGCTAAATCACTTGTTACTATATGTATTGAAAAATTGTCTACTAATTGGAACGGTTAGTACCTTTTGTGTTTTTATTCATATAAATATATTTAACTTTTCCTGTATTGGAAAGTTTGAAATTTCTAGTACTAATATTAATGTTAAATTACAAAAATAAATATGTTTAAGTACTTCGTAATTTGCTATTGTACGATTGGAATTATTAGTTCTCAGTTTCCTTTAATCACTATGTTGACAAATAGATTTATTTATTTATAAATAAAAAATAAAAAAAACTTGAGCTGCATGTACTACCACTTAATTTTAGGAATTTGTCAATTTATGGCCATGTTTCATATAAATACTTTTCTATGTAGGTTACCCGAAATTAGAACAACTGATAGCAAAAGACAGAGTGTTTTTCCTCCAAATATTGGACACCAACGTACCGTTACAAATTTTGGTTGACAACATTAAAAGTGATATTTTCTGGAAAAGATGCTATTTCTCTAAATGGCCCATTGCACCTTTGGTTCCTGAAAATAAAAAATGGATTAACATATTTATGGAAAAGCATTTTGCTGATATTTTGGAAAATATGAATCCTCGTCAGTATGATCCGGAGAAGGTATCGCAATAAATATTTTAATGAATGTGGAAAAAAAGTTTTATGAAAATAATTATGTCTTAACATGTTTATCAGGTTACGATGTTAGTAAAACTATGCGGTCCATATATTCAAACACTTTCTATTCGAAGTTTAGTTCCTTCAGATATTCCTGTACAGAGAATAACTTCTCCTGAAATGGCTGATCTAATAACAACTCATGGTAAAAATGAAAATTTGCGTCAAATTTATAACACCAACGAAACTTTTTCTAGAGGTATTTTTATACTATATTATAATTTATGCAGTATAAAAGAGCCAATACAGTTAACACTGTATACATACTTTCAGATCATATTTCTCTGCATGGCGCTTTAGGAAGTTTAACTAATTTAGTTGAATTACATATTACTTATCAATTGCGATATATTGGAACAGACTACCGAAGAGATCAATTTCAATTTACCATCAACGATGCTAAAAATCTTTCACGTGGATTAGAAAAATGTGTACAATTAAAAATCCTTAGGTAAGCGCTTATCATTATGACGTCAAAAAAGTTATAATATAAAAAGGCACAGTGTTTTCGCTCTCCTAAAAAATTTACATTTTTTACTTCCGTGGTGTTAGAACTTAAGCGACGTTATGCAGGTTTTAATGTCAATAAATTTGCTTTTAAGGATTACTAGAAGCGATGTAAACTGCCAGAAAATGAAATATATTTTACGTGGGATATCTGATTCTCAAAATATGGACACGTTGGATTTTAGTCATTGTAGAATAGCTGACGATGGAGCCTCATACATAGCAAAGTTTATTACCAAAAGAGATAGTTTAAGAACAATAATTCTTTCAGACAATGTTTTTGGTAAAATCTTTCAAATTTCTCTTAATAATACTGCAATATTTCTTTGCAATAGCAGACGATTAGTATATATTTTTTTGTATCAGGTCCAACAGGCGCTGAAAATATATCTCATGCATTAAATCACCATGGATGTAGTATTCGAACTCTGGACTTGAGTCTTAACACTAAAATGGGTTCAGAAGGAGTCGCTCACATAGCTGTGTCTATAGCAAGAGGATGTACGCTTACTACGTTAGTTTTATTAAACTGTCGTTTCAATTGTTTGAGGATTACCTTTTTTTTAATTTTACTATTGTTTTTTTTTAGTTTGAATGTGTCAGGTTGTGGTATAAAACCTGGACCGTTGTTAAAACCACCTGCTGGAGTCTGGTCTGCAATGAGTGCTGAAAATCCGCCATCTTGTGGTGATCTCCTTGCAAGGGCCATTGGATTAGTAAAGACACCACTAAGATCTCTAAATATAAGCGTGAATGATATTGGTTCGGTAAGTAACTTATGCTGTAATATAACCAAATAGTTGTTGTTGACATATAATTGTAACACAATTATATATTATTCCAATAATTTAACTACCTGAAGTACTGCATCACGTTCATCCACTATTACGTGGGGCTACAAACATGTAGACTGAATGTAGGTGTAGAAATAAACTACAGCCTTTGGGGTAAGGTGAGTGGAGCAGACTTAAGTGAAATTACTCATTATTAATTTTCCTACCAATTAAACGAATGATGGCCTCGAGGTTTAAGCAAGCGGTCGAGAATCTCGGCGGTCACGAGTTTAAATCCCAGGCAAACATCACTGTTTTTTCGAAGTTATATGTCTATACACAACGAATTATCACGTACTTAAACGGCGAAGGAAAATATTATCAGGAAAACCAAATTCGTTCTTAGGAATTTCCTAAGTGTCCGCCAACCTATGGCCTAAACCCTCTCAGTTGTAGAGGAGGCCCGTGTCCCACAATGGGACGAGTATGATGATGAAAACGAAGTACGAACCAAGCGTAACTAATTCATTTCGTGAAAAGGGCTGAAAGATGATCAATAAATAATAATTAAACAATATTTGATACTAAATTTTAACATAACCATTTCTTACTTAAAAGTTATTACGTTACAGCCTAGTGATAGTACATTATCGAATGCCATTTGCTTAAGTTATATAGTCGATGTTAATCTAAAAAGATCCGGAATGGGTCCAATGGCAATGGCTGTAGCCGAATCGGCTGCAGCAGCACAAAGACTTAGAAGAGAGGCAGAACGAGGCGTTAAGTTTAGACGCAGCGCTGGTAGGGTGTTACAAGCACGACGTGTAGCAAAGGGTATGAACATTGGTAAGATATCATAATTTGTCTTATAAATTAATAATACATTAATACTTAGTAAGAACGAAGCTCATATATCATTTTTTAACCCCCGACGCAAAAAGAGGGGTGTTATAAGTTTGACGTGTCTGTGGGTGTGTGAGTCTGTCTGTTTGTCTGTGGCATCATAGCTCCCGAACGGATTAAGCAATTTCAATTTCAGTTTTTTTGTACAAAAGGTATGTGCGAGTGTTCTTAGACATGTTTGATGAAAATCGGTTGAGCCGTTTAAAAAATGTGGGGGGTGAAAGTGGGAAAGAATAAACGAATGTCTGCAAATATACTCGATTGGGGTCTCAAATGAACCTATGTATTTACAACTTAACAAAATCTACATTATAATAAGTATGTACATATAAGAAGTATAAATCAAAAATTAAATAAAAAAATTAAACTTTTTGAACTTAGGTGACGGGTTTTTTTTTAATTTTTTAATATTACAATTTCCATTTAGATGCGGATCCTATATTACTAGCGCAGCAATTATCTGCTAGACCATCAATAGTTTCGGTGGCGTCCGAAGAAGGCACCTACAATGTTCAAACTCAACCGCTGCCAACCGAATTCGGATTTGTGCCAGCTTTTAAGGTTTGCTACGGGACAATAATTCGAATAAATAATATTTGTATAACGTGTTTTATTTCTCAAGCTTGTACCAACACATATTACTGTACTTTTGCAGAGTCCTTTGCCTTCTTCGCGGACTTCATCAATAACGGGGCCTTCGACATCTAGAAGATCAAGCCACCACATGATTTTGGAACCTGTTAAGGTAAGTGTATTTATAACTTACATGGCCATTTAATCCTCTTTACATTCAACAATAGTTATTTGAAAAATTGTCAGTTACTTTAAAAGCTTTTATTATTTGATTTACAGGAAGCTCGACGAACGGCTTTAGTGCGACGTGGTTCAGATGGATCGTTACTTCAATCGCGTGGTGATAGTGTGTCTCCTCCAAGACATATAAAAATATTTGTATCCTAATTATTTCTTGTGTGTAATTTTTCCTTAATATTCAATTTATTTTCAAGGCTGGCAACCAGACCATAGACAAACGAAAATTAGTTGATTTTTTTTTGCTTCGACCGTCATTTATGATCAGTCCACAATACCAGTCTCTTGAAATGTCATGTCAGTCAGCCATGTTTATTTCCATGGAATGTGTTTTGAAATGGTGGTAGTGATAAAAAATAATTTATTTGTGGAAATATAGTTATTATTTTAATGTTAACGACTGTAGTGTGTTAGTGAAGCTTCAATGTGTTTTGTTGTGTAAGTGAGGTGATTGTACTGCCAGTAAAATGAATTGGGGTGTTGAGCTTTGGGTAAGTTCTTTGCGAAGAATGAATCGGTGTCGGCTGTCTATCAATGTGTAATTTCTCAGCAAGCGTTGTTTTATTATGAATGTAGTGTTTAGTCATACAATAAATAATGGATTTGTGTCTATCGCGTATTCTTTGACCACCGTAATATGGGTTTGTGTATGAATAGAAAGTTACGAATACTTTCCATTTACCACTAAGTATACGACATGAAAACGTTTTCTTAGCAACAGATACATTGAAGAAATAACTCAAGTTTTTAGAAAATTTTATTTTCTTATTTAAATAAATATAAAAGTAGCTAAAATAAATGTTTTTACTTGACTTGTATTTTACACATTTCGTAACTCGAAAAACACTAAACATAAAGATCGCAGACAACTGATAATAAAATATTCTAGTTCGTAGTAAAAGTCTTGCTGTTCTAGCATCTATTGAGAATTAAAATGTTTAGAGATAAAATCTTTCTGAGGAACTTGTAGAATTAAAACATGCAGTTGGTTTTAAACGAGTGTCGTGTTTTCAAATAACAGTACAGATAAAATCTCAAGACTACATATTACTGTTCATTGTGCTTATTACACTTAGAAGAAGTGTGTGAATATAAACATGTTAGAATTTTTTAATACATTTTTTTTAAATAAAATACCACACCTGCAAAATCTCACAAGATTTTGTTGATGATAGCTATTGTTACTAATATTCAAGGAAATATACCATGTAATAATAAATACATAATCCATAATTGTTAAATTATAACTAAGTATTTAAATTATATTTTGTTTCGTTACTAACATTCATAAACATTGAGCAATGTTTAGTATTGTAAGTATTGTGTAATGTGACATTTTCTCCGTTTAGATAATCATGTCCAACAGATAATGAAACAATTAACATAAAACTTGGTAGAAACTAAGTCTGAGATATTCCATTTTTCTGATCATTATGTATTTTTGTGCATATTTGTAAGTATTATTCTAATTTAATTTATGCCACTTTCATTTAAAAAAATAAAGTATTTCTCAGAATTATTAGCATCACTTAGGTAATAAGTTAATTAGGTAAATTTTGCAAGTATTCTGTTAAAATATTTTTTTCATTTAAATTACTTGCATATATAAAAGATTGCATTCCCAGAAATGTATCATAAATTACTATAGTTTGTAAAGAGTAAATAACATATTAGAAATCAATTAGTTAATTATCCCAAATGAATCACAAGTACTTATTATATATTATAAACATCTGAACTGAGTGAAAAAAAATACATATGAAATTCATTCATATTAAATAAATAAATACACCCAACAGTCACATACATAGTTCTGACCCCACACTAGGATACAAGTCCTGTGTCATGGGTATCAGAGACTATGAGAGACTTTTTCGGTCTCACAAACACGCAGACCCGAAACAAATATTTGTGGATCACACAAATAATTCTGTCTCGGTGCGGGGAACGAACCCGCGGCCTCTCGTTTCGCAAGCTGGTGTCTAGCCAACTGCGCCACGGGGCTGTCGGATGATATTGGATGTTGTCTATTATTTTCTTTTGTGACCAAGCAAATTTAATGCTTTATTAACATTTCTATTGTCTGTTTCACGCTTCACTATGTCTTCTAAATGAAGAATGTCTGACTTGACATTGAGGTTTTCTTAAACCTATTCAAATGAATCAAAAAATACTATTAACAAGTAACAACAAAAAATGAGATACTTATTGTGCTGTAAAGTAATTTAACTTGATTTTGTTTGTAGACATAAATAATAATGTAAAGAATGCCACTTTAATTCTTAATTTTTTTAATCATGCTTTAAATGTATAAGAATATACCAAGTTTGGATACATAAAAAAAAATCTGCATATTTGTATGTATTTATTTAAGTCTTAAAGTTTATATACAAGAGGAAATTATCATAACAAGTAATAAGAATTTTTTAAACTATTAATTGGGTCATTTTATATTTGTTAATACTAAGCACAATTTGACCCCTAACTGTTAACAGGGAAGTAGATAAGACATTCTAAATATTATTAAACTACACCCAAAACTGAAGAATGCTTAAAAATATTTTTCTGGATCACTCACATATTATAGTTTTGTTTTCTAAATATTATATTGACCCATATTTTCTGACAAAAAAGATGGATATGGTACTGTTAAGCACCTCCTTCACATAAATGATGTCATCCTCACACCAACATATTGTTTGGTTCATTTATAATTTTACATAAACATATTTTTCTTAATGACACGAAATGGAATTCCCAGACTATTGATTGGGTTAATTTTCCTCATTCTTACATTATGAGTGTTGAAATAATGTTCATAAAAGGGCCCTTATCCCCAGTTTGCCTAGTTTGTTTCTACTCTTTGGATTCACTTTAGTAATCATACCCTTCTACCCTAATCCACCAAAAAAAAAACAATCAAAATATTAGTTTTATAGCCCTAACATTAAGAATTGGTTGGATTTTCATACACACTTTAAGTACCCTGTCACAAAACCTTTAATTTTTACTTTTTTGACAAGAAAAACATTTCTTCAATATCACATCTATTCTCATGCAAAAGTAATATTAATGGTTGCAGTTGTATAGGTTTGAAATAGGCTGTGCATGGAACAATAAATGTCTAAGTGCATAACCATTGTGTGCTAATCACCCCATCTACACGTCTGCCAGCAATCATGTCATGTGAGATGCCAATGGCTGGCCAATATTTTTTATTCTCCAATTTATCTTCATGGGTTATTGATCATGAATGTGTGATGTTAATATTCCATCATAAATATCAAGGTCATTCAAATCACATACCAGACAACATAATTTTGTGAAAGGTTGTTTGGGCTCATTTGATGATTAATTTGTAGGGTCAAAACCATTATGTGAAAAAATAGTTGCCCATTTTATTTATAGTGTGGGCAGGGCTATTTGTATAAGAAAATTATATACAATATGTTCACATATGCATAATTTTCATTTAAAATCATGTGAATTGAACAATTTCACACTCTCGACCTCGAGAATGTTTTGTGCTAAATAGAAAATACATACATACATACATACATAAACTCACGCCTGTATTCCCCGAAGGGGTAAGCAGAGGTGCATTTCTGCACCCACATTTCGCCAAGTATGTATCAGTCCCACGTATTAGGGGGCGAGCCTATTGCCGTTTTTCGGGCACATTTCCAGACTCCGTGCTGTTACCGAGAATTTCGTAATGGAAAAACCCAATAACACTTTGCCCGACCCGGGAATCGAACCCAGGACCTCTAGATCGCACGGCACATACTTGTACCGCGAGACCACGAGGCAGTATAGAAAATAGTGACAGTGAAATTGATTTTTTCATGTTTGTAGGGCATTGAGAACCAGTACGTTAACTTTTAGTACTATGGAATGAAACATCTCTTTGTCTAGTGTGTGGTAACATTGAGGTTGCGGTCAATGAACCGCACGCACAAGTACTTTAATGCTATAGCTATTTGGATCTAGAAGTGCGCGAGAGTGGTTAACTTTGGCAAGCTGCAAGGTCGTTAGCGGCCCGCATTCCGCTGTATACGTATTACGTTGTGAAACACATTTTCCATTAGCCTTAATAAAGTTAAAATTTGTTTATATGTTGTATTCAAGGGGCAATATAGAAAAGTGAAACCTCCGCGATTGTTACACCACTCGAGGTTCAATCCTTAGTATTTCCTTACGTTCAGAATATTAATTATATTGATATACCTAAGTATCTGTATTCAAATAAACACACCACTGTATACTACTTATAATTAGAGAAAGTCATGTGTGAAATGACTTAGGTAATATAGTTACACCGTATTCACGAGGTGGGCATCTCGACCTGCATATAGTTTAACGAGTATGCTATTATTCTGTGCCATTCGTACCTTTACGACCTTTATCCTGCGCTTCACTGGGGTTTTTATGCATAACGATTCAGGATGCCTCGTCCTCGCCATCTGGATTTTTTATTCATTCATTATTATATCATTCTCTGCCGAACACAAAAGGTTTTTCTTATTTAATAATTGCTGGAATTTAATCGCAATTGCAAACATTAAAACGCAGTACGAATTAGAGCCAAGCTTTACTTTTTACGTTACTTCGGCAATGTGAACATACTCCATCCGTTAGTATATCGAGTAACGGCGACCTTTAGTTACTCTACACAAATCGTACACGACTACTGAGATGATTTCTCACGGTATGGTTGGTTATATGTCTCAAGGTTTTAGCAAGACGGAAAAATATGAGCTACAAACTAGGTACTCCATGACTTGATGAGACTTAAAACAACATTTTTTAAAGGCCAGATCGATCGAAATACATTCGAAACCGGATATAACGACATCGAAGGGACCGTATATAATCGCCGTTGTATTGTATCAGGTCCAAAAAACCTTATTTTCTGTACGAGGCGCGAAATTTTAATACGTGAATATAACAGTGAATCCTAATTTCTTTTTACATCGTTGGTCGCGTGCTACATTATAGTTTTTTTTTCAATTCAATGTAATTACTATTGTGTTTATTATTTGTTTTGTGCCAATTAACACATGTAGCGAACGAGTTGACAATAGATTTCCGCAAGGTGATAATTTCTAACTCAAACGTGTAAATCACTGTCTCGACATTAGAAATAGGTGAAATCGCATGGCAAATGTTATTGGTAAATTAGTCAAGATACACGACATGATAATTCATGATGAAACATAAAATGACAGCATAAAAGAAACTGTCTTAATACTCCATCGTATTGACAAAAAAAATAGGTCAATTTCTTTTACTTGGGTTGGATTTGAGTAACCAACTTACAACGTCTGTGCCAAGTTTTAAATCGATAGGATTAATAGATCCTTGGAAATCCCCGCAAGTCTCGTCTTTAGGTTAGGTTTTAACTTTTAATAAAAAAAAGGAAAACTTGACAAAAACAAGCAGTAAATGGGATAACTATTTTTATATAAGCAACGAACGTGGACACGTTTTGGTGTCCTAACAATAAAAATGAGTTACATAACAATGTATTGAAGATTAAATAACTGTTATAACGGTAACGGTATGCTATATTTTAACGTATTATTCGACGTAACAATAAATAAGAGAAACAGGTGTTACACAATTCGATGATTGTTCTGTCCCTGAACTAGTTCGGCGAGCGTTTAGTAATGCGACCTGGTAAGCGGTCGCGCTAGGCCAACATAAAATGTGACCGAAGTCACACTAGTGAAATGACGGCGTATTCTTCCATTAATCATCACCCACGTCAGAGTAGTAACTAGCCTACGTCTTGCAAGTACTACAAAACTCTTAACAAAACGCAACCGCAACAATACAATTTTATTGCAAGTTTTTTACCACTTGAATTTAATATTTTGTACAAAAATATTCAGCAAATTTTAAAGTAACGCCAAGAGCGAACTCTAGTTACTCGCTTTGTGGGGTTGTAGGGCAAACCCTATTGTTCAATACATGCAGTCAGCCTAAAAGTGCCGTAAGCGATAGCTTGTGACCGACTTAAAAAGATTTCTGGTTTTCAGCTGCCTACAAGAGTTTTGTACATTCATCTGAAAAAGTGTTTGTTATTTAGGACTTTAACCTCATAGTATATCGCAATGATGACAAAAATGAATGGGAGGTTTACTATCATCGTTGACGTGAGTTAAATAAAGATCTACTGAATACTTGGCACACGAATATTCTGATGTACAGAAGCTGAATCAGTCGTACCGATATCTAAACTATTAGTCGTAGCTTACTCATATGAGTCTTACATCAAAATACAACGAAAAAGTAAAGGCACAAGTCCCTTAGTCAAGTTTGCCCTAACTACATGAGTATGCGTTATGAGTCAGTATTATTTATTAGGGCATTTCTTGAACACACGTTAACGAAATGGTAACATTTATAATGACATCAAAGCGATGATTAATTGCCGTCACTACACCAAACGAGAATCGTCATAATTATCATTTGACTCATCATTGGCCCTTAAACGTTGCTACTGCTGAGGACGGGTCTCTCCTGTTAATAAGTACTCAGCCTTAGTCCATCAAGAAAAGAAAATTCCTAGAACGTCCTTATGGAGAATTCTTATGTATCCGGTATCCTGATTATGTTTTCCTGCACAATTATCATTATATTGATCCAAGTATAAAGTAGTTGGCACATCGACGTTGGCCATGTTCGTTATATTGTAATGCTATTTTTTATTAAGTTCCGTAGGCAACTTCTTCCGCGTGGTATTTAACATCTGACGCCCTTTAAATAAGTTTAAGATGTATTAAAAATCGCTCCATTTTACTTATAACCTTATTTATTCGCTGATGTAAATTTACTGAAAGTGTATGTAAATAACTAAATTTAATTTAATTAAATAAAAGGATCTAGAGAGTCCGGAGAAATATTATTAGGGTTTTCCATTACGAGATTCACGGGCTTCGCTCCCTATTATGTGGGATGTAAAGCGGAATGGCACCAGTTTCCACATCAATACTTTTCCAACAACATAGCGAAATCTTTTTCCCATAGCGATAAGTTACATTCGCTAATAAGAGATTTATTTATCACATTAATGTTAGTGTGGTTTTACACCTATTGTCTTTCATTATTAGCTAAAAGTTAGGTAAAAAAAAAACAAAGTAATTTAGTTTCTACATGTAGCTTTCTGTTGAACAGCTCGTTGAGTACGGTTACGGCTTTATGTCGCTTACTACGTTCTCGCCAAGTGTCGCCGCGACGCGCTTGACTGGCTTCTATTGACACATACTCACTGGGCTACTGGGTTGAAAGTATCAAGATACTTGGCGAAATATCAATATCTCCCGTAGCAGTTGCGAAACGAAAGAACTATCAAATAACTATAGGAGTGGTGACAAAATAATAAATATTATTTTGTTAAGCTTAGGTCCTTTGCATAGAGCAAATGATTTTATGTTATAATTACGTATTATTACGAATGTTGTAAAATAAACCAGAGTTATATTAATACCTCTTTTTATTTATCTCAGATAATGCTTGGACTTGACTGGGTCGCTGGCCTTTTCGTACGTCAGTATCTTCAACTCATTGAAGTCCTAAAATACGGACTGACTATTGAATGTACATGTTTATCAAAATCGAGTTATTTACCTTTAATTCCAAACAGAAGTGCGACGGTCGCTTATAGATTTAAATATATATGTATTTAAGATGTAATAAATAATCATCGCACCATAGCTCCAACTTACCTAATTCTACCTTGGACTCCTTGATTAGTACTAACTTCAATTAAAGTATGTCCTCGTTTACTATAGACTTATTATTTTTCTTTAGTTACACTTACTCTTTAATTACCTACTATTTTTTATTTCCTCAACTAGTTATATAAATTCACAATGATACTCGCTAAGTTTGTTCTACAAACTACAAAATATTATGAATATCATATTATGAAGAAATACAAGTCTCGCCCTTAATAATATTATACTAGATATTGCAATAGTACAAAAAGTGGGTTTATGTTATTTCTCGAATTAATTTAAATCTTATGTCTGGTTATATATTAGTAAAGTAATAACTATTTGACCCAGAAACGACATCATAAAGTTATATAATTAAAACCTTTACTAGTTATCAGGAAAAAACCGGCTTATTACGAAATATGTACTGAAGCATTATTTTTATTGCGTTAAAATGAGATTAATCGTAAAATTTCGTAAAGATACAACATAAACTCAGACGGCAAAGTCTGCTAAGTGCTCAAGTTAATTGGGCTAAGCTCGAATTATCCCTAGGTGTGCGTGGCCTTCAAGTTTCAGCCTCAATAAAGTAGATAGCTACCACACCTGCGCAATTTTCTACTGACTTAGTTGTGTGGAGTCTCAAGGACTCCTCTGACGTCCGCTCCGATTCGTAGTAGCGTGTCTAAAGGTGGAACACCAAACATAAAGTGTTTCGACACAGTGTTATTGGGTGAGGCATTATATCGCGTTACCTGTGTATATGAGATGTAGGTTCGCACGACTCATTTGGCGAGCAGTAGCAACTCCAGCCGTGGTCTCACTTGTGTAACCGGTTCGACGAGAATACGCAGGACCACGCCAAATAATGGCGAGTACTCGGCAACCGAGCGCTCGAACTACACTTTTATCAACGTATGTTTAAGGTTTCTAATCATTATGAGCGTTTTCGTTTCCAGTTTCCTTAGTTAATATGGCATCGTGTTTGGTGGGTAGAGTTTTTTGAATTCCGCGAACGTTAAAACGTATCCTTTCCTTATTGGCAACTTAGCTGACTTAAACGAAAGTGTAAAAATCTAAGCTAATACTGTGTTGTTCTGTTATGACCCGAGTTTATTTTATGAACTCGTAATTCCAACTTTTTCGTGATTGATGTGTCATTTACTTCTCGAATGTCCGACATTGAGCCATCAGTATGAATATTTAATCTTGTACTCAATGAAACGAAGTGAATCATATTAAACATCCACGAAAGGCTTTGTTGGAGTGATCTACTGACCAATCTGGTATTGTTTTGTATAATATGTAACTCGTGCAGTCCAGTAATGTCAAGGTATTTTTATTCTCTTATGTATTCGTGTTGTATTCTACGTCGGAAGTAACACATATACAAGAGCTCTTTTCATTAAAGAATACGTTCTGGAATTCAAAGAGAACTCAAGCGGCGAGGTCGTTATGCATTTTTAATTTGTGTGTGCGAGTTGTCGGTCCACTTTAAAAAAAATGTGCGTCTATAATATTTTAGTGCATTTTATGTAAAAAACATGATAATGTGTGTATTTCGTTTGAATTTCATTCGCATATATTGTCGTATAAAATATTCATGAAAAAACTAGATGGAAATGTGGCAAATCATTAGCCTAGTAAAATCTTGACTTAAATTTTTCTTTGCATTTCTCGGATTTGACAGGGCAATTTGACGTGAAATACAACTGGTACCTATATCGAAGATAAAAAAGAGAGTTAGTTGCATTTAATTTTGTTTCTAACAAATTGTCCGAATACGAGTATTGTTAATGTACAAGATGTGTTGGATCAGAGAAAGTGAAGCTTAATGTCATTCGCTAAAATACTAGGAACAAGCCGCTACAACATAAGACCATTTATACAGACGTTATGTAAATGTCACGAATGTATGGTGTTACAACACACCATCACACAACGTACATAATTGCGCACGAAGATGCCAAATCAATCCCGTATGATGCAATTCATATTAACTACTGCAGTGAACGTTTGCGAACATTGTGACACGTAAATGAGTAAAATTCCAAGACGTTCCCACGCGAAGAAAAATTTGGCGCCAATCGAAACAGCCTTGCTTCTCAGGGTCTCAAATGCGGAGTGAGTAAAAAACAAAGCCAGCGGCGCATGAGCTCTGAACAACTGATGGATATGAATCGGTCGAGTAATTAGAAGGCGATGGTGCAATTATGGCTGATCCGGTGCGCGCACGTTGTTAGCTAAACGCTCATTGAATCTGGTGCATTCGTTTACAGTTATTTATTTACTAAACACACCAAGAGATCTTTGTGTGTGACCGGAATACATTTTTAAATATTCAAATCTTAAGTGATTGTTGTTTTCACTTACATTCTATCATCTGGAAATTGTTTGCGTTAATTTGCTTTAATTAAACGCTTTTTAAGATTCTTCCACGTTTGGAATTGCTCACTTGTTTCGCTCGACTGATCAGTTCTATATTAGAACTGCAATTAGTCGTAGTAAATTATAATTAGTTATAGTTTGATGCCGATTGTAGGTAAACATTGGTCTATTCTTAATAATTGACGAATTACACATCATTTTTTGCAACTACTTTAACTTTTTTGTCAATATATTTAAATATTTTGTAAGTTTAATAAAATATGATCCGATTCAAGTTATTATTAAGTTATTGAACGAAACGATGGCTCATAGTAGATCGGATTACTATCCTGATGTTGATTATACCGCAGTAATTCTGCGGTATATCAGACGGCTGTAATTTAGTCGAAGCTTTACGGCGCATTTTATTATTAGGTATTACTAGTTGAGAATGTTTTAAAGAGTCGATATTAAAATCTTCTGATAGTTTACGTTACGGTCGTAAACATAAACATTAAATAAAATGGCAGAGGCGTTAGAAAAGTGGGCATAAAAATGTGGTTATTGGGCGCGTAGCGTGTTTCTGCCGAGATGGTTGTGAGTACTTGTGAGTCGTGAGCGTGTGTCGGTGTGGTGTGCGCCGGAATAGCCGGATTTCTCCGCGAGCCACGTGTTAGCACAACACGGAAGCGCGCCTCTTGTAGGAATTTCATTTGTCAGAATGAGGTTCTGTTTACATACGGCTATTACTAACTCCGCCGTTCAAGTTCGAGGTTGTACGTACAGCACATTTTATTATCACTATTTATTACATTACAACTTACAGTCTTCAACTGCTTCTCAGTTCTGCCTTCATTGTAACAATTTAGAAATTACTTACCTATATAAATTATTTACGTGTTAGTAAATAAATATTGGAACGAAATATACAAAGTTTTCATAAGGTTGTTTTCAGGGTTTTGAAAGGGCTAATCCCTCACGTACACATGTTACATTTTTTTTACAAATTTAGAAAATATCTTAGTTTTGAGGCATGGATGAAAATATTTCAGTGCAATTACGGAAATAACAAATTGTCTGTTTTTTGCAATTTTTCTCGCATAACAAATTAGAATGTGCATATCAGCACGTTAATAGGTATGTTTGTTATTGTTTCACGCATTACGTAACTCAATACACATGTATCGGCACTTTGATAACAATATTTCGCTTGTTTGTTATCAAGGCTGCTGTTTTCGATTATCGATGATATGAAATCATACGCACATTACCAGCTATCAATGTCAAGGAAACATCGATTTCAAATAAATCTTACAATGTTATGGTTTGATGACTCAATTGTTGTGCTATAACTATTTATAGGTACTTTGTTTTGCAACTTGATGTTCGCTAACAAGCCCCCAAAAATATACATATGTTAATAACTGAAACATGCTCGTATGTTGAGAGCAATTAATTGCTGTTATTAAAATGGTTAGATTATTATTAATTCCTCATGTGCCGCGAAAATGGTATCGTTGTACCTACATGCCATATAACTATCATTTATATGATAATATACCAACGGTTTTACAGATCTTATCCCACACTAATATACAAGTTTTATTTGGGTTGCATCGAACGCCGCATCTTACTAATATTATAAACGCGAAAGTTTGTAATAATGTATGGATGTCTGGATGTCTGGATATTTGTTGCTCTTTCACGCAAAAACTACCGAATGGATTGTAATCAAAGTTTACAATAATATAGCTTATACATCAGAATAACACATAGGCTATACTTTTTAAAGATAGTGTGTGAATTGTCCAAAATATAACGATAATTGTCAAGTAAGTCGGGAAAAATCTGCTATCTGCGGGCTATTTTGTCGTACGCGTCACGTACGTCAAACATTTTATGTTTATCCCGCCAATACGGTTAATGGTCCCCTCATATTAATGAACGTATTTAAATAAAGGTTTTGAATCGACAACATATATCCACAATATTCGAACAATTGCGCATTTTACATTTTAAAATGTAGAATAATCAGTAATGAAAAGGGAGTGACATATTTGTTAGTTGTCAAATATTTATGCGTGCGTTCAGAAATTTATTTTTAAACTCCTTGGTTTTACCTGGTATGTTATAAATGAGAAAATAACTATAAATGACTGTTACGCTTTCACGCCTAAACCATGTGACCGATGTGAACGATTTTTGGTATGGACATAAATGGGACTCTGTGGAATAAAATAGACTACAACTTATTTTCTTTCTGAACCCAACCCTGTAGTCTACGCGGACGGAGTCGCGGGCAAAAGCTAGTTTGATTCATAATCGTAACATTGAACAGAATTATTTTCAATGTTGCGCAGTATAAACTAATGCATTGACATAATATTTGCACTGAACGTAGACCAAATAACGCTATCATATCAATATTTATCAGAAACGGTTATTTTCGTCTGCAAAGAGCTGAATGGTTACCGAAATATCGTTATCAAAAGCAAATGTTTGAAAATGTAGGGATCGATTACTCCGGCTTACTGAATCATTAGCCATTACGATGTTTAACGGTCGCATCAAATTTTAGTTTTAGGTTCATAAAACACTGTGTCACATTTTTTTTATTTATTCATGACTTACGGACTAGGGTAGGTAGGGTACATTATCTAGGGTGAAACAGAGATAAACGAATAAGTAAAAAAAGTATAAATTCACAATATTTTTTTTATATATAAATATAGGTATGGAGTATGCAAGGAATAGTGTGAAATACCTATGTGTGTACTAAGTAAATAGAAGTTCATCGTATAATATAATTTATACGTTTATTATCGGTAAAAAATTATTTTAAACACATGTTCGATAGTGAAACACGATCATAGAAATATGATTAATACTAACATATCTCTTTGAGTTGATCGTGAGAATCTTTGTACGATAAACACCGTCTGATTAGATAAAAAAATCTGGTTTCAACCGCATCTCTAGCGAAATATGTACGGCTCGCATGATAGTCTAAGCGTTAATTTCCATTCAGTTAATAGGTGAGAGTTGAATTTTGAAACATTACGACGCTTTATTTATTTATTCCCTTTTATGACTAGGCTCAACAGGATCCAAGTTAAATTTGACTTCTATGCTATAAGACAATGCTTCTACCGCGGTAAATCTGGGCCCATGTTCTATAGTCTAAACTTGCATCGGTGACGTTGTTTAGACTATCGTAAAAAAACTAATCTAAATAATTCTATGCCAATTAGAGAACCTATTCAGTTCTTTATGCATAAACAAAGTGCAAGGCCTGGTCCACAAATTCAAAGTCGCTCAGCGTGCTATAGAGCGGGCAATGCTTAGAGTTTCTCTGGTGGATAGAATTCGTAATGAAGTCATCCGCCAGAGAACCAGAGTCATTGACATTGCCCACAAGATTAGCACGCTAAAGTGGAAGTGGGCCGGCCATGTCTGCCGACGGTCCGACGGCCGATGGAGCAGACAAGTGTTGGAGTGGAGACCGCGCTTAGGCAAACGTAGTGTAGGACGACCTGCAGCACGGTGGTCCGACGACTTGAGAAAGGTGGCGGGTAACAGATGGATGAGGGTTGCTCAAGACCGGGATGGTTGGCGCTTTCTTGGGGAGGCCTACGTTCAGCAGCGGACGGCGATAGGCTGAGTATATAAACAAAGTGCACTTACATCTTTAATTATAATTAATGTTGTAATATGCAATTATATTCTTTGTATCTTATCCTATTAAATAAATTTACAACGGTAGAACCATGTTTTTAAGTGCCTCGTGAATTAGACCGGCTTGGTGAGGATGTTACCGCTCTTTCACAGAAATAACACACATTGACGTCGTATTTCTTTAGGCGAGTGTTAATGGCCTTCGATCCATTGGTACTATCTCCCTCCATTTCTCCTACCCTTCACCGCTAAGACAAACAATGGATTCAAAGTTCTCCCGAGTACTTATGCTGTATACGGCTGAATTATTTATAACTTAAGGCGAACTTGTAATGGTAAACTTTAGGAGTAAAATGTTTCCTTAGAAATGATCCTAAAAATGCATGCAGTGCTGATGGATGATTGATGATATAAACTTATTTCTCTCTAACTCTTTGTTATTTCAAATAAATTACTATTATTTGATAACTTTTCCTTGTATAATTTTGAATACACTAAATCCTAATCCTAACTATTATGTTTGTGACTGCACCACTACAAAATCAATGTATTAATTTTCACGTCTTAGACATTGATTGAAGGGATTGATAGATTTGAGTATGTTCTTGGCGTCACAAAATACTAAATTTATACTACATAGTGGGCCATGTAAGGTGATAATGTATGTGAGGCAAGTATTAGTTTCAAACGCTTATTCATACGATGTGTATTCTCGGTAAAGTCTTTCTTCATATATGTACGTAGTAACGATGTTGCAAGGAGTTAAAGATAGACGGCCGGTTTAGCTCAAGTCAAGTTATTAAGCAAGAAATGCGCATGAATATTGATTCTAGATAGCTTGTAAGCATTTGTAAATTATTTGCTAACAAATATAAGAACTTTTTAAGCTCAATTAGCGCTAGCTTTTTACCACGGAATATTGCATTTCGATTAATATTCAGACGCTTCTAATTAAAATTTGTGAAAGTATGAATATGTTCGTTTATGTAGAATTTTAATATCATAACTTGTATGGACTAACATACTTATGGATTATCTTGTTCTCCTAGCCAGAACCATAGCCGAGATTTCTTGATGTTAGAAATAAAAGTAGGCACTGCACGCTAGAATCGTGTTGGACATCAAAGTCGATCTATCCTAACCGGGTTCATGCAACTAGATAGAAATCTGTATTCTAAATGGTTTAAGACGTTATGTTACTGAATAATGAGAATGTGTTAGTGTCGTGATAAATTTCATATCATAGGAATTAATTGTCACAACTGGTTTGACATTTCATTTTGTTGCGTAGTCTTATTAGGTCGACGGACATCAGTATCTATAGAAGGATCTAATTTACAAAATGTCACGTACGTTCGTCATATCAGAATATTCCGTAGCAATCCCCAAGGACAAGTTAGTACAACGCGCACATACTGATTACTCGTAGTGAGTCGAAGAGTGACGCTCCATTCGTATCCGTTGCGTTTGCAACACCGACAACAATAAAGATATCATCAACGTACTTGCTATAAACGAATGCATTTGTGCGTCAATCCGAAACCATATTACGATCTACAAGGAATTCCAATGCCCAAAGCCACTGCTTGCACTTTGATGAGGTATTCGAGTGAAAGAATCACTAAAGCTCACTAAAGTCTGAACGATCTTTTGAAAGGGTATATTTTTGTCACAAATTTATTAATTAAAATTTGTCCTGGATACTTTAGTGTGAGACATCATAAAAATTTCAAAAAGTTTCTATATGCGTTTAAATTACAATCATTTTTTAGTTTATTGTGTTAATAGGCGGCGACTGTCGTTTGACAAGTTCTCGTATTACCGTTGCAGCGAAAGTGAAGATTGGTACATACGGCTGCCGAAATGGATAGCTCTCGCATACTAGCGCGCATTGAGCAGTGACCATACGTCGCGCTCCAGCACCGTTTACTCACACACTCATCACACCTGAGATACTTATTAAAGTGTCATATTATCATTGTATAAGTGGACGTGATATGCGTATATTTTATAGAAATAAATAGGTCAAACCTTAAGCTCTTGTAGACAGTGGAAATATCAGCTCAAACATTCGTGCCGCGCTACTCGATGCCAAAGTCCAATAAAACTTGGTCGCATCAAAAGGATGTCTGCTCCCTACGTTCATATAAGTTAACAGACAGAAATGCAATTGCAAAGAGGATGTACTCGACCGCAACTGTATCTTTATCGAGATGTATCGAGCCGGGAACAGTTGCGATAGATAAGTTCGTCTGCAAAGTGTATTGTGAAAGAATCTTCGTTTATTTCACGATTGCAATGAACGTTATACGATTTTACGTCTGTTTAATCTTGTTGCTTTATGGCTTTGAAAGTTAAAGTATTATTTATGATGATTATATAGTGTTTCGATGTATGCATTGGCTCTAAAAAAGTAAGAATTTAGCGTTGTTACAAAGCCTAGTATTCTAACATAATAGGTACTTATTATTAATTATTTCTATGAACACATGAAATGCCTAAAAACGCCAAAATATTAACACAGGCATCAAATGTAATCCTCTCAAGATTTTATCGTAGATAAAGGACATTGAAATCATATATTACGGAAACGAGTAAATCAATGTAAACTGAAATAGATTACGCGATCAGTGGGCCATTGTGTTGGGAGATTAACCTGTGCTTAGGGCGGTTCTGATATAAAACATGACGCTATGTGGATGGCAAATGTGTAAATACATGGATAGTTTATGGTCGCTTGCATTCCGTGCGGGAATTCACCTGAGACGATCTTTCGACTTATAAGTCTGTCAGCGCGGCAGCTTAGCAAGATTACGTTTCAAGGCTGAATTGTGAAAGGAATTCTATACGTCACCGTTATAATACCAGCTTGTCACATAACTTGAATGTGTCTGCTTGAAGTTTTTAATATTTCTCCACAAATCACTGTGCATTTGAAAGTAGGTACTTGCAGATTAAGCCGAGGGATGAACGTTACTGGCATTGTAATAACGTACTGCAGAGCAGCTCCTTCACGCTTCGTTTAAAGGATTTAACTTTATAGGAAGGAGGAAACGCATGAGCCGGAAGACTATTCAACGGTTTTACGGTACTATATAGCTACGTACTAATGGTCTTTGCGATGATGAGAATTTTATTATAAACGAAGCAGACAAGGTTAAATAATATTTACTTATTGAAATTGTTTTTTTGCCTGAAACGATTTGAGTGGTTCGTTTGTTTCTTACGTAATGTTCATTATTGTTTTAACTTAATGAGTTGATGCAGGTGCGCAGTATAAATTGAAAGTGGAAGAAAGCGATTATTTGATACTTCAAACGAGCGTACTTTCAAAATATCTTATAATTATAGGGATGTAACAATGGGTAAACAATTACTCGTACGTGTAAGGCCTAAATATTTAGAATTTTTACAGCAACGTAGCGAACAGTAGGATCCTATATACCTATTTTTAAAAATTATAGTGTGATATATTTATCAGAATAATAATAATGATAGATTTTTTTACCTGGTTGTCTTTGGTAAACGTTGCGTACTGTAATGAAGACTAGCAAGTGGTAGAAAAGCTATTTAGTAAGAAATAAATCTAATTAGTGTAATATGTGTTAATGTAAGGTGTCGTTAAGGTTTTTCAAGGCGTGTTCTACCAACATAAAGTACAATAACCTTCTGCTCACTGTTTTATTTCCCCACCCTCATTTTGTTTGTTATTTGTGTCATACGCTAAACTTTAAATATATTTTTACGCTTTTTAAATTGGTTTGTTTACTCTCACTTCTTTCATTGCCGGGGGAACCTGTACGGTCTACATTTAGTTCATATTATTGTGAGGCGCATCCAAGGCATGGGTTAACGCACTCTCTCCCGATCTGGTGTATATTTTTCCGAGCTGTTTTTATTTCGTATCAAAATGTTATTCTCGGCCAGTGTTACGCATTCAAAATGAAAATTCTCAACTTGCATTTAAATAAAAGTTCTACTTCTATTAATATACCTCATACCTGTAGTTAAGTTCTTGTGAACAAACATAAACACAAAAAACGAAGTTTAAATCTTGCCTCTTATCTCCACCAAAAGAAGATCCAGATTTATTCGAGAACGTTTGTGTCGTTTTTGATGTCTTGCAACTGGTAGAAGATAGAGTTAATATTCTATTTTTGATTGTTCATTAAACGGTTTATTGCGGCCACTTGAAATACCAAATGTTTTTGCCAGATCAGTCATCACAAAACGGGCGCCGCTGAAACCCAAAATAGCCGCTCGAGCACGTTTTCGGCAAATGTTGACGTCAGAAGGGGGCCATTTGGACAATGTAACACACAATTTTAGTGTTAACATAAACCCAATATTAGCATCAAATCACCATTCCCTTCATCCATTGACTTTTTTTTCAGAACACAAATGTGTGCACACAGAAACGTTATAAATTAATGTCAAATGTTCTTGACCTGCGTCGATACGTTCGTGTTTAGCTGTTCTTGGACAAGTGTAGAAGGTTTTTAAATTAAAGTTGAACGTAATATAGGTAGTGGTGGCGCGGCGGTCGGTGCCATTACACCTGCTGCGGTGGTTCGACCCCTCTGACCGGTCCCGCGACCATTCTACTGTGAAATTATGCACATCTGCTGTCCACAACTTACGTTTCGTTTTATCCTCTGAATGAGTAACCCTGGCGATGATATTTTTTTATTTTTTTCAATGATTCGTTTCAAAAGAAGCGATGATTACAGCTTTGATGGCTGTATGTGATGATGATTTACATGATTGAAGTCTCCTACTTTCCACTTGTTAAGGGATTTGTTTGTTTGCTTACTGATGGTGTTATCGTAATTTATCACAAAATTACGTCTCATGGGTATATCTTTCCGCAACAACTCCAAATTGTCCATTTGACATTTATGACGTCTCTGTTAGGTGCTTTTCGAAAAGATCAAAGTCGCTCAAAGAGCTATAGACAAGGTGATTGTAATAAAAAAATGGAATCAGAACTTAGCATCATTTATGATAGGATTAATATTTGAACAATGTATACGAATATTTCTTAATCTCTGAAAATTTCATTTTAAATAGATGTTTTTTTAAAGAATGGAAAAAAAATCAACTTGTAGCGTACAGTTCTTTTATAGCAGCAACTCCTGTAGCCTTGCTAGGACATAATGTGTACGACATGTGAATTTTGCAGTAATTACTAGTAATAAATATCGTTGAATTGATATGGTCGACTTACAGGTAAGCGACTCGCCTGATGACGCCTGATTATTGACGTCGCCCATGATCACTATTGCTTGTGGATACGTGTTCGCACTACAATGCAATGCGATTACAAAGATATGACTTCATATTTGTTTTCTATAAATCGTACCATTACCCAGCTCGAGACGATCCATTCATAGAGAAATCTATTCTGACCACGGCCTGGCTCTTACGTTTGTAAAAAGCTGTGCTTTTCATATCTTTATGGTTGCTATCGTGATCGTAGAACTAAAGAATTTATAAAAAAATAGCAGTGCAACTACAATAAAAAATGAACCCAAATGTTAGACCTCGCCATGTTAAATTCAGCAATGACCATATTTTGTTTAAAGTCAGGCCCACTGGGTCAATTGATTTGTTTGTCAGACAATCTGTAGATACAATTACGGTTATGCGTGAATTTTCCTAATGGCAAACATTAAATTGCATGTAGAACGGAGGTCGCGGTCCAACGCAATCGTGCATTCGTTGGTATAATCGCGAGTTGCATTGAAATTTCAAACAGAAGCAGGCGTTTGTGGCGACTGAAGGGTTGGCGCCTCGTTGTCGCATGCATCGATACAGTGTAAGGACGTCGTTGCAAAGCGTTCGTTGTGAAGAGTGCACTGTACTCGCACGCTCTTGTTTATCGAGAATCATCAATATCGAACCTGTCGTTCACGGCCATTATTCTCGAAATCGACTCATAAACTCCACGTTTACTTTCCAACAATGCGTTAACATTTTTCCACGAGAAAGCGGAAACGCGCATGTGTGAACAATAGCTCGCCGCTCGTGCTGAGCCACGTTCTGCACTTGCATTGTGTATTATTCTTAGAAATACAGATAAGTAAACTACGCATGTTAGATGACCAAACTCCGTTCCTAGTGTACGTTTATTGTCACAACATACTTTAAACAAACGTTAAGCCGTCGCGTTATGAATATCGATAGTGACGTAACGTTCCACTTTGAATATGTTTACACGAGGGGAGTATTGAGACAATAAACAACGGCGCCTTATTCATTTCCGAAGTCGGGAACTGTAAAACGTTGCAAGTGGCTTTAATGTCTTTTCAATAAATGTTTCCCCTGGAACCGATTCAAATGTAAAGTTCACCTATGTCCCTTGCGAAGGGGAAACGCACTCCTAGGGTCTTTTAATGTAATCACGTGCCTACAAGGGGTGATCATTTTCCAAGCTGCATGCCCGCACACGCGTACACTTGATATTTTTATATTAAGGAAATTTACGTACAAAAATACAGTTTGCTAAAATTTCCATCTGTGACTAATGCTAAAAGTAAGGTGGAAAAATGTAGAGGTACAAAAGGTTCCCATTTTTATAATACACGTAGTACGAACTTAATAGCAGGAAACAAGCCCTTTTGTGTTTCAACAATGAGCAATAGAATAACAAAAAAGTTTTTTCGTATCCAGAGCTGGCACAATGCACCCGCGGCTGGCTCAGTTCGTCTTCCCACGTAATGCTTTAACGTTTTGTTGACTTATTATAACAAACAACCTGTCTCGAACCATTCTTGGCGCTGTGCAGAAGTGTATCAAAAAGCAAAATATTTTTTTGCAAGCATTAACATGTGTCGTTCAATAATAAATATAACACATCTTTTTTATCACACCATAACATTCAAGTCTTGTTGAAATCAGTTCGTCAGAAACTGTGTAAATTTTTGTGTAGGTATTAATCTTTGAATCTAGCAATGGCCAAATCTGTAACTAATTCTTGTGCGAAAAAATCTTTGTAAGATTGAACCCGAGACCAAATTATAATGTAAAGTGTAACTACATAAAACTCCATCACACTTGAATCTTGCAAATTAACCATTGTCAGGTCCTTTTCATAACAATTTTATTATATAACTAATACTGCAGTATAGAACACATGTTAGACTCAACTACGGTGTTTGTAATTATGAGTAATAACAGTTCGATATTATTGTTATCGTCATGTTTAACACCTAGGTGACGTAACCGTCGTACTCTAAGGAATGTTTATATTTAGGTTACACAATAAATAACATTATTT
Source organism: Hemaris fuciformis (assembly GCA_907164795.1). NCBI lineage: Eukaryota > Metazoa > Arthropoda > Insecta > Lepidoptera > Sphingidae > Hemaris > Hemaris fuciformis. The sequence continues at coordinate 6,729,265 of OU015434.1, forward strand.
TGTATTAATAGTATTTACCAAATTTAAATTAAATTAAATGTGGCAACACGATGTTTTTTGCATGTAATAGTCTGTTGCAAAATGATCCTTGCGTACATTAATTGAATAACAGGTCGATAATATGTTATGTAAGAGGCTAGTACGGCACTATTTTGGCACAAGGTGCTGCGGCTCGTTTATCTCTTGTACTACTTTCACAATGTAACTGCTGTTGTGAAGGCCTTGTCCGTGCCTTATTCACGATATGTTCATAAACATTAGACAATGAACATTTTGTTCTGGATATTAGGTTTTCAAGGCGATTGTCAAATTGTCATGCGTGTATTTTGTAACGTATCAATTTCTATATCATGGTTGTTAACGAGTGAATGTGTCCTCACGTTACTTTCTACCCGAGCGAGAGTCGCTTTCCACGACTTTTACTCATCGGCGGCAGACACCCTTATGAAATCATGTAGTCATTGACCACACCGTTCTTATACATCTTTAAGTATGTTACGTACGTAACTTAATTTCCATAGTGTGTTTTTTAAACACACAGAATATGTATAAAGTTTATATCGATTATAAACTTTGTAATTAATCGATCCATAGGACTTGATTTTTAATGGAGTAAAGAAAAATTAAATTGAAACGAATCTCGCATGGGTAGTTTTATTACCATTTTTGAATGACATAACATTTGAGACGTAATTTTGGCTTTAGTCAATGTTTCCGCATTGATAGTGGACGTGTGGTAAAACAAAAACATTGCAGAGGAGAAAGTACCAAAACTGACGACACAAAAAATTCGTACGTGCCAGTACGATTTGATCCGTAGTGTTGCCCGTTGCACGATTGTGAAGCACGTCCCACGCGGCCATTTCAAAGATTTCATAACAGCCGGTGTGAAATTGTTATGTTCAGTACACACAGATATTATAATAGACTCTGACTTTGTAATTCCATTGTTTTTTTTTTATTATATATTTTTTTTGGTATAGTAGTATTAAATCGTTACGGATGTAGCTTATCTATACTATCTATACTTCTATACTATTATAATAAAGAGGAAAGGTTTGTATTTTTGGATTTTTGGATTTTTGTATTTTTGTATTTTTGTATGTTTGTTACGAATAAACTCAAAAACTACTGAACCGATTCCGATGATTTTTGGTATGGAGATAGATGTAACCCACCGAAGTAACATAGGATACTTTTTATCCCGGAAAATGTAGTATTCCCGTGGGAATGGGTATAAGTAGCTCTGTCAATATTCTGCTTTTACGCCTAAACCATTTGACCGATATAAATGAATTCTTTTACAGACATAAATGTGATCCTATAAAGTAATATAAACTACATTTTATCCCGGGAATATGTAGGATTCCCGAGGGATGAGCATATAATGTAATGCGAAAGTAACACTGCCTGTGTTATGCTTTCTCGCCCAAACCATTTGACCGATTTCGATGATTTTTAGTATGGGAGTAGAAGGAACCCACCAAAGCAACATAGGATACTTTTTATCCCGGAAAATGTAGTATTCCCGTGGGAATGGGTATAAGTAGCTCTGTCAATATTCTGCTTTTACGCCTAAACCGTTTGACCGATATGAATGAATTATTGTACAGACATAAATGTGATCCTATGAAGTAACATAGACTATATTTTATCTCAGGAATATGTAGGGTCCCGTGGGATGAGCATATAATGTAATGCAAAAGTAACACTGCCTATGCTATGCTTCCACGCCTAAACCATTTGACCGATTTATATGATTTTTAGTATGGGGGTAAATGGGATCCACCCAAGCAACATAGGATACTTTATATCCCGGAAAATGTAGTATTCCCGTGGGAATGGGCTTTCACGCCTAAAATATTCGCCCGGTTTATATGAATTTTGCTATGGATTTAAATAGAACCCTATGAAGTAACATAGACTATATTTTATCCCGGGAATATGTAGGGTTCCCGTGGGATGAGCATATAATGTAATGCAAAAGTAACGCTGCCTGTGTTATGCTTTCTCGCCTAAACCATTTGACGATTTAGATGAGTTTTAGTATGGGGGTAGATAGGACCTACTGAAGCAACATAGGATATTTTTTATCCCGGAAAATGTAGTATTCACGTGGGAATGGGCTTTCACGTCTATACTATTCGCCCGATTTATATGATTTTTGGTATGAATATAAATGGGATACTATGAAGTAACATAACTTACGTTTTATCCCGGGAATATGTAGGGTTCCCGTGGGATGAGCATATATTGTAACACGAAAATGCTTTCACACTTAAACCATTTGATTGATTTGGATGATTTTTGGTATGGACAAAAATGAGACCTTAAAAAAGGACATAGGCTATTTTTTTTTAATCCTTACTAATATTATAAATGCGAAAGTAACTGTCTGTCTGTCTGTCTGTCTCGCTTTCCTGCTAAAACTACTAAACCGATTTAAATAAAATTTGGTACACAGATAGTTTAGACCCTGAGAAAAGGCATAGGCTACTTTTTATCCCGGAAAAGGGGTTTTAAGGGGTTGAAAGGGGGGATGAAAGGTTGTATGGAAGTATTGTCATTTTTAAAGCTAGAAGCTTGAAACTTATTTTTTAGGCTGTTGATTTAATATAAATAAATATGACATTCTAAGTTTGTAAAAAAGTGTACATTTAAGGGGGTAAAATAAAAATAAGGGTGAAAGTTTGTGTAGAAATTCGTCATTTTTGAAGCTAGAATGATGAAACGACGTGTAGACGACTGTAACTATACGAGTATTTCTGTTACGCTTTCAAGATTAAATCATTTGACCGATGTAAACGATTTTTGATATGGACATAAATGGGACTCTGTGGAGTAAAATAGACTACAACTTATTTTCATTCTGAACCCAACCCTGTAGTCTACGCGGACGGAGTCGCGGGCAAAAGCTAGTGATAAATAAATTAGTACCGAAGATGCCATATTATGTGTTGGAAACGTAGAATAAAAAAAAATCCATTGACCATTGTAGGCCTAATTTGTAGAGCATTTTGAACGCCGCGCACCCAGGTAAAAATCTTTGTACTCTACCTTTCTTTCTCGTGATCATCTGCCTCTCCTTTTCTTAACTCTATTACTATGTGTGTAGGTATAAGCTTTTATTATGTGCTCATAACCGTATATTGATCTTCGTCTATATAAAACTATATTATTAATATACCAAACATAAACAGGTAACTTTGTCATTACTAGAGAAAAAAAATTAAGTTCAATGACCGTTAAAAAATCCGTTTTAATTAATTTATATTTTGTTTGTGAAGATGAAAGTAGTATTGTTACGTATGTCGGTATCGGATACGTGCCTTGCATCGTATTAAAATATTGAAAGTGTACATAAAAGAAAGTTTTCTCTTACATTCCGTATGTACGTAATGTTATAGGTACCACAATGTATTTTGGTAGTATCATATAAATAATTGATGGCACACATTTTTATACAACATAGCATTTGCATAAGTTGCGTAAAAAGAAATTGTTTAAATTGTTTGAGAATTTCAACGAAGTTTTTTTATCGGGCTCTTAAGTCAACGAGGTTGGCAAAGCTGTTTTAAGCTTTTGCACTCCAAAGCTCCATTGGTAATTTTATGAATGTTTCATTATATCGAGAGCGTATACTTGATCTAGTTGGCAGAAAGTATGATGCCGTTTTTAGGTCCAATTTATTTGTGTCTGGGCGGCCGGTCTGACTGGCGGCGGGCGGGGGTCGCGACGTTGACTCATTCGGGGTGGCACACTAGGGTGCGCGTCTCGACACCCCGTGACGTCACTCCAAATCGTGACTCATACACACTGAATATAGAAAATGGCCTCGGGCGAGCACGAATCTAATTCTGTACACTTGTGCACTCATCGGAAGGAAATGGTTTAATTTTATGGACGTGTATGTACGCTCTCACTGTACGTCTTTCACTGCTACACGCTTTAATTAAAGTCCCTATTTTGAAACTTGAGGTTTTTCTGTGACTGCTAGGTTTCCTTTCAATAATTGGATTATTTTATGAATGCTATGAGTAATGTTGAGCTTAGACGTACGAAATTGGATTAACGAATTCAGTAGAAAAAATATTGATGTCACACAACCTCAGAATGACGCAGGTCATGATAGGTAGAAACAAACCACAGTTTTGTACGCAATTGACTGCTCGAAATGTGTGGAAAACCATGAAAGTTAGATAGAGATGGTAATAAAGAGCCATATGATGACAAGTTTTTGTGAGTTCCAAGTATGTTTGCAATTATTTTTCACTAGTTGTCATAGTGAGGTAGCCGATTCGTCTGGATTAGAAAATTAATCGAAAAATTAATAAAATAATAACTTCCAGAACAATGAAGTGACACGGAAACAAAATGTTTTTGCTAAATACTTCTTTACTGTATACGTTCAATAAAAACTTTGGTGCAGTCTTCCGCTCCCGTTTTAACTCAGTAGATTACGCCTGTAAATGTAGATCGGAAGCAGTTGGATTAATTTTTGAGCATATTAATACAGTTTTGACGCATACAAAAGCGTTGTTTAATAAATGTCCGACGCTGCGCCGCGGGTAGCGCTATTGTGTTTACTGTATGATGTTCATAATTAGATCATCCGATAGTGTGTAGGGAATTGACTATTTTTGCGGTCGTGTACATTAGCGTGTCTTCGCATTTCGGTTACTTTGTGTATATTCCTTACTTCTTGTTTTTAATGAAGATTATTATAACATGTACATATCTTTCTCTTTACCTGTGCATCACAGGGTTTCCATTTGCGTATTTGACCATAAGGGACTAAATAACTTGTGATCTATTTTTTCAATTGAGTTTTTTATTAATATAAATTCGTAAGGCGACCTGTTCAATCGATAAGAAAGCGAACACCGGTGCCTTTGCAACTTAGGTCCAGGTAAATTTAGCCACTTTACCAGTGTAAGTCCAATGGACTATGGAGAGGGCAAAAATCAATCATAAGCAAACAATGCAACAGTATAAGGTCAGTCATTAGTAACTGTGGCATCGCTTCGGCTATTCATTTTATAGTCCGACTGACTACAGATGCCTCTACCAAATAATTTTAAAATATACTAGAACACAATTGTCGTAGGTAAGTAACATTATGTATGTATTATTGATTCCTTAGTCGTAATCTTATCGCAGTTAGGTGTCCGGCATTGTTGTCTCATTAGTTAACGATGAGTAATGAGCGCTAATCAGCCAAAGGACGGGCCAGGGCGTTCCTCCGCGGTGACTCACCGACATTCGATCAAATAAATCTGTTTCCACGAACGAGACGAGGTTCCGGTGTGATTCCGCACGTAGCGTTTATATCAATGAGTTGCAACATAACGGAAGCGAACATTGAACGTTCGCCAAATGTACGCGTGTGAAAGGACAAGGCACAAAGGTCCGATGATTAACTCACCACTTTACAGTTAATGTTATCCACTGTTTATACAATACGTATGTGAAGTAATCGACGTTTTGGCAGTTACGACTGCTGTACATCGCAACTTGTTTGTGGATGTTGCCAAGCAGAGCTTTATTGGAGTTGAAATAATATTTTGAGTTTTATATAGAGATGTATGCAATGTTCTTAAAAATGAAGTCCGGTTGTAGTTCTAGATGTTATTGCTATAAAGATTGATAAAGAATTCAAAAGCGTTTAGAAATCTTATTCATGTATTTTTGGTCCACTTTTCTTTGGTATTGGGTTATTACAGACTAAAATAGATTAGAGATAATTAATTAAATATTCATAGATGGATTTAATGAGCGTATTTTTTGCCAAATGCTTTGACATAAAGTGCCTATACAGATGATGAGATAAAATCTATAAAATCAGTATAGTTGCGGCGGTTAGTGTGTGTGACATTGGCATTCAAGTGAGGCGTTCAGGTAGTAGGTACCTAGAGCACAAGGTCACCGGCGAGACTTGTTTACTCTCTGTTTGTATTATTGTATATATTGTTCACAATAATAAAAGTTTTGTTGATATGTTCCCTTTTAAATTGTGAAATCAACATTCAACACAAAATTAAAATAAAATATAATACATAGATAACGGGAAACAATATAAGGATTATAAGGACAAAATCATTTTTAATGTTTTTTTTTAGTCTTTCTTCACCAAACCCGACGTTATCCGTTTAACTTTTAACAACACTTATAAGTCCATAATTTATGGGGGCAATACAGGTTTTCAAGGTGAACTCTTGAATTCCTAATGTATTCAATTCAACATCTTGCGCTTGCTTTACCTGCATTCATAAACAAAAAGAACATCTGGGTTTTCCTCGGAATTTTAATATCATAAGCTTCTCTACATTATTTAATTTTAAATTACTTATTTTGAATTCATTTCTCGAACGGCCTAATCTCATAATCCCTTTTTGGGAATTTGAACGTTGAAACTTGTAAAGAAATTCTATTTTATAATTATTAGAAAATGCCATTTCGGATTCGAGCACGATTGTGATGTCTCCCGTGCTACCGAATAGTTATTTAATCCGAATTTCTTCAGATTAAAGGAAATATTTTTACTTGATATGTAAAATAAAATTGTAAACCCGCCCTAGTTTAGCAGATGAAAATGTATTTTTACGTTTGGCACGTCGTTATATTCCGCATTTATCGAATCATATTTCAAGTCTTGATACTCGGTTCCACTCCAGTTATACTTTTTATACTAAACATAAATTCAAACGAGAAATATTATTAGCCGTCTACGCCACAGCGCCATAACGAGCCATCTTTGAGCTCACCGTGCCTCACTCTCAAACCCATCATAAGTCATAACTCACAAAGCTTTGGGAGATATCCATTTCAAACATCCGCTGACCTTGATCTTCATAAATAATTATTATATTTAATTATTAATTGATTATAAATATTTATTGAAAATTAAAAAAAAAATTGCTATCAGGTTGGTTGGAACGTTCGATATTCCCACAGTAATAATGTCACACCCGTCGGACTCGATAATCGAATGTTAATGAGGTATGTTTTACTATACGGTAAAGCCACGTGGTCGGTTTAGACCAGTATCAATTGGACAAGACATACCGGAACTGAACTACTGTCTTACATATGAAGTAAACCAGCTGATTGATTGTCGCGTTTCGACTGTTGTATTTTCGAAAATTGACAAAATATTCAGTCTCCTTTATCTTTTAGTTCACTAGTTTTTTTAAATGATTGATTTATTGAAGAGCAGTGATGCGCTTGTATCAGCTACTACCAAAATTTGCTTCTCTACGGCTGACCCAGATGCGACACACAAAATGTATAACACCATTAACCTGATTAGATTATTCAAAATTACTAGACGTGTTTACTAAACGGTCTGACTTGGCTGTAAATATTTGTTCAAGCATGCCACAAGTGCCAATTATCGTGTGTCACGTTTATGCTTTGACACCTTGACGGGTTCGGTGACACATCCCCACTGCCTAACGCGGCACAATCAAAATTCATACAGGCTTGCATGCAAATTCCAGACGCATTGAATACGATATGCTCATTGATTATCTCTTACTTGGAATTTTTGGAGAATTTTTTTAATGCTTGCAATTAAACACCGTCAAGTGCAATGCCACGTAAGTGGGAGCAAATAGTATCAGGCAAGAGATGATAAGAACCTACTGAGATTTTTTGATTCTGCCTAAAAGATGTAACGTCATAGGAAGATAACACCACCTACAACCGGCAAACTGTCTCACATTGAATATTTTTCTGTTTATAAAATAACAATTCATATAAATGTTTATCAAATAGTAAAGTGTAGAAAACTATTATATTATGGAAATTTTCATTTTCTCAATCTTATTTCGTTATGCCTTTTTTCATGATTCACACTAACATAATGTTCAACTTTAACGAGCACACTCCTTTGTAGGTTGATGATGATCATTAGGCTAGACATGCCTTTTTCATATCATAAAATAAGCACTTACTTACTTGGCTTTCTACGTGTTACCTTGTTTTGCTATTTGTAGCTTATCAGCGTTTCGCACCGCTGTAAATATCCCGCGTTGACACAGGAGTAGTAAATAACTATAATTTAATTCAAATTTGCTCTTTAACAATATATACATGCGCAGTTGTTTATATGAATTAGACATAATTGGTTTTCACAAGAAATATTTGCTGCATTCGTCACGTTTCAATTATCATATTATGTATATGAATTCGAATAATTAGCCAAGGTAACAGGGAGCCCTACACGTGTTGGTAACCAAGCTGGGTGTGCTCCGAATACTGATGATGGTCTGAACATTGCGTGTACGCATTCCTCGACGCTGGCGCCGCCCACGGACATCTTTAAAACAAATATCACGATTTAACGACACATTTAATTGTTTTTTTAGCGTGATTTCGTCCTTCTGTGCCGTGGTGCCATGATTTATTCCCTCTGTCTCGCGTCTGAGTACCCTCGATGTTATCAGTGTCGTTCTTTACGCTTATGCTTTATTAATTCGCTGTACAGGATGCGTTAATAGGTTCAGAAATAGCTCGGCGTTTATATATTCCGCAAAATAATTGCACAACAAGTCGGTTGTTACTTCTTAACCGCCTTGTAAATGTGGCGAGTCGTCACAGATCCAGTTCTCCCACGTCCAGTCGAGACGCCCGCGTCGACACCGAGCTGCGTGCTGTGTCGCAGCACCGTGCAGACAGGTTATCGAACCGTTACCATTTACCACAACACTATTCCACATGATCTATTGTATTCCCTCCTTTCTCCACTATATGTAACATCCATATGTTTCCTAACTGTACAATTCGACATGATATTAATGGACACAAACGGTTTCTCCTACGATTCACTGCCGATCATATGCCATGTATTGATTCTTTAACCCCATTATTATTTGTAATTCGGGACAATGATGACAAAGCTGTATTGTAATTGAATTGATTTGGCGGTAGGTTTTTTCTTAAAATTATAAGCTATTCACACTTGACGTTCAATAATTTGTGTCTCAATGACAGGCTTCTATTAGCAACGGTACTACAGCGAGGCGGTTCATCGCGTCGCGACATTAAACACACTCAATATCTTTATACAATGGACACATTTGGCTTCCATACGTGAATGGAGCCGTTACACCCTAGAAATACTGAAATACACACGTACCAATAGTTTAACGCCTGATTATTCAAAGCTGAATTGCAAAAATGTAAGCATACTTTACCCACGTCAAGTCAAATTTAATCTGGGTAATTTTGTTTATCTCATGAGTCATGCTGTTGTGCTTGCAGGATATATGCATTAAACAAATGAAACTAAAATGCTATAATTGTTCTTTAAACATTTTAGTGTAAAAATTGTTTATGATAAGATAAAGCTGCGATTGCATGTCAAAAAGTAAATAATAGATAGTAATTATGGAGTATGGATACAGTTAGGAATATTTATCCATACAAAAACACCAACGATGTTTATTTTATCGACTGTTTGGAAATTATTACATTCGGTTACGAGGATGATACAATTTATTAACTAACGGCCGCGTGGTAACGAAACAATTGAAATAAATTAATTTGTAAATGAAAAACAGAGTACGTGTGCTTACATATTACTCAGAGCAAACATTTTTCGACAATGTACGACATTTATCCGTGAACCCAGGCCGTGCGTTCAAACCCACTCTACGTGCAATACTCGAGCATCGCCATCTCCTTTATTGCCCCACTTTGCTTTTATTCATTCATCATCGTATCAAACTGAGCGCTATCTCCCCACGAACGTTCACACAACTTACGTTTGTAATAACTCTTTAAAAATTTAGACGTATGCACTGTTGTCACGTCTAAAAATATTCCATTCATATTGTGTGCCCGCAAAATGGAGTCAGTCAGCGAACTGCGCACTTAATTAATACCATTAACTACTGCTTATTGTTATGAGAGTTTTTCACTACAAAATAATTGGGTATAAGCCATAGGCGTTGCGTGCCTACTTGGTTTTCAATTACTGTAGAGCAGATTGCCATGCTTTTACAGTTAGTTTGTCATTTTAAGTAAATAATATAACACTTTGGAATGATGGATATGCGATCGATTCTTCTACGATTGATTCTTGACGAATAGATTCTCGAGGACATTTCATATTATTCCCATGTATAAAAATCGTCAAAATTAAATGTAAACAAATAAGGTTACTTGAGCCGTTAAATGATAGTCCAACAGGGACAAAAATATTTAATGTTTGAAAAAAGAGACTACTGTGGTAATTTATAGTTCTGAGCTCCCGATGTATAAGTAGATTGTGATAATATATGTAAGAATTTCATCCAATGTCGTTGCACCGTGCACAAATAGTGAAGGAGTCAAGGGCGGGTGAGGGAGGCGTTGCGTGCGCATGCGCAACGTGGCGTGCAATCACTGCTCCGTCCACACGACCATCCGACCGTTGGACCATCCACCGTGAGAGTGGGAACTGAATACACTTTGTAACACATACCATTTGCAATTAATTCATTTAATACGTTGTTTTTGACAAAGATAAACGCCGTGGTTAAAAAACATTTAACTCGCGTAATTGTTCTGAATCGATGTAAAGGAATTGTATGTGTTTTTATTCGAGTTAAAAGAATATGAATTGTGAGTGTAAGGGATATAGGGGGGATTATAATGTTTACTAATGTTCTTTTTAAGTAAATAAATAATTCATATAAACTTCGAAATCCAACCACTTACGCCATCGTATAACTTATCTGCAATGTCGAAATTTACACAATTATTTTGTATATTTTTGTTTGTTATTAATATTAACAATGCATAATGTTAACTGAACACACAAAACTTCTGTTTTGGATAATCCGAAAATATAAAAATTGTTTTGGATCAGAAAGAAAGAAGGGAACAATACACATTTTTACTCGAAGGAATTTCGTGGGTTTCAGAAATCTGTCTAATCACTATCTCACAATGAACCATCTTGCTGAACTGACAAACAGCAATAAACGGTACTTATAGTCGTCTGGGTTTCGAGTAACATGTATTGATATAAAGTAACTGTAGTGTTCGTAAATTATAAAGGCATTCGTTTAAACCATATATAACCGTTAATCAATAATTATAATTGTAGCGCATATAGGTAAATGTTAGTTAATTGTTGAAAGAGTGGTCTGTGCTTCGGTCGCGAGCGGTACTTATCGGCGTTGGTGGTCAGTTTCCCGCTGAGATGACCTCGTATCACCAACCGTTTCCTCCCGGCTTATGATGACTACTCGTATACACCATACATACATACACACACATTACGCACGTTATATAGAATGCGCAATACGTGTTGTTGAACTATTTATAACATTGTTGTTTCATTGTTCGCAGGATCAATATGATAACTTAGCCGCCCACACGCAAAAAGGAATTGAATTTTTGGACAGATATGGCAACTTTGTTAAGGAGAGGTGCGCTATAGAATTAGAATATGCAGGAAAACTCAGGTAATGAACATTTTTTTTTACCTTTAAAATAACACATGAAAAATGAAGCATGCAAGCGAACTACTGAATTGATGACGATTTTTTCCTGTTATACATCAAGTATTTTTTGCTCTACACTCAATACAACGTGATTTCATTTTTATATGCTTTATATGTTATGTATATATGTTTGTATGCTATATATGTTTTGCTAAGAAGATTGTGTCCGCGGACCGCCCGCTTTAATGTAAATGCTGACTTAAAACGTCTCAACGGTCTATGTCTATACCAATAATATCAAAATCATTTCAATTTTACCGTCATATCGCTTAGTAAAAAGTTAACCAAGCAGATAAAACTATTCTAAACTTTTACGTTAAGTTGTAGGTTCTAATAGTGACTGAGTTATAGTTCGCCATGATGATTTCATTTCTTATTTTACGAAATCGCATTAGTAACAGACGCATAAGCTTTGAGTTTGTTTTTACGTGGAAAAGGTTACAATTACTGATCAGTTTTTAAAGAAGATTACAGGTCTCATCTCTGTATTGATTAGTGTTAATCGCTGTCTGGTATTTGTGCCTGTGTCCGCAACATGTGCGCTACGCGATTGGTCGTCAATCTCGCGATCGTTTTTGACTATTCCGAAATTCGTCCGCCTGTCATTTCGACTCTCTTACCTATTTTTCCTTGACTATGCCTCCGGAGGAAGTCGTGATGGCCTCGAGGTTTGGGCACGCGATCGAGAATCTCGACGGTCGCGGGTTCAAACCCCAGGCACACACCTCTGACTTTTCAAAGTTATGTGTGTATTCACAATGAATTATCACGTACTTTAACGGTGAAGGAAAACATCGTGATGAAACCTGCACACCTAAAAAGTTCTTAGAAATTTATTAGGTGTGTAGTCTGCCAACCCGCACTAGGCCAGCGTGGTGGACTAAGGCCTAAACCCTCTCAATGGTAGAGGAGGCCCGTGCCCAGCAGTGGGACGTATATGGGCTGATGATGATGATGCCTCCGGAGGTTTATGTTTGAGTCATTGCGGTGAGCCGATAGTACGACTTATTAAAAGTTATTTACCTTAATAGTATCATCATCATCAGCCCATATTGTACGTTTCACTGCTGGTCACGGGCTTCCTTTGCAACTGGGATGGCTTAGGCCTTAGTACACCACGCTGGCCTAGAGCGGGTTGGCGGACTACACACCTAAGTAATTCCTAAGAATTTTTAGATGTGCAGGTGTACCTTACGATGTTTTCTTTCACCATTAAAGTACGTGATAATTAATTAAGAATATATAACGTATTCTAAATGTTGTATGGGAATGTAATTCCACAGAGGTAAAAGTAAAAACCTCATTACGCACTACATTACGTCACTTTTAACGTTAGATCAATATAGATGATGTCATATTAAGCCAGTTTCACTTAAACTGGAAGATAATAATGTCTCTTTCTAGGCGCTTTGGGCATTCAAGGTGGGCGGCGATGGAATGTGAAACATGGTGTTATATTGAGTAGGGCAATTCGATTAATGTTTGCGCGACCCTGTTTGTGACAAATTGCTTTTATTGAAATATGATTGCATCCTAATGCCTACCTCATTATATTTTTAAAAACCAAACGTATAATCGGCCAAAATTTACTAAGAGGGTGAATGAAAAGAGCTTGTTATCTTTCCGAACCTTTTTATATTAGCCCAAATTGTTTCCGACTAAGCACCGACCCCCTATATTACTGAGAGGGGTAAGTCAATCTTACGCTACGCCCAGTGCGTCAGTTTCCTCGCAATCCCTCGCGAAATCGTCTTAATTTATTACTTTAAAAGTCCCAGATGTCTTGGATTAGGACTTGGGATTGCCGTGATTATATCTCACCGCCCGGCTTATCCTCGAGGCCATTACGAGTCTGCATTATCATTCGCCATATATTCATTAGTCTCTTTAGCTCGTTAGGTTGTTTATAAGAGAGATCGCTGTTTCTTATTGATTCTATTTATAGTTTGGCAAAAATTATATAGAATCGTCTGAAGAGGAGTAACGTGTAGGTTCTTTTAAGTCGTAAGTAACAGGAATGAGATTTCTTTGAGCATATTTCAGGACCATTATAAAATTCTTCGGGACATGTGCCCAGTAATATAAACAGGCTCTACCCAATTAAGTAGGACTTAAAAACACTACTGCCGAAACGTGATTGTAGAAATTCACCATTTGGGGATATACAGAGAGACGAGAGTGCGTAATTTTATATACATACATACATACATAAACTCACGCCTGTATTCCTCGAAGGGGTAGGCAGAGGTGATTTCTGCACCCACATTTCGCCAAGTATGTATCAGTCCCACGTAATAGGGGGCGAGCCTATTGCCGTTTTTCGGGCACATTGCCAGACTCCGTGCTGTTACCGAGAATTTCCTAATGGAAAAACCCAATAACACTTTGCCCGACCCGGGAATCGAACCAAGGACCTCTAGATCGCACGGCACATACTTGTACCGCGAGACCACGAGGCAGTCGTAAATTTATATATATAAATTATATCATTGGTACGTGACAAATATAAATCTTTTAAAAGATAATTAGGTTGGGTTTCATTAGCTAGTAAACATTGTAAGAGACGCAATAACCTCTTGTATATACCTATGTACGGTTAAGCGGAAACATTATATGTAAGTGAACGTTATACAAGGTGTCGATTTACAACTTCGTCGTGTTTCTATATATAAATGTTTATTATCGTTTAGAAATAAAGCGAAGACCTTGCGGTTGTTTCAAGAGTAATTGAATAATTGCGGGCTAACGAAGAATATATGGAAGGCGCGAGGCTGCTTTACAAAATTTATCCTGACTAATTGTAAACAAACTGCATTGGTAGAGCCACGCTGTAGTCGGTTTACTTTGCAGTATGATTGGTCATATTAAAATTCGTGATGGCGTAGAAAATTAAGCGTACGGTTGAGACAAAACCTAACCGGTTGTGGGCTCAGATCCTATACAAACACCTCTTACTTTATGAGGTTATGTGTGTATCACGATGAATAATCACGCACTTTAATGGTAAAGTAAAACTCCGTTTTGGAACCCGTATACCTAAGGATTAAGTAAGACTAGTCAAGCGTTCCCTCTCAATTGCAAGGTGGTCCGTGCCCAGCAGATATTATTAATTAAGTTACTATAGGAATTGACCACTGTCTTATAAAATCAACAGTTTTGCTTATGTTTTTTTTCATAATTGTGGCTTTTTTCATAATTATTTTGAATGTTCAACAAAAGTTTTTACTATTTTAATTATGAGAATTGCTTAACTTTGACATCGCTTATCAAATGAGAAAGTCTAAGCTTATAGGGGTAACGGCTTACAATAAGGCTGTTGTAGGAACAGAATGGTATCTGTTTAGTACTAAATGATATAGTCATAATTGGCCTTATACAATTCAATAAAATTATATTTGCTTATAGTTTATTATTATAATTGTTAGTCCTATTTAAAATAATCAATGTTACTGCGAATACAAATTTAATTATAGCTTTGTTCGATGTGCAGTCGCATACTTTTTTCCCATGCTCGCCTTCGAGGAAAACCAATATCGCAGTGTGTAACTAAACTACGTTTTCAATTGTTTTTCAGGAGGCTTGTCAAAAACTATCAACCAAAAAGAAAAGAAGAAGATGAATATCAGTAAGTAAATTTTATAATAATCATAAAGTCTAAAAAAGTCATCCTATAGACATAGATATCTCTGGCTGCACCAGACCTGTACAGTCGCGGTACAAGACTTGTAGACCCTAGATCCTGAAAGATCTTTGCGTAGCCAATGTATCCTTATAAAATTAACTCTGACACTTAGTATCTCACTGTTCAACTGAGTTTGCTGGTCGTAGGATATCCGTATCCGCCCGGATAGCGACCACCGTACACAGGGCGTAGACCCGCCATAGTGGCACATGCAAGTGTTCCGCGTTCCGGGATCAGCCAGTGTATATCCGGTTTTCGGGGGGGCTCCAATCATGGTGAAAGGATGACCGTGCCGGCATTTTTTGGCCGGTTTGTCGCGGTCGGTCGGAAAGTAGCTCCTCTGATAGAAAAGCTGAAAGGAAACCGTCTGTCGTGGTATGGGCATGTTATGAGGAGGGATGAATCATATGTAGGAAAAAAGGTGATGGATATGAAAGTTGATGGATGGGCGAGCAGAGGAAGGCCAAAGAAAAGATGGATGGAGTGCGTGACTGAAGATATGAAAGAAAAAGGGGTGAATGAAGACATGACGGCTGATAGGGATGTTTGGAAGGATAAAACATACTGCGCCGACCCCAAATGAAATTGGGAGCAGGGCAAGGCAATGATGATTTGTCGCGGTCGGTCATTTGATCACCATGGCATTAGTTCCCCAAACTTCTTCACAAGAAAGGTGAAGAGGTATTCGGCCGGCATGATTGTGTCTACCAACGGGAGATCAACATCTCTCGCTGGTCGGCATTTTTTCTGGATTCCATTACGCTTACCATCAGATGCGATGGAGTCACTTTGCCGTGCCAGTATATAAAAAAAAACTCAACTGAAGCATTATTGTATCAGTTTACTAGTTCATAGTTATTCCTATGTGTCTGCTGTTAATTGTAGTGGGATTTAAACAAAGAAATGTGGTGTCGACTCGCCGGAAAGAATTATGATTATATGTTTAAACAGGCGTGCCAATTACATTGCCCTGAAACCGCACGTTGATAGGCTGATCCTAAAAGAATTTTACACCAATGTGGATCATTATAACCGGTTTTAAAATAGGTATGGATGGCCCTTGTCTACATGAATAATGGATTATTAAGCGATACATGATGTTAACATGTCCCATTTGCCGACATTGTACTCGTATTTTAGCTGGCAGTGCATTTACGGTTGGCGATTTCTTTAAATAAGATTCAATATTCGTTGTTTATACATAACGTATCTAATTTGGACTATTTATCCCTCCAACATTCATATATGTTGTGATTGAGCGGTTGGATTTTTGATGTTTTTATAGAAATATTTATATTACGGACTAAGGCCTAAACCCTCTCAATTGTAGAGGAGGCCCGGGCCTATTAGTGGGACGTATATGGGCTGATGATATATACATATTATATCATTTCCACGTAGTAGGGTCTAAAAAAATATATACCATATTTACTTTATCTTATACATTACACCCTGTATTTTGCTTTTATGGAAAAATCACAGCCCTTGTTACCAAAGTATACTTCAGTTATCATTTAAAGTCTACTTTTTTAATTTCACTGACTGTTTTTTTAGTAGGTACATCATATATCGCTTGTTCTAGTAGTCCAAGTCGTGTGGTTTACGCGGAGTCATTCTAGCTTAGTAGAAACTCGCTGACCGAATAAAAAGTGTCTATGTGTCCTCATAATATCTGTGACTTTTCTGCGCGTACAAGAAATATAGCACATATAGTGTATCAGTCAGAATGTATTGCAGCTCGGACTTTACCTAATACCAGCGTTTGATTTTCTCGGAATCTCCGCCGTTGAATACCTCGAACGTGCAATATTCAACATACCAATTTAAACCTAACACTTGCATTGCAATTAGAATGGAATGCGATATAGGTATAGGTGTTATGTCAATGAAATGCTTGATGATAAAAAGTTCACTTGAATTTACATAGGAATATCAAATGAAAATATAATTTTTTGTTTCATATGTTACCCTTTCATTTAAATTTGATGTAGAATTAAATAGAAGCGAAGAGCTGTATTCCTCAGGATGAGTAATATTCCTATTATGCGCTATTTTGTGCGATAGTAGGTCATATTTTATATTTGATTCTTAATCTATTGATTGAAATCCTAAAAGAAAATCATAGGCATAACTTTATATACCAACTAATTGGTTAAATAATTTTAAAGACATTAAACAACTTAAGTAATAACCACATCCATAAAACGATAAATGCTCTAATCGTTTGTATTTATAATCTTCCCGTAACAAAACTAGCTAGATAAGTTAATGTGACAACTTTTCATTGCAGGTACACACCGTGCAAAGCATTCAAACAGTTGCTACAGGAGGTGGGCGACTTCGCCGGACAACGGGAAGTGGTCGCCGAGAACTTACAGTCAAACGTTGTTAGGGAGTTGCATCTACTCGCCAAGGAGTTGCGAGAAGAGAGAAAGGTAAGTATGAGCCACTTGCGCCTCAGAAACAGGGTTGAACACAAAAGTTTCCGCGACGTGGATATTACGAATCACAGAAATGAAAGCGGTTTCATACTTTATTACCATATTAAAGGTCTCGATTGAGGTCTCTTTTTTGGTAGTAAGACTTGTTTCTAGAACAATCTCGTTTAATGTTTTCACAATGTTTATGAAGAAGTGTTTTATCGTTTGCTTTAAAGTAAAAGTTTTCTTTCCTGACTTCGCTCTAGTAAGAAAGACAAACATAATCTTATTAGTAAAATAATGTTTTGTTATGTTTCGGTAGTTTCATAGATTTCTATTATCAAATTTGTAGTTTCATATTATTAATATATATATGCCATAATTACATACATACATGACCTGACGCCTGTATTTCCCGAAGGCAGAGGTGCATTTCTGCACCCACATTTCGCCAGGTAATAGGGAGTCAGTCCCACGTAATAGGGAGCCTATTGCCGCTTTTCGGGCACAGACTGTGCGGCTACTGAGAATGTCCTAATGGAAAAACCCAATAACACTTTGCGCGACCCGGGAATCCAACCCAGGACCTTCAGATCGCACGGCACATACTTATGCCGCGAGATCATGAGGCATAATTAGTAATTCACATTTTATGGTATAAACTGTCCAGATATAAACTAAAAAGCTCAATAACTGTCAATGATGTTTTTTTTAAACATGTAATTAATCTACCAACGATAGTGTAAACAATAAACAAAACACGTTCCCGTACTAAGTTGACTATAAAGATATCATTATTACAATAACGTGCCATAAACTATTTTTTATCTAATAGTCTAGTCAACAAGTTCAAAAACGTGTTAAATAGAAATAAAGCTCCTAAAAATATGTGCCATACCTCATTCGATTCGGAATGACGTCTAGAAAAATGTTTTTAAGGGCATATTAGCACCTAAAAAATTAATTACTACCTATATTAGATGCAAAAACAGCAATAATAAGATATTAGCAAAAAAAAAATTTTTGATAACATTTTTTAGAAATTTCATTTTTAGTCTATTTAAAAAAAATATAATTAACAAAATAATAAACTTTAATAAAAATTTTTTGCATAACTTTATTAGGTACCTAAGTAAGAAGAGCTCCACGAAGCGAAATATTTTTAGACTAATTTTTGAAACTTTTATGCCGTAATTTATAAAAACAGAGATTGGAAAAACATTAGTTAATTAACAATGGTGTAACTTTTTGAAAAGTTGTCAAAAAAATATTTTTCGCCGTGGTTATTTTCGTTCAAGTGTCTAGATTACACCATAATTTATTCAAATTTTTAAATTGTTATTTAATATTAGAAATAAATTATTTTAGGTGATATACCGGCTTTTTAGACGACGCGCCTATGCCGTAACGCCCTCGCGGAGCGCTATTTCCAGCGTTAAATAAAAATTATAAATAATATAGATAGAGTTCCGGGAGTAAGGACTTTTTTATTGGAAATTTCCTCCTCTTTCAGGATCTTTTTTCATAATTCCTTAAATATCATTATTTTAAAAGTTATTAATGAAAAACTAAATACCTTCTTTTTTTTTCTTATTTTGTTAATAACTATTGCAATTTTTTATGTGCTAATATGCCCTTAAAAAACATTTTTCTAGACGTCATTCCGAATCGAATGAGGTATGGCACATATTTTTAGGAGCTTTATTTCTATTTAACACGTTTTTGAACTTGTTGACTAGACTATAAATAAACATCCGCGTCTAGCAGATCGTGCTGTCGATAATTTATTATGTTTCTACAAGTGTGTGCTATTTGGGACAATGATAATTCATTTACATTCTTTACGAGAAAGACAACTTGTAAGTTTTGATTATACGCGAGCCTACTTACTGATGTAGGCGGATTCATGCGTCGTTCGAGATATAACGGCTTTATTTATTACAAAGTTTATAACAAGTCATTAATTAAAGCCCGTAAACGTAACTCTCTTTTTAATGTCTTATTTTGGGAATTTATTTTTTCCATTTCGTTCAGTTTCCTATAGTTTCTTAGCTCAGTGTTCTTAGTGATTCTTTGTAAGGACGATTAATACCTTTGATTCTGTGCTATATGGATATACGTGTAATAAGTGTATCTTTATACATGCGTACAGAATGAAAGTTGTTCGTAAAAAATGACCAAGAAATGGAAGATAGTAATTAAGATAATGTTTAGGCTCACTAGAGCAGAGCTTGTATGCCGCGATTGGTTACAAAGTAAATAGAACGGAAGTATTGTCTTTTATCTTTGTAAAACATCTCAATCTAAAGATTATTATATACATTCATGTTTACAAGTTTGAAGTTTTATTATAACTTCTGTTACCTTCATTAATATTGTGCAAAGACCTATTAATAGATATAGTTCTTTACGATGTTGTTTTTACATACCTTAACATGTATAATAACTAAGTCAACATCTTTGCAGTCCTCGCCTTACCGATTTTTATTTAAATGCATAATTTACAATAAGCCCTTGTGTTGATATGATACAGTGCTACTAGTTTTTGCTTGAGCTTAGTCGACTCAAAAAAATCTTAATTCACGTACTTTTCCAACGAAAACGATTAAATCGTCAATTACTGTAGCTTCAGAATTTGTTATTGTATCTTGCTTTACGCTGTCTCACTCGTACGCTTCACAGCCAGCTGTAATGTTCTCTATTTTGCGCCATATACAATAGAGTAACTGTTTAATTTCCAGCAACACTTAAACGAAGGTGCGAAACAAATGGGCGTATTGAACACATCGATAGCGGCGCTGGATCGGGCGCGGAGAGCGTACGAGCGCGCCGCGCGGGAGTCGGAGCGAGCGATAGAAACCTTCCAGAAGGCAGACGCCGACCTCCACCTAAGGTGATTATCCAATAACCCATGCATTCCACACGTGACCTACTCAATGTGCATAATGAGTAGGTCACACCGATTTATTAATTAATGGAAATAATTGCCTTGTTTTCTCATTTTGAGTTTAACGTACATAGTGCAAGATATAAGTTTTCTATCGAATAGAGATTAACTTGGCGTAGTAGTTTAATAGTAGGTCGGGTAGTTTACATACTTGAGAATGAAGTGTGTGCTCTTCAAAGAACCTATAATTGAAGTGCAGGTTTCAATACAACAGGTCATAAATGAATTATTTAAAGAACCGATGATTGTTTGAAGTACTTTTTTTTCCGCACTAAAACAACGAAGATGGATTTCTCATATTTACAATGACACTGTACTTTTTCTCAGCCGAGCGGAACTGGAAAAACAGAAGGCCAACATGAAAATTCGGAGTCAAGCGTGCGAAGACGCGAAGCAAGAGTACATGGACCAACTGCGCAAAACAAACGACGCTCAGCGGCAACACTACGAACAGAGACTGCCGCATGTGTTCAAACAGTTACAAGTAAATATATGTACCCAATATCTAAACGCCCTCATTTTAGAATAGTAAAAATAGTGATGGCCTCCAGGTTTAGGCGCGCGGTCGAGAATCTCGACGGTCGCGGATTCAAACCCCAGGCACACACCTCTGACTCTGACTCTTCGAAGTTATGTGTGTATTCACAATGAATTATCACTTACTTTAATGGTGAAGAAAAACATCGTAAGGCAACATGCACACCTAAAAGTTCTTAGGAATTTCTTAGGTGTGTAGTCCATCAACCCGCACCAGGCCAGCGTGGTGGACTAAGGCCAAAACTCCCACAGTTGTAGAGGAGGCCCATGTCCAGCAGCGGGACGTATATGGGCTGATGATAATGATGATAGTGCAAGAAAAGAATAAGGACTGACGAGAAAAGATTACTTTTATTTTTCACTACCCAACAATTATGCCGAAGTGTAAGTCCATACGGCCGTTACGAGTACTGATTGTAAGGGTAGTAAAGTATAAGCAACGAATAAAGATTTTCTTAACTTTTATTTAGTTATATTTCGAAACCAGATAAGCATAGGATATTCCTCGAACATGACAATTTAGGCTTCACTTTTACCCGTTGATAACACTGCCCGGCTTATCTGCTTTTTAATACGTTTATCAGCGCATATTTCGATCGATTCTTCGTGCACGAACCCTAACGGGGAGTCATTTAACTAATAAAAATATTGTTTTGTGAAATTTTCGCAACTGAATTAGCGCCGAATCACCCTCCGGGCCCTTTGGGTCGTATAAAACATGTTAATACTTCTTATCAGGACAATTGAATAAATATGGTGATAACAGAGGCTATTTCACAATAACTGGCTGACAGACGGGAGATATAACCTAAATTTCATGTAGCTGGGAATATGTCAACTATAAAGAATTCTTATACTCGTATAAAACTAGATTTATTCAAGCATTAAAAACCCGTCACAGTCCAATAAATATCGCACTTTTTTAACAGTTTAAGGTCTTAAGCTTGAGGTCATGGTGATATGCGCACAATTTGGGCTTGGTTGCCCATGCGTACTTGCTTGTGGCACAAACCCCTAAAAACAACTTGCTTAGATACATGCATATCATTCGCAATTAGTTAAAGACCAAAATGACGAAATTGCGTTTTAACAGCACCACTTATATTTTATGGACTTTTTCGCATGCCACTAAAACCATTTAATTAAACGACACGCAAATGTGGATAATACGCGACATAGCTCGTAATGTTCGTCAAAAGTGAAAATAGAACGAATGAATTTATATGGTCGTTTAATTAGCATTTTACAACTTTGCAAATTGAAATTGATGAAATTGAATTGCTGATCTTTTCGTACAAATAATCATAATGGCGCCTTAAGAGTTATAACGGTTAATTTGAAAGAGTGACCGGTACGCAAATTTATGAATTGATGTTACCAAAAAAATTTGAAAAAAAAAAATTGGTACCGGTCTTTTTTTCCTGTTCAAATCACCTCGATTGAATGTAGATATCTATTAGGATTGAACAACAGTGAGTCATGAGAGCTACGGAACAATTCGAGGAAGCTTTGCTTACATTTGTCCGGTTTCTTTATGTGGCGCAATTTGGCTGTCAGCCAACGGGGTCGCACAGGAACATACAAAATTGATAGCCATCATTTTTGATAGCCGCAGACGTGAAAGAAACAGTTCGCGGTACATCTGGTTTTATGCACTTAAGAATCCGTGATAATATGCGTCATTATCAGCATACGTGTCCCATTGCTGGGCACGGGCCTCTTCTAAAGCTGAGAAGAGTCTGGCCTTAGTCTAAAAGAGCTAGGAGCCGTTACAAATGCGATCTGAGTTTGTTTGTTCCGCTTTTATGCCAAATCCTCCGATATTGATGAATAATGGGGTTGAGTTGGATAGGACTCTTCATTTGTTCTTTTATGCCGATGAATGATAATTTATTGGTAAAGAATATTAACGCGAATAAAGTCGCAGTAAAAAGTTAGTATTAAATAAAGTCATTTTGGAAAGAAAGCATTTAGTATTTATAAAGCTTGTAAGAAGTTGCCTGACTGAAATCGACTTTCAATCTAGTCATTGATTTAGATTATTCATCAGCCTGTATGGATTCGATATTTGCAGTGAGACAATTGTTTAAATGTAAATGCAAAAAAATTAATTCGTTCGTCAGAACTTATCTTTTTGTAGTATAAGTTTATATGTGTAATGTATATGATATATAAAAATCATTGAAATAAGTTTTTTTATTTAAATAAATAAATAGTTTAAAATATATTTGTTTTCTATTTCAGGATTTAGATGAGAAACGAATAAAAAATATAAAAAACTTTATGTTGAGTTCTGTGGACGTCGAGAGGAAAGTATTCCCCATAATCATGCAGTGCCTTGATGGAATGGAGCAAGCGGCGAATAGTATTAACGAAAAAGAGGTGAGATTACTAACTTTACCAACAAAAATAATATATTTTATTTTTCAAAATATCAGTAATGGCCAAAAATTATCTTTCCACTCACAGTTTACGTTTTAGAGTACTGAGAAATAACGAAGGGTTGATAAAAACTAAAGGAACTGGTTTATACATCATAGTATCATTATTTCTGTACTGGCCATAACGTGTAGGCAAACCAGTTTTTTTTCTTGGTCATAACTAATATTCCGCCAGGAAATAATGAAAAAAAAAGATCAGGAAATAGGATGTGTAATTACCATAATAATCAATAGGCTTAATGATCATATAATTAATTTCAACCAACTTTCCCATTGCGACGGTGTAGTAGACGACAGAATAAAAAATAATAA
This sequence comes from Hemaris fuciformis, assembly GCA_907164795.1. Classification (NCBI taxonomy): domain Eukaryota; kingdom Metazoa; phylum Arthropoda; class Insecta; order Lepidoptera; family Sphingidae; genus Hemaris; species Hemaris fuciformis. The sequence continues at coordinate 6,753,099 of OU015434.1, forward strand.
TTGTAGCATGGAATTTACAAATGGGCTAAGTGCCAAAAAAAGCAAAATTTAGATTTTTTCCTTTCATAGGAGCTAAGTTGTACAGACAATTCATTTCAAATTTGCAAAGGGCCAACAAAAAATATTTCTAATTTTGGGAATGTTTCAAAGATGGCGTTGGGTCTAAGTGCCAAACATTTTTTCTTTACAAATGGGTCGTGTGTGTACCCGATCGTAGTATTTTTGTACAGTGTGATAAAGAATTTGGAGTCATAGAAAAAAGAAAAAAGGTTATGAAGAATTATGTACCTCAGGACTTAAAAAAAGTAATTTTTGGTGCAAAAAATACAACACAAATTTCCCAATTAATTGATATTACAAGGGACTGTTTTTTTCTTACCTCCAAGCTGCTGCAGATGACATAATTGTGATTAAAACACTGAATATCTCAACAGCATCTCGGTTGTTAGTAAGGGAAGATAAGCCAGGTGTAGTGCACATGAAAGAAAATTTTGCAGAGTTGGAGCCATGGAAAGAAATAAATGTATTGAAAAGAGGGAAATCTATTTCAGACAAAATGTGGAGTTACATAGACTTGTAGCTAAAAATAATATAAGTAGAGAAAAGAAGAAGGGCTTAGAAAGGAAGATCGAATACTTGCCAGAAAATTGACAAGAATTCTACAGGAATTCCGTGTTATAATTAATTATTTCAAAATATTGGCACTTAGCTCCAATAATAATATAATTAATATGGCACTTAGCCCCAATAATAACATAATTAGTATGCACTTAGCCCCAATAATAGTATAATCAGTATTGTACTTAGCCCATATGTAAAGAAAATATCTTGTATTTTAACCCATTTCTTTATTGGCTAAAATAATAATGATTTGTCTTCAGAAATAACTTACAACTAATGTTATTAAATGGTACATGTCTGAACAGTACCTGTTTGATATATATTATCATATTGTTAAGCCAAATAAAACGTTGATTAAAAAACTATTACATTTTTATTTAATTTCTCAATAATTGTATTTTGGCACTTAGCCCATTTGTAAATTCCATGCTTCAATTAATCTGACAATTTCACAAACATTAATGTAGGCTACATTTCGAAAAACTACTACTAATCTAGCGTTACTCGTAATAGCGGTACAAAAAATTCCAACATGTGTGGTTAGCTTTAGCAGATGTCATGAATAAGCAAATTACGCGCCATAAAAACTAGGCGCGGCGTGTGAACAATTTAAAATCTAGATCATAAGTAGCGAATGAGTGTCCCCAATATTAATTACATGCAAAGGACCGTTGAATAGAACAGTCACGATGAATTAATTAAAAAGTGTGACGAAATTTATAATTGTGCATATTTAAATAAAAAATTCTAAACACTTTATAAATTTTAATAACAAATATCCGGATTAATGGTTATTGGCATAAAGTATCCATAATTATAATTTTGAACTTTGTTTAGTGGAGGAACAAACTAGCAATGAAACACAAAAAGGGACTTTCCTCTAGATACAGTTAATTTTGACGCGATGAATTGAAGATGGTTTGATTAGACCATTTATATAAAAGATTTTTAACAAACTAGGTGGATAAATAGACAACTCTTAATCGCTACCCACATACAGGAATTCACATAAATGGAATTATAATATGGACAATAGGCGATTTTATCGATGAGAGCGATTTCTTCCAGACAACCTTCGGATGGAAAACTAGTTTTAATATGATGCAGTATGTCTATAAATGATTTGATTGTTTGTATTAATGTGTGAATTTGTTGCGGTCAGGACACGAAGCTGGTGATCGACAGGTACAAGTCCGGGTTCGTGCCGCCCGAGGACTTCCAGTTCGAGGCGGCGAGCGGCGGCGACGCGGCCGAGGCGGCGCCACACGTGCACAACCACCTCACCGCCGCCAGGGGCACGGTCTCCGGCAACAAGCTCAAGAAGCGAGGCGGACTGCTCTCCATATTCACCTCCAACAAGGTGAGACACGAAACAAACTATACACGACATATATACATCGCCATTACGACGCTTTACGTCACACCCAGTGTTTGTCTACGTATGACCATAGAATTCAAATTATTTGACCCTCTACCACTGAAAATAATGACTTTGTTTTACAGTAGACGCTATGATCAACAGTGCTGAAAATAAATATTTTTGAGATAACGAAATGTAACTCAAATAGAGTTATTCATAAATTGTCAGCTTATTGGTGACAATATTTGTTCGCATTACATTGCGGTGTCACTTAATATTTAAATGTTTAAAAGGTGAAACAGACAGTTTTTTGTTTTATAATATGTAAACGGTGTGTTTATGTTATTTCGACTTCTAGAAATTATTTTGGGTCGTCATCAATGGATTTTGTTTTATTCATGATGTTTAAGTAAGTGTTTTTACTTAGGAATTCTTTGACAAAAAAATCATTCAAGTATCTAAATTATGTGATCTAAATTATGTTGGGTTAAAGTGCTAATACATGTATTTATGATGGTGATCATGGTTTAATCTGTTACTATAATTTATTTATATATTTTAAGTATCCATGAGGTTGATATGGCTGTTCGCTTGTTATGACGAATTGGGCTTTTTAGAGCTTCATCAATATGCTGCATTTTTTTTATATCTTTATTATAGAAACATGCATGGGATGGGAATATACCATATTTTATAGTGTATGTGTACCGGCATCATATTATCACAATTTTTTTAAACATTATTTTTGATTTTTGACTGGCTTTATGATAAACATTGAAGTATTTTGACTATAAAATTTGCAAAAAATGCAACCTTTTTATTGATAGCTTAATGTGAAACTTTGTACTATATGGCGGGTTTGATTTCCGCGCATACACTGAATTAATATTTATTTCGGGTTTATCTATTGGGAGGCCTTATTGTTACTTGTCATATTGGACACAGGATTAGTGTCGTGTGTATATGAGTTGTAAGCGAATTTATTCCTAAAATTCATTTTAAAATCAAATTTAAATCATTTTCGAAGTAGCATGATCAAAAGCCAGTCAGAATTAGTTTATATTGTTTTATTTATTATGTGTAATTTGGAGGTACTAATTTTATTTTTATCTTTCAAACCCTGTTCGATCCCTACCTAACATGGGTTCACGTAACAACGAATTGATATAATTGCCTGCCGCTGCCGGCGGACGATGCGTTGTTGCGCTGAAAAAGTAAGTCGACCCGAGTGCGGGTGTTAGTACGCATGTGTCATCTAGCTTACGTCACTCAAACGACTGACCACACTTTACGTGTTTGGAAAAGGACACATCATACTGAGAGGTTTATATACCATGTATTGATGACGTACGTTTTACATACTCCATTATGTAGTTGAATACGAAATGTAAAGCGGAAGGTCAATCTCCACCCTAATCAAATGTGTTTTACTATGTATTTAAAACCTCCTCTCCAATACAAGATTTGAAGATGTTAATTTGAGGCCAGGAATATATTTGTATAAAAAACTCAAAGAGTTTAAGTGTCGTTAGTCTTTACATAACTACGTCATCAATACTATACCTTTCGTGTGATCTACCATTTCGCGAACACCCTACATTTGTTACCCTCCGATACTGCCATTGCTATAAATTTATGTTTTCAACCTGTAACACTTGTTGCTTTACTTACAAACGTCACAAATATTAATCTTTCATATAACTTAGAATCAGTCGACCATTAAATTTAGTTAATAGGCTCACTCGCGTCACGTTTTGTGAATAATAAAATCGTGACTAATGAATTTATCAGATGAAAGTCGCTTTGACCGATGTTCTTAAATTACCATGACAGCAATTAAGAGACGATAGCATGCTATTAGTGTTCATAATGGGCTGATAACATTTGAAATATAAAAAAGGCCATTTTAATATGTTTTAATTTATTAACTTAATTACATTTCACAGCTAAGTGTTTAGGTTTAGCGATTCAATGATTTATTCACTCAATGTTTCAAATTTTTTGACGATATTAATTAGAATTATTATTGATGTGAATTCTTTTTTTGCACCTACTAAAGTAGCAGTTTTACTATTCGTAATTTTTTTCGCCTATAAGTATTAAATATTAGGGCGTTTGTAAGTAAACTATCCTTTTACGAAGCAAACCACTGTCTATTACTTTTTTATGTTGCGTGACTACCGCTTAAGCCGGGACTGTGGTGTCCTTATATCTTTCCACTTCCTTGTTTAATATGATTTGTTTGCCTCCCGCGCCTCGCCCGCAACGTCTAATACTCGCAGAAGATTGTCGAGGCGTGCAACACCATCAAGGTCAGTTCTGCGTGACGCGAGTTCAATGTTTCTGATATAGTTTTATTGCAAATCATGTCAATGTATCATGGTTACAATGCAAGGTCTCCAAATGTCATTGGAGATTAGTTTCACCCGTTTGTTGTGCAGTATTTATTGCCATTACAATGTGGACAATGAACCACGTGCAAGTTTTTATCGGCTTTTTTACTGAAGATTAGTATGAAACCAAGACAGATAACAATGCAATGGATTTCCCACCAACAGTTTTTTGTGTAATGAAAAATTGTATCGTAAAAAATAATCGAATTTATAATTTGATCTTTTCTTTTTTGTAGGTACTTAAATGTATTAATAAATACCGTGTTTTTTATATGGAATATGATGACCTATATTCACGTAACGGGTCTTGTAACAATAAAAATATACAGAAACAGTATTGAACGGTTGTCTGTGTGGCTTTCCGCTTATTTAACCTAAGGCTTGCACGGCTTTATATGTTTCAGCGCACTGCACAGCGTGATTTATGTTCGATTTTATGACAAATGTCTTTGCTTGTATAATTTTATATGTGTATCACTTGATATCAAAAATAAGGTATGCATAGTCAGTCCTTTTAAAGCAAGAATTTAAGATTTGTTTGGTGTACTTAAACGCATAGTTTTAGTGTATACGAAATCCAATTACATGTCAAGGTTCTTTTTATACAGGATTTAATAAAGAATGAAGAAGAAATGCCGAGGACAAATGTAACAAAGTCTTAAATGTCAAGAATTTTGTATGTATCATTAAGTCCGTTATCTCTCGTAAATTAGGGACACTATAATGCGTCAGCAATAATTACGTAATCAATTAGCTTGTTGACGATAGTCTGTTTATTATTTACGGCAGTAGGGTGACCCAACCATATTATTTATAATAAGATTGTTGGGGATAAAATTAAACAGCAATTGTCAATTATTACAATCGACTCAACTATTATTTTTAACTATTTTCAGATTTCGTATATACTAAACCTTTGTATAATGTTGGTGATTTGACATTCATTTGTTTTGTAAACAAAAACGTCTCGTTAGGTAGGCGAGTGGTGTGATTTGCACTGTATAAGAAAGTTTATAAATTGTATGATTGAGAATACGGTTGAATTTCAGAACAACATGTCGATGGATGGAAAGGAGGATTATTCAGACTTGCCACCGAACCAAAAGAAGAAAAAACTGCAAGCGAAGGTGCTCGAATTAAGTAAACAGGTTGGTATACATAAATGAAATGTTATAGTAATATTATATATCTCTGGTGGGCCGATGTAGTCATCAATGTGTTATGAAATTTCTAGGTGGCTCAAGAACAAGCCGCTATGGAAGGCCTTATGAAGATGAAAGGAGTATATGAAACAAGCCCAGCGTTAGGAGACCCCATGACAGTTGAAGGTATATTTTTTTTATATATTTTATAGATGTTTCGTACATCTCCATTGGTATTTGGCAGGTACCCACACCCAGCCACTCAGCCACACACTCACCCAGTGTACTCATTATCGGATGCGTACTTTATGACTCGCGTGATAGTAACTTTGTCGTGTAATTACAATGAAATATATGTTTCTTTCAGGTCAACTGAATGAGTGTTGCGACAAGTTGAAGAAGCTGCGCGCGCAGCTGAACAAGTTCGAGGAGTTGCTGGCCGAAGCCAACAGCCAAGTTAGCGCGGCCACGCTGCACCCCACCGCCAGGACCAACGGCGCGCCGCCCACGCAGGCCACCAGGTCAGTACCTTCTTCTATTTGGATAATAAACACGATGCTACGTACGGTCTTGTCACTTCGGAGTCGATATCACATTATATGCATATTAGTGCATTGAAAAAACTTGTAATATAGTTAACTATTTATTAAGAATCTACCAATATAGCATTATTTAAAGCACCGCATTGGTAAATACTGTAACTGATGTTATAAATTATTTAAATATTATAAACAAATGTTGTTAACACAATATTATATTTAAACCGAAAAGTAGTCTTTTTAGACGTCTATTATAGTATAGGATGATACTTACGTCCACATTAATCTAGTGTAGTAGAATGCACCCTAACCTCTCAATGATAAAAAAGTTTCCAGCAGCGTGATATACTCACTAGCATAGTTGATATCTAAAATGCCTCAAGCGTAGTATTGAAGAGAATGTTTGCGTGTGCAGCATCGGGTCGAACAGCGAGTCTCTGTCGCGGTCTGCGTCGGAGTCGTCAGTGAGCACGGGCACGGGCACGGGCGCGGCGGTGTGCGCGGAGGCGGCGCGGGGCGCGGGGCGCGCGGCGGGCGGCTCCCCCGAGTCGGGGCTGGGCGGCGAGCTGGCGGCCGCGCACCACGACGCGCCCGACGCGCCCGACCACGACGACCACGACGACAGGGAGTCCGACTTCGACTACTACTACAGCGAGCCAGACCTGCAACCCGTCGGCTACTGCAAGGCGCTCTACGCTTTCGAAGGTTACATTTTATTTGATTACCCGCCAAATGTATATGAAAAATTGTCATTCTTGATTCAAATTCATTCAGAGTCACAATTCTGTGTGCTAGAAGGAAATTTTAAAATATTCAAATGCTTGCAAATTCCCCACAAAGATTTTTGATACTTGCATACTTGAACTAGGCCAGCTAAGTGTGGAAAATTGAAATTAAACAATCGATAAGTGGGCTGGCACGATGAGGCTGGTGACGTCAAGTTGTCGTCTAATTAAAAAATATTTTTAATTTTTCGGACCGGTCCTAACTTTAGTATTAATTTGAAATAACCCCGCATTTTTTTTAAATAACCGTCTTTAATTAGTGAAGGTCTCATCTGAGAACGCCAGAACGTTAAATGTAAATGTTATAAGTGTGGGCGGTGTGCGCAGGTATCGGCAGCGGGTCGACGATGCGCATGGAGTGCGGCGAGCGGCTGCTGGTGCTGGAGACGGACGCGGGCGACGGCTGGACGCGCGTGCGCCGCCAACACACGCGCGAGGAGGGCTTCGTGCCCACCACATACATCGCCACCACGCTCTACGCCGACGGACACGCGCACTAGCCGGTACTACACACCCTCACCAACAATACCTTATCTAAACTTCAAATCAAAATATCACCTAACGACTGTTTTTTTTTTATTTAATTTAATATGCTTTTTTGTACACCACATATTATACAGAAATAAAATATAAAATAATGCTAACTTATAAACTATTGTGTCACAACGGGCGGTCTTATCGCTATTAGCGATCTCTTCCAGACAACACAGAAAATAAAAGTGAATAAAAACAGGGTGGTCATAGTGGTTCTAAAAAAGAAATAATAAAAGCAAACAAAAATAAAGTAAACCTATGAAAAAGCTAATACCACAAATATATTTTTGATCAGATAAATTAAAACGATTTAGAGTGGTGTGCTTTGAGACTACTAGACTTACTAGCCAACCTAAAAACAATAGGTAAATCTTATACATTTTAATAGGATATGACCAAGCATTCTTCAACTTTAAAATCCCCTCAAATCGACCCTATGCAAATAGTCTCTTTTGTTAAAGTTAATGTGCCAAACAAATGTCATGGTATTGATAAGGTTACTGTTTCCAGGTCCGGCAACAATTATGTATTTGTTCGCTTGCGCTTGCAAGCTGACGTCGTGTGCCGACACGCTGGTGGAGTGAATCTCGCGCCGTGACTGTCCACGTGTGAAGGACGACGTACGTCCCACATAGTGCAGTGTCCGAGTATTACATAAGTTTCGTTCATTATACACCACGTCGCTTTCCTTTTCTAAGGAAATCGGAGTCCTCACAATTAAGAAAAATCTTTTTTTTATTTTTTGTTAAAAACAAATATCGAATTGTTTTACGTGAAGTATGTTTTTTTTAATATCTAAACATTCGTGTTTAGATCTTGGGTTCTGTATCTATGTTTCGGTATGTATGTGTACAAAGTAACTCATCTCGGCTTGTTTTCATCGGCTAGCCGTCGTGAGAAATACTCTTATGTATTTGTTAGTATACTGTCGACTGAGAAGCTTCCTTATGTAATACTTGATGATGTATGGCGTCGCGCTAGCCGCCTCCATTCACGCGTAAAACGTATATTATAATGTTCTTGTGGCCTATATAGTAACAAATATTTTTGCTATAATTTATCATAATGAAAATGTCGGTATTGCATAGTTCTCGTCGTTTCTATTGAGATAGGTTGTCGCCCGGGCGGAGGCCACCAACGAACAAAATGAGATGTCAAAAATTCATAATAACATTCCATGATCTTATTTATTGTGTATATTGTTGGATACTCGGCATACATATTTTCATGTATGATGTGTAACCGAAATAGCGTAATGTTAATTGTAATATTGTGTAACTCATCTAGATCTTCATTGTGCCAGCTATTTACGTATTAAGGTATTTTGTACTTATGATAGTTATCTTGCTTTTATGTGATTCAGCCAATGAAATTATAGCAAAAATACAAATGTATCAACTTTATTATGAAGTGTAAAAAATGTAAACTTCAACCTTATATTAGTGTAACTGGACCTTGCTTTATATACCTACGAGTAACAAATGGACTAGAGTATCCGATATCACATAACGTGTATTGTAAAGTGCTTATCATAATTGAATTTTACGTAGTTATTAATGCTAGCTAAATGTCATTATTAGCCAATGCTATTTTCTAAATATTTGCTGTATGCGAGGAACGTATAATTAAAGATATGACGTATTACTATTTATACATAGGTGGCGAAGGATGAATGATCGTATATGATTTTTCTATAAAAATAAAACTATATGAGGACATGTAATGTGTGTTTATTTATTTCTTGAACTTTTCGCACCACAGCACATATTTAATTCTAGCCTCTGTAAGGTCACTTTGTATGTCACGAATACATCCTTATTATTCTGTTTAAAGATTCGATGTCAACTTTTTTGAAGTGAAACTTCTTTATCGAGAATTAATGAAGTGAGAGATGATTGAGAGAAAAAAAAACCAAAAGAAAAATTGAAACGTTTTTCTGTTACGCGCCATCTTTCATTTCTAAAGGTGCGCTCACAATGATCAAAATCCTATCTTAATACGTTTTGAGCGCTTAGTGGAACACACCTTAAATTATTTAGTTTCATCTGTCCCGTTGTGTCTGTAATCAAATCTTGTAAGTTAAAATTGATCCACTTCCCGGTTTCCGATTAAGCCGAAATTTTGCATGCATATATAAATCGGATGAAAATGCAATATTATTATGATATAGAGCTGATCTGATGATAAAGCTGGAAGATGGCCATAGAAACCCCGTAATTAAACGTCGCAACCCCATCGAGTTTGGACTCGTTTAATTCGTCTTGACGAGTACTTTGATATTAGATGGTAATCAGGGTCTGATGGTGGAGCTGGAAAGTGGCCATAGGAACTCCGTAATTAAACGATGCAACCCCCTCGAGTTTGGGCTCGTTTAATTCGTCTTGACGAGTACTTTGATACTATATGGTAACCAGGGTTTGATGTTTGTAAGGTGGCCATAAGGACTCCTTAATTAAACGTCGCAAGCCCATCGAGTTTTTGTTCCAGTAACTTTTTCGTCGCCTCAAGTAGGCTTCGATATGAAAAAGCGACAGTAAAAAGAGACAGACACATTTTAGTAAAGCTTTTACCGGTATTATACTTGACCACTATATAAGATTGTAAAGAACGCAGCCAGAAAATTATTTTTTTATCTATTTTGAATTCTACAAAATTAATGTGTATTTGTTAAATGAGCAGTCATTTAATAATTGTACTACATTTAACTATTGTACGGATTTCGTTTTTTCCGGCCCGGGAAACCCAGGACAAAGGCACTAATTTCTACTAATAATCACAAATTAATCATAACACTTCATGGACAGTGGACACCCAGTTAGACAAAAACCTGTTGAAGGTAAATCAGCTACTACAACATAAGTATAAGTAGTTTATTACAAGCTGTAGAAAAAACGGCGATCATTAGCGCAAAAAGTCGACAATGAGGCTGGTCGTTAACGCGCGTGATTTCCCAAGTGCATAATGAGTGTCACCAGCTGTTGCAAGATCCTGTGGCATCCCTTCTAAATAGGGGTAATGACCGACGAGGCCTTGCCACTGCCTCGATGAGCTCTAATGATGCCACTAAGTGCAGCAAGCTATTGTTACACATCAGTCCATTCTCATATAAATGTTTAGTTAGAACAAACCTGTGTGTTTGTATCGTTTTCTTTTATCGTTATATGTATTTATGTTAGGAAATATTTTTTTATAAAAAATATTATTTACACTGCCTGTACACACAAGCATGTGCCGTACGATCACACGGTCCTGTGTTCGATTCCCGGGTTGGGCAAAGTGTTATTGGGTTTTTCCATAGGGAAATTCTCAGTAGCAGCACGGAGTCTGGAATTGTGCCCGAAAAACGGCAATAGGCTCGCCCCGTATTACGTGGGACTAATATGTAGGTACATACCTAGCGAAATGTGGGTGCAGAATTGCACCTCTGCCTGCCCCTTCGGGGAATACAGGTGTGAGGTTATGTATATAAGTATTATTTACAATTAATATGTAATGATGTCAGCCCATATACGAGTAGATACGTACCATTGCTAAGAACGGGCTTCCTCTACGACGGAGAGATGATATGTTTCAGCCGGCTACGCTGGCCCAGTGCCGCTTCGCTGCTGTGCAGTGAACTGCAAAAAATCTATGTAGAGAAATTATAGCTCGCAATATATTCCTCGATCGATAATGTGCGTGATTATTGATACACATGTAACTTCAAAAGGTATCATTTTAATCCGTGACCACCGACATTTTGTATCGACAAACCGAGCACTTAATATTCGAAGCCATCACGATTCATGGTCTACGAATTTTTCTATATTTATTTTAAAATATTCCGCGGCCGAGAAAAATGATCTCGAAGTTGGTTAGTGAGCACATATGGGTCATCAAAACATTCTATGGTAGATAATGGTACAACGATGACCGTAAGGGTCTATTTATTACCAATTGTAAAATAGAAAACAAAATGGTTTACATTTTTTATGCGTTTTTATCGTTATAATTAACATTTTTTTTCCGTGATTGTTAATTTGGTTAGCTTTTAAAGATTTCCATTTAGTATCTACATATTTATTCTCAGCACATGTTATACAATGTAAGAATCGAAACGTTCGCGTTGTTCCGTAACAATAGATCATGATTAATTTCTTTAAGCCAATTAGTGTCTTATTTAATCAGACTGGTTTCGTGTCTAAAGCAGGCTAATGGAATTAGACGGTATATAGACACCGAGCTCGCCTCCGCCGAGTGTTATTGGTGAACCAATTCCTTACGTTAGTAAATGCAATTGCTTGAACTTGTCTTGCCATTTCCAGTCAACGCAGTTCTTACATAATTTTATAATCAACTTATATGGGATAGCGTCTGTCCGATAGACAATGTTACAAATGTTCATACATACATAACCTCACGCCTGTATTCCCCGAAGGGGTAGGCAGAGGTGCATTTCTGCACCCACATTTCGCCAGGTACCTATATATCAGTCCTACGTAATAGGGGGCGAGTCTATTGCCGTTTTTCGGGCACAATTCCAGACTCCGTGCTGCTACTGAGACTTTCCTAATGGAAAAACCCAATAACACTTTGCCCGACCCGGGAATCGAACCCAGGACCTCTAGATCGCACGGCACATACTTGTGCCGCGAGACCACGAGGCAGTTACAGATGTATCTGATATATTTAACAATATTTTTTGCAGTTGATCAAATCAAATGTTGGACGAAAACTTTAAGTTCAATTTCACAATTTTATTTCAATAGTAATTACATCATTCAGCCTTCAGGACCGTTAGAAAAGGAATAATAGCTTTCCTCTATATTAATCTAGTTCAAATTTCTGGATCTTGGACCACTTTAGAGTTCGCATCATCAACGTCTAACTAATATATTGTCGCGTGTTCGAAGTCATAGGAATAAACAAAATATAAGTAAAATTTATTTAAGTGGTGCATAAATAAATTTTATTAGAATTTTTTGTCCGTCTGAAAGTTTGCCTCGAATAGAAACGGTTTAATAGATTTTAAAGAAGTAAAAAGGGTTTCGAAAACAATAATTAAAACATTTTTATGACAAAATGATATAGGTAGGTACGTAGACAAAAATAAACGCAGATTTGTGCCATTGTATAAAATTGCTACTTAAAGCGAATGTTATGTAATGTACCATAATACAGGTAAAAATTGAAGCTTAATGTGCTCATTCCGATATAATGACATTCATACATCGTTTTATTATTCGTAATACTGTTACATAAATTAAATAACTCACCGAATTATTTAAATGCGTATGAATTATGGTACATTAAGTTTTTATTTTAATATTTATTGTACAATATGCTCATTTTAATACATAATGTGTTTTTTTTAGGGCATGACAGCGAGAGCATTATAAAAGAGAATAAAAGAATTGCCTCCATGATCCTGTTACACAAGTGTGTGTCGTGAGATCTAGAGGTTTCAGATTTCATTCCCGAGTCGAGAAAGAAAAATTCTTAAAAGTAGGTTAAAGTCTGGAAATGTGGCAAAAATTTGGTCGCTTCAGGGATACACGCATAAATGCATATACTTACATAAGTATGTGTGTTTATTAGTGGATACATTTACAAATTATGATTTGATAAGGGAAAAATGTGGATTAAAAGTCGATGTAGTGACTAAAATTGAAAGGGGGATGCTAAAATGGTTTGGCCACATTGAAAGGATGAATGTTTGCAGGATGACGAAAGAGATTTACTGTGCGGAAGTGAACGGTGAAGTCGGTCGAGGACGGCCCAGGTGCACCTATAAAGAGCATATAGGTAAGTTACTGAAAAAGGGCAATATAAAGAGTCCTCGAAACCGACGTGCATGCATGAAGAGGATAATGTCAGTGGAGGAAGCGAAAGAGGTGTGTTTGGACCGTGGCATTTGGCGCTCTATAGTCTCTGCCTACCCTAACGGGAGACAGGCGTGAGTTTATGTATGTATGTATGTATTTACAAATTAACCTAATTTACCCAAGTCCCAAAGTCTAGCATTTTGTTAAAACCATGGCAGAACCATCGGAGGGGCAATCATTTTTCTATTGAACCGTGACTGTGTGTCGACCAAAAACATACCACCTTTGAAAATTAGACAAAGAAAAAGAAAAGAAAAAGACACTAAGCCACACAAAACAAAAATGACTGACGACAGAAGCCGCTTGGGGGTTGTCAGTGTTGCCGTTTAACTTTAATTGAGTATTGCACTATTTTTTGGTACTTACATTTTTGAAGTTATACTTCTTTTGGCGCGTTAGGGAAAAATGATGAGAGTGATTTTTTACGATGCGCGCGCACACCGACACCAAAAAGTTATTCAGAAAAAGTTTGTTTTAAATCTTAAGAATGTAGAATAGTGACAGTAATAAAAAGGGATTGACATATTTTTTTAAGTAGTTTTGATTACGTCACGTACGTAATTTTAAGATTAAGTAAAAAACTTATTGAAGTTATTACGATGCGCGCGCACACTGTCATGAAAAACCGACACCATGAAGTTATTAAAAAAAAACTTATTGAAGTTATTACGATGCGCGCGCACACTGTCATGAAAAACCGACACCATGAAGTTATTAAAATATTATTTTATAATATATTATTATATTATTTAAGAAAATATATATTTATGTATGAAGTATAACTTCTAACGCGTGTACATAACTACACACACACACTTTTTTTATTGGAAAGATTCACACTTATTAAACGTGGCTCCCACGCCTTTCGAACTGACTAACTGTCCTAGCTTCTCCCGGACACAATGTTCAAAGAAAACATAAATACTGGGTTCCCATTTATATTTCCACCAAAATTTATCAAGGTTAAACAAAGGCTGAAGCCACGAAAACGTAATAGACATACGTACTTTCACAATCCAAGTAGCTACTAGTTGGAATCTAAGAGTCCTAGATTTTATTGTCACGTAGCGACCATAATTAGATAACATCCTGAATGCTTTCTGACCTAGATTCTATGACTTGCATAAACGTAATGATAATAAAATTTAGCGATAAGACCACCAATTGTATGTATTGCTATAACCCTTTGTATTTTGGTTCCTAGTGTACAATAAAGAGTTTATAAATAAATAAATTTTATGATTGTGTTTATTGAAATCTTAAAATTTAGTATACTGATTAAATGATTTATGAATTATCTAATTATGTACGACGGGGTAATTTTATGCTTATTTTAGTTGTCGGACGTAAGTATCTTCCCCTTATGACACTAGTTACATAAAGTTGCCTAGTCATAGTAAATAGAAAGCCTTCTCGCTATGGATAGTTAATCGAATAATGAATATTATTACTCCGCTTTTTATAATTTCGGTTTAGACGAATCATAAAATAGTCATCGAAGAAAATAGGTGTGAAAAGAGTGGTTCTATTTTGCAGTCGACAAGCACCATGAACACAATAAACTTGTTCCGTAGATTGCTCAAAAAGCCAACATTTAAAATTCTTACTTTATAAAAAAATAATCTTAAGAGGAAACTGCTCGATGATAATATTTCAAATAACAGTGCAAGCATAACATAAAGCATTTTTTTAATGCTTTATAATAAACTTTCTAATAATGTGTCTGTGTGTAGGTACTTAGGTACTAAGTCCTAATATAAGCAAAACATGAAATTATATGTGTAATTTAGCGATAACATTAAATAGCTTGATATTTTTATTGAGTAAAATGAACGATAATGCATTTTTTTATGATGAGACGTCGCATCGCATTTTGATCCTTAGAAAGTAACTTTCGGCTATTTCAACATTAACGACACACTTAGCGGGTGTCAGCAATGTTGTAAGTGCGATTTAACGCTTGCTAAACTGACAAGATCTACGCCGACGTCGAGGCTTAATTTCATACAATTCGTGCACATGATTATTTAAGTAATAGAAAAAACATACTTACTGTATAATTTTAAGCTTGCATGTGACGCGAGGTGCTTACATTGCGTTCGCTGCTCCATTGGCCGAGTGCACCGCCTTCCGTGTCTCGCCACGCAACGATTACGCAACATTCCTAACCATCGGTTTGTGATCATATTCAATGAGCGCCGCATTCATCGTTAGTTCCACGTCGAGTTCAATAGTTCTTTACGCACGTGAAAGTCGATGTACAGCACATTTATCGAAGGTAACTTTTAGAGATTGAAGTTGCAACTGCTGTATGTCCCGAGATAAACGAGTTTTGCGGGAACTGGGGGCAGGGCACGCCATCCCGAGGTCGTGGATTGTGCAAATATTTAAATGGTTTTCCTGCTACAGCTGGAGTAGTGCGTGTTACATAATACATTTCACGAAAATGTAAACAGACTCCCATTGATACTTTTAGTGATGCTTGTGGAAATACTTTCGTGCGGATTTGTGGATGAGATAAAAATATAATTTTGTTACGTCGCCTTTTATCTAGGAACATTACATGGTTCTTACATGTGAAGCCAGCAAATATATTAAAGATAATTTACATAATCCCCGGTCTCGTTACGTTACGTATGTGATAATAACCATGCCGGGGAGTTCAACCGTAATAAAAGTGTTACGAATGTAAGATTAATGTTTTACGTATTCATTGTAATATTTTCATCCCATGAAGAAATGGAACGAAATAATTTACGGTAGACAAAATGCTTTTTGATATTGACATGTATTATTTGGCTAGTTACGAACAACCATGTTGGTTTTTGTGCGGTAGATACGATTGATGATGACCAAATATCCTGGTAGGAAGGATGATATACTTCCGGATAACACCCACACGCAAAGTATCTTAATATAGAAATTCGGTATGAGCCTGTGTATATCCATTATTCTGTACAGTTGTATCGACTTGGGAGAAATAGTCGTATAGGATGTTCGCGAGTCGGCAGTTGAAAAAACACAAGACAGATAAAGATTATTCTAGCTTTGAGTCAAAGCATCCAGCAACTGTCTTCTGCTGGAATTAACAAATAGATGTATAAAACACCTATAACTGTATATCATAAGTGCGTATTCCATAAGTGCAGAGTAAAATATATCGTACACTACTAAAATGGATACGTTGTTTCATAATTATTACTTACTAGCCTACAGCAAGCGAATTGTTTAACATTCAATTCTCTATGTATACCCACATCCGCTCATAGTTACTATAATTAACAAAACAACTCTCTAATATTGTTGTCAGAGGAAAAAGCCTCGTGTGGTTCACACGCCGAACGATATATTACATAAGCCTACAAATAGTTTTTTTGTTAACACGTCACACACTAATAGATTTAATGTTCACAGAACATTATGATTGATATAGACATGAGGTTAATAAATTCACCCATTGATGTGCTTTCATATCTGTGTTTATTCATTGTGGTTTATTGTGTAACACGTGATTTCTATTCTCGCCTTGCAAATAGAAAAGGTTTTTTGTGTTTGACAACTTCTTTAAGTCGAAAGTGTAAATTGCTTTGTCTTTTAGTGAGTTCAACTTAAAAATGTTATCTAGCTTTTGTGAATAATGACGGTAAATTTATGGCTTTAGGCTGTCTTAACAACATCGGAGAGTAGCAGAAATATTCTGCTCAAAGTCTGAATTTCCACTCAGAACGTATTTTTAAGATATTTTCTTACATTTGCGATAAAACGTACCCTTTATAAAGGATTTTGTGTCACGTAAATTGTCAATATTTACTTGTATAAAGCCATGAAACGATTAATAATTTTATCCAATAAGTAGGCAAACAACTAAATAAATTGTGGACCATGCTTTAAGCAACTAAAAAAAATCAACTAGGTTCACGTAGAGGATATTGGCAATGGAAGGTTGCTAATACCGTTCAATATTTACACATTCACACTCGTATATATTTACGAAATAAATACTTCAGTATAGAATCCACCTGAAAAGAACAGGATTAGTTTCCTTCCTGTCGGGAAAAGGTCACATGTGAGCTTACACGCAACATTCTGAACCCGTATTATACGGTATTACTGTTGCTCCTATGATTTAGAAAATTTGGGCAAATACGCGAAACGAGGTCGCAAAATCGAGAGATAACAAAACAATCTCGAAAAACACAATGAAAAATATGTGAACCGAACCCCCGTATTTAGGGTGAATAGGCGTTTCTTCCGTTGAAAGACCCGCAACTATTTCCTCGCTTCAGACCGCAAAAATGTAACCAACGAAGACTTTCAACACGATATTAGCTCAAGACCAAATGAAAGACTGCCTCGTGATCTCGCGGTACAAGTATGTGCCGAGCGATCTAGAGGTCCTGGGTTCGATTCCCGGGTCGGGCAAAGTGTTATTGGGTGTTTCCATTAGGAAATTCTCAGTAGCAGCACGGAGTCTGGAATTGTGCCCGAAAAACGGCAATGGGCTCGCCCCCTATTACGTGGGACTGATACACACCTGGCGAAATGTGGGTGCAGAAATGCACCTCTGCCTACCCCTTCTGGGAATACAGGCGTGAGTTTATGTATGTATGTATGTACCAAATGAAAGAATTTGGATCCTTGTTTGAGTAATGTTAATTATCAAGGTTACCTACTTTCATATGTGTGACGAAATTCTGTTTTTTTTACCAAAATTACGTCACAAGGGAACGTATGACAACATGTGTTTTGTAATATGGGAGCGGCAATATGAGTCTTCTGCGTGAGGAATACTGAGAGGCAATCGTTTGTCACTAGCTTAAATATTGAGTTTCGTCGTCATTATTGCATTCTTTGACGTGTTGGTGACACTTCATCTAACAAATGAAGTTCTAGATGAAAGCTTTATTAATCTTTTATATTATTATTTGCCCGATAATTTGTAAAAGGACTTTATGACAAATAATTTTCGATTTCTCCTTTCGATGGCATACCTAGATGTTACAAGATAGTTACAAGTTGAATATAACGCCTGGCCATGGTCTAAAGTAAACAATGAATTAGATAAACATCTAATCGGATACTAAGACCTTTATTAACATAATTATATGTATTTACAACACCTAAATAACTCTAGATTTGTAGGTTTATTGTATGAACGCAAAATTTGAATTCCTAGCAAGACAAGACATGCATACTTTATTCTGAGCTCAAACTCAGGACATCACCTATCCATCCATCCATCAGCCATAGGAAGTCCACTGCTGAACATAGACCTCTCCCAATGACTTCCACAGGGACCTGTCGGAGGCAGCCTGCATCCAGCGACGTCCCGCGACCTTACCTCTCGACTCAGGAGATCATTATTGATTAACTGGCTAAGATATATCACGGTTGTATAATTAGCAATATCTCCGAAAATTGTGAATGGATGTTGTAATAGGTTCTACATTTTACAGATAGTGTAGTTGACAGAACCAATTATCCTATAATTTATGTAGTCTCCCTTAATTAAAAAGGTTACATTCGTGAAGCAACACAAGAAATCATTGCGCATACGCACTTTCCTCGTAAATCATATAACAACACTGAACTGCGTAATAATATTAGACATCTATTAAGTGGAGACGTGATCACCGCATCCGCGCTAGGCCTAGTTAATTTTTTGCGTAAAGCAGCTAGTTGACATAACAAGTGGAAAATATTAAGGCAATACGGTGTAAGTGATATTGATGTAGCATACTTTCATACCGGTCGTGGTGGTGAGGTGCAGCCGACAGTGTCCGTACGACCGCCGCCACCGGCGCAGCACGCGCACCACCTTCTACCATATACCGTTCACCACCGAACATCACTCGGGCGAGTTAGCACAGCGTATATCGACTGGAGCTGTGTTGTGTTGTGTTTTTTTTTTACTGTGGATGTCGCAGCTCTTCTCCTAAAGGTATGTATAAAGTAATTTGTATATTTAGTTCCCTTAATAAGCGATCTATGGAAAATTGTCTTGTAAATTTGATTAAGCCAAATCGTAGGAACGTGCTTTAGTCTAGTGGTTAGGTAATACATTGACATGGTGTAATTAGAACTGTCGACTGAAGTCATAAAACTTTAGAGTGCTTAATGGGTCTCCGGCAAGCGACGTTAAGCTGTGACTTGTGTACAAATTTACTTGACAAGCAATTTGAATCACCAAGTGTAACGTTTTCATATTCAAATATAAAATTGTATACCAACGCTGGCGTTCATGGTTTTATATCGATATAAATCTAAAATTTTACTATATTTAGACTATTTAGACACAAAGATTTAATATGAAACGTATTATTTTATTTTTGGCAATTTTAATTTAAATTATTAGTTTTCAACGAATAATTTCTAAATATTAAAAATAATTTCATAATAGGCAAAGTGCTACCTTTATATTTCGTAATTCCCTTCGATTTTAAAAATGTTTCTTATACTAGTCGATATGAAGTGTTGTAATATCAATACAACGAAGTACCTAGTTGATCATCACCGCGGAATTAAATCGAAGCTGTTGCATTATCAAGTTGCGTAAACTAGAACGAAAATAACTGGTTTTCATTTGCCGCTCCATTTCGACAAACATTCGTTTACACAAGAAAAGAAGGAAAACGTTGAAAATATTTCATTTCAACTTCGCAATACACGAGCTATTGTCCCTGAAACTTTAAATCCTAGCGTTTGAACGCCGATAAAACGCGAAAAGAAGTCACCACTTCAAGCCGAGGCCGTGTCGGATGCCTATGAACTTTCACCGTTTGTTAGTTTTGCCTCCGACAGAGATGTTAAGTTGCATCATCATTCATTTATGCCACTAACAAGATGAGTCCGCAGTTTTGTGTGTGCGTAACCTTTCTCAATGAAATTGTTTACATTACTGATTTATATTTTCGGCGTGTCTCAAATTAAATTTACGGAAATCCTTTCTAAGTGTGATTGACCTCATTTTGGAGGCGCTGTCGTCCTTGAGCCCGGCCTATAAATCTACCCCATTACGAACTTGTCGGTGAATGTAACCACACACACTACTCAGCAGTTGCGACGAGAGGATCCCGACTCACCCCGCCCAGTTCCGTCCTCTTTAACAACTGACTTTTTACTAGAGGTTTTACGTGCATACAATGCTTGAACGAAATTAAAATTCATGGTGCAATTTTCCTGACGACATTTTTTCTTTTGGAGAGGTCTATGGACGGCACTTAATATAATTCTCAGGGGAAATTACGTCCATATGCGTTTTATACTCCAACTAAACGCAAAATAAAATTTGAAGATGGAAATGTTTGCCATTTTTGGAGTGATTCCTCCTTTTGCTTAATTTGGGTGCATAAAATAATGTAGGAATGCAAAAAGTAATTTTCGTTTTTATTAAAATAGTATGTATTTTTTTGTAAGAAAAAATTAGAATTTCTTCCAGGGAGCAAAAGATCAAAGTAACATTTTTAATAAAATAATAATAGTTTGATCATTTTTTTCTAAAATGGGTACATAAAAAGGTAAAATAGATGATAAGATTTATCTCATAAACGTAAATATGATGTAAACATTTCAAACATTGAGTATTTAAATTGAATATTTATGACTTAAAAAACTATTTTTGTGAATAATACATTTGCATTCACAAAATAGTTGTTAGTTGTGATTGCCTCGAGGATTAGGCATGCGGTCGAGAATCTTGGCGGTCGCAGGTTCAAACCCCAGCACACGCCTCTGACTTTCGAATTTATGTGTGTATTCACAATGAATCGGTACGTACGTAAAAAGAGTGTTAACCACACGGTAGGCAGCGGCTGGGTTGTGCCCCTGGCATTACTTTAGTCCATGGGCGGCGGTAACCGCTTACCATCAGGCGGACCGCTTGCTCGTCTGCCTACTGAGGCAATAAAAAATAAATAAAAAAAAAACTTTAACACTGAAGGAAAACATCGTGAGGAAACCTGAACACTTAAGTTCTTAGGAATTTCTTAGATGTGTAGTCCGCTAACCCGCACTAGGCCAGCGTGGTGGACTAAGGTCTTAAAAACCCTCTCGGTTGCAGAGGAGGCCCGTGCCCAGCATTGGGATGTATATGGGCAGCTAATGATTCAAAAAACAAATTAAATTATTTACTTTTTACTTATAAATTCCTAAGAAACAAAGTAAACAACAAAAATTGCGTAATATAATGCATGGATATAACTTGCCGGAAGTTCGCTAAGTTTCTTGAAGATTCTACATCAGCATTTTGGATAGCCGTGTTTGTTCTCAACTTTCGTGTGTTCGTTCATTATTATAATTACGATGTTGACTGGTAGATAATGCCTTAGGCATTAAGTCCGCCTTTATACAATGTATATAAAGCATAAATAAATAAATATGTAAGGGCTGACGAAACTCTGAAAACCGCTAAAAAGGCCATTATGATTTTTAATTTTTTATATTGTGATAAGCTTTCCCAATAACATTTCGTCTGCCGTTATTAAATCTTGAATCTATACACTACTAAGGGTAATTTATGTATTTGAGATTTAGAATATAACCTTGAAATCAAATAGTAAGAATGTTTTTCTGAACTAAAGTCTGAAGTAGAACAATAGGTAGATATAGGTTATGTGGTCGTCTCCAACTATTAGAATAAAAATGTGTTAGTGTTATATTCTAAATCCGCTTCTCAGGTAATAATGCCTCTTGGGAAATGTAAGACCCTTGTTGTAACATTTCCCAAATGCTAGATAATAGCAATTCTAAAGTTCTCGGCCATAAGGTATAATTAGTAGAACTAGATTTTGTCCGCAACTTCGGTTCTACTCATAAAAATCTTGTTACCATTTTCCCGTCCAGACTTTGGACTCCCATTTCATTGACTTCTTAACGGATACCTACAACGTCGTAATAACTACCTGCGTACCGAATTTCAGTGCAACTAATAAGTGGTTTGAGTTGTATATTCATACATCACTCAGTAAATTAGACAGTAACGATTCCCTTTTATAATAGATTATACCATTTAATATGATAAAGCTACATAGTACATAATATAGTAAGTAGATAATACCAAACATTTGTTATAAATAATGAAACTGTTAATATACAGCTAGACTTGAATTTAGGGTAGGGTATCCGTGATTACAAGTAGGGCGGAAGTAAAAAAAGAGGGAAATTTGTTCGGGTCAATTGACTTTTTCCTGCCTTCTACTACTATGAGACTACGCTCGTTTTTATTTTCGTCAACAGTCATTGAAGGGCATTGGTACTTTAAGGTATTAGTAATTACATTTCTCCTCAATGTTCCCCCCTTGTTACGTCACTGATACATGCAAATTTCCGGACTAAGCATGGATCTCCTCTTCCACTGAGCACGTTTACTACTGGGTCCAGACCAAGCTTGCCTTACAGGCGTTGTAATTATTGCATTTTCGTATACATACCTACTAACTTGTTATATATAATGTATATTAGATTGGTAAATTCAAGCCTGTGCTAGGAGCGTACACCACCTGCCCTGTGGCAAGGGGGCGTTAGAAATTAGAATTCCACCACGGTATCCCCTGCCTGTCGTAAAAGGCGACTCATAGGGGCCCTTGGGGTCGCTGGACGCGCTTTGGGGACAAAGCGTCCACCCAGAACGTAACCCCGAGAGGGGCGGCGGCACGGTGGCCTACAATAGAGGCGCCCGAATCGAGTTAGTGGGGGTGCAACTGCGCCCCTAAAAGTTCCGAGGCGGCCGAGACGTTTTCGTCTCGGAGGCGCACCGGGCGGCTGCGGCACTATTGTGGGCGCTCCTCGCCCACGCACCGTGGTCGCCCCACTTGGCGCGGAGATGGCCACTGTGGGGTTTTGTCTCCCCTCCCCCAGGGTTGGCGGGAAGTAGAGCCATAAATAGCTTTCCCCTCGAAAAAAAAAGGAGCGTACACCACAATTTCGTGAGCAATTAAACAATGGAGAATTTAATTGCTGATAGAAACTATACAGACCGCACTGATATTACCTTAGTTGCCAAAGGTCACCTTGCAGCACCGGAGTAATAAAAAGTTTGGTTATAATTTTTACGAACATATCAGATAAAAACGCTCGCTGTATTTACAACAATAACTCACATACTAATCCTGGATTTATTCTCGAATATTCCTCCGAATCTTCCATTAAAATACTTTCAGTTTTTATGGAGCGACAATCATTGAAAAAATCGTATTTGGAGCAGCGTACCTTCGATAGCGAACGAATATTCTGGCATAAATACGAGTGGATTGCACATTTTAATATTGCCGGAATGGTAGCGTATTACGTTTCACACACGGCTTTTTACTCGAATTTCAGACATACCGCATTTATAGAATTTATTGCTAACATTCAGTTTAAAATAGAATCTACTATTGCTCAACGATTTGATTCGGTGGTATGAGAGTTCGGGGTGCATTCTTTATTAGAAAAATGTTAGTAGCGACACAAAGTATGGTAATGCGGATGAAAAACGATGTGTGTATGAAAATTGTTAAAAAATACCTAAAAAAAACTATTGTAAACCTATTTATACAAGTAATAAATCACTCATAAGATCATAACTCTATCTAAAAGTAACAGAACATTAGCCAAACGTGTAACGAACCTTTTAATTCCTAGAAGACTAAAAGCCGATATTTTCCGACAATATAACAAAATATCAGTGCGTCTGGCATGTTCAAATTGGCTGGTAAAGAAAAAAAGGGAACACATTTTGTCGGAAATAGCTTCGGAGGCGACAAGGAAAGCCCCACAACACGTTCACAAAAGATGTAGTCAGAATATAGAGGCTACTACTCATCGTTTTATTGAGAAATATGTATTAACGAAACAGGCTAACAATTTCGTAATCTTGCTTGTTGTACCTTCTAAGAAACCTGTTATTCTTTTTAATAAAACCTTTCTGGTTTATTTAAATGTATATTTTTTTATTTGGCATGGTATTTTTATGTACCTTTAACAGTGGTCTGTAGTTCATCTTTTTCAAGATTAGTGTCTTGTTTCCACTACAAATTAATTGTGTCAAAATATTCACAGCTTATTGAGTAGCAATGTTGTCTCATAGTATTCGTATTACAAGATATTTCTTTATATATACATATACATACCTTAGCTTTTTATGTACAATCATTTTGCAAAGTTAATTTCCTAAAGTAATGAAATGTATGAATATTTTAAATTCTATTAATATTTGTATGAAACAATGTTTTATTTTTATTTTTTTTTCCTTTAGGGTAACTCCTTGAAGCCCGATATAAATTAAAACATTTATTTCACTTCTTAATAGTTAGGCATTGCAATGTAACACTTCGAATTATCGGACAAATCTGTGTTTAAATCAGAGATTCGCAAACAGAAATTGTTATCAAACAATGTTGCAACATTTCGCTGCCCGTCTGGGACAGGTTATTTTCTCTATTACTGCCATTTACCTTTGTGTTGTTAAGAATGCGGGCGAGGTAGAAATTTCATGTCTGACGTGAAAGGGATCAAAAGCTCTGTTCAGAACAATGGCAAATGAATTTAATTACGAGTAATACTGCGTTTGAATGTTACTTCATATACACGTGTAGGTGAATACTGTAGTAACGTAACAAGAGTATTTGTTTTTGAAATAATATAGTATGAAACGAAACTACTTCTAGTATGTGTATTTAAAACCATCTTCAATGATTATTTTTGTCTGTTGAGCGATATGCCACATATTTGAAGAAATTCAGAATTTCATACTACATAAAGACTTCGCTTAGAAAGCATTTTTCACGCATTCGTGCTCCTCAAACACGGATATCCGGTAGGGGATGTTTACTGGAGAAGAAATAATTACGAGCGTAGACATCAAAGTTGGATTAAAAGGGGTTGCTAACTCCTAAAAAGGCTCGGTACACATATTATAACCGACTCATCCATGCAGATGTGTGCTCGCTTGTCATTATGAACGTGCATTTATAAAGCTTTTCATTTTAGACGAGTCGGCGCATTTAAAGGTGGGTCCACAAATAAGTGTATCGATCGGTGCGATTAGTATTGCCACTGTTGTATGTAAAAGTAATATATATTTGTTATAATGCACCTGCATTTGGCCCAAAAATATTTTTACAATCACGTTGAGTCATCGTTTTGTTTTTAATTGATTTCCGTAAATTCTATCAAAAATTAAATTCAAAAAATGATATATGACAAAATCTTCCTATTTAGAACTGGGGCTCCGACTACATCTATTGATATAATGTTTTCTATATTTATTACTACTATAACAGAGATCACGGAATTACACTGAAACATCTATAACATCAAAATTGGGCAAATGTTTTATAAAAAACAAATAACTGTTAAAAATATAAAAAGCGCAGTGATGTATGTATATAATTATGTGGACGCACCCTTAATTGAGTTATTGCTTTCAGACATGCATAGGCGGGCTCGTTTAATATCATTTGATAAATTGAATGCAGCTTATATTCAAATAGAGCGTGAAATCACGACATACTGAATTATTTATGACAATTTGCATCAGACTGGTGAATTAACACATTTCTACATGTGTCGGTGTTTTCAATTGGCAACAATGGGCATCCAGATTTATCCGCTCAATCAGCGTCAGACAGTTATCATACTGTTAATAAGCAGTAAAAGGGGTTGCAATTTAACGCAACCCCGGACACTTTCGCATTTAGTGCGGTAGTCATGTTGTATGGAGCTCCAACTTTAAATAGGATACGATCGAAATGTCACTCTCTCTGAAATTAATTGAGTTGTTTCTTAAACTATAAATTGAATTAGAATACGCTTGTCATTCACCAAAACCTTGCACACAAAACTAGCACTAAAGGAAATAATTCACCCGAAAAGTGACCACTACACAGCAAATAATTGCTTTAGTTTTCCATGTAAGTGTGTGGCGTTTCTGAATACGTCAAGTTACTAGAATGAAGGCATAGTTTTAACAACTCGTTTTTACATCAAAATTTTTCGTACCATTATTCAAATTGCAATTATAATCAGCTCCCTATAAAAAGAATACTAATAAGTGAACAACTACCTACATGGACACAAGCAACCACTTTAATACGAAATATTTTTGGGGAGAAACTTACAAAATAGTACTGATTCAGCAAAGTCTAATACCAAAGTTGTAGGGATCAAATTTATGGAGCTGCCAATTAAGCCGCTAACAGCCGGCGAAGACAAGTAGTCATTTCCAATTAGAGCCTCAATGTGGCTTATTGAACTCTATGGGAGTTAGTAAACTAGTGATCCTGATATTGCACGCCGTTATCAACTTGTTGGAAATTTTCAATACTCCTCAGATAGTTGTTTACTGCGGCTTTCATATAATGCCACATATTTGCTTATAATACAACTTTATACTCATACGTGCTATGTTGTCATTTAAATATTTTATATTCGGAAATAGATTAAACGAATTTGGAAGGAATGAAATCTATATTATCATCATCAGCCCATATTACGTGCCACTGCTGGGCACGAGGCTCCTCTACAACTGAGAGGGTTTAGGCTTTAGTCCACCAGGCTGGTCTAGTACGGGTTGGCTAAGAAATTCCTAAGAGCTTTTAGGTGTGCAGGTTTCATTACGATGTTATCTTTCACTGTTAAAGTAATAACCGTTAAAGTGATAATTCTTTATGAATACACACATAACTTCAAAAAGTCAGAAGTTTGTGCCTGGGGTTTGAACCCGCGACCGTCGAAATTCTCGACCGCGTGCCTAAACCTCGAGGCCATCACGACTTAATTGGTTTTTAAAAATGTTTATAAATCATAGGCATGCACAAAGAATGTATTACATAAAGAAAAAATAATAGATCAGAGCAATATTTCTTGTTAGGTTAGCATCTATCTGACGAAGGTAGGAAATTGACATTTCCAATAACTTCAAATTAAAATCTTATATAATTTTATTGTTATGAGCCTACAAAGTAGGTAGGTAAGAATGGAGAGGATCGGTGCCTCTCTAATTTAATTTAATACGGTAGGAGCATCCTCATGGAGTAAACGCACTGTACGGCTTCTGTGGTTCAATGAGGAAGCCTTTCACTCTGAGATATCCCGCAACCCTTAATTCTTATGAAGAATGAATAATGAATTTCGTCGAATTTTTGAGGTTTAGTCAGTATGCCGGCGTAGGTTGGTTTTTAATTAGGATCCCAGTTCCTGTAATTGTTGAGCTGGAACATTTGAGAAATAGGTATATTCCAATAATAATATTGATTAATTCTGGAAAAGTGCTTCATTACAAAAATAAACTTGACGACTTATCTATTGATCATGTAGATGCATTTAACATTACATTATTTGTTGCGAAAATAATAGACTAATTTCTACGTATAAACATGCAGCTTTACGATAATCTTCGTTGTGTAGCTATATTCTATCGAAATTGCGTTTTGTTGCGAGATTAACGTTTATGTACCCGACCACATGTGGCTGAGTACCCATCTCATGTTTTCACTTGTGCGATTTTAGCTAACATTAGCTTTTATTACGTTTAAAGTAGGTAATAAAAATAACAAAAGCGCAGCTATTTAGTTCCTTACATAACATGTCGCCCTGGTATGTTTTTAGAGATTTCTATTGGTTAAGAACTATAAGAGTTCGCAATATTTTCAATGATATTTATTAGATAGAGAAGTCACGGGTTCGGGGCCCCCAAAAGACGAATTTTCTACTAATATTTATTTCGCATCTATTGTAATAAAGTCTTGATAGACTTTGTTTAAAGTTAGGTATTCCTAGAATGCAGCAATGTTAGCAACAAGAATGAGGTCTATATATAGAATTAACTAAACAGATTACATAAAACTGAACTGAATAGTTGCTCTACTGGTTTTGCATATTTATCGTCGAATAACTGTAACATAGTTTGCATAAAACACAACTGCCTACCAAATTGGCTTTCTATTCATAGAGAGCCTTGCAAAATTATTACGTAAAGAAATAAATTATAATAATCAGCCTTCATAGGTCTCAGTGCTGGGACTGACATCTTATTCATTTAAGAGGGCTTCAAACCTTACATGTAATTTACTATTAAATTGCCTGATGATTCATTGAGATAACACACATGACTAATAAAATTGTTGTTACTTTGTCGTGCCAGTATAATAAAAAATCATATTTGTGACTCGGAATTCCCTTTGCCGCACTATAACCTTAACATTTAGGGTCTGGAGTCTAGTTCATAATACACTTGATAAGTGATTATTATATATATATATGTAAATAGCATGAATTTAGTAGAAAAACAACAATTTAACATGTAGCGTGCCGAGCGTGCCGAACCTGCGATTAGTTTATCATAATGTGTGACACGGCACAATGTTTCCCTTCTTAGTTGCGCGTAGACTGCGTTGCACGGTTAAGCTCCGCTAAAGTTTAATAAAATGCCGACTTGTGCTATAATAACCTGCTGTTCTAAGAGTGATTCGCCTCAATATTAAAAAAGGAGGCATTTAATTTTATCGGCCTATAAATATACATATATTGTTTTTATCCTGTATTTCTTATAATTATGTTTGTTACTACGTAATTTCAATGATAAATTGTTAAATTTAAAATGATTAGGCGTAAATATATATTGCTGGGCAAACGCACAATCATTGCACGCGACTTGAAATTATGCGCGCAATGCATAACGTGTTATTACTTTGTATCGAGAAT
This sequence comes from Hemaris fuciformis, assembly GCA_907164795.1. Taxonomy (NCBI): domain Eukaryota; kingdom Metazoa; phylum Arthropoda; class Insecta; order Lepidoptera; family Sphingidae; genus Hemaris; species Hemaris fuciformis. The sequence goes on from OU015434.1 coordinate 6,782,018, forward strand.
GATTGGTTTCGGTTTCATTGATAGTGTTGTAGTCATAAATAACATACATACGTTATGTCGATAAAGAATTTATTTAAAAAACATTGTATGAAAACACAATTGATCTCAAAAGTAACACATATTATATTAAATAAGAGTGCTTAGTTCGATTGCCAAGTCAAATCCTTTTTTATTCAAAACATAAAAGATTTTTAATATTGATATTTTTACTATAAGATGTTGTTAGGTTAGCTAATTACGTAATAATTAGTTATTTTAGAAACGGTTTTTAGAAACCGTATCTTTTCATCTTTATTTAATTCTTGGGTTTATCAAAAAATATATGACAATCCCATCGTATCTTTTACATGGTCATATTTACATGTACATTAATAATTATAAATAAAAGTAGCTTGGAACGCTGTGTACTGGATAAATATAATTGATCAGTTGGCATAAACGTATAGCGACATCAGAGTTTGGATTTGACAAAATGCTTTGAATCTAACAAATTTAAATTAAATTCATCCAGCAGCAGGTCACGCTCAATTTTGTTTCGGACACATTCTACCAGCAAATGTTGAATGTCTTCTGGAGTATTACAAGTGCTACAATTTGGTACTCGCTTTTTTAATTAAGGTAAGTAAATTTTGCCGGTGAATAGTGTCCCAACCGAAGCCTTACAGCTAATTTAATATACTTTCTGGACAAATTGCAGTCAAACCATGGTATTCTTTCCAACCTTATTCAACTGTTCTGTGAATTTAGTGAACAAAAATGAATCCTTAGCAATATCTTCCCCTCATCTATTTCTTTAGTATAAAATTTAATTTATCCTTATAGATATAGAATTATTATACACAGACTCTTCAGATAAAGCCTCAAAATAATTGACCTCCAGCAACACAAAGAGGTCACGGTCTTCGATGAAGTCACATAACAGTGCGAGTTGTAATAAACTTTGTTACGGTCGTAAACTTTTTCGTAATATTTTATATAAATCTTCAATGTAATTGTTATGAAATATACCTAAATGGCATACGCATTCTAGGATGCGCAACGATAATTGCTTTCAACACGCGACCTCACACATATGGCAATATACCCAAGCTCATGTGCTGAATTGAATTGTGTAGAAGTGTCGTAGTTGGGACACGTTTGTCAACAACGATATTGAAGATATGGGATTTTAGTCTCGTTTTAGACAGTTGGGACTATGATTGAAGGTTTGAATTCAATTGAAGTGGCAATGTCTATCGTGAAGTCACATCGAGTTCGCCTAAGGCTATATATTAATCTCGGTCCTTTTTCCTGTAAATGTTTGGTGTTGGCAGGTAGTTCGACTTGTTAGCACCCACCGCATGATAAACCTATAGTGGTACACGCGAGAATCTCTCGGTCTGGGTCCTGAGATAGCCTTCGTTTATCGAACTATTCTCGAGCGGGCGTAATTGTAACAACTGAAACTATAAGCTTAATTACCATTTAGCTATTCCTTGCCAGTTGGAAATCTATGGCCCTTACAACACTTCTACTACCACAACCTACTGCGGTCAAATTAGTTAGTAGTTAGTAAAATAGTTATCCAGAATATGAGGCGTGTGTTTATTTGATAAACACAATTTATATTTATTTGCGTTAAAACTTAAAAAACGAGCGTGCTCGAACTTGATAAAAACATTAAGCTGGTTTTATACGTAAAAAAATATATATATTTCGTAATAAGTGCCTTTTAATTTGATGCCATTTAAAAAGGCAAAACGACCGAACACAGTCTGATAAACACGTGCGGATTGGGAAAGGGCATAAATATGCTCCAAATAACCGAACGAGGCGAGCGTGTCACATTGCTCAAATTGCGCGACGCTCCAACAATTTAATTTTAATTGGTGACATAATACTTAGACTTGTCGAATGTGCGAGAATCCGCAACTGGCGCGAATCTTTGTGCTACAGTTGGTAAGAGGCCTATTTGGTAACAAAGCCTGCGTGGGACTGTTGGTAATAATACGAGTATATCGCGCATGAAATAGTCGGTCATGGGTTGATATACGGAGCGAAGAACATATTTTTATAAACAACCGCACTGACATATACTGTTAACACAATTATGCCGATCTGTGAAACAGTTTTTTTTAGTAATTTATGAGACAAAAATATTTTGTTTCTGATGATAGTTATTAATTATCACATCTTACATTATTTCCGATTAAAAATATTTTTATGATCGAAGACTAATATACTCGTAATTTATAAGTCCTTCAAATAAACTAACTAGGTTATTTAATGATAAGTTAATAACCCTCAATACATGGAGATCGTGTAAGGGTTAGCGACCTTACAAATACGAAATAGAAAGGAAAAAGCTCTCGGAAGGATAGGCCAGCTTAGTTTTTTTTCTAAAAATAATAGCATCAGGCACATATTATACATATTGTGTATATCACACCACGGAAATCACTTTTATATTATTAAAGGAGGTTTTGTTTTGTTACGAGAAATGAGTCAAGGTAGGATAATGAATTTATTTGACTTAGAGCTGTTATAATGATTATCACAATTTCTAATCACACAGAGTTTAGTCAAAAGGCATTTGGTTGAATGATATTGTGATATTTGAAACTTACTATACTGGTTCAACTTCAGTATAGTTAGTTCCAGATATCACAATAGAGTTATTGTTGTGCCTAGCGCCCATTGTACAACTTCTGTACCTTACCTTTAAGTGTACGAGTATAAAGTCCACTTATCATTGCTCGTCAATATGGCAATCTTTGCGAGTTGAACAAAAACGTTAAATGTAGAAACAATTTTTAACTGTTTTAAAAATTGATTTAGGCTATACACGGGAATGCCTTCTCTTTTTAATAAACTTTACATAAAATTTGGGGAGGCATAAAACATTGAACTTAGGAGCAATTGAAATGGCAGTTACTTTTGTAGGCACTTGGTTGTGACTTTAAGGACCTTACTATTACTAACTATTACTCACAAAAACAAAGCAACCAAACACAAACTTTAAATAAATTCTAGAATGGAATGGTGTCGTATTTATACAGAAAATACCATGGAACATTTCGTGGCAATCTGTTTGTCACATCGCAACCGCCGCCGCAGGTTGATGTGGAAAGCATACGATTGAACACAATTTGGGTCGGCCGTACATCCGAAACACACGGTATTGCGACAAGCCACAATCGCGCGATAATAACCACACAGGCGGAGATGTTATTCGAAGCCTAGATAGTTGCACGTGACTTCGCCACGCAGAATGTATGTATATCGTGCGTTTCAAGAAGTAGTTGTGTAAACTTCGTAAGAAATATATTTCAACGTACCACCTTATTAGTTATCAGTTTCTCCATTCAAGATGAATTTGTTATTCTAGAATATTCAATACAACAGTCTGAGATTGTATTAATGAGCTGTTCTAATTCGGGAAATTTAGTCTTTGTATCAATATTGTAAACTATCTCTTGATTGGAAAAGAGCAACACTAGAGGTTCTTGCTCGTTCTTCTCTAGTGATGACTGCCTTCCAAACACAAAATACACACACAAACATTTTAAATGACTGAATCTAAATGATGTATTTGACATTCTATAGATTAGATTGTTATTAAAAAGCCGGTTACTCATAAATCATTATATTTACAAGACTTTTTGATAGCTTCTGTAATGAAATTAGTTTATTTCCAGGTAATGTCTGTGCGATCCAAAAGTCTCTTGTAGTTTTTCATACTCACGACCTCAGAGAGTATTTGCGAATGCGTTCAGAATTTATATAAATGTTAATTATTAAGTACACTTAGCATTAACGCGCATTATTCTGTCTAAACAGTTGAGAGTAATGTCGTGTCTTAGCGAAATCTCGTGTCGTAGATATCACAAAATGCAATGAATCTATGAACTGTAGAGACTGGCAATGGAATTAAATATTAGTTCTACATTTTCTTTAGAATTGCGGCTTCGAATATTACCAATAATCTTAAATTTAATATGTTTATTTAGTCTTTAGAGACCGGATTTAGGTCTGGTCAACGAGGAAAGCATTGAATCCGAAATCATTTTGGAAAATTGTAAAAATTATTTCATTTAAATTCAAGAGCCAACCAAATCTTTTTTTTTAAATTGATATCATTTAGGTTATAAATTTCAGAGAATCTTGCAATGGAGTATATTATTCTATCTATTGTATTTATACTGGAGGCTCCTCTAGTTTAGCCTGGACGTACTCCAATCGAATCCATTCATCTCCATCAGCGTCACATATCAATCCAAAAACAACACTTATGACTGTTTTACTCTCCGACATTTATTTTGTCAACTCTTATTTTCGAGTATAACTGTAACCTTAAGTAATAATATAGCTACAAATTTAAAACTGTGTGTGGAAGCAAACATGTAACAAAATATTCGAGTATCAATGCCTCTGGGACCACTTTAACTCGACATCCGTCTAGAGTCTAGGTCACTGTTACGAGGCTTCCAATGTTTCACCCGCAGGCATCTCTTCTCGGTTATATTTGGTAACAAAAATAAATTTAATCCTATACTATTATGGCTATTTAAATCGGTTTAATATTTCAAAAATTAAATATGTGGGTATCTCTTATTTTAAGCATAGATGAAGATAGCGTAACCATAGGCGTTAGTAACACAAATAACATTTATATTCATAATTTGTTTTAGCGGACTTGATGGGCTGCACTAACTTGATGACTGCCTCATGGTCCGTGGCAGAAGTATGTGCCGAGAGATACAGAGGTTCCGAAATCGATTCCCGGCTCGGCCAAAGTGTTATTAGGTTTCTCCTTTAGTAAATATACAGTAGCAGCACGGAGTTTAGAATTGTGTCCGAAAAACGGCAGTAGACTCGTCCCTCTGCCGCTGCCAATCTCTTTGGAGAATATAGGCGTAAGGGTGTGTTTGTATGATGGACTATAGACCAGATTGTTGATAATATTGTATTAAAATCTAAGCAATTAAGTGGCATTTGAGCTGAATAATGTCCTCAGTTTTTTCTAAGTGAAATATTCGATTAATCTAGTAGTTATATTGAGGAAATAAACTTAATATACCATAGAGATAATTTGTGGGAGCCACGGAGCGCAATTTGCCCGCCTGCGAAGTTATGCAATCGTTATGGCATACTAAAAGTGAAATGAGGCGCGCGAGTATTTTTATAATTTTAATTCGATATTAAGTCTGCTGTGACCTGCTATTTCGCAACCTGTTCAATCTACATTGTATCCTGATTTTGAGGCATAATATACATTAATAAGTTATTCACCGACATTAGAGAGCGTGATATCAATCCTTTATATTATATTGGAATTTATATAGGTATACGTTCCACTGCTGGAAACGGGCCTCCTCTACAGCTAAGAGGGGTTAGGCCTTAGTCCAACACGCTGGCCTAGAGCGGGTGGGCGGACTACACACCTAAGAAATTATCCTAAGCACTTTTAGGTGTGCAGGTTTCCTCACGATGTTTCCCTTCACCGTTAAAGTAAGTAAGGATTAATTGTGAATACACACATAACTTCGAAAAGTCCGACGTGTGTGCCTAGGGTCTGAACCTGCGACCGCCGAGATTCTCGACCGCGCTCCTAAACCACGAGGCCATCACTAGTTGTTTAAATAATATTAGTTATGTAACATAAAAGTCGTTCCTAGTTTTGATATTGTGCATTGAAAATAATTTTCTTGGAATTGAATATGAGTTAACTGACAGGTTCAAAATTCTGAATATATAAATTTATTTCAGCTTTAGGAGCAATAATACGCACATAATATGAAGCCGATAACGCCTTAGCATAAACATATTTTTTTAAATTTTATTTGTCACCCAAAAGTAAATAGGTAGAGGTTTTATAATATAAAATCGCTTCTGCACAAATATTATTATAGATAAAATTCATAACCCTTTAAAATAACTTTTTTTATTTAAATCTGTACAATTATTGTAATCTATTTAACATAGTAAACATTTGTGGCCGTTGAAATTACGCAAGGGTGATGCGTAGCCGTGTACTCTTTAACATAGTTAATGAAAGCCATACAAAAACCCCGATAAATTCTGATTACATTTTGTGGCGGCTTTGTGTTGTTAATTAACGAGCCCTAGTCATTCCTCACCATTGTTTCCGCAGTCTGTTTGTTCGATTCTTGGCTCTATCGAACAGTAGTGCCTACATGGCTACCGTTCCAAACGCTTGTTAACTCAAAACCATTGTTTAACATGTACACAACTACTGGCTGATTAATCTTCGTGTAGTAAACAATTGATTCAACAGCAAATTGGCTTTATACTGTATTTCTAATGTGTGGTTCTCAAATACTTCGCGTCTGGCTGTTTCGAGACCGAAAAATTAATTAATTTCTCATTCGAATACAAGTCTCGTTAGTTTAAATTAGGAGATTTTAACTGAAAGTCTTGGCTTCGCAACATTTACATTTAAATAATATTTGTGTGCAACTATCAAACACATAACATACATAAATTCATGCATATGTCCTGAAAGAGCTAGGCCTCAGCTAACCCCTACGTCAATTGCTACACCTATTTGTAAACTATGTTTGAAGTCCCACGCATAAGGGCCGAGTTTATTATTGTTTTTTTTTGACAGCCCCGTGGCGCAGTTGGCTAAACACCAGCTTGCGAAACGAGAGGCCGCGGGTTCGATTCCCGCACCGAGACATTTATGTTTGTGTGAGCCACAAATATTTGTTTCGGGTCTGGGTGTTTGTGAGACCGAAAATTATCTCGTAGTTTCTGATACCCACGACACAATACTCGTATCTTAATGTGGGGTCAGAACTATGTATGTGACTGTATGGTGTATTTATTTATTTATTTACCTCACTTGATAAACTCAGCTTTATGGAAAGTAGGCAGCATGTAGGCCAACAAACTATTTTTTGGACTTAATAGAGCCCCACTTAGTAACTTGTGAACTTTTTGAATAAACTGATGTAGTAAACTGCAAAACTTTTTGTAGGTCAGCCAGTCGTGGGTTAGCAACTAGTGACTTTCGGTTGCGAAAAAAAAGGATAGGATCAGGTTTATTTTTGTAAACACTTTTTTGGCCCTATGTAACCACACACCCGTCACTGTAACTCCTGTGCTCCAGGACCGACAGCGGTACGCAAAGTATTGACATCGAGCACTGAAGCTCAGCGAATCTAAGGGAACGTAATTTGACATGATCCCGCAAGGAAGTTCATCAGAAATAGATATAAAGAAGGAGTTGGAAAACAAAGGGTTGCCCACTTCCCTCCACACAGCAAAGCGGGAGACAAATATTGAACTATGATGTTCACATAAAAACGAATTCTAACACTTTCTGAGCATTTATTATAATAATACTAGGTTTAAAAAATATGACCATCATTCATTCGTAATTTTATTTACTTAATTATACAAAAATATAACTCCACAAATTGTTTGGAAAGTATTTTCTCACGCTACAAGATATCTTGTATTTACATATACACACATGTACAATTACACGCACAATAATATGTCCGAAAGAGTAGTCAGAAATGAATTTTTGCACCCACATTTCGCCAATTGTTCTTTAAGTCCAAAAGAGGAGATTTTGAGATGTGATTTCAACCTTTGTTGTTTTTGACGATATACCCGAATTTGGTGCTGGATGTAGCACATAATTATTTCGCCAAAGTCGTGGATGAAATAACAAAAAAAAAATTTATACCCAAAAACACACAGAAACTAAAATGTTAATACCTATTTATCTGAGGAGATTCTATAATTTACACAAAAAAAATACACCCGCATTTTATTATAATTTTGTTTTATGTTGGAAATTTCTGTCACACTTAGGACTTAAAAATATTTTTACGGATCGTTTAAACTTTGCCTCCCTAATGACTTCCTGACCGTTCTTCCGTTATGGAGAACAACAAAAGGAATTTAATTGTAATTAATTTACTGGTGGTCTCAATTTGCTCAGCTTAGTATTTTCTATATATTTTTGTCTCTTACACAACCCCACGTATTTCATACTAAAACGACTGTAGTGGGTAACTCGAGTCGAGCTCATTTTGGCAGCCCGTGTTATAAATTATTTTCTCCTTTATAACACAGCTGTGAATTCTTTTTAGTTATTCCGCTCTTGATTCATGAATAATGATGTCCCAGCCATTGCTCTGTGCTCAAGTTCCCCTACTAAGGTCATTGTCGTCATGTCCAAAGTTCCAATAGAAAATTTCTCACTGACTGAATCTAATTTTCGTCGCGGTCAAAAAGTAACGGTCGAATTGAATAGCTTCAGTCGAAAGTCTGGTTAAGAGAGGAAATTCTATTTCAAGACTTAAGTAGATATCGTTAGAGTAAATTGCGGCGATATATTTCTCGTCAGAGTGCTAGATAGAAGTGGAAGAGCAGCTCTCGGAGATTGTTAGTGTTGAAGACGTCCTGAGATTCATCTTCAAATGTTCTCACACTCAGTACAGGAAATAGACCGTCAATTGTGTTTGATGGTGGAGAGTTTTTCACAGGGTTTGTAACAAAAGAGAAGGGAAAACACTTTGTGTATCTTTGAAGTTTGATTTGTATTTTCAAAGAATATTATTAGAACCATCGAATATTTTATATGAACAAACAATAAATATCCCTGACAAATAAACACGGAAACGTGCTCGAAAATCAGTGAAGGGCTCGGCTTCTTTTACACGATAAGGGTGAGGAAACCATTACCCATCCCTTTGATAAAACTGACGTGGGTGTGTTAGAAACACTCGATATGGCAAACAAATTAAACAGGTAATATTTAGGTTTTCATGTTTTTTATTAAGTCATGTATTAAATACTAATGTATTTTTTTTAAATAGAAAAAAAAACAACCATTGTTCAAACACATCGTCGGGATGATTTGAAATGACTATATGAAAACCGAGCTGCAAAATGTAATACGGAGCTCAGCTTTTGTGAAACCATAATATCGGATAATACGGCCAGCGGTCCCCACAAAGCTGGACTGGATTACATCTATTGATTTTTTATAAAACGTCAACGTGGTCGGCGAAACATTAATTTCCCACGCAAAATAAAATTAAAAGCCCACAGTACCGCGACACCGCTATATTTGCTGACGCGTATTTTATGAAAGGAATATCCCTAACGAGAATATTACTAATAAAATGCGAGAGTTTTTGTTACACAACCCACGCTTTATTTACGCTATTTTTATGAGGTTCTCGTGGCTTAACCTATGAGGGGATTTTTGTTAACTATGCTAGGACTATAGCAGTGATGGCCTCGAGGTTTAGGTGCGCGGTCGAGAATTTCGGCGGTCGCAGGTTCAAACCCCAGGCACACACCTCTGACTTTTCGAAGTTATGTGTGTATTCACAATGAATTATCACTTGAACGGTGAAGGAAAACATCGTGATAAAACCTGCACACCTAAAAAGTTCTTAGGAATTTCTTAGGTGTGTAGTTCGCCAACCCGCACTAAAACCTCCTAAAACCTCGCCTAAACCCTCTCAGTTGTAGAGGAGGCCCGTGCCCAGCAGTGGGACGTATTTGGGCTGATGATGATGATGATGATGATGCTAGGACAGTGCATGGGTATTTTATTATGACAATACTATTATGTAAATGAAAGAAGTACACACATTAAACAATTATGTTATAGATATCATTAAATTTATCATATACATATGTATATATTGGAATTAATCATAAAATTTCTTCTTTTTTTTTGAATCGCCATCCCTGACAGAAATGAATACACAAATTTTAAAATCTTTTCTTAACTTGTGACTTGCAAATAAATTGAATTTTCATGTAAGTTTCAAATTTAAATCAGATTATACTCGCGACGATTGGTAATTATTAAAATTTGGAGCCTTTTCGTATATTGAAGAGCATTTGAACGCTCGTTGACATTTTACATTTACAACAGTTATTGAAAAAAATCCAATGATTAAAACACATTTATTTATTTGAAATCTAATATTATAATATATTGTTTCAGATACATGGTGTTGCAGGAAGGCGTACCAGAAATAATGTGCATATAGAACCTAGTGCAAATACATACAAAATGAGGACTGTGTTTGTTACAACGATTTTAGTGTTAGTGGGTGTTGTGGGTGCTAATGTGAACTCAACTTTCGAAGTGCCTGGGAGGTCCCGCATGGCCTGGCTCAAGGCGTTGTTGGACCACCACGGATGGAGTCAGCTCATCAGCAACTCCTCATTACCAGCGCAGTGCGAGGATGAGCTAAAGGTGTATCTACATGCCCTGCATGACGGACAGCTGTGGGCTTCTAAAAGTAAGTTGTAGTTTTAAGCTTTGTCTAGTATAGCGACTAGACAAGTACCTTATTTTTTTAGTACTGATGTTTTGGTTTGGAAATCGGCTATTAAAGAATAAATACGGTTCTAAAGATTTCATTGTATCATGTGCTGAAAAAAGTGTTTTTTTAACATTGTTTTTCTATTAATATGAAAATAGATGTAAGTAGCAAATTTATTTCGTTTTGGGTAATTGCCCTTGGATTTCCATCCAGTGAAAATATTTGAGAGGGTTTAGGCCTTAGTCCACCACGCTGGCCTAGTGCGGGTTGGCGGACGCCACTCAATTGTAAAGGAGGCCCGTGCCCTGCAGTGGGACGTATGTGGGATGATGATGACGATGAAAATATTTGGGGTATGCAGGGCTTTAACGATTAAAATAGCATTTTATTATCCTTTTTTTGTCTAAAGGCGTTTTCATACACTATACATTAACTACAAATGTGTCCAAATACGAGTACAAATCAAAGACCAACAAATTTTATTAGATAATTAATGTACAAGCGTCTATACTCTATATGCGAGCCATAGCTCATTTAATAGTTAATCCATTTCAATATAATATAGATCAGGTCAGCTCTGGATGTAGACAAAGTCCACCTCTTCAGTACTCGAGAGCTTATACATTATACCTCCTCGCTGCCCCAGTGTGGCTCGTTAGGAAATGTTACGTGAAATCCATTTCCTGGCCATCATTTTTCCATCCATCATATTATAAATTTCCTAACTCGTTAGTCATGCTGAACAATTCTAGACTATGAGTTTGATAAGTTTAGGGTTTTATAGCCTTGACTCTCTTGGGGTCTTACCTGATACGTAATAAGGTTTAATTATATTTAGATAACCGCTATAGAAATGATTTGTTTGAATAAAATAATTTAATTTTAATACATACATACATACATAAACTCACGCCTGTATTCCCCGAAGGGGTAGGCAGAGGTGCATTTCTGCACCCAAATTTCGCTAGGTATGTATCAGTCCCACGTAATAGGGGGCGAGCCCATTGCCGTTTTTCGGGCACAATTCCAGACTCCGTGCTGCTACTGAGAATTTCCTAATGGAAAAACCCAATAACACTTTGCCCGACCCGGGAATCGAACCCAGGACCTCTAGATCGCACGGCACATACTTGTACCGCGAGACCACGAGGCAGTCGTAGTTAATTTTAATAATTACTAGTATTTATTTGCCAACTGGCTCTGGTCACTGTAATATATCAATCAGTACTATGAAACAAAAAATAAATTGTTACTTTACTTCTATATTCTCAACTATCAGAGTACTAGGTTGTGTTTGGTATCGTGTTATAACAAACACGTTAGTTTTTTTAAATTATTTCTGCATGAATCTGATACAAATGAAGTTGCCCCGAGAACACTTAAGCACTGCTGGTTGGTATAACCGTTACCCAAAATTTACTCTAGGAGACTAGCTCCGACACAAATTGTAGCGGCAAACATTCTCTAAAATATAAATTCCTTTATCCCCTCTTTATATGCAGTGCTGAGACCGACCCGCCTTGCATATGCTGTTGGGATTATGTATTCATTATATTTGTTGCAATTTGCTGCATATGTTTACGTCTTATGTAAGGATATACAAACACAGTCATGACTTTATCCTATAGCCTTTGCAGCACAGTTGGCTAGACGAGTTTGTGTTACGCCAGGCTGCAGAATTAATTCCCCCATTGGAATATAAGTTTGTGTGATTTGCACATTTTTTTCCGGTCTGCCTATTAAAATTATTTAAACTCTCTCGGTTGTAGAGGAGGCCCGTGCCCAGCTGTGGGACGTATATGGGCTGATAATGATGTTGATGATGATTGAAATTATTATCAACATTTATTATAGCCTCAGGTTTGAACTATGTGACTGGATGTATTAAGTACTTATCGTCAAAATAAAAACAGCCTATCCATTGCAACATACAAGTTGTGATCTTAACCGACAAAAAGCAAAGCTGATGAACTCTGCTGATAAATGCAGTATGGCAATTAATGTAGGTGGGCTAGCAAGGAAGAATTTCGACTATTCCAGTCAATACTATTAGGCCGTGGCCCGTGTACCTTTATCAAAAAATATCAAAATCTGACTGTTTATCAAAATCCAAATTTTATAATTAATATTTTGATTCAAAATGTAATTAATTAATTTTATCTAAATCTTTTTAACTGTTACAATATTAAAAAGCATGCATGATAAATGTATGTAACAATGAAAAACTTAAATGGATGCGTGTATTTGAAGGCTTATCCATTCTATTAAAAACAAGGTTTTTATCTCGTTATAAATTCAAGTTTAATTTAAACATTAAAATGTCATTAACCTTGTGGTGATTATACAAAACACTTGAAAGCACAGAGCGCATTCACTCTAATGATGTAAGTTTAAATTGCACACAGACACGTGCAAATTGTATGAATACAGCGCACACACCAGTAATAACTTTATTCACATAATAAACTAACGCCTGTATTCCCCGAAGGGGTAGGCAGAGGTGAATTTCTGCACCCACATTTCGCCAGGTATGTATCAGTCCCACGTAATAGGGGGCGAGGCTATTGCCGTTTTTCGGGCACATTTCCAGACTCCGTGCTGTTATTGAGAATTTCCTAATGGAAAAACCCAATAACACTTTGCCCGACCCGGGAATCGAACCCAGGACCTCTAGATCGCACGGCACATACTTGTACCGCGAGACCACGAGGCACGAACTTTATTCAAAATTTATTTTCCAGAATGCCGGTATTGTCCTTCGAGAGTTTTAATTTTTTACTCGGTAAATTAACTGTAGATACTGCCAATTGATAAGTGCTTGTGTAAACCACAGATCAGCTGATTTAGATTAGAAAGAAAATAGACAGTATTTTGTATCGGGACGTGTGTCGCCACTCGTCTGGCACCTATTCATTCTACCTATTACGATCACAATGATAAAAATTTTAAACAACAATGAAGGGCTGCTATTGGTTGTCACACATTAATAAGTCTTGATATTACACGCAACTCGAATTACTGAGAAGCGGCCGTGTCAAACATAATATATGTTAGTCTAATCCACCACGCTGGCCTAGTGCGGGTTGGCGGACTTACTTATACAAAATTCAGTAAAAGTGTGCCCCACTCGCAAATGCAACCGTAATCCTCTCGATCGATTATTTCGCAGAACTAAAAAGACATTCATGTTCCAATATATGAGCTCTCATTTGTAACACTTCATTGATCTGAAAATTTTTTAAAGTCTACTTCATGAACACATTGTCTAGTAAATATTAGATGTAAGAGTTGATAACAAATTATTATCAAGCAACAAGAAGTTAAAAATTGAATTTGCTGAATTCAATACAAAAACTAAAACCAACCGCGTTGATACGCAATCTCGAGATCTTTGCTCTAAACTAGACCTAAAGTAAATAGTAATTCAATTTAGAAAGGTCCACATCCAGTTGGGACCATTTTTATTATTATACCTACTCGTACCGTCTAAGAAATTCATTTAGGTGACCCTTAGATACTTGTTTTTACTAAATTACAAATGTATACTTTATTTCAATATAATTGGTTAAGTAATAGTAAAGTTTGGTATTGCAAATATTTCAGGGAAAAAATCTCATGGAGATTCCATTTACAATAAAATAAGGTAGCTCCAGGACCTACTTACGTTACAAAGCCTACTAATATTATAAATAATACATAGAGGATAACGAAGCCTGGGTATAATTAGTAATTAATACATATAATCTCAAGTCCGACTGGGCCTTCTTCAATGAACATTGCTTATTTGAAATGTCAATTTCTCCATCTAGATTGACTTTATGTTATTCTCATGTTCAATACAATAGTTTGTGATTGGATAAATGAGCTCCTCTAATTCAGAAAATTTAATCTTTGTATCAATATTGTAAACTATATCTTAATTGGAAAAGAACAACACATCAAAAGAAGAACACAAACCGTTATTAATATTCCGTTAGCATAATCAAATTGCAAAGAAAACACACTTCCTAAAATTCCGTGACATTTTTCCATTCATTTGATTTTCTTTACGTATCCGGTGTTATATTCGGTCGCCGTTTCAATCTCACTGTTTTCTATACGTGACCAAGATATTTATGACGTTCGTCGGTCGGTCGCGCCCTGCTCGAGGGCTCATTCATCACATCACCTAGTTTCGCATTCATCATCCTCACTTTATATTCAATATCGTCTACGACTACTTTGACATCCATTTATCTCTCTAGCTTTTATTTTAAACAATCGGTTAAGTCGATACAGCAAGACATGCCACGCGAATATTGCATCAACATAATATTTAGAATTCATTTACTATGCACGGTATGACGAGGGTCGGGTCGTGAATCTTTGCCGATATGAAGTCATATTTATCATGAGGTTATATTTAGATATTTGTTTTCTTTGCGTTTATCCTTTATACCAAAGTTTGATCGTTGAAGCTTACTCACTTATAAAACTTTTCTAGGGTATTTTAATTATAACGAAAACAGTATCAAGATCAAACGTGTCAATAGCTGTAGTTAAACTTTTTACAGTATAGGACAGCGAAATCAGACCAATCGATTTAATTAACCAATCGACCCCCTGAATTATATTACATATATAAAAATACTTATGGTCACATTAAGTATGTGAACCCATGAAAGAATTTATAGAAACCCGGTCCGAAGTAAATGAAACTAAATGAGCGTGCTCCGAAGAATGAATGGCTTGCTTCCTTGCCGACTTACCTATTCACTGCGACTCTGTGAACTGAAAGTTTGAACGAGTTCTCCCTTAACCAAGTGATACATGAACAAACTTACAACATAAATTTCCCGCGACATACAAAAGGACACCTGTAAATAAAGACACCAAACTCGCCTATATGAAACAAACGAAAAGCTTCTACAAACAACAATTGGGTGTTTATGACAGAAATTTTCAATACATTTTACTTGAAAGTTTAATGGTGCAACAAGAAAAAAAGATTCATTATTTACGCAAGGGCTTTGTCAGCTCATCGAAATTTATTTTGCCAATACTCCTATCTTTGAAACCAATTGTTATTGTTTAATTGAATGGAAACGAAATGACTGCAAAGAGAATAAACAGAATACTTCAAATGGAAATATTTCGTACTGAAGCAACGTTATAAAGCACCATGGTATGCATATATTTTATGTTTAAATGCACAGTGCGAGGTAGCCTCGTTTTATATGTATGTCCAACTCACAAATAAACTGAAGGCCGAAATGGCTTTTTAACAAGCGTTTTAAAGTGAAGTGGAAATGGTATACAAATACCTATAAATAAAATTGCTTAATGTGTTTATCAAAATGATGTTTGAATTTGTTTCAATGTTGTACATAGAAAATTTTATTATATTTTGTATAAGATTAAAGCATAATTTAAGTATAACTGTTAACTTGAAAATTAGAGTTGGGTTTAGAGCTAAGCGAATTACAGAATAGCATCTGAAAAATAATCGCAACGTTTAAAGATTGGAGCTGACTAGAGAATATTTTTTTACGGAAATTTTACTCTACTCACTTGCAGTAAAAAAAATCAAGGCGAAATGTGCCGTTTCCAAAACTTTTTCTCGCACTTTAATTATTATTATGAATTTTTTGAGAAAATATTAAAAACTATAAAAAATATAGGAATAAAATGTCATAAAAGTACATACATAAACTCAAGCCTGTATTCCCTGGGGTAGGCAGAGGTGCATTTCTACACCCACATTTCGCCAGGTATGTATCAGTTCCACGTAATAGGAGGCCAGCCTATTGCCGTTTTTCGGGCACATTTCCAGAGTCCGTGCTGCTATTGAGAATTTCCCAATGGAAAAACCCAATAACACTTTGCCCGACCCGGGAATCAAACCCAGGACCTCTAGATCGCACGGCACATACTTGTACCGCGAGACCACGATTATTGATTTAGGGATACTATAAGTATGTAAGTCATCAAATTTGGCACTCTATTTGGGCACGACAACGTACCAATCTGCCATTTTGAGCTTTATCCAGAAGTTAATTGAATTAAAGTAGTTTTGATTAATAAGTTGTCCATTTGTTAGAGACAAACGTGACTATTTCATTACGTATTGTACCTACGGAGCTGATAGTGCCTTTAAAGTGATTAGATGGCTTTCGCTAATAATGCAGAACGGTTTAAATCGATTGCCATTCCGCTATAACAGCCTCTATTAGTCTTATTGCTAGTTACAACAAGTTACTTACTGCCTCGTGGTCTCACAGCATATCTATCTGGAGGTCCTGGGTTCGGTTAATGTAGAATTTTCGCAGTTCCCACGAGACAATGAATAGTGTATGTAGGTAGTTTGAAAAGCTAATTTATAAAATATGCTAGTAATTAAAACTATATCCGTCTATAAAAAAAATTTCTGAAAAAAAACTTCAAAATTCAATGTACTATTTGTATCAGCTTTTAAAAGTCCCACTTCTGGGCTTGAGCATACCTTAAAGATCCTCGAGGTTAATTCTTAGGCGTGAGGGATTTCTCACGCCGTTTCTCTTCACCGTTAAGTGCATAATAAATGATTGTGAATGTTCATGTAACCTCGAAAAGTCAAAGGTTTGCGCCTGGGACTTGTGTTCATGTTTGATAATTCACTTTGCATGCTATTGCTATCGGCCATTAGCCCACAATAAAGGTGGTCCATTACGCAAGCGTAGAGACCAACTTGGTCGATGCAATTTATCGAGGGCATACTCCCGCAAAATTGCACATCAATGTAATGCTAAGCGCCCATAACGGTTACCTGTTTTTATTTTAAATGGTGAACTTACTTAAATGATAACATAATGTAAATAATATAAACAGCCCTGTGGCGCAGTTGGCTAGATACCAGCTTGCGAAACGAGAGGCCGCGGGTTTGATCCCCGCACCGAGGCAAATGTTTGTGTGAACCACAAATATTTGTTTCGGGTCTGCTTGTGGGTGCTTGTGAGACCGAAAAGTCTCTAGTAGTTTCTGATACCCACGACACAAGACTCGTATCTTAGTGTGGGGTCAGGACTATGTATTTGACTGTTGGGTGTATTTATTTATTATTATTATTATTTATTGATAAATATCTTGCCCGCAACTGCGTATGCGACATTATACACTTAAAAAAGAAATATTTTGCACGTTTTCGCCATATTCTTTAATGCTGTTCCGCTCCTATCTATGTTAGCGTGGTGATATATAGGCTTCTTCGACATATGGACTATTTAACACGAAAATATATTTTCAATTCGAACCAATAGTCCAACTTAACAAACAAACAAAACTTTCAGCTTTCTGTAAAGATTGACCTATTGGCCATATGCTTCAATGGCACATAGACGATATTATTTAAAGTGTTGACTTCAATTAAAATGTCAACCGGCAAGAAACGACTTTCATCGGTCCAATCGGCATAATTTTGCTGGCCTTGATTCATGCGTAAAAGTAGTATACATGATCTTACTCCATGTTCGCAAACGTTCCATAGTGGACGCGTACCTTTCCAATTCACGGGCTGTTTACTTTTACTTCGCAATTATTTACCCACAAGAAAACACTTGCACTCAACTGTTATTGGATTTTCCCGAACAAATGGAAAAACACCGCATAATTAACTGGCGTGTTTGGGCGCAGTTGTGCAACATTTAATGTCTCGCATTATCAATCGGATATCCGTATGTCATTAGTTATTATTGGGCGAGTTGGTGAAGCAGAAATGGAATTGCAGATGAGCGTAAAACTTGAACATAGAATTTAATTATTTCATAAAATCTAATTTAACATGTCTCGTGGTCTCGAGGCACAAGTATGTGCCTTGTGATCTAGAGGTACTAGGTTCGATTCCCGGGTCGGGAAAATGTTATTAGGTGTTTCCATTAGGAAATTCTTAGTAACAGTCCGGAGTCTGGAAATGTGCACGAAAAGCGGCAATAGGCTCGCCCCCAATTACTTGGGAATGATACATACTGGCGAAATGTGGGTGCAGAAATGCACCTCTGCCTTCCCCTTCGGGGAATACAGGCGTGAGATTATGTATGTATGTATTTAATATGTTCATGGCGGCACTCACTCCCAAGGCATAAGACAAATAACACACCCACTATGTGCAATGTCGAAGGATTTACGTACACAATTGTTCTCGCAATGGTGCGGAGTCTCATAACACTTACCGTAAACGTTCCACGTAACATAGGCGTGTAAACACATTCATAGGCTTACAAACATTAACGTAAATCGTTTTAACAACTTATGAATCATATACATGTGTATATGCAGTGATTATATTGTGTGTTGTTCTTTAGTTTTAATAACTTCAAAACTTATTGCAAAAGTCTCACATGCGTACACCTACGAATTTTCAAATCAATGCGTGTAATTTTTATACAATTTACTTCGACTGACTTGAATTGACTGCCTCGTGGTCTCGCGGCACAAGTACCTATGTGTCGTGAGATCTAGAGGTTCTGGGTTTGATTCCCGGGTCGGAGAAAGTGTTATTAGGTTTTTCCATTAGTAAATTCTCAATAGCAGCACGGAGTCTGAGATTGTGCCCAAAAAACGGCATTAGGCTCGCCCCTATTACGTGGATGGCGAAATGTGGGTGCAGAAATGCACCTCTGCCTACCCCTTTGGGGAATACAGGCGTGAGGTTATGTATGTATGTATGTACATTTACTATGAGGGTATCCTTCGTTTAGAACCCGTAGATATACATAAACATCTAAGATTTCTCTCAAGATTTCTTAGCTACCTTTGCGAATTCCTTCGACACGCTGCTACCGCGACACGACACACTAATGTAGGTCAATAAGGCGGGTTTTATGGCTAACTAATACTATCACTAGCAAAATAATACGTTCTCATCGTAAAACAAAGGAATTTGAAAGGAAAACAATAAAATGAGGTTTTAACAGTGCAAACTAATTTCATTACACCCGTATTGATGAACACATTTAACGGAGCAATTTCGAATCCATTCTATTTGCCATTATATTTTATACTACTGTAGTTTCTTCATTAACCCCCGCTGCAGAGGTGTTAGTAGTTTACCCTGTATTTATTATCAATCTATTTTAAATTGTGTTTATGCCTGCGTCGTAGTTATAAGCATTGGATATTAAAAAGGAACCTTTTTTTCTTTCAATGTTACAGAAGAAAATATACTTTATAACAATAAAGTTATGCTAACAGCAGATAATAACATGTTAGCAAGATTCTAGAAAAGTTTAAAGATAATATAAAATAGACAAATACATTTGTGAAGTTACTTTTATTTACATATTTATACAAGAGTTTTTAACATTAACATAACTAAATTTTAGATAATTCCAACGAGCTTTCGGAGAGGGCGTTAATTGTGCCCATTCTCATGTTTGACCCACGTTTTTTAGTGATTTCTCATTATGAAATCTTAATATTTGAATATTCGAATGAGTTGTGTAAATAATTCTTTTAGCATATGTTTTGCAAATACTTGTGTACGGTATAGAAGTGAGTTTCTTTGTTCCCTCCCACCTTTGACTTCAGACGCTGATTGTGGTTGGGGTCACTTTGCGAACAAACAAAACGACTTACACATTCATAGACTTTCCTTTTAATTATTTGTACTCACAAAAATCATGTTATATAAATACTAACGGTCTTAGTCTGAAATACTGTGAATGTCTGCCTTTTTGCTGTTTTTTTCTTATTTATGATAAAAACCATCTTCTTGTTTTGAAAAATTTTACATAATTTGAGCCTTACTAATACTCTTTTTGACAAAAAAATAATTACTTTAATAACTTTCAAAGTTTCCTGGCTAAAAATTCCTGAAAAGATGCATGCAAATTGAGCCAAAAGTTTTTTTAATATATTTACGTAAACAATCGCCGCGTGGACATTGATTTAATCTTCATTACGAGCGCTTAATATTCGCTTCGATTTTTTCGACAAAGTTTTGCGAATTAGTTAGTAATTGGTTTTTAATTAAGTTAGAGCAAGATAGCTTTTTTGGTCCTTGAACACGAATTTGTAACGAACTTCATCAATATTTATTATAAACTAGTTGTCCCGGCAGACGTCGTCCTGCCTGGAAAAGCTTTAAGCGATATGCCAACAGCAGCGCCACCTACCGGGTCCAATTGTGTTTTGAAATCATCCAGGGACCCATTGGAATATACATAGAAAATTTCATCCCAATCGGTCCAGCCGTTTGACATACCGACAACGGCGCCCTCTAACAAGTCCAATTGTGAATCTAAACCATTCTCGAATCCCCTCGAACACACACAAAAAAAATCATCTCAATCGGTTCAGGAGTTCAATGACATACTGACAAACATTCATTTTTATAAAAATAGAAGAGTTTAAAGGTCCTAGTCTCTATAAAGAAATAAGTGCATCTAACAGTTACGTTCATATTTCTGGCCTCACACTAATAAGCAAGTCTTGGGTCCTAGAAATTACGACAGTTTTTTTTCATACACACAAACACTATTATAAAACCTGAAATAAGTATCTATGCATCACAACAACAAACCATTGTCTCTGTTTGGATATCGAAGGCACATTTTACTTACATCTACGGAATCTAGCTGACTGCTAATTCTATAAGACATCGCCTTAGCAATTAAGAAGTATGTTGCATACATACATAACAAACTAATTTCCATCATAATATTCGTCTGTTCACACATATTATGTATTACGTCACAACATCAAACTTGTTTTGTGAATGAATGAAACTGTCATGTTCCGTTATGATTATTATGTTCTCGTCGGTGAACTTACAAGATAGTAAGGAGGATTATTTACT
The DNA here is from genome assembly GCA_907164795.1 of Hemaris fuciformis. Taxonomy (NCBI): domain Eukaryota; kingdom Metazoa; phylum Arthropoda; class Insecta; order Lepidoptera; family Sphingidae; genus Hemaris; species Hemaris fuciformis. Next base: position 6,803,138 of record OU015434.1, read on the forward strand.
AGTAACGCTGCTCTTAACCCCTCTTCAGGAGCTCAGTCGAGTTTAATGCCTGAATAATGATACCTAGGATTAGTTTCGTAGTTTAGTTTAGAAACACGAGTAGATTTCTAGACGCTTATCTGGTAACGCCGTTGTTAATAGTTAGAGTACTGAACGTAGTTCGTTAATATTATCTGACAAAATAATACAAAAAAATATTTAATGTAAGGGAAAACCGTTTTGTGAAAAACAATGTGAAATAAAATTGAGCGTACATACTTGTAGCCTCACCCACACTACTATTTTATTACACAAACACTTTCCATCTCTCAAATATACAGTTGTTTATATTGTTAATTATGTCTTAGTCTCGCGACATAACTAAGAGCCGTGTGAAGAGGTCGTGCTTTCGATTCTCGGCTCGAGCTTGGTATTGTTGGGTTTTTCTATCATTATAATCTCAGTATCAGTAAGGATTCTGGAAATTAATTCACTGTGTATTAATTTAGACTTACAACTGGCGAAACATCGTTGTATCAATATACACATTTAAAAATATAATTACAGATATTGTATTGTGCCACATTCTACCACGTTCCCAACTCTGTATTCAGTTATGTACTTTGGTACACTGTTTCTGTCTGTTCACAAACAAAATGACTTCGTTTGTCCCCCTTGCTCCTCCCTTTTGTCACTCATAATTTTATTGGGACGCCCTTGTCGTTACCATCTCATAAAAGAAAGAACAAAACACGTACTTCACTTGTTTGATTTTCTGCCCAATGATCACATGGATAAGTTGTTATTAATTTTTTTACCAGGATAAGATAAACTTCTAAAACATTTGGTATCGAAGTTGTTTAACAAAAAAACAAAATTATTTAAAAACGTCTTTAAGTAAATGCTACATAGGTTTTGACCGCGTTAAATTGGTGCAAAATTTAGGTCCTGTTTCAACTTTTAGGTAGGAGACGAACTTTGGAAAATCCTTTAATAGCGGATACCTAGGTTCTGATAAAGATTTTGGTGCCATATTTCAGCGTAATCCGTTGAGAGATTTGAGCTGCGTGTTAATGGATCACCCGTCAGTAACACACGAGAAACTAAAGTTACCTAAATGGAGACACAAAATAATAGCTTTTATCTACATCAAAGCCGCCTCGATTGAAACAGTATAACTGTTTCTCAGAAATACGACGTGAAGTAATATACGTTGCTTGGTTTCATTTCATTTTTAGGATTGTCGGAAGCTGATTAATTCGCGATTTTCCTCCTTTCGCGCCTGTCGTCGTCTTATCACACACGATTATGCAGACGTTTGGGGGGAATCACAAAGAAATCATTATCTATATATATAAGCTGGATTCTTCTAACATTGTTAGAATTTGTCATCTATATCAAATTTCATCACCATCATCATCATCAGCCCAAATACGTCCCACTGCTGGGCACGGGCCTCCCCTACAACTGAAAGGGTTTAGGCCTTAGTTCACCACGCTGGCCTAGTGTGGGTTGGCGGACTACACACCTAAGAAATTCCTAAGAACTTTTAGGTGTGCAGGTTTTATCACGATGTTTTCCTTCACCGTTAAAGCAGGTGATAATTCATTGTGAATACACACATAACTTCGAAAAGTCAGAGGTATGTGCCTGGGGTTTGAACCTGCGACCGCCGAAATTCTCGACCGTGCGCCTAAACCTCGAGGCTATCACTGCTTTATATCAAATTTATAATAGTAGATTAATTCTAATGAGGTAACAAGGTAATTTGTTAATCAGTCATGAAGTAACCCATTTTATGAAACAATATGCAGCATCGGTATTAAAAAAATATTTTTTTTTGTTATACAGTATTCTGAGTGAGCCATATTTTTTTAGGCTTGATGGCTTTAGAACCAAAATCCCAACTATTTCTGATTTTCGACATGTGTCGCGCTGTACGTTCGGAATAATATTAGCTATATATAAATGAAGCAGCATTTATAACTGAGACATCAAAATTTGTCGAGATGCCATTTACCAAAAATATTCTTCCAATTCCGTTCTTTCGACATACATTTCTAATTGGCCCGATTACCGGCCAAAATCGATGACAATCTCACACTCCACATCACTCGTTTTCCTTATACTGTTCCCTTCGTTCGTTACCGGCAGTATATTAACCGGATGTTGTATTGCGAAAGAAATTGGATCTCAAGATATAGTATGAAGTGAGAAACCTGTAAACGACAGGCATGACACAATTTCAGCCAAATTTTGGTAATTTACGTATATTTTCGTATTTTTATTTTTGCTTTTTTTGGTGATTAAAATAAAATAACACATGTACTAGCTGAATGATACGTAGCTGAATGAACGACAAACAATGGACAAATCGTGGTATTAAGAAGTTTTGCCGAGTTGGGAAGCTGCCAATAAAGCATCATGCTCAATCAACTATTTGTATTAAAAATAATAATCGTAATAAATACCGTTGTCTATCATATATGTAGATAAATACGCAGTCTTGGCAACAACACTAAAATATACGTGTTATGAGTAAGGAAGATGTTACTGACTCTTTAACATTAACACGAAGTATTATTTGATGATAATTTAGTTCCGCCGATATCACGTATGTTACGATAGGTAATAATCAAACATATAAATGTTAATGACTGCCTCGTGGTCTCGCGGCACAAGTATGTGCCGTGCGATCTAGAGGTCCTGGGTTCGATTCCCGGGTCGGACAAAGTGTTATTGGGTTTTTCAATTAGGAAATTCTCAGTAGCAGCACGGAGTCTGGAATTGTGTCCGAAAAACAGCAATAGGCTCGCCCCCTATTACGTGGGACTGATACAATACTGGCGAAATGTGGGTGCAGAAATGCACCTCTGCCTACCCCTTCGGGTAATACAGGCGTGAGGTTATGTTATGTTATGTTATAAATGTTAATCAGCGATTCCTAAATGTGCCAATAGCAGTCTATACTTAGTTATCTATGCGTAAGACAAGCGTTGCCTTACCGAGCCGCACAGCAACGCTGAGTTACGCAAAACCTCATGCGCCTATATCGTGCAAATCGGAATTTTCACAAGTAACCCGTGAAAGTGAACGATTCATTTTGCTCACACGCATAGCTGCCGCACATTGACGCTTTCTTGTTTAACAGGCTCCGGTGGTGACATAATCCACGTATCTGTCGACTGTCGCCGGTTTGACCGGTGTTGTAAACATTTTGATGTCATGCTACGTAATCCGAGATATCTAAAATTAAATCCGGTATACTAAAGGAAGTGTTTGTGGCAAAACCACGCAGTCATGGCCATGTTGCATAAGAACAAAAAGAGTAATTAACAAAAGAGATTCTGGCTTATTCATCGAGATACGAAATGAATACACAAATTGTAATAACATTTCAAAGTTGTTTGGGGGTATGCTTTGATGTATTGTGTTGGAATCCGCAAGGGTCTTGTTGGAAGTATACCGCGATAACGAGATCAATTCACTTCTGTAATTGGATTGGCACAGATATGGGCACGTTTCAGGCAGCCGATCGCTCTGATTAATTCACAGGCGTGTAGTAATACTGTAACGAATACTCATGTACGCAGCTATTGCTGTGGATATATTAACACGTGTTTACTTACGGTTGGCACACTGTGGCACGTATAGTAGTGAAGCATATAAATGTAAGGATTATTAAAAGGGATTGTATGAGAAAGAAGACTCATCATTTGAAATTGTGCAATGCACAAAGGACTGTTGTTTAAATCAGGTCGTTTCCCATAGGACGTCATCATCATCATCCTCATCATCAGCTCTTCTCATGTCCACTGCTGAACTGATCTTCAGCCCTCGTCCAACCGCTGCCAGCCACCTTGCGTATATAGTCACCCCACCTAGCCACATCTTTAAGAAATATAATTAATACTACGGCTGATGATAATTATTTATTAATATAATGTTTAAACTAGTTTTTTATCAAGCGGTTCCAAGAATTTATAGAAAAATATCTGGCAGACGTAAATCTGTCGGTGGATTAGAAAAGGACTGTATATTGTTGGTATTAGAAATGTAGTATTAGTTTTCTTGGAAACCCTTCTATTTTTAGGTATATTGTATACCTAGTTGACGTGTCAGCCCTAAAGTAGTATAAATTCAAAGGAATTGCAAACGCTTGTTGCGCTTGTGATTGCAACAGTGGATAACACAACAGCGTCATGTTGTGGTGCAAACACGAACCCACCAATTATACACTTTTACACATCATTTCAAAGGAAATTGCTCAATATTACGAAATATGTATTTGTGCCTTCGAATCTAATGAAATGGTGAAATATAGGCAGTTGGTGTCTCTTGCAAACATTTTATTGTCGGCAGAGGAAATTTTTAAATTAACCTGTTTTCATTCTACCTTCGTATATCGCACTAATAATACTCGTATAATGGTGATGTACGTAATTTTAAAGTAATATTTCTCAGAATTAACAAAAAAATGGTGACGATGATGACGACGAATGAAAATTAAGAAGCTAATAAATAGCTTTAGGTTCTTTATAAGTGAATTTAAAGGAATTATGACTTTTTACCAATCACTTTATAATATTAAAAATAAAGGATAATCAAGTTATTTCATATTCTACATACATATTTCGACACTGTTGTATTAATAGTGCGATTTAGCCACTTGAAGTTTTTATTGGATATTACGAACAGTGGCGATACTTCCATAGAAGCTCAAAAACTTCTAGCTTGCCTTATAAAATACCGAATAATATAATCTAAAAATTTTAATCTATTCCAACCCCATAATAAACAATTATTATAAACAAGATATCGCACAATTAACGAATAACGCTTTTGGGCTTCTATGGAAGTATCGCCACTGATTACGCAGTTTGTTGTTAATGAAATCATACTCTCACATTAGTTTTGTTAAAAAAATAATAAATCTCATATGGAAAATCTAATCTGCCCACAAATAAACAGTATCTTCAATTTAAACTTTAAGAAATCAACTTTGTTCTTTGTATTTCCATTAATGTTAATTAAAGATTTTTTAAAAGATCTTTCAACAAATTTTCGAAACATTTAAAACAAAATCAAAACAATTTGAATAAGAATTGGTGTCCATGTAGCTAACTCTGAAAAGATGATTTAATTGTTTCAATTCACCATTTACATAGAACATTTAATATAATTTTGAATAAGTATTTCAGGGGCACGTAAAGGTCTCCGACGTTTTAATGCAGGCTTTTAAGGACAAATTATAATACGGAAAGACATCACGAAAGAGAATATTTTAGGTAAGATTCCTGGAAATTGTTTATGACCCAATTTTCATAATGATTTTTATTCTTGGCTCCATCGCATCTAATGATGTTATTATTTTTTCGATAAATATTATTGGGTTTACATAAAAAACTTTATAAGTGCTATTAGCGAATAAAAATATTTAATATATGTTTTGAACTTAGAGCAATGGATTAGCTCACCAATACTCAAATAAAAGCGATGAAAGCTTTTTATCTACATAACATATTCTCTCAGTATGATTGCCGAAAGCCCTATTTTGCTGCTTTTAGGTTACGTTATTACAACAAGATTAATCGTATACTTTATATCTCTTTTAAATATAATATGTCATGTAACATTTTTTTTTCCTAAAATAGCGCTACTTTGTTTGACACTTCTACTCGTATACAGTGCGCTTGGGGCGTCGTCGTACTGAATATTCCGTAAGCTTGACTTTACTTCCATAATAGTTCGTCCAGGGATTACCCACATTAATTATAAAAAGCAGAGGATTTATTTTAACCCGCCCACACGACTTATCCGGTACCGTGGATGTTTAGACAAAACTTAGGAAAAAATCTTCATACCAATATTTTATTACTGATTATTACGCGTCGTAACGAGGCGTCGTTTCGCGGCACCAGTGTGTACAGAGCGAGAGAGTTCTCGGGATCGATTCCCGGGTCGTGAAACCGTTATTGCGTTTTTCATTTACAAATTATAATCAGCAGCAGTACGGAGCAATAGACGAAAGAATTGATGAAAGTTTCACTAAGTAAAAAAGTAACAAACTATTAATAAAATTTAAAGACGAATTCTTCTTGAAGAAAAACATAAAAACAAACAAGTAGTGTAATGAACGCAAGAATCGTAACTAGATTTAATTTTATTATTTATAAATCGTTAACATCCCTACTGAATTCAAGTGATTGTAACTAAAATTTTAGCATTCTGTCTTTTCCCTAATGCGTCAAAGTTCTACAAGAAACTATGTTTCACTTCACTACATTCTTGAAGTTCCACTAAATTGTTGTGAATGGCTGAATTGGTGAGCTCAATCTGCAAACAATTCCACTTGAATACAAACACTAATCTAGCCACAAACTTCGGATTTGACCCCAAATGTTCGTCGTCGTTAAGCGAAATCCACATCTTCGGACCTGACATTTGTCAATTACTAGGACTATCTGTAGATTGTATTTTCGCTAATACAACTATTGATTATTTTGATTATTAAAGGTACTGTTGTTTTTTAATAATAAGTTAATAGTTATTTTTTTTATATTTTCATCCTATTTAGTGTCCGTGACTTCTCTTTATTTACATACATACATAAACTCACGCCTGTATTCCCCGAAGGGGTAGGTAGAGGAGCATTTCTGCATCCACATTTCGCCAGGTATGTATCAGTCCCACGTAATAGGGGGCGAGCCTATTGCCGTTTTTCGGGCGCATTTCCAGACTCCGTCCTGTTACTGAGAATTTCCTAATTGAAAAACCCAATAACACTTTGCCCGACCCGGGAATCGAACCCAGGACCTCTAGATCGCACGGCACATACTTGTACCGCGAGACCACGAGGCAGTCCGCGAGACCACGAGGCAGTCGTATAATATTTTTTTTTTATTTTCATCCTATTTAGTGTCCGTGACTTCTCTTTATTTATTCCCCATATACTTCATTTAAAGAAGTAATTAAATAAAAATAACATCTCGTATTTAATGGAAATGTCACAGCATATGTATAATATAAAATCACTAACTGCACGTATACAGTGTTATTAGATAAAAACTCAACAAGCAATAGAATCAGAAGGTCATGACCGGATTCGGCAATGCTTATGATGCGCGCACAAAGGCAGACCTCTACCATTTAATTTACATAAATTTTCTACAAAGGAATTGTTGTGGCACGTTTCATTCGATTGCGGTAAACCAAGGAAAAGTTAACGATTGCCAGAAGCAACAATGCAACATTCATAAATTTTACCTAGGTCATCCCACTGCAGGGCAAAAATATCTACTGCTCCACCAAAGTTTTCAACAACTTCATCGTCTTCTCATAAAACCAAATACAATGAGGCATCCAATTCGAGTCATGTTTGTTCCTTTTCTCTTCCATTTAAGGGCCAATGATTACAGACTTAAAAATCACTACTAAGCAATGCTACTTAAATGGAATGTAATTGTTAGTTAATAATAAATAAATAAAATAAAATACACCCAACAGTCACATACATAGTTCTGATCCCACACTAAGATACAAGTCTTGTGTCGTGGGTATCAGAAACTACGAGAGACTTTTCGGTCTCACATACACCCAGACCCGAAACAAATATTTGTGGATCACACAAACATTTGTCTCGGTGCGGGGATCGAACCCGCGGCCTCTCGTTTTGCAAGCTGGTGTCTAGCCAACTGCGCCACGGGGCTGTCATAACCTTTTGGATTCAAATATACTGTATTAACATTGATGTTTAAGTTACATTTTTAATTAATGTCCATCATCATAATTATTATAATATCCTTTGACACTATTCAATTATCTCAATAATTCGCCGCTAATTCTCAGACTTGCATATTCATTGCCAAGCAAATGTCGAATTACCCTTGTCTTTCGGGAATTGGATCAATGCCATCTAAAAGTTCACGTATTAGGCAACTTTTATGTAACGTATGTGATAAAATAAGCGAGTGAATGCAGAATTGACCGGCAAGTGGGACGTTGGCCGACCCTGACTGCGCCGAGACGCGCGCAGATGACGGACACACGCCAATGCACTTCGGGCACACATCGCCTTTCATATTGTACTCTTCATAATGAGCTGCTCTTCCGACTACTGCAGTACTAGTATACAATTAGGTTTATCACAGTGGCGGTACTTCCATAGAAGCTGTATATAAGAAGCTGTATATACTTACATATAATTTAGTAATTGTTTATTATTGGTCAGGATATTCTCATTTATATTAACTGCTTTTGTTCAATAAAGATGTAAAGTTTAAAGATTACTGTTCGTAATTTTGTAAGATGGGCTTTTGAGCTTCTATGGAAGTAACGCCACTGGTTTATCATAGGTTTTGCTTTTATAAAATCATGTTGTTAGATTAAAATAATTTGGTAAACTGCGAAAAAACTTTCTGTATTGTGGGCACAGTTGAAATAATTTCCTATTTCTACAATTTTAATTTATCATGAAGTCAGTGTAGTGACATTGCCATGGATCACACTTACACACCGACTTACACTTACACACTTTATTTTGTCCCTTGCTGGGTAGTCAGTGATAACATTTTACTTCCTATTCCCGTATATCAGAGTCTATACACAATGTTGTTCGGTAAAAACATTCGAAAAATTAAAATGAAAAAGGTCAGTTGTATTTTTTTTTGCAATCGTATTTTAAAGGTACAATCACTTAACGATGCAATACACATACCAAAACATGATCTACCAATGTCAAGCATTTCCAACGAAAGGTAGTACAAATCTGAATAAAAAGTGGGTTATTCGATGTTGCAACCAACGAGAGTTTAACTTATCACAGCTTCCACCGAGTTAATCCCTCAAATCGCTTTGTTTTCTGAAATGTATTCCAAACTCTGCCTATTAAAGTTGCATGACAGTTATTAAAAATTCAGACACCGAAACGTCCATTACGCTAAGCTTAGGGCTAATACAGATTCGGCTAAAGCTTTAACATTCTCTTTGTCAAGCCGCTAAGGGACCAATGCCAAGCGACGCGCATAGACTGGCATAGTGCCAATTTATTGAAAAGAAAAAAAAGTTTGGAGAAATCGTGTCTACGCAGATGTTAACTACAGGATTCTTGTCGGCATCCTGTGTTTCTATGCTAAATCAGCATGAACCTACATTATGATTGAGAGGATTCATGCCATAGTAAACGCTGGTCTAGTGAGGATTAGTAGACTCAGACTTTAAGAAATTCCTTGCGGAGAACTCTCTCTAGTTTCTTCATGACCTTTTTTACGTTAACATGTTATATTTCATCTTAAACATAAGTATTCAGCATAAATCGTAAGAGCTTGCTTCGGTTTTGAAACCGCGACTACATCAGTGGATTGCTTCGCCTATATATTATACTTAAATTCGTGTACTTGGTACGATATCTATAACAAAATAGAGAAGTGCTAAATGCTCACGAGCTAGTACTAGTATAAAAACGTAAAATAAAATCCAGGTAACAGCGAATTTAGTAACAGCCTTAATGAAACAAAATATATTGCGATTAATAAATCAGTAATTAATGTCGTTCGCACCCGCCGAGCCTTGCGCAATGTTAATTAGGGCAAAATGAAATAAAGTATCGTATATATGATATAGTTTGTAAATCCACTTAAAGTTTATGTTACCGACGTTGATAATGGTCCCTGAAATATGCCCACGCCTTTGTGCAATACATGAATTGTGCGCAAACCTCGCCTACGTCTCTCAAGGATTTATTAAAGATTACTGTAAGAAGGCAAATATTTATAAAATTTATTACAATTTTATTGAAAGCGGACTCGAAATAGCTTATTTTGCTACGTAATGTGTATTAAAAAAATCAATAGTATTTTTTTCTATTTTTGTGGTATCAAGTCGATTAAGATAATTTTAACTTAATTAGTAACTAGAAACACCTATAATTTTTTTTTCAAAATTAGAATTATGTCAAAATTAACATATTTTATTTTATCAATAAACCCCAAGCTAATTATAATCAATCTCAATCATAAATTATAACGTCTTCTATCTTTTACATGCTGTAGCAAGTTCTTCCAAAAGTTAGTAGAAAATTGTTTGAGAATCTTAGCTTTGTTCTGTGAATAACGTTGTTTATTTTGCAAGCTGCAATAGTTTTGTCATAAATGTGCAGTAAACCGTCGTATACATACATATGCAGAGATAATAACAGTTTTGTTTATGTTCGTGAGCCAACAGCCCCGTACTCCCGAGAAGTTGAAGATGCAAACTCTTGGGACTGGTTTAAAGTATTAACCGTGTTGGTCAGTGGCTGGCATGTTGGCATGGACGCATAAGTTGAGATGTATGGTTTCAAAGTTTCCAAACTGGCCAAGTTTATTCACTTCGTAAAAGAGCAAATATGCGCAACCAACTGTACCGGTAAAGCGAGTATTTTAAGTCGTTTATTGTCAACAAAATAAATGCAATTTGAAGTGATGACTAATGACTTATGACATTATACAAAGTGTTAAAATCTTATACAATGCATAAACTTTTTATGCTCGGTAAAGAATATAGGTACATCAAATAGAAGTTTCTAGCGTGTTATCGATAGTCTCTTAATTTTTATATATTTTATGTGACCGTATTTTTTCATAGGACGTTTGCTACAGTAGACGGTCTCAGTGTACAACTTTTACACTTTTAAACAAATGTCATAACTAAATGCGATTTTCTTAGATGTAAGACGCGACAGCGGGCGTGTATGCTCATTTACTGTATATGCAATAACAATATGCTCGTTCTCTTACAAATGCCACCACTTTTTTTTTGTTATAAACGATGTTTTAAATCTGCCCCATCATGCATTGTTTTATCTGGCTTTGTTTAAATGACGAAGGAGAAACCAACACAAAAAAATACATATGAAAGGTTGTGATGTCCTTATTACTTATGTATATTTTATGAGATCTAGATCTTTATACCCGTGACATAGTTCGTAAAAATGCGGTACAAATACTTTATTTAGCATTCATTGAAGTGTGTGTGAAGTTCAGAATTTTTTCTCGCTGACATTAGGATTTCATGAAGGTTTATAGCGCTATTTACTGAAAACGTGTGAACAAATTGATTTGACACATCCCTCCTTGTACATAATATAGTATCATCCGTGTTTTACTGGCGTTCTCACGTACTGTGGCTTTTATGTCTCCAGCTCAATAGAGTAACGCTTCCTGCGGGGTTTTGTAAAATTTAAAAATAGCCTGGAAGAGTTTTTATAGCTACAACAGAAATAGCGCACGTTTAAAAATAAAATTCTCTTTTCCATGTTCCGTAACGCAGGTTTATATAAATACGTAACATTTTACCTGAGGTTTCGTAGGGCCGATCCTCATACCGACATTGGATATTCTTCTGCTCCACAAATTGTATTTTAAATTATTAGTAGCGGGAAATATTCCGATTCAGGCTTTCTTTTAAACCATTTTAATAAAAGAGGGATTTTTCAAACATGAAATAATCACGGTTGGATTTGCTGTGGTTAGGGAATCTGTATCCGTTCCTTCGAACTATAGTTACTATAAGTCACTTATAAAAGGAAATCCTAAATGCTTGGGTCATTTTTATTGTGAGTCGTTTGCGCGAACACAACTTATTTTAACTAACAAATAGCAAAAATGTGCTGTTATTTTTAACATTTTCTTGATGCTTCCAATGGACAATATCAAATTATGAACTTTGAACAAATTGTTATACAAGAATGGCGAAATAAGCAAAGTTTCCAATATAACTTAATTTGCAAACTCGTGTTTTGAAAGAAAATTATTTTTACGTATAAAACAAGAGAATACTTGCCCGTGCCAATTTTTGTACTTTTTTTATACTGCTGAGGGAAAGTGATATATGCGGTCCAAAAAATGTGTTGAATCATCCATCACGAGTCAGCACGGCTATGCAATATTAATACAATTTTTGAACTTGACATATCCTTGATTTACCAAAATTAATGACTAGGTTTCCTAGCCACCTACAACACACACCACGTTTAGTGTGACCAGCATGTGTCCAAAAAAAAACCAGGATATAAATCGTAGTTTGTGCGACAATCCAGCGAACTAAATTTTAATGATCGATCGAGAAGTCGGGAAATGTGTTATTTAGGTTTTCCATTAGGAAATTTTCTGTAACAGCGTGGAGCCCAAAAATGTGCCAGAAACACCTATTACATGGTAGAACGCTATCTTAATATGTTTGTCGATATAGTTGTCTGCCTACACCGTCAGGTGTACAGGCGGGAGTGTATCTATGTAGGCTCCGTGCTTTAAACAATCACCAAATCAGCGCGAAAAAAACTTTCTGCAATTGACAGTTAGTTAACAATTTTACAATACCTAATGCTCCAATTTTCTATTTATAAAACTTCCGTCACGTACTCAATAGGATTTTTAGGAATAAGTGGCCTATTAATGAAACGTGTGGAGTAATAAATTAATGCTGAGAGGAGGCGAGAGTAGCCGATCAGTCGGCTTTACCATCCGGGTGTCCGGGTGAACGGAAACGGTACGGATACCCGGGCCCACGTTCACGAGAACGCGAGAAATAACGACAACTAGGTTTTTGTATTCAGAATTTTTCTCATACCTTCTATTTTTTTGCTTTACATAATTGTCTGTTTGACCTCAATAGGCGCTTTGTCTCAATGTCGATGGGGTTCAAGTACCAGACATGCATCTCTGACTTCGATGTTTACTCAAACTCCAATTACAAGCAGGTGCTGATGGTGAAACGCCCCTGGGGGGCTTATAAATTTGTGAAAAGGTGAATAATATTTGTACCTTTTTGTAATATAATGCAAATGAAAATCAGAGTAGAGTGTTTGATTTCCACTGAGACACAAAAACAATCAATCTCTTACGAGATGTCAGGTTGCATAAAAAATGGCTTAATATTTCAGTCGTCGTGTTTATATTTGGTTCTCAAGAAACATGAACATGGAATAAGAAAGTGAAAATTAAAAAAGTACCTTGAAGCAAAAAACACAGTTCTCATTTCAAATTAAAGACAAATTAGAACATGTAAATATTGAAGTTATGAGATTTAATTTAAGCATGAACTTAACATTTCTCGAATTTAATATTTCAGACATTTTTTAAATGGACTGAATGTCTCTTTGTTACTGCAAAAAGTGTGTGTCATGAGATCTAGAGGTTCCGGGTAGGTACTGTTCGTGGCGGGCAGTTTTATTGCAGAAGGAAATTGCTCCAGAGTCAACGTTTGGCGTTGATATTTTTGTGTAAGGCGTACAGAACTGTTAGTACTGAAGCTTTACCTGTTCTGGCGGGAGTACTTCCAGTCGACCTGGAAGTACAACGTCGCGCCGCGTTATATTTTGCCAACAAGCAAAATGCGCCTTTTAACATAAGACTTAAAATAGCTGGCGATCGTGTGTGCGTAATGCTCGTGAGCGTATGTGCGTTATTTATTTTGAGACTTAAGTTACTCGTAGCTTCGAGGCCAGAAAGGTTACGTGTAAATTCGCCGTAAGACTATTATTGTAATGACCTGTAAATATTTGTCTGGGTCTGCATTTATATATCAAATTTGTTAGAAGAAATCCCAGAAAAAAGTAGAATCCCAAATCCCAGAAAAAAATGTCAGCCTATTCGTAACCTAAACTCACGCCAGAACGCGATACACTTGCATTAGGAATTTTATGTACAATATTTAACTAGTAATTTCACACAAGTGTACACGAGCAAATAATCGATTTATCTGCACAATAGTGTCCGATGTATGCTTTCAATTTCCGCAACTAGTGACGCTGTGAATTGCATTCAAATACGAATTATTTAACTCCCTTTATCATCGCAAATTGAATGATAACTTAGACGTACTACTTTGAATCAGTATTTGTTTACGTTAGTAACAAATATTACATTCAATCTAGAAGCGTTAGGGGATTAAATTGTGGTACTATAATATTATAAAATACATCTTGTTCTTTGAAAAGCGAAACGAAACACTATATAGATCATTTTAAGCAAATTCTAAATAATTAAATGCTTCTGTCCGCCTAGTTGGTCGAGGGTCCAACAATAGAATGTTGGATTTACCTATACATCTTAGACAAGTATGAATGGCTTTTAGAAAAACCATACCTACGAATTCTGAAATAGTGACACTGTTAATAGTAGCGGTGGGCGATTATGAGATATACTAATGGAATCATTCGATTATGAAGATATCTCTAGATATCTCGATTATGAGAATTAGTAATTACTAATTAGTAATTACTAATTTTAGTAATCGTATAGTATCTCGATTATAAATATTACTAATTAGTAATTACTAATGAAATCATTCGATTATGAACGTGTCTCGAGATATTTCCAATTACTAATTTGCATTCGCGAGGTATAAAATTCCTAAAAAAAACAAGAACCTCTATCGAACCCCCAGATTTGGACTAATATTTAAGTAATAAGTGTAAGTAAATTTCTAAAAAAAACAAAAAAACAAGACCCACTTCAGTCCCGACGAGATTAGTAGTTCAAATTAGTAACGTCATTCGATTAGAAATTAGTTACTAATTTTATAATCGATTATCAAAATTAGTATTAGTAGTATCATTCGATTATCAAAATCATTCATAATCGCCCACCTCTAGTTAATAGTAGGTATGGCAAAATTAAATAAAATACCTGACAGATATACCCTTGATTATTTTAGAAGTTTCAAATTCATAAACCTTGTAATGAAATAATAACTCCAAAATAGAAGCAAAGCTAAATAATGTTATTTTTGTTTGCAGTATTCGACGCGTCTGGTCAATACAGTCCTAATGTGTTGTTTGGCAACGAGTACTGGCTGGGCTCCCTCAACGCGTGCCGAGACCTGCAGCTGACCCAGTACCACGCACAGACACCGCCCTTCCGGTTCACATTCTACGTAGCCAAAATCAACCTTACTCTGGACAACGATCACCTGCCTCAAGTAAACTTTTTTATAGTATTTCAAACAGCTTTTTTGACTTTTTAGTCTCCGCACACACACGTGACATTTTGTTTAAATTATAAATGTTGGGGTCTTTTACACCAATCCAGTTTAATGTCATGCCTGTTACAGGACATAAACATGTCAACTTTTATCCTTCAATTAGCCTAACTGAAGTTGACTACATCTAGTTTATGGTTTGGCCCGAGAAAAAGAACTAACAATAACTAAAGAATATTGTTTTGTGATTTTGTATCAGCATCTTTCGCCTTAAGAAAAACACTATATATACTATATACTATCCATTAAGACCCATAAAACCAAGAGTACGAAATTTACTATATGAAAGATTGCATTAGAGATGAATGGACATTGTTGGTCAGGTGATGTCATTCAGGTGCACAGACGGTCTCTGTCATATCGTGAGTCCTTTAAACAATTTAATTTAAAGTTTACCTGCCACACAGTCCATTCCATATGTACCCGTATCTAGATAAAATCTTCTCTCCTGACACACACATGTGGGTAAGTTTAATACAAAAGTTTTATTGCTTACGCCGTTGATACAAGTGTCGCACTCCAGAGTGGCAGTAGTTGACATGAATAGAGGACGGTTACTTCTATGAGAATTGCTACAAAGGATTTATTTGGGAAATGGATACAACTTAGATTTTTATAGTTACCTAAAAGATCTTTAGCAATAGTTTGCTAAAAGCAATTTTTTGTTTATTATTGAATAGCTTTACAGAAATGAAATTAATAATAATTTTATATGCAGTAACTGCGAGGATAAGGAAAATTTTAAAGCAAAATTAGAATGGATACGAAATCGCGAAAAAAGTATAAAACTGAATCAGACGAACATCACATTATTTCCATAGTAATAGATATTTAAAATTACGTCAATTAATTATTTGTCGATATCATCGATTTAATGGGAAGGCAAATGAAATACGAATCAGTTCGCGCATGTAAATGAGCTCTGTGAAATTACAGGTTGTAGATATCATTTATAGAGTAATGATAAATATTTACTGTTAATGAATGGATTGGCTTGATCGGGTCGGTAAAACTCTTACTATTAAGATTAATTGTAAAATATAGTATCCTTATTCCTTATCGAATCAAATTGTTTAAGCCAGTGACTTGAACCACCATAGCCCCTTCCTTTTTTATATTCTCAATTCTAAAAACTGCTACTAAAACGCATAAAAGCTAAAGAACGGCAATACTGTTTTTTTTTTGTTACTATAAGGAAAGTTCATTACACAGTATTTATAAATTTGATTTAAACCACAGCCGCTCATTTATTACTCACAAATTAGAGCTTGCATACCATATCATTAGCCCATACACGTCCTAATTACTGGGTACGGACCTCCTCTACAACTGAGAGGGTTAGGCCTTAGTCCACCAGGCTGCCTAGTGCGGGTTGGCGGAAATAAATTCCTAAGAACTTTTAGGTGTCCAGGTTTCCTCACGATATTTTCCTTCAACGTTAAAGCAGGTGATAATTCATTGTGAATACATATGTACACACATAACTTCGAAAAGTCAGAGATGTGTGCCTGGGGTTTGTACCGAGATTCTCGACCGAACGCCTAAACCTCTTGGCCATCGCTGCTTACCATCACATCACGATTTCATACCATATAAATATTTTTAAAATATTAATATTAATACATAAAGAAATATTAATATTCATAAATAATGTTACTTTTAAATATATGTAAAATAAGACTAATCAAATGAATGTTATATGCAGAGTAGACTGATGTTGGTGGGCGAGTGTGTGCCGGCGTCATGCAGTGCTGACGCCCTGGGCTCAATTCTCAAGGCATCGGAGGTAACCGCTGCTGAACAGGCCTCTGCTGCAGGTCTTGGAGCTTCGTTCGAGAACCTCGCCGTGCGCCCTGTGCCAGGGACCTACGATTTGTTCGCTGACCCTAAACTTATAATCATTGGGTAAGATGACTTATTTCTTATATGGCATTGTATCATCATCTGCCCATATACGTCCCACAGCTGGACACGGGCATCTCCTACAATTTATATTGCATTGTATATATTGTGTATATTTTATTTATGTTACATTGTAGTTTCGCATGCGTTATTATTTTACATTTATAAAGTCTTCCTTAAAACTGTTTTATAAAGGACCCATCTATCTCAGTACCATATTATTTGTAAAATTTTAATTTGAGTAATTTAGGCGTAAACTCATATGAAATAAAATAATTAACACAATTTATCTAATATAAGCAAGGATTGGTATTCAATATTTATTTGCTTAGTATAAACCTTATGCCTAGTTTCAGAGGTTGACAAAAAAATTCTTCATAGAAAAAAAAGTATTTTGCGCTACCATGCATTAAGCATACGAGTAGAAGTCAGCCAAAGACTGCGGATGTAAAAAGTTTTAAACGTCGAGATAATGTTTTTTTTGTATAAATATGTTAACGTTAGCAAGAAAATACATTATAAACAAAAATGTATTCTCAGTTTTGCTTCAACGCCAGCGATGGGATGTTCTCTATTGATCCAGGTAACCTTCCTTCATCTTAACTTGTATATTTCAGGGAATAAAATTAGTTTATGTTATAATCGACTTCGGAAGCTTAAGGAAACTTTAAAGTAAATTACTCAGAGTATTCCGAAGCGTACAGTGGATTGGATTAAAAGCATTTTTTTATTGCTAAAGAAAATATCTTGGCATACAATTTTTGGGGTTTTATATTAAAAAGTCCGGATAAAAATCCGGGTGTAGATAAAAACTATCTCTGAAAAGGGTGTGTGATGAAAGCCGTATTGTGTGTGGTGATGGACTTAACCGGAGTTCATTCGGACGTAATCAGGCCGAGTAAAAAGATAGTAAGAACCGCTAAATAGCATCATTTTCTCTTAAAGGGCTTCATATACCCTACGTTGGTATGAATGCTGGGACCTCTCAGTCGCATAAGTAAATATTTGGCCCTTAGAGATATTCTTTATTTATTTTTTATTATTACACTTATAAAGTAAGAATATGAACCCGGCATTTTTAACAGTCAAAAATACGAAACCTCTTTGCTGATGTGTTCACTCCAGAAACTTTAACCACAGTCCGCTCTGTTCATTCTGTTGTATAAATAAAAATTCCATTAGCAAACTTAATGAGTTTACAAATAGTTCAGTTTTAAAAGCGAAAATACCGTTCAACTCTCATGCGTTCACAGTCGATCGCATTCGTAACATCCGCCCGCCCGCCTTCAAACGCGTTAACATGACTTCTGAAATGAAACTTGTGGCTGCCGTAGCCAACTAAAATTTTCGAAGCGAAATTCAAAAAAATACAAAACATTAAATAGTTTTTATCTGAATAATATCCACAGTACAGTTAAATATTGAAGTCATGTTCAGGGAAATGTTAAATCTTAGACTCTTTTATTTTTATAAAAATATAAACAAAAGTTGTCCATTGTACCATTGTACCATTGTCAAGTAATGTTTCAAGTTTTACATGAAACTTTTGTTTTGAAATTGTTTCTACTACAATTATTATCAGCAAAGCAATTGGAATAAATGCAATTTTATTTTATTGAATCTTATCATCATATATAAATCCATATTTAATTATTATTTAAGTACTAGTATATGTATGTTTTGTGTATATAAGTGTATGCTTGTATATTCTATATTCATATATGTATAAAAATATTAACATTCATTATATCATTTAAACACCCCCACAACTCGCTAATCACTCGGTATATTCCATCATGCCTGGTTGTCTGGAAGAGATCGCTTTAAGCGATAAGACCGCCTATTGTCCACTTTATTTATGTTGCTTTTGAGTATTTGTTTGTTTGTTTAAATGGTGCACAATAAAGTGTTTTTTATTTTTATCTTTATCATCATTGCCATAAACCCTTATACATCCCACTGCTGGATAGGGGCTTGCTATTTAATTGTGGGGGATCAGGTATTAGGCCATCACGAGGTGGATATCCTTATGTTGTTTGGAGGATTTCACTTATTTAAGAATATGGTGATAGGTCCTCTCTAGGTGTCTAGAGTTTTTCAAGGCGTCTTCAAAATTAAAGTTTATGATTCGTCATAATAATAATTCAATATAAACTATTAAAGCTTTATAATGGAAATGATAGATGCATTACTGTTAACGATTAGGTAATTCTTTGGATTTCACTATCATACTTTTTGTTAAAACTTTATTAAATCATTTGTATACCGCAGTATACCTGTAGACGAACTTTGGCTTAACGTCTTATTTATAGCTGATAAACATTCTTGAGTAAGTTTGCCATAATTTCTTAAGTAGACGGTGTAATATAGCTATAGTACTTACCGATACTCGCAGTAAAGTTAGGGAGCGAACAGCAAGTAGGCACAGGATATTGGTTAGCCGCAGCGGCACGACCCGTCCTAATCTCGCTGTTTCAGGATGATTTATAGCTTCACGAACATCATTAATAACACGACATTTGATGAATATCTAATACTGGGATTGACAAAAATTTAATTTGCAGATATATATTTGCATTGACTGTAACTTCCATTTTTTCGCATGTGGATTCCAATAATGTTTTAAAAGACATTCGAGCGCAGTAAAATTACTCTCAGTAAAAGTGGGAATCAAAACGAAATACACATTTGCAACTTTTATATTAATATTTCACATTAAGTTTTGAAGAATTTATCAAGATTTCTTCGAATTTGTTCAACCGTCACACGAATCGGATTTATCCATCATAAAATATTTTTAAAGAAAGTCGCAAATATTTTGCAATTTAATATTTCAAGCTAACCTTACAACCTCCGACGCGCTTGACTGATTACTAAATCAAGATCCAGACTTAGACTAACTTTCTCACTTAGAAGCAGTCTCATAACAAAGGGAGATAGATTAAATTACACAAAAAGAAATATTTGGAGACTTTAAGCGGCTTACGCGAAATATTATTTCAAAATTTTAACGAGGTCTTTTTAATCCAATGAATACTTTATAGCTTGATATACGTAAAGTACATACCGACGTCTACGTTACAATCCAAATTGGAAGTATAAAATTTATTTATATTGAATAATGTAGTTGTATCATTGAAATACAATACAATGTATTTTTAATTGACTCCCTTCTTCTTCGCATAAGATATACGGAATAAGATTTCCTGCACGCGATCAAAAGTCCACAGTCCCTTTTTATTATCAAATGTCGGTCAAAGTTAGAGCACTATTTGAAAATTTATCTTTTATTAATTCTTTACAATCTTAATAACAGACAGAAAAGCTTTCCGCATCTGAAACCAAAATAAAGTTTAAAATACCTAAATGTAAAACTACTGTTTTACTCTGTGATGCCCACAACGATCCAATTTATCGTAAGTGCTATTGCAAAAAAAATGACATCGCCTTTATCTTATACTCTGCTATCGTGAAATATTATAAATATAAATGTATATTTAAGCACAAAAGGGGTTTGTTTCTGGGCTTTAAAACACAGAAAGTCTTCGTAAAAAACGAATTTATTGCACCTTAAAAAGGCTCTTGCTTAGGCAAATGATGATGAACGCTAATTAAATGCAGTTGTTTGTGCGGTTCAGTCTAGTAAATTACCAGCCTTTGTCTGCCGTCTAGAGATAATTATTCTTAAACTTGATGGAATTATGAATCTTTCTTTTCGCTTTTAATTTGTTGGATAAAATAACGCACACAAAATATATTTTTCATTAAATGTTTTATGTTTTCAGATTTATTATGGTAATACATTAATATATTTTCGGTTTTAATTAACAAAACAATAGTTTTTTTTATGGGAAAGGAGGCAACGAGCAAGTGCCACCTTTGTTTAATTGGTCAACACAACAAAACAGTTGAATAAGACAACACCGCCCATGAACCCCCATAATACCATAGGAATCATATGTGACTTGCCGCCCTTTAAAGATAATAAGAAATAGGTTTTTGAAAAAAATAAGTCTTCATATTTCATCAATGGTTTAATTATTTTTCAACAAACGTGAAAACAGATTACCTCAAAATACTCTTAATGAAAAAAAAACTACGTGCATTTGCTTTTAAAATTGATGAGATTTGAACGGTGGCAAAAAGCGGTCTCTTGCGCTTTTGGCTATTTCATCCATTAAATGAAATATGACTTAACAATATTTTTATTCATTCATAGACAAATATTATTACCTCAAATTAAAATGGTAGAATACCGATCCAATTGTGACACAGAAGGTCTAGCAATCGGATAAGCCATTATAAATTGGTTTAAAAACGGGTGTATTAATGATAATCGAAACTTCATCCTAACATGTATTATTATGATACATACATAAACTCATGCCTGTATTCCCCGAAGGGGTAGGCAGAGGTGCATTTCTGCACCCACATTTCGCCAGAATGTATCAGTCCCACGTAATAAGGTGCGAGCCTATTGCCGCTTTTCGGGCACATTTCCAGACTCCGGGCTGTTACTGAGAATTTCCTAATGGAAAAACCTAATAACACTTTGCCTGACCCAGGAATCGAACCCGGGACCTCTAGATCGCACGGCACATATTTGTGCCGCGAGACCACAAGACAGTCATTATTATTATCCTATTGTATTATCCTCGTTTCTATAACACGTAATTATTTATCCAAAAATTAAACTAAAACATTTAAGAGATCACATTTATCTAGTCTTTAAATATAATATTTACCAGCCATATCTATTTGTCGCAGTACAAGAGGTGGTGTTAACTGTATGTTTGTTTGCAGGTCTGTGTGTATGGTCGTCGGAGTGGTGATGTTGGTGGCTTCGCTGTACGAGGGTTTTCTGGAACGGCGGTACCGCATGTCTGCTCAGACCAGAGACCTTGAGCTCGCCAACAACGACAACCATAAACAAATAGTTGGTACTTTCTGTCATATGCTTTTATAGGTCAAACTCGCTGCGAGATTCGAGTATGTCATCGGAGGATATACATACATACGTGGACAGAAATGGACAGAAACGTTACAAAATTTATATAAAGATCGTAAATATCCCTTGGGAGAGTAGGTAATCAGAGCACAATATTTTGTCAAATAGTCATAATACGTCCTCAGCACTTTTCAGCTCAAACGATATAATATTATAGCAAAAAAAAATATTGTCATAATAAAAAAAACGAACAAAGTTTTTATTTCTTATATAAGTTTGAATTTGGCCGAAATAAATGTTCGATTAGTTTAAGAGTAATCTGCACACGAACCTAAATTTTATCATATCAATAAGTCAAAATAACAAAATAGTGTCATCGATGTTTTAAAATGTAAGAAACAATATGGAACTTAATTGCTTTCGCGACACGGCAATTTACTATCCAGCAAATTGTACTGCACAAAATACTCTCACAATGGGACCTGAGCCAATAGAAAAATTCAACGAGCCGCCTAACCAACACTGTTCAAAGCTATCACGCAATTCACCGGCTCACTGAATTTTTCAATTCGTATCGTACATCCACTATGAAGGGGCCTTAATATTCACGGCTTAAAAACACAATACCTACATCCATTTTGTAAACTGCTTCAGCTGTCAAACTTCCACGACCCATCCTTTATGATAATACGACCGTTTTGTAAAAATAAATGGTATGGTATCCAAGGATTTCACCGATTTTTTTAAGTGTGTTATTTTCAATATATTTTAGCATAAGTTTGAGTTTGGATAAGTTTTAAAAAAAAATAGAAATTGCATGTTTAATGTGGCCTCCTATTTAAAAAAAATAAATGCCTGATGTAACAAAGTAAGTATTATTCTGGTGAATTTTGAGTATTTTAAGTTTAAAACATAGAAAGTAATTACTAAGTTTTAATAATGATTATAAACTACAATCCAACATAATAAGATTACCCAGTTATCTCAACTGAGGTCATTTAAAGCAAACCAACGGTCCTGTTAGGCACAACCCCCAGAATATTAACTTCAAGTATTAATTAACAGATGATCCCAAAGATAATACACGGAAGAAGTTGGTCCAAAGGGTCTATAGACATTAAATTTTATGCAGGACTAATTTTGTGTTAATAATCTCCCATTAATAGTCTAATAATATTTAATTTATGCATAGCACGAGCTCTGTATAAGAGAAAGTTTCTAATTAATCCGATAGTAAATTAAAAGTATGGCTTTTCTTTTTGTATGGTAATTAATATAGAGATGTACAAAGTACAAAATTCAGTGAGTTAGTCTATTTAGTTACAAGGAATAATTAATAAACCGTAAGTTGAATATTATTCCATTAGGAACTTATCATAGGTATACCTACGTGTTGGCGTATCATTAACCAATTTTTAATTAGCAAGAATCTTGTCCCAGTAAACTTGTGGTTCGTGACTAATAGCCATAAAGCCCATTGTTGTGCCTTTTATCAGCAGTGTATTTTCACAGGGCAGTAACGGCGTGCCGCGGGCCGATGAGAAACCAGCCTCCAACAATGCAGACAAAGATCTCCGGCGGGAAACCTGCGGTAAGTCATTGATCAACGTTCAAATTACCTACTGTTGTTATAAGGAGAACCATTCATTGCTACAAGCTTAAAAATACTTTCATCGTGTTTATTGAAGTTACTTTGTATGAGATTTTAGTGACGTCATATGTTCTCACGAACAACTCAGCGACAATGTATGTCTGTTGTTTGTTTTTCAACTAGGTTAAGAGACATGTATGTATGTTTTATCATACTATAAATATGTAGGATAAAATTTTAGTACAGCTCACGACAAATTTCAACATCTAGAGGACTTAAAGAATTGTATGACAGAGGATTAAAGAGAGAAAGGTATCCTCCCTTCTCCCCTCAAAATCTTTTAAATAATGATTTTATTACATCAACAATGAATTATTAAGATATGTGGGGAGTGGAGGTTATTTACTAGTGGATTAAAAATCTGTGATTTACTAATTGAATCTCGTATAAAATTATATCAATATTATTAAAATAGGGTCTTAAAATGTATATTGCGGAGTGAGAAGTTGCCGAGTTGTGTCTAGAATTTCACATCTTAGAAGGTTCGTTGACTCAAGCTCTTGAAAACCGCAAGTTATTCCGGAATTTCGTCACAATTTGCAGAGTACAAACGTGCTACCACCACTTTACCAACTTCACGCTGTGTAGTGACATGACTCAACTTCTTTTGTCGCTATGCGGAAATCTACGAATATCTTTACATCATATTTCTTTATGTTATGTTACTATATAGGAATTGAACATGGAAAAATCTTTAAATTTGGCGCACACCTAGTAATATAACGCCACAAAAATATACACATTTACGAGCTCACACGTACACTCACACACACACACACACACATATGCGCGCACGCCTATAAATATCCCCGAAGAGATAGGCAGAGGAGTATTTCTGCACCCACATTTCGCCAGGTATGAAGATGAATTCACTTGAACTGTATGATTATTCCAATGATGATTTGAGTTATAATTACTGTACATCCATCCAATCGTGGGACAACAATGCAAATTGGGTCACAATGATTCACTGTAATAATAGTCGTGGGGATCTGTGAAGGATCAATCCGGCCGTAATAGATTACTGGCTTTTGTATTAGCACATCGAATTGTGTTTAAATGCTATCAAACATAAAAAAAACATTAGGAGCATTTTAATATAGTAAGTTTTTTTGTTATCTTTGTACGTGGTACAATATATTTTATTTATATTTGTTTTAAAAACAAATCCCTCTTAGCCTCATTATTCGCGGGATCAAAAGTAGCGTAAGGCAATCTCCAGGGTCCCATCAATCAAAATTCATCCAAACAAACACGCTTTTTCACCTATCACATTAGTAAGATAGACTTATTTATAATTTACGAGTATATTGTGTAAATTATTTTGAAAACATTTCTTATACATCAGGTACTTTGTACTAACATAATCAATTAAATAAAATTCCATAACCTTAACATATCTCTATCCTAATTTGATATTTAAATAGAAACTTTCAAGTTGAGTGGAAAATTTCGGGCTATTATCAGATCAAATCTATGTTAATACATACATATACATATACATAACCTCACGTTTGTATTCCCCGAAGGGGAAAGCAGAGGTGCATTTCTGCCCCCACATTTTGCCAGGTATGAGTCAGTCCCACGTAATAGGGGCGAGCCTATTATCGTTTTTCGAGCACATTTCCAGACTTCGAGCTGCTAATGGGAATTTCCAAATGGAAAAACCCAGTAACACTTTGATGACCCGGGAATCGAACTCGGGACCTCTGAATCACACAAGATATACTTGTGCCGCGAGACCACGATGCAGTCATGTCCATGTTAATAATGCGCAATTATTATTTACATTTCTTTTTCGTAATTTAATTATATTTCGTTTATAACAGTGTAGTGTTAGCGTATCATAACCATAATAAAATCTCATGAGTTCGTTGTCCGGAGCGGTATACATTAAATTTAGTAAAATGTTTCGCCAAACATGGGTAATAAGATTTCCACGGTCCCGCCCAGACAATCTTCAGTACGCAAATATTATTCATTTAAGTTACAAAGAGTCCATTGCCTTGTCTGAAAATTAAATCTATTCAGCAAAGCCGAGTAAAGGTAGGGGGTGAATAATGCTTGGTATTTTCGTACTGGTTAAATTTGCAACTAGAATTATTATGAGTTATAATTTAAAAAAACTTATTAAAAACTCGCTTATTAAAATCTATGAATGAAAATTCCGTCAAATTTAATCTGGTTGTTTCGGAGATGAGCAAAAACAAACTGTCATGTTAATGTTGATATTCATTTTTAAAAATCTGCGATGCTATAGTTACTAACGGTAACTTCAACAATGGCCACAAACTGACACGTAAAGTGTCATTATCAAAACCCTTAATGAAAATTAATAAGTATCTATCAAAAGTAAATATATTAAATAAGGTTATAAGCGCTTTAAAGATACCACATAATTATGAGAAATTGTGAGATAGTTTAAAAAACGATTGTAGGTACCTATATAGAACAATTGCCATTACACCAACATTATGTCACTATGCGACTTATACTTATTGACAACTGAAAATAGCCGCGAATTTCGTTCATTGCAGAATGTTCTGTACGTGGTAGGAATAAATACTAAACGATGGGCTACGTGATTGCCTAACTGCGTGCGTAACTAAGTCTCCAAGACGTGATTTCTACACAGAAGCAATCTCTAACGATCTACACATCTAATTGGATTACACTGTCAAAGAAGATTCAGATCTCCTAGCGTTAGGTATGCAACGGGCAGGTTGTTTATAGTTTAAACTATAAGAAGAAAATAAGTAAATTGCATTATAAAGTTCACCGGTAGCAGAAGTTTAACGGACACCGTTCCTCACGACTGCCGAAGTTTAACTCTGCATAGTTTTCAATTGGTCGCAAAAGTCAGGCGGCGATCGCTCCGAGTAATCTTGGAAAATAAGTGAATAAATTTAATTTCCTCGCGAAACTTTACGGTCCTTTATGGTTGCTAAATATTTTTATTTTATTCGTAATTTCTCGTTTCGTATTAAGATAGATAAGTTCCAATTATTCAGTGAAACTAAAGACCGTAACTACTACCTTTCTTTCAGTGCGTTTCTGCCAAAAGTTTGTTACTGATACCATTATTTATGTTCACGAACAGTATGATCAAAATGTGTAAAATTTTACTGACAAATGTAATAATATTTATAACATGTGAACGTTGTTAACATATTATGTAACTACAGAAATTATTCATTAGTTATGATCCAATGAGCACTCACTGACGTTCAGAATAGGCGTTATGCAAACAAATATTGTATTATATGTAGTGTTTTGGAACAAAAGTACCTAAGTTACAAAGCCAACTGCAGTCGGATCGCATCACCGACTCATTTTTAAGTGGGGCAAGACCTGGAAAGTAGGGAAACTTAAAAAAGTTTTGTGACTAACTTTAACTTCATTGTCATTTTTAAGTTAATGCTTGAGTTAATTATGTTTTACCGTATGGTAAGCTTTAGAAATATTAGTACTGTACACAGTACTAATACACTACAGTGTATTCTTAAATCACAGTTTAATTTAATATTATCAGTCCTATTATTCCGATACCTTTTCAGTTAGCTTATCTCTAATAATATTGCGAATATAGCTGCTATTCCTTTCACTGCCGAGCATGAGGCTTATTATTAGCCATTATTTCTATTGTTGTTCATTGGATTATTACTCAGGATTTAACTTGACAGAAAAAAAAACCACAGTGAACTCGCCATTACTTTAGTTCATCATCATTATCATTATCAGCCCAAATACGTTCCACTGGTCGTTAAACACACTACTATCATAATTTATTAATATGGCTATCATGAAATATGTATTTTTTTCCTCAACAGGTGTTTGGTCAGAACTGCTGTTATCCTTCTCGATACTATCAAATGGACGCACAATACTCAGCACAGACAAACCAAATGACGGTGCTTTGACGTGTTTACATGGAATGAGGTAATTATTTCTATAGCGTTAAGACCATTTCGGGTTACAGATTATACATATATTGTAGAGAAAATTTCTGCGCAAGATCTAAATCTTATACTATGTTTAAAGGCAAAACTAAAACAAAACATGTTTTAGTCAACTGAAAATGTATAAAAAAAAATTCTTTATTCTGAATACAGCCTTTTAAGAGGCAACTCTACACGAAATGGTTGTAAGGCTGCCGTATTTCATAGATAGCGTTTTAGAAAATGAGCGTTGATATTAAATAATTTCATTCTCTCATTCTTGTGCCATCAACGAACGATCTGAACTTCAGAGATTCAACATTTAAGTGCTTCTCTCCCAACATATAATATTATCACATTTGTGGAGTTTCTGCTAAAGATGTTTCGTAGAGTATCGATATTGAGGTATTCTTTCATATCGGTCAACACTTTTATACGCATCGATAAATATGTAAACAAGCTCAGCTTATAAGTCCCGAACATAAATTGGCGTCTATAACATAAAATATTTTGAATATATTACATAGAAACATTGATAAATAATTTGTGATAATCATAAATGGAACCTAAGTCATTATAGAGACCGACGTAACTCTTCTTTAAGATCAGCTTGGAAAGTACGAGTATCAATCGTCGAGCGTCAATTATTTACTCTTTATTACGGAAAATCGGTTACAAGAGTGTGCATCACTATCACGCTTTATATTACCCAATCGCTTCAACATATCGATCCAAATGACATTTAAGTAGCCTCATACGACAGGCAGGGGAGACCGTGGTTGTATCTTGATCTCCCTAACGAAAGAGGAGTTATCTCTACTTACTTGACAATGTCTATGTGTAGAATAACTTCTTACTTGTCCCTGATGTCTCTTAACCGGGTCTATCAAGATTACCAACATTAATTTTAACTATTGTGTACTATTGTGTTAATGTTATGAACAAACCTTACATATTTATTTTGAAGATTAAAAAAAACGCTCTCTATTTTTTTTATGGAAAGAACGTAAATGTAGGTAAAAATAAAGACTCGCGTATGATAACTTCATGAAAAAATAAATAAGACGCGCAGTATTTCCATAATTCATATTCGTATTCGTATATTCGTAGCAGAAATAAAAATGATTTTACAAGTGAATGGAAATATCTTCTCAATTTTGGTCAAAGTGAACGGGTAAACCGAAGGCACTGAATAAGATTTGATTTGAATTCTCGGACATATCTGCCTTTTGCATCGATGAAACTCATTACTTCTGAATACCTCGAGGGACGATTGTACGCTGATAAATTTCAAATAAATCCTATGATATATAAGAATCAACGGATAGATCCCTTACAAAGTTGAAAAAATAATTTGTGACCGTATTTTGTTATTTTAGGTTTATGTCTGTGTTGTGGGTGATCATGGTACATACATACTTAACGATATTCTACGTGGCTGATAATAAGGCGATGAGAGTCGTCACCGAGCGCAGCTTCTGGTATCAGTCAGTTGGAAATGCTTCCTATTGCGTCGACACTTTCTTTGTCATCAGGTATGTTGTGAAATCGTATTTCAGCTCTTATTGCCGCATAAATAATATTTTATTCGTTCAAAGAGAAAATGATATTCAATTTTGTTTCTGGTTAAGTTACCTAAGGAAATTTATTACGTTGCAAATTCTAACAATATTGTTTCATATTTCTTTAAAGCTTAAATTGTTTCAAACATTCGCAGTCTTGTATTCTAAGTTATTTAAAATAAGCCCTCTCTTACTTTTTGAACATCCAAATTGATTAAATTTAATTTTCAGTGGTATACTCGTAACAATTTTGTTCCTGAGAACAGAAGAGAAGAAAGAAAATAAATTATCTGAAGACGCGGACAAACAAGACATCAACAAAAATATCAACGGATTTACAAATTCTTCTCTATCAGTCTCTGTTATAAGTCAGCAATCATTCAAAGACGACTTACTAGAACAACCAAAACTGAATGTGTACAACAAATCTGAAATATTGGGGATGATAAAGTCTTTCTTTGTGTTGTTCTCGTACCGGGTTGTTAGACTTACACCGGCATATGCATTCGTGATTGGAGTGAATGAAATAGCTCTGCGGTACACTCATAACAATTCAGTGTTTGAGCCGGCTATATTTGATCACATCACGTGCGACAGATGGTGGTGGCGAAACCTCCTCTACATCAATAATTTATACCCGCAACGAGAGATGTGCATGGTTTGGTCCTGGTACATGGCTAATGATACACAATTCTACGTTGTTGGCATTATACTACTTTTAATTTCTGTGAAGTGAGTATTGATTACTAAAGAAATCTTTTGTATTGATTAAAATTTGTAGTGTTCCAAAGTAGCTTTGAAATCTCTAAAAGTTTAAAGAATTTAAAACAAATAGCGTTGATCCATTTCTAGCAATTACTAAACTTTGGCTAAAATCAATTACGTCTTAAAATCTTCATTATAAAGAGATCAACAGTGATCCAAATAACACTGAACAAACACTTTGTAAATTGAAGTCGACATCAACTCCCTACAGTACGAAATATTTTAACGGAAATTAATAAATCTCATTATCTCGGTAATCTACATTCTGTTACGAAGTTATCAAAGGTAATCTTGCTTGACAATTTAATGCCTTTGTGCAGACATCCGAAATTCGCGATGACGTCGCTGGGCATCATCATGGTGAGCTCATGGGCGACCACAATATACATATCAGTGTGGCTTCAATACAAAGCGCGTATTCAGGAGCCCTTCGAAATGTTCGACCCGCTTTACGATAAGCCGTGGTCGAGGATTGGACCCTATTTAGTCGGTAAGTGGAGAATCATTTGAACCCTACTTCGCACCAACCGGGCTACACTTTAATAATGTTCTTAACAGTGGGATGCTATATTAACACGTACCTTTAAATGCATAGGAAATCGATCTATTAGACAGCCCCGTGGCGCAGTTGGCTAGACACCAGCTTGCGAAACGAGAGGCTGCGGGTTCGATTCCCGCACCGAGACAAATGTTTGTGTGATCCACAAATATTTGTTTCGGGTCTGGGTGTTTGTGAGACCGAAAAGTCTCTCGTAGTGTCTGATACCCACGACACAGGACTTGTATCCTAGTGTGGGGTCAGAACTATGTATGTGACTGTTGGTTGTATTTTTTTTTTTTTTTTTTTTTTTTAAATCCAGTTAAAATTTAAGAAAAATTAACTTCAAGTTATTTTTACAGTGATACCATTGAAGTCCTAAAACATGAAAATATTTTCCTGGTACCGTGTATATTCATATAGCTATACAAACCTCATGAATCCTAAATAAAGCAGGCATATAATATTTCGCCAGCTTTGCTTTAAAGTACAACGTAGGTAATAGGCAGCTAGACCATTAGTACTTTTACAGATTTAGTGCTGCTACTGAAAACTTCCAAGTAGAAAAACCCTATAACCTTATTTATACTTATATTTCTATGTGAAATAAAATATATTATCTAAAAAAACTATTATCTGCTTAAAAAGGTGTTGCTATAAATTCTAAAATCATACTAAACCTAAAGATAAAGTGGGACAAAGCGGTTTGTTTTCCGAAGTCAATTCAATATCATACAAAAGGTACAGAAATTTAGTTCGTGTTCCGATAACCGCTAGTCGAGCTCATGAAATGAAACCATGCAATGAAAAACGGAGCACAAGTCGTCTCACTGCATGTACTAGTGACCTACAAAATCCCTTTCATTGGCCCAATCAGGAAATTCGGGATCGCTTGTTTTACGTCAGCGTTTATATTGGTGTGCCCGTATGTAAGACTTTATTTACCATTTGCTGATGCATTTCAAATAAATTAGGAATGTTCTACCCTTATTGGAGCCTAAATATACCAAGTTTTCTATATCATCATCGTCATTATTATCATCATCATCAGCCCATATACGTCCCACTGCCGGGCACGGGCCTCCTCTACCATTGAGAGAGTGTAGGCATTACTCCACCACGCTGGCCTAGTATGGGTTGGCGGACTACCCACCTAAGAAATTCCTAAAAACTTTTAGGTGTGCAGGTTTCATCACTATGTTTTTTTATATAACAGTACGCTAACTTAAAACTGAAATTGTACTAAGACTACTTTGTATATTTTGCTCAAATAATTTATAGCGCCGATTCTTCTCCAGTCTCATAACATATTCCGAAACGGTAGTAAAATGGCGATGCACAATATCTTGTACGAGAGTACACTACGCACGATATTTTAATTTTATTTGTACGAAACATAAACATGCAGAATCTCTATACCTATCGAGCGTATAATTCTCAAGAGAAATCTGTTACTAAGCCAGTATAGAGTGCTTTAACTGAAACCCAAATGCAACCAAGGAGGAGAGCTCCGTTGTTGATAGGCTTACGTACCTATGCGGCCCGCTCACTCAGAGGATTTAAAACTCGTCACACTAGGATGAACTTTACATTTTGCAGCAACACATACAGGACTGAAGTGGTTACGTAATCCATGTTGCATGCATGCGTATAGCAAAGCATAATATGCTCTGTTCAGAAATTCAGCAAAAAATAATCAAAAAGCTATGAAATATTATTATAGTTTAACAGCTTCTTTAGCGCAAACAAAAAATTTGTATCATCTACAAATATTTGTTTGTGAAGTTCTTCGCAGTTTCTGTTATCCATGACAGAAAACTTGTAACATAATACGCGATCTGGATGCGTAGTTCACAGTAATTGTTTCAGCTATAGTCCAAAATATTCGCGTAAAATTTTTGTTATTATTGAAAAGTATTGGCATCCATTGCTCCAGGTAAAAAAAAATTAAGGGAAACTGCAGAAGAAATATAACTACTTATTTAAAATTTAAAAAAAAAATACATAACCAACATATTATATCGTTGGTATAAAAAAATTGAGAATTTTTCTACATTATATTACAAACATCGTATACATTTGTTTTTCCTTTTTGTTTTATTTGTTATTTAATTTAAAACTTACAACTTATTAATTACATTGTAAGCGAGTAACTGAAGAACATCTCACGATACAGGCTCTGCCTAGTGTGAGATGTCTCTTAGAAAACTTGTCAACAGTATTTATATAATATGGTATAGATTTTAAGAATTACTTTTATTGTAACACAACATGTTGAAATAAATAAATTATTATTATTATTACATAATAAACCAATTTTTACAATGTTTTGTACATTCCAACTTGAAATTTATTCAATGGGAAGGTTAATTATGTAGATACTACCTTCAAACTTGTAAGACATCGTGAGTGTTGCGGTAATAACTTGTTACGGAATGTAAACGCGAATCATTATAGTGTAATTATTTTTATAAATGAGTAATGCGTTCCGGAAAAATATAGGTAATTTTTACACTATAATAGCTCGTGAAAAATTACGACGTAATGCACATAACTCTTCAAGTAAAATTTCACTACATGAATAACTCTTTGATGATCTAAGTTATTATAAAAGTCATTGGAAAGCCGCTGATGAAGATATAGATAGGTTCGATCCTCACACAAAGGCATCATATGATGATGTGGTCGTTTAGTCGTTTCTGGCAAATCCTAAATCTTAACGTCTCTTTGCTTGCCGCCCAGTACTGTTTAGTGATATGATTAGATACTGTCACTCACTTTCGCAATAAGACAGAATGAATTAAGAACAGTCTTTTACGATTTTTAATGCTTAAAACAAAACATAAACAATGTCAACAATTAAATAAAGTACTGAAAAAATACTCTGTATTTTTTAAAACTTAATTTACGTAACACAATTTACTGTTACAAAAAACAAAAACATAAAACAAAGTACGACTGTACGAAAAAATGTTATTACATTAAAAGCATTTCATCACCACGAATACACTAACGCTATACAATACTATAATAATACTACACTACAATAAACAAAATATTCAAATAATATATAACTTAAACACAACTTGCCTAAGCGAATAATTTGTTCCGCAAAATCGCAATACATATCTTTCAAACAACTGTAAGCACTTCCCTAAGTTGTTTAAACCATTCTTATTTCCACTTATACTTACAAATGGCTGAAGCTCAATGACACTAGAGCGACTCCTTTGCGTTTCCGTCTGTAGGCTTTTGAAAATTGGAATCCCTCGTAATCCTGTAGAATCGACCCTTTTACTGCTATCCCATCGATCCCTTTGAAAGACTTCTCATAACATTGCGACCTCTCGGAGGTCAGCGAGCCGATCGTAAAAGTGTTCTACAAAAACTCAATAGGCGGCCCAACTATTTGATAACTAGCGGTCTCTTTTGGTCACTAGTTTTATGTTGATAGAATCTAGTTCTTTCATAAATAGAACCAAAGATTTACGAGTGGTATAAAACATATTCAACTGAATTTCACTGCGACCTCTAAACATGTATTAAGATGAATAATGTATACATATATTAATTAAGCTAAAATGTAGACGATTTAATAAAATACCTCCTAAATTTAATATAAATGCTTAATGCACTATCATTTACATGTATTGCCCAGCAAGTTTAATTTGAAACTAATCTTACAATACATTAAACAATTGTGATAAAACTTCAGATGATATCTTTTATATTACTTTAAATTTAGTTCAAATAATATTATAAATGTCATTCTACTCAAAATGAAGTAATGTAAATAGGTACAATAGACAATATTGTTATCTCGCTTTGATACCTGCTCGCGATCTGTAAATTATTTGTTACCCAATACGTTTACCGTCTTTTCAAGTATTTCTCGAGCAACTTCGGGAAATGTTATTTCCGAAGAGGCTTACTTTTACGCGCTTTTTATTTCCCTTCCCGTCTCTCCGAATTTTGATAATACTGGAAAGCTTAAAAGTCGCGGATTCACCATCAGAATAACGCAATAAATATTATGTAAATTATTCGCCCCCAAATCTTACAATTTCTTGACGAGTGTAAAATTCATATTACATTTAATATTTCATCTCAGATATTGAGACGGTGTCTATTTAGATAATGCGTTTCGAATGCGACGCTGGCAGTTGTAAGTTTTAGCGTAGTTAGAATAAAATAGTCTTCTGACTTGCAAAACTTTGTTCTTCAAAGTTATACATATCTTCTAGTGGAAAAATAACTTTAGTTTAATACCCTTTTCGCAACCAGCAGAAGTAAACATATTATTCTCTTTAAATGGACATGGAATTAAAATTGAAAATAATTAGAGAATTCTTGTGGCAGCATGTGTGTATTTCATCGAAGTCTGGGCTAATATTGAATACGAAATAATGTTTTTATTGTCCTACCTCATAAATCCCGTAGCATTAAGTGATGCATACCATCGAGAGGTTCTAGATTCGATTGCTGGGCTAAATAAAGTATTATTCGAATAACTAGGGAATTGTCAGTAGCCAGCACTGGGCTCAACCTTTTCTTATACTTGAACCCTGAAATGAGGGCAGAGGTCTAAAAGAGGATTTTGTCATTTTTTTTTTATTTTCTAGGTATGGTAGTGGGGTGGTATTTGCACAAAACTAAGTGCCAACCAAAGATCCCGTATTGGGTGGTGGTACTGGGTTGGCCGATTGCTCTCGCTGTGATCGCCAGCCTCATCTTCAGCATGATCGACGGCTACTTCGAGGTGTGGCCTACAGCGTTCTACATCAGCGTGGGTCACACGGGTATGTACTCTCCACTTTATTACTTGGTACCAGTGGCGGTACTTCCATAAAAGCCCAAAAGCGTTACACGTTAATTGAGTAATGTCTAGTTTACATTTGTTTATTTTGGGCTCAGGACATTCTCATTTATACTTACTTGTATGTCAAATTGGTTTTGTTAAATAAACATTTAAAGATCATAATTTGACATTTTGTAAGGCAAACTGGGCTTTTGGGCTTCTATGGAAGTACCGCCATTGCTTGGTACTCGTCCATACATGTATTTGAACGGATTGTCTATCAAAATCTAAAGCTATTGACAACATATTTGATATTTTATCGTTGGACCTACCAAAACTGGAACGACCACGTGGAGCGTAAAATACCATTGGTGAAAAGTGAGTAGAAATGCACCTCTGCCCACGCCTTCGGGGATACAGCCGTGAATATGTATGTTTATCGATAACGGAATGGAAAATATATTTAAAAAAAATACAACCCGCAAAAATTGTAACAGCACGAATTTTATTTTATTAGGAGTACTATTATAGAAGAACATTTTCAAAGTAGTCAATATTCAAATACCGTATTCCTTTTTCTTTGTGTACTTATCACACGTTTACGAGGGTTGGTACAACAAAACTCTACTTTGTGTTTGAGCAAAAACTTTTACATATGATTTTACGACTTGAGCTGCCGATGTTTATTTAATACTCGTAGAAACAAAATAAGACGTTTTCAGTAAAGTTCTTCCTTGTAAATTAAAATTTATATCAGTATGTAATTTCGGTATTTTTTTATTAAATATCGTCTTCTCATTCTGCCGGGTCACAAGAGCTTCATATTGTACTATATCTGGTAGAGTTACATGCATACATTTTTTTATGTTTAATATATTATAATTGTCGTTTTATAAAGTTTATTTGAATTAAACCTAAATAAACATCGTAGTTCATAGCTTCCACAATAAGTAATTAGCACCTTTTTTAACGTTAGAACCCAAAAAGTTTTAAAAAATAAGCGTGTTTTTATATCGTCATAAAGTGTAATAAAGGATTGTTTATTTGAATTTTAAAAAGGTCATTATTTTCTTTTTAGTATAAAAAGATTCGAAACTTAATTTAAATATAAGAACACGATCATCAACATAAATTGCATCTAGTTAAGTTAATGCTTTTACTAAGTGTTTGTATTAAGAATAATGACTTATTAGACCCAAGTTTAATATAGGCTGAAATTGAGTCTTTATACGATCCGCAGGGAACCATAAAATTCAAACCGTATATTGTGATCTTAAACGAAAAGATAGCTTATTAAATTTCTGTTGAAACAAGAAATGCACTCAGTGTTTACCTTAAGTATAATACTTAAATTAAAAGTAAATATTTAAACTGTCTGGAAGGTGAGTAAACAAAGCGAAGTACATAACTTTCGTTCATTTAAACAATTTGTATAGCGTCCTTTCGTTAGTTTTTAAAATTGCAAGCTGAAATTCTTATACCTACGTAAAATTTAAACATATCACCGTGCATGCAAGCTGTTATCTTCTTTCATTTTAATTTTGCTTACTAGTGTACGTGTTGTATAGTTATTCCACCGGAAAACAATTTAATATCCACCAATAATTGGGATAATCGCGATTTAAAATAATTTAAGTTGTTTTGATAGTATTGTAAACAATCTTTACCCAATATTTAAGAGCAACAAGTATACCTACATATATTTAATTTCATACAAATGTATCCTTGTTATTATACAAATAATACTTTCACATCAATTGAGCAATTATGATCGACAAAAAATTAAACTAAGGTTAAATATATTTATTACGAATTAATGTTTCGTTGTTGAGAAACAGCTATTTCATTTGCGAAATACCTAAGTGTTATGAAATTTCATTTAAACGCGTTGCTTGTAAATAATGCCAGAAACGTAATTAGAGAACGTTCCTTACCACAGGTAACCAAAAGAATAAAAAACATGTTTTTTCTGTGTACGCCATTATGTGAATCCGTACATCTGTGTCATCCGGCGTCAGCTCGCGTTAGTCTGCCGACATTACTCTGAATACATTAAACATGAGGCCAGACACTAGAGCTCTAAATGCAGCAATTCCCTCTGGGTGCGACCAGCCTTGTTCCCGCCTTTGAAGATCTAGTAATCCTTTGAATTGGTCAACACAATGGAGCTCCGTCGAAATAAACTCGTTTTGCAACGCCAAAATGAGGATTACAAAGCTGACTTTAATAGAGTATTTGTAGAAGCTCTGCGGTTTCACCAAGTTTTATAAAGTAGAACGAAACTTTGCACTTCCCAGTTGGCGCCAGATTATATTTCAGCAAGCATTATTTAAACCATTACTCCTACGAGTTATCACGTCTGATACGCCTGATAAATAACACTTTAATTTCAGATGGGAAAAAACTTATCATTTAGATTACATGCTTCTAAAACCTGATTCACTAGGTCGTATTTTCGTTCTAAGCAATTCGCTAAA
Source organism: Hemaris fuciformis (assembly GCA_907164795.1). Lineage (NCBI taxonomy): Eukaryota > Metazoa > Arthropoda > Insecta > Lepidoptera > Sphingidae > Hemaris > Hemaris fuciformis. The sequence goes on from OU015434.1 coordinate 6,840,714, forward strand.
CCGATCAGCCAGAAAATAACACAAGCAATCTCCAGACACCTACTTATTCTCAGTGACAAATATAATAGACATTTATTGGTAGCGATTGGAATTTTACGTGACATTAAAGTGTGGATGTCTGGGACTTTCACGTCAGTTGGCACGACCGCACATTGTGTGGATCGATAATGAGAATTTTGTGATTGTTCACAGCCTGGGGCGCAGCAGTCGCGTGGGTAGCGATATCATGCTGCAGTGGGTACGGCGGAGTTATCAACTCTGCACTTTCGTATCGCGGCCTGTTGCCATTAAGCAGGCTCACATATTGCGCATACCTGATCCACCCCACCATAATGATGTACTCTTCATTTCTACTCGACGGACCCTATCATATGGAAAATTCTTCCGTTGTAAGTATTGTATTTTTTATTATTACCAGCGGTGGGGCACAGCTTCGCCCAGTCGCAATTTTGAACCCCGTGCTCATCCCATGGGAATACATAATAAAAAAAACAAAACGCCTGTCATAACTTTCTAAACTATATGTTTCATATCGTATCCGGGCCCCGCTCCGACCGGGATAATTTTATAAAATAAAAGTAACTTAGGAATTCCCATCTATGTCCAAACCAAAAATCATTCAAATCCATCAAGTACAAAAATACAAACCTTTCCTTTTCATAATATTATTTATATATAAGTATAGATGAATAATACTGTCATTTTGGCTAATCTTAAATTGTATCTTCATACTATATTTTATTGCTAGGTACCCTATAACCCAGGATTTATAGCGCCGATACTAAGACCATGTTTAAATTAACACTACCCAGCTAACTATTTCATAGATAATGTTTATTATTTACATTATTAATACTTAATATTTGAATGAAACTAAGACGATGATGCTATTCCACATTTTTGACGGCAATACAAATCTAATAAACCGCAATTTTATGTTATGTAAAGGAATTTATTCTGAACCCGTCGAAACCTACTTCCAACGCTGATTAAATAATTTATTCGTATCACAAATAAGGAAACTGCCAACAGCAAAGATAAATAAAGTTTCATCGATTTGGGCAAAGATTTAGGAGATAAAATTAAATTGCAGCCGAATGTTATTGCGGCAGTAAATCTTCCACAGTAGGTGACGACGGCGGGTGGTACTGTGAAATACACAATAGTCTGAAAATATGCAAACGAGGTATAAATATTTTACAACCGTACGGCTGACTTGTATAAATGTCGTCGCGAACAAAAGAGATGTTAAGCCTCCATGTGTATTTTTAGCGAGGTGTTTTTTTGTCGTCTTTCCTACGCCGTAATTGTATGCTCTAAGTTGTACTGAAAATTTTATTTTATAGTAATACTGGAACACCTCAGCTTTTATTTTATTTTTCTGCAAATCATTTTCCCTTTATTAAAAGACATTTCCATGCATGTTAAGGACGCTAAATATTCTTCATTCAGATAACCTTCCAAATGATCTTTTAAGTAGTATAATAAATAGTTTCTATATACAGTGGGGTAATAAAATGGATGTACATAAAATTGATGAAATTAATGGAATCGAAATACGGCCTTCTTTGATATAAAGTATTAATTGGATGTTTATATTAACACTGCCTAAACACCGAGCAGAGGACACAATCCTATTCAATGCACAGGTGTAACATAATTTAATCGCTTATTAAAATATGCTACACAAGTTTACAACTTCGAAGTGGCTAGCAAGGTTCGCTAGCCTTACATTCGCATGAACGCAAAATACATACTCGTATATGTTATGGAATTTACATACATAATATATGTAGGTATTGATATATTTAATTAAAATTCGACCTTGTTTGACAGTAAAAAATACATTGTTTAAAAAACTGAAAAGCCATACTATTCCTGTGTATTCGAGGTAAAAATTTCGCTTTTCATTTAAAAATAAACTTTAAAATGTTTCCATTCAAATCGGCTTTTATAAAACCTTCCCCCACGCTTCGCGAGCAGATTGAAATATTGATCTCGTGAAAAGGGTCTGCTTGTCGACATTCTTTTGTTAAAATTTGCTTTGTATACAAACCTTACAAATGAGTATTTCTAATACATTTAAAAATCGAAATTGAACACGACATTGTGCTTGTATTACTCTGTTACAATTAATTGGGGTGAACAACCTCCTAGCGATGTTAGACTAAACTTAATTTTAGACTTAAGTTACATGTTGGATTGTAGTTTTGAATACACAGATGTTAGCGGAATGCTATTCTGCAATGTGCAGACTACAGCTATAATGATCTCCTATACCCTCACGTACTGCGCTAAAATATATCATGCACAACCACTTTGAATTTTTCAAGAGAATGAAAAATGTGTGACAGTATTTTAATACTGTGACTTAAAGTATTACTGCGCCTTTACATTATGATAGCACTTCATGACTTACCATAGGTATATAGAATTTTAATTTTATCGCTTTTTTCCTCTATTTAGGTATTAGCTATATTGGATCATCGTATGAAAAATCTACCTAAAAAGAATGAACCAGTGTGACTCCTCAGACTTATCTTTCATTTAGAAAAAAATAATTGAAGCACCTGAAAGTTAAATTTGTGTAGTTTCTATAGTAACAAAACGAACAATTAATTGTGTCAAAATTGTTATAAGTTATTTCAAAGGAAGATGAAACTTTGTAATGAATGCTATCAACATGACATCTCTGTACAAGCTCTGAAACATTGCCTTTGAACTTTGATCATCCATCAAACGCGCTGGATAATCCCCGACGTTACTAATGGAGGTTCTCGGTAGTGTTGGAAAGCGAATATGATATCGCTAACAATCGAGATTTTCATATACATATACATATATTAAAGGGGAAATGATAACATTACACGTACAAAATAAAGACTTGAAATATTTATTCTTCTTGGCTTATTAATTTCTGTCATTTATTCATCATCACGATTATCTTGAGGAAATCGGATACAGCGATAAGATCGCCATTTGTTTCCCTTTTTTAATATTTTAATCATATTTTATCTAGTATATGTATGTGTTGCAAAATATGTGCAATAAATAAATAAAAAAATTTTGAAACCATAGAACAGTTTGTTATTGTACAAAAAGTAACAAAACGTTGGCTATTTCGTTAATGACGTAACCGAAAATTCTGCTCCAGAAATTCAAGCTGAGATTGAGCAGTTGAATTTCTATGTTAAAGGTCGAAGCTTTGATCCCAACACGAACAAATATTTGCATAACCTACGGATATTTTGTTCCGGATCTGGGTGTTTGGACACGTGACAATTGTATTTGCTAAAAGCTAAGATATAAGACAAGTTCTACTAGTTAGTTAGTTATAAACATCTAGAAACCTGATACAAAAAAAATTTTTTTTTTACGCTGATGGTTCGTTTTAAGATGCCTATTACCGTCCTATTTTCTATTTATCCTCACGAGTTTTAGCTGTTTTGATGCTTAAAAGATGCTAACTTCAAACATCCTAAATTATAGGAATCTGCATGTAAGCATAGCAATAAATGATTCAGATAAGAAGCTTGTCTAAGGTTTGACCGACCGATGTTACATAACATATGTCATTTGGCACGACTTCAAGCGATAAGTTCAAGGGAAAACGCGACCTTTCTGTGCCATTTCACTTACATGCCGTAACAGCGAGCACAGACGCACGTTCAATATATAATCACTTACACACAGCTGCGAAGAGAACACTTTTCTGCCTTTATGTCGCCTCCTTTATTAACTCACAGTAATTAGTTTACAAGTGACGCTGGCACGAGGGCCTCTTTCTTATTTGTAACACAGCCTAATATAATGTTGGAGTTGGTAGTTTACTTACATGTTTGGTGAAAGTTTGGCCAACAGTCCATTGGGATAACCTAATGCGGGTTGATTCATCAGCGCGAATAGATTTTAGATATATTGAGTTCACAAAGAAACTTTCTAGAATTTTACAATCCGAGGTATTTTCGATTGGTTCTTAGGAATTTGCCCTAATTACTTAAAGAGTTGCTGAAAAAAGTGAAGATTTTTCAACAGCCCTTTAGTCTTTTTGCATAACTGTAACGGACATTCAAATTCCTTGAAACGACTCAATTTGAGGCGGCGTACAATTATCTTAATTAGGCCGTGTAATAAGCTTTACAATTTACATAATTGAAGTCACCAAAATTAACTCCTAATTAAGCAGATTCAGAAATGAGCAATTTTTCTTTTGACTTAATCCATAATTATGTAACAATAATAATCTATAATCTCTTTATGTATGTATCATGTTATATTGTCTCATTAAATAGAGATAGAATCTCGAAAATGTCATTGGAAGCTTAAGCCAAAGGGCACAGGTTAAAAGCCTGTCTCTAGCTATTAACGTTTTCCGTCTGATGATAATATCTTTTTTACAGCTCGCGATATACGCCGGGTACTCCGTGATGGCGTTCCTGGCTTCCTTCGTCATATCGCTGGCATTCGAAGCGCCCGCAGTGAGACTACTAAAAATATTCAGCGGAGGAACAAAGCGATCAAAAAGGAATTGATATATTTTAAAGTCACCGATTGATACCAAGTGATAAAAAATTGTATTGAAGATACCTGTACTTAGTAATAAGTAGATGTAAAAGTAGGTAATGCAAATGCCAGTGAATATTTTCATACACACTCATATGTACGCGTCGTATAGTTACCAAAAGACAAGCTGCTGTTAAAATTAATGGACCCTGGCCGCGAGTTCCCGAATAAATTCCGTTGTTTTGAAGCGGGTCTAGTACGATTCAAAATCGATACTTTAAAGCCACGGGCTGGAAACGATCACGTGTGCATTTTGCGCGGAACACCACAGTCGCTAGCACCAGCACTTTATCTTCACCCAGAGTACCACATACTGACATTTATGACTTACAAAGAACTTGTTGACCTGCTTCTTTTAGATTGTGAGTGCATTTGAATGTGTCTCGTAAACCTTCCAAAGAAAATAAATATTTATAAGTTCTGTCACTCGTGACGAATTATCGAACCGTAACACTTTTATAATATTGATATAGTATTCATTATTGATCAGTTCTAAGATCCCATTTTGGAAATAGTTTTTCCTTAAATAAAATTTTTGAACTGTGAACTGTAAAAAATCTACATATAAAACATTTCAGAGGAATATCATGATGCAACCAAAGCTTTCTTGAATATGATTTAAATCTATACAAATAAATAAAATTTGATTGTCTGTTTGTAATATTGAAATAACCATTTTTTACTACATGTATATATGAATATATATGTATATACGGTACATACACCAAAATAACATTTTTTACAATTTTTGTCTGTCTGTCTGTCTGTTTGTTCCGGCTAATCACTGAAATGGCTGGACCGATTTTGACGGGACTTTTATTGGCAGGTAACTGATGTAATTAAAAATAAATTTACCGCGCGAACGAAGTCGCGGGAACAGCTAGTTTATAATAAATTAAGATCAAGAAAAAATAAAGCAGCCATTTATAGATGTTTCTGTTTATATGTAAGTTAAACTAAGTGCAAAATGTGTAAGGCACGTACAAATTTAAGATACGTGAGTGACGATCGGGGGCGACGTCTGTGTCGGATAACGACGCATAGCTAATTCCCCGAGACAATTTCTTATCCTACAACACATGTTGGGAATACATACCTTATTTTCTTCAATATTATGTAGAAAACTTGAAATTAAGATGTTAAAACTATTCGTTTTAAGTATAGGTACTACTGATAGCTAGAACACTGGTAATGCTCCATGGAATTTCACAAATAATAGAATTTGCTCCTCAATTTATCTTGCTGGGTGGGTCAGTGATTACTCTCTGTCACTTGACTTTCTTCACTGAAATATATGTTTTTGGGTGTACCTCTAATTTTGGTGTAATTACTTGTTAGTATTTTTATTTTTGCGGAAAAAAAACACGGTTTACATGAGAATCCTTGGAATAGTTAAATCAGTATTTCAGTAACCACTTGCAATCTAAATAACTTTAAACTCACTTTAATTTTACACGAAAATGAAATTACTAAGTATCTTATAATTAATACAACACTTAAAACTACCAACCGAAAATATAGAAAATCAATATGCGAAAATCCTACGATATACCTAGAAACAACATTAGGTTTCCAACAAATACTCACAAAATCGCGTAATGGATAGCTGATCGCAGCAAATCATATGAAGCGAAAACTTAAGGAAGGTAAAAAACAATATAAATGTTTTAAATTACTCCTTCGTGCATTACTTATTTTTTTATAAAACCGGGTAAGGTCTGCAAAAACTCTGCTCCGTTCACAAAAGTGTTGAAGAAAAATGGGTCTGTATTTCCAAGTCAAAACTCTAGAAAATGTTCCGTCACAAGTTAAAGTGGATTGTACCGTTCTGAATTTGGTTTTTGTAATTGTATCGTTTAACAATAGCGCTAAAACATTTCATTTTAATGTATTTGTTTTCTTTTTGTTGTATAATTTATTTAATCGGAGATTAAGTTATGGATAATCCTTATTTGATGTATTGATATATGAGAATATTCATATAAGAAATCATGATTATGTTCATTACTGATACGCGTATGTATCTACCATTGCTTATAATTTCAGCATCAATAGACTGTCAAGAGGTATCAAAAAATACATCTTGACTAAAAAGTATCAAGTTTTTGTAATACTTTAAAGACAATATGTTATAGTTGTATAAGAAGTCGGTTTATTTTTTAGTCCAACAAATTTTGCTTTGTACATTAAGAAAAAATACGGATGTGCACTAAAATTTACTCGTATATATTATAGTTGATAAATGATTATTGACAACATAACTGTACTATGTGTGTGCGGACCTCATGTTACTGGTTATTTTATTGTAAATACTTTATATTTGTATTATGGATTGTAAACATTGTTCGTGTTGTAAATATAATAAAATATTATTTAATTATATTTGTATTTCATTTAAGAATATACATTATTTTACTTATAATATATTACATGACTATATGTCTATTAATCTAGTAAAACACCATCCATTATAATTTTACAAAAATGAACATGAGGACGTACTTGTTAGTTTGTTATATTCGTTCGTCAAACTCGTTATAGTGAACCTGTTTGAAACGACTGCTTCGTGGTCTTGCGGCACAGGTATGTGCCGTGCAATCTTGAGGTCCTGGGTTCAATTCCCGGGTCGGGCAAAGTGTTATTGGGTTTTTCCATTAGAAAATTAGAAAAACGGCAACAGGCTCGCCCCCTATTACGTGGGACTGATACATACTGACGAAATGTGGGTGCAGAAATGCATCTCTGCCTACCCCTTCGGGGAATACAGGCGTGTGGTTATGTATGTATGTGATCGAAAGTGCAATGACCTACGGGTAAGTATGATCTGGCGAATGCCGGTTATACTATTCATTTCACGTAAATGATAACGTGTTGGTTTAGCTTCTTCTGAGCGGTTCGTTTCATTGATTTAAAATTAGTATAAGAAAAATGAACACGTGGCTCGGCCAAGTGACACAGTTGTATGGTAAGTAGGTCAAAATTGTAAGCTTTTCGAAAGGACAACATAACACTAACAACATCACGTTTCATTCAAGAAGTAAGAGATTAGTATAAAAAAATAAACTAGAATTTTGAGAACACTACTACAAGAAAAGATTAGGCCCACAATCGATTCTGGACAGACCGTATCACTAAACGGAAAACCAATAACGTCTTCGATAAGCGAATCGCAAACAGACGAATTTCAAATAAATTCTCTTTTGTATCTAAAAATGAAGTACAAAAACGCGGTAAAATCACATAACATGATCGGTAAACCAGCAAATGCGTCGAGATTAGATACGTCAGGCTTTTGTGCCCGGCTGGCGGTAAAGGCGCGTGCAATGTGCCGAGAGCGAGCCCTAATGTCTGTCTGCTCGGAGGCTTTATGCTGCCAGCGGTTCGATAACACGCGCTCATATTCCGATAATAGAGAAATGTGGTAAAGAAGATAAACTACGAAGGGAAATATGGGGATTTAATAATACGAGCTCTCAGCGTGTTGCCGGATTGTTCGCAAATTGTGATGTATTTTCTTTGTATGTATGATGCCTTATGCAATAAGACCGCTTTTTGTACCTAATAATTTAGACTACTGTACTCCACGCACGGTTGTTAATAGTTATTATCTTATGTTTACAATAATAATATTAAAAAAATATATATTATAAATTTGTGTCAGAAACATAAACATACATAAACTCACGCCTGTATTCCCCGTAGGCAGAGGTGCATTTCTGCACCCACATTTCGCCAAGTATGCATCAGTCCCACGTAATAGGGGGCTAGCCTATTGCCGTTTTCCGGGCACATTTCCTAATGGAAAAACCCAATAACACTTTGCCCGACCCGGGAATCGAACCTAGGACCTCTAGACCGCACGGCACATACTTGTACCGCGAGACCACGAGGCAGTGTCAGAAAGAGGATATAAAATTGCTTTTATTTGACAATAACAGGCTCTGCCTTGATTTATTTAATCATTGAAATAACACGGTAAGTATAAAAGTATATTATATAATTTTATCGGTTACTCAGATCGTATTTTTTTTTCCTCAAACTTTTTATTTTTATCCAATTCTTAAAATCGCTACCCCAAATACCTTGATTGAACAACAAACCATTGATGTATTCTTCAGCACAATCTGGGGCAGCCAAAAATAAATTGCTATTCATATTCCTTTCGAAGTCGTTCGTTGGAAAATAACCGGAAAATTAATCTCTTAAGTTGCTTAGCTCCTTTATTGAATATACCTTCGTGTGCTCAAGTTAAAAGGTTATTAACTTTGTACATATTAAACTGCTCTGGTAGATTGATATAGCTCACTGCATGGTGCTATTAATGTATGAGACAAGGTCCATATATGATTTCAATTCCCACTGTGTGTGCGTGTGTGATAGTTATTAAGGATTAACATGGGCGGCGGTTGGCATATTTCATCAGCTTTAACCGATTTTACGTTTTGTGGACGATAGAACCTATAAAACAATACTGGCTCACGTCTAAATAATTTTGTCAGAAAGGTAGTAAAAAATAACATTAAAAAAATAAACCAAGAAAGACAGTCCAACGTTGCGATGGTCATTTTATGTAGAAAATATTAATTCCTGTTCTTTCTTAACCAATTTTCAAATTCACCAGATTGAGGATCATAATCTTCTTTATAGTTTAATTCGGTAAGTTTGGCTCCGCGTTTTGCACCGACACGTTACATAACCTGCTGGGAGCGTTTTCTGATTAACTTACCAAGCACTCCAGTCGTGAATTAAAATTCACATCACGTAGGTGTTTAGATGTACACCATCTGTGAAATTAAACTTCATTTTTATACCTCGTTCGCTCTACATCGATTTTTACACAAACAAAACTTTAACACAACTAAAAAAAATTGTGGTAGATGTATAACTTTGCTTTTTCCTTTTCGTAGGCAATTTCTGCTAATGACATTCTTTTACATACAGCTTATAATTATAATAGAATCTTAGCCACACACCAGGCTTTTTGAAGTTATGTGTAACAGCTAATTGTGGAACGGTCAGCTAAACGGTGGAGGACAATATCGTCAGGAAACACGCCTACCTAACTTTTCTCCATGACAATTTTTAGATAGGTACGTTAAGTCCACCAATTTGCACAAAGCCAGCCAGTCCGTGCACAGCAATGGGCACATATTAACTGCCAGTTTATATACCTACATAAATAAATAAATAAATAATAAATAAATACACCCAACAGTCACATACATAGTTCTGATCCCACACTAAGATACAAGTCTTGTGTCGTGGGTATCAGAAACTACGAGAGACTTTTCGCTCTCACATACACCCAGACCCGAAACAAATATTTGTGGATCACACAAACATTTGTCTCGGTGCGGGGATCGAACCCGCGGCCTCTCGTTTCGCAAGCTGGTGTCTAGCCAACTGCGCCACGGGGCTGTCATATATAATATATATAAATAAATTAAATTAATATATAAATTTTTACTTTTCTTTATTCAACCGCTATGCATTTTTTAATTTTTGCCCTTTGAATTATATAAAGATAGCCAAAGCCAAATATCCATATTCCAAGTTTTCTAATGCCGTATATAGACACTTAAATCACCAGATGCATTTCTTTTTTCATTTATCGTCTTAGTTTCTAAAGCTTCACTTCAAATTTAAAAATGTTTGCATTCATACGTCATGTACCTAATACATAGACCTGGATTCTACTTATATAGGCTACTTGTTTGTGGTACCATTTACCGTTTCTACACAATCAGACAAGGCAATCTGCCCACCTCGGTCCTGGTCGGCCGATATTTGATTTTCCCATTCCATTGATTTCACCGGCAAAATTAACATAGTGACGTCTCTAGTTTGAACTGAGAATCATTTTATTTGACCTAATATTACCACTGACATCAGAATATGAACAACTAACTAATAATAAGTTAGTTATATACATTTTTTTACTGCAACGAACATTTATGTGTCTGTCAACAGTTATTCATAGTATAATATAATGTTCACTTACTGGCTATAATGACCTTTATATGTACCACATTAACTAAAACTAGACAAGATTATAAGCAAATACCTAAATATTTCAACGAGAGTTTATTTAAGGTGAACGAACAGACTCAAGATAAAAATTCCAATATTCTTAATCCTCAGTCTCATTTCGGGAACATTTAATTGAATTAAGACACGGAACGATCTCGTGGATGAGCCAGAGCGGAATAAAAAATCGTTCTAAAACATGAGGGATTTAAAAATATTTTCTAATGAGGTCTCCATGAAGACAAAGTGCCAAACGACGTACGCTGGTTCTCTCCAGATCTACTAATTGCTTCGCCGCTTTCCCTGCAAAAAGTGCTTCAACTGTTAATTAAAGACATTTTTGTTCCCTTAATGGAGGCGCAAGCCGTTTCATTACAAGGGAGCGATCGTCCTGCGTCCACCACCGACGCAAACGGTCGCGACAACTTTCCCATTGTTATAAATCACTTCGGTAATTAAACTCCCAGCTTGGCATAAAAGCATTCATCAAAGTTACAGCTCGTGAACTAAATGTAGGTGTAGTGTTCCAAGGAGACAGCGTAAGCGTTGTTCCGCAGCAACAATTTGTGATTAAACTTATATCACAATTAAAATGGTGTGAATGTGATACTGTTTGGAATTCCGCGTACGCTAGTAATTTTCTGAATTAATCGAAATTGTGGAGGATATTTAATTTGTTATTAACAAAGATTTTATTAAACAACTATCATCATCAGCCCATATACGTCCCACTGCTGGGCACGGACCTCCTCTACCATTGAGAGGGTTTAGGCCTTAGTCCACAACGCTGGCCTAGTGCGGGTTGGCGGACTACACACCTAAGAAATTCCTAAGAACTTTTAGGTGTGCAGGTTTCATCACGATGTTTTCCTTCACCGTTAAAGTACGTGATAATTCATTGTGAATACACACATAACTTGGAAAAGTCAGAGGTGTGTGCCTGGGGTTTGAACCCGCGACCGTCGAAATTCTCGACCGCGTGCCCAAACCTCGAGGCCATCACGACTATACACGTACTATATAGGTACGTTTTACCTTTAAAACGTGTATAGTTGTTTAACAAAATCTTAATATATAATATAAATTAGAAAAAGGAATGTTACTACGAAGATAAATGGCATCACCACCACCTGCACCACTGGCCCGGTCATTACGTATCAATTGGAAACCTGGTAAGGAGTAAGACGTCGAAAGAAGACAAGGTTTCAACCATGATTCCGAAATCAATATGGCGTGAATATTTTTATGATTAAACGATGCCAGCATATCGGAATAATGTGCCGGAATACTCTGAGCATTTATATGTAGTACCTATATTGAAATTTTTATGGCAATCAATAAACACAGACTTAATTGAGTCTTCGAGAGAGGGTATACTGCTATAACTATCAGTGCATTCATCTGAGGCAATTGATGAGGAACAGGACAAATATTCATTGCTGTGATTTAAATTGCTGCTATGTAACATATAAATTTAAATATTTTTTACGTTATTATAAATAAATAAACATATAAATATTTTAAAATTATTCAAGCTTATTCACCTGCCAGTTGTGTTTAACATTTAAATATTTAAAATAAAAAAAAAACAAATGTAACAAAATCACACAAAAATGATAATAAAAAATAAAAATCATAAAAGAAAAATGCTTTCATACTGACTACTTAAAAAGAGAGAAAAAAAACAAATAACGAATGCTAACAATCTTACATTCACTAATATTAGAAATGAAACACTATTTAATACAAACATAACTGAGGGTAAAATAAAAATTAATTTGTTGATATCAACAAGAAGTGTCAGATTCGCCAGTAACGTGATAGGTCAGTACAAGGTATCGCAAAGTATCTTAGCAACAGATAAAATTTAAAATTAACACTACGCAACTATTTTTTAACTGTTGCACCTCGTCTGGTCTTCATTGGAGCTGTATTACGACCACCTGCTGCTTCCTTGGTTGCGGTTGTCGTCTTCACGGGCACAATAGCATCGAGCTCCTTAACAGTGTTGACGCGATGTCGCACATTGTCAGGCCCGAGAACATTAATGTTGCCCTCACGCGTCCAACATTTGGTGACTCCAAACATTTTCCGCGCCGACATAAAAATGTCATGTCGAGTTTTTGTGAGGAATTCAGATAATGTTATTCCTGAACCTTTGAGATTGGTTTTGGAAGACCACAATTTGTCTCGAAGAAGCAAGTCATTTAATTTGAATAAGATTGGACGTGGTTGGCTCGCAGTGCTACGGCCCAATCTGTGACAACGAGTGAGTTTGTCTGCCGTGAATCCAGATAATCGAAGAGTCTCCGTGACGCATTTGACAACAGCTGTTGCAGTGTCTTCGTTCTGTACTACAGGCAGACCATGCAGCAGGAGGATCTTGCAGCGCCGCTGCATTTCCAAATGGTCAACTTGTTTTGCGAGTAGTTCAATTTGACTTTGGAGAATGTTCATGGACTTACTATACTTGCTAAGGTATCGGCTGGAGTATTACAATGCGATGTTGTCTTCGGCAACTGCTCCATAAACGCTTCCATTTGCTCATTAAAGGACTGGACGATTTGATTCATGGATTGTGAAACGATAGCCTCCATATTCGTGTGATGTGCGGTGGTGGTGTATAAGACACAGTGGAAAAGTTCGTTGTGTGGTTAAGTGTGATATCAGGAAACACTCACTGGCAGGTACTGTAACTTCTAATTACATTTACACATAATCGACACTTGCAAATACAGTAAGAAACAATTTTAAATTTTAAAATTCGACAATAACGTATGTCACTTTAGCACCCAACCATAGACATATATACTTATACATTCTTTTATATTGTTAATATAATCATATTCTTTTTGTAACACAAATCAAGTGCAAGCGGTATTCTCTGATTCAAAAAAATATAAATGAAAATATCTGTCCGCAAAAACCCAATGTTCAGGTAAAATATACATTTGCCCGCGTGAATAATATTTATCTAGTAAAAAACATTCTCTGTAGACATTTTATAGGCGATATCTGGCGGGCCCTCCTGTGGAGGAGTGCCAAGACCTGAAAGCAATTATGCAAGGTGTCTTCATAAAATACTGTATCGTGGCACGGATCGGTTCGCCGACGAGCGCCGCCAGGAATATTTAGATTAATTTTCATAGCAAAACCGTTCTGAACGATCTGAATTAGTTATTTTGAAAAAAAAAATGTTTACTTTAGGGAGCTTTTTGTGAGTGTATAAATAGGATTCTAACTTGTTTTTTTTTTCAAATCTTTTTCTACATTATATTTTTAAATAGTCGATAGCGCGTTCAAAGAATTAATAATCATATAAAAGCATAAAGATATTTACACTTTAATTTTGTCATAAATTGCTCTGTATAAGTGCCTGAACAAGCGTGATAAGGGTTTATTCACGACCGCTCAAACTGACATCCATCAAACTAGTGAATTTAATAAAAAGCAACTGAGTCGCTGCGATTAACTCGCAGTAGAGTGATGAATCTGTGTCATTTCTGAGAAATTAAGCACTGCACAGGAGACAATTTGTAGAAATAGATCGTAAACGAAGGGATTAATTTTTTATCGCTTTTTGTAGTATTTACTAACGTTAAGTCATGGTCATTCGTAAAAAAAAGTGATAATGGTGAAATCATTGCTAGACTCTTTGTGGTTTGAGACTCACAATAAGTGAAGAATTGTAAGGGTCGAGAGACCTTCGCCAATGTCACTAAATGAAAAAAATATGACAAGTTGATAACCCGGTTTAAAATCATAGAAAATGTTGCGTATTCCATAGACCATACCCGCATGAACATGTTATATTTGAACAGCTTCAAACGTTTTACAGCGTGTAGATAAATGTTCGTAAAATCTTAGTTTATACAACAGAATCAAACCCTAAAAACTCTAACTTTCAATCAATATAATTCTCGAACGCAGTATTTTACCGAATACACGATAAGTACCTAAATATATTTTCCCCTATAACATGGGACCGACACATACCTGGCGAAATGTGGGTGAAGAAATGCACGTCTGCCTACCCGTGGCGTGAAGTTATTGATGAATGTATGTATATATACTTAAACTAATAATTTACACGAACACCTCAAATACACCGTCTAAAAATATCCTCGTATTAGTAATACGTACTTATTTACATATCCCAAATAGCTCCTGCATACGAGCACAGACCTCATCGAATACGTTCCTATGAATATGCAATGCGCAAAAATTGTCTAATATTTTGTCCATCCCTACGGCGGGAGGTTTCATTCCGAAGCCAATTCTCGTTCTTGCTCAAGGCAACGAAATGAATTTACTTTTTGTTTAATAAGTGCGCGATGTATCCAAATGTAAACACGAGTCCGTTTTAATTACTTGTCTTGTGTTTAATTAGAACGTTAATTGCTCATTTCGCTGTCTTAATCATGGTCTTTTGTAATGTAAATTAATATTACGAAGAAGCACTGCTTCGTCTATTTACTATCTACCATTTCATTAAACTTATCGTGAGACTCGACTCACTTATTTTAATTAGTCTGGCCTATACAGTTTTACCACAACATAAGGATTAATTATGTGGGACAAAAACTCATTAGACGTCGTGTCGGCCTGTTTTTTTGGAGACAAGTCACCAAATGTGACTGTCCCCAACTTGTATCTGAATCTTCGACTCTATCAATGTATCAAAGAAGAGCAACAACCAAAATCACGCTCCTTAATTAGTATTTTTGAAAATGTTTTGTATTTTTAAAAATGAATCAATATTCAGTGATCAATCTTTTATCGATTTGTTATAATAGAAGCAACAGGAGAATCGTCGATGCTTACAATGCCAAAAAAGTTTATGTGCAATTCAACATCATTGTCGTTTTACCAGTGAGCTCGTATCTGCTACAAATACAACTGGTTATGAAAATACAGAAGAAACCTTATAACAACTCCAATTAGTATCAATAGGGAGCTAACTACACACTGTGGACGTGTCAGATTCATCCAATAAGTGTCTAAGCGAGTCACATACGAAGCTATGTTATGAAGCCTTCGGCCTGCAAAATTCTTCAAATAACTTATCGACGATTGTCGGAATACCTGAACAAACAAATCTAAGGCATTCTAAATATCCTGAAGTTTCCAAAGATTGCAGATTCAAAATTAAACAGAAGGTAAAGTTGTGTAACGTAATATCAAATATAGAGAAGCTATACGCAGTGTAATGAGTTTTAGTTCCTCTCCGAAATTTACGTGTTTCAAACGTTTTATGAAATATGAATTTCAAGTTCTGCTACACGACTGCGCTCTCAGACACTTCTATTTAAATAAAGTTATGTACAATACGTAAGAAACTCTCAACTTCTTTAAGCTATAGTTTCATTATAAGTTTGCTTTTGATAGTCCAGTTCGTTCGTGTTGTGAACAAATATTTATTTGAACAGGAATTTGTGAGTACCTACGCAAGAGTTGGTTTTTAGCATCCTGATGACAGAAAAATCGTAACGTATTTGGAGTCACTGTTAGATAGATTTATTGTGAGTAACAGTCAGATATGTAGTTTTAGTTATTTAAAGCATGCGTAAGAAGCAAAACTCCCGCGTTCGACTTCCGAATCAGACAAAGGTTTGGTTTTGAGTTTCCGTTGTGATATTATAAATGAGCGCGTAAAACGGGGAATGACTCGCCCCATAGCGGATGGGACTTAATTTAGCTTGCGAGTCTTGTAGAAATATATTGCTGCTTACTCCTTCAGGGACATCTGTGTGAGTGCTCATATGTATAAAGAATGATAAAGACATAAAACACAGCATAACAAGGGCACAAAATCAATCACAAAATGTTACATTTACATAAAAAGCGGAAGATGGGGAACTCAGAATAATTTTCCGACGACGACGTTTATCGACAGGTAAATTCTTTGTTTGAAGCAGATAAATCTCCCTAGTCATAATAGGTGTAACTCAGCGTAATAATGTATTTGGAGGCAAAAAAACTAAGTCTATAAAATCAATACGAGAAGTTGTTATATGTGATGCGACTTGATATGATAACATAAAGTTAAAGGTGAAATAAATTATGCTTCGACATATAAATCCAAGCCTTAGAGACATAGAAACTAAAAATATCAACCATTAAATAATTACGTTACAACATTTCACACTTATTAAGGACACCGAAAGAAAAGACTACTAAGGAATTTGTTACATAAAATCATTTACGATTAATAAAAATGCACACTCATTTCTCTGCCTCGGGCAATCTCGCGTGGTATATTAAATATAAAAAAAAACAATGATACTAATTATCCCGAGGGAATGAGAAAAATCCAGAATATGATGAGCACGCAATGCTGCGAGCAACAATAGTACTCGTAATGCCGCGCACTAAATAAACCAAACATAGCAAATGTGTTTTTAACGTAATTGTGGTGAGTTTTTATGAGCTAAGCGGATACTTTGTCTCTAAAGAGTTAAAGCAACCAATAACATTCCCTGAACCGTAATGAAGACGCGGGGGACTGTATAAATCCAGACGAAATTATGACGACAATAAAACCTCCCCCGATTTTCATATGTGCACCGTAAATATATTTATGATGAGTTACAGCGCAACTAACCTAGATATCTCGTTTTAAATGGCATACACGTAGTCTGCGCGGATAGATAATGAAATAGAGACTATAACTCGTGATTTTCCAGTTAAGTGTGCGAACTTACGATAAGTGCCTAATGTGCAGTAGGCAGGTAGCCATATCTACGTCATTACGCAGAATATGTATAACAGGGAAGGTGTTAGGGCGCAGGTCATCGGAGCGTTTATCAGATGGTCCCTTTGTCATTCCACACGGCTACCCCGCTCCACTGCGGACGATAAAATTAGGTACACCATTAAACGTTTACTTAGGATGGTGTGTACAAGCATTTGTGTCGATATTTTAGAAAAATACGCTAACGACGTCCTTGTAGAGCGGACAACAAATTTAATTTCCGTGCATAAAAATATGATTAACATTTAAATATTAGTTAAAAGACTTTTAAAAAAACCTTCTCAATTGATAATCGCCAGCGGTTAAAAGCCAACTGTAAAAAGAGAAAAAGTCGATTCGTTGAGCCACTGATTACCGCCGCATAATATACACCCGCAATCATTAATTTTAAGTGTAAGTACCGTGGCATCAAATTTCCATATTTTCAGCCAATCTCTACGGATTTAGGAACTCTTTTATCATTGAGAGGGATTAGGTCTAGGTTAATATAATCAAAATGAGATGTGCAGGTAGAAGAAGGCGCAATGTTTTTCTTTGCATTAAAAAGTTTATTTGATATTGAAGATATACAAACAATTCTAAGAAAACTAATAATAGGGCTATGCGATAATATACAAGCAGGACAGAAACTGTACTTCGTCAACAAAACTATATATTTATACTATGTTATTCTTGTTACATATGTTCACATTTCCAACATCACGCCACTGAAACTTTTATTTAGTTTACATTGTCTGTATTTATATTACGGATAAAAATACCCTGAACAATAGGTACAGTTGATAAATGAAACATCCCGAGTGCTATTATGGAAATATCGTTAATTAAAAATAAAACCAACACGCTCTGGTACACCGTACCCGCAATGCAAATTGATTTGATGAAACATTGAAATTATATGATTCGAATGCGAATAAATAAAGTTCATATATGTATATATATATATTTATTTCTGGTTTGGCTTTCAGGGAATTAATAATGCTATCATGTGTATTATTTGAAATTGAGAGAACATTATTTTTATATTAATAGCTTACATCTTGACGTATCTATTTTAATAAGAGGTCGTAGACCCTTCCCTGATGCACAATACACAAGTTAAATCACTATTTGGCCCCTAGAGTTCTTTAAAACATTTTACATTCATTGCAATATATAATATAGGCTTTTGAAGTTCGGAATTATTCATTTAAGTATCTTTTATGACATTGTTTTATTTTCAATAAACGATTCATTTATTTATTTATATGCCTTAAGGGCATCAACGGAAACAAATTTTACTCTTTTTGGTGACTCAGAATTATGAAGAAAAGGACACGCGCCTTAAAAAATGTGCTCTCCAAAAATTATGACATTCAAATAAATTCGACCTCCTCTCCCCGGGGGCTCTTGTTTCGTCTGAGCCGCAAGGAGTGAGCAGCAAATGGCCTCCATTGATCTTGGGATCTTGGGTAAGTTCTCATGGGAATAATGACAGCTTCTATGCATTTATATATTAATATTTTTTACTTCATGACTGTGGTGTTTGAAATGAACAGACATGGTTATAAAGGTTACAGGATCCTAGATGCAAGCCGCTACCTGCAGATCGCTTCTGAGATCCCTATGGAAGGAACTTCTATTCATTCTTTCTTCTTTAATACATCTTATTTCTTAAATGCATTACGGT
Organism: Hemaris fuciformis; assembly: GCA_907164795.1. Lineage (NCBI taxonomy): Eukaryota > Metazoa > Arthropoda > Insecta > Lepidoptera > Sphingidae > Hemaris > Hemaris fuciformis. The sequence continues at coordinate 6,859,727 of OU015434.1, forward strand.
GTGTCCCTGAATATCATGAAAAATGAGTAATCAAGTAGGGGGCGGACATATAGCTTGTTAATATCATTGGTTTCTCTTAAGGCAGTGATAGGCCCAGCTTATCTTACAACTGTCTAAATTTTAGATGTAACACTACACAAATGAATGGCAAGCCTACAATTAATAAATCATGGGCAAGTGGAATGGAGTTTAGTACATTCGTGAGTAATGATTCGACATGATGAAAAGCACCACAGCCAACTGTGTGTTAATATTAATGGGCACGTTTCCACCGAGACTGCGCGGACCCGATTCGGCCTCACTGTTTAAACCCCTCGGAATATTAGATTTGATAACCTTGTTGTTTCAGTCCATTCGAAACTATACATTATTAAATTACGACTATGTTTCTTTTCAAAAACATTATTTTATTTTTGTCTGTATCCTTGAAGAGATAGGATGAAATGTATTTTTTACCCACTTTCCCCGATTTTCCTAATGGAAAAATCCAATAACACTTATCCCCCCGGTAATCGAATCCGTGAGTACCAGGATTTTTATTGTTCACCGATTCAAATAATAGCTACTCAAAAAAATCAGACAGATTTAATGTTTGTAAGGCAAACATGAACAGATGGATTAAATACAGAAAAATACAAAAAATAATGATAACCAATATTATACAAATCCTCAGAAAAATAAAGAGACGTTGACGAGTCAAAATGGACAAAGGTTCTCATTGAAAGATACTTGCGCGACATAAAATGCAAGGGTAAGACAAAAGAAAAGATACAAGTGATGACAAAGAGGAGACTTAAAAAAGAAATTTCTTTTGTATTTGACAATGCTGAAGTAAATCTGTTCGCAAGGGAAAGGCATTCCAAAACGAATATCGACCGAAATTAATATGGATATGCATATTCTTCGAATAAATTTATTTAAATATTCTTGGCAATTTTCTGTGAGAATATTTAGAGACAAGACGAGTCTCCTCATACAGTCTACAAAATCGTCTGAACAAATCAACAAGGCCATGAATGCCTTCGACTAGTTCTGAAAACCGATAAAAAACCTTTTTGCGAGATACCGATGTTGATACGGAATGTATTACATAAATAGTCCATTTCTTTGATGTAAAAAGCTCCGATGTGTTTGGTCTCTCGTATATCTAAAGTAAGTTTGTAGTGAGGTGGGCTGCCGGCCCGAGGCATCCCAAAATATCACAAAGAGCTGCCAATCGATATAAGTATATTGCGACCTTTTGTAACATACTAACCGACATGTTTAGGAAAATGTACAAAACGACAAATTAGTGTTTGTTATATTTTACTAAAATCATAATTAATAAAATTTTACGTCGCTCAGCTTTAAATATTTGTTACATTTCGTGTAAAAGTTTATATAAGTCTCACATTTAAAAAAAATTGTTTTAAATTAACAATTACAATTTTTATTCTTTACACGAAACACAGCAGTTATTCTTAATTCTCCAACATAATTTGTTACAATAATGTAATGTATGTTATATACTGTATTGACCCAAGAATAAAAGTTATAATTTATTGTTGTAATCAATAACAAGTTCGGGTCATTATTATCAAATGTGTTATAGCACAGAACAACACATGAAACTTCGTAAGCAACGTTATCGGCATTACGTTTCTCAATCATTGTTTACGAAAGGAACCATAATCCGCAAATGTAACACAACCTCCCACATATACAATAATATACACTTCTCTATGTACTCATATGTATTTCTATTATAGGTATTAATCAACACGGATGGATTAGTTTGAATTAGAATAGTCGAATATTAAATAATATTTGATCGAAATTCATGAAATTATAGTTATGTGGATAGAGTAAATCATGTTACAAGTAAGGCGATGATAAATTGTTTGCGTTTGATATTAAGCGTGCAAATTAGGTAATAACATTCAACCTTTTAACGTCCATCTGTCTGAGACCTTTATAAGTTGGCATTTTCCACGCCAATCTTTATATAAAACGACCTTACACTGCCTCGTGGTCTCGCGGTACAAGTATGTGCCGTGCAATCTAGAGGTCCTGGGTTCGATTCCCGGGTCGGGCAAAGTGTTATTGGGTTTTTCCATTAGGAAATTCTCAGTAACAGCACGGAGTCTGGAAATGTGCCCGAAAAACGGCAATAGGCTCGCCCCCTATTACGTGGGACTGGCGAACCTGTCACCTGGCGAAATGTGGGTTCAGAAATGCACCTCTGCCTACCCCTTCGGGGAATACAGGCGTGAGTTTATGTATGTATGTATGTTACATCTTTTAAAATATGTACTTAAATACAGTACACTGGGAGAATGAGTGTTTCGAGCAATAGTTGAAACGACCGAGACGGTTAAAGTAAGATCAATCCGTGCCTAATGCTGTGTCATAAAACAGTCTCCGAAATTTTCCGCTCGACGGAGAAGCGACAAAATAAACTGTTGTTGCGATGATGCCGCGATAATTCAACCCAAATTGGACCAACGTTTCCTAATAAACCGAAAACTGAATGAAGGCGGAAGCTTTTCTTGAAGAGGGGGACCCTAAAAAGGATTGGAGGGCTCGTGTTGCTCGCCCCTTATATTTTAGTGTAATTAGTAAGATTAATGAATGCCGTTCGAGTGGCGAGTTTTATCACAATTGTCCCGGTGCTTACTTTTGTCTTTTATAGCGGTTGGAAAATATTTTTTTACTGTGCCTCGAGCATCGTTTTTTTCTGGCGCAGATTAATGGTAAATTCAATGCTTTATAAATAGTGTCAACAGCTAAAACGAAAACGTGCAGAAATTCGAATCCTTCTCCCTAAGAATCCGCTTCTAACTACGTTATGGAGTCAATTCTAGGAAACATACAACTTAAAAGAGATCAACTAAATTTCGATGCTCAGATGTCGCTTTACGAAGCCAGGAGGTTGCGGGTTCCATATTCACCACGGTATATTTGTACAGCTAACAAAAGTTCTTTTGGATTTGGATTTGTGTATTATGAATTCTGCTGATGGATGACGATCATTTAAATAAAAATAAAATATAAGGCTTTTAGTTCCATTCAATTTGCAGTCCAAAATTCTAGCAAACTGATTGTACAAGGCCAACATAACAGCAGCTATAGGAAGAAATCTTGTTTTACAGGAATGCCTATTTCTTCGTTTTTTACGACTATGTTGTTGGGAAAATATATGGCTTCTCTCGAAACACATGAACACGAACTGGGTGTTACGTAGTTAGCAAACAACGATAAGCCGGGTAAGGATAGCGCGTTCATAAACACGGCAAACTAATCGTCTACACGTACGGAAGGAAATCACAATAATATGGAACCTTACACAAAGTAACAATTTACAAGTGAAATCTCTAGCAGAAACTATAAAATTAAATGGAATGTCAAAAACTCTCTCTTGATGTTGATTTCATCATCATCATCATCGGCCCATATACGTCCCACTGCTGGGCAGGGGCCTCCTCTACAACTGAGAAGGTTGTTGATGTTGATTTGTTATGAAAAATTGTATACATTTGAAATATTAATACATCGATGTCGCCAGTAACTTGTTACTTTCTTTAGACTTTTTAGTCTGTTAATTTTGGAAATACCCTAAAGGAAGTAGAACTTTTTCCATTTGTTCGTAAATCGTGTCTTACAAATTAAATGGCAAATATGTAAAGTGTAACAAAATTGACTTACGTAAGTAACTTGTCAAGAGTTCAAAACAAATGCTGGGATCTACTGAATTAACAGTTAACAACTCTTGAGCGCTCATTGAAATCCGAGCTGTATAGGTAATCCGACTTGAACTATTTATTCGGAGATCTTGAATGGTTGAAATAAATAACACCGCTATATTACTCTGTCATTCACAGAGCCTAATACTATTTCTTCACACAAAAAGCTGTATTTTAATACAGCGGTATATTTCGGGCCTTAGGTATACCAAAGAGGCAAAATACAACGTCGTTAAAATTAATAGCGCGGTACCATGCTGGCTTCCTTTCAATATTTCTCTTCACTATCAGACCGTGGCCCTCCGCTAGCATACTGACTTCATTTAGTATTACCGAATTGCGTGTTTTGTTCAACAAGAATATTTTTTATTATTAAATCCACACAATACAGAACCTAGACTCACGTTAAAATATCTTGTTGTTTCTATTAGGGTGAACATCGAAAGTATATTAAGATAACAACGTTGGTCTTACAAACGAAGATTGAAATTGCGAAAGCCAAATTGGTCTGTATTTGATTGACACCACAAATATCACATATTTTTTCCTCTTTGTTGATTTAAAAATCAGGTCCACCTTTACAAATGCTGTTTAAAAAAATTTGTAAAGTGGGAAGACATTAAGAAAACACAAATTCTGAACTTTACCTCATATTTTCCTAAATTATATCTTTCATCATCAGCCCATATACGTCCTACTGCTGGGCACGGGCCTCCTCTACAACTGAGAGGGTTTAGGCCTTAATCCGCCACGCTGGCCTAGTGCGGGTTGGCGGACTACACACCTAAGAAATTCCTAAGAACTTTTAGGTGTGCAGGTTTTATCACGATGTTTTCCTTCACCGTTAAAGCAAGTGATAATTCATTGTGAATACACACATAACTTCGAGAAGTCAGAGGTTTAAACCTGCGACCGCCGAAATTCTCGGCCGCACGCCTAAACCTCGAGGCCATCACTGCTTTTTATATTTTTATTATTTCTGTATATATATATAAATTGTTAGATCTAGCCTATTCTATTATAGTATTTATAAAATAAAGTGATATTGTTACATTCTAAATATACAGTTATATTGAAGATACCGAGCTAAAAACTTTTTCAAGAATGCTCCTTTATATACGCTGATAATAAGTGTTTTTTTTTTGTGGTGGGTATTCGGAATTGCGATGGACTTTTTGGCACAAAAACACCTCATAAAAATATATATATCGCATAAACATGTGCTTAAGTGCTCCCGTGAGATATGAGTTATACTAAAATAGTAAGCACAGTAAGTGGCGGTAAAACAAATGTTGTGAGTCATTGATATTTTTTTAAATATATGTATATGTATGTATAATGTATATTATACGGACATGATATTGGATTTATTCGAAAGGAAATTCTCAGTACTAGCACGTCAACTGAAAACTATGATAATGAGCTCTTCTAAACATAGCTGACGTCACATAAGAGTGGAAATGAACCACTCCCTACTCTTCAGTTTCAAGATACACGGATGAGAGTATGTATGTATGTATATTGTTTTATGTACATACATACAATCATCTCTACCAATAACTTTCACATTTTAATGCCACGGAACCAAGAAAGACGTCAAAATAAATTTTGCCAGATAAATACAGTTTGTAAAGCAAAGCAGGAGATCTGAGTTTCAGTTACGTAATATAAATTCAAGTTCCATTTATGTGCAAGTAAAATAAAAAATAGAATCACGTTTCCGCCAGACAGCGCCGTAAACAATTATAACTACCAAGACTGCATAAAATTCAGGAATCCTTCATGATAAATTATCCGAGCACGCGCGAGCGGAATATAAATATGACGAACAAGAGTTTTTCACAATCGAATACATCATTTTCCTTTTCTCTCAGTAATGATCCTCTCTACTACTCATATCGATGCTTTAGTAGGTTATTTTTGTAGTTATTTAGTTAAAGTGGTACATCTTAAAAAATAACACAGTATTTTTAAGGAGCTGCAACTTGCATGTTGTTAAAGGTGAATTAAATAAAGTCAATAAAATTTACCTCACGTTATCAATTTAATTAAAGGATGAATTAATGACTAATCTGCTACTACATTCTGGATTATCGACGGCATTCTATGCTACCGTTTGACGGCAATTTCATTAGTTTTTTGTGGATCGTGTCGGCTTTTGCCGCTTCTCATTAAAACCTTCCACTTTATGCGCTCTTTCTACTTTTACCAATGAGATGCTAAAATATGGCTACTATTATTCGCCCTGCTGACTAGATTTTATTCTCCTTTAATGTGAACTAAGTATTACATGGCTTAAATTTAGAAGCATCAATGAAACCACTGAGGATTATACTTACATACATACATACATAATCTCACGCCTGTATTCCCCGAAGGGGTAGGCAGAGGTGCATTTCTGCACCCACATTTCGCCAAGTATGTATCAGTCCCACGTAATAGAGGGCGAGCCTATTGGCGTTTTTCGGGCACATTTCCAGACTACGTGCTGTTACCGAGAATTTTCCTAATAGAAAAACCCAATAACACTTTGCCCGACCCGGGAATCGAACCCAGGACCTCTAGATCGCACGGCACATTCTTGAGACCACGAGGCAGTCTGTCAGGATTATTCTTATACTATCAAAAACATAAATGTGAAATGAGAGACAAGTTTAATATTATATATGCCTTAGTTGTAGACTTCAACGACAAAAGAAGTGAGATCTAAATGGATGCCAAGTTCAATGGTCAGTCCTGAAATTTATTTATAACAACATAAAATATCATTTCTTCTCATAACTTATAATATATTGTAGCTTAAGGTCTGACTTGGCTAGTTCTCATATACGAATTATTATGTTCGATGGCTAGTTTCTACCAGCAAGCCAACTTTTCGGAATAATAAAATAAGAACCGACAAGTAACAGGTTTAGATCTTGCGAAGGCTATAATATAATATGGACTTAATAACTATTGAAAAGAAGGTGTAAAGACACATCATCTTTGTTTACTGTAATTCCCAAGTCATAAGGACATTTACCACAACAATGTAATTTGACCTGACGCTATTTATATTTGACAACATAACCATGAAACATTGTAAACGATAACTGCGCCACATTTAGTGAACATTAAACAAGCTCTACATAATATACTTTAGGTCGTTAGCCGACTTTTATTACTGTGGCAACTGCTTTTATGTTTTAATATCTCATCTCAAAAATAATTAAAAACAAACAAAATAAAATTAACGGTAGTGTAATGTTATACATTAAAAATTTTTGTTTTTACAAATAATATAAATTCTAATGATAGGAACACGAAGCTTCTCTCTACCGCGCTAATCTAATGCGGGTTTATAGAGTATTACTAGAAATAGATTTAGCGTATCATTGTGTATCATTTCAATGAATTGAAAGTCCTAAAAACTATACTATATAAATCAAGGTAACAAACCCAACATGAATATCCATCTGACAGAGCCGAGTCCAATGTCTCTGCTTCGTGTATACAAGTTTTGGTCCAGCATTAAGCCGACAACCTCTGAAGATGTTTGATTGAAGTTCTTAAATATTTTACGATATTAAAAAGTCTATACCTCGCAAACAAAGCTAGCTTACTGCCAGTAGTTTTCTTTTTTCTTTTACACGTAAAATTTATTACCCAGCAACAAATTCACACATCGAAAACACCTACTCCGTAAAGTTTTAGACCCATCTAGATTGATTTAGCCATCGTATAAAAGCGAATCCGAGCGCACATACTTCCGCAAAGCAATAAGTCTTCGAAAGTTAAGACCATGGATATATAAAGCGGTAACAGTGAGAAATAACGTCTTAAGGCAGCGCTTAACGGTCTTAGTAAAGTCGAATCTTACCTGGTGCTAAGGGAAATAAAAGGTATTCCATTAAATAATTACGTGCGCCACTTTTCCTTGGTTTTTATTGTACTGACGTCGCACTCGGACGTGAAAGTAAGTCCACTGCATCCCGAATAGTCTGTAGACTAATGAGAAATAATTTGATTTGTCTCAGACTAGTCGACACGAATATGCCTACTCAAAACATATTGAATGAACAGGCTGATCCCAAACCGCAATATGTATATTTCCACGAGTCACTATTGCCGGTTTTACAATGGTCATTATCCGAGAAATGTGAATATATGTACACCATTAGCACGATTAATTATGAGAAGTTCATTAATTTAGCTCTAATAAGTAATTAATTGTTACGCGTCGGCTAATGTGCATTATATTGTTCAATGTCTCATGAGACGAAACTTAATGGATCGTTAATTATAGACGACTTTCCAAGGCATAGAGTATAGAGCATGTTGTCAGAAATACACTACAGAAGGTAAAGGACGATAATAAATTTATATTTACACTTAAGGTAGATTTAAATAATTTTAAAATAGAACTAGTCTAAGTAACTAAGGCCTTACCCTTACAAAAGTAGAGGAGGCCCGTGTCCAGCAATGGGACTGATGATAATGATTAAAAAAGAAAATTTTGAACACGACAGAAATAAAAATTAAATTTTTAATTGTTTAATAATTCGTTTAAGTAGATACTTGGTTTTGGAATTAGCAAAGCGTCATAAGAATATCAATTGAAGATAGATAATCATAACCATGCCTCGTAAGTTATCCCTCCATTTATTGCTCTGCACTTGTCAAACATACGAGGTTAGTATTAGTACTTTCATCATCAGCCCATGTACGTCCCACTGCTGGGCACGGGCTTCCTCTACATTAATACTAGTTAGTAAAGTTTTCTATTATATTTTCTTATTCTTGTTGACCGTTATTTTATTTATTTTATTTTATTTTATTATCTTTGGGAAACATACAATACAATTTCTCTTAAAAAACTAAATTTTAAAATAAATACATAGATCAAATCAGTTTCCACTTATATAATAGAACTTACATGCAACGGCAACACTAAAAGCAAACTAATTAACAATTACATATACCTAATTTAAAGGGAGATTAGTTTGCAAATTTTTTATATTACTAATGATTGTTTTGGAAGCAAATAATAATAATACTAATTAATACAATTACTACGTTTATAATGAGTTCCTAAGTATCTTTCTGTAAGTATTATATTTTTCATTAAAAATATCTATATCCTGAAAACTCTCGTTGTATTTACGACATACTCGATTCAAAAATGTGTTGCTGCAATATTTAGACTTACAAGTAGGTACATTAAAAAGGACTTGTTTGCGTGAGCTTAACCGAGGACACTTAAATCGTATGTTACTAACAAGAAAGTTACTATCTAAAATATTGTTTAAAATCTTAAAAAGAAACACCTGATCTCTCTCCAGTCGGCGAGTGACTAAAGACAACACATGTAAGTTATTCACACCTGTATCACCAATCCTATAACGCAGATGCTTCATAAATCTATTCTGAACATTTTCGATGTTGTTGATGTGAACTTTGTATTGAGGATTCCAAACAACAGACCCGTACTCAAGAACAGAACGCACAAATGAGTTAAAGAGGAGTACGAGACTTGAAGCTTGCCGAAATTCTTTTCCAATCCTCAATACAAAGCCAAGCATCCTGTACGCCTTAGAAATCATCCATTCAAAATGATAAGAAAAAGTTAGCTTTTGGTCAAGGAATACACCCAAGTCCCTAACTACGTCTACTTCTTTCAGAACGAAACCTTTTAAACTATATTTAAAACGCCAGGGCTTTCTCTTTCTTGTGAATGTTATAATATTACACTTAGCGAGGTTTAAAGAGAGACGTTCCCTATCGCAGTATTTACACAAATTCTCAAGGTCGGCTTGAAGCAAGGCACAGTCCTGGAGTGACTTTATCGGTCTAAAAATTTTTAAATCGTCCGCATAAAGAAGTATTTTACTATTGTTGAAATTATTTACAACATCGTTAATATAAATATTAAACAATAAAGGGCCAAGATGTGAGCCTTGAGGAACACCTGAGGTAACAGGAACAAAAGTAGAACAAAATCCTTTGATTGTAACAGCTTGACTTCTATCTCTCAAATATGATTCAAGCCACCGTAAGAGATCGCCATGTATACCGACTCTCTGTAGTTTTTGCATTAAATAACTATGGCAAATTTTATCAAACGCCTTAGAGAAGTCAGTATACACGACGTCCACCTGACGTTTAGGAATGATGTTTAATTTGGATATAGGCCTATAATTACGTATAATTTGTCTATCACCTGACTTATGTATAGGAACAACAAAACATTGTTTCCAAACAGTACCATTCGTCCATCGTTCCATTTCTCTATCATTGAAATAATCTGTCACTAAAACCATATGTTCTTGAACATCTTTATTTTAAATAAACAAGTCTAGAAATAAAGAGCTGAAACGCCAAGTCGTCACGTATGACCGGTTTCTCGGAGAATATAGAATAAGTGTGAGAAAATCTAATAATGCTAGCTGACTTTGCAACACGTCCCACTGGAATTAGCAAAAGATGTGTATTTCCTTTGTGCACATAATGGACTTTGTTCACGTAAGAACATGCCTTGTATTAAACGAAGCTTGCGTTCTCGGCGTTACAGTCTTCATTAATGATTTACGGTATCGCTTTACATCACCCTTCCTCATTGTAATTGGAAGTCAAGAAAAAAAAAACTTGCTTCTTTCATATGCCTCTAGGATGGAATTAAGGAAGAAACTCAAAAGCTTAGATTAAATAATAGTGTCCGTTAAGAAATAATCAAAATATAAATGAATAACATATGTAAATGTGTGTATTTATTTATTATTTAAGATTATGTAGCACATTTAAGTGGGCTATCTAGTAGAAACATTACTCACCAAACAAATATGAAAAGATGAAATGTATGTATGTATTATATGACATGCAAATACTTAATATGGAGTAGAAGATGTCAACTTTACTAATAACAGTTCTTCTTTATGACAGATATAAATTAAAGACATTCATTACAATTTGTGTAGAAAATATTGAATTTTTGTTGTTCAGTGTTACGAGATTATAAATTATTCTGATTAAATTTTACTCGTAAACGGCGTTGTACTACAAAATCGCATTGCCCATTTCAAAGCGCTATACAGTCCAGGTAGAGTACCAACTGAAAAAATATTATTAACCTACACAATTCCACACATTTATGTATTCCGACACAATAACTTTTCCACTTCGTTTAAAGGAGCAAGTTATAAGAAGGAAGGAACTCAAGCAGCTGACGGAATATTAAAACATAAAGTTTTTTTTTACTGAGTTAGATTTACAGCTTCACGGGTTTGAATCTATACGAAGTACTTTCTCTATGTAATCCTACGTTCTTTTTTTCTTTACTAAATCCGAACGTACTTGGAAAGAGAAGTTACACAACTTGATTCTTTAAAGTATCATTCATTTCTATTTACGTGCCTTTATCGTACACCTTCATTGTAAAACATAATGCCACAGCCGCATGACGCATTGCCAGAGGAGCAATAAATTCTATCCCTACACCGAGGCAAATGTTTGTATAATAAACAAATATTTGTCTCTGGTCTGAAACCTAGATGTCGCACAAGACAGGTGTCTTAAAGTGGGGTCGAGATTCTAAATGTGATCGCTGGGCAGATACTTTTATAGTGATCTAAAAATGTGTGTGTATCTTCACGGGCACAAAATAAGCAATTTTAGATATTTTCATTATTTATTATTAGCAATTATGCTAGATTCGGATAACTAATATACATAGGTAATAATTGGCTTATAAAGTTGAGAAACAGTAATCTACATCTCTTGCGAGAAAACGAAAGCGGATGCAATTAATTTTTCAGTAAAATAAAGTAAATAATATATTATAATATGTATTTATTATACGTGCATAATTATGTATATATATTTTTTAAATGAGTACATATGTATGTATCTTTTTTTGTAATTTTTCTACACAAACCATGCTTCATCTTACCACCACCCTAAGGTAGACTGTTAGAGAATGCCACAGGCATTAAGTCCGCCTATATACAGTTTGGTGTATGAAGTTTTAAATAAATAATTAAAATTTGTTTTTCATGTAATATTCATTATGAGTACATTCGCTATTAAACTTGGCCTGTGCCTCGTGAAGTTTCATCATACAAACTAAATTTAACTTTAAGTGTACTCAGCTTCGCGGCTGACCTGCGTCGGCCATTTTACTCATTAGCATAAACCTAAGTACCTTTAAGACAAATAAAAATATGTTATGATAAAAACCTCTAAGGCTGAACGGCAACGTGGAATGTACAATATAAAAGTATGTTCTTTAAGGTTAGTACTATTAATAGTAAAAGTTAAATACTTGGTAAGATATTTGAATTTTAAGCTTATTCGTAATAATCATATAAACAACCTTAATTTTTATAATGTTTTGATGTATTTATCATTAAAATGAGGCTAGTATTTTTCGTGGTCTCGCGGTACAAGTAAGTGCCGTGCGATCTAGAGGTCCTGGGTTCGATTCCCGGGTCGGGCAAAGTGTTATTGGGTTTTACCATTAGGAAATTCTCGGTAACAGCACGGAGTCTGGAAATGTGTCCGAAATACGGCAATAGGCTCGCCCCCTATTACGTGGGACTGATACATACTTGGCGAAATGTGGGTGCGGAAATGCACCTCTGCCTACCCTTTCGGGGAATACAGGCGTGAGTTTATATATGTATGTATGTATGTATTTTTACTGGTTTTAATAATGCAAAATAAAGCCTATTTGTTTTTTTTTAAAGACGTAAATATAATCTATTTTATTGGTTATTATAAAACTACCCGTATGAGTTTAATAGCATACGATCTCATTTATGAGGAATATTCACTACTAAGTTTAAAAGGGCTTAATTGTCATATTTTAAAGTCTCATTAACTAACAACTTTACCATATAAAAAAACAAAAAAATTATAAAGCCAACTGATAACAATATAACTTTAATTTAAAATTGCACGGCTTAGTGTTCCATTAACGAGAACCGCTGCGGCCGCGCTAACAGTATATAGTTTGTATATAAAGTTCTAGATTATTTTTACTCCACCTGAAACAAGCACTAAAAGTATAGTGGCATGACATGGCTATAAATCGCGGCCATGACACCTCTCTGAGGTTTTACCGCACAATAGAAACATAACGAACCCTCGCGACAAAATTCAATTATGTGATTTTTTTCGCAATAAATTAACATCGCTGCGAATAATTATTCAGCTGTGTTTTCATTTATGTTGTTCATTTTATAATAATGTTGTATTTTTTCTTTACTTTTGTATATTATAATTATAATATTTAATCAAATTACAAATCGGAAGATCAGATCAGAACAGTTCAGAGAAAACTAGAGCAAACTAACATTATGGTTTTTTTAACATAAAATTCATGTTAAATATTGCGTAAAAATAGTTGTTGGTGATTCAATAGTTTTTGTATTAGAATTAAAAAGTAAAGGTTTGTTGTCGATGGAAGCGATTCTTCTTCTTAAAAAATAGTAATAGATATTTAAAAAAATAGAATTACTTACACACACACACACAATAGAGAAAATAAAATATTATTCCAAATTCAACAAACAATAATGTATGCTAATTTTTGCTCCTCTGCCATTTTGCATTATACTCGTATATGTAAATCTATTTGTCCCAATTTACGTTAGTTTAAACTGCAAATATAGTACAAAAAGTAGTGGCATTAAAAATAGCATTATGTACATCCTACGGGAATCTGTTATAATAAAAGAGATCAATAACTTATGTTAATAAAATTAACTTGAAGCATTTCCCTTTCTGGCTGAAATTACAATAAATTTCACACTAATTATCCTTCACCAACCCACGTCACTGGGCGCGCCCACGAAAACAACCCTAACAACTTTTCTAGTTTAGTGACTACACAAAATTGCCATTAGTGACAATTTGGCAATGTTATACAACCTTCATAATAATACAAAATGAAAGTTTATTTAGTGTCTACTGTGAACAAGGACAAACAACCCGGCGCTTTTAAAATATTCAGCAGTTAAATGCGTTTTTGTTTATTTAGGGGCCATTAACCATTCGACGTGATTGTTCCTGAGCTATATGTAAGTTAGGGCAATTAACAATTTTAGGGTTCTGTGCAGGAAATACCCGTTATTTACAGGCTTTTTTATTTTCAATATATGTACATATACACTCTCTCACACCCATATCCACGTTTCGCCAGCTATGGTGTGAGCCTTAGGTAAAAAAGGGTAAAACTAATTTATTACAAAAATTAACTCTATTTGTTTGTTACGCTTTCACTCTTAAGCCACTGAGAAGATTTGAATAATTTTTGGCATGGAAATAGATAGGACCTTGCGAAAGGGCATAAGGTACTTTTTTTACAATATTTCCCTGGTGCGGAGCAGAGCCCGATATAATATAAAACTCATTCACGTCATATTGCTCAGATAGCTTTTACAGGCGTTTTTAATTTATGTATACTAATATTAATAAGAGCGATGAGCAAGCAATTCAAACTTGGACCCGGGCGGAGCTGAGCTCCACAGTTAGTATTATTATGAAATGAAATTGCTTTATTTGGTCACGTAGGCAATCAAATAGCACTTATGACAAGTCAATACAGAAAAGAAAAATCTTTTATTATTACATTATAATTTAACTATGGTTCATTTTATATAATTTGTACAAAAATATTTACGGTTTTTTTATAATTTATTTTTAGTTTTCATCAGGAAATACATAATATCTTATTATTATTATTTTAAAGTAAATAACGAGATGGACCTTGTGTATTTCCGAAACGTCACGTATTATTTTAATGGTACCACCGGATCCAAACGCGACCCTGACTGAGAAGACCCGGCGAAACAAACTCAGCGGGCTCACTTTACTACTGGAATTTACGCGGCGCGACCCACACCTGAGTAGATCCAGCGAGTCCAACTCAGTGGGCATGTATTTGGTCCAGTAATTAAATTATATACTTTAATAATGCGGCAGTATATGTGTTTTGCAAGTTCGTCAAAACTATCTACCCTATGATTTTAATCCAAACAACGCAAAGGGAAATCTTAAAGAACATTGCTACTTTATGTGGAAAAAATCTTGAAGTTTTATAAATGTCCCGATTTGGTGGATTAGAGGATCTGCAACGCTTTGGTTAATTAATTATGCATCTGGGCGAAGTTATTCGATATGCTTTCGTAGTATGAGAATTTTATACCACATTACATGATATACTTAAAAATTCTTACAAAAATTAATTAGCAAGTTAAAAGTTTTACGTTTTAAAAATTGTAAAATTAAACTTAAACAATAATTAATTTTGAAACTTTTTTTTTATAACTCCCTTGGAGTTATTAAATTTATTCTGCCTAAACTTAAATAAAATCTTTCCAGATTCGTCAAAGTATTAAGAAAAATTTAATCACTGAATGTTGTTTTTAACAAAAGAGGTTAGATATTGTTTTAGTGACAATATTGTCGACAACCGATAGATTAATTTAAAAATTAAATGAATTAACTGCCTAAGGTATTATCTGCCAGTCGACCTAATAAGAACCTAGTAGTCTATATAATCTTATGAGACCTGCTCAACGAGAAAAAAGAAAAGATTAGATACAAAAGTTTGACCTCTCGTAATCACCCATATGTAATAAAAAAATATTTGATTAAAATTTATACATTTTATATACTATACTATTGACATTATACCAATAGTTTTGTTGTTGTTGCTCTTGTTATATGTAGATACCTACATATATTCTTTTAAAATATCAGCCCATATGTGAGTCACTGATAGGTACGCAATAACCCAAGACATGTTAAGCCTTAATCCACCGCGCTGGCTATTAAGCCAAGTGTAACATGCACTAGCATCATCATTATCATCAGCTCATATACGTCCCACTGCTGGGCACGGGCCTCCTCTACAATGGGAGGATCTAGGCCTTAGTCCACCACGCTGGCCTAGTGCGGTTTGGCGGACTACACACCTCAGAAATTACTAAGAACTATTAGGTGTGCAGGTTTCCTCACGATGTTTTCCTTCACAGTTAAAATACGTGATAATTCATTGGGAATACACACATAACTTCGAAAAGTCAAAGGTGCGTGCCTGGGGCTTGAATCTGCGATTACCGGAATTTTGACTTCACCGCATGCCTAAACCTCGAGGACATCACCACTTTTTTATATGGAAATATGTACCTACATATCAGTGGCGGTACTTCCATAGAAGCCCAAGAACCCAGTTTGCCTTTCAAAGTTCAGAATAATAAACTTTAAGCTTTAAATATTTATTAAAAAAAAATTGATAAAGAAAGAAATATATGATATCAATAGTTAACTCATGTAGTTTGCTGGTGGTAGGATATTCGTATCCGCCCGGATTGCGACCACCGTACACAGGGCGTAAAACCCGCCATAGTGGCACATGCAAGTGTGCCGCGTTCCGGGATCAGCCAGTGTATATCCGGTTTTCGGGGGGGCTTCAATCATGGTGAAAGGATGACCGTGCCGGCATTTTTTGGCCGGTTTGTCGCGGTCGGTCCTTTGATCGCCATGATTGATAGTCCCCCAAACTTCTTCACAATAAGGTGAAGAGGTTTTCGGCCGGCATGATTGCGTCGACCAACGGGAGACCATCATCTCTCGCTGGTCGGCACTTTTTCTGGACTCCATTGCGCTTACCATCAGGTGCAATGGGGTCACTTTGCCGTGCCAGAATAAAAAAAAATAATTTAAAACAGATAAATTTGGTGGTGATTTTATACTTATCTGAAATAATCATCCGTAAAGACAATATATATAAAAATGAAAGAAGCAGTTATGTGTGTAGTGGAATTATCACGTATTTTAACGGTGAAGGAAAACATCGTGAGGAAACCTGCACATCTAAAAGTTCTTAGAAAATTCTTAGGTTTATGTACGCCAACTCGTACTAGGCCAGCGTGGTGGACTATGACCGAAATCCTCTCATTTTTACGAAAGGCCCATGCCCAGCAGTGGGACGTACGTTAGCTGATGTTAGAAAATACGTGTTTATTGAATAACATTCTCTTTAATGTAAAAAAAAATGATTATGTATTTTCTCATGCAGTTAGGTACCGGGAAACTTTACCAAAGATTGTCTGAAAACCGAGCAACCAACTTACGTCATGGTAATTGATCGCCGTGGCCATTAAAATTCGGGAACGACGTTAATTTCTCAGCAAAAAGGGACTATATAGTGAATAATTTTATAATCATCGGGTATGCAAGCGCAAAAAAAGAAAGCTAACCTAGATTCGCTTTAACAATAATCTTAGTATTAAACGATATATTTTACAAGTATTACATAATTTTTTGCAATCTGTATCCTCGATACAGGTAGGCGTTTACTCCTATATCCACGTTTTAAGACACGGTTGCCATTTACGAGGCACTTTCCACAGATACACAGTAATATATTGCCTGCCACGGGAATTGGACCCGGTAACCTGCGACCTCGCGTAATGTTATCGCAAAATAACGAAGTCACCCATATAAACATACCTAACGCAAAAAAGTCTTATGAATGTTGTTATTAACGTGATATTATTGTATACATACTATTAACAATAGTTAGTGTTTACAGTAGGTACCTAGTTTTTATTCATTTTAATTAAAACACCTTTTACATTATTATGCAATTAGTAATTCATGTGGTGAAGGTCAGATAACAATATTTACTTTACAGACAAGCTGTGTTCCTAATAGTGCTCTTGTAGTTTACACGAAGCTTACAAACTTTAATTCAAATATATGATTTAAAACAATAGTTATCTTAACCCATTCTTCCCCACTGTCCTATTTTTAGGACACTATATTCAAAATTGTTATTTTTAGTTTTTGCTCTTATTTTTATTATTTCTGATGAAATTCCCAATTTTACACTATTTTTCTAATAAAATATTTTTTTTCGCTGTAAGAAATGTTAAGATTAATTTAATGCAATTTTTTCAAATTGATAATTATTTTCGACTAAGGAAGAGCATTATGATCTGACTTCATATACATATGTAGGTATCGCGAAAAAAAATTACTATTTTTCTTTCTCATATTATTTTTTCTTAATGTAGGTACTTACTTAGAACTTAATTTATACATTTCATCAAAAATTTCAACGTTTTCGATGCTTGGGAAGTAACGGGTTAATCAAAAGTTAGCGGTAATGCCCATTTTTCGCGATCGGCAACAAAATTTATTTTTAGTAACTAATTAGCAACAAGAAAGCAAAAAAT
Source organism: Hemaris fuciformis (assembly GCA_907164795.1). Taxonomy (NCBI): domain Eukaryota; kingdom Metazoa; phylum Arthropoda; class Insecta; order Lepidoptera; family Sphingidae; genus Hemaris; species Hemaris fuciformis. The sequence continues at coordinate 6,877,671 of OU015434.1, forward strand.
TCCGGTGCTTTTTTCTAATTTCGCTGATTAATTATACATCGCCAGTTTTTTAGACCTCTTATTTAGCACTAAAAAGAGATTTAAAGAAAGGCCATGTTGATATACCCATTACAGAATAGAAAAAGATTGAGTTATTACTACCGATAAAGTTTCGGTTCCTCTTAGTCCATTCAACATTGTTACAACATTGTACAGAAACTAAGTTTGTATTTTATCTCTTTGACCTGTATCATTGATGTGTGACTAAATATCATTGAACGTACCAGTCACGTTTGGTGATAAATATTCGTAATAATTTACGCCTTTCAGTCGTGTGCTGGAATGGATTTGCGAAAAATGTTAACTTTTTTATATATTTTAATAGCCGATCTGTATAGCAAACATCGTTTTATACGAACAATGGACAAGCGCTTCAATTAAGAACCGTAAAATAAGTACATTGGTTCGAATCAGCCTTTTCACTTATTTTAAGCTTCAGTAATGAACTCATTTAATTGAATGATTGAAATATCCACTAATGTCATAGTAATTTGTATAGTATTTGACAATTTATTCGGTTTATTTACACACATACATACATACGCCCTTCTACCTGTATTCCTCGAAGGATTGGACAGAGGTGCATTTCTGTATCTACATGTCGCCATTTGGGGTTTCTCCGTGCTGCTACTGAGTTATCCCTGATGTAAAAACCCTACCGCAACGATAAAACTTTTTTTTACTTTATTACCAGATTGTAATATAAAGTATTTTTAAGTGAAAACTTCTTTTGCGGCGCTGTGCATATTTTTTTGGGATGGGTAAATACCGCAACGGTAAACCTTTTTTTACTTTATTACCAGATTGTAATATAAAGTATTGTGAAGTGAAAACTTCTTTTACGGCGCTGTGCATTTTTTTTTGGGATGGGTACAATATATTGAACTCGCGTCAGATCACGTGACACTGATCTAAATGCGTAAGACGCATTATATAATATAAATTGTCATGTTTGCGTACGATAGCGATATAAATATCGTATTTTACCACGTAAATGATAGAACTTTTATAGGTACTGATAAATAAAGCAATTCGTGCGAAATTATTCCCTCACCATTCCAAAATATTCAAAAATGCACAACATTAATGTTGAAGTTTTCACTTCTGCCGGCACTCTCGGACTGCCATCCCTTGTTTTTTAAGTACAAGCATAGCAAAATTGCAACACTCCAACATAAGAAAACGAGGCTAAAAGACAAGTGACAAAACGGTGGAGTGCACGATCTTTTATTAAATATTTACTTTTCTTCTCCCATAGAGTGCTCTCAACGCAGGGCCATCAACGTGACCTTCCCTGAATCTTTAGTTCTTATATATTAATACGTTACAACGCCAACAGTTGACCTCGCCTTCACTCGGTAGTTTTTAGCAGCTCATATTATAAAATATATTACCGAGAAATATAGCCGTAGTTTTACTTTTATGCGCATTATAAAAAAACAACTAGATTTTGATGTATACAGGGTTATTGGTTAAGTCGACCTATATCCGTTAAGGGCGTGTAGTTTACATCGTTTCTGACTGATTTGACTATTAGACACCCTATCCTAAATCTAACCGTTTTCGAGATATTTGAATTTAATAGTTTTTTCCAAAAAACTCCCGATTTTCGGCTATCAGCTTAGATATTTTGAAATGTATAAGTCTTATTATTACTTTTATTTGATTTTTACATGTAAAATAAGATGCTTTATGACCTCAATAAACAATTGTACATAAAATGAATAAATAAGTCGCAGTAGACGATTAAAACTTAAAAACTTAAACAAACATTTAGAAAAAATTAAGACCTTCACAACAAGACCTTCCATTTGATATGTCACACGATGCAATTTTCAAAAAATATTTTTACACCTCCCTCCAATAATGACCTCCCATATACAGATTTCATTTATTTACATCATACCTCTACGTTTAGGTCACAGGGCGATATGTGTATCAAATTTCAACTTAATCGGTCTAGTAGATTCGGAGATAATTGACTGTGAGCGAGGTGTGCAGTAAAATGAAACTTTAAATATAACTTTTGAGTAACAACATCCATCAAATTCGCCAGAAACTTTCCGGAACAAAATTTTCCCGACTTATATTCCGAGATATTTGATGTTCGGCCGTATAAAATACATCATATTTTACATTAATGTGAAACATTTCAATGTTTTAAAGTTAGCAGAAAAACTCAACATCAAATATTACGTTAAAAATAAAGCAAAGAGCGAAACGTTTGTTGGTTTGGCTATAAACACGTAACGGGAGCTTTTTAGTTGCGCCACAAGATAAATAAACAGTATCGAAGGCTTGAGTTTTATATGTAGGTATTTACATTTCTTTGATCTGTCTTTATCTGGTTCATAGCGGCAAAGCTATGTGGGATCTAATCATATCTCTCTATTGGCACTGCACCGATTTTATCATATGAAATTGTAACCAACTAAGTTTATTTAAGTGAAGTCTCTGTACTTTTTATAATTTTGTGTCCCACCCTTGCGCTCGAACGTAAAATGAGGTTTGCTCGGCTCCGCGCCGGCACAACATCTTCGATATTTCATTGTCTGTCTGAACTGAATACGAAAATAAAAGGATTACCTCAAGGAACGACTTCAGTTCCCTTCCGTCTGTTTCTTATTTGTCGATTCGTAACATAACTCCTACATTTATTTACATTGTGAGTAACTATTACTTCTACAACTGTTGGTTTAAAATGATACTGACCCTACATGTATATACGTTTTTAATTTTTTTAATCATATATTTCCTTTATCTTTTATTAACTTACTTGCATTTTCTTTAAACACGCTCGTGAAACGTGACTTTGATAACTAAATACAATAACAAAGTTCTTATTTTTGTCAAGATAAGATGTATTTATGCTAAGGTTACCTATATGTTATTTATTTCCGATATCATGAAATAAATCACATTGTGTAAACACAACTCACACAGACGGCCCAGACTACGCAAATTGAAAGTTCCTCGCGAACAAACCGTGTTACGGGATGAAAAAGAATACGTTTTTTGTTTTTTATCTAGCGAGCCGAACTATCTGCAGTAAATCGATCTAGTTGTTCCTACGTAAGAGAAATACAAATAGAAAATGGATAGGACGAAACTCGGAACGCTTATTGTACGATAAATTTTTATGTTTCTCTCATTTTGGGGGTAAAAAAAACATGTAGTGACTGCGTGACTATCTTGACCATTTTGTTACAATTGGTGCATCGTTTGAAAAGGACAATGGCATTAAGTTATGAAAGATCCTTGCCCATTAATAAAACAATATAATAATAGGGCTAAAGTATAAAATTTGATAATTTCATAATTTTATAAGATGACAATAGGTAGGTACGGTAGGTAGGTAGGTACACCCAACAGTCACATACATAGTTCTGATCCCACACTAAGATACAAGTCTTGTGTCGTGGGTATCAGAAACTACGAGAGACTTCGGTCTCACATACACCCAGACCCGAAACAAATATTTGTGGATCACACAAACATTTGTCTCGGTGCGGGAATCGAACCCGCGGCCTCTCGTTTCGCAAGCAGGTGTCTAGCCAACTGCGCCACGGGGCTGTCTATATATATGACAATAATCGTCAAAGTAAGTATTACAAGTGCATGAATCTCATATCATCACTCATAAATACTCAAACTTTTAATACGAACGGTTCATGTGGTAAATACAATTGCCGATTTCTTTCTAATCTTTTCTCTTTCCACATATTATCCTTTTAGACTGGCAAGTGTCCTACACACATAAAGAATTGTGGAAAGTACTTGCTAGTCTTACAAAAAAAGGAAAACAATACTTACTACGTGAGAACTGCGGTTGGCGGAATATGGAGGGTAATACCTCTGTCTACACTGTCTCGGTTATAGTCGTAAATACTGTCTCGAATTTCCATATAGAAAAAATAATAATAACATTTTTCCAATCGTACAATCAGACCCATGACATGTCGCGCTAACGATGCACTCAATCATAGTGTCATTCAGAATTTATTACATTATATTTAAATACTTATTCCGCACCGCCGAATGAAATTGATTGCTTAATTTGGTTTTAACAGATTGTTTTCCATCATTACACACAAATCTAAAATTGAAAAGACATTAATATTTTTTAACTACATGTTAAATGAACGTTATGTATGACATCAACAATTTAATTACACACCACGTTGAATATAATATGTTATGTGCCTTCACAAATGCCGAGTGCATTTTATGTCAACGCTTTTGTAGATAGTCAGAAGTCTGGCGAGTTGAATGTTAGGCGACCGGGGTGCCTGCATCGCAACATTGCCACTTATAATTCAATGGGCAGCCGCTGTGTTGTTGGCAACGTCAGCACTTTAATTTCCTGCCACGTCTATTCAATTTACCACTTACGACCATGTCTGCCCTCGTGTTATACAGCGGGTAATAGTTTCTAGCGTTATAGCTTACAACATTGCACACGCTGTGCCATAACAAGTTGTTTCTCTTAGTTTGTTTTCTTGCATTACATAAATTTTGATAAATAAATACACCCAACAGTCACATACATAGTTCTGACCTCACATTAAGATACAAGTATTGTGTCGTGGGTATCAGAAACTACGAGAGACTTTTCGGTCTCACAACACCCAGACCCGAAACAAATACTTGTGGATCACACAAATATTGTCTCGGTATTTGCCTCGGTGCGGGATCGAACCCCCGGCATCTCGCTTCGCAAGCTGGTGTCTAGCCCACTGCGCCACGGGGCTGTCATGGACATTCGGTTTAAATGGCCAATTATATCCCAAAAGGGGTAAGGAGCTTTTCTGCAGCCTCTGCAGCCTATTAATGTTTTTTAGTCTTACGTAATAGGCGGCGAGCCATCCGCCGGTTTTCTTAGAATTGCCTAATGTAACAACCCATTAACACTGTAGCCGACCCATGAATCGAACCAGAGACCTCTAGATCGATCGCGTACATAGTATAATTGCGCCAAAACCACTCGGCAGTCGTCTCATTATGTGTAATGAAGGGAGATATCTTAAGAATTTCTCTAACGTAATCACAATCAATTTGATAATCCGTACTAAACAACATCTATTACCATTATGTCGTCTGTATCCTCGTAACTACTTGAAAATATTATTGTAAATTTTTCCTAATACTAATATAGTGTTATAAATGCATATACATACATACATAAACTCACGCCTGTATTCCCCGAAGGGGTAGGCAGAGGTGCATTTCTGCACCCACATTTCGCCAAGTATGTATCAGTCCCACGTAATAGGGGGCGAGCCTATTGCCGTTTTGCGGGCACATTTCCAGACTCCGTGCTGTTACTGAGAATTTCCTAATGGAAAAACCCAATAACACTTTGCCCGACCCGGGAATCGAACCCAGGACCTCTAGATCGCACGGCACATACTTGTACCGCGAGACCACGAGGCAGTTATAAATGCATATAATTTTATTAACACATTTACACTTAGTTTTAAATTTCCTTTTATGGCGCACATTATACCTACATGCTAAATTATTTATTTTATTTGGAAAATGTTGACAGACAGCATCCATAGCGACGCGCGCAATAGTTGAATTTCGTTCGGTTCAAATAATAAACCCGCGGCGTAAGTTTACAGCCTATCAATAAACTTAACTCAGAATTGTTTGGGCATCCAAGTTGGGCACTGTTTTTCTTATTAAATCAGGAAATATCTCTAAAATCGACAAAAAAAATACCTCTACTATGTACTTTCATCTAACGTCATAAAAATAGTTATTCACTCGTCGCACCATCCCGTAAAATCCAGTCACAACAGACCGGCATGTATGTATCTACGGATGGTCATAAACGTTTATGCCCTTTCGGCACTATTTGGTCACCACGCCATTTACTACAAGATATGCTTTGCCGTGGCGATATAAATAAATCACCTTGTTTTATTTGCCTCTCCATGAAACTCACAGAAAATGTTCTTCAAAATCATTTCGCAAAGATTTATTTATTTATTTCATGTTTAGTGACATATCCAGCAATGGTATGTCAGTCTCATCGTATCCTAAACAATCTACAGTCAAACAGTCTAACTTAAAACTAATAATATGGAAAATTCTACTAATATCTTAATGCAATAACATCTTAATTAACATTCCAGCCTCTTCAGAATTTGGTTGTGATAGTATGTGAATGAAGGTTCCTACATCATATAAATTAAGTTGCAGCTTAATGATTGATGTTAATCGTAGGCAAATAGCGATCAAACAAAGTGTTGTTTTGTACACACATAGCCTGTATGCGTAAAGGTATTCGCAGTCGCAGACTTGTATTTTTGCTCTTATACATTACGCTTCGCTATTGCTCCTGCTGAGTTTTTTCCAGAGTTAAAATCCAAAAACCCTATGCCCGACCCGGAGATCGAACCTAAGACTTCCCGGTTGGACCGTCTGTTGTACTATGAAATAATTTAAGAATTTAATAACCCTAAGAGTCGCAATTGACAAAAACTATAAGGATGCAATTGTTAATTTTAATAATTTATTCAGTGTAGTAAATCAGTGAGCTTGCCTAATGTAGTATTAAATTTAAATTCAAAATAACTTGCAGCATACGTAGACGTGAAAAAGATACTTAATACTTGTTTTGTCTGAAGGACATCCGCGGTAACTACATGTTATTCTCTAGCTGCTAGCAGATAAAGCATGCTTTTAACCAGTACGGTAATGGACGTGACATGCCCCATTATTTAGCCTATTACTTCTCGTTGTACGCGTACATGTTATACATAATATAAATTGATGGCGTATAAAATCAACAAACTGAAACAGTATTTTTCATTTGTCAAGCAGCATCTAGTTTAAATAAATTAATAAAAAAAAAATGCCTTGCCCTTGCCGAAGGCTAAGGTATATTTTTACACCCACGTCACACACTTTTAAGTACACGTAATAGGAAGCGAGCCAATTGGCGTTTTTGGGCACATTTTTGGATTGGATTGGATAAACTCAATAAGACTGCTCCGACCGGGGATTTTATCCTTTTGATAACACCACGTATACTTATGCCAAGGCACCCACGAAGCAGTCATAAAATCGGGAACAAGTTTCAACTAAAGTATTAATCAGCATAATATTATTTTAATGCAACATGTACCTTAAGGGATTATTAAACTGTATCAGAAGAAAGTTCAAAATCTTTCCAACATCAGATTTTATTGGGCTTGATGATTCTAAAACGAGCACCCCCACAATCATACCAATAATCCACACAATATTCATTCAAATAAAGAGAGTGATAATTTTATTTGCTTGTCTCAGAGTGTGATAAAATAAAGATAAAACGATACACATGAATAACTAAAATTATAAGATATCTCATAAACGTCAACTTTCGTCATCGATAAAAATTTAACATTAGGGTTCACTACTGTGATTTAAAATGTTCATAAATATATTTTACATTACGTTTTGACCTATTTATCAATTTAACCGTACACACTTGGTAAATAAAAATCAGGAGGGTGAATGTAATAGAATTTTAAGGTCACCATTAAATGATTCGGCTAGAAATTTATATAAATTAGCTAAGAACAGATTTGTTTAAAATGTATTGTTTGTTTTTTTTTCAACTGAGGCGACGTTATTGCTATTTTCGCGAAAACCATTAAAAATCTGTTCTTATCCTTCTTAATGATGTCACATTTAATTGTATAAATAAATAAACACGGTATTAATAAACATACTTTTAACCACACTAAAATATAAAAAGATTTCAATTATAACTTTATATTATTTCTTCTTGGATGGATTGTAATAAAAACTTTTTTTGATTTGACTTAAAAATTTCCACTCCAATTCGCAAAACAAAATATATAGTAGGTATCGGAAAGCAAAAACTTTTGTTAAAGATGCAGACAAATAGATGCTTTGTAACTACATTTTGTGAAAATATAACTTCAAACATATTTTGGAATCCGTTCAGATAGTGGAATTTAAAAATAAAACTCAAGTAAAATTATATTTTCGTGTTTAAACGCTCCGGCTATACAAGAATTCTTAGAAACGCTTTCCCCATCATTCCCCTAGTACTTTCAATAGAGTAGATAGTTGACCCTAATTTTTTATTGTTTAAATTTAAATAAAAAAATAAATAAATCAAGTTTTGAATTTGTCGGTGACGTCAACGTTACCCACTTGTAAATGTGGCTGCAAGAAAGGGATAAGAATTTGTCCCGCTAAACTCCTCTTCTCATATTTCAAGTACATTCGATAAGCTTTGTTTCTTTGTTCAAATGAAATCTTTTTTTTTGTTATAACACATTTACCTTTAATACGTAGTACGTACGGAACTCTCGATATCTAATATCGAACTGCACTTAGCAGAGATTTTTATTCAACATTAAGTTTGTCCTTGTCATGGTTATAACATTATTACGATTGAAGCACGTATTCAAAATGGACGTGGGCTGGTACAGTGTGTCTGTGCAATTATTACTTCTTTTAGTTGTACTTATAGTCAGTTCCGTTTACATATTTTTCCACATAAAGTACAGCTATTGGAAAAAACGTGGAATACATTATGAGAAACCATATTTGTTCTTCGGAAATTTAAGATATGTGATGAGGAAAAGCTTTTGGGAGATGTTCTACGATCTTTATAAGAAAAATCCCAAAAGAGATTATTATGGAATATTCTTAGGATGGAAACCAGCTTTGATTGTGCAGACACCAGAAATCGCCAAAAATATTCTAGTAAAAGACTATGACCACTTTCAAGATCGATTGACTCATTCTTCATACAAATCGGATCCACTGGGCTCATTAAATTTGTTCAGCCTAAAGGTACGTGAATAACCATTTTTATATTATTTATTAGCTAATAAAAATTCCTAAACTCAAGCTAATTTTAATAATATACCAGCAACTTTATTTATAAGGTAGTCGAAAAGTCTCCGACCAAAGTCCAGGTTAATCCCGCAGATCGACTAAACACAGCTGTATGTTAAAACTAACATTATGGAATCTAATTGTAGCTGACTGGTTTGTTACTATCGATGCGGTCAAGAGATCGATTCCGATGTGGAGAACCATTTGTGGCTAACTCCCTACATCTACATACATACATGTAGGTACGCATTCTGATCAGTTTCGTTGTCGGCAAAAACAAACTTGGCTTTTTAATTCATTGGCTATGACTACTTCGGTATTAATTGTGTTCTTAGTTATATTTTTTACTCCAAAAACTATGACAAGTCCAAGAATAAATATAACAAAAAAATTGAATTTAAATCGTAGAATTCTAAAGCTATGTGAAGCTTAAAGACCTTTGCAATTAGTCGTACAGAGTGGCATGTCAAGTAATTACCCACTAATGGACTCAAAACTTATTTATGATTGGAAGAGTTTAATTTAGTTTAGACGTTAGTCCATCAGCCTGGCGAGTGCGGGTCCAATTAGAGTGCCTACTCTCGAGTAGTGAAAGTATTTTCTCCATTCGTAAGTGTCAATATTATTTGCAGGCTCCCTTATGGTCCACTATGAGACAAGAATTGTCTCCAATGTTCACAACGAGCCGGCTAAAAATGCTAACAGATTTGATGAATGAAAACGCCAAGGAGCTCGTGTTGAAGATCAAGCGAGAAAACATCGCCGAAAACAAATTAGCTGACCTTAAGGTAACGTACCCGTATTTTTGGTAATGATAAATGCAATATACTCGTATGTACCATGTACCATGGGGAGTGCTCTAATGAACTTTTTGGCTTAATACCTGCTGCTGACTTTCATTACCGCACCACACACCTGAAATTGAAGTTTCATCCCTACCATCTGGATGAATGGCGTTCCTAAACAGTGCGGTTCAAACGGTGTTTCCTTCTTCGCACAATATCTTTGTGGAATCAGCTTGCCTCGGCGGTATTTCCAATCAGATACGACTTAGGGGCTTTAGAGAGCCTATATTTTCCTCAAAGGCCGGCAACACACCGATGATTCCTCTGGTATTATGGGTGTTCATTGGCGGTGTTGACCACTTAACATCAACTTGCTCGTTTGCCTCCTTTTTCCTTAAAAAAAAGGTATACTCAAAAGTCACACACATAGTTTTTTTTTACACTAAGTTTGGTCTTGTAACGTGAGCTACAGATGTTCGGAAACTGTTAATGACTAACACATGCAAAAACTATTTAATTTGGACAATATTACATTCATATAGGTATGTAAGTGGTATCGATATCGCCTCAGTCTTTTAACTCGGTTGAAAATAAAACAAATTATAGCAAGGAACCATTCTGTAGTTTGTGTCATCATCACGTAGTTTGTATAATTCATATCACATGAAAAGGGCTGCAAATATCTAAATATATATAACTCAAAGGTGACTGACTGACTGACATAGTGATCTATCAACGCACAGCCCAAACCACTGGACGGATCGGGCTGAAATTTGGCATGCAGGTAGATGTTATGACGTAGGCATCCGCTAAGAAAGGATTTTGATTAATTCTACTTTGATTAATTATAAAATAGGGGATGAAACTTTGTATGAAACTTTGTCAATTTTAAACCGATCGGGCTGAGACTTTGCATGAATAAAGCAACTATGACGTAGGCATCCCCTAAGAAAGGATTTTGAGATGCAGGCTATATAAGATTAGTAACTTTTCAGTTTAAAATATACGAATTTCTTCAATCAAAGGCTACAAGTTATTTTCTTTCTGAACCCAACCCTATATCCTATGCGGACGGAGTCCCGAGCAAAAGCTAGTTACTACATATTTTTGTCTGCAACTACACTGTAATCATACAATGGCGAACAACGGTCTACTTGTACCATATAATTTTGTAATTACATTAAACCACCACAATTTCATGTGCCAACAAAAACTCGACATGATACGTGCTTATTACTTCCAACATTGTTATGAGAAAACGTTGAAATTATTGATTTGTTTAAGACGAGGCCGTGTTTCGCCCGGGCGTAATTTTGAATTCCGTGCTCATCCCACAAGAATACATTTTCCCGGAAAAAGGTAGCCTATGATACTTTCCTGGGTTCCATCTGTGTCCATACCAAAAATAATTTAAATCGGTTGAGTAGTTTTCAAGTTAAATGTTACAAACAAACAGAAAAGAAATTAATCTTTATTATATTAGTTTAGACAAACTCACCATCAGATAAATGGATATAATGAAGCAATTTATTATTGCAGGATATATACTCTATGTACACGTCGGACACAGTTGGTTACACGGTGTTCGGTATCCGCGTGAGTGCGCTGAACGACCCATCTTCCCCGCTGTGGTTCATTACCAGGCACATGGTCAAGTGGACTTTCTGGCGCGGTTTTGAGTTCTCCATGATATTTTTCGTGCCCGCCCTCGCTAAACTATTGGGGTAAATATCCTTTAGCTATAATAAAATCATGACATGGCATAAAATACGTAATGTTTGTCCTTGGTTGGAAAACGTTTTGAAGGGCAGTAACAAATCTCGATGGATTAGATCAAATAGCTTTTAATTAGTTTCTTAAAAATCAAATGATTAATCCTTGTCTAGCCGCTTTACTCACGCTTTAAATTACAATGTGGAATCTCGAGTAAAATTCACTTTATGAAACCTTTTGTAACGTTTTAGATTATTTGTATTCATTACAGATTAACATTCTTCTCCAATCCAGCCACGGATTATGTGAAGAAATTATTTTGGAATACAGTCAACGAACGCAAGGCTTCGGGCAAATCTTCTGATAAGGATTTGGTTAATCATTTGGTACGGTTAAAGGAAAATTTGAAGTTACCTGCTGGATCTGATACAGGTATTCAACATTCGCAATAGGTACCTATTCCGTGTAGCAATAAGAAAATAATAAATGAAAATGAATCAATAACTTTTAGGACTGGCAGATGAGCTAATGCTTGCCCAAGCGGCGGTGTTCATATTGGGCTCCATTGAGACATCGTCCTCAACTCTCAGTTACTGCACACATGAGTTGGCGCACCACCCAGAAGAACAGGTATAACAATATAAGACTGTACACATTTTTCTTAAACTAACGACCCATATAAATTTATACCAGCAGCAAAGTCTGTTTGCTCAACTTTGGTAAAGGCCTCCTCCATTTCATTTCCGTATTATCTATCAATTTTTTTCCCAATTTCAATGATCGTTACTATCGTGTTTTGCTTTTTTAGCCCTTCTTCAAAATTCCTTCGTAAGTTAATTAAATTATTTTTATAATTTTGTTATTTCCCTCAATTATATAGTTTTATTTGTGTTTTAATTAATCTATCTATATTAACCACTATATGCCCCACGACTGGAGTCCAGCCAACTTCATTGTATAGAGCCTAAGGTTATATAGGTCCAATGTATTAGGTTATGTAGGTATATATGTATAAGTGACTACCCGCAAAAATTTCGAGGCCATAACGCACTCAAAAGAGTTTTTAAACACCTAAGTCATATTTAATTGTGTTTTCCCCAGCATCTAAGTAATTAACAACCTAATCTTTTAGGAAAAACTGTTCCAAGAAGTTGATGAAGCATTAAAACGTTCCGGGAAAGACGTTTTGAATTACGAACAGTTGATGGAACTCAAGTATATGTCGGCTTGTATACTGGGTGAGTGATGTTTTTAATATTTATATGTGACAAGCAATTAAAGCACATCCCACAGACAGAATAACTTTCTACAAACAAAATTTGAATCTATTGTCGAAAATTATAAATTAATTACTAGCTACGTACGACGTCGACCTGCCTGGAAAAGCTTTAAGCGATATTACGATAGCAGCGCCACCTACCGGGTCCAATTGTGTTTTGGAATCATCCAGGGACCCATTGGAATATACATAGAAAATTTCATCCCAATCGGTGCAGCCGTTTGACATACCGACAACGGTGCCATCTATCAGGTCTTATTGTGAATCTAAACCATTCTCGAATCCCCTTGAACACACACAACCGTTTTTATTGTCTCATGTGCCTACATTCACTCCCTCTCCATTCACATTGGAAAGACAGTGGCGCCATCTGTCGAAAATTGATTATACCAACTCAGAAACCTTGTTTGGCTCTTGCACAACAACTTTGCTTAAGATCATAACATGATCAAATGCTTAGTTTACGATTCTATGTATAAAGGACATACAGACAAACATTCATTGTTATATAAATAGATATTCAATTTTTATTACGAGTTCTCCAGTAGAATGTAACTTAGCTTCAGGAACTATGTGTGTGGAGTGCAAATTTATGGATTTATCATCACATACTGTTGCAGAAACACTAAGAAAATACGCTCCTGCGCCGCACATAGACAGAGTGTGCACTAGAGATTACCATCTAAACAAAGATGTCCTGATAAAAGCAGGAACGCCTACGTTCGTAAACATATCATCTTTGCATTACAACGAGGAATACTACCCAGAGCCTGAGAAATGGCAGCCGGAACGAATGATGAACATGTCGGACAACGATAACAGAAACTTTACATTCTTGCCGTTTGGAGAAGGACCGCATTTCTGTATAGGTAGGTTACATTTCAAACCTAAGTCACAGCACTAATGTCACAAAAGATTTATTGATACTTTCAAAAGTTTTCCTCAATATAAATTTATCAGTAGTGACTGTCTCGTTGGTACCGCGCCATAAGGTTGGGCGAGAGGTTTTGGGTTCCGGGTCGGCTTTTATTGTAAGGAAATTCACATTATCAACGAAAATTAATCGCTTTTGTCGATTGGCTTTTCAACATGACACACTACGTTCACCAGTTAAGTGGACAGATGTCACTAAGATTGCTGGATGTCCAGCAGGTCACTCTGAAAGTAGATAGGTTAAAAAATGTCAATTCTCGCCACCCGATAATCTTTTTAGACCGCTCTGCATTTACTTATTAAGGTCATCATAGACCACGTTGACCAAAGTAATCTGTTAACCGTACTATATACCAATTGAAACATCATTAAACTTGTGACGTAATAACGGGCATCCAAACATAAACTCTCCACGAAATCAGGTACTAACAAATCATTGAAGAGATACAACGCTAATTAGGACTTGATAGAGTGAACCGACTTTTTTGGGAATCATTGAATAAATTTTAAATTTCTGGCTTTATAGCGGCAGTACAAGTAACTGAGAGTATTTATTCTTTAGTAAAAACTTTTAAGAGTATCCATTATATTTTACTTTTATGTTATAAAGTATAATGCTTTTCCTTATTTTTGCCAAAAACCATAAAATAGTACCTATGTATGAAAAACAATATAGACACAGGGAAAGAGCCACGCCGTTGCCGAATAGACTTGCGATAGGAATGGTTCGGCTCAACCGGGTTGTGCCACCTGTCTTGAAAAAAGGAATATATAACAATACTTGCGTGTTTCTTCGATGACATTCCCGGATGCTTGCTGGCGGTGAAGTAATCGTATCAAAACCTATTAAAACCGGATAAGTTACTTGGCAAATACTCGTAATCTTCCTAAACTAACTAATATATAAAAGTTCTATTAATTACAGTAGGTGTATTATGATTTTTAAATTAGGTATTAATTTTCTAGTACTTTGTTGTAGCATTGTATATGTAGCATAAATTAAAAAAAAGGTTTTAAAAAGGTTGTTTTAAGTAGACATATTACATACACCTTAAGAAAATAAAATATTTATTTCAGGACTGGGTTTCTGAGAAACCAAAAAATGTCTTAGATTCTGATTTTCAACAAACAATACTTGTCTTGTATCTTAGCGTGGGATCAATACTATGTACATGTGATTTAATATTCATATCATCGTCATCATCACAGTGACTATAGTTTATTTATTACTACATACATACATAAACTCACGCCTGTATTCCCCGAAGGGGTAGGCAGAGGTGCATTTCTGCGCCCACATTTCGCCAAGTATGTATCAGTCCCACGTAATAGGGGGTGAACCTATTGCCGTTTTTCGGGCACATTTCCAGACTCCGTGCTGTTACCGAGAATTTCCTAATGGAAAAACCCAATAACACTTTGCCCGACCCGGGAATCGAACCCAGGACCTCTAGATCGCACGGCACATTCTTGTACCGCGAGACCACGAGGCAGTTATTTATTACTCATCATAACTTAAATGACAAAATGGTCATTTAAATTATTTTTTTAAATAAACTTAATCCCGTCAACGGATTAATAGAAGTAATAATAAATGATGTAATATAGAATTCATAAGCCATTAATCTTAGCACGGTCAATTACATCTAAGATCAGCTTATTATTTTATAATTCTCTTGATAAATATGTATAATATATTGATTCAAAAGACTTAATTTAGATAACTAAATCCGTGAAAAAACTGAAAAACGTCATTTTTTTCACTTAATCCTTATTAAGCAATACCTACGTAAAAATCTAAATGAAATTTCTGGTATTGGGCTTACATTCGAAATTGCCCGTATTTATCTGGAAGTCCCATTGTTGGGCATCGACCTCTTCGCACAATACGTGGAGGCAATCAAGGACTAACTATAGTATTGGTTATATAGGTACATTCTGAGCCCACGAGCGCTGAAGTAGTTTTAAAAATCAATCCCGCTGGCAAGAGGGTGGCAAAGTTGAGAGCAAAACAGCGCGCCCCGTTAAATTCTTCAACAAAACAACTTTATGCGTTCGTTGCATAATTAAAAATAAAGTATTGAAACAATCTGGAGGCATTATTACCTACCGTTGGAATTGCAAATTTGTACGTAAATAGCAGTGTGGATATTACTTTCATAATATAAATTGAGAATAAATACGGCGTTGGAGAAAACTCTTCGGGTTCTGTTAAAAATACAAAAATCGTTACACCGAACGAATTGTTCGTATGTTAACCGTGAAGAAAAACATCGTGAGAAAACCTGTACACCAAAAAATCTTAGGAATTTTTTACCCGCACTAGGCCATCTTCGTGGGCTAAGGCATAACTGAGCAGTAGGTACGACGTATATAGGCTGATGATGTAGACTTCTTAAGCATGTTTTTATTAACTTTAATGTACATATTAAAAACAGTATTTGAACAAAAAGACCCTAATCATAGCAGCCAATTACGCTTCATAACAAGCAATCAAGCACTTTATACAAATACAGAAAAGAAGTTCAACGGGTGTAGCGATTAGGCATAAATATATTGCGGATGATACACTAAAACATTAATTAATGCTTTTCATTGTTAAATTTTCATTACGGTCCAGTGATTTGTTTCATATTTCAAAGTTATTACGACCATTGTTTGAAAATTAAATGAACCATTTCTTATTAGCAATCGCTTTTTAATATTATTTTTTTTAATCGGTTAATAATAGGAAAGCTTTTTATTAAAGGTTTATCCATTAGGAAATTCTCTTTTGCATCTCGGAGTCTGAAATGTGTCCAATAAATGTCAATAGGCACGTCCCCTATTACAAAAACACAATTGGCGTAATTTGTGGCTAGAAGCGTACCTCTTCGGGGAATATAGGCGTGAGGATATGTATGATTTGTAATATACTATAAAAATAATTTCTGAGCTAACTTACGAACAATCAACTAGAATTCCAATTTTAAGTTCTCAGGATTCCTGCCTTTCTATTTTACTCTTTTTATTTTACTTAATTGAAATTACTTTATTTTACAGGCAAGCGATATGGTTTGATGCAGATACGCGCAGCCTTGGCCCAAATAGTCCACAAGTACAGATTTGAACCAACTCCTGAGGAACCGTACGATGTAAAACCCGATCCCTACGCCGTTTTACTAGCACCAAAAAGCGGAGGAAAAGTTAAATTCGTACTGCGATAACATCATTCATACCAACTTCTATTAAAATTTTCTTTCTCCCACACAATGCGATTGTACTATTTATTAATCTCGTCACGGTTTCGATGGCAATGATATAGCAAATGCAACTAGCACGATAAGATTACTGATATCCTAACCAGTCGATACCATAATGGCGACCTATTACAGTTATGTACAGACTGATCTCAGAACACGATATTTGCATGGATCTTATCAATATAAAGCATATTCAGAAATCAAGAGCCAGCAAGAGCACTAAAAGTGAGATACATTGTGTTTTCATGCGATTGCTAAGTCTAACTATTTTATTTAAAACATAAAATATTTTTATAATGATATGGTCACTATAAGATGTTATCTGGTAAGCTAAGTGCATAATAACTTAAGACAGAAGGTCCCTTAAACGGGGACTGAATAAATTCATCGACTTGGTATCACATGGATCTCACAACTTTTTACGGTAGTAGAACTGAGTTGCGAGACTTGGGGTTTTTTTACAAGTTTTGTTTTTTATTGGATTTTCTGGACTGTGTTTCAGATATCATGAAATAATACGAAACTTTTATTAATACACATTATTCATGTAAATACCTTTACCCTGATTTGCCAATTGTATATTTAGGTAATGCCAACCCGCACGAGGCAGACCTGATGAACTAAAAAACATAGTTCTCGCAATCGTATACGAAGTCCCCATGTCCAACAATAGAACAATATGAACAGGATCGATGTGACTTTATTTAATATGAAATTGTGAATAAAGAAAAATATGCCATGTTTGTTCAAGCGCGCCTTCTTGAATGTTGTTTAAGTAGCTGAAAGCAGACAACTTAAGAAGTGAGCTTTGTGTTTGCAGACATGACAGCAAATGTATTTTCTATGAAAAGATAAGTAAATTGTAACCATCAACATGACAGTTTTTATTCTAACAACATTTGTTTACGCTTCAAATGCTGTTTATTTAACAAATAAAAATAGGTTACACAATAAATCGTCGTTTTTGCTAAGTTTAAAGCGTTTGAAGTGAGTATTTTAAAATTGTCTTTAGCGGTTGGAGTTGAGATGACGGATTCCTACCATCGAAACTGGCAGATAACTTGAGCGAATATTTCATTGGGTCATCAGTTTTCTTACAAAACGGAGCATTAAAATCTTGATCGACGATTAGTGCCCAAATTCCACGCCTAAGAATGCTGATACATTACAAACCATTGTTCTTTCTGCAAATATTAATAATGGGTGACTCAACATTATTGATTACTATGAGGACAACAGTAAGTATTGGTTAGGACTTGCAAACTTCTATTGATAACGTCAACGAGTGCTGGAACAAACAAACCGTAGGGATTGCGAGTAGGAATTAATTAAATTGGAAACATCTCGTAGCTTGAACGGGATGATCAGCATTGAAACCATTTTCACAGGTACCTTTGAACAGTGGCTACTTCAGAACCTCGACAGTTAAACGAAATTGCTCTTTGAAGCTTCTCAACTGTTACTAAGAGAAAGAAAAGGAAATAAAGAAACCGGAAAGTAGCTTTGCAAGAACTTGGGTGTTGGTTTATTTATGACTAAATGCGTTTAAATTTAAAACCTGTTATCTTATTCGTAGCGAAAAGTATTTTATATCTGTGATTAAGGAAAGGAGTAAGATTTAAGCCGTTATCTTCAATTTTATTCTAGAATAAATGTAACCGAGAGTTAGTTAAAAGTTAGCGTTATCAGAAAAAACTTTTCAGACTTTGAGTTAAGTTAATGTATGTCGCTGTCACTAATGACAACTTGATAATTTCAATATTGTACCAAAATCTTAATCTTATAATAATCATACACATTACACATTAGTTGTTTTAACGTCAAAAACTGACTAATTTTCTAATCTATACTATCTTCTATACTAATAAATAAAATTGGAGTGTCTGTTTTGTCTGTCTGTCTATTTGTTCCGGCTAATCTCTGACACGGGTGGACCAATTTTAACTGGACTTTCACTGGCAGATAGCTGATTTAATAAGGAGTAACTAAGGCTACTTTTAGTTTATAAATTTTCTTATAAAAAATAATTAAAAATAAATTTTCCGCGCGGACGAAGTCGCAGGCACAGGTAGTTTACAAATATAATTACCATATATTTTGTTTGTAACTCATAAAAAAATGTAAAACCTCAAGAGAACATATCCAATTTAAGTTGAGCCCCCAGGGCGCAATATTAATGAATTTTACAAAAGTACAAAATGTATACCTACTTAAAGTAATAAATAGTTTTAAGTTTTGATAATTTGATAATTAAAAGAATAAAAAGTAAATTAAATTATTCTTATATTATTCGAAATGAAATCCACAATTTACATTAAAATAAAACACATAATAAAAGACAAAAAAGAAATTCATAAAAAAAACAATTCCCAAAAGGTTTCATAAATTGATATTTATCTTAAAACAAATGTAACACGTCCTCCGTTCTTTGGTGACAGAAGAAAACTGTATGGGTCTGCATCTACATGGTAAGGCTCTCCGGGTGTCGGTTCAAATCTATATTTAAGGACCATTTGAGATATCGCAGCACGAATCTGCATCAAGCCGTAGCGTTTACCTGTAAAACATTAATTAGATTCATTATTATATCATCATCATCAGCCCATATACGTCCCACTACTGGGCACGGGCCTCCTCTACCATTGAGAGGGCTTAGGCCTTAGTCCACCACGCTGGCCTAGTGCGGGTTGGCGGACTACACACCTAAGAAATTCCTAAGACTTTTTTAAGTGTGCAGGTTTCATCACGATGTTTTCCTTCACCGTTAAAGTACGTGATAATTCATTGTGAATACACACATAACTTGAAAAAGTCAGAGGTGTGTGCCTGGGGTTGAACCCGCGACCGTAGAGATTCTCGACCGCGTGCCCAAACCTCGAGGCCATCACGACTGTTATTATTATATATACACGATTATTATATACAGAAGATTTAAAATGCTTCAGTGTGGTAGGTGCCTATATAAAAACATAGAGATTGCAGATTTTTACAAAAGTAATTTTGTGCTCTTAGAAAACTTAATAATATGATAAATAGCAAGTGGTATGTATCTTTGTTCTGTATTCTTAACATATGAAATCAATAGTAATCCGTCGACGCTATTTAAGTCTGTGTTATAAAAGGTTCAAATTATTATGATATAAATAAATACTAAATCACGTCAAAGTTTTTAAAATCGCAAAAAGCAGCGGAAAATATATTTTTTTTCTTTTTACGCTGATGTGGTACAACCCGAAGTTCGAATGATTCCAGAGACATACATATTTATCTTGTAAATACCTCTGGCATTTCGAATATTTCATCCAGACGGGTTTAACGACGAAACTTTTTTTTCTTCTTCTTTTTGGTTTGCAATCGAGAGGTCGTGGTTTCCTTAATCAAATAATTTTGTGTCTAATAATGAATACCTTTCTGTCGTGAATTACGATAACTGTTTGTCTACTGTATAGATAGAGATAGGATAGTCCTTGGCGATACTGCGGACAATTTGCAACGTCTATATTTAGCTTGTTTGTTTTGTCTGGCTTTAATTTGTTGACCAAAGATATAGGTATATCTCTTTATGAACATCACACCTGCTCTATAGGTAAATATCCAATAAAGCTATGACGTATATATTAATGCATTTATGTATACACTTAAAATTTTGTTACATTTCCGCTAACAACTAAGAGTTGGCAACATTCCAACAAAGTTCGCAGACTTCATTTAAAAATCTCGGGAATTGAAATTCTGAAGTATTTTAAAAAACCTGTACTATCTCGGTTGAATACTTCTACTTTTTCCTTTCTAAATAGGTTGCTATTTTGTTTTATGATTAAAGATGTACAAGCAAGAAGGCTATTTACTGGTAATTGATCACCGCTATCCATCATCATATTCTATTCCACTTACTTTAATTCAATTTAAACTTGTCTTCATGTATCTATATCATGCAGGTATAAGCATGTAATTTTAATCCGATTATCAGCACTATTAGGTATTGTGTAACACATTTAGGCCTGTTTTGAAAACAGTACCTATTGCTTCTACGTGGTGATTGAATATTGGATGATCTATCTAATTATGTATAAAATTTAACTAATTCTTTTTCTAATATTTGCTTTTTGCATTGTTGTCTTTCTATTAACTATTTTTCTGTTTCTCTTATTTAGTTATTACTGTTAGACTCCAGGCAACAAAAGGCACGCACTAAAACAGCAAACACGAGCATAGCAAAGAAGCTTTGAAGGAAGCTTACTTGAGAGATAATCAAGATATTCCTACATCATGTCAGTCATGTCAGTCACATACATGGAGTCATGAGCTCAGCTGAAAAGAACACGGAAGTGCACAGATTCAGACTTTTGAGGATGGATCCAGGTACATACCTATACAGGAACGAGGTCCTTCTCCAAACGGCAAGAATGTGAAGTTCCTGTTATCGTTGTCCGACATGTTCATCATTCGTTCCGGCTGCCATTTCTCAGGCTCTGGGTAGTATTCCTCGTTATAGTGCATTCCTACAACGTTCACGAACACTGGCGTGCCCGCCTCGATAACCACATCTTGGTTTAGTTGATAAGTTTGCAAACATTGTCTATCCATATGCGGCACGGGCGGATATTTCCTTAAAGTCTCTGGAATATAAAATGTGTTAAAATGAATACGTTATTCATCCACATAAAGTCTGAACATATTCTATACAAAATAATTAGATATAAAATGAAAGACGTTAGATGTTAGTAGGAAAACCAGTAGATTAAAAATAATAGAATTACAATTCAGGTAAAAATCTTCATCTACATATAAGAAGAACTTAGTTCGAAGTCAAACGTATATTCGGCACGCCTACATAATTATGAATTTACATTACGGCAACAATATTTTTGTTAATTAGTATTTTTGTTAATAACTATGAGAAATATTATTGTAACACGTGATCAGATTGAATCATTTTTAATTAACCACTAACATACCGAGAATGCAGGCCGATAGAAATTTCAGATCCATCAATTCTTCATAATTTAATATTTCCTTTCCGGTAATTTTCATTGCTCCTTCAATTTCTTGGAATAATCTCTCCTGAATCAAAAAAATAAATTCCTCAAGTAGTATCAAATCAAAAAAAGGGCAGTCGAGAAATTAACATTTATCTAATACATTAAAATCATTCTAGCAAAGTATATTCATATATATATTCACATATATCACTTCTTATTAGGTATGTCGGTATGAAATACGAATACATCGGAAAGTGTTTTGGTATTGACGAGTTACGTTACAATATACGATATTAGTATGGCTACTAGACCGCAATCGGCATATAGGAAACAGATGAGTAACCAACAATCATCTATTTCGTTTTGTCCAAATGGTAAGTCCATCGAAGGCGCTTTAAAAACTTTGACCTCAGCCCGTTCATGTCTCTTAATTCTCCCAATCCTATATAAAAGTCGACAATGTACATTTAAATCAACAGATGTTGTATGTTTTTTATTAGTATGAGAACCGTATATGCCTAGCCTAACCTGTTCATAAATTAAGGAAAAAATTGTGTTAAAAATTGTACTGCATAAATAGTATTTTTATAGTTTAATTAAATATTATGAAGCCAAATACCTGCTCTTCAGGATGATGAGCCAGTTCTTTTAGGCAGTAACTAATAATCGTGGAAGACGTTTCAATTGAACCAAATATAAATACTGCTGCTTGAGCCATCATTAAATTGTCCGCTAAGTCTGAAACCACGTAATAATACATATCTATTCCCTTTATGGTATACATATACATACAATTATAAAGAAAATTTTATTTATAAAATTAAAAATTGTAAAATTATAGTATTCTTTATATACGCCCGGCTAAATGACTGCATCGGCAAGTATGGTCCAAATATATTTTCTAACCAGAAACGATTGAGTTCCCAGCTCAGCTGCAACATCTGTGAACTGGCTTTTGGTGTGCCGAGCTGGAAAGTCGGAGACTCCGACATACACTTATTAAGCTTCTCCCAAGGTCTTCGAAGGAGAGCTCTCAGTAAAAAGTCCGCCAACACGCACTAAATTAAGTGGTATACTATAACCCCTCTCCATTGTGAAGTGCCATCTGTCGGATTTATATGGGCTGACATAGTTCGAAATAAGGCCAAACAAATCAACGTGTGTTACCCAAAGTTGTGCACCTTTTAATTGAGATGGTAAACAACAAATGATACTACTGTTACATACCTGGTTTAGCATCTAAAGGAAGCTTGAAACTCTCTTTCAACTGCACCAAATGATTGACAAGGTCTTTAGAAGATGTCTCACCACTTGCCTTGCGTTCATTAACCGTGTTCCTGAATATTTTCTTTATATATTCTGTGGCTGGGTTTGAAAATAATGTTAATCTGCAAACAAATCAATTACCTATTCCTTCTAACAATCTTGAGAACATCACACATAACAAGAATTAAAAACAAACTATTTCTGCTAATGAGAGCAAAAATATTAGCGTTTACAACTTAAAAACTTACAAACCCAATACCTTTTTTGGTACCTACTTCTTATTACAATTGTTTATTTCAGACCCACATCGTCAAAGAATTTCGCTAGTTATTTCAATATGTATCGTAATATGTTTGTATTATCATTTCCGTACTAGCCATGATTTAGGTTTACCGTAACAAAACATACAGAAAACCATTAAAAAATTACCTCAAAAATCTAGCGATGGAAGGTAATAAAAATATCATGGTGAACTCGAAGCCACGCCAGAAATTCCATTTGACCATGTGCCTGGTGATGTACCACAGCGGGGAGGAAGGGTCGTTCAACGCACTCACGGAGATACCGAACACTGTGTATCCGACTGTGTCAGACGCATACATAGAGAATAATTCCTGCAAAATCAGACATCTTAGTTATGTCACGAATCAAGTATGATTTTTCCTATGGAAACAAAGAATATATGGATTATAAACAACAGACAAATGTGCAGACTGCACCCAACCAGCGGTGTGGTCATCGTCGTCCATTAACACCTACAAGACTGGCCCCTTAAGGAATATATATTATTTTCTTAAAGAAATGCTGCTGGAAAAAATTTAACAGTTGGGAATGATTCATTGACATAAAAAAATCATTTTTTGTATACCTTTAGATCGACTGGTTCACCGTTATCTATGTTATCTCTTTTTATTTTGTTAACAAGTTGCGTTGCGTTTACGTTCATGAGTTCAGTAAGCACTTTCAGCCGGTTCGATGTGAACATTGGAGACAGTTTGTGTCGCACGGTTCCCCACAGTGGGGACTGCAAGCAGAACAAAACAAACGTTATTAAAGCAATAAAAATATGCCCAATCTACTTACTATACAGAATACGTTTAACAAAATTACGGTGTATAATCAAACATGGAAAATTATCAAATCAAATCTCAATCATCAACAGTGTATAGTCAATTTAAAATTAGGGTTATGGAAATCCGTTTTTTAACGTAAATGAGTCACTATTTCTTATAATCACTGTATATTATTTTTCATTGTCCATATTCTACATAGTCCACAATAAGTTGTGGGCATCAGAAAAGATAAAGAAAACTTACCTTTAAACTGAATAAATTCAGGGAGCCCAGGGGATCCGAGTCGTATGAAGAATATGAAAATCTATCAACGAAATGTTGATGGTCTTTTACTAAAATGTTCTTGGCATACGTTGGTGTCTGCACAAGGAGCGCTGGTTTCCAAGCCAAGAATATTCCAAAGTACTCCCTCGGGTTTTGTTTCCCCCATTCCTTTAACATGACCCAACTGCTTTTCCTCATCACATACGACAAATTCCCGAAGAGAAAAATTGGTTTCTCATAATGTATGCCACGGTCTTTCCAATAGTTGTATCGTTTGTGAAAAAATAAATAAATTGCAATAGACGCAAGAACAAAAATTAATGTACATATTTGAACGATCACACCACAACCCACGTCCATCTTGAATGCACTCCAAAACGTTTGTGAATTTATTTTCATATGACGTGCAAATGATAAGCGCACATCTTATTTTGGCATGCAAAATATGCAAATTAACTCGAAATCGATATCATTCGAAGTAAATTTGATTACAGATATTTACTTTATGTATATTTTTTTTACGCCAGCTTTGCTTACATAATCTTATCATACAATAATACGTCTCCTGTTACTACGGTATAATAACTATCTGCGTGTAGAATTTTATCACAATGCATCCAGTTGTTTGTGCTGTGGGTTGATAGAAAATCCCATCTAGCGATTACTTTAGATGGTCAATATGATACTCCTATATGTTCCTCCTTTACAACGCGGGGTAAAAAATTACAACAGATTTTTTATATATTAAAGAAAGAACACATTTTTTATACAAGCTTAACTCACTACTACACCGCCGCTAACTATTACACCTCGATGTCACTGTTTCAGTTTTTTTTTTTTTTTATATTATTTATATTAATATTTATTCGATTAAATATAGGTCCGAATTAATTAACAGCAAACAATGGAACAAACAAAGATTATTTTTTATTTATTAATTTTATTTGGGAAACATATAGATTATACTTAATGTACCTAAAATACTTTAATAAAATAAAAGTAAAATATAGAAGGTGTTGCCGACAATTAGTCTAGTAATTCAGGCAACCAAGAGGAGGAGCCTAATACTGCGTTAAAAGTAACTTAAAACAAATCATCTTCTTGTTTCGTGGACGTAGCAAGAGGGCAATATTTCCCAAATTACAATTTTAAAACTTCGCCACTCTTACTTTCTTATAAGTAGGTACTGTTTGTGAGATATAACTCTCACTCTCAGAAACCAACGAAACAAAACCAAAACATTCAATAATATTCTATCTATGCAAATAACATTCAGAAAAATTAAGGCATTCGATTTGTTTAAGTAAAAAGAACTTATGTACTAATTGTTGAATAATTATTTGTTAATACAATTGATGAAAAACTTTTAGCAAATATTATTATCGATAATTATTGTTGTTTATAGCATGCCAAATGTTGATGAATTTTTCAACATCTTTATTGTATCGGGAAGTACGATAATTTCAATTAGATACAATTTTAGGCTGCGACCATTATGGGCAAATGGCATGGATTTCGCTCGATAAAGTAATATATAGCTACGAAGGCATTGTGGCTTTACAGAAAAAAGTTGTAGACAAAAGTTTTTCATAATTAAAAGATTTACAACTTTGATAATCAGTAAAATTTCATAAAATTGAACGGTTGGGGCGAAAATGGCGAAAATTAAAAAATAGGGAGGGAAAAAAAGGAAAAAATTGTCTGATTTTTTTTGATAAGACAAACGTTTCAGATAAAAAAAGTTAAAGAGAAGAAGTAGAAGAGAAAAGGTCTCTACAACTTTTTGCCTAACACTAACCATTCTCGAGATATCGCATTCAACGCGTTTTCATCGAAATGACCTTGAGCTGACCTTCGGAGAACCCCTCAAATTGGAATTAAAGCTCAGAATACACTACTCTATTGATCCTTAATAATCCCCTAACTACGTATTTTTATGTTTATTCATTTCGTAATTTGACTGGACTACTGGGAAATATGACATGTGGCGTGAAACGTTTCCACTCAATATAATATCTATGAGTACGTATTGGAATAGTAACAATGAAACGCTGCAGAAGGGCTGGTCGAAAATGCACCGGCCTTCTCCGTAATATTTCAGTTATGTACACTCGTATGTATGTGTATTAATTTTGCCGCACCGCTTTTTTTGTCATACGTTTTGAAAAAAGGATACATGAGTACTATTTTTTCAAATCCAATTGTAATACTTTTAATAATTTATTTTCTGGACTGTGTTTCAGATATCATGAAATGATTAGCGGTTAGTTAGGGTTGAGATATCAAATTCCTACCATCGAATCTGGCAGATAACTTAAGATAATATTTAATTGGGTCATCAGTTTTCTTACAAAGCGGAGCATTAAAATCGTGATCGACGATTTTTGCCCATATTCCATGCCTAAGGATGCTAATATATTACAAACCACTGTTCTTTCTGAAATATTAAAAATATGTGACTCAACATTATTGATTATTATGTGGACAACTTTAACGGTGAAGGAAAACATCGTGATGAAACCTGCACACCTAAAAGTTCTTAGGAAATTCTTAGGTGTGTAGTCCGCCAACTCGCACTAGGCCAGCGTGGTGGACTAAGGTCTAAACCCTCTCAGTTGTAGAGGAGGCCCGTGCCGAGCAGTGGGACGTATATAGGCTGATGATGATGATGATGATGTGGACAACAGTATTGGTTAACACTTGCAAACTTCTATTGATGACGTCAACGAGAGCTGGAACAAACTTGTGTCTAGTCTAAATCGAGTTTTACCTATTAAATATAAAATTATGTGAATTCATTTCTTAAATGAATGCCTTTACCGTGCCGCGTCGCTTCGTTGTCGCTATCCTTGGTTTTTCGTCTGGTATAAAAAACTCAAAATAAGACCCAGACTGATATCACCTTTAAAACTTCTTCAATAAAACCTATATTTTCCTTATAGTCTGGCAACGCAACGGCGATTCCTTTAGTATTTAAATATGGCCCTGTATAACTGTTTTTCCCCCCCTATCCGATCACAATAGAGTATAAATTTAATACATAAATAAACCAGATATTATGCTCGTAGTAGTTCTGTTCGTCTATATAATAAACATACTGACAGTAAGCAAGGTTTACAATACTCTCAAAAACATAAAAACATCAGAACCAAATACCAGAATAACCTTATGTGTCAATAACCAACCTCAGCTCTTAAATCAAATTGATTAAACAGATTAACTAATCTTTGTGCTTCAGTGGATTCGTCTCCGTTGGGATTGCGAGTAGGAATTAATTAATTTGGAAAAATCTCGTAGCTTGAGCGGGATGATCAGCATTCAAACCAATTTCACAGGTACCCTTGAACAGTGGCTACTTCAGAACCTCGACAGTTAAACGAAATTACTCTTTAAAGCTTCTCAATAGTTACTGAGAGAAAGAAAAGGAAATAAAGAAACCGGAAAGTAGCTTTGCAAGTACTTGGGTGTTGGTCCTTTCTGCATATAAATGGCCAAATTTATAACTGAACTGCGTTTAAATTTAAAAGACGTGTTACTTTATTTGTAGCAGGTATTTTATATCTGTAATTAAGGAAAGGAGTAAGATTTAAGCCGTTATCTTCCATTTTATTCCAGAATAAATGTAACACTTAGTTAAAAGTTGGCGTTATCAGAAAAGGCAAAAATCTTTTCAGACTTTGAGTTATATTATGTATGTCGCTGTCGTTAATGACAGTTTGATAATTTCAATATTATTTATGATGATGCATTTGTAATATACCTAAATCTTCATTCATCATCATCATCAGCCCATATACGTCCCACTGCTGGGCGCGAGCCTCCTCTACACCTGAGAGGGTTTAGGCCTTAGTCCACCACGCTGGCCTAGTGCGGGTTGGCAGACTACACACCTAAGAAATTCCTAAGAACTTTTAGGTGTGCATGTTTCATCACGGTGTTTTCCTTCACCGTTAAAGTCAGTGATAATTCTTTGTGAATACACACATAACTTCGAAAAGTCAGAGGTGTGTGCCTGCGGTTTGAACCTGCGACCGTCGAGATACATTACATACTTTCGAGATACATTTATTGTTTTAACAATAAATTTAATTGTCGCTGGATGCAAGCTGCTTCCAACAGGTCCCTGTGGAAGTCATTAGGAGAGGCCTATGTCCAGCAGTGGACTTCCATTAGCTGATGGATGGATGATGATGGATGATTATTTTAACATCAAAAACAATCTAATTTTCTAATTTATAAATAAAATTACCATCAATTACTCATAAAAAATGTAAAATCTCAAGAGATCATATCCAATTTAGGTTGTACCCCCAGGGCGCTATGATAATGAATTTCACAAAAGCAAAATGTACATATGTATGTAGTAATAAGTAGTTCAATTTTAAGTTATCACAGAAATTTTTAATGATGTTTAGTGCAAGAAACTTGAGCACGTTTCGGTTCAAAACTTATTCTGCATTATTAATGTTTCAAACCATCTCGCTGCGATCGATTCACATCGGGAACAAAGGAAATCTAAAACGAGACAACACTATTAGTCGAAGGGGTGGTCTACTCCAATACATCGACCCTTATACTACTACTGCTCGACAAGAACTCTTATATTGTATTGGAGAAGAAAAAGCTAACTTGTAGCAAAGCAAAGCCCAAGCTTGAAAGTTAGTTGATTTTACATAACTAAGAAAAACAGTATGATCAATCTACAGAATCTATGAAGTGTCTTTCTTCAGCCACGACAAAGTTAATAAAAGTTTTAAAGAAAAATAATTATTTTTTTCGTTTTAGCGCATCAAATAAAAGCTTGTTTTTAAAAAGAAGTATACTTTAAATTTATTTTTTATTTTTAAGTTATTTTTCGAGTTATTCTTAGCAAGCCTTGTCATTTTATACCCATATTGTAGAATTTCACTAAAAATAAGTAGTCCGCCATGACGAATGAATGACGTCACAAAGTTAACCATGTGTGGCTTTCTTTACTGTTTGTGCCGATTTGTAATTTCGATCCTCGTTTCAGCAGATAACGCTAAACCCATAAAGCGAAGCAACATATTTAAAAACATGACTTATTTCGCAGATCTTCTTATTCATGACAAAAATATACGAATGAGAGATTTATCTACATCCGAAACAAATTCAATTGTGAACGGCGGTGTATTATCCTAATAGAAAAACACAGCTTCAGGAATATCGTATCGCATAAATGTCAGACGTGTTCCAAATGTACTCGTATTACGTTTTAGGGACACGTAATAATATATCAAAATATAATAATGTCTCTGGATTATGTGAACTCGAAGCGCGTCCATCATTCACTGACGCTAAATCTAATAAATCCACTACAATAGTATTGAGTTATTGTAACTCCGACTATTATATTACTTCAGATATCTCTTGTCAATGTCAAAATGTCAATTTTCCTCGCATATAATTTAGTTAACAATGTTGAGTAGGTATTTTAGTAGTGCAGATTAAATCCTATTAATTTGTGGTCAAGATCTAAGCGAATAATGGGGTAATGGTTTCTTTTTCTTATAATGTCATAACGTAGTGAAAACTTAATGTTGAAATCGTAATTAAAATATTTGGCAGTATTAAAATAATTCGACGAAAGAATCGCATTCTTAACGTCGCGTCGCGTCGGTTTTCTTACAAAAATTTAATTACATATATGTATGTTAGTGAAAAATATAGATAAATAGATATAGTTAAGTACTATATTTTTTGTCGAAAAAAGAAAACACTATGTGATAAAAAAAATACGTTCATACATATTGTTCGAGCGTTGTCCTAAAATACTAGCTGTCACAGTCGTGACAGCACTTTATTCCAACACTGATTCATTCTGAAAGCTTCATAGTTTTTGCTTCAGACTTTAATTCACACACATCTGTACTAAAATAAAAAAGTGATAAAGTTTGTTTCTTTGGTGAAATAATCTCTTTGAATACTGATCCTATTCATACACTGATAGAAAACAACCCTAATTCTTAGTGACCTCGTAAACTTTACCCTGAGCCTAAGATTCAGCTCATCTCTACATAAAAATTTAAATTAGTATAACACCCCAAAACTTTAATCATTGATTGATTTCATATTGTTACCCCAAAGGGGCCGATCCCAACATAAATATATAAAGTGCAGCCAATTAATTAATAAGCCAGCTTCGCCAGCAATCATCTTGACATCAAAATTGCTTCTAATGTTCACTACGCATAACAAACTGAAATAATTAAAAATATATAGACCGAGTTAAAAGGTTGTTGTACGCTACGCTTCTTCCTCTAGAATCGGCTTCTCCTACGCTTTTCTGTTCATTATAGCTGTTATTTTTATCACTCTCTATCAGGTGCTTCGTTTGCAAAACTACTCCTTTCCCCCTTAGAGTAGATACCCACGATGTCATCATAAACCACTTTGGGGTTTATAATATGACTTAAACTAGTAACTGCCACAACTTTTCAATCAAATAAAAAAATAAGACAAGGATATTGCTCCAAAAATGTAAGACTAAATTATTTAGACAAGTAAACTTCGAGTTATATGCAAATGTATAGACTATAGGTTTTATAACAAGGACAACTTTTTCTATCTAAGTATCTAGTTATAAACACTGTAAAAGCATAACCCGTAGCAGATTTTATTCTGTTACAAATAGTACGCAAAGGTATAAAGTGTGTATATTTATCTAAATATTTTAATTCTGATTTACTCCGCCTAAACCGTACCCTTGACACCCGCAAGCCCTTTTTTCGTTCTGTGTTTAAGAACAAAAGCTGAACATAAATTTATGACAGAGACAAGAGGCCGGGCGATAATCGATTATTGCTCTGCCGAGTTATTTTTATAAGAGAACGCCTGTCACAGACAAACTTTTGTTGTACAGCTACTTGGTAAAGAATGAACATATGATTTATAGACTTTATATTCTCATGTGCAGAGGAATTTTGTTTGGTGTTATGAGTATTTAAATAATCGATTTGAATAGGTAATTGAAAACGACAAGTGATAATCGATTACACTATTTGAAAACAACATACTCATTGTTGTTCTCCTTTTAGCATAAAAAAGTGACTTAATTTAAATAGGTAAATAAAGTAAAGTTTAGAAATTATCACTCTATGCGACACAATGAAGTCAACCTTCCCAAACGTTTTCTTATGTTTCGTGGATAAGACCTGAGTTCACGGAAAGAGAAAATACTCGTATGACTAGAAAATCAGCAAACATAAGGATGTTTTCAATATCAGAAACTAAATTCGTTTCATATTTGTTAAATTCTTTAATATTTTGAAAAACAAGTTGAATTTGAAATATTTGATTTTTATTCAGACATAGTAAACTATTATAAAAAGGGCGTATAAAACGACACTAAAAGTATTTCGGAAGTTTTACATCGCCCAAGACGTAGACTGTTACTAGAACCAAACTATAACCATTTCAAGTAGTAAAGCTAAAAAATGTTTCTTATGTAAGGTAATATATAAAATCAAAACTAGAGACCAGTCACCACATTTTTAGTACCTCAACTAATTTATTTTACAACTGTCTAGTACTTTTGACCAAAATTATGGTATTCATGTATAAAAAATAATTTATGTTACTATTTCATTACGAAAGGGTTCATTTTATTCATTTGATAATTAAAAGAATAATAAGTAAATTAAATTATTCTTATATTATTCGAAAATAAATGTATAATTATTTACAATAAATAAAATACAGTAAAAACCTTTTGAAATGTATCAAACAATTTCAGACAAAAAAGAAATTAATAGTTAAAAAAACAATTTTTAAAGGATTCATAAATTGATATTTATCTTAAAACAAATGTAACACGACCTCCGTTCTTTGGTGACAGAAGAAAACTGTATGGGTCTGCATCTACATGGTAAGGCTCGCCGGGTGTCGGTTCAAATCTATATTTAAGGACCATTTGAGATATCGCAGCACGAATCTGCATCAAGCCGTAGCGTTTACCTGTAAAACATTAATTGGATTCATTATTATATCCAAAAAATTTAAAATCTTAAGTTTGGTAAATGCCTATATAAAAACATAGAGACTGCAGATTAAAAAAATTGTTCTCTTAAAAAACTTAGTAATATGATAAATAACAAGTGGTATCTTTGTTCATGTAACATACTAAATCAATAGTAATCCGTCGACGCTATCTAAATCTGAGTCCGAAAAATTCAAATTATTATGATTATTAAATAAATAATAAGTAAGTCTCGCCAATGTTTGTGAAATTGCAAAATGAAGCGAAATATATTTATTTTAAAGAGGTTCTTCGCTAATGTGATACAACTCGAAGGTCGAATGAATCACGACGCATACATATTTGTCTTGTAAATATCATATCTCTGTCATTTCGAATATTTCATCCAGACGGGTTTAACGACGAAACATTTTTTTCAAATTATACAAAAAATGTATGAAGTTCTTTCGATGAAAAATCGCGGAGCGCGGAGTTTTATATTATCAGTTTTGCTAGCGGGTTAATTTTGAACAATACTTTGTCGCATTTATCATACAATACGATAAAACAATACTTAATGGGGAACCAATTTTAAAAGTGCATTTTTTATAGACGTAAAAGTTATTGAAGTTTACAAGTATAGGTAATGTGGTTTGCAATCAA
Source organism: Hemaris fuciformis (assembly GCA_907164795.1). Classification (NCBI taxonomy): domain Eukaryota; kingdom Metazoa; phylum Arthropoda; class Insecta; order Lepidoptera; family Sphingidae; genus Hemaris; species Hemaris fuciformis. Next base: position 6,910,756 of record OU015434.1, read on the forward strand.
GAGGTCGTGGTTTCGATACCCAGGTCGAGAAAGTCTTATGGCGTTTTTTAAATAGAAAATTCTCAATATCATCATGAAAGACATAGATACATAAACTTGAGAATTTCCTAATGGAAAAACCCAATAACACTGCCCGACCCGGGAATTGAACCCAGAACCTCTATATCGCACGGCAAATATAATATATAAGTATAATATGGTTTGCAATCGAGAGGTCGTGGTTTCGATACCCAGGTTGAAAAAGTGTTATGGCGTTTTTTCAATAGGAAATTGTCAATAGCATCGGGAAATCTGTTCCCATAAAAGGGGTGGTTAGTCGGACATAAACACGGCCAGTGATATTTATGGATATTCATTAATTACATAAACCTCTGCCTACAGGCCTGACATAGGCATGAACCTACGTGCTACGTAATCTTGCGTAGTACAATAATCAGGCACTAAACTTGTCAACTGCCAAGTAGTTAATAATTGTGTTGAGGATTATCGTACAACGTGATGTCGTGTTGTACGTACCTATATTATGTTATGAACCTCAAACTACAATTTAACTTGGCTTGTTGTCTGCATATGGATATGTCACCGTAAAATTGTAAACACCGTTAGATTATAATCTATCTACAGATACAATCTATTTCGTTCTCAATTCTTCCAAATCTAGTGGAATAGGAATTGTGTTTTAGGATTTATCAACAAAATAATTTTTTATCTGATTAGGTCATCTTTTAGAGTAACTAATAACATTCATGTTATTCTTAGAAAAAGCACCAATCACTTAACTTAAACAATAACACAATGACCAATTATTTATAGCAATGCTGATGAATTTTTTTAAAAACAAAGTAAGTTAGGGAGGCAGAACAAGATCCCCAAAGGCAAATGTAATTAATTTCTTAAATCAAATAATTTTGTGTCTAATAACGTTTCGAAGCGGCAATAGTTTAAAAAATATTAAAAAGTGTAAAATTGACGATTCAAAAGAACTTGTAGAAGTCTATTTGAATAAAGATAATTTGACTTTGACTTATAAAGAATACCTTTCTGTTGTGAATTACGATAACTGTTTGTCTACATAGATAGGATAGTCCTTAGCGATACTGCGGACAATTTGCAACGTCTATATATATCTAGCTTGTTTGTTTTGTCTGGCTTGAATTTGTTGACCAAAGATATATATCTCTTTATGGACATCACACCTGCTGTATAGGTAAATATCCAATAAAGCTATGACGTATATACCTATTAATACATTTATGTATACACTTAAAATTTTGTTACATTTCCGCTAACAACTAAGAGTTGGCAACATTCAAATAAAGTTCGCAGACTTCTCGGGAATTTAAAATTCTGAAGTATTCTAATAAACCTGTACTATTTCGGTTGATTTTTTTTACTTTTTGAAATTATACTTCTTTTAGCGCGTTAGGGAAAAATGATGAGAGTAAATTTTTACGATGCGCGCGCACACCGTCACGAAAAACCGACACCATGAAGTTATTCAAAGAAGTTTATATGTTTTAGATTTTAAAAATGTAGAATAGTGACAGTAATAAAAAGGAATTTATTAGTTGTCAAATATTATTATTTATGAGTGCGTTCAGAAATGTAATATGTTGTGTAAACTAAGAACTATGTATGTGACTCTTGGGCGTATTTATAAGTTTTACTTCAGCCGTGTGATATAACTTCTAACGCATGTACATAAGTACACACACACTTTTTCTCTTCTTCTTCCATCTTCTCTATTTATTTGATACTCTTATTAAGTTATTACTGTTAGACTCCATGCAACAAAAGGCAAGTGCTGAAACAGCAAACATGAACATAACAAGGAAACCTGCTACTGCGGAGGTAATCAAGATATTCCTACATACATACATGGAGACATGAGCTCAGCTGAGAAGAACACTGAAGTGCACAGATTCAGACTTTTGAGGATGGATCAAGGTACATACCTATACAGGAACGTGGTCCTAATCCAAACGGCAAGAATGTGAAGTTCCTGTTATCGTTGTCCGACATGTTCATCATTCGTTCCGGCTGCCATTTCTCAGGCTCCGGATAATATTCCTCGTTATAGTGCATTCCTACAACGTTCACGAAGACTGGCGTGCCCGCCTCGATAACCACATCTTGGTTTAGTTGATAAGTTTGCAAACATTGTCTATCCATGTGCGGCACGGGCGGATATTTCCTTAAAGTCTCTGTAATCAATTTTTTATACGGAATCTTCTTTAGAACTAGTGTTTGCATTAGCCACGTAAAAGCTACCAAATTATTATGTAAGAAGTAGGTGCTGCACTAGAATACAAATTGTATATAGGTAATGTACAATATTATAGAGTATAATGTCAGTCTTCCACATAAAGTCTGAACCGATTCTATGTAAAATTCTTAGAAGTAAAATAAAAGACATAATAGGACAACCAATAGAGTAAATAATATATTATAATAACATTAAAGTATAGATGCAATTCTCCAACTATAAGAAGAACTTAGTTCGAAATCGGACGTTCTCGTATATTCGGTACGCCTACGTAATAATGACTACAATACGGCAACAATACCTATAATTTTTTTGTGTCACTGTAATAAAATGTAACGTAACATACAATTCAGTTAAATTTGAAGTATTTCGAATCTAACATACCAAGAATGCAGGCTGATAGGAATTTTAAATCCATCAATTCTTCATAATTCAATATTTCCTTTCCGACAACTTTCATTGCTCCATTAATTTCTTGGAATAATCTCTCCTGAATCAATAATAAATTCGTTAAGTAGTCAATATCAAATCAGACAAAATTTCGATAATAATTACGAATAAATGAAAACAATGCGCACAACAAGACTTCTATGTAAATAAGTCACAGAATTTGTGAATCTTAAAGTTTATTGTATTTATTGTGATTTCTTGTCCATCTCAAAGTTTTTTCAAGTACATATGTATATCGAAAATTGCTTTAAATCTATTTCTCTAACTTATCCCACTCCTGTGTTTTTACTGTCAAGAATGAACATTGTAAGTTTGTCAAACGGTTTTAATTTTTTTTTTATTGTTATTATGAGCAGCGTAAATGAGTTTATACGAATGCCAAGCTTAGGGCCAGTTCTATACAACTAAGTCATAAATTAAGGAAAAATCGTATCAAATTGTACTGCATTAATAGTATTTTTATCGTAACATTGAGTGAATATTATGATGCCAGATACCTGCTCTTCAGGATGATGTGCCAGTTCGTTCAAGCAATAACTGATAATCGTGGAAGATGTCTCAACTGAACCTAATATAAATACTGCTGCTTGAGCCATCATTAAATTGTCCGCTAAGTCTGAAACCACATAATTATACACATTTCCTTTATAATATACATACCTATATGTACATACAATGATAAAGGGAATTTTATTTATAAAATTAAAGTTCAATTATAAAATTTTAAAATTATAGGCTAAATGGCCGCATTAACAAGTATGGTCCTCATATATTTTCTAGCCAGAAACGATTATATCTTTGAGCTGTATTGGATATTGATTGAATTCTCAGCTCAGCTGCGACATCTGTGAACTGGCTTTTGGTGTACCGAGCTAGACAGTCGAAGACTCCGACATACATTTATTGAGCTTCTCCTATGGCCCTCAAAGGAGACCTCTCATAAAAAAGTTCGCAAACACGCAATAAAAAGTAGTGATAAACTCTAACCCCTCTGTGAGGTGCAACAATCTATCGGATTTATATGGGCTGATATAATTCGAAATAAGGCCAGACAGAACAACGTAGGTTACCTAAGTTGTGCACCTTTTAATTGAGAGTGTAAACAACAAATGATACTACTGTTACATACCTGGTTGGGCATCTAAAGGAAGCTTGAAACTCTCTTTCATCTGTACCAAATGATTGACAAGGTCTTTGGAAGACGTCTCACCACTAATCTTACGTTCATTAACCGTGTTCATGAATATTCTCTTTATATAGTCTACGGCTGGGTTTGAAAATAATGTTAATCTGCAAAACGGTTCATTTTGTCTATTTTTACTTATAATCTTGAGAATATCACACAAAAAAATGTTATCATTTCCGTAGTAGAAACTATTTGACTGACTGCTTGACTTGAATCAGTCTAACTGCCAAAATACTATATATCTGTATATTAGATGTTACCGAAACAAAACATCATCATCATCAGCCCATATACGTCCCACTGCTGGGCACGGGCCTCCTCTACCATTGAGAGAGTTTAGGCCTTAGTCCACCACGCTGGCCTAGTGCGGGTTGGCGGACTACACACCTAAGAAATTCCTAAGAACTTTTTAGGTGTGAAGGTTTCATCACGATGTTTGCCTTCACCGTTAAAGTACGTGATAATTCATTGTAAATACACACATAACTTCGAAAAGTCAGAGGTGTGTGCCTGGGGTTTGAACTCGCGACCGTCGAGATTCTCGACCACGTGCCTAAGCCTTGAGGCCATCACGACTTTACAAAACAAAACATACAGATAACTATTAAAATTACCTCAAAAATCTAGCGATGAAAGGTAAGAAAAATATCATGGTGAACTCGAAGCCACGCCAGAAATTCCATTTGACCATGTGTCTGGTGATGTACCACAGCGGGGAGGAAGGGTCGTTCAGTGCACTCACGGAGATACCGAACACTGTGTATCCGACTGTGTCAGATGCATACATAGAGAATAATTCCTACAAAATCAAATGTTTCAGTTTTGTTACTAATCGAGAATGATTTTTCTATCTAACATTAAAAATATGTGTTAAGCAAGAGTTAAATGTGCAGACGGGCCACCTGACACGCCGTATGCTCATCGCTTTCCATTAATACCCACAACAATGGTGATGTAGGTCCGTGGTCACCGGCCGGGCCCCTTAATACCTTAGGATTATATTGACTCTTTTCTTAAAGCTCTATAGGTCCTATTGGTTTGAAAATGCTGGAGAAAGTTCAGACAGTTTCATTGACATAAAAAATACACTTTTTGCATACCTTTAGATCAACTGGTTCACCTTTATCTATGTTATCTCTTTTTATTTTATGGACAAGTTGCGTTGCGTTTACGTTCATGAGTTCAGTAAGCATTTTCAGCCGGTTCGATGTAAACATTGGGGACAGCTTGTGTCTCAAGGTTGCCCACAATGGGGACTACAAACAGAAAAAAATAAAAGATAAAATAAAATATACCAAATCTACTTACTATACAAAATACGTTTTACAAAAATTACGGTAGACAATAAAGCATGGAAAATTATGAAATCAAATCTCAAAAATTAGAATTATGAAAATCCGTTTTTTAACGTAAAAGAGTCACTATTTTTATGCTTACTGTATATTATTTCTCTTTGGCCCTACATAGTCCACAATAAGTTATGGACATGAGAATAGAAAAAGGAAACTTACTTTTAAATTGAATAAATTCAGAGAGCCCAGTGGATCCGATTCGTATGAAGAATATGAAAATCTATCAACGAAATTTTGATGGTCTTTTACTAAAATGTTCTTGGCATACGTTGGTGTCTGCACAAGGAGCGCTGGTTTCCAAGCCAAGAATATTCCAAAGTACTCCCTCGGGTTTTGTTTCCCCCATTCCTTTAACATGACCCAACTGCTTTTTCTCATCAGATACGACAAATTCCCGAAGAGAAAAATTGGTTTCTCATAATGTATGCCACGGTCTTTCCAATAGTTGTATCGTTTGTGAAAAAATAAATAAATTGCAATAGACGCAAGAACAAAAATTAATGTACATATTTGGATGATAACACCACAACCCACGTCCATCTTGAATGCACTTCAAATCGTTTGTGTATGCATTTTTAAATGAAGTGCAAATGATAAGTGCAAAATATGCACATAGTTCATTTAACTCGCGATAGATATTATTCAAAGTCACTTGATTACAAATATTTATGTACTATCTTTTGCCACAACGCCAATGGGGTAAAAATTAACAACAGATTTTTTTATATGTTAAAGAAACAACACAATTTTTATACAAGCTAAACCCACTACCGCACCGCCGCTAGCTACGAGTCGATGTCAATGTTTCAGAAAATTATTTTCGTGAGTACACTCAATAGACTAGGGCTGAAGCCTTTAAAAATGGTAAAAAGTGATAAAAAATATGTATATAAGTAGTAGAATGAAACCCATTGGAAAAAGAAGAGAATGTAATAAAAATAAAAGGAAATATAATTTACGGGCGATCTGAGATCGGGAAGTGGTGCAAACAATGGAACAAACAAAGATTTTTTTATTTATAAATTAAATTTACCATGGTTAAAAATATTTATTTTCATATTTGTACACATAATTTAGAATTGATGCTATGTGGTAAAAAAAGTCGTGATGGCCTCGAGGTTTAGGCACGCGTTCGAGAAGCTCGACGGTCGTGGGTTCAAACCCTGACTTTTCGAAGTTATTTGTGTAGGTATTCACAATGTATTATCACGTACTTTAACGGTGAAGGAAAACATCGTCATGAAACCTGCACACCTAAAAGTTCTTAAGAATATCTTAGGTGCGTAGTCCCCAACCCGCACTAGGCAAGCGTGGTGAACTAAGGCTTAAACCCTCTCAGTTGTTGAGGAGGCTCGTGCCCAGCAGTGGGACGAATATGGGCTGATGATGATGATGGTGATGATGATATGTGGTTACAGAAATGAAGCCTAACCCTTAGGCGAATACAGGCGTGAGTGCGTATATGTACATATCAGATTTCATTTTCGTAATTGTGGTAATTTCAAATTACTAGTATAATTCAATCATAACATTCATTGTCCCAAAACTCTTATAGAAAGTCCAAAATTCTCAGTCTTACTTTATAATTTACTAGCTTTTGCCCGCGATTCCGTCCGCGTAGACTTCAGGGTTGAGTGCATTAAGAAAATAAGTGAATCTATAAATCATTACTCTAATTGTTGTTGTAGGTCACCTGAAGTCAATTACGTCTCCGAAAGTCATCTAAAAAGACATTTTGACACTTTTCATCAACTCAGATCGCCTCACCAATTCATCGCGAAAATGTATCTAACGTCACCTAGATGCGCCTAATGACACTTAAAATCGCATAATGATACCAAGCGCCAGCTAAGTACACCAGATGACATTTTGTTATTCTAAATACGTCTCAATGTCATATTTGCACTTAAAGCCACCTAATGACCCTTACGTCTCATAAGTTCCAATAATGGCACCAAAATTCATACAAGCCGGTCGAATAGTTTAGGCGTAAAAGCGTAACAGATAATTATAGAGAGCGACTCTCGCATTTATAACATATACCCATTCCTACAAAAACACTATGTTTTTTGGGATAAAGGGTATCCTATGTTACTTCGATGGATCCCATCTATTTCCATACCAAAAATCATTCAAATTGGTTTAATAATTTTTGAGTTTATTCGTAACAAAAAAACAAACATTTCCTCTTTATAATAATATAATATATAATATATAGAATAGATATATATGTATATAGGTTAGGATTGATGCGAGAACTCATAATTAGAAAAGTACAGCCAACAAACTTGGGCTGAATTGAATAAATTACTTTCTTATTCAGCGCGTAAAATAGGTGAACGATAACTTAATTTTGAAATATCTTAGAGCCTCCGCACTGTTGTTTGACACCCTAATATTTACACAAAGTTTAGAAAATAACTTAGTATTATATATTTAATGTACAATACTTTAATGAACTAGTAAAATATATAATTTTATCGACGACTATTTCAGTAATTCAGGCAACCAAGAAAAAGGAGCCTAATGGCGCGTTAAAAGCGACTTAAAAGCAAATCATCCTCTCGTTTCGTCGACGTAGCTAGAGGGCATATTTCCCAAGTTATAATTTTAAAACTTCGGGACTCTTACTTTCTTATAAGTACTGTTTATGAGATACAACACTCACTCCCATAAACCAACGAAACAAAACAAAATATTCAATAATATTAATAATTAAAATCCAAGATATTTGCGAATTTATGTGCCATTTGAACACTGTTGCGTCAGTTGAAACTGGGAAAAATGTGGCGTGAAACGTTTCCACTCAATATAATATCTATTAGTACAGTTTGGAATGGTAACAGTGAAACGCTGCAGGAGGGCTGGTCGAAAATGCACCGGCCGCCTCCGTAATATTTCAGTTACACTCGAGCTCCAGTTTTCAGTATATCGGCGGGAGAGCTCCCGAACGCCCGCCTTTGGCTCCCGACGTCCAACCCGCTCCGAATTTATTCTCACGTGAAATATTTAAATGATATGAACGGGAAAATGTCTTCGTTCGGAATACCATTTAATTGATGTAAAATAAGAAATAAGTGACTAATTAACGTGCATATCGAGCAGTGATATCGGTAAGTGTAAAATGTTACGAATTTTACTGTTTTTTTATGCGGTTACATTTTAAAGTAGTAATTTGAGAGTCGAAATAGCCAGGATTATTTGAAAAAATTGAAACCCTGATTCTCGTTTACTTGACATTTAATTTGTATCTGGTCTGATAACAAATCCCAGATCATCAGAATTCATATCAGATTTAATGCGTGATAACGCATTAAATCTATTATAATTACAAATGAGATGACTAAATGTTTCGAATTAAATCAGAACTGAATTGTTTGTAATTGAACGGTCATGTTCAGGGAACAAACAACCTCAAAAATATGCAAATACCGCTTTTAGTGATTCACAGTAAAATAACACATAATGCACAATATTAATTATTTGGTGAAAACAACATGATACGCTTTTGTGCGGTGATATGCGGTTTTAATAAAATGGCTACATAGTTTTAAAGTAATTCAAAACTCTGCATTAATCATTTAAATTTATAGCAATACTGAATGTATTAAGGAACATAACAGTTTCACTGTTAGAAATAATTAATTAACGATTCATAATGAATTACAACAAATCCAAAATATACTAAATCAAAGAAACGGCTATCAGAATAACTTACAATATATAATTCAGACATGAAAGTTCCATAGTTGATTGGAGCATAAAAATTCCGTTCCGCATAATTAATTTCCCGAACCTTCAGATCGATTACAAATTCCATTACTATTGTATTACGGAAAGGTATTTTCAAACATTTCACTTAATTTGTGAATATTTTAGTAAACGGTTTAAAAAAATAATTTTCTACAAGTTATTCATGATAACTTTTTTTTTATTAGAGTAAAAACAAATATAAAAAATATATACAAGCATTGCTCGTATATAATAAACAACCCTAGAAAAAAAAACTCTACTCTTAAGCAACAACATCCTCTGCAATTAAAAAAGTTTAGTCAAGGAGTGGAATATCGTATCAAATATCAAAGTCTCGCCTCTTTTGCATGAGATAAATATAGGACACAAATAACCCCTATCTATTTACACGAAAAAAGCTTAGTTCTTTTATATCCACCATGCATTTAGCCTGTTAATGACCTTCACATTACTTTCAAATTCTCATAGAAGATTCTATAAAATTTATTTTATAATATAGTGTAGTCTGAACTCTAAGGTATAGGTCCTACATTTTTAGTATGCGATGTGTATTCAAAAGATTACATCCCCGAATACAGCATCGTTGCCGTCAAAAAGTTCTTAGTATTGAAAAGTGGCAATGGTTCATACCCTATGAAAAAAACATTACAAGTATAAAGAGCGAACCGTCGCGTCGGTGTAGTAATACACCCACCCCACCGAGGCTACAGGCGTGAGAGATTCTGTATAAAAGTAGTTGATAATTGGCTTCAAGCTTTCAAGTTCAACCCCTTTTTTATACGATTGCGAAGGTACTTTACTTACCACGCTTACATCATAAAAACACCAATAGAATGTTACGTCCATAAATAAACCAATCGAGAAAATTAAGTGGATTCGAAATGCCTAATTATACATTGAAATTGATAATCATTAGCCATTTTCACGGCAGTCTGCTTATTTTTTTTTAAACTAGTTAAGTTTTTATTCATTCATACCGTAAAAGACGCGTAATCTCATCATACCTGTTATAATATAATGTAATAGCATTACGTTACAATTTTCTCCAACCTTATTTGCTAAAAATCATGAGACATTCATTAAAATCATTCCTTCTGTTATGAAAATATTCATTACTTACATGAATAATGGAAACATTAATTTTTCCTTTTATGTCGCAGATGGTTACAAATTAAAATTGTAATTTCATCGGACTCGGTATCTTTCCACGACAGGAGTCTCGGCGATAGCTGGTCGATATTATTGCCCGGATATTACTTTTGAGGACAAATATATTATGAATGTTTTGGAAACATTATACTAAATCTTAAAACCAATCAAATATTTTTAAAAGGAGCTTGAGATAGAAAAGAGTCTTGTGTCATCACAAGACTCAAGTATCTTAGTTTAGGTACAGAAATATGTATGAGACTGTTGGTCGTATTTATTTATTTTCTATAGTCCAAAAATACAAGCAAAATCACATAACATTCAACTTTCATTTATTCAAAATAGATCTGCAGCACAAAACAATATTCAACTGACTATACATAGCCAAAAAAATACGTGCTTACGAATTAAAAATAATTCTGCGATATATTATAATATTATTTTAAGTAAGCTACATACATTTTCTAACATTGAAATGAAGACACCAACTAAATCCACGCTAGACTTACGAATTGAGTGATTTATTCTGTTATGATAAGCTCTTTCTCTGTCAAATTATCTGTGAAGTTGAAAGACAGAGAGACAAAACAATTATTACTTTAGGTAGACGTAACCAAGGATTATACCTAAGTAGAGCTCTGAATATACCAAATTAGCACGCAATTGCTCAAGCCTGAAATATAATAGTCCCACTTTTATTATAGTTTTCTTCTTGACTTAACAATCACACCAAGATTGAAATTTGATTGTCTTGCCGTTTAATAGTGGAGCTGAAGAAAAACGCTATTAAACCCGTCTCTGAATAATAGTTTTTCCAGCCTCCGTTGTGCAAATGGCTAGAACCAACTTTTGAATTAAGAGGCTGTGGCTTCAACACCCTGTACCGAAACAAATGAGCGCGTAATCCACAAATGTAAGTATCGGTAATTTATATTTATTGTAGTTTTAGTGGCTACGTATATGGTTATTTTGGTAAATTTATTTATTAGACCCATCTTAATAACAAATAATATAAAATTACTATTGCTCGTCCATCACTATGAAAACATTATTGGTTTTTATCAACATAATTTAAAAAAAACTCATAAAAAGTAAGATACTAAACCTAATTCACTACGCTAAATGTATGGCATAGTAGGTATATACATCGACAAGAAATGGAGTTTAATGGCATCCCCATATTACTAAACCCTAAATAAAAAGACAATGTTAAATGCGTTATTTCTGTTAATAAAAATAATTAAAGGAAATTAGTTAAAAAATAAACAATATTTTACTTTACCTAGCACATATCTTTTGTAAGTATATGTATACTATTTGTCTTCCTTTGTATAATAATAAAAAATATATACCTACCTATGGACGTATGAATCTAATAAAATCTAGAGCAAACTCATATGAGGCATCGTACAACTTAAATTTAAACGCACTTAGTGAATTATCTCCTATATATTGTGTTTATAATAAATAAAAAATAATTTATTTCCAGCCTGTTGTATTTTACTTAATTTATCCGTTACTGTTTCAATCCTGCATCATTAAATCTATTTTCATGATTTTTTGGTACACATAGGTGAGACATTTTTAATAAATAATAATTATTATACCCAACAGTCACATTCGAGTACAGTTCTGACCCCACACGAAACTACGAGAGACTTCGGGCTCACGAACACTCAAACCGGAAACAACAATTTGTAGATCACACAAAAAATTCTCGATATTGAACGCGCGGCCTCTCATTCACAGGTTTGTCTCTCTTCAACTGCGCCATAGAGTCTGATATTAAATTATATACCAATCCATTGATTGGGTAAAATTCTAAAAATCGTTATAGGTATCAAAGTAATTATCAAGTCTGATAGAAGCTTTACAACATGTATGTATTTGCTACTCTTTTATACTTCAGTCCCTGTCTCGAAAGACTCCATATCCTAACAACAGCAAATTAGGCGTTCCGTATTTCCTCTCACCGAACGAAATACAACAGCATTGAACGTCTATTTTCTGTAATAAAGAGGCGCACTACCGGATTGAACCCAACAATTATTAAAAGCAATAACGTTAAGACTCCTCTAATCAGATTTTACGTTGGTTATAATTGTCTTATAAAACAACAGCTTATTGAGATATTTATGATTTTTTTATATCCCTGGCTGTTCTTGGCTGGCTGCTGGTGGTTATTGCCTTGAAGTTGATTTTCCATGATGCGTTTAATATTATGAATATTTCAATCTAGTGTTAATACCAAAAAATACAAGTAAAAAACAAGTACCTAAACCTTTAAGGACAGGTAATATTATTTAGCCATTTTATACTGTAGAACTCATTAAAAGAAATATTCTGAGCCATATATTCAAGAGCAATTTAATTACAGCATTTAATATTAAATACGAATGCTATTTCCAGAAATTTCAGTTCCGAATAATGCAATTCAGAATTTATTTCGCCGTCGGCATTTAAGGGGGATGGCGGGAAGTGGAACAGTGAAAAAATGTCGAAGGGTGCCACGCTGTGGAGTTGTAACGACCTTTAATATGGAGTTTTTGCTTAGAGTGTTACGTCATTACATTTGCACTTGAACTAGGTTATTCTGATGAAAAAAAATGTATTTTATTTATGCGTACTCTAACACATGTACTCTCAAGGGATGGGCAGAGTTATATTTCTATATCCTCTGTGTTTGTTTTGTTAGCTTCTATGATCCACATAATATAGGACAAACCTGACCATACCCATTACGAAACCTAGCAATAATTTGAAAACTCTGGGTCGCACGCTGGAAATTATTTTCTAAATTATAAAATCCACCAGGTATATTATTATGAAAATATTGACACTTCATTCATCGAAATCGGTTCAGCAGTTTACACACGTGAATAGACAGTGTGCTATATCATTTCCCGCCATACAATCCTGCTATGAAACGCGGTATCTGCTCGAGCTTATCCCTCAATATTGAAACAATTTGAGTGTAATAAGGCGATTTCAAGTCTCTATTCCAGGGTTTATGCAAATTAGTTTTTAATCAGGCCTTTCATTGCGTTTAATTTTCATTTACCAATGTTGACTTTACTTACTTGATTTTGACGTGAAAACCAGATCTCTTTTGGGTCTGTAACATATTGACAACTTCATTTGATTGCGATCTACTATGTTTCAATTAATTGGATTTCAACGAGAAACGCGTGTTTATTTAGAACTCGGTGATGTTTCGTACTTCAATTTGGTGCGGACTCGAAAATTTCCTTTACATAATTTCTAGCAGTATTAACGTGTACGTATTACCTCGTATATTTATAATCAGAATCAGATGTTTTGTATCTTGCATTTATCCAGTGAATAGGAACTACTTACGCTTGTTTTTTTAATGAGGTGAATGTTGTTGAGCTCCCCTAGTCGGGGTGACGGTAAAATTGTGTATCGCTGGGTCCGACCGCTACAAAGGCGAATGTTACTGACCTGATTCTTTAACCTATGTTGGGATAATGATTTAATCTTGTTACTTATATGACACTACAACCTTTATGTTGCTACCATAATATTCAATGGATCTTCGAAGTTTTTAAGTAGCCTCAACATTTGACGTACCCTGTGGCACAGTTGGCAAGATATATGCTTACGAACCAAGAAGCTGCGGGTTCGATTTCAGCGCCGAGACAAATATTTGAATAATTCACTAATATTCGTTTCGGGTTTGGGTGTTTGTGAGACCGAAATATCACTCGTAGTTTTTATGCCCACGACACAATCTAATCATAGTGTGGGGTCAGAACTATGTACGTGTTTGCAGTGGCGGTACTTCCATAAAAGCCCAAAAGCCCAGTTTACCTTACAAAATTCCGAATAATCTTTAAGCTTTAAATCTTTATTTAACATAAGCAATTTGAGATATAAATGAAAATATCCTGACCCCACAATAAACAAGCAGACATTATAAAATTAACGTTTAACGCTTTTGGGCTTCTGCGTGTTTGTTAGGTGTACCTATTATTTAATATTTTTTCTGGGGAAAACTACAACGATAATCAGTACTTACTATACTTACTAACTTTAACTATGTTTTTTTTATTTTTTATTCTGGCACGGCAAAGTGACTCCACTGTACCTGATGGTAAGCCCAGTGGAGTCCAAAAAATTACTACCGACCAGCGAGAAACGACATGGTCACCCGCTGGTCGACACAATCATGCCGGCCTGCACAAATGCTTCTTCACGCTTCGCTTAAAGGATCCAGGATCATAGGAAAGAGGGAACACGTGAGCTGGCAAACTATTCCACAGCTTGATGGTGCGGCAGAGGTAAGAGTTGGCGAACTTTTTGGTTCGAGCCGCGGATGTTGTAACCACAAAGCTGTGGCTTCGCATGCCAGCACGCGTGGTTCTGGTAAGGAAAGGAGAGGATGGGACAAGCTTAAACAAACAACACAATACGGGCTACTCCCACCTGTTAGACATTTGCATTGGAAATAAAGGCTAATTTTAAATAATATGAAAGCAATTTTTTTCATTTAAAACAATACCATACATCAGAACAAGCATTTTTTGTAAAGATCCCGCGATCATAAGAGCGCTTTACAAACATTCTTTAGAAAATTTTCATGTCCGCAAACACTCCACATTCTACCAGCGCACGAAAAAAAATCATTCTTATACAAATATTTGTCATTTTTATGCTGCCTGTACAAAATATGTGCATATTATAATATGCCTGTGTCATTTCAAGAGCTATTTTTACGTCAATATTTTGGTTTCAGGTCAGACCGTCCTCATTTTAGTCTAAAAGCGACCGTACGATTGATTTTCCAGGAAACCGCTTGTTGTGAATAAAACACTGCTGTCAGACGGTACCTATCTCACAGCGCGAATCCTCGTAACGTAGGTCGATTTTCCTAGAACCAAACTAATGTACTCACTTAACTGTGTTTTTATACAGTACAGTGAACATACATATATTTTATTGTAATTTATTGACATTAAGCAATCGGTGACTATGAATTATTCCGAGAAGTCACATTAGTAATTGACTATAAGAAACATTTCTTATGACGTCGGCATCAAGCACTGTCAGGGAATCATACGTACCACCTCAACTGTGTCTCTGAATTCTTAATATAAATTTATCTAAACTTGGAATCTATCCTCGGACTATCTTTTCATTAAGTTTATGACAACTACCTCGCGAAAGTTCCCACGTATATGGCTATTTATTTAAAAAAAAATGTGGAATAACAATTCTTGTTTCGTTGCCTCTTTTTTTTTTACGAGAGGAAAGCGCTTTAAGCTCCCCTTGCCTCTTAGGTGTAAACATTTTATATTCTCCAGTATACCATGCTATAGTGCAGATTTATTGTCTCTTACTTAAGATGATACGAATAACGAAACCTACCGAGATTTAAATACGATCGCAATACTCAAAATGATGCTGAAATATGTATGTACGGATATTGAATTTTATAGCCGCTTTCTGCAGTCAACCATAAAAATATTTACGTTCTCAAAGTAATCACTGTTATAATATTTTATTAAGCAGCTTTAATGTTTAAAGCAAACAAGTGTCTTGAAATACTTTGTCATGCTTAAAGATTAATTCAAATTTTCACAAACGACGAGCATAAAATAATTGATTGGCGTTTATCAAATTCGCAAGACGAACGGGTACAATTAATACACGGCAGGCAATTATGAAGCGTTTAGAATCAATTAATCAATGCCTTTCTCATATCCTGACATTATTGTTTGCTAATAAATCTCCAACGAGCTACTTGATCGAATCTGTGTAAATGATAGTCTAAGTCCTAAGTCATTGTTCACTTGTTAACATTCTGCTTCCAAATCTCTTGTAATGACTAACACCCGTTGAACCTGTTTTTAGAAAACATTCAACAACTGCCTATCGTAAAAAAATTATTAAGTTAAGTACTTAGTACATATTTGCTAGGAATTATTGCGAAGAATGGCTAGGGGGGTATTGATGAGCAATGCCCTACCTTATAAAGACTGCTGACGAAAAAAACACGAGCGTATAGTCTCATAGTAGTAGAAGGCAGGAAAACATCGACTGACTAGAACAGATACCCTTTTTTTATCTACTTGTAACTACGGATATTCTACCTTTAATTAACGTGTAGCTACTGCCCTGTTTCAAGGAAAATAATACATATGTATGTACATAACAAAACCACTCTTGCTGGCATATAGAGCAAGCTAAGGGTTTACATTTCTTTTTTTTTTTGCACCATCGCGTGTTTTCTTCTTATAACCTTAGGTTCATTAAGTATAGGGTGAAGGGCCATCTCAGCAGTTGTTGTTTTAAGTAAAATTAAATGGACATCTACACAACGTAACACTTATTTGGCAAGAAAAACTAACCCCTACGATGATATCAGCGGTATAAAAAGACAAAAATACGAATGAGCGATAATAACACATTGTCAGTGTCACATTATATATGGTCAATGACACGTAGTCTCAATGACACTGCGCTTGCCATCTGTTAGCACTTTGCGATGCGAATATAAATTAGGTGTCGTCGTCATTTACCTAAAACAGCCAATCTGGCCCGCGGTGCGATGTAGAGATCACATTCGATTCCCGGCTCGGGTGAAGTGTTAAAGAGGTTTTTCAATTAGGGAATTCTCAGTTTCAACCCGGAGTCTGGGTTTGTAACCAAGAATCGGCAAAAGGCTCGCCTCCTATTACGAAGGACAAAAACAGAATTGTTGAAATGTTGATGTGGAAGTACACCTTTGCCTACCCTTTCGGGGAATACAGATGTGGGTAGTGCCTTAAATAGAGCAATATACAAAATATTAAATAATTGGTTCAGCAACACCAAAGTCCTTGTGCTTTTTTATCACCCTGAATGAAAAGTAGGCCTATAGATAGCATTTATATAGTTAGGGTACCTATAATGTCTAACAAAAAAACAAGGGCGCAGTTATAGAAGCTTGCACTGGGTGCAGAAAAGCCCATTTACGGCACTCAATGTGAGTACATATATATGTATTTATATTAATAAAATAAAATAAAAAAACATTAGCAATTAAAGTATTATAAGGACTAAAACCTAAAAGCTCAATTATACATTATCATCACTGTGTGTTACATGACTGAGTTTAGTATGACTAAATAAAAAATCACGCTTTGTAAAATGTAGAATTAAATAAATTTTATCCTAATAAAAGATCGAGGAGACATAGTGACGGAGTCAAATATTTGTTCCAGGTCAGAACGTCTGTAAGATCGATCTAAATTGAAGTAAAAACATGGAAAGGCTCGGAACAGAAAAACAACGAAATTAAATTCTCATTTATAAAAAATCGTTGCAAAAAGAATTTTGTACAGGTAGAAAATAATTTGCGGAAATGTAACATTTCATATATTCGTCATGGAACTATCTCATAAACATTAAATAAGTACAATTTATGTTAATTCATAGTATCCTCCTCGAAAATATCCGTGTCTGACATAATTCCGATAAACAGCACTCGAACGCTCGTGGCTTTAAATTCGATCAACAACAACCGTTGTTAAAACTTTAAGCCTGTCGCTGCCAAATGGAATACTCTTGAAATGAAAATTTGCTAGTAATTTCGTATTTTACCAATCGTTTTATCAATTTTCCAGATTAAAATACCTCTTCATACTAAATCGAGAGTGTTGTTTGGTAACAATTTTGATTTATTTTTATACTGGCATGGCAAAGTCATAAAAATTGAACGCGACTGGCAAAATACGATTACGAATATCTTGAATTGTCGAAATAATTTCGCAGCCCTGTTCGCTCCTATCTATTTAAATGTTGTGTTATTTTGGACACCTTTAGAATATCCATAAACAGATTATTCAATCATTAGTCTAGTTCTAATTAGATTAGTGACTAATACAATAAGCCTTATTCTTCTCTTTATCAAGGCCACAAATCATTACTTTTTTGGCTTATAAAGTACCTCATACAATACATCCACTGAGCGCCTACTTTTAGTCATAGACTTCAAAAGAATCCAGAAATATGATTTGTATTGAAATTGCCTCCATTGAGTGCCTGGACCTGACTGCCTGACGGCACAAGTATGTGTCGTGCGATCTAGAGTTCCTGGGTTCGATTCCCGGGTCGAGCAAAGTGTTATTGGGTTTTTCCATTAGGAAATTCTCAGTAGCAGCACGGAGTCTGGAAATGTGCCCGAAAAACGGCAATAGGCTTGCCCCCTATTACGCGGGACTGATATATACTGGCGAAAAGTGGGTGCAAAAATGCACCTCTGCCTACCCCTTCGGGGAATACAGGCATGAGGTTATGTATGTATGATGTTTTAAAACCTCCATAAGATCGTCCGACTAATTTAATTTTAACAATAACAAGTTGTATAGATTCTTTTTTTTGTATTTAAATCTTATTCCTTATTATACGAGTACATCTTGAAGTTCCATTATATTTGGTGTAGAAATCCTTCTCTGAATGAGATTTTTACACATGGCTGCTTTTTACTTTTTTATATCTTTTTAATGTTTTCATATACTAACAAATCTCATGGAACGCTACTCTCTGTCAACAATAGTTGCAAGAGTTATGCAGAAATTAAACTAGTTTGCTTTTAGGTTACAATTATGTAACTTAAAGTAAAACCGTCAACTTTATTCTACAGTTTTAGAAAAAAACTTGAAATTACGTTACGAGATCTAGGTACGTATTACAATTCAAAACTACAACTAAGCTCCACGTTCTATATTTTTTATATCCCCATTATGTAATGGAGTAACAGAGCAATTTTCAGAGAGCAACGAAGCCATCAAATCAATGTAGCAAATAAAAACGAAAACAATAAAACAAGCGTGCAGAAATATTAATGACGACGATAAATCGTGAGGGTACATTAAGGTCCTTCAATAATTCGTAAACACATTATTCGAGAACACAGGAACAACGGTTTATAGCAAGAGCCTTTTTTGCTGATTTATCGAGCCGACAGCGAAACGTTTAAGCCTAAATGTGATATATGTTTAAGTCCATCATTCTACATTTTCACGGAATACACCAAACAACTTTTTATCTCTAACATATGTCGGACTTATCAACACATTATGGTATCATTTGAAATACCGAGGGCCCTTGCGAAGATCTTAAGTTGGACCTATAATAACAGAGTGAGCTATTGTCTATAAGGAGAGGCTTTTAAATGTAGTATATTATCATTGAGGTTATGAATACAGTAAAGAATAATAGATCGCGATAGGTTTTATCTCTTTACTTAAAAAAAGAAATATGAAGATTAAGCTTAAATGCTTGAAGTCCGTAAAAACTAAAAATTCATGAAATCATACTTATATCGTGATTTGAAACAATCTGTCTTTATTCTGATTTAAAAACAAAATCAAATATATAAATTAGTGTAGATCTCCTTCGTGTTTGTCCAAATGAATTTTTAAAGGGTTGGCTCCTCGGAATCCTGAAGTGGATTGCGTAATAAAAATTCTTACATAAGTGGAGGCAAACTGTAAGGAAAAAGGTTGTTTTTGAGAATGGAATTCAAGATGCGGAACCTTGTTCCAAATTCAACAAAGCTTGATCGAATTTACGTTATGGCTCTAAATTCTAACCAAAAATATAATTTCCGAATTGAGTACGTTGTTTGATTTATTCTCACACCATTGCTGTTGAAATAATTCTAATGCGATTTCTAATCCGTAGAATTTTATAACTTATAATATAGCCGGTTTCTTTTTTTAGGCTTTCAAGATGAAGCGCACAACTACTTCAAGTCGAATAAGTCTGGTTGAACGGCTGTTGACGAGCAGCACTCCTTCCGCCACACCAACTACCGGCAACGTTAGCCCCGTGGCAAAACACAACACTAACGGCAGCAAACGACCTACACCTATCATCATATATCCCACTGGTATGTACTTACTTACTATATTTAAATATATATGTCGGTATGCACATTATACTTAGTATACTACTGTATTCGCCGTGAGTGGAGGGTGATGAGAGATGCGAATCATTCGCCACTTCATGCTTTTTTTGGATAGCTATACTATATACCTACTCCTTGGATTATCATGACAAACAATGAATGGTTAAACTGACAAAAAATAATGAACACATTTCTCTTCTTAGTTATGAAACAAGGAACAAGAAGATTAATTAACTAGTGTCGTACGTAATAAGAGCTACATATGGCTTCATATCTCAATAGTTTTAACCACAGACATCAATCTAAATGACTTAATCCGAAAGAGATCATAAAACACGAATTAGATTACACAAAATGGATAACTAGATTTGAGATCATGTTTAAAATCAAATACATAGTTTTCAAACAAAATTCTAAATTAATAGCCAAAACCCTTGATTTCAACGACGACGATTTCTATAAATAGAGTTCTATCAGGACTTTTAGTGTTATGATTTGTTATTCTTCTCACCCACGGACCTCCTATTATACCTATATATTGTTCAAGAATGATAATCACACAACATTACAATTAGGGGCCAATTATTTCTGAAGAAAGAATCTTAGCGACAATTAACCTCGGTTAAAAGTGGCATAATCGCGTACGTCTCATTAATTTGTTTCATTTTTACATCAAAAGGTGGCCAACAACGCTTCCAGTTTAAACTGCCCTCTTGTGCCCCTATTCTTTTGCCACCTATTGTGAGCCGTGACCTAGTCAGGCTAAGCTCGTAACAAACATGTACGTATACTATGAAACTGGGGCGGAACGTATAGTTTTTTTTTTAAATATGTAATGAACGCTTCGCCAATGGTGTTTTAAATTCCATGTATTAGAGGTGAATCTTTCAGGAAAATTTCTTGACTCCGTGTTGCTTCCACTACAACACTTTGCCCGACCCGTCAAGCCAAAACGTCTGGAGTACACGCCATCATCACCAGCCTAAAGACGTCCTCTGTTGGACATAGGCCTCCCTCAAAGAATTCCAAAGTGTTCTGTCGGAAGCGGCCTGCATCCAGCGGCTTCCCGCGATTTTCACCAAATCGTCCACATCACCACGCCACACACACACGATATATCACCGTGAAAAGACACCGAAAGACATAGATTTTCCCCATCTAAAAATACGCAAGTAATAAAAAAGCTAACCGGAATTGCCACAGCAAATTTTAAATCAAATTCCTCTATCAGCACAATTATTTTATGCATTTATTACCGAATAAATGAATAGTGGTGTATTATAATGTACATATGTGTCCTATTTTGAGCTCATAACGAGACGAAGTTCTTGTATGAACGTACACCTAGTCTTGAAAATACCAATTAAAATATTTTTTCTATCTACCATTTTGCCATAGCGGTATTCTACTCTATATTGAACATCCATTATGCATGTTAGTTTAAAGAATTATGTGTTACTGGCAAGCCCAGCTTGAACTCTATTGGCAAATGCTTAAGATCTTGTTCTATCTCCCGACTTTTTAGTTTTTTGTTTGGCCATCGCTAAACTTAGCGGGAACTCAGTTGGTCGAGGAGCACTCTACCAAAGCTGTGGTTTCGGATTGAAGGCGAGTGTACTCACCTCTGATTTTTCAAAGTTATGTGTTTCAAAAATTAACGGTAATAAAAAAAAATCGTGAAAAGTCCTACGTACATACTTCAGAGTTCTGTGCAAAAATTTCAGAATTACATGCAATATACTTACCTGTACTATGGGAGACTAATGGCTTGAATTATATATCAATGAAAGTATTCCACATCGATCATATTGATGGACCAATGACATGAATTCTTGCTGCACGCAGATGTTTTTGTATAATTGGTTGAGATCGATCTCAAGATAGAAATTAGGATTGACTATCTATTTCAGTCATCATTTTATAAATTGAATTGCTCTTAGTCCCTACCCGTAGTGAGCACTCAACAAAACAACTAATATGAGCTATTACAGAGACTATTATCTAAACGTAACCTCTTAACTTTAAAACTTACCCCACACGTACAATATTCAATTCAAACATTTCAAACTAGTTTCATTGTTCCAGTAACTCCGGAGTCCATCGTGGTGCCAATTGTGTCGTGTATATTTGGCTTCCCATTGTTGGCGCTAACGGTCATATGCTGTCTGCGACGGAGAGCGAAGTTAGCCAGGTACTGAATACAATATGTTGACAGCATTCGCTACACGCCAGACGAGGGTTTTGACGACAAATGCTCTAATCTTATGACCGATCTTTAGAATTCAGCAGCGTAAATAGAAGTATGTTTATAATAATATCAGCCTATACAGAGTTACTGGTTAAGTCGACCTATTCCCGTTAAGGGCGTGTATTTTACATCGTTTCTGATTTGACTATGAGACACCCTATCGTAAATCTAACCGTTTTCGAGTTTTTGTTTTTCTATATTGTGTTCAATAATAAATTTATATTTGCATCAATTAAGAGAAAAACAGTTAAAATATACTCATCATAATTATGATAATTAAGAGCAAGGAACAATGGATAATTATCTTTATAAACCGTGCATGAACCCATTAAATCAAATTAAACGATAACAATAATATAAGGTCATGAATGTTTTGTAAACAATCACCCCGTTCACAATACAATACAGATCGGGCGTCTCGGTGCTACTAAGGGAAATTATCTTAATTACACCTACAAATTAAACCAATATATCTAATAGAAACAATGTACAAAGCTCGGGTAGACGACTCAATTATACAAGGCGCAAGGCCTCGTCCCGCCAACCATTATTAATATTTAAGTGATCCCTCTACAACCAAACACCCCTTTATGACGAACTATTTGAATTCGAATATCTTTCTACGACCTCGGGATTGAAATTTGTCAAACACTAGACTGTGAAACGAGAGAGCGTGGGTTTGTTCCCCGGTCAATGTGTCTAGGACAAATTTTCGTGAAATCTACGAGCACTTGTTCTTGGTCTGGACGTTTTTGAAATTCTCGTAGGTTCTGATACCGACGCCACAAAAGATATTTAATATGAGGTAAAAACTATGTATTTTAATCCTAATAATACTTCTCAATTGGGCCACCCGACTTTACCTTGCGCCACAGCCTTTTGGTCTTATGCCGCCGCTGGCATGACGTATTTATAACTTACTGATCAATACTACTATATAGTAATCTGTATTGTATTTTGAACAAATAAAAGTCAATTTCACAATATGAACCGTGATACAGTAAAACGCCAGATAAAATAAATTGGTAAACAATACACAGGATTGACGGATTAGACCACGTGAACCAGAAAAACGCTATGTTTTCTTTTATATTTGTACAACCTGTTACCTGATGATTGATTTACTCACTGAGCTGATATGAAACAGATTTCTGTTTTCTTTTTGTTTTGACTGGATAATTATATATTCAAATAATTTCTCAGCCGTCCGGGTTGGGTTCGGGTCCATATAAAATTCTTAGTTCCTTGGAGTCGGGAAATCTACGAAATGACTAGATACACGCTGCCTATTACGAGAAGCTGATGCCTGGTAGTGGGTCGTATCCATATATACGTGATACCAATCTGTAGATAGTAACAGAGGCCAAGCTTTACGCCAGTTTTCGGGAACATTTTGTAAAATCAAATAATACTTCGTCCGACCCAGGAATTGAATCCGGATATTTGCAATCACACATCGCACTCCTATACAGCAAGACCAACGAGACAGTCATCTTTTCTTTATCATGTTACTTACATAGAAACAATATAACGTCATATAGTATATTCGTATTACGTCCTAAATTTCGAAAATAATCGTAGTTGTACTGTACGCCTGCTATGAGCTTTGAGCAAATTCCGTCCCCAAAGAAACAGACTGAATATTTAATATGGTAGGAAACTACTCCTTGCTTATACAAATCCCCGGCTAAAAACTCAAGACTGCTTCATTTGCTTGGGATTCAGAACAAATAGATGTTATTTAAAGTAAAATAAAAGGACACTAGAAGGTATTATAAACAGTTTACGATTAATTACAACTGATAAGTGGCGCGGGCGCCTACCCTATAAGTCACTCTATAAATCTAAATTATATCATCCATGTAATTAGTTGGAACGATTGGCCATCAGAACATTATCGACGGTAATGCGATATATACGTATTGCAATAATAATACAATAATGTAGTAACTCAAAATTTGTCAAATGTGCAATAGCTTAATTATCCGTTGTTTTACAATTGTTTGGTAGTTATAAGTCCTTAAATTAATTAATAAAGCATCTAAAGTAGACATTTATATTAAAATCAGTTTTAGGGGGTTAATAATCAGTTTTTTATTATTTCCCAGACGCATTCTATTTTGACTTACAACACTATTGTATTATGAGTGTGATAACCGTCGTAGGTCATTATAAAATCCAATATGCTTCTGCGTTTGAGGTACAAAAAATCTCATTCATCCTCACATTTGAATTTCACTTCAGGTGTGAACGTGGAGTTAGGGTACATGAAGGCACGCGGACGCATAATTTATTCCTACCTCTACAATGGAACCACCACCTTTCAGGACCACAATATATTACGGCGAAAATGGATCATTGCAATAAATGGCTTCCATGGGAATACTTTAGGACATTTGTCGAAGTAAAAACGTACTTTGCTCTATAAAAACAAAAAAGGATCACGCTTCACCCTTTTTAAAGTTTGAAAATTAGCATTGTATTTATTGATTTGTTTGTTTAATAGCTATGCTATATTTCTTTTTATGTTTTCGAAGCAAACGTAGAGCAAGCCTGTTACTATATTTGGCATTATGATAACTAAGAATACCTTAGTAATAATTTTAAAGGATAAAAATTAAATATATTACTATTCTTCCAATGTTATTATGACGGTCTTGTACTACTTACTAAAGGATAATATAGATTCTTCGATGTCATAAAATGTACTATTAAGACCGACATCCAGTCGATACTGCTTTTAATGTTTACATAAATAAGGTTTTAGGGAGGGTTGTTTGGAAGTACAAAATAAATTAAACAATTGCTGTTTACTATTTATTTTTATAGCAGGTGTACATTAAAATGCGATACAGCATTAATACTAGTAGCGTCTAGTACAGTCAAATATAGCGTCAAAACAAGAGAAGATTTAAATGTTAAAGGTAAAATGAGAACTAGTAAGTCAGTCCATAATTTCACAATATATTTATTTTATTCCAAAGTGATAATATATTATCATTATCAGATCGCATAATAATATATATTTCTATTCAATTACTTGTATCAATGCGGTATATTGATTCGAATCTATTTGTAAGTCAAAGAATTTTTAACGTATAATTTTGGACATTGTATGCTCGAGATTTTTTATATGCTTCTACATTTTAAGTAAATTTTTACATGGATAGGATCTGATTTCATATTAAATGTATTAAATTATTATTTTATTCAGAATTTATGCATTTTTACCACAAAACATCAAAAAAAATTGAGATATCGCTATAAAAGAATTTTTTCTTGCTATTTTTTGAATTTTGGAAGTCGTGATAGCCTCGAGGTTTGGGCATGCGGTCGAAAATCTCGACGGTCGCAGGTTCAAACCTTAGGCACACACCTCTGACTTTTCGAAGTTATGTGTGTATTCACAAAGAATTATCACGTATTTTAACGGTGAAGGAATACATCGTGATAAAACCTGCACACCTAAAAGTTCTTAGGAATTTCTTAGGTGTGTAGTCTGCCAACCCGCACTAGGCCGGCGTGGTGGACTAAGGCCTAAACCCTCTCAGTTGTAGAGGAGGCCCGTGCCCAGCAGTGGGACGTATATGGGCTGATGATGAAATAGGTACTATATTGATTCGATTTTTTTTTAACTATATGATCATGTATTTGTAACGAATAGAAATTATGGAAATGCAAAGGATTTTAAATTTTCACTGGTTCAACAAACAATATATTTATTATGTGATCTAGTGCAATAGCCTATTTCTATAAATCACATAGTAAAGAAAAATACTTTTATTGGTATTATGAAAATATACACACCTCCATTTTTTACGTAACAGAGGTCCGAGAAACTACCGAACGAATTGCGTGATGTCAATCATCAATAATCACTGTATCACGTGTAACAAAAAAAAAATCTCACTCACAGTATGAAAAGCTGCACTGAAATTACTAATTCACTTATTTTTTCCAAAAGAAATTAAGTATTACCCCTGTCAATCTTCAGCAGGGTGGTGACACCTAAACTCATGAATTAGGTTTCATACAGAACTCGAATTAAATTAAATAAAAAGGGCTCTGCCACCTGAAAACATCGGACAGAGAATACCTATATACTAAATGAAGAAATAACCATCAGCATTGGCTCTGAAATGTCTGAAATCCATAAATCAGTTTATAGATAAATATTTAATATTTAATCCTAAAGGGAACGAGCAAGACGTCGTAACTGCGAGCTGGATCGTGGCGAGCTGTCCGTAGTGCGACTGTCCCCAGTAAAGACCAAACCCCGCGCTATGAGTTTGGTGAGGTCTCCCCGCGCACCGCCCATACTTGAACTGGATACTGTTCTAGAGGAGCGATCCGACCCCGAACAAACCACGCTGTCACAAGTAAGTTTCAACAAACTTTTATAAATTGGTCCCTTTATTAGGTATTATACTTCCGGCGAGTTGCCATTCAGTCATAAAACATTTTTCACCATTTATTAACTCATATTTCGAATATTATTATTCTTTAGCAGTATAATCTTGCTGATTTGTTCTTTATGAAGAAATATATAGAGTACAGTTTGTTATTAAACGTAAAAATGTCCCATCAGAGAAGTCAAAGTCAAAGTCAAATTATCTTTATTCAAATAGACTTTTACAAGTTCTTTTGAATCGTCAATTTTAATCTATTTCATACTAAACTATTGCCGCTTCGAAACGTGTTATCGCTGTGGAGAAGAAACAGCAAGAAACTCCCTCAGCAACACGAAATGTCATCTTTTTTTTTATAGAAATAGCAATATTATTATTTTTTAAATTGACATAGTTTCAATTTTACATGATAAATGTCATAACGATACAAACTGTAGCAACATAATACAACTCCGATCAATTTACTTACTCCCAAGGCTTATTATCTTCAATAAAATCTGAAATTTTATAGTATGCTTTTTTTTGTAAAGTTTATCTTTAATTAATTCCTTAAACTTATTCAAGGGAAGCTCCCTAATAGCCTTCGGAAGTTTGTTATAGAAGCGTATACATTGCCCAATAAAAGAGTTATTAACTTTCCGGAGACGAGTTACGTGTTGAACGAGATTGCATTTGTTCCTAGTATTTTTATTGTGTACATTGCAAATTTTATTAAATTGATCAAGATTCTTTTGAACGTATATAAGATTTTCGTATATAAACTGACAACTGACAAGTATAAACTGACAATTCCCAATTCCTAACAACCCTGGACAATGGCCCAAAATGCCTCGAGACCATAAAACGGTCCGTAGTCAAGTAAATTCAAGCTTCACGTAGTTAATTTCTATTGCCAGGTTGAAATAACACCAGACCGTGAAGTGGGCGCCATACTGTTTGGCGCAGTAGGCGCTGTGGGCACAGCGGCGGCGGCGACCATGTGCGCGCGGGACAGCTAGCGGCGGGGCTCGGCGCAGCTCGGCGCCCGCTCGCCGCTGTGGGCCGCGCTCACTAGCCAGCCGCTTGACGAAGACGACGCTGATGACGACACCGCCGGCGACGACAGCTAGCACCTCGACGAGCGCTCCGTAGCCGATATCGGGGAGCGCATGAAACTCTTCCTGGACATTCCACTTAGATTCTAACTAAAGTGATTATCAAAAGTTAACGCATTTGTGACGAGAACGCGTTTTTGAAGATTTGTTTAAAGATTTTTAACTATAAAAGGCCATGTCCCAATTATCAGTATTGTTTAGATTTAATAATGACAATGATTATTCCTTATTAAACAAAAAGGATTGAAAATAAACCTGGAGACCAAGAAGGTCTGAGGATCAAACAATGAAGTCATTGTTAAAAAAATCTCCCATTGTGTAATATTCCACAGGTAAATTTTATGTTGTGCATTTTTAATGACGTAATAACTATTTCATTTGTAGAGCGTAATAATAATAACATATGTATGTAAATCATAAAGTAATGTGTAAACCATGAAGTCAAATAACTTAATGCATAGCATATATAAATACATGTATGTAGCAAAAGAGAGAATTTACAATGAGGTATTTCAGATCATTAGTATTACATAAGTAATTGTTAAATAAATATGTAACATAATATGTAGTGATAGTGTATAGTGTTGCGACGCCACACTCTTGGGTCGGTAAGATTATATCTCTTTCTTTCTCTACTATCTTTTATCTTCCGCGTTTTATTTAAGCATAGGCAACGAACATACGATAAGAATACATATATTAGATTATGATGAGGTTTAGGCATGGCGCATGTACGGGAGTCGTTCATAATCAATAAAAATTTGAGACACATACATACATAAACTCACGCCTGTATTCCCCGAAGGGGTAGGCAGAGGTGCATTTCTACACCCACATTTCGCCAGGTATGTATCAGTCCCATGTAATAGCGGGCGAGCCTATTGCCGTTTTTCGGGCACATTTCCAGACTCCGTGCTGTTACCGAGAATTTCCTAAAGGAAAAACCCAATAACATTTTGCCTGACCCGGGAATCGAACCCAGGACCTCTAGATCGCACGGCACATACTTGTACCGCGAGACCATGAAAAAAATATTTATATGAAACAAGAAATGTTATTTGCTATACAACGACACACTGCATCAGCCTAAAATATTTAAAATTTGTAATAATCAATAATAATAAAAGCAGTGATGGCCTCGAGGTTTAGGCGCGCGGTAGAGAATTTCGGCGGTCGCAGGTTCAAACCCCAGGCACACACCTCTGACTTTTCGAAGTTATGTATGTATTCACATTGAATCATCACTTGCTTTAACGGTGAAGGAAAACATCGTGATAAAACCTGCACACCTAAAAGTTCTTAGGAATTTCTTAGGTGTGTAGTCCGCCAACCCGCACTAGGCCAGCATGGTGGACTAAGGCCTAAACCCTCTTAGTTGTAGAGGAGGCCCGTGCCCAGCAGTGGGACGTATATGGGCTGATGATGAATAATCAATAATATATACTGTAAATATATA
This sequence comes from Hemaris fuciformis, assembly GCA_907164795.1. Classification (NCBI taxonomy): domain Eukaryota; kingdom Metazoa; phylum Arthropoda; class Insecta; order Lepidoptera; family Sphingidae; genus Hemaris; species Hemaris fuciformis. Next base: position 6,940,035 of record OU015434.1, read on the forward strand.
TTCATAATCATATTAAATTTGTATAGATTTGGTTTTAATTTAAAATCTAATGAATATAAATAAAATTAAATTATTAAGTAAAAGACCAACTTCATATAAGTTGCACAATGTATGGAAAATTGTTTAGAATTGTAAGTAGATATTGTGCACTATCTAGAAATTAAAACCTAGAATTGTTTGTACTGCTGTCTAATATCAATTTAAACTAAATAACATCGAGCTTTAAAAAGTAGATTAAGTAGATAGTTGAAATTATTCTTACGCTGTCTTTACTGTCTAGTGTCAAATTTAAAATTGTTTATAAAAATATATGGCGATCAATAAAAAAAACTTCTATTCATTTTATTGCTCAATAGTAGAATATATATATATATATAAGATTAAGATATGTATGTACATCGTACATACATATATAAACAAATAAAAACAGACAAATTACATGAAATAGTTTACGGTCATGTCTTGTCCCATTTCACGACCCGGACGTGATCCTCTTTTTGTTTGTTGTATGCTTATTTATATTGTTTTTATTCGCTACGCATTTAATTAAGTAATTGAATCCGTAAAATAATCCATTGTTTATTAAAACCACCGCATCCTGAAAACTAGATACTTGTACATTTGCAGTTATTAAAACGCCGATTTGCATATTGGTCAAATAAAACTTATTTCGGTTTATTGCGGGGTGACTAGAGAAACAAATCGGTTCGTTGGCCTAGTTCGTACACAGATGTTACGGTCACCTTAATTCACTAATGAAACCCCACGAACTTCCTGACTAGTTAAAGTTGTCATCATATTTCACCGCTACCTCTCGGCACATCTAATCGTACTGTACAATTTAATTAATTTGGGAAGCTAATTTACATCCCAGTGGCGGTACTTCCATAGAAGCCCAAAAGCACAGTTTGACTTACAAAATTCCGAATAATAATCTGTAAGCTTTAAATCTTTATTTAACAAAATGCTTTTTGGCATATAAATGAGAATATACTGACCGCACAATAAACAATTATAAACTTGACATTACACAATTAACGCGTAACGCTTTTTGGCTTCTATGGAAGTACCGCCACTACTACTATTCAGTTATTATTTATGCTAATTTCTTATGTTACATTACTATCATCTTCATCATTGTCTCAATATTCCGCCTAAGCCGATGAATTGATTTTTATAAATTTTCGTAGAGACAACTGCAGACCACTTTTTAAGATGTGGATACCCACCGCTTACTTTGTCCGATCGCTAAAAACAAAAATGCCTCGCGGCCGCTCACATCGATTATAATACACAAATATCACCTATATTTGACTATAGTGTGATGAACTAAAGCAATAAAATATGTTTTATTAGTCTAAAAATCCAATTTCTCGTATATTCAAGGCGATGAGCCTTAATTCCGGAAAATGTTATGTTCTTTAGTGGTTATTTTATTTACAAGGTTCGCAAAATCGATATTAAAGCGAGTGATGCTGCAAAAAAGAATATGGTTTTATTATAAATACGAAAGCGAATCTGTTTGTTACGTTTCCGTATCCGTACCTATCCAATATGAGGCCATTGTAATGAATTATTTTTCTGAGATGGCTTAAGCACCTAGACTATTATAGGTATCTTAATTCTCTATTCTTATTAATTTTTATCATTAAGGTACCTGAAACCAAAAATTAACTAGGTATGTACGCTAACATTGATTTAACATTTGAAAATTTTTAATTTCTCTCTGGATACACCGCAATTTCATATTAATAATTATTAATATGAAATTGCGGACAAAGGGTAACAACCACATAAAATAAAATAAATTCAATTTGCATAGATATTTACGTTTTATATATAATAAATAGTTTGTTACCTTGACCCGCGTGTCCAGTTCGCATGACAAGGCCGAGTTTTGAAACATTATCAAGTTTAATCGCTTAGGTAAGCCTAGTAAATCTTTTGATTCATTAAAATATTTATCGCCTATATTGGGTAACATATAAGTATAGCAAACGTTACTAATCAAAGTATGTTAGGAGTTTAATCTATACTATCTATACTATTATAATAAAGAGGAAAGGTTTGTATTTTTGTATGTTTGTTTCGAATAAACTCAAAAACTACTGAACCGATTTCGATGATTTTTGGTATGGAGATAGATGTAACCCACCGAAGTAACATAGGATACTTTATATCCCGGAAAATGTAGTATTCCCGTGGGAATGGGCTTTCACGATCTACTATTCGCCCGATTTATATGAATTTTGCTATGGACTTAAATAGAACCCTATGAAGTAACATAGACTATATTCTATCCCGGGAATATGTAGGGTTCCCGTGGGATGAGCATATATGTAATGCAAAAGTAACGCTGCCTGTGTTATGCTTTCTCGCCTAAACCATTTGACGATTAAGATGAGTTTTAGTATGGGAGTAGATAGGACCCACTGATGCAACATAGATTACTTTTTATCCCGGAAAATGTAGTATTCCCGTGGGAATGGGGTTTCACGTCTATACTATTCGCTCGATTTATATGATTTTTGGTATGAATATAAATGGGACACTATGAAGTAACATAACCTACGTTTTATCCCGGGAATATGTAGGGTTCCCGTGGGATGAGCATATATTGTAATACGAAAGTAACACTGTCTGTGTTATGCTTTCACACCTAAACCATTTGACTGATTTGGATGATTTTTGGTATGGACAAAAATGAGACCTTAAAAAAGGACATAGGCTATTTTTTTTTTAATCCTTGCTTAATATACTTAATATTATAAATGCGAAAGTAACTCTGTCTGTCTTTCTGTCTCGCTTTCCTGCTAAAACGTCTGAACCGATTTAAATGAAATTTGGTACACAGATAGTTTAGACCCTGAGAAAGGACATAGGCTACTTTTTATCCCGGAAAAGGGGTTTTAAGGGGTTGGAAGGGGGGTTGAAAGGTTGTATGGAAGTAATGTCATTTTTAAAGCTAGAAGCTTGAAACTTATTTTTGTTGATTAGATATATGTAAATAAATATGACATTCAAAGTTGTATAAAAATAAAAATAGGGGTGAAAGTTTGTGTGGAAATTCGTCATTTTGAAGCTAGAATGTTGAAACGACGTGTAGACTACTGTAACTATATGTCTGTTACGCTTTCACGATTAAATCATTTGACCGATGTAAACGTTTTTTGATATGGACATAAATGGGACTCTGTGGAGTAAAATAGACTACACATATTTTCATTCTGAGCCCAACCCTGTAGTCTACGCGGACGGAGTCGCGGGCAAAAGCTAGTCAACTATAAATTGAAAGACCTTGTATTCAGCCCCATGCGTTTCAACTCAGACATTCCACAGTTATGTTGTTGTTAATTTCAGTTCATCAACTATTATGAGACAGAAAAATAGAAGAAATGAGGAATACATGCCTAAGAATTATTCACGGAAAAGAAGGTTAATGAAGCTATGAGTTGTACGTGGTAGACTAGGGCTGAAGCTCTCTTAGTAGCGGTGAAACCTAACAGTGGAACACTTTAAGTAAGTACACGAATAAAGTCGTGTAAGTATATATTGGCGAAATCTTCGTTAACATCCCACTCATGTACTTATTCAAAAAGGATACTACCTCGGCCTTAGGCATGCATAATATAGTTGAAAAGGGGCAATCTAAATCGTTATCGTATCAGCCTACGTATTCCTTTCTTTTTTTAAACAGATATACATACTTATAAATAGGTATATGCTATATTTTAACAGCACTACTTTCAGGTACAGAAAAACTAGCTGCATCATTTAGAAAAAGCATTATAATATTTATTGAATAGAAATACATTTTTATTTTAAGCAGAGGGTAACTCAAAAGATCTATAAATATTATATTTACATTGTATCTACTCTACATAACAAGTATGTTAGGGAGTACCCTAAGAGGCCATATATCGTCTAGAATTTCTACCAATGAAACTTAATCTCATCTCCTTAAAAGCATACATCATGAATATCCAAAAGAAAACGATTGGAACACAACGCCGCGTTCTAGGTTCACTCAGGTGTTTTAACTGTGGCGTTTATTATGCTCTCAATGCATGCAATTTTTAAGAAGTTAAGAATTTAGAAGACCCAACGGCCCTGTGCCTGTTGCTAATAAAACGATTACTAATAAAACATGAATCGTTGGCTATTTCGCTGACAAAACAATTGAAATCTATATGCAGGCTACATAATATTTGTCCCACCAACATATATTGTTACGTCATGTGCATGTTAGTGTAACACTTAGTCTAAGACTGGTACTAAGTCATAATTGTTCCGAACTTATAATGTAACTTTTATGAAATTTAGTTTGTTGATGAACACTAGCCAAGTCAAATTTTCAGCTTAAATAACATCCTAAGTGAAAAAAACATTGTGAAATAATAATTGTTAAAATTTAAGAATTTTTATTACTTATTAAGTACCAATCATTGTAGTGGTACCAAGAAACAAGAAAATCTTATTAAAATATTTTGATATTATGCATATTATTGTTCTTATATATAATTTTAGGATTATCTTCACAGAACTTGGAATCCATATAGATCAATTGTTTGCCGGCGAAATAGCCAACGATTCATATTTTATTCGTAATACTGAATTTGGCTTCCATTTTACATTTACGAGTATGTCATAGATGGGATATGTTCACTTTTTGTACAGAAATTCGTTATCAGTGTCAACATTATCAATAATTTAGATTCATGATTTGGTATACTGACATTTATTGAAAACTAAAATATAAACAACATACCACCGTTTGTTCGGGAAACATACCTACCACCATTTGTTTGCTATTTTCATAATTGACACTAATAAAAAAAAAAAAACAGTTTTGTTTGACCTACTTTTATAAAATTCTAGGTAAGCTAAGCAGCGTTATTAAGTGTGCCAAATTTCAAGTTTGTAGGTGAAATTGTTGTGAAGTTGTGAAGGGGTCAAAAGTAGCTCGGAATGGTTCGTGTAAAAGACAGGCATGCGTCGCCAGCTTTTATTTCTGAACTTGGTTGAACACGCTATCGAGTGTCTGGATTTGTAGCAACATCCTATAACTTAAAAAAAACTTCATCACTATAAATTTCAGATCTAAGAGCTTCGTACAGGTAAACAAACTATTTTACAACATCTAGATTTAAACAGATACACGCACGTACACACACGCGCCTACATAGGCACGCACGTAATAGGGGCTAAGCCTACTGCTGATTACCGCGCGCGTTTACACATATCCTCGCTGCTTGAATACTCCCTAACAAAATTAATTAATTAATTACAAGAACCTTAGCATATCTGAAAAACAATCAGCGTGGGCACCAACAAGGTAGTCAAATTGAATTTTTCCGTAGTAAAATTGGTAAATGTAATTTAAAAAAACTACGTGCCTTATAATGTATGTTTGTAGAGCACTATACTTATACCTAACATACATATAATATAATTCTAGTTAAAATGTATTCTATAAATTACTTCAATGATTAATACCGCTTCAATTCCGAAACAACGAGACTGATTTTAACAAGCTTTTTACAACCTACATATGTATATTTTTGTGTAGATTATTTTAGATAATTTCCGACTTAAAATAGTTAATAAGGTAGCGTATATAATAGCATCAACAATTAATATTTAAAACCTATTAACTGGAACTCTCACAATAATTGATTTTTTTAGTAAGCCCAATTTTTTATATGTTATTTTTAGACTTTAGTTTAAATAAATAAAATTTATATCAACGAATGAACATGCAACAACATAAAATATTAATCTACAGATAAATTTGTCCCACCATAATTATTAATTTCGTGAGGCTGTTGGCTCATTCCATTCTTAATATCAATGATACCGATAAGATAAAAGCGAAGGCTACCTTGGCAAAAATGTCGTAACTTAAAAAAAGTTTATATAGCTGCCAGCTGACGAACATTTTGGGTAACAATAAAAACTTTGGTGATGTAACATCACGGGTGCTGCGTTACCATTCTTAAATTCCCTCGTGTTAAAGTGGGCCATTCGACAAAAGAGATTTTCTTTCACGCCAGAGCTCACTGTTAAACTTATATAAGAACATAAATTCAATTTTTTAAACTCGAGCCGTTGAGTGACCTTGTACGGCTCATGAGAATTCAATATGGCATGCAGGCTCCTCGTTGCGACATACATACCGATTATCTTATTCTTATTAATTACATGGCACGCACAGATATTTCACTCACAAACTCACACTCACACACAGACTCGTGCATATACTACAAATTTTGCAGTTTTATTGAAGAATAATACTGACGGCCTCCCATGGCGTAAAGACCTTGTTGCTATTTCGATTTCCTGAGTCTAGGAAATTCTTTTAGAAAATTCTCACCAGCAGTGGGTGTGGGTAAATGTGCCCAGTAAATATCAAATGGCTAAACCTTATTACGTGCCTGCGCTACTAAGTGCGTATATTTCAGTCTCATAAAAAAATAATTTTAAAGTGAATAGTGTGTACAAATGTACGTGGCTCACATATTATTTTGTTATTTTTAGTATTATTGAGTTGAGTGACATGTTTGCTGTTGGCGTTGCCTGTAATGTGCCCAGTAAACAGCAAATGGCTAAACCTTATTACGTGCCTGCGCTACTAAGTGCGTATATATATTTCAGTCTCATAAAAAAATAATTTTAAAGTGAATATTGTGTACTACTGTACGTGGCTCACATATTATGATTGTGTTATTTTTTGTAATATTGTGTTGAGTGACATGTTTGTTGCACATGTTGACATGTTGACTGCCTCGTGGTCTCGCGGTACAAGTATGTGCCGTGCGGTCTAGAGGTCCTGGGTTCGATTCCCGGGTCGGGCAAAGTGTTATTGGGTTTTTCCATTAGGAAATTCTCGGTAACAGCACGGAGTCTGGAAATGTGCCCGAAAAACGGCAATAGGCTCGCCCCCTATTACGTGGGACTGATACATACTTGGCGAAACGTGGGTGCAGAAATGCACCTCTGCCTACCCCTTCGGGGAATACAGGCGTGAGTTTATGTATGTATGTATGACATGTTTGTTGTTGGCGTTGCCAATACTAACTAACGTCTTGCGTCATCCGTTTCCTCTCTTGAAACTGGAAGTCTAAACAACTCCAATTACAACTACCTAAAAGACGTCAATATCCTTGTGAAATGGTGCTTATGGCGGTCAAGCGTAATATTTGACAAGTTTTCGATCACAATTCGAAAATAAATGTCGAAGATTGGTTTATGGGTGTTCCCATCTTAATTTTAAGATAATTTAGAAAAATTGCCTTAAACAACTGATGATCCTTGATTCGCTAAGAAATCCTCACAAAATTAAAACTAAGATGGTTACCTATTACCTACTTGTTATTATAAAAGATAGATGCCTAGCGTGAAAATTAACGAATTACATCAAATTTCGTGTTTGCTTCTGCATGTTTATTGAACAGTGTATGTACGGTATACCTACCGCATAGATCACAAAGCGATGCCCATATCAGATGTTCTCAAACCACGGAAAATGACATAATCTTATCAATAACGCTAACATGATCCCATAACTAGGCATACGTGACTAGGTGTTTCCTGACAGGTTCGATACAATAGTGCGGTACGTTCCCATAGAATTTAAACACGTGCTGGTCACTGAATAGTGAATATGTTAATCATTTCCAATATTAAAATCACCTTGTAAGTTACGTTCAAGGCTGAAATGATACGCATAGCCTCGTTGGTTGAGCACAGTGATCGGCTATCGTAGGTTCGAACATGAGACACACACCTGTCACTTCTTCATTTTGTCTGTGTTCATAATATTTTTTCTCACCTTGATTCTGAAAGATGGTTGTTTTCAAAATGTTACTTGCCTGAGAGTTATTATTTTTTTAATGCAATTTTCGGAGTCTAAAAATTAAATAAAACGAAGACCTAGATTAGGGAAGCTTAGTTGACTAGGACCCAAAACTCCTTAACCGAAAAGTATACTCGTATTCCATAGCAGGGATGGTTTTTTTTTATATGTATATACATATATGAGTCATTAACCATTTACAGGACGATCAGACTGGCCCTAGTTGGTTAATTTGTTGGGGTCCAGCAAACGGCTAGAAAGGTTACCACGTTTATGAATTATTTTTAGTATATTTTTTGTTAATAAATGTTACACTTTGATAGTTGTCATATCGAGTGAAACAAAACAGAAAAATATTCCTTTACAAAATCCACGCTTCCATGAATGACGTGAACTCCAAACTATGTGACAACGCAATTTGAATCAATAGCCGACCGTCAAGCTGATGTTGCTCAACGCATATGAATAATACGCAGATAAATTTATAAACATACACATATAATTATATGTGGTTGTCATCTATCCATTAAACCGGTCCTTGTACTACTTGCGCCTACCATGGAGTATTTGCTGCACCTGAAATACGCAACCAATTTAGTACTCCCTGCTAATGTGCGGGCAGAGGACGCATACTCCATCACGCACGAGCTCTCTTGTATACTTTATACAACTATTTATATACATATATGATACAACAAGGCTGATCCTAGCAATGCGGTCAATTGCAGGGTGTTTTAGGCCTTTTTTACACGTGACCAAAAAGGCTTCACGGCATAAAGTTGATTTAAAAAAAATAAAGAGTTCCATATTCAAAAAGCTTTCAACTAACAATGCTTCATTTATTTTAACGGAAACATGTAGGTAGTTACCCATTTAATTTTTTAATGATCTGAAAGTAAAAATTTAAAATATACGCACACATTGGTAAAATAACATGTATATAATATGTGTGTATATATAAAATATATATTAGTGGCACAGATTGTCGCGCGGACAGTGAAATAATTCAGGGACAAGGTCGATCAGTGGCAGGAGCTTATATTGCGTGTGTAAGGTGCTCTTGGTTCTATGACACTCCACGCGTATGCGTATTGTGTGCCGCGCTATCATCCTGGCAGTTCTGACTGAAAAAAAATTAAAAATAGACAATTATATCATAATTGTTCGTTCAATTATTCGTAATTTGTGGATAATTATGCTTAATTCAGGATAACCTCAGTGATTTCTAATCTGTGTTGTGGCGAGGATTTGTGCGCGATAAGGATTTGTGTGCGAGGTAAAATAATAATAAATTTTATTTTATGCCATATTTTGCCAACAATAGAAATAAAAAGTTAATACGTGGATTTTTATTTAACTGTCCATTTAATAATTTTTTTCTTTAAAAAAAATGTAATTAAATATCAAATAAAAAAATAACAATCCCAGTTTTTAATATTTTGAGAACCATTTATGGGAAAAAAGACTTAAGACGCCTGTTTATCATCATCATCATCATCGCCATCGCGAATTTGCAGCGGTCTACCACTGGACATAGACTGGACCCGTATTATTAACAATTTATTTTGCGTGAAAAAAAATTAAAAGTCCTAAAATGTGGGTGTAAAATGCACCTTTACCTAGTCTTTCGGGGATACATATAATATAAACATGTATATCATTTTAATAAATTTCCATTAAGAAAATCATATAAGTACTCATATAATATCATTTACAATGTATTGACCTCTAAATGATCAAATAAAAAAATATAATGTGATTGGTTATTCGATTCGTTTCACAAATAACAATTGTCAACAAACATTGTATTAAATTGACCATTTCGACCTTCTATACTAATTTTAAATTTCAATTTAAGAATATGTCGATTTTTTTGCGTACCATGACCTCAAATTCTTACGTATTTAGTATTATATTATTCAGTTTTCTTAAAGTAAAAACAAACATTAATGGTATCTAATTATTCTAAATATTCACTGTGTTTATATAAAACTAAAATGCATGTGAAATTGTAAAAACTGAAAAATCACCGCCAACCCGCACTAGGCAAGCTTGGTGGACCAAGGCCTAACCCCTCTCAGTTACAGAGGAGGGCCAAGCCCAGCAGTGGGATGGATATGGGCTGATGATGACGAAAAATCATCAATAGCCACATGTACGTTACGTTACTTGTAAATATTAAGGAAGTAAAAAGAAATAATGATAGACCTAGATCAATAAATATAAGATTCGTGCCAAATATAGCAGACCCCAGCCATTTCGGCGGTTTAATATCCGCTTCAGATTCGACATGTCAATACTATTGCGTCTAATAGTCTGGCTGCCTTCCCGCTCATCTCGGGTAGTACATAATTGCTATCTTACCCTCAGGGAATATCCATTATAATGAAACCCTACAGCACTATCATATTATGTGGAACGGTATGTAGCTATCAAATACGATCTATGAACAATGTTTATTTAGTCTGGATTCATTTATGAACAAACTTTCTTATATATGTAGGTACTTTTATATTCTTATTATAAAAAAAAATAAACTAAAAAAAACTAAGTGTTTTTTTATTATGACTTGAATAGGTATATATTATTTCAATAACAAAACTTGGCATTATGCAAATTAGAAGTAAATATCAGTACCTATAGACAATGCATGTAACGACCACATACGAGTAGATGTACTAAACTTATAATTTACCTTATAAGAATTGATCAGCCTGTAGCGGTCCTCTGTTGTTACCTAATAGTAAAATAATTAAAACAATTTTCTCACACACTGTTACGAGATAACATCTCACACACATTATTTTTATGAGTATATATTTCTACCCACGTTGTTGTTGTTCGAATTTACTTAAAACTAAATTCGAGTCGTAATTTCAAAATAACTCCACCTCGAAAATAGCCCCAAGACGACAATTTATTTTTCACAACAAAATAACCATTCATATAAATATACGTAGGTAAGTCATACATTAGTCGAGATCAGTTTAACGGGTACATTCCATTTTTCTTTCTGGTCCTTGTAATATATCACAGAATTGATAGATTATTCACTGCCTCCCAAATTGAAGTAATGGATTATCTCATAGGCATGGTTTTAGTAGAAATGTTGTAATAACTAGTTACATTTTTGCAATAAAAACCAGTTTCAAGTATGGTGTATAATATATGTACCTACATATATGAATTAACATTATTTTGCAACTCATGCAAGTTTCCCGGGTTCTACAACGTGTTCGAGAATTGCCTGTTTTGCTTGCATCCTGTATTAATGCGACCTCATTTGTAATCATATGTATATTTAACTTAATAACTAAGAAGTTCATCTGCATTATGTGTCTGTGCGGTTTGATGTCTACATTTTTCAATGGCTTACTTACTTCGTTTCTGATTAACTTCGTTGTGGGATAATTGCATCACTACAATCATTAAAAAAAAATCAAAAATTCTACAAAATAATATTAGCAATAAGGTTTTTACCCATAATATACATATGTTTTTATCATGTGATTGAAACATAATAATATTAGCCTTGGCTGTAAGTGATTGCACTGAAAGTTTGTAATAAAATTAATTTGACTTCCATACAAAATCTCGTAGATAATGATTACAAACTTCAGGAAACGATGCTGGAAGAGTCTTTGAAACTTTACCTCCTATCTTTTATTACCATGGGGGCTTAAATCTCAAGTCAAACTTACAAGTATTCATGGAAAATAAAAGCCCAACGACGAACGTGATATACGAGTACAATTTGAGGACTGCTAAAGTCTTGTCCTATTTTATAAAGGTATTGGAATACAAAAGAAAAAAGAAAGAAATATACCGAATTTTGCATAAAATACAATAATATATTAATATATCCATCTACATAATCACTAGGCCAGCGTGGTGGACTAAGGCCTAAACCCTCTCAATGGTAGAGGAGGCCCGTGCCCAGCAGTGGGACGTATATGGGCTGATGATGAATCTAATCTATTCAAATTTGAAAGGTGAACCTAATTCAATTGGTATAGAAGAATAAACTCAACCCCTATTATAATTTTATCTCACGAATGTGCATGGGCGGAAGTAGACAACTACTTCATTCTAATTAGGTACCTACTTCTTTTTCCTTTTTGCTACTTTCGATCAATTCTGTTGCAAGATAAAGGCACCTGTCGTATGTAGGTGCATAGGTATAGTATAGTAGGGTGTTGGAATTACTGTGTTTAATGAAAAAGGGAATGAAAATATAACAAACACTATGGTATAATATGGTATATGCTTTAGAAGCTACCTAACATAGCTATATTTAAGCAGCCTTTTTACATTTAATAAAAGAGCGCATTAGCCTATAGTTCAAATTATAAGTATTATCACATTAACCTACTGTTTCGAAACTACAAGTACCTAGTCAGTAAACGTGAGCCATCCTTCTATTGCTTAATAGATATTTTCCGTGTTCCAAATGCAGTGAAGATTCACTAATCCTAACTAATTTTTTATCTGCAAAAGTAAGTTTTTTTATTACCTACCCCTACACGCCTTATCTATTATTATGATCAATTTTGGTACAGAAATACATAGATGGAACTCTTAAAATGGTCGAAGATTAATGTTGAAAAAGGCTAAATAAATGGCAACAAAACCACGGTCTAAACCTAGTTTTATGTAATGAAACTATGATCCAATCTCTATTTACGGGTATTATGGTTTACTCAATGCGTTAACATCTGTATGTGAATTGCTAGCAATCTTCCCAACATAAACTTATTAACCGCCAATGTCAAAGGTTTTTAAAGAATGTCCTAGAACACTTTCAAGTATAGATCTGTGAATTGTTATTATTTAATAACGTCTTAACGCTTGGTCAAGTCTGCTGAGTCGGTGGTTTCGAGTTCAATTTTAGACAACACTTTTCTAATTTTTTGAAAAAGAAGATAGTATACATTCCACTGCTGGGCACCGGCCTCCTCTAGAACTGAGCGGGTTTAGGCCTTAGTCCACCACGCTGGCCTAGTGCGGGTTGGCGGAATACACACCTAAGAAATTCCTAAGAACTTTTAAGGTTTTATCACGATGTTTTCCTTCACCGTTAAAGTACGTGTTAATTCTTTGTGAAGTGATGGTTTAATAGACCGGAAATGTAAGATTGTTTAGCTGCGCTTAGCTTCAGAGATTGGTGTCAATACTATGCGTAGGTACCACTATTGATCCTGTAGTACAGGAATTACGGTGGCGGGTGTGTGGTGAGATAGGCCAAGAGTCAAAAATGTTGGAACACATGTACAATGACAAAATCCAGTAGCAAATAACGATTTAAACTCGGCTTTTAACTGAATAAATTCAAAACACCATTTCATAACAAAACATATTTGGTGGGATGTGGAAAAATAATAATAATATTTGGAAAATAATGACAAAGTTCATGGTTGGATTTGCTCGTTGTATATCGGATGTGATCCATTATGTAGCTGGGACTGATGGTCACATACTTCGTGTATTAGGTGACGGTCGATCCCAATATGATTCAACTTGGTCACACGTCGACTTGTCATAATTCCATAATAATAAAGTTACATCGTGACTAGGATGTTTTAATAAACAAGCAGCCCAGCTTGGCCTATATCTATAGCGCTTGGAAATATTTGATATTTAAATTGATTATAATTACGGATGACTCATAACTACATAATCGATTTAAATGATTTTTGGTATGGACATAGACAATGATGCTAATAAATTGCGCTCGGGCGAATAGTCGGGTCCAACCGTTATAAAATATAAAAGAGAAGAACATGTTTACTTCTATATCTACAAGAAAATTGATTTATTTGTTTATCGAAGAAAGTAAGAAACATACAGCTAGAGGTTTCACATTTAAAATATAATTTTCGATTCAGCAATAAAAGAGTTTCATTTGTAATCAGGGTAATGAGACATTTAATAACAGCAACACATTATAAATACTTATTATTCTAATTCAAACAATCGTTAGATACCCTGTAAGAGTTGTCTTACCGGCCGATGATGATGATTCTCTCTCTGTCTTTAGTTATTTTTTTTATAGAAATTCGGCGTAACTTTGGGGAAGTATTTTGTGCTTAAAAACGTGATGTAAATACCATTTATTTTAAAGATGTTTAATTTTCACGCACGTACTTATACATTTTTCTTAATTTGTTATTTTAGGTTTTAAGAATTCGCAATTAACTACGATGTACCTATGTGGGTTAGAACCCTAAATCATTTCATGTTTACCCACCACGTATCTATGGACCACGTCATGAACACCCACAAGATAATAACGTACAGAAAAATCTTTAGATGCAAGCAGCTTCTCACGCTTCATTTTAAGATTTTTGAAAAGCAATATATAGTAGGGGGAGTCCGGGAGGGTTAAGCAGGGAGGAGACAATAGCCACTGATCATAGCATCTCTGTATAACTAGATATTGCGACGTTACCACACTTCTTACAGCCCATAGGCGCCTCCCACCTTGCTCACGAGGCGATGTTGCGATCAGTAGTTTCGTTTTTGAGTTACAGGTGAAAATACGTTTTTGTGCCTGGTAAGTTATTTTTTTCAATTTTCGATATTTGGTTACTGTTGCTTACTGTTTATAGATTCCAGCATGTCATGAATACATATCCTTAGTGTAATTATCCTTGTAACCATTACGACAGACAGTTTTTACTTAAATATTATAGTTTTTTTTGTAAATTGAATAACAGACAGCTTGGCGTGGGGTGGGAGACATTACCATGGCGACGGGAGGAGACTTTACCCAGGGTGATCTCTCCCTCTGTATGAATAATTGGATGGTTATTACCCAGGCAGAACGGTTACGATCTACAATATACCCGGATTGTGAGCACAATCATGTCGCAGGCTTTTAGCCAATCAAATATTTTGGGTGGTTTTCGAAAAACTGGGATACATCCCTGGGATATAACCCGGAGTTCTTTACAGATGAAGACTTTTTATATTCCGCAGTAACAGACAGAAAAATGGTGGGTGAACTTCCAGAGAAAGATGTTTCTTCGATTGCTTTACCCTCAGTAACTGCAGCACTACCTTCAGATGTGACCACGATCGAGTTAACTACATCGTCTACTTTACAACGTCAGTCAGCCTTCAACATCAGCGTCAGTGTTTATGAATGAAACTGCGGAGTCTAGAGCGAGCTCACCATCAATTTTTGACTCGGGAATCTGAGCCAGCAATTGCAATAATAAGACAATCAGCAGAGTTAGCTTCTACGTCTCAAGATCTGTATAGGACAACGGTAGATTCTGATTCACGACAAAAACCAAAAATAGTTTTACCGCAAACGATTAGTCCATTTCCAAAAGCTTCTCCCAGAAAATATCTCCGTTGTGGTAGACAGCCCGGAAAAACTAAAATTTTAACGAAAACGCCAGAAAAGCAAAACCAAGATGAGAATCGAGATGAAAACGCACCATAAAAAAAAAACAGAAACAAAAAGGTAAAGCAAAGAAAAAGACAGTAAAAAGACAAGTCTCACTACCTGTATGCCAAAGATACTCAAAGTATGTACCTCGTGTTTTCATTACTACGTATTATTGTGCCATGTTATTTTTTATTGAATTTCTTTATTTAATTATGATTTGTTATTTTTATTTTGCCTAGTTTTAAACCCGGGTAAAGTCTCCCTTCTTGGGGGGTCAAGTCTCCCACCCAGGCGGGAGATATTAGCCAAATCTCACTTCGGTATAAATCGTTAATTACTCATAAAGTATTAATGATTTATAAAACTTTCTTAAGAAAAAATATAGCTTAATAATGCAGCTTAGGGTACGATGTGTAAAAAATTATTTTTTGTAAATATAAAGCGATTTATGAGCATTTTAGTCGAAGGCGGGTCAACTCTCCCGGACTCCCTACCTAATGTATCTTTTGCGCCGTATGATATAGATTGCCACAATTAACTACTAATAAAAATTGTTTTTATTTCTCAGCCTATCGCCGTTCAGTATTGATTAGTCATTTCAAAAGCAATCTAAATTTCAGTAACTACAACATTATTTGCTTGTAAAAACAAAAATTTGCTTGTAACATCTTAACTTGGAAGAATTTAAGTGTAACTTAACTAAAACCCACATGACAATAACTAGGTGTTCTAACTGAATCCCAGCAAAAGACTATTAATATTGTAATGATAGAACTTGAAAGTACTCGTAGTTTTAATTATTAAGGAAACTCTATAATTTCTATGAATTTCCAATAGCTTATGTTATCCTAGCGTAATGAAATGACAACAACAATGTTATCTTTGAATATTTAGATATCTGAAAGTCGGAAATGATTTTCTTTTGATAACGAAGTAACTTTTTATGTTAATAACAGAACGGCAGATGATTTACTATTTTATGTTTTGTTAAAAGCATACTTGTACCGTCAGATAAAATAATCCAATATAAAAGTAATCTACTATGTAGGTATAAGGTAAATACTTTATTTGTTGTTACAGGCATGAAGAATAGAAAACATCATGCGATGGCTATATTACATTTTCTGTTTCACGGTCGCACAGGCCTTAAATCCAACCAAGTTAATAGATTTTTGGACCGACGTATTGCGTCCTATTCCAACTGACCCTAAAGAGGGTTTCATACCAGATTACACGCCGAAGAACCAAGAAGAGTTTGATTTTATTATAGTGGGCGCCGGTTCGGCCGGTTGCGTATTAGCAAACAGGCTAACCGAAGTATGGCAATGGAAGGTATTGCTTATAGAAGCAGGAGGAAATGAAAACTTTTTATCGGATATTCCATTACTTGCCCCTTTGCTGTCTCTAACCCCTATGAATTGGGGTTACAGCTCAGAGCCGGAACGTAGAGCGTGCAGAGATTTAAGAGGGAATGTGTGTTTTATGCCCCGGGGAAAGATATTGGGCGGGAGCAGCGTACTCAACTTTTTGATTTATCAACGCGGTCATCCTGAAGATTATAACGACTGGGTTCGTATGGGAAATGATGGATGGAGTTACGCTGAAGTGTTGCCTTATTTCAAAAAATCTGAAAATATAAGAATAAAAGATCTAAGCAATTCCTCATATCACGGTAGAGGCGGTTATTTAGATATTGAACATGCTCCATTTAATTCTCCTCTTGAAAAAATATTTAAAAAGGCAGGTCAAGAGCTTGGATACGATTGGAATGACCCTAATGGAGAAAACGTAATTGGTTTCTCCAAACCTCAAACCACTATGAGGAATGGAAGACGATGTAGCTCTTCAAAAGCATTTCTAGAACCGATTCGATATAGACAAAACTTAAAAGTAACTAAACATAGTACTGTGACAAAATTACTTGTAGACGCTAACACTAAAACAGCTTACGGTGTGGAATTTGTAAAGAATAAAGAAAGGTAATAAAGATAGTCGCTTATTTATTTACTAGTACAGAAAAATGCAACATGCCTCGAGCTATGTAATTACAATATCACTCGATTTAATAGAAAATATGTCTGGGAATATTTATTTTGTAAAATAAATAAAATCTATGTTTATTTTTTAGAATTCAAGTTAGAGCTCGCCGAGAGTTAATTATGGCAGCGGGTACTATAGGGACTGCGCAGTTATTAATGTTGTCAGGTATAGGCCCCGAAGACCACTTAAGAGAAATGAATATACGTCCTATTATAGATTTGCCAGTGGGATATAACCTACAGGACCACGTCACTTTCTCAGGCAACGCTTTTCTAGTCAATGAGTCTAACCTGTGTCTAAATGATGTGAGTAGCCTGGTTTCCAAATAGTTTTTAATCATATGGTATAGCAATCCTTGATATTATGCTAAGTAACATAAGTATGTTTGTTTTTTAAAAAACATAAAACTTATATTTACTGTAAACGCTATAGTAATTTTATTACTGCTTTATTGGTCCCGCGACATACATGGACATGTCCAACCAAAATGTTCCGGGTTCGAACCCTGCTGATTAGGGAAAAAGTGTTACTGTGTTTATTCGTTGTAATATACTCATCATCCATCTTTGGAAGAATCATCATACAAAGTGCTAAACATTACTTTTTCCTGTTGTCAGGTCAGAGCTGCTTCACCGCTATCTGCCTCGGAATACCTATCTGGCAAGGGTCCGCTAACACTGCCCGGCGGTGCGGCCGGCCTGGCCTTCGTCCGTACAAAGATCTCAGACGATTCTGTTCTAACCAGACCAGACATGGAGATAGTGATGGGTGCTGGATCACTAGCCGGAGATTTGCTGGGTATTCTTCGGTCTCTATTAGGTTTGTACTGTGTACGAGATTTTAATTTAGCTTGATGACTTAGCTTCATTGTTGTATGTAAAAGGTCCATAATGGAACCTGATGGTTAGTGCACTTTGGTGTAAATTGAACGTTGAATGACTATCATTTCATATAATTATATTATATAATTTCTTAACCCTACGACGATTGCTTTGCCTTCCCTTTTCGTAGCTTACCTGCTGAGCTATCGCACAATCTAGTGCATCCAATAAAGTTGTTCCTTATAAATTAACCTAACACAATGATCTTCCAGGCATCACCGACAAATGGTACTGGAAAGTTTACGGCACCCTTACACCGAAAATGAAACAGCGCACGTTCGCGCTCAACCCTGTACTTATCAGACCGCGCAGTGTAGGTCGTCTGATGTTACGGTCTGCCAATTTCGCAGACCATCCGAAGATACATCCGAATTACTTCAACGACATTAACGACTTACGCGCCATGATTGACGGCGTGCGCATGGTAAGATAACCGTAATCACCGGAGTGCCTACCATGAAAATAGAAACTCGCAGTTTCGAACTCCCTATTTCATCAAAATAACTAGTTTATTCATGATAGCAATTAGAAAGCATTTTGTTTAGTATATGTCCATATATGTACCTATAGGTTAAAACAATTCTAACAAAATAAGAAAATCAATGTGCAAGGATTTCGAAATTTCAAACTTTTTGTGGTAGGCACCTTGTAAGCTGTGAGCTAAAATTATAGCTCTCACTTTAGGTCCCATTTATTAATTAAATGTCATTTATTTACTCGTAGTGCGTTAATTGCGTCTAGTTTCACCAATTGAATTTATCATTTATGTAATGGTGAAACCTCATAGTTCAATATTTTGTCTCCCGCTTTACTGTGAAGGGAAGTGGACAACTCTTTGTTTCCAACTTCTCCTTTTTTTCTGATTAACTTCGTCGGATCATGATGGGATCATGACAAATTAGATTCCCTGAGCTTAGGTGCTCGGCGTCAATACTTTGCGAGCCGCTGCAGATCCTGGAGCACAAGAGTTAAACCTAAAAAAAAAAGGCCCCTTATGATCATAACTAGCCTGAGGCGTGTATTTTATTTTATATAATTTCCAGATAGAAGACATCATTAATACAAAAGCTTTCCAAAGCTATGGCACGAGGCTTCATGACACGCCGTTTCCGGGATGTGAAGATCTCATGTTTGATTCGGATGAATATTGGGAATGCGCTATTATGCAAACCTCTATAACTTTGGACCACCAAGTAAGCATATCTGTAATATTGCTAACAAATCATATAAATTAAAATTAAATGCCTCGTGGCCTACCGGTAAAAAGTTTGCCGTGCGATCTAGAAGCCCCGGGTTCGATTCTCGGGAAGAGCAAATTTTTGTTTGGTTTTTCTATTTTGGAATTCTCAATAGCAGCACGGAGTCTACAAATGTGCCCTGAAAACGGCAATTAGTGCGCCCCCTATGGCACTTGTTTACAAAATACAACAGATATAGCTAATATTTTGTTCTTTTCAGGTGGGTACATGCAAAATGGCACCCTTAGGTGATCCAACGGGCGTGGTATCTCCAAGACTGCTAGTGCATGGCATAAAAGGCCTAAGAATAGCGGATGCTTCGATAATTCCCCGAATACCCGCCTCACATACCCATGCGCCAGTCGTCATGATTGCTGAAAAAGCTGCAGATCTAATAAAAGAAGATTGGGGAATGTTTGAAAACACATTTTTTAAATCTGGGCGACCAAACATGATGTAACATTAGTTTTAAAGTGTTGTACGAGTATAAGCCAAAGAAACATCTGCTATTTCAACTAGTCATAAGAACTTAGAAGGAACCAAAAAATCAATAATTTATTTCGTTAAAATAGTTAAAAGATAAAATTAAATAAGGCAACTGGGTCGAATATGGCCACATGCCATTATTCCAAATACGAAAATTTGTAATAACCTTAACAGTAGGTACCTACTATAAATTGACGCTAGTGTCACATGTACCCGAACAGCGTACCTATCACCTTTACTGAACACCCACTAACCGCCTAGTAGGTACCTATTAGGGATGAAACGATACGAGTAAATACAAGTACATACTCGATACTTTTCTCCAATAGCAAGTACTTTTAGTATCGATACTTTGAAATGAAGTATCGAGTAGGTATCGGTCAAAAGTACTCATATCAGTAATCAGTATACCAATGTCACTATTTCATTTTAACATCGATAAAAAAAAACATATCCTAAATTGAAGTTTTTGAACGCATCCTAGTCTTAGTTTTGTGTAGTTGGCTTACAAGCACGCATATATTTGAACGTGGTAGGTACCTGTGTACCTTGCGATATGCCCTTTGCCAAAGCAGGCGCAACAGTCACTGCTTCCAAAAATCGCCTAACCGGCAAACATTTGGAAAATTATTGGGAAGCACTGCAAAACATTTTTTTTTATAAATTCCTATAAATAAATACACCCAACAGCCGATACGAGTCCTATGTCATGAGTAACAGAAACTACGAGTGACTTTTCAGTCCCACAAACACCCAGACCCGAATCAAATATTTGTGGCTCACACAAACATTTGTCTCAGTGCGGGGATCGAACCTGCGGCCTTTCGTTTCGCAAGTTGGTCTTAGTCTAGCCAACTGCGCCACGGGGCTGAAAATCCTACAAATTTTTGTACTTGATAAAAAATACCAACACATTTTAAGATTTTTATTCTAAATTTTCCAAAAAAGATTCGATACGAGTAAGTATCGATACTTAACGACCGATACCGAGAAAGTATCGATACTTGACGACCGATACGGTATCGAGTAGAAGTATCGATACCTTAATGGTATCGTTTCATCCCTAGTACCTATCCAATAAAGTGAAACATGCTGTTGAACTTTGAAGTTATAAAAACATGAAGTAAGTATTCTCCTGTATATTGTTATTCTTCAAATAAGAATCTTTGTTAATCACATGAAAACATTGTATGACGATTGTTATTTATATTTAATTATCAAAAAAAAAAATGTTTTTCATTCGTGACTATGCAAACAAAATGAATGGATGACTGCAAATATGGCCACTGTTTGTCATATTTACGGTACTAAATTAACGAAACTTTCATTTTTGTTTTAGACCTTAGCAGGCTATTAAACTAAAGGGTTACGAGATAATTGGTAAGAACTATTAATAAAACCAGCTATATTTGCAGTCAAAAGCGGCAGGATGAAACTATACTAAAGCATTATAATGTGCTAACATGCATTCTAAGGCGTTATTTAGATGAAAAAGAAGGCTAAATCTACTTCGGGTCGGAAACCATTTCTTAATAACAATTTTTATTGACAACTCCGTGGCGCAGTTGGCTAGACACCAGCTTGCGAAACGAGAGGCCGCGGGTCCGATCCCCGCACCGAGACAAATGTTTGTGTGATCCACAAATATTTGTTTCGGGTCTGGGTGTTTGTGAGACCGAAAAGTCTCTCGTAGTTTCTGATACCCACGACACAAGACTTGTATCTTAATGTGGGGTCAGAACTATGTATGTGACAGTTGGGAGTATTTATTTATTATTTACTATTATTGACTGCCTCGTGGTCTCGCGGTACAAGTATGTGTCGTGCGATCTAGAGGTCCTGGGTTCGATTCCCGGGTCGGGCAAAGTGTTATTGGGTTTTTCCATTAGGAAATTCTCAGTAACAGCACGGAGTCTGGAAATGTGCCCGACAAACGGCAATAGGCTCGCCCCCTATTACGTGGGACTGATACATACCTGGCGAAATGTGGGTGCAGCAATGCACCTCTGCCTACCCCTTCGGGGAATACAGGCGTGAGTTTATGTATGTATTATTATTTATTCAATTTCATCATCATCATCATCAGCCCAAATACGTCCCACTGCTGGGCACGGGCCTCCTCTACGACTGAGAGGGTTTAGGCCTTAGTCCACCACGCTGGCCTAGTGCGGGTTGGCGGACTACAAATCTAAGAAATTCCTAAGAACTTTTTAGGTGTGCAGGTTTTATCATGATGTTTTCCTTCACCGTTAAAGCAAGTGATAATTCATTTTGAATACACACATAATTTCGAAAAGTCAGAGGTGTGCGCCTGGGGTTTGAACCTGCGACCGTCGAAATTCTCGACCGCGCGCCTAATCCTCGAGGCCATCACTGCTTTGTTTTTTATTCAATTTAATCAGAAGTTTTTTAAACCATAAATTCATATATGTATACAAAACATTCCATACATTCGTTGACTACACTACGAATGGGTGGGTCGTCCGGAATACGAGTAGTTCCAACTACTGATGTCTTAAGAGTAAATTGACATGAAACCGTTTTCTAACTTTCTACTAAGTTTGACTCAGGCCCTATTTGCTGGTGGTGCTTGGTAGGATATTCATGTACGCCCGGTTAACATCAACCATCCACAACAACCCAGACATATAAGTGTATCGCGTAATTCGCAAGTAATTGAGTTGCGTTGTGACGGATGATTGTGGACATTTTGTACCAGTTGACATATGATTTGGACCACAAATTAATTCATTTATTTTTCAAATAAAAAAGCATGCAAAATATATTTTGTTGTTCCATACGCATGCTATGAGGAAGGATGAATCATACGTAGGTAAAAAGGTGATGGATATGAAAGTTGATGGATGGGCGAGCAGAGGAGGCCAAAGAAAAGATGAATGGAGTGTGTGACTGAAGATATGAAAGAAAAAGGGGTGAATGACGGCTGATAGGGATGTGTGGAAGGATAAAACATACTGCGCCAACCCCAAATGAAATTGGAAACAGGGCAAGATGATGATATGCAATATTTATTTTCAGTTGCATTTTGTAAGAGATTTTTTAAAATCAGGGAATAAATTAAAAAAAGAAATTAAACAAACATTTCTTCTATATGTTATTCACTAATTACCTACTTATTACTGTATATATCATTAATTAATCAGGAGATGGGCCCGTCTTAGTTTTTCTGTTAAGTTTTCTATATAGAAATGATAATCTTTTCTCAATTTCCTTCCATTTCGTAGGTCTAAGCTTGGGTGTAGCTGTTCGGGCCCACATTTTCTTTTTTCTTAGTAGAATCTAAAACAATAATAATAATACAGATATTATTATAAACTGCAGGTGTAAATTAATAGTAAATTTATGATGGGCTATTTTAGCAAAGTGCCATTGCTTTCTGTTTATTAACAATAATTGTTTCACACTTAACTGAAAAGTGAAGACAATACAAATAGTTTTAACACTTTACATTTACATATGTTTTAAAACTGCTTGTAACAACCATTTTGTACCAGTACCCTTGTCAAAAATGTACTCACATGGTATTCATGGCCGCTAACTCCTCTTATCCATGAAGGTACATTGTACAATGTTCTCACAGGATGCAGATCTCCCTTCCCCAAAATATCAATGTAATCATTTTGACCAAACAATGCCTTGCGTTCTGACCAGGGATTAGCAGGTCTGAAAACATAATTGTTTTTTTAATTCAATGATGTTTATGCCTTTTGATTTATTTATTTAATACAATCAATCAATCAATCCATATATGGTATGTGGCCTCCAATCGAGAAGTTTCGGCCCCATCGGCCATCAGTTCTCCGCGCTATGTGCCTGGCCCATTGCCACTTCAACTTGCTAATCTGCTGGGCTATGTTGGTTACTAAAGTTCTTCTACGGATCTACTCATTTCTAATTCGATCTCATAGGGAAACCCCGAGCATAGCCTTCTCCATAGCTTCTTGAGTGACTCTGAGCCATTATTTAATACAATACATATGGATTTGTTTCTGAAGTGCCTTATAAGGTACAATAAAAAAATTAAATTAATATTGGATAGAACACAACATAGTTCACATAAAGTCTAACCCAAATCACATGTTGACCCTAAGAAAGAGTTAAGTGACAAAATGAAATGGGGGTGATTAAAATATATGAGATCTTTTATTATTAATTAATTAATGAAGGGATTTATATCAAATTATAATAAAAATAAATAAAATGGCAATATACTTATATTGCAATATATTACAACTTTACCTGTATTCTGGAATAGGTAATGGCTTGCCTTCGGATCTTGGTAGCAACCCGCCACTCCATATTTTCTCCTCGTAACCGTATCTCCTCACTAGGCGCGTTTTATCAGCATGATACCTAGTTCTGTAACATAAAAAAAGGTTAGTATTTGCTAACGGATCGGGCGAAACGTAATCTTATTTAAATATTTTGGGTTAACATGTTTCATCTTTCTTATTAATAAAAAATAAGAGATTAAAGACAATAATATTAAGTTAATTCTTTTTTTAACCATGAATACATTGTGGGATGCTCCTTTGATCAAAATAACCAAAACCTTTCCCCGTAATAGTTATAAATTTGATCACTTAAATAGAACTACTCATCATCAGCCCATATCCGTCCCACTGCTGGGCACGGGCCTCCTCTACCATTGAGAGGGTTTATGCCTTAGTCCACCACGCTGGCCTAGTGCGGGTTGGCGGACTACACACCTAAGAAATTCCTAAGAACTTTTAGGTGTGCAAGTTTCATCACGATGTTTTCATTCACCGTTAAAGTACGTGATTATTCATTGTGAATACACACATAACTTCGAAAAGTCAGAGGTGTGTGCCTGGGGTTTGAACCCGCGACCATCGAGATTCTCGACCGCGTGCCTAAACCTCGAGGCCATCACGACTTATAACTAACTCAAGAACTAAGAACTAACCTCACTACATTAACTGCTGGTTTCCAAAACGAGTTTAAAATAGTTGAGCCTAACCACGACATAACTATATAATATGAACATGAACAATAATGCTGTATGAATCAACTTAACAAAACACAATTTCTAAAGGAATAACATTTCTTATTAATCTAAATTCTAAAATTATGTGTTATTTATGATCTCCAAGTGTTCCAAAAAATGACAATAGATGTCACTGGTCACAATAACACTGACGTTTAACTAACACAGATTATTAAAAATACTGCCTCGTGAGCCTCGTGGTCGGCTCACTGAAGTTAGCCCCCCTTTTTATGAATTTTGTTTTTTTTTTTACTCTCAATCGTTTGTTCGTCTTTTATTTATTTATAATTAATTAAACAAATGCTCACCCTTAAGTTGGCCCCCATTACTAGATATCTTTATTTTTATCGCTCAGATTAATTAATTTTGATCAATTAACGTTTGTTCGACCACTATTGACGATTGTTCGATATTTATTAGTTAATTATAAATATAAGAACTTATAATTCATTGGTATGGAATTACATTTTCAAATGAAATATTTATTATTTTAAGTAATCTTCGTTTTGTTCGCAAGAAGCTGAGTTTGTTAGACAAACAAAAAAATGGTATAATAATTCTTGTGATTTTATTTTTATACTTTTTAGAAAAAATGACCAATGATAAATAGTAATAATAATAAGCAAATATAGTAACATCAAAATATAGTATTTTTAGATTAGATATGCAATATTAAGTTTCAATTTATATTTTTTTTAAATTAAGCTATTTTTTTATATATAAATTTCAAAATATTTGAATTTATAATTGTGTGACTTATCTTTATTATTTTCACATTGCTATTCAAGTAATATTTTTTTATTAATTAATTTAATCCACTTAATTTTTATTATATTTTAACGAGTAATAAATTTAAATCTTAAAGTAAATTAGAATAAAAAGATAAATTATTTGACTTCAGTGTTTCAATATTTTTATAATTTATGTTTCTGAATGTTTTGGAAAATCAATCTTCACTATTTAGTATCATATAAAAAATAACTTTACTATTTTGACTTAGTTTTTAACTAAGAATGGACATTGATTATATAATTACCAAAATGATTTAGGAAATGAAAAAGTTTGGATTGATGACGAAATTTGAGTGTACTTTCATAAATGTATGACTTAAAAGTGCTTAATTAAAGAGCCTGATTTAGAAAAAAAAACATTATATTTATTGTGATATAATAATAAATAGTTTGAAATTATTTACAATTATAATAATGATTGGTTATTATTTTTCCTAAGGAAAATCTGAGAGGACAATAATTACAGGAAGTCGGTTTAATTTTGATGTTTTATACTTCCAATGAAACATTTTAATATTAAACAAAAACAACTTTATTGATAGATTAAATATAAAGACTTAAAACTATAACTATGCGTTAATAAACTTGCTGATTTTTACATAAGATGAGATTTTTACTGTGTTAGTGGATATTTTCATGGATATTCAACATTGTTGTTTAACAATGTATTCAATATTACAAAAGTTTAGGAACCTTACATATTGATGATGTTGATATTGTTATTACAGTATTTCCATAGTTTATTTAATAAAATATAAATTTGAATTAAGATATCAAATCATAAAGAACAAGAATCTATTAATATTGAACAGGACTGCCCTCGGGTTGAGTGGACCTATCTATAACTGTGGCTCAAGAGCCCCCGGGGCGGCTGTTCCTCACTATACTAGCTGGCCGGACCGCGAAGGACAGAAATGCAAAACACGGGTACACAGTGGGTACGCCATTTATTAATAAGAGTCTTGACAAACACAACATAAACAAGAAGACAAGACAAGAGTGCCCCGGAGGGAGCCGGCACAGGCGACGGCGGGGCGCTGCGACCGGCGGCAGGGGCCGCAGACTGCAACAGGGAAGCCTGCTGTAGGGATGGGCGTTTTTTTAACGAACTAGTTGAATCAACCGTTGACGATGAAGTAACGAACGAACGGTTGATGGGTTGTGAAAAAACTAGTTGAATTTGTACCGCCAAATTCAAAAGTCCGGTACGGTCTTACGGACTAGCAATGTGTTCATTTGTTTTTTGCAACATCTAGCAAAGTTTGGACCCTAACTAAGGGACTTTAGAGTTGAATTTTGTGTGAAGTAAATGATGGCGACAGCCTTTTCACATTTCCGTTCCGTTTCATTCATAAAATTTAATCTCATGCGCGCAAAAATTATCACATTTAAAAAAATGTGCAATATTATTATAATAGCAGTTGGTATTATTATTAACTAGGTGAAGCATAGTTATCGTGATTAACCCAGACGGAATTTTAGTAATATAATTTTTGGAATTCATTTGCTAACATTTTTCAACTAGTTGACGAATTCAACTAGTTTTTTAACTAGTTAACCAACGCAAAAAAAACGGTTGCGTTTCGTTGACGCCAAATACGTCAACGACCCGCCCTGCTGCCTAACCCGAAACGGGCGAGGCGCCTCAGTACGCAGCGACGTGCCACAGGTGTAGCACGGAACGAGCCTAGCCGGGCAGGCCTACAGACCACACGGCGCCTCTGCAGGGATCTCTTCCAGTAGCTACTCGGTAGCAGGGTTTTATTTCCTAATCCCTGCAGAGTAGGGATGGGCGTTTTTTTAACGAACTAGTTGAATCAACCGTTGACGACAAAGTAACGAACGAACGGTTGACGGGTTTAAAAAAAACTAGTTGAATTTTTTGACCATTTATCTAGCTAGGGCACCAAAATTTAAAAAAATAATTAAAAAAAAAACAAGAACTGCTCATTTCCTATCATTAATATTATCAACTAGTTGACGAATTCAACTAGTTTTTTAACTAGTTAACCAACGCAAAAAAACGGTTACGTTTCGTTGACGCCAAAAACGTCAACGACCCATCCCTACTGCAGAGGTTCTTCTTTCTTGAGGTTGCTTCCTTTTCTCTTGAGGCTCCCGACGACTGCATGAAATCCCTTACCTCCCTTGAATGCAGCTATACCTTAGGGAGATCACTTTGCATGGGCGGGGCGCTCCGATGGTACAAGTGATACCCTCTGCAACTATCGTTCATATAAATATTCCGATTTGTGCATATTCCGATTCTTTAGTATCGGTTGCAGGGCTGCCAGCAAATAAATCGCAGCTATACGGTTTAGTATCTGCAATTATACGAAATTTGATCGCATTATACATAACCATTCTGTAATTTAGCTCTTGTTTTTTTTTAGAATTTTAGTTACCTACATAAATGGTCGAAAAGTCGAGACTCGACAGTCGCTCACTTTTTTTAAAATTTTACTTAGCTCGATAAATAGTCGAAAAGTCGGGATTCGAGACCTTTTTAGAATTTAAGTTATCCTACCCAGATAAATGCACGAAAACTCGAGACTAGACGGTAGCTCTTGTTTTTTTTTTAGTTACCCTAGCTTTTAGACAGTTTGATTTCATCCCGTGTTTTTTGTATCGTATTATACGAAATGGTCATGGATACAATACACCATCCGATTATACATATTTTGTATCCAATAATCTGGCAGCCCTGATCGGTTGGCGCGTCAGCGTGTAGCCGACCACACGTATTTCAATCGCAGGGCTGCCAGCAAATAAATCGCAGCTATACGGTTTAGTATCTGCAATTTGATCGCATTATACATAACCATTCTGTAATTTAGCTCTTGTTTTTTTTTAGAATTTTAGTTACCTACAAAAATGGTCGAAAATTCGAGACTCGAGAGTAGCTCTTGTTTTTTTTTAAATTTTACTTAGATAAATAGTCGAAAAGTCGAGATTCGAGACTTTTTTTTAGAATTTCAGTTACCCTACCTAGATAAATGCTCGAAAACTCGAGACTGGACAGTAGCTCTTGTTTTTATTTACCCTATTATTAGCTATTATTTTAGTTACCCTAGCTTTTAGACAGTTTGATTTCATCCCGTATGTTTTTGTATCGTATTATACGAAATGGTCATGGATACAATACACCATCCGATTATACATACTTTGTATCCAATTATACAATCTGGCAGCCCTGTTCAATCGTCTATCACTGTTCACTATTAGTTCACGTACACTATTTAAACTGTCTATATTAATTTTAACACACTTACTTTGTCCTGTACCATGAATATTTACACGATTTTTACACTTACTCCGTCCTGTACACTCTATTTATGCGATTAGCTATTTACAAACTCGCTCCGTCCTACACACAGACAAGTTGTCTGTGGTCCTACACAAATATTAAATAAAATTCTTATGATATTTAATGACAAAATTATTGCTTTAACCCGCGATTGTTTAATGAAGAGTATCAACCTTTGGTCTTACTCTGCCAGCAGAGTTTAACATAGCGGATTCATATTAAAGTAATTTCAAAGAAGTGGGCTGTGTAGGTTAGAGTACTCGTACGCATTTTAATAATTATAATTCATCATCATCATCATCATCATCAGCCCATATACGTCCCACTGCTGGGCACGGGCCTCCTCTACAACTGAGAGGGTTTAGGCCTTAGTCCACCACGCTGGCCTATTGCGGGTTGGCGGACTACACACCTAAGAAATTCCTAAGAACTTTTAGGTGTGCAGGTTTTATCACGATGTTTTCCTTCACCGTTAAAGCAAGTGATAATTGTGAATACACACATAGCTTCGAAAAGTCAGAGGTGAGCCTGGGGTTTGAACCTGCGACCGCCGAAATTCTCAACCGCGCGCCAAAACCTCGAGGCCATCACTGCTTATTTATAATTATAAACAATTAATAACTTTTTAATCTTTTTTTTTTGGGACAGAGCATTTGACCTTAATTATCCGTTTGGTTTAAGTATGTACCTTTGAATTATTTGAAGGTGATGTTAAAGTATGGAGACAAATAGACAATTAGTTTTTCTTTGTTTGTCTAACAAACTCAGCTTCTTGCGAACAAAACGAAGATTACTTAAAAGAATAAATATTTCATTTGAAAATTAATTTCATACCAATGAATTGTAAGTTCTTATATTTATAATTAACTAATAAATTATCGAACAATCATCAATAGTGGTCGAAAAAACGTTAATTGATAAAAATTAATTAATCTGAGCGATAAAAATAAAGATATCTAGTAATGGGGGCCAACTTAAGGGTGAGCATTTGTTCAATTAATTATAAATAAATAAAAGACGAACAAACAATTGTTACAATCGAACATTCACGAACAAACGACGAACAAACGATTGAGAGTAAAAAAAATTCAAAATTCAAAAAAGGGGGGCTAACTTCAGTGAGCCCTATTCTCCCCAATTTATAGTACCTATCTGTGTTTATGTGTGATTGTTTTTTTTTCCTTTGTTCCGCAAGGAACCGGCTAAGGTCGAGGACCATGCTGCCAAGTCTTCAGTAAGTGATTGTTTGTAAAGAAAATATGGCAAAACCCCGGTTTAAAAAAAAATATTTTTCTTTATACTGTCAACATTTGCCGTTAGTAAATAAATATTTTTCGTTAATGGCCTGCTTTAAATTCTATGATGCTTAAAAGACTCTTTGGCACGAAACAAAAAAAAAAGGTAAATAATCAAACAAAATGGCTGGCCATCAATGAGTTCAATGATATAATTTTGTAGAAATTTTATGGGATAATCTCTATAGTATGTATTAAGACAATTAAATAAACATTGTTTATGTTGTTTTTTTAGAAATATACGATGACAATCTAATTGTGTTACTTTACAAATTGTGACTGTGATGTTCAATATAAGAATCAAGAACAGTTGTTTGTTTATACTTCCTTGTTACAAAAAACAAAGTAGTTATTCTACATTTGTTTGCTGCCAAAAATCTGGCTTAATGAATATAAAACACTACTATTATAAGTTAATAGATATTATAACACAAAGAATTGCATAACTCCAATTTACATAAACTACTACACTGAAGCGCGTAATTGCGTTGTTTGTTTACTTTTCTAATTATTTAGATTTTGCTTATGTCGCAAAATTATAACGATATTTACGTTTTATTTTTCAGAGATACACCTTAAAATATGTCTAAAAGAGATCAAGGTGAACGTAATGACAAAAAGTTAGACTCGAATGATTATGAAAATCTTATATCTCATCACAGTATATTCGAGTCAGCCCGCTCAAAACACCAAGAACTTCCCAGTTTCCCCGGTTATTCTAACGCTGAAACACAGACAAAACCCACTGATATCAAAGGACAAAATGTACAGTCAGGGCTGGGGGCGTGGCATTACAATCCGTGGTGGATGCTTGCTAGTACTTCAAGATCTGTTCCCACGCAAGATGATTTCCCCGAAAGCAATGAACAAGCCAAAGTGAAACAAGAACCATCTGGTGCAGGCACTCCTGACGATGACCCTTTACAGACTGAACTTGACAATTTCCAAGGCCCCTCAACACCTCCAGTAGGAATAGATTCCTTTTGTGATGATTGCTCTGATCCATTTTGTGATTCTAGTTTGGCAGTTTGCCGCAAGTTATTCCATTGTCCACACTGCAGAAAAAGCTACCCAACAATATTGGAATTTAACACACACTTAACCGGAGTGCATCCTGCACAAAAACCTTTCAGATGTCAGATATGCTTAGAGCCTTTTAACAAAAAGTCTTATTTAAGAAGACATTTAGATGCAAACCACACTCGTAAAGATGTAAATAAATGTTCAGTGTGTTCAAAATATATAAAAGATAAAAGTAATTTGCGTAAACATATGCAGGTACATACTGGGCGAGTTCCTCAGAAACAATTCAAGTGTGACTTGTGTAACAACAAACGTTACATGTCTCTAGACAGACTTAATAATCATAAAGTGGTATGCACTGGAGAGAAAGTATTGAAATATTGCGACATGTGCACTAAAGTATTTGACAATTCAAGATCCCTTAACAGCCACAAAAAAGTTCATGCAAGAGAGCTTAAATGTGAAAACTGTGGTGAGCAACTTCGCTCATTAGAACAATTTACCAATCACAAAATGATTTGTCAAGGAACAGTGACAGAAGCTGGAAGTAGTCATGGTGGTGCAGTTGGGGCGACTGCAGGTACTTCTATGAACCGGTGCTGCCAACAGCCTGGAATTTGTGAACATGATAAACCTGCTTATCTAAACATACCAGGCTATGCTACAGGCAGAGTACGTGATGCAACATTAACTCCTCTTAAATCTGAGTTGAACTGATAGCTCTGGAGGAAATTTAAAACATTTTAAATTAAAACTGTTTCTTTTTACAAGATTACCAAATAGATAAATGACAGTAATGATTTTCACATTTGAAGATTTCACAAGACTGATGCAAATATCCCGCCTCACAACTTGCTTTATTATTACCATTTAAATTTAGGCTTTATTTTGTAGGTTAATATTGGTAGATTAAGCATGATTGAACATATTCAAATTTAATTATCAAATTATGTTTGAATATGTTCAAGTTGAAATACATTTTTATTTTTTAACTGTTTAATAATAACAGCCTTATGAACCACATCAGATATGCAAGAATTTATTGTACATTTTTAAAATGATTAATATTTTTTATTATTTCATTTGTCTTTAACATTATGTTGACTGATTTAGATTAAACATAAAAGTGCAGTATTACATATATTACACAATTTTTATATATTTTTTTTGTAACTTGTAAACGTTAAATAAGAGCTATATTAGTTTTCTAATTTTTAGGTGATAATTTAAATTGTAGAATTGCTTTAGTTACATGCTGAGAAGTGTATGAACAGCACATAATATTTTCCACCACTGTCATGTACTTTATTTCTCCAAAGATGATTTGACTAGTGTAATAAACTTTCCACCACACAATTCCAACTATAAAGTTATGTGGAGGGATGATGGTATATTAAATGTGGTTGGCTATTAGTACTGCTAGTGTGTTCAAAGTTAATCCTTCATTACCATATTATGAAACATGAATCTTACAAGTGGAAATTGTGTAAATTGTGTGGATCTGCCACTATGTATACCTGAAGGTGTGTATCAAATATTTATTATAAAGAAACTTTTTATGTGCATAAGTGAACATTATTTGTTTAATTATGTAAAATTTATAGTTAGGTAGATTAAGTTAAGTTCTTAAAGTGCAATCATCCATTGGCAAAGCCTTGAGCATGTTGTGGCTATGGAAATATTTGTTGTGTTCTCCTTATTCATAATAGTTATTAAACATATATTCTCGAAGTGTTATACACTAAAAATAATGCTGCAATTTATAAAATTATATGATAATGTTTTATTATAAAAGATCTTCAAACTGATGATGTGACAAAAATATGTTAAAGTATAATCTAAAATCTGTATACCTTTAACAGGATGGTGTTAAAGTATGAATGTTAATAAGATTGAACCTGTTTTATATGACTTTTTTAATATTTATTTTACATGTGTTATTTCGAAATACGAAATATTTGGAGGCTTTTTATTGATAAATTAGTTGTTGCTATTTAATACTTTTATTGTTTTAACATTTGTAATGGTCTGGATAATTTTATATTTTTAATATGATTAATTAGTATAGATAGAGTAGGACATAACATGTTACATTTGTAAAAGTATACAATATTTATATAATACACACACACACACACACAGAAATGAGGGTGCCTATTCTCAAGACGACTCCAAACCAGGCTCTTGAATTGATAAAGGAATTAATATTTATTGTAAGCAATTTGTCAAAATCACCAAGATTAAAACACAACATAAAACGATTTTTTTTTACATTTTGTTCTACAATAGGTGCTCTACGCAAAGGATATTGACATGCGAATCCAAAAACGAAATCTAGGTTTTATTTTATTATAAGTAAATAATTTACCCCGCCTAAATTTAATGATGTAGATTAATACAGAGGTCATTGTGGTTATTTCTTTTACATAAAAAAAAACTAACTATTTAACATTTAGAATAAATAATATAAGCAGTGATGGCCTCGAGGTTTAGGCGGTCGCAGGTTCAAACCCCAGGCACACACCTCTGACTATTCGAAATTATGTGTGTATTCACAATGAATTATCACTTGCTTTAACGGTGAAGGAAAACATCGTGATAAAACCTGCACACCTAAAAGTTCTTAGGAATTTCTTAGGTGTGTAGTCCGCCAACCCGCACTAGGCCAGCGTGGTGGACTAAGGCCTAAACCCTCTCATTTGTAGAGGAGGCCCGTGCCCAGCAGTGGGACGTATTTGGGCTGATGATGAAACATTTAGAATAAACAAAATAGACCATTTTGCGGTCTGCAAACCCACCAATTCTGCCTACAAAAATATCTAATACATTTTTACGTATTTTTCTACAATTTTTTGAAATTTCACAATGATCTCTTTAAGATGTGTTCTTGTGTTTTATAAATATGATTATGATGAGTTTTGTAATGAAACTTATGAAAAATATATTTGTAAGAATTTAATAAATAACGATGGATGTAGGACTGATGTGGGTACCGAATGGAAGCTTAGTGGCAGTTGCCACTTGTGACAATAATATTTAATACTAATTTGTTCCTAATTCTGATATTTACGATCGATTAGCTATCGGTATTGGTAAACAGTTTCAATTATAAACAATCTCACTACCAAACAATTCAGTTCTGAAAAATTCAGCTTTCGTAAAGCATAAAATGATTTCTTTTGTTTAATTTAAGCTGGATAATATCAGTTGGTTAAATTATTATTTTAAATTCGGTGCCCAATACGTCCCATAGCAATCAAATGCAATTATTTTTGCACATTTGATTAATAACGTCACTTAATTAAGGCCTTGGTAAAGTTGCACACTTAATTATATAAGTAATGAATACTTACGATATAAGACTACAGCAACTTTACTTAAATTTCATAATTCTATTCAAGTCCAAATCCTGAAACGCTTGTTGTAATGAGGGAACTAAGAAAACTTGTAAGCCATTGATAAAAAAAATCCCCTCATTTCTAAATGCACCATGTAATGCATCAAAATCATGATCATTTTGATATCTTTACAAACCCGTCTTAATGACTGGTGCATACCGACCATAAATTTGTAATGATATTAAATTATACAGAAACATAAGATATTAGAAAGTAAATAATTTTCGTCTTCGTCTTACCATGATGTGTAACTTTGAATGCACATAGATTAAGAAAAAATGTGTTCATATAAATTTGTTTAGATACATAGAATATAGTTTATCTATTAGAAAAGTAGACTGTAAAACAGTATTTTCTACTCTGATTCGAATATAACTATTTGTTTTGCCTTCCATACCATTCCAAATAATTTTTGTATTTTGTTCTAAAATGTGGATTTTTTACGTTTCAGAAGTTTAGATAATACCTTCTTTTGGTATATATTTTGGAATCAAATAGAGTAGTGCCTATCATTACTTATCACCAATAAATGACATTTTCTTTCTGTTTATGAATGTTTCTTTTATAAAGTTTTATCCGGCTGAAGCACATTAAATTTTGTGTTTAATCAAATTTCTGAAATATTTCAGAAATGTGTGTCAAATTTAGAATACATTTACAAAAAGAATAACAAAATTGGGTTCAAAATATACTTATCTTTATTTATATATCAAGTACATTATTATATTACAACACGACCTCGTTTAACTGCTGCCTTAACAATCTTCGACTTTTT
Organism: Hemaris fuciformis; assembly: GCA_907164795.1. NCBI lineage: Eukaryota > Metazoa > Arthropoda > Insecta > Lepidoptera > Sphingidae > Hemaris > Hemaris fuciformis. The sequence continues at coordinate 6,975,549 of OU015434.1, forward strand.
CTCCTTCTTCTTTTTCATTATATTTTCTTTCCTTTTCTTTTGTCTATCCTCTTTCTTCTGCTCTACACTCTGAATTCTGTTATCCCATTGTTTCTTACTCTGTTTCTTTTTTTGTTCCTGAAATAGTAAATAATGAAACTGTTAATATATTTTTTACCCAAAAATAACTGTAAGCACTATATGTAATGTTCAAAAAATTTATGCCTTAAATGATATATTACCTACTACAGAAACAAATTCAAATATAAAACTAAACTATGAATTGTTCTAAAATATCAATTTGCCAAGATTTTGTGTTGACTTTATAAAATTCTTAAAAGTCCATATGAATTATTTATTGATTATCAATTAGGATTTTTTTTTTTATACTGGCACGGCAAAGTGACCCCATTGCACCTGATGGTGAGCGTAATGGAGTCCATAAAAAGTGCCGACCAGCGAGAGATGATCTGCCGTTGGTCGACATTATCATGCCGGCCGAATACCTCTTCACCATTCTTGTGAAGAAGTATGCGGGACTAATGCCATGGTGTTCAAAGGACCGACCGCGGAAAACGGGCAAAAAAATGCCGGCACGGTCATCGTTTCACCATGATTGAAGCCCCCCTGAAAACCGGATATACACTGGCTGATCCCGGAATGCAGCACACTTGCATATGCCACTATGGCGGGTTTTACGCCCTGTGTACAGTGGTTGCTATCTGGGCGGATACGAATATCCTACCACCAGCGTTATAATGAATATGGAGAAATAAACCTGAATTAACACATTTTTTCACATTTCAAAAGCATACATAACTATATGACATATTCAATGGTGTAAAAATGAACTAAATTTTAATAATTTCCATCAAAATAAATACTTTTGTACAAACCATTTTCTTAATAGATTTCTTTAACAATAATGGATCATCTTTGACTTTTTGCCCTTCAGCTTTTTGAAGTATAGTTTTCCATGCCATTTTTTCTTTTATTTCTTTTACTTTTGTGCTATCTTCTTTCTCTTCTAATTCATGGATTTTTTCTTGTTGTAGCTTGAGATTTTCTAATATCTTTTTGGGATCTTTTTCAGGTTTATGTTCTCGGCCTAATACAAATATTTTGTTTTAAAAATCACAGATATATGTATACAAATTACATTATATGATGAACATAAATTCCAAAATTAAAAACTGTTTGCTATTTATATAAACATTAAGATTACTCAACTATGTACTGTCTACATTAAAATCTGAGAGAGAACAGTTTAATATTGTTAAACAATATATTTTACCTTTACTTCCTATATTGGCAAAATCAAACTTGGAAAATACTAGTTTTCCCTCATTATTGAACACTGGTTTTACATTTTTAACATTAGGTTTTTTCTCAATTTCATTTTTTTCAATAATGGGTTTTGTAACAAATGATTTTACTTTTGCTTTATTTAACCTCTCCTTCTTCTTGATTTTCTTATTTAATTTGCTGCTCAAACTCTTTTTCACAAGTTTATTTTTTAAATTAAAATTATTTTGGGACTTAAGTTTTTCCAACTTTTCTTCTAATTCTGCGATACTTCGAGCTCTTTTAGGCATATTTTTATCTTCACTATTTTTTGATGTGTCAGCAACCATTTCATAGTCAGCATCATCTTCTTCATCTAGGTTAAAAAACAATAGATGAAATTTCATTTATATAAATTTTATTAGTTTGATAACAAAACATAAAACTTACTCTTTGTTTGTGAAGGCAAGTGCATAACAGAAAATAAGCCTTTTAGAAAATTAAGTTCTGTGAATAATTGGGCTTTTATTTGTTTATTTTTGACTGGTTTCTTTGGTTGTGTCATATTGATATCTTTCCTTAATATCTAAAACCAAATTATTGTTTATAATAACTTAAGGTAACTTGGGAGAGTGCTGTGGTGATTGAGGGTTATTATTATTGATTCATGATAAAAATCTCAGATATTTTGATATAATCATAAGTACTTATACACTGGTGAGCATTTAATTGCATATTTTTATATTGCTAAATATAAATTAAAACACCAATTTTTCCCTCTTATACCTCCTTTTGCTTGACTATATTCCACTATTTAAGTAACTGACCAGTGTTTTTTTATTCGTGAGTTTACCAATACTTGTGACTAACTTGATAGGTACTTAAAAATCTTTCAACTTGGTGACGTAGAGTGTTTTAAAAATCAACAATGTTTTTGAGTCAAAATAACCTCGATTAACTTTTGAGTTTTGAACTATTGACAAATGTGGAATAAGTATGACATTTATACCATGCTTGATTCTTCTCACCAAAACCACAGACTAGAAAATAAAACAGAAATTTACTTCAGTACGACAAATTTATGGAGGGTAAAGGTAAGGAGTGTCAACTCATATGATAGAAAATAGAAAAAAGTCCACTGTCCAGCTGTCATCTGTAAGTAACAGTTCAAAAACCTTTCAGAATGGCACTGGAGTAGACATAGGACATGTTATGAATTTATTATTATTGTCGACTAAAGTAGTTACTTATTGAAAATGTCAACTACTTGCGTAGTACAAAATAATGTAGTAAATATAACCTAAAAGAGTTATTATGAGAAAACGCGTGTAGTTACTAGCTAGAGTGACTTTATATCCTGAACTGTGAATAGTACGTTAATTTATTTCCGCTTCCTTTAAAATGTACTCTGATGCTAATGTGGCGCCCCCCTAATTTAATACATTTTGACGGACACTTTTGCATGTACAAGATGACACTCCTTACCTTTACCCTCCATAGACAAATTGTATCACAGCTGTCAGTACCAGGGCTGCCCGATCGTGTAGTTGGATACAAAATATGAATAATCGAATCGGATGTGTACCTATTGTAATCATGATCATTTCGTATAGGATAAGGGGGGCATGATGGGGTGTTTAAGGGAAATCACAAAACATACATACATAAACTCACGCCTGTATTCCCTTAAGGGGTAGGCAGAGGTGCATTTCTGCACCCACATTTCGCCAAGTATGTATCAGTCCCACGTAATAGGTGGCGAGCCTATTGCCGTTTTTTCGGGCACATTTCCAGACTCCGTGCTGTTACCGAGAATTTCCTAATGGAAAAACCCAATAACACTTTGCCCGACCCGGGAATCGAACCCAGGACCTCTAGATCGCACGGCACATAGTTGTACCGCGAGACCACGAGGCAGTCACAAAAATACAGCATAATTACCTACTATTATTATTACTTTATTACTTTTATTAATTTATGGTACGTTATGTTATTTATCTAACTATGATTTGGTACAGTCTTTGCAAAATCAACTTATCGCATTTGTCAATAATTAACCATTCCTTGGAACATTGTAAAAAAACATCTTGCCCCCATACTATGGGGTAAGATGATTTAGAATGGTCGAAAAAACGTTAATTGATCAAAATTAATTAATCTGAGCGATAGAAATAAAGATATCTAGTAATGGGGGCCAACTTAAGGGTGAACATTTGTTTAATTAATTATAAATAAATAAAAGACGAACAAACAATTTTTACATTCTATCGTATATTCGTATGCTAGTAGTAATCTGTGGTCTCGTATATTTGTGGTCAGTGTTCCCAACTTGGGGGTTTTCCCCCTTTGGGGGAAAAAAATGTGGACTGGGATTTTTTTAGGGGCTTTATATTTTTAGGGGTATTTTTAGGGATTATTCCATCCCTTAAATGCTAAGTTTTTTTTAAACATGTATGATTTTAAATAGTCACAACCAGAATAAAATGAAATAATATGTGACGTATGAAAAAATTCATAAATAAACACTATTAAACAATATTGCAGAATATTATTTATATATTTTTTTTACAAAATGTTATTTAGATAATTATTAGAAAAATGCAAACAGTCAAAAAATTATGATACGAGTGAGATTCAAACCTACGACCTCGGCTTTACGCGCCGTGCTCATATCCAAATTTTTCTAATTCGTAATGCTCATAGCTAAGAAAATTTGAATTGGAATGCCTAACATATTCATGTGTGGTATAATTTTTTTTTAGGGGGTTTTCAAATATTTGTGACGATTTTAGGGGTTTTTGACTTTACATTTAGGGGTAAATATTTTTGGGAGTTGGTCACACTGTTTGTGGTATTAGCAGTTAGAATATTAAATGTTAAATATAATAGAATATCGTAATATTAATAATCGTTTTTGTTGTTTTAATGTTTAGTTTTAATATTTAAAAAAAGATTGAATTTTATTTTAAATGTTTTTTCCTTAAAAGTGTAATAGTTCTGTTATTAGTTTCTTTAATAGTGAGCAAGTTATAATAATAATGCTCAAGTTCCAATTGTTTTATTGTTTAGTTTTAAGATTTTAAACAAGTTTGAATATTATTTTAAATGTTTTTCCTCAAAAGTGTAAGAGTACCGATTAGTTTGTTTAATAATTTGCTATTATTCGTACAACAATCCAATTACAAAATTAAATTATGTTTGTCCCCAAGATACAGGCTTAGCCTAGTTTGGGACCCTCTGGAAAACGTTTGAAAACAGCAATGATTTATGCGCAAAATATAAATGTATAAAAGTAAAGATGTAAGAAAATGTGATATGTGTATTTTGTGTTAAATAAAGATTATTATTATCCATTTGGTTTTGGTTTACATAGCTATACAATACAGAGGTGCCTAAACTATACGTAGAAAACATAATATAGATAGTAGTATATAGCTACGTAAATATTTGTAGGTTTAGTTCTACACTTGATGCCTAGACGGCAGCACTTACCATACATTAAATTTTTGACATGAGTTTCCACTCTTTCTTACTTATATTACTATACTCTTTGGTTAGCAGTTACTTAGCATTAGCAGTAGCACCATTAACCATAGATAATAGATTAAGATTTAATATATTCGCTCTGTATTGTATTTTATTTATTATTTGTGTTTGATCATTTTAATTGCATAATTTAAAAGATAACACATTAATAATGGTTTCCATAATACTTCTAAGACGTTGTTCAACTAATGTTATTCGCAATAATAGTTTCTATGAAGAAATGCAAAGAAATTTTATACCAACTAGTACTTTTCAAAAGACTTTACTATCATGGGGATCAGCAACAGTAGCGTTATTAGATCCACATCGAGGAGATATGATCGCTTGTTTGGGAGAAGTGACAGGAGAAAATGCTATAAAATATATGCAAAGTAAAATGATGGAAACGACGGAAGGTGCCGAAATATTGAAAGAAATGCCGCGCATAAATTCAAAAACTGTATCATTTGAAACACTTTCCCAAATGCCTGAAAACACTTTAGGCAGAGTTTATGCTGATTTTATGAAAGATAATAACATTACTGCAGATTCCCGGCTACCTGTTCAATTCATTGCTGATCCAGAATTGGCTTATATTATGCAAAGGTATAGGGAAGTTCACGATCTAGTCCACGCTTCTTTATTTATGAAGACAAACATGCTGGGAGAAGTAAGGCTCCTAGTCTTTATTTTTACTGTGATCATTCTAATATTCAAAAATGAACTATGGAATTTTTTGACAACAAAAAATTAGAAACATGTTTTCATTTGTTCTTTTTATTATATATCTCATTGCAACATAAAAATTTTATAGGTTACTATTAAATGGGTAGAAGGAATCCAAACCAAACTCCCTATGTGCATAAGTGGTGGGATATGGGGTGCTGGAAGATTAAGACCAAAGCATCGTCAAATGTATTTAAAGTATTATTTGCCATGGGCAATCAAAACTGGAAATAATGCAAAATTCCTACAAGGTATAAATGCTAAGAGCAGCGGCTTCTTTAATTCTAAATTTTAACCATATTTTCACAAGTTACTTATTTAAAAGGAAAAGCTATATATTTTTATGATGCACAATTAATGTTTATATTACAAACAAAATTGCATGAAACAATATTTACTATTAATTGTATATCTTTAAGTCTTTTCCACACTTTTAAATTTATATTTATGGCTTTAAATTAGTTCTTCATATGATTAACAGTAAATCAAAGCCTTTATTAGAATAGAACTAAATATTATTTGTGCCTTAAACTTGGACGGATTTTGATGTGATATTTAAAATTTCAGGTATTTACTTTGAGAAGAGATGGGATCAAGACATTGATGATTTTCATAAAGAGATGAACATTGTAAGATTAATTAAAAAGTAGTGTTACCATAATATGTATACCATATATTTTTAAAGTTAACAATAATATGTTAAATTCTAGGCAGATTATACATATTGGTTTTATTAAAAAAATATTTATTCATAGCAAATTATTTACATTACTTATTGAAGTTACCTTAGTTTTGAAATTAACCTTTTAATGCAATATAAAGCTGTTCAAGCTTATAATTTGTATGTATGTATGCTGTTCTAATTATTGTTATGTAGCAATTAGGAAAAATATACTGAATTTAAAATAGACTTCATGATATATATTTAAAAAATAAAGGCTATCTAAGATTGAAGTGCTTTATATAAATGCTCTTGTTCTTAAATTAAATGGTACTACAACAATCATAATAACATTTCTGAGCTTCGTCCATTAGGGTTATGTAATGCAGTTACTTGACCACCCACTTCAGTAGTCCACTCATACCATACTCGGCGAGAATCTACACAGCGCCAAAATGTTGCTGTTATTTTATCACCTTTTTGTACTCTCAGTGGAGTCTGAAAGAGTTAAACATACAAATATTAAAAAAAAAAAAAAAAACCTTAAGTTATGGAATAAGGTTATTAATTACACACTTGAAACAACTCTCACTAATACACTATGAAATATACTGATAGATTTTAGATACCAGATCAAACAAGTTACTAAACTTTATTTATTTCATAAGTAATAAAAAAAAAATATATCATTGAAATATTTGGCATGAGTATGTTATTGCATGTCATCAATTCACATACCTTAATTGGAATAAACACTGGGAACCATGATATCATACCAGGACTGTGTGTGGCAGGTACTATGCTTATCATTTCACTACCATACAAAGAACAGTCAAAGTAGCCACCAAAACCATGCATTACATTATCCTGTTTCACTTCCCATGTTAATGTGGTAGATCTCCTGTTGTCTGTTAGTGGCAAGCCTCTGTAGTCAGTCATTTCTTGACCTTCTTGATCCTTTACTCCTTTTGCTGGATGTTCAAAAGTGAACACTAGCTGTATTAAAAACATAAAATTAGTGATTTAGTTTTTTTCTTTTTTTTTCTTATATCTATTCATATCATATCACAGGAGGCCTACATCTCAGCCTGGTTATTGACAATGTTTCCTTTAGTGTGTAATTTTTTTAGTACTAGAATGCTCCTAATTAACTTGGATAAGATATGTTGTTCAAAATTACCTTAGTTTCAGCAATATCATGCTTATTTTGCATGTAAACAACCCACAGAGTTTCTAGGTTTTTATCTTTTTGCTGTGTAACTCCAGATGAGGCAGCTTTAGCAGCAGCCCAAAGGCGAGCAGAAGATATCGGCGCCACATACGATCTGTACGAGCATGGTATTGAAATGCCACCTGGCTTTAGTAACCCTGCAGCTCCATCTAAACATTCTGGTGATAGCTCATTATCTCCCCAAGAACCTAGAAAATTAAAACATGTAAATCATATTGCAATGTAAATAAGTAGTTGAAGGAAAGTCATTAGAAAGTATTTAAATTTTTAAGTATAGCTGTAAATTCTTGTATTCAGTGTTAACGAAGGGACCAGATGACACCCAGCAATCAAAAAATCAATGTTCCCCACACTGACTAAAACCTGTCTACAAACCTAAAAAAATTGGAGGAAAGCTTGCTATCAAAGAGATATAACATGCCAGGCTTATGTTAATATTATAATTTTCCATCAAAGAAACATGACCATATGCCCTGAACTTTTTCAATGAGAGTATGCCTACCCTTGAACTTAACCGTCTTTCATGGAGCATTACATCCCCTTCTATAGAAGTATTCCACCTACCTAGAAGTTCAGAAACAATTATGTCAGCTTTAGGAGAAAGGTTTATTTGTCTCATGTCGCCCGGTATGACAATAACGTCTCGGTCCCGCCATACTTCACGAACTTGTGCAGCAAGTACCACCACTGCACATGGATTCTTCTCGACTGCTATTACCTACAATCACATTTATAACTTCCCTATTCAGTCAAATGCATTTTACACAGTTAGTAAAGCTTGGTCTATGCTGATAAAGATATACACATATAACGTCAGGTTTGTGTCCCTGAAGGGGTAGGCAGGGGTGAACTTCTGCACCCACATTTCGCCAGGTATTTATCACTAAAGTTCCAAGGGCAAGTTTTAAAGTATCAGTACCAAAGGCACATTTCCATACTCCATGCTTCTACTTAGAATTTTCTAATGAAAAAAACCCAATAACTGTCTGACCAGGGTATCAAACCTGGGATCTCTAGATTGTACGCCACATACTTGTGCCACCAGACCACGTGGCAGTCTGATAAAGATAAATTATAATTGTTTTAAAAGAATACATTTTCCATTTAATAAGTATAACAAAAATGTTCTAGTGAAATCCAATGATGAAATCAAAATGATACTACTAGTAAAGTTTTCATGAAGTTAAATATTGTACCTTAATTTTTGTGCTAGTAATATCAGCAGCATTGAATGATGCTCTTACAAGTGGACCTCTTCCTGCACCAAGGACCATAATTGTTATTGTATCATCATGTTTTTCATCCACTTGGCTATCACCCTGACCAATTTTTGGTGAACTAATTCCATCATCAATTAATTCACTTTTTGTTTTATTCTGTAAAAAAAAACATCATTAGAGTGTATTAAAATAAGCAAAAGAGTATCTAATATAAAATTTATTCAATTAAATTACTTACATATGCTGCGAGTTTTTCTAAAGCTTTGGATTTCTGCAGATCAATTAGGGCCTGTGAAATTGCCTTCTGATATTGATAATATTTTACAGGATCCTTTTCAAATACATTGTATGTATGTGTATCCAAATTGTCTGCCAGGGGCTGCAATGGTGTTTGAAGGTAATCTTCCCAGCTGGAATATATTTATAAATAATTTAGTTTTAGTTCACAACCAACCATCTTATTTTACTGAGGTTTCAGTTTACTTATTGTTATCTAGAAAAAAGAAAGAAAGAAAAATATTTATTAGTCACAGATACGAGAATACATGACAAAGGGTTAAAAAAGGCAGCACAATATAGGAAGTAAGAACACTTGTACATTTAATGAAAGTTTGTATCATTGTGTGTTTCTGCTAATAAGGATGATGTTTCCACTTTATAAAAATAGCATAGATAACATTCAAATTTGGAGGCAAGTTTTTTTTTGGAGTTGAAGCATATTGCTGACTATCAGTGATATTCCTTTTTTTTCTCAAGGGGAAAGCTATTTATGGCTCTACTTCCCGCCAATCCTGGAGGAGGGGAGGCAGGAAGCGTATGTCGGAGTCACCAGCCTTTCAGACCGGCGCGCGGTGGCGTTATATCCGTACAGATGTTAGTGCTGGGCTGGGTCCCTAACCTACACCGGCATACCGACCAAAATCCCCCAGTGGCCATCACCGCGCCAAATGGGGTGACCACGGTGCGTGGGAGGGAAGCGCCCACAATAGTGCCACAGCCGCCCGGTGCGCCTCCGAGACTAAAACATCTCCGCCGCCTCGGAACTTTTAGGGGCGCAGTTCCACCTCCACTAACTCGATTCGGGTGCCTCTATTGTAGGCGCCCGCGACGGACACCGCCGCCCCTATCGGGGTTACGTTCTGGGTGGACGCTCTGCCCCCAAAGCGCGTCCAGCGACCCCAAGGGCTCCAATGAGTCGCCTTTAACGACAGGTAGGGGATACCGTGGTGGAATTCTAACGCCCCCTTGCCACAGGGCAGATCAGTGATATTCCTGCCATTGAAATGTGTGCACACAAAATTGGAAGATATTTCTACTGTGCACTGAATATGCTGCCATTCCAAATTTAATTTTTTTAAGTTCTAAATTAATTTATCAATTGTTGAAAATGATATTAAATGAGGGGATATTTTTTAAAGGCAAAAATGTTGGCTGAATTTAAGCAGAAAACTGGGATCAGATTTGGACAACTTCTTTGTTTTGATGACTCTACAAGACTTTTTTATTACCCTGTAGCATAACTGAGCATTGGATCATCTGCTGGATTTGGACGCCGTTTCCAAATTCTGTATAGGTATTGGAGGTAAAATTCTATATTTGACCTCCTTGCGCCACTCACAATAACTTGAGCCTCTCGTTCCACCATACTAATTACAATTTGTTGATGGGCTCTTGATAGAACTGGATATCTGTAAATAAAAATTAAAAAATATTTTACATTAACATCAATTGATAAGCTAATGAATTTAATATTAAATTTAATTATATTAAGCCATTGTCTGTTTAAGGGATGCATACTGATAGCTTCAAGTTATTCCTGTAAATTATTGTTTTCTTTTGTTCTCGAGGGGAAAGCTAATTATGGCTCTACTTCCCGCCAGCCGTGGAGGAGGGGGCGTATGTCGGCATCACCGGCCCTCCAGCAAGGCGCGCGGTGGCGTCACGTCCGCGTAGATGTTAATGCCGGGCTGGGCCCCAAACAAAATCCCCCAAACAAAGGCCAAATACCGAAATCGTCTCGGCTGTCTCAGAGTTTAAGGGGGGCGCAGTTGCACCCCCACTACCTTGGTTCGGGCGCCCCGGTTGTGAGTGAGCGCCCGCAACTGACACAAGCCACAGTGACGTTGCCCTTCTCGGTAAGGACGCGATGCCCCCACAAAGCACCCAGCGACCCAATCGTCCAAAAGGGTCGCCAATCGTCTTCTACAACAGGCAGGAGATACCATGGTGGGATTCTAACGCCCCCTTCTTTAAATATAAATCTAAGTTTAACATTAATATCAGTTGTTTTTTTAATGATATGTCTATTATGTTTAAAATAATATGAACAAACAAATAAGCTTTGTAATATGTTTATAATACATGATTATTATTAAAACCAACAATAAAGACAGTGATTTTACATATTGCCCAGTTTCATATATGTCAGAAATAATTTAACTAAAACTATGTTTTTTTTTAATGTTAATGCTCTTGATGCTAGATGAAGATATTGTACTTGTAAACCAATTTAAATAACATGAAATTATAACCTTACCCTTTTCTATTATTATGGAAAATTGCTGTAGGTACAATAATTGCTTTGACTGGTTCTCCCAGCCAGCGCTTCAAGATTTCTTGTGATGGTAGATCAGCAGAAAGTTCTAGGACAACTCCAACACGCTTGTCCCATTCCATTCTTTCATGGAATTCAGACCACCAATGCCATGTCTCATTCCAAGCTTTTTCATCATCAACTACATCAGAATTAACAACTTCATCCTTTTTTGAATTTCGCAAAGTCCTGCTGCACATCATTGGTATGCATGCCCAAATTAAAGATGGATGGTGGCTGAAATTTATCATTACAAATATGTACAAGTAAGGTCATTTAGTGATTACCAACATTACATTTTTATTTATTTTTTAATTGTGAAAATGGGTGATTGAAATTAAGCATCTAAATATTGATTGGTTTCATAATTTATTAAAAACATAAGCCAATTGAACTATAATTAGGAGTTAATATGAAAATGTCTCCAGAGCAAAACAAATTATGAGATGAATAGATAACTTCACCTAGCATACCTGGTTTCATGGTATGTTTGGAGTATTCTAGCTAGATTGTTTGTTTGTCTGCCATGTACAGGCAGCATAATGGCGGGCACACCAAGGCCTCTACAGTACCCCAACTCTTCATTCAAACAGTCTTCATGACACTGTCTTACGATTGGAGACTCAGAGTCTACATTGAGATATGGGGATACTTTGGCAACTATCCTGCTCGTCCAATCTTGAGGTGATAAAATCATATCCGAGCGCGTAAAGCCCCCAATTCTGTTGGTTATACATTGTTGCCTCCGAAAACGTGGATGTACTATCGGTGATACAATAAATGAGTAATTATTGCGCAAAGCTTCTGTTAAACAAGTTTGTAAATCTGGAGTTGTTATGTATTCTAAACCACATGATATATCTAAATGCGACATTCTCTATGCATATATTTCTATCACGTAGAAAGAATTAAGAAAACTAATGCGGTAAAAACTAAAATTCGCTCGCAATTTTGACAAGCACATTGACTGATGAGATGATGACTTTTTTTTGTTCCTCAAGGAACCGGCTAAGGTCGAAGACCATGCTGCCAAGTCTTCAGTAATTTAATTTCATTAGTATGAATGATGATGATGATGAATGAGGAAAGAAAAAGGGCGGGAAATTCCCAAACAAGAGGCGCGCCCCCCGTCCCTCCCACATACAACCCTTAATCCCTTCATTACAATAGTGAACAGAGAATCAAGCACCACTCACCGATATTGCACACAGCGCATCCGATTCACCCCTCGCCTCCCCCCTCCCCGTCCTACCGCATCGGTGGGACCGTCCCACCTGGATCAGGAGGCTCCTCCATTCTCTCGCCAACAATCACCAGGAAAGACAAGACTCACCAAATAACGCGCGACAGGGAAGAAAAAAGGGAAAACTAAATCAAACACACCACACACAACATCGACAAGCAACACTTAATCCCCTGTTCACCATTATTTACTCAGCCTATCGCAGTCCACTGGTGAACGTAGGCCTCCCCAAGAAAGCGCCAACCATCCCGGTCTTGAGCAGCTGTCATCCATCCGTTACCCGCCACCTTTCTCAATGTTCACCATTATCAAGAAAAAAATAAAAATTATATGTGAGAAAAACAAAAAACGCGCCCTCCAATCCGAACTTTTCCCGCCCTTTTTTCGTTCGCACATTGACTGTTGACAAGGACAAGCTAGAAAAACGAAATGAGAATGACATTCTATCACTATTACAAATAATAAAGAAAACATTTATATGATATAAGAGAGAGAAAAAAAAACTATTTGATTTTGAAAAATGGCAAATTAGTCTCATAATTAAAAATTACAATAGTAATTGTGACAAGACATTTACTTTTTCAAAGTAAATCAAATTACAATAGCACAAACGAACATGCAACGTTATTATTATAGGTACTATAAACATTTTTTTTGAGAGCGTTCGGGAATCATCTAATTTAAGATTTAGATGAAAAAATCAACTATTGTGTAGAATTTGAATATGTAATTTTTTTTAAAGTTTAAAATAATATATATATTGATATATACTGATTGTGATTTATGAATAAAATCAAAAATGTAATATTCAGAGTATAGTAATATAGTAATATTTGTGAAACAATTTACTTTCGCAATGAACAAAAGCCTTTTATCTTCAGTTTTCAAAACAAGTTTGGTCTTATCTATTATTCCTTGCCAATGCCATTGACATTTATTTGTATCAAAGGATGTCCATAATAAACATTGAATTTGATTGAACATTGTTGGAAAATAAGATAATGAGCTAAAGGTCCACATAAAATTTATGATGGAAGAAAACCCTCTTTATGTATGTAAAAATAAACAAACAGTACTATCAGATCAATACATTGTTAATGTGCGGGGCAGACCAAAAGTGGATGGGACAGTTTTATTCAGTCCGCAGCCCAAATCCATCGTAGCACAATTATTGTTGAAAAAAAAGAAAATCGATAACACTGTTTCTAATCTAGAATCAATTGACACCCTTAAAGAATCTGCTTCAACTTGCGACGAAAGTGAACAACCATCACAATGTTATACATGTAAGAACTGCTCATATAGGTAAACCTTTGTTTCTCTACTATAAAGTTAGTCTTAAAAATATTAAAAGAAAGTCTATGGTATTTGGTAATTATTTTCACTGGTGAGTGAGACTAGTAATTGTGATAACTCATTAACAATATAGGTCTTATCATATAAATTGGCATGTGTGATCAACTAGTTCTGGGATCAATTCCCAGGTTAGAGGTGTTGTTTTTTTCCTTGTGAAGTCCACAGGAGTAGATAAGTCTGAAAAATGGCAACCAGCTTGTTCTCTTTTGTGTGTAAAAGTAGACCAATACAAATACAATAATTGTCATTTCAATTGAAAAAAAATCTTCTGTTAAGATGCTGCTCTTAGAATAATCCCTGTTTATATTATTGTATTTTCTATTTTTTCAGGTGTGAAGACCTCAAAGACTACAAAAAGCATATAGCTCACCACAAACAGTTTTGTTGTGATTTCCAGGGCTGTGATTATACATGCAAGTTATCATCAAATCTCACAAAACATAAAAGGGTTCACACTGATGAAAGACCCTATCTTTGTGATAGATGTTCATTTAGATCTAATTTTATTAACTCACTTAAAGTTCATAGAAGAATCCATACTTCAGAGAGACCATATCAATGTAAACACTGCAATTATAAATGTAACAGTAGTTCTAACTTAAAAAAACATTGTCTCCATAGGCATCCTGAAATTAGCCTTGAAAGCAATTGATTGTTTTATATTCTCAATCTTCAATATTTTTCTGAATTTATATTTCACAGTAGGAATAATATATTAATAGAAATAACTTAATATATAGTCATATGAAATAATAAAAAGAGTTCATGTCCAAAGCATTTATTACTATCATTTACAATAACCTAAATGTTATATATTCCTATAAAGTATATAACTGGTATAAACATCGCCCAAAAGTTTTAACAATGGCTTTCTTATAACATGACAATATTATTAAATCATGATATTTGTATAATATTTTGAGCTTCTCAAGAGCGAGGTTAAATGTTTAAAAAAATAATACTAATATTCCATTCACAGCAAACATAAATATAATATATATCAGTGGCAATGTTCAGTGAAGTCGACTACAACAGATTCTCGCCACCCAAACAGGAAGTAACCACTGGCAGAACCAAGCACCACAGCAGCACACAACCAAACATTATATGTCATGAACACTAACATTAGCATATAGCTCACCAACACTTGCACACCATGAAGAACTGTTTGCCATGCGTGGGCTGTGCTCAGCATTGTAGGTCTGTAAGAGAATTACAGTCTATAAATTTATTATTTATTTCTGTATACCGAACACTATTAACTGCATCGTTTTGGCTGTGTGATTAAGAGAACCCGGTTTTGAGTCTTGTTGGGTTTCATTTATTAATTCGCAGTAGAAGCTGGGATTCTGAAATGTGTCCAAACAACAGCAATAGGTTTGTCCTCAATCAAGATTAGGAAAAAAAAATCGCATGGCCGAAATGCATATCTGTCAATCCCTTCGGTAACACTGCGCGGGCAGGTGCGCTCTCACCGGATGCAATCTCAGGTATGAATGGCCATCATCAGCCAATATACGTCCACTGCTAGGCACGGACCTCTTCTAAAATTGAGATGGTTTAGGCCTTAGTCTACTACAATATCCCAGTGCGGGTTGGCGGACTACACACCTAAGAAATTCCTAAGAACTTTTAGATATGCAGGTTTCATCACAATGTTTTTCCTTCACCGTTAAAGTACGTGATTATTCTTTGTGAAAACTCACATTACTTCGAAAATGGCCGTCTGCATGTCGCGAACATGGCTAATAGGGCGTACTTATTCTTGTAACAATCTCTTATATACACAAATATTCAAAACGTCAATGATTTTTAATATACATTTTTCCTTCTGGATACACTAAATATATTTTTATATTTATCAATATATTTTTGTAGGATGCACTTTCGTCTGCTCTACATGAGTATTTGCCGTCAGCCAGGGAGCTTAGACCCAGACCATCAATATTTTCTCCTGTCCGTCTGATAAGAGTGGCTTTAATTCATACTCTCTTGAAGTGTTTACCAAGAAAATAATCATCACGAGTAAAAGAGAATGAATAGACTAATGTCTATATCATTAAATACTTACACGTTTCTTTCTAGAACATGTGGTACAGGCCTTAAAAAAAAAAAAAATTAGTAAACTTTGTGTAAGTTAACAAAGCAATAAACATAATTCGTCATGCATATCCTATTTTGTTTAGTTATAGGTTTAGATATATTCTAAGAATCAGAGAGTACAAACATAAAGCTTAGCCACATTAAGATATAGCAAAATGCTCGTAAATGAGTAAACATGTAGACAACTCCTTATTGATAACCACATACAAAAATTTACATAAATAAAAAAAAGTGTGTGTGTACTTATGTACACGCGTTAGAAGTTATACCACACGACTGAAGTAAAACTTATAAATACGCCCAACAGTCACATACATAGTTCTTAGTTTACACAACATATTACATTTCTGAACGCACTCGTAATTTACATACATTTAATTGGGCGCATTTATAAGTTTTACTTCAGTCGTGTGGTATAACTTCTAACGCGTGTACATAAGTACACACACACTTTTTTTTAAGCCAGCTGACTCATTAATGGTACTAAGCATTCAGAAAGCTAGAGAGGTAAAATGCTATCATTAATAAGTTTTGTTTTTAATTCATCGTGGTTTAAATTTCGAATGAATGAATGAATATACGAGTATACAGTTTTTAATGCTAGTACTTTGTCCTTGCTGATTTATGATGTCCTGGTAGTTGCGTAGAACATAATTGACATTTTCTTATTTTCAATTTTAGTTTTAATTTATTACTGTCACTATTCTACATTTTAAAAATCTAAAACATAAACTTTTTTGAAAAAATACTTGATCTGAAACATATTAAAACCTTCCTGATCCATTTGACACTTACATTTTTTTTCGAGACTTAATGAGCGGTTAAGCAGACAACTTCATACTGTTAATTTAAGCAGACAACTTCATACTGTTAATTTTGTGTCACAGATGCGCGCGCATCTTAAAATTTCACTCTCATCATTTTTTCATAACGCGCCTAAAGAAGTATAACTTCAAAAAGTGGAACAATAGGCGGTCTTATCGCTGAGAGCGATTTCTTCCAGACAACCTTGGGATGAAATGTAGAAGGCAAAGTAAATGTGTTGCCCAAAATTACTAATAAATCCAGTTAATATTCCATATGTCATATAACATTATAGCTTTTTAAGCGATGTTATGTTAAGAGTATGTGATTTGTTAATGTTAGAGTATCAGTAGTCCTCAAAAATAAAATGCGAAATTACCTACATGTTGCAATCGGAGAGCGTTCAGAGTTGTTTACTGCATCATACAAATGATATTCAAAAGGGATTCTTCTAGAACCTAATATTATAGTTAATCCCTTTTCTATTATGGGAAGAAACGCGTAGACAACGGAAATATTAATCCTGGCGTTAATTATTGATAGGGTCATAGGTAGATTAACATTTTGAGTCATCTCAAATCTTTCACAGAGAGCGAGGATGTTACCTACTTACAGTAGGGGTTGGAAGCACAATATTACAAGAGAGATTGTAAAGCTATTTAAAGGTTTACAGAGAAAAGGGATATAGATTTTGATAAAAAAAGTTATTCGATCGTTAACAAACACATCATTGATAAATACTGCGATTTTTGAGGATAGCAATTAATATAATAAATGCCTTTTCAAACTACGTGCTACAATGTTGTGTTTTTGTAAGTCTATTATGTAAAATATATGTACTGAACTGTATGACTTGTGGCTCATCCGTGGCACATATATTCGCGACGCCTTTGTCTGGTGGTGCCACAGCACAATACTGAAGTCCTGTGTAAGTTTTCCACAATAGATGCTTTCTGTAATATTTGAGGCTGAAACAAATATACCTCATAAATATGACTATATTTCAAAGACAGCTTGTTTATATTTATTCAAGTAAGTGTCCAGAATATCAGAATGATACACTATTCAATGTAACTGAATGAACTGTTGGCTAATATATATAATTAGGCCATAATAAAAACATTAGTAAGCTAAATTGCACTTACCCTTCATATAGCAAAGCCATAATAAATATAGCAAAGAATGATCCAACAAATTCACCTACTTCAGTTACATTCCACCATGAGAATAGAATAGTTTCCAAATAGCCACCATGAAACTACAAAAAAAAAAAAATATTTCATAAGTAAATTATATTATACTACGTAGGTATGAAGGGACAGCTAGAATACTTACAGTCATAGAGTGCTTCATACCGTCATGATGACCTCCGTGCATTAAATGACTATTCATGTTATTGGGGTGGTCAACGCTATTAAAAGACGAATTGAAGACATTCTGAAAAACAATGTTTGTAGAGGATTTTGGCTCCGATGAAATTTAACGCGATTTTGTTCGCGTAAATATAAATAAATAAGATAGGTACAAGTCTTAAATCGTGAATATTAGAACCTACGAGGGACTTTTTGGTTTCCAAAATTTTCACGAAAAATTGTCTCGTTGCGAAGTCCGAACCCAGCGGCCGTTCAATTTACTGGTATCTATGTAAACACGCCATGGCGGCTCGCAATGTCAAAACATAGGTATAAATGGTAATCACACTCACCGAATAAAACGCAACAGTATTGCTTCCTTCGTCATATGTTGTGAGAAAGTGCTACCGTACCGATCGGCCTGACCCATTTACGTACTGCAGTTTAAGTTGACAATGTCGTGGCTAACCCTTATTAGGTTTTGGGGTTCGGTCATGATAAAGTCAGTTACGATACTACGATGGGAATGGGCTGGCACGCCTGGGGTCATCACAATCTCAGTAAAAACTGACGAGTAGCGAAATGAAATGGTTTCTTTCAGTGAATAACATTGCCGACAAACTTCTGACCTCCGCCTCGACAGTTCTCTCCGCTTTTGACACTGTATTTCTCAATCTAGTGAGTGACGAGTGTCACGATATTCAAAGGCCGTTATTTATAATATGCCCTACTTTTCGAACAATAGATTTATGTCATTAGTATATATCGAGGTTTAGACGCCCGGTCGAGAATCTCGGCGGTCGCAGGTCCAAACCTCAGTCACACACCTCTGACTTTTCGAAGTTGTGTGTGTATTAAAACCGGCCAAGTGCGCGTCGGACTCGCGTGAAGAGAGGAGTTCCGTACGCACAATGCCGTAGTAAGGGCCTAAGACTTACTAAACATTTATTTGTCATATATCGCAGCAGGCGAAATTAAATTGTAAAAAAAATATCTCCAAAAATATTGGCCGTAGAATGCCCATTAGGCTTATTTTTTATTGAATCGGTTTGTAGATGAATATTTTGAAAACAAATTTCTGTATTTTTGTCAAAATGTTAGGTTCCGTAGTTTCGGATATAAAGGGGGGGGGGGGGGGGATGGTCAATTTTTGTCTATTTTCTTGAATGACTTGGAAACTATTTATTTTAAAATTACAAAATAATACATTTAAGATGTGAGAAGCACACAGAATAAACAAGACCATGTCACACGATGCAGTTTCCAATATATTTTTTCCACCTTCCCCCCAAAAATGACCCTCCATATACACAGAAATTGATATGTGTACCAAATTTCAACTTAATCGTTCTAATAGATTCGGAGATTATTGACTGTGAGCGACGGACACACGAGTGATCCTATAAGTATTCCGTTTTTTTATTCGGACGTACGGAACCCTAAAAATGAATCATCGCATACTTTAACGATGAAGGAAAACATCGTGAGGAAACCTGCACACCTAAAAGTTCTTAGGAATTTCTTAGGTGCGTAGTACGTACGCCAACCCGCTCGAATCCAGCGTGGTGGACTAAGGCCTAAACCCTCTGACTTGTAGAGGAGGCGCGTGCCCAGCAGTGGAACGTGTAAAGGCTGTTGATGTTGATGATGATATAGCACAAATGTACTATACCAATTAATATACCTTTATAATACATAGTCACGTAAGCATTTTTGACAATATATGTATACATATATGTACATTACTATCTGTTGCCCGTAACTCCGTATGTGCAACTTAAACTTCAAAATAAATGTTTTTCCCACATTTTTCATTGATGCTCAGCTCCTATTGGCCGTAGAGTGATGATATATTTTTTGGAGAAAAAAAATAGCTACTCAAAGTACTAATCCTGCGCAGACAAAGTCGAGAGCACCAACAAGTATCCATGTGTTATTCTGATGTATATTTTTCCGTGAAGGAGTAACAAACTTTCAGGTTATTTTTTTTTTTTTTTATTCTGGCACGGCAAAATTAGTAACAAGTAAGATGAGAACCAAAAATTGCATGAACTAGTTTATACTATAGAAAAGTTGATTTCGGCAAGACTTTTGTTACTCATGACTTTTTTTTTTATATGGAGGAAAATGTCCTTAGTTGCTCATCCAGAGCTTCGAGGGATTTCGAAAGGGGTATGTGTGGGTTTCCAGCTTTTCAACTCTACATGGCGAAAATTGTTGCGATGTGCCCTGAATTGGGCTCCGCTGGTATAGACCTCAAATATAGACTCCTCTAAAATAGAAGGACTTGAGATGAGGAAGTGAAGGGTCCACTTGAACTATTTTGGACGCTCAGTTGGTATCAACGTCCGCGACAGTCACGATGCCACGCGTTCCTCCCAAGATCACTTTCAGTCAGGGCGCGCCATCACCTGCCCTGTGGCAAGGGGGCGTTAGAATCCCACCACGGTATCCCCTGCCTGTCGTAAAAGGCGACTCAAAGGGGCCCTTGGGGTCGCTGGGCGCGCTGCGGGGGCGGCGCGTCCTCACTGAAAGTGACCCCGAGAGGGGCGGCGGCACTGTGGCCTGTGTACGTCGCGGGCGCCCATCCACAACCGGGGCGCCCGAACCAAGCTTGTGGGGGTGCAACTGCGCCCCCTACAACTCCCGAGACGGCCGAGACTATAACGTCTCGGAGGCGCACCGGGCGGCTGCGGCATTACGGTGGGCGCTTCTCGCTCACGTACCGTGGTCGCCCTACTCGGCGCGGAGATGGCCACCGGGGGGTTTTGGTCGGTATGCCGGTTTAGGGAATTTTGTTAGGGACCCAGCCCGGCACTAACATCTGCGCGGACATGACGTCGCCGCGCGCCGGGCTGGACGACCGGTGACCCCGACATACGCTTCCCGCCCCCCCCCCCTCCCCCGGGGCTGGCGGGAAGTAGAGCCATAAACAGCTTTCCCCTCGAGAACAAAAAAAAAAAAAAAAAAAAGGGCGCGCCATCACCGCAGAGCGCTAATAACTCGGTCGACTCCTTTTAGTCACCTTTTACGACAGGTATGGAATGCCGTGTCGTAATTTTTACGCCCCCGATTAAGAGGGAGGATATACAGTATTTACACTCATGCCTGTATCATAAAAAGGATATGAAGTGATGGCGTATTTTTACACGCATATTTGCTAGCTGATAAATATCACATATAGAGACCACATTATCATACAGAATGACACTTAAGATTCTGTTTTTATTCTTATGTACCTATTTTGAAAGTTTAAAATTTTTGAGTAACTTTTTAAATTTAACTAAAGTATAAATAAAATTTCATAATTGGTAATATGATATGACAAAAAGATTAGTGACATAGGCATGCAAGTGTTCAATTAAGGAAAATAACAAGTACCTAGACACCTGTGGCAATACTATACAAGGTTATCATAACAAACATACTCACAGTATTATAATCAGGATGTGACATATTGTTCACATGCATTTTGTGGCTAGAGTGTGCCATGTGATCCATATGCTCCATATCATGGTGATTTGAATGGTCCATATGCATGTGATGATCCTCCATTTTCCTGAGGAAATGTGACATTTAAAGGTTGGCAACTTGAATAAATCGGATTTAACAACAAAAGCAAATTGTACCAGAAAAGAACACTATTAGCCATATCATATTACAAAAAGGTGGAGCTTATTTTGTTTACCTTTTTTATATCTAAGTGTATTGTGCATGTTATTTTTGTAAAGGGAAGATTTTCATTTTATTTTATTTGTTTATACAAAATTTATCAAGAGTTAAAATTCCATGAAGCTTTATATGTGTAAAATTGTTTTAATATAAGAAAAAAATATTGTTATGGTACTGTTATATATAATTATGTGTTTATACCAAATAACAGTAGTGCAATGTTTTGAAAATACATCCAAATGTTGTAAGAGTATGTTTATAAAATATGTGAATGTGTACAATTCTGGGCTTTGTATATAGTTATTTATGCCTATTTTTCAGTTGTTGAACTTTTCATAAATTAATCTTTTTTTTATTCATAAGTTTTTACATCACATGATATAATCTTATTAATATATAAATAAACCCCCATGCTGCTGCCGTTTTTCAGGCATAAATTTCAGACTCTGTGCTGCTATTGAGAATTTCCTAATGGAAAAACCCAATAACACTTAGCCCAACCCGCGAATTGATCTCAGGACTTCTAGATCGCATGGCACATAATTGTTATTGTAAACCGTGAAACTTAATATTGTAACATATAACAAGTAATATAACATTTGAAAATACTGTTCTCATTTAACACACAGCTGTTTAATTTCCTATTGCTAAAGAAGGTCAATGGTGAACTAAATTACAAAAATGAAGCCTATTTTCTTTATATTATCTTATTTAAAGTTGAAAGTCTTACTTTGCCAATTATTAACTGTTAAATCAAAACCATATTAAAAGTGTTTATTTAACTTGCAATGTATGTAATTAAATTCAAGCACACAAAAAACTTATTTCAGAAGGAATTATATAAGCATCAAACAAAATATTAATCACACTTAGAGTATAAGTATACCTATAGTATTACATATGTAATTATATAGATTATAATAAGTGAATGTATCTTCACACTGAATAAACAATATCCCATTAACAAGTGATTGTAAAGCAAACTAATAAAGATAGTTATCTATCAACAACAAGGACTTACATTTTAGAAAGTAATGTCAAAACTTTGTAGTTACAACAGACTACAGTAGTGAAAGTAAAAATGTAGAGCAAACTCAGGTTAATTGTAATTTATATTATAACATATAATATATACAAAAAATGATATCCACCCATCACTTTGTCTTTCTCATAGTTTCAATGAGCGAGAAAAATAACATTGTACCTTCGCTGGAGTCGTGTGATAACGAAAAAAAAACTAATACAAAGCCCTGTTCATTGTAAATTTGTAAAAAAATATCAAATTAATGTTTTCATTATAAACAAAAACTATATTATTAACAAGCAAAAATATATTTATGTAATTGTATAATATATTTAATTGTGTAAATTATTAACATTTTACATAATTACTTCCTTCACTTAACACATAACGTGGCACGTACTTTTACTTACAAAAAAATATTGCTGTATAAGGCGCCGCTTTAAAATCAAACTAAAATATATTGGAAGATAAAAATATTTCTCTACATAATACACCCTTCTGTTCAAAACACCAAATGAATGATGTCTAATTGTCTAGTCTACTGACTTCGAAATAAGTCTACGGCTTCAACTGCCTTAATCTGACAGTTGCTGTCAATCGTGAACTGCCTAAACGTCAAAGTTATTGAAAACTATTTTTTGCTTGGATTGGATAATAAAAAAATAACAACATTGTAGAGTCTACAATGTAGACACTGAGACAGGAAGCAGTATCTGACTGATAAAAACTTGTCAATAATTAAACAGCAATATATAAAAAGTAATCTTTTTTGTCTTGACTTTGCATGATTTGCAATGATTTTTAACATTTTATTTCACAGACTCTCCGCTCTTTTTCTCTTCATTTGCATTTTATAATTATTTAATCTCATTCTCTTTGGACGTCAATGCTCTCATCACTTTCATTTGTCAATATAAAACTAATAAATTTATGTTTCATGTTTAACAAATGTTCACCCTTAAGTTGGCCCCCATTAGGGATGACGATCTGAGATCGATTAATCGAAGAATCGATTTTTCAGGCCCAAAAGATCGATTTTTGAAGTTATACTTCTTTTGGCGCGTTAGGGAAAAATGATGAGAGTGATTTTAAAACGATGCGCGCGCACACCGACACCAAAAAGTTATTCAGAAAAAGTTTTTGAAGTTATACTTCTTTTGGCGCGTTAGGGAAAAATGATGAGAGTGATTTTATACGATGCGCGCGCACACCGACACCAAAAAGTTATTCAGAAAAAGTTTGTTTTAAATTTTAAGAATGTAGAATAGTGACAGTAATAAAAAGGGATTGACGTATTTTTTTAAGTAGTTTTGATTACGTCACGTACGGTCAAGACAGAGTCGAGAGAGGTATTTATTTATTAAGTTATTAAAATATTATTTTATAATATATTATTATATTATTTAAGAAAATATATATTTATGTATGAAGTATAACTTCTAACGCGTGTACATAAGTACACACACACACTTTTTTAAATCGATATACAGTACTGAATCGATTCAGTGGATCGATATTTCACCCTCGAAAATCGCCATTCGATTTTTTTTTGTTTTAACACTAAATTTATTCACAATTAGTTGAAGGTACCGTTACATTACGTTTATTATAAATTTATTTTAGTTTGATTTTTTATAAAATGGATTTACATAACATAACCTCACGCCTGTATTCCCCGAAGGGATAGGCCGAGGTGCATTTCTGCACCCACATTTCGCCAGGTATGTATATGTATGTATCAGTCCCACGTAATAGGGGGCGAGCCCATTGCCGATTTTCGGGCACATTTCCAGACTCCGTGCTGCTTCTGAGAATTTCCTAATGGAAAAACCCAATAACACTTTGCTCGACCCGGGAATCGAACCCAGGACCTCTAGATCGCAAGGCACATACTTGTGCCGCGAGACCACGAGGCAGTCATGGTCATGAAAATGGATTTATATTTACATTTTAAATTAAAACTTGAAAAAAGAATCGTTTTTTTTTTTGGAAATCGTTTTTTTAAACCTCGATTTTTTAGTGAATCGATTTTTCAGGCTTCGATTCGATTCAAAAACCGATATTTTTTGTAAAGAATCGCCATCCCTAGCCCCCATTACTATATATCTTTATTTTTATCGCTCAGATTAATTAATTTTGATCAATTAACGTTTGTTCGACCACTATTGATGATTGTTCGATTATAAAAACAATTAAATTCTTATTTATTAGTTAATTATAAATATAAGAACTTACAATTCATTGGTATAAAATTAATTTTCAAATGAAATATTTTTTCTTTTAAGTAATCTTCGTTTTGTTCGCAAACAGTTGAGTTTTTAGACTGAATTTTTTTTCATGTGGAGTTCAATCGCTTGGTTATCATTCTCCTATTTTCGGTAAATCTCCTAATTTGAAACCTATAATAAAATACTATAAATTAGAATATTTGAAATTGCATTTTATTGTATATTCATGTCAGTCTCATATAATGAAATAAAAATCGTCTCGAATCAACAACACTCGATATCGAGGTTACCAACAAGCCAGCATGTATCTCATTGTTATAAAGATGGTCTCGAATCTCGATTTTTACACAGTAGTTGATCTGTTTCAGCTAAATCAAGCAGATGTTTAAATAAATTAAATAAAGAAAAACGAATTGTCTATTTGTCTCCATACTTTAACATCACCTTCGGGATGATTTAAAGGTACATGCTTGAACCAAACGGATAATTAAGGTCAAATGCTCTGTCCTAAAAAAATGATAATAAAGTTATTAATTGTTTATAATTATAATTAATATAATGCGTACTCTAACCTACACTGTACACCGCCCACTAATTTTGAAATAATTTTTAATATGAATCCGCTAGACGCTATGTCTTTAACACTGCTGGCAGAGTAAGAGCAAAGGTTGATAGTTAAAATAAATAAATAAATAAATAAATACACCCAACAGTCACATACATAGTTCCGATCTCACACTAAGATACAAGTCTTGTGTCGTGGGTATCAGAAACTACGAGAGACTTTTCGGTCTCACATACACCCAGACCCGAAACAAATATTTGTGGATCACACAAACATTTGTCTCGGTGCGGGGATCGAACCCGCGGCCTCACGTTTCGCAAGCGTAAAAAATAAAAAAAGTGGCGCCAAATTTAGTGAGCCCAATAATTACGGCTCACTGAACACACTCGTTAACAATACGCTAGTAAATACGGGATACGGCAATTACTAGCTGACTGACAAGTACAACATCGGCGCATGCGCAATGTAGGCGTGAGGTGATGGCTTGCTTACTAGATAAAAATTAAATAGTAAATAAGAATTAAATTGTTTTTATAATCGAACAATCATCAATAGTGGTCGAACAAACGTTAATTGATCAAAATTAATTAATCTGAGCGATAAAAATAAAGATATCTAGTAATGGGCGCCAACTTAAGGGTAAACATTTGTTTAATTAATTATAAATAAATAAAAGACGAACAAACAATTTTTACATTCGACCATTAACGAAAAAATTATAAAAAATAAAAAAAGTGGGGCCAAATTCCCTGAGCCCTTGCTTACTAGATAAAAAATAATTCATAAATAAGAATTTTATTGTTTTTATAATCGAACAATCATCAATAGTGGTCGAACAAACGTTAATTGATCAAAATTAATTAATCTGAGTGATAAAAATAAAGATATCTAGGAATGGGGGCCAACTTAAGGGTGAACATTTGTTTAATTAATTATAAATAAATAAAAGTCAAACGATTTTTTTTTACATTCGAACAAACTACGAACAAATAATTAAAAAAAAAAACAAAAAAAGTGGGGCCAAATTTAGTAAGCATCGCGTTTCAATATTGCATAGCAGCATATTTTATTTTAAAGCTGCGTTTACCTACCTACTCCAACGAGAGGCGAGGTGCACAGCGAAGCGCGGAGTGCATGTGTAAACACTATTTAGTATTCAAGGCTCCTCTCGCGCTCGGTCGCAATTTTTGAAGTATAACTTCTTTGGGCACGCTTAACTTGGGGAGTAAGCTGGCGAATGCGTGCCGAGAGTCGAGCGTTACGAAAAGTGTGATCGGGCGAGGATAAATTTCAGTCAAACATATAATGTTTATCCCTTCGATACGGTTAAAGGTCCCCTCAAATTAAAGAACGTACATATTTCAATAAAGATTTCGAATCGACAACATATATCCACAATATTCGAATAAATGCATATTTTAGATTTAAAAAATGTAGAATAGTGTCAGTAATAAAAAGGGCTTATTTATTACCTAGTTTTCAAATACTTATGAGTGCGTTCAGAAATATATGATGTGTAAACTAAGAAAAATATATTAAGCCAAATTAATAATTATCCAACCGAATTCTTAAACTCCTTGGTTGTGCCTGGTTTACAATTTACAACTGAGGGCGGACTCGGTAGTCAGCATGTTTCGAAATCTAAAACACCCTAAGCTATGCAATGAAATGTGCTTGTTTATTTATGTATTTTTATCTCAACAAAGTGCTGAACTCAATATTTATTTAACAATAACAAAACTGTCATGGAAGCGCCAGAGTAGTAAGTATTTTTATTTTGTAAGCCATATTTTCTTTTATTTCCTATATAGGTACCTACTGTTCTGTGTACCTAAATTTCTCACTGGAAGCTTCTTGTGAACATTTTAAAAATATAAATGTAGAAAATAATATTGTAGTTAATAAAAAGATTATATTCTTTAAAAAAAATAGTAGGAGATTAGAAAAATAAATCTACCAGAACCTTAATCTATCATTTAGTTCGTCTCATAT
Source organism: Hemaris fuciformis (assembly GCA_907164795.1). NCBI lineage: Eukaryota > Metazoa > Arthropoda > Insecta > Lepidoptera > Sphingidae > Hemaris > Hemaris fuciformis. Next base: position 7,003,107 of record OU015434.1, read on the forward strand.
TTATTTGAGGCATTAACAAATAAGGTTTAAAAAAATTCAGCTAAAATGATTATTGTTTAATAAAGATATATAGATCATATTGGCCACTATAATTTTAAAATATGATTATATTCCTTTCAAAATTGGGATAACAATTGCGTCTTGATATTTAGTGGTGTGATATGAGACTAAAAATTGGCAACACTAACGACGAAAACCCAAGCAAAATTGAAAAATACGAAAATTCTGTACGATGCATCAAAGTCAATCTCTGAGTCAATATGAATTTTTCGTTAATTTATTAACGAAAAATTAAAATATGTCTACATTTTTAATTTTTCTGGCTTTATTTTAGAGTATTATCTTAAATTAATTAATTATGACTAGGGACGCTCTCCACTTCTCTTGTTTAGCCGCCATGTCTGAAGTTCGTCGTATCTTCGGAGTTCGTGCTGTGCTATTCTTTAATGTTTATAGATTGCAGTGATTATAGTTGTTAAAAAACAATGAATTTACAAAAAATTGGAATAACTATGGTTTAGTTTTTTGTGTGGAGTTAATGTCAAGTTCCCGCAAATCGATAATATTTGCATTTGAAGAAGTTACTCAAACATCGTATTTTTAGTTCATCCGCCATATTGGCGTTAATATTTCTTCGTAAGTCTTTTTTGATAATTTTTAGCTTTTAATACATAATTTTGTTCATATTTTGTTACATTTTGTCACTAGTTTGTTAAGAATTGTATTTGGCCTGAAGTAGATGTTGCATGTTCTAGTTATACGCTGTAAATGGACGTTATATTCTTGGCCTCTTTATAGGTAATTTTCACTCATTTCTTGACACTAAAAGATCTAGAATTTGCAAATGTTAACGTAAAAATACTTGCTTGTGATGCCGGAGATATATTGGCGGAAGTAAATTGTATCACATTGCAATGTTTGGTGTGGATTGTTGATTGATGTTTAAGTCTTGTGTTTCGTTGGAATAAATTATGAAATCATCTTCTTCTTTGCCTAAAAGTCTTTCTTAGACGTACATTCTAGGGTAAATTAAATATAGGGGTCTTGATTTGGATTAGATTTTAAGTATATCCATAACATAGCTTAATTCCGTGATAGATTACATAAATGAACCCAAAGAATGTTCTAGATCATCAATAAGACCTCAAAGCGAAACCACCAAGCATCAATTTATAGGCCTCTTTTTATCCGAAGTTGATATATATTTATAGTTTACGATTTTGTTTAGATATAATCACATGTAAACAAAAGTACCATTTCAGGTAGTGAGATGTGCATGTACTTATAAATTGGACGAGTAGGTGAATTTTTTTACGGCCTTTAAAGTAATAAATCCACCATTTCATTTTGCTGTAGTTTATAAGTTAAAAAATTCAAGACATTATTTATACAACTAGAATAGTAAATATATAGACAATTTAATTCAAACTAGTACATACAATTTAGTACAGTTAGCATACAATTTTTTTTCAAAATACTCATTTGCACTTCTCTTGGTTCCTACATTTAAAGAATTATTTTAAAATAATTTGCAAGATGAGTAATGAGTCAGAGTGAGTTATTTATAAATAGACAGAGTTAGGGGTATATTACTAGTTACAAAAATCAAAACAATCTTACATTCTAAATTCAAAATGCATTATGATTAATGAATTTATTTATTATTGTGTTTTATTTTGGGACCTTGGATATGTATATACTTTTATCAAAAGAATCCAATGTAATAATTTGGAAACAATTGTATGAATTATCTAATACACAAATTGTTATTGTTAATTTTAAATGTTTTCAAGAACACAAATATTACTAGATTATTATAGCCCATGCAATGTTAGAGAATGTAAACTAATGCCAAGGTACTATGCCATGTTGATTGTAAATTCATGATTTTTAAAAAATAATGGAATGTATATTAATATATACATTTAATATGTCCTTGTCTCTCATTAGAATGTTCTGATAATTTCTATAATTTTTACATTAGGCATTTACATATTTATAAAAGGTTTTTCTGTGTGGGAACTGCTTATAAAAAACAATAGTTGGAAATCAAAATCATGTAAATACTGGCAATGCAAATAAAATTTATGATTGATTTATTTTATCATTTTAATTATCATTTAATTACTTATGCAAATACCAATCAGTAAAAATCTTTAAGATGAAATTTATCATAATATCAATCTAAATTTAAGATCCTTAGACTTTTGTTGTTATTGACTTCAAATGGCTCTCTTGATAAAAAAAGTCGGTAAAAACTAATAATTATTACTTACAAGGTAAGACAATAGAAATTATATTCGTAATTATTGTGCAATCATATAATAATCAATTTTCAAAACACAGAGTCTTTGTCCATATTTTTGGTAGATGTTTCATATGTTCTTCCATGTGGAGTATCAAGTAATGACATTTCATTCAATAGCATACTTCATTTCTGAATAATAGTAACAATTGGGTGTTCATCTTTCAGTGAGTCCTGTTTGTGCGTAATATTGTGAAATTTGCTGAGTATATAAGGAGGAGCTCTTAAGAGTTTTATTCATTGATTTCACAGACATGTGGCTTGCAGTAGTATAACTTTTAAATACTATTTCAATAGTATTTTGCTGCCAATCCAATATTTCATATTTATTTTTAGTGTTTTATTTAATTTAATGTTTACAAGACTTAACCACATTTCGTGAATATGTTATGCTTATAATTACAACAGAGAATCTTGAAAAGGTTTTAATAAAATATTACTTGGATAGATAAATTAACTCAGGAGCAAAAGCATATTGATTTATTTGATATTTAAGGTTTTTATATATATGTTTTTATTTATATCATATGTAAGTCTCATAAAAATGCTTCTTTTTGTAACATATAATTAAATGGGGCACACATGATTATGCTTCTTTTGTAAACTATGTTTATTGTTACAGTTATGAATAATTAAGTATGAATCAGGACCATTATGTCTCATTTAGGAAGCATATTTAAAGGCATGATAATAAATGTTATATTTGTGATAATGGACAATTGCCTATAGCCTCTCACATTGAATCAATGAGGATACACAAATAATAACTTTTTGCCTAGGCATCAAATGAGAGAGGGATATTTCACAAGTTTTAAATTTTAATCTGCCTTGATTTTACCTTATTTTAAATTGCTGTATTTAACAAAATATTTAGCTACTATATTTTGGTAACATGTAACACATCAGACACTGCACATATTTATTCCTTTCCATTAATATTGGTAGTGTTGTTAACCATAAAATAATTGTAATATATTGATATTACCATTTTGCCAAGAATTATTACTATTTATTATTTAAAAAATAAACATATCTATGCATTGTACCCTACAGTGGTAAAAAAATATATAAGACATAGTTTTTTCTCCTAATAATATGTGATAGTGACAAAAATTTATGTCAAATTTCTTTCTTTAAGGTTATAGTGACAAAAATTTATGTTAAATTTCTTTCTTTAAGGTACAAAAATATTTCTGCACAGTAGCTAGAGATTGTTGGTGCTTCAATACTCACTCACTCTACCCGGTGTCCAAATGTGAGGTAATTATTGTTTATGTATACAGCATCCCAACATTCTCAAAAATATTACAGAAAAATGAAGTAAATAAATGGATTCATTATTTCTTTCAGGTAGTATATTCAATTCAATGAATGGAGTGACATGCTTCTAGGTGCAAAGGCACCATTTTTTTATTATTATGATAGAATGGTTTAATGTAATAAGAGGATTTAGCTGATGCCTCTTAGTCAGAAATTGGATGAACCTCTTGTTACTATTGAGGTGAGAGTCCTACCCTGCGTACTTACTGTCATGTATGGAGTGTTAAAGCACCTACTACAGTGGAGTATCATTTTGGCAGGTAGATTGCTGACTCCAGCACAATGCAGCAGGCTGTCGATCCTCTCGCGACTACCAGCACGGTAAGAGCTCTTTATTTATTTGTGATGAAGTTATTTATTGAACATTCTAAATAGTTAAATTTCCAGCCGACAGCGGAGCCCGTCAATGGAACTCCACCAGATGAAGCGTCACGTCGCCAGGGCCGAATTACGAATCAGCTACAGTTCCTGCAAAAGAACGTCATGAAAGCTGTTTGGAAGCATCAGTTTGCGTGGCCGTTTCACCAACCAGTAGATGCAAAGAAATTGAACCTTCCCGTAAGTGTGCCATGCGTAGCTACTAGTTATTACAATTTTATTTTTGTATTATTGTACAATGTTGTTTTTTTTTATTGAAGGACTACCATAAAATCATTAAAAAACCAATGGATCTCGGAACAATAAAAAAACGGCTGGAGTCTAACTACTACTATTCCGCTCAAGAATGTATTCAAGATTTTAACACGATGTTCACAAATTGCTATGTGTATAATAAACCCGGCGAAGACGTCGTCGTCATGGCGCAGACCCTGGAGAAACTCTTCCTCAATCGGGTAAGAACACAAACCATTGTCCCACGTTAATATCGAAAAGCACCAAAAGTGGATATCGTACCTACTGCAATCTGTATTTCGATACAGATAGCTCAAATGGACAAGGAGGAGAAAGAGATCGAGGTTCCATCGAAGGCCGGCAAAGGTGTCGCGAAGAAACGCGGATCGAGCGCGGGTGGCGTCGCCGGGGGCGGCAGTGCAGGTGTGGGTGCGGGGGGCGCGGCGGTCGCGGGCGCGGCGGCGGGCGCGCGCACCGTGGTGAAGGCGCCGGCCGCGCCGCCGCACCCCGCGCTCGTGGGCTCCACCAACACGACGACGGCGCCCGCGCTGGCCGCGCCGCAGCCCGCGCACGCCGCGCACGCCGCACACCCCGCGCACGCCCCGCACGCCGCGCACGCCGCGCCGCCCGCCACGCACACCGGCCTCCCGCAACAGGTGCGATCGCTTACAATTTACATCTTCACAGTCAAAACCATTCTACTCTTTGTCATCACTATCGTTATTGTGGTCGGGTATCACTTGCAGGTGGCGACGCAACCGTCGAGCTTTCACGTGGCTCAGCCCGCCGCGCCGCCGGTCTCCACGATTCCGGCCGTCACTCTGTCGCAGACGCAGCCCGCTAAGGTTGTTATTTCTTAACCTTTCCATCCCGAACGATTTCTTTGTTCGTTCGTCTTTTCGTGGACATTTGCCTAATGTGTGCATCATTTTAAAGGTGAAGAAGGGAGTGAAAAGAAAAGCTGATACGACTACGCCTATGGGTAGCTCCTTCGAAGGAGGATACACTACACCGACCATAGAACAGCAAAGCGGTCCTAAACCAGCTAAAATATCTACAAGAAGAGAAAGCGGACGCCAAAAGAAGGTACGACGTATTTGTTTCGGTGGCAGATAGTCAATGTGAAAAAATATTAACTCTTAATATTTTATTCTATTTAGACAAGTAGAGCGGGCGACGATGGCTTCAAAATGGGTGGAATTTCTCCGGGCGTAGGAGCCGCCGGTACCTCACATCACTCCGTTATGACTCCACAATTAGCAAAAAGTAAAGAGAAACTCTCAGATGCTCTCAAAAGTTGTAACGAAATTTTAAAAGAATTGTTCTCCAAAAAACATTCAGTAAGTTGTTATTCTTTTTATATAGAAAATATACATGTACTTATTTTATTCTATTTGTGACAATGATATTTTATCCGCAGGGATACGCGTGGCCATTTTACAAACCGGTGGACGCCGAACTACTTGGACTCCACGATTATTTTGATATAATAAAAAAACCAATGGATCTTGGCACTGTTAAACAAAAAATGGATAGTAGAGCTTACAAGACTGCAGCAGAATTCGCTGCTGATGTGCGTCTCATATTTACAAATTGTTACAAGTATAATCCGCCTGATCATGATGTTGTTGCAATGGCGCGTAAATTACAAGACGTTTTTGAAATGAGGTAATTATTACAAACACTCACTTACACATGTCTATATCCCAGAAAGATCCCACTATTCACACTTGTTTTTATAAATCCCACTTAATAGGGCGTAACCAACACTTCGCATTCATAATAACTGGTTCATGATTAACTGGGAGTTGAACCAGGGATATGTAGATATTTATCACATGACCTCCACTTGTAGCAGCAAAAAGACAGTCTAATAACAAAAAAATGATAAGTGAACGCGTTGCATATATACAGCCTTGGCCAAAAGTATTGAGCACCCATGCCATCTGTCGATTTTGTGAAGAATATTACATCTAATTAAAATAAAACAATTTTACAAGGTTTCATACTGTTATTTATTGCTAAAAAAATCAATATTTAGTGGGTTCACCCTTACCTTTAATCAAAGCAGATATTATTTTTGGAATAGAGCTTACTAACTTTTTAGTCTTCTGTAGTTATAGAGTTCCATTCGAGACGCAGTCAACGTTTCAGCTCTTCTTTGTTGTTGATTGTGTGGCGCCTGACTCTGCGCTTTAATAAACCCCATAAATGCCATAGAACATTTAGATCCGGCGTCTGGGCAGGCCAGTCCAGAAGATTGACTTGATTTTCCGGAAACCACGCTATAGTGCAATTAGATTTGAGACACGGCTCATTATCCTGTTGGAATTTAACGCCATCCATATTCGTATCGCCGAAAAGTTTTGTTAAAGAAGGCAGCAACGCATTTTCGAGGACATTTATATATTTTGTAGAGTTCATGTGAACCTCGCACACGAACAATTCGCCAACTCCTGAATCGGTCATACAGCCAATAGTCTGGACCATTATGCTTCCGCCGCCGTGTTTTACCGTTGGTACCACAAACTCTGGCTTAAATTCTTCGCCGACTCGGCGACGCAAAAAGGTCACAACAGGGGTGCCAAAAATCTGCAATAAAGAAGAAAATATATAGTTTTGAAAAATTAAATAACTTTATAAAGGCACTTTGTTTTCAAATGATTTTATTAAATATTTTTAGTGCATTAAACTGACAACTCACCTTGAAGTTTGATTCATCTGACCATACAAAATTAGGCCAGTCTTCATCGGTGAAACTTCGGTATTTCAAGGCCCACTCATTGACGATTCTCACGTTCTGTATTCATGCATTTTCGCCCGCTTCTGCGCCTATTTTGATGAGATCCGGTAGCAGCAAATCGTTTAGTAGCATATTGCACGGATCGGCACGAACATTTCACAGTTTTCGAAACCTCTATCTGTGACTTCCCTTGCTCATGTAAAAGCTGAATTTTTCACATTTTCTAATGAAAGTTCGTTTCTTTTTGTCATAATAAAACGATATCACCTCAAACTCGCGAAAAAAAAATACCAAAAGTACACTAAATCACTAGATGTGTCTACAAGGAGCGATAGTAGCGAACTGCTAAATAAATAGAAAAGTCGTAAAATAACAAATTTTCATTGCACCCAGGTGTTTTATTGCTAGTTGTGGTATGAATTACTGTGTTTTAATCTTTTCAGATGGCAAAGAAAGAATCCTTAGACAAAAGCTTTGTTTATTGGCCATACTTTCCCTAAATGTGCGAAATTTTTAAGGTGCTCAATACTTTTGACCATGACTGTATTTTTAAGTTACTAAAGTTTATTTTATTTCAAATACAATCATTTACGTCCGAAAATCATGATTTTGTTGTATTGCTCTGAACTTCTAAAACAATTAATTTTAAAATTATTGATGTCAACCATAATCAAATAATGTCTTTTTTACGTGAGGGTGAAACCTCATAGTTCAATATTTTGTCTGCCGCATTGATGTGGAGGGAAGTGGACAACTCTTTGTTTTCCAACTCCTGTATAATATTTCTGATTAATTTCGTTGCGGGATCATGACAAATTAGGTTCCCTTAGATTCGTTGAGGTTCAGTGCTCAGCGCCAATACTGTGCGTGCCGCGGTTGATCCACAGAAGTTACAGTGGCGAGTGTGTTGTGGGATAGTGACCAAAAAAAAAAACATCAAATAATGTAATTTTTTTTTAACGAGAGGAAAGTCCTTTGAGCTCCCCTGTTCGGTACCTCGGGGGAGGCCGAAAGGGGTATGTCGGGGTCTCTGGCCTTCCAACTCGGCGCGCAGAACAATAATTGTCCGCTTAGCTGAGTTGGGTCCCTAACCAAAATCCTACGCCAGCATACCGACTAACACATCTCGGTGACCATCTCGCGCATTTAGGGCGGTTTTGCGGCATCTCAGGGCGAGAAGCGCCCTAAATGGTCCGCCTCCGCCCAGCGCACGGTCCGATTGTGGACTCCTCCAAATTGGGAGGGCTTGAGATGCCCTCCACTTACGCTTTTTTGGACGTTCACCTCTTGTAAACATCCGCGATAGTCAAGCGGTCACGCCCTCTGCCGCGAATCTCGGGGTTGCTGTCACCACTGTGTACCGCCCCCGCAGTACGCACAGCCTCCCCAGTGGCCCCTGTTAGTCGCCTCTTACGACAGGTAGGGGATAGGTAGGGGATATAGGTGGCGGAATTCTTACGCCCCCAATCCACAGGGCGGAATAATGTATGGCATGGTTATTTTTACGGCCTCTTGAAATATAATTTCAAGTTGTTGAATAATTCTTCATAAAATGTTACATCAACAAATGGATATGAAACATGAATTCAAAATATTTTTGTCTAAGAAACAAGCTGAGAAATTGACAGAGAACCTTGACTTTGCTGTTTAATATTTAGCACTAAGCCAGCGTGGCTGAGGCCTAAACCCTCTCAGTTATAGAGGAGACCCGTGCCCTGTAGTGGGATGTATATGGGCTGATGATGATGATGTAGCGATTTGTATATTAAATTGATGCATATCGACCATATAATTTATCCATTTTGTTGCAGATATGCGAAAATCCCCGACGAACCAGTACATGTTGCGGTACACATGGAGAAAGGGAGCTCCGCATCGAGTTCAGATTCTGGATCAGAGTCGGATTCGGAATCCGATGACTCTGAGGAAGAAAGAAATAATAAAGTCAAATTGTTAGAAAAGGAACTCCTCGCTCTACAGGAGAAGATGAGAAAACTCGTTGAAGAGTCCAATAATAAGAAAAAGGCCAAGAAAAAAGTTAAAGATAAGCAGAAAAAACAAATAACAACGGCAACAGCGCCTAAAGTACCCGCCGCACCAGCGTACACAGCTAAAGCCAATAATATTGCTGAGAACATAGGTAAGTTCAAAGTGAGATAGCATATTTTTGGAATAATTACTTCATATTGTATACACATTTGTCATACAACAATCACAATAAATATCTGGAAGGTATTCAAATATGTATAATATCACAAGAATATTGAAACACAACAATGTATATAATTTTTTTCTATACTTATCCACACCTGTAGGCTATAGGAAAAGACAGAAGTTGATTTCCAAGCTACATTGCATCTAGTGCTTTTTGTTTTGTTTGATTGTGCAGGTGTTTTGTACGGTTTTATCATCATTAGTCTGCAACCGTCTGTCCAGTCGTCTTTCAAGAGTTTTATATGACTTTGTGTAGCGTAGTGATGAGTAGCACACTCGTTAATATTGTGATAGAATTGGGTGAAGAAAGATAAAGAAATAGTGAATGAAAAGTGTGAAGTTGAAGTGCACTGTGGTTGTCAGCAGGTAGTGGCGGTGCGCGCGGCAAGGCCGGCGGCAAGCGCGGCGCGGGCGCGGTGGGTGGCGGCAAGGGCAGCGCGCGCGCTCCTCCGCCGCCCGCCAAGAAGAAGACGTCGGCGCCCGCCCCCGCGCCCGCGCCGCACCCGCCGCCGCACCCCGACACCGACGACGAGGACGTCGCCAAGCCCATGTCCTACGACGAGAAGCGACAGCTCTCGCTCGACATCAACAAGTTGCCAGGTACCCATCGCCCACCACCGAGCACCACGCACCTGCCTCACTACAGACGCTTCTAAAATATTTACATGTATATTCACCAGGTGACAAGCTCGGTAAAGTGGTGCACATAATACAGAGTCGAGAGCCGTCATTGCGAGACTCCAATCCCGATGAAATTGAAATAGACTTTGAAACGCTGAAGCCGTCGACCCTTAGAGAATTAGAGAATTACGTCGCATCCTGCCTTCGGAAAAAGACGCGTAAGTTTTCGTCGCACTAATGGACGTGCGTATTTTTTTATTTTTATTTATCACACTTTATTGTACACCACAAAAAAATATAAAAACATGATTAATTAAAGAAACAATAAAAGTTAAAATATATTTAATAATTTCATGAAAGTATTAACATTACACACTGGTATTCCAGTGCCGGTATTTCCATAGAAGTTTAAATTAATTTGAAGTTGAAGTTTGAATTATGTGAGCATAATTCTGAACATCAAACATAAACTAGATATTTTACAATAAAAAAATATTTTTTAAATATTTCATCCAAAAATTTAAATTTACGTATTTTTGCCGCACCGACGTGCCGCCGTGCGTCCCCATCCGGCTCCTATTATTTCAAACAAACTTAAGAGTGTTTACGCGCCAAGCGGCTTGTCGAATTCGGTAAATATGATTCGCGTAAATATGAGCGCCGATAGTTAATGATATGCAATGAAAATGAATGAAACAATGTTTATTGAGTCTATAAAATGTTAAATACATCACTTATATCATCATTGTTCGGAATGCAGTCAGATAACCGCGAAAACATCGACGAAACTAAAAATCGACGAAGCGCAGAGCGATGCGTCCTCTGACTCTCTCTGAAAAGCCTTGCGGCGGACTAATTTGTACCGGGCTGTGCGCGGCGTTTTCTTCTTCAAAACAAAAATTGTACGATTTTAAGTACACGTTCTTATATCATAATTTTTTTTTAAATTAAATAAGGTATCATATACGGGTAATAATTGGTAATTAACATGTTTGTACGATGAGTCTTTCATCAAATTTAAGGGGTTCGAAAAGTACTGTTTTTGCTCAAATTAGGCTAAAACTGCGTAAACGCTCTTAACGCAGGTTCACGAACATCAATTTAGAACAAAGATTTAGAGTAAACACCAATCTATACTATTATAATAAAGAGGAAAGGTTTGTATTTTAGTATTTTTGTATGTTTTTTACGAATGAACACATAACTACTGAACCGATTTCGATGATTTTTGGTATGGAGATAGATGGAACCCACCGAAGTAACATAGGATACTTTTTATCCCGGAAAATTTAGTATTCTCGTAGGAAAGGGTATAAGTAACTCTGTCAATGTTCTGTATTTACGTCTAAACCATTTGACCGATTTGAATGCATTTTTGTATAGACATAAATGGGACCCTATGAAGTAACATAGACTACATTTTATCCCGGGAATATGGAAGATTCCCTTGGGATGAGCATTTATACTAAATGCAAAAGTAACACCTCCTGTGTTGTGCTTTCACGCCTAAACTATTTGACCGATTTGGATGATTTTTGGTATGGATAAAACGAGACCTTAAAAATGAACATAAGCTACTTTTTTTAATTCAGTAAGTGCCATTTTGAGCACTTGGGAGACGATAGGTCATTTAAGGTTCTTAGGATTAATTATGTGACGTTGAATGCAGTTAAGTGCGATTAAGTGTCATAAGGTGATATTAAGTGCACTTAGGTGACATTAAACGCACTTAGGATACGTTAGTTGCCATTATTAGATTGGGATTGCCGCTGGATGGTCGATAGGTGATTTTAGGTTCTCTTATGTGACTATAGGATTTTTAAGTGCCAATAAGTAATTTTAAGAGCCATTAAGTGCGGTTAAATACCGTTAGGTGCAATTAGTGGATGGTGAGTGACGTCAGGTGCCATCAGTAAATAAGTGGCATCAGATTTCGTTAGTGGGATCTATAAAACGACAAGTGCCATTATTGGCACTTATGATATTTTTATAGTCATTAGTGATACTTAAGTGGTGACTAGAGCTATTTTCCGTCTCATGAATTTAGGTGCCATTATTGGAACTTAACGTGCGATAGGCACCATTTTTTGAAATGAGTATCCTGGATGATCTGAATTTACGTTAAATGTTTTAGCACTGTAGAGTACCATTTTGTGCATTTAGGTGCTCTTAAAAGGAGTTGATTGACTTTAGGTACGATTAGTGGAGTGTTGATTGCGACTGGTGACATTAATAGAACGTATGTGACCTAAGGTGCCATTTTTGAAACTTATGAAACATAAGTGTGATTTTGTCTTGGTGATTTTAATGATTTTAATGATGATTTTGATTTAGATGGCGCTCAGTGTCATTATGCGATGTTAAGTGCCATCAGGCGCACCTAATGCGCCAAAATAACCAAATTTTCGCGATAAATTGATGAGACGATCTGAGTTGATGAAAAATGCCATAATGTCACTTGAGACAACTTTCAAAGACAAAAATGACCTCAGGTGGTATGGACCTACTCCTTCCCTAAGATGGACCTACTGCAACAATTAGAGTAATTTTGATTAGATAGATTCACTTAGTTTGTTTCTGCACCCAACCCTGAAGCCTACGCAGATATAATCTGTCTCGTTGGGTTTTACCTGGCTTTGCTTTATGTGTGCCATCTCTTTCACACCTATGGCGAAAGGTCCATTAGATTTTGAGACGTAGATATAACCAAAATAAGTTTATATAAAAATTAGTATGGAGACAAAAATCTCGCTTCCGCTGTGAACAACGTGCAATCGGAAATGCGGGTTATGCTCACTTGGCAAATAGGATTTTTTTTATAATAATTTATATTATTTATAATTTAATAATTTGTTAATTTTTTGATAATATTGTGTATGATAATTAATTTATTTTATATGATATTATGATAAACTTACACAGTATTTTTTGCTATGACAATATTATACGAACTACTTACGAACTTCACAACAACTCGTCATTGAGCGAATGAGCCAGGTTTGAACAAAATAGAATATGTTGTCGTATTTAGAATATTACTACAATAATTATACAAGATGAGTGATGATGTATTGTTGTTTCTTATGGCGGCTTAAAGTGTGTGCTTATTTCGCTTTTGGAAGATAAGGTAAATTCATTAAATTATACCGTGAAAAAAAAAACAGCTCGTAACTTATCCAAAACCTGCATTGACATGAGTATTTCTCTAATATTAAAATTATGAGAGACACGTAACACAACCCGCACTAGGCCAGCGTGATGGACTAAGACCGAAACCATCTTAGTTTTAGGGAGTGCCCAGCAGCGGGACGTATATGGGCTGATGATGATGACGATGACTTAACACAACTAATTGAATTGTTGGATGTTCCCATACGAATAGGTGATATTATTATGTTTGTGTTGCGTATTTTTGCTAATGACAAAATGTGTGGAATTCTTGTTGAAATTATTTAAATTATAATGGGGCTTGTAGAATGCATACAAATTTACAAAATGGAAATTAAATACATATAGGTAATTTCTTAGACTTAACTCTTTATTTTTTAATTATGGGGTTTGAGATAAACCATCGTAATAGCATGGCGTCAAGCCAATTGGAGTTTAGTTATTTGTCTTATAAAATTCAATAACTATGATATTATCTATCCCATGAATGCTATTTTAAGGTCTCGTATTGAAATCGAGATAGACACGACGAAATTTGTTGATATTTTATAATGCTAACAATTTTCGCTGTCGTTTCCTGGGATTTGGTAATATTTTCATATTTTATTCAAGTTTATTTTTTACTATAGTACACATCAAATTGGCGTAAGAAACAATTTTTCATCTTCACGTAACTCGATCAAGTAAAAATATAGAGGGTTTTTTTTTTCAAATCTACAATACTGTCGTGGTCTTGCGGCACAGTTATTTGCCGTGCGATCTAGAGGTCCTGGGTTCGATTCCCGGGTCGGGCAGTGTTATTGGGTTTTTCCATTAGGAAATTCTCAGTAGCAGGACGGAGTCTGGAAATGTGCCCGAAAAACGGCAATAGGCTTGCCCCCTATTACGTGGGACTGATACATACCTGGCGAAATGTGGGTGCAGAAATGCACCTCTGCCCACCCCTTCGGGGAATACAAGCGTGAGGTAATGTATGTATGTCTAGTAATATAGTATTATAAGTGTGTTAAAAATAATTTTATTGATCGTGGTATCTATCACTAGCCACAAATTATTTCTTTGCTTTGCGAGTACAAAAATATACCTACATAAAAATGCTAAAATCGTGAATGTGAATAATTTGTTGTAGGTATATTATTTATTAGTTCTTCGACTTTCTGGACCAAAAAAAAGTTTGTCCAATATCATACATACATACATACATACATAAACTCACGCCTGTATTCCCCGAAAGGGTAGGCAGAGGTGCATTTCTGCACCCACATTTCGCCAGGTTTTGTATCAGTCCCACGTAATAGGGGGCGAGCCTATTGCCGTTTTTCGGGCACAATTCCAGACTCCGTGCTGCTACTGAGAATTTCCTATATCAAAACCTAAAAAAACTCCATATGCTCGTTGTTCTTCGAAAGGGATAAAAAATTAGGTTATCTTATTAATATAAAGATGTTTATGTCTACAAAAGTATTTATATTTATAAAAAGTTTTTCCCTCATATTCATAATAAGCTATAAGTAACACTGTGTCATGTATGTCAGTTTAATGTGTACGTAATCAATTGACAACTTGCAGATCGTAAAGTGTCCGGTAAATGTAAAGACGAACAAATGGCGGAGAAGAAGCAAGAGCTGGAGAAAAGGCTTCAGGACGTATCAGGCCAATTGGGAACAAACAAGAAGCAACAACAGAAGAAGGGTGAGTGTGAGTGAAGTGCGTGATGTGGAGTGGAGGAGGTGTATGGAGTATTGTGATTGTGATTGTGATTGTGTATGTGGTTGCGTGTCGACAGACGGGTGCAAGGAGGCGCTGGGCGGCGGCATGACGTCGTCGTCGAGCTCGTCGGACTCGTCGAACTCGTCGTCGAGCACGGACACGAGCTCGTCCGACACGAGCGACAGCGAAGCAGGTTAGCACCACCACACTCTATGGCGCGTGCGTTGTACCATACTCTGTAACATACGGTTTTAGATAAACGTTTTAATCATATTTGCATTTAAATTAAGACAGATAGTTCACTCGGTAAGAGTATGTTCAGAATGCTTCAGATATATGTATCATAAAATAATATAGATTATTGTTAGTATTTTTTCATGTCGATCCAAAAACTGAAAGTTTTTTACCTTTGCCAGTATTTTTTAATGATTCAAGTGAATATTGGTATAGGATATACCTGAGATTTGTTTTACTCGATAATTTATAGGAGAAATCTGGAATGGAATAATGCAATTTTAATATTTTTTACTATTTATTATTCTAGTCTGGAGTTGATATCAGTGACAGAATGAATGATAGATTTAAAATTACAAACAGCACTTTTAAAATGAAAGATATGTGAATGTTTTGGATGAATAATGGTTGGTTTGATTAAGTTAATTGATTAATTACCTCCTAAATTTGTGATTTAGCTTTTTGTTTATAACAATCACACAATCCATAAAGTTATCTCGACAAGCCTGCATGTCTCTACTGCTGCTGCCAGAACTACCTAAGGCTCCCTCTGAGTAATGAAAGAAAGATTTACAACCTGATCATATTTTTGTGTAGTATTTGGTACAATGCAGATGAGGTGCTAATAATGTCAAGTTGATTTATTGTTTCAATATTACGAAAAAAAATATTTAAAAAAATGTGTAAACTTGGTTGTTTGGTGTTGCGTGTGTGTTGTGTCTGCTATGCAAGTAATTTTGAATACTTTTACATTACTGTGATATAGAAGAGTGGGATACCGCCAAAAGATTTGTTGCTAAATCGATATGAAAATGTAAAATAGTGCACGTAAGAAATGTTGGTAAAGGCACAAAAACAGTTGTTATCGAGGAGGAGAAGCCAGCTTTGGTGTTCGCCGATTCGTTGTAACCGGTGCTGGTAAGAACAATTTTTTTGGTTTGCTTTCATGAACCAATAGGAAATACCTTTTCACATTAATATTTTTAACTATATCATGTCCTCAAGTGCGATGTTATTTCATTTGCATCCTTAAAGTTTCAGTATGTTTAAATGATATTGGAAAGTTCAGATCTCACGGTACTAATCTCTTAAGAGTGTGAAATTTAAAGCTGATGTAATAATTGATTGAGCTCGTCCAAGACATGGAAGTTAGTCATAAGAGAGACAGGGAGAGTCACACTAAGTTTAGTGCGTCGAAGCGAAGAGGATCGACGAGAGCGGCTGGCGAGTCGAGCGCAGGCTTAGCGAGTAATGCAAACAATTGTGTAAGGACGGATACCATTTTAGCAAGCAAACGTACTTTTTGTTGGAACCGTTTATTATTTCGTTACAACGAGGATGTAATGTGACATGTTGTAGTTAAAAATTAACAATTGAAAAGGTATGTTTTATTGGTTTTTGACGCTTGATAAATTTTGATGCTTGCTCCCAAAAACTTAATGTGACGTGTGATAAAATCTGTCTTATCTTTAATGAAAAAGATACTAAAGCTGGCCTCCTTCCTTCACAAATTGTTTGCAAACTTGTTATTGAACCTAGTACATAATATAATTATATAATTCATGTTACGGCCCATCGTAATGTGTGCATTAAAACACACCTCGCCAAATTATATTAACCTAAAACTGGTGACAATTCAAAAAAAGGATTTATTTTTAGGCAGCATGGTATAATAGTCCTCCATTTAACTGAACTGAGTTGTAGAATTTAACCTATCAATCTTTTTTAGGATAGGTGTTTACGAGCGCTTACCTAGGATTGTCACGAGTGCTAAGTTGATGTCACTTATTTAATATTATATAAATAAGCTGTTTTTGTCATATATCCATCCTCTTTGTGCATCTTCGAAATAATGTTATATATTGATCTTACAACTATTGAGATGTTTATAATTTGGTACTTAAATTACTTGTCAAAAATCATTTGATATATTAAAAATATTAGTTTTGTGTAAATGAAATAAGAACAAAATATGTAGTGTCATATCAATGGTTTTGCTTCCTTGTATTTAATATTGACTGGAATATTGATTTTGTATATTTTAAGTAGGTAGCCTTGGATATAGTTGTGATAGTATTTTTTACTTTATTTAAAGATAAATATTTTTTTACTTTTTATGCAAACTAAGACAGTCCTACGAAAAATTATATCTTCAAATGTTTGTTGTCATATATGGACATAGAAGTAATATTTCACAATTAGTTTTATACATCATGTGCTCATTATATTATTCAAAGTTGCAGTGAAATATTATCAGCCGCAATCTTAATATAGTTTCGGCTTAAAAAGTATTTTTTATCTATAGTTTTGTGTTTTTTTTATTTAAATTTTATAAGATTTTTATTTAATCTATTACGTATTTATTCAGTTTTAAAGTATTAATGAAGATCATATTTTAAAATACGTCAAATATTTTATTAAACAAATAATTAATGGCAATATATTTTTTGCAAATGATATTTCGTGTCAAATAAATTGCGGTTGAATATTATTTCTTAACTCGTAACCAAAGCATTTCCGTTTGGAATAGCTTCATTACTAGAAAATTTCGAATAATAGAGAAAACGAAAAAAAATACATGTGAAGTAAGATGTTGATCATTTTACTTTGTAATATATTAGTTGTGGTCTCATTGAAATATTTGATCATTGTTTTATGCGCTTTTATAATAATATATTAAATATTTTTAAATACATTTGCGGCGATTAGAATGACGCTTAGTTTGCCATACGTTAATAGTACACATTGCAACTAATGGCAGCTGCGCAATAATAGCGATATTGATTTATTATCAATTTTAGTTTATAAATATGTTATTGGTTGTAAATGAGATATAGTACGTGTGGCAAATTTAGCATCGCCGGGAAAGGTAATATAGTTTTACGTAATTATTTTACGATGAAATTAATGATTAATGCCTTTAGGACTGGCTTGGCCGGCGAAAAATAATATGTTTGCACAAGGAGTATCGGCCAAGTGTAAGTACTAACTTTGTGTAGGTCGCTGATTATATAATTTGAGTAAAAGTAATTAAGCATTTTAAGTATGTAAGAAATTTGGACTGGTATTAAATTTTCATGTGGTTGTTCATTCCTTATTAGTGGTCTCTTTTTAATATAAATTTGTTGCAATACAGACTCCGTATAAATATTTTATAAAAGTACAATTGACAGGTTGCTTACAGAGATCTTATATGGTGTAAGTTAGTTTAGAGTACTTTTAACTTATAGTTCCTTGCCTTTCTAATGGGCCAGGAAATGAGAACAAATGAGTCTAAAGTATACTAATATAGTTTGTCAATAAACTAAGAGACAAGAGCTGTCAAGTTGAACCATAGCATTTTAGGCCTATAGTATAGTCAATGTTTGCTCTCCATCAATAGATTATCTATTGTAGAATTTAAGTGATCCATCTCAATGCTATGAATGTTTATGTTTGTTCAATGATTTGCCACCCTACATAGAATATTATTTATTGGAGACGCAAATTTGAAAGTTAGCATATGTTATAACACTTGACGGTCTCTTAGAAAATAATAATACACAAGGTGCAATTAGCTATTTGACAGCAACATTTACTAAGTAAGTTGTAAGTTAAACATAGAAAGTTGCAAATTGTGTAAACAAAAACACTATGTGTGTTAATTTTTACATAAGATTGATATAATCAACTCATGACTTAAGATGTAATAGATATAAGATTGAGTGGAAATAAACTTTGTATATAATTCAGTATATAGCAATATAAGTAAATCTTTTAAGTAACTTACGATGATTTTTATTTATAATTATTTTTACCCTGAGATCTGAACAAATAACTGAGTCATGATCAATCCGATTGCATAAGCACTTGGACTTCATGTAAATTTTCCTAATGATTGTATATTTGATTTTTTTGTTGCAAGTTTGCTTCTCCTTCTCGCGTTTGTGTCTTAGTTTGTGATATGTTACATGTCTTTCCGCAGAAAACAAGACATTAAGACATCAACGATTAAGCTGGGTTTCTAAGGAATTAAAATTCAGAAAGATATCGTGCATTTAATCCGTTTATTTCAGGAACCGGCTCTAGCAGAACGCCTAAGAAGAAGGCAAAAAAGCTGACACATCATCAGCCTCAACCAAATGTAAGAAACCGAAGATAGTTTAACTGTTATTTTTTAATTAAGAAGGTAACTCGTATTTATAGTCATTTAATTCTTCATAGAAATCAACGTCATCCACGGGTTTGAACTCTGCGCCGGCCCCGCCAAATCCCGCATTGGAGACTTCAACTACCGCGCCCGTCGATGTAAAGCCGCTTGCCCCTATTGTTGAGCCTGTGCCTCAGGCGCAAATAGAGCAGCGTAACCCACCAACTCCGCCAACATCTTTACCCATGACTACTCCTGTTGCTACACTACCCACCAATAATGTTCCTGACTCATCAATAGCTCCCATCGTGCGGGATTCGGACGAACAAAAAACTATCGTCAAGTCGGAATCACGTAACGGTCTTGATAAAGTTGAAGCATCACACTATATAGATCCTATTGAGCGTAATTTGGCCAGTCTGGAGCGCAGTTTGAATGCAGACGTTCCGATGGATGTTAGCGTCGGAGTATCGGAATCGTCAATGCGTCTCGAAGAAGACTTTACTTTACCAAAGCCTCAGATTATGCCAGATGCAGCACATCAAAATCTTATGGCTCAACTAGGGGGACTGACAGAGGTGGCACGAGTACCCGACCAGATTAAAACAGAGATGTACCTCCCATCCCACAACGGGTTCGTAGAAAAAAATTTGCAACATGAACGAGAACTGTTACGAAACGATGTGAACCCTAACATACCAGGAATAACGAGTGTACCTCCTGTATCATCCATATTTGACCCATTACCGACAGCGCCGCATCCGAATATATCACAGTCGCATCACAATGTCCCGAACGCACCGTGCCTAATGACACCAGCTATAAAGAAGGAAGATATAAAACCGTTACTCACGCCTAAACCCATCGAAGATTTGATGGGAGTCAATGTAACGAATAATCTTTCTGAAAGGGCAAAGTATGAAATGGAAAAGAAAATGGATGAATCCAAGAATTCCAATTTTGCTCAACCTTTTAAAATTAAACAAGAACAGAATTTGAAGAATGCGAGTTCATGGTCGTCTTTGGCGCAAGCTGGTAGTCCTCAGAGTATACCTGCTATGACAACAAATAACCAAATTAAACAAAAACCTGTTATGGATAGTTTTCAGGTAAGTGATATTTAATATTTGTAATATTTATGTATGCCTTAATAAGACTAATGTCTTGATTATCCACGAGATAAGATTATCGGTAATTTTCGGAAACCAAAAATATATTTTACTGTCTTCAAACAAAGTTTAAATATTTTTATTCGGGATAATTTTGTCAAAGCAATTATTATATTGTAGGTATGTATTAACATTTTGTCATAAGTATTCCAACTTATTTTGTTTTTTTTTTTAATCTGGCACGGCAAAGTGACTCCACTGTACCTGATGGTAAGCACAGTGGAGTCCAGAAAAATAAGAGACCAGCGAGAAACGATGGTCACCCGCTGGTCGACACAATCATGCCGGCCCGCACAAATGCTTCTTCACGCTTCGCTTAAAGGATCCAGGATCATAGGAAGGAGGGAATACGTGAGCCGGCAAACTATTCCACAGCTTGATGGTGCGGCAAAAGTAGGAGTTAGCGAACTTTTTAGTTCGAGCCGCGGATGTTGAGACCACAAAGCTGTGGCTTCGTATATTCACTTATCGGTGAAAGTGAGGTTTAAATGCAATTGCAAATATGCAAAATAAATTTTTCTTTATTTAAATTTTATACAAGACGTTTTTTTAATAAGAACTACCATACAAATGTATACTCCGCCGGCCAAAAGTTTAGAGAACACCTTAATTAAAGTAGAAAATTTAACAAAACCCAAAACAATATCAGTAGTATATAAAACAAACGGTTTAATTTACAAATAAAAGAGTTTCTAGAAATATCAATCATATATGTTAAAATTGTCTTTAATATTTTAAATCGATTATGGTTCTATTATCGTCTGAGGTTGTTTCTCACGCTATGGAACTGGAGATTTGTTTCAAGTCCAAGGAATAATGAAAAAAGAGCAATACAAAGTGATTCTGGAATAAAAGGCTTTTCCTTCCGGGTTGCGGCTAATTGGGAATGGATTTATTTTCCAACAGGATGATGATCTAAATTCTAAAGCATAGTTCAAAATTATGCAGGGGCTATTTAGAGAAGAAAGAGACAGATGGCGTGCTAAAAACCACAATATGGCCGCCTTAAAGCCCAGATCTCAATCCAATAAAACTTTTACTTTTATTTTAAAAGCTCGACAGAAATGTCAAATAAATTGATTGCTCGTATGCAGACTCGTAAAAAAAGTTTTAAAATGCAAAGGAAAGCCTTTTCACAAAAAATCGGATTTAAAATAAACTTTTTAAACAAATATGATTGATATTTCTAGAAACTTTGGTTGTATTTGTAATTATGAATGTGTATTTTATTTGTTAATTGAACCGTTTTTTGTTTTATATACTGATATTGTTTTGTGTTTTATTCAATTATCCTACTTCAATTAAGGTGGTCTCAAACTTTTGGCCGGCAATGTATAAACAATATGTTTTCAGTTTTGGGCAAACAAAAAATATTTTTTGTTCTATTATTTCTTCCGCGGGGGTTATAAAACGTTGTTTAAAGTCAATCAGTCATCACCTTTTAAAAAAAAACCAAGGTTCATTAGATTATAATTATATACCTTGTTCGTAATTTTATACAGTACATATTGAACTTGCAGGCGTTTAAAAAACAAGCAAAAGAAAAAATCGATCGCCAACGTGCACTTATAGAGCAACAAGAGTTAAGGAAAAAGGAACAGGCTGAACGTGAACGACAAAGACAAGAGACTGAAAGGAGGCATCCTGACGAAGACAAAATGAGGTAATAATAATAGCATATTAATGTTGACTTGAACTTATCTTTTGCAAGTCCATCCACGATTGGTTGGTATAGATTTTATTAAACGCCACTAAGATTAATATTATATCTCGTTAGAGATCTTTTACATAGCAGAATAATTGAGGTGTCCTAACATCCTTGCGTTTTGTGGCATTAAATTAATTACGTGAAAGGAATTCAATATACTTATGTACACTTTTGTCTAATTAATATTGAAGAAAGACTACAAAGTGGGTTACGTCTCAATAAAACACAAGTTTTGATTAAAATTTACTGTATACATGGAAATGTCGATGTCTAAACAAGTGATGTCATATCAACAAAATGGTTGTTAGAAAGAAACTATCAATGTTTCGTTTTGTAGAACGGTACAAGGAGGGCGCGGCGCGAAGGTGGAGAGTGCGGAAGTGTCGTCTCCGTCGGTGTCGCCGGTGGCGCGCGCATCGCCCCCCGCCGCCGCCGCAGCCGCAGCCGCCGCCGCCGCCGCTGCCGCCGCCGCTGCCGCCAGCGACAAGCCCGCTGCCAACGAGCGCGAACGCCTGCGTCAGAGGGAACAAGAACGCCGCCGTCGAGAGGCGGTTAGTTATCTTTGCCTGTATTAAATACCTCCCTTTTTTATGGGAACATCTAGTTAAATGTGTTTTCTAATTTCATAATCCAAGAATATAATATCTCTGAAGGGAATTAAGATTGAATGAAACTTTAAACTTAATCGAAGTTTAATAAAACAATCTTATATTGAGAATGATTTTTTTTTTCAGATGGCTGGCCAAATAGATATGAACATGCAAAGTGATTTGATGGCTGCGTTTGAAGAATCATTGTAATGTATCTTGTGAACGATACTACTCTTGTGTACATATGAGTTATACCTATAAATATTATGTCAATGCAATTGAAATGGTGATTTACAAGACACTGAAGTGATTTTGTGTCGTTTTGTGCGTAAAACAGTTCGATTAACATGTGGTTAAGTGCTGTGAATAGATATACTTGTCATAAATTAAACTGTTGTACCAACAATATAGTTATTGTGCTCGCGTATTTGAGCCTTTATTAGAGGGTTGCATTTTAATTATTATGTATTATAAGTTTGTATCTAAGCTCTTAAAGTGAAACAACTCTCTTTACATTCGTAAGACTATATTTATATTGCGCTCTAGAGGTGAGTTCTACCTTCCATAAGTAATACTTGTTTTATAGTATGTACCTACTAATAATGACTAAGATAGTAGACATTAAATTTGGAAATAAATCAAATAAATAATTGAGGGATAGGCAATCAACTAAACCATGAAATCTGTATCTACCTTTGACGCATTTTCTCATTGCATGCCTTATAATTATTTATCTATTCCGTAGACCACTACATGACTTGTATTAAATGAAACTATTTCTTTTTTCTTGTTCCCATTTTTTTCACATGCAATGAGTGAAAACGTTTTATATTTATTAATAAATGGAATTTCTGTTATATATTAAATTTTCGATGAATATTACTTAATGTTAGTAGATTTTTTTATCAGTCTGTCGTTTGAAAACAGATCAAATGTCATACATTTGATTTGAAATATATTTATTTTAAATTGGAATGTCTTTTTATGTTTGTAGATAGATAACTCCAGTGAAATTATGTAGTAAAATATCGAAATTCAGCATACTCCTGTAAGGTCATGGCATGCAGAATAAAATATTAATATCAAGCTACACAAATCGTTGTACCTATATTGTTAATAAGTTTTTAATTTCAGTCATTTACTCAAAACTCGAAATCAAATGTAGATAATGAAGTAAAATATATTGACATTCCATATTGTATTTTGTTGTTTAAATTGTTGTTAGTTTCATCATAGTTAGCATTGTTACATTATTCTAGGGAGGCTTGTGAGTTATCATCAAGTGTACAGGGTAGAATGTAATTGCAATTATGCGCCATCTGCGTTTCTTTTTACCTAAGGAATTGCATTAGAATTATTTTATGTAAATATCACAAGTTTTATTGAAGTCATCCATTTCAAAGAAAATATATGTAGGGAAACCCTTCAAAGGAAGATGGTAATAAAAATATCATTTTTAAAGTTAAGCATTGACATGTTATATTTTTTCATGGATAAAACGCACGGGTTAATTCGAGATTTGATTTCACAAAATATTTTTTTAGTTACAATAAAAATGCTAGACGAAATTTCTGCAAAGCACCCCATGTTGTTTCTTTAAGGTGTTACCTCCCTATGATATGATGTATTGATATATTTGTTTTATTAACAACTATTTTGGTATTTACGAGCCTGATAAATTTGAGTGCTGTTTTTACATATCATTCCATTAGTCTATTTTATATATATATATATATAAGTTAAATATTACATATTTTTTAATTTATAAACAAACCAACGAAGTAACCCGACACCTTCAGGGGTGACAGTAAACAGCATCGGTGTATTGTTTTTCGCACTTAACCAATTTTTTGACTAGCCTCCCCCTACCAATTTCACCTGGGCAAAATGTTTTTTTTTTGTTCTATGGTCATCATCATCAGCCCATATACGTCCCACTTCTGGGCACGGGGCTCCTCTACAACTGAGAGGGTTTAGACCATAGTCCACCACGCTGGCCTAGTGCGGATTGGCAGACTACACACTTAAGAAATTTCTAAGAACTTTTAGGTGTGCAGGTTTCATCACGATGTTTTCCTTCACCGTTAACGTACGTGTAGGGATTAGAGATTGCAAACCGGGCCCGGCCGGGCCGGACCCGCCCGGGCCCGGTGCCCTTTTACGCACCCACCGGGCCCGGCCATTCTTACCGGGCCCGGTCAGCGGACCCGGTAAGTAAAATGAGGCGCGGGAGCGCCTACTCATACTAGTTACTGTTGTAAAATACTCGTATCGATTATTCTTTCAGACTGAAAAAATAATTGTTTCCTTTTGTTTTGTTATATTATACTTATGAAGCCTACGTAACGTATCCAATTTGACGTTACATGTTAAGACTATACAAGTTTGGTTGTTTACAGTTACAGTACAGCCTAGCCAATAAGATTTCGCTATTTGCTCAATTAGTAAGAATAACACTCACTAGTCTTAATAGCCAAAGTTTAAGAAAAAAAATCTTTACTTTTAGCAAATAAGAATTTGTTTTGTTTATACCAAAGCTACCAAACTTTATTTATCTATCTAATAAATTGTTATGACACGTTTAGTACTTAAAGCTGCGTTATTAGTTTCTTATTATAATTATTATGAGAGAAAGACCTGCTTGTTTAAACTCAAAATGAATAATTACTAATACTAATGTTAGTTTTCCGTCCATAAGTCAAAGTAATCATTTTTTGAGACTTGAGTGAGACTGATTATTGTGATAATTGTTCATAAGCCAGTTTGAAATGAATATTAACCTTGAATCATAGTCTTTTTTCATTCATATATAGAAAATTTTCATAAAATACTTTAAAGATTTCATCACTAACACAACCCGGCCGGGCCCTGCGGACCCGGCCGGGTTGGCGACAGATGCAACCGGGCTCGGCCGGGTTGGGAAACATACCGGGTTGCAATCTCTAGTAGGGATGAAACGATACGAGTAAATACAAGTACATACTCGATACTTTTCTCCGATAGCAAGTACTTTTAGTATCGATACTTTGAAATGAAGTATCGAGTAGGTATCGGTCAAAAGTACTCATATCAGTAATCAGTATACTATTTCATTATAACATCGATTAAAAAAATCCATATACTAAATTGAAGTTTTTGAACGCATCCTAGTTTTAGTTTTGTGTAGTTGGCATACAAGCACGCATATATTTGAACGTGGTAGGTACCTATGTACCTTGCGATATGCTCTTTGCCACAGTAGGCGCAACAGTCACTGCTTCCAAAAATAGCCTAACCGGCAAACATTTGGAAAATTATTGGGAAGCACTGCAAAACAGACATTTTTCATAAATTCCTATAATTAAATAAATAAATACACCCAACAGTCGATACGAGTCCTGTGTCGTGGGTAACAGAAACTACGAGAGACTTCGGTGTCACAAACACCCAGACCAGAATCAAATATTTGTGGATCACACAAACATTTGTCTCAGTGCGGGGATCGAACCTGCAGCCTCTCGTTTCGCAAGCTAGTGTCTAGCCAACTGCGCCAGAGGGAATGGAAATCCTATAATTTTGTACTTATTGATAAAAAATACCAATACATTTTAAGATTTTTATTCTAAATTTTCCAAAAACGATTTGATACGAGTAAGTATAAATACTTGACGACCGATACCGAGTAAGTATCGATACTTGACGACCGATACGGTATCGAGTAGAAGTATCGATACCTTAATGGTATCGTTTCATCCCTACGTACGTGATGGTTCATTGTGAATACACACATAACTTCGAAATCTCATACAGGCAACCTAGGATGGAGATGTAGGATGAGAAATTAAAGGTATAAATAAGTAAAAAATAACAATAATATACTCAAACACATAGGTACATACATACATATAAACATATCTTCATTCAGCAGGATAATTAAAATTCTTTCAGCATTTTTCAAATGATGGCAATGACTGCTAATCTTATTGACACTGGAAGTGAGTTCCACAAACGCAATCTAGCAGCTTTGACCGTGAAGGAGTTGTCCATGAAAGTTGTGCTATGAACTGGCGTTTTAAGTTTTAAATTATCTCATGACCTCAAGAACCTTGAATGAGAATTATGTAGGAATTTGAAACGAGTTTTGAGATAGAAAGGTGTAAGGGATAAAAAGTATGTTATATAGAAGAGAAAGAATAAGGGTATTCCTGCGATGTCGTATAGATAACCATTTGAGCTGTGTACGAAATTCAGAAACGTGATCATATTTGCGCAAGCCACATATGAATCTGATGCAGAAATTTTGATGGCGCTCAAGTTTGTTTAATTGTTCTTCTGTGAGATCGCTGACATCGGCATAATCAAGGATGGGAAGAAGAAGTGTTTGAGCAAGCGCAATTTTCGTGGTGAAAGGCAGAAAGTTGCGTAATCTCTGCAAGGACCTTTTCTTCTTCTTTTTAAGTGAATGTATTTAGTGTGTGTTTGCGATTATTATGATGCTTGTATAATAAGGGATAGTGACTATTTTTAATGTGTTATGATGACTGTCGTAACTATAAAGTATATCCCATAAAAGACAAAACTTGTAAAAAAAAACAAGTCTCGCAACTCAGTTCTTCTACCGTAAAAAGTTTTGAGATCCATGTAATACAATGTCGATGAAATTATTCAGTCCCCGTTTAAGGGACCTTCTGTCTTAAGTTATTATGCACTTAGCTTACCAAACATCTTATAGTGACCATATCAATATTAAAAATCTTTTATGGTTTAAATAAAATAGTTAGACTTGGCAATCGCACTAAAAGTGAGATACATTGTTTTCGCCCCCAGATTTTACCAAAAGTAGGATTGGAAACGGTTGAAACAGTTAATGTTTATTTTTTGTAGATGCCAAGAGTTCGAGTAAAGAATATTTCCAGAGAGAATATATTAGTATTATAATGATGATAAGTTTATAAACGACTAAATTATAAACGATAAAAGCTAACTTGTTTCAACCGTACCCAGTCTACCCTACTGAATATGGGATATACATGTTTTTGCTAAATATCTTAAAATATTATCTACATTCTATGTGAAGTCAAGCTAACATTTTAGTTCTTCACTATGGAATCAGATAATATTGTGAACTCCTGCTTACAAATTGTGAACCTCTTTTTATCACAGCAACATAGACTCTCCCTCGATTATTCCGTTGACCCCTAGGGACCACTATGGGAACCAGTGTTCTAAATCTACAGTATTGACTACAGGACTTATAAACTATGAAGTAATAAAATCTATCTGTTAATATTTAAACCTAAACCGCTAAAACAATTTTGTTACATTTTTGCCTAAGAGATAGATCAGGGATCGAAACAAATTTACAGTTCAAAAAGTCTGAATAGCTTTTTTTAATGCACAAACATAGCCGGAGGGAGCAGAGGGGAGGGGGCATAGGCGCTATGAAGAATGAAGTAGAAGAAAAAAATCTGTAGAGTAAGGTCCTCAGTTGTAGAAGCCAGCAGTGGGACGTATATGGGGTAATATAGATAGTGCTAACTTTAACAAACCTAAAAAAAGTCAATAATATGACCCATTTAGAAAAAAAAAAATGACTGACCAATGTACAAAAATCTGGCGGTCTGATTTATCTGATTAGTTTCGGCCCCTACAGATGCAATTTTATTATACAAAATCGCGCCCAATTAAGCTTATTCCAACTGCCCACCATAAATATTCCGCGACTTCCAATTTCCCTCTTCATTTTAGTACGTAAGGTTTAGAAAAAGTGAAAAGTAAAACCACATAACCAAATGGAATAATAATATATCACATTCCTTGAAGTTACTGTACAACTAGACTACAGACAAGAAATTTATATTATTACATACATATATAGGATATTTAAATTAAAATCATTCACGTCTACAAACACACCAGGTGTTAAATATGTTTTGTTCACGTAAGCGCGGAATTGATTTAGCACACACTACGGCATGTCCACAGTTGGTTTGTCGGCACGCGGCCACTACGCCGGGCTGGAGTCCCACTCGATGAGGTAGGCGGGTTGTGCGCCGCGCGAGAGGCGGCGCGCGAGCACGCGGAACGTCTGGCCCGCTCGGAAGTACGACTGCACGCTGGACTTCAAAGCGGACATTTGTTGAGCATTCACTTCGGCTGCATTGTTGTTAGCTTTATGGGGGCTCAGTTGAAGACTTTTTACACTATTTATACTAGCATTATTATTTGTACTTCGCCGCGAATTTTCGTAATAGTTCTTCTCTTGTCTTTGCCTAAGTCTTCTGCCGTGAAATTTTGCGTTATTTATGTGGCCACTCTGTGTTGGAACATCAACCATTTCTGTAGTAGTTTGAGCAGTCTTATTGTTGTCGTCTGGCAGTGGACATGACTTATTCATCTGAAATCAATTACATCAATCAATTACTAAAGTATTATTTATATTCATCAAATATTAATGTATTACTAATGCTAAAAAAATCCCGTAACACGATTTCCACTAAAGGTTGAAGAGTTCAATCAATTTATTATAACAAACACTTCGACTGCTCACGCACAACTGAACTCTATCACTTGTTTTTAGTTATAATATCGACTACCCTCACGAATGACTGAATGAATACTATATGCAATATCAATCACTACCGGCATCGATATTAAAGCCAAAAATAGACATACAATACGATATAGGCTAACAAGGTCAATTGCTCAAAATCGAGTGATAGATATTAATTAACTATATACAAAAATATATAATAATACCTATTGAACCGTGACCACAAATAACTACACTAACTTAATTTGATAGTAGACCTTAGACCAGGGGTCGCCAAATGGCAGACCGCAGACACATTTTGTGCGGACCGCGAGAGCACAGCAACTTCTTAGACTACTTCCAATATAAATAACTTCAGTTTCTTTAATTATAATAAACATTTGTTTAATAAATATTTTTTCTTATAAATTATATGTGCGGACCACAATGGTCATTTCATTTCTTAAAACGAACCCCGAACGAAACTAATCGGTGACCCCTGCCTTAGAGGGTCAATAACAACAATGGCTAGCATTCTAAGTTAATTTTGTTTTTGTATTTTGATAAAAGTGTTAGAGGGAAACATTTTCATATTTATCCCACATTCACACCTATCTGCCTCCCTCTTCGGGGATAGACATGAAAGTACGTATGTGATCAAGCCATTATCTTCATGGTGGAATGTATAAATTATTTTCTACATCGGTTTAGCCAGGCCTATTTTAGTCACATATGACAAATACGGGGAGAACCTATTGCTGTTGCCTGTTTACCGCAAACATGTTCACCCTTGCCGTTATTGAGAATTATTTTATGGAAAACCTCTGTCCGACCCGGGGATCTACCCCGAGATATCTCAATCGTGCACGTATTTGTATAGTCACAGTATACGTAATAATAGTGAAATAGGATAATTTGCTAAAACAGAATATTATTTTATATAAACAATACCAACTCATAATTCACATACCTGCATTTGTAAATATTTTCGTGGTCGTCTATATTTCCTACGTTTCACCTCCCCATTTGGACCAATAATTATGTCCTTTTCGCTGAGTTTCCTTTTCAGTGGCCTTATTAACGGACCCACCATTGGATTCATTTGAGGAGGTAATGAAAACCGCGTGTAGAAGTTGTGTAATTTCCCGTTGTATTTACTATAAGCATTTGATATCGATGAATAGTGTTTTTTTGATGAATAATTTTGCATTAAGAAGGGATTGTTTTTTCCTTGAAAGTCCTTCAGTGGCGGTATGATAGCATCCAGTGTGCCTCTACTTGAAGTTTCGTCTCCCGAAGATTCCATGTCATGGACGAAGCTGCTATAGGGCGGTCCGCTGTCCATGTGTTGAAGCGACATGATTTTGGAATGTTCTATGATATTCTTAGTGGATAACTTAGATACTTCTAAGTTCATGGTGGCTATCCTCGTCGTGTGTGTATTGATGATAACGTTGCCGACGTCACTTTTACCCACGTTACTATCAGTAATGTTTTCTTTGGATATTTTATCTAATTTAACTGAACACGGTACTAGAGATGGCACAGTCGCAGTGGGGATTTCGAAATGTGTGTCACTATCATTAACAGTTGTTTCATTTAACTCCATATTTTTCTCTAAACTGTCTGCTTTGGTATCTGACTTTCTAGCAGTAGACGTGGATACGGCGGATGAGTTTGGATCATCAGCCTCGGTAGGTTTAACAGATTCGTAGGAACTAGTGGAATCGTTTTCTGAATTTGAGTTGGAATTGAGGTTTTCGTGAAATCTTTTGCCCATCATCAAATTTAGCCAATGACCGTCAACAGGGACGATCATACGTTGATTATGATTTTTATAGGAACTTTTGTCTATGTTACTGCTAGAAGGTTGAGAACTGCAATAAAAATTAAATTATAAATAAAAGCTAATGTTTTAAAATATAATTTTGTTATGTTTATTCATTTTGTACCTGTCGTCGACAGCGGGAAGAGTTTGAGGCGAGGGAGCACGCGGTAGGAACCGAAGCCTTGGCGCGTGATCCCGCACTAGCTCATCAGTCAATGGCTCTCCTTTCTTAATCTGTTATCAATAACAAATTTCTGTATACTGACTGCTAACTTTTCCAAATACAGTTTTAATTATTACATACATATTCACTTACGCCCGAACACCATATGGGTAGGCAGAATTTAATTATTCTTATAATTTAATATAGCAAAACCTGTTCTAAAGCAGATAACTGCCTGGGCGGCGGTGGCGGGCGGCGCAGTCTGAGGCCCCATATGGTGGCGCGCTTCTTCATCTCACGTCCGCATTTGAATCGTTTCCGAGACGACGTAAGCGCCGTTAGAATCCTTTCCCGCCGCTCGTTCACAGGGGTCAACCACATCTGTGAAGCGAGTAATTAGTCGTGATACTTTTAGAGTGTGCGTGCAAATCGCGCAGGTATTTATACAAAGCTGTAAAAATATTATTACGTCGAAGTGAACACACATGAATTGTGTCACACTATTACTTGCTTTATAAATTTTGTACCTATACAAGAACATAAAAATCTATATTTTTTCAGTTTTCTTGTATATCTGCCATCGTAATACAAAATGCCACTGAAGTAAATATTTGCTTCATTGTTATAGACCCTAGACCTTTGACTCTAGCGACTACAGTTTAAGGTACATTGTGTAACCTTCCAGCGAAAGTTTGAAATAGAGTGTTCCTCAAGTTGCTTTTAGATAAAATATCTACTGCTTTTAATCAATATTCGTACAACTTTGTAAATGAACTACATAAAAGTAATAATGAAAGTAATTACTTTCTCTGGCAACTGCAATGCGTGCCAGTTATCCATGATGTACGGCATGATAACCGTGTCTAGATCGAAGTAGTTGGGTGCGTTGTAGGCGGTGAGGTTGTAGAGCGCGAGGTGCGCCAGGTCGAGCCAGCACAGCTCCAGCCGCCGCAAGTATTCCAGCCCGCCGTTACAGTGCGCGCATGCGAATATGTACAACCTGTAACAATACATTTATCAATCATGCCAAATAATACAGGTATACATATTTAGCTCTAAGAACAATATTATACAGTATTTTAGAAAAATGAACAGTATTTTATTTATTTTATGTTTTATATACATATTTTTAGAGCTTCTCGAACAACTTATTTATTTTTAACTTCAACTTATTTTGTCTTTTTTTTAAACTTTATATGCCTCTAAGCGTCTAAGTCTAACACTTTAGTGTTGAGCATTCTGATGCTGAAAACAATATTTTGTATACATTATTTTTGTTCAACAGTAAAAAGTATAATGTAGTGAAAAACAGTATAATACTGTTTAAAACAGTATAATACTGTTTAAAACAGTATAGTTGGCAACCCTAAGTATAAGTGACATTAGTGAGTAACGTACTTATCGCCAGCGTACAAAGGATACTGTAAACTAGTCACGCATCTTTGGTGAAACCATCGAGAACATCGACAGCATAGCAGCATCTGTAACACGTTAATAATTAATATGGTGTATTTATATATACTTGTGATAATGAACGAGCTTTCTTTATTATAAATTGATTTTACTTTATTGTATGGTACCTGCGCAAGCCAATCGCTCTTCTCGCCGCAGTAACAGTGCGTCTCATTTTGATCTTTCCCAGCTTCGGAAGCGGTGGATGAGGTAGTTGATGCAGTCTAAAATTTTAAACACTTTTTGTTAATGGTAAAATTCATCATCAGCCCAAATACGTGCCACTGCTGGGCACGGGCCTCCTCTACAACTGAGAGGGTTAAGGCCTTAGTCCAATGCTATAATTACATGTAGGAAATATGGGAAATAGGTAGTGAGTAATCTGGTATTTTTTGTTTCAATGCTACGAAAGCGTTTACGGTATGTTTGTTAACACGGACTAATTTGACGTTAAAGCAAACATTCCTGTAGAGAGCTCTCAGGTATACAAATTAAAAAAATATCGTGATGTTTTCCTCCGTTGATTAATGCACGATACACACGCATGATTAAAACAGAGGTTCTGATTGGTACTCGTACCTTAATTAATACATATCTGTAAATGAAAAAAATTCCCGCATTACACTTTTTTTTTACAAGAGGAAAGCGCCTTAAGCTTCCTGTTCTGTACCTCGGGGGAGGCCGAAAAGAGGATTACGGGGGCACCGGCCCTCCAACTCAACGCGTGGAACTATTGTTCGCTTGGTTGAGTTGGGTCCCTAACCAAGATCCTACGCCGGCATACCGACTAAAACCTCTCGATGGCCGTCTTGCGCATTTTGGGCGATACGGTAAATACAGGGCGAACGCCCTTAATTGTTTCCCGTTGCCGCCCAGCGCTCTGTCCAAATGTGGACTCCTCTGCGATAGGGGGATTCCAGATATCCCCCACTTGGCCCTATTTTGGACGCTCACATGGTGTGAGCGTCCGCGACATTTACGAGGCCATGCGCTCTGCCGCACATCTCGGAATTGTACAACTCTTGTACGGGCGTACCTCCCCCGTAGTACGCCTAGCAACCCCGAAAACCCCTATTAGTCGCCTCTTACGACAGGCAGGGGGATGCCGTGGCGGTATGCTTACGCCCCCAACCACAGGGCGGGTCCGCATTACGCCTTAAGATACGTCACGTAAAAGAAAACAAAAATATTATTGAATACAATCCAAATTAAATATCTAAAATGAAGTAGTAATGTGTACAAAAAGTGATGGTTTTTTAAATTAATCTTTGAATATTGTCAGTAACTGTATGATATTGGAACGTTAGTAAACCTACATCACAGGGTGGAATCAACTCCTGCTGCTGTCGTCTTTGTTGCCCTCTGAACAAATCAGATCTTTTCAGCGCTCTGTTTTCCGCAGCAGCCACTCTATACCTTTGGTCCACACATCGTTTGCAATGCCACGATGCACCTGAACAATAAAATCATTAATGCAAATTTCAGTAAATATAAATAAATGTAAATTCATACTTAAATAATATTAAAAAAAAAACATTGTGATGGATTAATACTGCTTTCACACTTTAATCACTTTAAAAGTGATTATTTGTATCTAGGAAAATAAATTTGGTATTTTAAAGTGTCGGTTCACGCGTAAAGCGTAGAATCTGCTTTCATGAAGTCTAGTGAAAAAATTAATGAATTATTATCAAGGCGAAGATTTGCTGTGAAACTGTGCAATGAGATATGATAAAATGAATAGAGGGGGTGTGTAAGTGTGCGGCACTGACCACTGATCCACGCCTCGACGGGCGGCGAGTGGCACTTGGCGTGGTAGCCGCGGCCGCACATGTCGCACGCGATGATGGCGTTGGCGTCGGGCCCGGGCGCCGGCCCGTCGCGCCGCTTGCACACCACGCACATGATGCGCCCGTCGTCGGCGGGCGGCGCGCTCAGCAGCTTCAGCGACGCCACGCCCGCCCACGAGTGCGTGCCGTCGCCGAACTTGACCAGGCACCGCGCCACGCCCGTGCCCACCTCGCACGAGTCATTGTCGTTGCTCGTGCTCAGCTCCACTATCGTCCCTGTGCCACGGCGAGACTCGTCTTCATATCCACTTTTTACGTATTGCTTACTCCTCGGTATAATACACATACTACGGGAAAATACCTACATCTGTATCTAGCCAAGCCTCTTAACAATATATGTTATAGTTGGCGATACCGTGGAGAATTATAAAGGGCCTACCAAAATATACGCTCCTTTACTAAAGCACGTTATGAATGATATCACGATATGAATACTTGGGCTTAAACGCAATATAAAATTTCGTGCAGTTTATAACAGTACGCGTTGTTATAACTGTAGTTAGTAGTTATACGATTAGTTTCGCCGCATTGTTAAATTGTACTGTTTGGAGTTTAAATGTTCGTATCTATTCAATCTATAATGATTTTGAGATTAAAGATTAAATGTGTTGAGCATATTTGGACAAAAATATAACATTCTATGGCTATGTAACAAAACTTCACATACGAAAAAAAAAATGACGTCATCATATAGAACTAAACTCTATTGTACAAGAAACACTAATGAATTACAAATAATAATAGATGGAAGATTCAATGCTGTATTACTTGTCCACAGACAATCACAATGAAAGGCACTGAACTGCATAGTATGAAGTAATTTTACAAAGCACGGGTAGGGCCTACGGCATGGAATAATGCTCACCGTTACGTGGATGGATACACTTCCATTGTATTTACTCAATAGTGTAGATAGATTACTATTTCTTGTCATCCGCTTCGTAAATGTTGCAGACGTTAGAAACAAATAATTTCCTACGGGCAGTAGGTACTGTGTTTTTACCATTCCTAGCTTATGGTGTTCGAGATTGTGTTATACCATGTCCCAACTTTGTAGTTCCTAATACTTAGGGGGTTATTAATAGGTTCGGAAGACAGTTTCTATCATGCATCAATTTGTTGATCAGTTTCTCGTCCCAAGTTATCTTTCCGTCTATAAACTTGCGTACGTTAGGCGAAACATTAGGCAGGGTACACTAATTGCATCAAAACGAAAAATAGTTATCCTCGCTGACCATTGAGTCGCTTACAGTTACGTTGAAGAGACTGCCACTCCAGTGAAAAAATAAAAAAAAATCTCATATGAAACATAGCAGCTACTAAATAAATTAAGATGTGAAGTTTAAAATAATGGAAAGTAAATGTGTTATTGGCTCAAATAATATCTGAGTTAATTTTAACTTTTAATATCGATGCCGGTGGTAAATGATTCTACATTTTAATATCAATTGAGTCAATTATTCGTCAGGGGTTGTGAATGATTTTGCATTTCAATATTCATTGTCATTCATTCGCGAGGGTAGTCGTGTGATAGCAAAAAATTGGATTTGAATCAGTTGTTCGCAAGCAGTTAGTGTTGTTTTGGAAATAAATTTATTAAATCTTCTATGTGTTCTTACCTAAGTAATATTTTCCATCTTTGTTCGGCACAAGCACATCGTCCCCGCAATGGAATGGATTTGCGTTATTTTTCTCCGTGTTGGTTGTAGAGTCTGGCATCGCATCTTGTGCTTCTTCTTCTTTGTTCTCATTCTTTTTGCTAGCGCATGGTGTTATGGTCTTGTCTAGGTCGCTCAGAAGTGCATCGATCAGGGACAATTGTGTTGAGACCTCTTTGAAAGGAAAATATAATATTGAAACAACATTTTTGCCTTGTCATGTTGAACTCTGCAACCTATAGTACAAAATAATTGCATGCAATATTATTAGTTTATAGGAACCAGCCCGCCCGGAATTGTAACTTAAGACACAAAAACTTGTATTTTTTTAAAATGTTTTTATAATTATACTCTGTATTAAATTAACATGGTAATTGAACGAGCTTAATGGGATTCAAATCAAGATGAATAGAAAACTTACATATTATATCAATATAAAATAAAAAACTAAATCACACATTTACAAAAAGAAAAAACTCTAGGTTATAACTGAGGAAGATGTACCGGCTGATAATTCTGTGCTAGTGGATATAAAATTATATATGACCATATGACATAGAAGAATGTGGAACTGCAGTAAACAATTTCTGCAACACTTTTAAGTCCAAGATTGTGTTTGAAGACTAATGCACAATACTGCATCACCATCATCCATATTCATCAGGATATTTATCAGTGATAATATGATTGATAATTTAGGGAATATTGCCAATACTCATTTTGCATTTTGCAATAGATCTAAACTTACTTGCATAGAGCCTTATGGATAAAACTTTCAGAAAATATTGATTTTCTTTTAGTCTATTACATTTTTACAAATTATCAAGAATTTTATGTATAGTGAGGTAGTCATAAAGAGGGATTAAGTGTCTAATTAACCTGTGATAAAACATTATATTATTTAGTTTATATTTAGTATTTGCAACCACAATCTGGCACTTTGCTTAGGAATAACACCTCACTGGGTTGACATTACTTCAGTCTTAATATTATTTGAATTACTTGAGGATAACTTCTCAGTATTTCTTATCTCTTATAATTGGAAGAAAGAGATATTCTAATGTAGCCATTGCTAAATGTAGCCCTTTTATAGCAGTAAATATTTTTCTGCTATTTTCTATGAAGCTAAACTCATTTTAATTTTACAAATAACCAAGATCTTTTATATGGTTTTGTTCTACTAAATATAATTATTACTTTTTAGTAGAACAATTCTGCCCTATTAGGCAGTAAAAATCAACAAAGCAAAATAAAGACAACCTATTATAAAATTATTTAAATGTATACCTAATAAATCTCATTATAATATTGAACACTCTTAACAATAACATAATTAATAATTACATATTAAAACCAACACATTATTCCCTTTCATCATAACTGTTTGTTTATGGTGTAAAACCATAAGTAAATATTCTAACTATGTATACTTAAAATAAAGCAAGTTCACAAATAAACACATATTAGTGATTATTACAGATAACTTAGTTTTTGAACATCTTTATAAGGTATATTATAATTCATTAATCAATTTGAAGGAATATTTCTCGAAATTAATCTAAAACACATGTACTTACTTGATGTAATACAATCCATTGGAGGCAAGAAAATAAAAGGTGTCATTAAAAATTTGTAAACAGAGCTAATTCTGCTACTAAACAACAGTTTTATTACAAACTATGTATATTTATAAATAGTAGGGATCCAAACTAGCTTGGCATAATGACAATTCAATATTCACAAACACTTTAATGCTATTTTAAAGGTTAAATTAGAGTACACTCATTTATATACCTTTCCTTGGGTATTTCAGTATCTGCTTACTTAGTTTTTACAACAGAAAGCCCAGTCACAACACTTAATGTTATTATAAGCATGGAGTTAATTGCTTATTATGTTATTGCAAAATCAAATCCATTTTGTTGTTTAAAAAAAAACTCTTATGTTGAAAACTCTTAACTTATACCAATAATACCAAAAATTATTAATTTTGAGATTAATCTATAAGAATAGACTTCATAAAACAATAATGTACTTGTACATTATGTGGAAAAAGACAAATGTAATAAGCAATCTTTTGATCAGTGTCTCCTAGACACATTAGTTGTTATTATTCTACTCTGTCTGTACTTAGTGTTTATTTATAAATGTATGATAGTTAGTTCCTGGAAGTGAGTGCTCATTTTATACCTACACCCACTAACCACCAAAGTTTAAGGATGGTTACATACAGAAAACCGTTTTACATTTAACTCCTTGGCATAAATATACCTTTTTGCAGGGTGAAGAGATGCTGCTTTTTATATGAGACAAGTAAAGAAAGAAAGTTAATATAAGACAAACCTTAGTCTTAAAGTAGGTAAGTTCTACTTTCCCATTTTAATTTTTGTGTGAATTAATGGGCAAATATTATTAAAATTGAATATTTTACTACTTGTAAAACTTAGAAAGGTGAATCTATTAATACTGTAATACCCAATGTCATGTTCCACAATGTGTTACAGGAGAAAAATGCAATCAACAATTGTGCATTGTAGAATCAAGTCATGTTGTTTTTGTTAAAATAATTTATAATAAATAGTTTCTATACACCATGATTAATTAATTTTACAGTCCAAATATTGTTGTGCAAAAATTTTAATTTTGCTTTTATTGCCAATGTCCTACCATTTTTATTTGATGCACTAATAACAGTTATTTGTGTCACACTATCAACTTTGAAACCAAACTTAGAAGCAAAAAAGTGAAAACTTGTTACCTTATGCATGAGAGCCTGAATTTTAAAGAAACTGTCACAATTCATAGACTTGAGTACATGGACACCATACAATGAGTAAAATACTTTTTACTAACACTTTCAATATGACACAACTGATCTGTATAATAAATGTCACTCAAAAGAAATGGGATTTCAATGTTACGGAATATGCTGAGCCTGGATTCAGCATTTATGAATCCAAATCTTACGTTCGTAATGCAGTTGGATTACATGATAGGTACGTACCCAACTTATTAATCGAATATACAATGAACTCTAAACAGCGTTTTGTGTCAGAAAAAGTATTCATATGCAGTTATTTTAGATATAACTTTCAAACACTTTATTTTTTATTCGAACCACATACGTCGGGAGAAGTACAAGAAAGCTATCATCATCATTTATCTTAGCATTTTCGAATAACAATATGAATTTTATTGAATTAGTAATTTGATACATACCAGCGTTGATGTCCATCTCAGACTTGTTATTTTAGCTTATGTTAGACATTGTAGAAACATAATTTAATCACGAAATTCACACTATTAGAACAAACACGTAAAGCATTGGCGCTCTTGCGGCCATTATAGTAGTCAAACGTTTCACAGTTTTCCCGCGGTAACGAAATATAGGAAATAAATATTTATAAATACAATATATAAAGATTTGATGATTAAACTAAATGTTTATGTAAAATAAATAACATCTCTGAACGTTAAAATCATTTCTAAAACCTTTTTTAACTATGAAATAACCTTTCGTGGTTTTCAATTCGAATTTCTTCAATCGAACTAATGTTCATTTGATTATGATCGTGTATTTTACGTCGTGTCTACTAACCTATTGGTCTTCCTGCATTGCAGGATACTGTTGTGTAAATATCTAATGTTTTGTAAAAATATGTTTATTTAAATAGTTTATATTGAAAGAAATAAAATCAAGTATGAAAATAAATTAGATGTACTAATTTTTTCTTTTTTGTTAATAAATTTTCGTGCTAATTAAAAAAATACTTATCAATTTAAAATTTATTTTATTTATAACTTTAATAGTCCATGATTAATAAATTAATAATTATGATGAGAACAAAACAATAATATATGACATGACACAATAATTTAATATTCATTCGCAAACTTACAAAATAGTCTTAATAATCTGTATAAAAATCGTTTAATTTTGCAGTTCTTTTTTTTTTTAACAAAGAAGTCGATTATGCGTTAAAACTGTTATGATAATAATAATTGTTTATACCCACATTGGAATAAATCAACTCGCTTGCACTTTGGGACCCTCATATTCATATGTTTATACATGGCCCTTTAAATCTGGTTTGTCCTGTAGTATACCTCTCTAGTATGTAGCCCCAAAGTCCAATATTTAGCCTCTCGATTTTTTTTGACAGAAGTGGACTGATTCATTTCATTATCAGCTAAAGAAGAGCTAGGATTCCATAGAGATTAGGTGATTCGTCAGCGCTCGATGTCATTTCTGCCTCTAGGCATGCTTTTGCCGATCCTGATGTATAGAAGAACTGCAATGTTAGGTGTTTGGTGGGAAAGAGTATACAATTGAAATAATTTTATTATTTTTCGTCGCACCATTACTTGATTTTAAAATAAGTTTTACTATATAATCTTTAAGTTTAGTGGAAAGTCTATTTCTAAAGATACTCTATACTGAAATAATATTTTGTAAAATAATCAAAACAATTCTAAATGTATTGTGTAAATCAAAAATTACAATTACTTTGACCAACAAAATATCGCGCAAGATAAATGAGATTTAGCGCTTTTATTCCGAGCAGGAAAGAGTACAGGACCGTGAATGGAGGGTTTATGATAAGGATTCGTGCCCCGCAAACTTGACATTGATAGTTTGATAATATTTGACAGTTTAGCCAACTGCCAACGACAACATTAAAAGTGAAACCTCTAAAAACATTAAAACATAGCTATATTTGTAGGTGTTTGAATAAAGTTTCATTACATATATGGTATAACTAAATCAGTTGACTCGCTATAATATACATAAAAGCTATTTGCTACCATGGGTAACTCCGGTCTTAAACAACACTATGAAACAGCTTCGAAAACAGGGGTATTACAAATATCAGACAATAAACTCAAAGAAATACCAATTGAAGTATTTAATTTGAGCGAGGTTCTAAGAAATCTTGATTTATCCAAGAATAAATTATCCCATTTAACCGAAGATTTTTGCAAGTTCAAAAATTTGAAGCAGCTCAACTTAGAGAATAATAAACTGGAATCAGTACCAAATTTCTTATGTAACCTACAAAAACTAGAATTATTGAATGTTTCCCACAACTTTATAGTAGTATTACCCCAGAATTTGAATATTTTGAGTCATTTGAAGCAAGTTTATTTAAGCCACAACAAAATACAAGTTTTTCCCAAACAACTATTGGGGTTGCAGACTCTGGAAGTTGTAGATTTATCACATAATAAAATTACTAGCATACCATGTGGGATGTCGCAGTTTTACGCAGCAGAACTGAATCTAAGTCAAAATGAAATATCCCAGATTGGTGATGACTTACACCAGGCTCCGAGGCTCAAAATTTTAAGATTAGAAGAGAA
Source organism: Hemaris fuciformis (assembly GCA_907164795.1). Taxonomy (NCBI): domain Eukaryota; kingdom Metazoa; phylum Arthropoda; class Insecta; order Lepidoptera; family Sphingidae; genus Hemaris; species Hemaris fuciformis. Next base: position 7,044,453 of record OU015434.1, read on the forward strand.
TTGTTTAAGCTTAGATGCAATAACTCCAAGTTTGCTGAGGGATTCCAAATTACATACAATTAATATAGATGGAAATTTGTTTGAACCAAAGCAGTTGGCTTCTGTTGAAGGCTACAATGAATATACGGAGAGATACACAGCAATGAAAAAGAAGATGTTTTAAAATACACACAATGAATACTGCAATGCAACTTACACACAAATGAAAGATTTCAATAAGTAACTTTTACATGTTCAATTGATATTCCTGTAAATATACTATTTATTGTTGTATACTTATTGTAATTTTTTTATATAAACACAATATATTTTATGTTTTTAACATTCATTACTGTTTTTTGCTCACAATATTAAGGCTATTTTAAAAGTTATGGTACTAAAGTTACATTTACAATTATAATATATTATCATATGTATAAATATAATTGTAAATGTTTCTTTATTTGATTAAATAAATCACTTTTCTTTCACTTTATATTATTTTTTTTTTAAATTTTGAACACAAAATTGTGTGATTGAATTTGTGTCAGTGATATTTTTGTGATGATATGTATTAATATTAATGATACAACTACCTCTTCAAGTGCTTACTTGATTATTCCATATCATGGCAACATATTAAACAATTGACAAAAATAAAAAAAAGACATGGTCTTCACATATTATGTTTGTTTTGTGCTAAGTTTAAAGTGCATATGAAGCTATTATTAGTCGGTTGGTTCTGTTGTAATGAATTTAAGTGAATAAATTGTTAACAGGTTGTTGGGTTTGATGTTTCTCTATGAATAACATCAATTTTGTTGCTATTGCTATACCCATACAGCATTTATTTGTTTCATTGTTGGGGGCATAGATGATAGTTAGACTTTAGAGGTCCTTTATAATTTTGTAAAAACAATTGAAAGGTATGTTTTGGATTCGAACCCAAATTTCAAGATGATTTGTTGCCAAACTGCTTATAACTTATAGATGTTACAAGCAATATTTATGGATTTTTCACGGAATATTTATGATATGCAATTATCACCAGTGGCGGACTAAGCCCGTCAGAGGCCCGGGGCGGCAAAGCTAAATGAGGCCCGGGGCGGCAAAGCTAAATGAGACCCTCCCCAGCTATAAAAAAATGTAGTTTTTATTCAGTTCATATTTGTATGTATAAATAAGTGTTTATGTTTATTTCGTTAAAATCTGGCAAGTGAAATTTAAATACGACTTAAATTATTAGGGCTAAATAAACATAATGAAAACTATTACACTTTTTAATGAAATTGCTTTAAAACGGATAAGATCGTTTATTACGTCTTTACAATTTGAAAAAAAAAGGTTTATTCGTTCGCGAAAATACCAGAACATACTAATAAAATAATTAATATCAATGTGATGAAATTTAATTTATTTTAATTGAGGCCAATGATTATGTTTCGACGTAAATATAATGTAGTGAAAGTAAATGTAAGCGTACAAGAGAGAATATTTATTAGCACTTTATTCATTCAGGGATTCCTGGGGAAGTACCCGCTACAAAGTCAGGGATTCCCCCAGAGTGTAATGGACGCGTTCAGCAAAGTCAAAATAATATTCATCTCAGCCTATCGCCGTCCACTGCTGAACGAAGGCCTCCCCAAGTAGGCGCCAACCATCCCGGTCTTGAGCAGCCCTTATCCATCCGCTACCCGCCACCTTTCTCAAGTCGTCAGACCATCGTGCTGCAGGACGTCCTACACTACGTCTACCTAAGCGCGGTCTCCACTCCAACACTTGTCTGCTCCAACGGCCGTCTGTCCGTCGGCAGACATGGCCGGCCCACTTCCACTTCAGCGTGCTAATCCTGCGGGCAATGTCAGTGACTCCGGTTCTCTGGCGGATGACTTCATTACGAATTCTATCCACCAGAGAAACTCCAAGCATTGCCCGCTCCATGGCACGCTGAGTGACTTTAAATTTGTGGACCAGACCTTTAGTGAGTGTCCACGTTTCGGCTCCGTATGTCATTACGGGTAGGACGCACTGATTAAAGACTTTCGTCTTGAGGCACTGAGGGATCGACGACTTGAGAATATGACTTAGCTTCCCGAATGCCGCCCAGCCCAACCGTATTCTTCTGTCTGCCTCAATCTCGAAGTTGTGCCGGCCTAGTTGAATGGTTTGGCCAAGATAGGTGTATTCTTGGACAACTTCGAGAGTGGCATTCCCTACGACTACAGGCCTCGGGAGAACATGACTGTTAAACATTACCTTTGTTTTGTCTATGTTCATCCCGAGTCCTATTTGTCTTGAAGATCGGTCAAGGCTGTTGAGCATTTCCTCCAGATCCTGCAGAGATTCCGCCATCACGACGATGTCATCCGCGAATCGCAGATGAGAGATGTACTGGCCGTTAATGTTGATGCCCCGTCCTTTCCAGTCGAGCGTCTTAAAAGCGTCCTCCAATGCGTTGGTAAACAGTTTCGGAGAAATTACGTCTCCCTGTCTTACCCCTCGCTGCAGTTGGATTGGCTTCGTGCTGTGTTCTTGTACTTGGACGGTCATCGATGCGGCTTCGTACAGACTTCTCATCACCTGCATGTAGCGGTAGTCGATCAGGCATCTCTGCATGGACTCCAGAACAGCCCAGGTCTCGACGGTATCAAAAGCTTTCTCGTAGTCCACATACGCGAGGCAGAGGGGTTGGTTGTATTCCTCAGTTTTTTTTTAAAAAATAATATTAGTACCGCGCAAAAAGTCTAGATGGCTCTAGTGTCTGGATCTTGATGGTATTATGAAAGAATTTAGAGAATAGAATTTAGACAGCCCCGTGGCGCAGTTGGCTAGACACCAGCTTGCGAAACGAGAGGCTGCGGGTTCGATCCCCGCACCGAGACAAATGTTTGTGTGATCCACAAATATTTGTTTCGGGTCTGGGTGTTTGTGAGACCGAAAAGTCTCTCGTAGTTTCTGATACCCACGACACAGGAGTTGTATCCTAGTGTGGGGTCAGAACTATGTATGTGACTGTTGGGTGTATTTATTTATTTATTTAGGCCCGGGTTTACCAGTAGCAGAATGTCAGTCACAGCCGCCAACTCTGGCCCGTCACTGATACCAACTCCAATAGTTTAAAAATTAAATAACTAAATTATAACAAAAAAACGTTGTACTTATATACTAATTGTAGCATAGTGGTAATATTAATTTTAAATTGTAAGCTAGACGTTAAATTAAATTATAATATAAGCGCTGTTCTCCACTCAAACTGGTTGACTACTACGTCTGATATCGGACCGAGTGGATGTGCCATACGCTATTGAAACTAAGCTTTATTAGTTTTATTTATAAAAACCAAACCTGAAACATCTGGACATAACACTAATATTTATTTTTTTATTACTTTCATATCATTGGGAACTGGCAGGCGTTGGCAACTGTGACTGGTAGTCTGCTACTTGTGAACCCGGGCCTAAAGTCTCGTTTAAGATTTGATCAGGGGAACGCAGATATATTTGGAGCCCTCCAAGACCGTAGGCCCGGGGCGGGCCGCCCCTTCCGCCCCCCTGTTAGTCCGCCACTGATTATCACAAATCCAAATATTGCAGTTACACCTTTTTGTGTTAAATATCATGTCCTATGGATGTATAGAACACAATTATAATGGCATCTTGCATGCTGCCGTAAGAGGCGCCTAACTCTGGGACTCCGGATCACCGAGAACGCATGTGAAGCCTTTTTTTTTTGTTCTTGAGGGGAAAGCTGTTTATGGCTCTACTTCCCGCCAGCCCCGGGGGAGGGGTGGGCGGGAAGCGTATGTCGGGGTCACCGGTTTTCCAGCCCGGCGCTCGGCGACGTCATGTCCGCGCAGGTGTTAGTGCCGGGCTGGGTCCCTAACAATATCCCTAAACCGGCATACCGACCAAAACCCCCCGGTGGCCATCTCCGCGCCGAGTGGGGCGACCACGGTACGTTAGCGAGAAGCGCCAACCGTAATGCCGCAGCCGCCCGGTGCGCCTCCGAGACGTATTTGTCTCGGCCGTCTCGGAGTGTGTAGGGGGCGCAGTTGCACCCCCACTAGCTTGGTTCGGGCGCCCCGGTTGTGGGTGGGCGCCCGCGACGTACACAGGCCACAGTACCGCCGCCCCTCTCGGGGTCACTTTCAGTGAGGGCGCGCCGCCCCCGCAGCGCGCCCAGCGACCCCAAGGGCCCCTTTGAGTCGTCTTTTACGACAGGCAGGGGATACCGTGGTGGGATTCTAACGCCCCCTTGCCACAGGGCAGGGCGCCGGGTCTAATTATCTCTGTTGACCCGGCGCCTCCTTCTCTGACGTCTTTGGCGGGCGGGATCGTTGATCTCTCGATCCCGCTCCGCGCTCTCCTTCTGCGACATGACGTGCTCGCAGAAGGAGAGCACCGCTCGCCACGACCTCGGACTCTCGACCATCAAAGAGACGACCGGCGCTCCATCTCCCAGGCTGGACACTCTTGTAGTGTGTGCTGGGCTGTGTCGTCCGGGCAGTTGTCACAGTGGTGACACACGGCCGACTCCTCCTTCAGAGCCACCCGACACAGGTAGTGGCCGAAGCATCCGTGCCCCGACAACACCTGCGTCAGGCGGAACGTCGCCGCACCGTGGCGCCTGTCCACCCACTGGTCGAGGACAGGACGCACTGCCTCGACGGTCCTAGCACCAGCACTGGGATCCTCCAGCCTGGTACGCCATTCCTCCACGGCGGCCGTACGGAGGGAGGCTTTTATAGCCTCTACCTCTCTCGGGGCCAGTCTGTCCCCGCGACTTGACGCCTCCTCCCGCTGATGGTATAGACGCGAGAGGAATTTGGCGTCAAGGTCCCACGGCAGGGACCCGGCCAAAACGCAGGCCGCCTCGTAGGAGATCGTGCAGTAGCCCCTGATCAGTCGCTGCGCCAGCGCACGCTGAGGCCTGCGCAGAAGAGCGACGCAGCGCCTGTTTAGGGACTCGGCCCATACTGGGCTCCCATACAACGCCATAAACCGCACGACTCCCATGTACATCCTTCGGCAAGGGATGCCTGGACCTTCCAGGTTGGGCAGCAGGCCGGACAGAGCGCCTGCTACCCGCAGCAGCTTCGGCTGCAGCACCTCAAAATGGGCGCAGAATTCCCACCGACTGCCCAGCAGCAGCCCCAAGTTTTTGAGCTGCTTGCCGATGGGAACTCGCACGCCCTGAACCTCGATGTGGCAGGTGGTTCCATCCGAGGCCGGTGAAACCAAATGGCCTCGGATTTGTGGAGGCCGATATCAAATCAAATCAAATTATCTTTATTCAAATAGACTTTTACAAGTTCTTTTGAATCGTCAATTTTACACTTCTTATTTTTTTTTAAAACTGTTGCCATTATCACCTACACAGCTAAAATATATTTTGTTGCAGTCATCTAACGATGAAATTCTGAAAGGTCTTGGAAGAACAGTAACCACCGTAAAGCTGCTAGTGCTAAATGCTGGTAGCTGTTTTAAAAAGCAGGTGCGCATCACGGGTTAATGTTATGAAGTATTACACTTACCTAAATGGAATTGAATATAAACATACAGCATTCCATGCAATGGGAATAGCGATTACTATTTGTTTTAGAAACTATTGTAGACATGATTTTGTTGAGACCTTTAAATTTAATTTTAAAAATATTTATTCACTTTTTAGTGTATTCATCATTTGACTTATTAGAAAATGTGTAAGATACCACAAAATCCAATGACGCACGGGAATACTACCTCATACGCATACCTACTATACTAGGGAACAAACTAACTACGAAAAGGTTATTTGTCGTAATCATAACACAATAACTGTGTCCGTCAGCCAACAATGCGCGCCGCACGTGTCACTTGTTGCCTGTTCCATCATGAAGTGTACATCTACATTGTACATCGAACGGAGCCCACAAACCGAATCAATATACTTGAAGTTGAGGCTATACGTGTTTCCGCAGGGCCACGAACAAGACGTGTTTGGCCTATAAGGCTAAAATTATTACCATTCGGATTTCGGACTGTCTCGTGGTCTCGCGGCACAATTATGTGTCGTGCGAACTAAAGGTACCGGGTTCGATTCCCGGGTTGGGCAGTGTTATTACCAGCACGGAGTCCGGAATTCTGCCTGAAAAACGGCAATAGGCTCGCCTCCTTTTACGTGGGACAAACAACAATTGGCGCAATGTGAGTGCAGAAATATACCTCTGCCTATACTCATGCGGGGAATACAGATATTGATTGATGAGAAATGCCTAATCTGGGAATCGAACTGATGTCTGATCGGTACTTCGTCCACGTTACTTTTATATCTTTAAGCTCAGAGAAAAGTAAATAATAGAATCTACTCGTATAGATATGGATCGCAAGTCGTTTCATGTAATATTTAATTAATTTAATTGTAGCCAAGTGTTTCAAATCGCAAACATTCATTAATTTTAAAATTCAAATTATCTATATTAAGGAATTGGGTAGGTTATATTCACGTATCATATAATCCATTGTAATATGAACGTTGCTTAAACAATAGAACAAAATGCTTCATAAGCAGTAAAAATCTATGTTAGGCATTAGGAATGCATGGGTGTCGTCCATACGCATTATCATTACGCTTTATCGTATATCGGACGCTGACGCGGCTATGCGAAGAGGCAGTTATTCACTGCGCTCGTTGTCATCATCTAGTGTTATTGTCGAGCGGTACCGCGGAGGTCGCGCCACTCCGCTCGCGATCACGCCACTCGTGTTCCTTTTGTAATATAAACGTTCTCTTTGCGAATGAGTTAAGTGAGGTTCTAAACTCCGTAATAAACACCGTTTCGTCTATTTTAAGGTTTGTTTTTGTTTATGGATAATTATTATTGGTATTTTTTGGATAATTCTTTTTTTGAAATACCCTAAATGTTGAATAAAAATATCAGAATAGATTTTTATTATTTTAATCGAGGAACATTTGTCAATTTATTAATAAGCTTATTTTTATAGTGGTAAAAAGTTTTATATGTATATGTATATAGGTATATATATAAATATGTATCAATAATTTTATAGGAAGAATAGGATTGGTGGTGTGAAGGGTGCTGGTGCTATTACCAGAAAGATCTACGAAATTGATTCTAAAAACGTGTACAATGGCAAAATATTTAAAAGCAAAATATATTTACAATTGAGGATTATTTAATGCGTAACTAAGACGATACACAATTGAGTTGGTGTACAAAAATAAAGAGTGGTTGAAAATAGTTTAGGTTTAGCTAGATCAGCATTTGTGCTTTGTTATGCCACGAACTACAACAAAGCTGTTTTTATAAGCCAACTAAAGTATCCTGTATCATTTTCAATATACTTAATGACGAATGCAAATTTATACAGTGATCAAATAAGTACCTAGTTAAGCGTGGAAGCATGTCAAAGAAAGTAAAGATTTGTTCGGATTTGTTCCGAAGATTTCTTCAAATTTCAAATTCAAAATTAGGTATTACGCCCGTACTTATTCAGGACTCGTGGTCAGGTTAAAATCCTATTGCTATTTATATAATCAAATTTCTAGCGATCCAGTCCACTTTAGTTGGAGCACAGTATTTTCATTTTCCTTATCTTTCCACAAGGCTCCATCTATGTCTTTACCGAAAATTTTAATTGCATTTAGCATTAATTTATCTGCATAGGCCATTGTTTCATTACAAACCTTAAAATGATTGGCGAGATAAGGTATCTTTAGAGAAGAGAGGTAAGGCATATGGCCTGTCACTTTTGCGAATGCTCATTGCTCAACTCATAATAAGAAGAAGACGCAAAGTACGATGCATCTGCGCCCCCAAATACATACATTTACTATGGCCTCCACGTCCCTTGTGAATGTGCACAGAGCTGCTGCAGTGATCAATGTGGGGCATTGTAGTTCCGGGAAATCTCGAACCCCTCATAATGCGTGTGAAAAAAAGTCACATTTATAGTGATAGGTACGAGATAGAATAGCTATTTTATATTTTTAGGTTTTTCTAAAAGTAGCATATAGATTATAGCTCTTGCTCGCGACTCCGTCCGCGTAGACTACAGGGTTGGGTTCAGAAAGAAAATAAGTTGTAGCCTTTGATTAAAGAAATTGTATATTTTAAACTGAAAAAAATCAAAACTGAAAAATACTTATATAGCCTGCATCTCAAAATCCTTTCTTAAGGGATGCCTACGTCATAGTAGTAAAATTGACAAAGTTTCATACAAACTTTCATCCCCTATTTTATCCCCTTGGGGGTAGAATTAATCAAAATTCTTAGCGGATGCCTACATCATAACATCTACCTGCATGCCAAATTTCAGCCCGATCCGTCCAGTGGTTTGGGCTATGCGTTGATAGATCAACTACGTCAGTCAGTCACCTTTGAGTTATATATATTTACATAGATAGATAATTGGCAATGCTTGTTGCGGTTGTTGAGTAGGTATTGTATAAACGAACTTTGTTCAAACATCATCATTCAAAAATTCCAATTGGTAAATAATTAGTGAGCAGTAGGTAATAACATTTATATTTACATTGTGATTGCGGGCGTAGGTTATCTCTGCTTCGAGAGATTAAGCTTGGTGTTTATGAAACGAATACGCAATCGATATTGATCGTGCTATATCAACATACACTAAGTTCAAATCTATATCCGCGTAGGACAACGGAGGTGTATTATGAGTGTATTTATTGGGCTTATATGGTAGATGTTTTCTTAGTAGAGATGATGTTATAAAGAAATTTAAATAAGTTCACTCGTTATGCTATAATCACATACAGAGCCATAAGTGCACTATTCCATTTTTATATTCTTGTACCATGGGAGTGTGTGAGTGTTACACTGCATCGTCTTTTTTGGTTTATAAAAGTTTTTGCCTCAGGGCCTGTGATTTCAAAACGAAAAACACAGAACTGACAAATATCGGCTTATAATAACTTGATTGATTCACCGTAAAAAGTGATTCAATTTGGGGAGCTATTGTTAATTTCATATTAATGTCTATGACTCAAATGGACTTTGGTTTTATGTATGAGACATTTGTATATTAAGTGGCTGATTTTTATATCAACGTTTTCAAATGCCGGATAAAGAGTGTTAAAATCTAGAAATGTATCGAGTATTGGATGTTAAAAAGAATCCGGCTACTCCGAAATCTCATTCGTCGAACAAAATGTAATAATGTTGCTTTTCATCGATTTTCTGAGTGATAGTGGTACCACCTCGTTCTAGTCGCCCTATTTGTACTAGATTTCGACGTATCATTATTGTTTTGGTGACACTACAAACATTTTGCTTCTAAAATAGTACTAAACGAAATTACTGATTCTAACATGATTCCCGCCTAATCTTCTTATATATAAAAATGAATCGCAAAATGTGTTGGTAAGCGCATAACTCAACAACGCCTGGACCGATTTCGCTAATTCTTTTTTTGTTGTGTTTGCTATTGTTAGGAGAAGGTTCTTATGAAAGAAAAAGTTAAGAAAATTGCGAGGAATATGGTAAAAACAACAATTAAATTTTCTCATATAAACTGTTCTACCTAATATTCTGTCAAACATTTTATGTTTATCCCGTCAATATGGTTAATGGTTCCCTCAAATTAAAGAACGTATTTAAGTAAAGGTTTTGAATCGACAACATATATCCACAATATTCGAATAATTGCGTATTTTAGATTTTAAAAATGTAGAATAATGTCAGTAATAAAAAGGGATTGACATATTTATTGGTTGTCAAATATTTATGCGTGCGTTCAGAAATGTATTTTTAAACTCCTTGGTTGTACCTGATTTACAAACGAAGGCAGGTTCGGTAGTCATCACGCTTTGAAATCTAAAACACCCACAACTATGCAATGGAATGCGCTTGGTGTTAAGAAAATTGTTGAGTAATGTTATTCACGTGACGATACTGAAAAGACAACTTAGAGATGAATTGGTGCTTGAGAATTCATCAATTAGATTGATCTAAGATTTCATTGATCCTAACGGGTATGACCATTGAGTTCAAACGAATTCAGTTCCCGATTCGTCATGCCTTCGCAATGACGATTAACAAAAGATGTTTGTGATCTTTTAGACAATTAAAAAATATATTAAAAATATATATCACAAGGTGCATCATCATCATCAGCCCATATATGTACGTCCCACTGCTTGGCATAGGCCTTCTCTGCAACTGAGAGGGTTTAGGCTTCAGTCCACCACACTGATGCTTCAATGAAGAGAATTAACTAAAACCGACTACATCCCATCCCATATGTACATGTTTAATTAAATCATGACTTGCGGAGACACGATTGATGCATTTAATTTTCGTACTTATTTATTTGGTTCATTCCCACTAGTTCTACTAAACAGTTCTACCGTAGAACTAGTGGGAATTTTATTTCCCACTAGTTCTACTTTTAAATGTACTACCGAATAGTGGAACTAGTGGGAACATTTTTTCTCAGTAGTCCTACTACATTTTATATTAGAAAAAAAAATTGCTAAATACTATTTTTTTCACAATATTTAATAAACAAAACAATAATAAAAATTATTACATTATTTTAGTCTTCATTAATTAAACTAAAACAAATTGGTAAAATTATAATAATGAGTGAAAATAAAACTTCTTATTAATAAATGAATAAAAAAACAATGGCCATGTAAGTAATAATAATTAAATTTTATGAGGGTAGATAGAAAAATGCAACGTCCATAATACAGTCTGTTGGGTAATAATAATAATAATGTGTGGAAAACCTATCAAAATTATTTTGAACACTACGGGATGAAAAAAAATATCATTAAAATGTGATGTATATACGGTGAGCGTCACCGTACAAACAATAGTGTAGAAGGATGGCACCACAAAATAAATAATAAAATAAACAAAAACGAAGGAAATTTGTTACGAGTATTGCACATTTTATATGATGACTCATTACTATCATTATTACGTAGTCATAAGCAACAAATTTTTCCTTCGACTTCACAATTAAAAAGACGCAAAATTCAATATATTGATGCAGATGATTTTATTATAAATGCCCAGATGCAATTAACATCCGGCGATATCAGTGTTGGGCATTTCCTGGAAAAGTTAAGATAAAAAAGTGTGAGTAAGTTAAGTGGTCAACACCGCCCATGGACACCCACAATACCAGAGGAATCATCGGTGTGTTGCCGGCCTTTAAGGAAAATGTAGGCTCTTTTCTTGAAGGTCCCTAAGTCATATTCATTCGGAAATACCGCTGAGGAAATTTGATTCCACAAAGATGTTGTGCGAGGAAAGAAACACCGTTTAAGCCGCACTGTTGAGGAACGCCATTCATTCAGATGGTAGGGATGGAACTTCAATTTCTGGCGTGTGGTGCGGTAGTGAAATTCAGCAGCAGGCATTAACCCGAAAAGTTCATCAGAGTACTCCCCATGGTAAATGCGATAAAGGATACATAGAGACGCAACGTCTCTTCGCAATGCTAGGAAAGGATCTGGTTATCGATGATTCGAGCAACAAGATTTATATTTTAAACGATCTTGATTTACTACGATGTTGATTTTGTTGTTATAGGTAGTGATTAAGTGTTTGTATATCGAGAAAATAATATTACAATAAAACAGAAATTTTCACTGATTTTAATTTTACCAATTTGTTTTAGTTTAATTAATGAAGACTAAAATAAATGTTATATATAATTTTTATTATTGTTTTGTTTATTAAATATTGTGTTTAAATATAGTATTTAGCATTTTTTTTCTAATATAAAATGTAGTAGGACTACTGAGAAAAAATGTTCCCACTAGTTCCACTATTCGGTAGTACATTTAAAAGTAGAACTAGTGGGAAATAAAATTCCCACTAGTTCTACGGTAGAACTGTTTAGTAGAACTAGTGGGAATGAACCATTTATTTCTGTATTTTTATCTCAATAAAGTGCTAAACTTAATATTTATTTCCATACAATCAAAAATAAAATTCAGGTAATATGTAAATATGTAACATTCAATGACTGTTAGGGGATACGAAGTTTTCCGGGTCAGCTATTATAAATGTTAATGTTTTGTTTGTTACGCTTTCACGCCAAAACTACTTAACTGATTATCATGAAAATTTGTACACATAGTCTTCGAGATATAAAAAAGGACATAGGATTCCAGATGGTCAGTATAAGATAGATGTTGATCGTAGAAGGGTGAAAATTTATGATTATAATAATTTATCAATGCTGAATCATAAAAAATAAAGAAAATAAAGTCAATAGAAAAAAAACCATACCCCTAAATGTTAAACCCTTAAATGTTGACCGATTCTCAGACCTACCTACAATATACACACAATATTTCATAAAAATCAGTCGAGCCGTTTCGGAGGAGTTTGCCAAAAAACACCGCGTCACGAGAATTTTATATATGTATATGGCAAAACAACGTTTGCCGGGTCAGCTAGTAGAGAATATTAAAATCGATTGAGCTGTGTCTGAAGGAGAAGGAACAATAAAAATAGAAAAGACAAATTTTAATATAAATAATATATTAATATATTAAGCAACTTGTTTCTTTAATAGAATTGTTCTAAATGAACTATTATTAAAAACCATTCCTTCCATCATAAATTTTTGTACATGATATTTCCATGGATAAAAAGTTATTTTGAAACAAGTTTCCCTAAATGTAATATTGTGTGGGCATGGATATTTCCTTAATAGCAGATAAATAGTGTCCATATTCATAGTTTGTGAAGCGCAATATGTTTTTTTTGTAAGTTGCATGTCATGGTTATTTATCCAGTAATCTAAACCTTGAGGTTTGAAATACCTACATTCTTATAAATATTTGCATTTTGGCATGGAGTTAAGTACTTACCTACGTAGTTGATTTCATGTTTTTTTTTTATACTGGCACGGCAAAGTGACCCCATTGCACCTGATGGTAAGCATAATGGAGTCCAGAAAAAGTGCCGACCAGCGAGAGATAATGATCTCCCGTTGGTCGACACAATCATGCCGGCCGAATACCTCTTCACCTTTCTTGTGAAGAAGTTTAGGGGACTAATGCCATGGTGATCAAAGGACCGACCGCGACAAACCGGCCAAAAAATGCCGGCACGGTTATCCTTTCACCATGATTGAAGCCCCCCCGAAAACCGGATATACACTGGCTGATCCCGGAACGCGGCACACTTGCATGTGCCACTATGGCGGGTTTTACGCCCTATGTACGGTGGTCGCTATCCGGGCGGATACGAATATCCTACCACCAGCAACAATATTGCTGCTGTACCATGTTTATTTCTTATATATATTTTTTCGAATGTGCAATGATATTTTAGGTTGGTAATGCACGCCCTTCCTAAAAAAACTACTAATTACCGATACTGATATCTTTTGTCGTGACGTGCCTGTTTGAATCTAGTTGTGATTACCGGAGGAATTTCTTATCATAATGATCACGATATAATTATTTTTAATTCCTCAAATAAACTTTAAGGTTTCCGTGAGGAAGCAGACAGGAATTTATTTACAAAAGATTATTTTCGTGGGTTTTGTTTATAAAAAGATATTGCACTATAAATTATGACGATGTTGTGCAAAATAGGACAGTTTCTGCGTCGCAAGCGAGTGGCCAATAAACATATTGACATGTGCTATCTAAATAATTAAGTTATCTGAGAGCCTTATCTCAGCCTATAGAATATTTACATCCAACGCGACCTATATAATGTCGCTGCTATAAAACAATATATCGACGGTCCCCAAGAACAAAATCTTATCTGCAAAATGCTCTGCTGATGATGATGATATGGATAAGCATTCCAAATCTGTATATATATATAAATGATATTATTAAAATGTCAAGAACGTACTCGTAAAATATATGTCTTGTCTAAAAATACCATCCTGACTTGGGTGTTCAGAAGCTTTTTGAATAATTGTGAATTTTTCATAAGCGGAACAAAACACTGCAGTAAAGCTGTTGCTGTACATTGCTTTATGGAGCCGATACAATATAGCGTAGCTCTACCACTTGGGAAGACTAAATAGGTGTATTTATTTAATATTTGGGTTAATGATATTTTATGGTACACTCGCGTTTGTATGTGGAAACCCTACACCTTGTATTTATTCCGCTTCCAATTTCCATTGTTCCAGTATTTATTATGTAAATTACAGAAGGGTTAGGTGAAAGTGGTTTGAGTAAAAGGTAAGCGTGTGTGTTAAAATGTAATAATTTTACAAAATATTAATTACATATTTTTTGTTTTTTTAAATCGGATAAAAATATAACAAATAGCTATGAGATATTAACAAATTTAATCAATCAACTGCATTAAAGAATTTCATAAATTTAATGTTTTAATATTTTGCTATTAAACGCGCAAAATAATTTTAGCGTTAAAAAAAAAATACAACAATAATTATTATAATATAATGATATTCATGAATAATTATGAAAATAGAAAAAAATTCTTCATATTCATGACTGATTTAAATGAATCGCGTATTAGTTTTGGTATTTTGGGTAAATATCACAGTAGTGGGTTGAAGTCACTATTTTCTACTTATGAAATTACGTTACGTATGTTATGGCAAGATAAAGTATAGTGAATTATGGTAAAAACATACATTATTTACATAAAAACAAATAAGTAAGAAAATAATACTTAAGAAAATTATACAAATAAATTACATACATACATACATAACCTTACACCTGTATTCCCCGAAGGGGTAAGCAGAGGTGCATTTCTGCACCCACATTTCGCCAGTACGTATCAGTCCCACGTAATAGGGGGCGAGCCTATTGCCGCTTTCTGGGAACATTTCCAGACTCCGGGCTGTTACTGAGAATTTTCAAACACTGCCCGACCTGGGAATCGAACCCAGGACCTCTAGGTCGCATGGCACATACTTGTACTGCGAGACCACGAGGCAGTCAAGTACAATTAAATTATTTTAAAAAAGCTTATAGTAACCCAACCATAAAGTTTTGCATAAACTTATTAGAATTGTATCAACACAAAAAGTTAATTATCTTAATGTTGTTTACAGGAACATTTGTAGCCATTGCAACGATGTCTGCCTTCAACGTGGTACTGGGATGCGTCATGGCGCTCCTCCTCATTTTATTCACAATAAGTTCCATCGCCAGATACTATATAAAGGTAAAATATATTAATAATAATACACGCGACTAATTTGTGTCAACGTATTCATAACTCTTTAAGGAGACAATCACGAAGTTATTTCTCCCCCTGGATTTATGATAATGAAATAAAGTACTGACACCTATACTTATAGCTGACCCCGTTACATTCGCCTAATGTACGTTACATAAACCAGAGTGTTATAAGTCATTGACCGCGCTAAATATTCACATAATTATGTATAAAGTAAAGTATCCAATTAATGACACTTATAAAACAAACTTAACTTCTGAAGAATCTTTAACATTGTATAGCGGTAATTAATTATATTCTATTGGTTGCGATTATCATAATTGATCAATTAACTTTGATGTATTGTGCGCGTTTGAAGAAATGCTTACTTTTTGAATTATAGGTTTTAAGTTTGGCTATAGAGTTATACTTGAAGTTTGCTCGTTTACGTAATTACTTCCACTCGCATTAATTAAAGGTGAAGTCAGAGAGCGTGCAGTAAAAGTTCCGTTATTTTTCGTGACACTGCATTTGTATGCGCTCACAAATATACGGGGCTGTTTTCAAGTTATGTCCCAACAAGGCGAATACTTTCTATTCGCTACAGAATGTAAGCCAAGGCTATTATTATTGTCCTAACAATATTGTTTCTTTTTAAGGAGCGCACAATTTAATCTTTAGACAGAGACGTCTGTAAATGAGCTTTGAATAATCCCTCAAATGCTTTAGTTACGACATAAAGCGTCTTATGAAAATATTTTATTTTATCCCGTAAATCATCAGCTAAATGCATGGAGAGGATGAGCTTTTCGTTATTGCATATATAGTTTTTTCAAGTCGCCATTCTTGGAGAGTAGCATATTTTCTTTTTAATAGTGTTATATAAACTGTTGTTTGCTAAGTACACTTAAATAGTTAGTTAAAGTTAGATTAGTTAGCAATAGTTTTGTTTATCTTTTCAAAACTCTTATGATTTGTACTGTTTTCAGTTCACGATATTCACGGTATTGTGTTTGATATTTGCGACCGCTCCAATGCCCTTGATGCTGTTCAAGCCATTTAGTCCGAAGAATGCTTTGTGAGTATTCACGATGTACATTTATTTCACCACTAACTACTAGCATTGCTTAAATTTATTTTTTAAATTCGTAGTTTATGTAGTTTTGATTTTCATCAATATAATTTGTTTTGTTCCTGTCTATGAGATCAAAAGACAATCATCATCATAATCATCTGCCCATAGATATCACTGCTGGGCCCGGGCCTCCTCTACAACTGAGAGGATTTAGGTCACACTGGACTATTGATTGCCGGATTGCCTAGTGGTTGGCGAACTACACACCTAAAAAATCCTAAAACCTTTAAGTGCGAAGGTTTACTTACAATGTTTTCCTTCACCGTTAAAGTAAGTGATATATCGTATACGTATACCATACGTATCGACTATCGATATATCGTATGCCTGGGGAATCATTTAATATAGCGGTTATTTCTTATCACATAGTAAGTAATGGCTATTCAGAAATTACGATTTTGACTATTTTTATGTTTGGTTCTGACATTTTGTATTTTTTTGTCACTTAGCGTGAACCTAACCTATTCAAATTCGTTAGTTTTATTCTTTTCCAATTGGCGATTTTTAAATAATTTCGATTATTAAATAATTTTTATTTTCTGATCTATAAAAAATACTAAGAAATCAGAATTAATCAATAATTTTAAATGTTATATTTAAGATGACTTGGAAACAAAATGTAATAATATGTGTCGAATAATTTATTACACCTGATAACAATGTCATTTTAACAGCATTATAACCGGCCTGTTGACAATAACCTGGAAACGATTAAGAAATCGGGGTGTTCTGCGACACACAAAAAATATGTTGCACCGGCCCCATTCTATTCATAAAGGCAGGTAGAAGATAAGTTCTAGCGATAGTGTCTTATATTTATAACCCCCGGCCTCAGCTGCCTCCTGTCTGCTACAAATGATGCATTCGTTCGACCACATAACTAAAACTAAGTAAATAATAGCAAATCTATTTTAATGTACGTAATTTAACATTGTAACTATACGTCGTATTAGTGACTAGCCATGTGCGTAATGATTTAAACTTCCCGTCATTATTTTCGCTTCATTACCCTGTCTATTGTTTGTTTTTATAAATATAGTTATTATTTTCATATTGCCTGTGATTATATAATTTCGGGTTGTAGGTATAGGCATTGGGATTTTTATTATTATTAAATGAAAGAAATGATTCTATCATCTTTGTGCTGATTTTATCAGTATCTGATTAAATAAGTGTGGTACTAAAATAAAAAATTTGCGTCTTTGATGACATAATTACATTTCGACCGTTCTTCAAATATTTGAGGATAAAAATGTAACAAACAACAAATCTTTGGTAACGCATTTGTATTTCTCTGAGACCGAAGAACCGCTCGCTACTTTCTGTAACCCCCGGCAAAATACTTTAACGCGGAATAGATCTACTCGTATATTTGTTGTTTGTTTTTAATTACCTGTTCTTGATGCAGGATACCAGCAGCATTATTAAGAATCTCCGCCCGAATGCTCGGCCTGCGCTGGAAGGTGCGAGGACTAGAGAACGTGGATAACTCCCGTGGTGCTGTCATACTGTTAAATCATCAGAGCGCACTAGATCTATACGGTGAGTATTACACTATATTTTATAAAAAGGCCGATCCATAAGAATATTTAGAACATATTACATTTAATGCCATTGATCAGTAAATGTTCGCTTATAATTATTAAGATATTATGATTAGATATTATGATAGTCGTCTGTATCTATCTCTATTTTATTACATCCAACTCTTGTTTCTTCACTGCATACCTATTGTCCTTTGAAATATGCAGCTGTCCGTCTCATCTTACTTTTCTCCTTTCAAATCTAAATTCCTCTTTGCGCCTCTTACCACTATTGTACAAACGTTATTATCCCAATTTTGTCTCAACAAATATTAAACATTTAACGTTTCTATTCACAAAACTTATTTAACTAGTTATTTAGCCAGTAATAAATAAATAACTAAGCTTTAGAACCTTTTATTAGGCCCTGTCGCAAATCCGTAACTTGTTCACTGAGCTATTTATTAACAACAAAACAACCAAAGTTCACATATTTTCGATCAATTATTATTTTAGAACAACGCTTAGTATTGATTCAGTGAATGACTCTTTCTGTTTATTTATAAAGATTACATAAAGCGCATCATAGTCAGTGTGGACTATAACCGAAATCTAATATTGTTCCCAGCTAAAAGTTCATAAGTATAAATATTATGAACATCAACGTGAAACGTAGGTACTCATTCACGTATGTGAATTTTGCCTAATTCGGCTGTCTAGATTCTTGACTAGTTTCAATACTATAGTATACTATTATATATCACAAAATATGAAAGAAATACTTATATACCAATTTTATTATGTTTAAAGGAACAACAATGTATATGGAAATAATGTGTAAATTAATTTTGTTATCCAATTTACGTTGCCTAATATTTAGCTCCCATGACATAAAATAAAATTAAGAATAACATAATCCTTTGTAAAGGAGAAATAATGGGTTTGGTTTTTAACATTTGCAATCTAGCTCTACTTAAATGTACATGATAAAATTCAAAATATGCACATTTATTTAGTATTTTAAAATATTGTTAATCTTTTCCAGTAATTTTCCGTTATTAAAGGGTTTAGTTAATCTTACAGGTCACGTAGGTCAGGAATGATAAGTGTAGGTACATATGATGCATATATGTATACTCGTAAACAGTTATTATATTCACTGGATAATTATCCAATGGAAAAGTGCATTCGTGAACTGGAACGGTTTTTAATAAAATTGATGAATTTGCTTTTTAAGTCATATAAAATTTGCGTTGAAACAAGGTTCAGCGATTTTTGACAAACAATTATTGCTCATCGATTTCATGGAAATATTTATCGCTTGATACCTAAGCGCGTCAACATTGTATTAACTTTCTTGAACGTATTGGTTTTTAAATAAGAAACCAAATTAAAAATGCAAATTTATTTTTATTTATGGTTTGGTCGTAAAAAGCATATTTTTAAACACAGAAATAACTGTATAGTACTTTTTAATGTACCATTAACACCAAGACCCGGAATAAATATCGATGTGCGACACAAATATTTCTTTAACGATGAAATCGAAATCGTGTCTATGCAGTCGACTTCATGACCACTGCGCTACAGTTTTGAAGGGAAATCTCTTGCGGGAGGTTGCAATATTGGCAGTCAGTCACTTAAATCAACGTTCTCCATATCGAAATATTTTTAAACTAAATCCATAATGTATTCATGAATAATGGCGTGCCATAGGAGAGGCCTATGTCCAGCAGTGGACGTAAGAAAGGCTGCTGATGATGATGATGATTCATGAATAAAGATATCTTTGCGAAATAAATATAATTGGTAATGTTATAGTAGACGTTGTAAATATCTTATCGTTCGCCACGATCAATACGTAATCCATAAATCCACATGCGATAAGAACAATTCAGTGATGATTTATAACATTAAAATATATGGTATAGTAATAGGTGTGTAGTCCGCCAACCCGCACTAGGCCAGCGTGGTGGACTAAGGCCTAAACCCTCTCAATGGTAGAGGAGGCCCGTGCCCAGCAGTGGGACGTATATGGGCTGATGATGATGATATGGTCATTATCGATAATAGATTAGTTTAAAATAGCTTAAAATTGACGATTCAAAAGAACTTGTAAAAGACTTTGACTTTGATTCTAAAGAATTATCTTGATGTTGGTGATTAGAGGAACAATGATATATAACTTACGTCAACATCAGTTCTATTGCGCACATTGCAGTTAGTCGTGATGTATTACGTCATTAATTTTTATTATCCTCCGCGGTATTTGCAGGGGCCGGGTCTATTAGCATTGTGTGACAAGTTTTTACACCTTCCGTAAATTTCAAATACTCAAATTATACATCGTGGAAAAATTTACATGCATATATCGTAGAACCTTCCCATCCATTTTCCACATTATCTGTGTTTGGTAATTTGGTTATTTCGTATTGAACCATTCGTATGAAGTTGACAGACCCGGGCGCCGTTGTATAGTTACCAGCTTGTGAAACAAAAGGCTGCGGATTCGATCTCGCCCCGAGACAAATGTTTGTGTAAACCACAAATATTTGTTTCGGATCTGGGTGTTTCTGAGTCTCTTTAAAGTTTCTGATATCCGCGATATAAGACTTGTATCTACCTAAGTGCGTGGTCAGAACTATTTTGGGTGTTTATTTTATTTAGTTAAGTAGCGATGTCGTCTTAATATTTTGTGAATAATTGCTCTTTCACTCCTCATAGAGGTATCACTAAGCTATTTTTTTTCTATTATTAGGTATATTATATACTCGAGTCTGTCTAATCTGGTATAGCCTTGGACGTCCACAAAAAAATAAACACTCAATGCAGGCCGCATACAGATATGAAAATCTTTCTAGACAAGTCTTGATATTTCTGTGCCTTGACAATAACAACTTAGTAAATTATACTATACACAATCACTCCGTGCGTATTAAACAATTTTCCGGTATATTTTTTTATAATTTTATGTCTATTAAAAATATGTAGTATGCCTGAATTAATGTAGCCTTAACACCATTTCCTTGTTTTTAGTATAGCAAGCTGTCTTAAAACATTAAATGCATATAACGCCGGTTACGTATGTATATAATAAATTACAAAGATAAATAAATACACACGAAAGTCACACCGATAATTGTAACTCCAAACTGAGGTAGAAGTAAATACTGGTAGAAAATTTCTGTCCTAGAAAATAAGAGGATACAGAAATATTTTTGTAGCTTCACAGGTATAGGTACATTCCCTGTATACATTTTAAATAAATAAATTTTATTTATACCAAGACAAGTTTATGCAAGGCCTGTTTGTTTATTTATATTTTATTTCCTTCTTGGGTGCGTAGAGTTTAATTTGAAAAGGATAAATTATAGACGATATAAGATATGAGCGTTTGCGTTTCGATTTCGCCATAAAGAAGCTTTTAGTTATAACAAAGAAACAAATGCTTAGACATAAAAATACGAGTCTGAGTTTCTGTAGAGTCGTCAAAAATTGTAATGGCCATAAAATTGTGGAATAATGTAAATTTCAAGCAAGTGCGTAGCGTTTTGGTATTAACCAGTTTAATTCCGGTTTTGAGCAGGCTGACATAATTTTATTGCATTATATCTCACAAGCCAACATTATCTTGATAATATGGAATTTAACATCAAGTGGCGCGCAGCCATTACTTTTTCAGAAAAATATAATACACTTCGTTTTCATCATTTAGATTTTAGTACTACATTTAATAGTGCCTATGTATAATTTATTACAAAATTTAAATTACAGAAAACTAAGACTGCCTAAGAGACGGCATCTGAAATAGATAATAATATATTGCATTGTACCTTTAAGTAGATAAATAAAGTCAGTTTTGTGTTTAATGTTAAAAATAAACATATTATTGCGTTGTGGCCTCAAAACTTTAAATATAATCTCTGAATATTCATTACGTTTTGTCATAAAAGGAACAGCATATGAGTTTTAAGTAGGTACCTCATTTTGTAGAAAATGAAATATTCAATGATTGTTATCTTTACTATAAAAACCACTCAAATGTAGACAAGACTGAGATGGAGAGGTATGTCTTTTTATGCCCATGTGAGTACAGAATAATATAGGGGGTTGTAGGATGTGGGCATGGCTACAAAGTGCTATATAAACATAGCCAAACGGCTATGAAATACATATGTTGGATATTGTGACAGATTGATTTGAAACATGCTTTGAAATCGGACTGGTGCTCTAATGAACGGGGTTAAAACAGGGAAAAGAAGTGTGAGAGAACATTACTCAGAAGTGGGACATTAAATGAAAGCAGACGAGTTGTGTTTGACTTGTAACCTTCAAAGGAATGACTTCTACTAATTATTAAGTCGTGATGGCCTCGAGCCTTAGGCACGCGGTCGAGAATCTCGACGGTCGCGGGTTCAAACCCCAGGCACACACCTCTGACTTTTCGAAGTTATGTGTGTATTCACAAAGAATTATCACGTACTTTAACGGTGAAAGAAAACATCGTGATGAAACCTGCACACCTAAAAGTTCTCAGGAATTTCTTTAAGTGTGTAGTCCGCCAACCCGCACTAGGCCAGCGTGGTGGACTAAGGCCTGAACCCTCTCAATGGTAGAGGAGGCCCGTGCCCAGCAGTAGGACGTATATGGGCTGATGATGGTGATGATGGTGGTAGTCCGCCAACCCGCACTAGACCAGCGTGGTGTACTAAGGCCTAAACCCTCTCAGTTGTAGAGGAGGCCCGTGCCCAGCAGTGGGACGTATATGGGCTGATGATGATGATGATGAATTATATATTTAAATATCTTCAAACATTACTGATTTAATGCTAATTACTATTCACACAGTCACATTTAAATGATTGATGAGTGAATGTATACATGTCAATTGTTATATACTTAGTGTTGTATGAATAAACGTTAAGTTAAAAAATCTATTGTATTGTTTTTGTGGCGTTTAGTCAACAAAAAATGTCCAGTACCAGTTGTTTACTAACGAGAGTGAATGATGTCACTGCGTTTGTTTAAAGATAAAGCGTTGTTGGCACGGAAACGCTCTCAACAGCTAGGTAAATAATGACTTAACTAACCTAAATTCATTGTGCCATTGATGATTACTTGTAACTCAAACTGTGGGTGTACCGGCGAACTTCTTACTTCACTCATCAATTTAATTAACGTGTTTTACACTACATACGCAGCCATATACTCGTATTAGGTCATATCTTACGTCGCATTTTTGTGTTTTGACCGAAGTTACGCGGTAAACCACCACCCTCAACTTTTGGTTAGAAAAGTTACAAACTTTTATTTAGAACTCCCAGCCATAAAAATATACCGGAATATCATAATTCTGAGTACTGCATTGAAACCTATGAATGATGTTTGCTCAGTCATTTATCTGAAACTGCGCAAAGACTCACTTGACTGACTGGTTTAGTTACTATGATTTTTGTGTTGAAAGTTATTCGTACGTAGAATATTGACTGGCCAAACAATTGCTTTAACTTGTTCGTTAAATGAGGCAAGTCGCGCACAATTGTCGATGCGAGCAAAGTCACATATGTACCTAGCAGCAGTGTATTGTAGCGC
Source organism: Hemaris fuciformis (assembly GCA_907164795.1). NCBI lineage: Eukaryota > Metazoa > Arthropoda > Insecta > Lepidoptera > Sphingidae > Hemaris > Hemaris fuciformis. The sequence continues at coordinate 7,067,833 of OU015434.1, forward strand.
GACGAGTAGACTAGAAATGCCTTGAAGTCCCCAAGTAACAGCTCTTAAGTTTAAGTTGTGATGATGGGAGGTATCATAGTAACGGTCCTTTTCAAGGAACACAGCCCAAGTCGGATGAGAATACTCATTGGGCAAACCGTAAAGATGAGTGTACCCCAGCGCGATAAGCTAGCATAGGACATCGTGGATGTTTTTACGGTCATTGTACGGATTTCAGAGATTCTCGGCGGTTATAATTAATTTTTTCCTGTGACTCTAGCGTCAACGTTCAAATATATATAATAATATAATTTTACACTGCTAAATCCCATCAAAATTAGTCCAGTTTATTTAAATAAATAAATACACCCAACAGTCACATACATAGTTCTGACCCCACACTAGGATACAAGTCCTGTGTCGTGGGTATCAGACACTACGAGAGACTTTTCGGTCTCACAAACACCCAGACCCGAAACAAATATTTGTGGATCACACAAACATTTGTCTCGTTGCGGGAATCGAACCCGCAGCCTCTCGTTTCGCAAGCTAGTGTCTAGCCAACTGCGCCACGGGGCTGTCAAATTGGCAGAAAAACGTTTTTTCGTGACCAAACATACAGAAGGACACGTGTAATTGTTATTCTGGGCGTGCGCTATGTTGTAGTTTATAGTTGTGAAATGATTAATGTCAAATTTACAAGTTTCGAAATAGTTTAAACAACCGTCTGATTAAATTTTACGTACAAGTGTAATTTGGGGTACCGTGCGATTGCGCAAGGCATGCAAATACTTTTCTGTTTTGAATTTATGGCATGAAGGATAAGAAATGATTTCTTAAGATAACTTAATCCGCATTTAAAAATACTTGCATAATGTGTCCTTATCAGCTACACTGCATTTTTATGACCTACCCTGATTTTTAAAACGTTGTAAATAAGATTTTGCGTGGTGGCTTAATGTAAAGTGTATAATATATAAGACTATTTTTTATCTTTTCTTTTCATGACAAATAAATTAAAAAAAATATGTTTACCCGATGCAGGTGCAAGCAAAAACTAACAAATTGTAAACATTTGTTACAGTCCTCGCAGTGTTATGGCCTTTGATGGAGCGATGTACGGTTGTCTCCAAGCGCTCACTTCAGTACCTGGTTCCCTTCGGAACAGCAACTTGGCTCTGGGGAACTGTGTTCATAGACAGAGGGGCGCAATCAGCACGAGAGGCTCTTAATAAACAGGCAGAAGCGATTCAAGTTCACAAGGTTAGTGTACCTATTAATATAGCCTGTAACTGATGCTTCTCTGTAGTAGTGGCAAACATCGGTTTTTGTAGCACTCATAATAATACCTACTCATTTTTTATCGTGACTTTTTTTATTTAATTCGCATTGAATACTAGACGTCTCGTTATGGGACAGACTGAATCATCATTTATGGATGTAAATATCATACAATTGTTAATTTTGTCTCAATTATAGTTAATCCTTACGTTGTTTGCAAATTACGATGGTTTTTGTCAGTTGGTATTTTTCTGCTCAGAACGTTCCAACTCTAAATATTCTGGCATTGAACGACACAAACTGGAAACATTAAAACATAGTTAACGTCTACGGAAAAGTAGGTATCCATTAGTACAATTTTTCGTTTAAATGCATAATATGTACATGCGTCTTTCTGCGTGGTAGTATCCTTACCAGTCAATTCAAGAACAACAAAAGGTCTTGAAAATCAATTGAGTTCTAATTTTCCTGTCGCCATATTTGTAGTGTTCAATAGCACAATAGCGAAGGTCTTCGCATAACTTGTGTAATGTTTAAATCTAGGTATGTGTTAAAGTTAGATATATTTACCTATCCGTCTAACTGTGAAATTTATATTATTAAAAAATATTAATTACTAATAAGCATAACTTCCCCAACCAGATTATTTGATGCTCACTAATCAGCGCTGTACACAAGTTCACAACCTTCCATCAAATCATGAAGGTCATTGACATATTACCCTTATGAAAATGGATGAGGATAAGGGATGAAAAATAAGGAAAACTTTTAAATTTTTAGCTTTAGGTAGGTGTGACATGGTATTTCTTGTGATCAGTTTTACCACCGAATTCAAGCGAATCAATTTGTACAATCCAAATTAAAACATTTAGGAAAATCACTTAGGAACTCATCATCAGCCCATATTGTCCCACTGCTGGGCACGGGTTTCTTTTACAACTGAGAGGGTTAAGGCCTTAGTCCACCACGCTGGATTATTGCGGGTTTGTGGACTAAACACCTAAGAAATTCCTAAGAACTTTTTTAGGTGTGCAGGTTTCGATGTTTTCCTTCACCGTTAAAGTACGTGATTATAATTCATCGTGAATACACACATCACTTTGAAAAGCCGGAGGTGTGTGCCTGGGGTGCTGGGGTCGCAGGTTCAATACGACCACGAGATTCTCGACCGCGTGGCTAAACCTCGAGGCCATCACTTAGGAACTTAAATAAAAAGTATATGGTATTGTCTGTTAACGATGCCTGTTGCTAGCATGTAGGATTTTCTGTCCCATAACAGGTTACCTTCGAAAAAATTGTGCTAAATACATAACCATTAGTCAATATCGTGATTGTATTCTATAAGCGTGCTTCTCTATCAAGTAACTACCCACGGCAGAGTGTATTGACAAAACCTTGTCCTACCATATGTCTGGATTGCAAATTGTATACCTACATTAAATGAAATTTTGTATAAATAAGCAGTGATGGCCTCGAGGTTTAGGCGCGTGGTCGAGAATTTCGGCGGTCGCAGGTTCAAATCCCAGGCACACACCTCTGACTTTTCGAAGTTATGTGTGTATTCACAATGAATTATCACTTGCTTTAACGGTGAAGGAAAACATCGTGATGGAACCTGCACACCTAAAAGTTGTTAGGAATTTCTTAGGTGTGTAGTCCGCCAACCCGCACTAGGCCAGCTTGGTGGACTAAGGCTTAAACCCTCTCAGTTGTAGAGGAGGCTCGTGCCCAGCAATGGGACGTATATGGGCTGATGATGAAATGATATTTTACTATAATTTTTGCTATGGTTAATACTGGTTTGATTTTTTGTAAAATTTAATATTTTTTGATACTAGTTTTATGAATCTAATAACATTATTTAAAATAAAATTGGCTAAAGCATAATAGAGTTTAAAATTCAACACGTTTTGGTTTTATAAACTAGTACCTATTAGGTAGATAATAAATGTTAATTACCTGCTCATTTTCATATGAACCAGGATGGTTTGACCTCGGTTTTTTCTTGTATCGCATGAGCACGTGTTTCGTAAATAAGTTCTTTTAATATTTAAGAAATTGATCAGATTTACAAGTGCTGCTAGGTCTTTTAACTTGTAAGTAAACTTAAGCAAGCGTTGGCTATTGAATAATTTTTTTGTTCATACCCTAATTCATTAGTTTTCCTATTCAAATAGAGTTTAATGAACGAATGAAATTTAAATTGTATTGATACTTTTTATTATATATTGATCAATAGGTAAGTGTAAAGGGCTAGAAAAATAGTGTGCAATTTGCAATGTATACAAATTGGTTATTGCCAGACATGCAGCCAATGATAAGTAGGCCTTGAAAATTTGCTCATGCACGTTCAATTTGCAATTATATAATCAATAGTGAGGCTAAATTGTTTACTCTTAAACCCTTCAAGTTTTAGTAATTGTTAATTGGTTTGACTTACAATTAGCCTAGTTTGTTTGTAATGCTGTAAAAAACGTAAGATTGTAAGATTGTTCCATGTTAAAATTTTAGAAAAATAATTAAATCTTTATTTAACGGCTCGTGGATTTCCATAGCTATTTTCATACAATTATAATTTTAATACATACATACATAAACTGACGACTGTATTCCCCGAAGGGGTAGACAGAGGTGCATTTCTGCATCCACATTTCACCAAGTATGTATCAGTCCCACGTAATAGGGCACATACTTGTACCACGAGACCACAAGGCAGATAATTTTAATATATATAAAAAATATTTATTTTCTAGAAATATCTAAGAAACAGGTGACAAAATGAATATTTTTCGTCTTTTTGTTCATGATTAAAAACTTTTTATTTAGGCAAATTATATTCTATTCATTTAGTTATGGGTATACTTATCTATCATTGAAAAATTTCACATTTCGCGTGATGAAAACAATTGTGACTAGGAAAAATAAAACATATATTGACGCTTATAGCAGTGACCAACCTAAATAAATATTTAATTAGATTTACTTTGCATATCATTATCCTATTTATTTATTACGACTAGGCACTGTTTAAATGTGACTGTATGTACAACTGAATAATTCGAAAAACGTGTTGCAAGCGTATTTCTTAATTCCTTGTTACAAAATATTGTGCTACAAATTAAGTAGTAAAACACCCGCGTCGATTTTATTGTAATGTATTTCTTATGATATTATGTGTGAATTCTTCGACTTTAGTATTTTAAATTTTTAAAATAATGCTTCTTTAGGAGTTAGGACCATATATTAATTGTTTAGTACATTTATTAGTATGATACAATAAATAAAAACACATATTTAAATATTTTTTGTGCGATAGTGTGATTGATAAGCGTAATCATAATTTTAATTATAATAATTAAGCTTATCTTTTGCGATATGCATAGACGAAGTATTTAATCCGAACTCTATGTGGTCTGTTATGCACCTTTTGTGCAACGAGGTCACGTTTATAAAACAGTAACAGAATAAATAGGCTGAATATATTTAATTCAACTTTCGTTTTTTTTTCTTTCGTGCAGTAAGCTGCCGGGTCATAAGCGAAAGTTGCTGCATCGATTACCGCATTACATTGTATCTTTGTATTGTCTAGACTCTAGACTCTAGGTATAAACTTTAAAGGCCTTATAACGTTCACTGTATATCTACCAGCCTTTGACCGAAATATATTACACAACGATAAAAACTTATTCAGATTTAAGTAACACATCTTAGAGGAAATTAATGACCATTTTTTGTGTCATAATATGTCTATGCATTATGCACACATTCCCACATAAATCTTATTCTCGTATAATTCCAAAAACCAAAGTCACGGCCATCCTACAAAGTCAAGGTTAATTATATTGTTATAAGCGCGTGCCGATGTAAATTGCGATCTCTAGGTATGTGTTTTCTATTATTATATCAATTTTAGGATGATCAAATTATTATTGTTTTTCTTAATTTTGAAAAAAATATTATTCTCATAATATTGTAATTTGTAGTTTAGTTAATAATGCATTATTTACTGCAATTTCCTTTTTATAGATAATGTTTCTCAAGTTTTGATGTTTATGGTTACAGCGCAAACTGCTTTTGTTCCCGGAAGGCACGAGACATTCTGGGGACAAATTGTTGCCGTTCCGTAAAGGAGCGTTCCACGTGGCGATGGACGCCGGGGCTCCCATACAGCCGGTCGTTGTGTCCAAGTACCATTTCCTTGATGGCGATCGACACCGTTTTGGATCAGGTGAGTGAAACTAGGTTAATTGTAAACGAAACAATGAAGTGCCACTTCAAATTAACTATTGAGGACAGAAAAAAAGCAACTTAATTAACTAAAATAAGTAAGACAGGTTGGCCCCGTTACAACTAACAAATTTTTTAGCTGTTGAGATGACGTTCATGAAAAATTTCACCATATTTTCGCTAATTGTCATTTTGTAGTACGTACCGTTGTTTATGGTCACCAAGAAATGTTTTAACAACTTTTTCCCACAGAAACGAATGCGGAACCTGTAGTGTATCCTAAAACCAGTTTCGGCACGACTGACATCACGCGATATGTTTGAACTTTTAGCTTTTTACTTCGATCTACATATTTTGTCGAAATCTTATGTGTAATTTTTCTTACTTATTTATAGCAAAAAATACATAAAATTTTTGAGAACGTAGTAAATTTCACACTTATCAGCTATGCTATCTGGTCCTCTGTCCTCGCAATAGCTGAAACTAGCGGACTGTGTTAGAATTATATTTAAATAATTATATGCATTATCCAGAATGAAGATAAAGTATGCGAAACATGTATTTAAATTAACGATTATTAAAAAAATGTTTTATTACTTAATTATAAGTTGTTCATTAAAACTTAGTTATTTTTAATCAACTCCTTAAAACAATCAAAGTGCCAAAAGTGTAATGTTGTAAGTCACCATGGTGAACTTACCTCTGCTAATTATAATAAAATTATTGTTACAGACCGAATATTATTATAGAGTAGCCAACTCACTTTTTATTTTTAAAAACTCGTCAAGATAAATTTTTTGTCACTCACGTAGTATTTATGTTATATATACTTTTCGTCATTCTTCCTTTCATATATTTATTTATATCTTATGTACTTGTATGATTATCATTACTTATACTATTATTATTCTTATATTCATTTAATTTAGTATTCTTAATATATTTTATTATTGCTTTTAAAATTTGCATAGGTACATCATTATTTTACAATTTCAAATTTACTTAATCATGACCATCTAACGGTTGCCTGGAAGAAATCGCCGATAGCGATAAGGCCGCCATTTGTGACACTACCTTATTGAGTTGTTACCAGTAGCAATGTTATTTGGGTATATGATGTACAATAAAGTATAATAAATAAATAAATACATAACGGAGAATCTTGGGCGTTATCGTTTTTTTTTAAATAATGACAGTAAAACTTCTGGAGGTAATTTCAAAAACTTAGTACAGAGCTCCGTTCGGTCCGGCGTTCCGAGCAAGAATGAATCATTCTCGATCGAGCGGCTATATTTATACCCTACGTTGGATGCACAGTGGGGATGCGTCGACGCTTCGACATATATGTATTACTGGGTAGTCTTCTAGTGACTCTGATGAAATAATAATAAATAAATAAATAAATACACCCATACACATACATAGTTCTGACCTCACATTAAGATACCGAGTCTTGTGTCGTGGGTATCGGAAACTATGGGAGACTTTTCGGTCTCACAAACACCCAGACCCGAAACAAATATTTGTGGATCACACAAACATCTGTCTCGGTGCGGGGATCGAACCCGCGGCCTCACGTTTCGAAAGCTGGTGTCTAGCCAACTGCGCCACGGGGCTGAAAAAATATTTGTCCTTCACTAAAATATTTAATATTGTAAAAATCTAGGGCTTCAAATTGACTCCACTTTTAGCTGGCGAGCTCAGGTTAACTCGGTGTCGCAGAAAGTCACAGGGTCTCTTCGCACTCTCTATCGCTTGAAGAACTTTCTTTCCTCAAAAACCAAAGCGTTGCTTGTGCAAACCTTAATATTCCCTATAATCGACTATGGTGACGTGTGTTATTTCGATCTGAATGCAGAATACCTCAATAAGTATGACCGCCTACTTAATAACTGCATTCGATTCATTTTTAACCTTCGCAAATATGATCATGTTTCCTTTTTCCGTTCTCAGCTCAACTGGTTACCTATCCGCCAGCGCCGATCGCTGCGCGCGCTCACTACTCTTTTTTCAATTATTAAGTCTTCTACTACGCCCTCCTATCTGTCTCCTCTCTTTCGATACCTAGGAAGTAACCATGACAGGAACCTTCGCTCTTCCAATAATCTTCTCCTTTCATGCCCTTCTCATAGCTCAGACTTTCTTCACTCTTCTTTCTTCATTCAGTCTATCCTTCTTTGGAACGCACTCCCTCTCGAAATCAGGATGTTGACAAACCGCTTATCGTTTAAATTAAGGGTTCGACAACTATTCTTAACACGATTGTCAGAAGCTCAATAGTATGTATTATATTTGTATATATGTGTATGTATTTATATTTTATACTTATATAAATAGCATTATAGTATATCTATATGTATTTTATGTATATATGTTTATGTAATGGTCTATTTAAATATATTTGTTTATTTTAATTTCTATTATAATTATAATATATTCATATTATATATTTTTAATCATGACAATTTATATTTTATGCACCTATTCATTAATATTTTTTCTCTGCATCACCCCAAGGTTGACTGGTAGATAATGCCTTAGGCATTAAGTCCGCCTTTATACAATGTATATAAAGCATAAATAAATAAATAAAATGGTCGTTTTCAGGCGAATTCATAGTTACCGTATTGCCGTTAATTGAGACCAAAGATTTAACAAAAGACGACATTACCTCACTGGTGGAGAAGACGCAAATGAAAATGCAAGAGGAGTTCACGAGGAGTTCTTCGGAGACATTGTCGCGCCGCGTGCTGCGATCTAGAGCAGATTAAGTGAAAAACTAATGGGTAAGTAATTAGCTATAATAGCAAATATTTCATAGCGATACCCAGCCTTACACTTGCTTAACAACTTGCTCACTCACTTTAATAGAGTTGAAAGTTTTTCTAGTGTGTTAAGTATGTAACAATTATTATTTTTTTATTTTCACGGATGTAAAGGTATTCGCCTATATTATTTTATTTGTATCGGATTGACTTGATACACTCGTGCAAAAATAAATTATATAAAAAAAATCAAAAGGAGGACGTATTTGTTTCAGGTATTCCTGGTATGATTGTACCCAAGTGTAAAAGAGCTGTGATAAACATAAAGTAGTAAAAGGACTATTAAAATATAAACTAACAATATCAATGTTGGCATTTGTGCTATAATATGTATTTATTTTACAATAAAATTAATAATATAAAAATGGTTTTATTAAAACAACGATATGCAGTGACTTCCTTTTATTCAAATATTTCATGTACGAAAACATGATAAAATAGTCCAAATATAATTTTCCTCCATATAGTTATAGTTTACAATATTAGAAATGTGTTGCTAAGTATCACATTCAATAGATTATACATTACAAAGAATGAAAATTCGATACATTATCTATAATAAATACACGTTATCATAAAGTACATTCACTACTTCACATTAATATATTTAAGAATGTTGTAAAAGTGTCACCGAGTGTAATCAGAATTAAATGAATAATTGGGACCATAAAAAGAATATATTTGACATCTATTATAATTATTCGATTATGCCGAAATGTAGACACGTTGTATAGACTTAGTTAAATATAATGGGTTAAATAGCCAGCAAATTGATATGACTCATAGAGGCTTATTTTTTTTAATGATCCTTATTTTATTCATATTGATTTCCATACATACATATGACATATACCATTTTAGCAACTGGCTGTCAGAGACGGGTTTTGTGTCTGATCAAAATAAACAATCCCTGTAATAGGTATCTGCAGATGGGTCTCAATAATGTAAGAAAAAATTGTGACAGTCAAATAAATTACTTTCATATTTTGAAATCAGGATTGTTGTCACATGTCACATGCATTTTTAGAACCATAAAATGTATTTTGATGTTAACTAATAGGGAAATTGGCTTTACTTCTCATTGACTGTGTTCGTGATCAATTATTTTCAATTTAATCGTATATTGACAGCATGGTTTCTGCGATAAACAATTAATTACATTTTTCGAGCTTTATCATGTTTTACACTGTGACGTAACATTCGTATAGATTAAGACAACAATATTTAAATATACAGTTGCAAAAGATATTTTTTTTATCGCCTGCCGTGACAAAGATGCAGGTGTTATTCGATAATAATGTACATCAAACACGTTAGTAGGAACAAGGTGTTGTTATGTCCGTGTCCACATGCAATATTTCGATTATTTAAACAGCGTGTTACTCGCGTGATACATTTCACATGTACCATGGGGTTATCATTTATCACACGCGATTACAGTGTACCTAATGAAACATAACATATTAAGGTGAAATATTTATAAGGTCAACTGTGCTTTACACGTCACTTGTTTATATTTCGTAATGGCTCATGTTGACTATCACCATGGTTGATTAGAGAAATGAGACCCTCCCGCAACACATTGACGGCTACAAGTATTGAGATCACGGAAACAAAACCACACAGAATTGACTGCTACTGCTTGGTGAATAACTGAAGGACACTGCATAGACTTTAAATCGTAAATGAATCCGAGAAATATAGCTTAGATGAACATGAAAATGTTGTCCACATATTCACACCGTCACACTTGACTTACCGATCTAGAGAACCCTACTGAAAAAACCTAGACTGCTAAGTTTTATTTTCTTTTTGTGTCGCTAGGCCTTGTGTGTGTTCCTCTAGATATTATATTGTGTTTATTGTTTCGTAATACACGCTGTCCTCATCATAGGTAATCTTCGCATGCACGGCTTAAAACCACTAATGACTTACTTACTTACACATCGAAATTTTGGCGAATGCTTAGAAATTATTTTTTCATGGTCACTACCACCCCGGCTTGAACTAGAGGGTTCGAAAATTAGGATTTTTGCTATAATTAACAATAAGATGTGGAATAGTTAATAGTCCCAGCCTACGTGTTCCGTCCATCTTATGTTGCAAATCAAACTTCAAAGTACTTATTAATTATTATTTTTGTGATATTAATAGGTGAATGACACTTTAACTGATATATTAATACAAGGTGAGAATTATAAGATAAAAACTTACCATTCATTTTCATTCATTTATTGCCTTACAAAAAGCTGAAAATAAATCGCTGAATGCAGCTTATTGATCGTGTTGTACAGGTTGTACATGATATTTTTTTAAACACGAGAATATCAAAAGTTAATTACTGTAATTAAGTATTTTTGTTAGTAGATACTAATTGTATATTCTGTTTCTTAAATAACTTAAACAAGTATTTAAACCGGCTACTAGGCTTATCTGATTAGTAATCCACATGTAAGGTCAGATATTGTTGTGATAGATTAGATTAAATAATATGATGACACACAAATTTTATTTCTATGAATGGCATTTCTCAACTAATATGCCAATGGATTACAAACTCACTTGAATATTGTTATTGTAAATTTAATGACATCATCATCATCAGCCTATACGTCCCACTGCTGGACACGGGCCTCCACCAAGCTGGCCGCACAGGTGGACTACATACCAAAGAACTTTTGGGTGTGCAGGTTTCCTCACGAGGTTTTCCTATACCGTTAAGGTACATGATAATTCATTGTGAATACATACATCAATCCGAAAAGTGGGCTTAGAACTTGCATCCGAGCGCCAAAACCTTAACCATAACTTTGAAAAGTCAGAGGCTTTGAACCCGCGACCGCCGAGATTCTCGCGACCGAGTGCCTAAACCTCGAGGCCATCACTAAGACATAAGGGTATATTTTTGGCAACATGCAGTTTTCATCCTCTTGACTGACTAGTCGGATTTCTACAGCGGAGACTAAACTGAGTGCAGTGTTATGTAGATAGTTGTTTCTTAAAACAATTGTTTACTTGAACGAATCCATCTTAGTGCCGTAATGTAACGAATATACGTTGGCCGCTATATGCCTGTTAAATATTTTGTTTTAATTATAATAGTTCTCTGGAGTTATAGTTAGCCACAGACAAGAGTTGTGAGAGCGAACAACCTCCCATTATGTTATTATGCTATTAACCTAGCAGACGATAATATGTCAACACTTACTCTAAATGTGTAAGATTTAATCGCTGATGATCGATTAAATGTATTAATTTTCATGAAGTATTATATATCATATTTTCTAGGTTTAGTACCTATTCGATATAATTAATATAGTGTGTCAGTTGTTTTATGTATCTTGTATTGTTGTTATGGATTTTGTTGTAATAAAACGTTGAGCCACGCATAGTAACGAAATGTACGTGATTAAAGCGGGTCGCTAATCTCAGTTATTTTGATTTTTATATTTAGTTTTCGGATTATCGATAACAAACAATTTAAAGGGGCTCAAGCGATATTATATGATTACAACTCATTTCCATCGGAACGCACGCTTGAACAATATGAGCTCATTAATAAATCTAAATATTGCTTTATATTGCAATGAAATGGGACAAAAAATTATCGGATGTAACTGTTCAAGTAACTGTGAAACTAAAATATTATAAAATTAAAAATATTATTATTCATGTAAAAACTAATGGCTATGCTGGCAGGAAACTTTAACACAGTATTTTAAAGTACTATATTTATTTATGATAGTATAGGTGGTTTCTTAATAAAATATTTAAAAATTACATAGTTTAAGAAATTGTTTACATTTGCGACTAAAATTACCACAAGTAGATAAATCCAAAAATATTAATTTGGTTCCAATTACAAGAGGATAAATATTAACAAAATTGAGCGTGAAATATTTTATCTCATTCACAATATAAATAATAATTCCGTAAGATAGGATTTTCTTACAAATTTTACAAGTTTTCAATTAATTGATAATGTTAAAGACGGCATTGAAGATGCAAACGATTTTATCAGTAAGCTATGGAATTGCTTACACCTTGGCGAGTAACTAACGATTTACACTATAACTAATATATCTTAAAGTTTACGATACACGGTATTGTGGTCATTTCAATTCATAAATGAAATGTTCGTATTATCTATCACTATAATACTATGAGTACAATGTGCTTTATGATGAAGGCTGTAGCGTATGAGTGACAATGAACAACTTAGAAAAGATACTAGATGAGCATTAAAACTTCAAGATGCAACTTAACATTAACATTTAGCAGATTAGAGGTTTGCCTAAATTAAAAAAATATTACTTTCTATTCCACTTTTATACGTACTTCGAACACGTTCATAACTTTTGGTATATACAAAGTATGAAAACAAAGACTTGTCATAAATCAATTGATATCGATTAACGTACACGTATCTTATAGAGATTAAGGTTAGATTTCATCACTACGCACTAATATTACATTTTTATATTAAACGTTTATCACTTGTATATTTGAGAACATGTTTACTAAAATATAACTTTGGATATAATAGGACAATTCCAATGGAAATAATGCAGAATCTTATTTTTTCCTTATTTAGGCACGTCACTATATTTTTAAGCAGTGTGATAAATAGTGGGATTATAACATACTCGACACTAAAGCGTAGAGTGAAAAAATATTTTTATACAAATAATGTCAATTAAATAACTTTTTTATTTATATGCTGTTTAAAAATATAGTTGACGTTATTAATTTGGTAAAAATAAAAGTAACATAGTTTTTAACACTTGACCAAAAACCAAAACTGACTAGGCGACAATACATTATTCGAGTAATTTAGTCACTTAAAAAAGGTCCTTCATAATTACAATACATACACCTCGCAATGGGTTGCAGCACAATAAATCATAAAACTAAATTAAGAGTAAAGTGTATAATAATTCCTCATCATTATCATAGTAAAATAACTAACTACAATAATATAACTTATGTTTCCTTTTCTGTAAGTCAATGGTGGAGGAAACTAGAACATTCCAAAATGATTTTATTGGTATTTTAGCGTTTTATTTGATAGTAAGTGATTTAGTTTATATAAAAAAACAATAATTTCCAATTGTTATCATATTGCACTTTACCTTTTTTATCACATATGTTTTTTAAAATAACCTATATCTGGCACTAAATGTTTTTTTTATACTTAGTCTTTTATATAAGACATATCTACTTTTGCAAATTTCATCTTAAAAAGACACTTTTGCACTGTTATGAGTTAACTTAAAATTTTCTTAGTGTCTTCAAAAATTGTAGGTAAATGTTTTTTGATTTTTTTATATGCATTGTATTTAGTCTAACACATTAGCAAAAAAATTACCTGTTAATTAATTCTCGTCCTTTTATTTAAATAACATTTTATTTTGTTTGTCTTGTCTCAAAAAAAAAAGGTATAATTTTTTGTTATTTCTATATAAAATCCAAAAAAATACACAGATCCAAAACACTCTTTTAAGTGCTTAAATATACAATAATATCGATTTTTTGGGTTTATTTTTTGTTATCTTATTATAAATGTTCGTGAAAGAGTAACTAAGTTATAATCACCTATCATCTTCGTATATGTTCTCTTATTTAATGAAACCAAAAGGTTTTATAAAAAATTAGGAAGTTTACAATGTAAATAATAATTAATAACTAATCGAAAAAAATACTGTTAAATAATACATTAAGATGTAGATATCAGTCTAAATTGCGTTGTATGGCCTCGTAAATGATTAATATTCTGCACCGTAATGGCTACGCAGCCCGGTGCAATATAACTCGGCAGCAATACTGACGTACACAGCCATCGCGCAACACCTATTGTCATGTACAAACGGGAGCAGGCATTACGCATACTAATTGAACCGAACAAACACTTTATCATAATGCCTGTTATATCAAACGTAATGTTGATTTAACGGCAGTTTATTTTACCCTTAACAATAGTATATATATCAATCATCACGTTTAATTATAGTATTTATTTTTAAGACATAATGCTTCATGTTGAATTATTAAAGTGGCTTATATCTCATCTAATGTAGAAATTACATCGTATATATAAAAATTCAGGAGATTTTTGGCTTAGACAAGATCGTTCAATGCGCAGCATGATATCCAGTTATATACGGAGTATAAAACTATGAAGGTGCGTTAGCATAATGTGGATATCCTAAATTTAACGCGAACTTATCGACTTATTAATATTAATAATCGATATAATATCACATAACTTTAAAACACCAAAGTTATTCTACGACTTGACTAGTCTTGTCGAATATCTCATAACATTTGGTATTACTTATAAAAAGCCTTATAATTGGAAATTAGTAGCCACTATATATATAATCCAAGCCAGTAAAGTCAGAGGATAAGAAATATCATTTAAGTTTATCATTAATATGTGTCAAGTCTCGACATTATTGTTGGTTTATTCCCGTTTATAAAATGTGCAATTTTTATTTTGTGGTACTGGAATAATAATAGCAATGTCGTTCATTATGTTACTGGAATATGATCACATGATTTTTAATATTTCTGTCTTTGTTTGATGGAAATTGCCTTTTCCTCTTCACCATAAGTATTGCGTGCGCGCTGTCTACGACAAGCGAGATCATAAACGTTAAAAGTGCGGTTCAAAAATACCGAGTTGTTATTAGATGTGCAGTCAATATTGGTTATAATTAAACTCATGACTAACAATAACTAAAATAACATATGTTAATGACTTTTGACCGAGGATAATCTAAATTAAACTATTAATTACGTAAACCTAAATACGAACTAAAATATGAATAAGCAGACTTAAATGGCGGCGTAACTACGAAACTAAAGGAACGCTTATGCAAGCAATAATATAATGTCACGTGCAAAGTTCATTGTCAAAGCAATGGAAAGCGCCAAATGCTGAACATTTGCGGAATGTCCATGAAACACTATCTAAGTATGGCAATACACATCCATAATGAATAATTCGAGTTTTATAACTATTTATGTACATCATCATTACTGCTTCGTGCATCCTCATCTGGGGTGATACAAAATGTGTCGAATGTAAACAAGCGCTTAAAACTACTCGGGACTCTTTTGTGAGTTAGGTATATGACGGAGTTTGCATCGGCGCCCATGGCCCTGGGCACAGAGTACTGGTGAACAGTAAATGCATGTGAGACGATGGCGAGGCGTGGAGTAGAGTGGAGTTGGGTGGAGTGGGATGGAGTGGGGTGGAGTAGAGTGGAGTGGGGTGGAGAGGGGTGGTACCGCGCGAGTCAGTGTTGCAGCGGGTAGTCGGCGGGCAGCGCGCTGATCACCTCCTTGGAGAGTTCTTTGTAGGCGGCGTCCATGAGACTGCGCACGCGCTCGATGAGGTCGGGCACGTCGTGCAAGCCGAGCCCCGCCGTGGGCACCGGCTCCAGGCACTGGATGATTACATGACCTGCAAATTTATATGCAACGCTTTACTTTCCTCTGTTACGACATCAACACATATATTGCATAGTTATTTGTTTCCTTTCAATTCTATGTTTTTGTATTTTGAACATTGTTTGTATCATATTTTATGAATGACAGATGATACACGTGACAGTGCTAGATAATAGCTTTCTTTACAGTTAAAGAGGAGTTTATCTACCATGCTGGTTTAGTTCAAGTTGATAGACGCAATTCAAAAACCTTTTAGTATGTAAGTTTTCTCAGGAAGAATTATCGCTGAAGTGCATGATACATTTCTAAAGTCAGGTTTTGAATCCGCGGCTTCAAAAGTGGTGTCTTGTTACATTTTTTCCGCTATAAATACCGCCATAATTGCATTTCCTATTATGCAGTTTTGTTTTTCTTTGTATTTTTTTTTCACGATGTTGTTATCGTGTATACAAACCGTAGAATTTTTTTCCTTTCACTTTCAAACGAGGGGTTCATAACTCAAACAATATTGGTTATAATATACTTACTCTTGCGGTGTGTGTGAGGAATGTTTATCGTGGTGGTTACTATGCGGACATGCATTATATGTTGGCAATAAAGACACTTAGTTTCTGAATTTTAAGTACCGAAGTGAATTCATATACAAGGCATATTGTGGATTTTTGTAAAAATCTATAACATAATTTTTTATTCACTAAAAAACTGTGCTTATATGCTTTTATCCACCTTATTTTAGTCGGCATGCGACCCCATATACATTTTCAAGATTTATTATTTAGAGATGGTTTGTGAAACATCGCTATATGATACATATATACATATTACTAGCTTTTGCCCGCGACTCCGTTCGCGTAGACTACAGGGTTGGGTTCAGGAAGGAAATAAGTTGTTGTCTATTTTACTATTATATTATTATTTTACTCATTTTTATTTTATCCCCTTGTTTGTAATTTTTTTACAAACTTTGAATATCATATTTATTTATATCTAATCAACAGCCTAAAAACTTAGTTTCAAGCTTCTAGCTTTAAAAATGACAATACTTCCATAAAACCTTTCATCCCCCCTTTCAACCCCTTTTCCGGAATAAAAAGTAGCATATTGTCCTTTCTCAGGCTTTAAGCTATCTGTGTACCAAATTTAATTTAAATCGGTTCAGTAGTTTTAGCAGGAAAGCGAGACAGACGGACAGATAAGAGTTACTTTCGCATTTATAATATTATATTATAAATATTATATAGTAAGGATTTGTTTAATTAGCATCATCTTTTATTTAGGAGCTAAAAAGAACCAAAGCTATCTAAAACATTCAACATGCACATTCAAGATGAATCAAAAATCAAAATGCCATTCTTTTTGCTTCGGAAACCTTGAAACTCAACTATTTTAACCATATAAATATAATTTGCATTAAAAGAGTTACCTTTATCGAAAATGTATTTCTGCCTATTAATGAAGTAGTAAGGTGAGTACACCACGGGTAATATAGGTACTTGTGCCGCAACTGCGATGTTGAACGCGCCTTTTTTAAAAGGCAACAGTTTTGTGAAATCCTTGTTTCTTGTTCCTTCAGGAAACAGCCAGATCTTTGTCTGAAAATACAACAAAAATATGTCCATAATTTTTCATTATAATTATTGATAATATGTATATGTGAAGCGCGATATTAATCGGGCACCTAAAAAATGAATTATAATCATTCCCATTAAAATGCAGAAAATTACTGGAAGCATGCTTCTTTGAACAGATTGCTTTGATATTCTTATATTTTATTCGAGAAGCGGAGATCTTTTAGATGATTGTTTTTCTTTTTTAATAAAATGACATAATTTGTTGAATAAATATGGACTATTGTATCAATTTGTATACCATTTAGATTTAGGGAATGACTTACATATTATTGACGATAATGTATGATGATAAATTAAATAAAATGTTTAAGTATAACATGTGGTGTTATGAGTATTGCTTGTTCTTATATACATATTTATATATTTAAAATTAATGATTTAGATATCAAAATTATGTATAAAACATAATGAATCTTACCTTATTTTTGATCATAATCTCAGATGTAATATTTAGTTGTTTGTATGCATCCTTAGAGTTGTTTCTATCTATAAACACCACCCCAGCTAAGTATGCAGCTAGTCCAAAAGGCCATACATAAAATATTTCTTTTCTTGCTATTGCTGCCACCTTGTCAACAACATGCCATATATTAAACATACCTGGAAAATATATTTTTATTTTATAAAAGGTGTTTAGTTTTGGCATTCTTGTTATGCTCCATTTACAAGGGCTTCCATGTTATTATTTTTTTAATGTGTAGATAATAATACTAAGCATGGATATTAGTTTTCGCTTTTTTTCCTTTTTTAATTTAATTTGATATAGTATTAGTATTGAATAAAAACATTTAATTTATTTTCACTAAATACATCTGTTTTAACATATATTATTTTATGCTGTCATTAAGAAATCTGTTCTGATTAATTGCAATGAAGTTGTAGTTAGTTATTTTCAACAGGTAATAGCTATGTCATTGAGATCACTAGTGACTGGAATTTACAATAAGCTGTCTAGGAATTAAGTTTACATGTTGCAATTTGAGGGTCATTTGTAACCGTTGAGGTCAATATCACTAGAACTTCTAGAAAATTCACTATGACCCCACTGTACATAATAATACAATAGATGATAATAATAGTGTTATTAAAGTCAATATATTTTAAAAGTATTTTTGCAAGCCACCATATTATGTAGTGTGATACCATGCCACATTATTTTGTTGGTATGGTACATGGTAGGCTGAGGAATGTATGTAAACCACTTTAAATCAAACACAAATAAGGTCCTTATAATAATAGCAGTTATTATTGACAAGTTATATATAATAGTTCAAAAGAGGTAAGTACTCTTCAAAATTTTTATTTATAAATCTAAAGTTTACAAAGAAAGTAAGTGTATGAATGGGGACTGTTAGGTACACATGAAATCAATCTTAAGCTGTTGTAATTTGTACATTGGCCAGGTATTATTCCTCATATTAGCACAACATCTGACATAAATGTTAATTTGTATTCATATACACTCATATTTATTTTAGTTGTTATTAACATTATGAAGTGTGTTGGAACATTGGTGGCATTGTGATCTTGATTGAATCCAATTGAGCTAAGCAATTGATTCACAATTGCCAATTAACCCAAAAGACCTGTGT
This sequence comes from Hemaris fuciformis, assembly GCA_907164795.1. Taxonomy (NCBI): domain Eukaryota; kingdom Metazoa; phylum Arthropoda; class Insecta; order Lepidoptera; family Sphingidae; genus Hemaris; species Hemaris fuciformis. The sequence goes on from OU015434.1 coordinate 7,086,823, forward strand.
CTGTGGGATGTAATGTAGATTAACTTATATTACACGATTTAACATTTTATTACTGTGGTAAGACAGAAAATGTTAATGTTAGCTTTTGGTATCGCTTGAGACTTAATTTGTCAATATGGACTCACAATAAAGTGGATGTTTATCATAGTTTTCTGCTTTACTATCGTTTTTTTAAACTATACTTTAATTTCCTATCATTACAAAATTTTGTTTCCTCATATTTTTGCTTAAAATTATCCAATTATTGGTCTATGATGTTGTTGGGTTTATTATGTGTCGTCAGCAAAATAACTGTTAGTATGGTGGAGCCATATGATATACATTAAAAGAAAAACAATCTGAGTATTGATCATATTAATTAGCTAAATATAATATCAAATTTGTAGCAAGCTGCTTACAGCAGGTCCCTGTGGAAGTCATTAGGAGAGGCCTATGTCCAGCAGTGGACTTCCATTGGCTGATGGATGGATGAATAACAATTTAAAACATGATGGTCTAAGTTCAACTGCAGTCAATGGATCCAAAATATGGAATAAACAATAACTTACCAAGAATGTCAATAGAGGATTGGTGATTAGATACTACAACAGCTCCTCTATCTTCAGCTAAAACTCTACCATTCCTTAAGTGCCATTTCACTTCTATCACTTTTGTCACATGTTTTACTATTTGCGATGCAAACCTGGAATACAAATAATTTAATACGGCTTAAAAAATGTAAATATTATTATTTTTACATATTTCGCAATTTAATAAAGCCTAAAGTAATGGTTAAAATAATAAAATCAATAGTTCTAAAAAAATGCCTCAGATTTTTATAATTTATCGATGCCCTAGATTGATAAGTTTCACAGTTCACTGTTTATTTTTCAAATGCCGTAGCGCCGACGCTTATGTAAACAAATAAAAGAGATTATAAATACCGTTATCGATATTCAAAATTTTACAAATATGTTTTTTTCTATTTCTGTAAGAATATTCATTTCCAAACCAATTACAATTCCCTTATACCAGATAAAACCTTATGAAGATTCATTCAGATGAATATGACTGATGACTCACTGGGATTTACTATATCGATAGGGGTATGTTGTACTCAAAATGTGGGAATACTTACAAGGAGTTTTTTACATTTTTAGGATTAAACACAAAAAACGGTAACAACACTATAGCCGTTAAAGAAGTCCACAAGTAGAAGATGAAGAATTTAGACTTAAATTTTATAAAATTAGGTGTCTCCGAAAATAGTTGTTTTAAAACGTAAGTCACAAATGTAAGAACAATTACGTAAATGATTTTATCCCACATTTTGTGAATATAATGTTATTTACTAAATAACAATTGTTTCCGTTATCTAGATTTCGTAATACAATTAGGCAAAACAAAGGAAAACAAAATAAAACAAATGGACCGCAAGCACAGGGGAACACTTCTGCAGCGTTCCAGCTGCATTAGTTTTTATCGGTGGCGATATACAGCATTGTTTATTAGGACGTTCCAAATAACAAAGTTGATACTTTTAACATAATATATTTTGCGTGCGATATATTCTGTACGATATTTAAAAAATAATTAATATTTTGAACATATTGTTTAAAAAAAAAGTAAAGTACAAGAAGCAACAAAATTACTAAAAGTTGGTAGTGTACAATCACCAATGAAGACATTGTTGAGATTCTGGTTTCTGCGATGCGGTATTTTTAGAAGTAGGGGAAACGCTACAGTTATTGGCCCCTATACAGTAATTGGCCATTTAAACTTTGACGGCCTAAAATAAGCAATAACCTACCCGAATAGTAGATTTAAAACTGCATTCATGCCAACACTTTCATCATCTGTCAAATAGTTTTAACAAAATTCCGCTAGGGGAACTGGTTCCTTTTCGTCGTATGATATTTTGCCGGGAGGTACAACGTAAGTAATTTTCTAAAAAAAATTTTAAGACTGCTACTTTTTTTTTGATGCAATACTTTATGAAATATATGTAGTAGTGCCGTTATTCAAATTCTATAAAATAGTGCCTTGTTATGCGTTATAAACATATTTAGGGCAAAAAGTTACCTATATTCATCTTAACCTCAAAATTTTGTAGTGGCCAATAACTGTCCCAATTATTTGAATAACTTATAGTTATTGGCCTCCTATGCCAATTACTATAATTAAAAATAAATAAATAAATAGCGTTGTTAATGAATAAAACGTCTTCTGATATGATAATAAGCGTCATATTCATTTATTATAATGTTCAAATCGTTATGAGCAGTTAATGGCCTAGGCCAATAACTGTGTTATCCGTAAAAGTAACTTGTAGAAAAAGTAGGCCAATTACTATATTTTTTATTTTATTTTAAAGAAATTAGTTTCACATTATTTTCTTTTTTTACATCAGGTTCATGAAGAAAAAACAATGCCAAAGATACCCCAATATACAAAAGAGGCCCTTGACGAGGCTTTAGAAAAAAATAATTTTAAAACTATGTCTTTGCAAGCAGTCGCCAAAAAATATAATATACCTAGAGGTACATTACAGTTTAAATAAAAAAATCCTACTTCAAAATCTCAATTTGGAGAAGAAAAAAAGAGAGGAGAGAGTAGCTGCACGGAAAGAAAATGGTCTAAAGACAAATAAAGGTAAAGGTGTAGGAAAAAAAACCAAAAACGTCACTAAAAATTATGAAAATATTGAGATTGACAATAATGATGAGAAAAACAAGACTGAAATCGAAAAAAAATGTGGTAAACCAAAGATATTATCAAATATAGAAGTAGTTACTTGTGATACGTGCCATCGTCTAGCTGCTAAAAATAAGTCCCTATTGTGTGATAGTTGTAATAAATATTATCATCGTCATTGCATCCCAAACAAGCACGAAGAGCATACTATACCGGATGACGATGAGCTGACTGATTTTGTATGCCATAAATGCTTTTTGTTGAATGATGATGACTCTTTGTCTTTTGAGAATGAAAATCATCAAGAAGGTATGTTTTAGTTATTATAGAATTGTTCAAGTTTCAATTTATATTTTATGTGGCTAATTACTGTATGATCTCATGGCCAATAACTACAATGTTATGGCCAATTACTGTAATTTTAAGGTTTTTGTTTTTGTGTTAATTTTATTTCTAAAATGTTTGATAAAAGTGTATGTTACAAGACTTATCTAATAAAAAAATTTATATGAAACCATATGTAATAACTTTTATTTATTTCCTACTGAAAGTTTTAATTTTAATTGAAATTTTGGATCTTGAGGTCGCTTAACTGGCCAATAACTATACTGTTTCCCCTATATATGTATGTACCTACACACATATACATTACTTGATGTATACCGAAAGGAGGAAAGGGTGTGTTGGTATTGCAAATTTACTTTACAAAAACACATTACTGGACCTGGGTTTTGAACCCGGAACCTCCAGATTGCATGACATAGGTACATACATAAACATGACCCCATATGTAGCTTTTTATGTCATGTAAGATAAGTGTAGTGTAGGGTAAGGAGTAAGGTGGTAGAGTTGTTGGGTTGGGCGGTGGGCGATATACTGCTTCTTTCACAAAAGGAGAACATAGTCCATCAAAATCCCCGTGTCACGTCCGTGGAAAGAATCACCGCTAAGAGAGCGTGAAGTCTATTTCAACAGTTGCTCGGAGAGCGTTGTGTTTTTTGTCAGGCTTGACACTTCAATGTAGGGGCCTACGCCGGGTACTAAGTCATAAGTGTACTTACATGACGTGGGCTACTTAAATTTTCGGAAAAAATATAGTGGCCGGATATTGAATAAACCATTTTAAACTCTTATCAGTACCTATGGTGATATAGGGGTCATGATTCATCTGAATGGCTTGTATATGGCCATTACCCAAGTTCAGCGGCGCGACTAGCCTAGAGGTCGAAAAAACAATCATTCTGGCCAGTAACTGTATCCTAGCCCGTTGCCATTTACTGAGCTCATTTCTAGAAGTCTATTCTAGTTGGTGCTGAAATTTTCTTTTGCGAAAACCCAATATCAATCCGGGAAGCAAACCCGTGAAGAACCAAGAAGTGTCAACGTCGATGCGTCGAGTACCTATAATTGTGTTTAGTGTTAAGGTGAAGAGGCGTCGCGACACTGTAGCGTCGTAACGGAAGGCGTCTCTACGTCAATACGTCGAGCATAGTTGTGTTTAGTGTTAAGGTAAAGAGGCGTCGCGACGCTGTAGCGTCGTAATGTAATGCGTGTCTACGTCAATACGTCGAGCATAGTTGTGTGTAGTGTTAAGGTGAAGAGGCGTCGGGACGCTGTAGCGTCGTAATATAATGCGTGTCTACGTCAATACGTCGAGCATAGTTGTGTTTAGTGTTAAGGTGAAGAGGCGTCGCGACGCTGTAGCGTCGTAATGTAATGCGTGTCTACGTCAATACGTCGAGCATAGTTGTGTGTAGTGTTAAGGTGAAGAGGCGTCGGGACGCTGTAGCGTCGTAATGTAATGCGTGTCTACGTCAATACGTCGAGCATAGTTGTGTGTAGTGTTAAGGTGAAGAGGCGTCGGGACGCTGTAGCGTCGTAATGTAATGCGTGTCTACGTCAATACGTCGAGCATAGTTGTGTGTAGTGTTAAGTTGAAGAGGCGTCGCGACGCTGTAGCGTCGTAATGTAATGCGTGTCTACGTCCATACGTCGAGCATAGTTGTGTTTAGTGTCAAGGTTGTATATACAGGGTTACTGGTTAAGTCGACCGATTCCCGTTAAGGGCATGTAGTTTACATCGTTTCTGTCTGATTTGACTATGAGACATCCTATCCTAAATCTAACCGTTTTCGAAATATTTGAATTTAATTGTTCTTTATATTATAATACCTACCTATAAGCTGAAGAATTTGTTTTTTTTAACGCGGTAATATCAGGAACTACTGCTTTGAATTAAAGAAATATTTTCGTGTTGAATAGACCATCTAGAAAGGCTATAGGCTATATATTATCAGGTTATGACCAATAGGTGTAGAGCAGCGATGAAAGCTGTGGCTAACAGGGATTTTTTTAAGTCTAAAGTTTCGCATAACAAGTTGCGGAATACAGCTAGTATCTACATACAGCAGAAGCAAATTGCTCACTTTTAATACGCCATTTCCAAAGACACAAGTAAAAGGAAAGGAAAAAAAGCAAAGAAACGGTTACGGGCTCCAATTTCGGCGATCTAGCTATCACTAGCAAATTAGCACTATTGAGCAATGACTGTAAAACACCAGCCCTAAGTTTGGTTACCATTGAGGCGTGCGTGTACTTTCATAGTCCAACCACCCATTTAGTATTTAAGTGGCTCTACTACATCGAAATTTATATATTCAAGACGATACGCAATTTTAATCAAGTAAATATATAAATGTTATTTTATTAGGGATTTTAGGACAAAAGTCCTAGGTTGCAAGAATTTACGACCAATAATTTCATAGGTTTGTGAAGTTGTAAAGCTACAGTGTAGCTGCTACACCGTAGTTGGCTAAGCTAAGAAATTCTTTTGTGTTTACTTCAGTTCAGTGAGCGAGGTCGTCAGAAAACTAATGCGTCAGAGTATTCAATTCTCGAGTAGCCGATGCTTGTGTACTGACCACTGACCACTGTATTGTAAAATAAACTAAATAAGTAAACTTTTATCCCAATCCACTAATGTACAAGTTTGCATTATTATCACTACTAACTCGCACAAAGTATTGTATTGAATTTAAGTTTAAACCCTTTTACTTCTTATGTAGTATCGGGACAGCAGACCTCTATAGGACATCGGAAGGTTTAGAAGAAAACCAATATTTATACTCGTACGTCTAAATTATATTGACGGCCTCTGTGCACAGTTAGCGACAAAATGTGTGAGTACACCATCGATTATTTGTTTGTGTCGGACTTGGATGTTTGTGACGCTGAAAAGTCTCGCGTAGTCTCTAATACCCTCGGCACAACATTTATTTATCATTCTAATCAAAGAGGCTCTTACCTTTTCTCTCTGAAAATTTATATTATGAGTAAATTATTTATTAAATAAATCAATTGACTATATCTTGAGAGCTGACACTTGTTGTGGTGAAACAATGGTTATAATAGATTGACGACGGAAAGTTTAACTCAACCATCATTCTAAGAATTAGCTATTGATTTAATCCGTTCTTGTGATATTCCAAAGGAAGTCCTTCCAATACTTCTTCAGATATTTTGTGGAATGCGTCGGAAATAATTTTGTGTAACTTCTCCGAGAGCTGTGGCACGTCGTCCATCGTAAGTCCAGCTGTGGGCACTGGGTCTAAACATTGTATTATTATTCGCCCTGAAAAAAAATAACACATAAAATAACCAAATTAATGAAATGATAAGAACGACAACTAATTTAATCTAAATTTCTATGACAATTCATAGGTCATGCTCAGCATGGGACTTTTGATTGATTCCTAAGAATATTTTTACTTATTTAGAAATTCGTGTTCATAATATCCTATGTACTCATCAATTATTATGTAGGGTGTATATTACTTTGAGAACTAAGACATGTAACATAATATTGAATTGCAGTTAAAATTATATCTACTCCCAGCTGTAGATATTTCAATTTGCACAAAACTTTATCATACATAGTACATATTTCATGAAGCATAAAACAGGTACTCAATTTTATTTATCTGCAATTTGCTAATGATCTATCTGCTTTTTCATTGTGTATGCTTTAATTCACAAATAGGAAAAAAATAACCAAAGCTTTTCAATTCATATTATTATATAATAAAACTACTCTAATCCTACAGACTGTATCCAGTTGAAGAAGGATCATACACAACACAATTACCTTTGTTGAAAATGTATTTCTTTGAATCTATGAAGTAGTACGGAGAGTAGACGATGGGTATTATGGGAACTTGCGCCTTGACTGCTGTATTAAAAGCTCCTTTTTTAAATGGCATAATGCTTTTGTTGCTATTGTTTCTCGTTCCCTCGGGGAATATGAACATCTTCGTCTGGAATATTAGCGGAAATAATGTTTCAATTTATAACTTAAGGTTACTTGTTCAATATTATAGTGTTTTTCTTAAGCAACGATCTCCCATATTAATAATATCTAACTACATGTGTAGGTATATCTGGGTCTACAAACACAAATACACAAATAATAAATTCATTTAATGGCTGTGTGTATAATGTGGGTTGGTTACTCCCATATGCCGGGTTGTAAAGTCGTGGACCCTAACGAGTATGGTTCTCCCCTGGGGTTCAGGAAGAGGAGCTTAAGGCGCTTTCTTCTTGTTAAGAATTGCTTCAGTTTCTTATAGGCAATTATTTTCCACTAAGTGAGTCATTTGATCGGTTACCGGAGTTATGCCATAAAAACTTTCCTAGAGATAATTGTAACGTAGAGGACGTTAACACAACAACATTAATAACAACATTAACTAAATTTTCAATGAAATGCCAGACTTCGTGTTTGGAGTTTGAATGAGGAAGAAGGATTCATAAAATGCAATTAAAAGAGATAAAGTCCAATCAGTTACAACACAACATAATTTTAGTAATGAATCATAGTGACTAGGTAATAATGTTAGATTTGTTATTCTTTTATAAAGTTGTCAATGAATGATTTAGTGTCTAAAAAACTTTTTAAATAAAGTATGTAATTGTAAGATGCCTTGGGTGTCATAGCTTACCTTTTCTTTCATAATAACTTTTATTGTTTCGTCAAATTGTTCGTATGATTTTTTGTTGTTGGTTCGATTTATAAATACAACCCCTGAGAGATATGCCATAAGTCCGAAAGGCCAGAGGTAGAAAAGTTGTACTTTACTTATAACCACCATTTTATTTATTGTGTTCCATATGTGGAATAAACCTAAAAAGTATATACAGTTATACACAGAAAGGGACATAAAATGAAAATCTGTGTTTTGTTTCGTACACACATTAGACATGGTGCTTAAACACATCATTGTCATAGTCAGCTTTGATTCTCAGGCAACATCGCCAATGACATAGCATTGTTTCAACTGCATTATTTTGAATTAGACAATTTATTTAATTATAAATCTACACTAATATTATCAAGCTGAAGAGTTAGATTTTTTTGTTTGAACACACCAATCTCAGAAACTATTAGTTTGTATTGATTTTTTTGTCAATTTATTGTGAATGACTGTATAAAATCACGCTACGACCAATAGAAACGGAGCAGCAATGTAAAAATGTCACATTAAGCGGAAAAAATATTTCTTTTGAGAACTTCCGTTGCATGCGCTGCGTTGCACAGTTAAAGTTCATCTTCGTCATCAGCCCATATTCGTTCCACTGCTGGGTATGGGCCTCCTCTACAACTGAGAGGGTTTAGGCCTTAGTCCACCACCAGTGTGGGTTAGCGGATTACACACCTAAGAAATTCAAGTGTGCAAGTTTCCTCACGATGTTTTCCTTCATCTTTAAAGTACCTAAGTGATAATTCTTTGTCAATACACACATAACTTCATGTCAGAAATGTCTGCCTGGGGTTTTAGCCAGCGACCGCCGAGATTCTCGACTCCGCGCCTAAACCTCGAAGTCACCACTACATAAAAGTTACTTATATAAAATTATAATTAGTCTGTTATGGATGTACTTTCATGGATCCAAGTCTTAAAAGATCGCATACGGCGTTGCGAATAACAATTATAAATTCCAAAAAATAACACGAACTATTGTCAGATTCTTGTCAATGCGGTCATACAGTGTCATACAATTTCGTCAGAAATATACAGTGAGTAAAAATGCACCTTGGAAGATTTTAGTCCGCACACCCGTACACTATCCGACATAAATATCCAACGACAATTAAACGCGGTATTTTTTTTTCTGTGTATATGCTTGCTATATGCTGGATATTGTTAGTCATTATTTATAATAGGTGTAGTAAATAGAAATCCATTATTTTTGCATAAAATTGAAAGCTTTAATTAAGTTCCCGGAGATTCTGGTGAGTCACACAAGTTGACAATCCACATACACATCAATAGTGACTCACCAGAAGCTCCGAGAGTTTGGTTGGGAGGTTCTTATGCATCCACCATATAGTTCGGATCGGCACCAAGTGATTACCATCTATTCCTGTCCATGGCGAATAATTTTGCTGGTGAAAAATTAGCTTCAAGAGAGGCTTATGAAAATCGACTGTCTCAACTATTTGCCGATAGGGACGTGGGCTTCTATGAGAGAGGCATAATTATATATAGGCATATAATATATTACCTTCGAAATGGCAACAAGTTATTGAACAAAACGGCGCATATTTGACCTAAATCGGATCATTCTAACTATGGTAATTAAAGCCTTCAATTTCATGCAAAAATAATGGATATCTTAACACAAATAAATAAGTGAAATTTCTTCAAAACAAAAATTGTACTTTTTCAAGTACACGTTCTTATATTATAAAAAGTTGTTGTTTTATTAAATTTAGTATCATATATTGGTAAAAAATACGATATTGATAGTAATTTCTCAATATTTCGAATACTTAGATAAGATACTTCGTTTTTTTAATATTTCTATTCTATTCTCAGCCTATCGGCGTCCACTGCTGAACGAAGGCCTCCCCATGTAGGCGCCAACCATCCCGGTCTTGAGCAGCCCTTATCCATCCGCTACCCGCCACCTTTCTCAAGTCGTCGGACCATCGACCATCAATTTGGCAAAATCCCCCAAATGATTTTTTATTACTTAGGTAAATAAGGGATCTAAATCTGAAAATGTTATTCACTAACTATTTGCTTGGGGATATTTCCAATTCAACAACATTTTATTTTGATTAAATATGTTATAAATAAAACCGAATTTTGAGCCTCGAAATGACTCTAAAATAGAATTTATGAAAATCTTGTTATTTATCAAAATTTACACAAAAATCTTAAAATGTTCTTCACTAAATATTTAGATGACAATATTCCCTAAATTAATTGGTAATTAACATGTTTGTACGATAAGGGTTTCATCAAATTTAAGGGGGTTCGAAAAGTAGGTACTGTTTTTTCTGAAATTACGCTAAAACCGCGTAAACGCTCTTAGGTAAGTATGTATGAATGCATATTACCTAAAATATCTAAACTAGATTGATGGTTTGCGATGATGACCGCACCACGTTCCTCGGCTAATATTTCTCCATTTCGTAATTGAAAGTCCAAATCTCGGATTAGTTTTTTCGTTAGATACTTAACTATGTTAGCGCATAAGCTGAAACAGAAAATGCAATGTTAATTTCCTTTCGTATTGCTATACGCATGTTGTGTAGAAGCTGCGGTAAACGTAGGAAACTGGTTACTTCAGACGGACAGATGCCGAATCCTTTCCACTGCTAGAGCTTGAAGGCGTTTTCCCGCGCAGCAGCGAACAGTTCCGGAGATATGACAGCTCCCTGTCTCACGCCTCTCTGTAGTGGAATAGCCTTCGTGCTCTGATGACACCTCGATGTATCGATAGTCGATGTGGCATCGCTGGAGAGACTCTAGCACAGTCCAGGTCTCGATCGAATCAAAGGCTTGTGTATGGATGTGGTCTATGGTGCTAAAGCCTTTTCGGAAATCGGCTTGTTCGGGAGGCTGGAAGTCATCAAACCTTGCGTTCAAGACGGTTTGTGATGACCCTCGAAAACAACTTATAGAAATGGCTCAGGAGCGAGATGGGTCTGTAATTCTTCAGCAAAGTGTTATCACCTTTTTTGAAGAACCGATTCCGTCCTCATCCGGCGACTTCTTGTTCTTAACTTGCTTCAGGGCCATCTCAATCTCACATAGGCTGATGTCCGGGATATCACCACTGAAGTGGCGGATCAACTCGGCTCTCGGGTCTTAGTAGCTCGGGGGGGCCGAGGTCGCGTACTCGTAGCACCTATTCTAAGGTAGGCTATGACCACTAGATAGGAGCATCCCTGACCAATAGAGTTAATTCGATGAAAAGTGCCGGGACCTTTTTACAATTCTCAATACTATTATTGATATATAGGTTTTTACCTTTAAACTCTATAGGTTTTTACCTATCCAGGCCCCACGTAACCAGGTTTCACTGTATATACATACAATATTACCAAACCGGTATAATTGTGTCACCCAATGAGGAACTGTCGTAGCTGTTTCATGTTCTTAGACTGCATTTAACTAACCGTCAGGTACAAGTACCTTTACCTGTATGAAGGAAAATGATCCTGGATATTTTCCAATGCTTTTTACCTACAATTCAAATTATCTGCTTATACAATTTATTGCCACAACTTCATGTAAAAAAATTCATAGAATCAACGTACATAATTCAATAGTAAAAGATTTTTCTGACAATCTGTGTTTGAAAGTTTTTACTTCAAAAAATGGTGAATTTAATCCGACAAAATAAATTCCCCTCTGGGTGAGCTCGAACCACCAACCTTTCTGTTAACAGGCGAACGCGCTAGCCATTGTGCCACGGAGGCTTTTACGAAGACAGAACAAATAAAAGTCATGATCTGATTTTGTACTCATATTGAGATATATTTTCAAAGACAAAATAATTAAAATAAAATCATTCCTTAGATATAATCCTAAATTACTACTTTAAACTTTTAAAATTTATAACATAGAAGGGGGGTTATTTTTTTCAAAATATTTTTAGGTTTAGGGAATAGGTCGTATTGAGGATCGTAAGGCATACTTCCCTACGAAATATTCATTATTAATATGTATATTCACAAGTCGTCATTTATAGGCGTAACAAGCTAAACGACCACAGTTAACTTATATTTGGATTGAAAGACATTTTTAGTTTAAGAAACTGAGTATTCGTGTTAATAAAGCAAATTGTTGTCGTACATATGTATACTCTTTTGGTTTGAAAAGCCGGCGAGTGAAACTAAGTTACTTTAGCTTATACAATACTAGCTTTTCCCCGTGACTCCGTCCGTGTAGACTACAGGTTTGGGTTCAGAGAGAAAATAAGTTATAGTCTATTTTACTCCACCGAGTCCCGGTGTGCGGCAGCGCACCGCTCATAGTGTACGGCGCGGCGTTTGGCAAATTTCTTACTTGCATTGTCTCTTGTCATATTCATATAAAACATTTTATCCCCTATTCTGTATCGTTATTTTACCCCCTTAAAAGCCAAATAAAAAAGTTTAATTATTCTAGCTTCAATAAAGACAAATTTCCACACAAACTTTCGTCCCCTATTTTTATTTTACTCCCTTAAATATAATTTTTTTACAAACTTTGAACGTGATATTTATTTATAACTAATCAACAGCCTAAAAAATAAGTTTCAAGCTTCTAGCTTTACAAATGGCAATACTTCCATACAACCTTTCATCCCCCCTTTCTACCCCTTAAAACCCTTTTCTTCTTTCTTCTTTCCTTTTCTTTTCTCAGGCTCTAAACTATCTGTGTACCAAATTTCATTTAAATCAGTTCAGTAGTTTTAGCAGGAAAGCGAGACAGACAGAGTTACTTTCGCATTTATAATATTAGTAAGGAAGTAAGGATTAGTATTGTGTACAGAGTGACTCGTAAGTCACTAGCAATATTGAAGGAGAGTGCAGAGTACTCGATTCTCATTCTAATTATGCAATAAAATTTGATATAATTCTCGACTAAATTTTCTTATTAATTTTTGACACGAAGATATTTAGTGCCCATGCTGCCCACGCGTCGTCAGCACGCGCCATCTAGAATATAAACACCATTTCTAACCCCTCCGGCTATTTGCATCCTCCATCGCTATTTGCACGCGTTGGATAAAAAAATATACAAATGAGAACTAAGTTACCTCAGTAGTTAGTTTATATTTATTTTAATTTTTTTCTTCATAAATGGTCTCTACATATTACTACTTCGAGCATTGCTAGTGTTTCACTAGCCACCCTGTATATGTATGTATTAGAAGTCCAATCTCAGTAGATTACACACACGACTAGTTAAATATGTAGGTTCACTTCAACTTACTTGGCGTTTAAAACGTTCTTTGGCCGTGCGAAGCAAACGGGTAAAATTAAAGTAGAAGTAAACAGAGTCGCCCAGCAAAATACTATATAATTGTAATAATATCTCACTGCATTCGGTTTATTATGGACTCGATCTGTTAATTTCCACAAAATGTATGATCCAAATAACATTACAAAAATTAACACTTCCGTCACCATTTTGTATCGAATGAAACACACTAGCTCTGCACAATGTTTCTGGCTTAAATGTTCACACCGTGTAGAGTTCGGTAATATACATATATATGTAAATACAACTAAATTATTTACACTGCTACGGCAAAGTGGCAACATCTAATAACATCTATCGGTTAATTGGTTAGTCACCAGTTTGTTAAACAGAAGACCTCATTCTATCACCGAGGTAAATGTTTGTGTGAACCACAAATATTTTTTCCAGGTGTCTGTGTTTGTCAGAACGATATTTAAAAAAGATTTATTAATTTAGGTTGTACCTAGTCCAGCCATAAGTTCTGTTACAAATTTTAATGCATTTTTAAAAAAGTAATGTAATATTATTAAAATTTATAACTATATATTTATTAAAGTATCAGCAAAAAATAAAAAATGAATTCTATTCGAAATGGCCACCTTTAGTTTTTATCTGTATGGCGACGAATCTATGGACTTACGCACTGTTTCCAAGGGAAATTTCGCTACTGCTGCTCCATAGATTTTTTTAAGAGACTCATGTCCTCTAAAACTGACCATAATTTGTAGTCTAAACGGTTGAGGTCTGGGCTAGATGAGGGCCAGTCTTCAGCTTTTATAAAGTCCGGATCGTTGGTTTTAAGCCAGGCTTGGGTTGTTCGTGCTTTGTGACCAGGTGCGGGGTCCTGCTGGAAAGTCCACGGTATATTTAAAAAAAGTATATTTCTGAGAGGTTTCACAACATGATGCAAGACTGTATCTTATACACTTTCGTTGAAGTTTTCACTCTTTTTTCACAAAAATGTAGTTTTGTGACTTCTTGATAAGACACGCCCCGCCAAACCATCACTGACGCAGGATGATGACCACGTTGTACCTTTCCGACCACTTAAGCAGCTTCTTTAGAACTGTGAGCGTACACTTTATCATTTTGCTTATTGTAGTGTTCTTCAATCGTGAAAATTTTTCATCGGTAAATAGGATATTTCTGTGCCTTTCACCTGCGTATTGCGACAGAAGGCATTTTGATCGATCCACTTTCTTTAATTCTAAGGATTAATTTAGGGCATGTCCTGTATATCGACGAAAAACACCGAGCTTCAGGTCTTGTTTTATAATACGCGACAGAGTCCTAGCGGGAATCTTTAATAAAAAAACAGTTAATTTATTTTCACTAGGTAAGTAAGTATATACATCTATTTTCATAAAATATATTATTTTATGCTGTCATAATATGATCCGATTAGTTGAATTGAAGTTGTAGTTAGTTATTTTCAACAGGTAATACTGTAATAGCTATGCCATTGAGATCACTAGTGACTGAAATTTACAAAAGTTCTCTAGGAGTTGAGTTTGTTTGTTGCAATTTGAAGATCATCTGTGACTGTTGAGGTCAAGATCATTAGAAATTCTAGAAAATTCACTATGACATCACTGTACATTTATAATAAATGATAATAATATTTATAATAATATTAATATCTTTTAAAAGTGATCGACCGTGATCAAAAACTAAGACTAGTCCCGTTAGTGCGTTTCTTAACAATTACTTACATTTAATACTCGTGATTTTAATGAAAACGTATTTTTTTATATTTTTGTTGTTTTTTATTAATGTCACGGTGTTTGTAATCATCGTGGCTATAATATAACACGGTCTTTACACACACTGTATATACTACATACACCATACATGTACGATATATCATGCCACATTATCTGTTTAAAGATGGTAAATAATGATGCTTGTAGTTGTCGGTAGTTGTAATCAATCACAATAAAGGTCCTCATAATAATAGCAGTTATTATTGACAAGTTATATTGTTCAAAAGAGTTAGGTACTCGTCAAATTTTTTATTTATAAATCTAAACTATAAATTATACAATGAGAGTTAGTGTATGGATGGAAATTGTTGGGTACAAAGGAAATCAACCTTAAGCTGTTGTAATTTGTACATTGGCCAGGTATTATTCCTCTTATTAGCATGGCATTAGCATTAAATTCTGTACAGTCGTATTTATTTAAGCTATTAACATTATGGAGTGTGTTTGCGAATTTTGGTGGCATTGTGACCTTAAATGAATCCAATTGAGCCAAGCAATTGAATCACAATTGATAGTTTATCCAAAAGACCTGTGTCAGTGTGATGAAATGCAGATCAACTTTTTTAACATGGCTTAACATTTTATTACCTGGATATTTGTGAAGCTGAAAAGTCATACTCTCGGCACAATATTTATTTATTATTCTAACCAAAGAAGCTCTTACCATTCTCTCTGAAAATTTATATTATGAGTAAGTACTAAATTATTTATTAAATAAATCAATTGACTATATCATGAGAGCTGACACTTAATGTAGTGAAACAATGGTTATACCTAATAGATTGACGACGCAGTGTTTAACACAACCATCATTCCTAGAATTAGCTATTGATTTAATCCGTTCTTGTGATATTCCAAAGGGAGTCCTTCCAACACTTCTTCAGATATTTTTTGGAATGCGTCGGAAATAATTTTGTGTAACTTCTCCGAGAGCTGTGGCACGTCGTCCATCGTAAGTCCAGCTGTGGGCACTGGGTCTAGACATTGTATTATTATTTGCCCTGAAAAAAAAATTACACATAAAATATCCAAATTAATGAAATGATAAGAAGGACAACTACTTTTATCTAAATTTCTAAGACTCATCACAGGTCATGCTCTGCATGTAACTTTTGATTCTTTTTCCTAAGAATATGTTTGTATATCTCGAAATTCGTGTTCATAATCCATACTAATATTATAAATGCGAAAGTAGCTCTGTCTGTCTGTCTGTCTCGCTTTCCTGCTAAAACTACTGAACCGATTTAAATGAAATTTGGTACACAGATAGTTTAGACCCTGAGAAAGGCAACATAGGCTACATGACAAGAACATAGGCTACTTTTTTCCCCGGAAAATGGGTTTAAAGGGGTTGAAAGGGGGGATAAAATGTTGTAGTGAAGTATTGTCATTTTTAAAGCTAGAAGTTTGAAACTTATTTTTTAGGCTGTTGATTAGATATAAATTTTTTTTTTTTTTTTTTTTTTTTTTTTTTTTTTTTTATTCTGGCACGGCAAAGTGACTCCACTGTACCTGATGGTAAGCACAGTGGAGTCCAGAAAAATAATACCAACCAGCGAGAAACGATGGTCACCCGCTGGTCGACACAATCATGCCGGCCCGCACAAATGCTTCTTCACGCTTCGCTTAAAGGATCCAGGATCATAGGAAGGAGGGAACACGCGAGCGGGCAAACTATTCCACAGCTTGATGGTGCGGCAAAAGTAGGAGTTGGCGAACTTTTTAGTTCGAGCCGCGGATGTTGTGACCACAAAGCTGTGGCTTCGCATGCCCGCACGCGTGGTTCTGGTGTGGAACGGAGAGGATGGGACAAGGTTAAACAATTCTTCAGAGCACTCACCATGATACAGACGGTAGAACACGCTAAGTGCGGCAATGTCTCTGCGCAACTGTAGCGGCTCCAAGTTGTCTGTAACGTCTGCATCATTCACAATGCGGATGGCACGCCGCTGCAATCCATCCAAGGCATCGAGTAGGTATTTGGCGGAACCGTCCCAGAGGTGCGAGCAGTATTCCATACCCGGCCGAACCTGCGCTTTGTATAAGCGGAAAAGCTGACCGGGCGTGAAAAACCGGCGCACCCTGTTCAGGATTCCGACCCTGCGTGAAGTGGCGGATATAATGCCCTCGATGTGTGTCCTTGGGTTGAGATCGCAGCGGATATCCACGCCTAGGATATTAAGGCCGTTCCGCATTGCTAGTGGAATGCCCTGAAAATTGGGGAGAGGAGAAAACGGGGATTTTTTGCACGAAAACGCACAGACCTGGGTTTTTTTGGCATTGAACTCAACCAGATTCCGGGTACCCCATGTAGAAATGAGCTCCAGGGTCCGATTGAGCTCAATAACAAGCTCCTCGCGTCTACTCTCAGATTCCGCCCGGCAACCTGGTGGCTTACTGCAGTACCGCCCATGGACCGTGCTGTCATCTGCATAGCAATGAACATTGCCAAGCGGCAACATATCATTGATATGCAGAAGAAACAGGGTAGGCGATAGCACAGAGCCTTGTGGAACCCCGGCACTAACTGACATGAGCTGTGAAGCGTGCCCGTCGACGAGGACACGCATTCTACGCCCATGCAGAAAGCCCGAAATCCACAAACACAAGTTGCCGGGAAGACCGTATGCCGGAAGCTTGGAGAGAAGGCCACGGTGCCAGACCCTATCAAATGCCTTGGCTATGTCGAGACTCACGGCAAGAGCCTCGCCATGCCGATCCATCGCCTCCCCCCAGTGATGCAAGGCAAACGCTAGAAGATCACCCGTTGACCGGTTACGGCGGAAGCCGTATTGCCTATCACTGATCAACGAGTGATCCTCCAGGTAGCGGACCAATTGGATGTTAATGATCCGCTCCATCACCTTGCAGATCACTGAGGTTATGGCGATTGGGCGATAATTGACAGGGTCAGACCGATCACCCTTCTTAGGGATCGGTTGCACATTAGCCTCTCTCCAAGATTCAGGCACCACACCTGAAAGATAAGACGCGCGGTATAAGCGTGTTAGTGCAGGAGACAACTCGGCTGCGCACTTTTTTAGGACAACCGCTGGGATACCATCAGGACCACTGGCTTTTCGGACGTCGAGTGACTGCAGTTCACGCCTCACATCACAATGCCTGATACGGATATCGGGCATTGTGTGACCACAGCTAGGTAGTGTAGGTGGCTGAGAACCGCAGTCATCGAGTCGAGAATTGGCCGCGAAGAGGCGCGCCAGTAAACTGGCTTTCTCCTCCGATCCATGGGCCAGTGATCCATCCGGATATCTCAGCGGGGGCAGCGAAGGACGACAGAAATTGGATTGGACAGCCTTAGCAAGACTCCAATAAGCACGGCTGCTCGTTGGATGGTCTGCCAAGGCACGTCCAATCTTAGAGACGCGCTGAGCATCCGCTCTCACATAAGCCTTCTTGCAGGCCTTGACGGCACGGTTATAAGCTGCCTTGAGTAGACTTAAATTGGGATCCTTCATTGCGCGACCCCTGATCCAAGCGCGGTACGCCGCCTGTTTATTACCAACAGCGTCGGCGCATTCGCGATTGAACCAGGAGCGTCCGCGTCCCTTGCCGGCGATCTCAGAGGAAGGAATATAGTATTCCATTCCTAGTCTGATCTCGTCGGCAATGGCGTCGGCACTCGCTGAAGGATCTAAGCCCTCAAAGCAGCGCTGCCGCCAAGGGATGGATGCGAAGTATTCTCGCATACCATCCCAATCTGCTGACGAGTAGTGCCAGACTTTGCGCTTAACCTTCACGGTTAGCGGAGGTGCAGCGCGCGGAACTGACGTCCCAACCAGGCAATGGTCGGAGGAACCCAGAGGGGCATCAACCGTCACCTTATACCCGGCTGGGTGACTCGTCAACAGAAGGTCCAGCAGAGAAGGCACATGACTCGACACATCTGGGATCCTGGTGGGCTGGTTCACCAGTTGCGCCAAATCATGAGTAAGAGCGAACGCATGGGCAGCTCTTCCAGCATGATCAGTCTTGGAGGAACCCAACCACAACTCATGGTGTGCGTTGAAGTCCCCCAAAACCACCAATTCCGCTGTGGGGAACTGCTCCTGCGCGGCGTCTGTCGCCTGGCCAAGGTAGTTAAATAACCGAGTTGTCTCATCATCCCCGTTGTGAGATCTGTAGAGGCACACGTAGACACGACTTTGACAGCCGAGGTCAACGTGTACCCACAGGGTGGAGAAGGAAGGATCCTCCATGCAGCGCAGACGGCGACAGCAGACGTCCGACCGAGTATACAAACACACCCCGGCCTTAGGCTTGAAGTTTTCTTCAAGCGAATAGCCGGGGTACTGCAAGTACGATAGATCGGCCGGACAACGAATCTGCGTCTCCGTCAGGAAGAGCAAAGCAGGCCGGGCCGTCTCTAGATGGTGGTGGACGGCATTAATGTTCGAGTGGAGCCCGCGGATGTTGGCGAACTCCATCGTGAACGCGGTGGTGGGGTTGTGCACCGCTGTAAAACCTGCTTTGTTATGTTGCACTGTCATGGTTGAAGGTAAGGAAAATGTGAAGAAGCTAGGGGGACTTATGTCATGGTAGTAAGAAGACCGCGACGGGAAATTAGCCACATTAGTGCTGAAAGGAGGCAGACTGATCCATCGGACGGAAGGGCCCCCGTACCCTCCCGGAATAGGCCGCCGGGACCCCACATCCGGTCACCAACCGGCACGACGACCTACTCCAAGATTATGCGCGGCATGGTGGGGCAGCCTCTCGAGGTGGTTAGCAACGATTGGGCCCCTGTACTATACCGCGGGCGGCCAGCGGAACAACCGTTTCTACAGGTCTCCCTGGCCGATGGGTCAATACACCTCCAACCAGTCGAGGAAAAAATACCCGCTCGGTCATCCCCCTACCACGACTGAAGTCCCCCGAAAAACCGGAAGTACACTGACTGATCCCGGAACGCGACACACTTGCATGTGTCACTATGGCGGGTTTTACGCCTTGTGTACGGTGGTCGCTATCCGGGCGGATACGAAAATCCTACCACCAGCAAATAAATAAATATGACATTAAAAGTTTGTAAAAAAATGTACCTTTAAGGGGGTAAAATAAAAATAGGGGTGAAAGTTTGTGTGGAAATTCGTCATTTTTTAAGCTAGAATGATGAAACGACGTGTAGACGACTGTAACTATGTATATGTAACTATATGTCTGTTATGCTTTCACGCCTAAATCATTTGACCGATTTAAACGATTTTTGATATGGACATAAATGGGACTCTGTGGAGTAAAATAGACTACAACTTATATTCTTTCTGACCCCAACCCTGTAGTCTACGCGGACGGAGTCGCGGGCAAAAGCTAGTATCCTATATACCTTACTATGTACTCATGTGTTATTATGTAGGATGTATATTACTTTGAAAATTAAGACATGTATCGACATACTATTAGATGTAAGTTAAATTATATCTACTCCCAGCTGTAGATATTTCAATTTGCATTAAACTTTATTATACATAGTACATATTTGATCCAACAGATCAACACATCAACATCAATTTTATTTATCTGCAATTTGCTAATGATCTATCTATCATTGTGTATGCTTTAATTCATAAATTTGAAAAAAATAACCAAATGTTTTCAATTCATATTATTATATAATAAAACTACTCTAATCCTACAGACTGTATCCAGTTAAAGAAGGATCATACACAACACAATTACCTTTGTTGAAAATGTATTTCTTTGAATCTATGAAGTAGTACGGAGAGTAGACGATGGGTATTATGGGAACTTGCGCCTTGACTGCTGTATTAAAAGCTCCTTTTTTAAATGGCATAATGCTTTTGTTGCTATTGTTTCTCGTTCCCTCGGGGTATATGAACATCTTCGTCTGGAATATTAGCGGAAATAATGTTTCACTTTATAACTTAGAGTTACTTTTTCAATATTGTAGTGTTTTTCTTAAGCAACGATCTCCCATATTAATTAATCTAACTACAGTATCGGTATGTAATGTGGGTTGGTTACTCTGGGGGTTGGGAGGTCGTGGACCCCAACGAGTATGGTTCTCCCCTGGGGTTCAGGAAGAGGAGCTTAAGGCGCTTTCTTCTTGTTAAGAATTGCTTCAGTTTCTTATGGGCAATTATTTTCCACCAGGTAAGTCGTTTGCTCGTTTACCGGAGATATGCTATAAAAACTTTCCTTTAGATAATGTACTTTATAGTTGTAACGTCCTCTTTAACACACAGCAACAATAACAACATCAAGACCATTTCCAACGAAATGCCGTGCCAGACTTTGTGTTTGGAGTTAGAATTAGAAGAAGGATACATAAGTGCAATTAAAAGAGATAAAGTCCAATCAATTAAAACACAACAAAATATTAGAAATGAATCAAAGTGACTAATAGTGTTAGATTTGTCATTATTTTATAAAGTTGTCAATGAATGATTTATTGTCGAAAAAAACTTAAATAAAGTATGTAAAATTGTAAGATGCCTTGGGTGTCATAGCTTACCTTGTCTTTCATAATAACTTTTATTGTTTCATCAAATTGTTCGTATGATTTTTTGTTGTTAGTTCGATTTATAAATACAACCCCTGAGAGATATGCCATAAGTCCGAAAGGCCAGAGATAGAAAAGTTGTACTTTACTTATAACCGCCATTTTGTTTATTGTGTTCCATATGTGGAATAAACCTAAAAAGTATATAAAGTTATACACAGAAAGGGATAACATTTACATGAAAATCGTGTGACTGTGTATTGTTTCGTACACACATTAGACATGGTGCTTAAACACATCATTGTCATAGTCACCTTTGAGTCTCAGGCAACATCGCCAATGACATAGCATTGTTTCGACGGCATCGTTTTGAATTAGATAATTAATTTAATAATCAACACTAATATTATCAAGATGAAGTGTTTGTTTTTTTTGTCTTAACGCACAAATCTCAAGAACTATTAGTTTGTTTTGATTTCTTTAACAATATATTAGTTGAGAATTTGTTTTTGGATATTCTTAGGTATACTACTCTGAGATCCGCTGTAGGTTTCTGCACGATAATTTCTTCACTACTATAACTTATGAAGAATAGGTACACACAATTCTGAATAGTCAGAGGTATGCCTATTGGACTTGACGACGTCAACGCCGATATGATGTGTAGACACCTCGCGCCTAATCCTTTATCCGAGCCATTACGTACCTACTTACCTTTAGGACAAAAAATGTGAAGTAATGTATGTATGTATACATATTACCTAGAATATCTAAAATAGATTGATGGTTTGCGATGATGACCGCACCACGTTCCTCGGCTAATATTTCTCCATTTCGTAATTGAAAGTCCACATCTCGGATTAGTTTTTTCGTTAGATACTTAATTATGTTAGCGCCTAGTCTGAAACAGGAAATCCAATTGTAATTTCTTTCGAATTGCTATACGCGTGCTGCGTAGCGGTAAACGTAGGAAACTGGTTACTTCAGACGGTTTATGTGCCGACATATCAATGGAATTATTCGATGTTATCCAGTGTAACCTGGATTAGGATCTCAAAAGACCAAGGATTCCATTTATAGAGGTGGAATTGTAATAGAAATGAGTACTTGGTGTTATGAATAAAGTGTTCGTATGTAAAGTGTCTCATTTATACTGATAATTGAACTACAGAGTCCCAATTATAGAGGTAAACATCGAAAGAGCCCTAGAATCAAATCTCAATTAACCGAGTTAGAAAAGTCCCATTAACAGAGTTAATTTGCCAAAAAAAGTGCCGAGACCTTTTTACAATTCTCAAAAATAGAGGTTTTTTTACTTATCCAGGCCCCATTTAACCAGGCCTGACTGTATAAATACAATATTACCAAATTGATACAATTGTGTCACCCAATGAGGATTTGTCTTAGTCGTTTCATACCAGTCAATACTTTCATGGAGTGCATTTAACTTACCGTCATTACGGGTATGTTCCAATGGTCATTTATCTGCTTGTACAATGTATTGCCTCAACCTCATGTAAATCTCTTCATAGAAACAACGTACATTATTCAATAGTAAATAAATCTGTCAATTTGTGTTTGTATGTTTTGTTTTACTTAAATAAATGGTGAGTTTAATTCGACAAAATAAATTCGCCCCCGGGTGGGCTCGAACCACCAACCTTTCGGTTAACAGCCGAACGCGCTAGCCATTGCGCCACGGAGGCTTTTACGCAGACAGAACAAATAAAAGTAATGAACTAATTTTGTACTCCTATTGAGCTATAATTTAAAAGACAAAATAATTGAATTAAATCAAATTAGAATAATAAAATGACCAATTCGTACACCTATTATAAATATTATATACCTACGAGTAATATAAAAGTGTACCAAAGTGTAAATACAGTGAAATTACTAAAGTGCACAGATATTTTAATTAAAATTAAGTTTTTAAATTTATAACATAGAAAGTGGTTAACTTTTTTAAAATAATTTTGGGTTTAGTGAATAGGTCGTATTCATATTGAGGAGAAAACAGTTTCGTAAGGCATATTGCCCGTTTATTCACAAATCGTCATTGATAAACGAGAGTTAACTTTATATTTTGGATAAGCGCTGACATGTTAACATTAGGGGTGTGCGAATATCGTTCGAATCCAATCGAATCGAATAGTTTTATTTGATTCGAAAATCGAATCGAATAATTCGAATTTACGAATTATTCGAAAATTTTCGATTAGTTCGAAAATAAAAATAAAAAACCTTTTTTTTTAAATAATTATATACATAATATTCTCAGTAAATAGTAAACTTTAAAAAATAATTCGAGGCTTTAAGTGATTTGTGTACTCTATTGTATAACACAAAAATCTGATCTGATGAGTTCTCGGTACTCGATTCTCATGCAATAAAATTAGATTAAATGGTCCCTACATATTAGGTACTACTTCGAGTATTGTTAGTGTTTCAATAGCCATCCTGTATATGTATGTATTAGAAGTCCAATCTCAGTACATTACACACACGACTAATTAAATATGTAGGTCAGTGCACTTCAACTTACTTGGCGTTTAAAACGTTCTTTGGCCGTGCGAAGCAAACGGGTAAAATTAAAATGGAACCTAAAAGGGTCGCCCAGCAAAATACTATATAATTGTAATAATATCTCACTGCATTCGGTTTGTTATGGACTCGATCTGCTAATTTCCACAAAATGTATAATACACATAAAATTAAAACAATTAACACTTCATTGACCATTTTGTATTGAATGAAAAACACAATGTTTGCCCTGCACAATGTTTCTGGCGTTAATGTTCAAACCGTGTAAAGTTTATTAATATATAGGTATGTATAAAACTCAGTTTTTTTAATACTGCTACGGCAAAGTGGCAACATCTAATAACATCTATTGTTTAGTTGGTTAGTCACTAGCTTGTTAAACAGACTGCATTCTAACCGAGGCAAATGTTTGTGAGAACCACAATTTTTTTTCCAGGTTTCTGTGTTTGTGAGAACGATATTTACAAATATTTATTTAGGTTGTAGATTTTTGTGATTATTGATTTTTTTTCTTAAAATATACCTTGAAAACTTATGAAAATATTTTTGAATAATATCAATGATGTTAGCTCAAGTCGTGATGGCCTCGAGGTTTAGGCACGCTGTCGAGAATCTGGACATTCTGGACGTCCGTAGGTTCAAGCTCCAGGCACACATCTATGACTTTTAGAAATTATGTCTGTATTTACAATGATTTATCACGTGCTTTAACGTTGAAGGAAAACATCGTGAGGAAACCTGCAAACCTAAAAGTTCTTAGAAATTTCTTAGGTGTGTAGCCAACCCGCACTAGGCTAGCGTGGTGGACTAAGGCTTACCTAAACCCTCTCAGATGTAGAGGACGCCCTGCCCAGCAAAGGGACGTATATGATGATGTTAGTTAAAACGGTGTTGAAACATTTAATTTCATGCTTACAATTTCTTTAAAAAAATGTGAGAACGTTTATGGTAATACCGTTTATAGTTTATAGGCTTATAAACGTCATTTTAATTAGCGTGACTATAGAGATATATAAAAAAACTGATAAACTACTAAACCATAGAACAATCTTTGAAGGTTTTAAACTGTTCCGGGTAAATTAATTGGCCAATATATTTTAAAGTATACCCTTCGATTCTTATATGAAACATTAAAAAGAGATTGTTGACCGACCGAACCGACCGAATACACTAGGGAACCTCCGCAACCCGTTCTTGATTGCACTGCCTGCAGTACTCCGAAACGCCTAACAATATTTACTACCAGAATTTTTAAGTAGGTATAGTTGGCTTGATGACATGGACATTAATGATTACCGGCCTTACTCATACACGGTAGTTGATTTAAATACTACATAACCATGCTTTGGCGTGCTCTAACGATTCACTTTTATGTTAAAGAAAACGAGACATAGCATCTTTAAGTAGTTAAATTAACAATAGTTTTTCAGTATGAGCGTATTTTTAATAACATCTCAGCCAACTAAGGAATGCTTTGTTCCGCTTCCTCTAACATCGAATTTTTCTGATTTCAGAAAGATTTAATCAATGTTTGAAAGTAACGAAACGCAACTGGGTTTCGTCAGCTCCATTTTATTTGAAACAATTGTACCACCTTTGTAACCTAGGCATTGAATCTGGGACCTGTAGAATGCCCGCAACAATATATAATTAGGAAAGCCCAATGAGGCAGTTTATTTTATTTATCTATAAAAATGTATGTAGTCATACCTATAAAGAGTTGTGTGAGCGACCACTTCGAAGTTCGTGACTATATATAATAAAAAAAATAATAGGTAATTTGTCATAACATAAAAGATACAAGGTCCATATAAATAATATAATTAATCACCTTTTGTTCATGTTAAAGGCAAGATTTTTCAGGGAGTTATACTTATTACCGGCTACAAAAAACATGTTTTTTAGTGCGTTGACTTCCCAAGAAATAACCAACAACTTGACTGACGAACCACTGCAAATGCCTTGCGACCTAGAGGTTCCTGGATCGGGCAAACTGTTATTGGGATATTCTCAGTCGCGTCTGAAAATTTGCCGAAAAATGGCAATACCGAGTGTATTGCCCCCTTCCCCCCTCCTCCCCTTTTACGTGAGACTAAAAATACAAATGGTGAAACGTGGGTGCAGAAATGCGTTTCTGCCTACCGCTTCGGAATGGAAGCATGCGTATTACATGGATCGTTTGTTACTATGCCTCTTTAATATAGGTTTTAACTTTTGGATATAAATAAAAATCTGTGTATTTTTTTAAATATCTTATTATATTGAAAGAGTATACTGAATAAAATATAAGGTAAATCGTCGCAAAAGTAAGTCGACATCATTTTAAATCTATCACAGTTAATAATTGTATTTTTTTAGGTAAATTTTCATGTAATGAATTTTTTATTGTGTTTGTGATATATCTGGGACATTAAAAACTAATTAGTAAGACAAGGAGACCCCCTATCACCAAGAATTTTTATAACAGTTCTAGAAAACATCATGAAAAAAATAAACTGGGACTCTAAAGGCATTCACATAGAAGGGCGCTACCTAAGTAATCTCAGATTTGCTGACGACATTATACTTCTTTCAGAATCAGCGGCACAGTTACAATTAATGATTACAGACTTATGTATATAATGTGAGCTATGAGATTGGTCTGCAACTAAATATAAATAAAACAAAAATTATGACAAATAGAAAACACTTACCAATTATAATCAACAACATCCATCTAGATTATGTAGAAAAATATGTATACTTGGGGAAACAAATATCTTTTGCTAAATAAAAGAAGATCTGAACAGGAGAATTTCCCTAACTTGGAACAAATTTTGGAGTTATAAAGAAATACTAAACTCAAACATACATATAACGCTAAAGAAAAAAATTATGGACTCCTATATATTACCGTGTATTTCATATGCAAGCCAAACTTGGATATTAATTTAAATGAATTTATTGTGTTTGTTGATATATCTGGGACATTAAAAACTAATTAGTTCGCAAATTTGCCTTGTTTCGAAAATATAATTTCGTAATTGTATTGTATCGTATAAAAGAGATAAAGTTTCTAATTATTACCAAACACAATGGCTTGATGTTATCTCGTTTCTATAATAAAACTCTGTAAATGTATTGTATTATGGTTTAATTTAATATTGAAATACATAATTAACTTCTGAGATCTTAAACAATTTACATATTAAGTATGTTTTTGACCTTTCAAACCAGAAACATACTTTTTAAGGTGCTCAGTAAATACTATATTTTAACACATTACGACTAATTATTTCTCATTATTATTATTTTTAATTCTTAAATAATATAATATATCTTAACTAATTTATATATAATATGAATTTTACTATACATTTTGTTGAAGACAGGACTTATATTTTAATTTGTCCTAAATTGGTCATGGTGTTAGTACAATATAAAAAACGTCGCCTTTACATAAAGACAAAGAATTTATTTAAAGGCTTCATATCTATTCTTCAAGATACGATTTTTCTTTTCCTTCAGATTTAATGACGTTCAACTTAAATTCTGCGTTGAGTCAGTGCTAAAATTGCTCTCGTATTATTAATTGTTATAATCATACAGAGTTTAAGTCCACAACATCCAAAGTTAATTGTCTTTAGATTAAAAAAAAGGTCTCATTAGGGTATTCAATAGCTGTTTTCAAAACCTTGAAGATGCCTTTAACTCATTTAGAAAAATTAAGATCGTCTCTGCATGACGCGTAATATAAGCCAGATTCCCATTGTATAAAGAAATACTTTATTTTATTGGGGCCAAAATGATTTGGTGGTAAACATATCTTCTCTTTTATACCACAAGGCTTTGAAGTCGTTGTCATTATTTGGTAATGATTCTTCTAGGTTATAGGTATATCTTTTTTATAATTCGGATATCTATATGATATTTCTCTCGTCCGGTGCTGTTTGGTCTTTTACAAGTACTTCATTATATAAGCTGTTCCTCTTAATAGAGAGAGTGTGCTCAGCAGTTTAAAAATAATTTCACCCAACAGTGACATATGTACATACGAGTACGAGTAGTTCTGACCCCATACTATATTTGTGGATCACACAAACATTTGTCTCGGTGCGGGGATCGAACCCGCGGCCTCTCGTTTCGCAAGCTGGTGCCTAGTCAACTGCGCCACAGGGCGTCTGTTAATCCGTTGATATAGATTTATTTGTTTTCGCAATATTTATCCTTGTGCTGTATTAAATATTAGAATTTTGCTATAAATTTTCTTAAATACAAGTCTATGTTCAAATGAATGAATTTATCCTACTGTAGTGTAAGGGTAGTCAGCTGGCAAATCATTAAGAACCTCTTTGGATAGTTCTTTGTACACAGTGGACATGCTGTCGTGGACTTTCTGCATAAGTTCTGGTATGTCTTGCGCAGTCATGCCTTTTGTAGGTATCGGCTGAAGACATTTAATCACCACGTGACCTAAAAAGGTATATGTATTATAGAAGCATTGTAAAAGTCTACGGTTAATTATGGGATAAATTGATGAAAAAAGGTGTTTAAAGTACTTTTTTTTTTAAATGCAACTCGTGAAACGTAGGTGCAGAAATGCATCTCTGCCTACTCTTTGGGATAAAAGCGGTGAGTGTGTATAAATGTATGTTTATTGTTATGTATGGAACATATCAATATTTACAACTCACATAAATAGCCACGCGATAAACAGAATACAGAAAATTAACTTTAAAAAAAAGTATGTATAGATCTGATTTGTATGATCATATGCTCTGTGATCCTACTTGATTTAACCTTGCGGGTTGGCCTATTTGTTTTTTTTATATAAATGCTGTAATTCAAGACTCGTCACTGTCACGTCCGACACGTTTATGAACCAGGGATGCGGTCACGCGACCCTTCTGCAGGTCTATGGCGTTGATATTAACGAGTTGATATAAAAATGGATGATATAACAAGAAGGACTGATTAAAGTTTTATATGCACTTTATTAAATTTGTTAGTTATTAGTGGCAAGATAATTAGAAGGATAATTTAAAAAAATCCGATATTTTTTTACATTTTATTGGAAATTACATATATTTTGTTGAAAAAGTCATGCCAGTTTTCTATTAAGAATTGTAAAGTATCGTGAAGTCCTACAATAAGCATCAGGAGAATGAAATAAACTTTCACTACTCCATTATAAGGACTTCTAGCACCCAGCAATGATAGATGTAAAGTAATAAGTATAGGTACTAAAATATGACTCATCTCTGCCATAGAGAGATTAATTATTTTAAAATAAAATATTTTCTACATACATACATACACAACCTCACGCCTGTATTCCCCGAAGGAGTCGCCAGAGGTGCATTTCTGCACCCACATTTCGCCAATATGTCTAATACATATCCCACGTAATAGGTTGCGAGTCTATTGTTGTTTTTCGGGCACATTTCCAGACTCCGTGCTGCTACTGAGAATGTCCTAATAGAAAAACCTAATAACACTTTGCCCGACCCGGGAATCGAATCCAGGACCTCTAGATCGCACGGCACATACTTGTGCTGCAACACTACGAGACAGTCAAATATTTTCTAAAATTATAAATTAAATAACTTTCAATAAATATTTTTAAACAAATTAATTAATCACAACTATTTTATAAATTTTCACATTTTTTTTATAAAGAGTATCATTTATAAAATTGGTTATCTCTTAAGTTACTTTTTTAATCTTAGTTTTGGAAAATTAAATTAAATTAAATGCATGTTATTAAAAAGTCTACTCCGA
The DNA here is from genome assembly GCA_907164795.1 of Hemaris fuciformis. NCBI lineage: Eukaryota > Metazoa > Arthropoda > Insecta > Lepidoptera > Sphingidae > Hemaris > Hemaris fuciformis. The sequence goes on from OU015434.1 coordinate 7,116,348, forward strand.
ATTCTTCTAATTAAAGGAACAGATTGTTTTATGCCCAATCGTTGTACAAACTACAGCCTACAGACTATACGTTCTTATATACCTACTATATAAGAGAGTAGTGTTTTTAAAAATTTAATTAACAAAGTTTTTTGTATTGGATATTCGAGTCTGCTACGAATAATTATTATTTTAAGGAGTATAGAACTCTAAGGAATCGACAAGTAAATACTTTCATATATTATATTGCAGGTCAGGTCATATTTAGTGTTTTGACAGATCTTTGATGAATAAAGATAGATATTAAAATTTTATCCATACATTTTATATAAATAACTGTACCGACAACATTAAGAGCGATGAAGTTGCATTGCAATAAACAAATTGACGTCAGGATTCGGCTATTATGAAAAACAGAAGTTTGACGTATTTCATTTATTTTAATACTCTATTATGGAAAGATACCCATACTAATTTATGTTTTGGATTGAATCGATTGTAGTAATTAAAAAACTTTTGAAAATTTAAATGAAAGTTAAGGGATATCTTTATACGAGCTATGGGGCTCGGTTCCGTCCGCGCGCACTTTTGAATTCCCTGCTCACTTCCGGGGAACACTGAATTTTTCCAGAATAAAAGGTAGCATATGTCCTTACCTAGGGACCTATCTATCTCCCTATCAAAAGTCATTTAAATCAGTCCAGTGATTAAGAAAGTGTAACAGACATATAGAGTAACTTTCGCATTTATAATATTACGTATGGACTTGTAAGCTCATAGTTCGCAGAGAAATAAAACCAAATGATAATGGTGAATATACCATTCTCTTTGAGGATTTACCACCTAATTCTTAAAGCTTGTCCAACTCTTTTCTTCGGGTGAAGGAAATTAGTGTTTTTGACTTACATCTCGACAGAAAATGAGACATAACGTGATAGATAAACTTAATAGGCGACCTTTACTCAACCAGAGAGAGTTTCAGAAACAATTGCGTCATAACTTCATACATAAAAAATTACGACAACATAATTTCTAAACCTTTACCGTAATTAAATTAACATAATTAGGACATTACCTTTGTTGAAAATGTGTTTTTCAGCATTTATGAAGTAGTATGGTGAAAATACAACAGGTATTATGGGCACTTGCGCAGCCACGGCAATGTTGAAAGCTCCTTTCTTGAAAGGCAATAAGTTCCTGTAGTCTTTGTTTCTTGTACCTTCAGGGAATAACCACAGTTTAGTCTGAAACAAAAATTGTTAACAAACATAAGTATCAATTTTATTAATAAAACATTGTTCAGTGAAGACCAATTATAACACTTTATTTCTAGAATAATTATCGGTAATATAACCTGTATTTTTTTTAATGACACCTTTTTTTGTAAGATCAGATTAAGGAGTATTATCGAATTAATTAAAGTCGTCATGACCTCGAGGTTTAGGCGCGCAGTCGAGAATCTTGACGGTCGCGGGTTCAAACCCCAGGCACACACCTCTGCCTTTTCGAAGTTATGTGTGTATTCATAATGAATTATCACGTAGGTACTTTAACGGTGAAGGAAAACATCGTGATGAAGCCTGCACACCTAAGAGTTCTTAGAAATTTCTTAGGTGTGTAGTCCGCCAACCCGCACTAGGCCAGCGTGGTGGACTAAAGCCTAAACTTCTCAGCTGTAGAGGAGTCCCGTGCTCAGCAGTGGGACGTTTATGTGATGATGATGAATTGAAGCAGAAAATATCAGCTAAATATTTTCAAATCATTGAAACTTATTAGTTTACTAGTCGAGTTATACATTAGAGACGAGTTATAAGCGATACTACGTATGCATAAGGGGTATTAAAAAAAGACCAGATTCTAAGGTCTAAATAAATACGCCCAACAGTCACATATATAGTTCTGACACCTCACTAAGATACAACTCTTGAGTATGAGATACTACGAGAGACTTCTTGGTCTCACAAGCTCTGAAACCCGAAATAATTTTGTGGATCATACAAATACCGGTGCGGTGATCGAACCCGCGGATCGATATAATATTTATTATATTATATTATCTAGTTGCGAGTTATTTAAGAAAAATATTTTTTATGTACTTAGAATTTTCTAGCTTTTTATCAGTTTTATTCATTAAGTGACGAATGAATTAATGTATACCACACTATACGGCACTTTATATTCATAATATTTGTTTGAGTTTTCCATCGCAATCAACGTTTATGATAGCACTTTCCATTTATATATTAAATGTTGCGGCAAAACCGTACCCAGTTTGAGGTGAATCTTAATTATTTCCATAATTATTTTATGTCATTCAGTTATACCTATATTAGAAATTCAATACCCAGTAATATTGAATTTAAAATCATCATTATCTTTAGCCCATATACTTCCCACTGCTGGGCACAGGCCTCCTCTACAACTGAGAGGGTTTAGGCCGAAGTCCACCACGCTGGCCTTGTGTGGGTTGGCGGACTACACACCTAAGAGTTTCCTAACAACTTTTCGGTGTGCAGGTTTCATCACGATATTTGCCTTCACCGTTAAAGTACGTGATAATTCTTTGTAACATAGGTAACTTCGAAAAGTCAGAGGTATGTGCCTGGGGTTTGAACCTGCGACCGCCGAGATTTTCGACCGCGTTCCTAAACCTCGAGGCCATCACGACATAGTTTAAAATACACTCTATTATTTGTAGTTTTTAGAAATTAAACACCAACCCGCACTATGCCAGCATGGTGGAGTAAGGCCTTACGCTTAACCCCTCTCAGTTTTTGAGGATGCCCGTGCTCAGCCGTGGAACGTATGTGGGCTGATGATGATGATGATGATAAATATATTTTCTTAGCGGATTTACTAAATCTACCACATCTTTCTTATTTTGTGAATAAATAATAAATAGACAAATTCATTTGATACTTAGTAACATAATTTCAGTCTAACAATACGCGAGATTGGATTAACTTGCTTTCTAAGGCAAGGATTTATATTAAGGTTGTTACCACGGTCGTGTACCGTCCCAACTATAGAGGCGTTCGTCCGTTAACCGCACGACTGAATAATATTATATCCGTAACTAAGGAAGTGGATTTTTCCCCCATCGAAATAAATTGCCATGGAATTGCCAAAATATCTGTATCAGTCCCACGTAATAGGGGGCGAGCCTATTGCCGTTTTTCGGGCACATTTCTAGACTCCGTGCTGTTACTGAGAATATCCTAATGGAAAAACCCAATAACACTTTGCCCGACCCGGGAATCGAACCCAGGACCTCTAGATCGCACGGCACATACTTGTACCGCGAGACCACGAGGCACTCTTGAAGTAAATTGTAGAAATGATTACTGGTTGATACAGAAACGCGTATTTGTGCGAGTAGGTACCATGATAGTTATTAACTCTAAACAGAAATCGTTCGCCAATGATTTTTTATCATTAGCCCATATATTTACGTCTCACTGCTAGGCACGGTGGTTCGTGGTGCTAGTTGGCCTTACTCCTAAGAAATTCGTAAGATTTTTTAAGTGTGCAGGTTTCTTTACGATGTTTTTCTTCACCGTTAAAGTGCGTGATAATTCATTGTAAATACAGACATAATTTCTAAAAGTCATAGATGTGTGCCTGGAGCTTGAACCTACGGACGTCCAGAATGTCCAGATTCTCGACAGCGTGCCTAAACCTCGAGGCCATCACGACTTGAGCTAACATCATTGATATTATTCAAAAATATTTTCATAAGTCAGAGGTTTTGATCCTGCGACCGCGTGCCTAAACCTAGGCCATCACGGCTTCAAATAAATCTAGAAGCAGTAAATTTATATATTAAAACATGTATAGTATAACAACCCTAGTATCATTAATATAAACGAACTGTTAGCGGATAATTAAATAAAGTTATTGGTTTGGATGGTGTAGGAGGAAAGGTCCACAAGAAATATCTTTGTGTGCTTTAGTCCGTGAATGCTATACGAGTATGAAGACGTCGCGTTCTAGCCGCAAGGCACACATTGGAGTATCAATTTTTATGCTACTAAATAAAAGGAAATATAACGGTTCCTTTTAACTTTACTAATAATAGAAAACATATTGGTAATATAATTGTTATTCTTTGTGAAAAAATATTTATGTTGATTATAATTATACCTACATAGATAAAAGACCGATAATATTGTAGATAAACGGGATCGTTGACCGCAGCTGTGGTATTTGAGTATTGAAACAATGATAATAAATCATTGACGTATTAAAAAATATACACTTACACATGTATGTAGAAAAGATAATAAACGATACATAAATATGATGCTGAATATTATATAATAATTTCTTTACGGTTCATTAATTTTTTACTAATTGTCGGCTTCGACACATTTTGGTCCATTGTATATACATACAATTCATAAACTAAATTCTATAAACATAATTTCCCGTAAAGCTCAATGACTTGTACTTGCTCTTCGTTTTATTTTAGTTGCTATCTTCCCTTAGGTCATAGCGTCTTTATAGGTAATCGATATGTTTCCTTTACAAATACACATATTATGTAGAAATATTTTTTCATATCTGATTGTTAGGTAGTTTTTGAGATCCTATCGTTCAAAGAAACAATAATACAGCTGTTTAATTTTTATGAAAGAAAATACGATGTCTGCTTTAGTATTTATTTTGGCTGTTGTTTTACGCCTATTTATTTCACAATAATTAATCTAAACTTGAATAGAAAAGGTATTGCAATTTTTAGTGGTGTTGTTCCATCGTTTATTTGAGTTATAACTTGAATCTAAAATTTTAAATCTTAATTGTTATGAATATTGAATACACTATTGGCAATTATGGTGTTTTTTTTTTAAATTGGAGATGCTGCTTAGTCACATCTTTCTTCTTCCTTCATTCGCGAATCTTAACAAAAGAAGAAAGAACGATACTTTCTACACAATCTTAGTATTGTCTGGTTCCTGTTACGTTCTAAATGCCAAGTTTTGTAAACCGAGTGTGTCAGAGCTTGTAAGAAGAAGTTATAGAAACCAGTCATTTTTGTTATGAAAGTGCCGTACTGGCATTTGAAGTGAGTCCGGAAGGTATAAATAAAATGTTGGTTTGGGACAAACGATTATGTCATCTCTCAATAATCTACACTATAATCCCGTTAATTTATAATTGTACTCGTATATGGCTGATCCTACAACACAAGACCTGCTGTCACCATCATCATCATCAGCCCATATATGTCCCACTGCTGGGCTCGGGCCTTCTCTAAAACTGAGAGGGTTTAGGCCTTAGTCAACCACGCTGGTCTAGTTCGGGTTGGCAGACTACACGCCTAAGAAATTCCTAAGAACTTTTAAGTGTGAATAACCATACCATTTGGCGTAGGCAAAATTAACTGACTAGTGACGAGCAGCAGAAGAAGAAGAAGACTAGCCATCAGTTTTTGAGAAATCCTGACAAGCCCATTCGGACCTTACAACAATATTATAGAGTAAAGAGTAGAGACTAACATGGCATTAATAAATAGCGGTGACTATATCTGTAAGAATACTTTCTCAGTCATATTAATCATAATACAACCCAGAAAATTATTATTGGTATTTGTGACAGTGATAATAATTTCATTTCAACCGTATTGTTAGCAGAGCGACGATAACGCTTCCTACCCAGCTTATGACGGCTGCAGCAAACATAGTTCGATAATTGTCAACTGCGATAGTATTGTATATTTGTACAAAACTATAGACATTTGATTATTATTACGAGTACCTCTTAATTGACGAGCGTTTATTACCTACGTTGAGGATGTAGCTCTAAGCTATTATTCGGCTTTGCATATGTCACGGGCTCTCAATGAACGCGGCTAAGACATAAATTATGACTATTGCCTCACGTGTTTATAACGTTATGGTAAATTTAGAAAAAATCGAATACGTGGAAGAATATGTATATCTCGGTCAACTTATAGCTACAACCGTCATAACTCATAATGCACAAATAAATAGACAGAAAAATAGCCAACACATGCAAGAAATTCTGGTTAAAGACCATGTGATGAAAAACCAAGATGCCAATAAGAGAAAAAATATTCAACATATATATTTGAAATATGATTGCCAAACATGGGCATTAATAGAACAATTTATGAATAAAATAATTGGTTTTAAAAGGGGAAGGAGAGGAATGTAATTGGAGTAAAAAGAATAGACAAAATACGATTAGAAAACATGAAAAATGTAGCTAATAATGCTAATGCTAAGTTTAATAATGCTAAAAATGTTTGCCAAAGGCTAAAATGGCGATGGGTTGGACACATATTACGGGAGAAAAACGTAAAATAGAAAAAAATATATCAGAGTATATACCCAAGAAATGCTGCAAAAAAAGAACAAGGTAGACAAAACACTGGGAAAACGATTTTAAAAACATTAATGGCCCATTGGATTAAAATAGTTAAAAATATACAGAAAAATGGAAATCTTTAGAGCTGGTACACCTTTGTCGGAAGACAAACTGTGGTTAAACCATACACCGATCGTCAAGAATAAAAGAAGAATTTTTGCATTTTGTAATTAATGTAAACTTTCAAACTTAATCAATGTAAATTTTCTTACGCCGCAAAAATACTTATTTTATATATTTATTTATGTATAAGCTTACTTGTTTTGCTTGCTCTAAGCTTGTTAACGCAATAGTAAGACTTTACGTCCATTTCTAATGAGACTGTAGTATTATTTCAGTTGAGCCGGCCCATTTTGACTGTAGTGGAAGTTGATTGCCATGTGGCTCTACAACTTACGTGATATTAATTTATATTAACAAGTATGCAAACGTTGTAAAAATATTTTAAGATTTTTTGCAAGAGTAGAGTAGGTAGAGTTAAGTCAAGTTAGTGAATATAATCTTACCGTGATAAAAGGCTTGGCAGTTGGAAATTACAAATCTCTGTCCCAAAAATCCGGTTTAACACGTAGAATAACAGATGTATTCCAAGTTTTAGGATAACATTAACGGGCTTTTTAGTTCATCTTAACATAAAAAATATAATAGGTATATATCGGAGGAAAACAGGCTTTGACATGTGTGACGTCAGCAACTCTGACGTCACAATTGTTGGTTTCATTATTATTATGAATATTGTGGGTTTTTCTTAGGAAAACTATGTTATTTTCATGATTATTATTCATATCTTGGGTTTTCTTTACGAAAACTTTGCAACTGACAAAGGCTGATAGCCCAGTATTGTAAAGAAGCAGTGACATCGTTATTATTGGAGGATTCATTTTGAGAAGCGATTTCAGCAATCATCTTCAATCAAAATTCCTTTTTATTTCCCAATAATCGGATGTTTGCTGTCCCAGCGCAGACGGACGAATGCTCCGCTCCGCTGCAGCGGGCGGGTTTTTATAGACACTGGAGAGGGGCGATCGACACCGCAGTGGGGCGACCGCCCGTGAGTCATTCTTGTTTATGCAAGAGTGATGACACAGTTCTCAGTATATAGTTTTACGCCGTTATATATATATTTTTTTAGCTCATTCTTCTTAGTACATGCAGAAGTATAAGTTAATGTTTTAGATCATATTAGGAAAGTCTATGCGTCAATAAAGTTTTCTTTGGATTTTAGCGTAAGTTAATTATTATAACATTAATATTGATAAGACGAAAGAAAAGAAGTAGGTAACGACAGAATTATAAATCTAGGCATGATACGGGGTTTTCAAGAAATCCATACCAATTTGTATATCATACGCTTAAAATATTTTTATAATGCGTTATCTATCAAATTGATAAAGACTGATTTTTCTACAATAATCAGAATGATAAGATGAAGATTAAATATTAATTTAATAAATATTAGAAAAACAATGTGTTGAGAGTTATATAAATTTACTGGCTTTGATTTACTTCGCTCGGGTACAAATAATAAATACAGGGTCTAAATTTTTCTCTGGCTTTACTTAGTTACTTTCGCACCTTAAATATTACTTTGGGATGCATGCAATCATTATCTTATGCAAATTTCTTTTTAATATTTAATTTTTAAACGATGTTGTGATAGCCTCGAGTTTTAGGCGCGCGGTCAAGAATATCGGCGGTCGCGGGTTCAAACCCTAGGCACAAACCTCTGAATTTTAGTAGTTATGTGTGTATTCACAATTAATTTATCACTTACTTTACGGTGAAGAAATACATCGTGATGAAACCTGCATACCTAAAAGTTTTTGGGAATTTCTTACACTAGGCCAGCGTGGTGGACTTAGACCTAAACCCTCCCAATGGTAGAGGCCCGTGCCCAGCTGTGGGACGTATATGGGTTGATGGTGATGATTATTCATTTTAAAAGCGACGAAATGTATACATGTAATATCAATTATATTTAATTAATTCAATTTGAAACTCACACATAAATGTTGTATACTTTAAGATTTCCTGTATTTATCAAGTATCTATGTGTTTGTATCTATATAACACTATTAGATGATATGTTAATTATTAAATAAAAACGAGTATTAATGATATCAGGTTATCATATACTGACCTTTTGTTTTACCATCAGTTCTGACGTTATGAGCAGCTGTTTGTAAGCACCCTTAGCGTCGTTCCTGTCAATAAACACGACGCCCGCGAGGTACGCAGATAGGCCAAATGGCCACACATAGAATATTTCCTTCTTCGCTATAGCCGATATTTTATCAGCCACTTCCCAGATATTGAACATACCTGAAAGTACATAGAAAAATAATTAGTTACTTTAAGGGATTATTCGTTCCAATATAGATCATGAGACTTATTTTGTCATTTCTTGATAAAAGTTTTCAGTAATTCAGTTCGGTAATTAATGAGTAGTTTATCAAAGATTATAGATAGTGACGTCAGTATCTAATGATTGTATACAGAAATCGATTGATGAAAAGTAACGACAATAACGACAAGTTATTTAGTTTTGTGTAGACGTATTTTCCCTTTTTTTGTTTGCGAGGGGAAGCTGATTATGGCTCTACTTCATGCAAGTCCTGGGGGCGGGAAGCGTATGTCGGGGTCACCAGCCTTCCAGCCCGGCGCGCGGTGATTTCACGTCCGCGTAGATGTTAGTGCCGGGCTGGGTCCCTAACCAAACCCTAACCTACACCGGCATACCGACCAAAACCCCCCGATGGCCATCTCCGCGCCAAGTGGGGCGACCACGGTACATGAGCTGGAAGCGCCCACCGTTCGTTATTCCGCAGCCGCCCGGTGCGCCTCCGAGACATTGTCGTCTCGGCCGTCTCGGAGTTGCAGGGGGCGCAGTTGCACCCCCACTAGCTTGGTTCGGGCGCCCCGGTTGTAGGTGAGCGCCCGGGATGGACACAGGCCACAGTGCCGCCGCCAGTCTCGGGGTCACTTTCAGTGAGGACGCGCTGCCCCCGCAGCGCGCTCAGCGACCCCAAGCCCCCTTTGAGTAGCCTTTTACGACAGACAGGGGATACCGTCGTGGGATTATAACGCCCCCTTGCCACAGGGCAGGAGACGTATTTTCTAAGAATAATGTGTTATTTAATGTACGTCATAATGCTGTAATCAAAAAATTACGGTAAACCATTATAAATTCATAACAACAATGAGTGGAAATATTTTTTCTGTTAATAAATTAAGACAATTACGTAAAAATAAGTTCCCTAGAGATACAATTTTTTTTCAATAAATGAGTTTGATTTGTAGGATTTAAAAAAACTGACTTATTATAATGGGCAAATTAAATTGAAATGGCCTCACTTAATATTATTAAGTGTAAATTGGGATATTTTAAGCGAAATCAAGAGACGAGTTGGACGCATTGCGGCAAAGATTCGTCGAGCAATAGAAAGTTAATACTGTTCTTGTGAAGCGGGGTGTGTCGGATTTGAATGGAAAAGGAAGCATTTTTTACAAAATCGTCTACAGAGGACTATACAGTATTAAATAGAGCTGTTTGTGATCTTTGATCATGGTTTTATGGCAACTTAATTTTAGAAGTTTAATAACTATAATGAAGTCATTATTTCCAAAAAAACTTCAAAGTGGTTAATAGCACAGCTCATAAAACTATTTTACATAATTGCTACATAATAGTCATTGCGACCTTTATGAAACAAAGAACTCTCGAGGCAATTGATTTATAATTCTTATGTTCAGTTGTATTAATAAAATCAATAATATACACTGTCTAATCGTATTTACGTTTTCCTCAATAAATTTAGACTAAGTATTAGAAAATTTCAGTTTCACAAGTTTTTAAAATTAGACATACATACATAAACTGACGCCTGTATTCCCTTATGGGGTAGGCAGAGGTGCATTTCTACACTCACATTTCGCCAGGTATGTATCAGTCCCACGTAATAGGGGGCGAGCCTATTGCCGTTTTTCGGGCACAATTCCAGACTCCGTGCTGCTATTGAGAATTTCCTAAAGGAAAACCCAATAACACTTTGCCCGACCCGGGAATCGAACCCAGGACCTCTAGATCGCACGGCACATACATGTACCGCAAGACCACGAGGCAGTATATATTCATATATTTGTTATATAGTATATATTCATGTATTTGTCAGTCATATATTTGTTCTATTGTTTAAAAAAATTGCCTCGTTGTAGGGCTAGTCAACTGATATTGTTTTATTTATTTATTAAAAACTTTATTATAAAAACAATGGACTACTAATGCAACCCAACGTAATCGTTAGGTTAGTACAAAAGGTGGTCTTATCGCGCAAGGCGATTTCCTACAGACAACCAAGAATGGAGATGTTAGAAAGTAGATGAAGGCATGAAGGTAGTAAGTGTACAAGTATAACAAAAAAGAAAAAGAAACAAAGAAAAAAGAAACTTATAATGTACATATAATAAACAGTGAGGCGAAAAGAGAAAAAATAGCTCTTGAGAAAGGTGGTTTAATCTTTTTCTTGTCTTTTAAATGATGAATTAATAATATTAAAATGAATATTATAAGCGGATTGACAAATAAACACGTACATAAATACCTAGTCCCTAATAAAAAATTGTAGGCCATAATAAGATTGGTACGTGCGGGTTTCGAACGCGTCCCCTTTTTAACCTCAAAAGTACTACAAATAAGTGTGTAGGTACTTAGTACCTATAAACGATTTAAAATAAAACTATCGGTATCGGTAATACACTACTAGGCGTTTGAGATTGTAAGGAAACAAAAGGTCATTAAATGCGTAAGTAAATAGTAGTTTGATAAAGAACGTATAAATTATTGTTTACTGTGCTATAATACTTTGCCTATCAGATAAAACTGCTTTGACTAAACCAATCTATTTGTTTTCTATCTTACATAAATTCTGATACATAACTATTCGAAAAAAGAATAAATAGAATATGACTTAATAATTTACTGATTTTATTGGTCTCGTGCGGCGGTATAAGTACATTATGTGCTATGCGATCAGGGTTCTAGGTTCGATTCCCGGGTCGGGAAAAGTGATCTTGGGTTTTTCAATTAGGAAGTTCTTAGTAGCTGCATGGAGTCAGGAATTGTGCCCGAAAAACAACAATAGGTTCGGCCCCCTGTCACGTGGAACAAAAACACAATTGACGAAATGTGTGTGCAGAAATACACCTCTGCTTTGTTAGATATTGTGTTTCATTTATAGAATTATACGTTACCTAATATATCTAAAGTTAATTGATGATTGGACACAATCACTGCCCCACGGTCCTCGGATAGCACTTCTCCATTTCTTAGCTCCCATTTCAAGTCGTACAATTTCGTTATGTGTTTCAAAATTTTCGCAGCCATCCTGAAAGCAGACAGCGAGGACGTTAATAGTTAAATACTAATGTGGCACCTCATTTGAATTCACGGAGCACTGTTCGTGCTCTGGTCTCTCGCAGAACGCTGGACGGGCTAATTGTTCTAGATAATTTAATGTGCTATTTTTCTGTAACATGTTTATTCTATCCATGCAATGTTGCTTTTAGATTAAAAGTAAATCCTAGTAAAGAGACTACAGATATGAAATTGATTATTTACGCTTATTTTAACAGTGTCTTTACTACACGAATTTACTTAATTACAAAGCTCTTCATGGCTAGAATGATTTGTAGAGTCCAAACGTTTATTAATGAAGCCCTCTCTTCTCTTGATTTAAACGTTATATTGACACGCACATGATACTACAGTCTACATTAAATATTGAAATGGTCGTACAAAATACTATGAATTGTATTATAACGCTTAATTTATATTATTTTTATCATCATCATGACGCACCCAAAGACGTTCACTGGTGGACATAGGCTTCCCCAAAGAATCCAAAGTAATCATAGGTGCAGTGGGTACTCCAGACAGAATTTTGTTTTCACAATATTTTCGTCCACCAACCCGCCTTGGGCCAGCGTGGTGGACTAAGGCCTAAACCCTCTCAGTTGTAGAGGAGACCCGTGCCCAGCAGTGGGAAGTATCTACATGGGCTGATGATGATGATGAATATTTTCGTTTGTTTGAAAAACAATCTGAGAACATGAATAATATTGAAGTATTCGGAATACAATTGTCGTTTAACCCGACTAGATTGTAATATGCATAAAGTCTTTGGAACTAGGGATGTGTCTAATTAATGTATCTATGTATATTGCGAAGATTTGTTCTTGGTTTATGACATAAACTTCATGTCGACAATTGACTTTATAATGCTACGTTTGAGGCAAAGATGATATACGAGTATTGTTGATGTATGTATGTTGATATCAGGTGGACACCCTTCATTATCTTTAATTTTACTCTTATGTGCGGTATTAAAAAAATTAGGCAAGAATTTGTGGAGTCGTATTTTTGACCCTTTCAAACACGGACACTTGAAAGCAGAGCATTGCTAGTAACACCTTTAGCAAGTAAAAATTTAATTGCCGCAGCACTGTTTGTTAATTATAATCTTATATATAAAAATGAATCGCAAAATGTGTTGGTAAGCGCATAACTCAACAACGCCTGGACTGATTTCGCTAATTCTTTTTTTGTTGTGTTTGCTATTGTTAGGAGAAGAATTTTGAAAGAAAAAGTTAAGAAAATTGAAAGAAAAAGTTAAGAAAATTGCGAGGAATATGGTAAAAACAACAATTTAATTTTCTCATATAAACTGTTCTACCTAATATTCTGTCAAACATTTTATGTTTATCCCGTCAATATGGTTAATGGTCCCCTCAAATTAAAGAACGTATTTAAATAAAGGTTTTGAATCGACAACATATATCCAGAATATTCGAATAATTGCGTATTTTAGATTTTAAAAATGTAGAATAATGTCAGTAATAAAAAGGGATTGACATATTTATTGGTTGTCAAATATTTATGCGTGCGTGCGTTCAGAAATGTATTTTTAAACTCCTTGGTTGTACCTGATTTACAAACGAAGGCAGGTTCGGTAGTCATCACGCTTTGAAATCTAAAACACCCACAACTATGCAATGGAATGCGCTTGGTGTTAAGAAAATTGTTGAGTAATGTTATTCACGTGACGATACTGAAAAGACAACTTAGAGATGAATTGGTGCTTGAGAATTCATCAATTAGATTGATCTAAGATTTCATTGATCCTAACGGGTATGACCATTGAGTTCAAACGAATTCAGTTCCCGATTCGTCATGCCATCGCAATGACGATTAACAAAAGATGTTTGTGATCTTTTAGACAATTAAAAAATATATTAAAAATGTATATCACAAGGTGCATCATCATCATCAGCCCATATATGTACGTCCCACTGCTTAGCATAGGCCTTCTCTGCAACTGAGAGGGTTTAGGCTTCAGTCCACCACACTGATGCTTCAATGAAGAGAATTGAAACCGACTGCATCCCATCCCATATGTACATGTTTAATTAAATCATGACTTGCGGAGACACGATTGATGCATTTAATTTTCGTACTTATTTATTTCTGTATTTTTATCTCAATAAAGTGCTGAACTTAATATTTGTTTCCATACAATCAAAAATAAAATTCAGGTAATATGTAAATTTGTAACATTTAATGACTGTTAGGGGATACGAAGTTTTCCGGGTCAGCTATAATAATATTGTATTAATGTAAATTTGTTTGTTACGCTTTCACGCCAAAACTACTTAAGCGATTATCATGAAAATTTGTACACATAGTCTTCGAGATATAAGAAAGGACATAGGATACTTCTTATTAAAAAAATACGGAGGATAAAAGAATTGAACATTTGAATGACTTTTGGTATGCAGTTAGGTGGGACCCACCGAAGTAACATAGGTGGGAATGGCTATCCTTACTATTAGGTATATAAATGTGAATGTAGGGATGTTTGTTACGCTTTCACGCAAAAACAAAAATTTTGGTATGAACATAAATGAGACCCTGTGAAGTAACATAGGCTATGTTTTATCCCGGGAAAATGTAATGTTCCCATTGGGATAAACATATTAAAAATACGAAAATAACTGTCAGAGTTTTACTTTTACGCCTCAACCATTTGATCGATTTGGGTGATTTGATGTGATGGATAAAAACGGGACCTTAAAAAAGGACATAGGCATCTTTTTTTAAATTCAGTAAGTGCCATTTTGGGTACTTGAGGGACGATTTAAAGATTCACTTATTATCTTTCTGCGCCCAACCCTGAAGTCTACGCGGACGGAGTCGCGGGCAAAAGCTATAAAAATATAAAACTTGCGATTACAAAACAGGTGTTGTTCGTAGAAGGGTGAAAATTTGGGGTTATATGTATTTTTCAATGCTGAATCATAAAAAAATAAAAACAAAAAATGTCCACAAAATAAATAAAAAATACTTTTCGGGTTGGACCACCCTAGAATATACATATGAAATTTCATCAAAATCGGTCGAGCCGTTTCGGAGGCTGTTTCGAACTGAATTTTACACAAGAATTTTATATATATATTTGTATATGTATATCTCACTCTCTATACAATTTTGACCATATTTTTTTGTTTAATTAGTATATCGATCAAAGCAGTGTCTGTTATACGTATCATTTTAATTTTTCAGTGCTATTATCATTTATTTACATTTTATAATTTTTTTTTATTAAAAAGGTCAGAAAGAGGTTGATCGTAGAAGGGTGAAATTTTATGATTATAATAATTTATCAATGCTGAATCATAAAAAATAAAGAAAATTAGGTCAATAGAAAAAAAATCATACCCCTAAATGTTAAACCCTTAAATGTTGACCCATTCTCAGACCTACCTACAATATACACACAATATTTCATAAAAATCAGTCGAGCCGTTTCGGAGGAGTTTGCCAAAAAACACCGCGACACGAGAATTTTGCCGTTTGCCGGGTCAGCTAGTTAATTATAATAACGAAACAGTTGCCTTTACTTTGAGAATTTACGGTGTATTTGTTTTATGGTACCACGATGTTTCTATCACAACACAAGGTATCTAGAATATATATGTACTATAATACTATAAATTTGCTGAAACGTTTATTGTACTTTTGACCTATATTCCGCACAGAGAGGAAATGAATAGGATCCGATTAAAGCCATATATTCAATTTTCAATGTTTACTTAGTGAATAATATTGTGAATAAGTTTAGAATTAAATAACTGGAGTCATGGCTGTTTCTTAGTGGCGGAACCGGTTGTATCAATATTAGATACAAACAAATATGCAAAATGTTGCAACATTGAAAAATAACATTGACATTAACATTTTATTTGTTATTGAATTATAACTAGATGTTTTTCGTAAATATTGCTTAACATTGGAGAGGAGGTTATGCTAACTGATAAATATGAGGTTATTTTATATAGGAAATAATCAACTTAACAGAAGTTAATCGTATTAATAATTTGAATGTTAAAATGAATCGTGAAGGCTACCGTAACATAACTACTGTTTTTATGTTTTTAAGCTGAGAGAAATAAGTCTTATTAATTGATTTTATGTTTTCCAGCATTATGATATAGGAGCTGAGGGTCAAAGACTCAAGTTGTCGCTGCGGAAGCATTTCAAGGACAATCGATGTTTTCGATTTTATCAATTTAAGGTGAACGATCTAATAGTATAAATAAAATGCAATATTAAATGAAAACTTAGGGAATTTTTCGCCTTCGATCGCAATAAAAGAATTATTTAGACAGCCGTGCCTTTTCAATGTAAGTTTGGAGTAAAACAAATGAAACAAGTTGAGACAGATGGCAAACCGCTTGTGTGAATATTACAATGTAGGTACATAGGTACATACGTATATGTTCATATAGTTAATTGGAATTGTTGGCTTTGCTCGCAGTACAATAGCAACGTGTTTGACATTTCGATAATAGATTCGTTAACAACACTGGATAATAAACGGTTCGTATCTATGCTAATATTACAAAGCTGAAGAGTTTGTTTGCTTGCTTACTTGATTGAACGTGTTAATCTCAGGAACTACTCGTCCGATTTGAATAATTCTTTTAGTTTTGGCTAGTCCATTTATCGACATATCATGAATGTGTCAAAGTGTGTCAAAAATGTGTCAAAAACGGGGAAAAATATTTATTTCCAAGTCAAAGTTTCGCATATAGAGTTGCGGACAACAGCTAGTTATGTATACTTTGAAACGGAGTATGAACGTAGCAAGGTATTTAATTGAATTTTTGTTACGCATTATACATTTTAAACGTACTCTGCCTATGTTGTTGGTTTCATATTTTGGAATAAGTACTTTATCACGTTTAAAGAGTTTTAACATGATGCGTATTACGTAGTTTCCTGTCATACAGGTTCTTATCACAATAATTGGCTGTTCAAAGATATACTGTCAATAAACTTTAGTGCGACAAATTATTCGTTTTATAGTGGAAAGTGAAGGTTTTTCTTATAACTTAAGAGGTCTTATTGATTCAGTTTGCATTAGTGAATGTATTGATTCAACGCTGGTGGCAGGCGATTCGAATTCACACATATAGTGAGCTCCGCTTATAAATTACTAGTTGTTGCATCTCCATGTGTGAAACAGGCTTCTAAAGGAATATTCTTTCTCCATTTTTGCCACATTTTCTATTGCTGCTCCGCTCCTATTGGTTGTAGCGTGATTATAGGCTACTATAACCTTTCTCGATAAATTGGCTAACTAACGCTGATTTTTTCAAATTAGACCAGTAGTTTTCGAGATTAGCTCTTAGATTAACTCTTCATTTTTAAATCATTCATCTTCATTTATAATTTTTTTAAATCATTTTCAATAAAAAAAAATCAAAATCTCCAAGAAGTAAGAACAAAGACATATTTATTCCATTTTAGCACATACCATAATATGTCGAATAGTACAGAATATGTGTATTCTTGTTTAATACGTCTGACAGAGTCTCTATTCTAATTATTATTTATTCTAATTAGAAGTGACATTTGTAGACAACAGGCAAGGCAAACCTCATTTGTACATTAATGTAATCTCCCAAAATTGATTAAGTTCACGTCACCCTGCAACTGACGGAACGGAGAAAATTATTACGTATAATGTGTACATAGGGAATGTAAATATATGTTCGATCTTTACATATGAAGCAGTGAAAAACCTGTAGTAGATATTATTTTTAGTCAAATCAAACATTCATAAACTAACATCGACGTTAACGCAAATTAAATATGGAATGACTATTATCAAAGTTGTTTGGTGTGAAAACGTGACATATACCCTATAAAATTGATAAAGAAAGTACGTAATTTAGCGTAGATAAATAAGTAGCTGCCCTTATTTTATTATTATGACCTACATTTTCAAGGCGTTTATTGTTGCGTATCGATATGTATTTGCATTCATTTATGAAACATCTGTTGTTTTTCTTTCCATTTATGCGTCGTTTTTCATTTATGTATTGATCAGGAGCTCATTTAGCCTACCCTATGATTTCACCTGTAATATGAGCGCGTTTACAAACATAAATTTCACAAACACTAACACCCAGACGCACAATATATGTACATACATATGTGAAGGCAATTTTGAACGGTGCGGGATCAAACCCGTAACCCAAGCATCGGAAGCTAACATGCCTCGAGGCCAGTTCGGTCGATCAATTATATTTACCTTTCTTCCTTGACATGGTATTTCGCTTTATTTTTAGCTATTAACCACCAATTTTATCAAGTTTACTGTAAAAGTATTTTTGCTAATAAGCTTATGAGATATTTTCGTGACCATGACCTTGCTGCCTTATTGGTTTATTTGGCTTATTTATGGACAATGAACTATGGAATTAAAGGTACCACCCCTGAGACTAGAAATCAATGTAAGAAAGCATTTCAGTTCAATAGCTATTTGATAATTCGCAAAATGTATAGGAGCAAAACAACACTGCGTCAACGTCAGCGTGGGAAAATAGCACCTACAATGGACGGAAGGATAGAATGAAGTTGGTAAATCGATCGACTAATGTAACTTTTGATTGGTTTCATTCCGTCCTGAAAACTCAGATTGTTAAGAAAGAAGTGACTAAAGTTCGGCAATTTCGCACATTTCATTGTCGGTGTAGTTATCGCACTTGTACGAGTAGTTTATGTATTGTAACTGTGTGAATCTTGTGCCAAAGACAGTGACTATTACCTACACTTTGTAAAGTTTATTTTTTTTGTTTTGTTAGAGTTAATAAAAATAGTCATACCTACGTATAAAACTGATCTCTTATTACGACACTAAGGCTTTTTTGTGATTATCGAAAAATACAATAAATTTCTGGATCTAAAAAAAAATAGGCTTGAAATATTAGTGCGTTATATGACTTAATAATTTATTGAATCTGCAACTTAACTACCATATTACGTAGGTAGTTATTATGATTTAATTAGCCCAAGTTATTTTTTTGTTGTTTGCGCTTTCTGATATTATTTTAAAATTATTTTGAGTCATATAGGTGGAATAAAATACATATATGTTTAGAAGCACCCACCGTTTCAAATTAATAATGAATTTAATTTAAGATCTAGGACGTGGTGTTGATTATGTTTTTGTTAAAATTATTAATTTGATTAATGACTGCTATATTTATTTAAATAATTAATTTAATAAATGAATACTCACTTTGAATTCCTCACATTCTTCGGGCTTAGTAAAAATATTGGCCATATCACAGCCGCTAACAGAGAGCATAGTATATAAAATATAAGAAAATTCAAATGGTATTTAATAACATTGGGTTCTCTTTGTGTCGCCTTCTTGAATACATAAGTGACAGCACAGAACAGAATAAATGTGAGAATCGTAGACCACATTTTTAATACAATACTTATTCACAAAAAAACACAAGCGATCCGCCAAATGTTGTGTACGTACTGACTTAATTGCGTTATAGGATGATCAGAAAGTTCCCAAACACCGCGCAGAACGGTAAGGTTGAGTTTAGTTCAGTGCGGTAGGAGGGTGTGTGACTGATACGCGATAGGTACGTCGTACACTTTATATCTGTCGATTAAGAATTAGATACTTGGGACCTTGTAGACATCGACTTAAATTAATATTAGAGGTTAAACATTTATTATTCTATTATTGAGTAGTCGACTTCTATGTTATTTTTATCAGGCAGTATTTATCTGCTACTGGACATAACCTTTCATTGTTAATATCTAGAGATAATCTCATTGTTCCTATTAAGTGATTTCCTCTTCCTATAAAACACAAAATTTTTAGATATCGAGTCCAGTTCTCGGCCTACTAAAATTTATTCAAAGGATTCCGAAGGAAGAGACCATGGTTCATATATATCATATCTATGATGATATAGTTCATATATGTATATCATATCTATGATCGGCTTTCTGGCAATCCGACATAAGTCTGTTATATGTGAAAGGTACTTCCTCTGGACTCAATGTCCTGTTATACAGGACTCTACTTACCATCAAGTGCCGTTTAGTCATTTGCATAGCCTTTTGGAAAAATCCTCCAGCATCGAGTAAAATAAGAAAGGAAACTGTTTTTGATTTCGTTCTCCTGAAACAATGAATAAAACTATTGCCGTATCAGTTTATTTATACTGCATACAAAACTGTTTGACGCATAGTTATTCTACTTACTTGATCAGGTAGGCCTGTTATCTTAATCCTATACACGCATTTGGTCTTTACAGATTACGCGGCTTACAATCAATAAATGCGATTTCGGTAGACAGTGGTACGTAGATAGACTAGATAGTGGAATAGTATTTAGATACTCCAAATAATAAAGAGAGAAATAGCCCGGTCGCGGGTTTATTAAATAAGCGCAAAAAAGAACTATTTAAAAAGTATCTAAATATGGACAGTAGGTAACAATGGTAGGATTTTTTTTAATGGGAATGGAAGGCAAACGAGCCAGTGAGCCACCTGAAGTTAAGTGGTCAACACCGCCCATGAACACCCACAATACCAGAGGAATCATCGGTGCGTTGCCGGCCTTTAAAGAAAATATAGAATCTTTTCTTGAAGGTCCCTAAGTCGTACACATCAGGCAATACCGCCGAACAAAGCTGATTCCACAAATATGTTATGCGAGGAAGGAAACACCGTTTGAACCGCACTGTTGAGGAACGCCATTCAGATGGTAGGGATGTTGTTATTCTAGACCTCTTGTTAATAGTAATATTTACCAAAATTAATTATCATCAGATATAAAACAAACAGCTACTAAGCACTAATAGTGTTTAGTGTGTTTGGTGTCAAAAAATTTAGTAGTTTTCATTTTTATTTTGGTACTCCATTTTCGAAAACATCTACGTTTCATCTCGTCATTGATTCGCATAAAATGTTGCTTTCATAAATATTGGAAGTTTTGGATTTCGATTAGTAATAAAAATTGAGTATTCTACGTAGTAAATTAATATTGTTTAGAACAGTATATATTACTAGCTTTTGCCCGCGACTCCGTCCGCGTAGACTACAGGGTTGGGTTCAGAAAGAAAATAAGTTTTAGTCTATTTTACTCCACAGAGTCCCATTTATGTCCATATCAAAAGTCGTTTATATCGGTCAAATGATTTAGGCGTGAAAACATAACAGACATATAGTAACATATACATAGTTTCAGTCGTCTACACAACATATAACCTTTCATCCCCCCTTTCAATCCTTTAAAACCCCTTTTCCGGGATAAAAAGTAGCCTATGTCCTTTCTCAGGGTCTAAACTATCTGTGTACAAAATTTCATTTAAATCGGTTCAGTAGTTTTAGCAGGAAAGCGAGACAGACAGACAGACAGAGTTACTTTCGCATTTATAATATTAGTAAGGATTACATAATTTCGAATTGATAAGTGTATGCAAAAGAATCTTTGGCTAACGTTACTTATCGGTAACCGATAAACGTTGTATCAAATTCTATTATTTTGTTTTTAAATAAAATAATCAGGTGAAGGTTGACTACAAAGTGTTCATAATATCCCAAATACTTCCTCTGTATGTATGTAAACGAACGCCTCATTTTTTGATTATTTTTTTATAATAAATTGATGTTAGCGCTTTTGAAGAATGTTAATGGTACCTAACTTATTCAATTCTATCACATTTACCAGACTGATGTTTGTAAATAGAAGTCTTTGTTTATTTCAAAGATTACGCGAGTTGGCTAGATACCATTCGAGAATGAAAAATTTGCATTTAAAATAACATATGTAGTTACACTGTTATAGCTTGTAATAGTCTCGTAATTATAATTCTCATAAATGTATGTACGTGTATATACGAGATCGATTAAAGATAAAGTTATACTATATGTGTAAATTAGTCTTTTAAAGCATAATAAGTTATTTATTTGTGCTAGCTCGTTAAAAGACCATTCTGGCTCTTCATCGTCAGACGCATTAAGAATGCATCATTTAACAAATTTGCCACACAGATGTGGCTGCTTGTCCAATGTCTAAATTAAGTATAACGCATACATTAATTTTAAATGTTATTTGAAAAATATTTTTTTAAAAGAAAATTATTCAGCTTAAAGCAAATGCAACTAGTTACATTTGCATTAAAAGGTAATATTATACACATTTAAAGTTAATGTTTTATCCCGATCGGATTTCTTGCCGTCGTTCTTGCTTGTCCTGAAATGACACAGTTCATAATTCTTTGTTTAACGAATTTGATTACTACAGAATTCAAAATTAGAAATAGATTATTTTTAAGCTGATTATATTCTAATTACTCACTACAAAGGTCAGCGACGTCCACTAACCAGTTATGTAATGTTTGGTTACATGTTTTTGAATCGTGAATATACGTAGTAGTAATTTATGGTTTAAGGTCATCACTAAAATGAAGGTTAACGTCGTGACCTAGAATCTTGACCATTTTTAAGCGTAACTAATGTCACAAAGCGTGGTTATAAAAGTTTTAGTGTTGCGTCGCCCAGTCGTAAAGCAGGCATTTGCTTGAGTAACCTACTTTAACGGCGAGTAAAGCACACATTTCCCGTTCCCCAATAAACACTCCAGTAAGTAATTTTGGACTAGGTAGATAAGAAATTTTGAAATAGCAAACTCTTTCGGTCATAACAATTTCACATAACGATTCAATTAGGAATTTAATGATTAGCCATAAAGTTATTGTTGTTAAAGTCTGTACATTAAGCCATTAGCATTCCGCAACTATGTTGAAGGGAGTAATTTTTTTTGCCGTTCTTTATTTCCTGTTTACGTGCGCTGTGCCGATCCTTCGAAGCAACATAACTTCCAAATATGTTTATCCTTTGCTTTATAGAGATTACGTTTTCCGTAATTTGAGTCAGAAGGGAAGAGAAATGTTTTACGCGGTTAACATACGTGAGTACCAACGCGGAATACGAAGAGTACCGTTCATTTTACTTTGTAATTGAAAAACGCTCTTTTCAGATCCTTTGTGCGCTGAAAAGAAAGGCCAGTGCATACAGAGGGCTAAATGCGTAGGGAAATCAATGTTATATATATCGAGAATCTGTTATAAATGGGATTTGGTGTGTTGCTACGATAACAGCATTACATTTCCCGTGGTGGCAGAAAATGAATACACTTCTACAACGACTGCACCCGATTCAACTGCATCTTCAGAACCATAAGTAAAACTCCGTGACGTAGACGTTTAATAGTAGCAGTTGTATTTTGTCCGTTATTAATAAAACCGTAATGTTTTAACCAATACTATTGAATAATTTGTGTGTGTTTTATAACATTTTATTGTTTAAAAGTTGAAAGGAAGCTGTATAAGGCAGTAAGTTATTGTTCAAGTCGGGGCATGACAAAAAGTAATATGTACAGTCATATATTATTTAATAAAGTTTGTGTTCCACTAACTTTAATTTGAATTGTGGATGCTTCATCTCAATGCAGCACGAACTAAATTCAAAATTACGTTGAATTAGTCGTGCGGGAGAATAGCGTTGGATCGCGGGATAGTTCACGTAATAGAACACTTTCTTATTTGTTAATATTATAAAGGAACGAGTGGTCTCTAGTAGCTCGTATGCATGTATTTTTCTGTCTGACTATACAAAAATATCTCATTAACACTATTTTTTTGATAAAGCATGATTTCACGTGTCAACGATTTAACAAATGAAATAAATTAAAGTCGTGATGGCCTTGAGATTTAGGCGCGCGGTCGAGAATCTCGGCGGTCGCGAGTTCAAACACCTCTGACTTTTCGAAGTTATGTGTGTGTCCACGAACTTTAACGGTGAAGGAAAACATCGTGATGAAACCTGCACACCTAAAAATTCTAAGAAATTTGTTAGATGTGTAGTCCGCCAACCCGCACTAGGCCAGCGTGGTGGACTAAGGCTTAATCCCTCTCAGTTATAGAGGAGGCCCGTACCCAGTAGTGGGACGTATATGGGCAGATGATGATGATTATAATTTGGTTAACACTTAATAAGGATCTTTGAAAAAGACTTAGGTTTAATTTATAACCTGTATTAGTAGCTGTAAGTATTAGTAGTTTGTTATTAGATTAATGCAGGAAGTACATTGCATATTTATACGAGCTAATTAAATACTTAATCTCGATCAGAAGGAGCAATAACAAGTCTATTTACGTTAAATCGACCGTGACAGCGTAGCAAAAATGTAAACCAAATGCATTTCGTATGCAGTTTGTCCCTGCTCGAACCAAGTCTCAGGGGAGGAAATGGGACTGTGACACGGCGTTAAAGCTTTGCAAAGCAAGTGAATACTTATACGACTAGGCGCTGATTTTAGTCTATAAATATGTAAATCTAAGGTACGGAGATAGATATTAAGAGAAGTGAAAAGCGATCTCGTCCTTATTACATATTACTTTTTAGTTGCAACATTATAAACGTGGCTTTTAAAATGTGATTCATCTTAAAATTTTCTATGTATCTACTGGCTTAAGTAGTGCATTGATTTCCTCATTGGCGAAAGATGTCGCTTCATTAAATTAATAATAGAAATGGGGAATTAGACATACTCGTATTTAAGCGATATTAACCCGCATTAGGCCAGCGTGGTGGACTAAGGCCTAACCCCTCTCAGTTGTAGAGGAGGCCCGTGCCCAGCAGTGGGACGTATATGAGCTGATGATGAATGATGATGAAGCGATATTTTCTGAAAGACGAAGGAGGTTTTAGCCTAATGAAGACCGTTTTATGTGAAGGATAACAATTTATCCGTAGCGGAAACGTATTCTGACCTCAATTTACCTTTCCTGATCTAAGCTCGGGGTCTTGTTAAGACCATATAAAATGACAGGGATTTGTGTAAATACAGTTTAGATCCTTCGTAAAAGTATACTTTACTCAGTTAATATAAAATATAGCAGGTACTTTGCTTTAGAAATTATGTTAGTTGCGGCGAACTTTTTTAATCTTTTTTCCTTGTCTTAGAATTTTGTCTTGATTATAATTATTATTTATATAATTTGGCACGGGCGTCCTCTACCATTGAGTGGGTTTAGGCCTTAGTTCACCACGCTGGCCTAGAGCGGGTTGGCGGACCACACATCTAAGAAATTCTAAAGAACTTTTAGGTGTGCAGGTTTCATCACGATGTTTTCCTTCACCATTAAAGTAGATGAAAATTAATTGTGAATACACATATAAAGTCATGATGGCCTCGAGGTTTAGTTACGCGGTCGACCTCTGACTTTTCGAAATTATGTGTGTACTCACAAATAATTATCACGTACTTTAACGGTGAAGGAAAACATCGTGATGAAACCTGCACACCTAAAAATTCTTAGGAATTTCTTAGGTGTGTAGTCCGCCAACCCGCACTAGATCAGCGTCGTGGACAAAGGCCTAAACCCTCTTAGTTGTAGAGGACGCCCGTGCCCAACAGTGGGACGTATATGGGCTGATGATGTTGATGATATAGTTCTCGCGGCACAAAGGCGTATCGCGCGATCTATATAGATCCCGGGTTCGATTTTCAGAAGGTTTTTCTATTACGAAATTCTCAATAACAACATGATATCTAGACTTGTTCCCGACAATCGGAACCACGCTCGCTCTCTATTACGTAGGGCATAAAACAAATGCATGTCTGCTTGTCTCTTCGAGGGTACAGGCGTGATTGTGTATGTATGGAATTTAACACTGTATCGATTCCCGATAAAAACACCATTCCATTAGTACTGACAGGTTACAAAGTTGAAAAAATAACAGTATAAAAAGTCATAAAATCTAAACGAAACATTGTACAGTTTTTATTCAATCTAAAGTTGTAAAACAGTCGTAACTATTGCGAACACTACCGGTGGATAATATTTATGGGGTTGTTTTGACACTTGGGCGCGATAGCGTTTTATTTTTCTTTCGAGCCTAAATTTTGGTCACGCGCGTATTTCTCGAACCCGAACGAATCTCATCATATGAAACAAAAGGCCAAGTGTAATTAAGTTATCGTAGTGAATTCGATTTAAAGAATAAATAACGTTTCTTTGTCAATAAAGTTAATTTACTCCACAAGAACTATGTCGACGCTCGTTATTCGACAGATTAAGAGGCCTCAACGCAACCAGTTAATATACAAGCATGTTTTTACTGACGAATATAATATTCAATGGCCAGGTACGTCATCAACAAAAAATAAAATATTTTTTCTATAATTATCTAGAGTTTAGTAGGCTACAGTAGAATAAAAACATTAATAGGATCACTTTTTCAAGATACATTTTTATATTCTAATACGTCCGAGATTTCTCCTAAATTATGAAAAGATTTGTTGAACACTAATATCGATAAAAACTTTGCTCGACTTATAGACTACAAGCCCATGGTAAAAATTAACCTGTGAAATGAACCACCGTGAATAACGCTTAGAAGGCTGTTACTATATCATAAAATAACTTTGAGCGCTATACCGTCATTACTGATACTGGTGAGTACGAGAGTAAATGGAATTTCTCTGGTACAGGGGAGGAATTACGACTAATTATAATTAATGTACGGCTTTTTTATACCTTATGGATGATTAAAAATCATTATCATCATCATCAGCAGCCTTTCTTACGTCCTCTGTTGGACATAGGCCTCTCCTATGGCACGCCAATGGGCTCCATCTTCGGCCCTCCTCATCCAACCGCTGCCAGCCACCCTGCGAATATCGTCACCCCACCTAGCCAGAGGGCGCCCTACACTACGTTTGCCGAGTCGCGGTCTCCCCCAACGTTCAACTCGTTTCCCCCAACTGTTGTCGGTTCTGCGACAGATGTGACCTACCCACTGCCACTTCTGCTCACTAATCCTTTGGGCTATAAATATAACTTTGGTTCTCTGACGGATCGCATCATCATTAAAAAGAAATGTCGAAAAACCTAGTGCCGTACTGATGTGGTGGTGCCGCAAGTTAGTGCAAATTTTTAATTCGCCGGTAATTTTAGAAGCAATATAGGTCATTTATTACTGTACGGCATTTGTGTAACAGTTTTTGTATGTATACAGATACTTTACCCATGAACGCCGTACATATTTTTTAGCGCAGGGGTCGAAAGCTAAGGGTCGCAAACCTTTCCCTACACCCATATAATATAAGGTCATTGTAAAATGTACGGCATCTTGTTCAAAATGTTATTTAAGACGGACAATAATGTTTGATAATTATGCCGTCCAAAAATTATTGTTAATATTTGTGTAACTATAAATTTGGCACTGGAAGATATCCTACTCCTAACACTTTGAGGATAACTGGCGGGGCAACAGTTGACAATCTACATCACAGGTTTTATGCATTATGTATGTACATGGATCGCTATTCGAACAGATGCGAAGTCCTGTTACCAAATAATTGGGCCTCCGTCAATGTCCCTCGGTCGACCCTACTCATAAGTATTACATTTCACATCGAGTTCTTTGTGGCTCTATCACATGGATTCCTGGATGCAGAACTCTTCCAACAGGTAAGAGCTGATGGTTATTTTGCGGTTTTCACAAGAAGGTTGACACGAGGTTGTAAGTCGGTAAGTACATATCCCGCTCATTTTCTATTGACGAGTATATTTGTGTTGATGATAAAAAGTGAGTAGGTACATTTAGAATAATGAAGTTTTTATTTATTTAGTATGCTTATGTAAGACATAATCTACTGTTCCACATAAAGGGAGACGGGACAGATCGCTAGCATTTAATGTCTACTTCACATACGAAAACTATTATCCTTACTAATATTATAAATGCGAAAGTAACTTTGTCTGTCTGTCTGTCTGTCTCGCTTTCGTGCTAAAACTACTGAAACAATTTTAATGAAATTTGGTACACAGATAGTTTAGAGCCTGAGAAAGGACATAGGCTACTTTTTATCCCGGAAAAAGGGTTTTAAGGGGTTGAAAGTTTGTATAGAAGTATTGGCGTTTTCCAAGGTAGAAGCTTGAAACTTATTTTTCAGGCTGCTGATTAGATATAAATAAATATGACATTCAAAGTTTGTAAGAAAAATTACCTATAAGGGCGTAAAATAAAAATAGGGGATGAAAGTTTATGTGAAAATTCGTTATTTTTGAAGCTAGAACGATGAAACTTTTTTAATTAAATTAAAATTAATTAAATAGGGGATGAAAGTTTGTACGAAAATTTGTAAGGTTTGCGGCGCGGGGTAGGGAGTGTTCTTACCCGAACGGGCAGACACGTAAGGGCAGACGACTGTGTCGCACTCATGTAAATATTGAATTTTTCGCGCTTTGCTTTGATTACGTTTATTAATTAAATTAAGTATACGAGTAATATTGTATCTTATAAATGCGAAAATAACTATATGTCTGTTACGCTTTTACGCCTAAATTATTTTACTGATGTGAATGGTGAATGTGTATGGACATAAATGGGACTCTGTAGAGTAAAATAGACTACAATTTATTTTCTTTCTGAATCCAACCATGTAGTCTACGCGGACGGAGTCGCGGGCAAAAGCTAGTTTGAAAATAAATTACTAAAAGTCTGTTTTTGATGATATAACTAAAAAAATATAATATGAGTCTAACTCATGAACTTGTACAAACAATTGTTTCTAAGAAATAAGTAAACGTAGATGAAAAATAAAAACAAACAATGAAGAAAATGAAAATCTCATTGCAGATTCCCAAGATTGCAGCGACAACACTATTTCAGCGTCTAGACAGCGAGTGAGCTTCGCTTTGATTGATTGTTTCAACTTTTAGCTCGGTTTGTCAGACCAGACGTACTTTTAATGTATTATTAATCATTATTTATTTTATATGTAAACATTTTAAAGACAAGTTTTATTATTCATTGTTACAAGAACTTTAATATCAAATCAATTATTTATACACTGTACACATTTAGGCATACGCAGATTTAAGTACCTACTATTTAATGTTACTACGATCTTTCTCAACAAAGCGATATAAAGTACATGTCTAAATGTAATGTCCGACAAATAGAAAATCATATCTAAACAAATAAATAAAATTGGAGTGTCTGTTGGAATATTGAAATAACCGCTTTTTAATAAAAGCATATGGATTACACGGTACATATACCAAAATAACGTTTTTTACAATTTTTGCCTATCTGTCTGTTTGTTCCGGCTAATCTCTGAAACGGGTGGACCTATTTTGACGGGACTTTTATTTGCAGGTAGCTGATGTAATAAGGAGTAACTTAGGCTAAAAAATAATAATTCACGAATCGACTGTTAGGCGGAACGAAGTTCGCCGGGTCATACATATATAAGGGGTAGGCCGAGGTGCATTTCTGCACCTACATTTCGCCAGCGGCCAGGTATGTATCAGTCTCACGTAATAGGGGGCGAGCCTATTTCCGTTTTTCGGGCACTATTCCAGACTCCGTGCTGCTACTAAGAATTGTCTAATGGAAAAACCCAATAACACTTTGCCCGACCCCGGGAATCGAACCCAGGGCCTCTAGATCGCACGGCACATAATAAATAATGTTACGTTTTGTCTGGCGAGTATGACAGCTGGAGGACCAATTTGCTGGCGATCGGTTATTCGCTACCAGTTAGCGACAACCGTGCACCAAGCGTGAAACCCGCCGTAGTAACACAGATGTTTCGCGTACTCGGATTAACCTCTAGGCACATATACAATTACGACAAGGCTTTGATTGTAAAGACTGATAAGGGATACCTAGTTTTTCACACTATTTTGAGACCATATTGGATGTAGGCATTATTAGGTTGGCACTGCTATGTATGTCAATAGAGTATAAAACCTCGACATACCCTTTTTGACCAGAAAAAATATCTCCTCTCTTACTATTATTCTCTACCTATAATTATCTGTTATTTGACCTGTGATGTAAAGGGTCGTCGAGTATTGAATAGGAATAGATTTAATCGCAATAAACAGTAGAATAATTGTGTTAGCGTCTCAATAAGAGGTTAATATCCAACTGATTAGTTTATTGACGATTGGTATCTGTTTTTATTCATACTGATCAATGAGGAGCGACAATGAATGTTAAGGTTCAAAGTCTCGTCATTAACCCTTATTTCATGGATCAGATATAATGACAACATAATATTTTATTTGATAGGCGACAAGTTTCGCACAAATTGTTAATTAGCTTATAGATAGATAACTCTTTATTGATACCCACATTTATACAGTAATTTAAATAGAACTTACAAATAAAAAATAAATAAAAGAGGAAAATAGGCGGTCTTTTCGCTGAGAGCGATCTCTTCCAGACAACCTTTGGATGGAATGTAAGAAGGCAAAGTATGTTATTTTTATTTAAGAAGCGCACTTATAAAAAATATTTTGAAAAAATGCCCATCGGCGACTGCATTCAATTTAACTGCAATATGGACTTGCCCGACCGAAATGGCAAAAAGGTCTTCCAGAAAATAACTGCTTGGCTTATGCAACCGAAATACCTGTTGAGAATACCACGGTTTTCTAAGGGGTTTTTTATTTTTGAAGTAGGTACATTAAAATTAATTTTAACCTCATGTGTAACTTTGAAACAAGGGTAAGATTGGTCTCGAAACTCCATTTACTTTAGGCTCATGTACCAAAAAAAATAATACTGTATTATATGTTGTTTTGAAAACATAAAGTTTTATTCAGATAATTGGAGTAATTTAAACATTAATATTGCCGGCGGCATTAACTGAATTCATACCGCTCTTTAACTGATGAATGTACGGATAGCTGTCTACTAAACTGTGCTTCGATCCAGGATGAATTACTTACATTTATATTTTATATCATAAGCATTAATATACCGACCTGTTATGGGTAATAATACATATAGGTACCCTAAGTACGTACAATAGATGAGAAAATCTATATTTATATATCGTGCGGGTGGGGAAAACGACTAGGATCGAAAATATGAGTGTGAGTAATAAGGCTCGCTTGCAAATGTATCGACCATTGGGACCGAAGCCCGATCGCATTCCAACCACGTCCACAACAAACAGAATAAGTATGGGGTCTAGAAGATGGATCACAGTGAAGTTACATGCCCATTAGGGTATTGGTAAAATGTGGCAATCTTATGGATACGCATTATTCAAGATCACGAATTATTTATTAGACGGCAGAATTACCCTTCGTTTTTATCTTTTATAAATCGAATAAATCGACTGCCTCGTGGTCTCGCGGTACAAGTATGTGCCGTGCGATCTAGATGTCCTGGGTTCGATTCCCAGGTCGGGCAAAGTGTTATTGGGTTTTTCCATTAGGAAATTCTGAGTAGCAGCACGGAGTCTGGAAATGTGCCCGAAAAACGGCAATAGGCTCGCAAAAAAGCAACTAAACGTTCACGTTCTATATTCGAGGTTCAATCCCACGACATCCTATTTAAAATTACGATAATAAATACCCGTCTTCTTATAATATTGCTGGCTGTCGGTCTCAGCTTTGGCTGGGCGCACCTTTGTTTTTACTACTAAATTACACTCCTATTAAAAAGCAACTCTAACATATTATATCAACACCAACATGACTCCACACTAGGCTGCCTCGTGGTCTCACTGCACAAGTATGTGCCGTGCGATCTAGAGGGTTCGATTCCCGGGTTGGGCAAAGTGTTATTGGGTTTTTTCATTAGGAAATTCTCAGTAGCAGCACGGAGTTTGGAATTGTGCCCGAAACACGGCAATAGGCTCGCCCTCTATTACGTGGGACTGATACATATGTACCTGGCGAAATGTGGGTGTAGAAATGCACCTCTGCCTACCCCATCAGGGAATACAGGCGTGAGTTTATGTATATATGTAAATCGAATAAACATTCTCATAAATACGCATATATGTCAGATAATGTACTGAGTATCGAGTTAGATTTCCGGTTCGGGCGAAGTTCTTTTTTTCCTTTAGGCAATTCAATAGTAGTACGAATTCTAAATGTGCTGAAAAAATATTTTACATGGGACATACACACTCCATTCACGATACAGGTACAGATATACCTTACATACTGTACGTATGTAATGAAGGAGATAGAATGATATAGAGATCGCATGTATTTTTTTAACTTTAGAAGAAACTGATTTACACCATCATTAATAATTTTTTAACTTATGATTCACGGATTGGTCTAAAACATGTTAAAGAAAATATTGTGTAGATCGTGAGCAGTGACAATGAGTAATGACTTTTTATTTTATTTTATTCTGCCGTAAATTAGGTGCATTTTGGAAAATATTTTATTACCGAATACCTCTTTAGTCAACTTTGGTAAACGATAATTTCAATGAACTTTTACGTATAAAAAAAAATTAAATGTTGAAATAACGCACGTAACACACTTAATGTCCTTAACCGAAACTTTATAAAAGCATATATACAATCTGAACACACAGAATAGGGCAAATGTAATAGGGGGCGAGCCTATTGCCGTTTTTCGGGCACATTTCCAGACTCCGTGCTGTTACCGAGAATTTCCTAATGGAAAAACCCAATAACACTTTGCATGACTCAGGAATCGAACCCAGGACCTCTAGATCGCACGGCACATACTTGTACCGCGAGACCACGAGGCAATAATATTTGTAATAAACAATCAATTTATTTTATTTTAAGTGATTAATTCTGTACATTTGTAAGGGTTCCAAGCAACGTGATGTACCTTCAATTGCATTAAATCTTAGAAATGTCATTCAGTTACGCAATTCAATTTACTGCGTTAATTAATTCTGAACTGTGCTTTAATCGTTGTTACTGACGTAGTTAAAGTTGCCACAGTATTTCGCTTACGGCATGTAATTTTTTGACCTTGGAGGAACCTGCTCTACACCATCATTAATATTTTTTTAACATACAATTTCCGGATATTTTGGTGTAAAAATATATGATGAAGTTGTGTGTTAATTCGTGTTGTGTTTTTATGACTTATCAACGATTATATCTACCTCGAATATTAAAATTATAGTTAACGGCTACAGATGGAGGAACAAATCTTTTTTTCGTAGAATACAAACATTAGATGATGTCGACGATGATGACAAATTTTCTTATCGACGCAATATATTAATTGGTCTCTATATCTTATACTTCTCGTATAAACTGGAGAAGATTATATTGAATAAAAAAAAACAGTACGAGGAAAGATTCAAGAAATCATAAATCACTACAAATTCAATGTCCGAATCCCTGCCAATACAAACAGTAACACGGAAATGCTCGACCCACAGTTTAAAATTGTGTCTGTCGTTTGGCGTCTATTGTATTAATCCCCTGACCCAAGAGTCAGCTTAATTACAAAGAATTTACGAGTATTGAAGCGCCCCGACCGAATGGGAGTGTACCCGTCCCAGCCGTAAATTTATACAAGTACCTATTCTAATGTATGGGCACCGTAGGAACGTGTGTATGAACTCGTATTTACGGAGCTTCAATAGTTAGGTCTTATGGACTGGAATGTACTTTGTATTGTAGTTGGGAGTTCAGTGATATCTTCATTGTTAAAGGGACTATTGTTGAATTATAGATATGAATCAATTTAAACAATTATATCTTGAAATAGATTTTTGCGCTTTGTACGATACATTGCAGTTTTTTTAGTTTTAATGATCCCTGGAGGTAAAACGATCACCCATTGTTTCATTGACTTAGCAACGACATATAGTATATATGATGGAACTACGTGATTCCACCAGCATCCACGCAGTGCTGTGCAAAGTTTCATGGCGGTGTGAGTGTTTCCAATAATTTTATGACAAAAAAAATTAAAATCAGTGTACTCGAACTAAAGTAAGCACAGGTTTGATATTACATACCTTTAGTCCTACTATACATAATGCGATGGCTGAATTTGTAGCATACTTTGGAGTAATTTAACAATATAATTAGTCGTATTCTTTTGTCGTAACTAAAGCAAGTGCTTAATTTTGTGAAGTTTTAGGTAATGTTGCCGTTTGGGGTAAAATGATCCCGTCATAGGTAGGTAAAAACGATCCCAGGGATCATTTTACCCACTGCTTTTGTTTATAATTATTTGAATTAACTTTGTTTATGTCTTACTGCTATCCAGTTGCCTGAAGTAGTTAAGGACCGTCCATCTTGTAACACTCCAGTATTACAACTTTTGTCGCCTTTGAACACACGCTCCGAATCAGTAATGAATAAAAATCGTTGCTTAGTGTCACCTATAGCATCTTCGTCATTCATCATTCCTCCACACCATATTCAACCCATACCTAAGATGGAAGGAAGACGCACTTAAAATACTAAAAAAGACGAGCTTGAACAGTCGTCCTTACAAACACACCATACAAGAACTTTTTCGAGGAAGAAAGAGACAAAAAAGAAGCAAAAAAATTAATCTCATGAATAAAAAAGCTTTGGCTAAAATAACTCTGAAAAAGACAAAAGATTACTTGAAAGGAAAAGAAGATGAAATGAATGTGGTGAAGAAGAGAAATGTCTGGGACCAAAAAAGAAATATGTGAATCTTCCTCTTTAGATGAAGACTACTCAGAGTGCTTGTTTTGTACTCAAAAATATTCAAGAGACAACAGAGGTGATGGTTGGATAAGATGCTCTGATTGTTTTAGGTGGGGACATGATGAGTGTACAGGAGTTAATCGTAATGATGCTGATGATTTTATATATGCGATTATTGTGTCTCAAATCGTTTCGGTAATGCTCGAAAAAAAATTAATCTATTAAAAACAATGATAGTTGTTTTATGAGAAGATTGTTGATTTTGTTTTATTATTGTTCTTATTTCTTTAATGTTTTTATCATTAATACTAGTAAAGAGAGAATTGTTTAATTTTGTTCCTATGTCATAAAACTTTTTATTTTCAATGATATAATTTAGTGAGAAGATCGTTTGTTTTGTTCCTATTTATTTTGTTTTATTTATTTTGCTTTAAAGTTTTCTTATTCAATGATGATACCTCAATAAATAAATGCTTTTTTTGAAGTTATACTTCTTTAGGCGCGTTATGATAAAATGATGAGAGTGAAATTTTAAGATGCGCGCATCACTGTAACAGAAAAGTAAGAGCTTGAAGCTGCCTATATGCTCTAATAACAGGTCGAAGCTGCCTATGTGCTACAATATAATTGAGGTTATCTATCCGTATGTATTATGTTATTGTATAATTTAATAAAAAAAATTGTGATGAAAATTAAAATCGAGCATCAAATGAAAATATTAACTTTTCATATGTATTTATTTAATGATGCCAAAAAAGTATAACTTCTTACGAGGGTACCAAGTAGTATTTCAAATAAATGTGATGTTTTTAAAAGTTTTATTTTTACTTTTTATCTCAATTTCATTCATGGGGCAAATCGATTCCCAGGGATCATTTTGTCCATACTCAGGGGATCGTTTTGTACACCGGGGTGTACAAAACGATCCTTTAATAGACCTTGACAAAAAACGAAATAGGAGAGAAATCCTTCGAGATAATTGAGTAGAAAGCTTATTAATTTGTAGAGCGATAAATTATCTAACCATATAAGTCACTAATCGAACGAACGGTTTTATTAACACACTTTTATTGCAATTTTCCCTTAGGGGGATCATTTTGTACACTTTTCCCCTATTTTGGAAAAGTTGCTGCAGACAATTTTAAGAGTAAGCTATTATTGTATTGTGGAAAGTAAAGAATATCAAATAAAGAAATGTATTTTTGTTTATTTGATTTTATTATTGTCATGTTTCTTGTTCATATCAATAATACCTAGTAATTGATTTACTATTTGCATACCTTATCCAGGCATTTTCAATCAAGGTAAACATTTGCGATAAACCAATCACTTTGCTGTCAGAAAAATACAACGCCCAATAACAATGTATCGAAATTAAAGCTTATCGCAAGGTTAAAGGGAAAAATATTGAAAATACATATATTTTTATGTTCGACTGTATCAAGATGTTGATTTTAAATGGGTGTTCAAAGGACTAGTAATAATGTGTATAAAGATAGATTAGTTGTTAGAGGATTCCAGGAAAAGGAATACATTGAAAATGTTTATTCACCAGTAGGAAAAATGCAAACATTGAACATTTTATTGTCATGCAGTTGTAAAAATAATTTATTTATAGAACAACCATTTGTTCAACAACAACCAACAACATCCATGATGTTGCGACAGCCTTTTTAAATGGTCATGTAAACACTAGTATGTATATATAAACCAACCAAAAGGTTATGAAACAGGAGACAATAAGGTTTACAATTTGCAGAATCTATGGTATCAAAGTAAGCCCTAGAGTGTGGTATGATTGTGTTCATAAATTTATTGAAAAGTAGTTTTTTTTTAGAAGTAGCTAGAATTACTGTTTATATGTAAATAGAGTACACAAAGATTTAATATACGTACTTATATTTGTCGATGATTTATTAATTTGTTGTAAAGATAAAAATAAAATAGAAAAGGTATATACATATATATGTAGATTATAATGATAATAAAAATATAATTAAATTAATTTTATTATATAAAGTAATTTAAGTGAGTGGATAAAAATGAAGACTTGTATACTAATGTATTTCACATGTCACTTTACAAGTCACTCGAAAGGGTAAACCAAGGCATGCTTTAGTTAAGAAATATTTCACGTAGGGCTCTTTATTGAGAAGTGTTAACTTAATTCTTTACTTCTAAACGAAATGAAGCTAACATTTATTTTATAACATTGATATCTTTTGAGAATTAACAACTCATCTGGTTGATAGTAATATGCGATATTAGATACTATATACTTTTTTGCTTATTGTATACCTACTCAATAAATAAATATCCATGACTATAATTTTTCAAATTCCGAGACTTGAAGCATTTGTGATTACAGCCTATTTAAAAAATAATAGTAAATTAATTCAGAACGATAACGAAGGGAAAAAACTTGTTTGGCTCATAGCGATTTCATTTATTAAAACGCATCTGTAAAGCCGTAGTAAATAAATATATTTAGTATACAGTTACCTTACTCGTATAAGTAATTTATTCTAAGTGATGATGTTTTTATGACTTTTATTCCCATTATTCTGACATACCATCCTATGAGGGGTCGTAAAGCGAAGGTTACTAGCTTAAATGAGCTTAGAGTTGCGTCGCTCTTCGTAGCGCACACTAACAGCGAAACTGAGCATAAAAATACTACATACATACATAAACTCACGCCTGTATTCCCCGAAGGGGTAGACAGAGGTGCATTTCTGCACCCACATTTCGCCAAGTATGTATCAGTCCCACGTAATAGGGGGCGAGCCTATTGCCGTTTTCGGGCACATTTCCAGACTCCGTGCTGTTACCAAGAATTTCCTAATGGAAAAACCCAATAACACTTTGCCCGACCCGGGAATCGAACCCAGGACCTCTAGATCGCACGGCACATACTTGTACCGCGAGACCACTATAAAATACTATCCCACTGAAAACTACCAAGTGGGGTACAAATAGACCAAGAGAGATCCTCTTATGCAATAAGTTACTGTAACCCAGATATACTACGAGGGAAATTTCGTACCCCAATCTCGTTTTAGAGTGGGGATGTCTATGTACAAAATACACAAATTATACCACCGTCGGTACCAGTACTACGGCTGGTAAAATTGAAACGTAGCCACTCGTACACCAAATCGCTTATTAGGTTAGTCCAGTCTGATATCTTTATCAAACGTTCGCGCGGCGAAGTAACTTGACACAAAGTTATCTCAGCCGGGACAGCAAACTTGCAGCTGTGTTCAAGTTAGTTTCACTGCATTTGCTTTGAGGAAAATGTCTACAGTTGGCGGGGCGTGTTAAATTTGTTACTGCGCCCATTTCATTTTCTAAATCCATTAAATTTATTGTTTTTTTTAATTTTAAAATATGTCTTGCTGGACGCAGTTTACTTGCATAGTTGAAATAAGGTTTGAAGAATAATATAATCAAGTGCATATTGCGGTACGGGAAAATACATCTGATTTGGTAACTCAAAGGATTAGCATCTCGCAAATGAGATAAAGGAAATCAGGAAAGTGTTATTGAGTTTTCCATTAGCCAATTCATAGTGGCAACATGGAGACTGAATTTTTTCCCCAAACACACGTGGAACTTAAAACTCAATTAGTGAAATGGGTTGGTACTAGTATAAGATGGATGATTGATGTTGATGATTGAGGGGAAGAAGAGAAATGGAAGGAAAATGGCTGTTAGAGTCAGAAGTGTACTGTGCTGAGAAAAAAAAAGTATCGTGACGACAATTAATTGTCACTTACTTTAACTGTGAAGGAAAACATCGTGATAGTACTTGCACAACTTAAAGTTCTTACGAACTTCTTAGTTGTGTACTCCGCCAACCCGCAGTAGGCCAGCGTGGTGGACTAAGGCCTAAACACTCTAAATGGTAGAGGAGGCCCGTGTCCAACAGTGGGAGGTAGGTATATGCGCTGATGATGATGATATCGTGACGACATTTGGATGTTAAGGGGCAGATTTGTGTGGAGTCATGTTGGTGTTTATATAATATGGCTGAGTTGCTTTTTAATAGGAGTGTAATAAAGTAGCAAAAAAAAAATGCGCCCAGGCGAAGCTGAGACGGACAGCCAGTAATATTATAAGAGGACGGATATTTACTATCGTAATTTCAAAGAGGATGTCGTGGGATTGAACCTCGAATATAGAACGTGAACGTAGTTGCTTTTTGTGTTTTAAATTGTAAGTCAAAAATATTAAAATCATGAAATAATAACTACATTGTTATTATTGTTTGCATTAAACCACATATAACACACTATTATATGTTATTCACATATAACTACAAGCACTTGGAACTTTTTTTTATCGAAATGGCACAATCACAGAACTTGGGCGTCATCTTGGAGAGTCAATCCAAACTTCAATCACTGTTTGTGGAGCGAATGGAGGCAATGGAAAATGAGCTGAAGAAGGCGAACAGCCCAAACACCGGTTCTTCGATGACTGTATCATCTTTGTCTGCGGAATATTTTAAGTTCAAGGACTTTGTCCTTACAGCATTCCGAGCTATTCAAGCTCAAATCGCAATTCTCTCGGACAAGCTCGACAAATCCGAAATGCACAAGCGCCGCAAGATACTGCTGCTTCATGGTGTTGCCGAAGGCGAGAACGAAGACATACCAGCGGTGGTTTTGGATACACTCGTCAATCGGCTCCAGATTGGTGACTTCAGTGCTACGGATATAACTCGTTGTCACCGTATGGGCCGCCCTTCTGATCAGGATCATCCAAGACCAATTCTTGTCAAGGTACGTGCAATGGATATACGAAATCGCATCTGGTACGCCAAGACAAAGTTGCGAGGATCCGGTATCACATTGTCGGAGTTTTTAACTAAAACTCAGCACGATATCTTCGTGTCCGCTCGCCAAAAACTAGGTATCAATAAATGCTGGACGCGCGAGGGGTATGTGTTTGCTGTGGGACCGGACGGAGCACGTCGCCGACTTGACTGCATTGGCGACATTAATTTGATTGCTACATCTACTACATCAGCCAGTGCACAGCGCAAGCAACCAACAGCTCCCAAGGAATCAACGGCACCTTCAATTAAATCGAGAAGAGGCGCAATTTCTAACAAGAAATAGTTTTAGCCACTTACACAGTTTTTACTATACTCTTTGATTACGTCGTTGTTTTTGTTTAGCGATGAAACTCAAATACCCGCGTTATCTTTGTTTTTATTTTTTCTTGTCATTATTTAGTCTATGTTTTAATTGTCTATTAGTAATGTCACTGATTAATGTCACAAATTACGGGTTGACATTCTGCATATTGTTAATTACAAATTAATGTTTTTCGCATAAATTCATTTAACTTGTATTATAGTCACTTGTAGTGGTAGTTTTTACTATTATTAGCGTAGCATTTGTAAGTAACTTGTCATTGTTTTTCTGTTGTTCTATGTTCATTGTGATTGTATAATGTATAAATATTCTTCTTGACATAACACAACCGGCGGATGAAATAGTGTGTACGAGTATAACTTTCTTTATTATATTTTATATAAGTATATATTGTATCGCATTTTATTATTTACATTTTATTATTTTTTATATATATTGTATATTATTATGTCGTGTATGCTGAAAATTGATGACTGCAATAACAGTGATGATTACTTCTCTAATTTGAGTTCTTCTACCGAAGAAAGCTTTTCCAGTATTCCTTCGCTTTCTGAAACACTTGAGTATCATTTTTCTGACGTCCCCAAAAATTTAAATCTAATTCACATAAATGCACAAAGTATTCCGGCTCATTTCCCTGATATGCTAGCTTCATTTGACCAGAAAAATATTCATGCAGTATTAGTCTCAGAATCCTGGCTCAAACCTTGTCTTCCTTCAACCTCTTTCTCTCTCCCTGGTTTTCGCCTCATTCGTAATGATCGCACTGGCATTGGTGGCGGTGGTGTGGCAATTTATTTGCGTTCATACATTCCCTTCGCGATTGTGAGTATGTCACCACAGCCGGCCGCACCCAATGCTGGAGAACATCTTTTCGTTGAGGTTACTCTTTCTCATTCCAAAATTCTTATCGGAGTTTATTACAGCCCTAATGCACGTACTGATTATTTTTCATCTTTCGAAAAAATATTAGAAGATATTATCCCATCCTATGACCATACTATTATTATGGGTGATTTCAATACGTGCCTTATGAAGAAAGATTATCGTACTTCCTCTTTTGAAAGAGTCATAAACTCGTCCAACTTGCATATCTTACCCTTAGGTCCTACTCATCATTTCCCTAATTGCTCACCTTCACTCCTTGATATCATTGTGGTATCTTCTCTGTGTCATGTTGCCAAGCATGGTCAATGTTCGGCCGACGCATTCTCTTATCACGATCTTATCTTTCTTTCTTACAAAGTCCGCACTAAACAAAGACCTGAAATCATTATTCAGCGTAACTTTGGTGGTATGGACCAGGAAGCCTTCAGACGGGATGTGTTGAATACGGACTGGTCGTCGATTTTTAAGGCGGATTCGGTGGATGCAAAGGTTGCTATTTTTAATACATTGTTGACGCAGCTTTATGACATCCATGCTCCGCTGCGAGCGATTAAAAGAAAGCACCTTCCCGCCCCTTGGCTTACGGAGGAAATCAGGACCATGATGAATAAAAAAGCAGCTGCTAAAAGAAAGTACAAACGTCTGCTCAATGATTCAAGTAAGGCTAAATATGTAAATCTGCGGAATCGCTGTAATAGGGTGTGTAGGGATGCATATCGCCGCTACATTCATGAGTCTGTGGAAGGGGAAGATCAAACTAAAGTTTGGAAATTCCTTAGAAATCTGGGGATTGGCAAAAGCAGAACTAAATGTACTTCTCATAACCTTAATATTAATGGTATCAATCAATTCTTTACTTCCTGTTCTTATATTGACGTTTCAATTAAGAATCAAACTATTACACGGCTTAATTCTTTACCAATGCCCAGTTATGCCCCATTTGTCTTTAATCCATTTACTGCTCGTGATGTTAAGAACAGCATTCTTTCCGTGACATCGAAGGCGGTCGGTGTAGATGGCATTAGCCGCAATATGCTAGTGCCCATTCTGGACCTTATTCTGCCTTCGATTTGTCATATACTTAACTTTTCCATTCTTAATGGAGTCTTTCCCTCGCTGTGGAAAGATGCCCATATCATTCCTTTACCTAAAAAAAATAATCCCCAAACCTTTTCTGAGTACCGCCCTATATCCATTCTTCCTTTTCTTTCTAAAGTACTTGAGCGTCTTGTTCATTCCCAACTATCCACTTTCCTTACCAATCACTCCATTTTAAATCCTTTTCAATCTGGTTTCCGTCCTGGTCACAGTACAGTAACTGCCCTAGTCAAGATTACTGATGATATTCGTCTAGGAATGGAAAATGGGCAGCTTACTGTACTCTCGTTACTGGATTTCAGTAATGCATTCAACACTGTTGACTTTGATATCCTTCTTACCTTGCTCCGCTCTATTAACATATCTCCGACGGTAATGGATTGGTTTCACAGTTATCTGTTTGGTCGCCGGCAGCGAGTTCGTCTTGAAGATACCTTTTCTTCATGGTGTAACACTTCAGCTGGCGTACCGCAAGGCGGCGTTTTATCTCCTTTACTCTTCGCTATCTTTATTAATTCTATTTCCATAAATTTATCTTCTTCCTACCACCTCTATGCAGACGATCTTCAAATTTACACACAGGCTTCATTGACTAATTTAAACCTAGCTATTAGTACTCTACTCTCTTACTAATATATTCACTGCAATATCGACTTCTCTCTGAGGGAACAAATCAGTAAGAATTAATATTAATAGAGGGCGCTAGGTGCCACATCTGCAACAGTATGGAGGAAATTAAAAGTATGTTGATGAATATGCAACAAGATCTTAAACAGCATAAACAAGACATGGCAGATATGAAGGAAGATATAAAAAACACTATTAACAGCAATATTAACGAAAAGTTTAAAAGCCTGGAATTAAAAAATGAATTTTTGGAAACAAAATTAGTAGAACAGAATAAAAAAATTAATATCTTGGAACGGCATACCAGACGCAAGAATTTAGTATTGTTCGGAGTTGAAGATAAAGAAAAATCTTATGAAGAATTAGAGAAAACAATTATAACAATAATAAACACGTATTTTAAAACTTCATGTGATAATAACAACATAGAAGCTGTTAGAAGAGTAGGAAAGAAAGGCGAAAAGCCAAGGCCGGTTATTATAACGTTTACTACTATGGGCTTCAAAATCAAGATTCTAAGAAATAAAAAATGTTTACAAG
Source organism: Hemaris fuciformis (assembly GCA_907164795.1). Taxonomy (NCBI): domain Eukaryota; kingdom Metazoa; phylum Arthropoda; class Insecta; order Lepidoptera; family Sphingidae; genus Hemaris; species Hemaris fuciformis. The sequence goes on from OU015434.1 coordinate 7,158,928, forward strand.
AGACACAATACTATATAATGGAAGATTATCCTAAAGATATTCTCAACAAGCGCAAAGAACTACAAGTCCAACTGCAGAAAGAAAAGGAAGCGGGCAAAACAGCCTTCATCAAATACGACAAACTTATCGTGCTGCAAAATAATAAGAACTCTACGAACAATCAACAAAACAAGAGGAACTTGTCGGAATCACCAGAGATAACAAGCCATAGTAGACAGCACGCTGGTAACAGTAGTGACACTAGACAACAACCATCGAAGAAAAACAAAATATCTAACATAAAAGATTACATAATACAAAAACCAAAACTAGCCCTCACTCAGACAGATACTAGTGATACCTACTCGAAAATAACACCGCATAGCAACATCGTATAGCAACGACAGTTGAACCCTCTACCCACCTCCAATCTCCCAACACGGTTGGTCACCGCGGGAGAATACGACCAAAACCCTCCAAGGAAAGTAAGAAATATAAACAAATACCACATTTGCACCTTTAATGTTCGATCGCTCTCGTCTGCAACAAAACTGATAGAATTAAAAGCAGCTTTAAAAAACATTAATCACGATATACTGGGCCTGTGCGAGGTCCGTCGACTGGGAGAAAATATTATCGAAGACGAAGATTATGTTATGTACTACCTCGGTAAAACCAAAGGCCAATTAGGCGTGGGCTTTCTGGTTAAGAAAAAGTACAAAGCATACATTACAACCTTCATTGGAATATCAGAAAGAGTGTGTATATTAGAAATTATGTTGGAAAAGTTGCCTTTTGCCATTATACAAGCGCATGCGCCTACTGAAGGCTCATCGCAAGAAGAAATTGACACATTCTATGAAGATCTTGCTAAAGCTCACGACTCTACCTCGACCGATAACATAATCTCCATGGGCGACTTCAACGCTCAAATTGGAAAACCGAAACAGCACGAACACACAGTGTCTGGGCAATACGGCCATGGAACCAGAAGCATTCGTGGAGAGAGACTTATTCAGTATGCGTACGAAAACAATTTGAAAATCATAAACACCATGTTCAATTTGAAGACACACAGGAGATGGACATGGATATCACCAGACAAAAATACAAAAAATGAAATCGATTATATCATGACAACTAAACCAAAACTTATTTCCAAGTACGAAGTACTATCATCGGTCCCTTTCGGTTCAGACCACAAAATGCTGCGAGCTACATTAAACTTAAATGTTACAAAAAGAAATAGACGCAACTTTTCTAACCCATCAATCACATTGAAAACAATGAAAGAGCAAGAAACTTACCTCATAAATCTGAAAAGTTATATACCTGAACTTATATCGACAAGCAATAACTACAAAGCCAACGAATACTGCCAGAAGATCGAACACTCCATAGTAAACAGCATCAAAAATATAAGAACAAACCAGAAATATAAAATATTATCTGACAAAGCACTAGAATTAATGAAAGAACGAAACGAATTACAAAACAAACCAAAATTAAACAAGAACGATAAAGAAAATTTGAAAATGCTCTACAAAACTACAAGTAAGGAAATAAAGAGATGTTACGATACGTACAGGATAAATATTATAAAGAGACACATTGATAAGTCAAGATCAGCGAAAAAAGCCTTTAAAGAATTAAACAAAACGAAGAATTGGATCACATGTCTCCAATCGTGCACGAAGAAAGCTACTACCCGGAAAGACATCATAAATATTGCTACAGATTTTTATACGAATCTCTACAGCCAACCTAATCGTATACACCACAGGAAAACTACCAACCAATCCCAGAATACATCCCCAACTCCCGAATTTAATGAATATGAAATCTTAACTCAAATTACAAAGCTCAAATCTGAAAAAAGCACAGGTCAAGATGGAATCTCAAACGAATATATTAAAATTGCTAGAACCCTATTACTGGAGCCCATAACTATATTATTTAATAAAATATTAGACGAGGAAGCCGTGCCACATTCATGGACGGAATCAGAAATAATTTTGTTATATAAAAAAGGAGACCCAATGGATATAGGAAATTACCGTCCAATAAGCCTAATGTCTTGCCTTTACAAACTGTTTGCCTCCTGTCTGCTCGCAAGAATATCCTCAAAGATCGACGCCCATCAGCCGATAGAACAAGCCGGCTTCAGATCAGGCTTTAGCACACATGACCACATCCAAGTTCTAGACCAGGTAATTGAAAAATATGAAGAATTCCGCAGACCTCTATATGCAGCCTTCATCGACTACAAAAAAGCTTTCGACACTATATCGCACGATAGTATTTGGGAAGCTTTAGAGTCAATAAACATTGAAGATAAGTACATAAATATTTTGAAAATCTTATATGCGAAAAGTACAAGTAGAATAAAACTAGACAGAATGGGTACGAGAATTAATATAAACAGAGGCGTGAGACAGGGTGACCCGCTCTCACCAAAACTATTCATAGCTGTACTACAACACTTAATGAAAAACTTACATTGGTCTAGGAAGGGTTTAAATATAAACGGCGAATACCTAAGCCATCTCCGCTTCGCTGACGATATAATTTTACTGTCCGAGAGCTCTACACAACTGAATAAAATGATAAGCGACCTACATGGTGCTAGTGTCAAGGTCGGTCTAGAAATGAATCTTGATAAAACAAAAATAATGACTAATCACCACACTGCGTCCATCTTCGTAAACAACATCCCTCTAGAGTTTGTGGAAAGTTACGTTTACTTGGGCAAACAGATCTCTTTTAGAAAAGATAGAAACAGTGAGGAAATAGATCGCAGAATATCAATAACCTGGAAGAAATTCTGGTCACACAAAGAAATACTAAAATCGCAACTCAAACCATCAATTAAGAAAATAGTTATGGATTCAGTGATTTTACCGTGTCTTACCTACGGCTCTCAAACTTGGATTTTCGACCTAAAAACCAGAAATAAAATACAAACTACACAAAGAAGAATGGAAAGAAGTTTATTAGGTGTAAAACTAAAAGATAAGATAAAAAATGAGCACATCCGCAATAAAACTAAAGTAACCGACGCCTTAACTTTCTCGCTGAAAATGAAATGGAGATGGGCGGGACACATAGCCCGTTACGACGACGATAGGTGGACCATTAGAGTGGTGAATTGGCAAGGCCCAACAGGTCGTAGGGCTAGAGGCCGCCCATGCGCTAGATGGACAGACGAACTGGTAAAGGTAGCAGGAGAGAACTGGATACCCTTGGCCAGACACAAAGAAGGATGGAAGACCTTGGAGGAGGCTTTTACCCGTAGGGGGTCCATATAAGCCACGACAAAATAATAAACAAAATTAATTAATTTAATCTGATTATAATGCATTTAAAATTATTTCTAAAGAATTATATGTATTATTTTTACTCTCAGAATGTAATGTATTTTGGCCGAAATGGAATTAATAAAGCTTTATTATTATTATTATTATTATTAGTACTCTAAACAATGACCTTAGCAAAATATCACAATGGGGAGAAAGTTTTGGTCTTAAAGTGAATCCAGCTAAAACTCAAGCTATCATTGTGGGGAGCTCTCGCCAAATAGCTAAGATTGTCTGGGCTGATCTTCCTCCGGTGATATTTAATGGTGTCACGATTCCATTCAGCCAATCCGTAAAAAAACTTGGCTTAATATTAGACAGCACTTTGTCTTGGGGCCCGCAACTTGCAGCCACTAGTCGCAAACTTTTTGCATCAGCTGCATCTTTGAGAAGGCTTCGCAATTTTCTGGCTCCAGCCACCAAAACTATGTTAGCACTATCTCTACTTCTTCCGGTCCTTGATTATGCGGACATTTGCTTCCTAGACTTAACTGAAGCGCAACTCGACAAACTTGAGCGGCTCCAAAATTTCTGTATAAGATTTATATTTGGCCTGCGCAAATATGATCACGTTTCCGAATTTCGCAATAAGCTCAAGTGGCTTCCTATTCGTCTTCGTCGGAATACTCACATTCTTTCCCTCCTTTACAATATTCTATTTAATCCCTCTGCTCCTGCTTATCTTAAGAATCGTTTTGAATTCCTTCACTCTTCTCATTTCCTTTCTTTGCGGTCGTCAGAAAACTTGAAGCTAAAAACTCCTGTGCATGGCACTGTTTTTTTTGACGGCTCCTTCACAGTACAGGCTATACGCCTGTGGAATGCACTGCCGTCGACAATTCGACAAGCGCCATCTTTAAATATTTTTAAAAATAAATTAAAGTCATACTACCTCTCTAACTCCTAGTAATCTTTGTTATTGTATATATATTATATTATATATATATTTATTTATTATTATTTTTATATTTATGTATTATGTGTATGTGTATGTATGTGTTTATATATATATATATATATATATATATATATATATATATATAATTATATTCATTAAACCATTTAAACACCCCCACATTTCGCTAATCACTCGTTAAATATTCCATCACGCCTGGTTGTCTGGAAGAGATCGCTCTAAGCGATAAGACCGCCGATTGTCCACTGTATTTTAGTTGTTCTTTTGTATCGTTGTTTCCTGTTTAAATGGTGCACAATAAAGTGTTTTTTATCTTTTATCTTTTATCTTTAAACCGTGAGAATCATTATCTTTAAAGAATTACATGTTTTTAATATTTTTTGTGATACACTACTACTTGACTAAAATATTAAATTGAATTTAACTAGTTACAATCAGAGATAGACCAGTCAACGTTATTAAGCCGAACCTGGACCATTTTGGTCTGCCAACCCGCACTAGATTAGCATGGTCGATGAAGTCCTAAAACCTCTCAGTTGTGGAGGAGGCTCGTGCTTAGCAGTGGGACGTATTTATATGGGCTATGATGGACCATTTTGAGCCTGGATGTACTTACGTTGATTTTAGAGCACGATATAATTTCGACGGCGAGTGTAATTTTAATATGGTGGCTGTTATTCGAGCGAACGTGAATTTGACAATCAACAAAATAAGGTAAAAGCCAATAAAAAAAATACCTTCATTAAAACGATTAAAAATCCTATTGTAATAATTATAATTATTCGAAATAAAAAGCGACATTTCACATAAATTACAAAGACTAAGGAAAAAGCGATGCCGCAAATCTCTTACGCCCTGGGGGAGATGTCATAAAGCAAAGTACCGACTGTAAATATTTTTACGAGCCACTGAAAAGGATGATATCCAAAAAAATATTGTACCGTAATCAGTGTGTGTTTGGCACGTATGTATGTAATGTTACATGTTTAAAAGAGTGTTTTGCTGTATCATAGCATCAACGCGTTAGGTGTAAATATGCTGCTATTAAATACTAAATATAGAAATAAATCGACAAAAAAACAACTTAAACTTGACTGCATAATATTTTCATTTAACGTAAATTAACAATAGCATCGTTAAATTTATTTATTTTACTTTTTAAACATCACAAACCGACACTCATCTAGGTTTTGCTAAGAAAAAAAAAGGATTTTAGGAAAAGTTGTATCGAGTAAAAACGTTTTGACGACATAGCATTGGGCCTCCATGATCGTGATCATCATCAGCCTATTTACGTCCCAATCCTGAACATGGGCCTTCTCTACAACTGAGATGTCTCTAATTGATGCTAAATTATTATTATAGGAGGTTGCCGGCTGCAGTTGGCTTCCAGTCGACCAGAAAACATTAGAAAAGGGATTACGTAATTATGCTATTTGGTATAAGCTTAAAGTAAACACCCCGTCTCTGCGTCGAGACAAATATTTATGTGATTGCTTAGAAGTTGGAACATAGTTATACAGGTGAATCATTCGGAGTTTCTGATAAAGTATTGTTTGTTATATGTTCTTTTTATAGTTAGGTACAATAATAAATTTATTAATTAATTACGCGTTCTACTAATGAATGGAATAAATTATATCTCAAGGTACAAAGTATAGAGAATATAAACAAATACGTATTCACATTTATCAGTGTAATTCATGTATAGTTATATGAATTATATAAAATGTTGCCATGCTATATAGTGTGAATGGCCGTTTAGTATGAGATAGCTGTTATTGAAATTTATTCTTCCTTTTGCCTCCTTATTTTGGAAGTTCGCCAACGCCCAACTCAATGCGATTACTTTTTATTTTTTTAAGTGTGTCAAGTGACAATAGATGGAAATCTCACGCTACTCAATGTCGTGTTTAGATGGCGTTGAAAATACTATCAGGTACGGTATTCAGTAAAATATTCGAACTTAGAAAAAAATGTGTGTGTACTTATGTACACGCGTTAGAAGGTATACCACACGACCGAAGTATTACTTATAAATACGCCCAACAGTCACATACATAGTTCTTAGTTTACACAACCTATTACATTTCTAAACGCACTCGTAAATATTTGAGAACTAATAAATATGTCAATCCCTTTTTATTACTGTCACTATTCTACATTTTTAAAATCTAAAACATATAAACTTTTTTTGAATAACTTCATGGTGTCGGTTTTTCGTGACGGTGTGCGCGCGCTTTGTAAAAATTTACTATCATCATTTTTCCCTAACGCGCCAAAAGAAGTATAACTTCAAAAACACGACACGACACCTCTGCCACCGTAGAAGATTACAGTCTTAACAAAGTCTTGATAGGTTAAAAAGGAATAAGAATATCTTTCATAACATAATACAACTGTGCCAGATTTTTTATTAGTGGATATGCAATGACAAGTAATAACCCACTAGTCTGAGTCACTACATTGATATTTGTATGGTTATAAAGGCGTTAAATACGCCTCCATTAGACATATTTATTATTCCTTGATAAATTACCATCACCCTTAAACACTTAACACCTTAAGAACCTCATTTTATAAGCAGTGATGGCCTCGAGGTTTAGGCGCGCGGTCGAGAATTTCAGCGGTCGCAGGTTCAAACCCCAGGCACGCACCTCTGACTTTTCGAAGTTATGTGTGTATTCACAATGGATTATCACTTGCTTTAACGGTGAAGGAGAACATCGTGATAAAACCTGCACACCTAAAAGTTCTTAGGAATTTCTTAAGTGTGTAGTCCGCCAACCCGCACTAGGCCAGCGTGGCCAGCGACTAAGGCCTAAACCCTCTCAGTTGTAAAGGAGGCCCATGCCCAGTAGTGGGACGTATTTGGGCTGATGATGAACTTCATTTTAAATGCATTTCCCCCTTAGAGACAGGATGGCGAAAGGGCGAAAGAAGGTAAAGACTGTACATGCTCCGGAATTCTCACTCAGCGAACTTTACGCGACAGTAAAGCTATTCATTGTTCACCTCACACCAGTTTATGTGATAGTATTACTTGCTTGAGCCCGTCCATTTATACTGGAGACGAAGCTAACCACCGCGAAGCTGTGTCACTTTAACAACTAAATCCTATCAGAAGTCGGCTATGTTATACTTTTATAACATTAACTAATAAGAATGTTATATAGGTACTATCTCGTGGTCTCCCGGTACAAGTATGTGCTGTGAGATCTAGAAGTTTTGGGTTCAGTTCTCGGGTCGAGCAAAGTGTTAAAGATTTTTTTTTATTAGGGTGTAGAATCTGGAAGTGTGCCTGAAAAACGGCGATAAGCTCGCCCCATATTATGTGGGACTGATACATACCTGGCGAAATGTGGATGCCGAAATGCAACTCTGCCTACTCTTTCGGGAAATACAGGCGTGAGGATATGCTTGTATGTATGTAATTCTACATACAGCTCTGCTCTTACTCTACGCTTTATTAGTAAAGACTTTTAATTTAAAAAATGGTAAACAAAAAGTAACTAACAAAACATTTTTACTCTTGGGTTCCTTTTCAACCGAGACACAGCTCCACGTAGCTTAATGAGAACAATGAGTTTTTTTTTTAAATTCAAGAAGCATTTAAGCCAAATTAGCATATTATGCAAATGTCGGTCCCATCACCGTAATTAAGCATTCCGCGTGCGACCTTTAATACAGTATGTCAAGTTACATTACATATTAATCCCAGGTCGTCCTGAATGTCCCATAATAAAACATATGAAGCAATGGGTATTAAGTCTGAGAACAATTTCACAATTTCTAGTTGTCTTTGATAGCTAAATGTTTGTTAAATTAAAGATGAACTTAAGATTTAGTACAAGTTAATAATTATTTCAATATAATTAATTTTTTCTATGCTTATTTTTTGGAAACATTTTTTTTTTGATATATTAGCAATCGATTTTAGGAAAATTCAGAGAAAAATGGTGCAATACGCTATATTTCACGAACAAATAAATATTGATTCATATTCTTGTATTGCAGATATTAAAATTTAAATATGGAAGCAAATTTTAAAAAGCTAAAAGCAAACCCATCCAATATAAAAAGCAATCCGTCAAAAGTATGATTCTGTCTCGTGGCTGCACTAAAAAGCGAGACCCAAGCATGAATCTTAAAGGCGGGCGATAAATCTGGGTTGTTCGCCTTATATCCGGCGGGGATCGTTCATATCGGAAACTAGCACTGCGAGCAGGCTCAATACTCATCTGTCTGCTTCCGGATCTGTTTATGTGTTAGCTAAATAACCTCATCCACTGTCGCCAGGGAATAACGTATATGCGCGAATGGTAAATTCTAGCTTTTCTGTTTTTATATACATGACGTAAATACGCGAACTATAACTATGGCTGTTCATTGTTTTTGTGAGTCTATTCGTTATTAGTTTGACGCCAATTAATACAGATTTTAAGTGAATTGCTATTTTTAAGTATATACCTTTATACAATCTTTTTTCAAATCTTTTTTCTTAGTTTACGTTCTATGTGTAGAACTGTTAAAGTATTGATAAAAATAGGTCGAAGATATCTCGTCGTTGTGAGATATTCATATCCATGTACTAATGTACCTACATGTGCATTAACTAAAACCAAACAATATATTTGACTAATCAATGCAATAATTGAAAACAAAAATAGTTTGGTGTAGGAATCAGTGCATTAGAACGTTAAGTTTTGTCCGATGTTTTAACTTGCTCCAATTATGAGATTTTCATTAAGCCTTTGAACTATGCGTTGTCTGTCAGCGGGTACTTACTCGGGAAGTTTCTAGCTATATGAATGTGCCTTATTTTTGATAGCATGCAACCGAAATGTTAAAGTTGGCATGCTGTCATAACATTTTTACTATAGGTAAATTGTGAAACAGATTCCAATTTTCCTCTTACGTGTTGTATTTATAGCATGTTTATTACTCACGTACGGTTTTAAACACCGGCTTAATTGCATCTATATGAAACCGGATCTCTAACTAACCACGTCTGATAATGCATTATGGATGTGTCATGTAATGTATTTTGCCAAATATTCTATTTGTGAATATTTAATTATTTGTGCTGTAGTCTGTAGACACAACAATGGCAAAGAGCCGACAGTCCTCTGTTACCTTTGTAACATGATTTTAATTAGCTATTTAGTCATGTTTACGGTGCAAATTTTCGGTCTTAGCTATTCTATATTTCCTTGATTTCAAAGCTATTATTTAATTCCCACCCTTCTTTAGATTTGCGAGCCCACGTCAATATCATTCCACGATTGCGTCGAGTCCGAGTGGTTATCCTACAATCAGATTGCTCACTCGAAAGCCGAGCCCGGCCTTATACTGAAACTTCAACTGCCAAACATCCAATTAGCAGATAAAATATTTCTCATCCGATTTAGTCTATCCCTTGGTGGATATATTATATATTTTAGTTGTTTATGCCGAGGAAAGTGATGTTGTCGTGGGTGCTTTTTATATACTCAGTCTATTGGCGTCCACTGCTGGACATAGACCTCCCCAAGTAAGCACCAACCATCAGTAGCTCGCGACCATTCGTTAAACGAAAAAGATAGCGAGTGTTTTTTGTGTAAATTTTGCATAAATGGCTGATATTACATTACATGTAGATTAGTTCCTACTTTGTGGATAAGACAAATTTGGCATTCCCACTTACTGAATAAACCGAAAAGCAAACCGCTTTATTCGTTTCTTTTACCAAATTTTCATTTGACTTCAGCGTTGCTCTACCACTTCTAAAAGGCACTGAGGCTAGTTTTTGGCGCAGCCAGTAATTAGTACACGTTACACATTTTGTTTGTTCACGATATACTAACAATACTGTAGGATTAAGAACCGCCTCTTGGCGAAATATGAAGTAAAAAGAACTTGGCTAAAATCCAAATAAGGTTGGGTACTTTGGTAGTCTAGAGATATTTCACTTTTAATGCTAACAGAAGTTTATAGCTATCCCTTAAGCGGCGGTCATATTTTGAGAACAATAAGGAAAATCGTGATCGTCGGTTTCCAAAGCAACATATTTGTGGTGTATCGGAAAGTAATTTAGTTTCTCCTCACTTGATTTTTACTTAGTTCCAATATCGCAGCTGTAACAAACGTTGCTAGTATAAATTTAATTTTCTACAACCTTCAGCGGTGCTCCCTTTGGGACGCGACAAGTTTGTTTTATGTAATAACGTTCTCTGTTGGTTTTGTTAGCTTTCATCAAATCGAGATAGTGGTCACATTGTTAAATATTGCCCCGAGTTTTCTATTAAAGTTAACGCTCTAAATGAATTCGTTTATTATTTGTTTAGTGTAGACGGTTGCTTTATAGTTGCACTTTTAAAAATGTCTGCCTATGATAATAAATGTTATTAAAAAATAAGTCAATATCCATATTGTAAAGTCTTATGCGTAGTTAAATAAAATAATAAATGAATAAACAGTCACATGAGTCAAACCCCACACTAGGATACAAGTTCTGTGTCGTGCATATCAGAAACTACGAGAGAATTTTTCGGTCTCACAAACACCCAGACCAGAAAAATATATTTATGGATCACACAACTATTTGTCTTCGTGCGGGGATCGAACCTGCGGCCTCTCGTTTCACAAGCTGGTGTCTAGCCAACTGCTCCACGGGGCTGTCAGTTTTTTTATTATTTGGTTTAAAGTTGAGATATAGAAATATATGAGCAGTCAATACTCTCTATCGTACTTTGTATGTACATATGTATGTACGTACTTTGCCGTACTAGCAAAAATAAATGAATAAGTTTAAGTAATCATAGTGTAATAAATCAAGATTTATACCATATTTAATGTAATGCCGTTCTCCGCTACCCTCAAGTAATAACTTTGTTTGTTTGTATAAGGTATAAGGAACTCATTCTTCAGAAACTTTTTCCTTGTCATGTAAGATAAGAGGATCCAACTTGACCTCTACAGCCGTTCGCCGCACTACAAAAATAACACACACGCACCAACTTCTTAAAAACTGATTTGGATGATGATGCCAATAAGAACGATTTCACAATCAGATGAATCACACAAACTTAATCCATTAAAAATGTTTTCGAATTCAGTAGATTATTAAGACTTACCCACGAAATATCCACTATGCAGTAAATATCTCAAATAGAACATTCCCGAAAAGCTCATTGTTAACTTGGCTAAAAGTTAGTAGCATTCCGTGGCCTGACCTATTTAATAGTGCAAGAGCCATAATCATCGGTCTTGCTTTAATACGAGAACAGAAAGACAAACATACCATATTTTCAAGAATTGCTGAATTTGCTTTTACTTCACTGCGCCAATGTTTCTTACTTTGAATTACAGTTTTCTTCATACTAATAACAACGATTATTATATAGCTTCAGTTTAATAAGATGGATTTCAGATTTGGATCCAGATTGACGTTAAAAATATGTGACGCATTGATTGATATATCTATAAAGGTGTCAGATCAAGCACATTTTGCATGCATAAGAACTATGTTAGTTATGATCAGATAGAAAGTGGAAACTGTGGCTCTTTTATACTCATTATATGAAATAAGACTAAGAGAAGACACGACAGCATAATAAAAATTTTAGAGCATTAAATCATCATCAGCCCAAATACGTCCCACTGCTGGGCAAGGGCCTCCTCTACAACTGAGAGGGTTTAGGCCTTAGTCCACCACGCTGGCCTAGTGCGGGTTGGTGGACTACACACCTAAGAAATTCCTAAGAACTTTTAGGTGTGCAGGTTTTATCACGAAGCACTAAATAGTAAATTATATTCTATTGTTTCAAGAAAACTATACAGCTTGTTAATTGGGATTCAGTTAGACAGGATCATACTAACAACAAGAAGGCATGAAACCGGTAAATGAAAAATTAAGTTTGCCTTCAACAGAAATCCCACAAGTATGATACTCAGCAAAAAATAAGTCACATGTTCTGTAATGCAAGTTTTTTTAACAAATGTAATAATAAAAAAAGAACTTGTCTTCAGAATATCTTCTGGATCCAATCACTAAACCAGAATTCATCAAAAGCTGTGCTGAATAATTATTCGTAAAATATTGCAATTACTTTAATGTGATTGCTTCGTTACTTTGCTGTGCCTGCATAAAATGCAACAACTTAATTTCAAATACAAACAATTTCTCATATAAATCTCTTATGAAATCGAGTAATCTACTTAGAATTATAATATAATACATGCACTACGTGCGCTGTAAGAAAACTTCTGAAGAACAAGAGAAATTAAAAATTAAATCAAGAAGGATATAAAACACTGAAGTATCGTATAAAATTTTGATGACAGTTTCCGTACGCGAGTGGATATAACTGGGAGCTCCGCGCGACCCGTTTGTTCCCTGCACCTTCCTTATTGCACTTGTACCTAGTTTTACAGCTAAATGATCGAAAACATAAAGTATTGTAGCATTTCGATATTTTAGTGTTATGATTTTTAATATATCCTATATTTTAGTAGTGAAGGCCTCGAGGCTTAGGCATGCGGTCGAGAATCTTGGCGGTCGCAGGTTCAAACCCCAGGCACACACTTTTCGAAGTTATGTGTATTCTCAATGAATTATCACGGACTTTAACTGTGAAGGAAAATATCGTGAGGAAACCTGCACATCTAAAAGATCTTAGGAATTTCTTAGGTGTGTGGTGCGTGTTCGCCAACCCGCACTAGGCCAGCATGGTGGATTAAGGCATAAAACCTCTCAGTTGTCCGTGCCCAGCAATAAAACATATGTAAATGGGCTGATGATGATGATGATTAATCCGCTGAAAAATATTGATTAAATGCCTGTACATTGAGTACAGTTTGTTAGGTCTTTTATCAACAATTTGCATGTAAGTTTGGCTGTAATTACAAATATTGTATCAACTATTCTGATATTAATGTCGTAGTTTTGCAGATATTTCCAGAATTGAAAATGTAGTCGCTAAATTATATATTCGCTAATAATTACGGCTCTTAGTAGTACAAAATGCTTTATTAGCATACTTCCCAGGGGAGCACAATAATGCTAGACAAAGGTCACGTTTCATTGTGAGGAGATATTCCCTAATTGAAAGAGTAGTAATAATTTGTAGCTACTAATTAATACTAAGAGAAATTAAAAGGTAATATTATAACTTTAAAAAATTGTGACTTTATGAGATTTTAAAGCTTTAATTTTTTTATTATTTTTTCGCAGATTATTTTAAAGAATTAAATATAACGCCATAGTTTAAGACCTAAAGATAAATACGAAAAATAATTCGAGTGAGCAGGACGACGTAGTTTATTTTTCTATGGGAGATATGCGTATCTCAAAATACGTCCAGGACTGTCATGATGTACAAAGGATACTGTGTTCAATAAGTAATATAATAGTTTCTGACCATATGTGTAACGAGTGCAATTCATTTTCACAATATTATGTGGTTTGACTAAATGTCAGGAAAAACTTGTTTTTCCACGAGGTTGTTAGCAAAATTGCGATAGTTTTATGATGAAGACAGTGAAGTGAGTCTAAAAAGGGCTTGCTAGAGTGAATAGGCCATAATTATGTCTTTGCGCGCAGTTATGGCAGTTTAAAACATTATCGTCAATACAATGTTTCAAAGGTTTTGTAACACCACAATTATTTTACAGAAAACTGTCTTTATTTCACTAAACACGTCTTTGCTCCAAGCTGTGAACAGACTCAAAACGTGTTACAGAATATGCTACGATATCCTCTGACCTAATTTCCCGCCAGCAACATTATTTATGTATGTTCGTCATGTACAACCAAAGTTACATGTGCAGCCTTTGTCTCTTATCTGGTTATTATTTAAGTCCCGGTCCCTTTGTCCAGACAAAAGCTTACGTACCTACATATTGCCTATCAATGGATATGAACAAATGAAAGGTTTACTCAATAAACCCAATGACCGCGTATTGACCAAATAGGAAATGGGAAAAATGACACCGCATTTTTTATGTATGTATGTGATTTTGTTTTGCTATTAAATAATAACATTGGAATGGAATTTGTCATTAATTTAAATCAATATCAGTGTTTTATCATACATCTTTTGGATTCTCACGCCTTACTTCGCAAATGGATGAAGTAGAAGTCATTGAAATCACAAGTTATTTATTTATACATTAATTTCATAATACTTTTCATTATATAAATTTATACTCGTATAATAACCAGCTGCCATTCATAGAAATAATCTAGACAGTTAGTGTGATTTTATAATATCACAACAATAATAATAAAATCGATGAATTGTGCACAATGAGAAGTTAATGGTCTATTGAACTTGCCTTTGGAATCCATTATTTTACTTCATATATACATTCATCATCATCATCATCATCAGCCCAAATACGTCCCACTGCTGGGCACGGGCCTCCTCTACCATATATACATTATTTTCACATTTTTATATACATTTATATAAACATTATTTTTTGTTTATTCCACAACATTCAAGCCACTAAGTTCAAAAGTTCACGGAATTGTACGAAAAAAAATTATTTGATAAGGGTTGCCAACATTACAATACTAACTTTTAATTGGATTTTTAACATTCATTTTATACTTCTTTCATACTCCAAGTTAAATAAAGTTCGTTTTCATTAGGTAAAATTTTATAACCTGGTAGTTTTTTAATTATTATTTGGTGAATTTCTTTGTTTTTCAGTTCTTAAATTATAGTTTTAGAATTTTTAAAACGAGAAATTACAAAATAATTATTGTTATACATTTAGAACATTGTTTATTATTCCATTGTAGTAAGTGCTATTTATTTTCGCTGAGCAAATACCAAAGGAGTATTGCGGAGCTTCACTATTAGGTTCACATCTATGGTAATTCCAGTTCGTAATAACTCAGCTGTATATGACGTCTTAATAATTTTTATAACAGCTTATTTTACAAGTTACTCGATTGATTTGGTTGCTGCAGAACAAAAATATCGTAAAGATAAATATTGTGTTGTTTCAATTTCTGAAGTAACTTCACGTTTTACATATAGTTTTTCGTAAAGGAAATATCTAAAATATTACTCTAATCTAACTATTTTAATGCCTGGGAAAAAATGACTTAATAAATGAATGATTACAACATATATAACCTACCCAAGTCATAATTGCTGTCAATAATACCTTACTTTTCATGGAAAAGTTACATAAGGTCGGCTTCCATAAAGTTTTCATTGAGTCGGGGCATTAGAATACAAATTCTTTTTTTCTGACCATGAGGAGGTAATTCACAAATATTTATCAAATATATACGCGTTATCATTGTCAACAAAATGATTTGATACTTTCTTAATTTCAATAGAATTTAATTTCTTGGGAGAGTTGTGAAAGGTCACGCAGATTATTACGATTTTGTGCGTAATATAATAAAGGTCAAGTGCAAGTTATTAATTATAAACGCTTTATTTTAGATAGGATTTCAGAGATTATTTCTTTTTAATTAAAATATAAAACGAGCAACGATATGAAGTGGTGTTAAATTTAAACATTTAGCAGATTACAATGTTTTATAAGTGGTAAATTGTTTTGGTACTTGTTCATGTTAAATATAAATAATGTCCTTTTTAATAATATACGCTCTCATAATACGATAGTGTTGTAATTCAAAACGGATTTTTTTTCAAAGTTACCAAAGAACAGGCCAAGTGCGAGTCGGACTCGCGCACGAAGGGTCCCGTACCATTATGGTATTTATAGAAACGGCAAAAAAACATCTCTGTTATAAGGGAGCTCCCTTATTTTTTTTTTAAATTTGTTGTTATAGCGGCAACAGAAACACATTACCTCTCAAAATTTCAATTGTCTATCTATTACGGTTCATGAGATACAGCTTGGTGACAGACGGATAGCGAAGTCTTAGTATTAGGGTCCCGTTTTACTCTTTGGTTACGGAACCCTAATAACTAATTATCAACTTCCTAATACTGATTTAAAAAAAATGTATACCTAGGGTGCTTTATTAAATTTAAAGAAATTATGGCTATTTACTAATGATTTTTAAAATAACGGGTATTGACGTCATTTTATATTCGACATCTATTTTGTGTTATTAGTGCGACGTGTAAAAATATTGCATAATATATTCGAATTACGAACAATAGCACACATATATTATATATTGCATTATTTATGCTCTATAAATTGACGCGAATCATGCAAAAAACTTAGGTTCGATTACTAGGTCGGATAAAGTACCTATTAATACAAAATATCGCAAAAATACCATGCGGTCAAAGTAGCGGGCAATACCTAGTTTAATAAATAAATAAAAAAAACAACTAAATATTCCGAGTCAAATATTTGTACTATGAAAATAATGATGATGTGATGTACAAAGCAGAATGTGTGACGGGTTTAATCCATCTATCTCGTGTGAAAGTGTAATAAAAGCGTCAGCGGTGGAATTTTAGCCGCGCACATGTTTCCACCGCGGTTTACTTAAAATATTTCACATGTTCTGAGTGTATGGGGAAAGTGAATAAGTGACCCTCAGTTTTAATTTCGCTATGGGAATTTATAGTACCTACAGAAAAAAAAAATTACAGCATGGTTTCTCTGGCACTTTGGTTACTTCGTGAAGGACGAGTTTTAGGTCTTTCGTCAATCTTTTAGAAAATGTTGGTTACTGTAAGTTTGTCTAAGGGGAAGGTCAAGGTCATCGACAATGGATGTCGATGTTGTTGTGTGTTGAATGTTCAATGTTCATCTACCGTGGAGAGCAAAGATTAAGATGCATTGAATAAATATATGTACTACAAGGCTATAATAATTTACATGGTTAAAGAATCTTGTTCCCTCGAATAGACCCTACAGTTAAACAAGGGCATAAACGTAGTGTACATATAAACACGTTATAAACGATTGTCGTTCACATTTTTGTTATTATTTTGTGTACATTTTATAGAGTTTAACGAGGTTGTAAAGAGACTCAAACGAGTATGTTGCCATTAGCAAGCGTGTTTTGTTTGTATATAGTTAAATTGCGATGTTAAAAAATGTTATTTCCAGCTTACAAGTCTATATATTTTTAACTACAAAGATGCGAAATTATTGAACTAATTAGTGCTAAGTTAAAGTTGGACAATAAGATCGAAAACATGGAGACGGTCGACATGAAAAATAACTCATAGAAGCGACAAATTTCATGCTTACTGTTTGAAGTATATGTATACAATATTATTTTTTGCGACTTAAAAACAATCTAAATGCTATTTTTACACGTCAAAGTGTGAATATGTCTTCTTAAACATTGTCGTCATCAGAGGTAATGTCGGAAAAATATCACATTCCCAAATTTAATTTTGCAAAGTAAAGCCTACTGTGGGACCATTTGTTTAGGGCGTGTGGTCGAGCCTGATAAAACGGCAAGCAAAGCTATTATTCCCTCCCCTTTAAACATCTATTGGGTTATTTTGTCGATTACTGACACTAAACTTTCTTTAGAATAAAATTTCACTGCCTCGTGGTCTCGCGGCACAAATAGCCATAATAGTTAAGTGGGACTTAAAAATTCGCGAAATGTGGTTGTAGAAGTAAATCTCTGCCTACCCCTTCGGATTTTCAGGCGTGACAATGTGTATATGTACCTATGTCTAATAAATTAATTTAATATGACGAAACTTTCATACTCAGAGTTCCCTAAGATAAATTTCTTAGGTAGTTATGTCAAGCTTATATTTCCTAAATTAGCGTGTTTATGGTCTGCATGTATATACATGTGGGGAATCTGAAATATGGAATATTTAAGTTAAAGTAAAGTAAAGTTTCTTTAACTGTTTATTGTGATTGTGATGATGTAATGTTGTGAGTTTCGTCTGCAATATCTTTATTATCAACTATATGCCACGGGGTTCATTTGGCTTCTGCTTGCGAAACGAATGGCCGCGGGTTCGATCCCCGTACCGAGACAAATGTTTGTGTGATCCAACAATATTTTTTTCAGGTCTTGGTGAGGCCGAAAAGTCTCTCGTAGTTTCTGATACGCACTGCACAGGACTTGTATCTTAGTTTGGGGTCAAAACTATGTTTGTGACTGTTGGGTGTATTTATTTATATTCGAGTGTCCTCACACAGTTATTCAATACTAAAGTGGAGCTCAGCTGGATCTTTTGTTTATTTCAGTAGCTGCCAAGTGCCTTAGTTCTCTAAGTGTCTGACTGGACGGCGCCTGGCGGAAATAAATTGACGTCCTCAGTGCTCACCAGTTCTAGTACTTCTATTCAGGCGCAAAATACTGGGTGTAAAATAAAATATTAAAAAGATAAATCGGTCAATATTAAATACGTTTCAGTAACTTGAATTGCGATGCAAATGTCATTACTTTTCATGACGTCAAAGAAAGATATCTCTATGGCACGCAAGAAAGGAACAATATTTTAATTTATCTTTGTAAAATAATTTTTGATTATCGTTTTGACTTCCAAAATGGTAAGGAATTGCAAAGTTGATTTTAGAGTAAGAGGAAGGGGAAGGTGTAAGTAAAGTAAAACACTTACTTGTAAGTGCTAAAAATTATTGTGTTAACGACATACAATGAAAAGAATGAAGGGCATGTCAAATTTTATAATCGTGTTCTAAAAAATCGAACTGATTGAGCTGAAAGTTAGTGTGCAATTATTGGAATGAACAATATCAGTTTTCAATGCGCAAATTTACTCTACATCGAATATTGTACATTTATAGTAAACTGAAATACACCACCTAACATTTATTCTTTCACCGGTACAAGAGTGAGCCTTTGTTTGTTTATGGAATTATTATATTTTTTTTGCAATAATGAATTTTTGTATACTTAGTGTAAGTTTCGGTCGTAAAAAAGAAATTGTCCAGTGCTTAATTTGCAAATGTTTACCAACGAAGAAAATACAGTGGTAAAAGACTACGACGCTAAAAGACCTGACTAGTTAGGTGACGCGTTAGACAGGTCACTTCACTTGAACGTCCTTAATCTTGTTAAGTACAACCTACTTAAGCCTACGTATTTAGGGATGTCCTTGACTTAGCCAATTAAATAGAATGCCGTACAGATTCAATTGTTCTGAGCCGTGTTTATGTAGGACTTAAGGGCCCATGTTCTTATTAAAACAAAGGAGTTTCAAGTGGTTTTAGTTCAGCTTAATTCGGTCTTATTCCGCTAGATGGCGCAATACTACGCAGGTGGGTACGAGTATAAGATAAGGGAAAGAGCGCATTTTGAAATTTGGTGTATAAGTTTAACTATAAACCATCTGATTCTGAAATATTACTACATCATACACGTTTTACTCCTAGATACAAGTCTTGGAGGTGAGGTACTAAGGATATATTTTAATATTTTAAGCTAGAGCGGGTCGGTAGAGTTTTCATAACCTTGAAATTTTAATAAGAGACATATGGGCAATGGATAAGGGCTGCTCAAGACCGGGATGGTTGGCGCCTACTTGGGGAGGCCTTCGTTCAGCAGTGGACGGCGATAGGCTGAGAATATATATGGGTAAGGTTACGATGTTTCTTTTGACGTCTAGGCGCATGTTAAAAAATTTTAAATACACAAATCTCTTTAAAGTGTTTATTGAAATACAAATTGTACTTCTTCTTCACATTTCTTAGCAATTTAATGATATCGTTAATTAAAGAATCGCTTAATACAAAAGTTTGACGCATCTTTATTCCGATTCAAGCGCAGATTCCTTAATTATTCTTGAGCAAAAGATTGTCTAGATAAAGTGTAAGAAAAGAAAGTTCTATCGTGCTAGTTGGTGCAAGCCATTACTTTATCGAGCAAAACACCGATTTCTCGCTTTGTTTCGCGAAGTTAAGCAATTCCCTTTAAGAAAAATGTTTGGAATTAAACACTATCGATTTAAAATTGTTCATTACTGTTTTGTTAATATTGTGATTTATTCGATTAAACTCGCAAATATGGAAATTTGTGTTCAAAGTGCTGTCTGTGCCTAGTTAGATGCAATGCATTTAATTTAGTTTTAATGCTATAGCGTTTATTTGGATCATCTTGAAGATTGTATTTGTATAGATTTTTGCTTATTACCTATATAAATATCCTGAACAAAGTTCTTGTACTGTTAACTCATGTTTCCGTTAACATGTAAAGTTTTTTTAATGCCGCTGGGTGAATGAAGAACGGAGACGAACTGGCGAACCAATGGTAAGCGGAATACTTAAATTCAAAAGAGTCAACAGCAGAATAAATTACTCGCTGCATTCTATTAATTGGCCCTTTCCCAGTTCCACGGTTGAAGATTATGACGATGAATAAAATTGCCATCTGAAGATATGTAAAACGTCTCTTTCACATTAAAATGAAGATGAAAGAATTATACTGAGTTTGTAATTGATCGATCTCTGAATTTATAACAAAGTACGATCGGTCTCGGCAAATACATAATACCTTTCAAGATAGACGGTATATATGAATCCTTACTTATTTCCTCTCGAACAGTTTTCATTTAATCGATAAGATATCAATTCGTGAAGTGAAGTGTATAATGACCTGCTTGGTTAGTTCTATCTCTGTGGAGACAATCTATTAAGTCTCGTTAAGGAATTTGAATACTATGAAGATCTTTATAGGTATTGCATGTTCCCAAAGTAGCACTAAGCCTGTTCGTGTATAATTTAAGCACTTTAATCAGAATGAATTTAATGATGTGATAGAATATAAAAATTACACAAATATTGCCTATTTGAAATAAGATATAACCACACCAAAGTAATGCATTAGCAAGGAGATTTTTCATCTGTACCTCGTTGGCAATCGGCGTGGATGCAATTATCACTTTTTTTTTTTAATATCACAATGACAATAAAAAGACTCTTGAAGACTTCGTGTAATGGAAATGAAAAATGGTTTTCATTTAAATGCAAACACCTTAACCCTACTTGAGTTGATTCGGCGCGAGGGGCGCTGTAACTTTTTGAGGAAGTGTTTCGGCCGCGATTAAAACGGAGCAGGGACTTAAACGTTTCAAGTGAGACGAATTCATTTATTTGCAAACCTTGTCAGTTCATGAATATTGAGAGACAAATGAAGCGTCTTTGAGTGACAATACGTTTATTTGCCTTCATTTAAATTCAAATTCGCATTATGCATTGTTATGCCAGTAATGTTTGAATGTAAACAACTCCTGAACTATGTTAATCAGAGCAGTTTCAGATGGAGTACACATGAAGTTGTGACTTGTTACATTACCGCGGTACAAACACGGTAATATCACGAATAAAATATTCGCAATAAACAAGGTCGGTATAGTCTTCCGCAAAGTATTCTCGTAAATTCCTCGGCGCAGTTATATAATAAAGGAATATGAACGGCTCAATATTTGTTCAGTAGTTACGAGTGCGGATTGACGGTAAGTTTCCACATCCACCCGGCGTCCTTGGAGACTTGACCCAAATAAACATGATCGAAAAACTCGTGTATGTCATTGTGAGGCTTACACTTTACAAATTGAATTCCGTGCTCGGTTTGATTATCGTGCCGAGCTGACCGCAAGACGGTATGTGCCAAATGTTATCCGCTTTTCTTATTAGTCCTGACATAGTTGCGCCATATAGTTATCATGTTGAGATGTTCCTACTTTCCTTTATGTTCACTTGATTTTCTGTTATATGATTTGGCTGGTCATCTGACGAAAATAGAATTTTATCCCTTTCTGGTAATACGAGTACACAGTTTATTGAACCCAAGTCTTTGTTGATACGAGTTTACAATTTACTGCCTACGATGCGAATAGCGTTCGTTATTTCAGCAAATATTTTACCACCATCATTTCTTTTTGTTCGTTTCTGATTGAAACTTAGAGTAAACACGAACCTTTGGGTAAAGGTGAAAGGGATCCGAGTTAAAAGACATTACAATTCTAAAGGCGGCTGACAAACACAGACCCTTATTGGGTACCACCTACCAGTATTTGCTCTGTCGAACTGTACATATTTTATGTCGATTGGTAGAAGTTCCGCTGGCAGTGTTTATTTCTTGTTCGTAATGTTACCTAAAATCTCACATGCATGGGCATTTGATACTTCTGTTGGAAAAGTAAGTAACCGTTTGGGGCGTACATATAAAGGCGCCACACATTTATTCTTTGAAAACGTGAGATTGGTAAAAATGTGTCAAAATTGCGCTTGAAATATTAATTGTATAAAAAATTCGAGACTCTTTAGAGTAAGATATATTTTACTATGCCAATTTATCGATGGAAATAGCAGAACGCAACTATATTTAAGATTTCTAAGACGATAAGCGTATTGGATAAAAGAGGTGGCGCCTTACTTAAAGCCTGATTAGTCCCCGACACAACTCGGGCTATTATGACGCTAAGGAGCTAGATTAAAGGATGTAAAGTGCGCTGGCTGAGTCGATATTGGCTTATCTGGTATATGTGCGTTTGTTTTGGCTTAATACTACACTATGGCCTCCTTTAGTGTAGTGAAATGAAATGAAATGAAATTGATTTATTTGGTCAAGTAGGCAATCAAATAGCACTTATGACAAGTCAATACAGAAAAGAAAAATCTTTTATTATTTCATTATAATTTAACTATGGTTCATTTTATATAATTTGTACAAAAATATTTACGGTTTTTTTATAATTTATTTTTAGTTTTCATCAGGAAATACATAATAACTTATTATTATTATTTTAAAGTAAATAACGAGATGGACCCTGTGTATTTCATGTGTAGTCATCGTACGTTTTAATAGCAGCGAGTATTAAAAAATGTGAAAAGAAACTATGAATGTAGTTTTAACAGGTAGCGTCTAGACGGTCATAAAGAGACATTAAAAATTAAATCTGAGCCTCGCTTAAAAGGAATAAAAACAAAGTCTGGTTGGACGACGATATTTTTAGTATATTATGTACATATATAATAATGTGATAAGACCGCCTATTGTTCACTTAATCTTAAGCTTATTAATATTCATTTTTTGTATGTTTTCATGGTGTACAATAAACTATATAAATAAATAAATATAGTTTCCGCGTGGTAGGCAGTTTATGTTTGCGACGGGTTTCGATTTTATTTTGTCCTACGCTAAAACGCTGTTGGCCACATTTCCTGGTTCCGTATTGCTACTATAGGTAAGTTTTTTTTTGTACTACTACTCGTATAATGCTTTTCCTGGGCAGGACATCGAACGCAATGAATTGGACGATAGTCATTCATACTTCCGGACCAACGAGACTACTATTAATATATTAATCATATGATTAAAATTATTCGATTCTTCTTAATGAAAACTTGTGAACATTAATCCATTAAAGAAATATTCCATTATATAAATAGAATGAAATTCTTTACTTAGTCAATAGTTGATGCATTCATCTATACACGACGTTTTAAACAATACATTTTGTTTAATACTGTAAAGCCAATGTACGTCAGACTGTTTAGACTTCCTCTTCAACCTAAAATCTTAATTGCTGTTTGATGCCTAACATATTCTATGACACAGTGTATACCAAGAATTAAATAAGTAATTGTTGAGTAAATTTATTTTTATTGGTATCACTAAAAATTACGTTATAAAATGGGCAATTATTATCCCTCTTTCAGGCAACAGTCACCTGTCGTCACGCTCACCTAACTGAAAGATGTCACCTTTACCGAGAAACTTATGCCTCATTTCACTGGAGCGGTGACCCCGACGTGACGTGAATACAGAACATTCTAATCGTTATCGTGTATTTAACGTGTTGGCTTGCATGGCATTTGCATGGGATTTCTTGTGATAAAATAAAAAAATATTCAAGTATACAAAATGGAAATCTTTCATTTCTTTCTTTTATAGGTAGTATTGAGATCGGGCTCATAAAACTTGGTCATTTGAACATATAGAGCCTATTGCCATCCACTGCTGAACGTAGGCCTCTAACCATCCCGGTCTTGAGCAGCCCTCATCCATCCATTTCCCGCCACCTTTCCCAAGTCGTCGGACCATCGTGCTTCAGGACGTCCCATACTACGTCTGCCTAAGCGTGTTCTCCATTCTACCACTTGTCTGCTCGAACGGCTGTCCGACAGTCGGCAGACATGGCCGACCCACTTCCACTTTAGCGTGCTAATCTTGCGGGCAATGTCAATGACTTTTGCACATACTTCTAGTATTTTTGTTTAGTTTGAATCATGTTTTTTTATGTTTTAATGGCCTTTATTCAAAATCGGCGCTGCAATGCTGTGCAAGCGGAATTACAGCATGTAGCTGAATGACGGGATTATTGTTGACAGAGTAATTTATTTCACCTACTTATTATTTGACTGTATATTTTTGTAAAGTAACCAACAATAAAATATTTTTTCTTTCATCTTTGTTATAAGCAGTAGATACTAAACAAACCTCGGATTTCAGAAAAAGAAATTTTACACGTAATATCGTCACATATTTATTATTAAACTTTATTGTAGTAATGTAAATTTAAGATTTTATTAGCCTACCACGCCAAAGTTAAAAACTTGTTGGAGTTGTCTACTGTTTAATATTATTCATATTTATAGGACAGATTACATGATCTAAAAACTAAGCATATAATTTATTTTAACTTGATTAAATAAAGTGACCTGGGCCAAAGCACTCAGCATGATTTATTTAAAATACATTAAATTAGACTTTTCGGTGTTTTATTTAGATTTAGACTACTGCTAAATTTACAAATTGAGTGAAAAGGTTTTGCAAGAAGTTTCATCATCATCATCATCATCATCAGCCCATATATGTCCTACTGCTGGGCACGGGCCTCCTCTACCATTGAGAGGCTTAATTTTAACTGGTAATTTTGTTATGGAAAAAATCACACTTACCAATTTTCTAACCTAACACGGTTATGGATATAATTCACAACCGAATGGGGTTGACGACCGTCTCTTCTTCAAAGATAACCAAGTGCCATCGGATAGGAGTTCGCAACAAACAGCATCACCGGCCCATACTTCTTCATTTTGCTGAAGTTGAACTCAGGAACTCCGTATGGAAGGCCAAATCCAAATTAAAACAGCAACACTTCAATTCAAAGAACAGCAACACTTCGGCATGCGTGCCTGCTGGACTCAGGATGGCACCATTATTATTAAAGTGTCTGAAGGCACCGTGAAGATTACCACATTGGAGGAACTGAACAATCTCACAGTGAAGTATCCTAAGTCGTCTAGCCTTGCAAAATCCGCGGCAACTGGCGATACAACCAGTCATATCGCGACTACAAAGTTAAACGCGAATGCTCGTAAATAACTTATAATCGACGAGCTTATTTTGTGCGCGATGTGTTTGTGGCGTTAGTCATAATCGTACTGGTTGTCATTTCACTCCAATCTACCCACTGTAAATGTTGAGATTTTTATTTTTATTTTTTTATTCTAACTACCCCATATGTCATCTTTTATAGATTGTTAATGTATTGTCATCTATGACATGCACTTGACAGATGTCATTTTAATTCTTAAGTTGCGTTTTGAACCGTGTTTCTGTCCTTCACAAATACTTTGCATGTTATTTTTTTAGTTGTTTTGGTTTAATATTTCTGTTCTTTTTTTTTCACTATTTTTTTTGTGAATTTAGTGTATAAGCTGGTGGGTGGTGCAGAGACTGAAGATTTGAATCAAGTGGTACGTCTTTTATGTATACTTTTATTTTTTGTTTTTAAATATTGATTATACATATTTATCTATTATATTTTATATATTTAGGTATATTATTTCTATTTGTCAAATGAATTCTGACAGTGATTCTTTTTATACTGCTAACAATTCTGAAGATTCATGCAGCAATTGCAGCTATAATTCTATGACCGATGGACTCAATGATTTCTTAACTCATACTTTTAATCAATCGAACGGCATGCTTCTTAATGCTCAGAGCGTTCCGAGCCACTATAGTGAGCTGACGGAAACGTTCAATGACGTTAACGTGCATGCCATCCTCATCTCTGAGACATGGCTCAAACCTCAGCTCCTTTCTACCACATACCCACTTTTAGGTTTCACCTTGATCCGAAATGATCGGGTCGTCAGGAGAGGAGGCGGCGTACCTTCGATCAAATCTCACCTATACCGTGATAGCCGCCTCCTCTTCTGACGGTCACGACAATGTGGAATACCTATTCCTTGAGGTTTGTGTCCAGGGAGCTAAAATTCTGCTTGGTGTGGTTTACTGTCCCCCCTCCCTAGACTATTTCTCCAGTCTCGAATCGATTCTGGAATCTTTAGGGTCTGAATATGCTCACCACATCATCATGGGAGATTTAAACACCAATCTCCTCGAAAATAAATCCTGCCGAGCCCATAAGCTACGCAATATAATAATAAAATTAAAATTTTTAATGATATCGTCCTGACACTTTTTGACACCCATGCACCATTAAAATCGTTGAAGGTAAAACGACCTCCGGCTCCCTGGATGACGAGTGAGATTCAGATGGCGATGAGACGCAGAGATCAGGCATACCGTAAATATCGAAAAGACCGTTCAGATGTAAAGTGGGGTCAATACAATACAGCAAGGAATCGGTGCAACCAGATGATACGCAACGCCAAATGCCACCATATTTTCAGTAAGATTTCTTCCTCATCATCGGCTGATATTTGGAAGTTTCTTCGAACTCTCGGAGTTGGAAAACGGAGAAATATCGATATGCAGAACACGTTTGACTTGGACGTTATCAATCGTTATTTTACCGCATCTCATCTGATAGACGGACAAGCCAAACGTCGAGCACTGGATTATTTGGCAGGGCTTCCGCGCCCAAATACTAACCCTTTCATTTTTTCTCCAGTTGCTTCGGTTGAGATCAAGAAGACAATCCTCTCCATCAAATCCAATGCCATGGGCTACGACAAGATCAGTCGCCGAATGATCTTAGCGATCCTCGACTATATCCTCTCACCACTTACACATATAGTCAACTTTTCGTTCAGCACGGGTATTTTTCCATCCTCTTGGAAAAATGCCTTCATTATTCTCCTTCCCAAAGTTCCTAACCCAAATCTTCCCAGCCATTTCCGTCCTATCTCCATACTCCCATTTTTATCCAATGTGGTGGAAGCATGCGCTCACAAGCAAGTGTCCAAGTTTATTTACGAAAACAATTTGATAAGCTCGCTTCAATCGGGTTTCAGACCTGGTCACAGCACCACGTCCGCTCTCCTCAAAGTGACTGGCGATATTAGGGCAGCCATTGAGGATACCAAAGTCACTGTGTTGGCTTTGGTTGACTTTTCGAACGCAACCTATGGGTCATACTGCGATATCGCAGGTATACGGTCAAACCACCTTTAATTTATCTTACGCAAATTGTATCAGTCAGTATGAGTAAGATTATTTAAATAGTCTTTATATAAATCTAATTCTATAGAAAAATAATAGGTTAAGTAATTTTAAAAAACTTTGAGTGCGGCAGTAGGTAAGTCCCATAAATTAGTTCAAGTTAATCCTCTGTGAAACTTGATGTTGTAATTTTCTGTTTAGGTACATTGACAGTATTTATAGTGAATGAGAGATAACAATTTTACATAAGTATTAACTTTAACTGACGTTTGACGAGTGCGGCCCTAAATGTTACTTACTTATGCAGAGAATAATCGTAATAATATTATTTTAAAATAAATGTATGACTATCTACAAAAAGAAATGAGATGCCAACAAAAACAAAACTTGAAAAAAAAAAGTCTCGCAACTCAGTTCTTCTACCGTAAAAAGTTGTGAGATGCATGTACTATCAGGTCGGTAAATTTATTCAGACTCTACTTAAGAGCCTTATAATTAGCTAACCTAACAACACCTTATAGTGATCATATTAATAAAGTAGATTGACTTGGCAATCGCACTAATATATACATATTATAATAAACAATCTTATTTAATATAATATTTATCGCTTGTGAGATAAGATATATAAAACATAAAAGATTTTTAATATCGATTTGGTCACCATAAGATGCTGTTAGGTTAGCTAATTACATAATAACGTGTTATTTACAAGTTTGTTTTTGTTGGCATTTACTTTTATGTTGATACTATCTTCGAAAGTTACTACTTGAATATTTCAACTCCCACTTATCACAGGCTATACCTATTTTATAACTCCCAGGTTATGGAGGGCGAATCTGGTGCCTTTTACGAGGCACATTTCCGTGGTACTACTGGGTATATACTAGCGTAATACTCCTCTGCAGTCAAAGTGTTATAATATTTAATGAAAGAAAGATATGAGACAAACAACGATATCATAAAAAGCGTGAGTATTTTTACTTACAATTTGCTTTATTTTTTCATTTAATCAAGAAATAACCAGAAGAAATATGAAGGAAACATATATGTTTTTAGTCCTAATTCACACCTCAATGTCAGAATCAAATTCGTTGGCTTCTCTTTTCCAGCTTGCTTTTACTGTACCATAGACACTATCTAATTGCAAAGGGTATAAAAGGGGATTATCATTTATTTAACACATTTTTTTTCACCCCCAACAAATATGCGTAGCACATCTAAAGTTTTGCTTCTACAAAACTTTAAAACAATAAAGCATCAAAAAACAATATAGCTACCTTTCCGTTTTGTTCTTCACCTCCGAACTCTAAAGTGAGCGTTTCCGTAGATCGCATTTCTTTTTTATTTCACCAACAATTCCGCTATCAAAATTTCTTGGCAATTAGCCCATATTTGTCTACACTTTTGTGCTATTGTTAGTACCTGAAATTTCCTTTTGTAAGTGTTTTTGACGTCCAAACATGTCGAAGTTTTGATCATAACTTGTTTTCATGTTACTCAACTATAAGTTTTCCTTTCTTCGTTTAGAAACTTCACAGGTTCAATCCTCATACAAACATATTATTTGTATCTACAAAGAAAATTTGGCCAAAACGATATGTGCATATACTGTATTTATGTAAAATTTATGTATGCAAAAGCATCCAATTTATAGAAGAATTCCAATAGTGGGATTATTAAACAAAGATTTGCTGGGGAACGTGTTACTGAGGTTGATATTCATTTTCCCGTTTCCTCGAGTTACACTAGCCTTTTGCAGTTTCATTTGCGTCTTACCGCAATACAACCCATTCCACTTTACGAGTTTCCTTCCCGAGTCACCTTCAAATGAAAGGGCGACCTCAAATCGGCCGATGCGTTTATTTGTGTCTATATTTATCCGAACTCTCACAGCGTTGGCTTATACGATAAGATTTTACTTTAGCCATAGAATTTATGTGTTTTCTCTCCGAGTATTCTATGTTTATTCAGATATCTCACTTTATGTGCCTAGGGATGCGAACGGCCGCCGAATGTAGGTCATCGATAACTTCTAACTCAAAATAGAGCAGAACGACGTCTTCGTAGATAATTTTCTGTATTAAAAATCACTTATTTCGCAAAGTATGTCGGGTAAGGTCGTTAGTAAAACATATTTTTAGTGGCACGGTTTGTAAAGAGAGATTAATATTCAATATTTTCTTTTCAATCATTTTAATTTTTTATGAATATGTTATAACGTCTAACTGGTAAGATTTCTGTTAAAAAAAAGCAAATGAATGAAATGTTTTTGGATAATTTCATTAGAAAAAAACATATAAATAAATTAATTTCTTTTATTTTCATTGCTTTCGGGCCCCATTAATGTACTAGGTTCTTTTTTTTATAATTATACGTTTAAAATGCGCTGTAACAATTTAAACACATCACTAGATTTTACATTACAAAAGTTTCATTTCGATGCGACGTAATTATGACAAATGAAACGTTATTACCACATAAAAATCTATTCTATTTATGAAAACCGTAATTGGATTATTATCTGAGTCACGTCCATTAGTTGGATGAAACGAGAATTGAATTGCAAAATATAACGAGACGAGAGAACATTGTGCTACGTCAAATACCTACCGTAGTTTCATAATGTGATTATAACGATACCATTTATTCACATTTTATAATAATGATATTTACTCTCCTTGTTTCAGATATTTCTTTTGCAAATATAGGACTGAGATTGTGACAGCCTTTGGCATTGTGGGTGACTATGAAAGAATGAAGACATGAAGATGCGAATTCAATTCTGGAATAGAAAAAAGAGTTATTGAGAAGATGAAGGATATGAAATGTAAACTTGATAGTGCTTTTTTTTTATGGCACGCTAATGTGACCAGATCCTTTCTATCAGGCACATAAATAAGTATGTATTTACCGATGACAACTGACTCATTCTCGTAACTCGAAACAGTTTTGACTGTCTACTTAGCTGTTTCTTCACGCTGGCCTTAAGGCGGGATCTGGTCATTTATTCCAAAGCTTTGTCTAATGTAAATAATTCAAACTTTCAAAACTTTTGATTTGAGTGGGGTTACATAGGGCCCCGAAATCGTGGCTATGGTCTCTCAAGTTGCTGTAAATAAATGAATTAAATGACTCGTCAAAATCATTATAGTGAACCCTTGAACCAAAATCTATCCCGAAAGCAATGATGTAGAAAAAAAACCCTAATGTTATTGCTGAGCGTGCATAAAGAAGTTGTCTTTTAAAGTGCAATAAATTGTGGCCACTTTTAAGACCGTACAGATGCTAAAATTAAGGGACGTTTCATGCTCCGTAAAAAGAGTTGATGCTTCCGACCCGTAATGGTTTGTGAGGCAGTAAAGATGGATTAAAGACCATGTTTCCGCCACCACTTATCCTATCCTACGGTAAATAGTGGACCTGAATTTTTGTCGTCGTGTAGTAGATTTACGTAGAGGCTTCTTGTCATAGCTCAGATTTTTACTTCTCTACAACTTCCCTCTTAAAATAATAAACTACTTCTCTTTTAAAATAATAAATAACCCCATCACTTACAAAAATTTGTTTGTCTGCCTTACTATGATAAATATAAATTGCCTCTCTATTAGTTTCATAGAATATTTTTCATAAGTAAATTTGGGTGATATTAGTGCTTATATTGACAATCTTAAAGAATGTGTTTCATCACGATGTTTTCCTTCACCGTTAAAGTAAGTGATAATTCATTGTGAATACACATATAACTTTGAATAGTAAGAGATGTGTGCCTGGGGTATGAACCCGCGACCGCCGAGATTCTAGATCGCGCGCCTAAACCTAATGAATGATTTCATTTAACATTATAAAAAAATTGTATTATTATTAACACAGTGTATAAATCAACGTTACTTAAGTAATACCTACTACTGTAATAAAATAAGCTTTATTAGGGATCAACGGCACGTGAGTTAATGGTGCGATTTATTTTACTTTTACGTTTACATTAGGGTCCTTGAAATATTGATTAGTTAGTAACAATAAAGGAAATGGACGTGCTTTCAAGTTTCAATGTAACATCCATTTCCTTTGCTTGTAACAATATTAAATTGTTAATCTATGGGTTTCGGAAGCAGTCCATCCCTCATCGCCAGTCCACTTACTTTACTTTACTGCAGTAAAGGTAAAATTTGTTAATATTTTAATAAGCATTTTTTTAAAATGTAATTTATCAATTAGAAGTAAAAGGCGTATAATTCAAATGTGAAGGAAATTAAATGAAACAAATCGTACATTCAGATAATTCAATGATTTTTATTTACACAGTGATGGGTCAGGTGATACGTTCAATAGAACCAAAGGTAGGGATCACAGGAATTCAACTTCTCTAATTAATTATGAAGCTTACCATAAATTTGACATTAAATATACATCTAGATTGTACAATGAGATCGCGTGAATGAAGGTGTAACGTGACCCTCACATACGAGATCATATTTTAAAATATAATAAAATTTAGAATGTCAACGATCTTCTATATGTATTCAAAGTTTAAGAAACAATATGTACAACGATAGACAACGGTGATATCAATAACATAAGTATTAATTCTATGCAGTCAAATCTTTCACTAAGGCCGAATGCGCAAGTTGCAGATCACTAACACGGTGAATGTGAGTTCAAGTATATATACTATTATGTACAGCTCACAATGTATAAATTAATTAAAATTAACAACACTTAGGAAGATACGTCTATTCGATTTATCTTAACAAGATAATGTACTGAAACATAATGAGCACGGTTCTACGTATAATAAAATGCTGCTTACGTAAATGAACAACATATAAAAGGGTTATTCTTTCAGAAGTGGATAGCGATAAAATAAATTAAGGTCACTATTTGAAATGAAGCCAAGAGTCAGCCGGAAACATACTTGCCGAGAGCATACGGAGTTCCAGTGTGCTTAAAATACAACAGAACTATGTTAAAGAAATAAGAATGTTTATAATTTGATTGTGCACTTACTGTTATTATAATGTACTGTACAAGGAATAAAATAATGTGTGCACGTGTTTTGAAAGTAAAAACTACATTGTATCTACCACTATGACCTAGAATGTTTGCTTAGTCAAAAAACTCTTCTAAGTAAATATTAATAAATTGGCAGTGCTTTAACATCTCCGTATCGTAAATCTAATTTAGTATTTCTAGATGACGCTATTGCTCACAACTGCATGAGATTTTCTAGACCACGAATGCTCTCAATATTTTTACAATCTATAGTGGTATTCTGTCCAACGTCATCGTAGACTTAAATATATGATGATGTCTACGTGAAAGCCAGCGATCAGAATAAATAAAAGCGAAACGTATTGGTAGCGAAAATATGTTAAATATTTATTCTGTGTAAATATTACAGAGAGAATCTACGCATGGGGCCGTTGTATTTATTACATGAGTAATGAACTATACTCAAGGAAAATCGACCAAATATTACTAACCTCTGCTTCAAGATTTTGATAAACTTTTGTAGGTCGCGAAAAATATTTTTATTAGAATTATTTCGAACAAAAGGAATTTTAGTTAAATATATACTATGTTAGATTAGCAAGTTGAAGTGGCAATGGGCCGGGCACATAGGGCGGAGAACCGATGGCCGATGGGGCCGGAAAGCGCAGCGTAGGACGTCCACCCACATGATGGTGTGACGACCTGGTGAAGGTCGCGGGTCGTCGCTGGATGCAGGCTGCCTCCAACAGGTCACTATAGAAGTCATTGGGGGAGGCCTATGTTCAGCAGTGGACTTCCTTGGGCTGATGATGATGATGATGATATAATATGTTAAGTAGAGGAGTAAAATTTGTCACTCTATATATTTTATTTGCTCTGTTCGCTGGTTAATATGGAGGTAAGTGATTAATATCGATATGGTGTTTCAAATAGCAACTAGAAACTTGAATAATTGTCTAATAGCCTTACCGAAGAACTTTTAGTAATAGTGTTTGAATATAAAATATTTATACTTCCAGAAGAAATATTGATTTTGGCATCCAATATCACTGCGATTGAGCCACATGAGTCAGTAATTAGTTTAACATCCACCGCGGGCAGATATGCCATTTCGATGAACAATTGTCCGTTAAGTTTTCGCTGATATGTTAACAGAATTGTTAATATTAAAACCGTTTAACAATTATATTTTATTACGTTAAGTAAGGTAGGTAAATCTTTAAAGAAATGCGATAATTAATTTATTCTCTTCCATAATATTCTGCGACATAAAAGTTTGCTAATGAAGTAAAATGGAATGTGGTTAATTAATTATTTTCGAAGAAATACTATTTTTTTATGTCACGAAAATACACCAAAATCTAATATTTATAAATATAGCAGAATTTCTCAACGTTTAAAATAAATTATATTAAATATTTCTTTTAATGGATTATATTTCTTATTGATAAAATTTATTAAACTATAGTGAGCAACGACTTGACAAATAATTAATCTTTGGCGCCTATATTAACATATTTTAATAGTGTTTATATATGTAAAATAATTGCCAATTGCACTGGCTTCTCTGTTCTCTTCATATAGCTATGTAATATCAACAAAACAATAAAACACTACCGGACATCTATTCAACAACGCGTTTGGAAATCATTGCCTTAGATTCCTGTCTAACTATATAAGAACACTTTCATCACTTAAAATTATCACAAAATAAACAACTACGGTATCGTAAAAGTTCTATAACCAACGTTAAATAATATTTCACTATTACTCTACAAATCGTACGTATCGTAGATGCTTTGCTGGCGATCAGATGTGTTCGTCTTGTACATCTGCCAAGAGAAAAAGAACATTAGATTACAACACACATATTATAACATTTCTATCCCTAAGTACTACATTATCTATAAAGCTTAAGAAGCACACACAAAGCAGAAGAAATTATTATAAACCAAGGCCAGAATTCTGCCTTAGTAACAACATCGTCATTTGACGATATAAAAAGTCATTTCGGTTCCTTAGTGCGTGCTGAATCATTACTTTTATTACCATCAGTTTTTCATCTAGGTAACTCAATATGTACACTACATTCTGTACGTATTTGGAGACTAAAGTCTATTGATTCCATAATCAATTTGGCCCTGTACCCAACCATCATGGATAAACGTAGGCCGATAATTGTTCGGAAATTCATTGTTTAATCAAGCGTAAAAAATACACTATAACATTCATGCAAGGAAATCTCGTTAATTTGTGTATAAATTTCAACAATTATATAGCATTATTTATCATTAATGTGTTTGACGTAAAAGGCATTTTATATACATTTTAATATTAATGTATTTACAGTCAAGAGTTTCACAATAAACAGTGGAACAGTGATGTTATTTTCAATATATTTTGCAATTCGTAAGCCACGAGGACACGACAAGTTAAGCGTAAACGAGTGCTAAATACACAGGAGTCCGTACATAAGGAGAGTAGTGCTGTGGGAACATGCAACTCTGGAGGTGAATCGGGAACTACGGGGCGCCGAGACATACCCAACTACTTACGTCACAAATCACGAGAAACGGGATGACGCCACCGTCACACATACCTATTGAAACAATTCCGCATCTCTCCCCGTAACACTTGGTACAACAATACAATTTATATATTGTATCACTTAATTAACGCATACATATCGGTGCAATAACGAGATTTGACTGCATGAATTTCATAAAAATAAAATACGCATCTAATAATGCAATTAAATTATTCACAAAGAAAAATACTAATTAGCCATAATTATTTACTTATACTACTAAACTATAAATCATTTTAATTTGAGACTAAATCTATCTAATTTAACACGTGCCAATAAAATGTAAACGTGATATTAAGACATTTGTATGTTTTTTTTTAAATTTATAACCACGAAGAATACTACAATAATGTTTAAAATGGATAGAGACGAATCGTTGTTGCGACTTAGTGCCATTACTCGTCTGTAGAGTTTACACATAAATTAAATGTAGAACTAAATTTATTCTACTTTAGCTTATAATTGAATGAGTACTTAGAAACAATTCCTAAATATCACTAAGAGTAATGCTAAATCAGTCTAGTAGGAGTTGTAGGTTAGACGTACAATAGGCAAAGTCACGTGCGTTCATACAATACGTGTGAGGTAGAATTGAAACTTTAAACGTTAGGCGGCATTTATGGTAGCGGGACGAAACGAGCGGAAAGCGGATTTCATATGCGCTGTGCCTACTGTTTACAATATGTCGTTTAATTAACGTCTAATAAATTTAGAATTTTATTTCAATTTAACTTATATTAATTTTACAAATTATAATGCCAATTGTAAACAAAACTACTGACAGTATAAATAATAAGAATAATTATAGTATAGAAGCCGTTATTATTTGTAGGAATATCAACAACGGCATATACTTAAAGAAATATATATATTGTATATACAACCAAAAGCTCCCATATATAGATATTGGCCTAATTATAGTGAATTATGCAAATCTCAAATATTTGGCTCAAAATAATATTTATGAAATAGCGCGTTCACATTACTGATTCTAAAAATAATTTAATGAAGAGCTTTATTTATTTAGCTAATTAAAATAGTTTCTCTGAGGCGTCATATTTGAGACGAGCAAACTTGTTATATTGCAGCCCACAATATACGATTGAATCATAAAGACGAGCAAACTTGTTATATTGCAGCCCACAATATACGATTGAATCATAAAATTATTTAACATTTTTTCATAAAAAAATACAGACAAGTTTTTTAAGAGTAGGTACATAGTGTTGGAGGGTATATGTATATAAGGAAGAATTACAAACCACGTATAGAAATAAAAAGGTGCACAATTAATTTTGACGTTCAAAATAAATAGATAGAAGATAATTATTTCAAAAGAGCTATTGTGTGCGGAACACTTGACGAAACAAAAGCCACCTTATCAAAGTGCGGTAAGAAAGGGTTTATAAAAACACAAAGAAAGAGATCATCAAGGAGATAAGAATGTGGTAAGGGACGTAGCTCACGTCTTGTTTGGGAGAATATAAATTGAATACTTTCAACGTTTAGACTAAGTAAATCGTATTACCCTAATCAGGGTTCGGCGCGAACAATTAATTAACGTTGGGGGTTTTTATCGACACTAATCCCTTATTTGCTAAACGAATTAGTATTGCTTACGTAAGAATAATTTTTATTAAAATTTATATGAACGATTCAACAATATCCGTACCTAGTATTATTAGGGAGAACTATGATTTTTTATAGGAATCAAAATACACGACTTAAAATAAAGGGGAACTTCTGGATTGACGTTCAATATTCATAAAAAGCACAATGAAATATTGCTTTAATCGAAGTATGAAGGGGGTGTTTAAAGGTAGCTCTCAGAGAAGTCAAGGTCGGAGACGGAGGCGCGCGAGGACCGCGTGTAGTTGGTGGAGGTGCCGTAGTCGGAGGTGGCGGTGGCTAGATCAGCCAGCACGCCGCCGCCCGTACCTTGCGTCACGCCGTCTGCCGCCGCCGCTTCCCGCTCCGCGAGCTTCTGTTTCAGCACCCGAATGCGTTCCTCTTTCTGCAATCATTTTACGTGCTGTATGCTTTAGAGTAAAAAGTTTCTTTTTTTCGTCTTTTACGCTTTTGTTCATATAAAGTAGTTTTTTTTCGCTAAGACGCTCTTTATGTGACATTCTAAGACGAGGGTACGACTCAAATATTAATATAATAGTGTTCATCACAGTTTCTGCGATATAAATTGGTTAAAATATATTTTCTGAGATAAAAAATAAGCCTACATTCAGTTTGTAAGTTACTCGGCCGGGTCGCCGATGCCTTACTAACAAGGTGTAAAAATAGCGCAAGGTTTAATAAGGCACATTTTACGAGTTCACACATTTTCTAGCGTTATACTGGAATTCTCTTTGTTAGCCCACAGCATCAATCTTAAGCCGAGTCAGCTTATCGACAAATCTGCGGTAGGGTAAATGTTGATATTGGGGAACGAAGGCGCCTAGAAATTTGGTATTTTAATTGAGACTGAATTCGCAGTGTATTTTTCTTGTTACTGTGAAGTGCAGCTATATTTACGTAGGTAAGAATATTTTAATGGTATTGACGTCGATGAAATATTGTTATCGTAAAGACAATCGAATAGTGAATGCGAGGCATTATGTTTCAACACATGTTACTTTAGATTTTTAAAAGCGTATAGGTATGAGATTAAAGAAAGGTCGATTTTATGAGTCATTAGCACACAACCTGGCTGTTTTTATCAAAATTAGTGCTGAGCGCAGGCTATTGTACGATTGGGCATAGTTAGGTCTTACTCCACGCTGATTTATAGTAAAGTGATATAAATATAATGTTTTTTTGGGACTTAACTCGATTTCTTAGTTACAAACTGAAAGTAAAACTATTAAATTTTGCTATATATAGTTGAAAGATTTGAAAGTATTTAAATTTTCTTTCAAATTATCTCGCTACTCGAGAAGACTATTCGCTTCCGTATAAAGTTTAATATATAGGACTATGCAGAGCTTAATCTCTCAGTCGACTACACATAATTTTAGTACCTAATTTCAACCTTTTTTACAAGGGATTAGTGCTATCGATGGAGCAGATTCATCTTGGAGTCTTTTCTATGAGTAAAATAATTAGGGGTATTCTGAAAACAAATTGTTTACTGATTTCTCGGATAAAGACCATCAAAGTTGTGACCGTAATGTCCTATGAATATGTGTCGAGTTCGAAGATTAGTCATCTTATATTACATACAATATTATTTACGTTGAATTGACCAATATTTACAAAACTGGACCTTAAGCCATTAAATAATCTTAAACTCGATTGTGCTGCAAAAATATAAAAAAGGGATGAATTTCAGTCTCTCAAACTATTCACGAGGTTGTGCACTTTCATTTTATTTTTCTTAGAAAGAGTTCTTCTTTAAATATTCATCCATATAAGCTAATCAAAAATTCTTCACAGAATATTGCCTGGTTTCGTTTTCCAAAGTATTTGAATAATAACATTTTCTCAAGATAAGTTTTGTTGAAGTTACGTACCTTAGTCTAAAGTTTCCAATAAAAATTCGATATCGTTGAGAGAGGGTCGTTATGGAAAAGTAAATAAAAGTGTTTTTCTTTTATAAAAAGAAAATATTTAAAGTAACTTTTAGACCAAGTAAGGAATAAATATTTTATAGAAGCGATAATGAGACATACAGCCTAGTTTATTGGTGCTTCTAGAATAACCTCCCAAGGCGCTGGCGGAGTAATTAATTAACCTACTGATTTGATGGTGGCTTATTAACTTGATAGTAAAAATAATAATAATATTGAAACACTTTGTTGTGTTCCCGCAATATTGAGCTATTGGAAATACATTTAGGGAAAAATATTTTTTAGGTTTTAGTAGACATAAAGTCCTGAATAAAGTTATAATTATTTGCTTTGTTAAGGTTTTACGCCTAAACCGTTGAACCCATTTTATGACATTCTAGTCTAGATATAGAATTTGGAGATTGTTTGTTGTATTCCATTAATATTTGTACGCAATCCGTGCAACTAACTCTTGATCTCAATTAATTCCTAAATAGATTATAAAAGTCACATTTTTTTATAAGGCTAAGGTCTTTTTTGCTTGCAACCACATTCTCGTTTTCTACTTGTAAATACTTCTTAGTTAGAGGTTTTAGAAAGATAAAAAATCTAACCTGCGCTATAAGCTTTTGTAGTTCTTCATTTTCCTTCACCAATTCTCGGTAGCGCTCTTCATCAGCAGGTGCCGAACCGGACCCAGAACCCCGACCGCTCTCCGCTCGCTCGGTTGGGTGCCGGATCACTTCGATCACCTACATTATATCATTACAGTAATTTCATTCTTACACAGACTCGCTTGTATCTCTAAAGACTGTCTGCAGATGTTTATTTTTACACCTACATTTCGCTTGTTTTAAAGTCCCCTATAATAAATACTATTGTCGTTTTAGGGGACTAGTTTTAGATTCCAAGCTGTTATTAAAAGTTCCTCTCTGAAGTACAGCCAAAAGTATATATTCCCAATAGCACTTTGTCCGACCGGGTAGTTGAATCCGTAATGCTTGATCGCACGTGTTAATAATAAATAAAAAAGTAGTTTGTTTGTATCATATCGAATGTCAAGAAAAATGCGAATGTCCACGTTGTGAGTCACAACTTGTGACACATTAAAGTGCGAAAGGTCCGAGGGATGTTATATTAAATTGTATATTTGGAAAGTGTCGCCACGGTCTGTGACAGATCCACTCGCCTGTAATAAATATGAGTGCCGAGCTAATGCCATGTGCCAAACTACGGTGAAATTTTGTAAAATAAAATCTAAAAATATGTTCCAGATAAATTATGTTTATGTTGCTATCTTGTGATGAAAATGCATAGAAATAAATGAATAAATCAGCATAACATTTTTCCGCAACGTACTAACTATTTACGATTCAAAATGACTGATAAATTTAATTTGTTTAAATTGGATTCATAGAAGTAAATCGAGTACGGCAAACACATTTTTAGGTTTTTGAGTTGTAGGATTTAATTACAGTGTTTAAGAGTAAACTTTTTATTATGCTTCTTATTATTTGTTGTCATATAAGGTTATAAAGGGTCATTTCAAAAGTATTGCGGAAGGTTGCTTGGAGTGTGTAGAATTTCAATTACAATATGATTACGTTTGCTCGTCTGTTGTTACGTACACTAAATTCGCAGTTGTATGACTATTTTGGCGAAAAATAACTGCTTTTTATTCTAAATACACATACGTAGATGACAAACGAAATAGAACTTACCTTAGGGATAAATATAAGCGCCATGCTGAGGAAACAGCAGAAGACTATAGCGAGGGAGACGAACGCGAAGGCGGCGTCCTGTTGGCTGGCGATGACGAGCGTCACCGGCGCCGTGATGAGGCACAGCACCACCACGTTGTAGATGCTCATGCCGACGTACCGGGAGTCGTTGATCTGTCGGATCTTCACCGAGCGCGTCTCGTACGCCAAAAACAACCCGAATACTAACACCAACCCCTTGTAACCGTACATCACCCCTAAAACAAAAAAGAAATGTTATATAAACATTCACATATTTACGCATGTATCTCCGAAGGGAATAGAGGAATTTCTTCATCCATGTTTCTTTAATTGTGATTTAGGCTTATTCCCAGACTCTTACTGAGATTTACGTTAGCTAGAGCTGGGATTCGACCCCGGTACCTCAAGATCGCAAAGCACACAATTGAGCCGTGAGATCACAAGGCAGCCTTGGAAACTTCATTGATCTGATCAAGAAAGTTCCAATTAAAGTTGTAATTGAGAAGAAGCAAATTAAAGTTTGTAGCAAATATCGAATACGTTAATTGTATTAGAATATTCCATAGAATGTCGGAAACGAAGCAATCAATTTTAACGAGATTCATAACTAAGGGGTTTTCAAGAAATAAAATACGATCTAGTTAGTTCATAAAAGAAAATAGAGGAGATATCTGTTTATTTTTGCATGATTAGACGTCCCGCTTATAATAAGGTCAATGTGAATGAAGACATAAAATAAAGTAGCTAAAATACATTATATCGTATTGTCACCAGTGCGGATCTAACAAAGAGTCGAGTAAGAAACCGGGCCTATTATGTATAGACTGACCCCGGAATGCCATAGGCAAGACGCAAGTATTGAACACTACACCAGGATTTTTCATAATGTACCTACTGTGCTTGTAATAGTACTTGTAACTAAAACCTGATGGAGCAACGATGCTTTTAAAACTATGCTCTTAGTGTGAACATGTTATAAAGATTATATTCACATTAATAAACTACTAACTTTGTGAGCATTTTCAAAGCGCTTCCACTAATTAGCAAGGAACGCAGCAAAATTGCTAAAGTTAAAAGCTAAATGATACAACAAGATAACTACGGTTTTAAAAGACCCGAGTAAAAGTTGAAGCTTTGTTGTCGAACTTAATTACCGTGCAAATGAAACACGGCCGCATTAAGAGCATTAACGAAATAATTTACTGTTTACGGCACTTTAAATCACCTCATATTAAGGCTCATCGCTCATAATGATTGCTGATGCTATCCGAGGGGTGGGTATACTCTGGTTTATTTAATTAAAACTTTGCAAGGGCCTCTTCAAGTTTCGCACAAAGTTAAAGTACAGCCATAGAAATATCACACGTGCGTCTTTTACTGCCATTTTTAAGTAAACAACGGAGTATAACTAATGATCTTTGTTTACTTGTTGTAGTCATTTCGTTCTCTTTGCATAAGTTACCAATGCTAATTTCGAAATGGCTGAGCATCGCCATTTATAATAGTTAAAGAGTTGTTTAAAAGCATTAGCTTAATTTGACGTAGACTTGGTT
The DNA here is from genome assembly GCA_907164795.1 of Hemaris fuciformis. Taxonomy (NCBI): domain Eukaryota; kingdom Metazoa; phylum Arthropoda; class Insecta; order Lepidoptera; family Sphingidae; genus Hemaris; species Hemaris fuciformis. The sequence continues at coordinate 7,200,885 of OU015434.1, forward strand.
GTGACGGGACGAGAGTTGGAAATTAATCACAAATAAGTCTTTCATCCTTTTGTATAAAAAAGTGACAAAAGGTGTTTTGCGATCGCCTAGAAGACGATGTTATTATAATAACAAGAGTTATTTAAAATAGCAAAGAAAAAGTAATTACTAATCATGAAAACTAAGGCATCTTCGGGGCCGGGTATACGTTGGCAATCTTCTAAATATCGATGGTAAAGGTGTAAAGAAATAAAATACATGGTTATTGGGCCTTCGCTGTCATTTTTCGTTGGTTATCAACGAAAAAATGCTACTGCGGACTAATTGAATCTTTTAATTCAGTAGATCAAGCTGACAGCAGCGTGAATCTACAGCTCAATTTAAATTTGTCACTTATGTTAGTAATATTCCGAAGATTGTTTAAGTGATCTCATGTTTTTTTGATGCAAAATACTTTGTCACTTACCAAGCCACACAGTATTGTGTTTGCTTTCACAATGCTCCAGTTCGGGTCTTATGTGGACGTCATCATCGTGATGCCGTGGTGCTTCAAGCGGGAAAATCTCCACGCGTCTCTGAAGAGGATCTCGTAGTTGCCAAGCCGTCAACAACGCGGCGTCAACTACTAATAGACCACCCACCATAGTGTACAGCTTCCAGCCATGAATACGTTTCTACAACAATGAAAAATTTAATAGAGACATCGAGAAAGTAAATAAGGCTAATTTAGTCATAAAAACTGAATTTGATATATTGAAATATTGATTTGACGTATTGTATGCTTCGTAGGTACTATGGAATAAAAGTGTGTGATTAAGAAGTCCTGGGTTAATCCAGAATTGGGTAATGCAATTTGGGTTTTCTGTTTGGAAAATTATTGACATTCCTATTTCATCCTCGGAAATGTAGGCGTTTGTAAGGATGTACATTTTAAGTAAATATGTTGTGCAATGTGGACTAAGGCCTAAACCCTCTCAATGGGAGGAGAGGAGGCCCGTGCCCAGCAGTGGGACGTTTATGGGCTGATGATGATGATGATGATGATGATGTTGTGCAATGTGTTTATAAAATCATTTTGCTATAATAATACAAACATCTTACCTACAACTAGAGATCGGATTATATGCAACATAAAAAGGTTTAAATGTGCAAGGAAATATGCATTTTGAATGCGTATAATATGCATGAAAATCGACAAAATATGCACGAAAATTTGTAAAATGTCCAATAAAAATTATAGTTTTTAAAAGGTAAAAATGGAAAAAGTTTTATGCTTCACTACTTTATTTAAAAATTATTGTAATTACATTATTCTTCAAAACGAAAGTGGTGCGACTGGGTGCGCTTTACAAACCATGCACCGGGGAGGAGGCGAAATTTGTAATAATTGTAAGCGTCAATAAAGTATTTTATTTATTTTGAAGGTATGCGGATTTTGTTATCGTTAATTTCACACTTATTACTGTTGGTACGTTCCGAAAAAGAAAATATGCATATTCAGCAGATTTTAATCGAAATATGCAATAATTGGTTCTCTAATTGCTATTGTTTTCTACTGTTTTTTACTGTTGCTTTTTTTTCTTACTTGTGTTGTAGTTAGGTTAAGCTTTCATGCAAGTCGTGTTTTAGATTTATATATGCGGAAACATATTATGAGTCTTTAAGTAAATTATGTATTAGAATAACCAGATATTTAAGTGACTGTTTGTTTTCCTAATAACATAAAATAACTGGCAAAATGGAGCAAATATGCAATTGCATATGCCAATATGCAAATGCATATATTCCGTTCTCTTTCTATAATATTGGCACTGGCTTTGACACTTGTAAACAGTTACGTATTCGAGCTACTGACCGCATCCACGTATGGCAGACCACATCTATCGAATTTAACGTGCGGTTGTAAACCCGGTATATATTCGTCAATCAATGATATTCATAAAGTGCTGTTATAGTTAAAATAATATGGTTTCACATCTACCGTCGGAAGTAACTAATAGTTTATTATATATAAAAAAAAAATGGCGGACCTGTAACCTCGTAATAATAAATAAATCATACACCCAACAGTCACATACATAGTTCTGATCCCAAATTAAGATACGAGTCTTGTGTCTTAGGTATCAGAAACTACGAGAGACTTTTCGGTCCCACAAATACCCAGACCCGAAACAAATATTTGTGGATCACACAAACATTTGTCTCGGTGCGGGGATCGAACCCGCGGCCTCTCGTTTTGCAAGCTGGTATCTAGCCAACTGCGCCACGGGGCTGTCAAATAGTAAATAAACGTAATAGCTACTGGTCTCTTCTATAATGAGTTAAAGTAGAGTTTTAATTCAAGGGAACACTTTTGTTCCGAATATATAACATTACCTCAATGTGTAACATGAAACAACTTTTGTATCTAAATTAAATCCGCGACCACCTTTTTGGTATTCGACTTTCTGAATAAGCAATTCACGACTTAACTTATACTCCATAGAAGAATATTGAGAAATTCAATTGCCCAGGTTATGAGCAGTGCGCCGATAAACAATCTCATTTCCATTGCGCTGGAGATGAGGACGCACTTGAGCGCTCGTGCTCGCTTCCAAGAGATGTTTACGAACCAACTAATACCACGCTCCCTGGCCTTTTGCTGCAAAATGTGCGATATTTTCGAACTAAACCAAAGCAGTCTCAAATTAATTTTCTTTTAACGGTCATTAATATTCATTAAATGTTGGTGAATCCGCATAAAGAAAGTAAATAAATTTTTTCCCTTGTTTGTGGCAAAGAAAGTACATTCATAAAGAAACTCGGCTACTGTTAGGACGAATTGACCACACTTTCAAATGATGGTAAAGGCTATTTGTTGAAATGAATGTCAACTGGCAAGAAACGACCACAATCTTTCCTCAAGAGTCTACACAATTATGCCAGTCTAACCAACCACCTGATTATACTTTAGACTCATATGATAGGAGACGAGCTTATTAACGTTCATTACCGTACCGCACATTGAGACATTCTGAGATTTTTTTTAAAGGTTAAAAAATAATATTTTGCCCGACCCTGGACTCACTACACGTCAACTGCGCTTCAAAACCAATGAGGCAATAATTAGTGGATAGAAATGTAATTAACAATCTCTTGACTTACTTTAGTATCAACTTTGGGCTTCGTCGTATGGCGGTGTACTCTCCATACTTTGGTGAACAATGCTCCATACGCCATTGAGAAACCTGTGGCCAACAGCCATGCTCTCGCGGCGCACAGGCCGGAGAAATGGTGCGCTTGGACCCAGCGGCCGTCTACGCCCAGGGCGATGGCGGCGCCCAGACACAAACAACAGCCGCATAGCATCACTGTGTTGCACGCCGGGTGCGACAACTGTATCACTCTACAAAAAAACATTATTAACATAAGTGTATCGCATGATTCGATCTAAAAGTTCTTTCTGTATATGACAATGAACATTCTAAATTAAACCAAATTTTCTTGATTATAGTTTTATGTACATTCTCCACAATAATATTATTAATATTGCGAAAAAATTATATATATTTTGGCTGAAGTTTATTGCGACTCTCTTATACAGCAGCGGTAATTTATTTAATGACGATTCATAAGACTGTGACAATAAAACTTTGACTCGACTTTATCTCAGAATAAACAAACCGTTTTAAATAACATAAAAACGGTCTAAGGACTGAGATCGAACCAGCTGAAAAGTTTGTGAAATGATGTCACAGGCTCTGACTGTAAAGTACAGAAACTGTCAAAAGTAATACGTTTAAAATAACTCAGTTATAAATTTGTATGACTTTCGATATTTTTAAAATTGATCTTTTGTGATTCAACCCGCTGTAGGTACTGTAATACCCGTTTGGGACAATCACGTAAAGCCAAATAAAAAAGTTACGATCGCTAAATGTCCGCGTTTAACAACAGTGACATTGTCGGCTCGCAATAAAAAACAAAGTAAATGCCTCACTGGCCGGATAGATGGGAGTTAATAGATTCCTCGGGGGTAAGTGATGGAATTAGAATCTGTAAAAGAGTTAGCCTTTGTCGTAATGCCCCACGCCGTAGTGGAGTGAAACTTTAATGCTATTTGCCTCGCTGCGACGGTAGTAACAGGTAGAAACTTCGTCCTGCATTATCTTTACGTGAAATTAAATTTGTAACTCGTTAATAGCGTGGCTGTTAATATTTTTAAAGGTGCTCAAGAGTTTATATTCATTTGCTTCAGTACAGCATATTTTAATTCAACGAATTTTTTAAAAAGCAAGCTTTAAAACATTCTGATTAATCTTTTACAAGTATAAACGAAGTTGTAACAATTCGTAACCATTAAAACTGGTCACGAAGTAAAGTTATTATTTTAATTGGTCTCATACGTTTTACTTATTTTCTATTCGATGTCAAAGGAATTTAATGTATTTTTCGTTGTTGAAATAGGGTTAAAATACTTAAACGAATCAATACATTACAAAATAATGCTTTCCCATATTGCAATCGTTTCATATTGAGTTAAGAAAGACATTAATTTAAAAACTTACGTTAAAGCTTTCGAATGTAATTTATATTAGAAAACATGTAAGTTTTTTTTTTATTTTGCAGTAAATTAAGTGTATTGCTTTGCCACTGTCAATATCACTTGGCCTCGACGTTCCGTGTCAAACCTAGCTGTTAACAACCCTGTTGTCAACCCTAGCTAGGTCTCTTATGATCTGTAAAAAAGGACGGGTTATCTTACCTTCTATGCCTGTGCATGATGTTGAATACTATAAGAACGATGGCAGCTAGGATCCCGGCGATGCAGAGTGCAGTCATACAAGCGAACAGAGGCAAAGACACCGTCCGCAACTCGTTCACAACCACAGTCCGATCGGGCGGGACTTTTCCTCCTGCACATCGACAACCCTATTTAATACTAAAATAACACTAAAATACTAAATGGAAGCTCGTAAAAACCTTCTTAAACTATTATCTCATAAAATTCCTTTAATAACAAGATGAATAGATTCCTTGTCCACTCAAAGAGAAAGAATTTTTGCTATTATGACTTAACGATACAATTAACTTAGTTATTACTAGGAGCGGGACTTTATTTCCACCAGTCCAATGTGCCCCGAGGCTATACTCTTGTAAAAGAATTAATAATAATTTCATTCAATGCTTTGTTATATGGGGCACGTTTGCTCCATTAAAACATTTTCGGAGTCTCTTTTGTACGCTCGTATTTTATATTAATTTGTTGGCGATTTTTATGATACCGAAGTGTTTTTAGGTTTTACGCCGCTGCGGGTAATAAATAATACCGCCAACTGTGACTATCAGCCCGTGCACTAGATTTACACGCCCATATATAACTCTAACACTTTGTACTTAAAATTGATACATTTTTATACCTAACGCGAACCGCTTCATATTCTTTAAAAAATTGTTCTTAATTCGATATAAATTCATATTATTTATGTCAATAGTTTTAGCACCACTGAAGTACCATGCTTTTAAAAAACCCATGCTGCTACATATAATTTTTTCAATAAAAAATTACTATACTACGTGGTCTGCCCCGGGATTCGAAATCGGAACCTCCCGATCGCACGTCGTATACTAAAGCCGTTGGACCGAGTAAATATATTTTACATATGTATGTACAAATGTAGACTTAATGCGTACGTATGTACCTACGAAAATCTGTTTATATCTTATGGTTAAACTTAACAGCACTGACTAAGGTATGAGTTTCGTTCACATCTATACCCCGGTAAGAATAGTGTTTTAATCCCGTTGTTTTTTAATTAGCAGATATCACTTAGAATATGAACGCAAGCGGTTTTTGTTCTGTTTCATTATATGAAACATGAAATATACAACACGCCCTCCACGAGGCGGAATATTCTGTTTATATATTCAGAGTTACGTAGCTGCGAGCTACGAGAAATTGTTTAGCCAGCTACTGTTTTTAACATGCTTTTATTCTTTCTAGTTAACTCTACATGTTTGTTTTTATCTTGTCGTAAATATTGTTGAAGTAGGTTAAAGTATTTCGAATATTCGGTATAAGTAGCTGTTGGAACTTGCTATTGTCTTTGCTTGCTGCAGTCGCTTCGTGTTTATTCACCACTACGGTGAGTTATAGTGTTCTCTAAGCATATTAAAGGTGCTTTTAGCTCAAGTTGCTTTCGTCAAAATTATCCCCGAAGGGGTAGGCTGAGGTGCATTTCTGCATCCACATTACGCCACGTATGTATCAGTCCCACATAATAGGGGGTGATTTTTGGGCACATTTCCAGACTCCGTGCTGCTACTGAAAATTTACTAATGGAAAAACCGAATACCACTTTGCCCGACCCGGGAATCGTACCCAGGACCTCCAGATTGCACGGCACATTCTTGTGCCGCAGTGAGGCAGTCAGGCATATTAAAGAGTTATGTACGTTTCATTACATAAATCTGAATATATTCTTAGGGCCCTATTCAAAACACCATTAACGTCAGTCTAATTTACATAAACTTTATGATTTATCTCGCGTCATAAGTCGTAAAACATTTCGTAGCTAAGGCAGACTCATAAAACGCATGGTTCTCACGGATAATATGAGCTATACTTTTCAGATTTCATCTTAGTGCACTACAAAACTAGTGCACCAGTATATGACTGGTACTAATGAATATAAATGTTACGTACCAACCCACCGCTCGCGATCCAGCCACGTGAGGTTGTCAGCTTGCGTGTCGTAGTATCCTAGTTTCACATAGTGGTTGTCAGTCAATTGTTCGATTTGTGTCAGCGCAATGCGATCTCCTTGCGACGAGAATGCAACCAAACCCTGCCGAATTCAAAAGAAGATTGTAACACAGGTTGATGTTGATACTGTAAATGGATTAGATTTTATAAATGATATGTAATATATCGTTATATTATTTCAAAAACACGGGGAAATGTGGTTGGAGCAGAGAAAACCCGCATATTCAAAACGTCTCCAGGTCATTTAATTTTTGAAGTATATTAATAGAATATAAGATTCATAATAACAGTGTTGCCTAATTCCTTTAAGTTGTAGATATTGCATATGAATGAATGATAAAAGCAACTAATGCCTGATAAAATATGTGATGACTACAGCCGTTCTACATCCAAAATTTTAAATATTTTTGGCTTGAAGATATTCGGCTGTTTACACTTTTTTCATGAAAGGAATTTTATTACGCACGTCGACAATAATAAATCAATACTTTATATGACCATTGAAAATGTCGATTTTATATTGTTCAGTTCATATATGTATTGTATTTTGTAATTCTGTACACAGCGTTTACTCTGGCCAGATATTTTCCATGCGGAATTTCTGTAGCCCGGTTATGTGAATGCAATGCAAAAGCCGGTTTATCCACTTTTGTCGATGGAATTATTGCGCTCAGCATTATATAACTAAAGCTGAACAGCGAAAAAATATTTATTTTAGTCATGTATTATTTTAATTTAATTTATTTGTAATATATCAGTTTACATTCGCAAATGTTTTTCATGAAAATATTTTCATTTCTGCTGCAATAGTTCGCGGAACTGTTTCGATCAAAAACGGCAGAATTCCAGTATTGAAAACTCGTATGAAACATTTTTTTTTTACATCAGCTGATTCAATAGTTGGTAGTTCAATGCTATGACCTTGTTTTATATGAAATTCCGTTTCTCGAAAAACCGTGTAAAATAAATCATCCGAATATTGTCAAGCGCACTTGATCGGTACTATTGGTTACTATTTGCTCTTTTATTTTTTTGTCCTAAAATATTGAAGGACGTTTATAAAAAACGAGACTTTTTTAATTTAATAAATTTCTCGTTTCACTAACAAAATGATGTATGTTTGGCGCAATATCCGTCTAATAGATACCATTGGCTAACGTTCGTAACTAAACACAGCTAATGCGCCAACTAAGACCGTGTTATGTTTACGTAAATGTAATTAACAGTACTATTAATTCAAAACAAGGCAATTGTTAATTACCGTGGTGGCGCTCTACCCTTCGTTTACTATTCTGTTTGGTTTCGTTTGGTTAACGAGTTTCCTTTTTGTGCCGACGGCCGGAAAATTGCCATTTATGATTTTCCATTTCTAATGGGTCACTATTTAAGCACTAATTGGACTTCGTGGAAGGAATAATGACTAATGAAACAATGGTAAAAATTGATGTTATTAAAATAATTAACTTAATAAGTGCATTGAAATATTTCTAGGAACACACGCGATCTTTTGTTCATGTTAATTACTTAATATACTCGTATAGAATGCGTGCTTACTTAGAGACTTAAGAGTCCACATAATAAAGAAAAAATATCTGTTTTCTAGACTCCCGCTTATGCTTGTGCTTGTGTCAGTCCAGCTATTTAGGTGTAGAATTGTTATCACTTTTGAATTTGAGTTAGTATTTCAACCATGAATTAATTATGTAGATACTCGTAAGTACCAACTTATCTAATGTCCGAATGAAAACATGAATTATTATTTATCCTGTAGGTATACTTTTATAACCTTATCTAAAAAGTCAAGCCAAAATGTAGATTATCTCTGTTCCTGTGGTTTACTACCCATCAACACGTATTAAATGAGTAACTTCAGCCACATGCATACTAATTGAATAATGCAATTTACTGAAGCCCCCATTTATGACTACAGCGAGTACAGTTCCAGAGAACCAATTAGTTAACCAGTCAACAAGCTTTGCCGAGTTCGATTGAATGCCCATTCGTGGTCATATGTGCTCCGATCTCCTCCTATATCACTAATGTAATTGATTGCCATCGTTCTTAGACTATTAGTGCATACACTACACCACGAAACTCAGCCGTTAAGACCATATGACGCTATCTTGAATGGTAGAATCTATACTAATATATAAAGCTGAAGAGTTTGTCTCTCATCTCAGAAACTACTGGTTCGATTCAAGAATATCTTTTTGAGTTGAATAGTCTATCTAAGAACGACCAATAGGAGCGGAATAGCAATGAAAAATGTGTCAAAAACGGAAAAAAAACTAAGTCGAAAGTTATGTAAATGGAATTGCGGCAAAAGCCAGTATGTTATATATCAGAGTCAATTTTTAAAAAAAATTCAAAACAGCATTAAAATTGGATGAAATATGAAGCGGCATTTAATATTTTTGAGATAGACCATAGTAATGTTATTTCACTCGTGCGCACGCATTATAAATACAATGACGTCAATGTTCATGTTGTTCGTCTTTTAGCTTCGAAGGAGTTACCTACTAATAGATGTCTTTTGGTACATATTTTATTAATATTTTTTTATAACATTTATTTATAAAAAATCTACTATTATTAGTAGAAATATTAACATATGCCAATGAAGGCAAGACAGTAGCTAGAATAAAACAAATAAGTATTATGTATATCGGCTGAAAATCTTTCAAGTAACAAAATAAGAGATTATAAAAAGCTGTCTGCTTTTAAATTTAGGAGACGTAGGCATTATGATAAAAATAATTAAAAGAAATGAGTCAACTACTAATGCGTTTTCTCTGATCTTAGATGCTATTATCTTCAGTTAAGTATTAATACTTTTTCGGGAAAATGTTTGCTGCGAACACAGGCTCGTTTAAGTTTGTCATTGCGTTCTGCGAGTTTTTATTTTTTCCTTTACTTGTACTTCGGCAAATAAGTAAACATAAAATTGTTCCAGTAAGGGATATATTCAGACACATTACGCACATGAGGGAAAGAGATGTAAATAAGATAGCACGGTACTTACCGAAACACCGAGGAATGACGTCGAATTTATGGCCTCGTAGATGTCATCGGCAATCCTCTTGTTGGTGTAAGTGAAATTTTTCAAACTCAATCCGCTTTTTTGTAGCTTCTCCATTGTTTTGTTGAACGCTAAAAGAAAAATGTATTCAAACTAAATGTTTAACGTGGCTTTGCTGGTGTAGTGGGCGAAACTTTTATTGGTTGTAAAATATTTACACCGCATTCGTGGCTTTCTCGCTAACTACATGTCCACTGCGGGCTTGGTGGCGCTACTGCGATTTAAATCAATTTTAAATACTCAATGAATGTTCTTTTTTTTAAAACATACATAATATAGGAAATGTAATGTTTCTTTGGTATATTGGAGAGCTCTGACCGCTCAGTTATAAACCTACATAATATGTTTACAACACATTAGATAACAAGATATAGCAACAGCCCCTTTCAGCGGCAACACTAGTAATACACTAATGGACTACTCGGATAGCTTTAGGAACGTTAAAGTAATTATTTTATGGATATAAGCCAAATTTGTTTGAATGTAATTCTTAATATCACATCCAAAATCCAAATAAGTACATAAGTAACATCAAAATGTTTGTACATTAATTGAATTAAATTTATTATTGATAAGTTCTGCAATGCGGTCTAAACATAATACACAAAAACTTGCTGATAAATAGTATATATCTACTCCAATACTGACCACAATAAGTAACATCTAAAGTCGGCCACAGAGACTTACGAAAGTGAGTTCGGTCTGGGATTGACTTGTGCGAGATATTGTATTAATTTACCAGTCGCCACTTTGATTCGCGCCGCAGTTGTTACTTGATGTAATTGTGAATATGACATTTCAGTATTAAAAAATAAAAATCACAGTTTAGTACACTGATGTTCTTTTTTTGTGGGGTCGAACTGACGTTGTTTGGTTTAAAATGTGAGTTATTAGATCACCCACAACCGCCCATAAACGTTATAGAGCGTAGGAGGTGTGCGGGCTTTTGAATATAGTGGAGAAGGATAGGGAAAGGATTGAAGTAAGTAAAAATGATTTAAACTGAGGTTTCTCTACAGTAATGTAGTAGAAGATTTACTCCTTGATAATAGTGTCACTCGGACTATTTAATACTGAAGAATTTTCTACGCGATACAGTCGCTGAATCACGGTATTTGTGAAACTCTTGCAAGCACAACGCGCGGTCAGCTTCCGAGAAACGTTCCATAGCAACTGAATTCCTAAAAGCCATGCTACCAATTGACATTACCCTCGCACCCCACGGATTCGTTGCGTTCACGCAGTAAGCTAAGTAAATATAAACTTTCTTTTGAGACACCTTGTATTTAACTTAAGTACCTATACAGCTAAGCTGTAATACATCACGAAGTTGAAGTTAAGAAAAAACATATTTTTATCAATTTTAAAGTTAGATTATATTGCGTATTTTTATTTAATTATTTATTGGAATAGTTGTCTCTAAATTGTAAAATACTTCTGGGGATAATTTTTTCATTTCCATTTTTATTACACATCCGACACGTATTTGGAATGAAAAAAGTTTGCATGCCGGCGCGGTATTGTGCGCCGCGCTATATACGTTCAAATTAATTTGTTAGCCGAGTGTGGAAAATGAATTTTATTATTTATTGAATTTGAAAAGTAAATAAAAAAGGTTTTCTTTATTTTGCACTGTTGAAATTATTTAAGGATTAATCTTATTTCCTACCAACCAAATTAAATAATCTTTCTAGTGCTTTGTGTTTCATCGTAGAAGGTATGAAATAACAACAGTATTTTTTCTTCGTGATGTTTTTCTAAATGTCAAGTGGCGACCTTTAACATTTTAAGTTTTGTATGGCTTGAAATATTAATAACAGTAATAGTAGGTCTTGGGTAGGGAATTTATTTTTCTATTAGTAAGACGAAGTTACCGGAGCAAATGATAGTATTACTGATGATGATAAGTGATGATAGCAAGAAGTTAATTAAAAACTTAAAATACAGTGGGCTCAGTGCAGATTAAAGGCGTATCGAATAGTGTCTCTTACTCGTCAACACAATTGTGTTGGCATAATTATGCTATCCATGAAATTAGATATTCACAGACCTATCCCTATAGGTAACTTGATTTACGGTGGAAATCAATAGTAAATCCTAATCTCTTTCTGCACATAGGATCGATCCATGGATAGAGATGAAGACTGATTAATTTTAGTCGTAAGACAATGTTAACGTTGGCTGAAGGGCGGATAAGGATATCTACGGGCAGCTTAAAATGAATAACGTCATAAATATTTGGTACGGGCATATTATATTTCTGCGTTGACGTAATGTGATAATGTTTAAAACTTTACCTAGAGCGACAGACCATACTGCGTCGTAGGCTAAAGGTGCTTCTTGGTAGCCCTCTGGATATCTTTCCCCGTCGATGTCGTATCCAGCTTCTCGTAGCGCCTCGTTCAATCGTGATCTGATCAAAATGGAAATATATTAAAATCTATTTTGAAGGTAAACTTTACAAAAAAGCATACTATAAAATTTCAGATTTTATTGAAGATAATAAGCCCTGGGAGTAAGTAAATTGATCGGAGTTGTATTGTGTTGCTACAGTTTGTATCGTTATGACATGTATAGTTATGACATGTATCGTTATGACATTTATCATGTAAAATTGAAACTATGTCAATTTAAAAATAATAATATTGCTATTTCTATTTAAAAAAATGACATTTCGTGTTGCTGAGGGAGTTTCTTGCCGTTTCTTCTCCACAGCGATAACACGTTTCGAAGCGGCAATAGTTTAGTATGAAATAGCTTAAAATTGACGATTCAAAAGAACTTGTAAAAGTCTCTTTGAATAAAGATAATTTGACTTTGACTTTGACTTTGATGCAATATAAATGAACGAAACAGGTTATATGAATAACAACATTGAAGAGTTAATAGAAACTATTATAGACTTTCGAACTCACAAAAATTACAGCACAATCCATCCGAACAAATGTTTGTGTTCCCCATAATTTTTATATTTATAAATAGAGGATTTTTTTAAATATCATAAATTTAAAAATCAGCTTATTTTTTGTTGCGCTTTCAGGAATAAGTTGATTAAGCGATTTTCATAAATTTTGGTTCAAGGTATATGTTGTCTGTTAGAAATAAATTTTTACTCCAGAAAAATGTAAGGTTCACAATATTTTAATATAGATTTTGGTGGTTAAAATTTGGTTAACTTATATCTCCAACAAATTTATTTTTTAAATGTACTTCTTTTCTTAAGTTGGAGGTGATAAATCTAGGTCGGACTTGCTACCTTCCCCCGGCACTCTTTTTCGGTGGAATATTATTTTTATATCTACGTTTTACAAAATATTTCGTGAAGAAATTTTCAGAGCGTGACTGGGATAAATGTTTGTATTGTACAACGTCAATACAGAAATATTAAAAGCATTTTTCTGGATATGTTCCAGCAAATATTCTTACGGTTGAATTCCACTTCGTTAGCTAGAGTTTACGATGATAGCGAGACTTCGAATCAAAACAAGAGTAACTTATGTTTGTTCTGTTTTATTGTCATATATTGGTAATAAATCATTTTTTATTTTTTATCTTAGTCCCTTGGTAAGCGCCATACAAAGGATTCGATTGGAGAAAAAATATTCCCCTGTTGATTTATAATCAACATTATCATTAGCTTGTATTTCACTGCCGGACTATCATATACCGACATATCCAAACGGATGCAACTGTTGATCTTAGCTCCTATCGTTAATCTCTTACTAGAGCTTACTCTGGGAATATTCTACTCATTTTCAGAACTATAGATCTTAGATTCATAACTTGATTAAAATTTTATTTAAATATATGTTTTAAATAATATTATTTAAAACATAAATTAAGAACATATTAAGAGAAAAGTATTTTTGCCATACAAATATACTGCATGAGCGAATTAATGATTAGATATAATCGTCTAAATGTCGACATTGTCTTTGATAAATAGACATCTGTACCCTTACACAGATCTTCTAAAGTATTGTGAGCATTTTCCCCGATAGTCTCATTAGAGAAGCAATAATCATTTAGCGGGCAACAAAAGACTCACCGTAACAAATCATACAGATTGCACGGAGACTTTAATATCTCTATTTTGCGGAACGCAGATATATCTACCACCGGCACTAATGGCTAGGATTACACTCTCAATAAAGGTAATGAAAGCTTTGTCCGCAAGGTATTAATCACAAAAACATTTCGCGTCGTATCATAGATAGAAGATTTCCCGCTTTGACGTAGTGTGTGCCTGTTTTGTTCACTTAGAAGCGGCAATGAATGGCGTATTATTCTGCAGTCTCAAGAGAGAACTCCGCCGGTACTTAGCTCTGTCACTAAGGTACGTACTGTTTCTATCGCACTTTCTTACCGAAGGGGGAATGAAACACTTTAGCAGTATTTTGTTGTTCGCGTTTTTGTGCCAAAACGTCAAAGTCGGTGGAATTCGACGCTCGTTTGTGACACTAAGCGAGAATAATATTTCTTATTCTTGTTTCGTGAGATTTTGCCAGCACTACGCGTTTGACAAGTTAATAGGATATGCTTTTGTGACCATTTCAGACGGCCGTAATCCCGTGACACATAACAGGCCTTTATGTAGCTACCCAGGCTCCGAATGCATAGTCAGCAGCGTACATAATTCTCTTTATGATAATACTCGGAGAAACTTCGCGACGGATGGAAATGAAATGTACCCTAAATATTAATGTTGACCCAGGACGACAACATTATAGACCCGAGCACACTGCCGGCTTGACAACAACTTGGAATCATTTCCTCTCGTGGTTTTTGGAACATGTTTACGATGAATAATTAAGTTATCATTAAAATTAAGTTATTATTAAAGAATCACTTTAATAAAATATATTAAATTATACGGAACACAAAATCTATGTTACATAATTGACGGTAAATGAGATTTTTAGAAAAGTCTTTGTCGTACAAATATTGTGTTTAACGTATTAAATTAAGAAATAGATTTATTAATATTTCAGTTTATATTACATGAAATATGGAATTAATTTTAACGTCTGTTTTGGAATTTTTTAGCCAACAATATATTGTTTTGACGTCTTTATGAGAGCAAAGAAGCTTTTTTTATAAAGACATTTTCTTTTCTACGGATTGGATTCTACGCGTTAGGGGTGGTGTGTTCTGAAGCTATACGGAAAGACTGCGAGGAAAAAAAAATTGCATTCCTTTTACTTTAAATTTTGAAAAAAAAACACACACACACACACTGGAACCAGAACGAAAATTATTGATCTTTCAACAATAATGAGACTTGATTGTCAGTAGCAATTTCACTCACAGTTTGAATGAATAGAACTATTGCGGAAGACTCTTACAAAATTAACTTTAAGTTAGCCCTACTCATAACCGTTAACTAAGTTTGTTCTAACTATGTGATATTTGATCATCAAAGTTCGTATAAAAGAAAGCAATCCTAAGTAAATTGAAGCAAATATTTCAATACAGAAATAAATATATTGTAGGACAAATTTAAAATTGGTCAGTTTCAGTTGAGTTCGAGATGAAATTTTATAAGGCGTATGTTATGTTATTTTAATATGTATATTTATCATCCCTAAATGTGTGATAAGAGGAGTATTAATCACGCGTAAGTCAAATGGCCAAATAGCCCCGTGGCGCAGTTGGCGAGACACCAACTTGTGGAACGAGCGGCCGTGGGTTCGATCTCAGCACAGAGGCAAATGTTTGTGTGATCCACAAATATTTTTTCGGTTTTGGGTGTTCGTGAGAAAAATCTGTCGAAGTTTCTAATAGCCACGACACAAGACTTGTATCTTAGTGTGGGTCAGAACTATGTGTGCGACTATTAGGTGTATTTATTATTAATTATTAGTTACAGCGAAGTCTTAATAATCTGATCAAAACATATTATGTTGTACATGCTCATAAATGCGACAGTGTTAACAATCGATGTATGGATTTATTCACGTCCTTGTCAGAGTCTATTTTTAGACTCGTAAGCTTAATACACCCTCCTAAAGAACAAGGTCTTTGCATAACATTTTGACTGACTACTGACCTCGGGCGCAAGCTTACTGTTAATAGCAACAGTCGCGGTTTATTGTGGGGGATTTAGTATGACGGAGTTTAACTCATTCTTATTAATATAAATATGATTCTTTTTATAACTTCTTTATCCGGACGCAAACGGTGTAATGCTTGCTGCATATCGACATTGGCCTTTTTATTTTGAGAAGCAGTATAATTCCTTACTCGATCAATATCTTTACAAATCTTTATATTATCTCTAAAATATTACAAATATAATTGAATGTTGTAGGTAGAAAAATATATATGGAAATACTGAGTTGTATAATATTTATTAAAGAATAAATTTAAGCTTTTAGTATGTTTTTAAAATTAACTGACGAATAAAAACTAATTATTTAAAAAAATCCAGGAATTTTATATTTTCTATTTTTGTCAAATGGCTAATTAATGGTTCTGAAATCAAGAGAGAAAACCCGCAAAGCTTTCAAAAAGTGTATAAGATTGACTTGGTTAACAGCTAAGTTGGTAAATTAATCGGTTAAGTACGGTTATGGTGTAATCAATGTTCGCTTACTTTAGTATCAAAATTGTGGTGGCGTTATAAACAAGACAAATTGGGTCATGGCGCGTTCCGTAGATAGGAACAAGGTTTTGCAAACATGTGCTCATTATCCGCCTTCGATAGAGTTTAAAACAACAATAGAAATATTTCATGAAATCCTATCGAACATTACATGCTTACGAGAATATTCGACAATAACTGTCTCATTATCTTTGCGCTTCCGTCTAATTACTGCCTCGTGGACTTAATGCACAAGTGCGTGCCAAGTGATCTAGAGGTTCCTGATTCGGGTCCTGGATATTTAAAAAAATGGAAATGTGTTCGAAAAATAGCAATAGGCTCGCCCCCTATTACATGGGACAAAAACACACGGTTAAGCGTGTTCGTAAGTATTGATTATATTCGTAAGTATGGCATAGTGAATAAATTAGTTGGCATAACTAAATTTATGAAAGCGACAGTAAAGACAACAGTTCTTTTACAAAGTCGTAAGCACTCTAGCTAGCTTCCATTTTTTGTTAATTGACAATAACGAAAGCCATTTAGTCGCACACAATTGGAAGCCAGTAATTATAGCTTCCCATTTGTCTTTGAACCTTAAGTGATAAATGGAGAGAAGTTAAAAAATGGAGACGTCACTATTCTTTAGTATTCTTGCTTAATAATTCAAAAGATATCAGAACTAAGACGCGTTGCTGTGTTCATGTAGTCAATAGTGGATAAGTTTAAAGCTAAAGGATACATAGAAAGATTTTTGGAGAAGACCTACATTGAAAATTAAACCTGAAGAGAAATGCATCTGTTGCTCAGATTTTAATAGCTTACGTGGCGCGGTTGATTGTACGCCAACTAAAAACTATATTACTTTAACTATATTGTTTGACCTCCGAAACGTAACAAATATTTGTGTGATGCACAAATATTTACTTCTTACCCAGACAAGAAGTAAATATATATATTTGTGAGACCGCAATATCTCTCCTAGTTTATGATATACGCTACAAAAGTATTGTACCTAAGTAAGTTTTATGACTGCTATTATTATATTTATTGCATTTCTTATCTACAACTCACCTGAAATCTTCCGAAGTCATTCCAGAAATAGTGGTTTGATTGGAATTCTGGTTCCACATGAGCGCTTCTGTAGTGAGGTGACCTTCCGCTGCTTCTCTCATTTGCTCCACTGTACAATCTATCCCTTCCCGATCTAAATTGGTCTCAAACCAGTTGTCTTCGTACCAACCTGGGGACAAAGAATAGAAAATGATTTTATGGATGATGGTGAAAATATATATAAAAGGAAATTTTTAAATAAAAAAACAATTTTTAAAATTCTATTTATTAAAATATATATAAAAATATCTTAAAACCTATTGATGAATCGTAAACAACATTTAAAACTGGTAATATGTTCTTCAAAATTTTTGTGTTACCAACGTCAATTGCAATTGGTTGCAGCCAGGTCAGGTACTAATCATAAAATACGTAAATACTGTCAAAACTATTTTTAGATTTCTTGTGGATGCAAAAGATATATAATTTATGTAGACATTAGAATAAATTTGTGTATGTCAATGACCGCACAGTAAGTACCTCATTTTATTACGGCAATTATTCACCCGATGGATGAAAAAAGTGATTTTTTTCTTTATTTGTACGGAACGAAGTCGTGCTCGGCTCTCAACCATTATTTATCCCTTTTCTCCATCCATTTCCTTTGTCCTGTTTGTTAGCAGAACCTGAGGCGAACAAATGTGTGTTTGTTGTGTCGTCTGCGTTTCGCTTGCGGCTACGTATTTTTGTGGAAGTTGGGCGAATTGTTTCGAGTGGCAATATAACTTTTCCGTAATTTTGATTCATATTCGTAAAGAATAAGACATAGGCAATGTATTACATCGATTTTAGTGTGGGTAAGTACCTAATAGCTACTTGTATGAATAAGAATAATAAAGTAGAACATAAGGATTATAGCGTCGTCCGAAATCTTATAAAACAAAACGCAATAGTGTTGGTAATTTTACTATTAAATTTATTTGTTATTATTATTCTAATTAATATGTAATTAAATTTTTCCCATTTTATTAGACATGTTCCTTGACAAAAGAGTTTATTGGAGATAGCAGTTCGAATAAATTGCTATTCAGTTCCGTATCAACACATACACACACACACATACGAGTACATCAGTTATAATTAAAAAATAAAATTAATATAGTAAGGCAAACAGTGAAAAACAAGTTATAGATCAAATCAACACAGACGCCTCGATTTGCGAGTAGTATTACAATGGCAATATAAACAGCTCTCATCTCTTTGCGCAATTTTATGACGTAATAAAGTTTGATTGTGGCGGAAAAAGATTCCCGGAGGCCTGTGGCAAGGCCGGGCAGACGTTGATAACCTGCCGAACTTGACTTGACGGAATACTGGCAGAATGCCAACAACCGCACGTTAAAGTGTACACACTTATCTACCGAGTTAGATCGAAGTTCGAGAGCTGCACCTTGAACCAATTCCAATCAAAGTTTATGCCATGTCAAATGCTCAACGAACTGTATCATTTAAAAACGAAACACGCTTTCAATCGCTACCACGGTTCATTATTGGAAATGCATTCCTTCAACCGTGTTGCTCTGAAATTGGCAATTTACATTAATTAATGTGTATAAGCGGAGGGCGAATATAAATGTCGCTAAAGCTAGAACATTAATGAGAATTGATACAAAAGACAATCAGCATTTGTAACAGCCGTCAGGACGCGATCCTGCGTCCGGATACACGAATTCATGAATACACAAATCGGGTTTTACAACCATTCTATTTTCATTAGAGCCTTTTAAGTTAAAGAGAGATTAAAATACAGTAAAATGGCATTCTGTGTTGTTAATGAGCGAGACGGTGTGGCTAATGAATGCTTTCCCATTTAAACGTTAATGTGTGAATAAATTTCGCTAATTCACGCGTTTGCACGTCGGCAGGCGCATAAAATATATCGTTTAATATTTCCGTTCATGTTGCAAATATTTTTAGCTTCTCTTATTTCAGTGAATGTGATACCTGCAATTTGATTGATTGAAGCGGGTCCGCATTTCCTATTCAATTGAATTTCTGCTATATTCCTACGTGAATGCAACGAATATGGCCACGTTCTGTGGTTTTGGCTCGCTCTATTGCTAAATAATTTATTTTCACATCGCAAAATCCGAATTGAAGTCAAATATTTTTAGTTGTAAATACAGACGTATAGCAGTGGCGGTAGTTCCATAGAAGCCCAAAAGCGTTACATGTTAATTTGTAATGTCTAGTTTATAACTGTTTAAAACTGTTTACTGTGGTCAAAATATTCTAATTTATATGTCAAATTGCCTCTGTTAAAGCTTAAAGATTATTAATTGGACTTTTGAAAGGCAAACTGGGCTTTTGGGCTTCTATGGAAGTACCGCCTCTGACGTATAGCCATTTGTACAAACGAGTAAAACATCATGGTGTAAGAAAAAGGAAAATGCTTGATGCGTTCAATTTATTTATGTCTGTACTCTATCAGCCTATATACCTACGTCCCACTGCTGGACACCGACATCCCCTACAACTGAGATTAAACGCTGTCGTAGAGCGTAGAAAGTCGTAGAGGGTTAGCGGACTACATACCTAATAAATTTTAGGTATGCAGGTTTTCTCACTATGCTTTTCTTTACTTTCAAAGTACGTGATAATAAGATGTGAATACGAGTATAAATTCGAAAATTCAGTTAACTTGGATAAGATTCTGCTAATAGATAGTCTTTTAAGTTCATCGACACCTATTTATCTTAGCTAACAATACGATTTGGATGGATTATAATCAATATTGTTTTTTACATTTATTTTATTATAATCTTGATCCATCTGTAACTAGCAAGCAAAATAATTCACTAGGCTTCTTAGTTTCTAATTGACATTTCACGCTTAATACAAAAGCTTTTATAAGCCAAGTAATTTAATTACCGTTAAGGCGTGGAGTGAAATAATATGTTGTTACAAGCTCGGATCGCCGTAGTACACGCTTGTTCCCATTTGCATAGTGGTATTGTTGGCGCTCGCATCAATCACAATATTTAAATGTTGAGAATGATGTATTGCCCAAACAGATTGGCTGCACCATCAAGTAACCCCCTATATATTGAGAAAGTGACTATGTATTGGATCTGACACTTCCATTTTGCTGTATTCACGTGATTCTACCTTTAATAATTATAATTGTTTAACGAAATTATAAGTATTAAAGGGTAACACTCGTTGAGAAACAAGTACGTCTTCAAGTTTTATATTTTTAACAACTTTCATATTTAAAAATATTAATCCGTCTTGCAACTGACAATTCCAACGACTGAGCTCGAACTGCTCAGCGACGCCATTTTTATACACATAAATTGACGGTCTTATTTTTAAATATTTTTACAAAGTCCAATAATCAATTTATATTAATCAAGATTATATTCTCATTAAAGTTATTGACAATTTTAATTATACTTATAAGTAATAAAATAATCATTATGCAATTTTACTATTACTACAATAATTATTAGTAAAAGGTAGGTTAACGCATAAGCTTTTAATAATTTAAAAATATAATATTGTAAGGTATTATAATGAAATACATTTATAATTACTAAATATTACTATTTAGGTTAACAGTATTTATAATTATAATATATAAGTTTTTTCCTTCGACCCAGCGCCATCATAGTATTAGGCAGAGATAAAAAAAATATTACTGTAGCAGAAAAGTAAAGTCGTGATGGCCTCGAGGTTTAGGCACGCGTTCGATAATCTCGGCGGTCGCGTGTTTGGGCCCTAGGCACACACGTCTGACTATTCGAAGTTATGTGTGTATTCACAAAGAATTATAACGTACTTTAACGGTGAAGGAAAATATCGTGATGAAACCTACACACCCAAAAATTCTTAGGAATTTCATAGGTGTGTAGTCCACCAACCCGCACTAGGCCAGAGTGGTGGACTAAGGCCTAGACCCTCTCAGGTGTAGAAGAGGCCCGTGCTCAGCAGTGGGATGTATATGAGCTGATGATAATGACGATGATGATGATGTAGGAGTCTAGTCAGATCTTTTTTATTTCAAACTAGCTGTACTACGTGGTTGAACAGGTTTAAATATGCTTTTCCAAGTTAAAAACCAGGTTGTGTGCTATTCCCGACTGTAATTTGTCTATGTGCCACATTTTGTGAAAATAAACATCCTTAATTTTTTTCTAAATTCTCTAATTTTTATAATTGTCATTGAATTTAAAAAAAAAACCTTTATCCTGCACCCTTTTCATACACTTGTCCTTGCCTCTTTGCCAAACAAAAAAATAATAATATCTGTTTAGTAATTTAGCCACAGAAAGACTTCAGAACGGCGGAGTTACGTATATTCCTTTTATACAGTACCTATTAATGTAGATTTGAATGAGTAATTTAAAGAAGATTCTTTTCATAGATACTACAAATGGTTTCCAACATCGCATCTGCATTCATTTATTTGTTAAACCCCAATCGCGAGTATAAAACAGAAACAAGTCATATAAAAGCGCGAAGCTGTAGTT
Organism: Hemaris fuciformis; assembly: GCA_907164795.1. NCBI lineage: Eukaryota > Metazoa > Arthropoda > Insecta > Lepidoptera > Sphingidae > Hemaris > Hemaris fuciformis. The sequence goes on from OU015434.1 coordinate 7,222,856, forward strand.
ATTGTATGGAAATATACAAATATCTGTATTTCCGTTTTATATTGGCCTCGGGAGCGCCGTAACGGGAGCAAGCACTATTCCTCACTTTATCTAAGAATTTTTTCTCAGTTCCATTACTGTCGCGCTGTGGTTTGTCCCCGGGGAGTTCGTCCGGGAAATTCATTAATAAATATCTCAGTCAGACTCCGGAGAGTCATTTATAAAAAAACAAACAAATACAATGTGAAAAGTCACGTACATATGTTCGAGACGTTAATGTTGTACTTGTGTGTTTATGTTCCCTACTGTAAGAAATATTTCCATAATACAAAAATCACAATCCAGCCGTCATTATTGTGTGGACTGGTGGAGATGATTGTAGTCGATTTTTGCAAATAATAATACCTACTATCCTCAATATGTACCGCATAATACTTATCATCGTGTGGTGTTAGCACTTTGTCCGGTTTATCGTGTCTGGTCTAGTTATTCTTGAGATAGCCACTCAGTTTCAATCCTATGGCAGCCCCGTGGCGCAGTTGGCTAGACTCCAGCTTGCGAAACGCGTGGCCGCGGGTTCGATCCCCGCACCGAGACAAATGTTTGTGTGATCCACAGATATTTGTTTTGGGTCTGGGTGTTTGTGTGACCGAAAAGTCTCTCGTAGTTTCTGATACCCACGACACAAGACTCGTATCTTAATGTGGGGTCAGAACTGTGTATGTGACTGTTGGGTGTATTTATTTATTTATTTATGCACTTTTATGCTTGTACCCCGTCACGCCAATACCCTGAAGGGATAATCAGAGGTGTATTTCTACAATCTATTTTAAGTAAGTCTCACGTAATACGAAGCGACACTATTGCTTTTTAATTTTTAAATTTATTTATCACTGGCATAACACATTGCACATTTAAAGTAGTGATGTCCTCGAGGTTCAGGCGCGTGGTCGAAAATTTTGGCGGTCGCGGGTTCAAACCCCTGGCACACACCTCTGACTTTTAGAAGTTATGTGTGTATTCACAAAGAATTATAACGTACTTTAACGGTGAAGGAAAATATCGTGATGAAACCTACACACCTCAAAATTCTTAGGAATTTCATAGATGTGTAGTCCACCAACCCGCACTAGGCCAGAGTGGTGGACTAAGGCCTAAACTCTCTCAGTTGTAGAGGAGGCCCGTGCCCAGCAGTGGAACGTATATGCCCATGTACGTATATATGATGATGATAACACATTGTATGGACCGTGAATTGAATAAGTAGTACAGATATTTTTTATTCTGCAACAATAAATCATGTGTTTTAAATTTTCTTTAATTCTCGTACGTGCTGTGGAGCAGTACGGTTCGGCAATAAACGAAGCCATACATCACGACGACGGTTACAAATAAATGGCGCCATTTATGCGTATTGTTGCGCTTTTTTTGGAATTTTCGTAGGGAAAATGGCGGCGGCTGTGGAATTTCAGTTATGCACACGCTTATTGTTATGCGAGAATTTCGGTTCGGAGAATTGTTTCGACTTTTGAAATCTACAGGCGCTTATTTGAGTATGGAATTTAAAACAACACGGCTTCGTCATAAAAATTGTCTTTATACAAGACACCACTATAAATATTTATCTTTTTACGGACCTCACTACTTAACCCTCATTATTTCAGTTCATGACCTAAAATACTTACATTCCATTGTCGACTTGTTTTGTTCCCTCCACTATTCACCTCCGTTTCACTCAAACACTTCACACAATTCACCACTACAACATAATATAGTATGAACTCCACTCCGTACCGAATTGAAAAATCCAACAGTCACATACATAGTTCTGACCCCACACTAGGATAAAAGTCCTGTGTCGTGGGTATCAGAAACTACGAGAGACTTTTCGGTCTCACAAACACCCAGAGCCGAAGCAAATATTTGTGGATCACACAAAAATTAGACTCATTTTGCTTAAGCCTACCATGTTAATTTTTTCTCCTGCGGCGCGACGCCCTTTCCGCTTTAGTGTTTTCCTGGAAAGCTTCTTCGAACTACAAGGAATCAATAAATTAAAGGTACCTATATTAAAAAATAAACTTAGCTTAATTGACCCGCCACCTCGAGTTTTGCCCTTAAAAATATAATTAGGTAATTCTCTTTTTTTTATAAAGAGCCGATGGTAATCTTTATTTATTATATTGATATATAACGTTTAATTCGTAATGCTTATATATTGTCATTTAAACATTTTATTCAATCCAGTATTCCACTTTTCACATACCATATTAATACCCCATTCGTGGTTACCGTTCACAGAAAGCTAAACATCGCCATGAAACGACATCGTCTTCATAGGTTCATGCAAAACTATTTATTTACTGCACGGATGCTCGAGACGTGAACACAAAGACGTCATAAAGCAAATTTATTTCAATTCAATTTATTGGCACATGCTGCTATATGCAGTTATAAGTTAGATCAGTGACATGTCTAGTGAGCCAGCAAACGATAACAACGCGGACTGGCTCCGAGCCGGAATACAATGCCTGGTCTCTCTACAACCATCGTATACATAGCTGAAATACGTAAACTGTTTTTTAGAGTGTGCTCCGCTAAATGTGTTGTGCGGAGATGCAATTTACTGCGAGGAGATACGCGCTTTACGAGTCTCGGTTAGATTACATTTGGCTTTTTGTAGATTAGTTACACTCAGCTCCTGTTAAACTGCAAGTTGTTCACTTATTTTCGCATAAAAATGTTATTTCCCGTGAAATAACATCACATTCATAAAATTACGAACCCGTTCGCGCGTGAAAGAACACGAAAAGCAACACAAATAAGATTCCAATCTGTTGCGTGAAATACGAGGTTGATTTAATTATTTCCGTGATAAATGTTGGCTATCAATGAAGCGTCGGAGGTGTTTAATGGATCTAATCAGTTATCTAGGACTTAATATTGTAAATTACAATATTTGCTGTATGAGAAGATCGAGAGTACAAAATACAGATATAATGTTACATACATTATATAATATTAAAATGTACATTTTTATCTGTTATATTACTGTGTAGGTTATTTTGAGTCTCAGAAAACTTTAAAGGTACACATATGAAAAACAATAGCAAAATTGATTTTCAAGCCACTTTTCAGTGGCATATGTTTGCTACCCATCTTTCGTGCCCATTAATTCTACAGTCTACCGCAGCGTTGCTTTACGGTCTTAAGATTTATTCAGTCTAATTTTAATAGACAAAATTAAGATATTCTTCTCAAGAAATATTGTGAACATAGGGAAATACTTTGCGATTATATTGCGATTTACAATGCTTAGAAATAAAATGAGGGTCAAAATCTGCAAAAATTTTAGAGTTTCGCAAGAAAGATACTGCAAAGTATCTTATGTGGGATGTAAGTCTTTCTGTGCTGGTTGTTAATAAAGAAGGTAGTTATGAGGAAATCATCTACTAATTACTTACCTATGAAGAACCAGACGTAAGATTTTCCGAACAAGTGATGTTTGTATACTTCGCAGAGCACTCGGCGGGCAGCGACGACGTAGAACAGGCCGACGATGACGCGCGCGTCTTGACGGCGAAGGTTTCTTACCGCATCAGCTGGGTCTGACAGGAAAGACTGACGGGTCACTATCTCAATACCCGCCTTCTTACAATGCGCTTCTAGATCTTCAACAGTCTGCGAGAAAAGACAAATAATTAATATTCCCTGGCTCCCTTTTTTTCTACGAAACGAGAAATAAACAAAAAAAAAATTATTATCTTAGAATAGTAGTCCTGAAAGATTTAGACCTCCTTTCAATATTACTCAGCGTAACCTGATGGAACTGTATTGTATCTACGGATGCATATTCCGGAGTTGGTTAGCTGTCTTTCATATTGGAGATTGATAGACTTTTTGTCCTAACTTATTTCTAATTCGTTGTCTTAGTCGGTATCTTTTGTTTTGTTACAAGTCTCTTTTCTCAAAAGACCTCATAATAACATATTTCTGTTTAGCTCGATAATGTATATGTTCTTGGAGCCATCATTCAGTTCTTTGTCAGGGATATAAGAAATACATAGGTGCTTAAAATTTATATTTACGAAAATTTGTTCGTGTTACAAGGCGAGTTTTCGCGCATCTAGTGTTTTCACACAAGCAAGTTTTTAAACTGGTTGGTATGCATCTCAGCGCATTTTTATCAGTTAAGCGGACGCTCACCGCATTGGCAAAACAAAGGCTAGATAAGTGGTATGGTTTTGGATATTACTTTTCACTCTCCATAGTGTTATTAATTTATGAGTTACAATGTTATAAATATCGTGTTATCAGAACATCAGTTCCAGTAGAAATGATTCAAGTAATGCCTTGTGAAGACGTTAAAATATTTAATATTTCATTGTAACATTATGTCAATTACTCCATATTTAATTATATATTTTTATAAATACACATTTTCGGCAGACTTTTGAATGAAAATTATAACTTATGTGTGTTCATTACTTTTTTCTATTTATGAAGATCGAACGTCGTACGACAGTCCAGAACACTACAGCGAAAATAAGAAAAAGTAACGATTCAATGCCGGTATAGCTTTCAGTGTAGTTGATGATAAAAATAGCTCAGAGATCTAAGAAAACTCGATGTCAAGCTTGTGACAAGGCCGTGGTAGGATTACACTGCGCCCCTCTTGTCTTTTAAACCTTATAAGTAGTAAATAAACCCCTCAGAAGTGACTTTCATTATATGTAGTACTCATAAGTAGTAAGTAAAGACCATATAAATGCCTTTTTTTCTGTTCAAGAAGGCTTAACAGCTAGTCTATTGTACTGTGCTGGCAGATGCAAAGAAAAAGACATCGTTTTTTTTATTGGCGCGACAAAGTGACAGAGCTTTTATGGTAAGTACTTGGCGTTGGAAATAGACTCACGTTTGATGAAAAAAGGACTACACATATTCGAGTTTGCTTATAATATGCAATTTATTGGTTAATCTAATAAATCTTAACATTTAACATCAGGTGGCTCACTAGCTCGTTTGCCTCCTTTCCCATAAAAAAACTTCTGTGGGTTACCAGTTACCACGGTATGTCCTAAATCTTATGTATCCTATAAAATTACGCCAATTATGCATGCGTTTGCCATTTTTTTTTTTTGCTTCATCCATTAATGAACGATACATACTAATATAATTTTTATTTTTAAATAATGTTACGCTTAAACATGTTTCACGTGCCATCGACGCTGTTCAATTTAATCTTGTCAGATTTATTACATTTATAATAGCATTTTAATGCCCATAACTTGCATAAATAAAACAATGTTAACTTGGAACTTGAATAAGCGTGTACTAGGGACACATGAAGATAAGGCAAGCGACGTCAACATGCGCCAACTGTGGCCGTCTTGCGCTCTATCTAGAAACGTCGTCGCAAGTATTGTTTTCATTTAAAATCTTCTTTAAAACAACTACCAATTATCTGAACGAATGATGTGGCTTTGTTGTACTTTTCAAATTCATTTATACATTTTATATAATTTGTATTATTTTTCTAGTAAATACACGATTGATGTAAATAAAAATCCCATAAAAAACAAAACTTGTAAAAAAAAACAAGTCTCGCAACTCAGTTCTTCTACCGTAAAACAGTTGTGAGATCCATATGATACCAAGTCGATGAATTTATCCAGTCCACGTTTAAGGGATCTTCTGTCTTAAGTTATTATGAACTTAGCTTACCAGAAAGCATCTTATAGTGACCATATCAATATTAGAAATCTGTTATGTTTTAAATAAAATAGTTATGAAATGAAATTATATTTATTGAATCCATAAAATGTCAAATACATCACTTAGATTCAGTCATTTCAAAATTTGGTGTACCACCCTGTTCGGAAGGCAGTCATCACTAGTGAAGAACGGGCAAGAAACTCTAGTGTTGTTCTTTTGCATGAAAACACGATGGATCTCACTTTTAGTGTGATTGCCAAGTCAAACTATTTTATTTGATACACATTAATGTAATTTTTCGAATGTTTCATTTTACTGCATGCACCAATTTTGTAATAATGGATGGCTTGCTATCGATTTATGGACATGTAAATTGAGGACACCTACAACAAAATTATATGCATAAGTGAATTAAAAAGTCGTGATGACCTTGAGGTTTAGGCGTTTAAATCTCAACCATACACCTCTGACTTTTTAAAGTTCTGTGTATATTCACAATAGATAAACACGTGCTTTAACGCCTAAGAAAAAAAAAAACATTGTGAGGAAACCTGCATACTTAAATAGCTCTTAGGATTTTCTCAGTTGTCTAGTGAGTCAACCCGCACTAGGCCACCGTGGTTGACTAATGCCTAAACCTTCATAGTTGCAAAGGAGGCCCGTGCCCGTCCAAACACAAACACACCCGTCCAAAGTAATTTCTGACCATGTGTGAATCTGAGGCAGTGATGGCCTCGAGGTATAGGCGCGCGGTCGAGAATTTCGGCGGTCGCAGGTTCAAACCCCAGGCACACACCTCTGACTTTTCGAAAGGTATGTGTGTATTCACAATAAATGATCACTTGCTTTAACGGTGAAAGAAAACATCGTGATAAAACCTGCACACCTAAAAGTTCTTAGGAATTTCTTAGGTGTGTAGTCCGTCAACCCGCACTAGGCCAGCGTGGTGGACTAAGGCCTAACCCTCTCAGTTGTAGAGGAGGCCCGTGCCCAGCAGTGGGACTATATGGGCTGATGATCAATCATCATCATCATCATGTGAATCTGATGCAAAGTTCACGGATTCTCCAGTACTTGACCTAAAAGGCGTTGATAGGTGGTCATAGACATAGATAAAATACGAAGATGACGATAGCCCACCCTATTATTTTTTGATACTTATTGTTGACCTCCCATCGAGGAATTGTGGGTGACAATCGGCCTACTTGTTGTTATAACGAGGTTGTATCTTATAAAAATAAACGTGATATATAAGTATTGTAGGGAATAAACAATAACAAAATATTTATGTATGTAGTTGCCATTTTTATTATTTTCATCAAAACTTTAAAAATATCGAAGTTAAAAGCTAATTTTGAATCTATTCATAAATTTAGAACGACTTGAAGCTTCAGCAATAGATTAGAGTATTCGCGATATAAATCTACGTACATAGATGGAGATCGATTTGTGGCTCGTTGTCTTTTAGTTAAACCTTCTGTAGATATCTAGTAGGACGATTTTTGTTTGTGAGTAAATCCTTAAAAATTAAGCCTGTCTTTTCGTTATTATTTGAATGTCTCGTGACTGTCTCGTGACTGTCTCGTGGTCTCGCGGCACAAGTATGTGCCGTGCGATCTAGAGGTTCTGGGTTCGATTCCCGGGTCGGGCAAAGTGTTATTGGGTTTTTCCATTATGAAATTCTCAGTAGCAGCCCGGAGTCTGGAAATATGCCCGAGAAACGGCAATAGGCTCGCCCCCTATTACGTGGGACTGATACATGCGTGGCGAAATGTGGGTGCAGTAATGCACCTCTGCCTACCCTTTCGGGGAATACAGGCGTGACTTTATGTATGTATGTATTTGAATGTTTTCAAACTATTATGTGATAACAGCAGTAATTATACAAAATATTTTTAGAGAGATTAAAATTGTCTGAAATTTTAATCCCAAACAATAATGTTTTACCATCAGACGACTTACTTTTATATTTCCGCAGTTCTTTCCACGCAGAAACGCAAAAAAATGAGATCTAATCATGGTGCAGGGAGCGCAAAAGCCTCATGTATATGCAAAAAGTATCATCTCGTTTCATTCCACGTCATTTAAATTTACCACGCTTACATTATGACAATTTTACAGCGGTTTTGCGTTCAGTTATTTTCATACGTGAATTCCAACTAAAAAATTCAACGTTGCGAAGGCAAAACAGGAGAGCAAGAACGCTTCAAACCCACTTAGGCGGAAAAAACTGGGGCCGCTTTAATTACATTGAATCCAGCGTGAAAGACCGGCTCCATTCAAAGCGGACAACTATACATATTCTATACCGCACCCTCGTTATGGACCTATGCACTGTTAATAGGCGGTTTCAAAATTTCATCTCGGCACAGCGGCGTGACTTGCAGATATCACATCGGACGAACATCTTTTACGCATGTAGTCAGTCAGTACCTCCATAAAATGGCAGTGTAACGCGAGCTGGTAGAAAAGGCGCAGTATAAGTGTCGTGTGCTATGCAAATGTTTGCCTTAGTTGGAATTCCTGCGTCATAAAAGATTTAATGAAACATTTTTTAAATTACGCAAATTTTCTTTTATTTTATTCCGACGTAATACTGGCAGCGTAGTCGTTAAACTTTTTATTTCCATGCGGAATGAAAGAACTTGAAAAAGATTTATTTAACGTAGAATCTTGTATTTATTAAATGTCCACCTCCGCCTAAGAGGTTTGACTTAAATATGTCCTTTTAAAGGTAGTCTCGGATTTGTTAATTCGATTTTAATTTAGTTTTTTTATAGCACTATGATTTATTAGGACACAGAAAAGACATTTCAATGAATATGCTTAATAAAAATGGTTATACCGATATGAATATTTATGAAGCTCGTGACGTCCACCTCCAATTATTCACAAGTTTTGACATATTTAAATAGAGCTCTTAGTTTAGACACTAAAATTAAAATGGCTTTTAAATTATATGTAACTAATGATGTGACTTTTATTACTGAATAATCTATTATATTAAATTATGATGGTTAAAAGCTTTTTTAAATGTTTTTGATAATATGAACACTAGGTACTGTCCAAATACTTTTGAATAGAAAGAAACTATTATATGACGGTATTTGATTAGAGGTAGAACTTTATTGCTGCTGAAATTTAATCAATTATTTTCAGTTTAAAAACATTTCCATTTTATTCTGCTCAGAGATTTGATGATCTAGTTTGAGCATTATGTGATTAGTCACTTAATTTAACCAAAGAATATGTACAAACAGTTTTGGACAGTAGCACTTACTGGAAATGTTACTTTCCTTTTGATTTCTTACATGGAAAATTGTCCCATGTAAATTATAATCAAAATGAATTCATTAGAGAAATAAATTTCGAGTTGGGTAAATTTATTGCGATTCCGTCGAGATTCTCACACTCTGCAATAATAAAACTATTTTAGAAGCGTGTGTGCTGATAACCTCATTTCCGATGTCGGTTAATGAGTACATATTGCTTTGGAAAAGTTTGTTTGAGCATGCAGTCGACCCAACGATATAAATTTTGGCAACGTTCCGTCGTTCTCGACCGGAGTCTGTGCCGTTGAAACACATCGGCCAACTACTATGAGTGGTCATACTGACGAGTGCACCACGAAGCCGTAATGCCAAGTAAATAAAAGTCTGGCATATCTGTAATGTATTTATTATATGGCACATACATAATATTTCTATCCATATGTATATTAAAAAGTTGTCGTCATTGTGATTGAATCTATGAAATGGATTTGTCGATCGCATTGGCTCAGAGCTAGATTTAACGACTTGCACGTGAAAAACATTTGCCTTGGACTGGGTAGAGAGTTTGTATTCTAGAGGAAATTTGAGAGGAAACCTTAAAAGAATAAAATAAAATGGTTTAAGTACTATATTGAGTAGTTTCCGAAAATTCACTTGAAACAGACAGTGGGATCAAATCTTTTTTTGACTGCTTTTTAAAATAAACAAAATTGACGCTAATAATTGCAGTTTGTTATATTTATAACGTGAATTTTATCTCTGCAAAACGAATCGGCGCCCAGCTAAAGCGCTATTGCCAGACACAAAGGAATGCTTTGAAAATGCTTTAATGGTCACGCAGGTCGTAGGTATCGTAGGTATCGTCTCGTAGGTATCTGAAGTTTTTATTAATGCAAGGCTGATAGCCTTAAGGATTATTATGTAGACTCACACCTATGCATTTACGAAGTTATGTAAATTATTATACATTTAAACGGTGAAAGAAAACAACGCGAAAGAAGCTTCATAGCTGAAAAAACGCACAGTCGTGATGGCCTTGAGGTTTAGGCGCGCTATTGAGAATCTCGACGGTCGCGGATTCAAACCTCAGGCACACACCTCTGATTTTTCGAAGTTATGTGTGTATCCACAAATTATCACGTACTTTAACGGTGAAGGAAAACATCGTAATTCCTTATGTGTATAGTTCACCAACCGCACTAGGACAGCGTGGTAGACTAAGACCTAAACCCTCTCAGTTGTAGAGGAGGCCCGTGCCCAGCAGTGGGGCATATAAGGGTTGATGATGATGATGATGAAGGTGACATACGTAATCCGCCAACCTGCACTAGCACATTAAGGTCTAACTCCTCTCAGTTTTAAAGGTGCAATTTGCCCAGGGATAGGAGTTATATGGACTGATATGGATTGGTGGACACAGGAATCTAACTGATATTTTTTTGGTTTCATCATTACCCAAACCAATGTTTGTAACACAAATATTGACACAGTCCCGCAGTATTAGTTCGTTCGAATTCGATTTTCGTTGTAACGTCGTTGCAATCAGTAATTATCAAATGCTAGTCTGATAGTGTCTGTTTAAAAAAAAAGTTTGACTCGACGACCACCTCTTTGGCAGCATATTGCACTTCGGATTTGGCTCAGTGTATTAAAAAGCGCAGATTTCAATTCGAGAGATATGAATAAAATGGACGTATTTTTATTTAAAAAATGTGCATATTCCTTGTTTTTATATATTTATTATTAAATATTATTTTGTCTGTTTATTATTAAATCGACTGTGCACGTAGGCGTTTTCTTGACGTACGTAATGTATAAGACAGTAGTTATTCATATAATTTATCACAGTATTGTACAGAATCATATGAAGTACGACGACTATTCTAAGATATTAAAAAATTTGTTTGTGAAAGATTGTTCATTCTTTTTAAAATATGAGCTAGTTACTATAAAACTTGTGTGGAATAAACAATTAAGTTTTCATCCGCATAAAAGCTGTCATCGTATGTAAATAAAGCTCCCGGTCAAAAATGTATTAAAATATTTTCAGTGAAAAGTGCACGAAATTTCACGAAGCTGAATTTTGGAAGGAAATCCTAAATCTCATTCAGAATGTGAAATGCAGTCACGAAATAAACTTTATTGCATATTGTTCTTAGGGCGATGTAATCCCAATACGCTTTTGAACTCTGAAGCGGTTTTTGCGGAGAATTATTTTAAATGTAATTTATTTTAAAACCTTTATTTATGAGTTTTTCATTTCAGGTTTGTGCAGATATTTTGTCTAGTCGTTTGATGACAAGCTCGCCATTAATTGCATACATGTATACAGAGTGTATTAAGACCGTGATCGAAAACTAAGACAGGCAATAACCACAGCAATACACCCTGTAGATAACAACACATCACACCTGTATTCCCAGAAAGGGTAGGCAGAAGTGCACTTCTACACCCACATTTCGCCAATATGTATCAGTCCCACGTAATGAGTGGTAAGTCTGACTCCCTGCAGCTGCTGAGAATTTCCTAATGGTAAACCCCAATAAAACTTGGCCCGACCCGGGAATCGAACGTGAATTCTTTATTAGTGAGACCCTAAATGCCAGTGGCATGATAATAAAGTAAAGAATAACAAAATAACTTATAATTACTTAAAAGTTGTTCCACAATGTGATTTCCTGGAGTCGATCGCAATGATCCCACTATCTGACTGAATACAACAAGCAAAAAAAAAAACAGTTATACTGTCGGTTCCGTTTAGTTAATTTTTAATTCGTTCCCATCCATTTTCTACCAGCTATTCTTATTTTCAAAAGAGTTAATAATACAGATAATATCACATACTTTAAGTTTAAGACCACCAGAGTCACTTTTCTATTCTACGAATTTTGTTTATAAATAGAATATATCTCGGAACAAATTTGCTCATATCCCTAGGGCTGATTGCAAATATTAATATATAATAAATAAATAAAAAATATATAGAATAGAATGTGTCAAAAAAAAAAACAGACAGTGTCGTTGCTCGTCACCAATTACATAATCGGACTTAAAAAATCGCTGATGAAACGTGATTATGGAAATTCGCCCACACCTTATTATTCGGGAAAACATGCGTGTGTGTTTATGCATGAATAAGGGTATGATAAAGGTTACTAGTAAAGAAAAGAAAAGTTATTATCTACTATTTCGCACGGTGCCTAGTACGCAAAGAAAACGAAATAGTAGTTCACGATGGCCAATCGGAAAGATCGTTTGTCAAACGGCAGACAAAGCGCTTAGCGTGTCATTCCCCACTCGACGTCGATACGAGCCATTGCCGATCGAACGATTTCAGTCACGCAATCGGTGGCCCAGCGGAGTCAGTAGGCACGACGTGGTACCCAGACATAATCACTCCCCATAACATTTCCATTGCTCCACAGGTTGAATTATCGAAAGCCAACACACTGTAAAGATAACAGCTGCGACGTACAAAGAATTCAATGTATTTAATACACTCCGAAATACCCTTTCTAAATCTATTGTAGAGATAGAACCCGCTGTCAGTAACAGCATTGAATTAATTCCCTCGTAGACTGTTCAAGTAAACGCGAGTTTATTTGAAGTTGTGTAAACTTTTATAATTTTTACTACTCAGCTTGTACACTGTTTCTTAATTGTGTTTCTTGTGAGTTTTTAATTGACGTCCTTTAACTTGTTATAATTGGCGGCTTTAATATTTGACTATTAAATTACGTCATGTGACTAAAATATCATAAGAAAGAAGACAAAAACAAAAGTTCCAAATTTAAAGAAATATAATCTATTTTATTAGTTTTCTGAACTGTTCTATAAAAGATTTGAAATATCATATCAATAGGATAACTAGATATAGAAAAAAATAATTATAATCGAACCGATAGGTATATCTATGTTACTGTTAGAATGAACATAATTGGAATTGATTGAGGAGTCTGCTTAGGTTTCAGCCGAACTATTGTATGACTGTAAAGCGTTTGGCCGTGAAGTTTTGAAGCCACTTTGGGAATTGTTAATCGGGTTTTGAGTTGCCAACTATGATTCATGGCGTGACTTTGTCGCCGAGCAAATGTTCCTAACCATCACGATTCCGTCGATAAAATATAGGCACGTTATCAATTTCGACACAGTATTCATTTATAGACATTGCTTTTAACATAAATATCCACTATCAGGCTTTGCATGTGTAAAAGTACTGTGTGCGTTTGGTGATAAATTTCCATAGTTTTTTTATATATATAGAACCTCACGCCTATATTGCATTTCTGTGCCCACATTTCGCTAGGTATGTATCAGTCCCAGGTAAGGGCAAGATTATTGCCGTTTTTCGGGCACATTACCCGACTCCGAGCTGTTACTGAGAATTATCCTAATGGAATAACCCAGTAACACTGCCTGAAGTGGAAATCGAAACCGGGACGTGCTTGTTGGTTTCGACATACATACATTACGGTTTATATTCCATTGGTCTAAAAAAGGCAATTTTTAATATTAAATTATGTTTAGCTATGTGGAACGCCTTCTTAAGTGTTGTAGCTATTCAGCTATAACTACAACTACTGGTTATTCAACCAGTTTCATAAATGCGGGAAGAAAAGAGACCAAGGAGCGCTTTTTCAATCTCACTAACCGAATGAAGTACGGGGCTAAGTCCAGACGTCTGATTAAAATGCAGTGCGGTACATTGGTACCGCCACATTGGCTAGCGAGCCAACTGATGAAAAACCTAGAAGATCAGTCGGCACAATATCGCCAGTGTATTCGTTACGAGATATACGCAGTTTTATTATGGAACGCGAAACTAATTTTTTTTTTTTTTAAATTATCGAGATTGACATCGACTGAGATTGCTATTAGGTTATCATGCAATATCAGTGCATACTTTGGCCGCTTCTGTTGGGCTGTAGGCGCGGGTCACTGAGGCAAATGTTTGCACTATCGGCAAATATTTGTTTTGGGTTCGAGCGTGGACTCAATAATCTGTCCCCATTGCTGATACGTATAAAACTGTAGTACGTACTGTCATTTTTGAATATATAAATTTAAGTATTTTAGCATCATCTTTATAACTACGCTGGATACAGCAAGCATCTAGATATAGATGTTCACGAAACGTTGTTTTTCTCAGACCGTGGCAATAACAACTCTTGAATGCCGTCCAAAACGCTAAGAACTTTCTTGAAGTTTGACAAAAGAAACGATGTTTATGATAACACTTACGGATATGAATACTTCTTCGGCCTGCTGCAGAATGGCGATGCGCGACCATCCAAACTTCTGCATTAGCTTGATTCTCGTGGGGTTGTGGACTGTGGCGGAAGGGTGTGTGCGGAACAGTGTTGGGAACCGCGCTCGGTCCGACAGCGCCGGTGACGATGCCCCATAACACAGCTAGAAAATATAAAGATTTTAAAAATATATTTCAAAAATATCTTACAACGATATATTTTATAATGATGTGTTATATCATGAGATGGTGGTTTAAAGCTCACTTATATAACTACAATAACTGTACTCATACATTAAAATTATAATACGAGGATATTTCAAATTACATTATGCATAACGATCCTCAGCGTTTGAAGAACACCCAGTGAGAGATGTACATTAATCATATTAAAAGCTTTTATTTTTCCACAAAGGACTAAAAAAACGAGGCTACAGTAAAAATTGCGAATAAATTCATTAAGCACGGTAAACTTGGTTCACGACCCATTCTCTGAATTCATAAACGACCCTTCGAATCACCCAAACACCATTAACCAATCACCAATCAAAATACGTTACACTAATGGCCAGTCCTGACCCTCGTTCATAAAAGCGTGGATTGGCCGGCTATTGTCTTTTAGTAGGCCCAAAGAGTAATTTAGATGCCGCGGAAATGGAAATTGTTTTATTGATAGAACAAAATTACAATTAAGGAGGTAATACGTTATAAGAGGTGAATCAATTTGTTGATAATTTATTAAATAAAGTAATGGATTCGGCGCATAGTTCGAAATGTAATATTGCTAGTTGTGTGAGAATCTCTGGTACAAAACTCTGTCTCTTTAATATTATAATGAATTGTATGTATTATTTATAACTTAATACCCTATATTCATTCAAGAAAAACATAAGTGCTTACGCATCCCTTTATTACCATCTAAAATAAGGATATAAAGGGATCATGGTACCTATACGATGAAAACGAAGGCATGCATCAATTTTAAAAGAACTTGAGAATTGGAAGCCTACATCTTCATGCCACATACATATTATTATGCAACCATACATTTTGGCAGCGCGCCAACGGCAGCGTCTTTAGTGACAACATGGGAAAGCGTATCCCATAACAATAACCTAAAGTTGCTCGCGTTCAATTCCCTATTTCGTTCTTCGTTGCGTTCTTCTTGAATTCGCTACTGTATGTAAATTTTTCGTTGAAAGCTGCCACATGACCTTGTTTGGTAGAGTATTCAAAATAGATTGGCGATTTGAATTTCATTCAGTAAAGAATTCTGCTATTGCTGTTTGTAATACGATTCAGCTGGTAGCATGTAGGTATTTAAAAGTGGAAGAGCTGTGATAAACTTGTGCAGTATCATCAAACTAGAGCAGAACAGGCGGGCGGGTACTTTAGTCAGTACCTACATATATTGGGTGGTCCAGATAATGAGTTGATCGTGTCATCTGATTGTGACAACTGTCCGGTCGACATAACCCATCACTAAATAGACACTAGAACAGTGACCAAATGGAAGCTTCTGACCTCTTATTGACGATTGAACGTCCGAGTTGGTAGAACATAGAATGCGAAAATTACCGCCGATGACGTCAGAGGATAAGGCCTGTGTCTGCGGCGAGTGACAACAAGCTAATGCGCATTCTAATCAAGTTATTGAGGTAGAATATATTATGTTTATTTTAGCACTAATTTCGAACCTATTCTGCATTTATTTGTTAATTCATGTAGGCAGTAATTAAACTATCAATGTGACCCTAAAGTGCAACTGGTGAATTTTCACTAATGTTCAATAAACCATTAATTGATCGTTAAAATTTAGATACAACCAAGTATGTACCCGGGTAACCAATGTATCGATCGATTGCAGGCATGCGCTTCTTCTATTTTATGTACATGGAATGGGTTAAATCCCGGCGCTGACCTATTGTTCTTTGACAGACAATACATAGCGTTTATAGGATGATCAAATTATAATTCATAGTCAATTATTAATAATATCTTTAAAAGGGCAAGAGGCGTTTGCTCTACAATTGGTTCCGATGACCACCGACTTGGCACCGTTGCCCGCTACTAACACATCTACCGCTCACTTCTTTAAATAATAATCAGCCATTTACATTTCTTGAAAAAGGTGGCGGGTAGCGGATGGATGAGGGCTGCTCAAGACCGGGATGGTTGGCGCCTACTTGGGGAGGCTTCGTTCAGCAGTGGACGGCGATAGGCTGATTATATATATATATACGAGGGCAGTCCGATAAGTACTTAGCCTACAAAAGAAAAACGAAAATTTTGGAAAAGTGGCGATTTATTTCTCATCACAGTCTTCTTTCAACTCGATTCACTTGACCCAGCGATGCTCCAACTTCTTTAAGCTGTCTGAAAAGAACGTTTTCTGGAGGTCTACAAAGTAGGCCTCCGTGGCGGCGATAACCTCCTCATTCGACTCAAATTTCTGTCCGGCGACGGACTTTTTCAAGTTTGGAAACAAAAAGAAGTCACACGGGGCCTAATCTGGAGAATACGGTAGATGGAGCAGCTGTTCGTAGCCTAATGTGACCAATTTGGCCGTTGCGACGGCGGAGGTGTGAGCCGGTGCGTTGTCATGGTGGAAGAGCACTTTTTTCTTCGCCAAATGGAGCCGTTTTTTCTACAATTCAGCGTTGAATCGGCCCAATAGTTCGGCATAGTAGAGCCCTGTGACCGTTTTGCCCTTCTCCAGGTAGTCGATGTAAATCACACCTTGTGAAACCTAGAAAACGGTGGCCATCACCTTTTCGGCCGATGGGACAGTGTTCGCCTTCTTCGGAGCACATTCGCCGGGTAAAGTCCACTGTTTCGACTGTTTATTGGTCTCTGGTGTGTACCAGTGAATCCATGTTTCGTCGACGGTCACGAAACGACGCAGAAACCCCTTCGGATTGCACCTAAACAGTGTCAAACACTGCTCTGAAGTTGTGTCACTGATGCGCTTGTCGTCCGAAGTGAGCAAACGCGGCAGCCATCGAGCCGACAGCTTTCTCATGCCCAATATTTCATGCAGGATATGACCCACGCGGTCTTTTAAGATGCCTACTGTCTCAGCTATCTCGCGCACCTTCAATCGGCGGTCTGCCAATACAAGATCGGGACTTTTCTCACGTTATCCTCCGTGGTAGCCGTTTTTGGGGCACCTGGGCGTGGCTCATCAAAAACTGACGTGCGACCACGTTGAAACTCGTTAAACCAATTTTTGACGGTCGCCATTGAAGGAGAAGAGTCACCGTAAACAGCATCCAAGCGCTTTTTGATATCGCTGCGCGATTTCCCTTCCAAAAACAAGAATCAAATCACCGGCCGATATTGCTCTTTTTCCATTTTTCGAAAATCCGCGGACACGTCCGCTTACACACGCGGTCAAAACAAAACTACAAATCCAATTCGGCTGAAATTTTGACAATAGCCGTCTACGAAGATGTGCTACATGATGGTAAATTTATCTTACGATAGTGGTGCCATCGGGCGGTGAGGCTAAGTACTTATCGGACTGCCCTCGTATATTTACATTTCACTTTCATCTCTTAATTGACTATTAATGATGCTGTAATCAAGTCTTTAAAGGTAAATTAGAGCGCAAATTATACTGAATTAAATATTTATACTTACAACCATGAGATTCCACATCTTGGCGGCCTCGGCGACGGTGGTGCACACTGTAGAACATCCAGCCAACAGGAGTAACTTTTGCGGTGGATTGTACAGTAGATTGTACATCACACTCGCTCCCAAGCCCGGCTCGCACTGTTAATTGCCACATACATTAATAATAGCACCACAATAATCCATTAATATTGCTACCACTAGTAAATCCTCCATTAACATTAATTTTACTAAGCCGCTTTAATATCTCGACTTGATCTCCCTTTGTAGCTTGTTGGGAATGATTATATTTTATAAATTGATAATTGCGAACTGCGAACTTTAAAGATTCTTATACATACATGTATGACTATATAGCAAGATTCAGTAAAGCCGTGTTCTATGGATTTCAGAAAAATATATTCGAATGGGTTATCTGTCTAACGTCTGATTGATAAGCATTCTTATTTTAAATCATAAGCTGAATATTTCCGTTAAGACAAAGAGAAACTTATAATAGCCTCTCACGTAAAGTCATATCCTAAGATAGAAAAAGCTTTGTTTATAAAGACAAATATAAATATCATTACAATTAAAATGTGGTTGAAAGTGAATCTCCATACATTATATCGTTTGAAGATAGCTCCGTATAATGATGCTCTTATGTTTGATGGTTCACTTTGTAGGTACGGTTCCTGTATTTCACGTACATTCATTAATCTTTCACGCAATGCTAGATAGTTTAATGGGTTTTAGGGCTCGTATTGGAGAGGCAAATACTGAATCAATGTGACCGATATCACATATTATGCGTGTCTATTTTTTTCTTGAGTTAGCAACAGTTATTCAGAGTGATAAAAATATAGTATAAGTAAGTAACGCAGGGTACAGTAACTACTTTATGATTTTAAAAAAAATCCATGACTTAAAAGTCTCTGGATTAATTTTATACCTTTGTTTGGATAAAGATATGTTAATATATCTATATCATCCCCATAAAAAGAAACCTACATATGTGTTTCTTCAATTAAATTACAATTTATGTCTATGCCAAAATTAACCGCATGTGTCTTAGCGCAATAAGTGCTAAAGTGTAACCGACAAAATAAGCCACTTTCGCATTAATAATATTAATAGATAACATATATTTACATACAAAATGTATGTGTTTATTGAGATGAATATAAGTTGGCCGCGTAATCTCTGTACGCATAGGGTGCGTCTTTATCTGCGTATTCAGCAATCTACGTTTCCATTTCACGGCATTTTGGCGCAAATGTACCTATTTGTAAAACACCTCAGTCTGGGTAACATTTTAACCAAACACGGAGCAGTAGTGCCAAATTATCTAGACACGATTATCGGTTCAGTGGCGCTCAGAATACCCAATGGAGGGTATAATGAAAATCATTGTGAACGCAATTGCGCTGAAGATCCGTCGCGAATAGTTGAACTAATGCCGCGTCAGCTTTATAATCGCATATTGCTTTTTACTACCTTTATATCCGGGGGAATTTTATTGGATATCGACCTTATCGCGAGGAAAGGTTCGGCGGTAAAAATATCTTGAGGGATTAGGCATAGCAGATTTTGTGAGTAGGGGCTCTGTTATCGAAATTTCATTTAAGTTGAGCCTAGATTAATTCGTTTTGTATGACATAAAATAAAATATAATAAATGTAGCTTTACGTATTCTTTTCTATCTTAGAAAATTCAATTTCTTTTTACTAGTAGACGCTAACGAAATTATTATTTTGTCATAAATTTGTTATCCTGTTAACGTTAAGAATATAATTAAAGATCAGGCAATTTTTACAGTAATGAGGGGGAAAAATTCTGATAGCTTTTGATAGATGTTCATTTATCATTCCCTAGAAATTATGAATTCGTTTCATTTTGCGATTAAGACGTAAATGGCGCGCGATATTTTTCTGCGAACTGAATATTCACAAATTATTACTAAATCAAATTAGGGACTTACAGTCAACACTGAACATTTTTAGAAAATTCTATTTATTGCCAAGTTACTAATGGAGCACTTTGTAAGGTTTATTTAATTTTATATTTCGGGCGTGTATTTTTGTGGACCTAAAATGATTTATAAATAAAAATATATTTTTGTTATCGTTGTTTAAGCATACATCCAGATACATATAGAATTAAACTATAGCATTTATAGAACTATGTTGACAATTAGATTCAGATGCAGAAATGTAGGAAAAATATTACATTCTACTTTTATAAAAAACACGTCTATAAATTACATGTTTCGGTTTAAATTTTAATACAGACACAAATTATGCCCGAATTTAAAACAAAAGTGCGTTTAAATATTTTTCCACATTTTCAAATATCCTTCCCAAGGACATGAAATTCTAACAATTATCTCATTAGAGATATTTCAAACTACCAAGAGAGCCAAGGTCTTGCCTTTCAAAGATATTTAAACATTCTAAAAAAAAACATTTTATTTTTAATTCCGTCTCATTTCTAATAGCTCGTTTGGGCCAAAATATCCATGATGACATGTCAAAATTCAACCAATATTCTTGCTTATTTCTCCGATCTGCATTACTAAGAAATATCACTGATAAGATAAAGTTATCAAGATTAAAGATGCTATGAATATCTCTCGTTCCAAAAAGAAATCTTTCACTGTAAACACAAGGTCCTTAAAATAAAACGACTTAATTGCCCAAAAATACGTATGGCGTGTTAAATTAATCCTCGCGCGGTGGACATCCGACCTCAATAACATTGCTTCATCCAGCCATTGTACGAGCTATTGTGTGGACGTTATCCCTAATAAATTTGCCCATTGTGCCATCGATTTCGTTTTTTACAATTTTCGTCAGGAATTGCCGTTATCAATATCAAAGTGATTGTGACAATTCGTCACTAAAGTATAAATCGATAAATCGGCAATTCACCTTTAACCGGCGAGGAAATTCAATTCAATCAAATTTTCTTCCGAGAGCCATTCATAAATTCTCAATAATTGAATCGAACGTCAGTTTCACCCTCTTGCAATATCACACGCCTAGGAATTTAGTCCATTTCGGATTTATAGCGGGCTGCTGTTGGATCAAAATACGGTCCCCTTTAATTACTTGACGGCAGTCAGCTGGGCCGGTTTTACCTAATGGATTAGGTACTTGTGCAATACACCGACATGTTAAGAGCATTAGGCTGATTACAAATATAATTGGCGCCATGTAACAAAGTTCAATTAAGTTTGCTGTCGATTAGTCGGAACTACGTCATAAAAACAAGGCCATTGTTGAGTTAACTGTTAAGCTATATATTTACCTTGCTATCGTTGCTGTGCAGTAGTAACTTGAAGCCGGACAAAAGGTCCGAGCGCGCGTTGACGTCTGCGAGTGCCAGTTCCGCGGCCGGCATGCAGGCCTGCCCGCCTTGCCAACCACCCTCACCCTCCATGGGGAAAATACCGCCGATGTGAAGGTCATTATCTCGGCGCCCTTCGCTATGCCCGCCGCAACCGCTCAGCCACAGCACGAGGAGCGCGCGCGCGCCCCCGCCGCCTCGCCGCCGGTGACTCCGCCGCGAACGCGACCACATAACATATTTGGCAACAACGAATAATTGCACTATTGTTTTCACTAACAACGATATAACATCATAATATAATGTCCTAGTTCGAAAGCCTAATATATTCACAGCGGCTTTTAATTTGACTAGCGGACGCTTTGGAAAATTATAGTTCGCACGCATTCCTGGGAATACGCCTGCGTGGTGATATAGTGTTGCCCGTATGTATTGTAGACATAGCCTAATAAGCGTGATATCTTGTATAATATGCGGCAGGGTGGGCGCGTGGGTGCGGGCGGGGATGGGCGCAGTCGCCGCCACGCGTGCCGCCGCACTTGCCGCGGGTGTCGCGCGACCCCCGGCGCCCTGCAGGGTCATCGCTCGCGGCGGGGACATGCTGTCATTGTTTAACTCCTCTCTCATTTTCCATCGCTTCTCCTGCAACAAACGATTCGCACTTTATACAAATTCATTTTTCACGCAACAAGTCGAGGGGATGATGAGATAAGTAGAGCTTAGACTATATTGTACGCAATTGCAAAAAATTAGGTTTCATTGTTAAAATACTTTGGTTTAGTACCTACTCCTGTTGGGTGTGTCTAAATTGTTATGTTTTATCAATTTATGTCAAAAAAATCTTCATTCCATTCCTAAAACACAACATATTTGGTTAAAAGAATTATTGAAACAATGCAAATAAAAGATTCTTATTCACAACAGAAAAGAAGGGAAACATTAAAATTTTCATAGTAAACACTATTTCCATTCCGATTTGCATGTCAAGTCGCGTATTCAAGCGTGTGAAGAGAACAATTTCCCAATCAAGCGGGAAAGAGTAACCGCCGCCGCTTAGCTATATCAATAACTGCCAATAATACCAGTTTCAGTTTAATATCGGCGTGCAGAGACTCCGGAAGCACTCAGTGCTAACTCAGCCATTCGCACAATAGACATTGGAACTTTTTAAAAAATCCTCTCCATTGTTATATTTAATCGGCGATTTAAGGATTGAGGATTATTCTGGCGGTTTCAAAATATATCCGATTATCGAGTATCGATGAAGTAAGAGGTTAATGAGCCGCGGCTTATTCCTTTATAAAGCCGATGGTAATCACTGAGAGGTAATGACGTTGAATTAAAATGTCGACTCGCGCGGAGTATTTTGCGTTGGGATATTTTCGTACACCGTAATTATCCTTTGTGGTTTTCTTTTATATATTTATTGTTATTTACCTATATACATAAATAAGCTGCCTCGCCTGTATTCCCCGAAGTGGTAGGCAGAGGGGCATTTCTGCATCCATATTTCGCCAATTATGTTTAGTCCCACGTAATAGGGGGGCGAGCGTATTACAGACTCCGTGCTGCTGCTAAGAATTTCCTTATGGTAAATGGGAATCGAACCTGATACCTCTGGATCGCACGGCACATACTTGTGTTGCGAGACCATGAAGTAATTTATTAAGTTTATATTTATAATAATATGAATAATAATTATTAATATAAAATAATACAAGTAGTGATGTCCTCGAAGTAAAGGCGCGCGGTCGAGAATCACGGCGGTCGCAGGTTCAAACCCCGGGCACACGCCCCTGACTTTTCGGAATTATGTGTGTGTGCACAATAAATTATCACTTACTTTAGTGGTGAAGGAAAACATCGTGAGGAAGCCTGCACACATAAAAGTTCTTAGAAATTTCTTAGGTGTGTAGTCCGCCAACCCGCACTAGGCCAGCGTAGTGGACTAAGGCCCAAACCCTCTTAGTTGTAGGGGAGGCCCGTGCCCTGCGATGGGACGTATATGGGCTGGTGAAGATGATGATGTTTATAATACTATTTTTTTATATCGGCACGGAATCTTATGGGAAGTGCACAGTGGTTCAAATAGAGTATTGACTGAAGAAAATACTATTACGACTAATTTTCTAGTTCACATTATTATGATGGTCGGTCTGCTACAAGATAGACACACTTGCGCGAATGACTGTTGCAGGTCAGTTTATTGAAGGTTCTAAAACCTTCTGTATAGCGTTGCGAGTATATCCAATTTTAGTAATTGTGATCTCTTTATTAGCAAATAGAAACAATAAGCATTTTATATTGCCACAAGTCTGTTTGTGTGGCTTAATAGTAACTTTGTGTGACTTAGTAGTAACTCGCTCAGCCAGCCATTTTACTTCCAACATAATCTAGACTGTACTACTTAAAATACACTACTTCAATTCACTAAAAATATGATAACTTCGAAAAAACATGAGTATGCGCTTGGGTTTCATGCATTATATCGTTGCAAAAATACGCCAGCTTTTATATGCAAAAACTAGACAGTTTTATTAATTAACTAGAGTGTTATTTATGACACATTCGTAGCTGTTACGTGTACTGTATTGTGACACATGTGGCTGGGAATACAGCCGCTGGTAAAGTGTCATTAAAGACTCACCCAAAGGCACAATATTTTTTTTTATAAATATAGGTACATGACAAATTGACTGGATTCGTTACTGATAGGAAGCAAGTACGGACCAAAGTGTCGGTAGTAACAACTATGAAGAATTATCTCTTACGTAGGCAAAATAGCTTAGTTTGTTGGAGACCAGATTTTTATTTTTATTTTTTTATTCTGGCACGGCAAAGTGACTCCACTGTACCTGATGGTAAGCACAGTGGAGTCCAGAAAAATAATACCGACCAGCGAGAAACGATGGTCACCCGCTGGTCGACACAATCATGCCGAAAAGGCTAAGACCAAAAAGCAAAAATCATTCGCAACACGAAATACAATTGTTGATATACACTGATTAAATATGTATAGGTATTGTAAATTTTTGATATATTTGATATATACTCGTATTGTAGCTTTTGGTCCTTATAGTGTTATTATTTCTCAAACTTCACAGGAGTTGCTAGATATAGATCGCTTCCCACAGATCGTATTGGAAATGTTTGTACGAGGTATTTTTTGAGGAAAAAATGAATAAGTTATTTAATTATTCTATACCTCAATTTTACGTAGGTACTCTCTATTTCTTTCTAGCTCCTCCTAATTAATTTCATTGCATGTAAAAGATCTGAAGATGCTGGAATCCCATAGAGATTCGGTAAGCTTCATTGCTTGGTGTCATTTCTGTTCATGCCACTGGCGAACCTGATTTTTAGAAGTTGCAATGAAACTCTCTTAATATATTTTCAAAGATTAAATAACATCTTTCTGCGAGCAACCTTAACATCTTTGTGTCTCACTAATAATTAATAAGTCCCATTAACAATTTCACCAAAGAAAATCACACGACTCATCAATACGATGCCGATTTCGATATTTCGCTCGCAATTTTGCCCATCCGGCTCCGCAAGCATTTTTCAAATCGCATTTTCGGATTTGTTCCTTTCAGGCAATATTTCAATTGGCGTAGAAGGTTTCAATTTACCATGATATCTAGGATGAGGTAGACGTTTAGTGGTGATAAATAAACTCCAATACAGAATCTACGCTTTCCTCTACAATAATACTTATTACTTTGTTAAAGTGACAGTCAAAACAATTCAGCTGACCCAATTCTGTTATCTTTCACGCGTTTCTTTCAAAACATTTTACAAATGTCTCCACTACGGAGCTATTGGCGACAAAGTTACAACCGATTCTCTTCTTTAGTTTTATTTGTGAGTATAAATGTGGCATTAGCTTCGAATACCTATTATGTTTTTTAAGCCGGTTTATCGGAATACCGGGAATGTTTGGTTGTTTTCAATGTAACTTAAATATTTAGCACACTACGAGTATACATATGTATGTATATACCAAAAAATTACTCAAAGTGAATATATTCAGAACTATTTAATCATTTAAATTAATTATTTAAAAGAAAATTGAAAAGATTTTCTATATATCTATAATAAATTTAGTACTAATTCATCAAAGACGATTTATAGAAATAAAAGTTATTAATTTTTTTAATTAAAATCTCCGGTATTGATAAAGATGTAAGTTATTATATTAAACGTTCCGCAGACAATATTTATGTAAACTACTTTTAATCTCGACAAGATGCTAAATATATGTCGGATTATTTCTCTTGGTACATTGACTGAGAAAAAAAAACGCTTGTTGCCTCAGACAAAAGCTAGTTGTTTAATTTAATAATAAAAAATCTTTATTTGCAACATTCACTAATATTATTATGTCATACAGATTCTTTGTAAAAAAAATCAAAATGCAAAAAAGTTTCAAACACCCATCGTTTAGCAGCGAAGGGTTAATGATCAGCAATCAACATTTACATAAACTGTATTAGCTTAACTTTAGCTATTAAAGGCGCAAAAGCAACGATGCAAAGTAAGGTTGTTTGTTAGGTGTAAAGAGCCGTTTAAATCAGTCCATTAGGTAATGTTGCCATAACAGTAAAATCATACTGCTCTTAAAGACCGTTCACTTAGCCCTCTCAAAGTGGATAGCAGGAGGCTAATGCAATCAGACCGGCTATTGTAGCAATTTCCAAGGAATTCACATAAAGGAACCATCGGACCGTACCATTCTCATTTTTCATAACGATTTTCTATTTGTTTTTAAAGGTTATTTCCACAAGGACTTTCTGGGTCGGCCTCACGTTCGTTTTTCATTAAAAAAGGTAAGAAATATATTAACGTTTACATTGTTTCTACTAACAATATTTGTGTGAAACTAGAAAAGCGTGCTCATTGCTGTAAAAAGTAAACCTGTTGAAATGATTTATGAATTTCATAGAATACAAACAATTTAAACAATGAACAAAAGAAAAATCACAGTTTGGATCGTTGCCAATGCCTCGGCAATTTTAAATAGTGCTTTTTGTAATTTCCAACATAATATTTAAGTGTGTTGTGTGTAAATACGGTCCGCGTTGCAGACGTTCTCAACATGTTTATGAAATTGAGTTATATGAGAATGATTGAATGTTTCGAAGCGGGATCTCGCTGTGAAGGGTAGGATTTACGTCTGCAAGATTGACCTTAAATTTATTTAGAAGCTCATCGAAATGTAATTCTCAATGAAGGATATATACATTGAAGGTTTTTCTAAACGTTGTTGGCATAAATTGAAATTTATTTATTTATTTATTTACACTTTTTATACTATTAATTATAGAGGCGGACTTAATGCCAAAGGCATTCTCTAACAGTCAACCTCTGGGTGATGCAGAGATAAAAATTGTATCGGTAAAAAAAAAACACGTTAACTTTAAAGTTGAGATATAGCTGTAAATACGGCTATGGAATTATACGTTTCGCGAGAACAATACTTCAGATTTTTAGTATAGAGCAATCTATTCTGAATGATTGGGAAGTCTCTAGAACTATATTGGCTAGTATCGCTTAGAATATCGGTGATAAATGGTCCAATTTATCCTTAAGAAAAGAAATCATTCTTTTGCAACCTAATAAGGATAGGATAACATAATGAACAACTAAAAAAGCCTATCTCAAACTTTTAGGTCTATTTTAAACAGCCAGTTGAATTGATAGCAAATTTCATATTATACCTATCGGAATTCCGTACGTGTTAATAAGTGAGTCTAAGAGCTAAAACTGACAACATAATTCAGGTATCACGATACCTTTAAATTACAATATGAAGATGCTTAATAACTTGTAGTGCCACCAAGGTAGGGAGAATAATACTGAGTTAACCCTAGGACGTCCCAAACCAGATAGGGCGTCGACCTGAACCAACTGTGTTCAGTTGGAGCACACCTAATATTTGAAGAGGTCATTAAGGTTAGACGATAGTCTAGCGGCGTACACAGAGTGTTAATTGGAGAGTTTTGAGTTCGACCTCTAGGTCAAATAATTTATTTCTAATCCGTTTATAGGCTTAGACTTTAGACTGCCTTGTTGGTCCTAGGTTGTAACTTTCAGGTAATCGGAAGGTCGCGATATTGATTACCCGGCTGGGGAATGTGGTGGAGTCTTCGCTCTAGAAAATTCTCAGCAGCAGCACGGAATGGGTCCTGTGAATGTGCAATAGCCGCGTCCTTTATGAAGTGAAACTAGCAAGTAACGTTGTTTAAAGATAAATATGATATATTTTATTTGAATATCATTCGATTGGTTTGTTTTAGAAAAACAAAAAGATAAAGAGACTGAAGAATAGAGATATATTCCGCAGCAGAAAGATGCAAATAAGGTTATTTAAAAAGCAATTTAATGTGAAACGTTCTAATTACTTTACAAGAGAAGATTTAATGTTTTTGCTTTGACTTGAATAATTCATCATCATCATCATCATCAGCCCATATACGTCCCACTGCTGGGCACGGGCCTCCTCTTCAACTGAGAGGGTGTAGGCCTTAGTCCACCACGCTGGCCTAGTGCGGGTTGGCGGAGTGAGTTTCTATTTCCTTATTACATTTCCAAGAAAGTTATGTTCCCCGGAAGCTAATTTATAATTTTAATAGTATTCTGCTTTCGTTTAAAGTAAAAGAATCCGTGCAGGGTCAACATAGAATGGGACTTTGCTAACATGTAGTATGTAATAAAATGCGAGAAAGGAAAAAGAAAAAATGTACGCGGATCGAAGGGAGCGCTTTGAAATCAACCATTTACTTTTATAGACTACTACATTCGTCTCGGTTCATTTACATTTGAGGCCTCGTTTCACAACCGAGCTGATTTTCTGCGTAGCTTGAAAATTCGTATACGATAAGACGAAATCTTTGGACCAAATTGCTTTCTATACAGAAACTTGGATTCTGAAGTGACAAAAATAGAAATAACATTAACAGAATTTTCCGCGTTTGCTACTGATTTACTAAGTTTTCGACTCATACAAATGTTGTTCGAAACAAGTATGATTTGGGTAAAATATGAACCTTTGAAGGAAGTTATTTTTGTGTTGACGGTTGACGGATTGACGGTTCTTCATTTAGCATATTTACTTTGGATAAGACGCAAGCTATGTCGAGAGAAATTTGTTTCATTTTAAGTACCGATTCAAGAAGACGACTTCTTTGAATGCTTTAAAAATCTTTAGTCTCAACTTTTTAAATTAAAGTAAAATTCTTGCCTAACTCGAATCCAACAAACTTCACCCATTTCTTTAAAGGCACACAGTCGGCTACAATTTTCTGTGAATTTTCTTCGTGTAAAAATGTATTCTAATTTTAACCGGGTTTAATTAAGAGCAGAGACAATCTCGGATCGTTCGATATGCTTTAAAATCATTATGTAAATATATTTTGGATTATTTAATAAATAAAATAACATACCTAGGGTTGACCCAGCATCTTAAAGCTTAAGCAAGTAGAACAATTTGTTTATATTTAAAAAAAATGAACGTTTACACGTTTTTATTTCTGCTTTTTACGTTCCTCGAGTAACTAGTCACTTTGACAGGCACTGTGACACTCCCTTTGCCGTTTTTATTGATGTCTCATGCAGCGATTTAATCGAGAAATTTTGTCTCCCATAAACGTATGCAATGAATGAAAAACATATTTATCAGTCTTTTATAAAACTGAATAACTTATACTCATCGTTTCAAATTACAATAAGAGCATTTTTAAAGCCAAATAAACCCATATTTCATCATAGATTACTTGTACATCGCAGAAACCATCACGAATAATAATGGTGAAATACTAAAGGCATAATCTTAAAAATCTAAATTCACAATGCCCAATGTTAAGCAATTAAAAACCACTGTACAAATTAACGGTGAAGAACTGGATCCTGTTGCGTCTACTACATTTCTGGGCATTACGGTAGACGCAAAACTCCAGTGGGGACCGCACATTCAACAATTGGCAAGCAAATTAAGTTCAGCGGCATATGCAGTGAAAAAGATCAGACGTCTGACTGACGAGGAAGCGGCAAGAATGGTTTATTTCAGCTATTTCCATAGCCTTATGTCGTATGGTATTCTTTTGTGGGGAGCCGCTGCGGATATTAACACTATTTTTGTTTTGCAAAAAAGAGCCATTAGGGCTATTTATAATTTAGGTCCCAGGGCTTCACTTAGAGAAAAATTTAAGGAAATAAATATTCTTACCGTCACTTGTCAGTTTATATACGAAAACTTAATGTACGTCCAAAAGAATCTTGATAAATTTAATAAAATTTGTAATGTACACAATAAAAATACTAGGAACAAATGTAATCTCGTTCAACACGTAACTCGTCTCCGGAAAGTTAATAACTCTTTTATGGGGCAATGTATACGCTTCTATAACAAACTTCCGAAGGCTATTAGAGAGCTTCCCTTGACAATGTTTAAGAAATCAATTAAAGATAAGCTTTACAAAAAAGCATACTATAAAGTTTCAGATTTTATTGAAGATAATAAGCCCTGGGAGTAAGTAAATTGATCGGAGTTTTGTTTTGTTGCTACAGTTTGTATCGTTATGACATTTATAATGAAAAATTTAAATAATGTAATGAAAAAAAGACATAATTATATTGCTGTTTTTTAAAGAAAAAAATGACATGTCGTGTTGCTGAGGGAGTTTCTTGCCGTTTCTTCTCCACAGCTATAACACGTTTCGAAGCGGCAATAGTTTAAAAAAATTAAGATGTGTAAAATTGACGATTCAAAAGAACTTGTAAAAGTCTATTTGAATAAAGATAATTTGACTTTGACTTGACTTTGACTTTGACTGTTATTGTCACACGGTTCTCACGTGTTGTCATGATATTTTCCGTGCCCTATACCTGAACCCACGTAATAACATAAAATTCTGTTTCCGTGCGAAGCGTGAAATTGTGATCTACGCCAACGTAATCGCATAGGCATTTACCGATAACTCAGGAGTATTATTAGCGGTCTAGCAAAGGTTAAATCTGTTTTTTTTTGTGATATTTTACTTGTTAATAACGCAATAGCCGCGTACACAATTTAGTATGAATGAGCACGAGGGTGTAAAGTAGGTACCCCGGGATTCATATCTTTTTCATTTCTTTAAATGCCATCAATATTTCTGTTTATTTTTCACATGATTAAATTAATAATTTCAAAATTTGGTGTAAGTGTTTAAAACATCCAGAAGCCACATATTCCTAGTTCCAGTAGAACATTCCTGTTGCAACTTAAGGGATTTTCAGTCTCTCAATGACCTAGATGACTATCAAAAAAATATGGATCATTGTTAAGTATAGAACCGCGAAATCTAGCTTATATAATCAATCTTATTACGTCGTATCTGAAGGCAATTTGCTTGAATAAAAACTAAATCAATTGTCAAGCTTTGTCAAAGGTCGTTTCTAAAGCAAATATAAATTAGATTATTAGCAGATAGTCTTGCTTCGCTCGTGGTCAATGAGTATCTCACTATCACCTTCATAAGAGGCTGAATTTAGGTTTTGCAATATCTGTTATTGTATAATGATCAAATTATTCGTCACTATACGTTAATACTAATCTATCCTAAACGTTCGCTAGTCTTATTAACGTATAGAATAATAATAACACGCAAGCTTTTATGTAAAAAAGATTAATAAAAGTATAGGTATACACGAACGTTGTACATTTGGCAGTTGGTTGATATTGTTATGGCACATCCAGTATGGTAATTGTGTTATGTTAATCGATAGCTGAAATAACATTAGCACCCCGATGGCTCCATCTGCGATCTCGGAAAAATATTATCTCATTTCAAATTTTGTGATTTTTCCTGTCACGCGCTCTCGTGAATTCCGTAATGTGTTTTGATCAATGATTTATTGTAACAGACCGGTAATACTTTTGGTATTTGTTATTGTGAATGTTTAAGCATATTGGAATGTTGATTTATTTATATTTATTTAATTCACTTTTATTTTATTTTATTAGTATGGCAATAATGCTGGCTTAAGGATAGATTACCTCTCTGGTCTAACGTTAAAAATATGTAAGTATGTATGTGCGATCGAGAAGTGAACTGTTCGATATTCAAACTTGGAAAACTATTAAACTAACGTGGACGGTACGAGTATAAACTACATTAAACTTACTTATTTTAATGTGGGACTTCAAAACTTTGACGAAAATATAGAAAACACTTTGTATCACTTTCCAGGTAATCATTCCAGACGTGATAAAAATTTGAATGCCATTCAAATCGCTAAAAGTCAAACAATTTGATACACATTTTTTGTTTCCTGACAAAAATATAAGAAGAATTTTCTCGTTACCTCATCTGGAAACAGGCAATATTCAGGGGAAGAATATTTTTGCCCTAACGAAGTATTAATACTCTAACAATTTACAAACACATGGGAATCTTCAAACGACTGAAGTTGAAGGAAAACCTTAACATAAAACATAAACTGGGCCAACAGACAAAGCGGGGAAGACAACGCGAAAACCAAAGAACCATTTGGCTCAAACTTTTTCTATAAATTTTACAGCAGTACTAAATCTGCTGGATTACGTCGAAACGACTACATTGAACTGTAATCTTGCAATAAATGCTTCATAACATACGTAACAGTATTCGAAAACCTTACCGGGTTATGGGATCGTATAGTCAAATTGCCTTATTTCGTCAGGAAATGCTCAATTGAAGCACAAAGTCTCGAAATATGCCTTAAAAACATTAGTAGACTCACCGTCTATTATGACCGTATATTGACTGCCTCGTGGCCTCGCGGTACAAGTATGTGCCGTGCGATCTAGAGGTCCTGGGTTCGATTCCCGGGTCGGGCAAAGTGTTATTGGGTTTTTCCATTAGGAAATTCTCAGTAGCAGCGCGGAGTCTGGAAATGTGCCCGAAAAACGGCAATAGGCTCGCCCCCTACCTGGCGAAATGTGGGTGCAGAAATGCACCTCTGCCTACCCCTTCGGGGAATACAGGCGTGAGTTTATGTATGTATGTGTGTGTAGAAATACTTCTTCGCCTATCCCATGAGAATGCATTCGTGAGTGTACACATGTCATACAGTATTCAATTCACGACGTGATTGTGTCATTCCCACTGGTTGAATATCTCAGTAACTTCGGAAGTTTGTGAAACTGCGAGCACAAGGGATGGGATCGGCGTAATTAAATTTACCACATTACCTTTCAGGTGCATTGCAACTCAGCTCTTTGAAGCTCGCCGTAACTTTGACTCTGCTAGTATTAATACCCGCCATGCAGACTGCTATTATATAGCACAGTTGCTTTGACTTGCGGCCACTTAAGTTCGCCCCTTGTTGTTTGGGAAATTCAAAGGTCCATCCCATTTTGCATTAATTTAATGTGAGTTAGTTTTGAATATGTAATATTTTATTTGCATCTCCTCTATTAATAAATAAAATTGAAACAGTGGTAATTGCACGAATATTAACAATACTATAACTGTATGCTAATTGAAAAGAGTACCTATAAGGGTTCTAAGCAAAAATATTTTACGAGTAAGTATGTTCCTAGAACAACCCGCCTTCCTTTCAATACTAGAAGAAGCCCTTGCCCAATTTTTGAATCTTTGAAAAAGTCGTAATACAGTCAATATTCCTAAAACAAGAGTGAAAGCCAACACAAATCGATGTAAATGATCCGAAGTGAAAAGGAAACTTTCTATTATATTACACCGCGGGTAGAAATTTAAATATAAAGATGTTGACTGCGCGATGCTAACGAGCGGCCCGCAATATTTAAACGCCCTTCATTCCGCTTTCATTCTGTTTGTCGCCAAAATATGCCTAGGCTATTAGTCAGGAACAATGCTCGAGGCTCGCTGGCTTTTTATGTCGCCTCTGTTTCTTAGTAGTGCAATAGGAGGCCACGGCACTGCAATGCCCCAGAGACTCACTGCGCTACGAAAATAGTTCACTACAACATGAATAACAAATGGTGTTTGAAAAGACCCATCACAAAGCGCCGCCTACCGTGTCACAACTTTGATTGTATCCATTTAACTCACGAGAAGTTCACGTAATAAAATATTTACTCAATTATGTCTGAGTGCGCTGCGCCGCCGCACTATGAACACACGCTAAGCGAATTAGCTAATTTTATGATTTGATTTGTTCTGTGTTTATTTTCAACCAGCAATAAATTTTTAAATTCTTCTACCTTGACATTCTTTTTCATTGCTTATGACGTATGTTGTTTTATAGCATAGATGTGGTTTGCTCGTGTATGTTGGAAGGTAATACTGAAAGCAGGTAGGTTATGGGTATAATCAACCAATTTGAAGTTGGGCGAAGTAGAATAAAGTGATATTGATCTGGCTGATTTCGTTCAAGGCCGCTAGGTTTTTGAAAGTTCGATGTAAGGAATATAGTAGATAGAGACATTTTAATTTTAAAGTCGTGATGGCCTCGAGGCTTAGGCACGCGGTTGAGAATCTCGACAGTCGCGGGTTCGAACTTCAAACCCCATGCACACACCTCTTACTTTTCTAAATTGAATTATCACGTACTTTAACGGTGAAGGAAAGCATCGT
Organism: Hemaris fuciformis; assembly: GCA_907164795.1. Classification (NCBI taxonomy): domain Eukaryota; kingdom Metazoa; phylum Arthropoda; class Insecta; order Lepidoptera; family Sphingidae; genus Hemaris; species Hemaris fuciformis. The sequence goes on from OU015434.1 coordinate 7,256,614, forward strand.
GATAAAACCTGCAAACCTAAAAATTCTAAGGAATTTCTTAGGTGCGTAGTCCGCCAACCCGCACTAGGCCAGCGTGGTAGACTAAGGCCTAAACCCTCTCAGTTGTAGAGGAGGCCCGTGCCCAGCAGTGGGACGTATATGGGCTGCTGATGATGATTTTAATATGACTGTCACTTTCGTCTTCTCGTCAGGTCGGCATTGGCAAGTATTATTTTATTTCCCCTTGGTTAGTTATTTGGTCTGGAAAAGGTCATAGCAACAGCCAATACAGGAATTATGTAGGTACAAGATGTATTCGTGTATAATTTGTAATGGCTCCTCCACATTTTTTTCATGCCATTAAGGCTTCCTGACTAAACTAGTATCTAAATATTTTGATGTAAAATCGTTAAAAAATTACTACTCAAAGCCCTGCACAACAAAATATACTCCACTGGTCCTTACATATACACAATTAAGAAAATCAGTTACCTGTCATATGTATCAGCCTATTAAATTCAAAGGAGACGTTCACAGTGCCCTCAATATGACACCGCAAAACGGACAATGAAGCTGATAGAGGCTTGACTTCCATTTTGGACAATGTTAATGATGAAGCAGCCTCGATCGTTACCGCAGACAGTAAGGAAGCCAATTATTGTATTGATGATGCTTATTGTCTCGTGACTGCTGACGTTGTAACTATGACAGCGAAAACAAGGTAAAATTATATAAGTTTATCATATGAATGTTTACTGCATTATAAGATTTTCTATTCTATTTTTTAAGTAGTGATGGCCTCAGCGGTCGCGGATTCAAACCCGAGGCACACACTTTTGACTTTTCGAAGTTATGTGTGTATTGACAATGAATTATCACGTAGGTACTTTAACGATGAAGGAAAACATCGTCATGAAACCTGCAAACCTAAAATTTCTTAAGAATTTCTTAGGTGTGTAGTCCACCAACCCCTACTAGGCCAGCGTGGTGGACTACGACCTAAACCCTCTCAGTTGTGGAGGAGGCACGTGCCCAGCAGTAGGGCGTATATGGGCTGATGATGATAAAGATTTTCTATGCTACTTTGGTTTCACTAAAATGATGTCGAAGTAAGAGTGTTGGTAAATGAAGGAGAAGTCGAGACATACACACACTCACGCCTGTATTCCTCGAAGGGGTAGGTGCATTCTTGTACCCACATTTCGCCAATTGTGAAAGAAAAATAAATTATATACAATTTTAAGTGACTGCCTCATGGTCTCGCGGTACAAGTGATTTAAAGGTCCCGGGTTCGATTCCCGAGTCGGGCAAAGTGCTTTTGGGTTTTACCATTAGAAAATTCTCAATAGCAGTACGGAGTCTGGAAATGTGCCCGAAAAACGGCAATAGGATCGCCCCCTATTACGTGGGACTGTATTGCCAAGTATGTATCAATATACATAATTATGTATGTACCTACTTGGAAAAATGTGGGTACTCCTTCGGGGAATACAGGCGTGAGGTTATGTATGTGCAATTTTAGGTAGTTTTATGGTTGTAGTTTATAAGGATATCTCAGCAGCAGCACGGAATCTTTCAATGTTCCCGAAGTACGACCATGCACTAGCGCTATGTTTCTGAGGTTTAATCAGACAAAAACTTATATGTAAAAATATACTTCTGCATACCCTTTCGGGGACATAGTAAGCATTTATATGTGGTTAATATTAAATACAGGATTTCTGTTCACATCAGTCCTATTGGATATGAGCGCTCTCTGCGGTTGAAGTGCTCTTTACGTCAATTGGGGAGTATGCAGTAATTTGTGGGCAAATATTATATCGGTTTGCGGAATAAATATTGGCAAAACCCTCTTACAAGGAAGAAAAATAACAAAATTATAACACAACAACGGAACAAGACTTATAGAAGCGCTTATTAAAGATGAAGAGGATTCTATTTGAGAGGCGCAATATCCCAGATTCAGTTTCAATAAGTCGTTTTTTTCTGTTGAAAACTAAGGCGACAAACACCTTCCATAATTCCAGGAAAACACGCACCATTTGATAATGAAACACCAGTTTATATGCAAATATTTTAACCGCGACCCAAGACGTTTTAACGACAATACGTATTTAAACGGCTGGTGTAATCGATACAAACGATAAATTGACTCAATTGGCGCTGCGTTATAAGCGTAAGTGGCGCATATAAATAATCATTTCGAAAAGTTCATTGTAACAGCTAACAATGTCGATAATGTCTGAATACAAAGAAATAAACGGCCCTGTTTGCTCGGGCGGCGTTGAAAGGAAAAGCAATTAGGTAGAATACAAATAGCGAAATGTATTGTAGTACGCTGAGCATTTACATACGAAGCGACGGGAGGGGCGGAATTCCGAGGGCTTGGCGGCTGCCGAACTCGCTCCTTATAAGCATCCGTTCAAAACTTCCATATTCACGCTGAAAAACCATTGGTCTATTAAATCAAACTTTGTCTGGGGCGTTAAATGCATTCTCTTAAGTAAATGTTGATGACTTTACCGTAGGGAGGGACGGTTGTCTGTTGGGTGCATTTTAATTCTATTACCGACTCAAAAGCATTCTGAATTACTTATATAAAGTAGCTAAGCAATTATGGAATATGGATATATTATTTTTGAAACGTTTATAAATGCCCTTGAGTAGGTAGAATAATTAATTTGAAAACTTCTTAAAATTGGAATGAATTATAATTTTACGAAAGAGCTTCTGCAATATCAGTTTTACCAGACCTTAAAAAAAGGTCTCGTCGTATTAAAAATTGCCTGCTCTCTGTTGAGGGCGGGTTACAAACACATATTGGACTGGCATTAACAAGCGGACACGAACGAATATGTATGGGCTGTTCGAATAATCGCTCTTTCAGGGAACGAAGCCGCAACCTGGCTTTTAACTTATTACACTCTAGGTACAAATAGTTATCACGTGTGTTAAGTGAAGAAAAAGATTGTGAATAAACGTGTCCACCAAAAATTCTCTACCAATAGTAGAACTTAATAACATAATTTGATGTTTTAGAATATTTGTAATAATAGGTTGCCTCAGTCTAGTTCTAATAAGCTGACTCGACTGTGGTTGATACGACAACTCATAGAAAACTAAGTCACATAAATATTTTGTTAAGTGTATCGAATTTAATATTACTGCTGACTATACTGCAATAACCATCGGTTACTAGTGTACCTTTGCCGTGTTTGCATGAAAAACGTGTTTTAGGGAAAATTTTCACCATACTTTTATTAAATTTCAATAATAAATCAACATCTTGTATGAATTTTAAAGAAGCTAGAGAGGTATATCAGGATCTAAACTTGAAGCACTCGTTGGTTTCTACCTAACCTGATGGTAAAAACTTGAGTGCGTATGTCAACATCAGCATATATACGTCCCACTGCTGGGCACGGGCCTCCTCTACAATTGAGAGGGGTTAGGCCTTAGTCCACCACGCTGGCCTAATGCGGGTTGGTGGACTACATACCTAAGAAATTTCTAAGAACTTCTAGGTGTGCAGGTATCATCACGATGTTTTAATTCACTATTAAAGTAACTGATAGTTCATTGTCACGTGCGTGTGTATAATAGTAATCGTAAAGTATCGAGTGCGTATGTAAGTATATATACTTTCAGGGCCCCCGCTACCATATGTGCAAAGTGTGCAATGCACACGGGCGCCATCCTTTAGGGGCGCTAAAACCAAGGTCCCAAAAAAAAGTTTGCAAAAAAATAACGTTTTATTTCAATTGGTTCAAAAATAAAAAAAATATATCAATTTAAAGAATCACATGTAATAATTAAGATATGAATGGTGGGCTTTGAGTACCGATAAGAATGGATTGCCTGTTTTAAGTAAGCTTGCTAAACGATTCTTAATCACACCAGCAAGCTCTGTTTATGCAGAAAGACTATTTTACGAGGCAGGCTAAATTTATGAGGAAAAGCGAAACAGACTTGATCCCGCACGTGCAGAAAAAAGACACTTCATGATCCAAAAACCGTCTTTAAAATTAGTTATTTCTTAAAAATTATAGATCAAACTTGAAGCACCCTAAAAAAACGATTTGACTTATTAAATGAGTACGATAATATCTTCGGATATTTTAACGACATATTCAAATTAAGTGACAGCGATCTTTTAAAACGTTGTTCTGTTCTTAAAGAACGACTGACAGGATATAGACTCCAATGGTTTGTTTAATGAAATTAAAGCCATACAAAAAAAAAAGATAATTTAAAATGCCTTAAGGGGCACCAAAAACCTTTTTCGCACACGGGCGCCAGTAGCCCTTACGGGGGCCCTGTATACTTTTGTTCATAAACGGAACCTAAAGTGAACATTTATTTCAAAACATGAGCTAGACATTTTTATCGGTAATTCTCCACGCTGGCCGCTTTACGATCACTATCGCCTTAACCCTGTTAAGAATTCATTTGTTTTCCGCAGAATTGTTTTCCACGAACCATTTACGTGAGAGGCCATTCCGATTTACGCGGTGCCATTCGGAGGAATTGTCTAATTAACCTGCCTATTGAACAATTTATTACGACCCCCAGAATTCCTCCAAGTAATTTCGTTCGAAGCTATTTATTCGCGTTATTAATAAATCATTCGGAATTGTTATTTGAACATCTGGTATGGTTGTGAGGTAGTGCCTAGTTAAGTTATTGTAATACCTAGATAGAAACATAATCGAATGTGTCTCATTTTCCATTTGAATTATTATTAATCATTTTTTTTTAATTATTTAACCTATATTTGATTTGTCATATATGGGACCTTGGTAAAGGTTTTTGGTAACTTGTATTTTTTAAGCAGACTTTATATTGCGATACATTTGTGATTGCCTGCGGTCCACTTCTGCGATTTATAATCTTATATACTGCCTAACACTAAGTATCTTTAATTGTCTATGTCTATGAAAAACGAGGTTGCTCACTCCAATCTAGCGTAGCTTAGTTTAAGTTAGCCTAATGCGGGTTGGTGGGCTTAACTTACGAGTATGTACATACGAAGTCCTTTTAGACGAACTTTAGGTACCTACATTGGCCTTCTTTCGATATTTTGGTTATAATGTTTAATTCAATGGTTATTAACTACAAATAAACACAAAACATAAATTTTACATATCTGTTTGGGTTTGAAATTTTAAAATATGAAATTATAAACATCAAAAGCAAATATAGAAAACGCATTTTTGATAATACGAAAAGTAATATTTGCCTCATCATCAGCCCATATACGTCCCACTGCTGGGCACGGGCCTCCTCTACAGCTGAGAGGGTTTTAGGCCTTAGTCCACCACGCTGGCCTAGTGTGGGTTGGCGGACTACAGACCTAAGATATTCCTAAGAACTTTTTTTAGGTGTGCAGGTTTCCTCACGATGTTTTCCTTCACCGTTAAAGTACGTGATAATTCATTTGTGAATACACACATAACTTCGAAAAGTCAGAGGTGTGTGCCTGGGGTTTGAACCTGCGACCGCCAAAATTCTCGACCGCGCGCCTAAACCTCGAGGCCATCACTGCTTTTTTAAATACCAAAATCTAAATATTAAAACCAAATATGGAAAACGCATTTTTGATAATACGAAAACTAATATTTACCTGTTAATAATAAAATATAAACACAACGTTCTCACCCGTATTAAATTAGTTCTATGGACCGTAACCAGTTCAATGTCTTACAAAGATTACCTAAGTGCGTGTGTAATTTGTGGCGACGCAGCGCTTTAGTGGGAAAGGGTGCGGTGAGAATGACAGACATTGACGTGTATGTATGTACATGACCCTGTCTGAATTCAATCAAATACTGCGTACAAAGAACATTTCACGACACAAGCAACAATCTTATTTTTCTTTTCCCTATCTATATTCTTTCTTTTTGCGTGATCTCTTATTTGTTGTTGTTTACATGGTAAATAATGTTTTAGGATTTACGACAATATGATTGTGTTTGTTTCTTTTGTTTGTTGAAAAGAATATTGCTTCGTCAGCTGTTACGCAGAAACTACATATCCTATATGTGTATTTAACAAAATTAATACGAGTAGGTACATTTTGTTTTACATAATAATGTATGCATTACATGTTTTTCCTGCTACATACGGCTTAATGATGTGATTATATATACAATACTATCCACAAAAGGTCTTGCTAAGGTATTTACTCTCTAGTTATGCTTGCCTATAATATTATGTCAGAACAGTGGCCATTATCCGTCCGGATATGAATATTTTGATACTGGTGTAACTACCAACAAACTGCGAGTCTAGAAGTCTTACTCACTGATTCATAAATATTTTTTCATGATAATTTTCTGTGATGCAGTTGTACAACATTGTTGAGTGTCTCATTCATACCGAAATCTAAGATCAAATTTAATTTTTTTAACATAATTAATATAAATAGAAAAAAAACATAATTAATATTTAGATAGATTTCAAACAGCCTTGGAATTCCATAAAAAACAGCTTTCAAATCCGCTGGCTTTTTCACAAGCTTCTTTATCAATAAAACTAGTAGATCCCATGAGACTTCTTTAGTCGTAGATTAAATAAAATATCGTTCTGACTGACTTCTGATACGCACCAGACAACCTTTTGTACTAACTAAGATAAAATATGGTATATAATTAACCACGCCTCTTCTCAGCCCAGTGTATGACCCTTGGTGCTCAAACCCTAGACTTCGACTTGAGAGTCAACACGCAAAATATAAAGATATTAAAAATAACGCTTTTATAAGGTAATTATGACAAACATTAACTCGCAAGGTTTTTCGACACTTCTGGCCATGCCCTCATTATTATTTTAGGTCAGTAGGCAGATGGTTTATCAAATTTTATTTATAACACAACCAACCGGCCAGCTTTAAATGTCACTGAGTAAGCTGTCCACCATTTATTTCCGTTGGCAACTTTAGTCCTTGTCTTAAAATAATAGCTGCTATCAACGTTGAAGCTGGCACTCTAGGAAAGATTTAGCTCTTTCGACTCACCTAAATCAAGAACATCGTCCTACATCGGGGGTAATAAGCGCTTCCCGCGTCTACGTTCTTACAGATTCAATATTAATTCGCGCTTTCGAGTCTCACCTTCCTATGTGTTTTTATCCACTCAATTTCAATGAGACTAGAGGTTGGTTATACCGCATTATGCAAAGTGTGTCATTGTTATTAGTCTAAGATCAAAAGCGAACACATTTAATGTTTTCATGCATATTCTTCGATTCGATTATCATTATACGGTTTTAAGTCTATCATCAACCTTTTATAAATATATAATGCACTTTATCCAATACACTCTCCATATGTTATAAGAGCGAGACACATTAACGAAAAGATAGAGAAAAAACCTAATTAAACGTTGCTTGTTTTCAAACCTGACTGCCTCGTGGTCTCGCGGCACATGTGTGTGCCGTGCGATCTAGAGGTCCTGGGTTCGATTTCCGGCTCGGGCAAAGTGTAATTGGGTTTTTCCATTAGGAAATTCTCAGTAGCAGCACGGAGTCTGGAATTGTGCCCGAAAAACGGCAATAGGCTCGCCCCCTATTACGTGGGACTGATACATACCTGGCGAAATGTGGGTGCAGAAATGCACCTCTGCCTACCCCTTCGCGGAATACAGGCGTGAGGTTATGGATGTATGTATGTGTTTTCAAATCTTCAAATCTGGTATAACACGGTGAATAAAAAGTCAGCATTTTTCTTCGTCTGCTAACTCTTATAATTCACAAGCGAACATTGCGAATACTGTTGGTGGTATTTCAATAGCAGTTCCCAAGTGGAAGCGTTCACAATCGTTCCGATTTTTAGGGCAATAAATTGTGCACGTGCTTCAAGAGTTAGCTCGCCTATTTCGCTACCGGCCATCGAACACTGTTCCGCAAGAGCGACTCGCCTAAACGTTTCGGCAATTAACATTCGTCCGCTCTTTAAATTAATTTTATTGATTTTTGCGGCGCTTCGGCTTTGCATTCTCATAAAAGAATTTCAAGATTTCAACGGATTTAATTAATTTGCGTATTTTGAATATAATAAATTGTTTGCATAACGTAATAAGTTGTTTCGGCCAGCTTATTATAAAAAGGCAAATATTTCTGTCTTCGTTTCTATTATGCATAGCTAAAACAGCACAGTTCATCTTTAATTAATTAGTCAACTGTGGAAAGTACGCTACTTCTTGTTGTCGTATGTACATTCAACAAACATTAATCCATTTCTTTATGAAAGATAGCACTGCATGCCTTTATAGTGCGTTGGGGAGTTGTGAAAGCAGGATTATGTATTTTCTGTTCTAGTCTCGAGAACAACGAAATATTTAGGTACAATAACAGAAAGTAAAATTGCTGTACATTTTATGAGAACGTTGGGGAAGTTTGTGGAACATAACGTTTGCGAGAAAACACTTTAGGATATTTCATACTTTCTAAAAAAATATTTAAAAAGGGCGTTTTTGTTTTATTGCATAACGTTGAAATCAATAAAATCAGAAATAACAATTTAGGGTATGTAATAAAAATTGTATGCGGTAAAAATATACTATTTAAAAAATCTTAATTAATAAGAGCGGTGAGAAGCATGAAGCTGAGAGCATTTGGCGCTTTTTTTTTATGTACGGGAAAGGTAAACTGACCTTATGATAATCTAGTTCATATTCTATATGTAGAGCAACGTACTTGGCAGCGCCTGATGGTAAGTCTAATTTCTCGTATGGAAAAGCAACCATTACAGCGCAAGCGTCACAAACATGATAACATGTTTGTTTCGCCACCATTGTTTAGCTATAATTTTGCTATCAGTTTGTGAATAGTACGAAAATAGATAAACATAGCACTTATATCAAACAAAATCTCCTTTATTTGCGCAAGGTCTGGCCTATTATTCCCAAAAGATGAGTACGTACAGAGGTAAACTAATTTGGCACGGATTCAAACTAACGACCCATACTTGAAGTAAGAATCCTTATTATCTTGGAGAGGTCGTGGCTTCGCTAAGTTTTCCTTGGAATATTATAATGTGTATATGTACTAACTACCTACTATTGAAAGCGTCTGCAAAGAGGCAAATATTTGAACGTAAATTAATTTGTTATTTGTGATGTGTGTTTTGCGTGGAATGTTTTTAGACGGCACATTTTCAGGCGAAGTCTTTGTTTATATAATTTGTTTCCAAAATAATGTTGTATATCAGACAAGTATATTACCTATATACATACATTGAGGTACTGTCTGTTAAAAAATTATCAATGACTGAAATTATATACATTATAGTGACTGAAATTGAGAAATAATTTGATTATTTAGTCACATACGTACTTTACACCCTCTCCCTTCTCTGTCACCGGTTCTGTAGGCACCCGCGTGCTTAGACAACTATTTTGTCCCATATGCAAGGGATTAGGCGCATTGCCCTTTACGTAAAGTTTGACGGAACAGAATAACTGAAAAAAAAACCCCTCTGCCCGCCCCAAAAATAGAACCCAGGTTTCCTCAACTTGCATGGCACAAACCGAACTTGCACTTTACGGTACGCGTCATAGATTATGCCCTGAAGTCATACAAATTGTGAATAACCGTCACCTTTTTTTCCGCACGGACACGTCCCAGTTTCACGTTTCGACCGCTATAGTTATGCGACATATTTCATGTTTTCATACTATCTGCCGCATAGTTTTCAATATCGTAACATGATACTTGATATTGAGTGCTCTGGGTGCTGTTATACAGTTTCGTTCGAATATTTGGGATGCCTGTATTTCTAATATGAAACCCGTGGAACTAAAAATTCAAACCGATTTTTCGTGGACGTTTGAAACGGTTAAAACAAACGAAAAATTAGTTTAGACTTTGTTATAGTTTTGCAACTGGATTTTTATCTATTTAGTAAAAGAAGGATGAAGCTCTATATTTATGTATTAAAAAAATGATTTTCCTATTTTTTTCATTGATAAATATTTGAAAAATATTGAGTTACGTCAATAATGATAAACATTTTTAATTCAAGAAAAAAAAAAAACAATTTACAAATCACCATTGCGAATCACTCAGTATGTTATTTATTTCAAAGTTGTTTTCAGTAAGTGAGCGGTGTAATGCGCGCATCTTGTGCAACCATTATAATATATTGCATACCAACCCCACCCTATTTTTCTTTTGTTATAATTTCATATACTCGTATATATTGTGTAAAAAGACCTATAATTTCGACGAATCAGCAAGTAGCCAGAAAAACCTAAAGTGGTTTATTTTTAATGTGCAATATGGTTATTGTCTTTTTATATAAATAAAATAAGTAATTAAATATCTATTACGCTAAGAATATGTAATATATAGAGAATAATATATAAAGAAAATATATGAATCGGTAACTAGCAGACATTTTTTAAAATTTTAAGCCGTTCTTTCGTATGAGATGAGGCTTAAGATTGCTTCATTTTGGTTAAGTTTCTTCATTTTGGTCAATTTGTAACAAATTTTTAGTAAGCTATATAATTAAGGTTAGTAAGCTACCGTCAAACCGGTGTTCATTCGTATGAGTTCAGAGCACATACCTATGGTCAAATGCCATGTGTCATCATCATCATCAGCCAAAATACGTCCCTCTGCTGGGCAGTCTTTAGAGTATAATATATTTTTTCTCAAAAATTCTGAGTGTTGTAAAATAAATTGTAAAATAAATATATGAAAATTATCGAACCCATAATACAGATTCGTGTCCAACACGAATAGGTACGTATCACCATACATAGATATAATTACCTATTTTATACAAACCTTTGAAAATGCACACCTGATTAAAAACCCTTATTCATAATTACTACTACAGAATTTTTGGAATAGTTGAAATTCCTAATAAAGAATGTTTAACTGAATGAAATAATATTCTTATTTTGCAGGAATTTTAACAAAGGATCCTTAAGATTATATATGTCAATCAACCGAGATTTTTTATTTATTTCAACAATACAAAGAAATTCCAGATCTATTGTTTGAAAAATAACAATTCAGAGAGAGACAATAATTATTACACCTTTTGTTAGTAAACGTCGATGGATTTTGTCTTTACGCTATGTTTATTCAATATAATGATAATTATAATGTACGAATGTACAATGTAAAATGTAATACGAAATCAAGCCAACATATTAAATAAGCGTTAGCTACAACATATTTTAGTCATTTTGCACTTACATTATTTATCTTTTCACGAATAACATGTTTACCTCTATAACCACTTATTTTAATTATTACCTATCATTAGGTGTAATTTTTGGTGCGGGCATGAGATCCACCACCACTCATTTGACTCGCGACAAGTATTGATTGATAATAAATAAACACACCTAACAATCACATACATAGTTCTGACCCCACGCTAAGAAACCATTCTTTTATGTTGTTTATCTCAATATGCAGACCAAGGCATACAATCATTTAGGGCCTTTGTTGGGTCTATTTGGACCTCTTATTTACAACTTCTAATTTAAGATCATCATATAACAATACAAAGGTACGATTACTTAAATAACTTGCAACCGTAAAGAATTTCTTCTTGCAATTTCTTCCAACGAACTTCCTTTTAGATCATTTGTAGATTGAATTAAACTATTGTGTTTTCTTATAAGACCGACTGTAGGCGGACCAAATTTGAAAATTTTACAACACACTTTGTATCCCCAAGCACATCCCGATACGGATACATCCATTTTAAGATCGGGACAGTCTCTTACGTCCATGCATACACCTCCGCGGACCCAGCAAGTTGATCTTGTGTTACCTATTAAAAAAATAGACATATTTCTGAATATACATGCTGAAAACGATAAGAGAGAAATAATAATTAAAATCAGTGAGTTTTAAAAACTCAAAATTATCACATGAAATATAAGATATATTGGCCACGACGGAAATAAACGCATAGCCAGAAAAGTACCTTGAAGGTCTAAGGACAGTCATTGTTATAACATATCATACATAAACTCACGCCTGTATTCCCCGAAGAGGTAGGCAGAGGTGCATTTCTGCACCTACATTTCGCCAAGTATGTATCAGTCCCACGTAATAGGGGGCGAGCCTATTGCCGTTTTTCGGGCACAATTCCAGACTCCGTGCTGTTACCGAGAATTTCCTAATGGAAAAACCCAATAGGACTTTGCCCGACCCGGGAATCGAACCCAGGACCTCTAGATCGCACAGCACATACTTGTACCGCGAGACCACGAGGCAGTCATTGTTATAAGAATACGTATAACTCGGAAGAACATCTCTGATCAAAGAACACAATTATGTATGTCGGCCTGTTGATAACAATACATTTATTAAAAGTTACAACGATTAATTATTATAGAGGATATTAGAAGTACTGGGCGATAAAAGGTGCTTAAGATTGTTGCGAAACATGAAAAAATACAAAGAGTTAGATAGTGTCCAAAATATTGGATTAGACAAAAAATATAGAATAGAAAACAAATGCTAGAATTCTTATGTAATGTTAGACGATAAACACAAAAGGTGGCACCGGCTCCAATTAGGTATGAAAACAAACGGATCCCCTGGGAAATATCTTGAAGGCACTTTTATCTCACTTTACATCATAAAATTCAAGCTTCTAAAAGTAGCAGGCCATTTCGATCCTAATTCGAGTCGCTCTTGTTGAAAGCGTTAGAAATTCGAGATGTCTCCCCGTCACAGGAGTAACGGTAGATTTGGCACTAACACTTTAAGTTGCGAAATATAGGTCACGTCGAATGTATTCTTTGATAATGCGTTTTTGTTTAAAATGTTGAATGCTATTTCTACAAAATTTTCCTGGGTGACCAATTTTGTGAACATCGGTTCACAACACTAGGGAAATTCTTGCAATAAGCCAGGGCGTATTGTGTAGAACGTATCTTTTTACTTCGATTATAAGATCATGAAGAGCATTGTACTTTGCTATTGTGAGTTCTCTATTAATTCATAACATGGAAATTCCTGCTACTCAAAAAATTTTTGAATGATCTTACAGTAACACAGTAGCTAACCCACTATTTACACAATTAAGTTCTTTGAACACATGTTAGGAGCCTTAACAATTGTCTCGATGCCTCAGTGTGCCAACATTGATCCTGTCTTTTAGCAATTCTACTTGTGGAAGTGTGAACGGAAAAAGTACCAAAGTTAGCGTAACCTAACTCATAGGCTTGAAAATCGGCGCTCTTTCAAAGCAAATAATATATAGTTAAATGTAAACGAAGGCTCACATAAGGGGTAAGCGGTAATAATAATAATATAAGTAGTAAGTAATAATAGGTCAATATACATATTTATCTTAAGAGAAGACTTAGTTTTACCAACAAGTGCCCTGTAGCTTTTGATGATGCAGGATATAATCGTGAGACGCAATCGTATTAAATATTTTGAAAAAAAAAAAAATAACTTGTTGCTGTGAGTAATATAACATTTATCACTTCAACTAACCAAGCGTCGGCTTCCCACCACTCCCTGCTTTAAACACATCTTTATATGTATCAGGCAATTTCGCTGGATAACTCGATAACGGTGGTTTTGATTTTGAATTGACGATATTGTTTACGAGTACAAAATACAAGAACAATAACATTATTGAAACAGCAAAACGATTACAGGATAGACAAGTTATAACGGAATAGAGAGTCGATAATCCAATTTTAAATTAACCGTACAGCTCCGGCGATAAGCTGCAGTTGTTGATTGAATTTGAACCAATCAAACCTGGCAATTTATTGGCATTCATAATTCGAAAACCTTTTCTGTATCACATTTTGTTTCTTCTGACTTACTACTCATATTACAGGCATTGGAATTTATTCCTTTGTTAATATGGATATACTCGTAATATTCAGGCTTATTCATTACTTTTTATATTGGATCTCAACATTTTGATATTGGTTTACGAGGTAATTTACAATGGCCTCAAGCCATGAGTTCTATTGATACTCCACAGATGCAGAATATTTTAATTATCAAGTAATAACTGTTGCATACTGCTGAGTTTATTAAAATAGACATTGGTTATGATGGAAGACAAGTGAACAGTCTGGTATCAATAATTGAAATAATAATACGTTTTTAGCTAACAATTAAGGTATTTAACAATTCTTTACACAGTACAGGAAACGTTGCAGCTTGTTGGTAAGTACGATGCGGTCCACTGAACACAGTCATACGGTCCTGCTTAATTGTTTAAATGCTTTAACAGTTTATTTGGTCTCCTAAGATCACAGAAAACACATTACTTTTTTCTTATTATTTTACTCGTAACAAAATCCAAAACATCAATTACTTTGCTTCTATTATTAATGCCAACGTTTTTCTCGTATCATTTTTTTTATTTTTCTGCTTTTTAGATTTCCGTTTTTTAGGCGCTTTTGTAACATCTTTTACACCTTCACCCCCAAATTCACGGTGCAGAGACCATGGCATAGCTAGGTTTCCGATCCCTTCATGTCGCATGTCCTTAACTTCATAGCGATTCCACGTGAAACAGCATACATTTAATCTATCCTTACAACCTGGTATTTCTGTTAAGAACCGAAACCCAGTGCATAGTTTGTAGTTTACGCAGATCCCTCCAAGTCTCCAACAAGGCGTTGTCATCATGGATCCTGTGAATAAATACTTCCAAATTGTATTTGATCGAGTAACACCTAATAACTTTGATAACGCAGAAATAGTTTTATATTATATTTAGTTTTAATTGCTGGATTAGGTCATGGAGTATATTTTGATCATCATCATCATCATCATCAGTCCATATACGTCCCACTGATGGGCACCGGCCTGCTCTGCAACTGAGAGGGTTTAGGCCTTAGTCCACCACCACGTTGGCACCTGTAAAAGTCTTTTGGTCTAAACACTCAGCGCATACAACTCAAAAAAATAAAAATAACCGTTATTTGATAGGTTTTTACACAATCGAATTTGAAGTTATCAGTTTAACTGACAACCGCCGCTATATATATTTGCACTTGCGTTGTTTGTTCTTGGTAACACTTGAGTTTATTTAAAATACAAACAAGTCATTATGGTTTATCTTAGAATTTGGTTAATGTTTTATTAAAAATTTCAGCTATATTTTTGAAAACTACGTGAGTCACATAAGAATTTAAGGGTAACTTACTACGAGTATCACTTTCAGATGCCAGTGAAGCTAACGCAGTGTGATACGCAAGTAGTTCTGCTCTAAGATCTTCGTATTCCTCGTCAACAGAGAGGTCCAAGTTGGCATCATTTCTAAGTGAAGGTATAAGGTCTGCTCCTAAATCACCCGTGCCACCATAGTCATCCCTCTCCTTGGGAAGAGGTTCAACACACGACATTAACATCAAACTTACGAGCACAACGAAATGCAACATTTCTCTCAAATTGCTGCGGCGACGAATTCCATTTTGGCGCATTTCTAAATAAATTTCGCTTTGGCGTGGATACTTTATTACTATGAAAATAATAAATTCTACGATAAGCCGCGAGCAGAGTGCGAAGTTTTGCAATCTAAAATTTTGCTTTTGGGGATTGATTTTTAGTGTGTAAATACTCAATAGGTAATCAATCCATTTCGTTTTCCAATCATGGGTAGCATTATTTTACTAAGTCCGCAGGAATTATTTGCTTTTACCTGTAAAGTTAGTTGTATATCTAAATTAATTTTAAACCCTCATAATTTATGTTTCTTCACTTTTCAGATAGTCGTCATCTTGATAAGTGTTTGAACAATAAAGTTAAGTTTTTAAACGTTCAATTCAATCGTAAGAATGGGTCTCTAATCTATAGAAAGCTGTTAATACTAATTTTAACCATCATCATCATCAGCTGAAAGACGTCTGCTGGACATAGGCTTCCCCCAAAAGACTTCCAAACCGCTCTGTTGTGAAGTCCGTTTGAAGGGAGGATTTTGCCATTACTCGCCATGCTTGACAGGCGTGTTGGCGAGCGCAGAAAAAAAAAAAAAAAGGGCGTAGTATCTGTGACAGATGAAGCTGCTGCCTGTTACATTTCAGTTAAATTTGCCTACGACAAATGTGATGGTTATATCGCCATCGAAGTAAAGGGCTCTAAATTTCATCTCGAGGGCCCAAGCCAACTTCACCTGTTCGTGGTGCATCTGGCCGACTAGCGAACGAAGTTCAGGTGACCGATTTGACCTAGTGAATTAAAAATTACAATACCCCAAAATATCCAAACAAGTTTTCAGATTCGACGATGGACCGACGAGGTGTATAATGATGCAAATAGAACTCACACGATGCTGAATTATTAATAGTACGCAGGTCCGTAGTTGAAACATCAATAATACGCATATGTGACGGGTTTGGAGCAAATAAATTTTAATTGGATCCCAGAGATAGAGGATGTAGGGGCAGGTAACCATTCAATATGTTAACGTGTGACGAGAACAAGTTGCGGGATTAGGGTTGCCATTTTTCTTTTCTAGGATTGTGCCCGAAAAACGGCTATAGTCTCATCTAATACGTAGGACTAAAATATAGCTGTCGAAACGTGGGGTTACTGAAGGTTAAATTAATTTTCTGATACCATCCAAGTAAAACTTACCCGTTATAGTATCAGTTCAAGCAAATATAGCATAAATTTACCAAAGTAATAAAGATCAAGCACCAATTTACTTGTCCCAAATGTAGATAAATAGATAGACAACTCTTTATTGATGCCCACATATTATACAAGAATTTACATAAATGGAATTATTAAAAAAAAATACAGACGACTTGATAACCTCCACCTTTTTTTTGAAGTCGGTTAAAAAGTGGAACAATAGGCGGTCTTATCGCTGAGAGCGATCTCTTCAAGACAACCTTTGGATGAGGCAATGATGAGATGAGTAAGAAGGCAAAAAAAAAACAACAAGATAATAATAATAGATATGTTAATAAACATATATTCTATTACACACCCATAGTACATATATATTTCAAACATATACATGTATGTAATTATAATATACTAGTAAATAAAGTATTCATTAACCAATAAAAATAAAATTGTACTGCAGCATAAAAGAAGAACGTAAATCAGGGCAGTGAAAATGACAGCATTAATGGGTCGTATGCTGTAAATTTGAGATAGAGTGCGAAATAGCGTGGCTTTAACTTTGTGAGGGAGCACGTAGTGAACGAGAATTAAATGATGAATATTAAGATGGCTTGAAACTAGACCGAATATGTACTATAAGATTGACGGGGACAAGGCTAATTGGGATGAAAACTTCACACAAATATACCCAGAGAATTTAAATCTTGTACAACTACTGGTTAAATTAAAACAGTTCGCAATAAAGATTTGAAACAATATTGGCGGGCTGCGTAGACCTTAAATTTTTTTTAAGAGGGCTATTAAAATCCATGAAAGTAGTGGGTATACACATTAGTTTTTTAAAAACACATTGGGAACCTAATATTTCAGAATAAAAAATTTTGCTCTTTCTTCAGAAGTTCATACATTCCTTACTACTATTTTTTTTCAAACTTTATCAAAAAAGTTTATATGAAAGCTTAACAAATAAAAAAGCACACACAATTTCAGGTTTATTAGCTGAAATCATTATCTTTTTCCGCACAAATTATAAAAAAGTATTTTCAATGCTTTAAAATCATAAATATTTAAATAGAATCGCATGCGTTGTTTTCACAGCCCTGTAGTGACGGTATAGTATTCCCACGCAGCACACGCCGCGCGTATTCTGCCGACTGCCGTTCATTCTACTGAATTATTGAACCACCCGTCGTGGAATCAATCGGACCCGCACATACAGACCGGACGTTACAAAAAGCTTCTGCCAACGCTTCCCTTTCAAATATTTTTGCACAGAAATACCATTATATACCCTCTGTAATAGACATCACAAAAGATGTTAAGCACGCCAAAAAGTTATAGATTGAAAATACTTTTACGGATATTAAAAATGTCCAACGCTGATATTCCCCAAAAAATGGAATTCGATTAACCTACATGTTGGATAGCTGAGTTTATTTTAAAATTCAGACGAAAAATGCCCGCTACGCTCCCGGAATGTTATACATCTTAACCTTCCAGTAATTGAATAGAGATGATACAGCAAAGTCTTTTGTCGAGTGAGTGGAAATTTCAAAAAGCGTGACGACGGCCGCCTTGGATCGTCCATTCTCGAGCAGTCGCCTTAGGCGATATTTTCTATAGGCAATTGGTTCTTTCGGCTATGAATAAAACCGAATGTGGTATAGCTAAAAGGACTTTGTATTCTGGAGTATAATTTCACTTCAAAATATATTAAGTACAAGATTTATCCACCGTCATTCCTTAACTATAAACATTTATGAGCAGTTTGCATCTTTAGAAACAAGCTTGCGTGATTAATGGTCGGCAATGACATTTCGCTGAGTCCAAGCCCGGCGTAAACAAACTTTTACTTAAATCGGTTGCCGTACCTCCCCTAATTGCTTCCAGTCAATTTTGACAGCTTGTTACACGGAAACAAAGAAGAGTTTCGTCATTACCGACGAAAACAAATCACGATCGTGTCATATTATTCAATATTTAGTGCCTAATCTGATTAAGGATTCAGCGAGTAAAAGCGTCACGTAGGAATGAATTGTCGAAACGCTTGGAAACAATGTGCCGCTCTACACCTGTGTTTGTTGAAAGCGGGCCCTGAGGGCGCTTGTTAACAACTACAAGAAACGTGCTTTGATGAATATTAGAGCGTTTGTAAAGGCCGTCCACGCGGAAAACTATAGGTTAAACGACGTGTGAAATAAATTTTCACGAGTCACGGGCCGCGGCGCGGGTGACTTTGAGGTTTGACTATAAAGGTGAGAACGCGATCGCTTGTCATGACAAATGAATAGCGTTCGGCGCTGTCTCACTCAACACTTGTACTGGTATAAACTTAATTAGTGCTTTGTATGCGAAACAAAGGGAAACTATGTGATCATTATCTGCTTTATAACACAGACATAGTCTAGTGTGGACACAGAGAAAATTGTTTTCGTTTTTTAAGATAAAATTGTTTTAGATGTAAATATTCAAATTTTTTATTAGCCCTGTAAAATATTGTACATTTTAATTAAATTTATTGATCCAACACTAAATTGCTTGTCTTGTGTTGTAAGTAAAACATACTAGGACACTTTTTTTATACGAACTTATGATAACTATGATACTAGCTAATTCGTAGGCGTACTAGTAAGCTAGTGGGCGCATTACTGTGTGATTACGTTTTTTTATTTATTTTTTCTACTAGTCTAAAATATATTGACACTTGTAGGTTTTCCATTGTCCACCGTATTTTAGTTGTTTTTATGTTTAAATGGTGCACAATAAAGTGATTTTTATCTTTATCTTATCTTCATAAGTACACTTTATAAGTGAACGAACCAGGCTTATAACAAAATGTTTAAATATAAATTTCCAACTATCCCTGCTTTGGAAATGCTCTAATAAAAGCCAGACGTGTTACTATTGGATCCTTATCTGCGTGTATGAAGCTCAAACAGTGATGGTATTAGGGCATGTGAAATGATTTTGCACAGATTAACGTTGCATCGCGGCAAATGGAGGTTTATCACGCACGCCGCCCCACGGGCGTATGAGCAACAGAGCCTTGTTAATGAAACATACTTAGCTGGAAGCTACATTGATATTATTTAGTAATGTACGAGTATTGAAAACTGCTTTTGAAAGGAGCAACATTAGAGTTAGAGAGAGAGCAAAGAATTATCACGTACTTTAACGGTGAAGGAAAACATCTAAAAGTTCTTAGGAATTTCTTAGGTGTGTAGTCCGCCAACCCGCACTAGGCCAGCGTGGTGGACTAAGGCCTAAAACCCTCTCAGCTGTAGAGGAGGCCCGTGCCTAGCAGTGGGACGTATATGGGCTGATGATGAGGATGATGATGAACATTAGAGTTACACTCCGTCCATCTATTCTAAAGTCAGCATTCTAAACTGAGTCGTAATTAAAAAAAAACTGAATTTCAAATCGACCGACAACTTAGAATAAGAGATGCATAGCGGATAAATGCGGATTTAACTTAATACCGGGATTGTTACACTTAGAAGGCCTACATTGATCAAACTCGGACAGAATTGTACTTTCATCTCACTAAAAATACCCAAATCTATATTTTACTTCAATACTCATCTTCTACGAGGATCGAATCCACTGCATCTCATATCGCTAACGGCTTTTTGATTGTATCGTGACTGATAGAACGATATTTTAATAGATATGTAAAAAATTATACGGAGAGTTTGTGATGGATCGTGGTCCAATATTTTCTAAGAATGTAGTCTATCAATGTCGCAAGTTTTCATAAAAGCTGACACAAAATTTTAAGCAACTGGTGTCGCGTCATCTATTTCATGTCTCTAATATTGGCGACCAGAATATTGTAAATTAATTAATCATATGCGGCTTTGCTTGGATCTGTATAGATTGTGTCAATGTCAAATATTAAAGTATAGCGATCTTCAGGACCTACTTTTTTAATTAACCTATCCTCGCTGGATAGGTTAAGAAGCAAAAATATAACAAACGAGATTAAAGTAGCTCTAAGTAATTCACATATGAGTGCACGGTATTGAAGCGAATTTAGGACTCCTCACTCGGTTTTTATAAAAAAGGTAATACATACTTTTAATTGAAAATTGTAGGCTATTTACAATAGTACTTCTATTCTTTGGAGTAATTAAAATACTAAATATATACATGTGAAAACTTTATTCTATCAGCATCATTTATATTTGCAGTGATGGCCTCGAGGTTTAGGCGCGCGGTCGAGACTCTCGGCGATAAAAGTTCTTAGGAATTTCTTAGGTGTGTAGTCTGCCAACCTGCACTAGGCCAGCGTGGTGGACTAAGGCCTAAACCCTCTCTCAATGGTAGAGGAGGCCCGTGCCCAGCAGTGGGACGTATGTATATGGCCTGATAATGATGATGATGAATGAAAACTTTATTTGTATTATGCGGTAATCAACAACATAATGGAAACTTTGAGATAATTTAAAGTGAAACTTACTAGTGATTTGGATAAATATTTTATAATATGTAATGTTAATTTTCTTTTCCTCTGTTTTATTTTTATTTTTATGTGTTTTAGATGTTGTAGATTGTATAGTTAAGGTATTATCGATTAGTGTAATAGGTGTAACCGCATTAATTGAATAAATAAATAAAATAAAGCTTAAGAATTTTTAAAATTTAATTGAAAACTCATTTGTACGACACCTATCCTTATCTTGTACGGATGTGACACAAAACTGCCCTTTTATTGATAAAAGGAACGTAGAATTTTTAAGCAGTGCGTAGGCAGCTCCTGTAAGAGGTCCGTAATATATTATTAATGAGATAAAAACAGCCACTTTGCCGGCTGTCTTGTGACGATTTTCGGCGTCTTGCTCCCATTCTAGACGTTATTTTAAAAGCTTTATGAATTTTTAAGCGTAATGATCATGGAAAACGTACAAAGATATTAGGCTGACAAGTTCTCAAGGCGCTAGTTGTATTCAAAGGACTTTGTGGCCCATGTCTGTAGCTGATGCAGTGTTTATTAGTAGGAACCAGTGCCAACAGTCGGAAAGTTTAGAGGCAAATGTGCCATTTTAACGGAATAGCCGATATTACACAAGATCCAGGTATTCCTAGTTATGTAGAAAATTGGTCGTATTTTCAGATATTGATATCAATAAACGTTTATGTAAAGAAATTTAATAATATTTAAGTGTGGGCTATGACTACGTCTGCAACACTTAATGTGTTTGAGTAAAAAGTCGTTTGAATTCATTTAAATCGTTTCAACGACTTAGTTGGGAAAGCATTACCAACAAAAATACAAATTTCGCATTTAGACAGTATTGATAGTTTCTCCACATAAAAAAAGTTACTCGAGTTGTCAAGTAAGTCTTTTCTTGCAGCAGCGGTTATAGTTTAACACACGCCTTAATAATAATAAGCTAATGACTACTAGAAATACTACCTACATTACGTATTATCTTATTCACTTTTTTGCAATTTGTATTAAAATAATTTATTAATATTTAATATTTTTCTATAAAATAATGATTCATATAAAATTGTTTTTATTTCATTAAATATAAAATGGAGAGCCTTACTCTTTGCTTCAAAATGAGAAACAAAGGGCCTTGAATAAACACCAAAACGTTTATAAACACAATTGGACAATACAAAATATTCGCGAAATCCGTTTACTGACCAAACAGGGCTTTTTCACAATAAATTTTAATGAGTGTTTACGTTTTAAATCTGCAGTTGGAAGTCGACCGTTCGCCGTTTGGGCGCGCTGAGACAGCTCATATAAAATGGATCCGATGCCATTTACCTTGTTTTAGGGTGAGCATACGGTGACACTGCAAATACGTGTGTTTGTACAGCTTACTACCACAAATATCGCCTTTTTAAATTATTCTCATTGCCAGCGTGGCGAATTTGCCTAAACGAATTGGGCTGGAATATTCCTGCATATGCGTTTTATTTCTTTGCGGCGCCGACTATCCATAATGCGATTATATTTGTCGGCGAAAACCACATAACACGAATTCAGCAGATAAATTACATTCTTCAGCATAAAAGTAAAATAGTAGTGGGTAACCTAACGAATTGAAATTCTAAGCTAGCTAATGAACTTGAACCTTGCGAAAAAAGCGGCCGCGGGTTCGAAATATTTGATTCATGTCTGTGTATATGTGAGAACTGTGTCTGTAACTATTAGGTGTATTTATTTCTTCATTTAAAGCTTATGCTATAATACAAATCATTTTTGTCGAAATAGGTATATATAGGCTATAGATTCCCCTCATTACATGGGATTTAAAAAGTTTAAGTGGCCTGGAGGTTTAGGCACGTGGTCGACAATCTCGGCGGTCGCGGGTTCAAATCATACACATACACCTCTGACTTTTCGAAGTTATGTGGGTATTCACAATGAATTATTACTTTAACGGTGAAGGAAAACATCGTGAAGGAACGTTGCAGAGGACGTCCATGTCCAGCAGTGGGACGTATATGGGCTGATGATGATGAAATGTAAAAATACACATATCCGTAATGTGTATGTACATATGTATGTATGTGTGTCTTTTCTACCTGGCTTCGTCCTAGCCTCTCGCCCGGATCCTCTTTTCTAAACAATTAACAAAAACCCATTGGCAAATAAAGAACAACAGACAATTTGGTAGAAGTTACCGCAATCCTTGTGACCCATAAGTGAGCTCAGGCCCCCGTCCACATTAACAGGCTTAATGCGGGTTGGTGACGCGATACAACGGCTGTTCCCGTTGCCAAATGGCTACAACCGGGAACTGGCTCAACGTGCTCTACGAGACGTCGTGATGTTTTGTTTTTAACCACCTAGAATCAAAATATTTATTTATTAGAAATTTACTTTTTAAAAAGATCTTAAAAGGAGCTTTGTTATCAAAAAAATTATGTTTGATTTCTCAGACATTTAATAGCCTATAAAAGACAACTTATTTCTTAATTGTAGAGTTTTTGTTTGTTTATCGACATAAAAAAGGTAATACACTAGATGACTGTCATTTACAAAAACTCTTTATTATTCTCTTTACGTTCTTTTTATGCCTCAAAAAGACCGCACTCACATCTAATAGTAACTGCAGTACAGTGCGAAAATGTAAAACGATTTTTGATGGCACTGGCAAAAAAAGGCTTATAATTTACAAGTCAATTTTGGTGTCCCGATTCTAGTCGGATATGCTAAGGTCGATGCCGGAGCTCGCGACACACTTCCGTGGGTAACTATGGCAGGTGTAAGCCTTATTTTCGAGGCTCGCTCGCCAATCCCAATATTCTACCAACAAAAAGTTATAACATCAAGTTTAAGTGGTTGTTGTTGGTTGTTTTAATGCTCCAATTTGTCTATAAATAAATTTAGAACAGCTTAAAAAGCTAATGTAAAAACCAAGAGCAACAAATGGTAAGCTAATTATATTTCCAGTTCGTAATAGTTAGAGTACTGTCATTCTAATTGGCCATTCAAAACTTTCCAAAAGATCTATTGACTGTAATATGCAAAACAGGGGCTTAAAGATTATGTAGTCTAGGCGTTCATAGGCTGAGGAATAAATCCTTGCGGTTCCAATTACATCACGTACAAACAAATACAAACAAGCAGCAGGGAGTCTGAAAAAGTGCCCGAAAAACGACAATACCTGGCGAAATGTGGGTGCAGAAATGCACCTCTACCTACCCTCCGGGGAATACAGGCGTGACGTTATTTATGTATGTATGTGTAATTCCAAATACATTGCACAAATCACCGAGATATAGCGACAATGCTGAAAATAAACCAGCTTTATAGAGGTATTATGGAATGTATGTCAAAGCAGAAATGCTAAGACATTTTATCCTTTGCTCATGTTTACAGTAGCGGGCTCTTTGTGTGTTTTGCATTAGAGGGTAGCCCTCACCTCTGCGTACGGAAAATCTTTTGGTAGAAAACATTGCTATATAGTTAGTTTCTCCTTGCGTGAACCACTGCCTCTCAGGTGTCGACTTTGAATCGCTAACAAGCATCGCTTTCTCAAGACGATACAATCTTGATGATCATGTGTATCCTAATGATGATGTACATATGTTTTTTCATATTCTAGTTTTCTAAGTATGTATTTATAAGATTTATTAACATACACACATATACTGTAAATACTCACAACTGAATTCCTGAAGGGCTAGGCAGAGAAGTATTTCTGTATACGTTTCGAAGTTTATTTTTTCTCGCGTAATATAGGAAGAGGCTTGTGGCGTTAACTGAGCACATTTTTATGACTCCGTGTTGCTAGTGAGTATTTTTTTCCTCGAAACGGAACTCAAGATCTGTCGTGTCCCCCTGCATGGAATAAAAAATAAGAATAATAAAAATAATATATTTTATGGAACAAAAAAGTCACCTATATGAAAGTTATTTATAGGTTGTACGAGAAATTAAAGGCCATTTCCTTTTTTGTAACTTACCAATGATGTAACATCAAAGATATTACTATTTTGTTTATCCCATAAATAACAAATATATAATAGATTAATTATACATATTAAACAGGAAAAATATATGAATGTTGTACGAGAAAGAAAATTCGTCGCATAATATCTTAGCGGAAAAAATGTAATTGCACATTGTTGTCCAACGACAAGCGACCTACTCGTATATCTGCGTAAAAACATCGAAAGAATGCTTAATAATGTATACCCTTAATTACTGTTTTTAATATTAATACCAACCCGCACTAGGCCAGCGTGGTAGACTAAGGCCTAAAACCCTCTCAATGGTAGAGGAGGCCCGTGCCCAGCAGTGGGACGTATATGGGTTGATGATGATGATGAATATTAATAATCCTGACTTGTTAATCCTGTAGCACAAGTATGGGACATGAGATTGGATGTCTTATGTTCGATTTCTGGGTCGATCAAGTGGTTATGTGTTTTACTCTTTATTACGTGGAAGATGAAAGACAGCTGGCAATACGTGGGTGTGTAAATATTAAATAGAACTCTACCTACATCTTCGCGGTCATAGGCGTGATTTTATTTATTAGTGTGTATGAAAATGTCAAATATCACATGAATAAATGATTTTCATATCTACAATGCCAAACACATAATTGTGCGGGATACAATGTCTCTTCAACCAACAGATGCCAATCAGTTTTGATATATCATGGGGCGAGTGGCCATTTAATATTTAAGGCGTTTAGGGGATGGAAAGGGCTGTTTCACGCTCAGTTAGAGAGAGAAGATATATACATTTCGACAAACCAACCGTCATTTGGGTCACCGAATGCTTATTAGCAGCGTTTATGAATATTTCAACAGTTACTGTATTTTTAAAAAAGGAACCTCGTTCCGCTGCCCACGGCAGTTATTCTAACTCTTAAAATGGTAAGTTTGGTAAAACACAATATTACGTTATATGGATTACATCATCCGCCCATATACGTCCCACAGCTAGGCATGGGCCTCCTCTACAACTGAGAGGATTTAGGCCTTAGTCCACCGCTGGCCTAGTGCGGGTTGGCGGACTACACACCTAAGAAATTCCTAAAAACTTTTTTTTTTTAGGTGTGCAGGTTTTATCACGATGTTTTCCTTCACCGTTAAAGCAAGTGATAATTAATTGTGAATACACACATAACTTCGAAAAGTCAGAGGTGTGTGCCTGGGGTTTGAACCTGCGACCGCCGAAATTCTCGCCGGGCGCCTAAACCTCGAGGCCATCACTGCTTCCAATGTGAGTGGGGTGTTTTAAAAAATAAAAAGTCTTGCACTTAGTGGTTTTCACGACACAATAATTAGATCCGCTGAGCTTCATTGCTCGGTGTCATTACTGTGCGTGCCGCTGTTGATCCTGGAGCACAGGAGTTACAGTGGCGGGTGTGTGGTGGGATAGGGACACAATAATTAGTATAAAATCTGTTAAATGGTTTTATATTTCATAGCCTGTTTATGTAACATTCAAACTCAAAACACTGTTTAACACAAATTTAGTACAAAATAATATAGGAGAAGGTGGTAATGTGAGCCCCGCAGGTATATTGGCCCCCTTGAATAATAGTTAGTTCGCATAACGCCGTCTTATATTATTTTGGTGCAACGGGACCATTTCAGTATACTATTGATTTATTAACCTACAAATCTGCTTGGGGCGGTTACGTTCGTTCGTCATTTGAACAAGTCGAAACTTGTACCCGACAAACTTATTTTTCGACTGTGAGTTTAATTCCATAATTTATAAAAAAATGGATAGCTTTTGCTATTGTTTTGAATATTGTGTTCGTGACACTGTCTTCTACGGGATAGATAAGGTAAATATATTTTTTTTACATTTTTTCAATTGTTTTAGGTTGTTTATCAAAATATTTTCAATTTTTTTAATTTGGCCCCCTGACACTGGTTGTATCATGGCCCCGGGGGCACATAACAAGTATGACTTGCTTATCATTCACATATTTTTATTTTGCGGTTTCAAATGCCTAGACAAACTGTGCTACCTCTATCTTCGATGAAGAACCCAAAGACGTGCATGCAAGAGTGCATCAGGTATATTTGAGCCGCCTACGATGATTTTTCCAAGGAAAAACTTTACGGATATTTTGTTAAAAAGTGGACCTCCTGGAACGATTGGCAAAGTTCATCCATCTGGTTGGATTAGATCCAATTCGTTCACTGAATGGTTCAGGCATTTTATTGATAAATATTATATTGATTCCAATACATTTAATGTGATCTCCCCCCGGGGGCCACATTACCATCAGTTGATCTCGAGATGCCAAATTTGATTACTTAAGAATAAATGATAATTTTGATTTTATTTAGCAAGTTTCTTTTGTTTCATAGTAAGATATGTACACACAAATAAATAGGAAACCCAATAAAACATTTTCCATATTTTTAATTCCATTACTTTAGAAATAAACCCTCAAAAACAAAGTGGGGGGCCACATTACCACCTTCTCCTATAATTGTTTCTCTCTTTGATCTTTAATGAAAACGGAATATTCTGTTACTACATTTCAAAGCGTATTAATACCCAAAATTGCCTATGAAATTATAATGTACTCTTTTAATTAATGAAAATTTCACTTATTTTTCTTTCAGATGTTCTGGTTAACGTATTATTCATATAGTAATAAGTATATTCTGTAATCAAGATAACATTAGCGTCTTAAGTGTGTTTTTACTTTCATAAATAAATTATTAATTAGTTTAGAATCCGCGCACATTAAACACAGGCAGTAATTTCAAATCAATTTAATGTATATTCGAAGACTTTAAGTCGATATAGGCAGAGAATTTTATCATCTATGAAGGGTGTATGTTTTTGTCAAGTTGGTACCACTATCTCAGAGGAAACTGTTATGAAGTAATTGTCTTGCCTTTTTGTCAGTGAAGTCAAAGAAATGAATGTGTAAGATCTTTTGAAACGTAAATAAAACTTATGCTGACACCGCTGTCGAGAAGAAGCGGCATATGAATTGGAATTGAGAGCCTTACTTTTTTAACCGACTTCAGAAAAAGGCAGGTTCTCAATTCGATAATAGTAGATAGTAGTAAGGTTGTTGTAGTATTTACTTGGCACCGACTTCAAAATTATAAAATACTTACGTTAATTTAAATATTAAAAAAGCAGTGATGGCCTCGAGGTTAAGGCGCGCGGTCGAGAACCTCGGCGGTCGCAGGTTCAAGTCCCAGGCACACACATCTGACTTTTCGAAGTTATGTGTGTATTCACAATGAATTATCACTTGCTTTAACGGTGAAGGAAAACATCGTGATAAAACCTGCACACCTAAAAGTTCTTAGGAATTTCTTAGGAGTGTAGTCCGCCAATCCGCACTAGGCCTAAACCCTCTCAGTTGTAGAGAAGGCCCGTGCCCAGCGTAATACGTCACACTGTATTTGGGATGATGATGATGATGATATGTTAATTTATGATTAACTTAATCAAAATACGAATTACTTTGTGCTAAGTAAATTTATTTTTTACGTTTTAGTTTCCTTGTGTTATAGGCATAAAATCCTTATCGTGACCCATGAAAGCAATCATGAGACTATATGTAATCGGTAATAAATAATGAGGCCGACATTTCATGCCAGCAATATATTTTAAAATATTCAGATTGAGTACAACTGGATTTGAACATTATTGTCTATGAACTGATAATATTATATAAAAGCAAGAGAGTTGAACTATTAATTTTAGGGAGATTTCACATAAAAATCATTTTTTGACATTTGACCAACATCTTGGTGCTGGAGCTGGCATAAAATTATATCTACTCATTGAATGAACCTTTATTTACGACCCAAGTTTTTCAAACTCACTTCGAACATTTACAATAAGGCTTCAATTAAAACTTTGGAACGACATGTTTCACGAAATACAAAAGGTTTTATGTATGTCTTCGCTGAATCTTTGATAAACAACATAAATTGGAGACCACCAGCGAATAGAAGATTTCGTTTATTAAATTATTAGATGTATGACAATAACGAGCATCAACTTTAGGACTATGGAATATATTTGTTTATTATAGACCCAATAAATTGGGTGAAAGAGGATATAGTAAAAAAATAAAGGAGTATTGTAAGACGGTTTTATACACAGGGAGGATGAACAGTATATTGATGAGGAAGGTGCATGTTGCGAGTGTAAATGTAACAGTTGACAGGGGTTGACCACACAGAATATATAGCTTGGTGACGTATGGTGACGTCATGAACAAGGATCAGGTTATTAGCACCCTGAACGAACATTAAGCATGAAGAGATTAATGCGAGTGAGTGTAGTAAAAGCAGTAAGTCATGAGCGAGCAAAGTGGAGATCCTTAGTCTCCACCTGCCTCTAAAGGATACAAGGTACTGTATGTACGCGTGAATTAAGAAACGCCTTTTTAAAAGTAGGTCAGATTAGCAACGCCTACCTGCGACGATAGGCCCACACCTAAAGAGTACATCAAGCTGTTACCCCACAGTGCTATATTTGAAACAATTCGTCGCAGTAAATTGTTCTGTTAATGTACACGAGGGTTTATCCTTGTTGCGATCGTTCATCTTCCATTTGTCTTGCGTACGCTAGGCATTCAACTGTCAACTTTGATGTTCATTGTTAATAAAGCTTAGTTTAATATGATTATAACGGGCAACTCTTCCAGTTTCCAACACAAACAAAACAATGGAATTAATAAGAAGTATTTGTACTTTCGTTAGGTCGGAAATTTTGTTGTTTGATTGCCAATTTCCTGTAACAGGTAACGTTTACCGGATAGTTTCGTTGACGACGTGTTGGTCTTGTTTTGCAGTTTCCTAATTGTTTGTCATTTAAATACAATCCTCCTTTAACTATTTAATACTATATTTTTTGGGATATTTGTAAGTTTAAGTAGTGAGAAACTACTACGTTTGTCTTTGTCTTTACGATATTGCAGCCTGTTCTTGACCTTTACACAGGCAACTTAATTTCATTTTGAAATGTGTCTTGTTCAGTGTTGCAGTGTGTGTGATTTATGATTGATTCATAATCCACTTATATTATGTATCTATTGCAATTTTGTTATACCACAACCAACTTTGTAAAATAATTAAAAGAGAAACGCACACTGAAATTATATTTTAGTATGGATAAGCAAGGAAATAAGTGTATAAGAACTACTTTACTATACTCGCTAATTTTATTAAAATGAGGGTGTGCGAGGCTCATTTGTTATTTATTAAATTCACTCTCGTGCACTTTCTTACTTACTTGAAGACTTCGCGGAATGATGAAAAGAAATGAAGCGCACCTGAAAAAGAGAAAAAATATATTTTCATTTAAACCTGACGTATATACGAATTTGCTAATTTCGCGTCGGGCTTACGGTGAAAAGGAATGTTACCTCCCGCCTCTTTTATGTTGTAAGTAATTTAATTTTGTGTGATTTTTGTATTACAATTTTATGATAAGGTGAAAGACTCGAATGAACATTATAATTTTCTTAGATTTAATTTGGAATATAGAAGGCGAAAAAGTATTTTGTGCTACGTTGTAGCCAATTAGGTCTTATTTGAAATGAACTGGCACCAATTAACGTTAAGAACAAAGCTTTGATTCGGGTATGTTTTGTGTCTTTGATATAAAAGAGACTTTTTGGTATAACTCACGAATTGTAATATTATTTCTTTTTACACTTTGTCCATTAAATATTAAAAGACATCAAAAAAAATTATCGAACGTGTTGTAAGTATATCTTTATCTTAAATTTATAAAAAAAATATTATATAAATTCAGCGTCTCAATATGACACAAAATGCGTCTACCCGATGAGTTAGGGTGAAAGTAGGCAGGGTCAAGTCAGCAATGTCCCTACAGCGGCGGTTTGGCAAATCAGCACCGGACGATGTCCATAGAGATTGTTAATTTGCGGCCTTTGTCTAGTTTAATCATGGCAAAATGGATACTGATCAGGTTTTCAACGATGTCAATAACAATTGCCTAGTCTGTTTTGGATTTGGCCGCATCAAAGATCGGCTGATGTCATGTTGGTTATACCCAGTATGTTTTGAGATCGTTTACCATAAACACGCAAAAATATTTTTAAACTTGTGACTATCCTTAGTACTAAAACAATCATCATTATATCGCGTAATCAGATTTTATATCATTTGAAATTAATAATGTCGTTAATGTAATATTAATTTCTAAAAGATAAATTCATGTATTATGTGTGCTTTATTTTGGTCTCGTATAATAGAAAAATAAATACAATTATGAACTTAGTCATGTCTTAAACTTAACATATAATGTAGTCCCTATGGACTACAGAATATTCAAGTAGTATTCGTTGCACAAGAATATCAGAAACTACAGTGCACACCATTCTGGAAAAAATGTCCTTCACACTTTGGTTCAGTGCAGTGATTGAATTCTGGGCATTTTGTTTTCTTTCCTCGTCACACTTTCAAACTCATGAAAAAGTAAACTGACGGAGATTTTTTCATTTACGCTCCATGAATATTCTAGCTGGCGACACGTTTGTCATTAGACTATTCGTATGTGCAAGCCTTTCTTTCATTACGTTTTATTTGACGAGAAGTTATTACGGCAACTTTCACCTTTCCTTTTTATTACGTTCAACTTATTTGCAGGCGAAGAATTCGTCGTGTATTAGGACGCCTCCTTCTCATTATTTCGTATGTCTATTTACTTTTGTTATGAGGAACCTTGCAAAGCAATATTAGAAGAAAGAGAAAAACTCTTTCAGTTTTATGGTTGACTCAGATTTTGAGATTTGGAGTTAGTTTAGTAATAGCTTGAGGGATTAATTTGAAACAGATGATCGTTTTATGCCAGATAATTTATTTTATCAGAACTTCACTGTACTTGCCACCAGGCGCATTGTATAGTAGGTAAATTTGTCGTGTTATTATTATATGAAAGAAAAAACATTATAATTTTCATAATACGTGTTTCAATGAATAAGCATCATCAATACACTGGATTACATATGACATGTTGTCAATGCGTGCATGAAAACACTCAGGAGCTTCCAAAAGAGCCATTCACCCGGTCCTAATTACAACGCGACGTAATTTACATAAAACGTGACAATCGATATTTTCGAGATTAACCGGCTAATAATATTCAAATGCGTTTTGCTAATAACGCCAGACAATAGCCTGCATTTGGGCAGCTCATTAGGGATATTGTGGAGCTAAATTAGCTTTCTGTTCGCTAACTACAGAGTGTGCATGAGGTAGGAATCAGTATGCATGGCGGAGTTCAGTGCAGGCGGTTCGCGTTAGGTGTTCGCACGTGTTGATTGGGTTACCTGCATTAGGGTAAACTGGTGCGGCTGTGCGCACCTAATACAATTCCGTCAATTCGCATTCTAAATGTCAATTTGGGGGAATGACGTGCACGCTACGGTACTCCAGCTGGGAGATCGTATGGACAGATAATTTGACAGTAGTGAATGTTCGTATAGGCATTGTATTATGCCGTTTGTTACTGCTAGTACATAGCGTTTGGATGTTAAACTTTTGGTCTATTTTACACGTTCCTAAAAGCCTTGCTTCATCGTCTAATTTGCCCGTTCTATGTCTACCTCTTACGTCCATAACTTAGACTAAATAACATATTACCTTGAGGCTGCTAAATAAATAACCCAGACGAGTAGCCTTCTTCAATGTACTTCTGCTTTTATAGCTACTTAGCAAATAATAACACACATAAGCCAGCCTGGCAATGGATATTTGAAGTTTACAATTTTGCATTCAAGTGGACTGTGAACTTGATAAACCATTTGCATAAGGGTGTTTATACATCCCCGCAAAACAGGACTTTAAGAAAAAGAAATGTTGGGCGTGAGGGTCTACGTAATTCCATTTAAGTCATTCAAATTAAAGCGAGTCTGTAAATTTTTGATCGTGGTTTTTGATGACCACGAAACATCTTCATGGTGGCTTTTAAGTGTATATGTTATGAAAACACTTGTCTTCAATTAACACGAAAATTACGTCACAATCGCGCGCTTCTTCATTTAGATGTTACCAACACTCGAGAACTCGAGACATAAATATTCAACGAAGCATAAAGTAAATAGAAGTAATAAAAGCCGCCGAGGGAAGCGTGTACGTGTATTCCGAAGTTGTGAGCCAAAACTGCAGACAGATGCGGTCTAGTGGCGGATACGGGGCGGATAGACCGCCAGTTTTAGAGCTCTCACAGCGTTTTGCGTTAAACCCAATTTAAGTGGGCATCCGGTAGAATGCCTGTATAAACTTTTCGTATACCTTTTCGCCGTTTAATCTTATTATGCGTAATGACGTATATGAAATCCCATTAAAAAGTTCCGCACTCGCATTATCTTCCGATGCTGAACATGGATATTGGAATATTCGACGAAGATTGGAGTTTTAATAATAGTACCTTTATAGAATGTTTTACGTAATGTCGGTTAACAAAAGTTGAATGCTTTCTTTAGGGGTTGTGTCGTCAGAATGATTGCTCAATGATCAAGATTTTGAAGGGCTCACTCTAGGGTAATTACAATGCTGTGAGTGTTAGTTTTAGTATATCCTATGACAAAATTTCCAAAAAAATGTTTTTAAATAATGTTTTCATGTATTTATACTATTATTAAGACGGCGAAGGTATGCCTTAAAAATAAGAGATCTAACAGAATGAACACTGTTTCATAATGAATACTTGTATGTATTTACAGCTTCTCCCTTGTTTGTTATCAATTTAGGTATAGTAACAAGCATGATTATTCATACGAATAGAGTCACTCGTGGTTATTTTTACTAGACAAACGCGACATAAAACGAAATATGGGACACTTTTATTAAATAAATGAGTTTTTCTACACGATTGGATTCTTACCGTAAAGAGGCTGAAAATGTTAATAGACTCCAATAACCGTTACCCTAAGAAATTCTCACCCATATCACTTGTTTAAAGTTAGTATGTTGTCTTTTAACCCCCTCAAATAACTAAACTTCGAAATGAGGGTTACGTATACGTGACTTAGTAACACACTCGGGGAAATTAAAACTTTTCTCGGCGTAATTATCGTCACTGCAACGGTCGCTGGTAGCTCTGCTTATTCTGCTTTTAGTACTTCTTTAGCAATATCACTCTTGGGACTAAGAGAGTAAGAAAGTAAGGTACACAGGTGGAGTAGGTAGTTTTGCTTGCCCGAACGATTAAACGATGGAGAGCTCGCAAAAGCGAAGCGTTTCTGTGAGTCTCAAAACGTTAAGCCAATTATTTTATTAAGCTTTGAGGATATTTAAAGTGCCTCTTGATTCCATCGATTGAATAAAAATATAAAATCAAAATGACGGATATAGTTTAGTTATCGATAATCGAGTGAAACGTAATAATAAGCAACTAACTTATAAGCAGATGAATAGATTTAGAACTAATGTCAAGTATAGAGACTAGTTTTTGAATAGTGAGTGTTTTATGAACTTAGATATGGTTGGTGACCGGTTAGGGTAACAAAAAAATTATTCTGTTATTTCTCGAAAAAATACGACGATTAAGTCTGAGGCTTAAAATAATTCAGAAACTCAAGGACTTAAGGTTATTAAGTTTGACTTCTTCTCCGCAGCTTAGGAATGAAAAGTTTATTTCACAAACAATACTAAAAAACATTACCGGGCATTCCAACAAAACTAATTATGTTCAAAACAAAAGTAATTTTTCCTTCTCATTTTTGCCATCTTTATTAATATTAGAATGATTTAATTGTGTTGTGGGCATTGAGTTGGCTTATAATTTAGTTTGGCCGTGGCGAAGTTTGTTTTGCATTAATATTCTGTTTTAAAATCCAAATGTTTGTTTCAAATATTGAAGAACTTCAAGAATACAAAGGCCAAGAATTAACAAGATTAAACTTACCTAATCTATTTTTCATTGCATGTTTTTAATCTCCGAAGTGGATAAGTTATAGTCTAAATAAATAAATAGTCAAATTTTAGTAAAGGTTTTATACTGCCTCATGGCAACGAAGATAATTTAAGTGGATGGTTATGCTATGTCATCATAGTGACAACACTGCATCTGAGAGAGCCTTTCACTGATTAATGTTTGTACTCGTATGTGTATTTGGTTACAACAACAGGTATTATGGCCTTATTTTGCAAGAGAGATGGTCGTAAGCCTTCCTCGGCAGTTGGCACTAATTGGATATCATCTGTTTTTATCATCAGGTGTCAGATAATTTTACTGTAACATCGTCAGCCCATATACGTCCCACTGCTAGGCACGGGCCTCCTCTACAACTGAGAGGGTTTAGGCCTTAGTCCACTACGCTGGCCTAGTGCGGGTTGGCGGACTACACACCTAAGAAATTCCTACGAACTTTTAGGTGTGCAGGTTTCATCACGATGTTTTCCTTCACCGTTAAAGCAAGTGATAATTCTTTGTGAATACACACATAACTTCGAAAAGTCAGAGGTGTGTGCCTGGGGTTTGAACCTGCGACCGTCGAAATTCTCGACCACGCGCCTAAACCTCGAGGCCATCACTGCTATTACTGTAACAGTATGACAAAAATAACATTAAACCATCTTTGCACGTAAATTATCTTTGTATTTGGTTTACCGACACTCAAATTGATAGGTCTTATAAACATCAACATTCTTTTCACATTGCTTCCAATTCTTTACAATCACATAAAAGTAATATGATTTTGTTATTGTAACACTTAAAGTGGGTTTGGTAAGATTTTCGCACAAAACGATAGAATTTTGATGCGTATTTATTCGCATGTGTCGCTTTGTAAGCCGCTTTTGTGATTGTGATACGTCGAAGTATGCTACATTTTGACGATGTTTTATAAATAAATAACATTGTGCCTCTTGTGTATGCAAACCTATCTGAACTCAGTACCTACTTGGCTTCATTAAAACCGCGTTTATTTTGGAATTTTTTTTTTTTTTACCTAAACAGTCCCTTATTAAAAAAATATGTAAATAATTTGCAAGTATCCTGATGTTATACTAAATTATCATTCAGTGACCTAAAAAATAGCAACAACAGTTTAACAACAGGCTAAGGCAGGTTTAACTACGGCTATAATCTAAGGAAATTGAAAAATACATAAATTAATTTATGTTGTTGTTTACATGATCCATATTTTTCGAGTTTAGGTATTGTGAAATCGAAAATGCCTCGTACATTATAAAATTATTTTCAACCAAATGTAAAGTTGTGATTGCTTATAAAAAATACTGCTTATTATCTTAGAAATAATTATGGTCCCAGGAGTAACCGATTAAAATGAAATTCTTTAGGGACAGGTTACAGGCAAAACTGATTCCAAACCCGATATAAATTTGCGAGCCTTACTATCCCACCGGCCTCGAGTTGTAGGCTACCTCTATTGGCTGTAGGTCGATAATAGTATCCAGGAATTCATTACAGGCTAATGTAAATTTATCGACGTTTAACCTACAACTTTACAGCGCTGTCAATCAGGTCAAACTCTAATGGAGCAACGATAAGGGCAACGCACGTACTTAGAAAACGCTGTATAGTTAATATAAATAGCTATGTATATATTATACATACATAAGGTATAGGTTAAAAATTGGAATGTCAAGTTTTAAGAATTTTTATTATGTGTCGGCTAGTTAAACGCAGAATTCGCTAAAGCAATACGATGACGCCCATTCTATGATGCGGTTACGGTTGCAGCAACAATTTTTTTATACTGGTCAATCAGAACCAAAACAGCAATACCTATCCTATTTTTGTTTATTTTTAGAACTACTCTTCGAGTTAGAGAGAGCCGGCAAAACAGCGACGAAATACCTCTTCCTACCCTTCCAATAATTTATGCGTGAGTCCACATAAACAGTATCTAAACATTCCTACAATGGTACCTACTACATCAAACGCGTTAAAATATTTGAGCCACGTCAGAAATCTGGCGGTGTGCCTGGTGTCGATCGATTAAGCTCGCGCCCTTCTTGAGAGCGCTGATCTCAGCACGAACGGAACCTTCACCGTGCACGAGAGGCTCGGTTTCGAGCAAACGACCCTAACCCTCGCCTATTAGTATTCTACTAAGTTTTAACGATGCCGGTGTTAGGTGAAAATGTAAATCTTAAATCATATTTATGGAAGAACTTATCTGTGTAAGGTATTCAATGTTGTCGCTAAGATTCAAAAATGTTGTTGGATATGTGGTGTGGTGCGTGCTGAGCATAGCCTTGAGCCTCGAGTTCAATATCAAGACAATGAAGACTCTTCAAAAAATATATTCATTCATAACATATTTTGTAACCTATTCTACCACCTAAATAAAGACAGTGGAAGAAATAATGGAGAGAAAACCGGCATACCTACATAATAGCTATTCATAAGGAATTTCTTCGGATGACATAAACGTCAAACTATAATATTAAGCTCTTAAATGTTGTATTTATATTTAAATCCTAATCATGATTATTTTTGTAATGTATCTAGAAAACATAGATATATTTTAAAAATCTCTTACATAGAGGAGAAATAAATACGGTCATTATTGTATTATAACATAATGAAAGAGCAACATCAAAAATTTGTATGTATGTGGGCTAATAAATGTTAAAACACGCGGGCCACGATTTATAACACCTACCTCGGCGTGTTCTGGTCCTTAATTAATGAGATAGCGTCCCATGTTTAAGTATTCACCGGTCAAACCATCCTCGAAAACAAAGTTGAGAAAATTAATTTTAAAAAGTCTTTTTGGTAATTAATTTTCGACGCGTCGTGCGTGTACTGAAAATTGCGATAGGACACGTAGAGAGGAAGAGAATAAAATTAAATTGTCTTAATGTTGGACATGTTTTTTCTTTTATATTATGAATTAAGAATTCAAGTAAGAGAAATAGATCTTCCGATGAACAATTGAAATATCGTTGACGGGTTTAAAAAAGATAAGAAATAGAAGGAAAATGTGAACGTATAGATTCCTTCCAGTCATATTTTCAATTGCTCATAGTCATGTATTACTCGTTCACGTAAACTACGATTATGAAAAATTAGGCTTGTACAAGTGTAAGGTTGGGTAAATAAAAATAGCCTATTTGAAGCCGGTCAATCAAAACATGATACATACACAAGGTTTCAAAGTAAAGAAAGTGGCTATCCGGTCAGATGTAAATATCCCACTAGCAGCAGACTATTAATTATTTATTACGCTTTACTGTAAACCAGGTAAATGAACAGAATAGGTAATAGTAATCTTAAAATAAGTTGTGTAATAAATATTACTTTACCCTGGCAGTTCAAAATACGGACTAAAATGGCTGCACATGGTCGATCGATAACAGCCTGGCTTTATTAAGCTCGTTTAAATATGCTGATGGTAAATTAAGACATGTTTAATTACCGTGCGATATTAAAACAGCCCAATTAATGAAACAGTCTGTATGGGAAAGTGGTCACCATTCGTACGCGGGGCACATTCGTACAATTAGTATAACAGAAAATCTACAAGGCACACAAAAACGTCTTTGCTTGTGTGTATAGACATACCGGCCGACATATTGCTAGCGGAGTGTCGCGCCAATCGCACTACGGTGTATCAGCTGACAAGACATAACGCGTTTTCGCGCGCGGTGACTAAATTTTTCACCTAACTTTAGTTCGTAATTGTAAGTAGAATTGTTATGTTTTTGACAAAATGGTGATGATTGACTAATGTTAACATTGTTTATTTTGAGTTTCAATTGTAATATTTTTCAAACCAAATTAGAATTTGTATAAAGTTGTATTTTAATTTTATGCAAAGGCATGGGGTGCATTCGGACAGCCAGACAGGGGGCACATTCGTACGCGTAAGAATGTTCCCCTTTAGATTTCATTAACCACCAGGACGTGTACCATTGACGTGTATGCTTCAAATAATTCGGTAAATGTGCCACCTAATCCGGAAACAAATACTGTCGCTCTAGAACCACAACCTTCCACCAGCGTTCCCTTCAACTAAATGTATAATTACCTACTTTAAGTTTAAATTGTCAAAGACTGTACAACGATGTCATACAAAATTATGGTAAACATCTCATTTAGGCTGATTGTAAAGCTTAGAATTATAATCAATAAATAAACTAGGGATGAACGATTTTATTTTTTGTTATTTTTCTAAAGAAAGATTTATCGACTATGAGTCAAGTCACATATTATTAAGTTAGTTCTTAGATAAATATATATTTTAATAATAATTTAAAAAAATTAAAGACTTTAATTGGCTTTTTAAATACAACCTCATGGCGTACGAAAGTACCCCACCTACTGTACGAACGTACCCCATACGTGGGGTACGTTCGTACAAATATCTTATCGTTGAAAAATGGCTATAACCCTTTAACCTTTTGACATAATAGTTTTAGACTTTTTTGTAACAAACTACAGTATATTTGTTACACTTAGGTACATAAACTAGATAAATCCGACAATTAATCATAAAGTAAAAAAATAAAATCTAAAAAGTGTACGAAGAGTAACCACTTTCCCCTACCGTTCCGTTGAAATAAATTATGCACAATAATCGGTAATTTATCTATGGCGGCAATTAGTCTTTCTATTTATGATGAAGACAAATTTAGACAAACATGGACGGAAGCTTAATACCTGAACTACGTGTGTATTGAAGTAAGAAACAAGGTTGAGAAAGCAGAGACTCCGTATAATTTTTTTGATGATTCACATGAAAAATAAAAGAAAATCGAGCGTTCTAACCTGGAAATTCTTTCATCGACTCCCACTACAATAAATTCCAGGATTAAATATTTTTTTAATATACCAGTGGCTGTTATTTATATATCTAATAAAAAAAAAACACCAGATACTCAAATAGGTCGGTCTAAAATGACGATACACCGAAACACGACGACGATGATGAAATGAATACAAAAACAACCCTAACAAACTGAGCAATGGCTCGTCTCTATACATTGTGTGCCATCTACAAAGTGATTTCATTAAGTAGGTATAAGATACAAGGCACACAATTTCCCGTTAAAGTATTCCCCGTCCTTGTTTAAGTATTGGCCCATAAAACAGGGGACCGCAGGGTAAATGTCTTTCATGTTGATAATTACAGATAATGTAAAGGAAACTTTAACCTTTAATTACTAAGAAGTTTGTGTCAGTACACGAACTAATTTATTTCGGGTTCTTTGATTTAGTTGTAGCTATTGAAAGGTAATTAGATTTTGGGAGATTATATAGATGAAATGGAATAAACGAGTACATTATGCGTCAAAACAGTATGATAATAAATAGTATAATTAATAGATAACAATTACCTCCCTTTAATAATGAACTGACTTTTAATAATGAACGTGGAAGAGGATAGAAAATGGAGAAGCATCATAAGATTGATTTCATGGCTATAGTAAAGTAGTAATTGAAAAAAGTGGTACTATTTCTGCAGCATATGAGTAGGTATATGTAGTCCAGACTGAGTACAGCGTGGTTCTACCTGTACAATTTTGTATTTATAAATAATTACAGTGCATTTATAAGCACTTTAAATATAAGATATTTATCAAACACGTTTGATTGCAATTTGGTCTAATGTCATAAAATAAATTACAGATACATCGCTTTCTAATATATATATATAATATATATTCCAAAAGAAGTAATCCGAGTAGAATTTCTGTACCCACGTTCATAAATATTATGTATAAAGTTCCACGTAATAGAGGGCGAGCCTATTGCCGTTTACCGTGCTTATTTACAGTCTCCTTGACTTTCCGAGATTAGTTTCTAAGACTTTAATAATAATTGATATTTTGTAAAATAACCTCTAAACTT
Organism: Hemaris fuciformis; assembly: GCA_907164795.1. Classification (NCBI taxonomy): domain Eukaryota; kingdom Metazoa; phylum Arthropoda; class Insecta; order Lepidoptera; family Sphingidae; genus Hemaris; species Hemaris fuciformis. The sequence continues at coordinate 7,297,454 of OU015434.1, forward strand.
AATATCTGTTCTACTAAGAAAATTAATTATGTATGTTCTTCGGAGAATTCCAATCTGTATTTTCTTAGAACTTTCTATCTTACAGTAGGCTTAGTTGCCCACGAACGCTGTTTACATACTCTCGGTATTTCGGCACAAGTATGTGCTGTGCGATCTAGATGTCCTGGGTTCTATGCCCGGGTCGGGACAAGTGTTAATTCTCTGTAGCAGCACAGAGTCTGGAATTGTGTTCAAAAACCAACTATCAATCCATAGAGTTTTATGATGTTTATCTGGGTAATAGGACTTATCGACGACTGCGCAAAACTTCGTTCCTTTTATTAGGGTGACTCATTTTATTATTGATTTCACTATAGGTACATAAGTGACACTGCTACGCAACCATCCAGTTGAAACAAATAGTTGTCTAATATTATTTGACTGCCTCGTGGTTTCGCGGTACAAGTAGGTGCCGTGCGATCTAGAGGTCCTGGGTTCGTTTCCCGGGTCGGGCAAAGTATTATTGGGTTTTTCCATTAGGAAATTCTCAGTAACAGCACAGAGTCTGGAATTGTACTCAAAAATGGGCAATAGGCTCTCTCCCTATTACGTGGTACGAATACACAATTGGGGAAATGTGGGTGCAGAAGTTTACCCCCGCCTACCCTTTTGGGAATACAGTCGTGAGGTTATGTATGTACTCGTATGTATGTAATACTTATAACCTAATTTTTTTGTTTATAGAAAAGTTTCCCAGACATGATTGCTGCCAAAAACAGCGTAGACAAGTAATCAATATACCTACTTATCATGTCTGAGCTCTAAATAAATCGTAGCCAAAAATCCACCAGCCTCAATATTATCTCCTTTAGCTCACCGCTTGAAGGATTAGCTAAAGTACGATTACAAATAAAACGTAAATGTGTAAAGGAATGTTTTTCTTTGCTTAGGTAGGAGACTACCTCGTGAGGTAAAGAAAATCTTTTATCATCCAATTATAGATATTGAAAAAACTCTGCGGCGACGCCTTACGGTTCGGTTACGAAAATGCAAAGATAATTAAAATCTTGCAACAAAATTATTCACATCAGCTTTGCTACGGTTTTTCTGGTATGAAAAACGGAGGTCCTAAAATGAATGGAATTCTAATAACGCAATTCAAAGCTCTTAATATTGTACTACAAATATCAGATCCTTCGGACTACAGCATCATCATCACACATTCACTCCATCTCGTAATGCTAAGAAGCGTTTGCAGTTCGTCAAAATACGATTGCTTAAGTTATAAAAACATCATGAGAAGCCCATTAAAAAGGCTTACCAAGGCGTATAAATACACTTAAATCAATTTACATACAAATATTTGGAAGAGCCAGAGTAAAGGCAATAAAATGCAGAGAATAATGACACAAGCGATCCATGAAGACTATTTTTCGGTCGAGCGCACAGACACTCAATATTATGATGGAGCGGCGTGTAGTCGAGAGCCTATTCGTATCACATCGATCATGAGTGTGTACAATACACCGCCGGAGTAGCAATAACGCTTCACTGCAAATTAATGTAAAACAATATACCTCCCTCGTGCAGTTACAACGAACTTGTTGGGTGCATTGTACTCCGAACGCAACCAAGGTTGTCACTTACTAATTGATTTTGCTGAACATTTAAGGGATAATTAGTTAAATTAATATAATAATTTGACAGCCCCGTGGCGCAGTTGGCTAGACACCAGCTTGCGAAACGAGAGGCCGCGGGTTCGATCCCCGCACCGAGACAAATGTTTGTGTGATCCACAAATATTTGTTTCGGGTCTGGGTGTATGTGAGACCGAAAAGTTTCTCGTAGTTTCTGATATCCAATACACAAGACTTGTATCTTAGTGTGGGATCAGAACTATGTATGTGACTGTTGGGTGTATTTATTATTTATTAATTAATAGTTGCGGTTTAGAATCTCTTGGTTTTTGGCAAGTCTACAACATCGTGATCTCATGAAGATAGCAAATTTGGATGACCAAACATAAAGAATGATGCAGGTAGGCGCTGGATGGAGGTCTATATCTAGAAGTGGGTTTCCATCAGCCAAATTGTTGCTATTGTTGTCACGTTATTGATTCATGCCAGTCGATACTCTACTTAGACCGTACTGTAATTAATCACTTTGAAGTGTGCTCATTTTATCGGCTAACATAAATAAGAAAAAAAAAACGTGCAGTTCACGCATATAAAAAAAAATTGATTTTCATTTCAAAAGCTATTTATTTTATTTATTGTCGTTTACGTCATGATTTAGTTTATGATTTTACGACTGCCAGCCCGTCGACCTTACACCTTTCCAGGAAAGACCTCTTTGAAATCACTCCGGAATTTCATTAAACTTAGGTATGTATATGAAGCGTAAAAGTACGTTAAGTGGCGTTTCCCTTTCTGTAAAATTTCCTTTGTAGTAAAATTTTGATTTCAACAATGACCATTTCAAGACCGTAGGCTCTTCAGCCTATTTTAATAAATATAATTTAAAAAACATTCACGTCAGTATAATAGAAGGGGTAGGCGGAGCTGTATTTAACGACCACGTTTTACCAGCTATTAAGCCTTACTTAACAAACAGCGACTTTCTTGGCGTTAACCGGGCACATTTCCAGACTTCATGCAACTAAAAAATTCCAAATTTTTATTTTAATAACTTGCTCGTCCCGGTTATTAATATATTGATGATGATGATCATCATCAGCCCAAATACGTCCCACTGCTGGGCACGGGCCTACTCTACAACTGAGAGGGTTTAGGCCTTAGCCCACCACGCTGGCCTAGTGCGGGTTGGTGGACTGCTCGCCTAAGAAATTCCTAAGAACTTTTAGGTGTGCAGGTGTCATCACGATGTTTTACTTCACCGTTAAAGTACGTGATAGTTCTTTGTGAATACACACATAACTTGGAAATGTCAGAGGTGTGTGTGTGTGGTTTGAACCCGCGACGGTCGAGATTCGCGATCGCATGCCTAAACCTCGAGGCCTCGAGACTTATATTTATGATACTCCCTACATTTGTGCCGCGTTACCACCGATCAGTTATATAACGCTCAAATATAGTATCACTCACAATATGCGCCCTATCCATTATCTATATAGATAGAGATGAGTCGAGATAGCATTTGTTCAGTTCTCACACGATATGATACCGTGGAAATTATTCAAATGACATGCGTAATGTCTCAGGTTGTTTTCCTTCGTTGTTGAGTAATGTATGTATGGATTTAGTAGTCGCTCACGGATTCGCTCACGTGGAACTTATTGTACTTTGTATTATTTGCGTTACGTAATATGGAATTTGGAGGAGTGATTTTATTTGGAATCTTAAATTTATGTATATTTAAATATATGACGCACATATAACCTGTCCTGTCCTCCACATAGTTCTGACTTTATACATTTTTCCTACACTACTCAATCTATTCTTCTATGGAATGCGCTCCCCCTCAAAATAAGGGCGTCCACTACAAGTGACGCGTTTAAAATTAGAGTTCGTGAACAGTTTCTTATGAAACTAGCAGAGTCACTTCGTTGAGTGTATATTAAATTATGTATGTATGTATTTATATATTTGTATATATAAATATTATGTATGTTGCATTTATTTATATAAAACATCTGTAGTATACACCTACCAGGGTTCATCTCTGCATCCCCAAAGGGTAGACTGGCAGAGAATGCCTATGGCATTAAGTCCGCCTTTATTGTACATACATGTACGAGTATAAATAAATAAATAATAAATAAATACACCCAACAGTCACATACATAGTTCTGACCCTACACTAGGATACAATCCTGTGTCGTGGATATCAGAAACTACGAGAGACTTTTCGGTCTCACAAACACCCAGACCAGAAACAAATAATAGTATATATATATAGTATATAAAGTTTAAAATAAATAAATCATCTTATCATCATCGTTATTAGGAAAAATATAGCCTTATCCAAATACTTCCAGTGACTTCTCAGAATCGGTCTGCATGGCTAAGGCATACGCGTCAGTTCACCAAATAACCTATCAATACACCTTAAGCTTCAATAACTATTAATACACCTATTAGCCTAGTAAAATATCACATAAACATTTGTTGTGCAACGGGAATCGGACAAATCATTTCTCGTTTTAAAAATATGGCCTCTAACCAACGTTATCCAGAAAACTATTTACGACAATTTGGAATGGAAATCGATACATGTAAATTTTTGAGTAAAGCTTCATATTTTGTTGCAGGTGAAATAAAATAAAAAGTTTATTTAATTCCTCGTATGTGGGACATCATGGACGCGCGGCACTAGTATATATGTACCGGCGATCTAGGGGTCACAGTTATTAAAAACTATTGAATAATGTGTTTTCTTTTTAAAATTGATATAGAACAGATTAGTTTATTTCCTATCTAGAAGTCGAATTAAAACACTACATATTCAGTCATATTTGGGCATATTAATTATCTCTTAAACAATAGATAGTAAAGTAGAATATTCATAACCATGACACTAACAGAATCTTCACAAAATAGAATTTTGTTTTGAATACACTAGCTTATTGTATCTCTGATTGTGCGATGGTTCTATTCTTTTATTGTTTTGCGAATGCGAAGACTGATACGAAATGCATTGTATGGTTTAGAAGAAGTAATTGGAGAAAGAGTCTAGGACAGGTAGCGATTTGGTTCTACGCTATGAACAGAATAGGGATAAACTTGTGTAATTATTTGGAGCAATCTTCTATCTTATATTATGTACATTATTAATTATTACCATTGGATTGACTTGAGGCAAGTATCTGGCGCTATACCATTAAAGCATAGACATTAAGTTATAATTGGACGACAAACATTGACACATTGTATCAAATGTATTGTATAGACACGAGGTCCTTATCAGTAAAAAAAAAACAACTTATATATTTAAAACAAGAAAACATACATGTACTTAAAACTCGCGGTCTTATTACATTGTAAAAGATGAGATGAAAACTTGTCGCTGCCTATAGTACTTAATAAACTCCAGATAGCTCCATCTTTTAAGAAGGATTAAATACCAAGCTTAGGGAATAGAACCGCGCCTTTCATACCAGAGATGACGTAAAAGTTCCACAAGACTAGAACAAAGTTATCATATTTCACTGAATGTACTTTAATACAAAAGAGATAACTAACTATATTTGTTTCTAGTTCATTATAATTGTTTTCTTTCTCATCTATTTTGTTACGAGAAAAGACTAGATAAGAAACATCCTGAGCGTCGTTTTTCGGGTTCCCTTAGACAGTAGCACTACTGTCCTGGTATGCAGGAGCTGGTCTTGCAGCTATAAAGTAATGGTGTAATAAATCATAAATCATTTACAAAACACAATGTTGTGCTGAACAAAAATTTTGCAGATATTAGATTATATTATCATTTGACACTAGCCTCTTAATAGCGGTGTTTCAGGTCGCTTTGATTTTATTTTCCAGTTATTTAAGAGGTAACATTTCTGTGAGAACTACATCCTGTCTTGTCCATCAAAACTAATTTAATAACATCTTCACAATAATTAAGCTTCTATATACAAAAAAATAATTAAGCGGCTATTTCCAATTTTCGTCGGAAAAGTTCCTCATCGCCAAGACATTATTACCCCGGACTCGAATAAAACCCACATTACAGATTGCACGATCTCAGCAAACTTCGGCCATTAGCTAAAATAAACGGATTAAGTAGAAGTGTAGATAAAAACTCCCTGCCGGCCGTGGTTCTTGACAATCTAGCCGTATCGATTAATGAATGCCCGTCGGACTCGCGTTACTAATAACCTCGTTATCTCAGCGCATGTGATGAGTGCAGGTGAGCGGCCAAGCCTCGGAACCACCCACTTCAGCACCGCTATTCCGCTTTATGGCTTATAAATTATTTTTATGTTCAATGAAGCTGAACGGTGCATTAAAAGTTATATTTAGTATTGGTTTGCCGAAGGTTAACGTCATTTTAAATGTGAAGAGGTGATAAAATCCCACTGCCTCGTTGATCCTGCGGTGTAGTGTGTGCCGCGCGGTCGAAAGGTTTTAGGATCGATTCCGCGTCGGCGCGCCCCTTATCACATGGAATTTTTAGAACACATCGAGAGTAGATAGATACACATCTTCCAACTAATTTAAGGATATAGGCGTGAATGTAAAAAATTAAAATGTTTGAACTTTTTTATGTGACTTGCCAAAAAAATCGTGAAAAATCTTCAACATAATGAAATCATCAGTTTTGAATGCCCAAAATTTTACCTGCTCGTGGAGTCAGTTTATGAATAAATATTTTCCGACCCATCTAGGTAGCAGTCAATCAGTCATTTATTCGCGAATGTGCGTTTTGGCGTAAAGAGTAAAGCATTAAATTTTACTATATACATTTACGACCTTATTTTATGACCGGTCTTTATCTCGGTCATATGAAATGACAATCCCGATAGATCCAAAAGCCCCAAGCTATTAGTTAGAGAAAACTTTGTTTCAAGACTTACTTAAATCAAAGGAGTTCTGCTGAGGGCAAAAAGTATGACAAGAACCATCGAAACTTCCTATTTATTAACATTATTTTAATTAATATAGGCAAAGCATGTGATTTATATTGCATTATGTGTTTTATATAAAGAATGCTAATCATCATCATCATCATCACCAGCCCATAGACGTCCCACTGCTGCTAATCTATAGCTGAGGGTTTAGGCCTTAGTTCACTACGCTGACCTAGTGCGGGTTGGCGGACTATACACCTAAGAAATTCCTAAGAACTTTTAGGTGAGCAGGTTTCATCACGATGTTTTCCTCCACCGTTAAAATAAGTGATAATTAATTGTGAATACCCACAATATCGAAAAGTCAGAGTTGTGTGCCTGGGGTTTAAACCCGCTACCTCCGAGATTCTCGACCGCGCGCCTAAACCTACTTCTTGCTAATGAAAAAAACGTGTCAAAAGTATCATCTCAATCAACATCTTTAGACTCAATCTTTTCCGTACAAAAGTAAAATAAAGGGAGAAAATAAACTACATACATGTACCTACTAACAATTAACTTTGTCATTGATTAGTTCCCAAAGAAAATATTTAGATGAAACAGGGTATTTTTAAAAACAACAATATAGTTCTCCAAAGTAATAAAATATTACGTCTAAAGACATTTGATATAAAAATGCTCCGGCAATTAAACTAAAGAGAAGTTATTTAGAGGAGTCCGATCCAGTGGAGCCAGTTAACGAAGAAACCGGACCGATGGCAAACGCGATTGCTCAAGAGCGAAACAACGCCTTTCATTGCTTTCTATTTAGAAGCATTCTTAGATGTAGTAAAGAAAATGTTTCTTACCAAAATAGACTGGAATATATCAGGAGACAGAATTGAAGTTCTCAATTACATGTAAAAAAAAATATCCTATGGCTAACATGAAAGCGTTACGTATTAATTAGTTTGCTTTTAATCACGTAGATGAATAGATGAACACGTAATTATATCATCTAGAGATTAAAAAAGCGTACGACTCGTATTAATACTGTTATGAAAAAAGAAATCAGAAATCCAAGCAGTGTCTTGGCTCATTTCTCTAAGGGAAAATATTAAAGAATATTTTTCTTAGAAAGCGAGCTTCCATTACGCGATCAACGGGAGTGCAACGTGGCCGTACCATTTATTATGTTTTGTTGTAAAAATATATAATTTCGACATTTTCAGCGAAGATAGTGCTTTTATTCAAAAAATTGATATTACACCTCGCTCCACTTAAGTATTGGCGGCTTTGAGTGCTCATCATGAATCATGAATATCAAAAATATTTCGAATTCAAACGATATTTTGCTGCGAAATATTGCGCATCTCGATTATTTAAAACCATGTATTAACATGGTTATGAATATTATATGTAAACTTTGTAAATATTTATTAATATATTTACAAAGTTTACATATAATATTCAAGTTTATTTTAGCTATCTGTATCTGTACAGTATCTGCCTCTGTCGGCAAGATACCAGCCATTGAAATATGAGGGACTGAGGATTGATCTCTGCAACGAGACAAAATTATGGGTGATCCACAAAAATATGTATTTCTTTAATGTCAGGGTTTTTGTAACGTCGAAAAGTCTTTCGCACTATTTTTAACAAATTACAAAAGAGCCAAGTACAGAAAAAATGCAAGTATTATGAACGATATGACATGAAAAACGTTGCTCTGTAGATTTATCAGATCGCTTTGATGAAATAATGCCTTGAAATATATAAATCTTCGGTTAATATTTTACTTGCGCGGAAACAGCGAGCATTTTGCGCCAATCTGATTCCCTTTTTCTCTGAAAACAGGATTTTACATTACGCAAATATTAATCAAGCTTTCTTGTATCAACATTTAATTCATCACCGCTAAATTACTTTAGCGGGGATGTGTTTCTGTTTTTCATGCCAAGCCGCCTTTTGTGGTTCATCGAATAAATTATAAATCATATATCAAGGGTAGGCTTTGTATCGTCATTCAATAATATGTACGTTACAAAGCCTAAAATAGTGCGTCCTTGGTCCGGCGTCATAAATTCGCCGTCTCGAGGTATACATTATACATATGTACATATATTATGGGGTTTTCCATTACAAAATTCTCAATAACAACACGATGTCTGGAAATGTGTTTTACGTGAAACTTAAAATCACAGTCGGCTAACCGTGGGTGTAGTAATAAGGGAGTTATATAACTGATAGATAGATTATAATTTATCATCGCCGCCTTTAAAATCGCCAAAGAAGGAGGACGAAGGCCGGCTTAAGATTACCGGGGTACCTATAATACTTTAAGTGGAGTGAAAAGACGACGAATGCTCAACCCATTAACATAGTAAGCGTTAAAAGTGCGAAAAATTACAAAAACATACCTTTATTCTATTCTAGGTATCATGATCATCAGCCCATATACCTAGCCCCACTGCTGGGCACGGGCCTCCTCTACAACTGAGAGGGTTGGGCCTTAGTCCACCACGCTGGCCTAGTGCGGGTTGGCGGACTACACACCTAAGAAATTCCTAAGAACTTTTAGGTGTGCAGGTTTTATCACGATGTTTTCCTTCACCGTTAAAGCAAGTGATCATTCATTGTGAATACACACATAACTTTCGAAAAGTCAGAGGTGTGTGCCTGGGGTTTGAACCTGCGACCGCCAAAACCTCGAGGCCATCACTGCCTCTATGTGCATTCTAGGTATATAATAAATCAATTTAAAAATATGTCACTGACTTGTATTAGCGGCTGAATCAACGTATGCATACAAAAAAACAACTTAAGTGCGAACAAAATCCAAAACGCGACGAAATGACTGTGCATATTAAGTTTACAAACATCTACGCGGTGATTTTGGTGAAAATGTGCTACAAACGCTCGCGTGGCATTGTTTATAGTGTGTAACATTTTAATGCCTCCGTAGCCATAACCTCCACAGTAATTCACCGCTAAAACTGTCCACTTACATGTTATTTATTACGGCTTTTAAGTTTTCCCTGTTACGTACTTCACAGTACTAGCTCGAGGCACCATTCTTTCAAATATTTCCCGTCTAATTAGGAAAATTGTATTTGAATGTAAAGCAATGCCTCTGGCAACCTCGTTATTTACTCTCGGTGTATTTTGTGTTTACATAAATTTGGCGAAATGTAATGAACTGTGGTAACTTGGTGTTGAGATTGAAATTACGATCTTTGCTCGCTTGAAATTGTTTTGGTAATGATGACTAAATTTAGATTGTGTAGGTACTCATATCGGCGCCAGTTATGTCTATAATATGCCTATCTTTATATAAAAAAAATCATCCGGGCAGTCACAAATATTCCGGTCTCAAACTAAGATATAAGTCTTGTGTCGTAGGTATCAAAATTTAAGAAATAATGTTTACATACATGCGTGTCGAACCCACTAGCTCTCGTTTAATATGCTGGTATTTAACTAATAAAACACGTTGGCTGCCAGTAATGAAAATAAAATTTTAACGACTTACTTCTTCTTTAAAAAATTACATAGGTATGTATTCTGTCATTACTTTATCTCCAATGAATAAGCTCTCGTTTTTTCATATAATATATGAAAAGACGAGAGCTATAGCGGACACTACTACTACTTGAAGGTCGAGGACACCAATTTGAGCCTGATACTCGCCAAAGTAAATTGATCCTGTCTTAGGAAATTGAAGTCGTAGCGAAATCCGCTTCTAATCTTCAAGGTTTAAGTCTTAAAGGAGTCGCCATTAGGAGGAATAAGGACTTCTTTCTTTATTACATTCTGCTGGTTTCTTGAAGTATTGTTAGTCTGCTCTTTCTTATTCATATGGATAGCAAAATGCCTACAACTTTACCTGAGATGGTTTGCGTACCAAATATACTAATATTTATACTTAAAATCATATATAGTAACAGTCATGCCAATTTCAAAAAATTTCAAAAATACAACAGGCCTATACGATTGTTTCAATTAGTAACTATAATAACAAAGTTTTCCCTTCCTACTTAGAGTTTATTAAGAACACAATGAAATACTAGAGAGCAAAAAAAACATTCCAATTAAGCTAACCTTAACACCGCAAACTCCACAATAACACAAAACGGCTAGTTTATTCCGTGAAATCATTATTAGACAACTATAGGCTCCGTTTCCTTTTCCTTTTACCGTTCACAGCACTTGAGTCGGGAATTGCGTGCTCACTGAATGTTAGGAATGGCTGAAAGCCGGTTTGTTTCGCAGCCTACTATTATTTCCTCACTCCGCGACAACTTGAAGACGCCGTCCGGAGTCGCATGTCGGAGCTCAATATTGTCAAGATAAGATTAACCAGCCCTAATAATCCCTTATTTTCCTGCTCTTTTAACCCCTGCGTCGAAGATAACCCTGATTTGTTAGTACGAAGATATACCGAATTGTGTGTCCACTTATTCATAATCCGCTTTAGATTTTCAAGGGTCGACCGTCATATTTTATTTATGAGCGCTGCGTTCGCCATCACATTTGCAAAAGGATTCGTACCTTGAGCTTGCGGGAAAGGATATTAAGGTTTGATTTGTTTCTTTATAAGATTGTTTTTTTTTTGTGTATCGTAAAGAAGCACAGCAAGTCTGCACAAGGACAAAAAGTGACGAAAGATGGGAGTCCCGCGCCATTTGGTCTTCTGTTTCGACTGAATCGTGCTTACCAACAGGTCCACTGTTATCACTTTATAATGCCAGAATTAAAAATACATATTCTATTGCAATACGCTGAGCTGTTACGTTGCGCTTCGTATTAAGCTGCGGTTACACCGAGTGTTGCAAGTAAATTGTATTTGTTATTTCAGCAAAACCAAATGAACGTTACACTAATAAAAAAATTCTAGGAACGTATTAAATACGTTTAGAAAAAAGCGCAATAGCGAGAATTCTGCTTCCATAAACTTTATTATAATGTTATGCCATTTAATAGATATCGGCTTCTCAGAAATATTTTCAATTGAGTTTCATAATTGCTATTGTTTTAATATAATAAATAAACTTGCCCTCTTAAGCTAATAGAAAGATAAATGAATCCGGAAGTATATAAAAGGTGCGTTACCCTTTATAAGGAATACTAAAAAAAGGTTGAAAATTTGCTGTCCACGATACCTATTTTGAAAATCATTGCTGGGTTTCTTTTAAAACATCCTCATTTAAAATTGTAAATTATATACTTAATTAAATTAATAAGAAAACTGTTTTACTTATTTAATTACAGACATTTAATCAAGTAATGCGGAGTTTATATAAGTTGTTTATACAAAAGGTTATGACAACAACTTATATATTCGTGTTGAAATTTAATGTTACTACATACAATAATTTAATATTAAAATATGTTTTTCAATAATATTTCCATAAAGAAATTGACAGCTCCGTGGCGCAGTTGGCTAGACACCAGCTTACGAAACGAGAGGCCGCGGATTCGAGACTCGCACCGAGACAAATTTTCGATTCTGGTCTGGGTGTTTGTGAGACCGATAAGTCTCTCGTAGTTTCTAATACCCACGACACAAGACTTGTATCTTAGTGTGGGGTCAGAACTAGGTATGTAACTGTTGTTTATAAAAAAAGCAAGGTAGCATAGCTTAATAAGCGAGTGAATCAGAATTTTACTTTAATGCTCCGAAGAGCAAAAGATCAAGGATTTTTATAAGAAGCCTTGTTTGCTCCGAGAAAGTGATTTCCGTATAAGTATTATTTTTTGGCATTAACTTATGTAGACATATCCTTCAATTGTTATACATGTATGTAAGGTTAGGATATGTGTTAGGAATGGCTTATTGCCACACTACACACAACAATGCCTCATTCCTATTTTATCAATAATAAGGTAGGTAAGTATATATAAATGCGTGTTATACTGGTTTCAGAGGCAGTCACGTGTGCTTACAATTTGTTCTATTGCAAGATGTGTTCGTTTTGTCGGGCGATAAGCTTATCATCGGGCTGCGTTCGAACCATAAATACAGGAAAAGGTTCTTTTATTGCAGAAAAAAGTTTTTGGTTTGTTTATTACTGCGGGAGTGATGTTTTTGAAAAGAAAGCAGGAAAACAGAGCATAAAATTATCGTTAAGTGACATGAATTTTTATTTTTGCGTCTTTGTACACATTTTTCAATGTACTTTTGTCTTTGCCAGTCATTAAACACATTAAAAATTACAGATTTGAATAAACGTCGTACGTAATAGTCTTATGTCGTCCAATTTGACTTAAAAGTAATAAAAACCAAATAAAGCAATCTAAATTAATACTTATACACTTGCCCCTTTGCCTCATTAAAAACAAAATACAAATATTTTAGAGAAAAGCGCGGGAAACTTCGTATTTGGTGGACGTGTTTTTATAACTGGATTTTTTAAATATTAATTTTATTGTAAATATTTCTATCAGAGGAGTGATTTGTATATATTTGTAGCTTTTATTATCATTTTATTACTTTTTATTTATAATTTCATCCCTTTTTCATCATTTAGGTAAGTTCATCAATTTCTTATAAGTGTACAAGATGAATGAACCGCCTGATCCGGGGGGTTTTGTCCCCCCGGCGGGCAACTTTGTAACCATTCATAGCACAGAATCTGAACAAAATGTAAATAATACCAATTCGTATATCTCCGAGTCGGGCATGGAGACTGACGGATCCACGTCAGCTCGCCCTATCAAGCGAAGTCGCCGACACGTATGCAAGGTTTGCAACAAGAGAAGGCGGAAACAAGACTCGTCCGATTCCTCACCTGGTTGCGGATGTACCGTTACAGCGGACGCTCCTCTATCGGTACAATTGCAGCCAATTTCTATCAATACCGAAACATCTCTTAAAATTCCCGCGCAAATGGTGGGAAGACAAGTTTACGATAGGAGTGATAGCGCCCCTTATGTTGTGCACGTACAAAGGAATGTGACTTCGGCGAACGAGTCTACGATTTTTCATCCGCTTGCCTTTGGCAAGTTTTTAAAAAAATTTAATTTTAAAAATATAATCAATGGAAGCCTAAAGAAAATTGGCAGAAATAAAATTTCTTTGTCTTTTTCATCCCATTTGGATGCCAATTCATTTTTAAAGGATGAAAATCTAATAAAAAACAATTACAATGCTTCTATTCCCATATTTAGTATTACAAGGATGGGCATTGTCAGAGGTGTCCCAGCTGAGTGGTCCCCGGAGGAAGTTATAGATAACACCTCAGTCCCTATTGGATGTGGTCCAATCTTAAAAGTGAGGCGATTAAATTACAAAACTGTAGTAGAGGGTTCTGTGGCGTGGAAACCCTCGCAAACAGTAGTTTTAACCTTTGATGGCCAAGTTTTACCGAAGAGGATCTTCATATGTTTCAATGCTCTGCCAGTAGATCTCTATATTTACCCAACAATCCAGTGTTTTAACTGCTGTCGGTTTGGTCATACAAAATTACAGTGCAGATCTAAACCCCGTTGTTACAAATGTGGTGATAATCACTCTGGTGAAACATGCAATACCACAGATGTGAATGCATCATGCTGTCTGTGCTTAGGGCATCATTTTGCAATCAGTAAAACATGCCCTGAAACTCACAGACAAAGACAAATCAAAACTCACATGGCCCAGAGTTCAATATCTTATGCAGAAGCCTCAAAACTGTTGCCCCCAGTCACAAAGTCTTATGCTGACATACTCTCTCAGCCCCCTAAATCTGCTCCTATCCATATTACAGTTCCTGACAAGAGCACTAGTTATAAAAAGACTGTTTTTCTTAAACCTCGTTCTGCTCCTAGTCCCAACAAGGGCTACAATAAAGAAGCCCATAATTTAATTATTCGAGAATACTCTCAGCCACAGCCGACAAATGGTTGTGTTATTAATTCCAAAAAACCTGAAACAGAACTCAACATTAATGAATTCATGAATGCATTTTTAAACCTTTTAAACAAATTTAATTTATCACCGTCCCACGTTGCCCCTCTTTTTGACACTGCCTCTCTATCTCCCCATAATGGACCAACCAGCCAACATAATTCAATGGAATTGCCGAAGTATAATTAATAAAAAGTCAGATCTCATATATTTGATTAATAAATACCAGCCTTTTGTATTTGCATTAGCTGAAACATGGTTGAAACAAAATCATGTTTTCAAAATACAAAGGTACATAACTGTAAGGGAAGACAGACCTGATGGGTATGGTGGTGTCGCCTTACTCATCAAAGACTCTGTCCCTTTTTCCATTATTACTTTACCTTCCCATAGTGCTGAACTTTCTATTGTAGCCATTACTATAAAAAATACTTGCTTTGTATCTTTATATATTTCTCATCCTTCCTCTGCTATTTTCCATGAACTATCTAATATTTTAAAAAATCTTCCAAATCCTTTTCTTCTTTTGGGTGATTTTAATTGCCACCATCAATCCTGGGGTAGTACTACATCAAATTCATATGGAGAAATGCTATTAGACATAATAGACACCCAGAATTTATGTGTACTTAATACAGGCTCTCCCACTCGGCGTAGTGATCCCAATCACACCAATCAAAGTGCAATAGATTTATCAATCTGTACTCCTAACTTTGCATCCTATCTTTCTTGGAGCCCGCTTTCATCTTCATTTGGTAGTGATCACTTTCCTATTAAAATTTCTTATCCCTTCTTCAGCAGTTCTTTACTTCCTGCAAAAAAGAGTAATCTTAAACATAAGATACCTAGCAATAAAAGTAAAATCTGGGAAGATTTTAAAAATAGGGTCGAAAATTTGATACCATCTCTTCCTGTTGTGTCTGGGGGTAATGAACAAGCATGTGCAGAGGCTTTGGCTCACATATTGTTAACAGCTGCTGATGAGGTCCTACCATTAAAAGAAAATTCAGTTCGTAGAAAAATCCCCATGCCACCTTGGTGGGACTCTGATTGCACTGATGCTATCAAGAAAAGAAAAATGACAGAAAAAACATACAATCAAAATATGACCTCAGAAAACTTTTTATCCCTCTCCAAAGTTATTGCCCAAACTAGAAAGCTGTTCAAAAAGAAAAAGATAGAAGGATGGCAAAACTTTTGCGCCACTCTTCATCCAAATACAAATCCTTCAGTTGTTTGGGAAAACATAAGGAGGTTTAGGTCTGCACTGTCTAATTTTCCCTCTTCTCAAATCCCCGAACAAATTATTCCCCATTTCATTAATAATCTGGCTCCTCCATGGGTTCCCGAGAATTTTCTTTCGCAACCATTGCATAGCCCTTCCAATGAAGATAATTACTCGTTAAATATGCCATTCACAATGAACGAGTTAAAAGGCATCATATGCAACGTTAAAGATTCAGCTCCGGGGATAGACGGTATCCCATATTCTTTCTTCTCACAGTTAAGTGACGAATCCCTGAAATACTTTTTAAACTTAGTAAATTCAATAATGTCAAC
Organism: Hemaris fuciformis; assembly: GCA_907164795.1. Classification (NCBI taxonomy): domain Eukaryota; kingdom Metazoa; phylum Arthropoda; class Insecta; order Lepidoptera; family Sphingidae; genus Hemaris; species Hemaris fuciformis. Next base: position 7,313,389 of record OU015434.1, read on the forward strand.
AGGGAACATTCCTCGAGAATGGAAATGTCACAATGTGTTACCAATCCACAAAACTAGTAAAAACCCTTTAGAAGCTTCGTCTTATCGACCTATAGTATTGTCATCCGTTTTAATGAAATTATCAGAGCACCTAATTAAAAATCGTTTAGAGTGGTATGTGGAGAATAAGGGTCTGCTGGCAGATTCCCAGTATGGTTTTAGGAAAGGCAAAAGCACTATGGACTGTTTAAGTATTTTTACAACTGATATCAGATTATCTTTATCCAATAACCAGTCTACTGTTGCTATATTTTTAGATATAAAAGCAGCCTATGATAATGTTCTGCTATCAGCGCTGCAAAGAAAATTACAGTCTATCCGGGTGCCTATAAACCTCACCAACTTTATACTTAATATATTAAATGAACGAACAATTACAGTGACCTCTGGTAAGAATCAGCTATCTCGTACTGTTTGGCGAGGTTTGCCGCAAGGTTCAGTCCTGAGTCCTTTATTATACAATATTTATACTTTTGACTTAGCTTCTTCTATTAAAGAAGATATAAAAATCTTGCAATATGCAGATGACCTACTTTTTTACCGTTCTTCTGATTCAGCTATTGATTCTTGTTCTATCCTTAACGATTCACTTCTTTCCTTAAAATTATGGCTCAACGACCATGGTTTAGACCTTTCTCCTTCTAAAAGTGCAGTAGTCATATACTCCCGCTTAAGGAATCCTCCCCCTATAAACATTGTCTATGATAATATAGCAATTCCCGTTAAAAATAATTTTAAATATTTAGGTCTTATCTTGGACTCCAAACTCTCTGGAGGCGCCCATTGTGATTATATAATAGAAAAAGTTGAGCGCCAAATAAATATGCTGCGATGTTTATCAGGGGTATGGTGGGGTGGCCACCCGAGTTCCTTAAAGATTATTTATAATGCTTTAATCAAGAGTATTTTTGATTACGGCACCTTTCTGTTCGATCCTGGTAGTATTAATTCTTTTAAAAAAATTGACCGCCTTCAATCAAAAGCATTACGTATTATTCTAGGTTCAATGAAATCATCCCCAATTAATGCTCTTCAAGTAGAATGTGGTGAAGCCCCACTATATCTTAGACGACAATTTCTTTCTGACAGATATTTATTTAAAATTGTACAATTCTCAAATCATCCTCTTATTCCTTTATTAGACTCCCTTCAAACACGTATAAAATCTAATAATTACTGGTCAAGAAAACCACTTCCATGTCTCATTAAAAGTTACCAAAAATTTCTATCTCTTTCCGCACCCTCCTACCACTCCAATAAGCTCGCAATTTTTAACAATTCATTTGAATCTTTAACATATATTCCGAAAATTATTTATAACTGTGTTGATAAACAAGTTCCTAATATTACTACAGCCTTTAACTCTTTTCTTGTTGAAATTTGCGAGGGTTTCCAGTACTTATACTCCGACGCATCAAAAGTTTCTCCATCACATTGTGTAGGGATTGGGGTTTATCACTCACAATACAATATTGTGCAAAAAGTTAAACTGCCTCTGGAGTCATCAGTTTTTACTGGGGAATGCCTCGGTATTCTCAAAGCTATTGAATACATTCTTGTTTTTAATCTCGCTAACGCCATCATATTTACAGATTCCCTTAGTGCCCTTCAGGCCATTGAAAAATTCCCATTTAAATCCAAAAATATGTCACCGATTATTTTTCAAATTAGGGAATTAGCATTCAGATGTCTCGGCAAAGGTTATTCACTATATTTTGCTTGGATACCTAGCCACTCTGGCATCTACGGAAATGAGTTTGCTGACAAACTTGCCAAGGAAGCTACTTATTGCGGAGATATCGTCCCTTTTAAAAATTACACTGCTGACCTTTTGTCATTGCCGAAGAAGTTTCTTTTGGAATCATGGACCGAAGCCTGGGCTTCTAGTTCACAACTTAAGGGACGTTACTACTCATCTATCCAGCCTGAGATTCCATTAAAACCTTGGTTCAGTAAAGCCAAATTTGGCAAATTGGAAACATCAATTTTAATTCGCTGTAGGCTTGGACACACTTGTTCCCCTTCTCACCTTGCTCGTCTTAAAATTATTGATAACCCCATGTGCCCATGTGGATTGGATGTTGGCGACTTAAATCATATATTATTTTCTTGTACATTATATGACCGTTCATCCTTCATAAAATCCTTAATTCTTCTCCGCATTTCTTTTCCTTGTTCCATTACCTCCCTTCTCTTTAGTAACGACACCTATATATATAAGTGTATAGCATTATTTTTTATAAGCAATAAAATAAAATTGTAATTTTTAAATTCATCTGTAGTATACCCATCTTATTTTATTTTTCTTTTTAATGATAATTAGTATTTTAGTAGATCATTTTGACACGTTCTTTGTTTTCTGTAGTTTGAAATCCATCTCCCTTTTTCCATCTTTGCGTTTCAACTCTCCTGATAGATATCCTCGTATGTAAATATTTTCCTTTCCCAACCCATCATAATGGTTTCCCTACCTTTGTCCTTGCAAAAATCAAACCAATACCTACAAAAAATTATTATTATCAACGTCTACTTGACACTGGCTAAATGTACAAGAAGTGCGAAGCCATTAAAAAAAAAAAAAAAAAAAAAAAAAAAAAAAAATTTTAGAAAATCATGTTGTCTATTTAAAAGTTCTTTTAGAAAATCATTTTAAATTTAAAGTAAAATTGCTTTGTTAAAAAAAACAGACTCTTAGATACAACTTAAATAAAATACTCCGTGACAAAAAATGTATTTCATTTGTTTTTTTTTTGTTTTTTAAGGCACACACGCAACCATCACTGGAACAGGGGATGTCGTAGATACGTTGAGATTGATGCGGCTCGTTTTATATCAAGGGTATAAAAAACGTGAGGGCCTTATCAATTTTATAACATTACCGCACGAAATCCATATTCATTGATCGTGCCAATGTTTATCACGATGCACGAATCGAACCCGCTTTACCTTTAACCTCCTCTCTACTACGTGGATTATTTTAATCAAACCTTTGTGCGTATTTTTGAAAGATTTATTAAAAAAAAATATTATTATAGAAAACTTTTTAACCTGTTGAAAGCAGCATCAGGCTACCGACTAATTGAAATTAATAAAAAAAAATAGCATTCCACCTGCAAAGTAAAGTACTGTGATAAAACATAAATCCACCAGTCAAGTGTAGTATCGTAGATCCTAAATTGGTCTAAAAGTTTTTTTTTACTCGAAGTCGAACTTCAGACCTTTATCTCCAGAAGGACGAATACGCAAGGATAATACATATATTACGATAAAGGTGATAATATCACATAGTAATATTCCCGATAACAGAGTAGTTGCACTTTAAATTGCTTTCCACCCAACTTTGAAACTGGGTGCTTGGCGGATATTGTCTTAATCCCTTTGTTCTAAATTGGAGAAACTTTGTAAATTCAAGCTAAAATCATTGTTGAAATCGACTTTTGTAATGACAAGGAGTTCGAGGATTCCTTACAATGTCGACAGATATTTGACAGCACGTATAGATATGAGATTCCAAACCAGAAGCCACATTTTCACGTTTATACTGCAAAAATGTTTTAGAAGTTTGTATTTGGTGAATTTTACGTTAGTCAAAGATAATGTTCAAATATTTGTTTTACTAATATTTAGTAGTAGATAGTCTCAATTAAACCAAAAATATATTATGGATTATGTGTGTTACTCAACATTGCAAATTTATAGGCAATGAGAAAGTTTAGTCACCTTTTCTAGCAGCCCCCAGAGGTTTTTATTGGACCTATTAGCAGAAAAAGTTCCAAAACTGTGATTTGATGTCAACTTCTGAAAGACAGTGGTATAACATTAAAGTCTGTCAAATTATTTTGAATCATGAAAACTGACTAGAGTCGGGCAACCACTCTGTGTCTAGATTAATTTTAGTACGACGTAGTGATAATTTCATAAGCTTTACTCGTTTAAAAAAAATATCGAATACACAAGAGACGTAAGATGGCAGAAAACTTCGTTTCGATCTTTAACCAATAAAATATACTGTCCATATGCAATCGTCGTTATAGAAAAATCACGAGATTCCGTTGTCGATCTTTAAATAATAATAAACGGTTTTTTGTGGGTCATAGCTTTGAATATTATGTAAAGTAGAACTGATTCAACAGGTTTGTAATCAAATACCGTCATAAATCAGTTGATTTTCATTATTAGATAGAAGAGTAACTGCGGATATTTCTAATCAAATATTTAGGCCTGCATCCATTAGCAATCCTTCTCGCTCCATATGTGGCCTTTGGAACATTTTATGGGCATGCGTCCAAGTCAACGTTTTTCGATACATGACGAAAGCTCGAGAATTTATCTAATACAATTGTCATTATTTTCATTTATTTCAATCCTTCACTAGATTAAGTGAATATCATGTAAGTGAACTGAAGAGTGGATATGTCAGTAAGGGCTGGAATCGTAGAAGAATCGGGGAATTTATGCCTAGCAGCGGCTCCGTAGAGATTACTACTATGATGATTCAAAGGTATGTAAATCACAGAGATTGAACATGGAATTTAACAAAACCTTAACGCTACCTAAACTCAGATTTAATAACTCATAAAATCACAATGTACTGTCTAGAGTCTAGACCAATATAAATTCCAACTTACATACTTTTTTTCTCTATAAAAATGTAAAATTAAATTCGTCAAATTAAGTTATGGAGAAATAGAAGGTCTAAAATATACTTAAATGTTATTGCAGGTACACACACACACACACACATACACTCGGTAAGTAGATACTTAAGAAAATTATGAAATCGTCTTATTTTATAATGTTTGTTTAATTTAGTTATTTTGTTTTGATTTAAATTTTTATTGAGATCTATTAAATTGATTGATTCAGGCGTCAACGCTTATTTTATGTTTATATATGTTTTTGAATTTGTTGTATTTTTCATTGCAAATAAATTAAAATAAAAAACATGAAAACCACCATTTGCTTGCAGTATAATTTTAAAATAATGAAGCAAAGGTTGACTCAAGAGAAAGATTTCCAGTGGCTGCCATTAACTTAATAGGAATCTGTTAAATAAAACTCCGTTTGCAAGAAAAATATTGTTGGCGATACAGGTAATAATTTAGTAATTACAATTCTTAGTAGCAGTTTTGTATGCATTTTGTATATAACTTTAATTGATATTCTATAAAATAATGATGGCCTCTAAGTATAGGCGTGCGGTCGGGAATCTTGGCAGTCGCGGGTTCAAACCCCAGGCACACACCTCTGACTTTTCGAAGTTATGTGTGTATTCATAATGAATTATCACTTACTTTAACGGTGAAGGAAAATCATCGTGATGAGACCCGCACACCTAAAAGTTCATAGGAATATCTTAGATGTGTAGTCCACCAACCCGCATTAGGCCAGCGAGGTGGACTAAGTTCTAACCCCTCTCAGTTGTAGAGGAGGCCCGTATCCAGCAGTGGGACGTATATGGGCTGATGATGATGATGAAAAAATAATTGATTAAACATTTATGGTGATATATATTGATGTGAAATATCAAACAACCATATTATGGACTGTCTGCAAGATTTTTGAGACATACACATTCTGTCAATCCTCTCAGAGATGTAGGCGTGAGTTTAAGTGTGTATATATTTAGCATTCACATAAATTATTATTATTCCATATTATGGCAACATCTGTTTGTGCGGTATTATAATGATAATATTTATGATTCATTAATTTCATATTTACGCCGCTATTATTAGGTTTTGCTGCAATGAATATCAGCATTTACATTAACTTTATGTCACCGTAAAAACTGATATACGCTATTCGGATTGTATAATTATTGCCATCATTGCGTATGCGAAAATGAATGTAAAATAACACATCATCGTAATAGATTATGTGTTATTTTACATTCATTGGATTTGAAAAATACATAATTATAATGTTTCTACGTTATCAATGGATTATATTTTAAATGTTATTGTTTAAACTCATTTTGTAATTTTCTTTTAGGGCGAGATTATTTTAGGGTGAGTGCTAGAGGATTAGGCACTGATTTTGTCTAGGAGGTCGTGGGTACAAATTCTAGGCTCAAAAACAATGACTATAAATCATAAACGAGTTTCTTAGTAATCTTTTCTAGCTAAGCAATTTTAGAAAACAATGGGTACAAAACCAGACGCATGGCTCTATACCAAAAATATTAGCTATTATTTTGTATAAATTTTAATAAATTTTGTTTATATACCGAATCCGAAGAGTCTCTATTCACGAAGCTATATTCACGCGTGAGTCTTCAAGTAACATATGATATGAAAGCTGGGATATCTCTTGCGTTATTTAGTAGTAATCCTATCCGAAATAGACCTCTTGTAACGTATTGAAAAATCAATAAGAATACCTCGCCATACCGCTCATGAATAGACTAATATCAATATGTCGTAAAAGAAATAAGAAATTATGAAATCTCAATAAAATTGTATTATAGAAAAATGAAAATAGAAAAATTTTATCTTGAAAAAATAGACATCCAAAGACATTGAGTTCATTTCTTGTAAGTAGGACATCTAAAATAAAGGAATGATTGGCGTAATATCAGCTATTCGACCATTGTGACACGTAACTCCGGGCAATAACAGCCCATATTATGTCAGCGGTTCATCATGTTTTTCACTTTGACAGACCGCGGGATTATTTATTGCCCCAATACGTTATCACATGGGATCAGTGGACTACAATTTGTCAGCATATCCTCAGTGATATACGGTACGTTATTAGCAATAACGAGTCGGTACCCAATTACCGACACGAACGATGTCCCCGCCATCTCACTACAAACACGCAATTATAAAACTCAACGCTGCTGCCGAGGCAATTTGTTGCAGAGCTCACACGTCTGATTTTAATATTCGATCCGGTCATCTGTATCCAAACATGGCGGATAAATGGACTGGGATGAATAAATGAAACATTTGCGAAGCGACAGAAATTACTGAAATTAAGTTAATGATGGCAATTTTACAATGCTGATGAGCAGTTTGTATTACATTGAATAAGGTACAACTGTAGTTAATTTGGTAATTATAGCCTACAAAACTACGACCAATTAGACGTAATATTATTATATTAATATTAAATCTTTATGAAATAAGCTTTCGATACGACTTAGGGACCTTCAAGAAAAGAGCCTATATTTTCCTGAACGGCCGACAACGCACCGATGATTCCTCTGGTATGTCTGGTATGTCCATGAGCGTTGTTGACCACTTAACATTAGGTGGCTCACCAGCTCGTTTGCCTCCTTTCCCATAAAAAAAGGTAGAATCCCTAGAAGCTACTCAGCCTATAAACAAAATTTGTCAAAGTAGGCTAATCTTTACTTCTCGCAATTCTAATAAGGATTGTACATACATACATACATACATTAACTCACGCCTGTATTCCCCGAAGGGGTAGGCAGAGGTGCATTTCTGCACCCACATTTCGCCAGGTATGTATCAGTCCCACGTAATAGGGGGCGAGCCTATTGCCGTTTTTCGGGCACATTTCCAGACTCCGTGCTGTTACTGAGAATTTCCTAATGGAAAAACCCAATAACACTTTGCCCGACCCGGGAATCGAACTCAGGACCTCTTGATCCCACGGCACATAGTTGTACCGCGAGACCACGAGGCAGTCGTATTATATTTGTATTTTGTATAATTTGTATTTTAAACGCAGCTGGAAATAACAATGAATAAGATATCTTTTATTATAATTAAGGCATTGTCTAAGCATATTCTGAACAAGCTCCATTAATTTTAATGACGTGGCCTGTATATCACATGTTGTTTTAGAAGTTTAAAGTAATATTAAAATAATGATGATTCCATGAGTTGTAGTGTTTCAAATGAGAACGAAGGTTTTATTCATTACGATTGTTAGAAGTTATTGTGGGAGGCCTATGTTCAGCAGTGGACTTCCTTAGGCTGATAATGATGATGATGATGATGATTGCATAATAACACTTTCACCTATTAGGAATATAGTCAAGGCTGAGATAAATAGATATTTTCATCAACACACCGCATATGAATTTGTTCGGCCTAGTTTTGTTGTATTTGGTCCGCGCGAAATGCGTAGAGTACTTGACGCTCATGTGGGAACATTATAACCTTAATCGTTTGTGATTACCCTCATTCAATTAATACTTGTTAATGTTCTGGATTACTTAGCTGTTGTATGGTTAGATACTCTGTATAACAGGTGGTTTAGAAATTATACATTTATATCGGACCCCTATATATTTATATAGTATATACATATAATACCTGCAGGCCTCAGGCTTCCTTAACAATTGAGAAGGGTTAGGTCCAACATATTGGCCTAGTGCCGGCTGGTGGACTAAAGATTTAAGAAATTTCTTAAAGGCTTACTGGCACGAAGTCCACGCCTCAGTCAACATCAACATCAAATCTTGTTTAAATGATGATCAATGCTTGATAACATATTACATATTCCATTGTAAGTACCTTTAATATTTAGTGCTCATATGACTTCGGTACATGGAACACGATATGCGTTACAATAATGGAACATTCGTGAAGAACCATGCATGCATGTGGGTGTAGTAAAACGGTAGTGTACACGAAAACAGCGTATTCAAAGGCAGAGTAAAAGACCAACGTGACCTTTAAAGTTGAAACTGGTCTGTGGGCGGGAGTAATTGTTGCAAACATTATAAACCCGTTTAGTACAAATACGGTATCACTATACAGGATGTAAACAGACTGTGATCGAAAACTAAGACAGGTGATAGGTAAGGTGATTACAAACACATTGACTCTAAAAAAATCCGAAAAAAAAATACGTTTTCCTACCTACCATAAGTTTTCGATCAAGGTCTGCTTAAACCCTGTATAAACCCTGTAAGGAATAAATTTATGTTAATATTTTGTAATATTATAGAAATGTGTGATGATCGAAAACTAGACAGGTAATACTTATGCTAGTTAGGAAATCGTATTTTTAGTTAGGGTGATTAGGAACGTCAACTTTTTTTGCATTTTTTTTAACTTCAATGTGTTTGTAATCACCGTAACTATAAACTGTCTCAGTTTACGGTCACGGTTTGTTTACACCCGGCATCATCGTACGTAAAGTGAGCGAGAAATCAAAAGAACAGACGTCTTAAAAGGTTTTTTTTATGTTACCCATATTTTTCATGCGGCTTAGTACAAACTCAGTTAGATTAGTTACCTATTTTTAGCTAGGACGAAAACAAATAACTGTAAATTCGCTTGTTCGTGCTGCAACGAAAACGGTTAAAGAAAGCTATTCATAATTTTCGACAAAAAATCTAGGTATTCCTTGAAAAGCTAAATCTAGCGTCAACTACAATCACAAAGCCGGAAGGGAAACAAACGGTATTGCTCACAATTGACATCTCCTTACTTAAACAATTACCTGTGTCACATGAGATAAACCAAATAATTAGGCTCACTATGGTAAAAGACTAGGAATATCGACGGTTACGACGTAGTCATCGCACGCTGTCGACTTTTAAGAAATGAAAAAGTTACGAATCCTAAGGAAATGAGAATCCTACAATGAGTAGAATAAATGTATATCAATTAAGTTAATGAAGTAGCCAGTAATGACGTAATTGGATTTAACAAATCGTTGTGACTGTAGTCACTTAGAAGCCTTGATCGCGAGTGTAATGCGAAATGTATTAAACGTGAGAGTGATTTATTACCCGAGGGTTAATGAATCACACATCGACAGAAATAAACACTTTTCTCATTTACATTTCACTCGGCTTTATGTTTTTTTGCTGATGCCGTCTGATTCAAACACTTTTAATGGAGTTTTTTTTATATTTTTTAAGAAATAAGGCTGAAAGTAAGTTTAAAAAGTCTTGTTGAAGTTTATGTGTGTGAACAGATATATCGTTTTTCTGTTACGAATTAATATTTTTTGTTTATATTTTTCTTAGTTATTAATTTTCAATGCAGATTCTAGATGGTTTTTGCTTTATATATAAACTTGATTGCTGTACCGTGTGATTGCTAATCTGCAATACACAATAGAAAAAGGCACCATAATATAGTACATATCTTGTATATAAAACAATTTAATAAATCACAATAACCATGAAAGGATGTTACAACAATACCGGAACACTACAATCAATATAATAAATATTTTGAGATAAATATTGAAACGCGAATTAACTAAAGTTAGATCTAGCTTATTGTCATTAATCCTAATCGATATGGACTGACACAACATCTAGGAATTTAGCAGCGTATATTTTCTCTCATCCTAGTGAAGCAGGCTCAGTACGCTCCCGTTAATATTTGCTTGTTGTGAAACAAAGCCAATATCTGTAAAAGTTTTGGCGCTCCGTCCTATTATTTATTCAGGGGCCTCTGCGTTTCTTCAACTTTGGAGAGCTTAGGCCGCGCAGCGTTATTATAAGGGAACCCTCCCGGACGCAAGTGGCCGCAATTTTTCTCTGTAATCCTCGGGTTTCGCACTCAAATACAATTATGACGGCAGGATAAATGCACTGGGAGATAAACGCAAAATGGTCGAATAATCTTAAATAAACACGTTGTTTTGACGCGATAAACGGAAAGTGGTCTTGAAATTTTGGAAAGTGACGTAGGAAACGAAGCTATTAGATCAAAACAACAAATTAATTTGGTCGTGGCACTTTTAATTTTTATGTGGTTTTCCAGACATTGCTCCCTAACCTATCATTATATTACGCTTGATAATAACCATAGGTTATTTAAGCGTAAGATGGAGACGCTGCAAATGATTATAATCATCAAATATTTAATTGTATAATAACATTATCGTGTCAAAGAGGCTAGCCGTCTGTTTGGCAGCACTTGACTTAAAATCGTAATTTTTGAACGTTGATCTAATAGGAAGAATAACCCATCTATTTTTTCTATCAACGAGGACCAATGTAGTATGATTACAAATTTAAATGTGCAAAATATTAGTAAATCTGTAAAACACTAAATGTAAGAAAATATTTTTATTTGTAGTAAATAATGATTTTTATTATTATTTTTGTAAACTATTTCTTTCGCCGACTTTTATTACTATAACACTTATTTATACTTGCGTTAGTGAAAGAGCCACGCTGGTTGGACTGGACTGCGGTTCGAACGAGATATCTTGGCCGGCCGCCGGAGTAGCATTGCTGTGTTATAGAAAATCGATTTAAGAAACATTGATGGTTTCTTTGAGCGAAAAATCTGGAGGCTCAACTTCTTATACATTGGCACATGAAAGTGACATGACTACGCCTGAGTAAGTATAGTGTGGTCCAAATAAAGTATAGATTTGCTAGAAATAAGGCAGATTAACCCTCGTCAATCGTCACAATTTTATCAGCCTGATATAGATTGGATATACTAAGACTAATTCTCTTGTCTGCCTCGTGGTCTCGCGGTACGAGTATGTGCCGAGCGATCTAGAGGTCCTGGGTTCGATTCCCGGGTCGGGCAAAGTGTTATTGGGTTTTTCCATTAGGAAATTCTCGGTAACAGCACGGAGTCTGGAAATGTGCCCGAAAAACGGCAATAGGCTCGCCCCCTATTACGTGGGACTGATACATACTTGGCGAAATGTGGGTGCAGAAATGCGCCTCTGCCTACCCCTTCGGGGAATACAGGCGTGAGTTTATGTATGTATGTATGTATGTATGTAATTCTCTTGTAAGCGTCAATATTGCGATGACTTATTAAAGAGTAGAAATTATTATTTTAATTCAATCTTTTTATTAATATTGTATATTAAAGTTACGACAAAAGAAGGCTTACAATGGGCGGAGAAAACATATCCAAGAGAAATTTACCGAGTGCCAAAGCAGCTTTGTACGACTCAGAACGAGAGCAATTCCAAATTGTATTACGGAGAAAAACATTTCTAAATTGAAGTCAATCTTATTTATTCTAAGCAAGTCTTAGTGCTGATTAAAGGTATGGTTGGATATTCTTATGGTAGATAAATAAATGTTACATCCGAGAACATGATTAAAATTCAAATATAAATTTTTGCATGCGATGATGTTTCATCGCGATGTTTGAGCACACGCATGCGGTCGTTCAATGAGGGCAACATTTTATGTATAATATTGTATAACCCGTGTTACACGGTTTTACACTCTGCGAAATAGTTCAGCTATTTATGCCTTTTAATTACGAAGGAGGAGAATGGAAATATAAGAATGTAAAGTGGGATAACAGCCGCTGGGAACATTACACCCCTTTTGATTTATTTTTTCATTTGTGTCTGTGGTGTGGCGATTTTTTTTTCGCACCCAAATATATTATCGCAGTTGCGCCTCGTGGTAAATTCAGTTTGGTAACATAGCCTAAACTATAATTTCTGGTCTGTTACAAAAAAAAACATGAACTCACAGTCACACCTCTTTTGTTAACCTAAACGTATAACAATGTATCAAGCTTAAACTATTTTTCGGACAAATGATCCAATAAAGTCTTAGAAAGTATTAAAAAAAGCAGGCAAAGAAAACACCAGGGAAGACACATCAAGGATTATTAGACATGCTAGTATTCCAGTAAACCCAACCTAACTAATATACATATTTACTGATTTGATTATCAAACCAAAAATAACCAAAGAGACAATATGCTAAGTGTGCAATATTTTCATAACAAATGCTCCATATTTTAACAACTCTGAAAGACAAACATAATATGAAAGTCCAATCACATTTCCACACTTATTAAGTGCGGCTCCATTTACGTAATTGCAAACCATAGACGTGTTGGTGACGCAATCAATGACGTATTTGTTATGACGATTTGAAAAACAAAGAATATTTTTACGGATGTATCAGGAATGTTCCCAACGCGAGCTCATTGTTTCCATCATTTCAGTCAATTTCCTTTTCGCGGAATATGATTTGGACGCGGGTTTTGGCTACAAACTGAAGTGAGACGTGTTTTGTGTGGAAATGTTTTGATGGCGCGGTCGTCGGTGGCTCAAGCGCCATTAATCCTCATGTCGTTGATGGATAGCTGTTGTCGAAAGCGATTTAACGGGTTGTTGTACGATTCTCTTACTTAAAGAAGAAAGTTATAATTTTCTAAGTTATACTAACCAATATTGTACCAACTCTTTGAGTTTGTTCGTTCCACGTTCCACACTTCCACGTTTAAATCTTTGACCCATTTTGATATAAATATAATCCTAGGTTATATGTTTCTTATAACATTTCCCTTGGGGTATTTTAATGTGCTAGTAGTGCCATAAATTTGAAATTGAGTTTGTGTGTTACACTTTAATTCCTAAATCGCAGATAAGACTTTGATTTATGGTAAAAGTACCCTTGTAAAGGTAGGTGTCAGGCAACATTTTATCTGGGAAAATTATTAATTTTCTGTGATATTATTATTAAACATAAAACATGAATTATTATACAACAAAGTAGACATACTACTTTGTACATACCTCAATTTCGTAGGTCACGCAAACGTTACCACGGGGTAAAGTTAGTATGTGTATAAAACTAATGAGTTTGGCGAGTATTACGCAGCGGAGACGTGTTATGCTCGTAAATGCGAGTGGATATCCCGGTGAATACTGAAAGATCAATAAGGAAATAGCGAGCTACCTTTAACCTTATTATCTCGTTCAAACTTCCCTTAAGTTGCTTTTAATCTGGATAGTCTTTATTATTTATAGAAATATATTTTCATCGGTCTTATAATAATATAATTTAGCAGCCTCAGTGATGTAGTTGTTTAATACCAACCAATAAAAGGCGAAGATGTATTTCTATGCTCGCATGGATAACATTAGTGTATTTATAACAAATAATTGAAAGCAGTAATAAATATTACAGTAGACAGCGCAATCAGAATATAGAAAAATATTAATTTAAAAAATCTTTCAATACAAATCTAATGGCCTCGCTAAATCTGTGTGTTTTTATATTTAAAAAATACCGAATGTTGCAGAGACACTGTCCGAAAATTAATAAACGGGTTAGGCCATCCGAGATATCGCGATTAAAAAGTCAATTAATACGCGCGATACGGACCCAAACATTTTCGTTTAATCCTATATTCAATTTGAATTTAATATTGAAAACGATAACAGTTAACGGTGAATACGTTCATATGATTGCTGTTTTTGTTAAAGATGGCGTGGTTTGCCGTGCTGCTTTAGTATGGGATGTCCCGATTCGAAGCCTGGGCCAGGCAAAAAAATCTACAAAAAGTAGCAACAATGAGTCTGGAAATGTGTCTGTGCCTGAAAATTCGTAAAAGGCTCGCTTCTACCCGTTTGGAACTACAAGCTTATGTCTGAAACTTAGATCGCTTAGACGTTGGAATTAGGCCTAGAGACTTCATTTCATCAAGTTTTTCATCAAATAAATACTAATGTGCCTGTTTATTTCCGTAGTTGAAATAAATTCACGAAGATAAGTCCAGTTAAGGTAAAAATCTTCCAATATATCCTGTGCAGCCAGACAAATAAAATTACCTTATTTTTAAATAAACCAATTTTCTTGTGTAATTTCCGAATAAATTAACTCTGATTTCTTCGAAGAAGTGTCACTTCGAGGAAAGTAAAGTAGGACCAGTTTATGAAGATAAAAAAGATATGAGGCACTGAAGGAAATTATATCCCTTTATTTCAATCAAAACTGATTCTTAGAATAATTAGTGGCACAGTTTCATTTCTTGAGCAAATAATTATTTATCCCGGATCCTTGCTATTACTTATACTTACTACTTTTTTCGATTCTATTTTTCGAGTCTTCTTCATGAGTAATAATTTACTCATGATAATTCATGTAACATAAATATTCGTTATTGACGCAAAAGAGAAATGTTGAAAGTGCAAAACTTAAAAGGCTTGAAAGGACAAACGATAATAAATAAAATAAATAAATACACCCAACAGTCACATACATAGTCCCCACATTAAGATACGAGTTTTGTGACGTGGGTATCAGAAACTACGAGAGACTGTTCGGTCTCACAAACACCCAGAGCCGAAACAAACATTTTTACAACAAATATTTATATAATAGTGATGCTTTTCTAATATTAGATGGAAATCCAGAGCTAAAGAATAATGCGTATTGTGGCACACTTATATATAGAGAGATTGTTCATCCGAACACGTCTATGAATAAAATATTTACACATTTCGAATTTCAAATCACCTCAGCACATTTAATATACGAACAAAGGTAAACCCTAAGATGTTTATTTCATAACTCGTGGAAATCGCGACGACAAAGCATGAATAATATAAAGAAAATAGTTTACTATACAAGAATATTGTTTTGAAGACGTAAATATAAGAGCTTATATAAAATATCACGAATGGAAGATTCAAATTGAGTCGCTCGTACACAGACTTATCTGTGAAGATTGAGAGCTGTGTTTATTATTGAAAAGTTTTTATAAAGAATTGCGGTATACGGATTCTTATTTTATGTTGATAATGTGCAACTTTTGATATATTTTCTTTAGTGAATGGAGCAGAGATATGTTATTTAGCAACATTTAACCTCGGTTTCGTCGAAGACACTGGCAGAGCCCAAGGCATTCCACCACTGCATTTTTGCAAGCCACCGAAAATAGTATTAGTATTAGTATAGGAAGTGTACCAGTAGTAATATAGTATTATTATTATTATTTATTCTTTATTGTACACCGTATAATAAGAAAACAACATAGGTATAAGCAACTCTAAATAAGGTAGTGTTACAAATGGCGGTATGTAATTGTAGTTGTAATAAGTGTGTATTTTTGTATGCAAACTTGTTGTTGTTCTATGGACTAATATTATTTTAAACTCAAAAAGCAATCAGATTGGCGCAAGATAATAAAATAAATGTCTTGGTAATGAACCATTGTTGAGGAAACCCACAATATTTGAAGTAAAAACGAGCTTTTTTCTACAAATTTGCATAAATTGACTATTATAAACATTGTTATCTCGATCAACCCTTACTGTAAATTCTATTTTTATATTTTATGGTCACATTTCCCTCGGTAACAAAAGTCCTTTATGATTCATGAAAGGGTTGTCAAGGCTCTTTAAATAGTAACCACTTTCTAAAAATATAAAAGTCGATGCGGACACCGTGAAAAGGTTGAGTTGGCGCGATTTTATATAAAAATAACGATTGTTGCCACAGCATTAAATTTTATTATCAAACAAAATAAGGACTCAAAGAAATATCATTTTACAAAACCCCTCACAGCCTGTTTAGAATACAGTAGAGAATGGAACAGGGTTTTGATAGGGCTAACGTACGTACGTAAATTTTTATTAGAAAATCAATATGACGCTATAACATTTTTTTACTGACTTCGATTACCAGTTGTAGGTACGAGTACAACCGTAGTTGTGCTTACGCGTAGCAATCGTGTCAAAAGAATGGCGTGGTTGAGATATAAAATAATGTGTGTTTCTCGCAATATGAAAATATATTTGGATAGCACCTTACTTACTGTAAGTTGACATGATGTTATACGATACAAAAAAACGTTGGCAACGCGCCTCTACTTATAATATTGTAGGCAATTCAAATGTAGAGTTGAATATTACTGCGAGTTGCCTGCTCGTTTGCAAAATACGTCGTGCTCAATGAAACATCAACATTAAATTACAATTTATGAGATATATTGCATTGGTGTCGCTCTTAATTTTATAAGTACATAACAAAGATTATGATTATAACATGTATAATTATATTTTATTTATATTTCTCGCGATTTTACTCGAAAAGCAATTAAAAGTTTGTAATTTTTTTTTCAAATAGTACACTTTTATTTAGTAAAATAATGTAACTTTAGCAAAAGCAATTGTTGATCCGCGTGGGGTTTATGCACCTTAGCGACCTTTAGCAACTTTGCCTGAGTGGAATTCCTCATTGGGCTTACCTATACAGATACGTGAAATAAATAGAACTATTTGTCATAGTATTATTCCTATAGTTCATTTATTTCATATACCTATGTATATTACGGAAACATATCATTTTTCCGGGTTAAAATACTTTTTGCGTTTTAGGCTAGATGGTTATAACCATAACGTTTTCTAGAGTTACATCTGTATTTGTCTCAAAAGTTATCAAATTCTATTAAGTAGTTGAGCCGTAAAAATCATATTTAATCAGTTTATTTTATTTCATTAGGTACCTTAGATCAACTGAATCACACATCAAATGAATACGAAATAGCTAGCATAAGCTTTATCAGTTAAATGCAAATTTAAAAACGAATTGAAAACTAAATGGAAAAAAGAGCAACTTAGAAACCTCAAATATTATGTATGCATAGAAATTCAAAGTATTAACCTTTGTAGAAATGTATTCGTAATTTTTCTTTGAAAGTCCTTATTATTTGCAAGTATCGTACTCTGTTATTCTATCGAACAAGTTCGTGTCTGCTGAACCATAAAATCGTTTATTGATATGTTAAAGGAGGATCAAAGCAAAAGCACTTTTGCGTAAAATAAGAATAACCGGCATTTGTGCGGTTTTTGTTAGAAACTTT
Organism: Hemaris fuciformis; assembly: GCA_907164795.1. Classification (NCBI taxonomy): domain Eukaryota; kingdom Metazoa; phylum Arthropoda; class Insecta; order Lepidoptera; family Sphingidae; genus Hemaris; species Hemaris fuciformis. The sequence goes on from OU015434.1 coordinate 7,330,962, forward strand.
TTACTTTGGCCTCATTATAGTAGAAAACGATTCGTAATAGCGAGTTGCGAAAACGAAAGTCATTTTCCAGCCAGTGTTATGGTGAATCACGAAGGTCGACGTCAAAACATCGCCTGAATGGGTATAGTAAACATTACAGGGCTCGCCTGTACTCATAACTCCTACCGTAAACATTCGGGTAATTTTCATGTTTGACTTAACATGCACATACCGCATTAGTTTTTTTGTCTGATATAATTCAGAGAAAGGCTAAAATGATCAGAATAATTTCATTTTATATAAAAATTCGTTGCTTATCGTTTTTGTTAGGTATATAAAAAAAATTACATGTTATTTTTTTTAATGTTATGTTTGTAAGAAACACCATCCAGAAATGATACCACAAACTTGTATTTACTTCCTTTACTTTTGATACACAATCACTCGATTATTATACTGTGTAAACGTCATAAACTTTTCAACACAATCATCAGTTTGGAATCTTACAAACGTTCGGTACCGAATATCCCCCAATCTGTCAGTGTCGCCCATATTTATAGCCTCCTTCCACCTATTCCCCACTCTAAAACCCCATTTTTGTTATTTTAATACCCACATTTTATTAATATTTACACAAAATAATAAACTTTACAAATGTAACCTTACACTCGTCCATCCTGATAACGTGTATGTCCCCATACACGACTCTGTTGGCAACCTTACACTCGGCACAGATTGAATCATAACGATATAAAAATAATTTGTTTTTAGTTTTCATCAAGAAATACATAATATCTTATTATTTTAAAGTAAATAACTAGATGGACCTTGTGCATTTCCGAAACGTCACGTATTTTTTTAATGCTACCGCCGGATCCAAACGCGACCCTGACTGAGAAGACCCAGCGAAACAAACTCAGCGGGCTCACTTTACTACTGGAATTTACGCGACGCGACCCACACCTGAGTAGATCCAGTGAGTCCAACTCAGTGGGCATGTATTTGGTCCAGTAAGGATAACGATAACTATATGATATGACCTGTCAAATAAAAATTGTCTTCTTATTATTTTTTTGCTCGAATTATTTACTCGATCGGTCGTCATTTTATTTTTATTTTATTTATTTTGTGCATATTTTATATTAGATATCAATTTGTAAATGTAAATGTCGGAAACGAACCCATCCATTCTCGCTTCCGATCATTTGACGAGACAAGTTACGAACCCATCCATTCTCGCAACTTGCTCGCTTCAACTAGGATGACAAAATCGAATTGCGAACCCATCCATTCTCGCAATTCGCCTGTCAATCAAGTCTGACCTGATAGGATTCAAGTGGCAAACCCATCCATTCTTGCCACTTGGTCCCCCGTACAGAACTTGAACTTTGTCATGCTGCGAACCAATCCATTCTCGCAGCATGACCTGATCGGATCCAAGTTGCAAACCCATCCATTCTTGCAACTTGTTCCACTTTTAACACTGAGCTTATCATGCTGCGAACCCATCCATTCTCGCAGCATGACCTGGTCGGATCCAAGTTGCAAACCCATCCATTCTTGCAACTTGTTTCATTTTTAACACTTTGTGCTTATCATACTGCGAACCAATCCATTCTCGCAGCATGACCTGATCGGATCCAAGTTGCAAACCCATCCATTCTTGCAACTTGTTCCTCTGTACAAATCTTCTCAGTTGTCGCGTTGCGAACCAATCCATTCTCGCAGCATGACCTGGTCGGCTCCAAGTTACAAACCCATCCATTCTTGCAACTTGTACCGCTGTACAAATCTTCTCAGTTGTCACGTTGCGAACCAATCCATTCTCGCACCATGACCTTAAAGCAAAGTAACAACTTTTAATCAATAATTTCATTATCATTGCCTAATATGTCATCGTAACATTTAAGTAAAAGATGGAATACGTGACTTGTACAAATCTTCACTTGCTTATTCGACTGCCACCTCGCCTGCTTATGCGAATGTGGTCACGAGAACGACTGCGTCTCGTGACGCTGCGCCTGCGACTAGTGGTCTCTAGACGTCGAGAACTATTTTCACGACTCGATTCCATTTTGCTAAAACTCACGACAATCTTTAATTTCAAGAACTGGTCAATAACTAATTATATACACGAACTATAAGTCAAAATCAAATTATCTTTATTCAAATAGACCTTCACATGTTCTTTGGAATCGTAAATTTTAAACCTTTTTTTTTTATCTGAACTTTTTCTAAAGTGAAAATCAGAATCATCTTTATTCAAATAGACTTTTACAAGTTGTTTTGAATCGTCAATATTAAACCATATAATTAAACTTACAAAAATCGCGTAATGATTATTTCATTAAAGCTGCTCACAATAAATTGCAAGCTACATGGAAGGGATCAAATACAGCAAATAAATATAAATGATATGACAATAAATGATCAAGTCAAAGTAATAACTCTATATCAGATTCCTCAAGATATCATATCCCGTCTATACTAGATTCAATATTTGTGCGTCCCACTGAACCAATAGATATACATATATAACATTATTGGAGATTTTAAACATAGGTACACACAGTACTGGATATGACAATATATCAACAAAAATCTTAAAATATGTATCAATCATACTTTCATATATACTCAGCTTTATAATAAATTTATGCATATCAGCTGGTATCTTTCCAGAAAAATTAAAATTAACAATAATTAAACCACTGCTTAAGAAAAATTATAAGAATGTCATGAATTGTTATCGTCCCATAGTCCTTGTACTAGTCATATCAAAAATATTTGAAAAAGTGATGCGTAATAGTATCTATTTGTATTATATAAGAACTATCTGTATCCCATATTCGCAAATAAATGATTTTGATTTGATTTGTAAAAGTATTATTATCCATAATCCTTACAGTAAATAGAATACACTAGGGGTGTACTTACGCAGTTTACGTCGTCGAATCCCGCTTCTGAATTGTAAGAAACACCATCCAGAAATGATACCACAAACTTGTATTTACTTCCTTTACTTTTGATACACAATCACTCGATTATTATACTGTGTAAACGTCATAAACTTTTCAACACAATCATCAGTTTGGAATCTTACAAACGTTCGGTACCGAATATCCCCCAATCTGGCAGTGTCGCCCATATTTATAGCCTCCTTCCACCAATTCCCCACTCTAAAACCCCATTTTTGTTATTTTAATACCCACATTTTATTAATATTTACACAAAATAATAAACTTTACAAATGTAACCTTACATGTTTTTATTATCACGGCAAAATGATAATGAAATATACTCTACAGTTAGAGTTTTACTATTTCAAATGAAACCTTCGACAGGTTTTTGAGAAGCAGTCAGCGGTGTCATGTGACCTGGCAAATCGTCTACTTGCCATTTTCTTCAATGGGACTCACTAAGAACCATCACTTCAAATTTGCCATAAAACATAGATGGTTATTCTGGCAAATGAAACAGAAAACGATAACAACAATCATCGCGTTCGATACTACTTTGTAGAGCTGCTCAATCATTTTTTTAATGTTTTGCTTAAAAAGTTACCGCTGAGTAGAAGTTCTGCAGAGAGTGTTTCGGTTTAGGTTTTGAATACTTTCATAAAATATATGTATATGCAATTTAATTCTTTCGAAGGTCAATGAATTCACTATAAGAGCAATGAAAAATTAAATATACCGATAGATGTTACGTGTCATGATTGATTTATCCTTAACCTACAAGACGTGTGCTCATGACGATACATGAAGTGTTTATATGTGTGAGGATGAAGCTAATAACTGTGGCAGGTGCGTAGTTGCACCTGTCCTTGAAATCTTGACGGACTGAATCTTGACTTGTAATAATTGGAGTTTTTTTTTTTTTTTTTTTTTTTTTTTTTTTATTGCCTCAGTAGGCAGACGAGCAAGCGGTCGGTATATGTCGCGGTTACAGCGTTCCCCTGCAATGGGATATGTAGAATGGACCTTTTGTTTTCCTTTATTGGAGGAGAGTGTCATACTTTGACAGACTGGTATAATTTTGCCTAGTGATGAGGGGCTAATTTTCCTTGACTATATTATAAGCTGTGCCTTCATCAGGTGCAGTGTGGTTTATGTCTCATGGTTAAGACGTTGGCCTGTATCATGTCTTACTTCTCTTCGAGAGCTTAATCATGATACTTGAACTAAATATAAAAAAACATAATACTACCGTTTCTGAGAAGTTACAACATTGTTCTGTAAAAGAAAAAAGTTTTGTTAACAGAAAAAAAATTAAGGCATTTTGCCGGTGCTTGCTCGTCAAACAATTTACTGCGCTTAATTTAGCATTAAAAGAAGATTTTTTTACAAATGCTTGAAAAGTTTCAAAAAGCATGAAATTGTTTGAAGTAAAAATGAAATCGTGTGCGAAACAGACTTGGTAATAAGTTATAAATAGAACTCAGCAAGGCACAAAACGATGTTTATTTATGAGATTTCTTATTCCGAATGAATAAACTGCCATAGTCCTATAATATTATGCGATTCTCCTGATTCCTCGTATTGGTAAATCAATCACTAAGACCAGATTAGAGGCTTTATGCAAATAACATATTGTATTTCGCGCTCAGATGAAGCAATCAAACCACGGAATTCGTAGCTAACCTAACGTGGCTCTATTTGATCAGCCACTACGGTTCTTAAATATTAATTATTCCACTTTTTATTAATTTCTTAACGTATGAAATTTGGAAATGAGTAAAAAACACTTTATTGCACCAAATTAAATATACTATACTAATAATAAATCGAAAAAAAATTTGCGCATGGACATATTATGTATATCGTTTATTACCAAATTTTACGGTATCGTGAACTTTTTTTTATAGCGATGATCAAAAGGCGCATGTCATATGCTACGCCACAGAACAGTATTCAGCTACCTGGTTTTGTCTGCTACGCTACGAGTAATAGCTTTATAAACTGTCTTAGTGGCCAAGACGCTCATTGGGTGAAGAATATAACAGGGCCATAAATATCCCAGAATGCTGACTACAACCCCCCTGATTGTTAATACAATGACAGTAAAAAAAGACTACATAATACATATATGTTTGTTTTATTTAGCAGTTGCATTTGAAAATTCTAATACATATTATGTATTGCATAAATAATTTTAGCACCAAATATAGACGCTCAAATATTTTCCAATATTTATTTATTTGTAAATGTAAGCATCACTCATATTTCTATGTTCTATCAAATTAAATTTACTCGCCTAAATACAGAAAGAAAAAAGCTTTATAGAAATGTCTCTCCGTCAAAATAGCATTTGCTAAATTTCATTGTAATCACCGAACGAATCAGAAACGGACCGCAACTCTAGTAAATAATAAATTCTCTGATATAATATCAACTCATGGAGAGTACTTCTCGATACAAGCGGATGGTTCGTTTAAAACGTAACTCAGATCTTGTAATTTGCCCTTAAAGTTGGCAAACTTACTTAAATTGGAGGAGTTGTGTTTGTCGGGATCGCGCTAAAAGAGCCTTTTCAGACCTAATAACACTCTCGTTGTTTCGACAACAAAACCAAAGTGCACCTATCAGTCGTCTTGTTACGTATTTTTATAGTTTTACAACAGCTGACAACCCTGACAGCTGAAGTCTCGCATGAAAAATTATGCTCGTCAACTATAAACAATTGCAACCTCTTGTAAATTGTAGGTTACATTTATTGGAATGCGAGAATAATCATCATCAGCCCATATACGTCCCACTGCGGGCACGACCCTCTACAGCTGAGAGAGTTAAGGCCTTGCTTTGCCACGCTGGCCTAGTGCGGGTTGGTGGCTACACACCTAAGAAATTCCTAAGAACTTTTAGGTGTGCAGGTGACCTCATGATGCTTTCCTTCACCGTTAAAGTAACTGATAATTCATTGTGAATACACACACGAAACGCGAGGATTGAAGGAACGATTACAGAGTAATCAAAAGTTTTGCTCCATTTTTTCTCGTTCCATGGCATTGCCTAATCATTGTACAATGTACATGGCGTGCAACGGTAATCAATATTAATGAGAAGAGCAGATTCACCATCACAAACATAATCCTTTTCAGTTTCATGGTCTGCAGTGTTGGGCAAAGGTCTAAACAAAATACCCCCAGATTGTTTGGCAAAAAATGACCTTCATCCATTAAAAAGGATAGAAATGACGTATTGACCAACAGACGCAGTGTAATATTATGTTTTCTAATAAGTAGTCCCAACGACCTAATAAGGACAACAATGTAGTATAAAATAGTAAGAAAATAACTTTTCGTCAAAACATGCGAAAGTCTCCCATAATCCTAGCAACTATTCAATATACAAGTTTTCTCCTATACATTGCACTCTGTGATAAAATTTAATCATAAAAGCAGCTTAAGTCTGGGATTTCAATCGCGTCTTATTGATATTGTCTTCGAGACGACCTCGTAAATGAGATAAATAAAGCAACTCCAATACCTAGATGAATAGATGCAGATGACTATGTTGATTGATTTTGAGAAAATGACTAAATTGTGTATCTTGTAATGGGGATAACAGTAAATAGCTGAAGAATGCGCATATAATTTGGCGACAACCGTGTACGATAGAGACAGTATGTTCATCCACTCCTACCATTGGAATAGTAAATACGCTTTTAGTCACGTAGTATACTAAGTGATTTCTATTTGCATATCACACAAATGGCTTATAACTATCGCAATATATCGTATAAAATTAAACACCTTATTGGTCCCGTGGCAGATTTCGGAATCGGGCAGTGTCGGATTTTTCTATTAAAAAAATTCAGCATGTTGTAAAGTGACTTTCAAAAATAATATCTAAATAACAATAAATTAATTAACTATTGAAGCTAAGGAAATTAGTTCAAAAATCCTCACTGGTATGTGACGGGCTCACATACTCGAACGTCAAGTAGATAAGGCGATACAATTTAAAATTCGAATTTTGTTCAAATCATTTTAGTCTATTATATTGAACGTGGTAAATCTATCAGTATATTAACTGGTGGTCTAATTACTTTCGCTCACACGTAACTTTTCTATTAGTGATTCCGTTGGAACTCGAAACTTTTGCTGAAGCCACGAAGCGTCCATCGGAGAGTAAAAGTTTTCTGACAGAGAGCAAAGTAAGTATAAATTATCTAGCTTGGGATGAACTTCATTAAATGGTCAATAAACATCGCCTTTGTTGTACCGTATGTGTGGGGTCAGATGAAATTGAAGAGGTTCGAGACTTCGCTGTTCGCGGTTTGGGCAACATTGGTGGAACTTATCTTGTTAGGCCCCGGCTCAAATTACTTGACATTTAAACTTTGTACCTACCTTGTCTATTTGATGTGGGCGATTCAATAAACCGTCGTTATTATGAAATTATTATTGAATTGTGTTTTTTTATAGAAATTAAGAATTATAAAATTTGTATACCTACATATTATCCCAATAGTGCCTCGTTGTGTTGCGGCACAAGTACGTGCCGTGTGATCTAAAGGTTTTAATTTCCTGATCGGACAAAGAGTATTGGGTTCTTCCATTAGGAAATTCTTTGTACGCGTCAATTTATACTGTGGATTACTACGATTATTTATTTTTATCTATTTCTACTTAAATCTAGATTGAAAATATAAGCCAGTCCATCAGAGGGTCAGTTTTACGATACGCCTGTCTCAGAAATATTATGTTTCATAAGTCCTATCTACAGCAATCTGTCTGAATGAGTAAAGTCTTTGTATTCGTTGATAAAGTAACTTATTGCGAGACCTTGTTTCTGAAACAAAGAAAAATATGGAACGAGCACTGAGCTGAATAATAAAGCCTTAAAAACCATTCATAAAAATAAAATATGCATACTATTTCAGTGGTTGTTTATCTAAGAACAAAAATATGACAGCGGCAACACGCGAAGTTGCGTGACCTGCGGAGTTTTTTTTAATTAGTACTTTGTCACATTAGCGAGGGTTAATGAAGTTTGCGAGCGTATTCGTAACGGAAGTGGCTTTTTACACACAAAAAGCCGCTAATTGCCTCGACGATGATGATAGATAGTTGGCCTGCTCATTTCCTAAGGCCAGAACAAAAGAACAGAAGTCTTACGATACATTTTTTTATTTAAAAAGATGTATACAACTTTTAAAGATGTATAAAACTTTTAACAATATTGCTATTTATTAAAGAAATAAAATGTCATGTCGTGTTGCTGAGGGAGTTTCTTGCCGTTTCTTCTCCACAGCTATAACACGTTTCGAAGCGGCAATAGTTTAAAAAAAAAATAAGAAGTGTAAAATTGACGATTCAAAAGAACTTGTAAAAGTCTATTTGAATAAAGATATTTTGACTTTGACTTTGACTTTGAAAAGGCATAGAAAATCCTCTCAATAATAGAGGAGGGTGGTGTATGTGCTGGTATAGATAGCTACTAGTACGAAAAAGCTTTAAAAAGTAATAAATGATAAGTCGAATGTATTTGTATGGGGGAAAAGATGTACCAGTAATTAATATCGTTTTATTGTAAATTACATAAAAGTCTTTCAGATACAAAGCTGGATTATATTATTTACTCGTAAATTACACAAGAGAGGATTAGCAGACGAGTAATGTGTGGACGGAATGTATCTTGGTATTACACGATTCTTTATCCGATCGCCTTTAATAGATTAAGTACGAGTAAACAAACAATCCGGGTCGGGCTTCTGGTGTAGATGGTCTCACTTTCCCACCGCAGATTTATTCAAACGGGGATAAGGCGTTAGGATAAAATCACATTCAACCTTTTTTCATAAGAACCAGTAAAAAGGTTATGAGAGAAGAAATGACATCGATTTGAAGGAATTCACCTTTTTGTTTTATTTAACTTTAGCAAAAATTCTTACGAATTCTTTTTCATATAACTCGGATAGAATGTATTATTGTCTCTATTTATGCCTGTCTTTATTTATGGTTTTAGGTTATGGATTAGATGACTTTTCTATTATTGTGGTCAATTTTTCAGTGGCTACTTTTTCATTTTCTTACTAAGATAAAACTACAACTACAACATATTAAAATAAATATCTTGTGTCATGGTTATCTAACTATTTTTGGCCTCACGAACACTTAGATACAAAATAAATATTTTGTAGATCACATAAACATGATCCAACCCGCCCGCCGCAAAATATATTTTTTGATGTATTGTAAAAACAACAGTTGCTCTGCCCCAGGATTTGAGGATTATAATATACAGGATGTAAAAAGACTGTGATCGAAAATGAGACAGGTAATAGTAACGGTGATGACAAAAACATTGACGTTAGAAAATCGCGACAAAAAAATATTTTGGTGTTTTCCTAAGCACCACATACATTTAATAATTATAGTTGTTAGAAATACGTATTTTTTTTGGGATTTTTTTTAACGCCAATGACCTTGTAATCATCGTAATAATTGCCTGTTTCAATTTTCGATCATGGTCTATTTACATCCTGAATACTATGGCCAGTGGCGGTATTTCCATAGAATCCCAAAAGCGTTTCACATTAATTGCGTAATGTCTAGTTTATAATTGTTTATTGTGGGGTCAGGATATATTGAAATATATACTTTATATGTCAAATTGCTTCTATTAAAAATAGATTTAACTTAAAGATTGTTATTCAGAATTTTGTAGGGCAAGCTTGGCTTTTGGGCTTCTATGGAAGTACCACCACTGCTTTGAGCATATTTTAATTGTCAACTTATTGGGGATATTTTTTTAATGCTACAAATAAATTTACTACTTGGCTGACGCTGCCCCTAACCAAATCTTGACAATCTACCTGCTTTTACAGTGTCATTGAGATAGACAACTCTATTTACCCTACTCTCAGGTTTGTCTCTCAGTTATTTTCCCATCCAATTTCCAAACGCAATAAATTTAAACGTTGCTCGCGGCGAAATTGTAATGGTTGATATAAAAAAATAAGCATAAGATTTTTATAGTAATGGAAATAATGGTTGGCAGTGAGTAAAATGTAGCCAGTTTTATCGGATTTATGTTTTGAATTGAAGTTAACCTCGTTGTTTTTTCTAATAGGAGAACAGATCGTTTAAAATTGTGTCGTTGGAAGGAAAGTGAGTTTCTTTAATTTTATACATCATCATCATCAGCCCATATACGTCCCAATGCTGGGCACGGGCCTCCTCTACAACTGAGAGGGTTTAGGCCTTAGTCCACCACGCTGGCCTAGTGCGGGTTGGCGGACTACACACCTAAGAAATTCCTAAGAACTTTTAGGTGCGCAGGTTTTATCACGATGTTTTCTTTCACGCAAGTAAGTGATGATTCATTGTGAATACACACATAACTTCGAAAAGTCAGAGGTGTTTGAACCTGCGACCGCCGAAATTCGCGACCGCGCGCCTAAACCTCGAGGCCATCACTGCTTATTTTATACAACAGCCTAATAAAGGACCTACCAAAAGACTTTAATAGTGGTTCATAATTATTGGTTATGATGAGAATGCCGAATATTCTGAAATTTGCCTAATTCATTAGCCTAATCGTATGTGATTCGCCAATCTGCACTATTCCGACGAGGTCGACTAAGCACTAAGCCCTCTTAGTGCGAACCACCATGGTAAGGCTAATTGATACCAAGAGTTGCTTAGTCCAAAGAAATACAACAATAATCGTGTACAATAGCGGTCACATTGCTGGAGCCACGCCTTCTAGAAATGCTTTGGCTAAAAATAGAGAAATAAAAATATACAAAATTAATTGACAATTAAAATATACTCAACTTATAGTTACTTATAGACACATAATCTTCTTTAGTATTTCAATTCCGTGGTAACCAAATATGAGTGTGTTAACATAGTCTATCGTCTTACCAATTAGCTTTATATCAATGTTTAATTAATTGTATGTATGTTAAAACAAAAATATTAATAACATGCAACGTAAAAGCAGGAAATATATTTACATTATCTGGTGAATTTACATAGTTTTGTGTGCGGGCGTCTGTTAAGTTTGGGTTGTTAGGAAGTCGGAATTCGGTATCTAAACTTAACGAACAACTATCGACCCATCGTGTGCATTCTTTAAAATGTTTAAGCCTATTAAACGATGATAATAAAGTTATGAATAGATGATAGTATCTCTGCTTAAGATTAGGTGCAATATATTTTGTTATTACAATCTTCTGTACCTTATTTCCTCTTTATCCCTTCATATACCTACCATTCTCATTGAGGTTTTACATGGTGTGCGAGCGTAGGCTTTTTTGGAGTGTCTCAAATGAACCAAAACAATGTTCGCACCAGGCGTATTTTCTTTCCACTTATTTCTTCTTGGCAATTCAAAAAATGTAAGAAATGTACACGAATGTTAAAAATATTAGCAATCTCATGAAAGGCTATGTGCCAATCATCATTTGGATGGGGGATGTTTCATCATCAGCCCATATACGTCCCACAGCTGGGCACGGGCCTCCTCTACCATTGAGAGGGTTTAGGCCTTAGTCCACCACGCTGGCCTAGTGCGGGTTGGCGGACTACACACCTAAGAAATTCCTAAGAAGTTTTAGGTGTGCAGGTTTCATCACGATGTGTTCCTTCACCGTTAAAGTACGTGATTATTCATTGTGAATACACACATAACTTCGAAAAGTCAGAGGTGTGTGCCTGGGGTTTGAACCCGCGACCGTCGAGATTCTCGACCGCGTGCCTAAACCTCGAGGCCATCACGACTTATGTGGGATGTTTATGGAGGCAATTTTTTTCTTCATGGGAGTAATTTTTAGAACCTAATTAAAAAAACGAAATTAAAAGTTATCTCAGAAACTCGTCTAGTTTTAAAACCCTGCACCGTCAGAAAATGTGAGTATAATCCAATAAAAATATTGACCTACTCTCTGGTTTTACATATACGCAAATCTTTCTCATAATTCTGATGTACCTATTACATACATACCCACTACAACGCTTATATCTAACAAACGATCTCACAATGGGAACGACAACAATAAATATTACAATAACTCTAAGAATACTAAAATTAATGAGAGTTAAAGTAAGGTTTTAATTAATACCCCGTTATGAAGGTTCTTATTCATAGCGGCCTGTCCTTGAAAAATGTTCCCCCACATGGCATTAGAGTAAGGAGGTCAAGGCGAAGCATTCGATTAAGGTTTCCTTACTGAAACCGCGCATTTTTATGACTCAGTGTGTTTTTATTCGAGTTTGTCGAGTTAATTTCATGCGCCACAGTTGCTCCGTTCTGAATTTCTGCTTGGCGATCTGTGTGGAAGTTATTTAACTATAATATTTATAGACTTTTAGTGATATAGAGGAAAACTAATTAAATTTTGATCGGTAATGGAAAAGATAGAGAAGTAAAGATTACTTAAGATTTCCTTAGGCAATTGAATACATACATAAAATTTAACGATCCGTAGTAACATGGTGGTAAGTCTTTACCCAGCAAACCCAATATTTTAAAAATTATAATACTTAAATATTACATTTAATATTTAATAAACAAAAGAACAGTATTTTCTTTAAACAACCTTCATAAAGCAACAATTACTTGAAAAAAGAACAACAACCATCGTGTACAATAGCGGTCTCATTGCTGGAGCGACGCCTTCCAGAAATGCTTTGGAAAAAAATAGAGAAATGAGAAATAATGGGAAGCATGTACTACTTGCATATTTCGAGATTCCAATTAACACTTTTTTGCTTCCTTATTACTTCAAGAATCCAATCTTTGCTTACGTAGTAATATTGGGACTTTTTAATAATAAAAAAAATAACGCAAGCAAAATTTATTTTGACACTAGTACGTACTCGTATCATTTATATTAATTAAGTTATTATCTTACATCTCTTTAAGCTTTACAGAGCAATAACCTCTGATACACTTTTGAAGTCGTACTTCGTTCATTTGAAAGATCTTACACTAGGTTCCGACGATTGTTCAAGACCATAAATATCTTCAACCTTTTCTTAACAGCGCCGTGGCGCATTTGGGAATCACCAGCTTGCGAAACGAGAGGCCGATCGGTTCTATCCCCCCACCGAGACAAATGTTTGCGAGATTCACGAATATTTGTTTGGGGTCTGGTTGTTTGTGACACCGAAAAGTCTCTCGTAGTTTCTGATACTCACGACACAAGGTTTGTAACTTAGTGTGGGTTTAGAATTATCTGTGACTTTATGACTGTTGGATGTATTTTTTTTTTGCATGAAGCGACCTCTCATCTGCTTTGTAGAAAATAAAAAGCAAATTTTAATTTAAAGACAATACCACTTGCCTATTCATTTTCTGCCTCTGCGGGCATAAACAAAATATTAAAAACACACTTGATATTTTCCAGTGAACTAAGACAATACTAGATCGATCGTATCGGCGAGGTCGAACCGATCAGGCCGGTTAAAAGATAGATGTCCGGGTGTCGGGCCAACAAAAACTAATCCGACCCTTTTCTTGTTTCGGTGGCGTTAAACTATTTGTCCTGGCCGCTGTTCGCCGGAGACTAGAATCAATTGAAAGACAATATTATTATTTACCCTATTTTAGACCTAGTCCCTCGAGGGAATAAGCTAAACACCGTATTCTGCGAAGTGCTATTTGCAAGGGTTCTTTGTACAGTAATGAAATTGTCTTAAACTTTTTGCTTTACATTTCTTTGAAAGGAGGACTTCATAGCTATTACACTAAAACACGCGCTTTAGTAGTGACAAACGTTTTTCTATAAAATTAATTCGCGAATACAATAGCTTCGATATGATAGAATATTTCGCGTTGTCGGCACAATTGATTAGACTGTGCTATTCGGTACAAGGTGACCGTGGAAGGTCCATCGATTTTTGAATGTTATGAAAAAAATGTTCTATTAATAAGAATTATAATGGAATGTAACGGTCGACTGGCACGCACTATTCCAGCAAAGTTAATGTATAAAGGAAAATCCTGTATGTTTATAAGAAGCGAAATTGAAACTCGCGATTCTTTTTTCTTTTTTTGTTTCTTATACCGCGTTCTGTTCTTTGGCAAAAGGCTATTAGTAAAGGTATTGCATTCCTTTTTTGTAGTTTTCAATAATTATAGGTTTTCTGAGACGCAAACATAGCAAACGCAATGACTAATGACGAGAAACGACTAGTTTCTCTCACCAGTTGATATACAAAGGCTGGTCCGGAAACGTTTACCTATTGCGTGGTTTTACCCCTTATGCACGGTAGTCATTTTCCGGGAAGGTAAAATTCCGGGAGGGTAGAGCTAACAAATTAGGTCTTTAAGCTTAGTCACAAGCCAAGGTAAAATATTGAAACCGCGCTGTCTTACTCAATTACCAACCAATTTGTACTGCCAATTTTCAATATTTGTACGCGGACCCTCCACAGGTCTTAATAAAGCAGTGGTAACAGTATACTATACATGAATCTCACTGTTTTTTTTTTCTTTTTACTCTATAAAAATATTTGCAAAATAAGTCACGCATCAGCAAGCACGAATTCCGAATTCACGAGAACTTTAATATTTATGAATAGTTTCTTTTAAATCGTAGTTTTTGCTCTCCATGTGGATAGGAGCCTAAAGTACTTCAAAAAAATAAGAAGACTGTTGATTTTACTCGGCGTCACTGTGCGTAGGACGCTGAATACAAGGTGACAAGTGCTTACAAAGACTTACGTAAATGTACTTTTCTTTGAAAAGTCCAGGCACCCATTATCTTCAACCGTAAAGGTTATAATTACGCAGGTATTTAATTAATAAAAAATGAGAGTTGTACACTGTTTTATTTTATTATAATAATTCTCCTGAGGAAAATGAATTAGTGAACTGCCACATATGTACGTGATTAGGGACATTGTGAATACAGTGTCAGCGACCGCGTTAAAGATTATAATCTTCAATTATGATAAATTTATTTATTTCCTAAAATATCTTTAAAGCTGCTTTTCGGTGGTAAAGTTTTTCATTTTAAAATAGTGAACAGAATATTTTTTACAAAATGATCACAATCGGAATTGTTTCTGAGATCTTTCTTGGATCAGAGTGTTTTAATGTACTATAATAAATAAATTATTGCAAGACATTTAAAAAAATACGTTGTGATATGACCTTTTACTACGACACAAAATGGCAGCTGAAGAATTGGGTCTGGTTGTAAGTAGATCTCTTGAACTCGGTTTTGGCAGACTTCAGACCACACAATTAAACTTTCGTACTGAAATTGTATAAACCATGCTTTAAATTGGTG
Source organism: Hemaris fuciformis (assembly GCA_907164795.1). Taxonomy (NCBI): domain Eukaryota; kingdom Metazoa; phylum Arthropoda; class Insecta; order Lepidoptera; family Sphingidae; genus Hemaris; species Hemaris fuciformis. The sequence goes on from OU015434.1 coordinate 7,346,193, forward strand.
TAAATCAAGACTCGCAAGTCTCAGAAGAATTTAACTTTCTAGAATTGTTCGCATCTCAAAAGCCTCAGATAAGAATTAACTTTGAATGTTGGTACCACTGTAAAGTTTTTAACAGATTAAAACTTACAAATTCGTTGGTGCAATTACAAGTTTCCAAATTGAGCGTCCGAGCAACATAATTTAAAATTCGTAACCAAATTTATGTTCTATGGCTTTACTTGTTTAACTTTCTTTGAACACACAAACTCCTTGAAAGGAGGATTTTAATAACAAAAAAATAATAATAAAAAAATGTGTTTTGCCAAAACTGTGCTTACTGCGTGTCACTGTAGTTATGCCGTGTATGTATACGGGTCGATTTAGATACATACACATAGCGCAATCAAACGCTTGTGAAAGCTTATTAATTTTATTTTATTTTAAACTTCAGCAAGTATATTCTTGTTATTTTAACTACTGCGGTGTAAAAGTCTCAAAAGCTTAAAGTATACGTATAGCAGAACTCATAAAAAGAAGGGTATTTTTATTGAGGCCTTGTTGTCGGCCTTTAACGGTTTTTATTGCTTCTACACGTACAATTTGAGGTTCTAGTCGAAATAAAAAATTTATAACAGCAACTCAAGGACATAACACAGCGGATTAGCAGGCTGAAGTGGCAAGGGTCAAATTAAAAATAAATATAGTGGAAAAGAGGAAAGAGAAAAAGAAGCACAGATTGTGTATTCATCAAAGTTCTGAAATAACAACCTAATAAAATGATCTTACAAAATCTTGGAGATTGCTTTTGAGGTCTAAAAAATAAGCTTTCTAATAAATTAATGACAGTCTGACACAATTTCCTGACAAAACACTCAACAATTAAATATGGCTATCGAAACTATGAGAGGTTCAGAAAATCCTAGCCCGAAATGTAAATTTATAATAATTCAGAGTGTTATAGAGATCTTTTCACGTGCTTTTTTAAACTTCCCAACTAAAGGGCACTAAGACTATTAAGTTATCAGTGTCCTTCAAATCATTACATGATAACAAGGAACACCAAACAAATGAAAGCATAGGTATTTTGATCCTGGCATGGAGTATTTTTTTTTGCACTCCGCAGACATTAGTTTCTATTCTGGGTATTTTTGACTACAAAAGTTTTGATGACAGCCTTAGACAGTCTTAGACAGGCTAAAGGTATAATTGGGACTATAAAATAAATAAATAATAATTAATAAATCCACCCAACAGTCACGGTCAGTTCGGTCTCACAAACACCCAGACACGAAACAAATATAAATAAATAAATAAATATGTATTTGCAGATCACACAAATATTTGTGTCGGTGCACGGATCAAACCCAGGGCCTCTCGTTTCGCAATCTGGTATCTAGCCAACTGTACCACGTGGCTGTAATATATTGCCACTATGTATGCCACTGTTGTTTTATTTATAATAAGGACTTATCCCCACGCTCGTATAAAGGAATTCCCAATGCGTAGGCCTTACTTATAACTTTCCATCCGATTTCCTGTAACCGCCGCGCCGTCCTAATAATATTCACTGGCACGATAGTATATAAAAAGCAATAAAGTACAATTACTTTCGCGTAAACACGCAGTTACCTTGTGAATAATGATAACAACCCACTGATTTGTTGCGATATCCCTTTACAGTACACTAATTAAGGGAATAATGAGTCCTTGCTCAAAGTTGAGAAAATATTGTTTTGTTTTTCTAAAGTCTCGAAGAAAAAATTGCAGTATTACTTAAATAATGTTTAGATAAATGTTTCCGAATAACAAAATCGCTGACAAATGTTTCAGGCAACCTAATTTGTCTTGAATATAATGTTGCAGATTAAATTCCCGCAGGAACTGATATAAGTATGACCTACAAGTATTGGTCTGATTTTAGGTGTTTATTTATTAGGCATTTAAGGTACAGTAATGTAAGGACTTTTATAAACAAAAAAAAAAAAACAATATAGCACAGGATTTGGGATATCTAAAATCAAAACTTATGTATGTCATAAAATTTTAAAGCGACGTCTTTCAAATCATGAAACAATGAGGTAGGCTGACATAATTATATTATACTGTAAAGAGACAATGGTTTAGCCGCTATTCGATATTTTAGCCACTTCGTCGTACCATGAATAAAAATATATTTCGCCTATCATAACCTCTTGGTGCCTTTGTCCCTCAGAGAGCTCGTTAAGCTTCGATCTCGGTTGTTTTCAATCAACATTGACTACATGCTTTACACCACGTCAAAAACCTATCAAACCTATCAACCTACCTAGAAAATTTTGGACTAAACTGCCCAATAGTGTAATTAAATCGACTAAGAAGACAAATAAAAAAAAAAAAATTATAGCCCACGCGTCTCCTTTGGTATAAAATTGAGAGAGGATTTCAATAGATAAGAGATTTAAACCCACACTGCACTTATCAATTGAATTTTAACTAACCTTAGGTACCTACTAATCATATTTTCAGTCAATATAATAGTCTAAAACGCTTGGAACGCCAGATCCACTAATGAACTCTAAAAAGAAAACGAAGATACGACAAGTATTGAATAAATAAACTCTCATAATGAAGATAAAGATTCAAGTCTCATTATAGTAGGTTTTTAATAAAGATACTTCGTAATGAACTTCTAACGCAGCAGGTGTAGAAGATATAGCTTAAAACACTCATAAAATACTTGCACAAGGGTTCCTGAGAGGAAACTTGCTCGTTAATTTTGTGAGCGTTTACCTTCATTTTGTTGTTAGCGAAATACACCAAGTTGCGTACAATGAGAGTAAAGCGCGCGAGGTAAATCGTTCCCCACCTCGCCTCAAGTATTGCTTCTACCGCTATCTCCGTTCATATTCATTTGCATTTCTCCAAGATTCTCGGATTTTTTTCACTTTGTAAAGACTCAAATGGGCAAACCAACTTTGCATTTAATTTTCTCTTAACTACTTAAGTTATATCGGAGTGGAGGAAAAAAATCGTTCGACTCCCTTTACCAATTTACCTTAATAGGCAAATAAAACTTCTTGATCACATTTAGCGCCTTCAGATTTTATCTTTTTATATTAAACAAGAGATTCGAAGCTTCAAAAGGAAACGTGTTTGTTAAGATTTATCAAATACACACCCCACTGGTTCGGTAATTTATCATATTTACAGTAGGGTTGTCATATCGTCTTGAACACTTCGAAATTCTGGGCGATTTACATTCAGTAAGATAATCAATTTTCATTTCAATGATGCATATTGTAGCTATGAATTAAAATAACAGACGATGTATTTGCTTTACAGCATATATGTATAATTATAGTTATTACAATTGTTACATAATCGATAAAAAACACAAATCTGTAAATTCCTAATATTTTATAATCGAAAATAGTTCGTAATAAAACAACCAAATTTTGATGTTTTTATCCTTTTACATCTTTCCTTATTTTATAAGTTTGAGCTCTTTTTACGATATTTTCAATCCTTTTAACATTTTGTGAGAACTTCGCACAGTATACTGTTTCCATCGAAACTTTTTATATAATGTAAGTTTCGGTATTTTTATGAGTTTTTGTTGAAGCGTTTAGAAGTTTTCTCATGTCCATGGTTGTAGGGTATTATAAGTGTGTATCTATGTATGTTATTGGCAACATTTGAAGTATTAATTGAGCACGATAAGATATAATATAAATTGTTTATACGATAAATTGTTTTCGAACTCTAGTGCGTGCTACTTCTAATAAAAGTCTATTTCTTAAATTACACGATTTATAATGAATCTTACCGTTTAACAAATATTAATTTTTACCCATCTATTTCAAGTGATTTTAATTATTACATGGCCAATTTACATGTAACATCTGAGACTCGTATGTCTTAGACCTAAAAGCCCTTCTTAGCAGCTATCTAAAAATTAGCACTGAAGTTGATTTGTACTTATGTATAAATAAAAAATATGTAATTATTTCTTATACAGGGTGTATTCAGACTGTGATCGGAAACTAAGGCAGGCAATAGCTACGGTGATTACTAACCCATTGGCGTTAAAAAAATCCCTACCCAAAAATAAAAATTTTGACGTTTTCCTAACAATCATAGATATTAAATGGATGTGGTTGTAAGGAAAACATATTTTATTTTATTTTTTGTCGGTTTTTTTAATGTCACGGATTTGTAATCACCGCAGCTGCCTTAGTTTCCGATCATGGTCTGAATACACCCTGTATAGTATATTGACGGCATATGATTGTAAATACAAAGTTTTATAAATATTGCTTACAACCGAAAGAGACACTTGCTGGTCGACAAAATAACGCCGATTTTCTAGAACATGGATTAATTCTGACAAGTTAAATGGATGAAACTTTATGCAACACACACAGGTCAAAGGGCGGTCTTAGCACCTTGTATGTACCTATACGACACGCTTTTAAAACGTCTCCAAATTTCCTGTTAAAAAATATCATAGAATAGAGTACTATTATGGTAAAACATTTTTCGCTCGTGTACACGTGAGATTGAGGAAAACTTCGCTAAAATGTTGTGGCTTCTTATTTGAGGGAGGCAACTATTGGGCCGCTGTGGGCATGTCATATGAAAACGTGTCAAAGCGTTCGAGAGAGGGTGGGCTGGAATAAACTGGAACAAGCGGCCCCGTCCTGGTTGCGCTCACAATTCACATCGTTTCATATATTCGTAACATTTTATTCGCACGTGATTGTTACTATGTTAACGTCAGTCCGCGAGATGATATTCGCGATGTGCTGTCATTTCTGTTTGACATTTTGGAATGATAAGTTGAAGTGACAAGTGACTCCAGAAATGTATACTGTAATGTTATACTGAATTGAATTATGTGAAAAAGTACCTACTCGTAACATTTTGTCCTACTATCCATTTGATGCGAAAAAATATAAAATAATAGGTTGTATTAGTGACGTCATAACAAAAGTTATATTATGACGTCACTTCTGTTTACGACATAAATACTTCACAGAATGTTGTCTTACAGTAAATGTTTTTAATAACAACCGGAAATAATTATAATAAACTGAATATAATTTTAATGAGATAATATTCTCTTTCTGCTCAAGATGAAAATATATTTCCATAAATAGCATTACGTTGGTACCTCGTTAAGGCGATGGGTCTACCACAAATTACATCGAGCATCAAAATAAACTACGTCGGAACGTCGGTGATTTCCATAAATAATTGTGGTACATAAAACAGAATGTGGCAAAAATGAAATTATCTACAAAAACACTCATTATATTATATAATTCGTTATTTCAATTCTAGCCAACTTATATACTCGACAAAGTTTATTTTTAATGCAGGTGGCATTAGTCAAAGCCGAGATGTAGCTTTAGGATGTGTTTTGACAATGAAGAAAAAGAAAAAAATTAATAGAAATGCGTAGGTGTACCTATCTAATTTGAACTTCATCGGTTAACTAGATTCGGAACAAGGTTGCTGTGACGGACAGACAGACACATAATTTAATGGGCTTCTTTTAATTTCTTTTGAGAGCTTTAATATACAGACGGTAGAATTCTGTTATATGTATTCGGTATATATTTTTAGGGTTCCATACGTCCGAATAAATAAACGGAACTCTTATAGGATCGTGTGTCTGTCCGTCGCTCACAGTCAATTATCTCCGAATCTACTAGACCGATTAAGTTGAAATTTTGTAGACATAATATCTATTGCTGTGACCCAAACCTAGAGGTGTGACGTGAATCAATAAAATCTGTATATGGGAGGTAATTTTTTGGGTGGGAAATAAAAAACAAAAAAAATAATTAAAACTGCATCGTGTGACATATCAAATAGAAGGCCTTGTTGTGAAGATCTAAAATATATATATTTTTGTAATTTTAAAACAAATAGTTTCCAAGTTATTCAAGTAAATTTAAGAAAAATTACCATTCCCTTATCTCCGAAGCTACTGAACCTAAAATTTTGAAAAAATACAGAAATTAGCATTCTACTTATAGATTATAGGAAAACTTATAAGGAGTCCATCATCCATGATATTAAAATAACATGATAAATCACTCAATATTGTGCGTACTAACTTACATTTGCAGGTGGAATGTGTGGGAGGACATATTTTTCAACTCCAATGTTAAGTTTGTGTCTACGGAACCCTCTTCACGCGAGTCCGACTCGCACTTGGCCGGTTTTTATTTATAATGTTTCGTATGTCTTTCTCAGAAACTCGGCTGAGCAAAATCTCCTCGAGTATTTAGTTAAACTTCTCCGAACAAAACAGTAAACTGTTAACTGGGGCTTAAAGTATTTAGCAACGTTTTGGGATGCGTACAAAAACGGGTTTGTTTTTTTTTAAACACTGCTTTATGTCTATTTGGAAGCGCTCTATAAGCTGAGGTTTTGGGTTGCGAATAGTTTCCGAGAATAGCCTTTAGACTAGAAGAACTTCTAGATACGAGCTTTAACACATTTTAAGATATTACGAAAGTTCTTCTCTTTTAGTTGTAGAGGAGGCCCGTGCCCAGCACTGAAATGTATATAGGCTGCAAAAAAACAATGATTATTCCGTCGGCTTTTCCTCTTTTACTAAAAAGAAATATAATAGTTATTGAAGAATAAGCATTGAGCAATGAGAAGCTACAAGTGATATGAAGTGCAATACCCTTAACCGTTTGTAGGGTTCATCTTTATAATCCAAATTGATTCAATAGCTTAAGTGCAAAAATGTAACAAGCAAACTCACTTTCGCAATTTATAATATTACCGCTTTTATGATATCAATGACAAAACATGGAGTCAACGCCAAATGTTATATATTGTAGTAAACTCAAGTAACCTATTTGAAAAACACATCAACAACAGCAAACCTAGCAGTCAATCCATGAGCAACAAACAGTAGCTTTTACACAAATTGGAATGGGATTAAGTTCCTTTTGTTTCAGACACTTCATATAGACGAAAATACAATTGTGTCGTTTGATGCTGTCGTACCGTAAACATAAATAATTATTAATTATATACAATAAAAGGTAAGCTGGCGGAGAATGCCTCAGAATGCCTAAGTCCGCCTTTATTCTTTTATGTATATAAAGTTTTTTTTTTTTGCGGTGGGTGTCAAGGCGTATAGACGTGTCCGTGGATCGATTGATTTAAAATTTCACTAGTTTAATTAATTCCAAGTTTATTTATACATTACGACTTCCTAAAAGAGTTGTAGCAGTTCTATGTGATAAAAACATATTAAATACACCACCTGCCGGCACATACACGTTATACTCTTTCGTAACGGACAAAACGTAAATCTTACCGTAACCGTTATGGCTCAACTGGCTGAGAGGATACTTCCTTATCCCTGAAGGAGTTCTTGACAAAACCTCGCCAGCATATCTTTGCTAAAGCACGCCAACATTTTGGTATGCGCGCATGCTGGACACAGGACGGTTCCATTTTGGTAAAAATCGCAGATGACATCGTAAAAATCACCACACTGGAAGAATACAACGCACTATCACTGAAGCACAAAAAGGCCACAAACACCACAACACATGCGAACAAACGCGGCACCGATCGCTCAGGAACATCGAATTTGAACGCGAAACCGCGGAAAATTTAACAACTTGCGTATAATATATGAAACGCGTATATCTCAGTGTCACTCACGTTGTGTACTATACTAGTCTTGTGTTTTTGTTTTAAAATTACTAAATTTTTTTCGTCTACCCCAGATGTCATCCAGTTATTATTGTGTTAATGTTGCGTTCAGAAACTTAGTTTAGTAATTACGCTTTGTTTTTGGTTCTTAGTTCTTATCGATATATTTTTTTACTTTTGTATTGTATGCTTAAGTGGCGGGTGGTGCAGAGATTGAAGAAAGCAATAGTTGGTTCGTTATATTTTTATTTTATTTTTATTTTTTATGCATATAATTTATATAATACTGTATATTTTATATTTTAGTTTTTATATTGTTTTTAAAGCTTCTTCTATTTATATATTATATTGCTGTAGGTATATATTTTATATTTTTGAGATAAAATGATATCTGATGATGATTCTTTTTTTTCTGCTAGTAATTATGATTCTTCATGCAATGATAGCAGTTTTTGTTCTGTGACTGATACGCTGGGTGATTTGGTTGTGATTACATTTACACACCTGCCACATCTCATCTCTGCATTACCCAAGGTTCAACTGTAAGAGAATGCCTTAGGCATTAAGTCCACCTATACATCATACATGTATAAAGTGTAAATAAATAAATAAAATAGTAAAGTTTTAAATAAAATAAAAGATTAGAAAAACGGTAGACAGAAAAAACAAAACTAAACCTAAGCACTACAACGTGACAATGCTATTTCTGATGGTAAGACCAGTAGTACAGTTCATAGAGTATCAAATGAAGAGAATTTCGCTCAGCATCTGTCAAAGTTATGTCAGAATGCTAAAATACTTTGTCACTCCTTGCTATAAACGGAAAGTTATGGAAGATGACATGTGAGCTAAAAAGTATTCCACAACTGGTCGGTCTTCAACGGATTCAATGAGTAAAATACTAGTGTAGACTTCATCTTTACGTAGTGTTTGATAGTTCAAAAATTCCAAAACTATATCCAAAGTTATCTCACGTTAGAACCTAACTTCGTAGTTTAAACTCGAATGATGGCAGCTGCAATGACAACCATAGTTAACTAAACATATTAACCTATTAAGCAACCGGTCACGCAAACATCTACCAATTTATCACGTGAGGTGTGTCTGATGGATTTTTTTTCATAACAATTTGTACGAAACAGAATAAATTCCTGAGGGACTATATCAGACGAAAACAACTCATTACTTTGAAATGTGATTATGTTCCAGGCTTCGAGGGTTGAAGGACAATCTATAATCTATATATATAAAAGAAAGTCGTGTTTGTTACAACACTTATAACTCGAGAACGGCTGGACCGATTGCCATGGTTTTTGATTTGTTGGATTTGTTTCCGTCCCGAATAGCAGAATACATCTTAAAAACAATGAAAACTCGATATGTGTAATGAATACTTAATCATTTCAATAGATGCTGATTTGTTTATTACATGTCAAACATTTGTTGTCCAATCCTGTCAAATAGTGTAACAATTTTTTTTTTTTTTTTGGAGCTTATGGCCTGGTTGCTGAGACCTTTAAGCCACAACTTTATTTTAACAACAATTTAATTTTCTTATACAAACTGTTGTACCTAATATTCTGTCAAACATTTTATGTTTATCCCGTCAATATGGTTAATGGTCCCCTCAAATTAAAGAACGTATTTAATTAAAGGTTTTGAATCGACAACATATTTATATCCAGAATATTCGAATAATTGCGTATTTTAGATTTTAAAAATGTAGAATAATGTCAGTAATAAAAAGGGATTGACATATTTATTGGTTGTCAAATATTTATGCGTGCGTTCAGAAATGTATTTTTAAACTCCTTGGTTGTACCTGATTTACAAACGAAGGCAGGTTCGGTAGTCATCACGCTTTGAAATCTAAAACACCCACAACTATGCAATGGAATGCGCTTGGTGTTAAGAAAATTGTTGAGTAATGTTATTCACGTGACGATACTGAAAAGACAACTTAGAGATGAATTGGTGCTTGAGAATTCATCAATTAGATTGATCTAAGATTTCATTGATCCTAACGGGTATGACCATTGAGTTCAAACAAATTCAGTTCCCGATTCGTCATGCCTTCGCAATGACGATTAACAAAAGATGTTTGTGATCTTTTAGACAATTAAAAAATATATTAAAAATGTATATCACAAGGTGCATCATCATCATCAGCCCATATATGTACGTCCCACTGCTTGGCATAGGCCTTCTCTGCAACTGAGAGGGTTTAGGCTTCAGTCCACCACACTGATGCTTCAATGAAGAGAATTAAAACCGACTACATCCCATCCCATATGTACGTACATGTTTAATTAAATCATGACTTGCGGAGACACGATTGATGCATTTAATTTTCGTACTTATTTATTTCTGTATTTTTATCTCAATAAAGTGCTGAACTTAATATTTATTTCCATACAATCAAAAATAAAATTCAGGTAATATGTAAATATGTAACATTCAATGACTGTTAGGGGATACGAAGTTTTCCGGGTCAGCTATTATAAATGTTAATGTTTTGTTTGTTACGCTTTCACGCCAAAACTACTTAACCGATTATCATGAAAATTTGTACACATAGTCTTCGAGATATAAAAAAGGACATAGAATTCTTCTTATTAAAAAAAAATACGGAGGATAAAAAAAAAATACACCCAACAGTCACATACATAGTTCTGACCTCACACTAGGATACAAGTCCTGTGTCGTGAGTATCAGAAACTACGAGAGACTTTTCGGTCTCACAAACACACAGAATTGAAAAATGATTGAAAAAAGATTTGAATGACTTGGTATGCAGATAGGTGGGACCCACCGAAGTAACATAGGTGGGAATGGTTATCCTTACTATTATATAAATGTGAATGTAGGGATGTTTGTTACGCTTTCACGCAAAAACAAAAATTTTGGTATGACCATAAATGAGACCCTGTGAAGTAACATAGGCTATGTTTTATCCCGGGAAAATGTAATGTTCCCATTGGGATAATTATTAAAAATACTTACATAACATATTATTAAAAATACGAAAATAACTGTCAGAGTTTTACTTTTACGCCTCAACCATTTGTATTGATTTGACCTTTTTTTAAATTCAGTAAGTGCCATTTTGGGCACTTGAGGGACGATTTATAGATTCACTTATTAATTATCTTTCTGCGCCCAACCCTGAAGTCTACGCGGACGGAGTCGCGGTCAAAAGCTATAAAAATATATAAATTGCGATTACAAAACAGGTGTTGTTCGTGGAAGGGTGAAAATTTGGAGTTATGTGTATTTTTCAATGCTGAATCCCAAAAAAATAAAAACAAAAAATGTCCACAAAATAAAAATAAAACTTTTTGGGTTGGACCACCCTCTAGGGGTATAAAAAATAGATAACCTATTCTCAGACTTACTGAATATACATATAAAATTTCATCAAAATCGGTCGAGCCGTTTGGGAGGCTGTTTCGAACTGTGACACAAGAATTTTATATATATATAGATGTATATGTATATCTCACTCTATACAATTTTGACCATATTTTTTTGTTTAATTTGTATATCGATCAAAGCAATGACTGTTATACGTATCATTATAATTTTTCAGTGCTATTATCATTTATTTACATTTTAATAAAAAAAAATCAAATTTAATGGTCAGTATAAGATAGAGGTTGATCGTAGAAGGGTGAAAATTTATGATTATAATAATTTATCAATGCTGAATCATAAAAAATAAAGAAAATAAAGTCAATAGAAAAAAAACATACCCCTAAATGTTAATCTCTTAAATGTTGACCGATTCTCAGACCTACCTACAATATACACACAATATTTCATAAACCACTTGTTCCGCTGCCTTGTCTTATCTTCCTAACTAATTTAAATACACATATCTTTAAAAAAATGTCTATTTTATTAATATTTTCCCATGAATATATCGCCAATTCTCAAGAAATTAAAGACGTAAACGGCAAATTTACCGAAATCCGGTAGGAAACTTAATGAAGGGTGCCTTTACATGCTCGAAATCTGACTCAACAATAACTTAAATACATTGTAGTCTTGAGTAAAACAAAAGAGGTCATTTTACCATAACGACGGGACCAATCCTTTTTCCTCACGATCTCACATTACACACAGTGAATGAAATTTAAGAAAAAAACCTTAAAAAAAAACTTTATCCTTACGTAAAAGAAAAGTAAACGGATTTGTTTATATGAGGGTGAAACATCAGTCAGGGCCAACGTGAATTATAGCGGCATTTGTCCGGGGGTTCATACATACGCGCTGTAGGGGTACAAACGACCCCAAACTGGGAAATACTATCTTAAATAGTTATTTATAACCGCGCTGTTCCGGCGCGTCATAAAGTACTTTGATAAGCGTGTTTCGGGAAGATCCGCCGTATTCAGGGCCCGTTTCGTCGTGATTGTTATTATATATTTTCCTTCTACTTTCACTTTTTATGGCGTAAGCATTTCTCCTGAAAACATTCAATAGCGTGTTTACATTTTTAATAAAATTAATTTCCCGTTAGACAATTATTGGTACTGTGAGGTAAAAATAACCGCGGACATAACGATCATTACGATTTTTGATTTCTTAATAAGACTTGATGTGCGATTTTTGCTACGAGATACATGTTTTTTAAAACTTAGCGTAAAGACGATCACTAAAATGTATTAGTATGTACGATTTATGCCGAACACTTTCTCAATCCTTGGCCTGTCGCATCTTTTGTTTAAGCTTGGCCCCATTGATAAAATTCTTAGGTTTTCTTGGGAAGCCGGTTGATGGCCGCGAACTGTGTGAGAGACACGTAAGACATCGAGAAATCTTTTCCAATGTTACCACACAAAACAGGACATCTCAGCCCGGTTCTTATGTCTGCGTAAGACAGATTCTGTACTATTTTCCAGTACAGGAGTTTCACAGCTATCCTATCACAAATAGAATCCTATCAAATATGAAGTAAGGGCATTAGGTAAGGACGGATTTGACTACTTATAATACATATTATTTACGAAAAGCCATCAAATATTGAACTAATTTATTGAATCTTTATAATGTTTAACATTATTTAGATTCAGTCATTTTTATTTAACGGTAATGGTTCGGAAAGCAGATTACATACAGAAGAATGAGCAAGAAACTCTAGTTTTGCAATTTAAGTCTTATTCAGTTATAAGCAGGAAGGGCAGTTCCCTATCTACGTCATAACACAAAATGCGTACAAACTTGTATAAAATGTGCGTATTTCCTTTCGCTAACAAGCTGATATAAATACAGGAACATTTAGTTTTAGCTTCTTGTTTCACAATTGTTTCGGGACCGCCGGAAACTCGATGTTTATCAACTGAGGTTTTCAACAAATTTCATTTGTTTAATTATGTATTTCGTCGATAGCGACTTTAAGGACTAATAATACTAACTTTAATGAACAGCTATTCAAAGACTATTTGTTTTACTTGACAGCCTCAATGTATACGAAGATACAGGCTTCGTTTCCCGCACCGAGACATACCTTTGTGTCAGTTTTAAAATATATGCTTTGATGTTCAGTGTTATGACACAAAAATCTCTTATAGTTTGTATAACCGCAAAATTTTTAACAGCAATTAACCCCTGCCAAGGACTCTCATCATCAAGCAGTGATGGCCTCGAGGTTTAGGCGCGCGGTCGAGAATTTCGACGGTCGCAGGTTCGAACCCCAGGCACACACCTCTGACTTTTCGAAGTTATGTGTGTATTCACAATCAATTATCACTTGCTTTAACGGTGAAGGAAAACATCGTGATAAAACCTGCACACCTAAAAAGTTCTTAGGAATTTCTTAGGAGTGTAGTCCGCCAACCCGCACTAGGCCAGCGTGGTGGACTAAGGCTTAAACCCTCTCAGTAGTAGAGGAGGCCCGTGCCCAGCAGTGGGACGTATTTGGGCTGATGATGATGAAGGACTCTCATAAACTACTGTCAATTCCAAAATAATGCATTTTGTTTCCTTGTTTTAAACAAGTGTAAGAATCAGCGAACAAAAATATGAGATATAATTTCCTTTGAGAAACATCTTGCGTCGTTGAAATCTAACAAGCCTTATTACTCGCGCTTGTTGGCAGACAATGGTGCCAATGAGAAAGATTTACAACTCGCTGAATAATGTGACATCTATAACTCGTAACCTCCGTTTTATATATACAACTAAAAAAGGTTAGGCCTTAGTCCAGCATGTTGGCCTACCCACGTTAGTCTGACTAGAAAGACCTAAGAAATTCTATGGGCGAAGTTTTAGGGTCACTACCTGTACCTGACAACTGTTTCCTACACCGATGTGTGAATTAGATCCCGCAATTGCTGAGATGACGTTTTGTATATATTTTTGAAATATATTTCAACTAACTGAACTCACTAAATTTGTCGGAAAAGTGTCGTCTAGATAGAGTAGTAACCAGCGAAATACTAAGAGCTTTTGTCACGCGATACCGCAATGCTGACTGACTGAAATGTCACATATCTTCTTCACAGCTTTATAAAACGTGGTTTGACCAAATTGTTGCATATATTTTAACCTAGCATGCACTCATCAATTTTAGTCGCCAAAGTCCCAATGTATAATTTCTTTTAATTTCTATTACATACATACATAAACTCACGCCTGTATTCCCCGAAGGGGTAGGCAGAGGTGCATTTTTGCACCCGCATTTCGCCAAGTATGTATCAGTCCCACGTAATAGGTGGCGAGCCTATTGCCGTTTTGCGGGCACATTTCCAGACTCCGTGCTGTTACCGAGAATTTCCTAATGGAAAAACCCAATAACACTTTGCCCGACCCGGGAATCGAACCCAGGACCTCTAGATCGCACGGCACATACTTGTATCGCGAGACCACGAGGCAGTTAATTTCTATTATGTTAAATGATTTAGCTAATATTGCCGGAGGATCAACTAGATTCAAAGGGCAGGCACGCATGTATAATCCTTTTGGAGTTGTGAAAGTTCAAGGTTGGCTACTTATTGGGTAACCAGGCTAGTAGTCTACAGGTTTTTTATCACAAGAATCATAACTAACTAAGTATACGCATTACGCATGTAATACAATTCTACTACTAGACAAAGATTTTTTTGGGTAGAAAATAGTCAGGCTTTAATTAAATACATATTAGTACGAAATTGCGTGGTTCAGTGTGACGGATTTAATACACCCAAGATTTTTACGCGGAACTTTTAAGTTTAATTTTTTTTATCACTAATGTTTTCTATCTGAATACTCATAACTCTGAAGTATCAGAGCTATGTCTTTTATATCCGTGACTGATGAGATGTGTCTCGAGTAACCGAAGAATTCATCAACTAATGAATTCCGCTCTACTAAAATGCACCATCGTAATATTAAGACCAGAAGACGTCTTTGAAATTTTATTTAAAGTAGAAATCAGGTCCATTTGAAAATAAATAAGCCAGTTTAGTTCGTTTCCGGCGTTGACCGAGATACTGACCTAAACTATTTTTGTGCCAAATGTCACAGAAATCTGTTACGAAATTCGCTGGAAACTTTCGAACGTATATGGATTTCGATTCTGTGCTTCCAACTAAGTTCCAACTAATTTTCGTCATAATATTTTTTGGCATGATTCAAGTATTGTTTGTTTTGAGGTGTTCGATAATAAAAAATAAAGATTTGAGAAACTTTAAGTTGCATTCAAGAAAAAAAAACATTTGATGCAAACAAAACAAGATGAAACTAAGGCGTAGATGCTTGTTACATTGGACACATTTTCTGAAAAGTGGAGAATGTTCAAAACTAAGGGTAAGATTACAACAACGTAATTGTGTTACCTGCAAAACCGCAATCCCAAAAGGGAATACCGTAAATACGATGCCAAGTGGCGAAAGTCAACACTCGAATTCCTAACTTTCCCCTTAAAAAAGAATTTTCTCAGTGAACTGTGGTCTCGTTATTGTTTCGTAGGTAACCGAAACCGGTTTTAATTAACAAACTTTTTAAAACAACAGAAATATTCCCCACGGTATATTTATGCGAATTTGTATTTATAACAAAAAAATTTTTGCTGATACGTTTTATTTAGGTTCGTTTGGCTGTGATTGCCTGGTGTTCAACACGCGGCGGATTTTTTATTGTGGCGCAGATGAGAAGTAAACTATTTTAACATACGAGAAACAGTGATGTGTAAACTAATTGCCGTTAAACGAGAATTATGGTAAAAAGGTCATGTGGTTCTGAAAGCGGGTCTTCCACGTCATGGAACAGTGACAGTCAACATGATAATTGTAATTTAGCACATTACTTTGCCCCCACTTCCGATTTCCGCCCGTATCCCTAACCAAGACCTTGTTTTCACTGAACCCTGCCAACCGTGAATCAGTCAGAACGCCAAACGACCCTTTGAAAATCCACATTTTAATTAAAATGTTGTAAATTTGTATCAGCAGTATCGCATTGTTTTGTAATTACATCCTTTATTAATAATAATATTTTCTCAGAAATTCAGATTTTGAACTCCCATTGTTCGTGTTGCGCGTTAGGATGAACAAAGAAAATTAAGTAAAAATCATGTTTAACTTAAATTAAGGTCCGTGTTAATTAAACTGATCCGTTCTTCGCTGACTATATCTACGTTGCGGTGGTCTTTCCATACAAAGGTGTATATTTGTGTTGATTAGTTAATTTGTTTTGTTGCCGAGAAGCCAGCTTCGAGCGTACTAATACACACGTAATTAAGGAAGTTTTGAGAAATCCTGCAGCTCTAGTACCTGTACAAACTTGACCTGACCAAGTTTACGTCACATTTCAATTAAACCTTGTTTTCACTAATGAACTCACCGTCTCTTTACTGAACTTAGCGAAACTTCGGCAATGCTCTTTAAGTTCGATTGATTTGAAGCGTTCATACCTAAGAGTTGGCGGGGAATAAATCGCTCAGCGCTCGGTTTCCTATCCTCGTATTCCTGGTATTAATAAAGTCACGTTTTTGATAAAGTTTTTATTGAAAATGTTTGATCGTCCTTCTAATTTGTTTGTTTGCCAGTATATCGTTAATACAGAAACTTTTTAGAATCCCAGTAAATAATATTATGATTGAATAACTTCGATGAGATATTCATAATTTCGTCCGAATTCATAAAATAGATTATTTAATCTGGCTAATTTTATTCAATAGTTTTTATGTACGAAAATAGTTAGTTTATTAGTGATCTAGCTAGAAGTTAGCTTATAAGATGTGTAATTTTCCATAAATATTCATAACAATGAATATAAAACCTAACATTGAACAGTCTAGATATCGCGTTGAATGTAGCCGGAAATTAGCGATTATTTTAAGTGATCTTCGTTAGCAGTGGTTATCGATCGTTTAGTGTTGAGTGACATTTAATTAGAGTGGGAAGTGCGGACCGCTACACAAACTCCAATAGAATCAGCCAGTTCAGTAGAAATTGGGACGGAGCAGTTGAATGAATGGTAAAAATTAAATGTACTGAGAGCGCCAGTAACTCATTTGAAATGGTCTTTTGTTGAAAACTGTGTTTTCTCATAATTTATTTACAAACATATTTATTGGTTAAAACATATATTTACCAATTTTATTTATATTTGTCGATAGTTAAGTATACTTACGGCGTAAAAAAAAAACTTTAACATTTTGTTGTGTTAATTTTTCAATGTTGATTTAGTGATGAAATTCAAAGTTAGCCGCAAACACTCTTGCCTCATACCCGCAGTGCGCATACTAAAAAGGTTGCCAGCATAAATAAATATATCTAAGACTTTTGTCAATTTTTCCAATTAAACATGGAAGGACTTTCTTGTTGTTTGATTGTAATAAAGTGCAGGCTACATAGGGAATTTACTCGTAAAAATGACTACAATCTAAGTAAATTTATTACTATCTAATACCTTTGATTATTATGTTTGTCTCTTCAAAACAGGATATACATAGGCTAGAACAGAACGGCCAGTAAAATTACTCGGTTTTTTATTATAGTTAATACGTAATGAGCAATCAAAACCAAACGACCTGAAAGATACCCACGTTTACTTTCACTAATAGCATTTATAAGGAAGCGTCTAACAGTAAAGCGATTACATTATCCAATTACTTAGAAAGAGTGCTGTGTCGATGAACTGCTGCGTGGACAATCAATAACGCCACTAATCTTTGTTTGACGTTAATGAAATGACCACAATGTTAAATGTCTAAGTGATCGAGGACTTCTAACTACAGATGTGCCAAATGTAGATCATTTAATGGGTGATCTATTTATAATTTATCTTTTTTATATAATGATACGGCAAATGATAGCAATAATCAACGAGCCGGTGCGCCAACCCGGACTAGGCCAGCGTAGTGAATCCCTTTCAATTGTAGAAGAGGTTCGCGACTTACGAGTAAATACTACTGGCGTAATGTGGGTGCAAAAAACATCTCTGCCTTCCTCTTCAGGGTTACACGCGTGAGTGTGAATGTATGTTTTAATTTACGCGAATAATTTATGTGAAAACTATTCAAAGGCATTTAAATGGTTTTTTTTTTATTTCACTGATATTTAGACAGCCCCGTGGCTAGATGCCAGCTTGTGAAATGAGAGGCCGCGGGTTCGATCCCCGTACCGAGACAAATGTTTGCGTGATCCACAAATATTTGTTTCGGGTCTGGGTATTTGTGAGGCCGAAAAGTCTCGCGTAGTTTCTGATACCCACGACACAGAACTTGTATCCCAGTGTGGGGTCAGAACTATGTATGTGACTGTTGGGTGTATTTATTCAGATAATACGATTTCTGACTTACTGAAATTGCCCCGCAAGGAAATTTCACGCCCCATATTCCTTGCAATATCTGCTAAAGCTTCTTATGTATACTAATTTCGTATATAATTTAATAATGCTTCATGTTAAGAGCAATTTAGCATCAGCTTACAATACCGCTATTAATAATCTTGAAGCAATATTAGCAGCTTTATGCCGGGACATAGCGATCAACGATATTATTTGGAGAATCAGCAGGTTAGGTATTCAAATATTAATAACTGCACGATGTGGAGTATCATGTAGAAGAGTATTATAAATGCAAAGGTTTATCTAAACTATTCGTTAAATATGCCCAAACTGATGAAATTCTGTACGTACGTATATACATATACGTCTCACTGCTGGCCACGGGTCTCCTCTATTGTGAGGGTTTTAGGCCTTACTCCGCCACGCTGGCCTAGTGCGGGTTACACACCTAAGAAATTTCTAAGAATTTTTGGGTGTGCAGGTTTCCTCACGATGTTTTCCTTCACCGTTAAAGTACAGTGATAATTAATTCTGAATACATCATCATCATCATATCATCTGTATAATATTAATGAAGCTATAAGGGAAGCCGAAATTTTTGTAAAGATTTAACACACATGTATTTATGGTTGTGTTAGAAGATAGTCGGTGGAGGTCTATATCTATCCACGTTTTGTTTGTGAAAATTAACTTTAAAGTAATAAAATAAGACACGCGAATGGACTGAAGAATCAAAATGTTCAAGTTAGCCATATACTATAGCCTTTATTACATAGTGGTCAACCGAGACTCGCTTTACTTGCATGACATGAAGCATTAGCAATTCAAGCAATTTAGCATGCAATTAATTGCACATTTTGGAAACCTACTCAACGTCTTAAACTTCAATCAATGTGCCTTTTGTGACTATACCTCTTATACATGTTGAAATTTGTGATGAACGTCTTAAGCATTATGCATAAACATAGAAGTTACAACAAACAATGTTAAACGCGGTCGATATTCGTGTGAGTGCGCTCTCATACCGACAAAAACCACAACACCCTCTATGCCTCAGAGACCTCGTTCCGCTGTCAGTCGGGACTCTAGTTAGAGGTAACAAATATTAAACACATTAGTAACTCTATTTGCGTTTATATAGTTGTTTTTGGCAAGTACTCCCAAGCTAAATACGAGTAGTTCCACTATGGTAAATTTGGAAATGGAATTTGGAATGTCTTTTTTGTATGTTGTCATGGCAACTGCACTTAACCATATGTACATTGTACAGAGCAGGGTTGGCGTGAATTATCATTTCGATATAAATCATGATTTTAATCAAATGATTTTTTAATTAAAAATCAATGATTTAATTAAAAATATTTAATTTCACTTTCTTTCACAGAAATCGACATAAAAAAAATTGATCTAATAATTTGCCTGATATATTATCCTTCCGAGTTACGATCCGATTTACCCTGGGCCTGATAATGAAATGTTTTTTTATTACTTTTCGATGTTCAATACTTGTGAAGCTACAGTTTGTAGCAAACATGGCATTTGCTATTTGTCGATCTATTTTTCTTTTGTAGATTTTGGCGTTGTTACTATAAAAAAGCTTAAGTTTGCAGATAGTTTCTTTTTTTAAGAGACGGTTCCGCACAATCGTCGCCTTTTACGTAAAAATATAGTTAAATTTGACAATAAAACGAAAAATAAATATCGTGATTAATAAGGATTTTTTTTTTAATCGTGCTTTATTCAATTTTTTTAAATAATCATGATTTTACAACCCTGGTACAGAGTCATCCAAGTGGATTAAGGAGGAACGGTTGTTACCTGGGGTGGCATCAGAATCGATGCATATGAATTCAGTCTCATAAACATAAATTACCCAAACGTGAGTCTCATAAAGGTGAACGAAGTCGTCTACTAAACTTATAGTATATAAAAGCGTTTGACCGTGATTTCCCTTATTTGATAGTAGATTTAAAAACAAACTTATCATAAAAATCTTTTTAAAACCTATATTTTTTCCAGAATATAAGAAACTTAACCCTGCCCAGGGTTGTATCAATGTATCTCTGTAACAGAATTCACCAAAATCAGTTCTGTGGTTTTTAAAAAGTGTTACAAACAAACCCACTCTCATTGTAATGTAAAGATACCTAATTTTAATAATCTCACTACCGTCTACAGCCATGGCTGTATAGATATAGCGAGCGCAGGTGCAGACTCAAAGCGTAGGTACGACCTGAGAGAATATTCATAAGTCGGTTTA
Source organism: Hemaris fuciformis (assembly GCA_907164795.1). Classification (NCBI taxonomy): domain Eukaryota; kingdom Metazoa; phylum Arthropoda; class Insecta; order Lepidoptera; family Sphingidae; genus Hemaris; species Hemaris fuciformis. The sequence continues at coordinate 7,366,876 of OU015434.1, forward strand.
GTTATATTCGGAGCTGTCCATAACAAACGGCAGCCCCTCACGTAGACACAGCGTAATTCCACTTTATTGGCTATGTAGTGCCGACACGTGTACTCTCGGCGGACATGAATACATATGACATCCATAAATGCCTTTATTGAAAAAGGGAGAGACGATCCTCTAATAAAATATAAAATAAAATCTTTATTAGAGGTGTTAGGGCAACAGGTCATGTGTTTGGTACACAGGAAGAACTTTTTTTTATGCACAAAAAAAGGAGCAAAGATTATCTAGAATAAAAAAATAATAACACCAAACATACATACATACATCCATAACCTCACGCCTGTAGGCAGAGGTGCATTTCTGCATCCACATATTCCAGGTATCTATCAGTCCCACGTAATAGGGGGCGAGCCTATTGCCGTTTTTCGGGCACATTTCCAGATTTCATGCTGCTACTGAGAATTTACTAATGGGAAAACCCGTTAACACTTTGCCCGACCCGGGAAAAGAACCCAGGACCTCAAGATCGCACGGCACGTACTAGTGCCGCGAGACCACGAGGCAGTCCTAACATCAAACAGTCACATACATACTTAGTTCCGCCCCACACTAAGATACAAGTCTTGTGTGGTGGGTATCAGAAGCTACGAGAGGTTTTCGGTCTCACAAACACCGAGGCTTATTGTTTATAATATTATACCAGATTTTAAGTGAAGTGTATCTTGATAGCGAGTTCGGAAGAAGTGGCAGTATATACGACAAGGATTCTTAGGTTGTAATAAAATAGTATAAAAAGCATTAAAAATTATGTACAACCCTTTTCACTTTACAAAGGTGGTAAATACGGTACAACAAAACCCATACAAATTACATTTCTTTAAATATCCGTTGTAAGATACAACAAAATTGCTATTCTAGATACATAAAACTGCTGGAAAAAGCGAAAAAGAAAGGAAACCTTGACCAATATATCATCTTGATCGTCGCTAATATTATATGTGCGTGACATCATTAAGCATTGCGAATCAAAAACAAAAAGCCACCTCGAATTAGAAATTTTTATATCATAAATTATCACATTTTAGCGTTTACCCTTTGTCATCGAGGCTGACTTTTCGTCACATGATCTGCCAAATCCCATTTAGCCTTGCCTCCTACAACATGTCAACGTACATATATGTCAGGAATGGAAATAAAATATTTTCGGTTTCACTGAAAATCAATGTAGGTACTCGTAATATCTTACAAGCTGAAATGTTATAAACATGCGCATATTGTCAAGCTTCAAAGATAATATTATACGGAGTTTTAGGTACCTAAGATAAATATCGGTTCAAACGCCGCGCCATTCAGTTTTTAAAACGTTCCGTATACGAGCCAAACACTATCGATCATGCTAATTACAATTTATAGTTAAATACTAGGTACTTAAGTGCTATTAGCATATTATTAGGTATATGGTTACTACTCATAGCTACAACCTTTAATTACTCGTATGTTGGCCTAATTTTTTGTACGCGAGCTTCGAGTGCATCATGAGCGAGTTCCATGGCAGATATACTAATCTAGCTTTTAGAAGTTAAGTCATAACCAACTTTAATGATGAAGGTACATAGTGCGGGATAAAGGGTTTGATAGTATAATTATTTATGCTTACATCAATATGAGTTTTAAGCTTTGTATGAAAGCAACTCTATAATAATCCTTATCCTTACTTAATATTATAAATGCGAAAGTAACTCTGTCTGTCTGTCTGTCTCGCTTTCCTGCTAAAACTACTGAACCGATTTAAATGAAATTTGGTACACAAATAGTTTAGACCCTGAGAAAGGACATAGGCTACTTTTTATCCCGGAAAAGGGGTTTTAAGGGGTTGAAAGGGGGGATGAAAGGTTGTATGGAAGTATTGTCATTTTTAAAGCTAGAAGCTTGAAACTTATTTTTAGGCTCTTGATGAGATATAAATAAATATGACATTCAAAGTTTGTAAAAAATGTACCTTTTTAAGGGGGTAAAATAAAAATTGGGGTAAAAATTTGTGTAGAAATTCGTAATTTTTGAAGGTAGTATGATGAAACGCCGTGTAGACGACTGTAACTATGTATATGTAACTATATGTCTGTTACGCTTTCACGCCTAAATCATTTGACCGATGTGAACGATTTTTGATATGGACATAAATGGGACTCTGTGGAGTAAAATAGACTACAACTTATTTTCTTTCTGAACCCAACCCTGTAGTCTACGCGGACGGAGTCGCGGGCAAAAGCTAGTTATTAATAATCCATGTACGCAAACTTCTTACAACTGCTTAGATATAGTCTAGATGCAGAAAATGTGGACAACGTTCAGAAAAATAACCTAATAAGAGTTGGTACACTACTGCCTCGAGAGAAGCCGATGATTGGATGGCATCTAAATAATAGATTAGCTTAAATGTATTTTAGAATAAAAATAAGTCTTTAGATAAGTACTTTTATCTAAAGACAAAGCATTTTTATATTTGACCTACCCCTTTTGATATATTTTAGGCTACGGATAAATTTTGAGTCGACACAGCTAGAAGTCGTAGACTTTATACCAGTGATAATACCCTGGCCAATTTACTGCCATTTGGCACCTACCGGGATCGACGTCGTAACTCATACTACAAAATTCAGAGACTCAAAACTAAAGCCATTATCGCCGTAATTTGTCATACTGGATTTGAATCCACGTCATTTAATAATGATGAGTAGATATCTGTATAGACAGATTATTGAAAACTATTATATTTTGGATTGCAATTTTTTAGCTACGAAAAGGTTAAAAGTATTCATTACTAAGATGCACTGTAAAAATGTATAAACTTTAAGCAGAAGCGGTTAAGAGGCCTACACTCAGCATTGGGTGAAATCTGACTGAATAACAAAAAAGAAGCGCTGGCTTAAATCTGGATCAGGTACTTCATTTACGACACCGCAATTCACGAGAATATCAATTTTAATATTGTTTCAACTTAATACGAAAAAATGAATACGGCATACATACGAAACGGTGATTAAACCGAATTCTGCATACAAGCATTAACTATCACAACTAATAATATTAATTAATATATCTGCTATACCATAAGAATTTTACAGGTAATAATTACCTACAATTCAGCTATTTTGCTCTTTCGTAAAATAATTCATACAATAAAATACATAAACTCACGCCTGTATTCTCCGAAGGGGTTGGCAGAGGTCCATTTCTGCACCCACATTTCGCCAGGTACGTATTAGTCCCACGTAATAGGGGGCAAACCTATTGCCGTTTTTCGGACACATTTCCAGACTCCGTGCTGTTACTGAGAATTTCCTAATGGTTAACCCAATAACACTTTGCCCGACCCGGGAAACGAACCCAGGATCTCTAGATCGCACGGCACCTTCTTGTACCGCGAGACCACGAGGCAGTCAAATAATATTAGACAACCATTTGTTTCAACTGCATGGTTGCGTAGCAGTGTCACTTATGTACCTATAGTGAAATCAATAATAAAATGAGTCACCGTAATAAAAGAAACGAAGTTTTGCGCAGTCGTCGATAAGTCCCATTATCTGGATAAACATCATAAAACTCTATGGATTGATAGATCGTTCGTTGGATTACTTCAGCCATAGGTTGATTCATTTATCAAACCACATCGGGGCATGTGGTGAACCACACCAAACTGAAAATCAAGTAGCGAAAGTCCACCACACGAGTGGGTTAACCGTTTGCTTAAAATTATAACTCTTGCCTTCAACTTAACCCTGTTCAACTATCAAAACTGGGTCGGTAAAGCCATGCCGGGTAAGCTTAAGTTTAAGCCAAAGGACGGGAAAGATTGAATTTTAGCATCACAATTCGGTTGACAATTATCTTGTCAGTGAAATTATATCCATAACTCCAAACGATCGATCAATTGAGTAATTGTAACCCAATTTTATTACTATATTTATGCTAGAATTTGATTGCGCTGCAAATCAATAGAAGAGCGATTTTTGAGACCTGAGAAATGTAAGAAAAGCTTTCTTTAATAGCAGGTATCGTGAAAAGACTTAAGAACCATAAAAGGAAAAATGTATTATATTATACCTAATTGTAATTATTTCATAAATGATTCTTAATAGCTTCTAATGACGCTAGCGACACATATTTTTATATTGCTACGATTTCCTATATAATAAAAGATGAAGATGGTATATGAAAAGTGATACACTTGGCCACACGATGTGATACTGATAATGTTGAGTCACATGTTGAAAAGCATTCTGTACTTTTTCTCGAGATAATAATTACAGAAACAACACCAGCAATAAAACATGTTGCAAAAAGATAGCACGAATAGTGACGCGGTTATATTTTCCTTCTATCAGCTCTTTTTAATGTTCAACTATATTTCCGTACTTGAAAATAAGCGGTTACCAGAAATTTAATAACACCATAAATGAATGAGACATCGCAAAGGCTTTCATTACTGTGATTACAGACAAACTTCACCAGATTTTCAAGGTTGCTAAAAATATCGTCTTGTATTACGAGCTTTAGATTCCATCACGTAATTAGTAATTGAAAGGAAAAAATATTTCCTGCTAAAGTAGAATTTTGCCCTATGATATCAAATTTCAGTGAAGAGTACAGACCAAATATTTGTTCTTGATCTTGTCTATATCTATTCGTTCATTTAATATAATTTCTAGCTAGCTAATATTATTCCAAAGGTTTAATACCAAGGCTGAAATACAAGGTGACTGGCAAGTCTGACAGCGGACATAATATCTACGTAGTATTGTTTTCAAATAGTAAAATCTCAATATTTGACCAATTTCCATACATTCAAGCTAAAGTAAGGTAGCCTCGAAGGGGTAGGTAATAATTCCACCGTCACGTTTCGACAGTGTTTCTAAAAGACTATTTAATTTTAGGGCCTAATTCCGTTATTAGGGCACATTGTAGGTTTTCGGGCATCAACTTTTTGTATGAATACGAATATTATGGAACGCTTAGAAAAGGCGTACACTATTTGAACTGAACTAAACTTACCTTCAGAAGCCTTTTACGGTCTTATACATGCTCCTTTAAAGTTATGCTCTTCGCATACACATACATCCTTTATAACTAAAAACCCATTATTTCCATTTTATAAAATTCTAGTTTGACAATATTTTTATGATAATTCATGCTCCATTAAATACACAACTTTTTAATTTACAAGTCACGTTTAACGTACCATAAAGTAAAGTTTTTTTTTCATCTCACTTTCCCCTCACACATAAATCGGCACTAATCCGTTATTATCTTTTTAATAAACAAACCCAAATGTCCCAAACAACAAAAGAGCAATGGCTCTTTGCCTAATAGAAAAACATTAAATGAATAATTAGAAACAATCAGCCTACAAAACATTTTTGAATTAAATATTACCCTCTGAAATACTCTTTGAGCAAAAATTTTAATCATTGTGATTTTATATTTGTATTTAGTCTGGTTGTTTATGCTGAGATGGAGATAAAAAAATTCTCATATGGTTTCCATTACACACTCGACTTGTAATACTAACATGGCCTGAGGCTTATGTCAGAATTTTAAATCTTTCTCTGCTGATCACTATGTACGAGTATTAGTACCTATTTGTAAATTGCTAATTTTGACAATTTAAATGTCATAGAAATTCTATTCTATAATCACGGCAACGGATCGAAATGGCCGCAACTCAATTACGTAGACGTCAAAACTTCACAATAACCCGGTCGTAACCGTGGGGAATGTTTGTAACTGTTAATAGCTACTGCCAGTTGACTAGACCTTGACGGCGGGTGCTGTCTGACGTGTCACCAGGAATAATTATAAAGAAAAGGGACAGCAATAGCCTTATGTAATTTAATTTTTTCATTTTTATATAATAGAAAATATAATAAAATAATAAATATTTAAAAAAAATCATATGCTGATAAAGCGTCTATCAATATCAATACCGTATCTAATTTTTTTTTAATTATTTGTTCATATTAACTATTATAATAAAAAGAAAAAGTCTCAATTGTATAACATATACTATGTTCATCCTATTTTCATAAAAAAAAAGTAAATTTAAGGGTCAGATGTGTCAACCCTCGTAATAATAATGTGGAAATATAGCCATACATGAGTGAACAAACGCGCAAGTAAGCATGGGAGACATGATGGATAGAGATCCTCTATGTGTTTCCATCTATAAAATAACCTTTGACATATTGGATTCACCAGCCCTTCTGCCCTCGCACGCTCACCCACAAAATTATATTTATTCAATGCGCAATAGCTTTCCACAAATTTTCAGTTCACACGTGACAAGAAAGATTGAACGACCAATCAAGCTGCGTTTATGGCAAGAACTACTCTTCTATCTATAAAAGCACCTCGAGCTTGAAGGATCTTGAAGGAGCCTGAATATTTATTCATAAGGACCCGAGTAGGCTGATCGTGAGAACTCGCTAAACACCTCGCATTTCACCCTTCGCTCACCCTTTTGACGTATTTACCTACGTTAGAGCGCATTATGGTATTCAGGATTAAGTTCCCTTGAGGCCCGATATATGTAGATTCAAATTATTTTGCCTTTAAAGGTGATAAGGCACTGTATTATTCAAGCAGGTATGGAAGACTGGCTTCTTCGCTTTCTGCCTGCGTTAGATTATATTCCTTCGTTTAATCCTTGTGTTTGAATATTCTATGCATTGGGAGTTTCAAAGTTATTAATTTTTAAATATTTATGAGCACAAATTAAATATAGACGGACCATTTTCGATATGAGAAGACATATATTTATATAGGTAGTTACACATTTAAGATCGATGAAACATGTTTTAGAATTATGTGACTTATATTTATTTTACAGATGATTCGCTGCTTGGAGGATGTTAATAAATTATTTCAGAAGCATAAGCCAGATATATGTATGCTATGCGATTATAACCACAACTATCTTGGCACCATATTCCGTCCGTTTTACAATTTTGTTACTAATGCTAATTTCAGTCGTGTTTAAGTAACTAAAGTTTCTTTATATATATTTTTATAAGTTAATTAATAAAGTCTTTGTAAAACTTATCTGTGTTGTTGTTTTTGGCGGTAGTAATGCAACGAAGTCTTCCCTTATATTGAATAATTTACACGTACATCGAGTGCTGCATGACGCTGGCCTTTTATAATCTGATTAATCACGGCCATTTTGGACATATTGTCCAGCCCCAAACAATTACTAGATTAATGTAACGAATATGCTTTTACACAATAAAGAGAAGATGAAAATGTACACTATTTTTACCGAAAGCACAAAAAATACAATCAATTTCATCTACAATTAAACAGAAGACCAAAGCGTGCACAAATAATGAAGGTTAGTTAATGTTTCTAAATTGTTTTCATTTTAAATGTTGCTTTAATTTCAATACGTAGTAGAGTAATTGGGCGTGAAATTCTATTTATTTTTGTCTTCATCGCGCGAGGTGCGGGCTTGCTGAGATGATACTTTACGCTTAGAACCATGATTCTTAAACTTGGGAGCACCTGAACTGGCTAACATTCCGCAACCTCAAGGTACGACAAAAATATGAATTCAAGAACCTAGCAGCAAAGCCGATAACTGCAACAGATTGACAACTGCACGAGTTTTTATTTTCCTGTTCAAAATATTTCACAAACAATTTATTTGTTCCAGTTGATGTGGTTGTAGATCAACGTGATTCATGACTTCTATCTGTACTAAATTCAGTTCAGTGATTCATATATATAAGCTTAACAAATAAACAAAATCAACACTTATTCGCGTTGAAATATAAGCATAGGACTATAGGATGCAAATATAAATTAGGTTTATTGAACCGTTTCTTCATCACAACTATAACAATTTTCGCAGTGGTATTAGCACTACTTCTACCTGCGCATTCCAAATATCTTGTAGAAGGCTAATCGAATGCTTAGTTTAAGTTTGGTTACTAGCGAATCTAAGCTTTAAATCATCATCATCATCAGCCCAAATACGTCCCACTGCTGGGCACGGGCCTCCTCTACAACTGAGAGGGTTTGGGCCTTAGTCCACCACGCTGGCCTAGTGCGGGTTGGCGGACTACACACCTAAGAGATTCCTAAGAACTTTTAGGTGTGCAGGTTTCATCACGATGTTTTCCTTCACCGTTAAAGCTAGTGATAATTCATTGTGAATACACACATAACTTCGAAAAGCAGTGATGGCCTCGAGGTTTAGGCGCGCGGTCGAGAATTTCGGCGGTCGCAGGTTCAAGCTTTAAAAAATGAATTAATTTTTTTATAAACCTGTTATTATTGTAATAATTTTTTCGTTAGATTTGTTTTGTAGTGACATGAATATAACACATCGTCAACCAATGATAGAACCGTTCAACTCGCTGGTGATTTAAATATGCAGACGCCTGTATTGATTGTCTCCAAGAATAACGCCCCTTCCTATGTGGAAACGGCCGGGCCGTGTGGCCACCTACTTGTATCGTTTTTATTTTTGTCTTTAAATTGTCAAAAAGTATTATTATATATGAACTATAACTTTAGATTTAAGAAACGAAAGAAATATAGATTTAACGATTAGAGAACGCTTAACATGTTAAGTAAATGGTAAAATATAGTCTTTTCATTTTCTATTACTCGTATAAAAAATATACAATATATTTTAGTCATACGTTAAGTACTTAAATGCATAGATACATTAGAGGATTTTTTTGTCTGGTCAAGTCTATTAGCTTATATTGGTGCTACAGAATACCCAGATTAAAATAAACGTGAAAATATTGTTAAACTAAAATCAAAGGCAATTGTGGCTAACGTTAATGTTTTATTCCTCGTATTAGTAATTAAGGAATGCGTGACGAGGAATATTTAGGTAATTTCCATGAAATATTAGTATCCCACTTTATAGCATCCTGATAGGTAACCCTATAATTGTCTACAGGTAATTTTATATATTTAGGATCGTCTATACTTAGTTAAAGGTATACCTGACACAAGCCAAGCTGAAGCAAATTTAAAGTACCTAGATATTATTTCGAAATTTACGTCAAACCATTAACTGTTAAATGCTTATGCAATAATTACTTGTCATTAAAGGCTGAACATTACTAATGGGCTATTTGTCACTTCACGACGCCATTTTCGCTAGGTAACATTACAGAGCTTTTAACAACAATTATTTACTATTGTGGGTTATTAAAACTAATCTGCGCTTCTGCAAAATATCTGCTGTTTATTTCTGTTTTATATCTATAACTGATCTAGCGCTTAATGCTTAAAGCAATGCGGTCGAAATAGAATATCGGCAGACCAAAAACAACTACGATTATTTCAGTCGACACATTTGTGCTGGCTTCTTGCTGGTAGCCATATATATATAGGTAAATACATAATAAAAATTCCTTTGGATGTGGATTTAAGTTTCACACCTTATGTACGACGATCGTTATCCAAGCACATACGAACATTCTTCTACCCGCTAATTGGGGGTCATACAATAGCATTCACTGAAGAAAATGTGCAAAGGATTGCTTCTCTTCGGTTATCTGTAGTCATCATATACGTACTACTGGACACGGGCCTCCTCTACCATTGAGAGGGTTTAAGTCTTTATCTGTAGTGACATCAATTAAAGGGAACTTACACTACAAATTCATATATAAAAATAAATCAGAGCTTTCGGAGAAACATTTATTAGCATACAACTTAAAGCGTAACTAACCTTGAAAATAAATTTGTATTCACTATAACATAATTAGTTTTTTCATCGTTTGAAGACAAGATATGAGGGTTTCAAGTTTAAATTTTAAATTTTATTAAAGTAATGAATATAGACATGTAAAGGCTCACTGTTTAAAAAGGATCAAAATCTTATAAAAGGATTATTTCGTGTTTATAAAACGGAAGCTGTCAATAAACATAATTAAGGAAGTAGCTATTAAAAATAATTTTTCGCAGCCAATACCACCAATATTCATTAATAAGGTTCTTTGAATTTGACATTCTTTCTGAGAATAATACTAGTTTATTATGATATTTTATTTCTCCGACGAGTTTGCGTTCGTCTATTGAATATTACGAAAACTTGATAGTCTCACAAACACCCACACTCAAAACACCTGTCGTATTTGCGAATAACACAAATATTTCTTTAGACGCGGGAATTGAATGATTTTTTGTTTCACAGTCTATAGATAAACTGCGCCTCGGAGGCTGTCAAATAATGTTACGTAAAAGGCTAAAAATATATAATACATTACTTTAGGCAAAAATAAAGAAATAAAATGATAAATAATCTCTTTTTTTGGCGTAATAAGATTTCACATCCCCTTACACTTACTCGTCCACATTAACCTCCCACGAAAGATTAACTCTTTTGGTAAAGGCACGCGCAACAAATACGTAAACATACCTAAACATACTCGTATATTATAGAATCGTTTTTAGGTACTAATATGGAATCCATTAGGTAATAAATGTAAAAAAAGATTTTTGAGACCCTTGACCCCTGAATTTAAAACTTGCCGACATCCAATTATATGTGAATTTTGAGAGCAGTTTTAGGATGCCAAAATACAAGTTTTTAATTTGACCTAAGATGACTGGACTAAAGGAGCCTAGTACGCTAAGGTTTGTCACAACACAACAATGAAAAAAAAACAAAAAACAAATGAATATTAATAAAAGTTGTCGTGCACATTAATATTCCTTTCTCATCCGCCCAAATAGCCGATGGGTCCGAGTAGGATATGGGTCCGAGTAGGATAAGGACGAAACCGCCTTCTCTTAATTAAGGCGAACGGGTAGGCGATAAGAAGGAATGTGTACGGGCATACACGTCTGTATCCTTTGTTAATATTGTATAAACAAAAGTAGGTACGTGATGTTTGTAATTATTTATCTCAACAACCGGCGGGGCGATGATAACCAAATTAAGCTTGTGTATAGTTACCCAATGAAAACAATTCCGAACCAACTCAAAAACAACATAGGACGCTTGAAAATACTGACACTAAACTAATTATAAGCCACGTGAAATGAATATTCCGACAAAGTCAAAATGTTGAAGTTATAAATAAAATATAATGATCCGTATCAGTAGGGGAAAGTGGTTACCCTTCGTACACTTTTTAGATTTTATTTTTTTACTTTATGATTAATTGTCGAATTTATCTAGTTTATGTACCTAAGTGTAACAAATATACTGTAGTTTGTTACAAAAAAGTCTAAAACTATTATGTCAAAAGGTTAAAGGGTTATAGCCATTTTTCAACGATAAGATATTTGTACGAACGTACCCCACGTATGGGGTACGTTCGTACAGTAGGTGGGGTACTTTCGTACGCCATGAGGTTGTATTTAAAAAGCCAATTAAAGTCTTTAATTTTTTTAAATTATTATCTATTAAAATATATATTTATCTAAGAACTAACTTAATAATATGTGACTTGACTCATAGTCGATAAATCTTTCTTTAGAAAAATAACAAAAAATAAAATCGTTCATCCCTAGTTTATTTATTGATAATTTTAAGCTTTACAATCAGCCTAAATGAGATGTTTACCATAATTTTGTATGACATCGTTGTACAGTCTTTGACAATTTAAACTTAAAGTAGGTAATTATACATTTAGTTGAAGGGAACGCTGGTGGAAGGTTGTGGTTCTAGAGCGACAGTATTTGTTTCCGGATTAGGTGGCACATTTACCGAATTATTTGAAGCATACACGTCAATGGTACACGTCCTGGTGGTTAATGAAATCTAAAGGGGAACATTCTTACGCGTACGAATGTGCCCCCTGTCTGGCTGTCCGAATGCACCCCATGCCTTCGCATAAAATTAAAATACAACTTTATACAAATTCTAATTTGGTTTGAAAAATATTACAATTGAAACTCAAAATAAACAATGTTAACATTAGTCAATCATCACCATTTTGTCAAAAACATAACAATTCTACTTACAATTACGAACTAAAGTTAGGTGAAAAAATTTAGTCACCGCGCGCGAAAACGCGTTATGTCTTGTCAGCTGATACACCATAGTGCGATTGGCGCGACACTCCGCTAGCAATATGTCGGCCGGTATGTCTATACACACAAGCAAAGGCGTTTTTGTGTGCCTTGTAGATTTTCTGTTATACTAATTGTACGAATGTGCCCCGCGTACGAATGGTGACCACTTTCCCATATATCACAGACAGATGTGAGATAATTAGAAAATTTATTATTCAAGGGAAATATCAAATATAAAATCATTTGTATTCGAAGAAGTTTTAAAACAAAAGCGCTAATAAGCCTCTGTGTAGATGTTACTTTAATTAATTCGAGTTTGATTACCGCTTTGTTATACTCGTAGATCTCGATTTCAATAATGTAATTAATGGTTTCGTGGTTGTTGCGTTTCGAACACTGCGTACAGAACCTTTTTTACGGTCTTCTAAACTTAAGAAAAGCTTCTTATTTGAATCTTAAAAGAACAATGACGAAATGTTTTTTGAATGATTCCTGAACAGAATGAAAATATAAGGTTAATAGACTCAAATACTTACCTACATACCTTTATCAATCATTACTACCCACGTACATAATGGAAAAGAGCAACACTAGAGTTTCTTACCCGTTCTTCTCTAGTGATGACTGCCTTCCGAACAGGGTGGTAATTTTGAAATGACTGAATCTAAGTGATGTATTTGATATTTTACAGATTCAATAATTATTATTTCATTTCATTTCATTTCATAGTTTTCAATGTTACACAGCTAAACTTACATAGTAAAAAAGGTATATTAATATAGGATGTTTCGGTAATATTTGAGAAATCTTTAGTTTCGTAAAATATAAAACCTAATATGAAATATTAAAATAAATTAAATATTATAAATTTTGACATTACACAATAAAGGTGGTCTCGACTCTCGACTTAAAATGTAGCCAGTAATTGAAAATAGGTTTTATTGATATTACGAGTACATTTTTACTGCGGGACAATAGTAATAGTCAGTCATCTAAATTATTAAGTTATAACTCCGCACTTTGCTAGAAGTCTTACTCTGTATTTACTACTCTGACTGCCTCGTGGTCTCGCGGTACAAGTATGTGCCGAGCGATCTAGAGGTCCTGGGTTCGATTCCCGGGTCGGGCAAAGTGTTATTGGGTTTTTCCATTAGGAAATTCTCAGTAGCAGCACGGAGTCTGGAATTGTGCCCGAAAAACGGCAATAGGCTCGCCCCCTATTACGTGGGACTGATACATACCTGGCGAAATATGGGTGCAGAAATGCACCTCTGCCTACCCCTTCGGGGAATACAGGCGTGAGTTTATGTATGTATGTATGTATTTACTAGAAAGTACTAGAATATTTTCTCATGCAAATACCCAGACACGAAGATAATATTCGTAGATAGAACCAATATTTGTCTAGTTCAAGGATTTTGTCGTCTGCTCTAATTTCAGCAGCCTCCAACCAAATGTGGTACATATACTAGTACAATCAAATACTTTAGTATGTGACCGTAGGCTTTTCTTGAAATAAATTGAATTGGGAAACTTTTACCAACTTCTATTTCTAAAGTCAATATTAGAATGACTGATAATAGTATTATTATTTCATCAGCGTCCTAACCAAAAGTTTAAGGTTAGGCTTTAAAAAAATATATTTCATAAAAGTTCTTAATAGATTTACAATTCATTCAGCAATTCTTTTATTAAAATCAGGAATGTTATATTTAACATAATTTCTTCATTCATCTAGCTTCCCATAACTCTTGTAAAAATTGCTTAGCTTTTCATGTTACTCAAAGTATGTGAATGAGTCTCGAATTTTAATCTAACGCGACAGAAACATCTTCATGAAAAGCTTATATCAAAAGAAAATAATTTCACCGTTCTGTGAGATATGAGTTTAGAAAGAGGTCTTCGAAAACTCGCGTGTATACTAACTTCAAATCACTTCGGAAAGTCTGTGGTGGAATCTAAAGTATAGTTTAGCGAAACATTTCAAAGTTATTGCAAGCATTTGAAGTTAGGTTTAGTGTACGTGGTGGAGTCACACAGTTGTCAGATATGACTGCTACATGGGCTGGCTTGACAGTGTAGGTGACAGTGCCTCACAGAAACAATGCTTTTGTGTTTCATTGGTTAAGTGACATTACTGATGACCCAATTTGTTGGTAGTTGGAGATTCGTAGCTGCTATAATAGCGCGAAGTATTTTCCATGGCGGCTCTCGATAGTATGTCTACCTCCGGGGTCAGATGGTCAACAAGTGATAGCGGCAATTGATTCTCACAAACACAGTATATGTCTGTCTCTGTATCTGTAAAGAGGAAGGCAGAGGTAAAAAGTAGGTCCCGCAGCCACGTTTTGGCAACGATTTTTAAAGCTTAAGACATATTTCTGGATTCCGTGCTGCCACTAAAAAATTCCTAGTAAAAACCCCAATAACACTTTGTAAGACCTAGGAACCGAACAGAAGACCTCTAGATCGCACAGCACATATTTGTACCACGTGACCATTTCTCTCACTATCTATTTGGACCACATTGCATACCATTAATACACACTGCGGTCATTTTACTCGTAATCGTCTTTCTTTCCTACTCCTTCAACAAAAAATTTGCTACATTTAGTTTGATAACAATTGACGTGTAATACAGTATGTAGTAATTTCACGGTACACTGCCGGTCTTTCACTTAATGGACCCATGTACATCGGCCATTTAACATAACGCCTACTGAACGTTAGGCGACGTGGAACTTAGGTGATAAATCCTTGTCCATTCGCTCACAGCCTCTGTTGTCGTGATGGACTGACATGTTTGTAGCAGGCTCTTGTCTCTGCCGAATATAGGTTACTATGCCTTTGTAGCTACTCAGTGTTTATGGAAATGATTTAATAATACGCTAGCACTTTATTAAAGATTGTAACACTCTTCCTTTTTTGATTATGAGATTAAGTATTTAATGATAGAAAATTTACGCCGAAAGGGATATCGGCCCGTGGAGACGGTTATAATTTAAAAGCTGTTTTATAGCCGGGGACGGCTAGTAAAAATTTAATCTAAAATATACCTAACAACATAGAGAAAATAAAAACATGCTATAAGCAATGCCTGTGGCAGAAAGCATAATATACTTCATGTTTTATATATATTATTATATTTTACTAAACTAATGAAGTAACCACGTTACGTCTGATGCTATGTAGGTACTTACGCTTTCATAAATACAAATATAGAAACACGAACACACTTACGCCTGCAAGTATCGCCGTATGAAAAGGTTGAAGTGCATATTTCGCCACTTGCGTCTAAAGTCCTACGTAAAAAGCGGCGAACCTATTGCCATATTTCGAGCACATATTCGGACTATATATCGGACATACTGATTTTTATAATTATATAAACCCAATAATACCTTTTCTGACTTAGGAATTCAGCCAGAGTACTCCAAATAGTACGGCGCACACTTGTGCTATGGGACCAATAAAATATAGACAGAAAAAATCTTTTTCAGAATCCAAAATGCTTGGAGCTTAAAAGCACAGTAACTAAAACGCGCATTATAAAATAAAGAGTGAAAAGCACTCTGGCAGGAAACACCCAGTTATCTAGCACTTACACTCGGCGTTCTACTCTCGGATCGCGTTAGAAAACAAGGCAATAAAAAAACACGGTACCTAACCTACTTAGATTCCCATCCTCGCGTATGCACAAACATAAGTTTGTGTGGTTTATGGCGGTAGGATTTTTGCCACGCGAGTCGTGCGCAGTCTAATCCCCCCGGAGTTGGAGCAAGCACGGAACCAAATTCGACATTTGGCATTCTCCGGGATTTTTGGACAACATTGCACACTAAAGCAGCTTAGTTAAGCCACAAGCTGCGAACATTTTTGTTTTACATGCACGTCTGAAATGTGGCGTGAAGAGGGGTTTGTTGAGCCGAGACTTACTGCATTTATATTTCTTGAGCTTCTATTGACGTCGGGTTCGGGAATTCACCAACATTTTCATATAATTTAAGTACCTCAGATATTGAAGTATTGTTTAAAAAATTGTGCGTAAGACGCTTTAAAGTAGCACAAATTAGCATTGCTTGCATCATCTGTATGTCAATGTGATATCGTGGTGTATGTACGTTGCATAAATATGAAAGCTCATACCTCAAAAAATTTAACAAAATGTATGTTTGCCATGTAAAGTATATGTACAATCGAAATAAAGAAGTAAAACAAAAAATAACATGAATTTTATAGAAGCGATAAAATCCGTAGGCATACGTAGATTTAAAATCGATAAATTCTCGGATTGTGATGTTAAAAAGAGCATATTGTCGATTTCATCCAATGCTGTTGGTAATGATTGCATCAGTCGCCGTATGGTTCTTCCCATCCTTGACGAAATCCTTCCTATCATTACCCACATCCTCAACTTTTCAATCTCCAATTCCGTCTTCCCGTCCTTTTGGAAGGACGCGGAAGTCATACCTTTACCCAAACGTCCCAATCCCGTATCTTTCACTGAATATAGACCTATCTCCATCCTACCATTCCTCTCCAAGGTCCTTGAAAACCTCGTCTATCTACAGCTTAATTCCTTTCTTAATAAGAATAAACTCCTAAATCCTTTCCAATCTGGATTTCGACATGGACATAGTACTGCTACGGCGCTGGTGCATATCACGGATGACATCCGAGCAGCCATGGATAACGGAAAGTTAACAGTGCTATCTTTGCTTGACTTTAGTAATGCTTTTAACACTGTTGACCATGAAGTATTATTGTGTACTTTGAGTTCTTTTAACATATCTCCAACGGCAATTGACTGGTTTCATAATTACCTGATGGGGCGTCGGCAGCGCATACGTTTGGATGACTCTGTTTCATCATGGAGCAATACGACTGCTGGTGTCCCTCAGGGCGGCGTTTTATCTCCTTTACTCTTCGCGTTATTTATTAATTCTATCTCTGATCAACTCATTTCCTCCTACCATCTATATGCAGATGATTTGCAGATTTATTACCATGCTCCCCTAGACAGGGTGAACGAGGCTATCATGTCAATTAACAAGGACCTTACTAGTATAGCTAATTGGAGTAAGTCGCATGGGTTAATAGTAAATCCATCCAAGACCCAAGTCATTATTATCGGCAGCCCCAGGATAGTTTCCAGGATTGATTTCACACTGCTACCCCAAATTCTATTTGACGGTTGTGTTATCCCTTATAGTGATAAAGTCAAGAATTTGGGTATAATTTTTGACAATAACTTATCCTGGGGTCCCCAACTCCATGAAGTCAGCCGTAAATTATTTGCTGCAGCGGGGTCCTTGAGAAGACTTCGGAATTTCCTACCTATTCCCACCAAAATTGCACTTGCTCAGTCTCTTCTTTTACCTGTCCTTGATTATGGTGATGCTAGCTATCTCGATCTAACCGAGGCCCAATTTGAAAAACTTGAGCGACTCCAGAATTTTTGCATTAGGTTCATATTTGGACTTCGTAAATATGACCACGTCTCTGAATTTCGAATTAAACTCAAGTGGCTACCTATTCGCCTTCGCCGAAATACTCGTATTCTCTCTCTTCTTTATCGTATTCTTTTCCTTCCTTCTTCCCCCTCCTACCTGAAGGAACGATTCCATTTCCTAAGCGATACCCATGCACGACCGCTTAGATCACTAGAGAATTTGTCATTAGAGATTCCCAAGCATAATTCCTCTTTTCTTGGCAATTCGTTTTCAGTCCATGCTGCTCGCTTGTGGAACGAACTTCCTCTATCTATAAGGCAAGCAAAATCCTTGTCTTCTTTTAAGACTGGACTTAAAGCACACTACTCATAATCTTTCTAATTTAAAAATATATTTGTGTATTTAGTTTTAATGTTTTTTTTTTTTTTTATCAATGCTTTTTGTTTTGTTTATTGTGTATTTTTATTATTATTATTTTAATTAATTTCCACGACCACCCCTTTTATATACTTTTTTTTTTTTTCTCTCTGGGTAGTCTGGAAGAGATCGCAAATAGCGATAAGACCGCCCTTTGTGGCACAATAGTTTATAAGGTAGCTTTAATTAAATTTTTATTTATGTACTTATGTGGTGCACAATAAAGCATATTATATTATATTATATAAATGTTTATTGCTCTATAAACGTTTATTTCGATAGCAGAGAGCTTTGCCGTTTGTCATACAATTCGCCCATTAATGAGAAATGACATGCAAATCTGAAATTTCTTGCATACTATTTACTTAAGTTAACTAACATAATTAAAAAAAAAGATTAAATTTGACGCTTTACAGCGAAACTGGTGCTAAAAATACTACGCAGCCATCCGTCGTGGGCTAAAATAATTTTGATGAAGGTTTATTGTTTCTTTAGATCTTTTGCCCTCCAGTCCCAGGGTTCGAGCGCATAGTCAAACGTCGGTTATACTTAGCATGTACGTATGCCCCACAACGTTGCTACCACTTGACCCACGAACTTTTATGATAACAAGTTTCATAACAAAACTTGTTTAGAACGGGCTGTGGCCAGTTTGAAATTGGTATATATGTTTTTGCGTGAAATGAGTTTTAAAAAATAAGCAATTGAAAAAATAAGATGCCAAATTAGTTGTGTTATAGAATAACATAAAGAATGTTTGATAACCACAATATTATTGAATTAACGTATTGTTTGATTTCCGTTCTATAAGGGAATAATTCAATTAAAATTAAATTAGGCTTACCTACAATGTTTTGATACCAACCAATAAAATAAGTAAGTATGGATCAAAATTGAGAGCCTTGCTCAATTTTATATGAAATAATTCTATTTACAAATTTAAATCAACACTCAAACTACTTTGATTTGATGTTTTTATAAAAATAAAAATACACCTTTAAAAATAAAAGGTTTAACGGGCACATTTCTCTTTTACTCTAACTGATATTTAAAAAGCCGTAAATTTTTAATTGCCGCAGTATTGGAACTATTGAAAATATCTGGCATGAAATGATATTTGCAAAATATTGACGATACTTCAACTTGTGTATTGGAGCCCAACGTGGTGCTTCATCAACAACTGAAAATGGACGCTGTATGACACAGAGACTGCTACATAATGATTAGAATTTCTAATTTAACCTGTCATACCTTTATTAAGCCTGGGACCCCATGGTTTCTGCTAAACAACGTTCAAAAAAATATCGATTCACGACGAATCCAGCATGTCGGCCGCCCTCTAGGGCAGACAGCTCCTCTCGCTCTACGTACACATAGGACACAACACGTCAAGCGGGATATCAAAACGGTTTCCCGCCACTAGTATTTTAACACATGTACTCTCATTCTGCTGTTTTTGTTACTCAATTTTTAAACGTACGAGTTTTAACACTGTTATAATTTATTTTTCTAGGGATTTTATTAAGATATGATTGAAAAACGGCCAAAAAGTTTGATTATGTCGTTGGATTTCGACGCGGGCAGCGTACCGACCTCACGCGCTTGCTCGACCCGACTGACTGAATTTCCTACATTTTCCCGGCGCAAGCCTTCACCCCTTGTAATCGAGCACGTTCGCAAAGATATAACTGCAACATCTAGAAGTACCATGGATTCGGCTTTTATTAAATTATTAGAAAACTGATATCCGTATCACTAGTATGAAATTTAGGACTGTGTTAACTTGAGTGTGCGTAGTAAGGATGAAATAAGGCATACAGAACTTATAAATTACTAGTTACGTTTTAGTGGTGTACCATGTGCCTACGCATTGTAAATGAGAGCTCAGTGTGCATTCCGAGGCCAAATGCTTTGTATTCCTGAATTCACAGTTTCAAAAATATAAATTTATTAACGAGTTCAAAGAGACGTATTATTTAACTTTCAAAATTCTTACTTAGATTTTATTGTGCCAAATACGACGAGAAAGTAGTTTAAACTGCAACAATCGAAAGGTAGTAATAAAAATAATAATGTACTTTTTCATGATAACTTTTATTATTTTCATTAATATTTTACATTTATAAAAATTAAATAAATAGCTATTATAATGTTCATTGTTCATTTATACATTTGATTTAACATTGGGTTAAATTTATTCTTGTTGAATTGGAACGCAATACTTAGCGTTTTGTCAAATTTTTGTTCCATCGCTACATGTAGTATTTCTATCATTGGTTATGATATTTTAATTTTTATCTCGGTCGCACTAATGTACAACATATTAAGACATCACTCTTTAACCATACATATTTGGTATGAGCTAAGAGTTACCTATGGAGTATGGAGTATGGAATA
This sequence comes from Hemaris fuciformis, assembly GCA_907164795.1. NCBI lineage: Eukaryota > Metazoa > Arthropoda > Insecta > Lepidoptera > Sphingidae > Hemaris > Hemaris fuciformis. The sequence goes on from OU015434.1 coordinate 7,387,173, forward strand.
TTATTATTACAGTCTGACGCCAACGAAACCATAAAGTTAGAATTTTAAATATAAATTAATAAAAGTGATCTTAAAGTTAGAAAAAGTATTGTATATTCAGCATGGCACAAACAGAAGATACGGAGCTTCGAGACTTGGTAATAGAAGCTTTAGAAAAGAACGGATCGCTTCCAAAAATCCGCGCGTTATTGAGAGCGAATGTTTTTCTGGCTTTCGAAGACGAATTCGACAATATAAAACAAAATTCTAGCTTAGATAATGTGCTAAAATTACCTGAAGGTATACTTGCATTATCAGTTGTCCACGAGTTTTTAGAATATTGTAACTTAAAAAACACTTTGTTTGTGTACATGTCTGAGTCGAGACAAGGAAAAGAATATAACTACGAAGGAAAGAATTATTTGAATGAAAAATTGAATTTATACAAACAAGATGTTCGGGAACCTATCTTAATTACGCTTATTAAATCGTTTAATCAAAGCAAGTACTTTGAACATGGGAATGGTGACAACAGAAAACAAGTAAAACTTGGTAATAACTATAGAGATGAAGAAAATTGTACTTACATAGTCCATGAGGACTCTCAAGGCAGTAATACAAGTAACTCACATTCAGAGAATATGTCTGATGATAAAAATAAACTGCATTTAAGATTGCAGTTAGAGAATTCTGATACAGATACTTCAAGTGACTCTGCAAGAGAAAAATCTAGTTCAGAATACATTCCTAGTGAGCATTTCATAAGAAGCGATAAAAGCTTACAACAAGCCACCCGACAACACATTGATGCTCAAGATAAGAGAAGTAATTTAATTTCCCATATTAAGGAGCAAAATATATTACAAGACAATTTTAAAGATCTCAAAATGCCTACCAACAGCAGCAGCGATTCTACCTCATATGTGGAACTTAAGCCTTATAGTGATATTGACGGAAAGATACTTAATACTGAAAATTTAGACATAGTTGGTAAACAAGAAAATGTTAATAAAAAAGACTCTCCAGGATCATATTCCAAAAACAATTCACATTCCAAAAGTATTGATACTCCAAAATCAAGTAGTTCTTCTACATCTTACAAGGATGACAAGAATATGAGCAAAACTGAAAAGAAATCATCACACTCTTTAAAATCAGAAGCTGACACGGCAGAATACAGTTATGACTTTGCATCATCCCCTTCATTCAAAAATATAGGTAAAACCAAACAGGTTCAATCTGCAGAAAGTGCAGTAAATACTATAGAATCTCTACAAAGTTCTAAAAAAAGTCCAAACAAAAATTTGTCCATCGACAATCAGCAACATAGCTCTCATAGTTCAGTGTCTATATCAGATGTTGCTGATTTAATTAGTGACAAAAGTTCTTCAGCTGAAAATCAGTCAAGGAATGATAAATACAACCAAAATTTAAGTGTATCTATCAAACAATCAAACAAAAAGTCACAGAGCAATCAAAGCAAAGTACATAGTGATGATTCTGGGGACTTTACTGAATCGCCTGTTCCTTCTCTTTCTAATCTAAGTTTAGATATTCACAGTGACTGAGACTCAATTAGTAAATTTTACAGATTAGTTTTAGGACCTAGAACTTAATTGTATTTTACTACAAAGCATTTGTAATTATTAGTTTAACAAAGTTCCTGAATGTTGAAGTGAAATTATTTAAATCTAGTTGGGTACTAATTTTATATTGAAGTGATTGACCTTAATTAATGTTTAATGGTATATGTATTTTATATACAATAATTTCTATATTTTAAATTAGCAATGTTAGTTTTGAGAAAAGGAATGTTTAATTAAATAAGGTGTATTCTGATATTTTGCCATAAGATGTGATCAGGACAAATAGCTCAAATTATGTGTGAAGTAATATTTGAGTTTCTATTTCACTCTTTTGGAGTTATTATATATACAAATATGGGATTGTATTTTAAATTTCCAAGAAAGTATTTTTGTTAAATGACATTGGTCATGTGGTTGTGCCTTATCTTTTACTCAATTGCAAATACATTATCTTAAAAAGTCAGCATGCTCTAGTCCTAAAGTATACAGGTTCCGTCCAAATTGCTCCAATACAAACCCTGATGTTATGTGTGAGTGTGTGATATATTTTCTTTTTCAATAAATAATTATAATGTATCTGTAGTTTTATTTCTGATTCTAAATATATTGTAATTCATCATTGCCTTGCCCTGCTCCCAATTTCATTTGGGGTTGGCGCAGTATGTTTTTTCTTCGTGTCCATACTGCATTGATTGATTTGGCAAATATTTTACGGCCGGCCGCCTGCCTGACGCCAACCCTCCTTGGGCGTTTCTATATATATTGTAATTCTCTTTAAAAAATATTTTTTTGTGATAGGTACTTTTATTTGAAATATGCACCCAACAGTCATTTATAGTTCTAAACAGACTAATATAGGGAGTTGTTAGGGTAGCAGAAACTATAGGAGACTGTTTGCACTCATAAACAACCAGACCAGATACAAATATTTATGAATCACTCAAATATTTGTATTAGTACGGGAATCGAACCTATGGACACGTTTCGCAAGATGGTATTTATAGTTTCTAGACTTTGTGATTATATTTTTAGAGTAGGTATAAAAGTAAAACGAATATTATAATGATTTTATAATCAATGTTTATTTCACAATTTCTGTAAAGCATAGATTGTAGATATCACGTTTTCATTTATGCACACAAGTCAATCCATACCAAACACAGTAACTTAGTCACGTATTTCTATACAAAAGTAACTGTTTACGGCATAATAGCGGTTAGTGTATTCGCGTAGAAAAAAATATGAAACATATTTACACCTAAATACTTTTATTAGGTACATGAGTTTTAATATGAAAATTGTATAAAAATTACACATTCATATATTACATACATGTCACAGTAATACAAATGCGGTCCGTATCCTAAGTTTGAAAAAATATAACAATAGTAAAAGCCAAAAATGCTTTATATAAACAGTAGATAACAGTCCTACAGTGTTTGATTAGTACTCATACAAAACGTGAAAATTTATCGCTTCAGGCACTGTTATTATCCGAGAAACCTAGAAGAAACAATTTCGTAGAAAATCATTCGTAATTTTGCAAATCAACACATAAGTAATAGAAAGGTATAAATACTCTTGCTTATAATATTTGCCTCACAAATACTGCAGAGCAAGTCCTTCCCCGAGGAATCAACTACAAATTATTATAAGCATTCCTAATTGTAGATTCCAAATTAAAGCAACATCTAGGATACTTAAATAAATTAACATAAATAATGGCAAATATTTGGCTTTATATATCGTATAGCTCTCACGTAATAACGCGTTATACTTAAACAATTAGTTAATATAAAATTATAATTAAATAGTATCTGGTGTTTTTCCTGACCATAGGTACACGATCTCATAATTGAATGTTACTCATTAAAGTCATATGTGAACTTGGTTCAGAAATGTTCTTAATACAATATAGATTGAACAGATTTTCGCATTTGTGACACCCAGAATGAATATCAATGAGTGACATTGAATTACGTCGTGTAATCTGTATCACTAAAGTTTTGCGTATTAAAAAGCGGTATTTTGTCATAGTAAACAAAATTTGTAAATTATCTCAAGCGTACAATGACAAAACACAGCTACAACAATGTACATTCCTTAACATTACGTTGGCCAGTCGACACATTTGTCTGTATAATAATGTTGGGTGTTCTGCATCTGACGGCGTTTTGCAGCGGTGAGCTCTGTACGATATCTAAAGTTCATTGCCCACAGAGCTGTCGTGTGTGAGATTCGAGTCCATGCTCGCGTTGTCGGAGTCTTGGCTTTGGTTCCCGCTGTAGTTAGCTGCTTCTTGTAGCCGCATCAGCATGTTCAACTGCAAAAAAATCGATCGTCATTATACAAAAATTATGAAAACACTTAGATCGATGGTGAATGCAATGCAGTCCACGTTGGGAGGATTTGTAGGAATTAGATTTAAATCTGATGGATTTATTTATTTGCAGGGACATTTTTTTAAATTAAGAAATAAAAGTCATCTCACCAAAGGGTCTTGATTGTTGTTGACGGTGGAGTCTTGGCTTGATTCTTCGATACCGACGTCATCAACTGTTATTGGTCTCAATGTCTGTAAGAAAAACAGCGTTATTTTACAGAAGGCCGTTGGTGAATAAATTCTTATCAAAAACATCAGCTGTTACACTATGCCTCAGTTTTAAGTAAGGACATTCTGTTCTTCTATAAATAAAGAGAAGACCTCAGTACACTATATCCAGGCGAGGGTTTTCGTCACTGTTGAAGTGCAAGAAAATACACTTTGGACAAGGCAAGCCTAGGATTAAACTCAAGAATCCGAAGCATGCATTGACGATTTTTAGAACCCTTTCCTAAATTTACTATGTAGCTATTTCTTAAAAAAGTAATTTTATGCTAAGTAAATACTAACATGTGAGTGGTTTGGTTCTCTCCAAGGGTACGTGGATTTGATGTGGTGTAGTGGATCCACGGCTGCGTGCCGACGTCTGCCGTACAGCGCGATGCCCTCGCGGACCGCTTCCGAAGCGTACGGCACTATGCTGTAGTTCCACACGTCGGCGAACCATGCCTGAGAACATAATTACACGAAATATTATTAACTGTATCTATACACACATACGAATTAATCCTCAAATGGGTCGACAGAAGATTTATCTATACACGTTTCGCAGGTTACGTTTGTCAGTCATTCATAAAAGGAGGCACGCCTATTTTTCGACCACATTTCGAAAAAACGAAATATCTCATATAAAACTCTGGAAACCTTTGAATTGCACGGAAACAATTGTGCCGAGTAATCAACTAGGAATATTTAATTTATGAAATCACCTCTTTAGTTCTAAATTAACTTGCACACTAAGAAATATATCAATGTTAAAAATGAATCAAAACCAATGAACTAAACATTTAATTACCTGACTAGCCTCCAAGTCCATGGGGCAGGCGAGGAAGAGCCTGGGCCCCACTGTGACGTCACTGGAGGAGTGCGCCTCTAGGAAGGCGTTGAGCGTGGCCCACACGCCGGGGAGCCACTCCAGCACCGTCGCCAGCGCCGGCTCGCGACGACCCAGCTGAAGCTCCAGCGAAAACAGCTTGCGACGCAGGTACCTGGGAACATACATACATTGTCAATCATCATCATTATCAGCCCATATACGTCCCACTGCTGAGCACGGGCCTCCTCTACAGCTGAGAGGGTTTAGGCCTTAGTCCACCACGCTGGCCTAGTGCGGGTTGGCGGACTACACACCTAAGAAATTCCTAAGAACTTTTAGGTGTGCAGGTTTCATCACGATGTTTTCCTTCACCGTTGAAGTACGTGATAATTCTTTGTGAATACACACATAACTTCGAAAAGTCAGAGGTTTGAACTCGCGGCCGTCGAGATTCTCGACCGCGTGCCTAAACCTCGAGGCCATCACGACTTACATTGTCAATACTCATATTGATTATATCAGTCTTTCGCGGCTGCGCAAATATAAATCTGAATACTTAAGTACTAACTTATAAACGTTACTAAAAGAAAAAATGTTTTGTCTGTTATGATGCCTTAGACATGAATTGATTTTGTGGCAGGACGTGATTGAATTGAGAAATACTGTAGTTTCTTACCTGGCTAAGAATCCTTTGACAGGTTCCATGTGATTCGCAGTGAGGAGCCATCTGAAGTTATGATGCAGTTGGAGATTCGTCGTGTTGCAAGTAGCTTGGGACATTGTGCCTGTCAATACATCACATTTTATTTATCTTCTGTTTTAATAAATACTATTTTTATAGTTAAAAAAGCGCCAGTTGAACTACGACAGTAATCAATTTGCCAATATTGAAATGCTTAAATTTAATTGTTTTCCATTTATTCTCGACTAATCTAACCTTGTATATTTGATCGAATTTTCGTATGTACCAGTGTGTAATGCGTACCTATAATGACGGGCATGTTCCTGTTGTCTGGCGGCAGGAGGCCCGCGAAGGCGTCTCCGAGTGCGGAGGCGTGCTGCAGGTTGTCGAGCACCACGACGGAGGGCAGCGGCGCCTCCTCGCCCGCCGCCGCCGCGCCGCACTGCTCCGCGATGTTGGCCAGGTACGCGCGCAGCTCGTTGCACGACTTGCGGTCCACGCTGCACACGCAAATACGCTATTATAATCATCATATTGCGTAGGTTTCGTCAATCTTTGGAAACTGTTTAAAAAGGCTTGAAGGGTTAAATAAGAGGTAATTTAAATGACTCAATTAAATTAATTGTACAGTATTTAAGAATATAAATATTTGAGTTATAAAATTAAGAATTAATAAATAGAATACTGCTTGCTAATATCATTCGTAAAAGTTAAGAATTCAGCTATACGGATGCTAGTAAAATCTCCATTTTATATTTTGTAGGTACATTGACTGCCTCGTGGTCTCGCGGTACAAGTATGTGCCGTGGGATCTAGAGGTCCTGGGTTCGATTCCCGGGTCGGGCAAAGTGTTATTGGGTTTTTCCATTAGGAAATTCTCAGTAACAGCACGGAGTCTGGAAATGTGCCCGAAAAACGGCAATAGGCTCGCCCCCTATTACGTGGGACTGATACATACCTGGCGAAATGTGGGTGCAGAAATGCACCTCTGCCTACCCCTTCGGGGAATACAGGCGTGAGTTTATGTATGTATGTATGTATGTATTGGAACGGGCTTTATCGTGATTGAGAAGGATTAGACCCTTGGGTAACTTTCAACGACTTTGACAGCCCCGTGGCGCAGTGGGCTAGACACCAGCTTGCGAAACGAGAGGCCGCGGGTTCGATCCCCGCACCGAGACAAATGTTTGTGTGATCCACAAATATTTGTTTCGGGTCTGGGTGTATGTGAGACCGAAAAGTCTCTCGTAGTTTCTGATACCCACGACACAAGACTTGTATCTTAGTGTGGGATCAGAACTATGTATGTGACTGTTGGGTGTATTTATTTATTTATTTATTTATTACCTACGTCATAGTCTATAATAAAGGTCCTGATATCGTAAAATACACTTACTTGAAAGTGGCAACAGCTTCAACGGGATTGCCGCGTCTTTGTGTCTTTTGGACGTAGAATTCGGCTAGTTTTGCCGCTAAATACGACTTTCCAGTACCACTGGGACCGCAGAGTATGACTCGCCTGTGTTCGGATAGCAGCGAAACGTATCTGAGGATAAGAAAATGTATTTTTTATTATCATCTTCTACCTTCTTGACTGCAATAATTTACATTTTTAATACATTAATTATATGAATACAATTCGTGATTGACGTCATGCAAAAATAGTTAATCTTATCCGACGTCATTTAGGTGATTAGTGCTTAGAGTTTTTACATTAATTATGCATTTTTGCCAAGAATGATTAAGGATCCAAACATTCTGGTAATATTTATGTGTCATGCTATACCATATTTTTAATTGTTGTAGAAATGGTTTTCAACGCCGTTTCTTTCCACACTACTCTCCACTATGTCATTAGGAATTTTTTGATGAACAAGATTTTTCTTACCTATATACAATATTTTTTGGTATAAGGCTATCAAACGCCAGACTGCCAACTCCTTGCAAGCAGATGTACAGCGTGTTCACCGTCCCAATGATGTATCCGCATGGCAACAATTCCGGGAATCCGATCTCTGGTCCTCGCGTCGCTTCTCCCAAGTGATACGACGTTATAGAATCAGTGTTGAGACCGAGATTCGTGCCCAAGTCAATCCTGGACAAGTAGTCCTTAAAGGACTTCCTAACTATATAATCTAAGTTCTGCCAAGTAGTCTTGCCAGATATATAAGTGTACGCTATAGTGTATTCATTGCAGTTTATTGTCGAGTCACTATTATAAACATTCTTATAAGAGCTACTGTGCGTAGATTTGTTGCTTTTAAGGCTATTCGTGTTCGATTTGTTTATTTGCGGGTAGTCTTGTGTTTCAACCTCGGGGCTGTGGTTCTGTGACATTCGGGGTGATTCGAAACTCGCTTGTTTCTCAAAATGATTGTACCCGCTCGAGGATTGCTTCGCGTAGAATCTACATTCGGATTCCGTGAGCGTGTCTTGGACCTCTTCGAAATATCTTTGGAATGTTTCGGGTTGACCTAAATATACTGCTATGGCTATTTTCTTTCCATCAGTCGTATCGCCCTGGCTGTCTGCTACACCTGTTGACAAAATATTTAGCTGAGAATGACATCAACGAAATTAAACATTCAGAATACAGCGTTCTTACTCCTTGGGCACTTAACGAATTAATAAAATTTAAAAAAGTGATGGCAAACATGTTATTACTTCAATATGTCTTGAATATGGCGATGTAAATACACACAATTCTGCACATGACGTGCATACACATTTAACTGTGACCCACTGTGCCCGATGATCCAGCATAGCGCGTTGCACTATTGATAAGTAATTAAAGTAACTTATACGTTTGAAATGTTTTATTCAATGATTGTAAGCTTGGAGGAAGGCTTTTCTTTATCAAGCTTCAGTGCAGGTTGGTATATCAAAAAAAAAACTAAACGTTAAATATGTCAGTTTCCTCACGATGATTCTTTACTACTAAAGCAATTAAGTTAGATATTATTTAACACACTTACCAATATCCGAGTAGCTTTCTCCAATTGCTAACTCGCGAGTTTTGGGCGGCGGCAGCACACTGTTTATATCATAGTCGCCGCTCAGCCTCTCCGTGGCATTAAGACCGTTGGAGAACAAATCGCTGGCCCCATTCAACGCTCCTAACAAGGTTTCGTTATTTTCGTTCAGTTCGCAGGCAGCCTTATTCCCGTATATGGGCTCCACCATGCTGGACTTCGGAGAGCCTTTCTTCGAGAAGTCAATTGTTGGTGTCGATGATATACAGTTGAAGTCCAGGTCTAGAGGCTGGGCGTGGATATCGATAGCCGCCTGGAAAATATTGATATTTTAGAAACACATTGATAATAATTCATGTATATGTTTAGCCGATTGTTTTAAAGTTCTATAGTAAAGGGGGCGAAGATATTGTCACTTACTGGAAACATTTTCGGTTTCTATGTAGCTACTAAGAATTAATTAATTCTAAAACCTGATAAAACTGTTCTCGATCCGAAAATCGTAGTCGAAAATCGTGACTTTACGCGTGATTGAAGAATGGTTTTGTAATAACCTGGTGCATAGTGGCCTGGTCAGCTAAGCTAAACCGCCTCGGATCCTCGACGGCGGAGCCACCGGTGCCCAATGAACTTTGGCTGCCAGCGAGCGAGCGTGAAGTCACCAACCGCTGCAGGCGTTCGTTATTTTGCTTCAAGTTTAACATCTCGTTCTGCAATAACAGTTTATACATCAGAAAATGTTCCACTGTTAACTGGAAGTAGTTAACAGTGGAACATTGTCTGATGATAGAATTCATACTTGCATTCATATATCTGTAAGAATAGCTGCTTGTTACTGTTATTTATGTACCAATTCAGACTACAAAACCCAATCTTTATTGCTTAAGAGGCTGAATTCTTGTAAACGAGATTAAAATTTGCTCACGTAGCAAAAGCGTCCTTTATAAATCTATTTCCATTACCATGTTGAATACCAAATGAAACGAATTAAATTAGGGAATCAAATTGCGGTGAATTCATTTAAACTTTGTTTTGTTTTTAACATCAGTGTTTACAACTCTTAACTCTTTAAAGAAATATTAAGGCATCTCTTTATAAAAAATCATCTAGATTTACAATGCATTCGTATATCTATAATCAATGTCGTATTTCATTTTTTACGTCTATATTATTACAATTTATTTGCTGCGTTAAATATGTACATACATCATCAGTTGTCAACTTTATAAATGTGAACTAACACATACATTTCCTCTTTTTCATTCATCGAGATTTTCCCTTATGTAAATAAAAGAACCTTGCTAGTTATTTCCAAGATTAAAGAAAAATTATCAAACACTTACTCTCATTTTTATAACGGTGTCTTTTAGACTCTCTAACTGATGGGCGGAACTGAGCGCTTCTAACCTAATGTCAGTGAGCACAAGGTCTTTCTCCCGGAGTTGCCGTTTCAACTCATCCACCAAGACCGATTCGTCTTTATTATCTGTAACAATAATACATTATTATTTCCTTGAATTATTACTTTAAGATGGTGGCTATTATTCTTCTACAATTTACATCTGAAATTTAATAATAGGAAAATTTTGCTTGTGAATTTTACAGACCACGTCTGCTTCAAATATTTGTTCTAAACTCTACTTTGTAATAAAAGATAGTTTAGAAACTTTAAGTCATTGCCAATTTGTGCTGCACACAGTGCATATTTTTAACAAAGTTCGTTCTTGTGCTGTTGCAATTCATTTTCTTATTTAATTGCAAGACCAAAAGGAAATTACTTTGCACAATATAAAGGAAATGAGATTGTGTTTATCATTAGTCCGCAATGCTGTGGAATATATTAATCATAACAAAAACAAAAGTGCTTCTTGTTGTGCTACTAAGTGGCAAGGACATACCGACCTCTAAAACCTTGGTCTTTGCACCTCCGTTTTATAAAATAATAGGCAAATATACAAAAATACAAAATATATAAAAATCTTTATATCGATGTGCATTTATATATTCATTAGATACTTTATCCAAATTAATATCATTGCGAGATTTCTAGCTGCGAGCCACGAGGGACATAACATTGTATTAGATAGATCTGATTAAGTTCACTGCTCAGTTGGCCTTAGCTTTCACTTGGCCAACCTAATTTCATAGCCAATGAAAACTGTCGAGCCCATTGTTTACACTGTCCATAAACAGCAATGTCAATTACGTGTAGGTACATAAAACTCTGAAAATGACGCCTTGTCCATTTACGTACTAATATCGTGGTTTAAATGTCAAAGCGATACTAGTGGAGCTTTTAACAATATCATTAAATGAAAGCTCATTTGAGACCAAACCGTTAATTATATCGATAATTGTATCATAAATAGTGATAAACTCTGATAAAAAGGAATTTAATGCTGTAGGTATTGTTATTGGATAGACATATTTTTGGATTAATAAAGCTAATATAATAAAATACCCCGACAGAATTTTAATTTCGCGCAATAACGTTATTCAAGAAAATCACCGTTTTACGATATACATAAACGCGCATATTTAATACCAATGTCAGCTCACTGAATCCTGTTAGTTATTCAAATGAGCTATATTTTACAAAATTTTATTGTACTTCACCTTTGGTCTGTTCATCAGGCTTGGCGGGCTGAGTTGGCTTCTCCTTAGTGTCGGGAAGCGCTTCGTGAGAATGTTCCAGGCTGTTCTCATTACTTCCCTCTCGTATAGTGTGAGGGTCATCGTAATGATGCGAGCCCGACGAGCTGTCTTGCGATGACAGCTGCCCGAGGGACGAGTGCTTCGCCGTTTTCGATATCTTCGCGTTCCGTGAGAAAGCCTTCGTGAATGACGAGCGTAGCTGTTGGCAAATGTTTTCGTGTTAGATCATTTGTATTATGAATGTAACGAGCTGATTGCTGTTTTCCCGAGGCGTTCAATTATATTATTTGTAAACCGAACACATTTTAATGATCAAAGTTTCATACAATAGGGATTGTTTGATTGTTTCTATAAAATTTTGTTTGTTTGAGCATAGATTTCGGAATTGAATCCAATGTAAATATTTGTGAACGTATGTTTTGATTTCATCAATTCTGATTTTTTATTTTGTTTTCTTCGATATCTAAGATAATTGCGCATGGTTTTTCAATGAAAATATACAAATTACATATTCGTTTATAGATACACATATACATATTATGTGCCTACTATTTATTGGTTTGAACAAGTGTGTATAAAAGAAAACAATTGAATGCATGTAAAAAAAGTGTCGTAACAAGAACACGATGTATATTATTTAGCCTCTGTTATAAAACTATGAATATAATGTAGGTGAAGTTTGCACAACAGCGCTATTGAAACTGTAACGACCATTATGTTCCAAATTATAATTATGTTTGGAAATATTGAGAAACATTTTATGAATAAACGAGCGTTTTATTAAAAAGCAGTGCTTATGAGTTTGTATGAGCGGTTTTATATAATTTTTATCGTTGTTTTATTTTCCCAGTAAGTAATTTCGTGTGCGCTTATGAGGAATAAAAATGATTCTTCTGAGCGGTCCCCACTCTGCTCAGAAAGAACTTCTTACGAACTTCCTATGCTTATTATTTATGATTGATATGATAGCTATGATAAAGTAGCGTGAAACCATTATCAATAAAAAGGCTATAATAGTAAATTGTAAACGGTCGTGCCGTAAATTCACCTTTTGATTTTTAGAGGTAATATTATTATAGAAAATTTAATTAAATGTATACTTAACAAGTATCTAGTTGTATTATTTGAAATAATAACTTTTTTGCTCGGTCAAATTGTTTTTAAGACAAAAAATCTTAATCTGGTTTTCTTTCATTTAACTCATGTTACGAGTTTAAGAAATTCGTATTAGTAACTAAGATACACTTCTTATTGTAAATATAATTATAATTAAAGAGATAATCTACATAAAGAGAAAAGTTATATACAAGGTTAATGTGTATGGAGGAGTTAAGAAATTCGTTTTAACGTACTTATTTAAACCTAATCGCTGATATCCTTGAAACGATAAGAAGTACTCCAAGAATGGAATGTATACAGAAGTAAAAATGAAAATAAGGCGTAAAGAGTGTGTATCCGGATTACTTTTTGGAAATAACTTCATACAGATTCTTATCTGTAAATGCAGGCACTTAGAGGATTCTTGAAAAAATAACAACAAAAATTACCCACATAACAGATATGTACAAATCACACAAACAGATGTCAGTGTGGTCACTTTGCCGTGCTAGTATATTAATAACAGAAAAACAATGACGCTATGTAGTCCAAGCGCCGGAGCAAAAAAAGTAGGTAAGTAAAGCGTCGTTCGGGACCTGTTATTTTTTTTGGAATATGTTCAAGGGCGTCACCTGAATGTAAATCCAAGTTGGCGCGGTGGGGGGGGGGGGGGGGGGGGGGGGGGGTTCACTTCAGCCGCCATCTTGGAAAACACGTTTTATCAAATATCTCGCGAACCGCGCATCTTACGACAAAAATTGTAAAAATCATTATTGTAGATAATAATATTTGCCATCTTTTTTATTTGAAACTTTTTTTTGTATAACGCATAGTTATCAAACTTTTTACAATATGGTTTTAACTAAATATTTAGGTAATGGTTAAATATTTTTGTTAAAAATAAAAAAATAATGGTAACTGATTTGTAGAACATAAAATTACCTATAAATTTTATCAGAAACTTTTTCCCGTAGCATTTATAGTTTAGGAGCTATAAATGAGTATATATGTAAATGAGATTATAATGCTGTATATTCAATTATGCGCCTTTAAGTTGCAGTATATATTTCGGGTCGTTCAGAATTTCCCCCTCTTAACATTCCGACAGTATTCAGGTATAAATCCTAACAATTTTTGTCCCCTCGTGACGCTAGGATCGTTCCCTTGCCTGTGTGTGTATTGAAATTTTCGTAGACGCGTCAGTTCTGTTTGGAGCGCTATAATTAAAAACCTATGCGTTATACAAAAAAAAAATTCAAATAAAAAAGATGGGAAATATTATTATCTACAATAATGATTTCTACAATTTTTGTCGTACGATGCGCGGTTCGCGAGATATTCGATAAAACGTGTTTTCCAAGATGGCGGCTGAAGTGAACCACCCCCCCCCCCCCCCCACCCCCCGCCGCGCCAACTTGGATTTACATTCAGGGGATACCATTGAACATATTCCAAAAAAAAATTCAGGTCCCGTACGTTGCAAAAAAAACCCCCGGCGCGTGGCCTAATGTTTTGTATTTCTGTATTATTGACTATTATTATCATTTCAAGTATGATCAAAAAATTTATCATCATCAGCCACAAGACGTCCACTGCGAGACATAGGTTTTCCTAAAACTTCAAGTGAAACCTCTTAGAAGCGGCCTGCGTTTAGCAACCATCTGCGTACCAGGTCCGTCCGTTTTATGATGAAGAAATCCTAAGACATGTGTAATAACATAAAAATATATTAAACTAGCCGTGCGACCCAGCATCGCCCTGACGCTATTTTGAGTCCCATGCTCATTCCACGGGAAAACTACTTCATAGGTTATGTAGTTTTTGAGTTTATTCATTACAATCATTTTCTTTATATTATATTAGATTAGCCAACCGGCAATAGGCCTAAACCCTCTCAGTTGTAGAGGAGGCCCGTGCCCAGCAGTGGGACGTATTTGAGCTGATGATGAGGATGATGATAGATTAAAGTCCTACTAATAATAACAGACCCATCCTTTTTTCTTGTGTTTCTTGTCGTGGTGCGCGGATGATCCGCTGCTCAGGCTGTTGATACTGGACACGCTGTCGGTGGAGAGGTGGCGAGTGATCGCTCCGTTGCCGGTTTGTGCGTTGCGTTGCGGCGAAGACTGTTGCGTCTGCGAATTCGGATCCTGTTTCAATAAAAAAAAATATGTCTTCTTTCACAATTCTTTAAAGCCAGTACCTAATATTAACGGGAGATTAAGTTTACAGCACCAGATTGACATGAAAAAGAGAAACATGATTTGAAATATGTTAATCTAGTTAATGATTTTCTAAAATTTAATTTACATAGAGAACCTTTTTCAGCCCAATTCGTAGGCATTATGGGCATTAAAGGAAGCAAGATTTCCTTTAGCTTGCTGACGAAGTATGTCTAAGCTGCATATTCTAATCACGAGCTGAGAGTCATTGATAGCAGTGGCGGTACTTCCATAGAAGCCCAAAAACCGTAACACGTTTATTATGTAATGTCTAGTTTATGATTGTTTATCTTGAGGTCTTTATTTAACAAAGTGCTTTTGTTGAATAAAAATTTAAACCTTAAAGATTTAAATCGAATAATAATAATCTTTAAGATCGGAATTTTCAAGGCAAACTGGGGTTTTGGGCTTCTATGGAAGTACCGCCACTGATTGATAGTACCAGTTAGCATTTATATAGAGTGAATCAACTCTTCGTATACCTTTGTGAACTATTTATAAACTGATGTAAGCCTGGGGAAATCCAAAACAAACGCTTTCCTGGTTTACATGCATTCTTACGCGAGGCTCTGTCGAGAATTAATAGTGAAGTTTAGTGCATGCGGTATTTGCCTTTAAGTAAGTAGTTGTTGCATTTATCTTATTATTATTTTTTGTAGCACGTAACAACATAATGTAACCATCTATTGTATACAACTGTTGGCAAATCTAATAAATAAATAAGTAGCAAAAAATATGTATTTTATTTAGTGGATGCCAGAATTTCTAAGAGACTTATGATCTCATACCCACACATGAATCAAAATCAAGTATCCGTCTCGATACAAAGATCGAACCTACGGTCTCTCATTTCACAACAAAGGCTTCAAATAATTTACATTTGCTAATATATTCAGAATACAGCATTTCTTACAATAGGTGATAATAATAATAATAAATTCTTTATTTCGGATCCTTTACATCCATACCTTAAAATTAAAACCAAACAAAATTTAACCTAACAAAACTTAACCTAACTTAATGCTATTTAAGGTATGTATAGGATGTCCTATGAGAGGACATCCAGTGCCACACCAATGCACTATCACATTTTTGTCCGACAACAGACACAAGTTCGTTGGGGTTACCACGCACCCGTCGCATCATGGATGCCATTCTGAGGCGGAGGATGGCGTAAAAATCAAATGTAAATGCTGCGAATGACTCTAAAATTTTGGCACCATTCAGCCAACTTATAAAAAAATTGGCTCATCAGACAAAACGGATTGGGTCGACTGAGTGTGGTGATAAACGTAATCTCACGTAATGTGGCTACATATAGACGTATAGATGGAACACGGAAATGTGAATTATGTCATAATATAATAAAAATAATAATTAAATTATTAGCTATAATTGTAGATATTTATTCGAGAATCCAAAAAAAAATACCTTTTATCTCTGTGTGATATATAAATATTGCTAAAAATATATTGTTTTGTCGAATTTTTATTTATATATTCATAGCATTAAAATGTTAATAATAAGCAAGATCTTGACGACCACAATAAATATTTAGTCTATTATGCACATAATTTAGATGAATTCGTAAGTTATATTATGAATTATCAAATGAAATAATGAATTTAAACTATAAATGTATTACATTAAAGTATTCAAGTAACTAAGTTGACTGTTGTCTAACGTTTTCGAAGATAACTTGACGAAAATTTTTATGTAGTCATTTTATTTTTATTTTCATAGAGAATAAAGTCTCTCTACCAGAAAATAGAAAATGATTCATTTTTTTTTTAATAATGTGTATGACAGAGATTACCCAAGCAAATAATGAGACAAAATAAACCTTTTTGCGTGAAAGCCCAACGCAAACGAGAAATCTCATAGAGTGGTGTGTCCAGAAAGCGTAACCTACTACTGTACGGTGATACACCATATCATACGGTACACATACGCCATTTAAGGCAACTAGCATCCAAGCATCAATGTTTGTATATTATGCCACTTGTCAATTCTCATCGGGTCGTCTATGTGGAACGGGGACGCTTCGATTGATGGTCAATTTAATGCAAATGTAGTTAGCTTTGCGTATACACTGCGCGTCCGAGCCTCGTGTCAACAGATTCAAATTAAGAGCACCTACATTGACACTGGAAATTTCTAATTTCCCATAACTAGTGGCTCTCGAGAGTAATCGTGCCAACGTCATTATTTATGCGGTAAATTGCGTATATTATTGATTTTAAATGTGAGAATTTTTAGTAATGTATCTTCATAGCAAAGTAAGTAGAATTGTAGTCGAAGAGGCTCTGCATACCTCGGTACCGAATTGTAACAATTATGATTGTTAGTATCTACTGAGCAATGCGCCATGGGAACTCACGAAAGTGTGTCGTATTTCGGATTTAAGTGTTTAACCGATTTCTATCAGACATTGATGTATATTCGTGTATAGACGAGCGATAATTGCAGATATTTCTCTCCATTCCATGACATCTTATATGGACTGCAGTTTCATTTTCCATCGGGTCCCTGAACGGTCACTTTGCCTTTCCCGTTAAAGCTACGAACCTTAGCTCGGCTAGGCCATGCTCACGGAGTTAAACCTGTGTAAGGTTTATATCCGCGATCGCGATACGCGTGATCGAAATTACAAATGCATTCATAATTTATTACTGAATATGTAAACGGCAGAAGAAAACGCGAAGTAAGTTGCATAACTATGAGTCTCCCCAAGGAATGTATTTTACGTTTATAAAAGTAAGATGTAGAGGTAGTTTTCTCAAAGGTAGATAATATAAATATTAATACATAAACATACATAAACTCACGCCTGTATTCCCCGGAGGGGTAGGCAGAGGTGCATTTTTGCACCCACAATTCGCCAGGTTGTATCAGTCCCACGTAATAGGGGGCGAGCCTATTGCCGTTTTTCGGGCACATTTCCAGACTCCGTGCTGTTACTGAGAATTTCCGAATGGAAAAACCCAATAACACTTTGCCTGACCCGGGAATCGAACCCAGGACCTCTAGATCGCACGACACGTACTTGTACCGCGAGACCACGAGGCAGTCGTGGTTAATGTTGAAGTTAATATAGTGAACAATTGAAGTATATATTTAGATATTTCAGTGACCTCCAGCACGTTTTGCAATATTTGCGCTTACCGTTACAGCGCTGTGTAAATATCTAACCAGTTCGGTAAATATAATAATCAGTTGTACACGATGAATCTTTGTAAATAACTTTTTTTAATAAAATTCACAAACTGAAGAATGTGCAGTTTGGCAAGCAAAATCTTCTTATGAGTAAAACAATTAAAAAATATTTGGTATAGAAATAATCAATAATAACACAATATTACGTGAGCCTAATACACACATGGCGAAATGTGGATGCAGATTTCTGCATTTGCACCTCTGCCTACCCCTTTGGGAAATACAGGCGAGAGGTTATGTATGAATGAAAGTATATATTTTGGAAGTATTATTATTGACTCATAGAGCAAATATAATGTTAACAAGAATAATGGCAGTTATTTAAACCAGTAATTGTAAAAGTAATGGTTTGGGTGTCGATGTACATTGCGAGATGTACAATAGCATGTACTTCTCCCCGCCACCGCTATCAACTTTTTGAAGCCGGATGTCTACCCACGGCACAGCAAAGGGTTGATGAAATGAGGAAATAAATGCTTGTGTAATATTCTAAAAATGATACATTAAAAAGAAATGAACCGTCACCCTAAGTTTCCTGCTCTTTTTTGGAACATGGATTTGGGAAACGTGCTACTCTTAAGAGATAGGGATGCTTTTCATACTTTTACAATAACAATTAAGTTCATTACTGACACTCGGAATTTCATCTATTATTTTAAGTGGATTTACTGTTAAAACTATAGTGGTAATCTAGACAGTTCCAATCAGCCTAGCTCTATCATAAAAATGTATTTCTTTACAGAAAACCGCTCAAGCGTTACGTAAATTACAGCAACTATAAACTTATATGGTGGTATATTAGTTGCTGTCTTACATGTTGTGTAAAAAAGTAAAAACAAACCCGGTGAACAACTTTGTTGGTTTTAATACAGAGACGATAAACACCCACGAATTAACTTACTCTACCCGCCTCGGAAGGGACTCAATTATGATGATAAATTGAAGCGATTTGAATTAATATTATTAAAATTAAAAATAATGCTCTTGATCTCATAACGGGCACATAATGTGTATCGTCTTGCATAATGATTGATCGTCGATCACATTGACCAAGATATAGACGTTTCATAACTGCAATATAAATTGAGATAAACACGAGCACACGTCCATCATATAATGTTGAAATAATTTATGTTAACTTTGATTACCTATTGTACATTACCGGACTAATTTGCATAGTTTTAAGTAGGGAATACATAAAATTGTACTATTAAACATGCATTCCAAAGATAAGCGCAGTGCAGGTCACGGGTTGCAATCCCAGGCACACACCTCTGGCTCTTCGAAAGTGTATGGGTATTATTAATAAACGTTAGAAGTAACCATCATGAGAAAGCCTGCAGGTCTTTACAAGGAATTTAATTTGGTTTGTGATGTCTACATTAATGACTTGCCTTACTACGTAGGGGATAAAAACGATATAGTGCTGTTTGCGGATGATACATCTCTTATATTTAACGTAAAAAGACGTCTCGATAATTTTGACGAAGTAAACAATGCACTTCGTAAAGTTGTTCAGTGGTTTGATAATAATAATTTACTTTTAAATGCGAAAAAAACTAAATGTGTTAAATTCACAATGCCCAATGTTAAGCAATTAAAAACCACTGTACAAATTAACGGTGAAGAACTGGATCCTGTTGCGTCTACTACATTTCTGGGAATTACGGTAGACGCAAAACTCCAGTGGGGACCGCACATTCAACAATTGGCAAGCAAATTAAGTTCAGCGGCATATGCAGTGAAAAAGATCAGACGTCTGACTGACGAGGAAACGGCAAGAATGGTTTATTTCAGCTATTTCCATAGCCTTATGTCATATGGTATTCTTTTGTGGGGAGCCGCTGCGGATATTAACACTATTTTTGTTTTGCAAAAAAGAGACATTAGGGCTATTTATAATTTAGGTCCCAGGGCTTCACTTAGAGAAAAATTTAAGGAAATAAATATTCTTACCCTCACTTGTCAGTTTATATACGAAAACTTAATGTACGTCCAAAAGAATCTTGATAAATTTAATAAAATTTGTAATGTACACAATAAAAATACTAGGAACAAATGTAATCTCGTTCAACACGTAACTCGTCTCCGGAAAGTTAATAACTCTTTTATGGGGCAATGTATACGCTTCTATAACAAACTTCCGAAGGCTATTAGAGAGCTTCCCTTGACAATGTTTAAGAAATCAATTAAAGATAAGCTTTACAAAAAAGCATACTATAAAGTTTCAGATTTTATTGAAGATAATAAGCCCTGGGAGTAAGTAAATTGATCGGAGTTTTGTTTTGTTGCTACAGTTTGTATCGTTATGACATTTATAATGTAAAATTTAAATAATGTAATGAAAAAAAGACATAATTATATTGCTGTTTTTTTAAAGAAAAAATGACATGTCGTGTTGCTGAGAGAGTTTCTTGCCATTTCTTCTCCACAGCTATAACACGTTTCGAAGCGGCAATAGTTTAAAAAATTAAGATGTGTAAAATTGACGATTCAAAAGAACTTGTAAAAGTCTATTTGAATAAAGATATTTTGACTTTGACTTTGACTTTGACTTTACCAATCTGAATTAGGCCAGCGTCGTGAACTAAGGCGATATCACTCTAAATCGTCGAGGAGGCCGTTTACCCCTACAAGTAACATAGACTGGATCATAATGCTGACTTTTATAATGAGCAATAAAATTCAAATCCAAGGTAATCACTTCTCAAAATAGAACTCGCCACCACAGTCTCGGCCAACAGTCCGATGCAAATAAGCCATCGCTCATTTCTTAAAATTTTACTGCTTATGAAATTTATTCGCATGCCGGATAATTTTCTGTGTCAAAGTTTATTATTAGACGAGACACGTTAAAAAAATAGATTTCGTACGATACATAAATACACTGCAATCTGACATACTATTAAATGGATGTTCCAAAAGTTTTTTTTTTTAAGCCACAGATTTTATTATTTTATTTGCGTAAATATCTTTGATATCTTCTTTGCCCACCTTTTATTGATAATTAATATGTAGCGATAAGTTCTTAATGCATGAGCACCTATCAAATTAATTCTAGTGACTAGTGGAAAGCGAAAACTGACTTCCATTACGATGGTTTGAGTTTCACTATGAACATTTTTATGTTATTCACCAGACATTTCAAAGATGCGTGCACCATCAGTTACGGCTTCAAATGTAATAAAAATTATTACGGCAAACTCGTATTCCTCATAATTTGTACGCCTACGAGCTTCCGTAGACGAATTAAACAAACCTCCATCTTTACTTTCGAAAAATCACACTTCGCAATAAAAATATCATTTATATTTCAATAAACAAACATGAGAAAACATTTAGCAATAATTTGTTCACATGTTGCCTACTTGTGCCACCTTATATCAAGTGCAAATATGCTCGGAGGCTCGAAAAAGACAATGTTGCGTACATTAACATGAGCGCGTCGTGTCCCTGACACACATTACCAAGGTGCTCCTGTCAGTGAATTTTAACTGCCTAAAGATCAAAATATTTGATCCAGATAACTTTTTTGATAATCCTATTAATATTTACCATAATCTGTTATTACTTTATCATCTTAAGTGGGACCACCAACTTGAATTACGTAATTATGTATCGTAATCTTGCCCTACGATAATCATAAAACATTTCGATGTCCTGCATAATACATATTAAACGTACAAAAGAAAATTGTACGTAAATTTAATATTTAGTGGAAATTGGCCTCTCCACCATTATGCAATGTTATGTCTTAGTCGACCGAGCTGGTGATAGGTAGTACTCAACGTACTTTTCGTTATGGAGATAATTTAGGTACTCTACAACCAAATAAACTAAACTTATAGATTAATAGACTTCATCTATGTTGCTTAAAACAACTAACTTGACTCCATACCATTCAGTTTGGATCCAAACCAGCAAGATTTGATCAGTTACAAATGAAAAGGAAATAAATCTGGGCAAGTGAAGCATACTACCGTTTTCTCGCAAACACTTCGAGTGCGGAACGTAAATAAGTGTAGATTACCACGCCATCGTACTCTGTAGAGTACACAAATTTATCTCATGAATGACGCAGTGTCCCACAAAAAAGTTAATGCAGATAAGTATGTATGTAGATCGTCCCATTTTCGCCAGAATCTATTTCAGTCGGAGACGTTGGACACATATCACATAGAAGGTAAACAGGCAGTGATTCATATACATAGAGTAATGAAACAAAAACTGGATTGATATGTTTGAGAATTTGAATCTCAGCACTTGCTTATTTGTGCTTTTTTTTTTTTTTTTTTTTTTTTTTTTTTTTTATTCTGGCACGGCAAAGTGACTCCACTGTACCTGATGGTAAGCACAGTGGAGTCCAAAAAATTACTACCGACCAGCGAGAAACGATATGGTCACCCGCTGGTCGACACAATCATGCCGGCCTGCACAAATGCTTCTTCACGCTTCGCTTAAAGGATCCAGGATCATAGGAAGGAGGGAACACGTGAGCTGGCAAACTATTCCACAGCTTGATGGTGCGGCAGAGGTAAGAGTTGGCGAACTTTTTGGTTCGAGCCGCGGATGTTGTAACCACAAAGCTGTGGCTTCGCATGCCAGCACGCGTGGTTCTGGTAAGGAAAGGAGAGGATGGGACAAGCTTAAACAATTCTTCAGAGCATTCACCATGATACAGACGGTAGAACACGCTAAGTGCGGCAATGTATAGTGTAAGAAAAGAAAAGTGCGTAAGAAATGCTTATCCATTAGACTCAATTATCGTCTTAACATAACATTAGTCTCATAAAGTGATTGATTACGGAGAAACTACTGATCGCAAGCTATGACGAAAACGAAGAAATTATGTTAAGCTTCCTATATCATGTTTATCTGTGAGCACTTTTGTGCTACATACAGTAGAAATGTCTCAATGCTTGGCATACTTTGGGCTTATAACACGAACTTGGAATACGGATTAAAATTGACAGGAAAGACCTATCCTAAATATATTTTTTACCATCCAAATAGAATTAAGAAAATCTTTCCCTATGAGAATTGCAGCTACGTTACATTTTAATACCAACAATAATCAAAAGTTGAGTATATTTTGCTCTAACATGGCACAACTTGATGGCATTTAATAGCTGTTTAAAGACAAGTCAGCAAATAATTTAAGTAGTGAGAGATAACCGCCCATGAATACTTACAACAAAAGGCAAGGGTGACGTATACGGTTGGGGAAGAAGATATTATTGGACTTCTGGCACCGTTACTAAGGGGTGCCAATCTAAAGTCTGGCTTTAGTGTAATTGTAGTTATAGTTAACCTTTGTGAATAATACAAGGCTTGGACTTATTTTTTTCAAGAATTCTATTATAAGATGAGAATGAAGCTGATTTATAATATATTTTTTGTGACTATATTTTGAAATTCAACGCCCTCAATAACTTAGTTGACTTTATTTATATATAAGCAATACTAATGTATTGAATAATCATAATAATAATATGTTTAACGAATACAATATTTAAATTGTCGTATTTACCGGTCCAGTAACGTTGACACCGTCGGCACGGATTCCCATAGACTGCATGTGAGCAGTGGTCAGCCCAGCCTGAATCGACTGTTTCCTCAGTAACTCAATCGTTTGGCGTAGCTCCGTCAACTCCGAATCCTATTGCGAAAAAATCATAGTACTTAAGACCTATTACTACTCAAATCTGTGAGTAAAAAACAATAATCAAAAGAAAGTAATTTGCATCCGTCGGAACCGGTTAAGCTGTGACGAAATGAACTAGGGGCATTCACAGCCACCCAGTCGGATAGACCGCTATATTATTATTATAAAGAACGCAGAAGCTGACGGCTCACCGGATTTTAAACGGTTCCGACGCGTTGGGTATTTTTAATGATGAATAAATTGATGTGGCGAAAAAATCGATGCTTTAATCGTTGATTTGGAACCTGTCCGAATCAAACATGACGCATTTTGGCGATGACAGCATCCGTAGAAATCCAATTAAAACGTAATATATTATTAATGAAATTAACATGTAAAAGCTCATTGGTGGTTTTACGATAGAAATCGGATTATGTGTTTATTACCTTTCTCTCGGCGGTTGCGGTTAGCTGCTGCAGACGCTGGGTCATATTCGACAGACTCTGCTCGAACGCCGATACCACGTGCGCCTATAACAATAAACACATTATGAATAAATAAGGATATTTAAGAATAAGTCGCCAATGTGACATTACTGGTGCCTGGAAATTTATGCAATGCATTCCTAATAGCGTCGACTGGAGAAACGATTCCCAATTTATTTACCAGTCGAGACATGTATCCCGATTTTTCCGTAATTGGGTATACACAGTCATTTGCCAAATAGACAATTTTATAGCACGTGACAGCTAAAAACATCTGCAATATTGGAAATATAGTATATGTGCCTTTAAGTTAAGGAATACCTTCAGCAATCACGCTCAGCGAACTAAACAAAGTAATAAAAATCTTTATGTTGTTATTTAAAACATAAAAGCGGAGATTACTTGAAATTTATTTCAAAGATACCATCTTAATTGATTTTCAATGGTAAAGTATTAGATACCAAAGCGAGGCATCGTAAACCTGGCCGCACAAAGGTATAAGAACTAATATCCGGCGGCGATTATTTCTGCTGTAATACGGGCTTATCCAAAGAGAAATGAAAAATATGTACAAGTTATAAAGAGAAGTAACCTATGCATAAGAAAATTTAAACGTTAAACCATTACAGCTGTTGTGGGATCTCCTTACTGCTAAACGAAATATTCCTCATACAGGTAATCAATACAGGTAACAAATAGCCACTTATGCGTGAATTAGTATCAAACCTAAATATATATAAGCACTAAGTTTTATAGCATTGATAGAATCACTAGGGCAGCATATCGCCGCGATTTATTTACCACTCAGATACAGTTACATATAAGAAAGCTATCCAACATGCTATGGGTGTAAATGCAACCCTCCAAACTGGTTTCTGTGTAACTGTGATATACATTCAGTTAAGTAATAAGAGATGACCACAGCTCGGCACACATCCCAACAGCTTACTTAGGGTGAGATTATGCATTCAGTTCGACGTCCCTGCCTCCGATAATGACACAAATTGCTTTCCGCACAGCTAACCGGTTGGTTCACCTACCAACTTGTATGTAGAGATGTGCGTTTGAGCCTATATCTGTTGCTGCCGTTGCCGAATTTGCCAAAAACGTTGCCACAATATCGACGTTAAGACTCAGCAACCAAAAGCTTGATGTTATTGGAACATAATCTCTAATACAAGATAGAACTATGATAGCAAAATTTGTTCCATAATAGAATTATGCTTCCTTAAATTACATTATATAAAAAATGAATCAATGTAAGCTGTAAAGCTGACTGATAACAATCTTGCCGGCGACATCTTCGGCAACGATTGCTGTTTATATACGATGCGTACGTTGGTACGAAAGAGCCCATCACTAAACACACTTTACTTACTCGCCGATACATTACAGGGTAGTTACGCGGTAATAAAGATCATTATTCAGAAGTGAATCATCGTTATAAATTGCTTCATAGCGCGGATAGTGGACGTGGGTGTAAGTGGACACGGGACCCTTTGTTTGCCACAACAGGAACGCACTCAGCAAAATTAAGCCGGGGGTATCGACCCCTGATGGAATTATGAGTGACAGTGTCGGATGTTAAACGCATTTCGGTGTTTAAAACGAGGAGTTAATTAAAACAAACATTCAGTTAATAGCGCAATTCACCTGCCAGTGCACGTTTCTTAGCCAATTACAGTGTCCGAGCGCCATTGATAGATCTTCCCGCGGGACACCTTTTACGCGTGCCGAAGTTAATGCATGGAGATGTGCGCTTTGAGTACAAATGGTTCTGTATACAATATTGAATAGAAATATTTTAAGTTTTATTCTTTGCTAATGATGAGTATTTATATATATAAATTTTAGATTTTGTCAACGTCTACTTTTATTATATAAGCCGCTGAACGCTGAATCAAGATTTTTCAATATGTAGAAGTTTAAAATTAATAACAGTGTCACATTCAGATTTTGAAATGGTATGATCTCCTGATTACCTGTATTACATTATATTATTATTGACATTAATTTATTACTTTAATCATAAATATTTGTGGAATCTTAATTAATATATACCTATAATATTAAGATCGCGATCACTAGTACATTCATTATATAGACTAAGTTAGAAGTCATATTACTAAAAAAAAAATATTTTTATCAACGTTATCAATAGTTTTTTGAAAATAAACTCATCGTCATCATCATCAGCCCATATACGTCCCACTACCATTGAGAGGGTTTAGGCCTTAGTCCAAAAATGTTCACTCACACTAAATTCACGTTACGCGATGCTTTGTCTAATAAAAGATCGGTCATTTAAATTGTATGATATTTTTCAAACACAAGTATTAAAGACGGAACTGAACCCTATTAATGGAGGAATTGTGCGAACAGGTGGCAGTTAATTATATTAATCCACAGCTGCGGAAACATCCGCGCTTTAAACACTTAATGACCCGATCAAATAGTTATAATAGTCATTACAAGAAAAGAGTTATGAGGCACGTGCCTTCTACGTGCTTGTGTAAAACGCCTTTATCTACTTGGCAGAGGTTTTTACAAGCACCCGATGTTCTATTAACTAGAATACTTACATCTGCGTCAAAATTCAAATTGACAAGGTGTTGCATAATTTACCTGCGCGCTAGATTCCAACGCGTTATAAAAACAGATGCGCTCCATATTAGAAAAGAAGGTTAGGAGTTAATAAACTTTGTTGGACCTTATACAACGGAAAGGACAAATGATTACTTCAACAGGAATTATATGATGTCACAGTATGGGTGTACGTAGTAAGTACCACGTATGAGACTGCCTATTCATTTTTTTGGGAGCCTAAGGTGTCCTCGATATTATGGGTTTGTTTATAATGAATTACCAAATTGATATCTATGAAAGAAAATATTGGGAAGTTACCTGAAAGTTGTACAAAATAATGTTATCTACCCGAAGTCTTATGTTGTACGCAGTACTTCAAGATTACCGATTGAATCCTAATTCATATCCCAATTGTCACCACCATAATAAGTCCGTTTTAGCCGAGACAAAACATTGACTTCTGACAAGATTGACTCCACCTAAATTGATGATGCTATTCTCGATTATGATGTCATTACGAATCACAATCCTTAATTCAATTGCCAAGGAACGTGTGCCTACGACTATCCTATAGTATACATATGTATAGGTATATCTATCACGTTGAATTTAATAGGGAGTCATCCAGACATATTAATCCATTTACTTGCAATACACAAGAATTGGCGCTGTTACTGTAACAAGTAACATCCGTTGTGCATATAGGTAATTGTTCTATACATATTGGCTCATGTTTTAGGAGTAGTGGAAGAACTAATATTCATATCAAATATCAAACAAACTGTTGTACATATTGACGTAAGGGTATTCAAATATTTGCGGTAAAGCAAACAGGAGCTGTGTAGGTAGTGAAATAATAAAAAAAAGAATTTTAAGAAACGATTTTTTTTGAGCAGCCTACACATAAAATGTGACAATTTTACATTTAAATTACAATCTATGCATGTTCATGTTTTTGTATCAAATAAGTGTCGACTGTCGACATATTTGTTATGAAAACGTAAAACCTCCTTTAACCGTTTCATAAAATAAAATTTATAATGTAAGGTAGGTGGGACCCTACAGACTGGTACAGCAGTTTAAACAAGAAAGATTATTTGTTCAAGTGCACTCTTCCTTTTTCGGCCGACACTTGGGCCGCATCGCCTGAATTTAATTTATGGCCCTTAAAGAGGACTAAATTAAACTTTGGAGTTGAAAGCTATACGCATTTACAAACAAATTTAATAATGTATTTGAGGCTATGTATACTTTCCATGTTATCAGTAACCTTTTTGGGTATTACAATCTCGATTTCCATCAGTTTATTCAAAGTGTGAAATTCAATGTAAAAGTTGTACACTGTCCTAGAGACAATGGTTGTATAAAACAAGTCCTGCAAGATTGCTAGGAACGGATGCGTCTGCGTTAGGAAAGTGTGCCGACTGTCGAGTGTTGAGTGGCGACTGCGTGGTCGCACCCGCCAGCCACCGTCCAAACCAAAAGCAACTAAAGATACTTATCTCACGCAATACCACCGTATAATAACGCGTTATTCTCTGATTGCAATCGTCTTTGCCAGTAATTAGTGATAGCGTTCTTGATGCAAGTGTACCTACTTATTGTTGATTTTTTTAACCTTCCAATAACAAGTAGGCCTTTAGAACTTACGAAATATGTATATAAATAAGGCAAACGTATTATTGCGAAAACATAACTAAAAGAACAAGGCTTAAATATGTATAGTCGAGCGTATTTCTTGCTTCTACCCAGCTGTATCATATTATGCGATGCTTATTATATAAATTGAAGATTCATAAATTCTTGTATGAGACAATTTAATAAGTGTATATTTATGTGGTTCGATTAGAAATATCTTATCACTATAACACACTTGTTTTCAATTTATTCATTAGGGCGAATAGTGATTGCTCAAGTTCAAAGGTGTACCTAGCGGCGACAATTGTTTAACAGAGGTCGACGACGCCTACGCTCGCCATACCACGACATAATAAAATATTGCGTTTACGAAATAGGATCTACAAACAATGCTATTATCAGGGGAATTGCAAAACCAGGCTAGTTATACAATATTGCCTTCTCGTGTATCCCATTTAGACTGGCCTACTGAACTGACAAAGAAACAGTTGAAAGTATGCTTAGTAATAGTATGTACATATGGCTATATGAATAAACGTCGGTGACACTCAAAGAAGTGCCGAATGTAGTAAAAATCGTCACTAAAATTAGTATTCTTCAAGAGTTCATTTTTTTTTAAGGCAAAGGGATAGCTTAATTTCCGTGGGAAAGAATATATCAAAATCAAAATTTCTATGGGAAGATTGTATCAACACCTGACCATTAAAATCAGAGGTAGTGCGTCTTTGGTAGTCAGGTAGTTTTTTTTTTGTCATCCACATCGAGACCATTTTTTCCGACTATAAATCATGCCCATACAATCTATGCGCATTACGTATCGATATTTTAAAGGTTTATACACCTGTTAGTATTAAGAAATGTATGAATTGGAAAGCGGATCCAATCTACAGGTGATTATCTCGATTTCTTCTAACAAAACTGTCGAAGTCATGATTCGTGGGTATAAAGACTTTTTAAGTTTTTACATATATGTAACATTGGGAAAGTTACAAATACACATAGATAAATAACTGCAAGTATTACACACGCATGCGCCCTTTGGTATAAAGGGGAAAGAAAAGTGTAAACAAACTTCCGTATTAAATAAAATTAGGGAACTTTTTACGTTTAATCCACCCACGAGACGCGAGGTGAACACGCCAAGTCATTCATTAAAATTCCCCTTGCTGATGTTTCGATTTGATACGTTACTTTCGTTGCAATCTATTATGCTATTACGTAAAACACAGGGGAATAAAACCACACCTTACCAGTTAATGAAAATAAGTATGGGCTTGGGCTGAATAGAAAGCTACATACATGTTCATGGTAAAGAGAAAATTTGTGAAAAGCCCAGTAGTTGCTAACAGTTAACGGTATTCTATTGTATGGTTGATATCAAAATAGGGATCGAATTTAACTTATAACATTCCGAAGTACAAATTTTATTAATATACTAAATGATACAGCATTTAGTAAGTAAAAAAATACTCACCTCTTCAAGAATTGGGCAGCTTTTGTACCGTGATTTCTTTATTGCCAATTCCCACCAAGGAATGGGTGGTTTGGATCGAAGAATAGTTTGACAGCCCACTTTTGGATCCTGCGATTCATACAAAGTTCCTAAAGTTCTTGATGAAGGTCTGGAACTCTGGTCTGTGTCTTCATCGGCCGGAATACCCGTTACACATTCACAACATTTATGAGGCCTTCTTGCGAGAGTTTGGGGTCTGAAGTCGGCACTAAAGGAATGCCTGTAGTTAAGTCGTTTCGTAAAACCATTAGACTCGCTTACAGATCTTTTAAAATTATTTCTACTATTTTGTAAAGGCATTCGTGGTATTTGATGTACCTCATTTAGAATGCTGGGCTCATCATTAAATGCACCATTGTCAGGAGTCAACGGAGTATTTGGTTCTGAATGATATCCAATTTTATTGCGCTGGAGGCTTCCGTAGGAAGGAAGATGTCCATTCGGCGGTTTGAGGTCTATAAATTTCGGTCTACGTAAATTAAGCGTCGCATATTTCTGCGGTGACCTACTGAACTTCGATTTGTTCGGTAGCTCTTTCAATACGTCTTCGGTGTCCGTAGATGGTATTGTAGAATTGTCACTATAACTAGATATGGGTCTATCATTATCGGTAAGATATGAGGACGATTCGGAGCAATTATCTCGGTCGCTATGGCTCCTGCGACAGTCCACGGAAGAGCCCGTGCCATCTGTGCGCGAAGAATGTAGTTCACCGCCATCCTGACTGATTTGCTGGCTATATATTGATCGTTCACCGTTACTTAGGCTCACGACATCAATTTTTTCGCTGCGCCTTACATCCGCTTCAGACAATTCCAGGCTTTTCAGCCGTCTTCGTGGCTTTGTATTGATAGAATCATAATGGGATTCGTGTTTGCCATTTAGCTGTTTCACTGGAGAACAGCTTTTAGAATGCGGTGGGGTTATTTTGGCGTAGATGGGTTCGCTGAAGTTAATCCGAGTATGTTTATCTGCAAACGTATTTGATGTCCCCGACACATATTGCACTCCGCATCCGCTGTCTAGGAAATTGTTTGTAGATGTTCTCTGTATTGTAAAATACTCTGAATGCCTTTGAGGTAGATTGGGCGTATGATTTGGTTCTACGAGATTTCTTATCTTGATTCGACTTCTAGGTGCTCGGATAGTAGCAAATCCATCGTGTATAGGCGAACCGTGGTATGTTTGCGATGTTACCGCCATTTTTGTAAAATTGCTTATAACACTAACAACATTTTGGTATTTATGTGCTTCTAACACTTTATATTTTCACTGATATTCTAGACGTACTTTAACAACTGAACTATGTTTAGTTAAAGATTGCGCCTTATGAAACTCGTATATCTTATTATCTGGAAAGCGTAAAATTGCAAAGTGAAGACTCTAATCTTGCAATTTGCGAGAATTGGTACTCAAGTCGTTACATTAATGTGTATATCTGATAGATGTGTAATGGAAAACATTGATGATAAAAAAGGTGTGAGGCAGCAACGCACAGAAGAAGTATTCCTAGCTTGCTGATGTCACTATATTTTTTAATAGGCAGAGTTCAGATAATTGAGCGCACTTAATCGAAAAACGTGATATATATCTTAAGACGTATCCAATATATTGCATTATTTCAACCACTTGATCCTTTCAGAAGATATATCTGGAACATGAAGTTGGCTTATTTCCGTCTGTTTTGTCGGCTAGATTAAAAAGGGTTCACCGGAGTTCCATAATCATCCACTTGAGAAAACACTCAAATAGACCTACCCTTGAAGCAATCTAGTAAAACTTAAACAAATTGCCTAAAAAAAATTAAGATTACGAGATTTAGCCAATTATTTATACTCATTTCAAGAAAATATTACTCTTTTCAAAGGGTTGAGGATCATTCGTAAGCATCTCTATCTTTAAGCGTATCTCTAAGGAAATTTGTTGTATGAAAAATTAAGTACTTGTCGAACGCATTTGTAGATGTGATGCAGAAATCGCTTTCTAAATCAGGACCAGATTTGCGCTCGTATGAAATGACGGTACAGAGGTATCGGCAACTATTTCATGTACATGACGTGTTCGCTATTAATAACACAGACAGACCTACTTCATAACACGCAGTGCATTGCATTTATTTGTTATTCGAGAGGCGAAAGTATCAGAAACTTGCGAGCATAAATGATTTGACTTCAATTAAACCTTACCGGTTTACTTACAAACGTGCCATCATTGTACATTAATATGTTTTCTTCGTTGGTTCAATGACATTCACATTAGAGACGACACAAAGCACACCTTAATTATACAGTGATTATACGGCGTCAAACTAAAGCGTTACAAATTGCAAAGTAGAACAGAAAATTTATTTTGAAAAAATTGTAGACTCAAGTGCGCGTGTGTGATTGTTTCATGAATTAATTATATACTATTATCTATAAGAGTTTTGATAACTAGAGTGAAAGACGATTAAATAACCGAAGATGTAGTTAGTTATCTAATTGATATATTTGACAAGTATTATTATTAAAAAAGTAAGGTTTAAAACACTAACAAATCTAGGTTTCGAACAAAACTTACATCGTAAGGTACATTTGTATGTGACTTTTAGGACAGATTCCTAATTTTTAAATACGGTCATAAAATAAATTTCAAGACATTTTTAACAGTATCAGTAGCACAAATATATCTACCATACAAAACACAGAAAAAACACGAAAGCTCTAACGTACATTATGTGAAATAACATGGTATTATACAACGACCGTCATTGACCGTACGTTTAGCCTCCTGACGGTGTAAGTGTATGACTCATATCGCCTTATGTTACTACACTGTATACTGTTTTACGTTTATTGGCACCGCAGCCGTTACTATTTTTTGCTTCGGAAACATTTAAATACAAAGCCTAAGGAACGTTGGCGAAAAAAAACCTTATTAAAATTTATTTCCTTTTGCTCTATTAATATAATTATATTCATTTCATGGCGGTTTTAATGATATCTCGTGAAGTATCTATGAACGCAAGTTCACATGTAAATGTATAATAAAGTCATCATACTAGTACCCTTTTCAAAATAAGATATTGTATCTCTTGACTACGATCACGATCGATTTAAATATTCATTAAAGTAAGTAAATTATAATGATATCGATTTTAAAAAGGTGAAGGTGAGAATATGCTAAAAGGAAACCAGTTGGAAAGGGTATCATAATAAAGTTACTCACGAGGTTTGATTATCATTATGGCGTGGTTCTATAAACAACTTACGACTGCTAAATATTTTATGGAATAAATGGCCAGCATTATTTTCTATGTTAAACATGTTTAAGTATGCGGTTTCAGTTCCTAATTATTATCAACATGTTATGTAATAGAATTTGGAAGAAAATATTTCAATGAATCATATCTCGAAAGTTTTTCACTTCTGTTTCGTTACTGGCGTCCGTTATGTCCTATACGTTGCCGCGACGCTTTTATTTTAGCTTTTATTTAAATAAGATGTATCGTGCATACTGATGTCAAGTAATCACGTATTCAACTCGCTCGGTTCAAAACAATTGCTTATTTTGCTTTACGCAGAATCAGCACATTAATCATGAAGCATTTCTTTTTATTGTCTATGCATGATAGTAAAATTGTTTTATACTCGATTTATCAACAATTTTATCGACGATAGTAAGTCAGTATCAGAATTTTGATTTCAGTATTTACAACATGACATGACAGTTACAAATACGAACACGATGTTCCGACATTTTTCTTACATTACAAATGAAGTGACTGGTTAAAGGTTGCAAATATTTCCACATCCATAAGCTTTGACTCTATAATAAATTGGCAGTCAAAATAAGACAGATATTGATTTTGTTAAGGTCTTTCCACAGACGCCTCTGTACAAAGGAAAGGGTACCGGCTGGCGCTTAAGTCTTGAAACAATGGTAGGTCATCTCGTTATACGGGTTAAGCCGTAAATTATGTGGGGAGATCGCGACCGTCAATCGCCCGTCCAACGTCTCAAACAGAGGGGAGACCGGGAAGCGAACGAGCGGCCCTACACGACCTTCTGCAGACGGCGCGAAGTTTCTCAAACTTGGGTCTGAACTTAAAAATAGGGTTGGTGCGTATATTCGTTTCTATAAAGGATTTTATCCAAAATGTATTAATGATGGATGATGGTTGGATTGTTGATATTTATCTCACACTTATGCCATTAAAGGTCAATGACGTCATATGTTGTTTTTTCTTTTGCTGACACTTGGTATTCATACCACTAGATTTGTTTTTTTTGTTATAAACATTTCTGAACAGATTTTTAATTTAATTTTCCTTTTTTTATATCGAATTGACTTAAAGAATTTGGGAACTAAGTTGTTCAATTGTAAAAGGAACCTTCAAAAACTAAACGTTTCAACTGCTTTATTAAAAAGCTCTCGTTCATTATTGTGAAATATGACAATAAGTTAACAGTAAAAATACCGAGAAACACAAAGGGTTCAAACCTATGGGATTTGCCCATTTTGGGAGCCGTTGGAAGGCATATGTGCGAGAGAGTTGGCTATAAATGTTTGTATATCCATCTCTTTCGCACCACGTAACATGTTCGCGTACCAACGACCTGTTTGTGTGATAGCCTTTATTAACTGAAGCCGTAGTTACAAAACTAAGCACACTATTTTCATTTCACGGTCATTTCTTAACATTTCAATAAACTCAGTGCGTTAATCGTATAATGACGTTTGTAAATAAATGACGATAAGATATGATGTTGATGTCTGTGTTTTTGGGTTGTAACGGGCGATGCACCAGTTCTGGACATGTGAATTTGATTACATTAAGCTCAGGGCATAAGCATCGATGTGGAAATTATGGACTGCTTGACTTGTGCCAAAAAGATATCGAGATTAAGGAAAAAATCATGCAACATTTCTAATTTTGTATAAAAAAAATTAAAAAGGGATTAATAATATTAATATTCAAGTTTCGAATTGATTGACGTATTATGTCTGAACGGACCCCTCAATAAAATTTCGTAATAATTTATACATCAGAATTTTCGGTTTTATCACATTAAGTTATAGGATACCTTTAATCCCTTAATACCATTATTCACTTATCATAATCTAGTATGTAACCTTATCATGTGAGTATACAGTTATCAGTCCCGCGAGTAGGTAAAGCAACACGTGTTGTAAGGAGATCACGACCCTAACGGTTCATGGGAGTCAGTTCGCGGACTCATTCGATGATACGGCAATCGATTGTTTAGAGAAGTAATCATCGATTCATTATTAACAGTACTCGATTAACACATCGAGTTGCGCTCACGAGCAAAACAATGAAGTAGGAAATGCTCTATTTTAAAACATATAATGGAAAATAAAGGACGTATAAATTATAAAAGTACATTATCTTTGCCATAGCAAAATGTTAATTAAATTGTATTTATTTAGTTGTAACCGAGTGATATATTTTATTGCATTGGTAATTTAATATTTTACATTCCCTTTCTCATATTGCAATAAAGTTATTACGTAGGCAGATTAATAACAAGCAAACGAGACTATAGGCTTGTTTATTGAAAATTTATACTTAACTGATTGCCGACAATCATTTTCATTGTTATTACAAGTACCTAATATAAATATATACTCCCGATAATTATATAAACAGTACTAAGCTTACACAGATCTTACTCTTGTGTCGTGAGTGTTAGAGGCAACGAGTAACTTATCAGCCTCACAAAAACACAGACCTGATACAAAAATATT
Source organism: Hemaris fuciformis (assembly GCA_907164795.1). Classification (NCBI taxonomy): domain Eukaryota; kingdom Metazoa; phylum Arthropoda; class Insecta; order Lepidoptera; family Sphingidae; genus Hemaris; species Hemaris fuciformis. The sequence goes on from OU015434.1 coordinate 7,422,619, forward strand.
CATTACTTTTGTTTTTCTCGCAGTCGGGATCGAACCCGCGACTTCACGCTTCATAGCCTTAACAATTCTTACATAGAATCTATCAAAAAATTATGTTATTTAAATATAGGTACTATTTACTAATTTTAACTCATGAAAGAGACCTTAAAAAGATTAAAATGACGAGATGACAAATTCAGCTCTGTCGCTATTGCTTATAATTATGATAATAACATTCATATTTATTTTTACGACTGAAAAACATTAGAATGGTAGAATTTAAACTGCTATTTATCCAACATTACAGCTCTATAAAGTAGTAATTCACTTATAGAAAGCATGATAAACGAGTTTTTATTACAATAATTTGTACCAGCCCTTATGTAATTTGTGATGGAATAACAAATTTTGTCGAAACTGCCTCCGCAATAGAACGTTAAAATCATTTACATAACTAAAAATATTTGAATAATTGATAAATATGTATTAGATTCCTGGATAGACGATAAAATGTGCGTAAAAGATGTTCGCGTTAAAACTGCGCAAAAAGACAGCAATTGTATAGTGATGATCTCAGTTGTGCGATCAGTAATCATTATGCCTTGTGAATACCACATACGTCCTCCGTACTTTATACTTAAGTGTAAAATATTCCACTAAATGAATGAGGAAGCAACAGCTTTTTCACAGCTAAGGAAAACTACATATGCATACAAGATGAGGTGCTTCGACAATAATTCCTAAATGCTAATTGCATTATACCTACTTATTACATCAATCACACCTGTACCTCCGATGGGTTATATCAGGGTTTTACCAGCTTTTTTTAAGACTTATGAAATAAGGGGTATGTCTTTTGACGTTTTTCGGACATATTTCTATATTTTGGGATTGACCCTGGAGTCTACTTCGAGAACGCTCGGTCACACCCGCAATATACTCGTATACCGCGATCAACGAGCCCTAATTAAATTAATGAGAAAATTTTATGCGCTGTGTTTTAAAATAAATTTGCTCGAAATTCGAGCAGAGGTATGACGTTAAAAGGCCCAAGGAGAGCATGTGTCGTGCACATGGCCAGTAGCGCGCACATAAGAGCAAACTCGATGGGAAGACATCCGATACCCAACCACAAGCCCGAGGTAAACGCGACTCCGAAAACTGCGTCATGTGCGCTTTTTTGAATTCGGTCAAGGAACTTTCTTTGATAGCCGTTGCACATTAATTAATCCATCTTGACAAAATGTAGAACCTAATCCATCAAAGTAGGTTGAGCTAACAATTCCAAATTGATAACATCACTTGATAACGCCAAGAGAGAATACGGAATGTTGAACGATAATTAAAACCACATGGAAGAACTGAACATCGTACGAATTCAGAATCATTGTGCGCTTTAATGAATTCAAAACGTCTGCGTATATTACATAGGATAAAGTCCGACTAAATCCGACAGGGTGGAACGGATTTGTTTCCAATAAATAGTCTATTTTATGTGACTGGTACTTTGCAAAGCTAGTACGAGTAGATATGTCACACGATTGCAAATTTTACAGATGACGGTCATAAACAGCGATTGAACGTGGGTTGGGCGCATTGTGTTTGTCTTGCTTGTTTGCGCATACGTCATGCTCGGTGCCGCAGCGTTGAATTTTAAGGGCACCGATGTAACCCCCGACCTCTATTTAAAACTATTGTCATGCTAATAATAAACACAGTAGCCAATCAACTATGACGAAATGGCATTTGTGAATGCCAAACTGCATGTAAGAATACGGACATTTGGAATGTGATGGTAGTCGGAGTTAACAATTTTATCGCATTGTTGCATATACCGAACCGATAAGTAGGACCACCGCAGTTATAAAAGGCACAGGTGACATTGCAGTTGACTCACGGCCTCTGGACAGCGTTATCTTGTTTTTTAGTTGAGTCAGTGAAGACCACCAAGTTGCGAACGGTTCTCGAGTAGAATAATGTTTGCTTAGCGTCACCTAAAGATATTCGTTGTTTACGGTAACTTGACTCTGATCCCTAGCTTATCCGCGTCCAAGTATACCCGTCGTGCTTCCTGACAGATACGACATGATCCTGTATTATAGAGCTTCCTTCCTCGGACTATTCAATTCTGTTGTCGCGAGCGGATAAACCACTTATGGAAGTAACACCTGCGCCAACCAGGATGTTACGAAGATTTAAGATTGTGTCAAGAGTAATATTGTTTAAAGGACAGTGGCAAAATGTGAGTTACTACTCCTGCCAAGGTCGACGACGGTCTGTGGTGACGCAACAGCCGTTAAACGAGTTCCATATCACGTAATTCATTGATAAAACATGGGTCAAGTGGACAAGGGTGCTTAATATTGTGATGAATATCGTGACATTTACCAACGCTATTAACGTTGACGTTTCAACTGTGTTTATTCGTGAGCATGATAGATAATTTTGAATCGATTTTATATGTCTGTTTTTTCTACTAAACGGCCAGCCTTAGTCTCGCTTCAGAAAAATATAAAATTAATTTATTCGTAACGGAAATTAATGATATTGTTTATTGGAAAAATATTTCCTTTATATTTATTGTATAAAAAAATATATAATATTGAGAAAATCTTTAAGCAGAGCAATTTTGTGGAATGCAGTAATAAGCTGCACGAATAGATGTAAAACTAACATTCTATAATTATAATTGAATCGAATATAGAATGTTACGCTGTTCTTGCAAGGTACTACTACTTTCAATATACGATTCATAAATTTACGCATATAACCAAATAATGGTCTCGTAATGTGCGTTATAGTGCGATTCAATTTCTGTATCAGATACAAGATCCGTGTAACTATTTACAGGTGAATTGCAAAGTAATAATGGCCATTAATAACTATTTAATAGTGAATATTAAGCAACAATAGATAAATACACAAGTCATGTTGGTATACAATCAATTAAGGTGTAGTCAACGTCATAAAAATAAGTGAATATAATTGATTCGAATTGTGCAGGTAAAAAACTTGGCGAGACCAGAAGTCTGATTCTAATGCTGTATAGGTATGTTTTTACAAGGGCATTGGTAATAAAGACTGACGTATTTATTAAAAGCAAAAAAGTGATTCAGGTAGTTGCACAATGGGACTTTCTTGCGATAAAATAGTTTGGAGTTATTGGTGGAATATAATTGACATTTTTAACTAGTCTAAAGAGCCATGACCACAAGTCGTAATTATCTGTTATATCATTTTTTTATTATAATATTTTAAATGTAAAATTATAAAATTATGATAACATAGAATATCCTGTATTCGCGTTGGAAATATGTTCGACCTGTTTATGTATGTTTTTGTCTAACAGTAGATGTATTTGGCTGATGACAATGGTAATTATGGAGTGCGGGATGGACTAGTTTTACCCGATGGAAATACGTATCCAAACTTTTTGAAAACATTATATGAATGCAGCGAAAACATAATAATTTATACTGCGAAATTTACAAGTATTTTACTACTTACAGATAACATTATTCCCTTAGCTTTAAATCGTATTCCTATCGAATGGGATCGGCCAATAAAATTCTCACAGTATCTTAATTACACGCATTTGATATGGATTTCGCGTTCGTGGAATTGTTATTTGTTCCAGAATATACCTAAAATACTGTTTAGCGGTCATAGAGATACTTCAATTGCAATTATTTAGAAATCTACAGACTATATTTTTGGTAGATGCCTATACGTGCTTAGTCATCATCATTATCATCATCAGCCCATATATGTCCCACTGCTGGGCACGAGCCTCCTTTATAACAGAGATATCCTCCTTTATAATGCGGGTTGGCGGACTTCGTGCTTAGTGATGGACTGTAAAAAACAGAGCTGTATTAAATTTGAAATAATATAACGGAGAGATGTAGTCAATCAAAATAAAAGTGGAACGAACACAAAAAATGTAACACATGTTTAGGGCAATCAAAACATTGCATCGAAGCGAGATACAATAATCACCATAATAAAAAACAAGATTGGTAAGACTGACGTATTTGTTGAACCTACGGCATAAATTTACTGATTCATGGAGAGGTTCAGTTAGCACGTACATATGTATGCACAATAATAGGCAAGTAAAATTAGAGCTACGCTTAATTTGAAATAAAATACCGGAGAGAGTAATCCGGGAGAGATAATCGAAATAAAATTACAAGCACAAAGGTGTACAACTCATGTTTAGGGCAATAATAACAGCGAAGCGGGATATCATAATCTTCATAACAACATAACATCGGTAAGCTAATACTCGGCGTGTCGATGTGTTCTAATAATAATGCTAACGCGAGAACAACCGATTATCCAGGATGCTCCGTGAAAATCGGAATGATTGATTATAATCACGATTTCTTTCCTCTTTAAATGGCTCAGTTACGTAAAATGTTCAAGACTTGGAGCTAATAAACGGCAAACGGACGATATTAATTATGTAATTATATTTACGTGTTGTGCTCCTTCCTGTAAGCGATAGTTTCTAGTTTCTCGTTTTCTAATTTGTATATGAGAAAAATTATCATTACTGTTATGAGTTTGATGGAATTCCAGATCAAGATAATATAGAATATTGTTTCCTCCTTAAAAATGATATCTCTTTCATATTTATAGTGTCGGTAAACATTAATTAAGGTAACGGTTTATAAGCATTAGATGGTAATGTGGAATTAAAATAATTTTTGACTATATTGGGATTCATAGCTTACCTATATTATGCGAAAGGATTACTTTATTTATTCATATCTATGTATACATATAAGAAGAAGACTGCCTTAAATAACGAGAATTTCAAGTCTCCAGTTTTAAGTAGGTACTTTAAATGGTTGCTGCAATTTTCTATTCGATGGAAAAATCAGATAATAAACCAACTTCTGATTTATAATCAACTAGCTTTTGCCCGCGACTCCGTCAGCGTAGACTACATGGTTGGATTCAGAAAGAAAATAAGTTGTAGTCTATTTTACTCCACAGAGTCCCATTTATGTCCATATCAAATATCGTTCACATCGGCCAAATGATTTAGGCGTGAAAGCGTAACAGACATATAGTTACAGTCGTCTCATCATTCTAGCTTCAAAAATTTCCACACAAACTTTCACCCCTATTTTTATTTTACCCCCTTAAAAGTACTTTTTTTACAAACTTTTAATGTCATATTTATTTATATCTAATCAACAGCCTAAAAAATAAGTTTCAAGCTTCTAGCTTTAAAAATGACAATACTTCCATACAACCTTTCATCCCCCCTTTTAACCCCTTAAATCCCCTTTTCCGGGATAAAAAGTAGCCTATGTCCTTTCTCAGGGTCTAAACTATCTGTGTACCTAACTTCATTTAAAGCGGTTCAGTAGTTTTAGCAGGAAAGCGAGACAGACAGACAGACAGAGTTACTTTCGCATTTATAATATTAGTATGGATTTACTAATTCAGTATGCCAGCTTGTAGCCAAGCCTTTCTATTACCTAATCGTATAAGCTTAGAGAAGGCCCATAATCGGCAGTGGACCATATACGTTATAACTAAAAATATCTCGTCAATGAACCAAGAAACTTGATACATCAAGTTGTCTGAATCTACAGATTCAGGCATTATAAATCATATATATGCTACTGTTAGTAAACAATCTTTAGACCTTAAATCTGTCATCATGCATAATGTATATTCAATATCGGATCCTATATAGGTAACTGTGTCGTGTCAAACTCTTGTTTACGTCTCTTGTCCTACCATGTTTCTACAGCCAAGGTATAAGTAATGAGAATTACATTGATATATTCCGATTTCACAACGAGTCGCTCCCAATTCGATGGGATCGAGCATATCAAATGCCTAAAATGGGTCAGGGAGAGACGTGGGTGAACTGGGATGGTGACTTGTGACTGCCTTTAATACCTTATTATTTCGGGGGCTCAATATAATGGAGAAACCTGTAAATGTATGCAAGATGAAGAATACATTTCGATCGGGAGCGTTAAAAAAGCCGGGGTGAAGCCTATACCTGTGCGTTTAAGAATATTACACGTCCATTTTACGAGTTCGTTGTCTTTGTACTATAAACACTATTCCAAGCCGCGTGCACACAAACTCGATAAAACATTAAAAGTTTCTGTTAACATGCAAAGATCGTAAACCGAACTTGGATAACTCTTAAACAAAGCAAGTTAGAAATATCTACTCTGGTTCCACATTACCCAATAGACGTAAATTAGTATCGTTACATATAGTATCTTAAATGCAATCACATCCTATTTATCTTTATAATAAAATTGCTGATTTTACAAAGAAAGATATTTTTTAATGTTACCACAAACAAAGAGCCTTAGTATGTGGAAAAAAGTACCAATAGATATAACAATAGATTATTTAAATAGTATTTTCGTACGTCTTTGTTGTGTATATTAATAGTGTGTATGGAACAAACAAATAAAACAGTCACAGAGGCTGGAGATCCCTGGCCAGTCTCTATACGAATTAACCTCAATTGACAGACCCGTGGAGGCGCTTCGCTGATTGAAGACACTGCTCTTCTAACTATAAATGTCCGACTGCTCATTGCTATTATTTGAATAAATATTACATCTACAGAAGTGATTCTTTAGTTTTTAACGCCGAAAATTGTAAATTCCGCCTTTCTAACTGCGTGTTAAGTCATACGGGCAAATAAATAATCTGATAAGTGATAAACACTTCAGTATTTCACGGGTACTCGACTGTTTTATCAAACGATATCGTTGATAACCGTTTCAACAGTAATACCGAGATGATAAAAGTAGACGAACAACAACCCGTAATAGACAAAATTGTACGACATTCAAAGGCCGAATGCTTTTAAAGTGCGCCAGAAAACATGACAAGCAATCTCAAACAGTTTACCGAAGTAGCCCTAAAAGGCGTGAAGCCACAAATGGGCTATGATTGAAGAGAAAAATTATGTTTTAAGAACCATCCGGTTGGAACTATAAAGTCTTTTGAACGTTGCCTTCTCAACGCGTTCTCGGAAACTATATTGAGTGTGTGTATAAGGTGAATTAGACGGAAGTGAGAGCACTTACATATTTGATTTTCACATTCATATCCAGTTAAGAACATAATATACCGTATTATATAGAGTTACAGGCAGTGGCCACAAATTGCGCAAATGGGACGTAAACATTTCTAGTGTCAGTGCGTTGACAACAGATCGTTACGGCTGGCTGCTACCAACCGCAGCAAACAAGGTACAATATACACAAATTGATTTATTGCATCCATAAATGTCTTATACGACTAAATAGAAACATTACTTTAAATCGTTTGAAGCTGTTCATAATAGCCTCTGCGCTATAAAAATTATAAAACTCAGTTAAACGCACGACACATAAAACCATTTTATCAGGAATTAAGATAAGACTAATTGCTTGAAATTTGTTTTTAGCTCGGCAGATAATGTTGTATAAGGCAATAAGGGAGTAACTGCGCAAGATCTAAAGCTTCATTAAACTTGAAACGTTTTAAAACGCACCGGCTGTCGTAACGAATATGCATAACAATATAATGATGCATTCATGAAATTTAATGACTAGTGCAAGTAAAACGTTTTCTATTAAAGAATGCATAAAACTGCAAAAGGCAAAACAAGGAAAAGGTAAAATGTGACCATAAAACACATCAAAGGAGTTTTACTGTCAAACGATTGACCCCAAACTAAACCAGGCGCGTCTATAAACAAAATTTTCGTACAGCTTTGCGTCTGATGTTTGCTTTCATCGTTATTAGATGGGACACATGTTTTACTGTTCACAACATGTTTAACTATCGTGATCGTGTTATTTGATATTTTTTACTACATACTGTGATTTATTTCCGATTAAATATTTGAGTTTTTTTTTTGTTTAAGTAATTCGAAACTTAGGAATAGGAACTTAATTTTAATATCACAGTTTTATTTTTGGCGTAAAACCCAAATTTAATGAAGTTGTAACCGAAAGTAGAGAAGTACAATTGTCATTAATTGTAAGGTGTAAATTACTATAAAGCCTTTTCAAATCAATACTAAAAATGCTTATTGTATTTACAAATATTCGTGGTAACAATGCAAACATTACAATCTTCACAACAAGGGATCATTACGTATTTTACCGGAAGATACAAGGGACAAAATTGAAATATTCTATAGTCCACGTTGGACGGTATTTTAAATGAAAGCTTTCTATAACAATGACACTAAACATAAAAGAGTTTAACAGGGACAGTGTAGTGCGTCATGTAGGATCTACTCTCTCATAAAAGGCTCTTAGAATCTTAGTAAAAAAGGGACGCATTTACCTGCGCCACTATTCTCATGTTCAAATCGTAAAATAATAATATAGAAAATATTGTTAAGAAAAACCTGAGATACAAGTCTTTTGCAAATTATTTGCATTATAATAAATATAAAAAGGCGTATGAGTAAGGTATAATCAATCAATGTTTTCCATTCCATAAACGAAACTGAATATTTGAAGAATGCTTATTAATTCATCCATACATTGATCGTGTACAGAGCAACAACAAAATACACCCGGATGTCTTGGTAACAAAACAACAAATGATAATCAAACATGTTTTGCTCATATGGCGTTCAAAAAATGACGAAAAACACACTGTTCCGATAAAAGTAAGTACCAAAACTCGCTTGACAGACACTACCACGTTTTTAAACACAATTTTTTTATCACTTGTAACACAATTTTATTCACAAAAAGTTTTTGTTTATAACGCTGTCTACTACAACGTGCATAGCGGCCGAAAGCCGACGCGCGTACGTCCGCCCCTGACACAGGCGCGGCACACACTGCCAGTACCCAGTAACGATGGTGCCTTGCTGGTGACCGACTGCATTGAAATTAACTGACTCACGGAACCCTTAGAACCCGGATCACTGATCAAACTAGTATTAATGCACGGTCTATTGAATGCCAGACATGATGGGGAGTGATTGCTATTTTTGGGGTAATACATTGGGGACCTGTGTACCCCATATGGGCAGTAAATTAATACATTGTTTGATCATTCATTTGTAATTGAATGAATTTATCATCAAAGCGATAACAATAATGGTATGTTATGTAGTGAGCAGGCAAGTGGCGGATCGTGGGCATTATCCTATCCAAGACACTTGTTGCGCAAGTGCGGCAGCCACTTCAGAGGATTTATGGGGCACGGGCTCGTGTTACACATTTGATAACGGCTCTATACTACGCAAACATCACTTCGGTATAAAGATGAACAAATATAATCTTGTAAGACCGGGAATTACCAGACCATATAAAAAATAATTGGATACGGTTACTAAAATTTATGTTTATTCGTCACATGGCTATTTATAAAATACATATCATATTTATATCATTAGCTTTACATTTTAAATGTACCGTTTATTTGCTAATGGGCGCTATCGCGCTATCTTACGCGACCTTATGGTTATTTACTTTAATAGGATAACAATAACACAGCTGCGTTATCCAGCAAATGAAATTATTATTTATTCATAAAGTTTGAAATGTGGCACAATTCGCAATCTGGTTTAGATTTTTTCCCAGATGATTCATTCAACATGTTTTATATAAAATATCGATTTATAATAATAAAGTACGAAAAGCGAGCAACGAATTTACATTGTACCTGTTCCTTTGTCAAGACTGGAAGACTGCCAACACAAAGTGCTTGTTAAATCTGCAACTTCTAATGCAAATGGCTTTGTTCGTATAACATAAACAGCGAAAACAAACTTTGTGAGAATAGCTATTTAGTAACGCTTTAACCTCACAATGTCAAGTTGATGGTTGAAGTAACTGAGATAGAAAATTACATTTATTTTCTCATGAGGCACAAACAATAAAAAAAAAAAATCTAAGTATGGCATTTAAAGACTCCGATTATAATAAATCAATACAACAAATAACGATAAAGCAAAACGAATGATGAGTGGAGACAGAGCAGCTACGATCAATGTATCAAATTAAATCGCCATTGAAACCAATTGATACCTCGTATCTCGGTTAGCATCCGTCGGTGGTGTCGCTTGTATGCTTTTGATGCTAATATATGGACAGAGGAGAGCAAAAACCCTACGCCGATGGTACAGATCAAAGGACCACAGCAGTGGCAATTAATTGCAATCGTAACTACTATGGACACCATTAAGATTCTTAATAAGTAAACGAATCGAGAAAACGAATTAACCATAATTACATATCGGCTATGATGTGAAGACCTACTTTCAGACGGAAGCATACTCGACTCCGAGAATGATGCATTGACGATAGTACTAGAATACAACTGTGGGCTAGCAAAGCATAAAATAAACGTCTCAAAACTAAACAATAGCATCACAAGAACAACGACGACCGCTTGTGTTGAACCGTTGAATTATTTATGGCGGCGACGGTTTACCGAGTAGTAAATTAGAAGTACAAAAACTTCTACGCGACCAACTCTCATTGAGGTCTCCAGTTTTTCATCGGTCCGGGGAATTAAATCAATGCGTTGAGGGATCCTTATTAATTCAATAGATTTTGCTTGTCCGAAGTTTAACAAAGGAAATTCATTAGTAGGTATACTTGTTGCTTTTTCGTGGATGTGGGTTGGAACTTTATCATCGTTGAGAGAAAATATTTGTTTACAAACATTGGAAATAATTGATATAGATAATACTGGTTAAAATTAATTAACGTACGTCAATTCCTTATCAAAATGATACATTCGCATACGATAGACAAACCTATAGTACCTACAGACAAAAGAGTATATTACGATAAAATGTTTATCTTATGACGTGCCAGGCAGCAAGTTTTTTTAAAATAGCACGCAAAAATGTAATCGTGTGCAAATCAAGATTCCCTACTGATTCAAAAAACCCAGGAAAAGAGGAATGACCGTACGTTGTATATATATATCTTCATATATGTATACAATATCTACGTCGATGTCCAAAGCTTATAATCTGACTACGAATGATTCACTTTACTGGTACGTGCTAAAATCATAGTTTGATGACAACGAAAGCTAACACGCCGATCAGCTTTGACAGAAGCAATAACTGATGAGCAAAACGACAGTCCTAATTACTAAGTATATTATCAGGGGTGATAAAAACATGTCATTGTCGCCTGAGATCAAAGCAGGCGGTAGAGCGTATAATTAATCATAATAAATTATTACCACTATAATATTAATAAGAAAGTTGATTTGAATATTTACTTTGAATGTCCGTTTGTATGTTATTCGGCGAATATGAAAGGACCCTTTATTGTGAATTAATTAAGTACTGCGAATATTGATGACGGGAATGCTCCACTCGAAGTGAAATTACTTTATTATAATATTTTAAGTAAAATGGAAATGTTGTGAACTTTTCTTTTATGCTAATCCTTATTATCATTATGCAGGTCACTTTCACACGTAGGTACTACTGTATATAAATGTAAAAAGTTCCATAAATAAACCATATTAATATAATTATTTAAATTATAATAAAATAAATGAGTTATTTATCAAATTTACGAAGCGTAAATATAAAATAATTGGTCATTTACCAAAAGTTCTAACGAACGTGAATGTCGACGATTTGTATCAAATCACTCAAATATTACGAGATTTAGATATAAGGAGAAAACCAATATTCTTAATTGACCTTTAATTTCTTTCGCAGATAACCAATTGAATCTACTAAAAAGAGGTGCTACTTACCGAATGATTGGATAAATCCTATGATCAGCAGAAAGTGTTCTTGATTTATGTATGCAGGATTGAGTTTACAATGTTTCATATTTCACAACAAATCCCAAGTTATAAAAAACTATACTTCTAACGTTCATTGACCTTCCGCGCATCCACGTTAAACAAACATAGAGTGCTGCATACATTCATTATATTATAACGTAGTGTTCCATTGTTGCAGTGCTATCTTTGGATTAACTCAAAGTGACCACTTTATAAGGGCACGACGTTTTGACACACGGCACCAATTGACCCGCAGTTGCAGTCATACACACACGTTATCAGATTGACATCGGCGAAACCGAGCTACGACTGGTCACACGCCATATTCGATCGTATTAAAGACTCTTTGTGGAATTGCATATAATATTTCGTTTAAGTGATGTGCTGCAGCGTTGAGTCTCTGGGAATTTGGAAATAACATATATTTGACCTGTGTAAAACAACTTCTTGCTACGACCTCTATGGCTCTCGCTGTTGTCTCGTTAAATCAATCAGTGGCTAAATGGCTGGCTTATCATCTATAGAAAGTCTGATGGAACATATTACTTCTTTACATTTATTGGTGATCATTTTACAACTAGTGATTTAATCATAATCACTACTTTGAAGAACCCGAAAGTAAGGCAATTTTTTCTGAAAAAAATTGGTAGCATTTTTTTTAACATTTGTCTTTCACTACCAAAATATGTCGCCATTTAAATTCACAAATCTAATGTATTATATGGCAGTAGCCCTTTCCAATAGATCAAGTCAACGTTTTTGAATTTAAATTGCTCCCATTAAAACGGACAAACAAGACCGTTTATGTTCCAATAAATACATTATATCCAATTCTAAACTAATCCGTTTACATTGACATTCTTTTTCATACAAGTCGTGCAACACTGCACTATATATCTAATTGGAATAGTAATCAACGCGACCGACACTATCGGGATAAACGATAATATAATGCCTCGATAGTTGATAACGCTAACAAAGCCATTAAAGTTTCTAGGAATAGGTACACTAAATTTTACCGAGAGCTAAATTCCCGTCCTGACCCTACAAATCAATTAATTCCTTATCAAATGGAAATGTTTGTTAGTGTCAGTTCGCCTGTTACTTGCACGCGGGTAGATAGCGAGCAGTGGCGTTTGGCATACATTCCTGACGCCTGATATGGAAGCGCAACGGGCGACTGAGCGTCTCACGGTCGCTGTGCGGACCTCCGATATTACCAACTGACCCTTTATTCGTGACATTTCAACTTTCTTGGCGTGCACCCGTAAGTTCTCCGAGGTTACCAGTGATATGAAACGTTGATAACCATTATTGCATATTATTCTTAAAGGAAATTGGTTTCACTTTAATAGTGAAGGCAAACATCGTGAGGAAACCTGCATATCTCAATCCTAAGATATTATTTCTAAAAAGGTTATTAATTTTAAGCTCTATTTACAGTATTTGATTCAGGTCTAAAACCTTCGTTGTAACGTGAATGTAGCCGGAGGCAAGTTGCTAGGTCGAAGTGAAACATAATCTGTTATACAGGGTGATCGTGTCATGTAATGTCTAGTTATTACCTGGCGAAGTAAATTTAATTAAGAGTTTTTCTTGTGCTCTTATTAATTTATGATTTTATCGTACAAATAATATTCCCACGCGGACTGTTCTATTAAATATGTAGTAATGAACTCTAGGTTTAGGCGCGCGGTCGAGAATTTCGGTGGTCGCGGGTTCAAACCCTAGGCCCGTACATCTAACTTTTTGACGTTATGTGTGAACCTGCACGACTAAAAAAATTCTTAGGTGTGTAGTCCGCCGACCCGCTCTAGGCCAGCGTGGTGGACTAAGGCCTAAAAACCCTCTTAGTTGTAGAGGAGGCCCATGCCCAGCAATGGGACGTATATAGGCCGTTCATAATTATGAGAACGATGACGTTCCATTGTATTTTTTTTAAATTTATCTATTATTTTGTGTTTTATTTCTACACATAGGTCAAAGCACTTGGGCAGGGTGTGTATGGTATGTGTATTCTTGAGCCAAGTGAGATAAGAAATATTGATCCTCCGAAGATTTCACATGTTAAACGAAATATGCTAGTAAATTATAATCTGCTTCTTATGTATTAATGATATTGCTCTTGCAAAGAACCTAGTAACATACCTGTCGATTCATATAAAACAGTAATGAGAAGGTAAGTACAACATTTCTGTAAATAAAACGAACAAAACACCACACAATAAAACCACAGTTATCCCCATAGCACCCCATACATAGTTTCCTTTACCTACTTTAGGGTTAACTGTGGTTTCATTGTTAAGACAACATAGGCAAGAATTATCTTTTAAATCAACGTTAAAAGTTTATTTTAAACTGAATCAAATAAGACAGTGGATAACATTCACAGTAATGTGATACGACCACAAGTTTTGGACCGTATACAATTACACAAACATTCTACAACCTTATCCAAAACAGGTGTATTACCACAAACAGCGTCCAGTAGTCGACATTGTGTCTATGAATATCACGTTTCTGTGCTCACATCATGAATCTTCAGCGTCAACGGTGACACTTGATAAATATATTTTAATCACGCTAAAAGTGCGTTGTAGTTTTAAAAAGAGGGGTGTGGGACTTCCCTACGTGATTCATGCTTGGGGTTACACTTTTATGGTGTACTTAGTCAGGTGTGCGACGTTTTTTTTTAATTGTCGGATTTATTTTAAATTATGGGATAGGAAGGCGCAATCTGACATGAAAAACACAGTATACAGTCGTACATTTTTTATAGGGGAAGTTTTATAAGCAATATTTGTAGTCTATTTCGACGTACATACATGCAGTGACTTAAATATCTGTAGAATTTATAACTATGTATTTGTTTGAATAGGGACCGGAACTTCTTATTCGCACAAAAATCCACTAAGCTGCATCTTCGCATTCGAAGAGAAGAATTGAACCCAATAGTATTATTCAAACCAGCGTATTTAGAATTGCTAGGGTTGGCTATGAGCCAGGAAAAATGGCATTAAAATAATAGAGGAATGCCAACAAATTGACATTCTAATTGACCCGTTCTCCATCGTAAAACAAGACTTAGGCTTTATATCACAATTTTCTAATAAAACCGTGACTTATAATATAAGTAATTTGTGTATTAGCTACATATTTTTTTATAAAACTTACTATGATATGTAAAGGCACATCAGTAAATTTTGAGTCAATATATTTATATCCGATATTGCACAAAAGATAAAGCTATAGCCGCATATGAGGACCAGCCTGTGTCTATTAGATTTTAAAGAACCTAGTATATAGTATGTTCTGAGAGGAAATCTCGTGATTCTCCCCAGTCAATACTTGTATAGACAGCATTGCACTTACTAACAATCGCAAACTAAAAATATTAAAAAGGTCACGTCCTTACCGGCTGTTTATTTGGCTACCCATAAGAAGCACAACGTGATTCAAAGTGCACAGTAATGGTCGAGGTAATTAAACAGTGTGCCACTACATTATTAAGCTAATGAGTAGCAGACGCCAAATTGAAAGAGGTACTTACGTTGGTCGTTAGCTGCGTTGTTAATGTGTGAACTTTTTCCTTCGCGTCGGCCAACTCTCTTCTAAGCTTTCGCACCTGTTGAGGAATAATTGAGTTAGAACGTACGGTAAAACAATATTTTTACAAATATTATGCCTGAGTGAAATTTAATGGATATTTTAAAACAGAAACCTGTATGCAAATATAATTTTTAACTTTTATTCTCTTCTTAAGTTATTAATGTTATTAAAAGTCTAACATATTATTTCTTATTCAGAGTATTAAGTTATAGTGATATTATATTATGCTTCTACTTAGTATATTTATAATTTTCAAAAAAGACACAGAAAGTTAAAAATATATTCTACTTTTCACGCAGAATCATGTTTTAATATACAACACTATGATATATATCTAACAATTTTATTGATAAAAAATTTCATTTTCTATTTTTTTTATTTCACTGTTTTATTTACTTACTTACATCATCAGCCCATATACGTCCCACTGCTGGGCACAGGCCTTCTCCACAACTGAGAGGGTTTAGGCCTTAGTCCACCACGCTGGCCTAGTGCCGGTTGGCAGACTACACACCTAAGAAATTCCTAAGAACTTTTAGGTGTGCAGGTTTTATCACGATGTTTTCCTTCACCGTTAAAAGTCAGAGATGTGTGCCTGGGGTTTGAACCTGCGACCGCCGAAATTCTCGACCGCGCGCCTCAACCTCGAGGCCATCACTGCTCTTATTTATTTACTTACTTAAAGTAACTAAAAACAATTTAAGTAATTTAAGTCTAATGCGGAGTCGTTAGGTTAGTGGAAACCACGCAAACAGTTATGAAGTTAACCGTCATAAAATTATGCTAAATGCATAATTTGTTTAACATTGCGGATGTATGAAATATTGGATAGTTAAAATGTTAATTACTAAGCAAATGAATGGAAATAGCCTGTTCATGCCAAGCAGCTTCAAGTTCAATTTTAGCTAATGCAAATTTTATATTACTTCAGTAATGAAATACGTAGATGACGACGATTAATCATCTTTTAGAAAATGTACAGATTGAGTTTATCGCAAGTTCATTTTCAGCAACACGAAACTCTAGGTTAATTATAATAGAAGCTCACAATGAATGATGCATTACATTACAGTTGTCTCATATATAAAATGCTTTGTCTTACTTCCTCACGGTCACAAGCCATACGAAAGAGCTAGACAAAACATGACAAATCAACACTTATAAATTAGACCCTAAATATTGATATTTTTTTTTACCTTAAATTATGTTATGTGTATAAAATGAGGAATTCAGTCAATTTACATTTATATTCACCTCATGGGCGTGCCTCTCCTCAGCCCCGGCCCCGGCCGCCAGCGACGAAGCAGTCGACACAAGAGACGCCGTCGAACCGTGCACTGCAAAATAAGTCTCACTTAATTTCGATCTACTTAAATGAAAAATATGAAGGATGAATAAAATAAAAGATACAGATGTGTTATTCAGGAGATTCTGTTGTAGGGTAGATCAACGATAAAAAAGCGTTTGCTGGCACATTAATATGGGCTACGCAAGATGGGTGCCAACTGCCAAGACATACTTGGGAAAATCTTATATTACGAAAATCGAATGGAATCTAGATTCAGTATTTTAAGTGTTTAAGGTTCGACAAAATAGAGGGCTAGCCAATTGCTTCTAAGGATTTCCCAATGAAAAAACACTATAACACTTTCAACGATCGAATAATCAGCCGCTGAATATCTTTATCGCTCGCAAATGTTTATACCGCGGCACGAACAACGCAGTTGTTCTAACAGAATAAAATGTTTGATATATTATTATTTAAAAACATGTAATATAACTAAGGGACATGCTGAATTTGTATTACCAAAACAGGTTATTTTACTTTAAGAGTCTATTCTGATGCGTCGAAAGTCTAAGCTCACCGGGACTCTACTACTTGCGAGAGACGATTTATCTGTCCCAGACTTGGACAAGTTCTTAGTATTCGCATAGCTGACTTGTAAGTTAAAATATATTCCCACAAAATAATAAACAAAGGTGAATGGAAAATAAATATCATTATAAATACTCTTTACGGTGGTAAGGTCGCATTTGTTTATACTAAAATGTAAGTTAAGTAGCGAATCTATATAAATGCTATGAACAGCTTAACTACTCCCTTATAACCTTCGTAGCGCATTTGGCTAGGGACCAAGATGTGAATTATATGGTCACAAGATCAATCTTGGGTTTTAAATCAATATTATTGTATTTTTTTAAATATTCCGACTTCGTGCATTGAGTGTTTCCAAGACGGAAAAATCTGTACTTTCTGAGGCACACGAAACAATATATCTTATATGTGTGTAACTGTGTCAGTCAGTTGTAGCTTTTATAAAAAGTATTTTCGCTTCCTCTGTTCAATCCCTTTAGAAGTATCGGATACGTAATAACAATCAACAATTCACGCAGATGTCCATGGATTTATAAAATAATTTTATCAAAGAAAACTGCATACATTTTTATAAGATTTTATGAGAAATACAAGTGCTTACTTACTTCTTACATATACATATCGTATTTAGAATAATTTAAATTCTCATCGATAATTGTCACTTCGTGTCTATAAGTGAATAGCGGTCTGTTCCCAATTTTCGTGTTACGACAAAAAACATATGGTTGCGGTTACGAAATAGCACCGGGACATCTGCCTCACGCAACCGATAGGATGGTGTTGCATCCATGGTTTCGGAATATGTCATGACTATTAAATCGATAGTGAAGTATATGTAGAGAAAAGGTATATAGGCACATACGCCTGTGGAAGCAGGCAGTATTTTTTTGTACTAATGAATAATTATTAATTTAAATAGTTTTATAATTTTAATAATAAGGTATTTAAATCAATTAGGTAATTATGCTTCCGTGCACCGCAGTTTCAACCACGTGAAATTTAATCGTCCTGATTAAAAGTTGAGATATCCTGTAAAGTATTCAAGACCATAATCTAATAAATTGCTATTTTGCCAGGACCATTCCGAACTTTTTTTCTAAAATTAAAAAAAATATTTTTTGCAATATTTTTCTTATCCTACGAGGATCTAACCATCAATACTTACCATCGTCGTTCTTCTTGGGATAGTGGTGGGAATGCCTCGGGGTGTGCATCACGTTCCCCGGCTGATGTGTGGGACTGAGCGCCGACCTTGGAGACGGCGACGGTGGTTCCGATACACCATAATTTAGACCTACAAATACGTTGTATGTAAAATATCACAGATAATTTTTTTATAAGGTACCTAATCTTTTCTGACACATTTTCTCTACAATATTATAGAGCCTCTAGTAACGACGCGAATGTGTTAGCGCAAAGTGGTTGATGTAGATAATTTGAATTACTAATTTAAGATTATTTATATCAAAAAATCGTATTGTTTATTTTAAATATCCAAAATTAGATGCTCCCTCTATCCGTGAATTACGCAAAGTTTCCCTTACACAACGCGCATAAAGGAACGCTAGCTCTATGTAGTGTACCCACACTTTCATAGATGGCGCTGTGCGTAAATAAATAAAGTAACGAGAATATTTTTTGAAAGTTAGACGCCTATCAAAGGCTCTTTTTATTTTTATACATATAGATTACTGTAGAAAACACCACCTTGTCCTGTTGGTCCATACTGCACTGGCAAACAATAATACGGTTCGTAATCGCTCTCCGAAGATCTCTGAAGCATTGAAGGGTACAACTTCTCTGACTTTGTAGATCTGAAATCGAAAGACTTGTTAATACGTGATAACATACATATATCTATACATTAAGCACTGCATTATAAACTATACGACACGGCACAATGACAGTGAAATTAAGATGAAGTCTAACTCAAAATGATACTCCATAGCTTAGCTTGTGCCTTACTAATGATTTTATGATTGTTTGAATCAAAATGAAAGAAACTCCGCAATGGATGCTTAAAATGTGTAATAATCGCATTCTACCCATTTGCCAAGTGTAGTCTGATGCCCAAAAAACAGCGATTATAAAGGCAGGTTCGTGTACATGAGAACTTAAGCCGTGCCACTTCCAAATCATGCAGTTGTGAAGCGTGCCACGTTGAAGCGAAAACATATTTTACAAATCTCCAACCGTGTGGCGTACCTTGGAAACGTCCTATCTCTCAGATAGCTAAAAATTGTACCAACACATGTTTACACCAAATCAAATAAAATATAAATATACAAATATATACAATACATATAATATGTATGAACATTTATGTGTAAATACATATTATAATGAACATTTATTAGTCACGGCAAATAGAAAAGCATGATATGGGTCCATGATGGGGTATAGAGTGCAACAAGTATGTACAGAAAACAGTAGCAATGACTGAGCAAATAAGGATGATGTTTAATTGTAGAATTAAATTGGTATTGTAAAGTCCACAGTCACGGATGTAATAGAGATGGCATCACCCTGTTATGAAAACATGACATATTATTGCACTGTTAATGTATACGTTTAAATAGGAATTACTAGAGGTTCTGCTTTATCTATTACTCCACAAAAACAGTGTTCATGGCAAAACTGTTCTTTTTTTTTTCAAAATATGAACGCTTCTTGAAATAAAAAAAGTCGAATGTAAAAAAAAGTCTAGTCAAAAAAGTTTTAATGCTAAACGCATGAACATTGTAATTCGTAGATAGCAAACACCGACATACAACCATAGTACCACCTCCCTCCCACTACATGAAAACCCAAAAAAGAACCCATTAAAAAGTGTGATTCTTAAAAACCCACCTAATGCTGTTGCTCCTGTTAAGCCTGGAGCCCTGTGCATCTCGGTGCATGATGAGCTTATTGTGTGTGAGTGAGCTGCGGTGGGAGTTAGGGGAGGAGGTGTGGTTGTGCGCCTGCGCCTGCGCCGAGTGCAGCGACGTGAGCGACTCCATCGACTCGCCCTCCGACAACCTTCCGCTCGCCGAGTATGTGTTGCTGCAATGGGGGAAATGCGGTGACGGTGCTGGCCACTTGTATTTATCATTCAAAATCAAAACATTATAAATTAAAAAAATCGCATTCAATTAAATTTCAAATAAAAACTCTTCGGTAATTACAACTGGCCAGCGGAAAGTAGGAAAGATAGAAGCATGTGTGTTATATGCCACACATTACGTTGAAGTATATACGTACGCCACAATACAATAAATAACTGGAGTCATAGAACAAAACCCATACATCTCAGTAATAATTTATGACAGATTTTTGTTTGTTAGATGATTCCAGAATGAATGGAGAATTATACACAAAATGAATATAAATACAGAGGACATAAAATTAGATGATGATGAATGATTATATGACATCACAATAAATCACATTACTGACACATAACTGTTATAGGTTGTCAAAACACATTTATACAACATTCAACCACATATAACTAAGAAATAAAATTAAATAATTACCTATGTCTCAACCATGGTGCATACGGGATTCCATAATCAGATTTCACCTCTGAATATGTCTGTGTGTCGGAAAGGCTTCCATCACTGATCTTCATCCCTCCTCTTGGTGCAATTCTGAAGAGTGAACAAACAATTTAATCATATTTCATAACGTATTATAATTTTTTAAAGTTTTTTTTTTTAAATAAAATACATGTCCATATATTTTTAATATTTGCACATATAAGATTGTTGGTTGTATTTTTAAAGTCATGTAAATTACCACTACTATTATTTCTCACAATTTTCTTCACCACTATAAAGACCGCCAAATTCTTCCAAGATCAAGTTAATACTGAGAGTTTCCCACGCTAACACATATGTATACATACAAACATTGATTTCGATAAGATAACTATGCTTACTTATGAAGCTTTATGAGCGTAACTTTAACGGATCACCGTTATAAATTCACTTATATATATTATTATACATACATAAACTCACGCCTGTCTCCCATTGGGGTGGACAAAAACTAATGCTACAGTTATTTCGCTTCACTTCGAATCACTTAGGATAATTAGAATAATTTATGTTTTATGAAAATATTTGTTTGAGACAACCGCTCATTGTATTTTGTCGGTTAGAAATGATGAGTAGGTACATCTGCGAATTGATAGCAAACATTCCGATCAGAGTTGAACTCGAGTGTAATAAAAATTAAATGTATAGTTTGGTTTAAATTTTCAAAATGATTTATTAATTCCTTATTATGTCATCATTTATTGCATATTACTTAAGTAAAACTTTTCTTTACAATTTATAATTTTTAACAAGTACAAACAGTTTTGTTGCTTACAAAAAAATATGTATTTAAATATTTTAATAGATTTTAACTTTTGACACAACCCCCAATAGTTAAATTTGAATGACTGACAAGAGGTTCAGTTATAACCTGAAGAGAAAACTTTCTTTTTAGATAGTTGTAAAAAAATACTCCAATAGCACGCAATGGCAAGTGTAGTACGGACCAAATGGAGAATCAATTGATAAGAAAAAAATACAATTATCCCTCAGAATTCAGTACAGTTACACTGGCAGGTTGTAAACTTCAACACATTACATAATTAAAAAAAAATATAATAAAATATTTATTTTAAATTCTAATGACGTCTTCAATTCGTCCCAGTGTTTCAAAGAGCCCCACACATTGTTGACAATTGGGAAGGAGAGATGTATCCTCTCTTTCTGGCACTAAGGGGATTAATTAGCCACTTTAGTATATTAGCTGAATTATTTAATTGCCTATGTCTGCCAACAACTGACTACATACTGTTTGTGAATTATTTTGCGCCTACATTACATTTAAGACCGTTTTATTTGCCTTGTTATTAATCTCTATTGGTGCCCAAAATTGATAAAAAGATATTACCGTGTCTTTAATTATCAAGCTATTACTGTTGGCATGTAAAATAAAAAAAAGTTTTATTTCTAAAACTATCCAAGTATGGGCATCAGGTATTTATTCTCCCTGAATAGTAAATGCATTTAGTGAATGACCGCACAGTCGTAATTATGTTAACTGGTGAGAGCTAGCCATAATCAGTTCTCACCAGTCAACGAACTATTTAGTGCGCCGTGTTTATAGAAAAACAATGGGTATGTGTCACAATGTAGTAGAAGTTAAAATAACCTCAGTATTTCAGTAAGTGTACTTACTGTGTCATATCTAACTTTTGTGTTCTACAAACACAATAAATTAAGAGTAGCAGATCAACATATTAAATTTAAATAGTACTATTTAACTCACTCACCTGTGATGATGGAATAAGGCAGCAAATTCATGTGTTCCTGGTTTCGGCAGTGACTGAGACCCCAGTAGCCTCTCTCGGACCGATGCAGATAATTGCGCAGCGGCTGTCCCACCCAATGAGTATGATTTTGGTCCAATACCATTTTCTACATC
Source organism: Hemaris fuciformis (assembly GCA_907164795.1). NCBI lineage: Eukaryota > Metazoa > Arthropoda > Insecta > Lepidoptera > Sphingidae > Hemaris > Hemaris fuciformis. The sequence goes on from OU015434.1 coordinate 7,445,321, forward strand.
AATATGAATACGTTTATGTTAATATATGACATCCCCGTGGCGCAGTTGGCTAGATACCAGCTTGCGAAACGAGAGACCGCGGGTTCGATCCCCGCATCGAGACAAATGTTTGTGTGATCCACAAATATTTGTTTCGGGTCTGGGTGTTTGTGAGACCGAAAAGTCTCTCGTAGTTTTTGATACCCACGACACAGGACTTGTATCCTAGTGTGGGGTCAGAACTATGTATGTGAATGTTGGGTGTATTTATTTATTTATATTTTAATAGCCTATAATAGATCCCACTGCTGGGCAAATGCCTCCCACTTCTTTCTCTCTTTTGCCAAGTTACGCTACTGTATTTAAATATCACTTAAATACTATTTTAAAAATCAATAACTTTATTTTCTATACAGATTACAACACCCCAAGGTGACATATATGTGTACATACATACATACATAAACTGTATTCCCCGAAGGGGTAGGCAGAGGTGCATTTCTGCACCCACATTTTGCCAGGTATGTATCGGTGCCGCGTAATATGGGGCGAGCCTATTGCCGTTTTTCGGGCAACATATATGTGTGTACAGCCATAACTCTAAGCTATCATACTAGTCATGTGTCGGTCATAAGTCCCTAAATAAACTTAGAATACAAAAATAAAAATAAAAATAATAATAGTCATGTGTCGTGGATATCTTAAACTACAAGAGAGTTCCCGATCTGCCAAGGGCAAAAAATTTAAAACTCCATGAGAAGTAGAATAGTAATAGATAATTTTGAGGTATTTTATTATATATACTTGATACTTACTATGAATTTGTAAGTCCTGGGTGCACGTTTGGGTCCCTCCAGATACTTTGACTTTAGTTCTTGGTACAGCAGACACCTGGGCGGTTCTCCCACCTGAAATAATAATTTTTAAAGTTATCAAAATAATCAGAAATTTAAAAAGTTACGAAAATTATCAGACGTGTAGGTGTTCTTTTGATCAGATTTGCATTTTTTTTTTTGCCACATTCATATTCCCTATTTTCAAAATAATATTGATGAAAATGTATTGTTGATAATGGTTTAAAAATTGCACCTATAAATGATGTCATTAAAATTTGCCAATTTAGTAGCAATATGAAATTAGGATACGTAGATAATATTTAGATTGTGGCATTTTAATAATTATTTGCTTAAAATTAATGTCGCTTGAGCAACAAAAACATTTTGGGGTCATAAAGGATGCCTGTATCCTTTTACTTTGTAATGATTTTTAATTCATGTTAGAATTTTCTGACTTAACAGAAATGACTAAATAATAATAATGATTATAATCATCATCATCAGCCCATATGCGTCCCATTGCTGGACATGGGCCTCCTCTTTAATTGAGAGGGTTTAAGCCTTAGTCCACCACGCTGGCCTAGTGCGGATTGGCGGACTACACATCTAAGAAATTCATATGAACTTCAAGATGTGCAGGTTTCATCACGATGTTTTCCTTCGTCGTTAAAGTACGTGATTCTTTGTAAATACAAAAATAATTTCAGAGATATGAACCCTTGACCGTCGAGATTCTCGACCGCGTGCCTAAACCTCGAATGACTAAATATTATAAGAAATTAATAATAAAAAAAATTAAACATACTGTGTCCTCCATGTTGCGGTGGCGGCCCATTCGGCTGAGGGGCGGGCTGTTGCACGCCATTTTGTCGTTTCACGTATCCAAAGTTTTGAGGGACTTTCGCCTTTGACGAACAGGCACTGCCATTCCCACCACTGGACACGCTTGAAGGCCGGGAACCGCCACTCGGAGACTGGAGCTAAAAATTTTATGTAGGCGGGTAGTTCAACAATAAAATATTTGTATTTTTTTTTTTAGAAATAACTTTACGCCTAAACGCCTACCTGTGGCCCTCCGCTCCTTGACGAGTGCTGATTAGAAGCATTGGCTGCTTGTACTGGAGGTGCATACTGGAAATAAAAAAAACATATTGCTTAACCTTCCGAGACGTTCCATTTCCGCTAAGGAAAAAAAAACAGCTTTCATCATCCAAAGACAAAAGAGTTTAGTTTTAAACATATTTTTGCGTATGCTATCTAACAACATTTATTACTCTATAATTTTATCAATGGTGTTAGAGACCGAATAAAATAAATAGGATCTCAAAAGATATGCAACTCCTAGGTATAGGGAAAAAATTAATATTGTATCAAACGATAGATCAAATGTAAGTTGCTTGTCATAATATATCTTACTAATATTATAAACGCGAAAGTTTGTAATAATGTATGGATGTATGGATGTCTGGATGTCTGGATATTTGTTGCTCTTTCACGCAAAAACTACCGAATGGATTGTAATGAAAGTTTACAATAATATAGCTTATACATCAGAATAACACATAGGCTATACTTTTTAAAGATAGTGTGTGAATTGTCCAAAATATAACGATAATTGTCAAGTAAGACGGGAAAAATCTGCTATCTGCGGGCTATTTTGGCGTACGCGTCACGTACGTCAAACATTTTATATTTATCCCGCCAATACGGTTAATGGTCCCCTCATATTAATGTACGTATTTAAATAAAGGTTTTGAATCGACAACATATATCCACAATATTCGAACAATTGCGCATTTTACATTTTAAAATGTGAATGTAGTAATGAAAAGGGAGTGACATATTTGTTAGTTGTCAAATATTTATGCGTGCGTTCAGAAATTTATTTTTAAACTCCTTGGTTTTATATGTTATAAATGAGAAAATAACTATATGACTGTTACGCTTTCACGCCTTAATCATTTGACCGATGTGAGCGATTTTTGGTATGGACATAAATGGGACTCTGTAGAATAAAATAGACTACAACTTATTTTCTTTCTGAATCCAACCCTGTAGTCTACGCGGACGGAGTCGCGAGCAAAAGCTAGTTTAACTATACATATCAGAATTAACAGTTCTATGAGCCAAAAAAAGCGCTGGTTTCCATTAGCACTTCAGCTAAAATACTTCTTATTAAACTACAGAATATTATAATGTTTTATAAATGTGTTCAGTTAATTTAAATATACAATTGCCTAGACATTTAGTTGTTACCTGTGGATGCGGCGCGATGCCCAGTTGTTGAGCTGCAGTAAGCTTTTCTCGTTTGTGATGCTGAGGAGAGTGGTGGCCAGTTCGTCTTTCTCCTTTACGCGAATGAGACGGACTCGGCGGAGCTGGTGCTGGCTGGTTCCAAAATATATATTTGCTTTTAAGTATAGTTTGTCGTAAAATAAATGGAATTAAATGCGTAGCTTCTGCAGCCTTATTCCTAAAGTAGGTACTCTAATAAAAATAGAAGTATTTTATAAACAAAAAGAATATTACTTTGTTTCTTATTTGTTATTATTTGTGCCTACTAGATTGAATTGGTACTCGGTAACACTTGATTCGAAAAGAGTTCAAATAACTCTTCACAGCTTCGGACTATTTGCAAGCTTTTACAACAGCGTATTGCTCATGCAAGCACTTAAAATTGATTTACTCCCTGAACAGATCGCATATAAACGAAATGTAACTACGCTACAAATAAATGAATACCAATGGCGGTGTCCCCACCCCGGGCGAGTCAGTGTACTTCTTCCACGTGGTGTCTTGTCGTGATGGCTGAGGCTGGCGCTCGGTCTGCTGTCCGGAGTCGGCTTTGCTGCGTGTGCGACCCACTACTCTGTATACCACGCCACTACCACCCTCCATGCCTCTATTTCGACCACCACTTCGCCTGAAACATTTAGAGGAATATGTAGCATTCGTTGTAGGTATACCGCTCGGGATATCGATCACCGAAGGGTTAAAGTGGCCATAAAGTCACACGCGTGTAGGCATATTGTATTCTAGAATATGCTTCAAACAGGCCAGATTAATTGTGTCGATTTTTGTGAGATTTTTTGGCATTTGACATGTTGGGTCCTACTGCACTCACCATTAAATGCCGGTATCACAACTTTCGTGTGTTAAAAATAAAAACAAAGAGAATCAGATGAAATCAATAAATTAATCAAAACATGTTTTTGTACAAAAGGGTCATTTTTTGTTACATACAATGTAACCTTCACGTTTCAAAGAAATGTATACCTACCTACAATATTTTTAATCTAACGTCGTCAACAACATTCTGTACCTACAATCGTGAAATTATTTAATCTCGGAACTCGAAGGGACGCACAGCTCTTCCCCTAACTGTGACTCATACTCTAAGAGCCTCGCCGTTTATTGTGGGTATATACAATGCACAACGGTTTGTGTATTTACAATTTTATAAATATATACATATTAACATTAAATGTACAATATTTTCTCATGTTGGTAGTTATATGAAGATAAAGTAATTTTATAAGAATTATGTAATTATATAAAGGTGAAAAAGTGGAACTAGGCGTACGTTAACAATATCATAAAAGTGCAACATCTAAATATACGGCTTCGGCCATCTGTCATGGCTACATATAACAAAATAGTATTAACCTAACTACAAATATGGATCATAATCATGTTTGAATTATTTTTGCAGTTTTTGGAAAAAGAATTCAAACTTGTCGTTAAAATAATTACAAGCATCTTATGCGATATTATTAGAAAGCTGTAATAATAATAGCTTTCAACTTCCTTAAGCATCAATACTGGTAAATATTAAAATATTACGGTAGAAAATTAGTAATAACATAGCTTAATCTAGAGGTTATTATAACTAAGAAGCGAAATACAAAATCGATGTTCTATCCAACCGTCTTGTTCAAGTTCGGACGAACACTTACTAATCGAGCTATTTTTAATCATGTGTTCAGGACGTTTTATTTTACCCCGCGATCCTTGCTGCCTGACTAATTTATGTATACTTTCTTATTCATTATTCATTAACTATGTGCTTTTTCCTTGAATTGTGTTTGTTTTAGATTTTCTTTTAGATATTGACCAAAATTATTTAGAATTTCTATCACGATAGTATTCCATTTCAAATATGTCTTACTTTGAATCTGGTGTTGTGATTAATAATAAATATCACAGAACATCGCCAGACACAGACCTTATCTACCCGCCCTGTGGTTGGGGCGTAAGAATACCGCCACGGCATCCCCTACCTGTCGTAAAAGGCGACTAATAGGGGTTATCGGGGTTGTTAGGCGTACTACGGGGGAGGTACGCCCTTACAAGAGTTACACAACTCCGAGATGTGCGGCAGAGTGCATGGCCTCGTGAATGTCGCGGACGCTCACACCATGTGAGCGTCCAAAATAAGGCCAAGTGGGGGATATCTGAAATCCCCCTATCGCAGAGGAGTCCACATCTGGACAGAGCGCTGGGCGGCAACGGGAAACAATTAAGGGAACGTTCGCCCTGTATTTACCGTACCGCCCAAAATGCGCAAGACGGCCATCGAGAGGTTTTAGTCGGTATGCCGGCGTAGGATATTGGTTAGGGACCCAACTCAACCAAGCGAACAATAGTTCCACGCGTTGGGTTGGAAGGCCGGTGACCCCGACATACCCTTTTTGGGCCTCCCCCGAGGTACCGAACAGGGAGCTTAAGGCGCTTTCCTCTCGTAAAAAAAAAAAAAAAAGACCTTATCTAAGGCTAGGCTATAATGTCTAACAATGGAAATTTTATTACTCATTATGATTATAACAAATAACTTAAACTGGAACAAATACAATCAATACACAAGTAATAAATGGAACTATGTTCTACGTAAAAGTACCGTGTAAACTTCCAATTAATATTCAATCGATATTCGTTTAATGTGTAGGTAAATACATGTGCTACCATGTGGTGAAATACGCAACATGCGCATGATGTCAAATGTGTTGGAGCAGATCGGTTTGTATCCAAGATCAAAGCAAATTGAACACAGGGTGCTCAAACGAGACTGGCTGAACAAAGGCGTTCAATTGATGGCAGCTGATAAAAAGGGTGCTCGAGTTCTCTCGCCGGTGCGCAACATGTCTCTCTGACCTAGTTTTGAGAGTTAAAACCTGAATATATGGAGACACAGGCGTAGATAATGGCGGCATAGATTCTAAGGTACATTTACGTAGAAACTTCGCCGTATTTTCCGACAATTTATGGTTGAATATTTACAATGAATTTTTAAAGAACTTCAATATTGTGTTAATAGTCTTTTCAAGTTTACTATTTGCCTTTGCTTTCCCATTTGCTTCTAGACGTTACAATCAAATCTTTGTATAAAATTTGTTGTTTATCCATTTATTTACATAGATCACCAAAACGTTTGCTGCTATTTTCTTAGTGCTTTCACATACAAGTAGCTTTCGATGTCAATCACAGCGTCGAGAAATTTCAAAGGGAAAACAAAAGAACAGTTGGTACAGTTTATGTAAAGTGCTCGTGACCACAAGAACCGCAACCCTTCAACCGTCCCAGTGCCCGATAGATTAAAAAAAATATATTTTGCAACGTTTTGTAAACAGAATGTATTTTTAAATACAAAAGTGGTTTATGTTACATCATTTCATATATTTATATGCCTTCTGCTCGGCACGGTCCTCATCTATAAGTAGGACAGGTTGGCTTTAATCCACCATCCTAGTTTAAGAAATTCCTTACAAAATTTATACAGTGACTTATTGTCCTTTTACAGATGACACATTTGTAATTTTCGTGTAAAATATGATAATTCATTTAAATAGGCAAGATTTTGTTAAAAAATATTGTTTGTTAAATTTTAAACCCAGTTCCCGGCAACCGATGTTTATCAAATTAGACCTCGTGTAATTTACTTTGTTTTATTCAAGTGAAAAGTTTATTTGTCCTTTTACTTTCTCTGTTTCTTTTACGCGACACATTTTTTTTGTTGCGTTGAACATAACTTCCAAAGTTACGTTTACGCTTACAAAAAATCATATTATCTACTGTTCTATTATGACTATACCTAAAGAAAATAGACGCTTTGTATACTCAATAGATACTTTACAGACATTTGCAATAATAAAATAAATTACAAAGGTATTACAGAAGCAACTGTTTAATTATATCGGGATGCTCATAAGAATGAGAGTATTCAGAATGTACATTAATCATTCCACATTGCACTCATTCACAATCAATGAAGCGTTTATGATAAATAGTATTAATTTATTTTTAGCTTAAGAGGTTATCTTGACTCTTGATAATTACAATGTTTTTGTTAATGAACAAATACATTTAGATTTTTAAATGAAGATTTTTGGCGTACTTACATTTTGTAGCAGATATATTGCAATACACGGAGTGGCTTGAAGATATATTTAGTTTTTTGTATTAACTTTTATCTGGATCTGTAGTTAATATTAGATTGTAGTGTTCTAACCTATTAGGTCACGTGCAGAAATCTTAAATCCTTAACGTCAAGCACAAACCTCCTTTAAGGGTAAAGGTTTAAGTCCACCACACAGTTTTATAACATTTTCCTAATACGTGTTGTTAGGCTTAGGTACTTGAGAACGTTAGTTTCAACAACGTTTAATGCCAGTTTTAGGTAAGACACATACTGTACAATCAATAGAAGTATTTGCAAACTCCTGTTAGGTGAATTTTGTTATAAAAAAGAAGCCGACTACCTCACGGAAGCGGATGAAAGGAATAGACAAAACTGTACCTCTTGAAGGCGGGCTAAGTAAACTGTAACAGATTAGATGCAGTCAACCGTTTGCGGCTGCGAATACTGCAGTGCCCTACTTTTAGCCGAATGAGATGCAGTAATCTGTTTTGTTTTTAATAATAAATCACGTGACACATCAATTCTGTAAGCGCTTCCATGCGCATTGATGTCTTCTTTGGCTTTTACCACGAAGTGTTTTAAAACATTTATTTTTATTATTTCTTTTTCCGTTCCATTTATCACAACCTTTTAGTATTCTACTTTCTTTTTTTTACTTTTTTTTGATAATAAATAGTAGATGTTTTTCTATAAATAAATAATTTAAAAATATATTTTATGGTTTTATTGATGTTACATTTAACTTTGTCTTTAATTATGAAAGATTGTGTTGTAAGGAATTAAGAATTTAAAGCGTAATTTCATACAGTTCTTATCAATTAAGTTAATTTCATGATATATGGTTTGGCCTTATGCCATTCGTGTTACCTCTTGTTTACCTTAACTAATGGCATCTTGCCAAGTTATGGCAGTATATCATAAAAGAAAACTTGTAATGCGGTAAGTTGTTACGAAAACACTTCGGGTTACCATTATTGTAGTGAATGTTTATCAAGTTTATTGCCAACCTAAGCAATTAAAAAGAATAATGCAAGAAGTTTCGTTATTCAGAAAAAGACACATAATGAGTTCCCTTTGGTTGGTTGTATGGAAATCGCAATCGTTGTGTACCTTTACTGTCTGGATGTTTCACATGATCTATAGGTATACCGTATACCAAAGGAGTGATTGTTCGCGTGCAACAGGACATAAACACGGGCACAATAACCGTGAGGGTAAGTTGCAAATCAACATCCCCGACACACCGCAAACACCCTACGTCTTTGCTGTTGTCATTTGAAACATTGGCGTCTTAATGAAAACTGAGCCCCGAAGCCTCGCACTAATGATGACGGATCTTGTGAAAGGAACTCTCTGTCTCCTGCCACGTACCTCATTATCTATGAACTGAGCAGCCTTCCCATTATTCCCTCTTTCCTAGCTCGTCATTATTTTTGTGAAAACTCTGAATACGATGCTAGAATTATTTTATGTATATTTTAATGTGAGGAAATTTAAATTAAGAACTGGAGTAGGTGCGTTATCATTATAAATAAAACATAGCACATTAATTGCTAAGCCACATAAAAGTAAATAAGTGAGAAATGTTGAACATAACGCAAGATTTATTTTATAAAGTAACTTTTATGAAAAAACTTTTTTAGATTTATATCGCGCGAAACCATAATATTATTTTTTATCACTGTTTTATTATCAAAATCATATAATGAGATCTGCATTTAATTAGGCCATGTATTTAACAATAAAAAATGTTAATAAAAACATCGCAGAAACTTATTCACAAAATATTGCGGCTCGGTTGTTATCTAAATATTTACATAACGGGAACCATAAAAACCGCCTCAAAAATTCAAAGCTTATTTATCTCGTATCGTCCAAGTTTACTTTCGCCAAGATTACATTTCCTGGTTGACACACATTTTGTCAAAAACGCGTATTATGTTTTAGAAATTTATATTTCAACTTTTTTATGCCGAAATGCATAATTGCAGTCAATCCTTGTCGTCAGTCACAGGATTTGCTTATGACGGTAAAAATTTCAAAAAGCACAATGAATTAGTCAGAACGGTCGACTATCCGCATTAAAATTTCAGCCGAAGCGAGCGGAACAAACAGAACAGCCGTTCTCGGCGTGCCATATCCGAACATGGAATTTAAAAGTTTCTCCGTCGGGAGTTGGCGCTAGTTTTTCAGCGAGTCAGTCAGACAATTTCATTCAAATGCCTGCTCCCGTTTCTGTCGATTGTTTTTTTAAATAATTGTAATGGACTCATAGCGATTCGATGGCGTTATTTTAATTTACATTAGGGTTATTAACGAATGCATTGAATATGTTTGTTAATAATACACTATTGACGAATTGTTTACCAATTCGCATGATAAGGTCAAGGTAAATAGTGTGAGCTTGACACATAAATCCTTCTATTCACTTTCTTATCTTATTTTACTAATTGAGTACGCGTACTTCTTTGTTTTCGTTTGACGACAAAATGTGTCATAAATGCTTATAAATAAAAAATACATAAAAGCTTTTAATTAATCCCAGCTCGTGGTGACTCATTTGTGTAGTGTTTCATTGTGAACGGGCGCTACATATTGCATGTTCGCTTTAGTACCAAAATATTGAATTTAAGCAGCAACAACCGACCGTATTGAGGAGACATGATTCCCGTTGGCTGTTTACACTTTAGGCGCACGTTGCGATTTGGTCGATTGATTTCCATTTGTAAGGGGGCGAAGTTAAATGTAGTGGAGTAGACTTTTTTATTTCAAAGTTTAAACGACCTTCTGCAAATGTCACGTATATTGAGGTGATATGTTACATTGTATTTATGTCTGTATTTATATATTTTTAAAAAGAACGAAATGCTATATAAAACCCACTCAGTTAGATGTAGGGAATGTGAGTTTTTCTCTTTTACAATATTTTTAAGCATCCTTCTCAGTTTATTTACTACTACTAAAAATGTCCCAGAACTATATAACCCGAACAATAAGCACGAGTTCACTACACTAGGCTAGAGCGAGTTAACAGAAATTAGTACTAACACTATCTAGTAACTCAATATGTCTGTCCAGATGGAAATATTGTTAGGGGTAAATACACGCGATGGGGGTTAAACGTTCTTACCGTTTTGTGGGGAAAGCATTTGAATATTATATGTACAATAAATAAGTGTATAAATCGTAAGCATTGCTGATTGATTGTGTTACACTTTTATTTTTACCCCCTTCATACATCAACAAAAACACATGGTTTCACCGCCTGTTTACCAGAAACAAATATTTGTAGAATCATATCCCTATCCCAACAGTCTATCCTAGCTTCATCTACAAACTTATCCTCTTTATCTTAATAGCGTTGAAAATAAGTCGCTAGTGCTTAGCTAAATGTATATTTAAAAAGACTGGCTGTTCACTTAATGTTTATTGTAGCGTCTCATTTTAATATTGTAAGGAAGCGAGTGCAAGTTTCTATTAAATAAAGCGCGACTGCAAATAACTCGATTAGCCGTCTTAGTCTCGAATACAACCAGATTAAACCTGGCTCTATAACGCCTCGGCAGTAAGCTTTAAATTTATTAAGTACTACAGGAAGTTTTTCCTGTACATTAAATAAACGTTGGATAAAAATATTTTCAATAGCTCCTTTGGTTGGAAACAGGAAAATATTAAATAACATTCCGGATTCAATACCATCACACAATCGGGAAAGGCTCTGGATTTTCCTCCCCAAGCCATTTCCGGCAGATGCCAAAGTAATAGACACAAATCTATTGTTTCGATTTACTGACAGTTCACTTACCATTATTAAACACTATTGAGCACTTTAACTTACAAACTTTTAAAACTCGGTGTATTGTTACTTCCAGCTATAAGAATGATAACTATGTGATATCGAGGCTGGAATGGTGACCACATGTCTCAAAGCAACGATACGTTGACTTCGCTAACAGCCAGATGTTTGCAAGGTTAATGCCTCCTGGACAATTAAATAGGGTTCATTACGAATGTTTTTCCAACCGTCAAACTTATATTAGATAAGGAAAACGTCTCACCGATTTCGCTCTTCCCATCTTCAACGAAGCTGATACTTGCAAACTTATTTCTTCTAATTCCAAAACTATACTATAAAGCACCGTAAGCTTAAAACATCTAACGCGACAAGCAAAGACACATAGCAAGGCAACACTGATCCTTACGTTAGAGTTCGGCAAATTATTTTTCGTAGCTTATAAAAAATTTACAGCGAATTAACTTCCGTCCGCTGAGACAATTTGTAATCCCGCTCACCCCGATATCAATCGACAGAAGGCACAACGCGTATGGTCCACTACATCGCCTAGGATACACATAACAACACTAATCGAATGCGAGCCGCGACCCAAGGGATCAGAGGAGATGGCTCCCTTCCGATCCTTTGTTAAGCGCGATCCAGATCCATGGCGCCAGCTGTGATCGGCGCGCTTGTTTCAAGGAGCGCGCGTCTGCCGTCGAAACGATCGATGCCGGCAACAGATTTACATTTTCCGTCGAGGAAATCGGGAAAGTTTGTCACGTGCGTGTGTGAGCGCGGGCGACGAGTACGGCGCGCCCGCACGCCTATAGTGCGCGGCGCCGAGTGCCGCCCGCCCTGCCGCCGCGCCACCGCCACCGTGCCTAGTCACTCGTACACTACCACGCGGCGCCCGCACCCACTCACCTTACATTACGGCTTATACAATTACTTAAATCCACATTCAATCCTATTCGCCTCATTACCATCGTGAGAATACATTTGACACTTTCTTTCGAAAAACTTTTAAACAACAAAATTAAAAGAATTTTTATTTACACCGATTAATCGATCTATATTGCCTATATAGAAACGCGTGAGAAAACATGACGGACAGATATTCCTCATGTGAAAATATTGAACATCAGCTGTTGGCGTGGTGAAGGTGCAACTTTATAATGTGGCTGTTAAGGTCTCGAATGGTTCGGTGTTGTTAGGGGTGGTTAGGGTCATGGCGGCAGCGGGCAGAGGGGTCGCGCGGGGTGAGAGCGGTGTGAGACGTAGGAGTATCGATTTTGGCCGCCCGCCCTCTCCCCTGACGTTGCGACAGTGTGAGTGCGCTGTGCGAGTTCTCACTGAAAGATCGTCGTCCGTACATTCAGAACCAGGGTTCGGATATTAACAAATGCTTTGTTCACGCCGATGACCACGAATGTATGCCAAATGACGCGTATTAAACGTTTGCTCCATCGTCACGCGAATATTGAGAGTCACGTGTGGGTCGTAAAAACCCGAGAGAGGCGTGATTTACGCGATGCGAATGAACCCTACATCTAAGGCGATAACATAACACTACATACTACAAAACCTCCCTTTAAAATCCGTATAATTTATATAAAACTAATGATATTTCTGCCATCATTATGTTACTTGTATAAGAGTTGTTACCGTATTAATATGAGCAACAATAAAAACTTGGCAAGTTTGTTTTACTATTTTCTATAGTCCGAGCTCAACAAACTGCCCTTATAGCAAAGGTTAAAAACCTAGTGTCTAGACTTAAATTAGGATATAATCAATCGATCAGACAAGATACATATTAAGGATAGAACATCGTGACATTGTGTAGAAGGATGGAAGGCGGGCCGACCACTTGTGGCTTGTGAGAGGTTCAACCAACGCTATTGGAAAATGGATTTACCGGCATGTACCTACGCTACTTACGTAAGTAAGATGAGCACACAATCTTACAATCTTAATTAAAGTGTTCTACTAGCAAGCCAATAATAAATCCGACGGTACATTACAAACAAACATGAAGACTCGTAACATCATATTTTTCTTTACTCTCCTTTATACGAATATATTGAATGAATAGAATTTTTAAAGCAAATAATAATAATATTTTAAATGTATTAGAATGTATATTTTGTGCAATAAAAAATTCTGTACGTCTCAACATCAATAAATTTCGTTCAATTCCAATGATTTCAGCCCAATTCATAGCTTCAAAAGTACAATTTTAATCAACATCAGGAATAAAAAATGAGAATGTGACCAATGCGGGTTGGCTGGGAACGCCTAAAAAGCGCAACCATTACCGGCTCAATCCCATTACGGCAATGAATCTCACGCCCTTAGGGAGCGTTTTAATTTGAGTTTAACTGCAGCGCAACGAGAGTAAGCCTCTTTGTGTTTACGCAGCCCTTGTGTGGTGCATAAAATACATAACTTAATTGATTATACATCGTAGAATTTCACACTTACCTTTCATCCATCGGTTGAAGCGTTGGCTGCTGGTAGTTCATCCGACGACCATACAGCGATGCACCACCTTCTGACATGTAGCCGTCCATCATATCGTTATTTCTTGCGCATTCCATCTCACCAATATTAATTCTTCTCAAACAATCACCGTCAGACATATAGCCTGAAGCAATTTCTAGGTCACAATAGTCAGGGTTGGAAAAGCCAGGTCCATAGTTCATACGATCTCGAAGACCTATATTCTCCCTTCCAAAATTTGCTTTAACTGTGTTGGCGTGATGTGGATATACGCTGATATTTTTCTGCGCCAATCCTGACGTTCTCATCGGCAACGTTAAATGACTGTTGTATCCGCGAAGTAATGGTCTCATAGGTAAAACGTTCATCATTGGATTCTCATCTTCGCCTAACGAATTATCTCGGCAGTGAGAAGGCGTACTAGACCTACTATCGTTTTCAAGCCTTCTATTTATTTCAGTCAACGTTTTATTAGGATCAAATGATTGTTGGGGATTTGAATTGTCGACGTGACGCCTTTGTGCTGCTTCCTTTTCTGATATCTCAGCTTCATTTATAACGTTGTTTATGTACGTTGTATTCATATCCAGCCTTTTATTTGACGCTACACTGTGATTGTGACTAGCAGTCTTTGACATTTCAGAACCAGACTCGCTAGAAGGACGGTATATAACGCTACTATCGCTAGAATTTGAATGTTGTCCCGTGGTACTATGAGTGGAATTAGAATGTGAACTCTCAGACATTTGTGAACTGTGATTTTGACTTCCAGTGCTTACCACTGGCATTGGCGAGACGGCCAATGTCTGCTTCTGTGATATATCCTTACTTAAATTAGATTGTTCTCTACTGAACGGAAGTGCACTTACGTTATTTGTAGAATTTAAACTAGAATTGCTTTGTATAGGACTTAATTGACTATTTGTACTTTTATGTATAACATGTCTGTCGTCTTTTGATATTTTAAAGGTTCCCTTCACAGCAGCAGTAGGTTTAGGGATCCCAGTGTGATTTGGGGTTCCAAACCCTTGTCCCCCGCATGGGGTCTGCGGCTGACTCTGATGGTTCTTTGAATGAGGGGTTACATTTTCCTTGCACTCATGAGGAGTCTCCGACCTATGTTCACTTAACTTCACTTGACTACCAGAAAGCTTTGTCATTTTTGGTTCTACTTTAATTTTTGAACTTCTGGATTGTTCGTCAGGCTGGTTTAGTTTTGTATTGCTCATGGTTTTCGGTGTGGCTAATTTAGATTCTTTATCCCGCGCAGGGAGTTTGGGACTATTTCTTGATTTATCATTGCTGTTCGATTTGCTACTTGCTCTATTTAAATTGGTGGTAGAATCTCTCGGAGATTTAGAATTGACTAACTTAGATTTAATATTCTTAGCAGACTTGTCTTTTGATAATGTATCGCTTTGTTGCCGTATAGTTTTAGGACCTATTAAATTAGACGATTTGATATGTGTGTTCGGTGCGTTAGAAGATTCATTAAGGCTTAAACTTGAATCTGATCTCTCACTCTTTGCTGATGAAAAGCCACTGGAAGAACTCGTACGTTTTGATACTGCAGTGCTTTTGCTATTCTGCTTTTCAGTACCAACTTTTTCTTTATTAAATAGCTTTAACTTATCAAGCATCGATTGCTTTGTAGGTGTTCCATTGTGACCTGTAGGTGTTTGCGAATGTTGCTGTGTTTGAGTTACTGTTGAGGGTATTTTGCTACTAGGCGCAAGAAGTGATGAGTTTGGTCGGGATCTGTAACAAACACAATCCATCATTGTTTTGTACTAAAATTTAATGTTAAATATTTTGTTTCGTATTGAATAAATAAATAAAAAATAAATACACCCAACAGTCACATACATAGTTCTGACCCCACACTAGGATACAAGTCCTGTGTCGTGGGTATCAGAAACTACGAGAGACTTTTCGGTCTCACAAACACCTGGGTGTTTGACCCGACCCAAATATTTGTGGATCACACAATCATTTGTCTCGGTGCGGGGATCGAACCCGCAGCCTCTCGTTTCGCAAGCTGGTGTCTTGCCAACTGCGCCACGGGGCTGTCAAGAAAGGCTGTCTCTGAATCTAGGTATACTATAAATTTTTAGTAAATATGTAATTAGATAATTATAATACTAACTGTTTTATAAAAATATTTAAACGGTATAATCTACATCATAATTACTTAATTACCTAATCAGTATTGTCAAATAAAATTACACCTCATCTTCAAATAAAATATTTTATAATACAAATAAACAAATATGATAATAATGCATACCCGGATGATGAATTGGGTGCTCGTGGTATAAAGCTGACTGCGCCTTGACCTAAAGGGCTCGTCGAACGGCTGGAACTTGCAGATAGTCCACTTTTACCCCCTGTGGAAGAATGTGTATAAATATTATAAATGCTTTTAATGTTGGACTGCTTCATTGGTACTGCAGGGAGCGAGAGTATGCGGTGTGATCTAATTGTGGTCCCTATCGATTTGAGGGTTCGTTTCCCGAGTACGATATGATATTTCCATTGAAAATCGGAGTATATAAATGGTGCCAATGGTGGCAATAGGTAACCCCCTTTAACGTGAGACAGTAAAAACAGCTGGAAAAACATTGGTATTAAAATAAAACTCTGCCGGCCCTTCTGAGGATATAGGAGTATGTACATATGTGCTTTGATTTTTATTTAGTGTTTAAAATCTTAAGTCAATTAAGCATTTTTTTGACCTTCCATATTTTTTATGTAAGAGCACAGGTTTTTTAGGATCATTATGAGCCCATATACGCCTCACTGCTGGACACGGATCTCCTCTACAACTGTTTAGGCCTTAGTCCACTACGTTGGCCTAGTGCGGGTTGGCGGACTACACATCTAAGAAATTCCTAAGAACTTTTAGGAACGCAGGTTTCGTTACTATGTTTTCCTTCACCGTTAAAGTACGTGATTATTCGTATACTGCCTCGTGGTCTCGCGATACAAGTATGTGCCGTGCGATCTAGAGGTCCTGGGTTCGATTCCCGGGTCGGGCAAAGTGTTATAGGGTTTTTCCATTAGGAAATTCTCGGTAACAGCACGGAGTCTGGAAATGTGCCCGAAAAACGGCAATAGGCTCGCCACCTATTACGTGGGACTGATACATATAATTGGCGAAATGTGGGTGCAGAAATGCACCTCTGCCTACCCCTTAAGGGAATACAGGCGTGAGTTTATGTATATGTATGTATTATTCATTAAAAATACAGACACACGTTTACCAAAAGTAAAATACATAGTGATTTTTTAGAGAATTGACAGTCGTTGAAATCATTACCCGCACTAGACCAGCGTGGTGGACTAAGGCCTAAACCCTCTCAGTTGTAGAGGAGGCTCGTGCCCAGCAGTGGGAGGTATACGAGTATGGGCTGATAATGATGATATTGATGAACTTAAAATCATTATAATTATCTCTCATCATCTGAGACTGTTATGCCAGCCACAAAATGGTTTCGTAACTTTTATATCCAACAAACTACAAATTGGCGTAAATTTAAGAAACATACACGTTACCTTCAACATAAATAAAATGTATAAACCATTTTGTTTATTAATGACCAAGGGTCGAGACATTAATGATAGCTTATGACTTATTGACTGTGACCAACAATCGGTTCACGCCTTCGATGGGATGTGACGATGTCAGCGTCAAGTTAATGACAGCAATCGTTAAGCCAAGTCAGTAACCTTGTGGGCGGCTCCAAACGTCTAATTGTCAACATACACGTAATAGACAAAGTTAATTGAATGTTACGTTACTAAACTAAAAAAATTAATAGAATGAAGAATTTTAATAAAACGTAGAATGTCAATACATTTTTGTGTGATTTGCAAAAATTAAGTTGGGTTTTATTTGTTCTTAAGATCGAAAAATGTACTATAGCAGTTTCTGATGCCCACAAGACTTAAATATTACAATAGTGCGAGAACTTTTTTGTATTGATTTAGAGATTATTTCATATAAACTTACCCAGTATAAAATTTATGAAAATAAGTCAAACATCACTCAAACTAACTAAAACTCACTAATAATTCAGTGAAATAGGATCTTTAAAAAAACACAGACAAATAATTTTAGTAAAAAGGGGTAAACTCTTGCTTATTTGTCACACAGATATACTAGGTGATTAATTTTCCAAAAGCAATCAGTGTTGCGACTCACTGCAAACAAGATATCAAACACCTCAAGCTGTTCAAACATTATCACTATTGAGCCAACACTAGATAAGTACGAACTTTTATCGGAAACGGCACGGGTGGTCTCGGTTGCGCGGGCGACACACTAGTAACTCCACTAAAATTGTGAACAACTTGCATTGAACACTACCATTATATTACGAACCTTTTAACCCTTCTGATGAATTCACAATGCGAGCCAAGCCATACCATTTCAATAGGTCACATTAGACTGGTTAGTATTATCGATCGTCATCGTACTAAATAATAATTCGTGATGTCATTTCATTACTTTTACAAACGTCATGGTGTGCGTATGTGCCCTAAAAAGGGATGCAAATGAACCTATACTCGCCATTAAAACAACAGTTTATGGTATACTTTAGGTTGTATGTAATTATAGGGTATGAGAACAGTAAGAAAGGGAAAGCAAATGTTAACATTACTAATTCATATTCCATTACAAATATATTTCGTTACTATGAGGAAAAGAAATTTTAAATGCACTGGAATGAGTCACTTTTAAAATTCAACAATAATAGTAAACGTGAAAATACCTACATACATATATTTTAAAGTCATTGCTTCTAATTAAAAAAAACCGGCAGACTGAATTTGGCCCACAGTTTAAACCTGGATTAACACATAAGACCATTTTTATCTTCAGAAATTCAGGTTCCTGTATGATAATTATCAACTAACTGGGCGTAAACCATTTTTACTTCAATATATTTTTATTTCTCTCGGGATCCAATTTAAACGTTGACTTATTTGCGAACCGAGGCGTTTACAAGAATTGTGAGTTTACTAATTGCTAGTTGATAAATCCCAGCCAAATGTTAATAAATCATCCGACCCTCAAGCCTCCTTAAGATATTGTTCGAAATTCATTTACATATTTAAATTATTGCGTTGTAAACTACTAAGCATTAGATTCTAATTGTTGTTTAATAGCTGAAACAAAATATAAAGTCTGCAACAACGATACAGCTATCCCAGGTGTTAGTGCAAGACTGATGAAGGAAGTCCGTCATCGCTGCGGTGCGCGAAATAACATCGCCAATCGGGCCACATCCGTTCTTTATTCAGGACGATGCGATCCATCAATTTATACAAACTATCATGCGTTTGTTAATAGACCTACACTTATTAGATTATACGCTTGTATCGGTTATTTAATATCTTGACAGCAATTTAACTATTATAGAAACAAAAAAAGTATAAAAGCTTTAGTAATAATTTTTGATTTTATACATTAAGAATACGCTTAAATAGATTAAATAAAATAATAATTGAGGTAACAATTTAAATAAATAATAAGTTAAATAACTTACGATAGTAATCGCGTTAGTCATAGAAATAAAACAAACAAAGTTTTCTAAAGAAACATAAAACATCTTACCAAGCCTAAAAGACTACACTGAACGTTCACTTAACACAATGAAAGCTGTCTAATTAATTTAAATTTCTCACAGACGAATCGAAAGTCGTAAAGTTCACTTCAGCAATGCCTCAGCCACTTAATTACGGAGTCATTTCGAACTACGCACGAGAGATGCTAAATGAGTGCTCGCAATGAGTTCAGCCCGTCAACTGAAGATGCATCTGCACACGACCGGTGTCCTATCTACATGATATCGAAGCTATGTTGGTCGAGATAACTCACCCGTGAGAATCATAACAGTCTAACGATGACTTCACTTCACTTTCTTTAGCCGATAAGATTATAAGCTAAGGAGTTTCATTGCAAAGATTACGTGGTAATTATGTAATTGCTTACACAATTTGTTTAGTTGTAATGCAATATCACAATACTGATAATGTAACGGTGTACATAGGACATCAATTTACGTGTTTGTAGACTACATAAAAAGTAGTGGTTTTGTTATAATTACATACGTAGGTATATTGATGAATAATTTCTGAACGTGTACTGTCCTACTTTGTTTTTATATTGGGACCAGAAAAACAACAAAGTTTGTTATTAACTAAAACTAGTAAAGAATAATCTAGTCTTTACATATTCGAAGATCCTTTGTGTTATCTAGATTGTAAACTATTTGCATATTTAATTTGGTTTGAAGTTTGAACATGTTCATACGTTTGTGTGCAAGAAATGGAATAATACTTACACACAGTCAAACAAATATAGTAATTAGGACCGGATTAACGAAAAACAAGATTGAAGGTAAATAGAATAAATGTTATTTATAATTTAAATGAGCCGAACGAGACACACTTGAAAGTACCGCCTAGTAGAATAAACAAACATTTACTAACTAACAAATGTAACAATAGCGTGAGTTTTAATTTAATTTTGCCTCATTAGCTAAAGACTTATACATGCTACTCATTGTGTTTTTTTTAGTTAGGTATTGATTTTAAATGGTGAATTTAGAATCAGCTCAAATTTCGAACCACTATTTAGTCACAAACGCATTGCGATTGTGTGATTCAACAGTGTACAATTATTTTTATTCGGGACGGTGTAATTAAGTAATTATTAGATAATCGTCATCATTTTCCTCGTCAATACAAAGTTTAGACCACACATATCATCCAGTGCTAATACAGTCATGACTTAAGAATGTTTCTTATATCTTATTTTTCTATTATTTTTTACTCTATGTAATAAATGTATAATATTGTTTACATAATTAATTTAATTGGCATATTGTTAAATAACAAACAAATTTCAAGAAGACGATGATTGGAAAAACAACATTAATCAAAACAAAAATCTTCCAGATATTTGCTATACTTTGTACTTGTTGTATTTCCAGTCGTTGGTGTAAGTAAGCTGTACAATGAAGAAGAACACATGGGGTATCCCATCTCGAGATAATACGGGCATTAATCGCGTGTGCGCCGGTTTTTCTCAACACATGAGCTTGCAAGAAAATGAATGGTAATACATTTATGTGGATGGGGATGAATAACCTTCAAAGACTTTAGATTGTAGATACCCAAAATACATTATTTAGCTTTATAAGGAAATCTATTTTATTGTCAGAATTACATATTTGAAGAGAGCGATTACCGTCTCAGACAGACAAATCCTTTATAACTTTACTTACAAGATGGATGGAAAGGCATGCCCTGAAGTGACACTGACCAGCAAAACTCGGTGAGTCTTTATATAGAAACCTAGTATCTCTTTTACTCGTATAGGAAGTAATCAGAAAAGCAATGAGGTCGAGTCAAAAAAAAAATTGTCCCTTTTCGTCCTTATAAATTTTTGCCCGTGTTGGGCTTTTCTATTTGTTTGAGTCTGATATCTGATGAATACCTCAGAGTCTAATTATCATCATCATCAACCCATATGCGTCCTACAGCCGGGCACGGGCCTCCTGTACAGCTGAGGGGGGGGGGGGGGGGTGCATAGTCTATTATTTACCTGGATCATTTCGGGTAATCCAATCTATTTATGAATAAGAGTATTATTCTCATAAAACATAGAGGATGGCAGACAATTTTATCGAATTTACGTGAGAAAATGTACTAACTGGGCATTTTTCAGCTAAACGTATTATAAAATTAAGCCAACGGGCGTCGGCTAATGTGTTGCAATTCACGCTGGGCCGGGATGCCGATGAAACGGCGAGCCAGTTTCCGTTGCAGCTAAATAAATAATTTGATTAAAGTAATTGCCTTTCTCCCACTTGAAAGGCGGGACTAATTTTATTCGCTTTAAGTACATTTGCTTGAAAGTGCACTGATCTTTGGTTGCTTTTGATTAAGGGTTTTTATTGGCTATATATCAGCTTGTATTCCACTTTTGAGCAAAACGATTATATTGTAATTATTAGCGTGGATTTATTGGTCTTAGTCAACAGTATTAGTCAACATGTAATCATGGATGAATTTAGTTACACTATGGATATTCATTTATTTTTTATAACAGATATCTGATTTCAAGATAGCGCCTTAAATTGCCGCGAAATGATTAATACAACCTAACACAATTATACCGATTTGAAATCGTATCTATACGGACTGATTTTTGGATGCAACTTGGGTACTATAATAGATGAGAATCTTACAATGATCTCTTTTTACAGCCTTACAGCAGTTCATTTTCAACTAAAGAAATGGGCCTTACCGCGGCAATGCGGCTTTGATAATAGTGATGGGTTCGGCCAAACCTCCCTAAGAATTCTTTGTGTGGCTAGGCTTGGAAAAGGAACGTTAATTCAATTCGCTAAGTGATAGTGCACAGAACATAGCCAGTATTATGTTGATGCTGTATCTAAGCACATTAACGGATTTGCTTCTTTCAGTTTTCATTTCAGCTGCAGAAAAATAAGACTGGATTTGTAAAGTTTGCATTTCCTTTTTTAAATCTACGAGGTAATAATTTTCTTTACGACACGACAAAATATTGGTATTCAATTTAAAAATTGTATTACTGGTATTCAGGTCTTTTTTGACTGATTTCGTTGAGGGTTTAAAAACAATTTTTCGACCCAAAACATCATTACCATTGTACCCGACCCGGGAACTCTCTATATTAAACTGCACTCGTGTTCCGATTCATCAAGGAATCATTCTCTATGTGTCTAGTTACAGTTGGCTATGTTTATTACAGTAATAAATTAATGCGAAGCACCAAAACATACACATTTACGCCTGTTACCCCGACGGTGTTGGCAGAGGAGTATTTCGGCATCCACATTTCGCCCATTGTCTTTCATAAGTGCCACTTAATCTGGGCGAGCCTCTAGATCACACAGCATATTTTTTTACCGCAAAACCAAGAGGCAATCGTATTGTGTAAAGTTTACACTTAAAGTAAATAAATAACGACCAAACATATAGTATGTAGGTAGTTGATGTATTTGATAAGTACCTGTATGGACTGGGGTGGCGGGCAGCGGTCGTTTGTCAGGCGGAGCTCGCCGCACCGCCGCCGCAGACGCCGGCAGCGGGATCGACGTCTGCAGCACCGACACTTGCCTGTGGACAAATATTATTTATTTATTTAATATACTTTTTTGTACAACACAACAAATCGGAGGCTCTATTTATAGTAATATTAACAGCTTAAATTAATTAATTTCTATTGTAGACAACGTTTTCAAACAGCGTTTCCAACTCATTTCACTTAAATAGTACTATTAACTAAACCTCGACGACAAAGCGATCAATATAAAACCTTGCTCCACTAATATTTTCCGAATACTTGATTCAAAAGAATTTATAATAAGTTCCGAATCGTCCTGAGAACGCACAGGTGAGTCAAGGGCTTCAAAAGAATCGCCCTCATCCTCTTTAATGGAAATTATTTGGGGCTATTACAAAAATACCTGCTGCTTTTATCTGAAGCTTTTATAATGCTAATCTATTCAGCTCCCGAAATTAGATAATAGATTGCAGATAAGTAACACCAATTAATTCATTAATTTGATCATCAAATTAAATAAAAAAATAAAATTAATTACAGCCGAGTACTGTTGAAAATTTCGTACGGTCCTTGAATTCGCAAGTGGCTGAAAATGCTTTGCCGGAGCAATGCGAGAATTAATTGCAATTGTACACAAAAATGAATGAGTCAGAATGAGTTCCTATTTAAGTTCCCAATTAAATATACCATTAAGCCGAACAAATAAATATATGGATGACTTCGACTTTAATTTAAGGTATATCGCATACCATTATATTAACTGGATCGTATTAGGAATGTATTAAGTCATCGGATGGAAATCAATAAGGCATGTACTTATATGGAAGGGCGTTATCGATGTAAATGGAGCTTAAAATATTCTACTCGGAGAAATATCTCTCCATCTGACCTTTACTCGGTAATGCGCTTTGCAATTCACAGAAACTAGGAAATAAGTTAGAATTCAATGAATATAAACATTGAATAAAATATGACCATTCATTGGATGTGAGAATTAATTTATTCAGAAATATTTACATGCATATGGTTTTTTTATTTAGTATATTTTAATAGTAAATCATGTATGACCATATTAATTTCTAATATAACGAACAATGAATGGACAGCTATAATATATTAAAAGCATTTTTATTTATAGTTACATACATATATTTTTTAAAGGCACATTTTTGATACTTCGCTTTGAAAAGCACCAAAATTTACTCAACTTATTAGAAGCGGATGCAACCTTTGAAATGCGTTGTGAAAATGTGGTTGGCTCATAGCTTGTTAGATAGGACGGTTGCAACCTCAATGGTTAATTAGTCTCAGAGTTTGTTAATTAGAAGCATAGACAACCAAGGGCTTCGTGTATTGGATAGCTGAAGCAACTTTTTTATTACTGCATGGCTATTAACATGATTTCAAAAAGAACTTTATGACATTTTTAAATGAATACCGCAATGACGTGGGGTTGATTTCTTTCATTTCCCGTGTATCAGACAAGTGTGAATTAGTATGTATTTAAAAATTACCAAGTGTACACATACGCACACTTACGCCTTAAATTGTAGGTGTATTTCTACACCTACCTTTGGCCAAGTATTAATTTCCTCAAAATAGTTGGCGAGCCTATTGCTGGTCAATAAAACAATATCCAAACTCCGTGCTCCTACAAGGAATTTCCTAAAAAAACTCTTTGAGTTTTTGAACAATTTGATCACATGCGTTATTTTGTCACTTGATCAATGAACTTTATGAAAAATATAACAATTTTGCTCACACAAAACTAGTTTAAATATTAACGTTTATAAGTTATGGTTGCGTCTATACACTTTATTATGGTTCTAACGGAAGTTAATATTAGCAAATTCAATATTAAGATTTCGCAATGAAACTCCCAAGTTGATAAATGTAGGAATCCTCTAGCATAACTGAATAAATCAG
The DNA here is from genome assembly GCA_907164795.1 of Hemaris fuciformis. NCBI lineage: Eukaryota > Metazoa > Arthropoda > Insecta > Lepidoptera > Sphingidae > Hemaris > Hemaris fuciformis. Next base: position 7,469,878 of record OU015434.1, read on the forward strand.
CACAATGAAGACAATCGAATTGTGAAAGGTGGATGAATAAGAAACACGGTAAGTCCATTTAGCCGGCTCCCAAGTAGTCGTGGGTCACGATTTCATAATAAACTCTAACCTAGGAAGCTTTTACTCGGTTATACTCGCTAAATAAACCGGAACATTGCCGTTACAGCAAAATCTAATGATAAAATAAAGAAGGTAGTAGCTTTAATAAATTTATAGTTATTCAGTACAAAAGACATGAAAATGTGTAAGTATGACATGATTAATTAAAAAGCTCTGCCAAAATATTAAGTACTACCATACTTCCATTAATAACAAGTTAACTTTAATGGAATAATATGTTTCAAAATCTGTTTTAATATATGTTTATTTTTAATAGGGACCTAATATTAAGAAAAAGTGTTTGAAATGTACTAAAATGCTTTAAGTATTGCTAGTAAATAATGTTGCTACCGGCCGCTAGATGTCGCAAGTATATTTAGTTATTGATAAATCTTTAACTAATTGATACAAATCGTCTCTGGGCTTTTTCTAAAGCTCCCCGCCGTAATACATCTTAATTAAATTGTCTGCTGTCTAGACATTGGATCCTTCTTTTTGTTGTTACTAATTGATTTTAAATCCAAAATGACATGTTTGAACAATATATTCCTAAGTATGTTTTGGTAAATTTTGAGAGACTGTTCGTTGATTTTCCGATATAAAATTGAGACATAAAATAGAAATGTCTAAGTTTGATTTGAAGAAAAATTTTGTGTTGTAAATTCTTTTCGGAAATTCTTCTTAGAATTGAAAAATTGCTTCACAGGACGTTTTTTGTAATGTAATCGATATGTTAGCGTACAAGTATCTATCAAATACTTTAAAATAACAAACATGTTTTAGAATTTTCTACTGTCATTGGCCAGTGACAAAATTACAAATGTTATTGAAATATGCGCACATTTGCCATGTGTGGGAACGCTCATCTTGTGACAATAGAACAAAATATTGTTTTCGTTTCACCACAAGTGTCGGGCTTTGTCCGAGCCCGGCTATGTTGTATAATGAGGGCGATATCTAAACAATGAACATCTGTCGCTGCGCCCGCGCATGTCTCGCCACGGCCTATCGCCTGTTGACACGCGTAGGGAAGTTTCGGTACCGGCGCCCTATTCTCGCTTTATCCATGCATAATTTAGTCTATTTATATTAAAGCATGCGTTATGCTTTTGTTTTGTATTCTAGTGTTTATTTGTGTTATATAGGCCCGTGCATCTACATTCAAATTGCGTGGTACTATGATAGGACTAAGGCCTAAACCCTCTCAGTTGTAGAGGAGGCCCGTGCCCAGCAGTGGGACGTATTTGGGCTGATGATGATGATGATGATTGAAAAAGTATATTATGTTTGTATTAATGTGTGTACAGTGTGTGTGCTTTCTTGTTCTGTATAAAAAGGGGTTTAGTAAAATAACAAAGATATTTTTTTTTTGTCCGGGGACTTGACACCGAAAATTTACGTATTAGCACGATAAATGTTCCGTGGTATCTTTGTTTATCAATATGCCCTGGTACAAAGTGGGTTCTGTGCGATATATATGTTTTTGGCCGAACCGGAACCTATAGATCATATTATAGCCCACAGTTGTAAAGCTGGCAAAGCCTAAAAGCTAAAAGCAGTGATGGCATCGAGGGTTCGGCGCGCGGTCGAGAATTTCGGCGGTCGCAGGTTCAAACCCCACAAGGCACACACCTCTGATTTTTCGAAGTTATGTGTGTATTCACGATGAATTATCACTTGCTTTAACGGTGAAGGAAAACATCGTGATAAAACCTGCACACCTCAAAAGTTTTTAGGAATCTCAGTTGTAAAGGAGGCCCGTGCCCAGCAGTGGGACGTATATGGGCTGATGATGATGATGATGATGATGATGTAAAGCTGGACTAACAAGGAAGGCGGGCTGCTACTTAATTAGTTTGGTCTTAAGAAAAAATATCAATATACTTAGACTTTACTATCCAAATTAATTACGTATCTTTATATGTATAGACTAAGGAAAATTTCAGAGGAAGAAAAACCAGTGATTGACTTCGTTGAAGTTTTCAACTAAAAAGGTTATTAACATTTTTGGTTTGCTTCGTAAGATTGAAGAGCCAAAACAATGTTAAATCGATTTCGTATAATTTGTATGCTACCGACTTATGTTGACCTGATCATTTACAACTAGCAAGTAGAATCTTAATTAAATATTTTGTCTCTTTCTCTCTAAAGTGAATATCGAAAGAGGGATAATAATATGTCGATCGTGACATGTTATCGAACGGTCCGGTGAATCCAGCCGCGCGTTCCTTGCGTAATGGACACATGATACGTCCTTTTGAGCAACTATTAACTGGTGTGATAATATGCTGTAACTTGACAAGTGGTATCAGAATTTATGAACCGATATTCAATCGTCACATTCTAAAACATCTAGTGTTTTACTTTTGTATTTCCCTTGGTTGTATAATAATAAAATTTGTTAATATTCATGAGGAAACGTTTTTTATACATTTTCTGTAAAAAAATAATGATTATTTTGTAACTACAGAAATTTTATAAGTAAAAGTAATCTTTTATAGTCTACTACGGGATTGTCAGTAAAGTAATTTAGATATTTTTTTACTAAAATATCATTATCACAAAATTAGTGGTTTAACCTTTTAAGATGACGAAAATTTATGTAAGTATCAAATTAATGAAGTTAAGTTTAAAACATGTAAAATTATTATGAAGGCCTTAGAATATAAACAAACGAACATCGAATATCAACATATTCTCTTTTTGAATAAAACACAATGGCGATAGAGTTGCCTGTTTTAGTATGCATTGAGAATTATGTCTAAATTTAACCAAGCAGGTCGAGTGATCGAGGTTAAGAAACGTGCGCCCTGATCATTCATAGTTAGGTGACCACTTTTCGTACATTCAACGTTCGATAGAAACAGACTTGAAAAGACAATACTTTAGACGTGTGGTAGGTAGTTTATGTACAGTGAACTATATTTTCACGTCGCCCACAAAGCTATTGAGATTTATCTAGATAACTCCGTGGTGCAGTTGGCTTGATACCAGATTGTGAAACGAAGGCCCGCGGGTTCGATCTCGCACCGAGGCAAATGTTTGTGTGGTCCACAAATATTTGCTTTGAGTCTGGGCGTTTGTGAGACCGAAAAGTCGCTCGTAGTTTCTGATACCTACGACATAAGACTCGGATCTTGATATAATTATTTTTTCAAATACATCATTTACATGTTTCTAGTACATGTCAAGACTAAATAAACGTACTATTAAGCTAAAAAAACCTTCGTTAGAGCAAATGTGTTCAGAAGTATCCAGAATTATTTTTTTTCACTATCGCTCGATGTAACTAGTCTGGCAATCAACTAAGAAAAGTAAAGACATTACTTTTAATGAATATATAATGTTAATAAATTGTATTAATATAAGATCATAGTTATATAGAATATACTAATAGATTAAAAAAACAATTGTTTAAACCAAATCGACACCATCGTCCAGACACACAGATTATAAATAAGTATTTTCTTCTCATTCAACTAACTCTTGCAAATATTCATGTTGTTGTCTACACTCAATATTCTAATATAAAATACAAAAATAAAACATACTTCTAAATCTTTTAATCAGGGTTTTAATAGTAGCAGCATGAGCTTTTTAATTTACCCGCCGCGACCTCCGACGCTAACAATTGTCCATTGTTTTCAAACGAGAGGACTCCATGATTTTAATTTTAGTCCATGTTCCCGGGTCTCGAAAGTTGGATGAAGCATAAATGTAGAATAGAAAAAAAGTCATTCATTCAGGGGAAATCCGAACCAACTGCCATTCTATACACTTACCTGCAGTTGAAAGCGAACGATCTGGATATCACTACTTTATAGGCTACATCCGACGTATCAAATAATAGTAAAGAAATTACTAGTTACTTTCATTATTCTGCATTACTATGTAGAATCCATTCCAACAATACTTTTGGTCAATCATCATAAATGTTAAAAAATTATAAAATTATTTTTAATTTAAATTAGGAATTTATGTAAAAGACAAGATGTCCAAGGAAAATAGGTCATTCAGCCAAGTGTCTCGATTCAATATCAACGTTCTACTGTGCTTAAAATATCTATATTGATTTCCATAGCCATTTGCCTTTACAGGTCGCCCTAGTTTTATTATCGTTTTCAGCATTTCAATACCTGCGCTATTTAGAAATTGAATTTTAAAGTAGGTTACGCAATGTTTGACATAAGGTTCAAATAGAATAAGTGACTATTCCGTGTACAAATACAGACAAAAGCAATGTATTTTATCTATGTTTATATATGTATGTGTATTGTATATATGTAATTTGTTTACAGTATTGTTTTGACATTTTACACACCTGCCTCATCTCATCTCTGCATCACCCTAGGTTCAACTGTTAGAGAATGCCTTAGGCATTAAGTCCACCTATACAAACTTTGTATGAAGTGTAAAAAAAAAAAAGCCGTTATAAAACTAAAATGACGTTAAATCATACTTGCAAGGGCGTTTTAGTGAAATATTTTGCAAAGTATTATTTTATTTTTGATTGATTGATGTAGATTAGTTCTCTGTACTCCTTAGTTTTAATGTTGTGTGTACAATAAAGTTTTAAATAAATTAATAATAATAAATAGATACTTTCATTAGATACCTATATACAGATACTACATATTATCCTAATAATTAGGTGCATCTTTTATTTATTTAGTCAGTATAAAAATAATTCATTTCCGACCCCTTAACAATAAACCACTTCGAATATTTACTAATTAACTTGCAAATTCCTTATTTATGATATCAACCTAACCTAACCTTTCATCCCAAGAGAGTCTATTGTATGATCTATCTATAGCCCTACAACCATATTACTCATACGTCATCATCACCAGCCACATCATATCGACTAAACAACAACGTGAAGAGGAAAAATGTCCATTTTATGGGCATGTAAATAAATATCTAAGAGAAGAAGAATTATCATGTACTTTAACGGTGAAGGAAAACGTCGTGATGAAACCTGCACACCTAAAGTTCTTAGGAATTTTGTAAGGTGTGTAGTTCACCAACCTGCACTAAACCAGCGTGGTGGACTAAGACCTAAACCCTCTCAGTTGTAGAGGAGGCCCGTGCCCAGCAGTGGGACGTATATGGGCTGATGATGAAATACATACCATACGTCTATTTATACCTCGTGCAATTGCTCCAAGAGTTTTTGGAACGTGTATTTTTAAGCAAGTTAAAAAGCGAATTTAGTGAATCAAGCGGCAGTATCGCACGTGCCACCGACTTCCGATGGGTCGGGGCGGTTCCGTTCGGAAATGGAGGCTGTCGCTTGGCCCGAACCATGTGACACACGCGCCATTTCACCTATTATGTGGTCGGGCCCGATTGACGCTTGTTTTGCTTCGGCTGAAAACCGACGAAAGCAGGTAAAGCTATGTATATACATGAGTAGAGTTACGTGTAAAAGATGGTGTATTTCATTTAACTTGATTTTTTTCCGTGCTTTCAATAATGAAAGGATTGAATGCAGTCATCTTTGAACAGTTCAAAATTACATGTTTACAAACGTCCCGAACAATGTAAAAAACAAGTTTGTTTTAATACAGGTATTAACATTTGTACTTTTTTATGCATATTACCTATATAAAATACAAAATAAACAGTACAGTGGTGTTCTGGTATGTTATCTTTATATATAACAATACAAAACCAGAACACCAATATAAAAATGAAACTTAATTTATACTTGTATTCTCTCCCAACTTTAAATAGCATTAAAACCTTTTTTTCGGTATTGTTCAAAAGCCATATTATGTTAAAACAAGGAAAAACCTCGTGATCAATATTAATCTCGTTCAATATAACCGCAAATGTGTTATATTTTTTTAGAATTTTGTAATAAAAGATTATATTGTTAAAAACTGAATACCTATAATGTTTGAATATTATATAACAAATACTTACAATTAATACGAAAGTCAATTTGTACAGCTCAAGAAAAAAGTGGGAATGTACTAAAGTTTTTTTAAATCGGTTGACTTATTGCAGAGATTACTAGTTTTGCACAAGGACAGAATTTTACCTCTTAATATATGTCAAAATTCTGATAACAATTATTGCTAGATTAGATAGCCTTAGATTTCTAGTAAAACTATCTAAAAACGGATATCGATACTCGGTATCATACCTTCTAATATCATCGTAACAACTATTTTAGTATTCAATTATTTTAAGCCAAGTTATTTGTTATTAAGCGAGATAACATAAACATTGTAAACTTAAGTGCTAAAACGTAGTAAACTTAGTCTTAGTTTAGCACACATAAACCCTTCGGAGCGATTAATATCTTCGTACAAAGACAGGGCCATGCGCGCACCCTTCATTGTTTACGAACCTATACGTATCGAGATGCTGAGATCAAAGATAAATCGCGATTCACTTTTACGATATTGATGAAATGTTAGCTGTAAAAGATCTACTGAACGGTACCTATATCAGGAATTAATATATTTTTAGCCCGACGATTTTGTAACGGAGAAAACAGAGCAAGAAAAACAAAGGCGATCGCTAAGTACGATCTGGCATGCTCTAAGAATAACTTAAGAAAAGTTTCATATTTGGTCCGGTGTAGTATTAGGTATATTTAATATTATCAAATTCTACACATCAACGCATATTAGAACTGATATTTTCCCGTCCAAAGGAACCAATTGACCTAAAAACGTCTATTCTAAAATTAACGAGGCGTGGTTCGAAGAACTTAATTTTGCTATCGAACTTTGAATCGGTCACAACGGTTTAAAGTCTATATGTTTTGAAAATTTACTGCACGGTAAATATGCTTATAAAATAGGATTTACCTAAAAAAAGTTTCTACATAGTTTATCACATATAGCTCATTATTGCAACTGCTGCGACCAGAGACAAAAGGCACGTTCCGATAATCGAAAATCTGCAAGATCCTCACAGATACTACCTTGCCGTAAGCCCGGTAGCAAAATGGCAAGAGTGAAAATAAATAAATAATAGAAACTATAATATAAAACAATAAACATTTGGTTAACTACATGCTGTTTAGTAGTAGAACGAGCTGAAACAAAACTGTGTATATATAGCATTGCAGTCTTGTAAGAACTGTCCATGACTAACTAAAATCAATAGTCATTACGGCCCCTAAAACGGCCGGTAATAGCTTGTAAAAGGCTGTATTGCGAAGGCTTATGTCGAGCCTTCATGTAAATAATCTCATAATTCAAGTATAATTTTATCGCGTGGGCTATGAAATCGTAAATTACCATATTGCAACCGAAACATGAAGTGCCTGATAGCCTCGAGGACAAATTACGCGGTCTGTGAGACACAATCTCGTCAGACCCTAATTAAATCCCAAGCACACACTTTTGAATATACGAGTACTCAAAAATGGTATTTAAAATGGATTATCATAACTATACATTACAATACAGAAGGAAAACGTGACAAAAACCTGTCTGGTAGTTGTCAGGGAATTTCTTCGGTCTTCCGCAAACTTGTACTAGGACTTCATAGTGGGGTAAGAGGAAGTATAAGGGCTGATAGATTCATAACCAAAACATACCTCCGAACTTCAGGTGACGTCGGCAAACTGCGGCATTTGCGGTTCTTGCTGTTCTGCCGATGGTGGCCGTGGCCCGAGTTGGTATTACCCATAATTACACTTCACTTGTTCAATGAGTCATTACGTGAACACTTCACAGTTTTCATAATGGCACTGGTTTTAAATGTCCCATAGGATATACCGACGACGCTGGAGATGTCAATATTAAATTTTTACAACCTACCCACGCTCGTAAAATATTGCCAGCATGAAAGAATAACTTAGTTAATCTTTATAGACGTGCTACTTTGTAATATCACCTAGATTGTACTTCTCACGCGGCTACATTGATATGACGTTTAAGTTAAAGTTTATAGCTACGTCCGAATTTTATCAACGTCACATCTTTCGAATTCGTCGAATTTTATCATAATAAAATATTGATACGTCAGCGGGTAAAGAAATATATATTCGTAATAAAAATAATTAATCCTACATTAAACTAACATATTTCTGGAATTAAAAGTATTTTATCTGTTTATACAAATATTTTTGAGAACAATATCATTAAAATCCTTTCAGCCGTATCAGTGTGACTGAGTTACAAATATTCAAAGATCCAAATAAAGGTACATATTCTTATCGTCTATGTACTCGACAGCTTTTAGAGAGGAGGCCCATGCCCAGCAGTGGGATGTATGTATATGGGCTGATGATTCAAGATAGGGTACGTACAGATATAATTCTGCTACTTTCGAAAGCTGCTCGTAATAAGAATTCAGCCTACTGCCGATTTTATGAGAAGGCTACAGAAAATTTTCTATTGAAAAAATCCTATTAAAACTTTTCTGATGCGGAAACTAAACGTAGAATCTTTCGGTCGCATGCTTATTGCACGAGGCAATCAAATTTGCATTATAGGCAGGATTATAATATGAAATAGCTATGAGCTCAGAACATAAGCAAACAGGATTCTTGTCAACTTCCTTCATTGAAGATCCAATTGGAATTTATCGACAGAATTCAGCGGCATCGTTAACCACCTACAACGTACAGAACCAAACTTCCCAAATGCCAGCGATCTGAGCTCCGCGCGGTGCAGGCATTTCAAAGGTCAAATCGGTTAAACCGCCATACCTTAGTGACCACTTCGTGAAATATTTCGTGGTGGATAAACTCTGTGTATTTTATTTATACCCTACCCGTGGCTCTTAATTTTATTTACGGCACAAAACTGGTTACAGTTTTTTGTACATTATAGAATTACTAATAATAAATTACTAAAAACAAAAAACAGATGAAAATAACAAACCTATGAAGAATACTTAAATATATAAATTACGTCACTAATATAAGGAGCAAAAAACTAATTAAACCAATACAGAATAGGAGATATAATCTTACTAGTAAAATAAAAAATATCTTTAAATAAAATATAACATTATAAAACATATAAAACTTTAATAAACTTTTATAACATGTTAACTAAACGTTTTTGCGTGCTCTATTGACCTATAACGTTAACTAAAGCATAACTGAGTTAAGCGAGTCGTAATACAGAATTCTGTAAAGCCCTTGAAATGCACAATAAATTTTCAAGCTCAATGCTTTAATATTAACCGTAATTAACCGTCTACAAAGCGGTTAAAGCCTTTTCTTTAGATATTAATTCAACTCGTCTTGTTTAGCCATAAAACAAATTATCATTCGAAACTATATTAAAATCCTAACAAAATTGATATCAACAATCACCAATTTAGTTAATAGTGAAACAGGGACTCGGGGCAGACAATTACTTATTATTGTCTCCTCCAAAGGACAATGGAGAAAAACGTCTAATTACCAGTCGTTCGTGTGGGTTCAAAGTTCACCGACCCCGCTATAATAACGCTTTTGTTTTCAAAATCGAACCCTTCCACACATGAATGAAAGGCGATACTCATTTGTTTTTTTTTAATTTAATGCCAGTACTAAATTATAAATGTTAAAGTTTTGGGTAGACTAATTCCTTAAAGCCGTAGGGTGTCTTCAGAATAGTTTTGCATAATCTACGCAAATAGGCTATTGTAACTGTAAGTTGATGTAAATACAGCTATGGTTTTAAAGTGCGTTGTTATCGAAATTATCATAGAGGTGCAGTGGCTGCCTATTGGACCGCGAAGCGTGGACATTCACTCACTGAACTTGTTCTGTTTCCACTCGAATGGAACCCGATAGGTTTATTTGACAAAAGATATTGCAGTCGAATACACGGGTATTAACACAATAGATGGGTGAGGATTTACCGTACAGCAATACGGTATAGACAATACTGAATTAAAATTAAAACAGAATTCTAAGTTCAACCAAACTAAATGAAATACGTGATAGTTCAGTTGAGCAGCGGTACGTGCTGCCTTATTGTCGACCTTTCAGAGTAACGAGTGAATAATAACTAATTTAGTAGTGAAAGAAGACATCGCGTGAAAGCTACAGTAATGAGTAATTGGAGCGAATTACTTGGGTTCAAAGAGACTACTTTAGTTGCCTAAACCATATTCATCGGAGCAGGCTTGTTCCAATCGTGGGTCTATTACAACGGGGTGATATTACATAATGCTTTCCGCATCAAATAACTAGTATTTCCAGAACAGCCTCGCTTAATAAAATTCATTTTACGTTCCACAATCATTAATCTCACAATTTGTGTCGCTATCCGCTTTACCGCCCTGTCAGACGTTATCGAATAAGCAATAGAAGGCAGCGCTTTATTTAGGTGGATATTACCATACATTTTGTCACGACGTCGGCCTTTAAAAGGAAATATGGAATATTTAACTCCATTGTGACGCGTCAAGACTTGGTCGTGCATCAGTGGCTTATTGTTTGCCCTGAATGCCCTTCTGTCAAATGAACTTTCGTTAACGATTTATATGACGATTGTTCCCGATTATGACGTTTTTTATCTTTATTGTCGTTATGGCACAGTCAATTGCTCTTTTGTTTTATTTTTACTGCACCAGCGCCAATAAAATCCTATTACTTTGAGATTTTTATATTAAACAATGGTATGAATACTTAACATGAAATTTAAGTGTCTATTATACATTTGGCCCTGGTAAAACATAATTCAGAAGCATGGATGTAGAATATAAAGAAAATCAAATGACAACAACAGCCTATCAAAACATCTTTGTGAACAAGAGTATACGTTGGATACAGTAAAAGGTTTCTATAAAGGATATAAATAATTCACGAGACAGAGACGAAATTAAACCAGTCAACTATAGTGCACAGGTAGGAACACCAACAATTCCCAATTAATAGGACCCTTAGGGATAATAGGATTAATAGGATCCTTGATAATTACAATGTAAAAATATCAAAACTTCAAATAATGTAACGTTTATTATGATTATTCGTTCAATAAAGAAGTAAAATTCTTTTAGATATAGACTCGACAGTTGTGGCCCATACTTTAAGTGAGCTACTTGCAGGTATCCTCGACGAAAATAAAAACACATATTGTATGAGCTATAAATTGTTTCCTGCATAATTTACTTGATATAAAATACGCTGAATTGAAGATGAAATTATGGAAATCATGGTGCTTAAATATAAACTTTCTCGTATTAATAACTAAAGAGTTTTAAAGTAAAAAAAAAAAAACAATTTCCTGCTTTATATGCATGGGACATAAATATTGTGCAAGTCAGGTAAAAGCTGACGATTTGTCGTGCGGTTCCGACTACCTTTACTTCTCGTGTTCTATTTCTTTCATATTGTCTTAAAAACTCTTTACGGTAAAACACCGCCAATTGTAGTAACTAGTTTACTAAAAAGTTGGAAAATAATAATGAAGTTATAAATTATGGGGTTTTATAAAAGTTATATTTTTATTATTATTAATACAATGTACATTTCTATTAAAATTGTATTTGCATAGAAAAATACACAAAATATAAGCATAATTTATATTTTAACGACATGATATATGACATGGTCGTATTTAGGATGATGCGAAAATTTAACTTTTTTAAATGAAATTACATTACTTGCTGAACTTAAAGTCACATTCTTTTTTTTTCACTAGCACGCCCAACGCTAACCTAACCTATACCAGACGACTATTTCAATCTTGTTTTATTTTTCAATTGAATATAAAAGATAACTAACAGTTTTGTTGACTCATGGTCTCCCTATTGCCAACATAACGCCACAGCATAATGACGACGGACAAATCGCGTAAAAGGAACGATTCGCTCGTGAGATGTCAAATGTCGTCCGTGAGGATAAAACCAGATCCACCGTCATCCCCGCCCTCGCACGCCTTCGCTGATGCTTTACTTTATATCACTGTTTACTTTCCAATGCTGGGCATGGGCTAATCTGTTATGGGTGTTATTCTCAGTTCAGCAAACTGGAATAACTATGATTGGTGATTTTCTTTAAGAAAATAGAAGTTTTGTTTTAGATACGTTCATTTGTTTACGATATAGTGCTCCCTTAGTAAGTGCGTCATAGTTATGACAACACAACTTCGAATTCGCGAGCGCTGTGACGCGGTAAACTGGGCGCGAACTAATTTGGCCAATACTCAAGTTCATGTGATGCATTGCGGTTAAACACATTTAATTTACCCGTGTTGTGGCCTAAAGTTCTCGGAACATAGTTTTTGGTTTATTTGAACAGCTCAGTGTCCGGATTTAAATATGAATCGCGCCGATACAATTTATACGATGTAAACAGATAGGCGAATAATTTACTTCTCGTTGTGAAGTGCCTGTTCGGTATTAAGTTGAACTGGTTAGTTATTGCGAAATGTGATTGGAGCTTTGAAGCTTCATTTATAGAGACATAGAATAATAAAGTTAGACATTTGTGGACGTATATTAGGTTTATTCTCGTCCTATTATCATATTTCGTATGTGAATTTGTTTGTAATTTGCGGTTGTATGTAAACATATCTACTGCTCCCATTAACACAGGCTTTGAAAGCCCGTTGACTGGGGTTTATATAATGAACCTAGAGTATTATTGATGTAGAAAAATTCTTGTGAATCGTGAATTACTATATATTAATTATGATGATGATGTGATGTACCTCACAAGTGGAAATATTGAATAGCTAAATGGTCAAACGACATGAGTTAACAACAACAGATCATGTTCGGGCCTAATAAAGACAGTGTGGGCTCCTTTGTTTCAGCCTGGTGGTTCACGCGAATTGCTTTTCGTAGAAACAGCAAACATACGGCCACAAGATTTATGTTAATTTATGCATGCGTTTACCACTGTATAATACACTATTATATTAAAATGGCGGGAGGTTATGTACGAAATACAAGTGAGTATTATCTTTGTGTTTTGTTCCTGGAATGAAAGCTGGTAGTAAATAATTGATAGCTGTAACTAATGTTTGTAAAATCACAGTGTAATAGGTGGTGGGGAATGTTAGTGACGTAGACGTTAATTTGTGTTTCACAGAATATCCATACATTAATACAAATTTCCAGTTTATTTAAACCCAGCTCTTGCAACTACTTTTAAAATTAAAGTTTGACCCGCGCAATCATTAATATCTAAGCATTTTTATTTACATTGAACCATTAAAATAACTCCACATTGGTTTGTATATGCCCTTAAATTTTGATTAAAATCTTTTTACAGCCAGAATTATTTTCGCGTTGTGTTATTTTTAGGGATAACTCAACTGTATTATTTTTGTAATAAACCTGTTACATTTTAGTTATTACTCCAAAGATTATTAAAATATTATTATCTTTAAGGGCATTTTTGACGGCCTCTTCGCAGATTAATTATAACCGCATCGCAAAAAGTTACAGACACTAAGCTGTCTCGTGACAGTCCATTTTTACTTGCGGCAATCCCACACTTCATGGGGTAAGCATTTTATTAAACAAATTCGTTTTTGAATTAACGAATGTGCGATATGAATGTGAACCCTACGACGTCACGTAAGACCTTCGACATGAATATGCGATACCTGATTCCTACCTCTGCCTGCCTCTTCAGCGATTCAAGCGAAGTGATCTGTGATACTCTCACTTGTGCGAGTCAAAACCTCCACAATTAATTGAATTTAGTCACTTTAATATCCACGTTGGAGAAAGTGATAAACAAGTCACATGTTCCTGGACATTTTTAATCTACTTCACTCTTAAAACAAAAATTAAATTCCTACCGAACGCCTGATAACTTCAAAGAAAATTATATATATACAAAAAGATAAACAAACCTTATACCTACGGACAGATTACGCTCAAGTAATTCTGTGAACCACAATGTTCACAGTAACAATCCGTTTGATCGCCTCAAAGTTTCGAGATTTAGAAATTCAGACAATAAATAAGCCAGATTGAAGGTAAATGCGGTGCAGTCGGCGACAGATTTATGCGCTACGGGCACTCGCTCCTATTTCATGAGATAACAAGCCATTCTATGAGAGTAGAAGTTTAGAAGCTCGACATGATTGTCCGGAGTTATATCAGGTACTTTCATTTACACAATTGTTTTGAAATAGGCCGACAAAATTGTGACAATTGGTAACTCAGTAGTAGACTTTTTTTTTTTTTTTTTTTTTTTTATTATTGTAAAATTTAACATGGTGGTGGTTTTGTGTTGTGAGCTGAAGTGTTTCGACGTGCTCGCGAGAGGAAAGCAAATTCGCTATTTGATACGGTCTTGCCTTCCCTCGAGAGCATTACACTATCTATACGATCTAATGTGTAAATGTTGTGTATATGGTGTGCGTGTGTTACATATTTATTAAAATTAGCAATTATACAAAATAAGCAAATGAAACTTACACAAGTAATGCAAACATATAGACAATGAGAAAAGCACAAAGAAAGAAGTAAAATTATACAAACCAAAAAATAATAATAACAATAGTAACAAGACAATAATAATAACAACAATTAATTATAATCAGTAGTAGACTCGATATTTTTTATTTTTTTTATTCTGGCAGGGCAAATTGACTCCACTGTTAGTTATTATAATTAGTTAATATTTCGACTACATTTGCTTTGAAGTTTTAGTGGAATCACTTTCGTTGTGTTTAGGTTAATGAAAAAATACCTAGGTAATGTTGAATTTTTACACTACAGTTTTGCCAGCTGTGTTTTTTTTTTACTACGACTTAATAGGGTAGTGTTATTGCAGTTCTTTGTTGCAATTCCAGATAGTTTTGCTGCAGCAAGTTCTCTAATTTAAAAACACTTGAAATATAACTTTAATATGCACAAAAACTCATTTTAGTATTATAAATGTTAAGCGAGAGAATTACATATGAATTCAGTTTTCTAAGGCCGCCAAATCACTCAGTATTACTCCAATATTTGGTATTGCAAAATTATTACTCAATATACCACACGCCAAAAGCCATAACTTCCAGGTCAGTGAATGCAAACGATTTATAAAAATAGTGCACATTAAATTCGCCACCCACTCTTTTTCTTCGAAACCAGATTTTGCTTTCAAGCTTATCCGATCGACAGGGAAACATCGTAAATATCTTTAGACGTTTAATAGTCCTGTATGTTTGCCATTACCATCAATACAGGGATGATTCTACACGAGATTTATGCATATATGTATGTACCTTCAATATACTACGCAATTGAATAGGATACGTTTTGAAATAAAAAAATGTTGTTTGTAAGACAACGTCAGATACGAGTAGATAGTAAGATTAAAGCAATTAGTTTTCACAATGCATTTTTAAATAATAGTTTGTATTACGTATTATAGAAATAAATAACAATAGCACAAATCTCAGCACAAAAACCAATGATTTTTTGATACACCATTTTTTGTTTATAATCCTATTGAGGCTGTTTCCAAGTGAATAAGACTAAGTAAATAAGAAAAATCACTACCTATACTAATGTCTGTTCAAAATATTATAATCAAATATTAAGACTTATTTAACAGTATAAACTATAAATTATGTAGTTTTTATTAAGCTGACAATTTTTTATATAAATTTATTCATATTTTTATTAATCATAAACTATAAAAAATCATTAAACCGTTCCACATTCAAGTAATCAAACTTGAAAGTTACAACCTCAAATCCCCTGCTGCATTACCTGCAACGGTAAATGAACATAAATCCCGTCGATGCATCGCGTTAATAAAAGGCGCAAAAATATTTCATCCGAAGTGATTCAACGTATAAAATGACGGTACACGTAAAACCAAATTAATTAAGCGCCAACACAATGCAACGCTATAAACGCAGCGCTTGTGTTGGGCGAGGGGACAGCTTCCAGCCGAGCTGAGAGGAATTTTCATTACAATTGATACAATATTAGCAGGTTTACTAGCGGCTCAAACTGGATTTTGTTTGACTCTGCAACATTTGGATTTGTCACCAGTTTTCAAATGACTTTTTGTATTTTTGTGTATTGCGACGTCGTGAACATGTATTTAATTAAGGCGAAAAACTTTTGTAAAATAAATGCGGCCTGAATCATTAATTACCTGAATAATTACTTGCAATAAGCAAATTACCTGTTAGAGAATACCCCGTGGAAAACAGACTCAATTTTCATGTTTTTGTTGTTTTATAAGTTCCACGTAATATTTCATAAGAAGTTCTTTTAACAATATGTTAAAAGCACACATATATTACTCCTAATCTATATGAAATAGCTCTCTTAAGTATTTTCGCAGCGCTATTAATCTACATGTTACGCAGCAAAATCTTTCAACATCGACGTGAAGCCGATATTAAATCGAAAAGCAATTCACCGGCTAATGTTATGCGAAAAATGATAATGTTTTTTTTTAAACATTCGATAAATCCACATTGAATTTGAGGGTTAGCTTCCGCAGGTAAGAAGTAAGTAAGTCTTAGCGCGGGGTATTATTTGTACCTTCAAATATTTGTCCGTGTTTGGGTGATTATAACAAAGATTTGTAAATATATCCAAATTATTTGTATGGACAGTTTATACTCATTATTATCGAAAACATTCTTTTACATGTGCCCTTTCAACTTTATGTAACAAACGCCTCATAAATAAAAGCATTTTGGATATACAGCACACAATAAATTATTTAATAACAGTTTGGTGTTTCAAAGAATCGATAAGAGCACCAACGTCTGTTTCAGTGATTTATCGAACGGCGTAAGAAGTAAAACAATGGCGAAATCTGAATGGAGTAAATAATGAAAATATATAAATTACCTAATTATTTTTGTTAATCTGTGTAAATATTACAAATTGGCAAGAGAGCAAAGTTTGAGTGGGATATAGACATTTCGTATTAATAACGTGCATTTACAATCTTCTTATATATAAAAATGAATCGCAAAATGTGTTGGTAAGCGCATAACTCAACAACGCCTGGACCGATTTCGCTAATTCTTTTTTTGTTGTGTTTGCTATTGTTAGGAGAAGGTTCTTATGAAAGAAAAAGTTAAGAAAATTGCGAGGAATATGGTAAAAACAACAATTTAATTTTCTCATATAAACTGTTCTACCTCTAATATCCTGTCAAACATTTTATGTTTATTCCGTCATAGGCACCTTTTTTAAATCCATTGATCGTAAACGGGTAAAAATTTAAGATTATACTAATTTATCAATGCTGAATCATAAAAAATAAAGAAAATCAGGTCAATAGAAAAAACATCATACCCCTAAATGTTAAACCCTTAAATGTTGACGATTCTCAGACCTACCTACGATATACCTACAAATAATATTTCATAAAAATCAGTTGGCCGTTTCGGAGGAGTTTGCCAAAAAACACCGCGACACGAGAATTTTATATATATGGCAAAACAACGTTTGCCGGGTCAGCTAGTTAATAATAATTATTTGCTACGATAGTTTTACACCTTCTTTTAAAAATCGAAGCCTGTGAAGTGCTCTCGAGTATTGCGTTTTATGAGCAGCAGTTATTACGAATAGATCTCATCTCATCTGGACTGCCCCTTGAGTATGCAAAATGCGACCGCGAATTCCTGGGCTCGATTCTCGGATCGGACGGAGTGTCTTTATGTTTCCTATAATGAAATCGTCAGTAGCAATGTGAAGACTAGAATTTGAATGGAAAATAGCAATAGGCTCGCCCTTTTTGTAATAATGTTTTCTATTTTATTGAATATACCATTTAAAAAAATTAAAAATACTTGTGAATAGCGAAAAAAAACCTAACCAAACCGAAAGCATCTAAAAGAGGGCCAAAATCGCCAACATTAAGTTCATCCCGGTTCAGAAAGACCGAGTGCCATACATTTTGATTAGCGACACGGTACCTGGGGGTACAACTTGCGACTCATGACGCTAAGTCAGATTTATCACGTATCCCGCGTTCCGACCCCAACGTCCCTTTTGGCGACATTTAAAAAGTTTGCTCTTGTAAAAATGAGGTTTTTATCTCGCGGTAAGTCCGCAGACAATCCTTTTAACATTAACACAATATTTGCCACACGTAATGAAATGATAATGTATACATAGAATATTGAAAACATATTTCGGCAAATGTTGAAGTCTTTTTAAATATTATATGCCCTTGATACCCAAACAAATAGGTAGGAATGTGCTTCTAGTATATTATGTTATTCTTTTTTCGCCTGCTGTATTTTAAATCTTACGCAATGGCAGGTAAGCATATTGCCGTTCTCACTGATAAGCATCCAGTGGAAAAACCCAATCACACATATTTTAATCCGGGAATCGAACCCGGGACGTCTAGAACGATGAAAACTTACATTACGTCGTGCCCGAGGCAATTTTACGATCTTACCCTTATTAACAAAAAAAAAACCCCTATACTTTTCGAGTAAGTAGTAAAATTAACAAGTTTATGACGCATTAATTTATTACGCAATGAATTAAAATTAATTGTCTGTCCAACCTAAAGCAGTAAACCCATCGAAATCGAAGGTGGGGAGTGTGTAATGTACAATTCGAAATCTTGAGCAGCAATTTACAATACGGTCTCGGTAAGTACATTTGAGTACGGACCACTAGAATCCAAAGAGGTTTGAAGACTCTCAAATAAAACACCCGATAAAAGGTTTCTTGTAACACATTTACGATATACTCGCTCGCAATTCCTTTCCCCGACGGAGTTTTAAATACCACGATTGTAAAGAAAAAACCGTTCCTTTTAGTCATCAATTTTAAATGGTGAGGAATACCATTAATTTAAATTTGAATTTCGAACATCATAGACAATAATCTCAATTCAAGATGTCGAAACTCCTTTAATTTTCAAGAATTTACGATCATTAATTACGCATCAGACTTGCAAATGATCGTGCTCTCTTATCACTGACAGCTTATTAAATCGCCGACCTCATTTCATGACGAACCCACAGCAAGCATCCGAGCTTCACACACACACATCACATTCAATAAGCATTATCTGTAAAGAGTTATTACTTATGAAACATCACACTTTGCATTTAGAAATGAAATATAATATGCAATTTATCCGTTCAAAATCAGTCTTCAGAACTAAAGATTGTAAAGGCCCTTCAATATTGTAGTATTCGTTACTGGAAATTTTAATTATATTGAAAATATGTAATTAGGATACTTACTTACAACTAATTATTTAAAGAGCTTAATAATAATAATTTAAGAAGCATTTTAATATAAATATATTAAGGTAATTCAATTACTTTAAACCTACATAAAATAATAAATTGAAAATGTCTAAAACAGTGCACGCGCATTCGTTTCAAAGGGAGTTATATCTCGATCTTTCTGCTACGGGTATTATCGATTATTTCGTGTGAACTATTGTTGTGCGAGCAGACGGGGGCGCAGAATCTTTAGGGGAGCCCTCCCCAATCCACCCGGCCGTCCAAACGAAACAAACATAATATATCAGTGTTTCATTTATAGTCGCGGCCGAAAGTTCAGACACATCTGCATGTTAATGGCGTAATGTGGGTTATTGTATTCAAAATATTATGTTTACCGCACAAATTTCAAGGCAATTTAATTGTTAATTTTTCATGTATTGTCCCCCAGTTATTAGCCTGCAGCTATTTAAAAACTCAACATTAAAGTCCCGTAAATTTCCACGTATGTGTTCTGTTACTTTAACTATAAAAAACAAAGTTATTACCTGATCGCCGGGACAAGAGCACGCTAAACGCCAAGTCGTAAAACACAAGCGTTCAGAATATTTGTGCGGCGACGCACTTTTATTTTGCTTTGGCAGTATAATAGGCGCAAAGGAAATTACAGCAAATATATTTCGAGGGTCGGCTTCGGAGCGTGGGAGATCCGTATTATACTTCATATTATTAACTTTATTTTGGGAATGAAATGAAAGGAATGGTATAATGAGACTCAGTAACGAATACCCCCAAAATATTTTTACCTAAAGTAACGTTAACGAGATAATATATTTTTGATTAAATTACTTCCAAATTCATTCGAGTGATTGGATTTTTGTGCAAAAAATTAATTAATCAATGCTGTAAATGTAAGTTGTCTGTTCCGCCGATGTGAAAGAGGTTTTGTATTGAAATTTATTCAAGTGTTGCATTGCGGAGAACTGCATCGGTTTGCACGCCCACATACGGACACTGGAACTGGTTTAGCCTGATAAATAATACACAACGCTCGCATAGTACGTACTGACAATTTCTACAGAAATCAGAAATTCCGCTTTGCCTTACACCTCCTCTTTTATGTTAAATAGGCCTTTGTAGACCTTAGGCTTAGGTTTTGTTATGCAAATTTATTTTATTTCAGAATGTTGAGGTAGGTATAATATAAATTCAAATGATAGCTTATTGGTATGGATTTTTCAATCTCCTTTAGTCCGAGATATAATCCTAGGCAATATTATCAACACCATCAAGGCGCAACAAAAGAAACGAAGGAATAAAGAAGATACTCGACATTGTTAGTGCAAGGAATATTTTTATGATACAAATAAACTGTTATTTTAGGGTTATTACTGATTAGTTTGTTATATAAGCGTTATAATCTGTGTATAAATAAATATACGTCATATTGTTAATTGAGTTTTACGCCGTTTCTTTAACGTAGTTACAATATTCCTAAGTAATTATAAAGGAACCTATAGCATTTGAAAAGACAATAGATCTTAACCAGATCAAAACGAATTTGGAATTTATTGAACATTCATATAACAAATAAACATATTGCTATAAATATTTTTGCTCGCTAAAAATACGCTTAAGTTTACGATACTTCCCTTTCCAATAGACAATTTAATGCTATTGAGTAATGTTATGTCATTAACCCTACTAAGGAATTCCACTTCCAGTACAAAGTGCTCGTTTACAATAATACCAGCGCCAGTTTTGTTTATTTACTAAAAGCCTGAAGCCGTAACATGAACCACAGCCGCGTGTCACGGAAACCGCATTTTTACGATTATTTCACCTTTAAAATACATCGTACACAAATGTTTAACAAGTTTTATTGATTTTTTAAACTTTCTTAAATTCGATGTCATATAAAGATAAATAAGAAATGTAGGTGATTACATTGAACGTTTACTATTGATACCTGTGGAGTACATTCTAAGTGATGAGGAAATCTATGTCGATTTATATTCAAATGTAATCCTCGTCACTTTTTGTTTATATTAAACGAGTGAATTTGAATATTATTAAGGATTATATCCAATGATTCTCCCACATATGTAACTTTAAATTATTGCATTAAAATATGACTTACAAACGTTTTGGCTTCGAGAGCTTTTACTTATGTTAATATTGCCACCACACTATTAGTTTTGAAAATATTATCATTTAGGTATTATTTTGAGCAAAGTATTGTTGTACAACCGCTTTTGATGATATCGTAAGTAATGTCTGTTTTACCTTTATAGATATTGCAATATTGCATAATGGGCAATTGGAATAATGTAAATCCTTGTGGGATTATACAGACCGGTTGGTTATAAATTTATAATAACCGTCGCGTGTTAATTAACGAAAAACGGTTACTATTATTTCTCCCATACGACATAATTATGCTGGTTTGATCTTTATCCGATACCGTCCAGCAAATTCCTGAATACGTCAGGCTTAGGCGGTAGTTTAGGTTCCATAATGTTAGCCTAGTGTGGGTGGTTGGACAATGTTGCCTAATATACGAATATGTTGCCATTTAAAAGCAATAGCAAATCTCTTACTCAGCCGGATGCACGAGTATAAAACACACGTTTGATAAACAACGTCTTACAAAATACATGTCTGAACATGTTTCATTACGACCTGAGAGACGCACTAAAGTTTCAAAACATGCATTCAGATTTTAGGTTACATCCCGCGATGCAGCTAATGAGCGTTGCCAACAAAGTTTTTAGCGGCTTTGTTTTACTTTCATATTTTAAACATTAACGTTCATTCATCAAAAGTGACGGCGGAATCCACATCCGCGCAACATGGCTAGATGAGTACGAGTATATCGTAAATTGTTCAGAAGTAGGACCCGTGACACGCTGATCTCGGTACTACTGGTGTGTACTTCTACATTTACTGCGTTAGTTCAACGTTTATTGCTCGGGTAATAGGAACAGCATTGTGGAACACAAACATTTTACATACAAAGTGTTACAGCAGCTATAAAGATGGGTGTCTTTCTTCGATTGTTTTTATCGTGTAACTGGCAGCCGAAGATTTGGTTCGAATCGGTTTCACGAAGTTCAGATTTAGAAAGTTTAATTTGTTTAGGAATAGTTCACTACAACATAATATGTAACTGATTTAAAGAAATAAACAAATCTTCTCGTTTTAAAATATCAACAACACTTATAAAATTTAATTTTTGAAAAGCTCGATGCTAAAACTTGTAGTTAAAGCGTGAGAAAAACAAATCATAAATAGATAATAGAAGTGTAGATGTTCTATAAATTCTGAGAATGAACTAATCCGCAGTGTTAATTTAATTTGCATTTATCGAAGTTAAGCGGGCATTATCGGCCTCCGAGACCAGTCTAGGTGTTGTCGGCCCGTGGGCGGTAGACAGGACCAGATAGCCCGCTCCGAACCGCTCCTCGCCCGCGCAGCCTCGCACCCGATTGCAAAAACTTAATGCAAATCTTGTTACGATACTCGATCCAACGCTCGGAACACATAAAGTTATTGCCCTATGTCGAAACATGCAATTTGCAACTATTCATTTAAAAAGTTCCGGTTGACTATTGTCCTAATAAATATAGTAATTTAGTTAATAAAAGACTCAATTATAATACCAGCTGTTCGCTACGCGTGTTAGCCGAGGGTTCGTTCAAAACACTCCTAATGCGTAACATCGCATGTAAATCAGCATCGACAAGACGTAGACAAATTAGTGAGTGCATTCACATATATCCAAGTTGGTGTTAAGTCAGCACTGGAGATGTGATTCACGCGTGTAAACAAAACGACTAAACGCTCGAATTAACTCAAAATGCTGGCATAAAACGTAAACATTAAAACCATCTCGTTGCGTCCACTTATACGTCTCCGATTATCTATAAATACACAGGAGCTTTGCACACCATAAACAATAATCCTTAACACGATTTGTCACAGAAGCGGCGGAGTGCGCGGGCGCGGGAGTGAGCGGGCGCGGGCGCGTGCGCGTGCGGCGAGCGCGCGAGGCGTGCACGCGCTACCATCGCGTCTGCACGACAGACGAATCCGTCGAGTGCCGACTTTCCAGTTCGCTCGACAAAAGCGCAAGGGCCTTCGCCCCTTCCGAATCCGTGATCGCGCGGGATGCAGCGAATGCTAATACTCGTACATAGGGTTGGCGAGAGGCGAAACGACGCGGATTATACATAGAAAAGTCGATAAGTGGATTTGAAATATGTTTTATTTCAAAGTCTACTTGAAAAATGAAATTTAAATGTCTTTAATATGTTATAAATCTTACTCATCGCGACTTTTTCATTAGACTTTCTTAAATATTTTTACAGTAGGTAACATAAAATAAACTAAAAAAATTCATCACGACTTTCATTCTTAATTTCTGCATTGATTAAGATATCTAAAGTATAACGTAATAATAAGGTGTAGGTACCTAATGTTAAAAAATCTTGTTCTGTAAATGAAAAAAAGCGCGAATCGCAAGTAAACCCATGGTGGAGATTTAAAACGTAGCATTTAACGGAGTACATACAGAAATATAAACAATGAACTAGAGCATAACCTAAATATTCTTTTAAATTCAAAATTACTGCCATTCTAATAAGCATTGCCAGCCCTAGCCTAGATATGAAAACTGACGGCACGGGTGCCATCTGCGCCGAGGGGTCTTTGCATTACCGGGATGACGTTATGCACTGCCAGAAGGGTACGTGGCTTATCTCGTTAAATCACTCGATCCCGAGTGAAATAATTTACACGCACGCCGGTAAACACCCACCTTCGGTACAAGAAACCAACATTACCACAACCAACAACCCCTTTTGTTGGGGAGAGCGCGAGAATTTGCGGGAAGATTTTTATTTCTAAGAGCACTTCAGTGGCCGCAGTAGAAGCTGAATTTAATGCAGAAGAAAATGAGTTATTTTCTGAGTGATTTTCAACTTTACATACATACATAATCAACATAGTTACAAATCGATACGGATTATTATATACAGCACTATTAAAACATATTAGCAAAAAAAACCTTTTCTTGTGACATTCTTAATATCGTGTTTTGTCTCACTTCTTCTAATAGAATAGAGTAAAACAAAAAAATAAGTAGGGAAAGATCTAACGTGTAGCTTAGAAACAACCTTTACAATCGTGACTAATACCTGATCCTCTCTATAATACTTTGAGTAATAACTTTATTACTCGTTACCTATTTTCCTATTCTTCTAGAAGAGCTCTTTATATTCGAAATTATATCGAAAATTCTTATATTTTAACCATCAAATTATAAATTTCGATGTATCGCAGCGAAGTAAAAGAAATTTACAATGTTAATTAACAAACTACATTGTAGCTTGATAAATAGAATTAAAATCTTACACATCTTTTATATAATAATTACTTCAGAAGCAATCTCCTGATAAACTTTACCCGCAGACGGTCGTATCCATGCAAATTTAATGAGGTGCAATTTCAAGTGATATAATACTTCCGATTCTCGATTATAAGATATATCTCGCAGTTATGGCCGTGACATTTGGCTGAATAAAACATTCTACGTGCTTGGATGTCTCTTGCATAATCAATATATTATACCACATTAATGGGGTGCGTATGGAGCGAAACCCCTAGTTTCGTCACTATGAATTTATACATACTTATCAATAAACATCAATATCCATTATTGGCTGTAACTGTTTATTGCGAGAAATATAGCTTAATATATTTATTCATTATCGTGGGAATAATAACTATTAGCATAAATAATAATAAAAAATACTTTTTATGACTTAAAGTACATCGTGGATTAAACCAAGAGATGCTGGTAAAAGCCTGGTATATTGCCAGTAATTAAATAAATTCAATCAGATATTGAGATTCTCATTCTAAGGACGGTTTATATAGTCAGAGTACTTTCTCGTTAGAAGAAAAGATGCTCCATCAATCCTTATGTATAATAGCAATTTACTTTTATACTCAGATATATGGCTTAATCATTAAATTATTTTCGTTTGCAAACAACCATTCACGCCATTTTATTTTCTTACGATACAGACTATTGAATAAACTGATGAAGAACTGATAATATACTTTATTAAATTAGTTATAAAAGTTAGAAGCCAGTTTCATCATCAGCCCATATACATACGTCCCACTGCTGTGCACGGACCTACACTACATCTAAGAGGGTTTAGGCCTTAGTCCACCACGCTGGCCTAGTGCTGGTTGGCGGACTACACACCTAAGAAATTCCTAATAACGTTTAAGTGTGCATGTTTCATCACGATGTTCCTTCACCGTTAAAGAACGTCATAATTCTTTGTGAATACACACATAACTTTGAAGTCGTGATGGCCTCGAGGTTTGGGCACGCGGTCGACAATCTCGAGGGTCGCGGGTTCAAACCCCAGGCACACACCTCTGACTTTTCGAAGTTATGTGTGTATTCACAAAGAATTATCACGTACTTTAACGGAGAAGCCAGTTTAATGAAATCATATTACAAAAGTGCAGCAAACTGTAAAATTGTTCTCAACAAAAGTTTTTCGTTGCGAAATATTTTTCTTAATCAGGGGTTCGTATGCAGTAAAATAAAAACCATATAAAAATTCTCAACGTTCAAAGCTTTACTCATACAAACAGCGAGATAGTTCACCCCATGTTACAAGAATTTGCTGCAATGCAGGCAAAGCTGTACAAACTTTGCGAACATGAACAAACACTGCTGTGAAAATAAGAACGAGATGATATTTACACGAGAATATCACGAAAAGAGGACTATATGGCACATTTTAAAAATCCATTGTTGTGACACAAAACTCTATTTAAACATTATGCTACAAATATTTTGGAGAAAGTTTGGATGGATGGTAATCAATCAAGAACGGCTGAATGGAACTTTATAAAATTTGGCACATACGTCTAAGATTATGGTTTGGAATAGGACATAGGATCCTTTTTGTCCAAAAAATTTAATGTGTGTTAAGCGCTCAATCTCTTCGCAGGGATCAGTTAATCTAAGATAAATTACATTTTGGTAATACAGTTTTATCCTTAGTTTAAAAAATAATCTTACAAAGTCAAAAGTAACTAAATTTTAAGTAGTTTTACTAAAGCCAAAAGCTAAATTTAAGCTAAAAGCCAAAGTTCAAATCAAGGTTATTTTACACTTGTTGGTCGTTATTTAGCTACCTCTTAAAAATTCAAGCATGTTCTTACATTAAACGCCCCACGAAGCTTTTAAGACGACGTAAACGTGTATATTACGAATAAGTAAAGACGGAAATGTGCACAGAGTTTTAGATATCGTTACTTAGCCCGGTGTTGCTGGGAATTTTTTGATTTGCTCGGATAGTGATTAAACACAATAAGGTGTAAAAGTATAATACATCAGTATAATTGTGAAAGCTACGTTTTCTTGATCTTACTCTGTTAGGACTGCACACCCTTACGTTTCTCTGTTAAATTTAATATATTGATAAAATACATCCAAGATGTTCTACATATCATATTTTAGTTTGGGAATGTACTTAATCTAAACTCTAAAGGTAGGAACGATACATAAATGATGTAGGTCAGCTAATTTATAATATAATCAAAAATCTGTTTTAGCGCAATATTTTTTGTAACAATAACAATGCGGAAATGTTTAGTGTAAGAATCGCGTAGTTCCCCTTTCGCTTGTTAAACCAGATTAAACTATTCGTGGAAGTTCTAAAAGCATCCTGTGATTTATAATGGAAACGTGAGAAAATATGAATTATATTTTTAGTTTGTATTGATGCGCTCGGGATTGTGCGGGCGGAGTACGCTGGCGGCGAAGGGCATTATTTTGTCACTTTATACTAAGTGACGCATCAATCATATCAAAAGCACCGTTGGAGAAATCCACAATGGCACCTCATAGTTTCCTTTCGGTCATGGTTGGTGAGATGTTTCAAAGTGATCCCAAAAGCGTTAGTAATAAATGTAAAAGAGCAAGTATAGTATTAATTGAGTAGAAACGAACTTGAAAACCTATGTACAATTGACACAATAAAGTTGCCAATTTGAAACCGGTATTAGTAATTATATGATTTCTATGAAACAATTTCAAAAATATAGCAAGACCATACCTTATTTCAAAATAAAGAGCATTTATTTTAAAATAAGATATTGCAACTAACGAGTGATTGTAAATCAAATGCCATTAGGATCATCAGCGATATTTTACTTCAGATACTGAGCAATAGATCTTGAAAATAATCATTATGGCAGAGATGAATTGGTATTGCAATGCCAACATTGATCATCTCTTGGACCACTTTCTATGATCAATGTATACATCCATAATAATTTATGCATATTTGCCCACAGCTTAAACTTTTTAAACAAATAATAAAAACTGCTTGCGATGCAAAAGCCTACACATTTAGCACTGCAAGGAATTCATGGCAAATACACTGTTTGTATAAGAAAGTCAAAGCACGACTTCATACTTCTTTAAAGACAATGGCGTTAGTTATGCCTTGCATTAATGTATCACGTTTATTTACATTTTTTAACGTTACATACATGGAATCATTGAACTTATAAATCGTAAATTATGATTATTGAACAAGTGCTGATTAATAAGTAATATTTAGGACAGGAACTATTCATACACCTATTCTGGTGAACATAAAACAGATATATTATGTTAATTTAAAATTAGAATATGCATAAATATCAACTATCTGATATTAACAACAGTCTCAAGGCCCCATCCTCTTTTAGTTTAACATGCTATCAATAAATCCAGACACTTCATAATAATTATTAATATCAAAATCATTTTAAACATTACTTACTTGCAACAAATTTTACTTTCTAAATAAGTTTAATGCCTGTTTAAATGCCTGTATCTTGATATCTAGTAAGAAACAGGTCTGCGACATAAAGCACTAAAATACGACGAGGCGTAACGTGGGTGACGATATCTTTATATCCATAAAGTTAGCCTTTATGAATACCATGAGTTTTGATTAAGTATCTTTTTACGTTCGGAATAAATCGACTTGTACATTCTGCTTATAGTTTAGAAATAGCCAGTTTATTAATAACTTGAAGAGTAACAACCCTGGAATCACTTTTTACGTTGGCTACATGTATTTGTGTATGCCATTAAGAGGTAACGGCAGCTGAACCTCGAGAATTATATTTGTTGACAGAATAGATAGACGATAGTGATGAGCTCGCTGAGTGGTAAGTAAACAAAGCGACAGTCCGCGTCTGACCAGCTTCCGAGATCTAAAGAACTGAAACAACTTTGAATTGTAATAGCTGTTGCTTTTAATGAAATCGAAATAGCACCGGGAGAAATGCTTTCGCACACAACAATGTTATTGTGCCCGTCTACGTCGTGTTAACAAATGTCTAATTAGCAGCATGTACACTAATAAGTTTACGAAACTTGTTCTGTGTGTGGAGCAGTTGCAAAGCAAATGGTGCTTTTGTTTGTACGATAAATTTTTGTTTATGAAGAATATTTATGTGTATATTTAATCTAACAATTCAAGTCACAATATAACTGAAATGAAAAAGTTTACAGACCAATTATAGCGAATTTAGAGAGGTCTGATGATGACAAAATAAAAGTTTACAAAGAATGATCTACAAACAACTAAGAATTTTACACGACATAGTTTCTGATAGATATATGTTTAAAAGCTTTTTATTAATTAGATGATTATTTTACCTATCATACCTGCGATAAACAAGTTTTCTTAAAGCTTCTTTACACGGATTACAATCGACTTATGACCTACGCTTTAATTGTAAGCCATTTAACGGCAAGTCAATATTTGTGTTGACAGTTACACGAAATTCAATACCATCTCTAGACTTGTCACCTTTTTCCACCATACTTCCGTAATTGGCAACCCGAATAACATCCCATCCCCTCAGTAATTCTACACTTATCGCCCTCAGAGAAGCAAAAACCATGTTTAAAAGTAAAATGATCCTCGTCAGCACAACTGTTATCTCAATTTTTTTGGTTGTCGAAATGTAAAGATGATTAGGTATGTGAAGTGCGATAAGGTTTTTTCAATTTCAAATTCGGTTGCATCTTGTTAAGTCGTAACATCCGTTGGGAATATATTTGAGTAGGTATAGATCCCGTACCGCAGACAAAAGTTGAAAATACGCTAGCAGCAGGGAATTCTGTTTAAGTTTTAAGGCTAGTTCTGAGTACATTTATTTTAAAGTTTCTCGACTTTCATCTTACTTTGGATAAGTCACTGCGGGCTGTACTTAAAATTAATTTTTGTTTAGAGTTTTACCATTAAAAGTGAAGATTTAATAATATTTGTTACCATAAAATCTTATATTGTATATAGTTTATGTCCACGATGTAAAAATAAATCATTTTTACGTGAAACATGTTAACAAACCCATTGCCATTGTTAGCACGTAGAGAGAATAGTTCCCCGGAGACTCACTGCAATCGGAAGCATTATTATTGCTACGAGGAAACTTGGCCGATAGAACAATAAACTTATTTATAATGTCTCATTAATGATCGTATAAAAATAACAATTCAACCCACACAAACCGAAAAGGCCGGAAAATATTGAAAGAATGTAAAATACTTTAAGCGGAAAGTGGGCCGTTGAGATAACTGGTATAACTATTTTTACACGCGGCTTTATCGTCTTCGAGGGAAATTCTTTGTAATTTGTATTTTAATGAAGTGGTTCCTTCATTATCTAGGACACTGCCGTATAGTTAATAATTTTCTTGCAATTTAAAAGAAGACTATAACTGGTATAATGAAACATAGTGTCTTTAATCTAAAATAGTTGAAATCCAATCTTGTTTTATAGCCGATTTTGTTGTCGCATAAGCTACTTGTTACGTCAACTCATAAAATACAACTACATAGATGAAATAAGCTATTAAACACATACACTACCGACAAAAAGTTTGGAAGCACTTTTAATACTCTCAATAACTTTAGAAATAATATAAGATACAGTATTATTTAATTAAGAATAATTAGGTACCTAATTAAAACAACAATTAAACTATGAAACAAAACCATATTCTTATTACTAAAATAATATTATATTTTATTACAACATCGATAAAATTTGTTATTATCAATTTGCTATTTGTTTTTACAAAAATTATAGGTGCTTCCAAACTTTTTGTCGGTAGTGTATAAGACGTCGGTTAACCATATTTAATGAGCAATACCAACATTATTTTGCGCATCATTATAATTATAAGTGGGAGCTCATTGCTTGGCGTCCAACTTCCAAGCGGACGTGTCTGCTTCAGTTCCATAGATGGTAACACCCGGTAAGGAAAGTGGTCCCATTGTATTTAACGTTCACCGTCGGTTGTTCACCTTATGAAAAAGTTGAAGAATTCTAAAATCTGAACTGGTTGCCTGGACGCTGTCGCTTGTGGCCAAAATTTGGGACACCATATATGGTTTGGTATTTTATTTAACGACGCGAACTGTAGTGATTAATGAATATATTGGTTTACTTTAATACAAAAATCCGTGGAAAAAGTTTGCGTGACTAAAGTATCAAAGCTAATCCTACCATTAAATCCTACATCTTTGGCGACCTTATGAACTTTATTATTAATTAGAGACAATACTCATAAACTCGGTTCTTTGGCGATAAGGAATACTTAATGGAACAAACTAGCAAGCTTTTATCACGAAAACAATTCGTAACCGTCTGCTAGCTTTTGTTTACATAAAACCACTGGCGCCAAAGTTGTTTCTAAAAACCCTTTTTTGTTTTTTCTTACGGGGAGCACGTGCGGGCAGCTCGCTCATGCGGCAAAGCAACAAATGACAAACAATGGCTTGTTAGCCTTTTGTCGTGAGTCAAGTTCGGGACTTCTTTCTGACGTGACATCCTCGTATTGTTCGCGTAATCAGGGAAGCATTGACCTGCTGTCGAGAGGGTTGAGCGATGTCAAGCGCCCTGCTCCACGGGATCACAGGCTTTGTGTTCCGTAATAATGTTATGACGGTCAGTAATACGAGTTTTCTGATGTTGACTTTAATTAACAAGACTCATTGTTACAAAATGGTCAAAGAAGATCCCATTAAGAAATAGAGAGAAACAAATAATATTAAAATAGAAAGCTGTCAGAATTATTACGCGGCACTGCAACCAGAAACGCAGATAATTATACTCAAAGCGAATAATGTAGGTCCAACAAAAACAAACAAACTAGCTCTCCGTTCGTTCCAAGTTCACAGAGCCGATGCTTTGTTTACCAACATAGACTATGAGTAAGGTGTGAGTGTGTTCTCGGCAAGTCGCCAGTAGAGGGCGCTTACCACCAAAATAGACTTGTCACTGGGCGGTCGGTGCTCGAGAGTTATTGCACGTGTGGTAGGCATTTCCGATCTTCCGACACTGCACTACGTAATAATTTACGTCTTCAACTTGTCATTTTATGATTCTCTTTTGACTAAATTAAGAATGTAGCTGTTAACTTCACTTTTTATTCTTACAAAAATATTTTAAACAGATGTTAAAAATCTTCATTTTTTTGTTAATTTGAATTAACTGTTTATTGCTATAACACCGTACGTATGTATAATGGTTTTCTTTTCTAAGCCTAGCTTTTACCACAGAACAGCTTCATTATTAATGAATTTTAGCAGCAGTATAATATGACGCTAGTTTTACCTAAAATCAAATCCTTCTATATTTGTTTGTAAAAGCAAAAATTTGTTCAAACTCCGTAACAGTAATTTGTTAGGAAAGTATTGAAAATATCAATCAGAAAAGCTATCCCAAAGTGGAATAAACTCGATAAGCGCGGGTATTTATAGCCGACGAGTTAGGTAGGGCTGCCGAACAATTTTCGGGACTACGACGCGAATAAATTCAAAGTTAGGTTTCGAAACTCGGCGTGATTTTTTTATGTCCACTTCAATTAAGTAAAGTAGTGTAGCTTTTCTTCACACTGGCATATGATTGTAAGTGTAGTAGTTTTTAAATAGTCTGGTAAAAACGGTTTTCGGCACAATTATACTGGTCTGATGCTGATTGGATGTACATACGGTGTATGGGACCGCTAAAGACTTGCATGTGTTTCTATGATAAATATGACACAACAAACAACAAAGTTTTACCACTTACTTTGAAAACGGGTGTAAAAATCATAATATTTAGCTAATACAGCGTATTTCGAAGCAGAGTAATAAAACAAGGCTAAAACTGGGTTGGTCACATCAGCGGCATGCCTAACTAGTTATGACTAAGAATCATCACATTGGCCGAAGTAGAAGCGGCGGAACGCGTTGGTAAAGGCGGGACGAGCTTGAAAACTTTCGGCTGATATATTTCAAAGGATATAGAATACAGCAAGGGCAATTGATAAGTGATACAAAACACTTAACACCTCACCCATATAATTTAATTGTACCTTATATAGTTGGTAAATATGGCAGTTAAACTTCATACAAAGTAATTGGTGGCGGAATGAGGCCTTCGCATGTCTAGAAATAATTTATCGAATTTGCTAGAACAAATTTGTTCCACTCTCGGGTCACACTTCACAAAAAAAATTAACGATAAATACACTTTATAACCTGTTTCAAAATGGAACGTTAAGAAAATTTCGATAACCAAATATAATCTGCGTTACATATAAATATTGGATTATTAGGTTGGTTCATGAGGTTTTAATCCTAAGGTTATAAAAGTACGTGAAAAAGAAATACAACCAATAGTCACATCCTTTGATCGCCATGATTGATAGTCCCCCAAACTTCTTCACAATAAGGTGAAGAGGTATTCGGCCGGCATGATTGTGTCGACCAACGGGAGACCATCATCTCTCGCTGGTCGGCACTTTTTCTGGACTCCATTGCGCTTACCATCAGGTGCAATGGGGTCACTTTGCCGTGCCAGAATAAAAAAAAAAAAAAAAAAAAAAAAAAAAAAAAAAAAAGTTATTGTTTCAACGAACTTGCGGTCTGATTCCTTAAATATTTGCGCAGGCCGTTTAACTTGACCTTCGGAAATTGAACACGCATCTCTGGATTCTTAGATGGTGACTCGCTCGCCACGTCATGCAGGTAACATGCATTAAAAATATGACATGTTGCCCGAACAGTAAGATTAGAATATCACTGTTCTATACTATTTTCTCATTACAAAGTTTTTTTTGTATAACACCGTACTTGATGGTAAGTGCGATTGAATATTTGATGAAACCTTTGACCGCCAAATCCAATACTAATAATGCAGGCCGTATGCAATTCGCTTATAAGATCAACTGTAAGATTAATTTTTAAGTATTCTTTAAATAGATTTTTCTTACATTATAGGTATACCAGCGTCCTGTTAAATATATGTTGTTTCCAATCCATCAGCCAATCGAAGTCCACTGCTGGACATAGGCCTCTCCCAATGACTTCCACAGGGACCTGTTGGAAGCAGCCTGCATCCAGCGACGTCCCGCGACCTTCACCAGGTCGTCTGACCATCTTGTCGGAGGACGTCCCACGCTGCGCTTTCCGGTACGTGGCCTCCACTCGAGAACTTTTTGGCCCCATCGGCCATCAGTTCTCCGCGCTATGTGCCCGGCCCATTGCCACTTCAACTTGCTAATCCGCTGGGCTATGTCGGTTACTTTAGTTCTCCTACGGATCTCCTCATTTCTGATTCGATCTCGTAGGGAAACCCCGAGCATAGCCCTCTCCATAGCTCGTTGAGTGACTCTGAGCCGTCTAATGAGGCCCATAGTGAGAGGCCACGTCTCAGTGCCGTATGTCATCACTGGTAACACACAACTATCGAAGACTTTCGTCTTCAGGCACTGAGGTATTTTGGACGAGAAGACGTCGCGTAGTTTCCCGAACGCTGCCCAACCGAGTTGGATTCGACGATTGACCTCTCTCTCGAAGTTGGACCTGCCTAACCGGACCACTTGTCCCAAATAGACATATTCGTCTACAACTTCGAGAGTCGAGCCCCCAACTGCGATCGGGGTGGGCACAACATGGACATTCGACATGATCTTCGTCTTGTCCATGTTCATTTTAAGACCCACCTGTTGAGAGACTCGATTGAGGTCTTCGAGCATAGTGCTAAGGTCTTTCAGCGATTTTGCCAAGACTACAATATCGTCGGCAAACCGAAGGTGTGTGATATACTCGCCGTTGATGTTGATGCCGAATCCTTTCCACTGCAAGAGCTTGAAGGCGTTTTCCAACGCGGCAGTGAACAGTTTCGGAGATATGACATCTCCCTGTCTCACGCCTCTCCGTAGTGGAATAGCCTTCGTGCTCTGATCCTGTACTCGGACCGACATGGTGGCGTTGCTGTATATGCTTTTCAACACCTCGATGTACCGATAGTCAATGTGGCACCGCTGAAGAGACTCTAGCACAGCCCAGGTCTCGATCGAATCAAAGGCTTTCTCATAGTCCACAAACGCTAAACAAAGCGGCAAGTTATATTCCTCGGTTTTTTGTATAACTTGCCGAAGCGTATGGATGTGGTCTATGGTGCTAAAGCCTTTTCGGAAACCGGCTTGTTCGGGAGGCTGGAAGTCATCAAGCCTGCGTTCGAGACGATTGGTGATGACCCTCGAAAACAACTTATAGACATGGCTCAGGAGCGAGATGGGCCTGTAATTCTTCAGCAAAGTGTTATCACCTTTTTTGAAGAACAGTACCACCACGCTCCTGCTCCATGCCTCTGGCGTTGAGCCCTCGAGGAGAACGGAATTGAAGAGCCTCTGAAGGACTTTAAGTACCGGCGTTCCGCCCGCTTTCAGAAGCTCTGAAGTGATTCCGTCCTCACCCGGCGCCTTGTTGTTCTTAAGTTGTTTCAGGGCCATCTCAATCTCACACAGGCTGATGTCCGGGATATCATCACTGAAGTGGCGGATCAACTCGGCTCTCGGGTCTTCGGCCGAGCTAACAGTCGGTTCGGCAACCGAGGTGTAAAGCTGTCCGTAGAACCTCTCGATCTCCCTTAACACCTCTGCCCTCGTCGACACTACGCTGCCGCCCTCCGTCTTCAGCCTAGACAACTGTCTTTGCCCAATAGACAAGTCTCTTGCAAACACTTTGGAGCCTCCGTTCCGCTCAATTGTCTCTTTAATGCTCACAGTATTGTGAGCACGGACATCGTGTCGCAAGGACTTCCAGATCCGTCTATTGAGCTGACGATATGCTTCGGCGTCATCGGAAGACTGCAGCGCCATAGATCGACGTTCGGCCATAAGTTCAAGAGTGTGGATCGAGAGGTTTTGAGGTCTATCTCTACGGCGAGGTCTAAAATGCTTAGATCCCACCGTATGGACAGCTTCTACCAAACCGCTGTTTAACTCGTCCACTGCAAGGTTTTCTTCTAGACAATCAAAGCGATTTCGAAGCTCGAGTTGAAAGCTCTCGGGGTTTTGGATATGAGCGCGAGTAGGTCGGAGCGTAGACTTCATCATGCGACGCCTTTCTAGCTGGACGTTGATATTCAATGAGCCTCTAACCATTCGGTGATCACTGCCGGTTTTCACCCTATTGATCACAGAGACATCACTGAATATCCGTCTATTCGTCGTCAAGATGAAATCTATCTCATTTCTCGTGGAACCGTCAGGACTCAGCCAGGTCCATTTCCTGTGAGGCGGCTTCTGGAAAAAAGAGTTCATCGCGAAGAGTCCCTCTTTCTCCAGAAAGTCGGCCAGCCTCTGACCCCTGAGGTTCCGTTGCCCATGTCCAAATTGCCCCACTTTCGACTCTGCATCGCTTCTCTTGCCCAACTTTGCGTTGAAGTCCCCCATAACAACATTGAAGTAGGTTTTGGAAGTATGTATGGCTCGACTTATGTCCTCATACATCTCCTCTACTTCTTCATCTGGGTGTGTCGAGGTCGGCGCATATACCTGTATGACCTTCAACGAATATCTTTTTGATATTCTGAGTATAAGGTACACTACCCTGCTCGACACACTTTCGATGGATACGATGTTGTTGATGAGAGACCTGTGGACGAGAAATCCGACACCTCCTCGGGACTGTTGGTCGTCCCCCCGGTAGAAGAGCAGGTTACCGGACTTCAGGGTTATCGTGTCCTCCCCGATTCTTCGGACTTCCGACAACCCCAGAATGTCCCAGTGTAACCCGCTCAATTCTTCCTCCAGTTCGACAATCTTCTCGTCTGTCCTCAACGTGCGTATGTTGTGTGTTACCAGGGCCAGTCGTCGTCGGGGGTGGTAGCCGGGGCCAACCCGGGGATTCTTAGCACCCCCTGCCCCGCCGTAACCATGGCCGCTACCGTAGCCAGGAATAGCGGGGCTGCCGGGGACTGGGGGCCTGGTCCTGGTTTCATTCATTTGGAGGTTTTGCCAATACTCGCCACGCTTGGCAGGCGGGTTGGCGAGCGCAGGAGGGGACTCGCGTTGATGACGCTGCTGCCCGTCATCAACCGGGGAAAGGGAATAGGGTGTGTGGGTAGAGGATGACATGGGAAAGGAAAGTATGGCCTGTGGGAGTGGATACTGCAGTCACGGAAGGGGAGGTTGGTAGTGACTGCAGTAGCTCGGGGAGGTCGAGGTCGCGTACTCGAAGCACCTATACTAGGGTAGGCCATGACCACTAGATAGGAGCATCCCTGACCAATATGTTGTTTATCAATGGCGATTCTAGAGATAAAGTCTATGAAAACTTCAAAATTGACATAACCAAGCTAGCAGCAATAATGCATAGTTCTATAACACTTCGTATACAGAAGCTTAAAAAAGAGGAAGCACTGTAAATAAGCATTTATACTCTTGTAAATAAGAATCTGTTTACTCCAATACACCGGTGGTTACCTAATCGCATTAACTAAATCACAATGTCGTTTTAACGTTATGGTGTCGGCCCTTATACGGTCGATTGTTCGGCCGGTTGCAACTGCAGCGTTTCAAGTCTCGTTGAGAAATCGTTCCGAGGTATATTCCTCATTATAAACGAACTAATATTACTTTAGACGTGCTTAAAATTAGATTTACACAGTAAGGAGCCCGGGGAGTCGGTGAAATGTGTGGTCGTTTTCGTTTCGCGCCATGAAAGCTGCTATTAATTTGTCTTTGGTTATTCTTGAAAGATTTAATTGACAAATGGACTTATATTAATGCGCTACGTGTTACTTTGTTCGTTTTTAAATATATTTAATAATTTACATTTATAGTTAGCATTATTGTACCAAAGTAAATCAAGAGTTGTCGCTAAAAAACATTTTTTTTTAAAGATCTGGGTTTAAGGAGGCCGAAATTTCTCAAAATGAGAGTTCCATTTTTATTAATAGGAAAATAAATATAAGCAAAGTCTGACGTATGATCAAAGTATGATTATTTTTTGTAATATCAATAAATTGCACATTTTTTAAAAATAATAAAATATTTTTATATTCATAAATTAATAAAAACCTATTCATTTTTGTAAAGCAGCGCCATCTCCATTTTCAGTCGCACATTAAAAAGCGCCATCTAGCTGTGATTGGACAACAACAGAGCTTAACGTTTTCTCGAAGAACTATTACGAATATATTTATGTTTTAACCAATTTAGATCCTTTGGAAACATAAAGTAAGACTATAATCATTATAAATAAATTTTAAACTTACCTATTTGCAGTCAACGTCGTCATTTCGACGTTGTTTCCGCAAGCAGTTATAATTTCATCGCAACTGCTGCCACCTGTGGTACGTTGTAGTGAACTTAAAGAGACGTCTTCGCTTGAATTTTTCCCAATGTTCGCAGCATTGCCGGTAGATGGCGTTATTCTTTGTTTGGACGCTTGTTTGTGTCTACTCAAGGCAAAAAATAGTGCTAACACTGCTTTCAACTTAGCATCCCGTATATCTACAGCTGTAACTTGTTCTAATCCCTGCACTTTTTGTGCGTGAAGGAAGTCCAAGCAGCACTGAACATTCTCCAACTGAAAAGAAATAAACAGAATTGTTAAGCGAAAACGTTATGCATTTAGTTTCACTATAATAAAATAATTGCTTGTTTTCTCTAAATTTAAGTAAAAATAAGTCAAGTGTATTTTTAACCAGAAACTATTTTCATGTATTATTGTTTTTTTTCGCATAATAAAAATGAACGTGCGGTCCCGGGTTCCAATATTGCTATAAGGACGGTTTACGATATTTTTTCATTACTTATTAGTCATTCCTCATCTCAAAAGCCACACAGATTCTGGGTTTAGGGTAACGGTAAAAGATTTGCTCCCCATAACGTGAGACTCAGAACAGCTGGCGCTTCGAATATGTAGACATATGTATACACTTGTGCGTAATTTCAGTTTATACAGGTATAAGATTGTGTAAATATTATGTTTGAAATGATTTACAAATTTGTAGCAATATTCCAGTTCCTATTCCCTAGTAGGGGAGCGTGGGGCTAGTTGTAACACGGGTAAGTAGTAACAAGCATTTTTTACCTACATAATAGAAGAAAATTCGTTTGGTTTTCAACCTAACCTATTACGTTATACCCATTCTATCATATAAGCACGATCAGTACCCTGCCGAACGGCGCAGGAAGCAGTTATGTGCAGGCGCTCTGAAAAAGCCAGGTCATGTATTTTTTACTCCTTATACAAAATGGATTATCATAGATTTCAAATTGTTTAGCATTTGTTGATTTATACATATACATTTAGCATTTGTTTAGTTTGATTATATTAAGTGTAATTTCACACCAAGTAAGCGCCTTTTTTTTAATAGAAGTTATTTCAAAAAAACTCGCAGCTGGGTATGTTGTAACACTTTTACGGGGCAAGTTGTAACATGTTACAACTTGCCCCTTATTTGTTTAAAAGTTATATGAAATTACGCGGGACGTATTTAAATTCCTTCTTTTCATGTTTTGAATACTTTTTTAGCTTCACCTGGAGGTCAACCTGACTTAGAGCCTACCTTCTGGTATTCAAAATAAATTTGATTTCTTTCCATCTAAAATAAGACCTTACCCAAAAGCTCCACCACGAAAATGACTAACCACCCTCAACGTAAAAGAAAATGCTGTGTCCTCATAGATACGCCAGAGAAGAACGGGTTCCATAAAGATCATGAAGAAAAGTTATAGAAGACAAAGAAAACACAAGAGACTAGGAAAGGCAAAGGAAAGAGCAAAAGAAGGATGACAAAAAGATTGAGAGGAAAAAGATAAGATAAAGATAGTCAAAAGATAGAAGAAGTAAAATATGGTGATTTAAATTCTGATTCGGAATCTGAACCCATGGAATGGTTTTGTTTAGCTTGTGAGGAAACTTATGAAAATTAAAACGAGCAGTCAATACAATACATCATGTGCAAGATGTGGGCACATGTAAAATGTGCAACAGGAAATAAGATCTCATTTGTGTGTCTCAATTGTGATTCCGATGAAGACTGATTTCATATTTTACCTACGTCAATCAAAAGGCTGATTACTTAAAAAATTGAGATTTTGTTATTATAAATGGCTGTGAGTCTAAAGTTCCTTTATAGTTTAAGGAAGACCATGTTTTTGTTAATATTTGATTATTTTTCTATTAGATTAAGAATAAAACTTAAAAGTCAACGTTTTTTATACCGTGCCTAAGGTTTATAATGCTAAATGAATCAAGTCTGATTACTGAAGAAGTTAAGATTATAAATGGCTGTGAGCTCAAATTTAATTAATAGTTTAAGTAAAGAAAGAACATTTTAATTGTTTATTTTTGAATATTTCCTGTTAGATTAAATATTTAACTTAAAAGTCTAAACCTGTTTTAGCGTTTGTAAAGTTTCTTATGCTAAATATGCCAAATAAATCTTTATAAAATATAAAACTGGTTTTCAATTCCTAATGTTACAATGTGCCCTAAGCCTGTTACAACTAGCCCCAATCACGGGGTAAGTTGTAACACTCGTCAATTTTTTTTCAAAGCCGTTTCTACAAAAAACCGTTACAGGTTTGATCAAAAGTTTATTTGGAATCGATAGTTGAATAGTTGTTAATTGGAATAGTACTGCTAGATTTCATAAATACCAAAGAATTAAGCTTTCATAGCCAAGAAACGAAAAATTGTTACAACAAGCCCCCCTCTCCCCTACCCCTATTCCCTAGTATCCTTGCCCTTCTAGTTTATGTTTTATTTTCATGAAATTTACTTATACCTACAGGGTGTAAAAAGACCATGATCGAAAACTAATACAGGTAATAGTTACAGTGTTTTTTAATTAAATTGACGTTTTCCTAACTCCCATAAGTATTAAATGTATATGGTTAAAGGAAAACGTCAAAATTTACATAATTTTTAGGGTTTTATTTTAGCGTCAATGTGTAATCACTGTAACTATTACCTGTCTTAGTTTTCGATCACGGTCTCTTTACGCCCTGTATAAATGCA
Organism: Hemaris fuciformis; assembly: GCA_907164795.1. Lineage (NCBI taxonomy): Eukaryota > Metazoa > Arthropoda > Insecta > Lepidoptera > Sphingidae > Hemaris > Hemaris fuciformis. The sequence continues at coordinate 7,510,486 of OU015434.1, forward strand.
TAAAACTAGTTTAAGAACCAAACACCTATAAGAAATTTGAGATCAAAAACATTGTCATTGCATATTGGAATTCAAGTCTTTATCGCTCATCGCACTTTAAATAAACATATTTTTTTTTTGTTATTTTTATGCAAATATATTTTTAAATATAGGATTAAAAATACCGCCGTTGCGAACTTGGTGCGTTACCAAATGTAAAAACTGCATAAGGTGCATGCGTACGCGACACGATTATTAATTTTTAATAACACGACGCTTTTTACGTGCGTTGTTGGTATTGTCATGCGCACGCGCTCCGCACCTCACGCGACGAGGGTGCCAAATGAGTTTAACGCTTGATAGGCAGACCTTGAGGCTAACTCGGTATTCCGATACGTGTACTTATTTTGCGACAACTAGAGCCAGTGGAGCTTCGTGTTGATGTCAAAAATTATAAATAGAGCTCTTAATTTGATGAATGTTTAGAAATAGTTAAAATAAATCAATGAATTTGGGAAAAATCTCAAAATAAAGAGCTCGTTACAGTGTGTTCTTAATTTACTTGTACTGAAGATATATACTCGTATTACTAATTGAGTAGGATGTTTAGATAAGTTACATATTTATTGATTTTAGCAGCCTTCGTGGTGCATTTGGTTAGGTTAGCTTGTGAGACGAAAGTACGCGGGTTCAATTCTAGCACCTAGATAATTTTTGTGTGATACAAAAAATATATTTACTATACCTATGTGTTTGTCAGAGGAAAAGTCTCTCAAAGTTTATGATACACACAAGATTGTATCATAGTGTAGCCCAGAAGCACCAACGTGAGTTTTACGTGAATTACTTGTTTAGTTCTAACCTCTGTTATTTTTAAATCGTTCAAGAAACAGGTTGGATGCAACAGCCTAACAGACACGTAATGTATTTCTTAAAGTATTTTAATATAACGTATGCTGCATGTACATACTCGTATATACCCAGTGGCGGTACTTCCATAGAAGCCCAAAAGCGTTACACGTTAATTGTGTAATGTCTAGTTTATAGTTTATTGTGGGGTCAGGATATTATCATTGATGGGTCAAATTGCTTTTATTAAGTAAAAATTTAAAGCTTAAATATTATTTTTTGGAATTTTGTAAGGCGAGCTGGGCTTTTGGGCTTCTATGGAAGTACCGCCACTGTATATACCCTATAAGATAAAGACTGTTTTGCATGTACCGACGAGTTTTTTGTCGCGTTTAAATCCATTGGTATTGTGATGCCGAATAATAAATCTTTATAGGCAATATGGCGGCACTAAATATTGTATTTAATTATATCATCATCCGGCTTAAGTAAGGCCGAGATGTTGCTGAGATGAATGCTAATATTTATGATGGGATTTGTCTAATGTTTCAACTCAGGTGTCTGCTGATATCACTGTTTTATAATTTGAAATAATAAGAACATAAGATAGTGTGTTTGTATGTGGTGCTTTCACACTTGAACTGCAAAATTTTGAGAAATTTTAATTCGGAATCAAATAAGCCTGAAGAAAAATATGTTTAATTAACAGCATGATTGATTCGCACTCCTATGACCTACGGAATTACCCGTCGCTTTTTTCATCAACATTTTGTTACTGAAAAAAATACTTTCGACTCTCAGATTAAAAAATATAGTCACGAGAAAGCTACATGTGTTTACAAAGCGCTTCCAGAATTAATGAGCTCGTACGTATGATACGGCGTTTACAATGCACATTGCACGCATTGGCCTGAGCTTGCGACACGGCAGGGGCCGGCGCCGACCCTTAAATGGCTTGTCTTCTGATCTCATAGGTCACCGGCGCGGCCGGAGATCCCGATCGACCGCCTTTTCAAACCCACCCTGCCACTCCGAGCGACTAGGGCTGTGCAGCTACGCAATCGATTTCTCGATAATAATTTCAATCGAAGCTAATCATTTTATAGCGACAAAAAACCGTATATGGGAAATAAACACGTATACTGGTGCTTTTATCCTCGAAGGATTTGGCTGGGAGTATTTTATATAACAAGAAGTACAAGTGTATTTTAAGTTCCACATTATTAATAGAGTAAATATTGCCTTTTTTCACACACTTCTGAGCGTTCCTTTCGCATTTTAAATTACCAAGATGCAAATATTTGCTTTGAAGTGATTAAAGATACCGTAAATTTCATTAAATCACTCAGTTTAACATTACGAGTACATTGTTCTTTAGTAACCTCGTATACGACGCATCAAGAAGATATCGCCGTGTTTATTATTATTCGTCACTGGGTCATTGCACAGCCCTGAAATACAGTATCTTACAATACAATGCATTTTCCGAGACTGTACAAATTGGCTTTTGCTTATCGGACGTGTGTTCCTTGAATACAATTACTTTTGTTTTATAAACATGACGCGTAATTAATTGTAATTAGTGTCATTGAAATTAAAATTCATTTGGTGATTTCAAACTTGATAAAATGTCTGTCAATTCTCTGTTACTTTACTACGGTAGAAAGCGTTTTTGTAATTTATTGGTAGATTGCAATACCTATAAAATTCCTTATATAGAATTCTCAAGTACACGTGTTTTTCTTCGTCGAAACGAATACAATATATGCACTAGTATATATACTCGTATAAACTCGTACATATATAATTACAAAAACAGGTACAGATATACATGATCCATGCCTCAGTACAAATCCTTGAATTTTCGAGTTTTATTCAATGTGATGTATTTTGTACCCAATGAAGCAAATACAATAACGTAAGTGTAAGTGTCAATACTCATCTCAGAATATGAAGTTAGATATGTCCTGTCCCCACAGCACCTCATCCACTTAGCCTAGTGGGCTTTTTTTTTTTTTTTTTTTTTTTTTTTTTTTTTTTTTTTTTTTTTTTTTTTTTTCCCGCGGGGAAAATCCATTTACGGACCATCCCACCCCCGGAGGGGCGAGGGTGTGTCGGACTCACCGGCGCCTTCCGACCCAGCATAGATGTTACCGCCCGTAGTTGTTGCGGGCGGCCGCTGGGCCGGGTCCCTACCAAAAATAATTGCGCCGTAATACCGACTAAAAACCCCGCGATGGCCACCATCAGCGCATTCAGCGAGACGGCCCCGGAATACCCTGAAGCCAGAGCTATGGATTGACCCGGGACCGCCTCTGCGCGGTGCCAAAAGGCACGGCAAAAGGATTTTTGTTCCTCCTCGGGGGCCGCCAAGGTAGGGACGGCGGCCCCGCGTGGCCTCTGGGCGCCGGGCTAGATGTTCACCCGGCGCCTCCTACGTCGCCTGTTGCGACGAGCGGGATCGGTCTGCTCCCGATCCCGCTCCGCGCTCTCCTTCTGCGAAATGACACGTTCGCAGAAGGAGAGCATAGCTTTCCATGACCTCCGGCTGCCGACCATGGCGGCGACCACAGTCGGCAGCGAGAGGTCGCTCCCTACGACCGCTACGAGAGCGCTGCGCTCCTCGTCCCAGGCTGGGCACTCCTCCAGCGTGTGCTGGGCCGTGTCCTCACGGCAGTTGCCACAATGGTGGCACGCGGCGGACTCCTCCACTCCGACGATACGACACAGGTACGCACCGAAGCTGCCGTGCCCGGTGAGCACCTGTGTCAATCGGAAGGTCGGCGCACCGTGGCGCCTGTCCATCCACTGCTGGAGGACAGGTAGCCTAGTGGGCTAACTGCGGCTGTTCGCAGCAAACAGCAATCAGTCATTTTATTTTAGGGCTATTATTATTTAATACTATCAAGGCATACATGACCACACGTTTTCTCATGGGAAGTACAGTGACGTCATGATAGAATACTAATTAGCAAACACAACCCTTCACCAGTCGACACAATGAAGATACTATCGTCATCAGCCCAAATACGTCCCACTGCTGAGCACGGGCCTCCTCTACAACTGAGACGGTTTAGCCTTAGTCCACCACGCTGGCCTAGTGCGGGTTGGCGGACTACACACCTAAGAAATTCCTAAGAACTTTTAGGTGTGCAGGTTTTATCACGATGTTTTCCTTCACCGTTAAAGCAAGTGATAATTCATTGTGAATACACACATAACTTGGAAAAGTCAGAGGTGTGTGCCTGGGGTTTGAACCTGCGACCGCCGAAATTCTCGACCGCGCGCCTGAACCTCGAGGCCATCACTGCTTGCACTTGCTACTGCATGAAGATACTACAAAGAAATTATATAACTTTCATTTCTTAATAGCTTTTATAGAAAGCCGAGAATTATTGTCGTTTTAAATCCCATTATCACACTACGTAATGAACGGAATTAGTGAATTGCAAGCACTAACAAGGCAGGATTGAAATTGGCTTAGGCCAGAAATAGAATAAGAAAATTGTTTCAATTGGGTATGTCGGTGCGGTATTTCAATTACCAACGCACACTGTCTTTTGTCAGCGCGGATAAGACTGCATCTCCTAAATCAGAAAGTAGGGCAAATTCACTAGTCGACTAGACATCAGTCAGAGTAACATACGTACTTCCAGAGGCGGAACTTCCATAGAAGCCCAAAAACCTAGTTAGCCTTACAGATTTCCGAAGAATAATCTTTACACCTTAAATCTTTATTTAACAAAAGCAATTTGACATATAAATGAGAATATCCTGACAACACAATAAACGATTATAAACTAGACATTGCACAATTAAATTGTAACGCTTTTGGGCTTCCATGGAAGTACCGCCACTGCATACATCCATACACTGACGACTGTATAAAGGGTAGGTAGACACTAGTCTAAACACTTGCATCGGGATAACATATATAGGTATATACTATTCACGCCAGTATCCCCGAAGTTGTAAGTAAAGGTACATTTCTGAGCGAGCGTTTTGCTTATTGTGTTTTAAGTCCCTCTAAATAGCGGCCGAGCTTATTGCCGTTTTTCGGACACATTTTCATTTTACTATTTTAATTGGCACTAACGATCTCTAGATCATACGCTGCATACCTGTCCGTAGGTCCACTAACCAAAGTAAATGATTGCATATTCTACATAGTACATTAATTCACAGAATGTTCAAACAATTGAGTTGTACGAACTAAATGAAACATCAATGTGTATTTATGATACTTTTGTCACATATAAAAGAAAGGCGACATTCAATTCAATAGATAGCTCGCTTAGTTGGTTCAAATTGCTTTATTATATTGGTTTCGAGAAGAAAGCAATTTACATTGTTCGTGCGACGCTTACCATGATGTCACAGATCGCATACAGCCATTGTGATCAAATTGATTTGTAGATTATTGTACTTTCCACATTTCTCAAATAGAATACGTAAATACATTCTATTGACATCATCGATTCCAATAATTATACGTTTAAAATAAACTTGTTTGTGCCATATTGAAGAACAATAGCTACGTTCCGGTGAAATGGTCGTGTATAAACCGGCACATTTATGCCAACAATTTCGTCGATCGACACTTTATTTTGTACGTATTCGTTACTTTTCCACGAGTGAAATACGAGCGATTATGAAGTTAACTTAATAAATAACTCTTGCACATTTTTATTGAAATTCTTGGGCTCCTATTACAGTAAAATGAGGGCTTTAATTTACCATGAAGCGGTTCGAGCACGCGCAAACCAGTCGACTTTGTAAGGTGAAACGTTTGACCTTAACTATTTTGAATGAAAATTCTTTCAACGTTGTTAGTTTCACTTTCTTTCTATGTTTCTATATTAGTCCGTCACACTGCTGGGCCTAGGCCTGTATAAATGGTTGAGGATTTAGAAATTTGTTTACCACGCTGACTACAAATGCAGAGAACTTCCCAGGAGGTTCACTCAGGTGGTTTTTCTCATTACTTATGTATCTCATGCACACTTTGACATAATGGTATCTAATACTATTTTCGTTTTATTCCCGAAAAAGTGGTACGTAATTAACATTTAAATAAAACAGAACATTGATTTGTATGTATTGGTTATGTTAGGTTCATACACGATTATGAAACTAGGATGTACGATCCAGATCCATATTTTTTAACCGACTTCAAAAAAAGGAGGAGGTTATCAAGTCGTCTGTATTTTTTTTTTTTTTTTATGTTTGTTACCTCAGAACTTTTGAATGTGTGGACCGATTTTGATGATTCTTTTTTTAATTGAAAGCTGGTGCTTTCAGATTGGTCCCATTTAAATTTGGTCCAGTTGTGATAATAGCTTCCATTAGAAAATCACAAAAATCTTAAATTTTCACCAATATGCGTGACAAATCGACGAATAACTTAATATCATGCCAACCGATTTTGATGAATCCTTTCTTTTTATTGGTTAGGATGTACTTCTAGGGTAATTGCATGAGAGTTTGGTTAGGTTCTAATTATGGGATCCGTGACAAAGTCACGGAACTCTTCAATTCTTAGGAGAAAAGTAACGATACTCGGCCGAATCTTTATAGGCTATCCGGATATTTGAGTCACCTATCGTAACGTCTTTATGGTCAAGTAATTGTCGTAGTCAAATATAATGTCAATGGAACTCGTTAAGGGCGTACAGTAAAGATGCGATCTGTGGCAGAATTTCTAACTGTCTTGAATCAACTTGTAATGCGCTTACGTTTGTTGCTGCATTGCAACATGAAGCAAGCAATCTAATTGCATTACTTAAGGTGTATTAAATGTGTGAAGCGGTGGTAGCCGAGTGTGTGGTAGAAACATTTGCGTATTGTTGATGAGTTTTATAACCTTATAATAGACTCATAGTAGCGGAGTAGCAAAGTAACCGATTTGCAACGCATGAGGTTGCAGGATCGGTCCCGGGTGTGGCTTCACTAAAAATTATAAAATAAAACAAAAATTTTACCAAAACAAAAACCGCCTTCAAAAAAACCCATTCCAAAACAAATTAAAATGCACTAAAAAGTAAAAAAATAATTGCGTATTATTTTATAACTTAATAATCATCTTACTATTTCTCTTCATCAATATATACCTAGGTACGATCTATGATCGTAAGTCTAATCTATGGATTAGACTAGACTACTTAAAAGTCAATCAAATTATTACATATAATGTAGTTTTAATTATTGTTATTTTTGGAGGCGGTGTCAGCTAAGGAAATACTACAATACCAAGCATCACAGTTGTAGAGGAGGCCCGTGCCCAGCAGTGGGACGTATATGGGCTGATGATGATGATGAATAATAATGCGAGAATCCTACCTTGGCTGACACCGCCTCCAAGAATAACAATAATTAAAACTACATTATATTGTCGTAATAATTTGATTGACTTTTAAGTAGTCTAGTCTAATCCATAGATTAGACTTACGATCATAGATCGTACCTAGGTATATATTGATGAAGAGAAATAGTAAGATGATTATTAAGTTATAAAAGAATACGCAATTATTTTTTTACTTTTTAGTGCATTTTAATTTGTTTTGGAATAGTTTTTTTTTGAAGGCGGTTTTTGTTTTGGTAAAATTTTTGTTTTTTACTATGCCCCCATTTTTTATTTCTTTCCATCTAATTCTGAATTCTACACACCCGAATTCGTGAGCCACTAGTTTCATAAATACATCTTAAAAAGGATACGAAATATATCCAAAACGACGAATACGAGTATTTAAATGTCACTTGTTACATCCGTAGATCGAATATCTATTGTATGGTATAGATGTCAAAGCTTACGTGTCGGAGTACGCGTACGTCAGATCCCAGATAAATAATGATTTATGGCCTACGTTATTACGTCCTAATAAAAGGTTGGGTATACATCCCTATCTATATTTATATGCATATACATATTCCTATTTACATCAACACATATAGATTATACAACTGAACGTGAACCACCTTTTTTTTTTTTTTTTTTTATCTGGCACGTCAGAGTGACTCCACTGTACCTGATGGTAAGCACAGTGGAGTCCAAAAAAATAATACCTTTGTGGTTGAGAGGGGTTAGGCTTTTAGATCGCCATCGTATTATTGATAGAAGGCATACACATGGTAAAGTGTAGATTATGGTCTTCAGATTTTGCTTTAGTGTTTTATTATTATTTTAAATGTGTGATAATTAATTAGTTATATATGCTTTATAAAATATAGAAGAGGTGGTGCCTTATTGAACCTGACGATTCTCTTAAGTTATTATGTGAGATTATTGTTATCAGATACTTACTATTTACGGAATCATGTAAAGTAAAATTGGTTTTGATTGATGAGCATCGTTTAAAACAGAATGTTTTTAATAATGTAAAAAAAAAGTCTGCAAATAGCTACTAAAAAAAAAGAGATGAATATCAAAAATAAACAAAGTTAAAGCAATATTTTATCCTGAAGATGTTGAAAATAGCAATCTTCCACAGCATGTGACCAATACAGCGATCTCACATAAAGCGTAATGCGGCTTAAATGTCATACCTTCTTTAATATAGTCAGAAAACACAAGTTTGTCCATTTTTTATGCAAATGTTACCTGAACAGCCGTCTCTAGACAGGCGGTGTCGACGACACATCAGAAATGATTGATCGGTGAAACAATAGTCTCGGCGAGGACTAATTTGTCACAATACAGCTAAAAAGTAGGTGAGTACCGCCGGCGCGCTCGCGTCACATCACACATCAGTCAATCACCTATCACAGGAACATGTTTAACTTTACATTTTTATGATGCTCGATTTATTTCAACTAATTGTGACGAATTGCCTATTTGGATCTTTGGAATGCATTTGTTCTTGCGATCAAACCGTCCTGGGTTTGATTTTAGGGACGGGCCCTAGCAGCATTTAATTTGGAAATATCGCTAACGAGTTTAATAGATCTCAAAATAAGTTACTGACAATTGGCAAAACATAGCGGTGGAACTGCCTCGTGGTCTCGCGGTACAAGTATGTGCCGTGGGATCTAACATGTGTCAGCGCTTGACACCTTCTAAGACAGTTGAAAAGATAAAACGTATATTTTTGAACACCGGCATACTTTATTCAATGTTGTCATAAGTAAACGAAGTAGACGAACGTTTCTAGTTCGCAAATATTGGCGAACCTATTCAATATGTCATAGATTGCAAAAGCAAACGCACTGAAAGTCAAGTGCATCCCGTTATTCGGGCTTAGGTCACGGCGCACGAGCGGCCACCGCATGTGTGTCGAGGCCTCGTCCTGCAACTGGTACGCACCTTATCTGCGTATGCGCAATTCACACTTACCGGTATTCGTATTGTGTGACGTCATGTCTGTTTAACCATACTATAGTAAAGGCGAAAGTAACTGTCTGCTACGGTGATACCGCATGAGTGGGCGCCGTGTGATCTACATCCCATGTTCGGTTCCGTGGTCGGGCATTGTTATTGGGTTTTAGTATTCTGAAGGATATAATACACAGGTAGGGGCAGAAATATCACATAACCAATTTTACTGAGGGAATTAAATTTCAATATAATTTGGGCGACGTGCAAAGATTTTGATCGTTCTGTTTAGCGTGTATGACATTTCAAAGTTATTTAATTGTCAGCAGTGAATTACTCGTAAAACTATATAACGTGAGGCTAAATGCGAGATGTTTACAAGAATTCCATAATTTTAGGTGTAACAATGGTGCTCAACTAACTATTAATCAATACCAATAGTATGTGTTAAGTCGATAAAACCTAAGATATACATGGGTGGATATAGATTACAGTCCCTAGAAGCTTATAGATATATTTATTACATTCCGTAGATGCTTAATTAGTACGTGAAAGTTTAAACAAGACAAGTCACGTATAAATGATGGGTGAACGGGTTACAATTACAAGTAATTAAAATCAAAAAAGGTCCTGGAACTAACGGCTTTAAAGGGCCCGTTAACAAACGATTGGAACAGTCAGTGGGTGTTAAAAAGAACATAAATTTTTGCTTATAAGGATTGAAATTGATTAGCCGTTAGTTAAAGCATAACAGTAAGTCCTAGCACCATTACTAATAGATACAGCTTTGGCGCAGTTGGTTGGTCGGCAGTTGTGAAACAAGAAGCCGATTTCGAATTCGATTCGAACTTTGCCGATGGACTAAGAAGCTCACTGCTATGGTAAAGATGCAAGTACCACTCCTGTGTGGACAAATAAATTTATAGATTATTTTTTTTAATTTTGTGAAGTTGCAAGTATCACTCCTGTGTGGACAAATAAATTTATAGAAAAAAAAATGATGTACATGAAAACGAAATTTGCTTTATATGATAGAGAAGGAATACTAAAAGTTCAACACATAAAAATGTAAACTTTATTACGAAAGCACACGAGCATATGGGCCACTTGATGATAAATTGTCACTGCATATCCAATATTTTTGTTATTGTTATTAAATAAACAAATAAAAGAAGCCCTGAGTTTAATCGCCGCAATGCATTTAATAAGGCAATTCACAGAAGTGTGCCACGACAAAAATCCATTGAATTTGTAAGGTGAGTGAGCAATAAATGTTGTCCACAGCTTTATACGACGATATTAAATGTTAATACTTGTGACAACTTCACGTATTTCCATAAATCACTTTTAGTGCATGTTCGGAGTGCGCAAGTTTCACTTTTACATTACTCGTATTCCGTTGAATGGACGTAATACGATTGTCATAAAGTAACATTCAGTTAGAAAAGAATAACGAATTGAAATCGTCAGTGGATTTTTTTACTATTAAATATTATAAAACCTGTCATCTGATGCTGTTGCCTTTCCTTCATTGGTTACAACGTCTTGGTCCTTGATTTTATTTGGAGCATGTTTTTTTATACTTGGATGGTACTGGTGATGGTACTCAATGGAGTATCTCTCGGTGGATACTACTACATTTAACTAGTCTTTCGCAAACGTGACAAAACCACATTAAGCGACGTCATTGCATTTTTGTAAACGTTAATAGAACATATAATTCAAAATTCTATTCTTTTCTACCCAAGTCGGTAATAGTTTACATTTTTGTATCACCATAAGGCACAGCAAAACGGTACTTAATAAAAGACCGTAATAAATAACGACAAAAGCTTTTTGTGTTGGAAAATGTGGTTAGATAACAGTTTAACAGGGTGAAGCCTCGTCACGCGAACACATCCAACACTTAGAGAGGTCTGGGGTAAGGACATCGTCTACATGTTTTAGTCCTATGTAATAGGGGGTGATCTTTATGCCATTTTTCAGGCAAATTTCAAAACTCCGTGCTGCTACTAAGAATTTCCTTATAACAAAAAATGCCTCTACATCGCACGGCACATACCTGTGCCGCGAGCCCACTACGTATTTTTGTAATATTTGTCTAATACTAGGTTTAAAGTGTGGCAACGTGACAGTAATGCCATATAGTAATAAGTGCCAAAAAGTGTGTTGATTAGCGATAGCGATGAGAACTATCTTTCATCAGTGGACATAATTATCCCCACCGGTTTGTTGCCAAACACACACAGGGTATTTAACGGGACATATTTGTGTGTATCACTATCGTCTATCGTATCTTGTCGTTATCAATGTTAATACGAATATCTCACCACAAGCGAATTGGATCTTTAGCAGTCTTACTCATTAAAATTTGCATCGGTAGTGCTTGTGAAAAACAATGGAAATCAATTTAGCTAAATTCTCGGTTGTATTATGCACAATCAGCTATGTTGTAATATACATCATGCCTAGTACAATAAATATTATATAATTTAAAACATAATATTTTGGATGATTCTTGAGTATAATGTGCAGTTTTTTCACAACGATATTAAAATATTGACATAATCGGAATGTGTTTGATCGACAGATTAATAACAAATGCTCGTAATAGTTTATTTGTTTTTCATATTGTAAACTTTTCGTTGCGATATTTATTATCTTCGTCAGTCGATTTTTTATTGTCATAAGAGTTATAAAATCTAGTGATACGTACGTGATAATAATGAAAAACAATTAAAACGATAAAACTGATTTCCGTCTTCCTATTTCGTGACTATGTTGCAAAATGACATATAGATATAGATATTTAACTATGTGTCTATGTAATGTGTTGTAATGAAGTATGTAGTAAGTCCTTAATTGGACGCTTTTTTTCATTCTAAAAATGATTTTGTGAATGTGTTGTTTGGATGTATGATTCATACATTATGCTAGTAAAAATAATATTTTTTGTCGCATATTAGATTTATGTTTTTTTATGTAATTGCATAAATGACAATAAAGATATTTATAATCTTATTGATATACATATTTTAGTATTAGGTACCTGCTTAGAGGTGCATAAAATTTTACATATTAAGTTTCTTTGGAAAATAATAGAATATTCACATATAATTTACTTAATATAATCTACAAGAAACATGTTATTATGTTCCTAAACTGTAAGAAATTTCCGATTTAAAGATTTCATATGACTACCATTCCATATTTTCTTGTCTTGTATTGACATAAAAAAGATATAGAAACGTATTTAAAATAATTTAATGAAACGTGTGACGTTTCGGAAATACACAAGGTCCATCTCGTTATTTACTTTAAAATAATAATAATAAGATATTATGTATTTCCTGATGAAAACTAAAAATAAATTATATATATAAAAACCGTAAATATTTTTGTACAAATTATATAAAATGAACCATAGTTGAATGATAATGTAATAATAAAATATTTTTCTTTTCTGTATTGACTTGTCATAAGTGCTATTTGATTGCCTACGTGACCAAATAAAGCAATTTCATTTCATTTCATTTCATTTCATTAATGAAAATATGAATTACCGTCAATTTTCCAACATTACTTGTCTATTTATTAAGTATTTTGTATATTCGTTCGTTTTTACGAATACACACATTTCTACTTCAATACCTCTACCGTGGCCGATAAATTCTTTCTCATTAATGTCCGTAAAGAGGTACACTTGGAGCACTACCTTCACAACCATAAATCAATCACTAGTAATAAATTAGCCCACTTACGTACGAGTAGGTGCGGCCTGGAACAAATCACAAAAAGACAGACGCGTTTTGTTTCACCAAAGCAACAATGTCAGCCGGGATTGAAGTGTGAGTAATGGTCCCTCGTTTCATGAGAGTTTTAGTGTGAATTTGATATGGTAGAACAATTATGGGGTTAAAATATGTAAGTCGTCGAGTGTTGGGAAGCAATCTGTTAGAAATATTTCCGTTACTGTATTTGTAGTTTACACTGAGTTAGTGAGTTTAGAATGTATTTTTAATATGATAACAAATCAATTAGTTAGCTCCTCTTTGTAATGTAATTGTCTATCGACTTGGTTTATAAACATTCGATGTATTGTACACGTTTAGTTGCAAAAGGATTTCATAATTTACAAAATGTCTCCCATAAAAGTCCCCATCCCCAAATTAAATATTGCAAAAAAAATCTAGTATTCATAATCGTCATCTTAACGATAATTGAATTTATCATCATCATCGTCAGTCTGCAGTCACTGTAGGCTCCAATTAATATTTCCACCTCTGTAAGCCATACATAATTGTATACTTCACATCCATTCTATTTGTACTACGGTTGCCTAATAAAATGATTCCAAGAAATACAATTGTCTACGCCTAAGCATTATATCCACGCACAGCCGAAAATCAAGTTCCTTTTCCTCCTATAGCGGATTAGCGTTCAATCAAGCCTTTTGATCATTTAGGACATGTATCCCAAGATTAACAAAGGAAGGAAATCCTTATACAATATAGGTTAGGTAATGATTTCAGCGAGGCATATAAATCTTTACCACCGGATGCCCAAAACAATGAGCTAGCTTTGCTTTAGTTTCACCGCGCCGTAGAACAGTCGATTGCAATAATAATGGCCCGGATCGTGTCCGGACTGAACGCTAGGATAATGCAATGTCCATTACAATTGCCTAATTATCTTAACAAAGTAGGCAACGGTGCCTACAATAGCTCACGTTACTTAATTCGCGGTATCGGTCTCCCCATTGACAATATTATAATTATATCACGCATAAGCAATTTGGCTTTTGTTTATGTCTTTGTGATTTCTCTTAAATATTGAATTGGTTATGTAGTGGACCAAATCACTCTCCGCTATCTATGCATCTATATTGAGTCACGATTATTTACAGTTACTCTGACTTTCGAAGATAAGGCAGGAAGTTAAGTAAATCGCATATTTATAAAAATCAGGCACTTTGCGGAAAAATTTTATATATGCATAGAATTCGTTAAGTTTGATAGGGTATGGTCAGTGTAACCTCTTTATTATTACTTTTGATGATCTCTGTCCAGCAGAGTAAGTATGATGTTGTAGATTGAATTTGTCTTTTTTTCACTTCATTAACATAACATTAAATTGAGCTCTTTCATTTAAAAAATACTTTTGACATCATAAAAAAAGGTAAGGCAAGCATTATATATTCCATTTTACACCTAGCCTTGCCGTGGACAATAAGAAGGTAGTAGAGAAAAACAAATGGACTAGACTCATCTCCACCTCGCTAATAAATTAGAGACATAAAACCCTCACTTCATTCTTTTCTCATAAACTTATTCTCCCAGCGAGGGTATAAAGTTTATGCACATGACTCAGCATTTATTTTTCCCTTGAAATAGTGCCTTAATAGAGCGAGCTAAATTAAACCGCTGATAGTATCTATTCGACTGAATAGATGCAGTTGATAAGGGAAAATTTCTTGCAAACAAGATGTACGTTCTTGTGATGCCACAGGGGTCTATTGTTAAACTCCAGACGAACAATATAGAATAGATAGAACAGTTATAAATGTACCTATTGGATGAAAAATAGTATTTGCTGTATTATGTTGAATGGTACAAAAAACTTAACTCATTTTTCCTGCTACTCTTGAAGTTTTTTTTTTGATACATCATGAAATGTCCTGAGGCACGGGAAGACCAGGATACATATGAATAGTTAAGATTATGCTAGGTGTAAATCGGATTATTTCGACTTCAAAACGCAAACGTTTATGTAATGGTCGCTAAGTCGGGACTAATGGTAAAATTTTCAACTATCACAAATATCTGAACTTATAAAAAAAACATTATTATACCAAACTTAAAATAAGAATAGGTAAAAAATATTCCCTCTTATTTATGTGTTCCAAATTTAATATTAATATTAACACGTTAGCTGCGGCACCAATTTTTGCATACTTTCCGTTCCTGCGGCACGAGGTATAATCGGCCCGTACCGTGACCAGACGTTAGGGCGACACGCGGTCTATTAGACCCCACCTCCTTTTACAGACTAAAATCCATTTTCTGGCGCGAAATCAAAGATAAATGAGAATTTTGGTCCTTATTGATATAGACAGTGAATTGATGAACCCTAATCCACCGTCGCCCCGGGATCTGATGGCTAGTTTAGGAATTATTAGCAAAACAAAATATGGGATCTTATACACCTCGTAACGCACTGAAATAGGGCAAATTTTCGCTGCGATTAGTGATGGGAAAAATAATATCGACGTTTTTAAACTGTCTTAACTACGCAACGACTTGACCGATTTTGATCAATTATATCTCATTAGATCGTTTTAAGGGCAAAACCTGGCAAAACAACACAAAGCTATCAAAGGATACATTTTTTTTAAATAATCTAAATTGTGCTTGAAGGCGCCATAAAGAAAAAAAAACCGGCCAAGTGCGAGTCGGACTCGCGCACGAAGCGTTCCATTCTATACCATTAAGAGGCACCTATTACAGACTTATTATTGGAAAATCATGGATTACGGTTTATGCATAAGGTTTATCTTTCTATTTGTATATGAAAATCTTAATGCGGTTCACAGAATAGAAAAAAAAGGCAACCAGAAGTAGAAAAGAAACTGTCCTATTTATTCTGCCTCGGGCTTTAAAAATACAATTATTAGAACTTGAATTAACATTAAAAAATCAGTATCAATATACTTTTTTTATAAAAATCTCAATATATATGTTGTACTTATTTATGAGTGTTTTTCATTGAAACAGGGTAGACAATAAGATTTTTTGCACTGAGTGCACTGAGTCAAAATCTTTTTGGATTTTTTATCAGCTTCACGAGATGGTAAAAATGTGCGTAGTTTTTGGTAACAACCAATACATCTTCTCCTTTTTTCACCTTTTTCGAGGCAATGGCGTGCGCTTTCAGGTGCTGAAAAATAACAAAAATGTAAAGATAACGTAATAAAACTGACATTGTTACTTAGGTTAGATCGTAGATGAGAATAACAATGATAATGTAGGTATAACTGCATCAAATGAATGTGTTTGTTTTATACTTAAAATGTTGAAAGAGTAGGCAGGTAAGGTAGCTTAAGCCAATGCCTTTTTTGTTTTATTGTACAGCAAAACACATCCCGGTTTTTTTATGCATTCGTCGGTTCCTCTCTTCTTTTTTCCAGTATCTATCAGGTTATATTACTTACCTGTTTTGTCAACGGCTGCTTTGCGTTTCTTGTGGAGTTTTTCACTACCTACAAAAATATCAATTAAGTGTTAAGTCCTAATAATAATAACATTATTATCACGATATAGAATAATAGGTAATTCTAGATATGTTGCAAAGTATTAGGTACGTCAATAATCGTTATTACCAATAATATCTTTAGGTATAATATACTTAAGTAATAATATCTTACACTTACTTTAGGTACATAGCTACCAAGATAAGAAAAAACTAGGTACTTACTGAAGATTTTTTCATTAAAAACTTACCTGTTTTGGCTCTGTTTCTGGGTTTTTTAAAATTAACTTCTTCCGACATCGTTTAGACATGTTCGGCGCTGTAAAAGGACGTGCTCTCCAATCGACGTGATGCACAACACTGGTCGCGGGAAGCTCGCGTTGAGTGCGGTACGAGGTCAGGGGGGATATGGGACGTTTTAGCCTCGTTCCGCACTGCATTAAAATTATATTAATTCAGTGCGGCACGAGGCCTAAGACATCCGGTACCAAGGTAGGTACACCACCGAGTCCGGAACCATTAGTGATCTCAAATATATATTTATCTCTTTCCTACACTGGACCAAACCAAAGCTATGCCATTCGCACGACAGAGAAATTCACTTTTTTGCTTGCCGCACCACAGGGAAGTTGCATCAGGGGTGATTTAGGCCTCGCTTCGCACTTAACGTGTTAACAGGAAATTCTGTGGTAAAATTAAGGCATTTTTGACAGCTTAGCAATGGCTGGCTGCTCTTACACTACATCGTACTCGGAACTCAGCTGATAAAAGTCTGGCGACTAATTGCAGCTCAAAAGAAAAGAAAAAAAATTAGGCAAATATGTACAGACGTCCCCAAAGAATGCTTTGTTGCCATTGTGAGCCTATATCTACATAAATTCACGCCATAATTATTAATTCCATAGTGTAACCACCAAATATTCCGATACAAAAGAGCATAAGTTACATCACCGTTTCTAACTCACTGCTATGAATATCAAATAGCTTTATCATCCATTTTGAGTCCAAATGTACATGTTCTATTTTCCTCATAAAACCCATAAAGATTGGTATATTACGTTCAATGACGTGGTTAAAGGCAAATTACGTGTATAGTTCCAGTTAAAATTAAGAATATGCTCATCAATTATACATACATACCTACATAGTACATACGTAACCTGACGCCTGTATTCCGAAAAGGTGCATTTCTGCACCCACATTTCGCCGGGTATGTATCAGTCCCACGTAATAGGGGGCGAGCCTATTGCCGTTTTTCGGGCACAATTCTTACTGAGAATTAATGGATAAACCCAATAACCCGACCCGGGAATCGAACCCAGGACCTCTAGATCACATGGCACATGCTTGTGCCGCGAGACGAGTAATTATACATATTAAATATATATCTACATGAGTACATATACGTACCACTGCTAGGCACGGGTCTATTCTTCTATTGCAAGAATTTGGGGCCTTAATCTACCACGCTGACCAATTGCAGGTTGATAAACTTCACTTAATAATAACGACCGTAAATAATACCATGTTAAAGTAATTTCGAAATTATAAGTTTATTTTTTAAATTAAACGTACGACGGTGTTTTGTAAAGAAATCGAATGATCACGAAAAAAGATAAACGTATCACGTAACAGTCACGATCCGTGTCGATGAAGACAAAAGGGTCTTTATGTTCGATGATGAACAGAAAATAAATTGAAACGTCCATTGGCGTCGAAAACAATCCGCCCAATATTACAACAATGTATTCATCTCTTAATCGGTTGGATATCCGCTTTCGTACTCGCATCAGACGCGACATATTCTTAAAAACGGAATTTTTATAACCAGTACTAAGAATTTCTTTGCAGACATGCTGATTGGCATTAAAGGTTTTTATTATAACTTAAAAGTTTTAAGTTGCCATTTCAATATGATACCAAACTTTGAGTGAATATAACATTGATAGAAAACTCAATCGTAACTAAGTTTGTTTGAAGAAATCACAGTCAGTGATAAGACCGCCTATTGTCACTTAGTCCTAAGTATTCCTTTTTCTTAATTTTGTTTTGTGTAATATGTCCATGGTGTATAATAAAGTGTTTATAACTAAATAAAATAAATAAATAAAATAAGTTTTTTTTAGAAAAATGCTTGTTTGTAAGTTTATTTTGGCATGATGAATGATTTTTATATAATATTCAAGTAGTTACAGTTTCATTTATCATAATTTATCAGTCTATCGACTATCCACCCACGAACATGTTTCTTTTTTTGTTCTTTATAATACTTAATTATTAACATTTTTACTCACATTATCTGAAAGAAGTCCATTTTGTTTGTCATGGTTCTTAGCTATAAAGTTCAATATTAAATACATATTGATAATGCAAAGGTAGCCAAACGTGACCCTAATCGTTTTTTAAGCGAAAAAATATTAGTACACGAGATGAGTCAAACATATTGATTGACGCCGACCTCCATCGCAATTCAAGGGCACCCGTCCTTCTTCTTAACATGTGTTTAGATTTGTGCATGCATAAGTTTTGTTTGATACAACAGCTGCAGACGGTATAATGAAAATAATTATACTTGGATATTTTTTGCACGACAGAAGCAGTCTCAAAACCCTTTCCTCTTAGGTTTTTTGTTACGAATTCAATTAAATTATAGCGGGCTATTAGCTGTCGTTCATAGTAACTGACATTGGCATGACTATGCATCCATGGATGATCTCTCAAGGTATTTTATTAACTATGATGTGTTTATAAAGCAATTCACTGTTTTTCCTTCCCTCTATTATTCCCCATGCGCAAAGGTAATCTTATTTTGAATAGCGGGCACCAAAAATATTATTGTTGCATGTAATGAATATTAAAAAATTATAGACATGCTAAAAATATTATAAAAACTTTTTTAGCCCTTAACTCGACACCATGTAGTCAGTGGCGGTACTTCCATAGAAGCCCAAAAGCGTTGCACGTTAATTGTGTAATGTCTAGTTTATAATTGTTCATTGTGGAGGCAGGATATTCTCATTTATATGTCAAATTGTTTTGTTAAATAAAGATTTAAAGCTTAAAAATGATTATTTGGAATTTTGTAAGGCAATCTGGGCTTTTGGGCTTCTATAGAAGTATCGCCACTGCATGTAGTATACTTCTCGTTAGAGTAACAAAAATCTAACGTGATAATTTCCATTATAATGGACGTAGATCTTTTAGGATGCTGAAATAGGTAGATTTTTCCGAGTATTTTTCTAGGACCCCGCACAAGCTAAGTAACAAAATTTATGATGATCGTACAAATAAAATCTAAAAAAAGTCTATCGAATTAAGAGTTAATCCTCCGTAAGAAGAAAACGATCTATTAGTTAAAGAACGATATTTTTGAGGTGATGCCAGCACTTACAATAATTTAACACCTTTTAATATCCCGTTCAATATCTTCCGAAAGAAATCATACTTAACATAAAAAGGTCAACAATACAATGTAATGTAAAACCAATCATAACAATATTCCTTCTTTGCCATTCTACCGCCTAAATAGACTGTTAGGATCTGGTCAATCCGCCGTTTTCACAAAACGAGATCGACCGAACGGGCATTGTTCCATCGCGATTATGATTAGTGTGGGTTGAAATAGGATTTCTCGGCGGACGTGACAATTGTGCTGGCGACGTGACACCGACACGCTGTGATCTCACCCGGCTCCGGAGAACTATACCTAATAGCTATAGAGACCAGCCTTAACCTAAATAGGCAAACGAATTTTATCCTTATACAGCCAATCATGACTCAAACAATTAGTTATTTCAAGTTTTTTTTCGCTTAATATTTTTAGTCACCAGTCCAGATTTTTTTAACCGAGCAAAATTCAATTAATATATATGTACGTATATGGGCTGATAATGATGATGATGATACGAGTATGTAAACTCCTAAGGCTGATGATATTATTTCATGAAATGAAATAGAAATAGTAATAAGGTTATTGAACTCCTAAATGTGTACATTTTCCCAACAAAGTTAATAGGCCATCCTTATGCAATATTGCACATGCCAGAAGCAAGAGAAACGCCTGCGTTCTAAAAGTTTGTACACACTTTGATATTGTAAACAATTTACTGTAGAAGTTGCGAAGCAAAATATCTTCTTCATTTATAGTTTTTTCGGGCACGACAAAGTGCACTCATCATTCAAAAACACCTTGTTCCAAGCATTCAATATAATCTACTATTAATTTATGCCACCATGATAAAAAAAAAGTTGACTTTATTCTATTACTCTTCTCGAAAAAAGGCAAGACAAGCTGTTCATACCTCAAGATAAACATATTTTTAAAATTTTGATATTTAATAATGTATAACATGCAACATATAATTTAAAATGCCAGGAGTTTAAATTAAATTATTAAAATTACAATATTTATAAATAATTTGAATCCTTTACCATCTAAAACAGTTGACGTAATACAGGAATATTTTTCAAATTACTACGCATGGTATTTAACGCTGAAATAATTAACAATTCCACGGAACACATGACTTGGCGCCTATAGTAATCGCTCCAGTACTCAATACATAACAATTACTCAACTATTAATAGTCCGTTGACATCTGACTTCTATTTCTGCGAATTAAAAAGATAACTCATTTTCGTATGTACATTGTTGAATGTTCTACATTTCGCAGAACCGATCTAATTGCGTTCAGCAAAAACTCAGCAACGATTGTTATGACAAACATGTTTCATATCGATTGACTCACTGCTACGGAGTCTGTGGAATTGAAATATGTAAGCGGGAAAAATCAATATTAATAAAAATAAATATTTACTCGAGCTGAATTTATGAATGAGTTGTTTTTTTAAAGTGATTTTACGTTTTTATCCACGTCTTTATGAAACCTTGTTCGAAGCTTTGATCTCATTTGTATCCTTTTATTGTCACGTACACGTATTTACTGTTAATGGAAGGTTTTACATATTCTCAGAGCATTTTTCATATTTATTTCGCCGCTGTGTGCATATTTCTTTTATTTATTATATAATTGTGTCCATCGTAGATAAGAATTAAAACGGGATCAGCGTCCTTTCGAATAGGCTGGCATATTTATTTCGACTTATGATAGATAATAATAATCGTTTCTGAGGGCTAACTCTTTATTGAAATCACAATGTACTTACCATCAGAGAATTATTTTAGTTTTGATATTTAACATCTAAAAGGGTATTCATATATAAAACTTGTTTAGAGTACTAGAATATAGCCATTACTTCTCGACTAAGCAACAGATCCTATAGACACTAATGTTTAAGCCACTAACCGAAGAAGAAAAAAAGAAAGAAAACTACTATTACGATAAAGTTTCTTATTTAAAAGATACATCATTTTTGTTTATTTTGTCATTATATAGATGCCATTAAAATAATTACTTGAGTAACATATTGTAATGTTTATAATTTGGGTTTAACACACGGTCCTGTTAGTTTGGCTTAAAATTAAGGCGGACAGCAGGCGATCTTAATCGAAATTAATCTCAGCGGGATACTTGATGAAGGATTTGAGAATGCAAAAAGGAGTCTTTGAAGTATAGTTTTTTTACGGTAACAGTATTACTTTAAAAGGATTTACGAGGTTAATGTGATCAAGCGTTTTTACATTAAGCAAAAATAACGCAAAGCTTCAACGACGGAATCCTTTTAATTATATTTATGATTAGTTTCTGCTAGTAGTCCTAATTTTTGGAATAGTATTAGTAGAATACCTCACTCTACTTTTCTTCATGGAGAGTTAGGTTTGGTGCGATTTTTTTTTTTTTGTAGACGTAGATAAGTTCTCGAGAGAAACATATTTTTACATTACTGCGCATTGCAAATGTAATTCCAGCCGCTTATTTCGTAATATTATCATACTAATATTTTTAATACATATATAATCTCACGCCTTTTTTGATGACAGCCCCGTGGCGCAGTTGGCCAGACACCAGCTTGCGAAACGAGAGGCCGCGGGTTTGATCCCCGCACCGAGACAAAATGTTTGTGTGATCCACAAATATTTGTTTCGGGTCTGGGTGTTTGTGAGACCGAAAAGTCTCTCGTAGTTTCTGATACCCACGACACAAGACTTGTATCTTAGTATGGGATCTGAACTATGTATGTGACTGTTGGGTGTATTTATTTATTTATTTTATACCGAAGGCGTAGGTGTAGATGCATTTCTGCAAACACAATTAGCTAGGTATCAGTCCTATGCAATGGAGGCGAGCCTATTGCCGTTTTTCGGGCACATTTCCAGACTTCGTGCTGCTACTGAGAATTTCTTAAGGGATAAATATATTTACTACTAGCTGACCCGGCAAACGTTGTTTTGCCATATATATAAAATTCTCGTGTCGTGGTGTTTTTTGGCAAACTCCTCCGAAACGGCTCGACTGATTTTTATGAAATATTGTGTGTATACCTATTGTAGGTAGGTCTGAGAATCAGTCAACATTTAAGGGTTTAACATTTAGGGGTATGTTTTTTTTCTATTGACTTTATTTTCTTTATTTTTTATGATTCAGCATTGATAAATTATTATAATCATAAATTTTCATCCTTCTACGAACAACACCTGTTTTGTAATCGCAATTTTTATATTTTTATAGCTTTTGCCCGCGACTCCGTCCGCGTAGACTTCAGGGTTGGGCGCAGAAAGATATTTAATAAGTGAATCTATAAATCGTCCCTCAAGTGCCCAAAATGGCACTTCCTGAATTTAAAAAAAGGTCAAATCAATTCAAATGGTTGAGGCGTAAAAGTAAAACTCTGACAGTTATTTTCGTATTTTTAATAATATGTTAATCCCAATGGGAACATTACATTTTCCCGGGATAAAACATAGCCTAAGTATGTTACTTCACAGGGTCTCATTTATGGTCATACCAAAATTTTTGTTTTTGCGTGAAAGCGTAACAAACATTCACATTTATATAATAGTAAAGATAACCATTCCCACCTATGTTACTTCGGTGGGTCCCACCTATCTGCATACCAAAAGTCATTCAAATCTTTTTTCAATCATTTTTCAATTCTTTTATCCTCCGTATTTTTTTTAATAAGAAGAATCCTATGTCCTTTTTTATATCTCGATGACTATGTGTACAAATTTTCATGATAATCGGTTAAGTAGTTTTGGCGTGAAAACGTAATAAACAAATCATTAACATTTATAATAGCTGACCCGGAAAACTTCGTATCCCCTAACAGTCATTGAATGTTACATATTTACATATTACCTGAATTTTATTTTTGATTGTATGGAAATAAATATTAAGTTCAGCACTTTATTGAGATAAAAATACAGAAATAAATAAGTACGAAAATTAAACGCATCAATCGTGTCTCCGCAAGTCATGATTTAATTAAACATGTACATATGGGATGGGATGCAGTCGGTTTCAATTCTCTTCATTGAAGCATCAGTGTGGTGGACTGAAGCCTAAACCCTCTCAGTTGCAGAGAAGGCCTATGTCAAGCAGTGGGACGTACATATATGGGCTGATGATGATGATGCACCTTGTGATATACATTTTTAATATATTTTTTAATTGTCTAAACGATCACAAACATCTTTTGTTAATCGTCATTGCGAAGGCATGACGGATCGGGAACTGAATTCGTTTGAACTCAATGGTCATACCCGTTAGGATCAATGAAATCTTAGATCAATCTAATTGATGAATTCTCAAGCACCAATTCATCTCTAAGTTGTCTTTTCAGTATCGTCACGTGAATAACATTACTCAACAATTTTCTTATCATCACGCGCATTCCATTGCATAGTTGTGGGTGTTTTAGATTTCAAAGCGTGATGACTACCGAACCTGCCTTCGTTTGTAAATCAGGTACAACCAAGGAGTTTAAAAATACATTTCTGAACGCACGCATAAATATTTGACAACCAATAAATATGTCAATCCCTTTTGATTACTGACATTATTCTACATTTTTAAAATCTAAAATACGCAATTATTCGAATATTCTGGATATATGTTGTCGATTCAAAACCTTTATTTAAATACGTTCTTTAATTTGAGGGGACCATTAACCATATTGACGGGATAAACATAAAATGTTTGACAGAATATTAGGTAGAACAGTTTATATGAGAAAATTAAATTGTTGTTTTTACCATATTCCACGCAATTTTCTTAACTTTTTCTTTCATAAGAACCTTCTCCTAACAATAGCAAACATAACAAAAAAAGAATTAGCGAAATCGGTCCAGGCGTTGTTGAGTTATGCGCTTACCAACATATTTTGCGATTCATTTTTATATATAAGATAAATATTTCTTTTTTTAATAAATATTAAACAATATTAAACGTTCTGTGGATTTTTTATCTGTGCATTTAACGACTATACATTACTGTGATTGATGTCTTAACAAAATATAATCTACAAATTAGTTTTACTGCGAGTCGGTTGGTCGGTTGACCCGTTTAAGCGCACTAGAGGGGGACAGGCAAAAAAAGTATCGCAACCTAACATTAATCAGTCGCGGACTTTGCATCTGGTTTTTGGCAATTATGTATACTTTAGTATCCGAGTGCTCGCACACGTGTGTAGTTGAAAGTTAATGGCTGTACCATCGTTTTATGATCATTTAATCTAATTTATAGCGTGAATGCTGTTATTCCCATAATATGTACGGTTATGTGACGAATTAACAGGCCCATTTTTGAAATTAAAGTTTAGTGAAAATTATTTCATGTTGGAAGAAATGTGTTTTTTTTTTAATTATTCACAAACCATGTTATTAAGGATATCTATCGTATTTTGTAATATATAGCTCATATGGAAACGAAATGTGGTCACCAGTTCAATTCCTGAGTGCAGGTCTCTAAATTTAAAGTTTTTGTTTAGGTGTATATTATTAATCGCTCTAATTATGGAACACGAAAGTTCAAAAAGTCTATCAATTATTCAGGTTTTTTTATCGTAAATAAATCTTATGCAGTTCAACTTCATCTTTTAATAAATACTCGTAGTTACAAGGTAAAAAGTATAATAAATATCAACAAACACAGAGATAACTAGTAAAAAAAGTAAAACAACTTGACTGCGAGTTTGACATACCTTTAACCCGTCTTTATCTTATTTAAAACAAAAGTTTCTAGTTGTCAAATGTAACCGATGTTCTTAAAAACAAAACAGCTCTCTGACATTAAATCTGTCGGTCTATAATGCGTGTGACAGTTCAAGGTAATGAGACTGGCGCCTGCGCACACTTAGAAAAAAAATGTAGATTTCAACCCAATATGGTGAAAATATTTTTATTTCTTAATATGATTAAAGATTAATATTAGCTTTTACTTTTATTAGTACTGATTACTTATTCACGAAATCAATAAAAAAGGTATTAGGTTTTTGTCGTACTACTAAGACTACAATTTGTTACTATAGGTAACATTTGGCTATATTTTTTCGACCTATTATAATTTAATATTAAATAATATTTAAATTTTTAAATACGATATATTATTTAATAAATAGATTTATTTCAAACTAGGCACAACAAAGGCATTAACAATTTTTCCATTTTTTGTAACTGTAGATAATCCATCACCTTGTCCTACCTTTAAAACCTCTGATTATACTAAAAATATCAACAAAATGTTGATAATTTTCCGCACTAACCTAAATTTTTTATCTAAATGATTTAATCCTAATTATACAACCTTATTATACCCTTTTTTGACCCTAATTTTCGATCCCCCAAAAACAAAATGCCTGACATTAAATCTGCCAGTCTAAAACTCGCGACAGTTCAAGGCGACGATGTGAGACAGGCGCCTGCGCACTTCAGCCCAACCTAAAGCAATTCCATATCATTTTTACAGCTGCACACACAATCACCGCAGATGATTTACGGGTAATCTGCATTAACTTTGTCAATATGAAGATTAAAAAAATATTTATATTCGAACGATATTAACAGAGTATGTTTTTTTAGATATAATTTATTTTTGTAATATCTGTATGTGTCGTGTAATTGGTATATATCTTAGAAAGACACATTTTTTGTCGATCATGGCTTAGAGAAGTTAACTCGTTAAACGATCTTTAACTTTGATTGATTGTTATGAAAATGTGTGGGTAATTGAAAATATCGTGCTATAGTAGTTCAGTTTGTGTTAAATACATTATAGTAGTTTCTATACTTTCCCTTATTTGTATGTAATAATTTAAAATTGTTTAATTACACAAATATTTTTCCAAACTGATTTTTTATCTCCAACCCTATTTTATACGTCAATATGTCATATAATGATAATCATTTTTTCATAAATCGGCCGAATTAAATTGTAAAATTATTTTAACATCCTTGTGATATAATGCTTAATTCTGATTACATCCAAAATATTTAAAAGTAGAATTAAATTATATGAATTAAAATACCCGATGTAATAATTCCCAGTTCTTTTTCTGTAAAAAAATCGAAGTTGTATTTTATCCAATTAAAAAATGAAGCATTATGTTTTGTATTACTTACTCGTTAAATACAAATTTTCCAACACTGACCTCGACACAAAAAGTAATTTTCCAATTAGTATCACTTCACTTAACACGCTTAGTATCACTAAAACACCAATACTGTCAATTGTCACTTGATGCAAACGTAGGTACGTTCGAGTAATCGATGTCTCACGATACGTGAAAAGTTCGAGTCGATCGGAACAGGCGTCACGGCTGCAAGCGTGCGCGCGAATGAATGGCACCAGACATTGTGCTGGGATAGCCGGTGGCTACCGTTCTACCGAGAAGCTTCCGAGAAACTCCGATTAATACGTGAACCCAACATGTAATTGGCTGTACTCGCTACACTTAAAACTTAACACCCAAAAACGTTATCAATATCATCTTTAGCTAACGGTCCGTGGAGACAATGGATAACTTGCGGGAGATAAGATGATTATCTGAATCAAGTCCGGGGTCACGGCCGGCAAATGATTGTGCAAATATGGCATTACTTAAACCACAATAAAGATAACAGATAATTTCCCGCGACACGTAAACCAAAGTATGAGAGCGTCGTAAATATGAACATTAAAATAATAAGTTGCAAAAATGAATTACGGGCCGAGGGCAATAATTATTTGCCGTCTCGTGCGAGACGTGACACAGATATTTTTAATAAGTTATACACACGATTGGCAATGAAACGTTTCACTTGATTACGGCAAAACCGAAAGCAATTTTACATTCAATATTATTTGCATAGGTTGTTTACAAAACATTAAATTACATAATGAAGAAATTTATTTTATTGACATTAAATATGCTGAAGGTACGTCTTTCTCACTACGGATATCTTACTTACTCCGTAAGTAGTATTTATCCAATGGAAATCATTTGACTGATAAAGAATTTGTTCAAATAGCATTATGTAATGATCTGTTGGCCGATGTCTTTCCTCCAACCATGTGATTTACTAATGTTTAAAAACAAGCAGGACACATGATGGTAGGTTTGAAACAGAGGCACTCCGACCGACTTAGCTACATAATTCATACTGTAGTTGAGTGTACACCTGCGTGGCAAAATCTTTCAAATATCCGTTTACGTCATAAACATCTTTTTGGCTAATTAGACCACATATAAAATAATCCTTAAAATTATATTCAATCTGGCCTTGAATAAACGATCCAAATTTAAAATAAAATTGGCTATTTTGCACATTAATGACCTAATTGTGTTTTAAATACGTTAATAAAATCTTGTATCAATTCTACGTCTCATTTGAATTCTGTAATATATAACCGAAGAATTAATACGCATTTAATTAAATAGGAATCATTTTTCAAATGTGTAAATCTAAATTAGATTTCGGTAAAACTTTTTTCTAAAAGTTGACCTTTATGTCAATACAAATTATGGTTTTATGAGATGGATATTTGTATGTTAACGAATTTTACACGTGATTGGGTACTTGTTATTGTTGTGCGGATTCATTTGCAAAAATCTTCGCACATTAATGATTATTGAAAAATGTTATGATTCAACTTTGATACAATGTGATTAGCGATGACTTACAAAATATTCGTATAACAAATATAAAGATTTAATTGACTATTTCTTTATCACCAAATTGATAAAATAAATAAATACATATAAATTTTCTTAAAAGGATTTATTGTCGTTGAAAATACATAAAACGTCAATCAACTTCTAAATTTCCATATGTATACAACTTCCTGCGAATAAAGTCATTAGCGTTTGTTTTTTTACGATGCAGAAAAAATAACAAGGTTTTTTATGTCCAATAAATATTTATAACTACTTAATTATAACATGTTTAATAATTGTCTCTCAAATAAAATGCACAAAAAACACACCCAATTAGCATCCACAGATTTTGCAATTCATAAGGAGATTTATTGAGGCATAGGTCTCAAAAAACTCAGACCCGAAAAGAATATTTGACTCATTCTTTTCACTACTAGATACATTTGTGGAATAAGAGACAAATGACCAGGTGATACATCTGATGTGAAGAGATCATTTCTACCCATGAATACCCTTTAAAAACTAAAGGAGCTATCCACAAGTATTAATATACTTTCCTCCTACGTCATGTCATTCCCATAAAATAACTGCTAATATGCGTCAAACATTAGAAGCTATAATACGAACGTCGTAACACACTGATTTTATCGCGACAATATGTCATGTATTCACTATGATTGATTTCATAATAGCCAAGTACATGATACGATTTTGATTACGCCCACATTTCACTGTGTAATGGCGTACATTAATAAATCACTCGATGTTAGACGAGTAAACAATTCGTTTGTTTGTCAGCCAGCTCTCATCTCATACTATAGTTAGCGCAAAAAACGCCTTAAAATGCTTAAAATATTTACTGTTCATTTTTTGCTCCCATCATGTGTGGCCGATGAAAAGTTTCTATGGGCTTCTTGAGACCCTAATTAACTAATGAAAGGATTTTATTGTGAGAATATAAATATATTGCTGTGCTTTATTATTTAAAAGCTATTATCGGTTCAGATTTTTACACTAGTCTATGTCGTCATTTTTTTCAAAACCAATTTGACTTTTTGTAATGCTCTTTCTTAAGATTAATAGACAAATAACACTGTAATAATGTATCAGATGCTATTATAGTAACAATATAACACACAGAATACACACGTAACAATAAAACTAAATGAAATGCATGCAAAAGAGAATTCTGAGAACGATGTAAGCTAAAACTACTTACGGTAATGGAAAAATCTCTAACACAGATAAAGAACCCAATGTAACTGTAGTCGAGTGTTTTATTTAATTTATTAACTGTTTAACAAAGACTAGATTCTAAGGTACATAATTATATTTTAGAAGTAATTGTAATTTCGGCCAATTTGGTCTATCGTTTCAGCTAGTTTAAGTAATAAAAGTGATTCTTTAGCAAAAAAATTGATGAATAAAAATTACATTTTACTTCGTTATCAAATTTTATATCATAACTCGCATTTATAACCAATTTGTTTCGATTTCTATTTATTTTTTTACATATTTCCTCGTCATAATAAAATTGGTCTCATATTTCATAGTTAAGTAACACCGGTAGAATACATCATTTGAATAAAGCCAATATTTCAACATAATCCGAGACAATCCCGGGGTCAACAGCACATAACAATCAATAAGGAGCCGATAGCAGGCGCTGAGGCCCGCCTAGCTTTCACGCTGGCTCATTTCTTTCAACACTTGCTCAAACAATGCTCTACATCCGATCTAATGAATGCAAACAATCGCCAAGGTATGCGGGGCCCAGCAATAAATTAAGATTAGAAATGTATAAACAAATTATAAGGGAACGTAATTTATATTTCACTTACGCTGCACGGTAGCTGTGAGGCAATCTCAGTAACTGGTACGTTTTGATTCATATATTTGTATCGGGACTCGGGTATAATACTAGTAGGGTGGGAGGTTTGTTCAAGAGAGATCTGCGCGGTCGCCGGTATGAAACCCCGGCATACAATTTATGTATGTATTCATAAGGAATTATTACTACTTAAATTATGTACGAAACAATGTTTAAAGGAACTTGCATGAGTAAGACTTCTGCGGAAAATTTTGAACATTTTTATTTATCCATTCCTTAACAGGTATACTATATGACGATCATGAACTTTTTTGGCCTAATACGGAATAGACATATATCCCATTATTGCTATGATATATATTTTTATATAAATAAAAAAAAATAAGATTCTGTTTATACTTTAAAAAACAACTTCTTGTGCATCTGATCCAATCTCCAAAACTGCTGGGTCAATTTGAACAAGGCTCACTATCTAGTGAGCATGGCTGCATGGCATGGCATGGCTATCTAGCCATGCGGTACAGACCCACAAATTAGTGTAATTATAATTGATGTCGTATAAAAAATATAACGGAATTTAATCGATGCTATAACCCCAATTTAAATGTCAAAACAACATAAAATATTTAAGCTCACGCAGTCTGCAACAAATTACGAGAAAATATCAAGATTTAACATTATCGATTGGTTAGTTCACGTTTAACAACATATCAGCTTATTGTTGCAAACTTTACGACTTATTCTTAGAGCGGGGCAGTGTTGTGGCACCGGTGAAACATGTATTTACCAAAGAAAAAGGTTTTAAAACCAACAGTTCCGTCAGCGGTAACAAATCGATGTTTTATACCATTGTAAATCTTTCTTATTTATTTGCCCACGCCATTGTTACATTGGAAATTGATTGTACAATCGATAGGTATCGCAATCATTGTGGCGGATGTGGTTATTAGTAGTTGGCCTCTTCACCGCAACGCTATCGAATTACTTTGTGGATAAAAAAGGAATCTTCAATAACGATGTTCCTAGCTAGTAAATAGGCAACATTGTTCTGCGGTTTCCTATTTATGCGATAGGTATATCAGACATTATGAAACAATATTATTTGGTAATGAAAATTTTGTAGATTGAATTGTGTTAATGTATCTTCGAGTTATTAAAGAATAATCAAAAATCTTCATCATAAGTAACTTACATATATGTACTTGGGAGTTGGGTAAGTAACATTTCTGCTAATTTTATTTAAAAGTCAAAAAAGTTTTTGTAACTTAAAACTCTATTCGAACGGAACCCTACTTATAACTTAGCATGAGGTACTGTGTTGTCACTTTGCTGTGCCAGTATAAAAAAGAAGCATCTTATTATTAGGGAACGTTCATGATGAGTGCCGATAAAAAGTAAATCTATCATCGTGATCTAAACAAAGGCGTGTTAAAAGAAAAGGTATAAATGCACGCAGGAAATTCAAATATAGACAAGCCAATTAAATCCACTAATTAATAGAGACAACGCTTGCTATCACATTTAATTAAACTTTCACACATTTCACGCCGACCGGATATTGTATTGTTTACACAACAGGATTCGGGTTTCTGTGCTGCCTATCACATTTACGTCCATGTATGGTTCCGACATTTTGTGGACCAGGCGTGCATAAAATATGAAAGAGTTACAGAAGGTCTAACTCTAGTAACTTGCAATGGAACTTGATTCATTCATTAATATTCGCAACATATAATTGTTGTTAAATGTTTACATTCAGTCCTTCCTGTGAAATTTACATACCCATATTAAATTATTTTATTGTAGACTCTAGTTAAGTATTGCGAATTCATTCATTGCTTTCTTTTCGGACATATGCAATGTTTGACAGCCCCGTGGTGCAGTTGGCTAGACACCAGCTTGCGAAACGAGAGGCCGTGGGTTAGATCCCCGCACTGAGACAAATGTTTGTGTAATCCACAAGCATTTGTTTCGGGTCTGGGTGTTTGTGAGACCGACAAGTCTCTCGTAGTTTCTGATACCCACGACACAAGACTCGTATCTTAATGTGGGGTCAGAACTATGTATGTGACTGTTGGTTGTATTTATAATTATTATTTATAGTACCTTATTCATACTAAGATCATCTTAAAACACATTTTACAATAACGGATTACATAATATAAATTATATGCGTGTTAAACTGTGACACAGTTCCACTAACCGTTGTTTGCCTTCCTAAAATATAAAAAGCTTTGAAGTGTGAGGAAACATTTTTGCAAACGAACACAACAATGGAGATTGTATGATCTGTCACCATTACGGAGTGGAGTCCATTTCATCGCAATAAAAATATATGGCACACAGTGATGTTTTTCGGAGGACATTCCCCATTGTCACTAAACAGAAAAAAATATGAATTGTTAAAGCAAAATGTACGTGTAGCACTTCTGTTTGTCCGCGCATATGGCCCGCGAGTAGGTGGCGTACCTGCTCGAATGATTTGTGATCGTGAGCCGATAGCTATTTCGGGTAAACCAAATATTCCCGTGCCGCTTTCATTTTTGGCTGTGAATAATAATAAACAAAATGCGCCGGATATAATGAATGTTTTTGTTTCGACTTTACGATGATTGATTTTATTATAGGAGGATGAATGAGGTTGCATTAATGCGCGTTTAATGAT
The DNA here is from genome assembly GCA_907164795.1 of Hemaris fuciformis. Taxonomy (NCBI): domain Eukaryota; kingdom Metazoa; phylum Arthropoda; class Insecta; order Lepidoptera; family Sphingidae; genus Hemaris; species Hemaris fuciformis. Next base: position 7,543,399 of record OU015434.1, read on the forward strand.
GATGTAGCGTGTGGCGCGTCTAGGTCTTATTAGCTTAGCTACACAAATTAGGCAACTGAAACGTTGCTTAATTTAACTCCCTCGGGTAATAAGTCATGTTAATGATCAATCAAGCCAGTATCAACATGTATTACATCCGTGTTCATAGCTTAATTGGTCGTTCATGACTTCCAATTATGGCTACTTATGTTATGAACTTTGATATGTTGGGATTTTATAATGAAGTCGTCTTTTGTTACAAAGTGCCCGTAGGTATCTTTTTATAGGAAGAATGAGACACTTTAAGTGCCGTTTTAGTTTGAAGTTGATATTTTTTCGCATTAAACATTTTTGCTTTTAATCCCTACAATCATTGTCTATTTTCTTTACGACCTAATTTACATGATTATATTTTATGTCAACTATCCGAATATTTTTGTAAGTAGTAAAATCAATCAATCATTTAATACCAGACAAGGGCAAACCATTTATAATAATTTCTTTGTCGTTTAACCTTTACATTGGTTTTGCCATCATAGATTAGTTGCGGAGATGTCTCGTTCTATTCTATATACTGAAAAACGTTTGTTACGATGATATAGCATTTATCGTAATTATTATTGTATTAAAATGTTGACTCTTCGGGCAATGACCACATTTTTTTTATGTATAAAGTACATTTAAATAAATAATTACGCCCAATTTAAAGCAAAACTTAGGATAAAACATACATATTAAAACAACTTTAACATTTTTTTTGGCTATAAGAAATACACTACAACGCTCATAATTCTGCAAGACACCAATCTTGTGATAAGCCTACAATCTCTTATATTTTAGATATTTGTCATTGGGCAATATTAGAACGTACGACCCCCCCCCCCTTTCTCAAGTAGATCCTGATTAATTAAATAATGCTCTTAAAACCATTATTGCACCGCAATGTCATGTGTAAACAACTTGCATTAGTTCATGTGTTAATTAATCATATGCTTTACAAAAAAAATTGAAGACATAAAATGCCGAATGAGATACATAAAAATAGTCGTTGTACCTGTCAACTATTTCAGTGTAACATTTTCTAATCCTTATAATTCTATGATGCCTGTATTTAAGGAAGTGTTTGAATGAAACTTGTATAAACATTATTAAACTTATGACTTTGAAGACCTACAACGCACAGTCGGAGCGGTTGGGTCTGGTAACATGACATTTTGCATGATTTCAGTATGTGAGGTAAGTGAGCACTATGAAAGGTAATTCCAAAAGTCCATCAAATTTGAAGCGTATGAAAACGTGATACGAAGTATTACGTAATAAAAATAGCAAACTCACCATCTGTTGCGGGTTCCTGGGCTTGCGGTGCGCTCGCGGCACTTTCAAGCCGGTGACTCCTTCCAGTACATCTGCTAGAAGCAGGCCGTCTGCGCAGTCCCTGGCTAGTCCGCCGCCGGAGGTGCCCGCTCGGCGCCGCGAACGGGCCCGCTCGAGGTAGTGGTTGGCCCAGTCTGTATATATCTGTGGAAGAATACGAGTGTTTAATTTTATTGAACAGAAATAATTACTGGTGTGCCGTGACGGAAGATGGCATGACACTGGTATGCCGTCATATCTTCCTTTTTTATTAACTTCACTCTACTATTCTTTATAATCCTAACATAAATTATATTTTTATATGGGAATTTCGTAAGATCATGAGGGCCAAATAGAATATTGAATGACGAAAGCGATAACGATAGTCGCGCATCAGTCGACATAATTATGCCGAGCGCTACGCTTATTTTATGTTATAGTGTCCACAATAAAGAAAAATTATAATTCTTCTACAACATTATCAACGAAGAGGGCCAAAAAGGGCAAATGTCTCTAATGATCCTAATTCCAGCTGCCGAGTAATAATTATTTAATTATCTAAGCATTTGGTTTTTATTGTGCTATATAATAGTAAACTCCCACATTCAAGAAATTGATCCATAAACTTAAGCCCCTAGTTTAATAAAGTGTGAAGAGAATTTCTTAATTAATTTTTCAGAGCACTAATGTTTATATCTCATGTTTCCCAGATGAATATTTTTTACAGGAAACAAGAACATTTCATTTATACTATTTTTTTTTTCAGAAAACAAAAACAACGAATAACTACCTTTACGAAATCGTCTATATACGGGAAGTCTTAATTACGTTTTTTAATTCCCAGATTCGTAACAGAACGAACTTTAAACGAACTGCAATTCCCTTCTTCAAAAAGGTGAGGAAAATGTTGGCAACACATTAGTTTAATACAGTTCACGAAATTTAGGGAAGGACACTGTGATTCATTACAAAGACGGCAAACAAAGTATGCTGAGTAAAGCTCCCGGTGAGTACATTCCCCGGGTGTTGACTAACAAAGCGCCGTAGATAAGGTTTTGATGGTGCCACAATATGAAATTGCCACTAAAAGTTTAACGACAACTCCTCGCGCACTTACAAAGAGTGAATGAGAATAAAATTTAAGAGCGTCTTAAATTGCGCCAATGACCTTACCAGCCAATCCATTTGAGAAAAAGTAACTGAATACGTGCATATTTTACAATTAAAATGTACTGATGGAAAAATAGAATCATAATTTAACATACAACGCTACTAAAAATGCTATGAAACGTACGTACATAGTACGAACTACTCTGTCTCAAGACCTACTTCGCCTAAGGGTAAATCCTCGTTTAATCTTCTTGCATATTATGCTTCACCTTTTATGGCCATTTCAATAAGTATTTACACGAGGGTTTACATTAACCCAATTGTATTCAATAACCGCAAAAAACTTCAGTATCTCGATAAATATTTACGATTTTTTGGGAAGCCGTTACATTGTTACACATAGCTTGAAAAGATTCCATTGTAAACCTATTGAGGCGTGAGGTCATCTTGATGTTAATAAGCGAGTGTAATGCACGTTGTTGTGAATTCTTAAAAGGATTAAGTCATATTCAAGTCAATTTACAGCAGAATGGGGGCAAGTGGTGTGGACGCGACAAGCTGACGCCGGCAGAGACGCTGCGACGCTCCGACGCTTCGATACTGGATGGAACCTGCGAGTACTTTACACTCGCTAATGGAATGTACTTGACTTGCTTAATGACTGATGAGATGAGATATTATGCAATATTACCGTTAATTTGTAAATTGATTTCAATACTAATGAGATTGGACACAGCAGGTTTTGTTTTTGCAATTTTTGCTGGTCCATTTGTTTACATTTCTTTTTGCATTACGGGTGAGCTGTTTTTTCATCATTAAGTTGTACTCATATAGTTCTTTCATTCCAAGTGCACAATAATTTCGTAATGACATTCATTGTTATCCATATTTTATCTTCTAGGCCTTTTGAGCGCATACCTAGATTGATCAAAACGTACATACAATATGTAGGGAAACCAATTGCAACATGAAAATGAGACACTCGTACATAAATCAAATTATTCTTGGCAACATAAAAAAAATATAACAGTAATTTATTTTTTAATTTTCCTTAACCTCATTGGTCCTGAACCTCTTTAGTAAATTTAATTAAATAAAAACACAAATTTTACAAGAACTATTACAAGGAAAACCGCAAGTGGCTTTATTAATGTGCTTTGTATAACGTATAACATAATCACACATCAGTACTTAATGCAAAAGCTTTATTATTGCAATACCTTACAGAAATTTGACTCTGCAACGTTATCTTTAAAGAGATCAGTGTCAAGATGTCAAGTGTACATTTCGTGAGTCGCAAAAATCGCTGTTTCATGGTTTATTTTTACACATAATTTAAGAGCAATATCAGTTATTAAAAGATGTTTTCTCCATCTGATTGTTGGATCATATTTGTGCCCAATTGTGTTGTCAGTCCAGCACAACTGACTTATTGTTGTCTAAATAAGTAAGATATTATGTCCTACATATTAATTCTAATTATTTTATAGAAAACATCGTGATACCGAAAACAATGATTTTCAGATATGACATGAAATTTTGGCGGTCTAAATTTGGCAATCGATTTCTGTTCTTGAGAGACAATTTGTGTTGGTTTTGACTTTTTTTTAAACGTTATGAATCAAAGTTAAAGTATATTTAGGAATGCTAAATTAATTCTGTTAGCCCTGATAACTAACGTTATAACGATGCCGGCTGCAGTGGTCACGTCAATTCTAAGGAAACGTCGTTAATAACCTTCATATCTATGTGTTCCTCTGAATGATTTTTTTACTATCTCAACTTTGATGAAACTAGTATTAACGAAGACCTCTATGTGGTTGAGGAGGTCCCAGACCTATAAGAGTTAATACACACATAAATATAAAACGAATTTATCATACTAAGATGAACTGCTGTGATTAAAGAGCCATTAAGTCATGACTAAATGTAAAGGCAAGCACTTAAAATGATTTAATCAGAATTAAATGTATCTCTAGGAGACAGTGGTGGCGATAACAACGCTTCGGGGAATTTGTTATTAAGACCGCAAGATACTTCGTCAACGGCTTTTATCTCCAATAACCACAAGGAACCACTTTTTAAATTTTACAAATTGTTTATTAATTTAAATGTATGTTTTTGCTCTGTACACGTTAATGTTGATAATGTTATATTCTTACCTTTAACATACGATTTTAATGCACTTAATACATTTTAGATGCATATATTTATATTATCATCATCAGCCTATATACGGCCCACTGCTGGGTACGGGCCTCTTCTAAAACTGAAGGGTTTTATAACTTAGTCCACCACGCTGGCCTAGTGCGGGTTGGCGGTCTACACAAAAAATAATAATGGTGTGCAGGTTCCCTAACGATGTTCTCCTTCACCGTTAAAGTACGTGATAAGGCATTGTGAATACACACAAAACTTCGAAAAGTCAGAGGTGCGTGTGCCTGGGTTTCTAGCCTCGAGGCCATTACTACTTATATTTATGTGTAGAAATGTAATGTAATATAGATCGAAAGATTATCCATATCGTGTTAATTTTAATTATACGATGTAACAAAAAATACCTTATAGATTCTTACATACAAAGTGAGTCACAAAACGGATATTTGTCGATCCATTTATCTCCATTCAGACGAGACTTTCCATAATAAAAACATTATCATAAATCTGTATTCGGATCTTATCAGGTAATCGAACATGTTAATAGAATAATCATGACATGCCATATTGTATCACGGTATACACATACGTGCAGGCATGTAGTCAGATGTTAGAAATCTACGACCGTTACATACATACTCGTATGTGTAAGCTTATAAATTTGCCGTGCAAGTTTTATGATGTGAACTATCCATTGGTGCGCATTGACAGTGCAGAAACATATCATGGCAAACAGTATGATAGCTCCGTTTGCCATTATTTATTTAAAAATTTTGTTCCTTTTTTTTCTTTTAATTTGAAATTTATTTTAATATCAATTTTTAATCGTGTGAAATGCGACTACAGTTTCATTTCTAACATATCGGCTCGCGAATTCTTTCTTAAATAATTCTGAAAAAAGTAGAAAATTTAGAATAAAATAAATTTTTGAATTATTTTGTTAAAAAATCTTTAGACCGATAAACGTCTTTAAAACGTCAACATTGCATCAATGATTCACTATCATCATGGTTCTTTCTTTCGTCAACCGTGATAAAAACAAATGCACAGACTTCTTTTAGTACACAGGTGAATAATACTTTACGATTCAATTTTACGACAAAATAATGCATTATTTATTTTATGATGGATCACTGGGCCCGCGCCGTCACCTGATTCCGTATAGTTCTTTATCTGGAAACATCACACGACTGTTTATTCAAATCGACACCGGATTGCTTTGGATAGCAATAAATCTGGTGGCGGGCCTTTTTTACCGTCGCAGTTGGCGGCAGTAAGAATAAGTTGTATCCGCTTCTCTGATATGAAAACCGTTAATTATATCTACGAGACGCCGACAGACAGCTAATGTGATTAGGTGTGATTTTTTAATGTATTGACTACCTACGCCATCTTTTGTGCCATTGCTCCCGGTTGTGTTAATGTCCGTTATTAAAAAAAAACATAAACGTAAACTCAGTTACCGCGTCGCGTATTATATTATATCAATAGATCAACTTGTATGAAACCATTAAATATAACAACTATTATATATTAAGTAGTGATGGTATCGAGGTTTAGGCGCGCGGTCAAGAGTCTCGGCGGTAGCAGATTTAAACCCCAGGCACACACCTCCGACTTTTCGAAGTTATGTGTGTATTCACAATGATTTAACGATGAAGGAAAACATCGTGATGAAACCTGCACAACTAAGCCTAAACCTTCTCAATGGTAGAGGAGACCCGTGCCCAGCAGTGGGACGTATGTATATGGGCTGATGATAATGATGATTATGTTTTATACACAGATCACTAAAGATACTAAAAAAGTCTAATCGTACGGAATAGAGTGTAGAGATAGCTCGATTTGAATGCAATGCGAATAGACCCAAGTCGGTCTAGACTTACAAAGACAAGACAATGTACTACAGATCTATTGGGTTTCGTTAGAATTATCCAATTACTTGAGATCTAATTTTATGACAGGTTTCCTGAGCTCATTGATAGTTAGGTTAATAATTTGATAGCTTTGTTAAAAGAATAATAAAAGTTAATCTAATTGAATCCACGCCTTTATCAACATTAGGTGCGTTTCGGACGTGAATGCATTTGCTTTGTAAAGCTTTATTGCTGAATCAGTGGCGTGCTATAGGAGAGGCCTATGTCCAGCAGTGGACGTAAGAAGGGCTGCTGATGATTATGATGATGATTGCTCAATCAATCTATAAATAGGATGAACTGTTGTTTTAGCTTATGTATTTTGGACACTTTCTTAGTTCTAGAATAAGATCTTTACTGACACTTTCAAACATTGTCCTTATGTTTTACTTTATATTGGCATTTGCTACCCAAAGATTGGTAATAATTTAGGAATTTACTTTACCTGTGAGAATAAACTGAGTGTGTTCCAAATTTCATTCCAATTTCTACAAACTTTTATAACGTAGCTGAGAACTAAACAAAAATTTGGATTTCGCAATATAATTAAGTTGTTTTTATCTTATTTATTTTATATCCCCATCTTTGTTCGTAGATCGATATACTTTATAACACGTGCACACCATGTTTATTTTGTGTTCATTCGTCAACGTTATGTTTTGCAAGTTCATAATTAATTAAATTTCAGTCATGTCACAATAAAGCTGACTTTACATAACCGGTACGGAATATTTACACTCGACAAACGTAATTTACGCGGCATTGTGCACGTTACTTTAGTCGTCCCTAAAACGAGAACAGGAGCAAAATAAACAAATCAACTTCACTCATTGTGTGTGGAGTATTCCCCAGGCGAACGAACGTGGCCTTACGCCCCGGTACAGTAACATTTAGACAACAGAAGGCATAACACACACATCCATTGATTTGTTTTAGAACATCACCGGCTTTAATTAATATATTGAAAACTCAATGTATTTTTTTTTCTTGGATATAGAAATCTGTGACAAGCAGTTGTAGAGGTTAGATGTTAATCGCCACGCTTTTCACGCTTATGCGTGTTGGTGGTATGGATAATTTATCAACTATAAGTAATATAGATAATCATTTAATGAATATGAATCCAAAATTTTCAAATTTATTGGAACAATATTGTCTTAAATATGTACAAGTTATCGTTACATTTTATTAATTGACAGCCCCGTGGCGCAGTTGGCTAGACACCAGCTTGCGAAACGAGAGGCTGCGGGTTCGATCCCCGCACCGAGACAAATGTTTGTGTGATCCACAAATATTTGTTTCGGGTCTGGGTGTTTGTGAGACCGAAAAGTCTCTCGTAGTTTCTGATACCCACGACACAGGACTTGTATCCTAGTGTGGGGTCAGAACTATGTATGTGACTGTTGGGTGTATTTATTTATTATTTATTTTATTAATATTAAGGTAGTATATTTTGTTGTTTCTCTATTATTATCTGGATAATGACATAATTTAATCTTGGAGATTATTAAATTCCTGTTCCCGGAGGATTATATAAGCAAGAAAAGAACGATAATTATCGTATACAATTAGTTTCTCTTTGGATCCAATCATAATCATTGATAAAGCCGCCAATATTAAAACCTCATTTGTAATATATAGACAATTAACGTTTAACCAACATCGTTCTATTCCATTGTTTTACCGAATGCCCTATGCATTCATTCATGCATTGCCTCATTGATAAGTTCTCGTCTAGAGCGTGACTCTTGGGACCATTGTTTCCTTCTATAAGTATTAGATATATTTTTCCTTTTTTCTAACAATTGAAAAGTACAATAAAGTTCCCTCATTATTTAAGTCACTTTTAATTACATCCTAGGATATTGTCCGTAAAATGTAGTGTTTACGTCATAACAGGATTTAGACTGCCTGATGTCTGGCTATCTGGAGAAATCTCTATTCTATTGTCTTAATTGTTTCTTCCACTCTCGACTGTTGTACTCGCACGGCAAATTAATTTTTGACTCAGATTTCCGTGAATGTTTGTTGCTTCGCACAACGTTTAACTTTATGGGTAATAAAGTTCGCTCTTTGATGAGCAGATATTAATCTTTAATTCTCTGAATGTTGATGTTAAGAATTTGATATTGATACGTTGTACATTGTGTTGAGTCAGAACGCAAAGGTGGCCCAGTGGCCCGGACGCATGTAAAACATTTGGGTCAAAATATAATAAATTGTATTTTTAGATCCCTTTACGATGTCGGCGGTATGTCTGAGATAATAAACAAAAAAATAACGTTCCTTCTTTGCGTTCTTGTTATTCAACATGTAAGCTAAATTAATCAAAAAGTTACTTACGTATATAAATAATAATTTATAATAATTATAGGGGACAGATTGCAAACTATCTATTATGTACTATGTTAAGTCCCCTTTTAATTTAATATACAAATATGACTCGTTCTACATACAATTATAGCAATTAACAAAAAAAAATGATATAGCTTCGGAATTTAAACCAGTAAAAATAATGCTCCATCTGAGCCAATATAAATTAATTGAGGCTACAGAGAAATTATGGGCAATGAAGTCATTTGCATGTTTTGGCATTGACGTTAGTGAGATTCATAGCTCAAATATTTCATATTTAATTTGTCTGAATATTGCTTAATCACTTTCCCGATTATACCCGCGTCACAGTTTATAATGTTATGATAAGAATACATTGAGAATAACACATGTAAGAACATAGAACATGTCAAAATAGAATTTAAAAATTTAAGCGTGTCGTACAAAAAAACCTAACAGACAGATTAAATTTTAAAATGACTAAACATAGGTAAGTAAATATGTATTTTACAATTTCCAAAAACATTTCATTGAAATTCAGTTTTATTACACAAGTTATCCACATTTAAGCCCAGATGAAGTTAAAAATATACATATGACGAAAATGGAAATAAAATGTGATATTGTGTGCCTTTAATAAAGGGAAATACTGATCAACTTGTAAAATAAGCTTACTTTTTCTATTCTCAGTAAAATAACTTTGTGTTTTATTAGTTGGTAACATAATTTAATTCATAATTTAATTCCATCATAATATGATGGAAATGTTCTAAAATTTAGAACTTACCGTATAGCGAGACGCAGGTGGAAATACCTGAGCGAAACTGTCGCCGACAGCTTAATAGCATGTCTGCAAAGCTATTAGTTATAACTCTCACAACGGCTGCTTAACCTACGTATAGGTTTATAATAAAGGACGCGAACTTAAGATTCCACTTTTGGTTTATTAGATTTTTTTGAAATAATGTAGAATTGTAGACCAATAACCTATCGTTATTAAAGCAAAACTAAATTCTAAATACTATATTCCATTGTATTTACAGAATGGTACAAAGTTTAGAATGTGAATACAGCGTTTAGGCTAATCATTTATGTACCTTGGTATGATTTATTGCAATTACAAATAAAACTGGTAGAAATCAACAACACTTAAACAAATTGATAAGTGTTGTTAATTTACACCCATAAATACCTACAATCAAGCCTGTATCCTTGAAGGATTAGGCACAGGTGAAATTCTATTTACCTGTAAGTCCCACGAGGCGAACTTATTCCCATTTTGCGGGCTAATATCCAGACTGTATGCTACTGAGTATTTAATCGAACGGTGAGGAAAAGCAAAAAAAAAACACTAAACTAAATGGAATGCGATGCGAAATGCGAAACATTTCAAGATATTATAAAGAGTCCTTCGCAATAAAAAATAAAAAATAAATACACCCAACAGTCACATACATAGTTCTGATCCCACACTAAGATACAAGTCTTGTGTCGTGGGTATCAGAAACTACGAGAGACTTTTTTGGTCTCACATACACCCAGACCCGAAACAAATATTTGTGGATCACACAAACATTTGTCTCGGTGCGGGGATCGAACCCGCGGCCTCTCGTTTCGCAAGCTGGTGTCTAGCCAACTGCGCCACGGGGTTGATATAACGTTTTTTCTCGTGATTTCTATACTTTATATTAATAACTATAGATTTAATTTCTTCAGGAAACAGATATTCAATATACTAATATCCTAAGACCTTAGTAATCGAATAACAAAGCTCAAAGTCACACAAAGTAAACGCAAACATAATAGTAATAATATAATAAAGTGTTGTAAATTATTACGTTGTCTCCATCAGTTAACAGAAGTCGGCCTCGAATTAACTATCTCATAAAAGCTATCTACATCATCTTTATATCAATGTATCCGATGACACACTGCGAGAGTACTTGTCACAACTTGTCTGGGATTCATTTAATGGAGTATATTATTGTTATGAGAGTCTTAAAGGTGCTATGAACGAGCAGATTGTAAAACGCAACTTTGCACCTTGAATTTAGCCCCGAAACCAATGTTTGTGGTAGATATACTTGTATCTGGATATTGTCAGAAAGGTCATTGTTGTCTGTAACGCGTATGACGTCAATGCTTTATTACGTCAATCTTACCCTGTGATCTTACCCTATCGTGAATATTCTCAAATAGTTCCATTCATACGGGACAACTCAGGCGTCTAATCACTACTTACCTTACTTACTTAGGTACTAAGTAGTTAACAAATTATAAGCACTGTGCATTGTCAATGTAAAACGTGGACCTATACGTGTTTGTTATTATTTTTCTTTGTATTTTCCCACTTGTAATGTAATGTAAGGTATTACATTGCAGATCACACACCGTATTCTCAGTGCAGGCATCGAAATAACGGTCTCTCATTTCACAGCCTGTAGGCTATCAATTACTGACTAATCTTATCATTAACAAAAAATTTAATGCTATAAAGGTTTAGCGTATAACAAACCAAATCGCATTACGTTCGGTTAGGATTTTCAAAATCCGCGACAATATTACATTGGCGCTACTCCTCCGGACTTCAGCCATAAAAATACTACAGCTTGTTCCTTAAGTTCAACAATGGCATTGGGCGGTCCGGGTAATAACTAATATTTAGTATTACTGGACGTTTTAAAGTTTGCTGCCAGTCCCCTACGTTAACCGTCAGTTTATAAACGGTAAGTGCGGAAGTGGAATGAGGTCGCACAGCTTTTAATATAGTGCTAGGACTCGTGTAGCTGGCTTTGTGCTTTTCTTAACACAGTTAAGATTGTATTTTTGGGAGACTGTTAGTTTGTTATGGAACTGGAGGTAAATGACCAGGCGAGCCAAATGACGTTGTGGTCATCGCCGCTTTGTAGAAATTCAACGCGAGAAGATTTTCTGAACATTGTCGAGTTTAAAGGATAATGTGAGCCCTTTTCTTTTTCTGGGCTATTTCCCTTTGATGGAATCTAGCTCTAAAATTATATAAGAAACAAATGATAATTCATCGACTTCTAGGTTTTTAGTACAATATTAAAATTAATTCATTTCGTTTAAATAACTCGACAACCACATCAATTACATTGCAAAAGGCAAATGATTAATAGTTCCATAAAATTTCAAAAATTATTCGCCTTTTGCAAATTGATACATGTTCACAAGTCTAAGATAATGATCGCTGATTGTCATAAAAAGAGCCACAATGGGGCCGGCCATGCAGAGGTGTTTTCTAAGAAATCACAATTCATACTTTGTTAGTACAACATGATCAATTTATCTCCTTGTGATGATTCACTCGATTACCTGTACAATGGAGCGGGTTTGTCGTGTGACGTCATCCGTTGATCCCTGGATGGACCGCGGCGCTCTCATGCAAGTAGGAATCATGGTGTCACAAACACAGTATTTTTATACACAATTTCATTTTGATCCACCATCACATTTTTTGAACATATAATAATCTTCGAGCAACAGTACCCGTCTCATTCATATGATTTGTATCTCTGTAATATCAGTTACGAGGTGTGGATAAACAATTCACCGTAATATTTCACTAGTATTTTTCTACGGATGTATTTAGAGATGCGCTGACACAATGATTGATACAAACCAGTATAAATTGACCTGTTGGGCCCTTTCTGTATTAATAATGGTGTAGAGGCATTGGGACGGTGTGTCACGGTCCATGAATGAATGGATACGTCTGCGCGGCTGTGCGATAAACTTCTGGGAATATTTACTCTACGGCGGCGCCGACGTCGCCCACGCGTCACCGCTCTCTGTACTGGGTCAGCGAGGAGCGACAAGAATACATCTCTAATACAAGAATACGGAAAACTGTAATGAGTAATTCGCTAAAGTTGAGTGTAAGCACGATCGATTAAGTATTTAAAGAAGTGGTATGTTTGGGTAAATAATCCTTGAATATTTTCAGCGGGAATCTGTTTTAAGAAGAGTTGGTAAAATTTTATCAACCATTAAATATGACTGAGAATATTGTTAATATGATTTTTACAACACGCAGACGTAATGAAATCAAATTATCTGGAAACCTTTTTGTGATTATTCTTGCCCTCCTGTTGGATATATGTACATATATAACACTGTGTTAACATAGGACATAAATTCAATGTTTTTAAAACAAAAACGCCACATGTTAAATGTAAAAAACTACAATTTCTAGTCAGTTTTGATAATATTAAGGTCTCTCTCTTATGACTTGAGGTCATTGTACATTTTATCCTTTATACATGAGTATGAATATCATTAGAAATTATCACTTATATTAGAAAAATATGAGAGTCTCCATGGCGCAATTAGATACTAAGCAGCGGCGAAACAGCACACACTGAAACCAAAATATTTACAATTTCTGACAACATTTAAATATTATGTTAAATTATTGATCCTCATTTTACAAATGGATCATTGATCTTTAAAGCCTAGCCAGCTAAACCAATTAAAATTTCAGAAAATGAAACCTAGAGATGGTTAAAGGCTACTTTTTATTAGATCTACAATTAATTATTCACTCGAGCAAAACTTCGTTTAATTATATCATTCTTTCAAATATATTCCTATTGTGATATACCCTTGGAAATATAATTTCAACAAAGCATTGTTACGAAAGATGCAGTACACAACCTATGTTTTCGTACAAAAGTACACTCAAATTAAATTATATTCTATTCCTCGTACGTAGGCAGAAATTAACTATGAATCGTGTCTGAATCTCCATAATGTTGCAGTGTAGGCGCCATTGGAGCAATTATATTGAAATGTACTTGCATAGGTTAGTGACAACGGAGGGCCGCTTAGTGGGTAGATCCGCTAATATTTATTTATTGCTTTTGTCTTTATGCGCGTCACGACCCGAGGTCACATATTGTTCTCAAAAATGAACACGGCTCAAATATCACGCGGAACTAATATTGTCTTACGGTACTTGCGTATGCGTAGGCGTGAGTATTCACGCCTGCACCGCAGAAAGGGTGGACAGGTGTGTATATCTTAATAAACGTTTTGCTCGCTAGTTTTAAGGCCTATCGAAAACAAATGAGAATGATAATGAGATTTTCCTGACGAAAGAAACCGATAAAATTTCACTCGACCCAACAATCGAGCCTCTATATCGCATAAGCCAATTAATGCCACGGGATCAATATAACAGACAGTACGGTACTTGTAATTAGAAACAAATATTAGTTGCTGTGCTATATTTTACTCCCTTTCTTTGTCGTAGTACGTTTATTGAAGCGTTTATTGAAGTATTTTGGTCGTCTTAAAAATAATCCATTTCAACTATATGAATAAATATCTGCGGTTAAAATATTTAGGGCAAAGGTCAGAACCATTACAATGAATCTACGTTTTATTCCAACGAGGAAAATTTTGAATTACATTGAATACTCATACACTCTATTTATAATAGTGCATCATCACCGCACATTTATATTTAGTCGTATTACACAATGCACGCAGTCAAAGACGTACGAATTATTAGTACCAAGTTAACAAAGTTTCTACGAATGACTTCTGAAGTTACCGTTATAAATGCCTATTGAAGTAAACCACAGAATATAATTAACACTTAAGGAAAACAACGCTGAAGAGAAGGCGACGTCGTTTGCACCGCCTTTGAACTACGGCTTTTGAAACATCATAAAATAGTCATCAGTAGCATAATGTCAACGACTTTGCGTCTCTATGATATACGAAAAGCTTTTTTAACGAACTTTCTTTCTGTTGTGACCTAAAAAAATGTTTACAGAAATGGTTGTGAAAAATGAGAATGATTTAAGGCTGTTTGACGTGTTGCCTTTGCTTATGCTCCATTTACATCAATTTAAAAAATATTTAGATATGGCGGGAACGGTGGAGCCAACTACTATTTTTCTTTTATACTTTATAATGACATTTGTGTTTTCGCAAAAGATAAACGAAATGATCCACAAAGATAATATTTGTAGAAATAAAAGAGCAAACGTCAGCTAATATTTTGACTTCTTTAGAAGTACTTTTTCTTTACGTTTTATGCAAACAACCAAGTTATATGGTATTTTAGATCTCTCACTTACGTAACATCATAATAATATGTATGTTGTATCCCATAAAAGTATTACACTGATAAACTAGTGTTGGGGCGAAACGAGTAGTTCAGTGCAATATTCATCGATTATTACCAAAATACTTGTTCAGAACATAGCAATAGCCTCGCCCTGAATTACGTGGGACTTAAAATCATTGCTGACGAAACGTGGGTGTAGAAATAACACTCTTCCTACCCTTTCTGGGAAATAGTCTCAGTGGCTGTGTGTTTGTATTTTAAAAGCTAATCGAGTAATTTAGAAGTAAGCTAATATGGTTAAATTTTTCTGATACTATTTAGTTCAACATTTTTGGAGTAAAAAGTTATCTTCTTCTAAAAACGGGATAGGTTGAAATCAGTGGTGGTACTTCCATAGAAGCTCAAAAGCCCAGGCTGCGTTACAAAAATCCGCATAATAACCTTTAAGCTTTAAATCTTTATTTCACAAAATCAATTTGACATATAAATGAGAATATCCTGACTTCACAATGAACAATTATAAACTAGACATTATAGACATATTATAAACAATTAACATGTAACGCTGAAAATTAATTTAAGGTAGCTCTTGACTTTCATACTATCACCTTATTGGTCCAGTATTTGAATCGATCTATGGTATAAATAATTCCAATTGAATCTCGCTCTACATCGTAAATCTCTTCAAAAATCAACATCCTTTCCTATAACAAATGCAAACCACATAATTTGAAATTCGAACCATTTTTCGAGCATAATTAATCGAGTACTCGACTATGCGAGTCGAAATCTGACTCGTTCCGTCACTAGGCGAGAGCGGGCGGCCGTACGCTGCCCGGCATCGGATCCGTTGTTTATTTACACGCTTGTCAAAAGTTCGACACACGCGCGTATTTATAACCGCGGAAGGTGCGCCCGCGGAGCAACGACCTTCTGTGACATAATCGTAAAACACAACCATCCAAAGAAACAAAGTGACCTAAAACGTTCGTTAATAGTCCGTAAATGAGCGCCTAAAAAAGGATTTGTGTGGGAGTAGTGGACTTGACTTTTCGAGGGCTTGTATCTGATTTTAACATCAACTAGTGATTTATGTCTTAAACCTTAAGAACACTTATAAACTTAATTGATGTGGACTGAATACAAAACAAATAGGTATACTACTTTTAAGTTAAAATAAGATACAAAATCGTATGAATTAAGCCGCACAATTTTCCGGTTACTATCTCCTTTGGTAAACAATGTTCCATTAAATAAAAGCAGTGCTCAACGCTCCAGAAATATTGTTATATTGCTTTGTGTCGTCTGTTTACTATGATAGATCAAATAAGGCTTTGGTTACCAAAACGGGTTCCGTCCCGTTACCGGAGCCAAGCTTGATAAAAGGATGTATCCACCGGCCTTGGCTGTATGTGGGGCGCAGATGTTCAATTTCAATCGATTGTTATGTGGGCGGGTGCATTTACTCGAACTTGTTGCTCATTAGTTGCCTTCTAAACTCTATGTTACCTTTTCAATATGACTGTAATCTCAAAAGATCTTAATAGGATTGATTATATTTAAATATACAAGTGAGTTTATCTCCTAAATTATTGACTTTTATACGCCTAATTTTTATTGATACTAATCTATTATAAGATGACGTTGGTTTAATAGATTATCATTATTTATTATTATCGGCCAGTAGCTTTATAGTTACCATAAGTGAAGTTTTCCTTTACGTCTTACATATTACATTTAATATTCTACCGAAGTATCTTACGTACAATTCAACGTACTATGGCCTAGATTGCTGAATCTGGATTTAATTGAGTTGTAAAAGTTCATCCTCTGTATGCTGTTACATAATGTTGTTGCGATCACATCCGATGACACATTTTGTGCAACCGATACAATTCGTCGTACGTTTATAAATAGTGCTCGAATGTAGGTAAATGGACACATCGGTCGGCCGGTCGGCTCCTCCGATGTATACATTAATTTCTCGTTAGCCTGACCATTTGACTGAAATCTGATGTCCCTAATTGTCATATTATGTAGCGGAAATCGATGATTTCATCTCATTCATAGGTGTGGCCGAAACGTAAGACGACTTTTGAAGTATATTTATAACTTGTAGATATGTTAAGCTTTCCTGTTGACGTTTCCTTTTAAATCCGCTTGTGTTTTTATTAAGCTATTTTTAATACTAGTTAACAAATTATAAGTCAATCAAATGATATTATAATAATCGAATTAATTTTTATATGAAAATTGAGTGCGTCAAAATAAAAAAAACTTTGTATTTAAAAAACAAATGGCATAAGTCGTAAGAAGCCCTTAGGGAAATAAGTATCTACGTAGAAAATGTGGGTTAGGATCATTAGGTTTTAGTTCATGCCCTTAATCATGTCGCAAAATTACTACGACCTTTGTAAGTAATACTATCTGCAGATCAATATCCTATATGAATGACCTATATGATTTTTTTATCGTATCCGTTGCGTAGCAATTTTCAAAAGTCATCAACGAGATCATAAACTACGCGTTTTTTTGTTAAATCAGTGAATTGTATCTATCTACATATATGATTATGAGCCTACATATGTCACACTAATGGGCACGGACCAGCTCTACAATTGAAAGGGGTCAAACCTTAATCCAAGTTAAACATTAGTGCGTATTTTACCTAAAGAAATCCTTGATTAATTTCACCAATAAGTCACATTTCTAACTGTATTACATGTTATTCTTTTTATTTTAAAGATTGTTAGAATACGATATTCTTGTAGATGATCTTTTCTTCATAATACGTTAGTCTTATAAGTGTGCAGGAGCACTTAGTGGTAAGGTGCGGCTACTTATTTTTAAATAGCCGATTGTGCTCCATTATTTATGACAGCGTGCCTAATGTACTTTGATGCTTGGAAATTATTTCGAGACAGTACATCGAGAAAGTTAATGATAACATGAAAATAAAAGACTAATGATAGAAACGATCTTAAGGAAATTGTACGATTTTAATTAGCAACAAAGTGGGTTTCACAATATGGCGAAATAAAAATAAAGTTAAATGAAGATTTAGTCTTTATATGGGTTAATAATGGTATTAACACTAATCAGTTAATACTAATCCGTAATCCACGTAGCAGATGGGGACCAGTCATAATTATGTTTTAATTTTTATAAATCTGCGCCGTATATTCACTTAAAGCGATATCCAAAATTGCAACTGGCGTGTATGATTTGCTTATTGGGTGCACGAACGCAGATAATAAAATGTATGCAGTTATTCTTGATTGTATCGAAATCCACTTCGCCGAAGCAAAAACACAGAAGCACGATCGTATCGTAAATCGTTTAGAATGCACTCACGACCCGCCGATCTCGATTTATTGGCTTTCGGCTTCTGCCCAGGACTTTGTGACCTTTAGCTGAGATTATTTTTAATGTGATCTTTATCTTTATAGTTGCTAAAATGGACGTTATCTCCGCGAGGTTAATGAACCAATAGAACTGATTCACCGTTTTATTTGAGTTTTATTTTAATATATTCTTTGGATTTCTACGGTATTTCAGCGAAGCATCTCTTATCGCTAATTTAAAAACAATTCAATTAGTATAAATAAACGGGGATAATTATTTGGCTGATTGATTTGTAAACAATATATCGCTATTGAAGATAATTAGCACGACCACCGAATTAAGTGAAATATAAACTGTATTTTCAACGCTGAAAATACACACTATTTCTTATAGACAGGTACTGTTGCTCATTTAAATTAACACATATAAGAAACACTTGTAACTTGTGATGTTGAAGTGTGAAACGTGACGGATTTAGCGTCGGCAGAGTGCGTGGTTTGCGCGGGCGATACAGTGACACCGCGCCGTGGCGGTGCGGCGGTGCGCGTGAAACTAGCGCGAGCGCCTCTGTGACTGAGTCCAGCTTCCCAGCTCCGCCAAAACACGAAAGCACCGCGAGAGAGGGACGGAACGGGATGACTAAAATGCACTGTTGTGACAACACAAAAATTAGAAACTAATCTTCTGTAGACACGTGAAATGTTTCCTTCGCGCTGAATGATAAATCAAAAGCATTGGCGCTTCCATGTTTAGCATTCTGTTTCGTTTACGGATTAGCGTGAATTTAGTTACTATATCGTAGGACAAGTGGCTTACTTACTCAAAGACTTCACTATTTATTCGCACAATTTTTGACATATTAAATTGGACACCTTAGAATTGAATGCGAAAAGAAATTAAGATGAAAATACTTGATTGCAGTGATCGAAATTGTTCTTTTATGTGACTTAATACAGGTGGTAAATGTTCTTCAATATATTCCACACATTGGTTCAAGTATTTAAATGATTTTAAAAACTGTGAGGGACGTTTAGGTCTTACAAAAGTTTTTTTTATTGCCTAGATTTGTAGATCCCATGGAAATTTTACTAGCAGACTTGTTCTACATCTACATTTTTCTGGCTCTGTTTTTAAATTCCACATCATAGTTGTAAGCCTATTGCCAGCTACTGGATACATTTCCAAACTCCAGAAAAACCCTATAACTATTTGCTCAAAACGATAATCGACCCTATAACTTCCCGATCGTTCGCGACAATTTTACCGCTAGACCCAAACTACACTGCTGGTTATTATTTAATATAATATCTTAGTATTACTATAATATTCATAAAAATAAAGTCAGCGCCATAACATTGCCACATCGCTCATTAGTACTCCGCTGTCACTAAACTTGAATTCTCCTAAAAAAACTCAAGCTTTTGTTGCAGCGCTGCAAGGCCCGCGTCCGGGAAACCGACACTTGACCTACCGACGTATTTAGATCTTTTGTACTGTGGATAAAGGGACGCGTGACTTATCCTATTCGACCACTACAAAAACCTATGAATAAAACTCCTTTATTATCATATTTTACGTGCAGCCGCGACAATTTTACTTTATCGATCGTCCGTTGCTTGTATTCTCACGTTTGTTTAAACGCATTTCGAATTTAAATAGGTGTGTGGTCTTAATACAACTTGTATCGTGACATTGATTCATATAGAAATGTAGTAAATATTCACAGGGTTCGGATCGGTATGCTTTCGGATTTGTTGTGGTTTTATTCGCTGTATGTAGGTAGGTGTTTTGAATGCATGCCCTCATTCAATCGCTATTTCCATATTTTTTTCAACGGACAAAGTAAAGTAACACTAGTATATTTCTAGCAAGTGGTGTGTGGAAGAAATATAAAATGATTAAGGTTCTGACGAAATAAATTCAGATGTACACAGACTAATCCCAGAACAAGGAATTATTGTGCTTCCGTACCCAGTAATGTCGAGTTTTGCACCCTGGATTGTTCGCTATTGTTGTGGATAGTAGTTATACTTCTTGCCAACATCTACAACACTAGGTATATGTGCTGTCTATCCGCTTTTGAGACAAAGTTTCTAATAATTATTACTTAAACAAAAAACAAAAAATGTTAAAGAATCTATGTTATATCTGAACCCTTGTTTGGAATAGGTGGCAAACCAAAGTGGGCCACCAAAATTCCCGCAAACTGCATTTTAGTCTTTTTTCATAATATAATCTGTATTATTTAATTAAAATTGATAATTGATATAAAACTTCAACCAATTTACTACCATAACAAGCTGGACTTCCATAAACTGACCTGCATTCAAACAGGTGCTCATAAAATACGTATACATATTATTAGTTCAAGTCAAGAACTGTTTTATTGCACTATTACTAAACAGCTTTAAATAGCTCAATTGCACAACTGTGTGTATTTTCATTTACACATTCTACTGCATATGGTTACGGTTACGTAATATGACAAACAAAATCGTTGATCAAAAACAGTAGCTTCTTATCAGATAATTGTAATTTAGAACATGTAAGAATTCATAAGTGATAACTTTTTCAACAACAAACAAATAAATCTGCCATTCTATTTTTTATTTTATTAATTGTAACTTATTTATATGTCGAAATTCATACTTGATTCTAATTCAATAAAAGACGGTCTGGCGAATTTAAATGACGGATGTGACAAATTCATACATTGCATCACTCAGCATCAAAACTAAAAATATCAATATGAAATTCAGACGTTAATTTAAAGCGAAACAAATATGGCTTAAAATTAAATTTGCAGCTAAAATGTGGCTATTCTGCGCGTGCTCCAATTGTTATAAAAGCTTGGGGCACGGATACAGTACAGGTGGGTCGCGGAAATGCCGCTGCATTTGGCTCTATTTTCATACATTTCAGTTTAGCCGCTGACGCCTGCTGCCGCCCCACATCAATGAGCTTCGCTCGACTATTCCTTCCTCCGCCCTACAGTATCGTATGCGAGGATTCAATGATGTTGATACTTTAGATTACAAAGTAAGATGATTGTATTTTATTTGTATAAATAATAATGTAATAAGACTTATTAGCAATAACTACAGTTATTGATGGATTAATTTGGAGTGTACATAAGGTAAATTTAAATAATCAGTCGTTATAACATTTTCATACGTTGTAGGCCATTTTATAACGTCACTCGTGGGTAGCCATCAATCATTCATTTACATTGAAAATATTTGACTTAAAGTAACAAGTAGGATAGGTTGCTTCTTACAAGAAATGTTGGAACAACAATATAAAAAAATAAATAAAAAAAAGTGTAAGCAGCAACCACGTAAGGCTAGACCTCAAGCTGTACCGTTTTGTCTGACATCACGTTTTTCTTTCAGTGCAATATAATGTTTATAAATAAAAAACATAAACTCAAATAAGGTAACAAGCAGATTGATTAGAAACAAATCCATATAAAAATAACTTCTTGGTTTAAGACCAAATTAGACTCATATAATGTTGAGAGCAGATAAAGATAGAGCTGTCTATGTTTTATTAGATCTCATAGCACGGCACTGGAATAAAATGTTTGTAAGTACGTAAAAACTATAGTGGACGTCTGTGATCCACATATAAGACGTCGACGAGGCAATCCACGTGTATAAGAGAAAATTCTTATTGCACTCAATATAGCTTACAATCCATATACTGTAAGCAATTATTTCGCTACGCCGAAATAAAAGCGGTAAATTTTGATTTTATTCGAATATTACAATTAATCGTTTTCATATACCTACGTAATACATTTTGGTTAAAATAAAATAAAAAACGACCAAGTATCAATACCGTTATCTTTTCCTACAGCCACAAATATAAATAGGTGGTCTTATTTTCTTATTTACGACTGTTTCAGACTTAAACGTGCAACTTTTTATGATAAATTCAGCTTTTATTGCCGTCGTCGACGATACTGCAGGCGTGTAGCCAGTAAACGCACCGTGGCCCAATACGTTTTGCAATTCTCTAACTGTATTCTCGTGTCATCTTAAATCTTATCGTCACTTTCGTATGAATGAATGGATTAAAAAAGCTTGTATCTCCCTTTAATGTATATCTCGATTCATTAGACAGTTCAATTCATACAATTGAGGAACAGCAAGTCTTGAATATGCTTTTCAAAACATAAATATTTTAAATTCATTAAAAAAACATTACGTGCTCCTAATATCTATTGACTGGAAAGCCGCTAACTTACCAAAGATTTTCTCACCGATTATAATACATTATGTATATTCGTAGAGAATTTAAAAACCTTTTGTTTAGGGTCTAAGTCCAAAGTTCAAATTTTAGTACGCCATCAGCCAGAGGGCAAATATGTACCTATTTGCGTTGCGACCACGAAGCGATCTTTTGTAAGCGACCTGAACATTTTAAAAATTACGCGGTGCATACTCTGATTGGTAACCTCTTTGCTTAAAAATAATAATACATAATCCGTAAATATAATATATATGTATATTACAGCGTAGAATCCTTTGAGTGCCTTAAATCCTATTCAACAGCATTCTGAATACGGACCGAACGCTTGCTTTTGAAGATGAACTGGCTTATTTAGGTTTATGTTTGATATATGATATTTAATGATTCTTTCATAGGATGTTTATACGTACGGACATATAACATTACGTAAATATCATTGATAAATTACACGAAGTTTATGGCTTCATTAGATATTAATTGATTTTGAAATTTCTCTTTGTGCATCAATAAATTGAAAATTAGTACACATTTGTTTACAAAATTAACATTATTGTATCGATAAATAATGAGGCAAGTGCCGTACACAATATAATATGAAAACGCTTTCGGTATTTGGTTTTTAAATTTAACAAAAAAAAAAAACAAATGAAAACCTCGGAAGATGTTGGCTGGGATTTTTTGATATCAACCTATCGATAGTAATGACTACAAGGACAACAGTTGACGTGTTTACGTAACAAATGTTAATAATCTCCAAAACCCGATCTAAATATTCGAGTAATTTCCATGAAACCATTTTTATACAGATATATGAAGTTAATTTTCATCAAACATTTACTACTAGTTTGGCTGTGTGTGGAAGTATTTCTAAATTTTCTTTTGTTGCAATACAAGCCTTGTAACTTGTACAGGGCAAGAATAATGTGTGTTGAGTTGACTGTTTTTTCTACATACTGGCTAGATAAAGCTTGGTGGGAGGTATGCAATTCAATCCAAATAAAGGATCACAGAATATACACTGGCTGAACCAGGAACGCTACTCTAGTGCGTGTTTCATCACGACGGGTATCACACTACATTCATATGTATGTATGTGTGTATATAAGTACGATGGTCACTAATTGGGCTTACAGCTGCCTCCACTCTAATTTGTTTCGTAGTTAACAGTGTAAATAAATATTGTATAAGCTTGATTCCCGTTGAAATTGGTCCACCCGTTTCAGAGATTACCCGGAACAAACAGACAAAAAGACAGACAAAAATTAAAAAAAAACGTAATTTTATATTTATTAAAAAGCAGTTATTTCAATATTACAAACAGACACTCCGATTTTATTTATTTGTATAGATTGTATAGATGTATAGATAAATAATCTTTAATTTTCTATCATTTGTTGTTTCCGCCTTGTACATCGGCAGAGCTAAGCCAACGTTTACACGGCGAGCAAATATCGCGTCGCATCCTGTTCATTTTATTTACTTAGGCTACTTGTGGCGGGATTTATGAGTTAATGCACGCGAGTAGATACTCATGAGGAGAAAATTAATAATGTGGTATAAAGCAACTATTAAACTCGACAGAGCTATTTTAATTCGATTTCGTGTCGCGTTTATTAGCGTTATAAATAAGATCCGTTTTATTGAGGCATTTCTCACAAATCCTTATTAAGCATGTTTCTAAATTAGGATGGGTTATAGAAGTTATATTGCGTAACTACACTTAACTTCAGTGGTATAGTTAAATTTGTGTCATTTTACAAGGTAACTTACTATTACTGTAAGACTTACATGTATTTTTGTTTCGGAAATTGTACCTATGTTGTTACTTAGATTTTCGCAATTTCGCTCGAAGATAAGGAAAATTACCATGAAAAGTCGAAAAAATGTATATAAAAAATATATTGTTAGGGATTCCATTCGTGATAAGATACACTTTTTATAATAAAGACTTAAGACTTATCTAAAAAATAATTTTTCGTGTGTTTTCAGTATTGTGTAATACCTATTTACATGACACAAATGAACCACTTTACAATTTCTATTTATAGGTATGTGTTAATGAATCTATCATTAAATTGCATCGATCATAAGTGCGTAAATAATCATAATTCAAACATATCGATGCATTTAACGATCTTACGACATCATTATCGTGTTCTAAATTGCGTATCGTACGCGAGCATATTTCATGTGTGGACGTCCATTATGTCTATTAAATTGTCTTCGAGTACGTGTCATAAACACTGTAATTACTATAACATTACCAATTATACTAATCATATTTCAAATTAACCTTTAACAGAGGGGCGTCAGACGTCACCCAAGAGATGGACGGATCTGAAAAAGGTCACAGAAAATGTTGGTTTTTCGGTCGGCAGTTACTTGTGATTTTAAATATTAATGGAAGTTACGTCAGATTCTTTTTATCTTCTAAGGCCATCATGGCCTAGAGTGGGTTAGTGCTCAAAATGTTGAAGGTACCGTGGACATCAACCTACCAAGTAAAAATGCAAATCCAAACCATCAATGGATCCATTCAAACACACCCAATAACATTGTTAAATCAGCCGAGCCTTTCTCGATTCTGCGCAATTCGGAGTTTATAAGTAACAAAAAAATTAAATAACATTACAAATACAGCCTATACCAGCGGTCGGCAACGCGCGGCCCGCGGACGTCCGACTTGCAGCCCGTGAATGTTAGCATTTTCATTTTTTCTATGGGATATGACCAATTTATACATATGCATTAGGTAGAATCTAGGGTAAATATCACAAGTGCGGCCCGCCTTTAGTTTATTTTGCCACATTGCGGCCCTTGCCTGCCAAAAGGTTGCCGACCACTGATCTATACAGATAAAATATACTGAACTAACTGAAATATCACACGATCCCAACACTCATCCACCTGACAAAAGATAAAATATCCAGATGATATCGTAAAATTCCCATCCCTGCTTACTCACGACCGTCTGGGACTCATTCCAATATAAAATCGATTCAATATTTCGTCCATAGCTAGACGGAACACGGAACGTATCTCAAGAGATGTGACTCACTGACTGACTCACTCACTACACCTCTCTTAGGGACTGAATTAAACCCAACACAAATATAACAACCGATACCGTTACATTGTACTACGCGTTGTGCAATACATATGATTTATAGTCTGTGTTGCAGCACCTTTATAGTTGACATTAAAGATCTAGATTGCGCATGAGTAATTATTTAATTAGATTTATATTGAATACAGCACTCTGCTGATAATGTTGATGTCAGTTAAGTATAAGATGAATTCATCATCGTCAGCCCAAATACGTCCCACTGCTGGGCACGGGCCTCCTCTACAACTGAGAGGGTTCAGGCCTTAGTCCACCACGCTGGCCTAGTGCGGGTTGGCGGACTACACACCTAAGAAATTCCTAAGAACTTTTAGGTGTGCAGGTTTTATCACGATGTTTTCCTTCACTGTTAAAGCAAGTGATAATTCATTGTGAATACACACATAACTTCGAAAAGTCAGAGGTGTGTGCCTGGGGTTTGAACCTGCGACCGCCGAAATTCTCGACCGCGCGCCTAAGCCTCGAGGCCATCACTGCCTTAAGATGAATTACCTTTATGTTATGGTTGAAGTCATGAGGTTACTAATAAATTTGACGACAATTGAATATTTTAACGACTGGCGGAAGAGACAATCATCATTGTTTTTGTCAGTCACCAGAGTATTTCGATTAAAGTGCATTTGTATTGCGGTGCTAATGCGACAAAACAAAAGAAAAATTAAAGATCCCTATTGTTCACTTTTCCGTATATTTTATACGATCGAGAGATTGGCAGACAAATTGAATAATATTTCACTCGACTTTCATAAGCTGTGACAGCCACGTCTAAATAATGAAAATTGACAATCGCCTATTACGTACAAAGGGACGCTTAAATAAATTAAAAGTAATAAAAGTGCTGTCTCCCGTGATAAAACATGAAAATAACAGATTTGCAAAATATTGCAAAATCCATACAACTCACGCCCGTGTTTCTGAAGTGATAATCAGATAAGTATTTCCTCTCCTCCCATTTAGAGCCGGCTGTTTTTAATTCCACTTATAATTTTTTTTAACACATTTCTTGACTCGCCACCTATTACGTGGGATGAAAACAGAATCGGCGTAATGTGGGTGTCGAAATGTAGATACCTCTACGCACCCCTTCGGGGAATACAGGCGTTTTTAGACTCCATGCTGGTAATTTATTCAGACCCGGGACTTCTCGATCACACGCTAGAGTCAAAACTATGACGTCATATTTTTTATCATTCCATTATACTTTCCACTATTGGAAGTAGAGTGTCCTCTACCATTAAGGGAATTTGACTTATTTTACCACTTCGGCCGCTTGGTCCGATTAATAACGGCACAAACCTAAGAAATTTCTTGCGGAAGATTCAAATGTCACGATGTGTTTCTTCACGACAATCTTATTATTAACTCAAATAATGTTAATCTTAGATTATACTAGTAACTTCTACAAGCCAATTTAATTATGACAGTATCGTAAATAATGGAAATTACTTTATAGCTTTTTTTATTGCAAAAGAAAGACATAACTTATATTATACGTACGTACTTATAGTATACATACGTACATATGTATAGGTATTGGTTTGAAAAAAGTCTACATCATCACGAAAGGGAAAACACGTAGGTTGTATAGCTGTATTCTATTTGTTAGAATAGGTCCATTAGACATCAAGGGGACATGTTTGTTTAAATGTCATCCTTTGTGCTTCTCCCGTGTATTGTAGTTTGCGGGGACAATACGTTTGAACCGCATCTTCTGCACCGCTCCCCGCAACTGGACTTAATTTATTTTTCATTTCATTCAATGATGCCCAACGTAATCGAGTTGCAGCAATCACAAAGTGATAAATCAAAATAATTTGATGTGTTTGGAACAATTAAGCGCCGATGGGTGTTGGCGTATGGCCCTGTTTGTTGTTATAGAAATGAGGGTTCTTCGAAAGAAGCATCGCAATATTAGTAAGTATAACAATCGTTTTTGTCTTTATTTGTAGTCAGATTTTCTTAAAATGATTCGACTCAATGCTAAATATATATTCGTTCATTACGTTAATCGATCTTGATCGTATCAAAAATGTAAATCGTTCACAAAAGCTTCACAATATTTGCAAAGAAATATTCTGTCTCATATAAGCAAGAAATATCACACAATGGCAGAATATTTTGATATAATACCACAGAAATAGAAATAGATATTATGGAAGCTGACTATGGGAACGACGGTTGCGAGTCCTAGACGAAAGCAGATAATAAAATTTCTGAAGTTATGGTTGAGTTAGCCGTTTAAAAAAAGCTCGTAAGACCTGTATAGTCACTTTCTTCTAAAGAACATGGAAATTAAATAAATGAACGCTTAACAAGTTTAGTCGTGTTATAAATAAGCCCATACTGAGTGGAGAGAAATAGAGATCATATTCAGATTATTTTATTTAAAATCCAAATAGTATATATAAACTGCTTTAAGAATTAAGTGTTTCATTGTGATATTTCGACAATGATAGACTTTAATAGTTCTATATTGGTTAAAAGCGTTTGATTCAACGCACATATTCAACGGTAAACCAATTAATCCGACGCAAAACGTAATGGACCGTTAATGTCGCGCGCCGGGCATACTAACAAATTGTATAGATTTGCGTGTATTTCTGTCCGTGTATCACGTGAATTTATCGTATTGAAAGGCAGCAGGTCATATTTCATGTATTTTACGGCGTAAAATCTGCAATATTCAATTTGTGCAAAGTGTTGCGGTGGTAAATAAAGTATTTTGTTATCAACACACAGAATGAAAATTTGCCAGTCTTACTTGTCATAACAGTCATCATGAATCTGAAATCCACGAATTTTAACTGTTGTTTACTAGGATATTCGTATTCATTGGGATAGCGACCTCCGAATATAAATTGTAAAACTAGTAAAAATTGTCTCGCCTACCGGGAAAATTCTGCGTATATCTCCATCAGCTCTCAATTTGATTATTTTCATTGTGCTCATATAAAATCTATAAGAAGGGCTATTTTGAGAAGGGAAAATAGAGTGGATCATTTATTTATTTATTTATTTATGCTTTTTATACAGTTTGTATAAAGGCGGACATAATGCCTTAGGCATTCTCTTACAGTCGACCTTTGGGTGATGCAGAGATAAAAGAAGTAGGCGCATAAATAACGAACTGGTGAAGATACACACATACATATATACTAACATATTAAGAACAACAAGAAAATAGGAATACACATATAAAATATGAAATATAATCCAGTATACATACACACAAATATAAATATATACACATATAGAATCATACTCATATACATACGTACATATTACATATATAAACATAAATACATAGAAGATATATATTATCAACTCAATTCCTTAAGAAATAGCTGCCGAACTTTCAACTTAAATGTCAGGCGGGTTGTAACCGACCTAATTTCAGCGGGGAGTGCATTCCAAAGGAGAATAGATTGAATGAAAAAGGAAGAGTGGACAAAATCGGAGGTGTGAGGGGGACACTTAAGAAGAAGATTGCTTGAAGAGCGAAGGTTTCTAGAATGGTTGCTACCGAGAAATTGAAAATGGTGAGATAAGTAAGAGGGTGAGGAAGGACAATTCAAAATGGAAAAAAGGGTAGTGAGTGCTCGCAGAGAACGACGTTGACGGATAGGCAACCATTTTAATTGGGAACGGAAGGAAGACACGTGATCATATTTACGAAGGTTGAAAACGAATCGAATGCAGTTATTAAGAAGACGGTCAAGTTTATTGAGATATTCTGCATTCAGATCGAAATAGCACACATCACCATAGTCAATTATGGGAAAAATCAAAGTCTGCACAAGCATTGCCTTGGTCTTGCAAGGTAGGAAGTTTTTCAAACGGTATAAAGCGCGGAGAGTGCTCGTAACTTTTTGACAAACCGCAGTTACCTGGACTCGCCAGCTCAAGGTTGAATCTATGTATAAGCCTAAGTTCTTGACGGCTGGGCACCAGTCGATAACACTACTGTTAAAAACGACAGGAGGCAGAGTATTAGTGTCCAGTCTAGACATCATCCTTGGACTGCCTACAACTATGACTTGACATTTAGTTGGGTTGACGGTCAAGCCAAAATTGTCAGACCATTCCTTAATGCGAGCCAGATCTCTGTTAACTGCATCAATAGCAGAAGACACACAGTCAACACTTGCTTGGGAGTAAATTTGCAGGTCATCGGCATACAGGTGATACGCACATTGAAGATCTTGGGTAATGAGATTAATAAAAATAGAGAATAACAAGGGAGAGAGTATACCGCCTTGAGGAACGCCGGAATCCAAGTTGCGCCAATTTGACGATAAGTCGTCAAGGCGCACCGATTGCCGACGTCCCTGAAGATAGGAGGAGAACCAATCCAGTGCCTTAGGCGACATCATAAGAGAGGAGAGGATAGCTAAAAGGATCTCATGACTGACAGTATTAAAGGCGTTGGAAAAGTCTATCAAGGCCAAAACAGTAACCATGGCCTGCTCCATGCCAGCCCTGATACTGCCAGTCACGTTGAGAAGAGCAGAAACAGTGCTGTGCCCAGGCCTGAATCCCGACTGCAAGGGACTCAAAAAGTTGTGAAGGTGAATAAACTGGGACAGCTGTCTATGAACACAGGCCTCAAGCACTTTGGAAAGGAAAGGTAATATGGATATGGGACGGAAATGGTTTGGAGTTAAGGGATTTGAGATTTTAGGAAGAGGTATGACGTGAGCATTCCGCCATAGGGATGGAAAAATGCCAGAGTCTAGAGAAGTGTTGATGATGTGGGAAATAGCGGGAAGGAGGAGGTCAAGTAAGGGAACTATCATGCGACGACTGATTTCATCACAGCCCGTGGCATTTGATTTAATGGACAGGATTATCTTTTTGATATCGTCCGAGGCGACTGGAGAAAAGTGAAAGGGTGTAATATTGGGACGTGGGAGGCTGCTTAAGATTTCCAGAGTACGGCACTTGATTTGGGGATTTTGAGAAGGAGTATCTGTAAAATGAATATTAACATCGTCCAAATCAATCCACCTTGGAAATTCCAAATTTTTTGGTTTGCCGATACCAAGGGTTCCGAGAAACTTCCAGGTATTAGCCGGGGAGGAGTTAGAAATATTGTCAAGGATATGTCGGCGTTTTGCATTGCGGATCACCTGGTTGCACCGATTCCTTGCAGTTTTGAATTTACTCCAATTAGTGTCTGACCGGTGCTTCTTGAACCTACGGAAGGCGCAGTCTCTACGCCTCATCGCCTTTTTCACATTTTCGGTCATCCACGGTGCTGGTGGACGCTTTAGCTTAACATTCTTCATGGGCGCATGAACGTCGTACAAGGCAAGTAGGCTAGAATTAAAGATTTCGACTTTTTCATCAACCGACGGTGTCGCCCACAGTGCATCCCACTTAATGCGAGCAGCATCCCTGCGTAAGTTCTCTACATTCAAACGACCAAAACAACGCATGCGCAGAAACTTTGATGGAGTCTTGTCGGGTTTAAGGGCGTAGGATAGGAAGATGAGATCATGATGAGAAAAACACGGTGCCGAATACTGACCATGAAGTTTAACAAAGGATGGGTCTGAGGTAAGGATAAGGTCTAGCCAGGTATCGTTACTGTCAAAGTTGTGATGTGTGGCTTGAAGAGGCAGGACGTGTAGACTAGCTGACCTTAGGATATCAAGAAGTTTACGGGAACGAGAGGATGTTTGGGAAAGGAGATCAGTGTTAAAATCTCCCATGATGATGTGATGTGCATATTCCGATCCTAAAGATTCCAGAATCGATTCGAGACTGGAGAAGTAATCAGTAGAAGGAGGACAGTAAACTACTCCAAGCAGGGTTTTCACTCCCCTGACCCAAACCTCAAGAAAGAGATATTCAGCAGAAGACGAAGAAGAAAAAGAAGAAGCAATAATTTTGTGAACGAGGTTGCTACGCAAGTAGATAGCAACGCCACCACCTCTTTTCCCAACTCGGTCGTTCCGAACTAGAACAAAACCAGGGAGAGAGTAGGTTGCTGAAAGTAAATGAGGTTTGAGCCAGCTCTCCGAAATTAGGACGGCATGAACATTGGCATCGGCGAAAGTGTCTAGCAAATCTGTATAATGACTTGGTATGCTCTGTGCGTTAATGTGACACACATTAAAGTTGTGAACACACGTAGTATTAAATTTTTGTCGCAACAAGTCACCAAGTACCTCAGTCACAGAGCAAAAACTGTCGACGCTTGCAAAAGAATCCGAAAAATTGGCAGAATGAAACGAGTCATTATCAGAGGACATATATATGTGATATATAAGTATAGATAAATAAATAAACTACTAAAACTAATATAAATAAGGTTAGATAAGTATAAATAATACTATATTAATATAACTAGGGGTGACTGCAACTTAATCTCTGCACCACCCGCCAGCAAACTTCACACTACATAAGTTACAAAACAAAATAATAATTAAATTTAAACAAATCAAAGCAAATACTAAATACAGAAAAAAAGAAGAAGAGAGAAACAATTTAGTTTCATTATACAGTTTCCGAACGAAAGATAAATGCGTTGCTCATGAGCTGTCAACGTCATGTTGACATTGAAGTAAAACAAATAATAAGCAAGTAGGTAAAAGTAACATAAACAACAATACACACTAAGAATTTATACTAAACGAAGACAAAATAAGTTAATGAATAGATATATGAATAGATATTCAATAGGCAAGTAACAAATTCATGTTGTTAGCACGCAAGTATCAGTGGCAGATATAACGAAGATCCCAAAGAGATTCAATCCTTGAATATCCCGCTACTTTACCGCTTTAGCTGCCGAAGATGAAGAAGATCCTGAAGCCTTGGGATATTTCGCCATCAAAGGATTTAGTTCATCCATCGTAGTGATCTTGACGCGGCTGCCATCTGGGATCTTCACTATAATTGTACCGTCTTGGGTCCAACAAGACCTCACGCCGAAATGGTGCCGAGCCTTGGTGAAAACCAGCTGCCGCGATTTGGTCAGAAACTCCTTGACCGTTATAGAAGAGCCCTTGAGCTTCGACTTGGATGACCATACTGAAGATCTATGGTCCACCCCTGAGAACCGCACAAGAATTGGCCGATGGTGCTCCTTACTGTGATTGCCAATCCTGTGACACTGTGTAATATTGGAAGAAGACATGTCTTTCACTGCCAATGTGTTATTAATTATTCCAAGAACAGTGCTAGTGCAGTCCTCTTGAGTATTCTCAGGAATGCCAAAAAAGATGAGTGCCTTCCGCCGATGTCTGGTCTCGATAGTGTCTACCATACGAGCACACTCACTGATTTGTTGTCTCAGAAGCCTAAGTATATTAAACATCAGCTCTCTGAAGTCCCGGAACTCCTCAGCAACTCGGGCAACAGTGTCCTTAGAGGTGTTTCCCTGTTGTAGTTTTGCTTCAAGTTCAGCCATTCTCTTTGAAAAACATTCCTCAAGCTGCATTTGAGTGTCTTGAATGTCGCTGAGCTGAACCATTGCAGGAACTTTAATAACTTGTAAGTGACCTTGACTTGTCAAAATGGTTTTGTAGGTGAAATGCTGGCAGGTGGTGATTGTGGCCCACTTAAGTTACATTCAATACAAATAACGGTTGTAATGACAAAAGACAATGTTTTGCACAAAATTCACTAATTTATAGACTTTTAACAATAATGTAAATATGAATTTTGTATAAACGACTTTTTAAACGCGTCCGTTTTTTATTTACACCTACCGCCGAATATCATTTGTGATCTTTTAAAAAATCCAGTGGTGTTTTTTGATTAATTACAAATTCAAAATATCAAAAGCAGTTTAATTTGAACGAGATATTTAATTTAAAAGGGTCTACTAAAGAGACCCAATGCATTGGTACGTAAAATGTTGTAATTAATTAAAATACACACGAGAATATTTAAAAGCTTAGAGAAATTCAATCCAAAAAGGTCAGCAATCCGTTTTGGCCAACAGAATCACATCGTGGTGACCGGGTTTTTGTCACAGGGTTCAAATGAATCTAATCAAGTGGCGGCGGTTTGATGAAGATTGACGTATATTTGGGACATTTCGGTACAGAGGCGGGCACACATGTTCAACTAACTCAACGCTTAGTGTTTTTATTACATATTCTTCTCGACTTGATTGTGCAATGCGATTAAAAGAAAACTATAGATTTATAATACTTCTTTTATATGTTGGTGTATAAATATTTTTGAAAAAGTAGTTGATAATTATTATGTCGGCCGTCAAAGTAATTGTGTTTCTAGAGATCTGCCGTACAAAAGGGCTGTAGAATCCCATCACGATTTTTCTTGATTTTCGAAATATCTGACTGTCAAACAGTTTAGTCTTTAGTCAACCACGCTGGCTTTACGTTGCCTTATTAGTTGATAATGTTTTAATTTTAAAAGAATCCTTAAAGGATCAGGGATGGGGATCCCGTGAACACAGTAGTTTTTCTTATCAATGAAGCCATCGCACATAATTTATTATAGTTATTTGCAATAAGCTTTTTATGTGTTATTTAGTTACTCAAAACATTCTTTCTTTACAACATACAAAAACACCTAAAGCGATTTCGCTTGTTTTCTTGACAGTGACAACTCATTCCACTAGCGAGCGACGATCATTGCAAACAAATTTACCAGAAATAATTTTTGAAAATATTCAACGTCAACAACGTCAACGTATACAACCTTTCATTTCAGTCCTGTAGGTTATCTGGAAGAGATCGCAGCCAGCGATAAGACTACCTGTCGTAGCTATTTCTTATCGTCATAGTTGTTTATCTCAATGATGTTGTATAAAAGTATATTAAATAAAACGTCTAAAGATCAACGATTCAATTCTTAAAAAGATCTAATTAGTATGCAGGTAAATTTAAATTCAATTATGTGCAAAACCTAACTGAAATAAATCTGTCTTTTACACGGCTTATTTATAAAATCAAAGCAAAAAATCTGTGCTTTTAAATGCAATTTCTCTGTCTAGTCGCGTCTAATTATATTTGTCTATTTAAGGATTAAAAGGGAGTGTGTCTTGTCGCTTCATTCAGTGGCTAGCGGGTATAAATCTAAATGAACGCAGACTACGAACACTTGTTAATTGACACGGCGGGTTACTGGACCGTGGTATGTTCTGTAATCCGATATATGCGTTTACTAATTACTATGTGACAATCATCACATATTCGTAGTATGAATCGCAGACAGCTGCTCGTTTAATAGCCTGAAAAATGTTCACTACATTACAAGTTTTATTGCTTTGTGACATTGTGTAGACATGGCCTAGTAATCAATTGAAACATGCTCTTATCTACATATTTATTGCTATTGTATCTCCGCCTAATTTGTCAATTAATCATAGTCAAACATCACACGAAACCAGCTCTGTTCGCTTTGATAGTAAAAGCAACTTTAACACAAAAGTAGCTAATGTTCACAAGTTACACAAAAAATGTCGGAACAATCCTATTTGCAGACAAACATATCAAGTACACGTTGTTGTGTTCAAAATGAGCCTCATTTTAAAATTCGAATGCTGTGAGCTTTTTCGAAACGCACTCGCGGAAACACAATGAGAGAAAAGAAACTCATTTGCACAGTTTGTTTTGTTTGCGGCAATGGAAGAACAACAGAGCCGAGTTTTCACCGGTTTCCCTCATAAACGACTTGGTCGGAAGGGACCGCTCACGTCGCATCGGTTGCAAGACGTCAGGAGCGTAGCCAGAAATAGACGAGGGGGGCCACCGGTCGCGTTTAAAAAGACAAATGAGGCGTTGCGACCTAAATATATTCCGGATATTTTAATGTATTTTGAGCAACATTCATAAAGAAGTGTTAATGACTTGTGAAAATATCTTTATATCATATATAATTTTTGCTTGTATACATGTGTATGTACTTCAGATTTATACAATCTTACATAGTTTGACACACCACGTTTAAAGTGGAAAGATTTAAATTTATTATTGGTGGTCACAATTTTTAATTACGCTATTTATTTTAGTTTTATTATTTATTATACTAATAAATTTTCCCATAAGTTGTGTAGGAGAAAAGAGTGTTTCAAGTTGTGTTCACCTGTATATGAATACATACATATATTATTTAGTAATCGGTAGTGATGTGGCGGAGCGCTTTAGGGTGTGGAGAAGAGAGCAAGGATTGAGATAAATGTGAGGGCGTAAAATGCTTCGCGAGAGCGATGATCGAAGGCGACTGCAGTGGATGAACATGGAGAAATATTGGGCAGGTCGGGAGTGTTGGATAAAAATATTTCGACAAGTCTTAATCAATTTTAAAAAGTCTAAGTGTAGTTAAAACAAATCTCTTACATTTGCCCCTATTGTAATACTATTTTTTAAATTAATGTAACATGACATAATTTTTATAACCTATGATATTATTATCCCTTGCAAAAAGTTCCCTCTGTGAAGTTCAAGTACATCCCTGCACTAAATTAAACGGATGCTGGCCAGTCGACAACGCGGAAGAGCCAGGAAAAACCAATTTCCATCGACGGGACCACGTGACGGTTCATCCCAATTTATAACGGGATATATTTCGTATTTCAAATTTGCCCAAAGCGTTTTGTATTTTTACTTTATTTTTATTTTTGTTCACAGATTTGAATACGTTGATTTTTACGATAGGCTTTTTTTTCTTTTATATAAGTAGTAAGGGTGGTAGAGGTAAAAAATCCAAATTATTATTTCAACCGCCCTGTATTAACTACTCAGTGTGGTTTATAATGTTGTTACTATGCTTGTCGTGCTAAAAATCTTATAACTTCATTGGATATTGCCAACAAGGCAGTACTTGTGACAAAAAGTCGAATTTTCAGGATTCAAATACGAAAGTCAAAAATGCTCATAGGCATTACTATTTACTATACTCGTATTTTCAGCGTGTACTAAATCGTGTGAAGTAATTTTGTGTATTGCAACAGTGTCGCGTTAATCTTATTTGTCATCAATCCCATCAAGCCGTAAGCAATTTATTCGCTCAGCCAGCGCTCTGTGGCCGGCCGGTGGATGACACCGAGAATTGGAACTTAGTTTTTTTTGTTATCAAACAACAAGGGGCTTGATTGGGATTAGCGTTTATGATTTAAAAAGGTTTATTTTTGATATTGTATCTTTTGACTTCATTTGCCACTGCTATGTCACGACTTCCAGCTATTATGTCGCACGTTTAGAAATAAAGTGACCTAATTCAAAAAAACAAATTAAATGGACATGGCAAGAAAAATCTTAGGCATTTTAAAGAAAATATAAAATATTCGGCTATGTTTTAAAAATTTGTGTATTTTAATAGTTTTATATCAAAATTCAATTGTTTACTCAGACATCTCAATAAAAAAGTGAATAAAAGTCAAAAATACAAAATTTTGAATCACATGTAATGTACGTATGTGGCTTATAACTTATATAAGAGAGGTAAATGAATTTCTTAGGGGCGTGTCAATATACATATATGTATATATGTATCCTATGGGTTTATGTGTAACATGCTACTACAACGGTATTCATATAATTAAAATATATCTTTTACAATTTAATTAAGTAATAGTCCTAGTAACCATACAACCGTCCGTCAATCAAGATTTTTGTATCTGGTTCAATTTGTTCTTTTTTAAATTAATATCTTTCTAGTTAGAGGAGTAGTTTACTACAGTAACTGTTTAATGGTTGCAAGTTACTCACGGTGCGTAGGTGGTATTATCACCGAGCATCTTTTTATTTTTACGCAGTGACGTCACTCGCAGCAGACAAGTGGTACATTCGTTCAATTACTCATTCGGAAAACCAAAAGATGTACTGTAAACAGATCTGTGACTCACTGACACTTCCGAGAAATTTTCATGTAATGAATATATTTCGATCAATATTGAATGATTTAGTTTCACAATCACTATTTACCTATACGAGTATATATAGGTACAAGATTCATTTGGTAATCCAGGAGTGCAATAATCTCTCACTAGGAGATATATTTAAGCCGGTTTTATCAAAAGAGATGTATAGAGTATATCCCATAACGCTTTATATTTTAGTAAAAGTCCGAAGGGGCACACAGAGGTGTTTCTACAATCGCGTTTTACAAGCTGTGCTATCAGTTCCAAATAATTAGAGGCGACCCTTTGCCGTTTTTGTGCTAGTGAAATTCCCTTATGGAACATAATATCATGCTCTAAATGTGGGTCACAATACCACAAGGCAGCTAAAAACACATTGTTATCGTAACGCAGACTGGTTAATTTTCGTAACTTAAGATGAATATATCTGACACCTTAGGGAACATCAAGAAAAGAAGTATCTTTCGTAAAGACCGGCAAAGTACCAGCGATTAGTTTAGTGTGGCCTTTTTGTAAAGAGAGACAAGCGTTTTAATCTCTCATTTAAGACCTCGGTGGCCAGGTGGCCCATTTGTTCGATTGCATTCCTTTTATGAAGAAATAACAACATTTTTTTATATATTTACACAAACATTTTCCTGTTTCAATTATATCTTTATCGTAATAAATTCATACATGCAAATAATCTTCTTTGGTTTTACATATTTGTATACCTTTTTACAGGAATTCAAAAACAAGACAGCTTAATTATAGTGCGATTTAATTAATACATGTTATTGTCTGTATTTCCTGTGTTGTGTTCTAAATCATCACACTATTATTTTAATTATTAAAGTAAGTTATTTGTTCCAATTACTAAAATATCCCATTTAAAATTTGTATATTTCATGGGTAAAATTTTACAAAACCTGATATTAAATGCGAGTCTTTGGAAGTTACGCATACATTTTTAAAGTTTATCGCTATGGAACCTTCAGCCCCGTGGCGCAGTCTGCTAGACACCAGTGTTTAAAACGAGAGGTTTCGAGTTCGATCCCCGTTTGTATGATCCACAAGCATTTGTTTTGGTTCATGGTGTTTGTGAGACCAAAATGTCTCATAGTTTCTGATACCTACGACACAAGATTGTATATTTATTTAAAACTACAAAAAAACTTAACTGCTTCTTCGTCTTCCCTCATGAATACACAATTAGCAAAATGATCTTGAAAGCTTTGCTATGCTTTCATAATAGTTTAATTTAAAACTTGAAAACTAAACGCGACTTATACATCTCTTAAATTTTCATAATCTGAATACTGCATTTAAATCTACCACGTAATAAATACAGACGCCAATTTTTATTTAAAGTAAATACTTGCCTTACTCACTATCAAGTGTAATAATAAGTAGGTATTTTCGCTAATTAATATGATTACTATCATTAAAAATATACCATATAAAGGCGACAAATTCATTAACATAGTCCGTGACCGCAATGATAATTTTAATATAGCAATCTAGACCAATTGAAAAGTATGCCGAGGTAATTAACTCAGCCGATGAATAGAGACAATCTTGATTGACACCGAGGATATGCCACCAAGGATGTGAGTTCTTTTACATTTCGATTTCTATATTATTTGTATTGACATCGCACTAAACAATCTAATTTAACATAATTTTCATACGATGGCCAAGTCAATCAATTTATTTAAATCATAAAAAAAAAATATGCTGTACACAAGCTGGCACAAGTATGCGCCGTGCCTGAAGAGGTCCTGGGTTCGATTCCCGGGTCGGGCAAAGTTTTATTGGGTGTTTCTATTAGGAAATTCTCAGTAGCAGCACGGAGTCTAGAAATGTGCCCGAAAAACGGCAATAACTAATACCTGGCGAAATGTGCGTGCACAAATACACCTCTGCTTATCCCTTCGGGGAATACAGGCGTCAGGTTATGTATGTTTGTATTTTTAATATTGATATGGCCACTTTAAGGTGTTTTTAAGTTAGATAATTACGTAATTACTTAAGACAGAAGGTCTCTTAAGTTAAAATGCAAGTGGCAATTTTAGGTTCAGAAGTCCAACTATGCCTACCCTTTCGGGTCTATAGGCGTGTGTTTGATTTCATTCGCAGCTGAAATACTTAGAGCAACAATTGACAGAATAATTTGAATCATCGACATAATGTAATCCGTCTTTTTGTGATCAATTCACCTGCATAAGTTCTAGTTCTTTCACTGTGCTAAACCATGGATTTCATTATTATTCGTAGTGAAGGAGTATTTTTCCGGTACTAATTTATATAATCAAATTTTTTTATTGTAGCAGATGTTAGTTTTTTTGAAACTTAAACTTAGCCCAGCTTAAACGACGCAAAAAAATACTATTGTGTCCGTAATATAAATTAAATCATTCAAATTCATATTTCAAATATAACTCCTTCGAAACGCGACATATGCCGTGACATTATGATGGATTTTCAAAGTTCAGCTCGCGTGACAATTTCCTTATGAGCGCGACCCGAATGTTTGAGAAAGATCCCCTCCGTCTTTCCGCTGCTCCCTAACTACTTCCTTTGTATAATTAGCCGGCTAATAAGCCTCTGTGAAATATTCAGCGAGCTGAGAGGGACGGTGGTGAACGAACCAAGCTGTCAATAGTGATTACCGGCCCCTCAATGCAGAATCCGTAGGGAGTGCGGTGCATTTCTCCAAGTTAATGTAAGACATTTATTCACTGCGATGTAAGTGAATTCAAGTAAGTGAGAACTTCTTTAAGCTACTGCAGAGTTTAGTTAGGTACTAGTAATTTTACGGAAGAACTGACTTAATTTGGGATCGACTTCTTTCCATAATACAGTATGGTTACTGTGTTCCTAGGAAATTATTCAATCGAGATCAGGTTACTTTTCTCGAACTGAAATATTATTCCATAAAAGGATTGCATCTAAACAAAAAAAAACTTGGAATGTCACGACTGCTGCCACAAGGCAATACTTTAATCACAGATAAATATTAATAACTTTTAATGCACAGCAATTTATAGTAACAATATAAATTTAAAAAAGCCTGGTGAAAGAAATTTTAGTACGATGTATCTCCGCAATTTTTAAATGTGCCATAAATTTGTTTGTGTTATTTTTGTTGTTGATTCCATGTCGAATCGGACGGCATTCCGGAACAATGATTCAGGAATGGTGATTCTTCTCGCATAAATATTCCTCTCATTTTTGCTTAAAAATAAAGCATGTCAAGACACACACGTTGTACAGATTACCTACATGTGTACGGAATTTCATTAATATCCTGCCACTGATCGAATTATGAAGTGTTTGTGCATATTAATATTAATCATTATGTCAACCTCGGAGACAAAAATGCTTATGAACCTACGCCCTTGACAGTTCCTGATGTAAATTTAAGGGTACCTATATGAAGTCTAAGTGTAGAATCCTTGTGTGTCATTTGGACAGCTACTGTATCTGTCTGTCAGAAGTAATTATTAACATATAATAAAGATACTTATCAGGAAAATCATTAATTAAAATATCAAAAACAGTGTCTTCTAGATTAGTTGAAAGGGAAAATTATCTATGCTTTAAATGCCGCTTAAAGAAGAAAAACTTATGTTTAAGAAACACCGACGCAGAGACTTTAAAGCCTATGTATTTTGTGCGTGGTACAAAAGAGTTTAGTCGTCATCAGCCCAAATACGTCCCACTGCTGGGCACGGGCCTCCTCTACAACTGAGAGGGTTTAGGCCTTAGTCCACCACGCTGGCCTAGTGCGGGTTGGCGGACTACACACCTAAGAAATTCCTAAGAACTTTTAGGTGTGCAGGTTTTATCAAGATGTTTTCCTTCACCGTTAAAGCAAGTGATAATTCATTGTGAATACACACATAACTTCGAAAAGTCAGAGGTGTGTGCCTGGGGTTTGAACCTGCGACCGCCGAAATTCTCGACCGCGCGCCTAAACCTCGAGGCCAATTAGTATTAATGCAAAAACAGAAAGGTTCCAGATAATGGGTTTGAACTATACTTTATTTTATAAAATCAATACAGATACTGGCATTAAAAAAAACAACATACAACAAAGAAAGTGGGAAAAATAAAGTCTGCTCTCTATGAAAAGATAAGGAGGCAGCTTACGCTTTATAAAAGGCAAATCCAATGATCCAAATGCTATTTGCATATTCGGTCTAATCCAATCTGTCGCTCATGTAAACTAAAACACAGCCGCAAGCATATTCCAAGATAATCGTCAACCAATTTGCTGAACAACTCAATGTTATGAATATAAAACATTATTTTCGACATTGTGAATAATGGATACGGTTCTTTTTATAAAAATATTAAGAGGATAAGTTATAAAACTATTAATTTAAT
This sequence comes from Hemaris fuciformis, assembly GCA_907164795.1. NCBI lineage: Eukaryota > Metazoa > Arthropoda > Insecta > Lepidoptera > Sphingidae > Hemaris > Hemaris fuciformis. The sequence continues at coordinate 7,585,284 of OU015434.1, forward strand.
GGTGTAGTGCAGGCTGCTTCCAACAAGTCCCTGTGGAAGTCATTGGGAGAGGCCTATGTCCAGCAGTGGACTTCGATTGGCTGATGGATTGGATTGGAATGGTGTAGATCTCGAAATATACACTAGAGTATTTACTGCAGGTAAAAAGTCGAGAAATCGAAATAAATGATGTTAACTTTCACATTATACATAATATGTAGATAATTTTTTTACTGAAATGAGTTGAGCGCAGAAAAGTTAATTTTTTCAGATACACCATACTGTTTTTCTGAAATAAGATTTATTTAGTCAGCGATCACGTAATCTAAAATGAATATATCACGATCAGAAGGTGAGTATCATAGGGGACGACATTTCATATACCCACACTGATTGATCCTGTGTCAAAATCAGAATGTTTAAAACGAGGGTTAATGGATAGTATGAACCTTGCGGTGTATGCCTACTCATTTAGATTATCCTTAGATCTCGTGAAGTTAAATCCATACTTATATTATAAATATGAAAGTAATTTTGTCTACATGTAGTTCTATAATGTTTTTTTTTTTCTAAGCCACTGGGACGATTTGGATGTTTTTGTCAAGAAGATACATTACCATGGTAGGATATACGCTACTTTATAAGAATATTAAGCCCGAGGGAAGTTAGGCCCCACTGTTAGATAAATCTAAAAAAATCTGAATAAATCTATCAAAATAGTAAATAAAATCTATGACAATAAATCTCAATTCCCACATACTTCCCCACACCATCCATCAGTAAACACTCTATAAAATAAGATATACGCACAATCTCGAGGGTGCATTTCTGATGCATTCCGCTAGGAAAACAATGGGTGGCAATAGGGAAGAAAAGATAAAGCTTTATTTTGTTGTAACTCATAAGAAAAATACTTCGAGACTGGAACTTTACATGTATTAAATACGCAATAAACAAAAAAAGCCAAGTACAGGACAATAATATAAGTTAAAAAATCGGAAACCGTTATATTAAATATTATTCTTAAATTTCCAAAACTTAAAATTTTGTTTAAATTGTTTACCTCTAGTATCAGTAGATGGCGCTAGTAGGTGAATGATGTGTGAGCGACTTAAACTATAAAAAGTGTTCATGGTTAAAGACTACAGGTTGTCATGAGACAAAACTTAGGTTTAGTCGGTTAAGACAGATTTAAAACGCTTAGTATTAAATCCTTTACTTAGGAGCTTCGATGGTACAGACAGGCAGACTAGACAAAAGATTCAAACGCATAACACCCATCTTTGCGCCGAAGGTTAATAATTTTGTATCCCTCCATCCCTTAGCATACATACCGTAAGTCGTTGCTAGATAAGAACAGGCTAGAATAAGACTGGAATAACTTTAATTACTTAATCTACCAAGATTCGTTTACAAAGTACGATGTTACTTTCTAATGAAAGTATCGCATCACACAGCACGCTAGTATGGGAGGACAGGACTGTTAATAATTTAGGGTTCTGTTTTATAAACATTGATTGCGTCTGTCTCAATAGGTGTATTTCTCCGACTCCTTAGCCGCCATACGTCAGTTGACCAAACAAAACCAAACACAATTTAGCAATCATTATGAGTAAGGTCTTAAGTAGAAGCCACATTTAAGCAACATTATGAATTAAGCAATCGTAGCTTTATTTTTTGTTTATATATTATAATGTAAACTGTGTTATGATTTTATTTACTTTGTTTTTTTTATCTGTTTTTCTCCGTTGATGATTTTTCATTTTTTTTTAATTTCTTTTTTTGTAGTTAATGTACATCATTGTAGTTGTTTTTTTTTTCGTTATAAGTGTCTTTGGATTACCCAGTCATCTTTTTACATGTCCTTTTTGCAAATTAGGTTGTCTGGAAGAAATCACAGTCAGTGATAAGACCGCCTATTGTCACTTAGTCCTAAGTATTCCTTTTTTTAATTTTGTTTTGTGTAATATGTCCATGGTGTACAATAAAGTGTTTATAAATAAATAAATAAATAAGCACATATATAGGTATCAGGAATATTTGGATAAAGAGACGGTAATGTCCTTAAATGTATTGAAGCTATTTTTTTTTGTATAGATAAGTCTAGATTTTAGACAAGACTACTTTTATCATAATATTGAACTCGGCCTAAGCTGAGTCGGGTCGCTTGTGATTGAAGTACTCAACGAAAGAGGCCGTTTGACCAAATAAAGAAAGGGTGCAGTTATAAATACACTCCCAAGTGGGAAAGATAAAAGTACTGTTAATATTCCCGTAATAATAACAACTTAACTATCGCGAGTTCATTAACGAGGTTTATTTTCTCTACATGATTTGTTATTTTTGTCTGCTTATTATTCAGAGCGCTTTGAATATGCCAAATTGAATAAATGTAAAATAATAAGTAGCAAATAAGACTTTTCAGTCACCCGAGACAAATATTTTTAAGATCGTACAAACATTCATCTAGGTGCGAGGATCGCACCCTAAACGTCTTTCTTTCCGTGGAGGCGTCAAACCAACTTCGCCACGAAGATTGGCAAAGAATAAATATCATTAATCTCCATTTCTTTCATCAAGATTTCCTATATACTATCATTATTATTTTTCTTATAGCTTAAAGGGTAATTACAGTATGTCATTACAGCGTCGGAAATTTACTATTGACATGTCTAATTGAGATATATCATTCATACATTGCATACTCACCGCATTAACATAATTACATAATAAATTCTATTCTCCGTGCACGGTTTGCGGGATTACGATTAATAGCCGCATAGTGCCACCCAAAACAGTGATTAATTAATTAAATAGCGATATTACTGTAAACACACACCTAAAAATTCCTAGGTGTGTAGTCCGCCAACCCGCACTAGGCCAGCGTGGTGGACTAAGGCCTAAACCCTCTCAATGGTAGAGGAGGCCCGTGCCAAGCAGAGGGACGTACATAGGCTGATGATGATGATTACTGTAAAACTGTCTATATTCATCAGATATCTTATAATTCTATCATGTTTAGTGTCCATTATTTAGGTTAGGCTTTAGTTCACTATAGGTACCATGGTGTAGAAAACTCTGAAGCACATCTCTTTACATAAGTTATTGTTTATTGCGAATATATACAGAATGTGGAAACATCAAATGTTTGAAATAGTAAATTACTTTCAACCCACGTTTTAACCCTATGGCATTACAAATTTCATTAAAACTTCACTTTTTTGCCTAAAAAAGTAAAAGGTGAGTTAGCATAGCGTGCGATACATTGGCCAAGAAAGTTAAGATTATTTTTTACAACTAGTTGTTGTATTCAAGTGAATACACATAATATAATGTAGCTTATACTATTAGGTTTTTTGGTAAACTAACATATGTACGCCTTTGAGTAATTACTTTATCCTCCATAGACCAAAACGGCATAATCATCATCATCAGCCCATATACGTCCCACTGCTGGGCACGGGCCTCCTCTACAAATGAGAGGGTTTAGACCTTAGTCCACCACGCTGGCCTAGTGCGGGTTGGCGGACTACACACCTAAGAAATTCCTAAGAGCTATTAGGTGTGTATGTTTCATCACGATGTTTTCCTTCACAAACGTCATAAACTAGATGAAAATTGAAATGATCTCGTAAAGCTACACACTTCCATTACTACAACAGGCATTGCACCGTATGTACTTAATATACGTTCCGTGTGTATACTTTACATAATGAAGTTATTAATAAATTAACAACAATAAAGCCGCGTTCACCCTCAATCATTTCCACGTTCACATTACATTTTAAATGGAAGTTTGTGCGAAATCCCTGGGTCGCATTAACCCTATCATACCGCCGGGTCGTGACAGGCGTCAGTCGCGAATGTGATTCGATTCCTCATACATATTCAGTACGAACGCGGGACGCGAACCCGCGCGGTCTAATGAACCCCGCTTGACTTAGCCATCTATTGTCAAACGCACGTCTGATATCCTTTTGTGACGATCAAATTAGATTGCAACAAGCTCGTTCTCGTTTGGAATTACTATTACGTTTATTTTCGCGTGAGAACGGCGCCTCAATTCTGTATGTCATAGATTTATATTCTCTAAGTCGAGATAGTTATCAAGGACGGTTAATAAGTACATAGTATATCTGACCATCTGAAAAAAAATATCGTATAATGAGCATTTAGGAACAATAGTAACAATAAATAAATACACACAACATTCACATACATAGTTTTGACCGCACGCTAATATACAATCCTTGTGTCGTCGTGGGTATCGAACCCCGGCCTCGCGTTTCACAAGCTGGTGTCTAGCCAACTGCGCACGGGGCTGTCTTAAACATTAAAACTAATGTAATAAAATGTGAGGGTTATTACGCATCGATACACTATACAATATTTGATGTTTCAAATATTTCAACAGGGCATATTGACTTGCAAGTGTCCTGTTTTCTGGTGGCATGATTGTATAGACTCGATATGTATATAGTACCTGTAATTTTAATCGTTTCTTTACATTCGTCACTCTATTTGGATCGTACTAGGCGGGTAAGTGTAATTGCTTACCATATCAATGAGGCCACTTCGCCGTAGTATAAAGATATAAGTATGCAATAAACAAATACAAGCTTCAAAAGCACACATTCAATGTATTTTTGATCCCTGATAAATAATAGCAACCTTGACACACATTTCATTACCAAGAACACATCATTTCTCATATCTCGTGAAAATGTTTATTAGGTTTTGTAAACGACGCTGATGTAAAGGCTATATTACTGTCATTTCTCGCTTTTTGGGACATAAAGAAAAATGCTCTATTCGTGTTGCGAGGGCGGGAAAGCGGCTAACGCTGTGTTATGAGTGTGGTCAAAACGCCGGAACGAATCCAACAATAAACCCTCGTCACGATAAATTAATCCAGGAAAGACGGCAAGAGTATATTTCTGGATGTTAATAAATCAAAAGATGTATGTATTTATTTATATTAATGTTGTGATATTGTGCGTCTTTTGTTTTCTTTAAGTGGTGTGATGCCAATGTACATATATAAACGAACATATTACAATATGGTTTTATATTTTTATTGTCATATATTGGAACGATTGTCTGACGTACATTGCATTGCTGTTGAGAAAAAAAAATATAAAAATGTCTAATGAAATGCTAACAAAAATCGATTGGTTTTTGACAGTCACAATAATAGTTGCTGTAAATAATGTATTTGAAGTACTAACGTGCACTCATTTTTATTATCGTATTTATATACTCAGCCTATTGCCGTCCACTGCTGAACGAAGGCCTCCCCACTAACCGTAATTATTTATTATTAAAAAAAAGATTTAAGTCATGCTAAATAGATAAGTGACATTTTAATAATATATAAATTAAAAATAATTCAATTCTCTATAGCAGAAAATCATTCAATAGGTATATAGTTGCTATAGCACCACGTATACATGATTACATTCAAAACAACAATAACCAAACATTGGGTTTCCTTGTTATTTCGCGCACTCATTTGCTTTCACTCCGTTTTGGTTTTACAATATCTGTACTGAATCTGTAGATGTGTTTAGATAAATTGGATTTCAAGAAGTTTTCTCGTCTACACAATGCGCCCTCTTAGAAAGCGTTACCTGAGGGTGCGTTTAGATTGAAATTTTCATTTTCTTCTGAAAAACACGCGCCCCTTGCCACTCCTGCCACCCTGTTAAGCACTGACGAACGGATTTGCATGCACAATTTTTACTTTTCTACTTAAAAGTACTTACAGTGGCGAAGAATGTAATTACTTTACGCTCAATTTAAAATTCTATCTTTTCTGCTGTGTGAATTTTTTAAGAAGCGATTTATGAATGAACAAAAACTAAGACGATAGAAATATATTTAATTGAATAGTTACCTCGATAGTTGTCTTCCCAGATTCCTGCCATTTTAATAGATGTTCGCCCTTCAAAGACCATCCTGGCGCATAGCTGATGAGACCCCCTCCCGCCGCGGCCGCAGACCCCGCCGGCCTCCCAGTTACGTCACTATTCTCCGTTTTCGACTTCTTGGGGCTCGTCTGAAGCCGGAAAAAGCTCCGCCCGTGAATCTTACAACTTTTCGTGGGGGAGAAAAAAAATGAGCTCTTCTTAGGCGATTTTTCTTGCTCGTCGGTAGATTTAGACGTTGATGGTGCCGTTTCGGGCGCATTTTGAATATCACAGTCGTTTGCGCTAGTAGTGGGTCTCGGGCCGGAATTTTCGTCAGCGACAAATAACAGGGTTCGTTGTACGAATGGCGTTGCTTTGTTGTAAAATTCGTAGGGCTCTGGTATCTTAAATGAGGAGGGTATTGTGGTGCGGTGAGACTTCGAGAAGCGGCGCTCCATGTATTTTCTTGCCATAGCATTCTACCACATGATTGGCTGTTCAATCATTTTCTACGTTACACACGTCACACGAGTTCCGCTAAAATAATAATTTCTACTTTAACCCTAAATTTCAATAAGGTTTTCAAACCAAAAATATCAGTGAAATTAGCACTACAAAAATCAAATATAAGTGTAATACGAGGAAAGAAACGAAGCAGAATAATTGCGCTGTGTCCCCTCGACTTGTCAAGATACCCGGGTTCTGTAAACTATGCCGATACTCTAACCGACGTCATAGATCAGATATCAAAACTGGAAGAGATACTTACTTAGTCTGTATTACGTAAACATTACAAAATAATTCCTTTCGATATAATATTCTTATATTGAATTAACGCCTTGGAATCAAGTAGTAAAATTTCGGCGATTATTTATATTAGTACTATCGATATTATAGCGTTTGATTATAATATTATAAAAAAGGAAATTAAAGATCAAAATAATTAAAACTACTACTTTTTTATACTGGTATAGTGACTGCATAATCGCCTGATATTAAACGGAAGTTATTTTACTTAAAACTGCCAGTAACAATATTAAAAACAAATTTGAACGGTACAGTTGACCGCAAAAAGTTTCAATATAAAAATGCTTTTTTTAAACATGTTCATATCCAGCATAATGTTATTATATTTTCGCGACAGCTACGGCGGGTTGCAATTTTCACGTGGAGGCTCTACCTACCCCCTATCGATCGTTGTGCGTGAGTAAACATTGCCGCCCTAACCTTACGCGCGCAAAAATATTATGCATCTACTTTAACCTTTATTATTGAAGACATAAAGTATAAAATCGAATATTGAATAGAGTTTCGGAAATCTTGTTCGAGTCTTACATAGAACACGCTTAAATTTTTGCCTTTTTGTAAAGTATTTTTTAAGAAATTTATTCACGGTTTAACTCAAGATTTTAAGGATTCGGTAACTTGTTTTCTTGCCAATAAATTCGTTTCTTTAGTAATAACGCTAAGTATGGCTTAACAACAGGATGGTCAGAACAAAGTATAAACTACAAAATTTCATCGCGATGAAATCACATGAAGTCGATCAACACTAATATTTTTTCATAATTATTAATTACGTATATACTTTTTATTGGGCTGACATAAATTTAATAAAAACAATATATTTAGGTTATAAAAGGCCAAATATGAATGATTTTGGAAAGAGAGACGGACTATCACAGGCAAAGATACTAGAAAAAAATTAAATAAGCCATTATTAGTGAGCTCTAAATAATGAATAAATCCAACCATCTGTATCAATAAATATGCAATAGTTTTATTGTTATTTATATACCATATGCTAAATTTAAGACCTTTTTAATAATATAATTTGTAAAATGTAAGATAATGAACTTGGAAATGATTATTTATTTTTTATATTTAAAAAAATAAATGATGAATGAATAAATAATACATATATGATTTAAACAAAGGAAGCCAACAATTTCGATATATCACACACATTTATCTTCATCAAACATAACAGCTCACTTAAACGTATTACGTTTAAGAAACAATCAAAAGCATTTGTAAAGAATAATAGCTGGAATGATTAATTTCCTTGTAATTTCTGACACGTAATTGCCGAAACTGTTGGTGCAAACCGAATGGCGGTACGTGTAACCCTCCATTTTGTTATCACGCACATATCAAGCCTTTTGCGCTGACACGCTTACTAAGCGTTGCTCTTTTTTTGTTTTGTAACTAAAATATATAGCATGTTTTTATAAATAAATTATTCGTAATAAAATGCGGATTACCACAAAACCAGACAGACGATTTCGCATCGAAAAGATCTCGGGAGAAAGCAGATTTTTACAAGTCGCAATGAAAATGTTTATGCCACATTGACTGGAGTAAATTAAAATAGCAGCAGAAAAGAATAAAAATGATCTCCCAGTAACTATGCTCCCACACAATTATGCTAGCATTTTAAACACCAGAGATTTTCAGAGTAATCCCTAAATGTATAAAATCCTTGTGACGTGACTGTGGGTTTCTTATAAGTTTATGTAGGCAATTGATGTAATAAAGAATTACCTACCATTTTATTTCATTTATCATGAAAAATATATTAAAATTCGTGTTTTATGTATATGGCTCAAAATTTAATGTATTGGTAACATCCAAGTTTCTTTTATAGCCCATAAACTGTCGTTATGAATTTCGGAACACACTTAATGTTTCGTATTATCTCGGGATAATATGTACATTTACGTTCAACCATGTATTAACAAATCGAAACAGGCCGGCATAGCGAAGACCCAAGCTCAGCAGTGTGCATATATATAACATAAATTGCTACAGATATAAAGTAAACAAAGTTAAATGTGTCATTATCTGCTATTTTCACGTATTGCTATGAACAGTATTTCATTCAAAGATATTTAATCGGTTATTTTCTTTGCAACTATTAATACTTCCATTACGAAAAAAAAAATCAAAGAAATTAACATCAAACAACGTTATTTATTTATTTTATGTTTATTATTGATTTGTTTTTATAATAATGAAAAGTCATTATGTAGAGTAGGTACGGGTTTTTCAGAAACGTCACGTAATATAGCTTTGTCGTTATTGTCGAAAACCCTCGAGAATGTGTCTACAAATTTCCTTAGTCGCCATATCCTATAACAGAGGATCGAATTTTCTAATCCTCTAACGCCATCTCATCGCCATCAATTAATCAGATTAGTTCCCCTAATTGTAGGTTAGAAGTTTAATGCGATTATCTATTGCCAATTCCGAAGATGGCCTACTTAAAATTAGGACGCTACTCTTATATTTGAAGTTGATATTATTTAGTCGAATATTGACTGGCAAGACAGTACACGATACAATTAATGCATTTAGGGCTTGTTATTCTCGCACTAGTGATTTTTATTAGCGATATTTCAAGTATGATTAGTTTCTTTATGTTCGTTATTGGCATTTGGCGCTTTATTGGTGTTTTTTTTTATACACCCAACAGTCACAAACATAGTTCTGACCCCACATTAAGATACGAGTCTTGTGTCGTGGGTATCAGAAACTACGAGAGACTTTTCGGTCTCACTAACACCCAGACCCGAAAGAAATATTTGTGGATCATACAAACATTTGTGTCGATGCGGGGATCGAACCCGCGGCCTCTCGTTTCGCAAGCTGGTGTCTAGCCAACTGCGACAACTACAAAAGAGGTAATCAAGAATATATAATATTTCCATTGCCTACTCTCTAGGCTGGTCTCCGACCAACTGCACCGCGGCGGCTCACCGTAATACATTGGGGTCAATCGATCACAATAGTTTCGTCCACACGTTCAAAAACTACACGGGTTAACCGCTCCATTTTGAGTTGTTCAGTTACCGTTTTGAGATGAAATCGTGACTCCTATTATCTGTATCGGTACTGTCGGTCAATCGCCTACAGCCGAGGCGCTTCTGTCGTGTTCCCCAAGGACTACATGCAGGTCAAGAATGGCGGGCGCCAAACTTTACTACCAACTAGTTCGCAATTTCCGAAGTACAAGCTTTCGAGGTTTCATAGTATCGATTTTGTTTTAGTTCCCTCTTTAGTCTCGATAGGGCAAAATATTTATATTTTGCAAGTAACTTTAGTTAGTTTATATATGATTTAAAAGTTCAGATACTCTAACCTGTGTAACATTTGAGATTTATCTTTATAAAGTTACGGCAAGTCAGCTGCACTTACACTTGAAAAGTACAGTGCGAACAGAATAAAGTAGCACCAGAAGAAGCTACGATTATCTCGCACTTGTCTAGACACGGTTCTAAAACAGGCTGGCGCAATCATGGGATTTCTTTCTTTTTGGAAAAATCATGACAAAAAAAAAAGTCAAAAGATAAATATGTTAACGAAAAATATTGAAACAAATTATAATTGAGGATGCTGGGTTAATATTATTTATTGAGTCCTGAAATAATTTTATCAATAAGTTCCAATAACGATTATATACAATAAATACAGATGATATCGAAGCATTCGTTTCATCCACGTTATGGCCGGTCGATTTTCTTTAAGAAAAACGTCCCTTCCCCTATACAGCCCTTTGTAAATAGCTTTCCGATTTCTCCGTATGCGGGGGGGAGTTATTACATTTCGATGACATGACGAATTCGAGAAGACACATGAGGGGGACCTCTTGACCTACGCGTCGCAAACTCTAATAAAAAGATATATTTTCGTTGAGAACACTTCGCAAATTAACTCTTTGAGAAGCATTTGACAGCCCCGTGGCGCAGATGGTTAGACACCAGCTTGCGAAACGAGAGGCCGCGGGTTCGATCCCCGCACCGAGACAAATGTTTGTGTGATCCACAAATATTTGTTTCGGGTCTGGGTGTTTGTGAGACCGAAAAGTCTCTCGTAGTCTCTGATACCCACGACACAGGACTTGTATCCTAGTGTGGGGTCAGAACTATGTATGTGACTGTTGGGTGTATTTATTTATTTTATTTATTTAATTATCTTTTTATATTGCGAAATACTTCAGGTTAAGCACTTCTTGTTCAATGTTATATGTTTTATTTTCGTGTCATTTATAAGACGTTATTGTAGGAAATATATTTCAACTGATGGAATACCTATAAATAATATCAGCTAGCTAGAAATGATTGCACTCCAACAAAATAATCAACATTCTATGATCTGTAAGTTATAAACCATTTTTTTGTGAAATTCAGTTTTTTTTTAACGATGATAAGCTTCTATAGAATTATTGCTAAACCAATACCTGATAAAATCTAAATTAATCCGCGGGCAGTTAAAAATATTTTGGATAATATGTATTATGATATTTTTTTCTTTGACACCAGCACCTTATGTTAAATTTAAATAAAAAAAAATATGTGTTTAAATAAAACTACATACCCACAAACAACTACGGATCTCACACCACCCTGATAATACCAGTATATGTAGCTCTCTTACCTATTACGATCGCCTTTGTATATCCCTCGGTTCAACGACATTGTACGTGTACATTTGGTGGATGTCAACAAAATAAATAGAAATAATGGTGCAGCTATTACTGCTCGAGGATCAGAAATAGACGCTCCCCTACACGCCTAGCGCGAACTTGACAATCTACCCGCATGTTTATTTTTAACACTATCTTATTGTATTCGGAAATACTCGGTAATTATTAGTTGCAGTCATCTTCGTTAAACCTATTTTAGGGTTTATCTGGAGTCGTTTATTTCTAAAATCTACAGCTGTAAATAACTTATGTCAGATATTTTAGCGCTCCTCGTTAATTACAAATCTAAGCCGGTGGTTAGGCGAGAAATGCATCGACTAAAACATTTATTTATTTATTTATTTTTTTTTTTTTTATTTAAGCAAAATTTCTGACAAAAACAATGAACTATGAGCTATCTTATGAACTAACTTAAAGACTAAAAATTGAGCGCCGGTACTTAACATTATTATTGTACCACTTCAAGAATGAAATATGATGACTAGTCACTATAGAAATCATGTTGCTTACCTGATTGTTTGCTTCATAATAATAATATTTCGTAACATTAAGTAAAAATCGATTAAGAAAGATTTCTTTATAAAAAAATGTTCACACAAACTTTTCTAACGTTATATAATGTCCTAAGCATCTTTGAAAATAATAACGATAGACAAGAAAAAAATACAAACGTTAAGTAAAGGATTCTTTTACGTCAGCAGACAAAAAATCCTCTTAAGGTATTTTTTATTTTGCCACACACAGCCGTTCTCACGATAAATACTCTAGAGCATTACATTTCCCAGTTTCATTCCACATAAATCACATTATATCCTACTTACCTACTTGGACCGCTGTAATAACTCATAGTGTCTGTGTGCGCCCACCGCATTAACTTATGACACTTATTCGAAAGTGACACGTCCCCTGAGTTCCCCGGGACTCCGTTTACGAAGCAAAGAGTTAATTAACCCAACGTCTTGCTGGGGATGCAAGAAGTTCCTTACGCAAGCAGTTTATTAGGAGAACCGTTAATAAACCGGAGGATAATCATAATTTTGTAAATACAGTCACTACGGTAACGTCGACGGATCTACTCCGAAGATGCATTACATAATTTTTAAATATAGTTTGTTAAATAGTGAATACTGCAGCTTATCCCCTTCGTCATCAGCCCAAATACGTCCCACTGCTTTTTCCCCTTCACCTGAGGTGAATATTGTGTTTGATACGAAAAGATATAATTTAATATTTGAAAAGTTATTTTTATATATTTTTTATTATTTATACATCCTACTGCTTGACACGGGCCTCCTTTACGACTGAGAGTCATACAAGAAACACATTTCAGAAATAATTATTTTCTTAGTTTCGTAGATCACATAAAACAAATTTGGAGTGGTAATGTTTGGTAAGTGTGATGGCCTCGAGGTTTAGGAAGCAGTGATGGTGATGGTTTAGGCACGCGGTCGAGAATTTCGGCGGTCGCAGGTTCAAACCCCAGGCACACACCTCTGACTTTTCGAAGTTATGTGTGTATTCACAATGAATTATCACTTGCTTTAACGGTGAAGGAAAACATCGTGATAAAACCTACACACCTAAAAGTTCTTAGGAATTTCTTAGGTGTGTAGTCCGCCAACCCGCACAAGGCCAGCGTGGTGGGCTAAGGCCTAAACCCTCTCATATGTAGAGTAGGCCCGTGCCCAGCAGTGGGACGTATTTGGGCTGGGGATGATGATGATGAATGTTTGGTATAAAAATAAGACTTTGAAGTTTAATAACATTTCTTGTTTAGAAGTACAACCTTCACCCTCTAATTGCTACGATTAAACAATATAAACAATAAAATCTTATTACCCATAGCACCGATGTCCTATTGATTGATGTGACAAAATTCAATTCTATATCACAGTACAAAAGTAATCACACCATGTAATTGTTCTCGCTTCCATTAATATTCCAAATGAGGTTCATGCACAAGTGTTTCCTATAAAGTACGGCGGGGCATTACTTCAAATCAACACGTGATTAAAATGCAAATGGCCGCCCTTTGCCACTGGACGCGCAGTCCAATTATGTTATTACGAGGCACAATGTAAGGGAATACGTGCGTTGTCTCTATGCTTGCGGAAAATTTACATTATGCGTTTTCATGTGACAATCAATGCGTGCTGTAGGGATAAATTTGTTTGTTGTGTCTATTGCTGACACGAGAGTCGTTTCCAGCCAATGATGAAAACGATTATATATATTAGTATATTAATGATGAAAATGATGTCTATGCAAGTAGCCCGCTGAGATCAGTCTGTGTGTATTCCTTTTCAATCTGGACGGCATAACTATGATGAGAGTAAAAAAACGTAGAAATTTTAACTTCGTTTTTCAGTTAAATAAATGCGCTAACCTAATTTTAATTATATTGAACTAATTTTGTACTATGACATAAAACACAACATTTGAAAGCAATATTTCAACAGGCTTTAGCAATAACAGAATTAAATGTTCTATTTATGAATTTGTTCACGGATAAATAAAGGTACAACACGTTCATTGGTTGTTGCCGATCATCATCGCAAACAAATTCTCATTTGCCATAAACCTGTATAAACGCATTAATCCCCAAAGCAAACAAACGAGCCGAGCGTGGCTCGTTAGGCACAAAACATCATCGCAACTGATTCAATCAAATTGCTGATAATCTCTATTCAAAACAATGAAGCGCGATTTTTTTTTATGCTCTTTTATTTTATTCTGTTATACTCGTATATAACAATTATAATTACCTAAGGTATAGTTAGTGCATAAAAATGTCTAAGAAAAGGCAATAATGGCATCAAAGTTTCGAGAAAAAAAAAGTTGTCCTCTTAATTGAATTCACGCTATATCCTGAATACAACAAGATATTGACCTTATATTACACGAAGTCTTTATATTAAATATTCCCATATTGTTTATCGAATTAATGAGCTCATTTCTTTCAGCCTCAGCTATCCGGAACCGCGGGCTCTCGCCGTCGCATCCGGCGTCTGTTTATAATAAGTTTCCTTGAAAATGTTCATCAAATGTTTTAAAAGGTTCACTACAACAAACTGCGCTAAGAATTCCTACTTTACGATCTGATGGGAATCATAAATCAGCTGCTCTAAGGAAATATAAATCGTCAGTTAACAAACATCGAAAAGAAATGTAAAGTGAGTCGGAAGCTTGCAAAGTACTTTGTAAACGATAAAATTATAAGCAACTTGAATCCTATTTCCATAAACCGAAGACTCGGGTAGTCTTGTTAGGAAGCTTAGACTTTCCTAAGTTCGTGTAATCGTATTTCTTGTCTGCGTTCGCCAACTTTTGCTTTAATGAACCAGAACGTTTAAGTTACTCTAACATTATTGTTGAATATTCGTAACAGACAGTTTATTTATATATAATATTTAATATACCTATTATATAGTTAACTAGTATGCCTAGTAATATAATAAATGTAAGTTTTTTCATAAAGTTTTACGGAAATGCATTGGGCCCGAGATAAATAAAGGTTACTTTTTATCAATGAGGAACTGTTACTAGGCGCTTATATACAAAAGTGAATCCCAAACTCAAACCAAAATCTGCAAAAAACATTATGCATTAGACTAATAAATAATACTTGAGTAAACCTAATTTAGTTATTATTGTATGAATAGTAAAATTGTTAATTGTTTGAATAGTATTATAATTAAAGGAAATACGGGTTGCGTGTGGGATTAGACTGGGTACAAGCGTGGCCGAGTCCGAAGTGAGGTGTGCGGGGGCGTCAACTAATCGCCTCTGACATGTTCCAGGCGGACAACACGCGGGCAATTTGAATTTACATTAATTTTGGGAAATCCTTAATATATGGAGAGGGAAGCATTGTAATTGGTTCGGACAAAGAATATGGAATAGCAATTAATTGAATAGTTGAATTTTATTCAATTATAAATTTGTAATAAAACGTTAATATTCGCCCTAAAACGCCGTCGTTATTAGTAATGCCCTTACCAATTCTTACGAAAAGAATACCTTGTACTGACACTTTTAACTTTTTATTTTATTTCTTTCTTAATCTGATACAAAAGATGCGCCTAAACAATGTATCGACTAACGAGAAACGAGCACCAACAGAAAGCACACATAACACTATTTTTAGGCCATTATTCAGCCGATAGTTTATTTGTAAAAGTGAATGAAAAAGCTGATTATTTTATTGCACTTTTCATTAATTGATTGTATAGAAATACGGTTGAAAATGTTTACGGTTAAAGCAATAATAAGGGGTGATTAACATCATTATGTGCCACAACTGTGCACAAAACCGGACATAAAATTAATTTCCCTACTATCGGTGCAATATTTCATTGGCTTGGCAACTGAATTCAATAATTTCGTGGCTCCCACACTACTAATTAATTACTATAATAACGGCATCCGTGCATTGCTGTTTTGGGTTTAAAATTACCGTGTTTTAATAATATACAAAGCTATTTAATTGGAAGTATACCAACTGATAAAATTAAATATGGTAATGATAAGTTAACCCATTGGAAGTTATAACATACAAATGTAATTTTATTTGTATCAGTCATTCCGTTTTTATACATGTTGTCTTTATGCCTATTAATAAGTTATAAAGAAGATCGAGCTCAGTGGCGTGCCATAGGAGAGGCCTATGTCCAGCAGTGGACGTGAGAGAGGCTGGTGATGATGATAAGTATGCGAAAAACATTTATTACATAAAAGTTTTCTGAAAATGACTTCCTTTGACATAAAAGGTATTTAAAAAACGCATAAAAACAAGGATTCAGTGTCTATCTCATGATTAAATTGCGACAAAAACCTGTGTCTATTCTTAACACTTTAGAAAAATAATGTAAGTTTATAGATAAAAATATAATATTTTTTATCTAGCGCCGCCAAGTTACTCTAAGGCCTGTTTCGCCTATCGTCTAAACCACGTTAGTCTGTGGTCACTGCCACGTACACGGTACGCAATATCGTATCGTTGCCGCACCAAGAGGCTGTGGAATTTATTGTCAGCCGTCTACTTCCCTCCTTACTATACATATAAACTTGCATACTCTTAGCGATGCGAGAAAAAACGACAATATTTTGCAGTATTATATAGAGCTAAATTTATCATCACTAGTGATCGCTTTGCCGTAAAAAGTAAATAGCTTGTAAAAATAGCTATCTACTATTTACATTAAGGTACACTTACATAGGCTATTTACATTTACATAGGTACATACATTTTTGCAATAGGCTAGCTTGTTTTTTGGGCAAAATGTAGTGGGGCTACATGCTTCTATAATGGAAACCCCTATAACACTTTGACCGACAAGGGAATCGAACCCGCGACCTCTAGATGGCACGGCATATTCTCGGACCTCATGACGACGAAGCAGTCAACTACAATGTATACTCTCAAATCTGTACACATCTTATAGAACCCAGTCACGTACCTAATTTGTGTCGAGTGTTTTAATGTGTGAAAAGATCTTGACAAAAATATTTCTTCCACGTGCGACACGTACACTACACTCACACTGGAATAAATATCGACAGATTATAAATATACCTCAAATAAATTGAATATATTACTTAAATGGTAGTCTGGCTTCCTGTATGCTTAAAATCGCAAAAGACCATGCGAAATGTCTCGTGTATATTGCCTTCCAATACGAGTATTATATTCGAATCAGCCGTCTGTTTGATAATTTTCGACTATGAACACGTAATTAAAGCCGTTTTTTTTAAAAGTAGGAATCAGGAAATGGCGGAAGGGAATGGTATTTTTCCCCTTTCAACTTTATAATATTACGTATAATTCAATTTAAAAATATAGATTTTTTACGCCATTGCAGAGATGTAGGATAAATTTATCTCGCTGGCCAAACCAAGGGAAATATCAAATTCAAAGTAAGTTAGCAAAACAGATGACAAACGCGAGTTGCAAACTCGGGGGCCGGACGTCCTCGCCCACCTATTGCTAAATATAAAGGTAATTTGTTACAATTCCCGATATCTTATGGAAAAACTTTGTTAACTAACTTCGCGATTTATCTAGATTGTTCGAGAACCCCCTGTCGAAATATAAGTATGTATATTGGAACAAACTTGGAGACAGTCAATTATTCTGCAACTTTTCTACGTCGTTAATCACTTTTGGGAAATTACACTTAAGTTGATCAAGATAAACTTAATTAGTTCTATTATTACATGTTCTTACTTTTAATAAATTAATAGTAAGTAATTATTGTGTTTTTCGTTTTAAGAAACAAATGGATCAAAGTATATATAGATATTAAAAAATATATTTATTTACAAATTTATATATTAATATAAATTTAATAGAATAAGATAACCTAAAATTTGCATTACTCATTCATACCACAATTGTTGTTTTATTCCTTCGACTCTTCTTTAAATAATCTTATGAGGATATTTTCTGTTGCTATTTTATATCGTTCTTCAACTTTTGGATTCGTCTTGTATCCAAGTTGCAACAATTACAATCACTTTACAACAATATTGAAGCAATTTTAAGTCATAATTCTTCGCAAACAAACGTCGCAGTCCAACTACTTTTCGCGCCAAAACTTCAGTCTCCGCGAAACACTAAAAAAACTTATTCGACGGAAATAAATTTATCTACTACAAACTAATTATTGCACAAAATAGTCTATTTAAAACGTGAGGATAGAAATGTGTATGTATTTTCCCGCCAAAATGCACAACTGTTGCGAGGTGAATTAAAAACAAAACACTACCGATTTTAATTATGCTACTTATTGCTTACATAAAAATCATTGTTCGAGCCACTTATAAGTTTTCCAAAACTGTTATTTACAAACAGTTCCCGCCTAAACGCAAAAAACAAAAACTTTAAAACAAACGCGAAATAACACCACTATTCAACAAATCTCACGGAAACAAAAAACAATCGCACACGATATAATTACACTTTTTTTTAATTTAAATGTACGAAACATTTATTGTATTTCCCGCCTAATCGCGAAGGCTTCACGGGCGGGCAATCGTCCTGCTGAGAGGGCGCACGGCACGCGACTGGGGCGGATCGATGCCGCCCTGCCGGCCCTCTTGCCGGCGGCACCACCATCGTCCCGCGGGGATGCAGATGCATGCGCTACCGATCGCATCCCGCTGGATGTGGCCGCGTGGAATTCCTCGCGTGTTTTCAACCGTGAGCGGTTTAACAGCCCGGAAGAACAAGGTAAAAAAAAATTGTGGTTTCATAACCATAGCTATAGAATTACGTATAGGAGATTTTAATATAATACTTTTAAACAATAGAAATTATGATTGCAGAAGTTTTATTGAACTTATTGAACAAATAAAAAAAAATACGGAAGAATGAACCAATAATAATTTCATAGGTGAATTGTAGTCCGTCAACCTTCACTAGGCCACTGTGGTAGACTATGGCCTAAATCCTCCTAGTTGTAGTAGAGGCCCGTGCCCAGCAGTGGGATGTACGTGGACTGATGACGAAACAATAAAAATGTATACAACATCTCAATAACCAACTTCGGAATAGTGAAGTTGGTGGCACTTTTAGCCACCGCATATATCCGTTGACAAACAAATTGAATAAGTAAGAGAAGATCCACGCATTCGCATGTTGAGTAGGACGGGCCATCTATTTGAGGCTGCCCCTTTGAACACAGGATTCAGTTACTCAAAGCAACTGAAAGAACTCAATCCGTGCCATTTTTTGTATACACCCATCTGGGTTCGATCCCTTTGATTTCCACTAAGCCTACTCTAGACGTCCGCGTGTCTTCTGAGGAAATATTATCCTAGCTTAAAAATGGCAACATGAGTAGATTCTCTCGTACTTTAATATTTACTTTACGCGCAAACAAATTAAAAAATAAAATCCATAGAATAATTTGTATTATTATTTTTACATATTCTTTAATTTTTTATAAATCTCGTAGTTGGGAGTGATAGCTCTAGTTTAACACATTTAACGATTGAACATAATATTCCAATCATACTTATTTAAGATCTCAAGTCTACCTACAGAAAACTAAGGTAAGACATATGAAAATATAGATGAAATAAATGTAAGATAATTAAATTTTCTATTCAAGTGTGTAATAAAAATTAACGTCATTGTGTAATTAATTTAGAGATCATATACATTATATATTAAAAACATTAGATAAGTTGCAAAAATAAGAAAAGGCTAAGAAGAGAGACCAAGAAGAAAATAAAAATTCTACAGTTTCTTAAAATAACAATGACCTTGTTAATATAAAATATACATGTAACATACTATATATTTTTGTAGCATAGTAATAACACAAATTACTCATGCAGGTAAACATAACATCCCATTTGATTCCGCTAAGCCGGCTCACATTTCGCATCCTGAGCCCGGAGGATGCTTTTATAATGCTTCAAAGGATTGTTTCAGACCATGTTGAACTTTACGTTCAATTTCACTAAGATATTGTACTCGTACATCGCGTAATGCATTCGCTTTGAGGGATTCTGGGGATTTAAATTTATTCAATAGAGAAACTACTAGAATGTTTTTGTTTACGTTGTCTTACGTGTGTTATGAAATAGGAAGAGTCTGTCTTCGCCTTGCCTGAGAAACAATAAAATTTATATCTAAAAACGTCAATTTTTCTATTGCTAAACAACAAAAGGATTGTTTATTTCTAATTTCTCCATTTGAATTCGATGGCGTACAGAACTATCGAGGATAGCATTCTTCTTATTCAAAAGGCTTTGAATCCCTTAAGAAAGCAATTCAATCACACATACATATATATGTACATATATTCTGTAAATTTACCAGATAACTTACAAAATCATAACTTGTAATGAACCTACAATAAAGATGATTTTCTACGACTTAAATATCTCTATAAATCAAATCAAAGCGGCTGATATTTTCCTAAGGTATAAATAAAATAAAATAATAGACAAAAGACATTGACAGCCCCGTGGCGCAGTTGGCTAGACACCAGCTTGCGAAACGAGAGGCTGCGGGTTCGATCCCCGCACCGAGACAAATGTTTGTGTGATCCACAAATATTTGTTTCGGGTCTGGGTGTTTGTGAGACCGAAAAGTCTCTCGTAGTTTGTGATACCCACGACACAGGACTTGTATCCTAGTGTGGGGTCAGAACTATGTATGTGACTGTTGGGTGTATTTATTTATTATTTATTTAAAACAAATAAACATAAACAAAAGGCATTGAATCGATATTTGCGGACACGTTAATGTAAAATAGGAATTGTTTTGAATTGACTTTATTTACGCCGCAGCCAGCACCACATGTTAATAAGTGGATGAATAAACAAAGATTCTAATGTTTATTTAATGAACCTTTCATATAAATACTACTTTCCTCCTCAGCCGCGCCAATATTTAAATTGAATGCACATATTGCGAAATGTACTAGCCCAAGCAAATATATATAGTCAGAATAAACCACGGCAAAATATATAGAGAGAGGCTCTGTAAATAAAATTGGTATTCCATATCTCGATTAGAACAATGGTTTCTGAAGTTACTGAGTTAATCCACGATAAATCTGATGACCACAATGTAATATGTGTATATGTGTAATTTTTCTCAGGATATTTACCTTTTGTTTTTAACAGCTCCAAACTCAAAGAATTTCGAGAGCTGAACATTTTATTCATGACCAAAAATTATCTTACCATTCAAACCTAATTTACTAGGGTTATCAAAATATCAGATAATTTAAAAGCAATTAACATAAAATATGAATAATATTTTTAACATATTTGTATACTTGTAACATAAACGAGGAAGCATAGAGTAAATATTCGTGTTCATAAAACCCATTGGAAAGTTAATTTACTAACAATATCCGACGTGCTCGTAGCATACAGGAGTTTGACTGATTGAGCCATTTTTAGACGAGCAGAGGAAGGGCGACTCCCGGTAGTACTCGGAATAGAATATTTCTAATTATCACCCCTGTCATCCGTCACGAGGTAGTCTTTCGAACACTCCAGATAACTTTTACATTGATTTATACGAAAAATATTAAATGATATGAAAAGTAATAAGTAAGACATACCTAAATAGAGTGAAAATGTTGGGGTTCTAATTAGCACTTATTAATACTGTTGTTTCATTATTTATGTACCTGTACCATATTTTACCGTGACTTAAACTTATTACCTTATTAGAGATATGACAACATATTAATATTTTTTAGGCTGGGACGATCTTTAAAACTGATTCTTATTTAATGAATTATATGACAGCTAGCCTAAAAAATAATATTTCAATGATTTATTTTATTGTATATAAAATATAATATGTTATATAAAATACGTAAAAGAATAGTACTACGCTTAATTAGTTTGATGCAAAGATAAGTATAAAAAGGAATTATTATTGATTATAATAAAAAAATAAAAAACGACAAATACACCTTTAGTCCTTACAAAATGTATAAATCTTTTAACAAGGACGGTTGGAGGAGAAAGGAAAATAATTAATCCAGGATTACACCGTCAATGGCTTGTCTATTCCGTCTAATTAGTGGGAAAGGCTCACTTGGCGCGTCGCGGCCGCCGGCGGAACAAGCTCGTCTTGGCTTCCTTGCTCGCCTAGTAATTTGACCATGAAATTCGCCAGAATCTCGTTAATGTAAGTAGACATCAATACTTTTTCTGAAAAAAAAAAGCTATTTGCGAACGAAGTATATCTTGAGTTTCTTATTTGAAATCGGAATGGGATACAGACGCAAGGTGATAGGAATGTGTAGGTTCTCCTCATTTAGCTGATTAAGTAACAGCCAAAAGGAAAACTACATCTTATGCCCTGTGGTTTATAGATAGGTTCGAGAAGTTAAAAAAATCGAATAGTTTTATTGGACTTCTCTTAAGTAATGCAGTAATGAGTCTGAAAATGTGTTTGAAAACTAGCCCCTCTAACGTGGAGCTTGCAATATGGGTCTTAAAAATACCTTTTGTTCTTAACTCGAGGATATAGACGTGATTTTATTTATGTTCTAAAAATGCCGTCAAAATTCAAACTTAAAGGTAATAGGTATAAAATTCTCCATAATAAATCATAAAGTACATGTCACATGTTAAGGTCTGTATAAGCTACCTACGTATAACGTAATAAATAATAAAGAAATAAATATTACGTAATTTATTTGTTAAAGTCATTTTATTCCTCCTAAAACAAATCAATTGTCATGGCTCCTAGATTAGTCTATATATAAAAATAAGTAAAATTATACATCACCCCATTAAACTGGTTTAAACAACAGACTGTCGCCTGGTCCGAACATAATTCAACTCGAAAGAAGATAATTTATGAGTCCTAATTCAAAAACAACACGAATAAATACGAGACAGGATGCGACAGTTACCGCCCTTTATACGAGCTGTTAAGTTTTTTAAATAAAGTCATGAGCTGCGGAAAGGACGAATGGAGTTGATGTTTTAATCGAAAAGCACGGATTGCATAGCGCCTGTTGCTCAGACTTATGACGTTTTGAAATTGGATCTTAATACTATTAAAATAGATAAACAGTTGATTGCTTGTATGTATTAAATAGTTAATTCATAATTGGTTCACGTAGATATATCAATTTTAGAAGTTTAAGACATGTAATAAGACTTACATAGAAAAAAAAACTATAATGAAATGTATTGTACAATGTCTTTTTTTATTATTCATTATCTATACAACAATTTGTTTCAATAATACGACTTTTTTTAAACAAAGATAGTAAACAAGAAATAAACTGCACGATAGTTAGAAAATCCCAGATAAAGCTGGTGTGTTTTCCCAGCTTGGAAATTCGCTTAAAACTTGAATAAGCAACAGCACTTTTGCTTCTGCATACTAATATTAGACTCTTTACCAATGTTATTATTATACCTAGAGACACACGAATTAGTACTCTGAAGTATTCAAAAATATATCAAAATTGTAATTTATAAATCCTAATCAAAATAATTGTGATGAAAGTTAAACGTATGAAGGATAATAATTATGTCTAGACAGATCGATTATGTAAAAATATTCACTGACTACTAAGTATTACAAGAAGTAAATTCAGCTATATCTAAAGGCCATATAAACGCAGGAATGAGGGTTTTCTGGTTTTAAAACTATACAAAATAGCTTTGCCCACGACTTAAAGGAAAAAGTATAGTATAAAATGTCAGTATGAAAAGTATATTTTTATAAATTTGAGCTTGCAACACACATAATTTTTATATGGTTATCCATACAAAAATCATCGAAGTCGCTTTAGTAGATTTTGAGATTTTTTAAACAATAAAATATTTCCTTTTTTAAAATATTACTGTAGATTAGTATAAAAAATCATTAGAACGTAGTCAAAAACAAATTTGTATAAACGTAAAAGGCACCCCCACCCAAGCTGAATAAAACCTGGAGCAATACAAGAAAGATTTATAGTCACATGTGTGCCCCAAAGGCGGCTACCTCAAGCATAGTACTCAATAATGCATCTGTGATTCCGCCATCTTCGAAAAGTACAAGTTGATACTACTCCCCTGTATCGTTTTACGAAATTGACGTATGTTTGTTTACACCAGGTTAGTCAAATTGTCTTGAGCCATTTTTTCTCTTGGAACTTATTAATATTATAAACGCGAAAGTTTGTATACGAAAAATATTAAATGATACGAAAAGTAATAAATAAGACATACCTAAATAGAGTTAAAAATGTTGGGGTTCTAATTAGCACACTCTTGGAACTTATTAATATTATAAACGCGAAAGTTTGTATGTATGAATGTTTGTTACTCGTTCACGCAAAAACTACTAAATGGATTTCAATGAAATTTGGAATAGGGTTAGCTGATACCTTGGATTAACACATAACTAACTTTTATCACGGAAAATTAAATTTGACGCGGGTGAAACCGCGGAGCACCATGTAATAATCATTTTGATATTTTATCTTACATGTGGGTTGTCATAGTAAAATCGCACTTCAAACACACAAAAATAGACAAAAAAGAGAAACACGAAAAAACATAAGCATTTCTATGTTTCGAATACCGTTTTATTACGTTTCGATAGATCTTGGGAGAGAACAAGCATATTACTGTTAAGTGAACACAAATATCTAGAAACAGAGACATTAACAACGGCTAAACCGAATTACGTACCTAAGAATATAACCCGAAGCTCCTCGCTATTTCGCACAGTTTTATGCCCCAGTACTAAGAGGGAATTTTATATTTACCTATATTACTTTTATTAAACCACGTCACACATGCGTCATTATTTTTAAAAGAGTGGTATTTTGTAAACATCTGTGACACGGCAGTGCCTGATCCCGCGTAGCGCCTGCAATATTTATGATCTCCCCAACTGATATATTAACCCACACTTCCGACATATCTATGGTTCATTGCAGCAAGCGTATTTTATTTATCAGTATTTATTGCCGCAGTGCTCCTTAAAGTAAGGTACTTAAAATCAAAATTGTATTAAAGTATAATGTAGGATTTATGCTCGACAACCTCCTTATTTAATCCAGCAGCTCTTTTATTGGCCAGGAATTTGATTAATAATTATAAATATAAAATTATAACAAATTATTTTTTCAAATAACATAAACACATAAACTCACACCTGTATTCCCCGAAGGGGTAGGCAGAGGTGCATTTCTGTGACCACATTTTGCCAATTGTGTTTTAATTTCGCGTAATAGGGAGCGAGTCTAATGCCGTTTTTCGCGTACATTTCCAGGCTTCGTGCTGCTATCGTGAATTTAATAATGTAAAAACCTAATAACACTGTACCCGACCCGGAAATCGAACCAGACCACGAAACATTCAAAGCCAGTTCTTTAAAATAATCACTAAAGATTTTGTTAGGGTCTTACGCTGGTTAAGCCAGTTTATTATCACTTCCCCAGAAATAAAGGAGAAACCTAGTTAAACTGTTCCTATGAAATTGTGTTCCTAGTTCACAGTCTATAATAACCTGTATTGGAAATACAATCACTAGATAAAGCGCTACATAAGTATAGACTTTGGTTGATTACAAAACGACCAAACTGTGGGTAATCTACGTTAAACATAGAGTACGCACAATACGCACCCTCACTCAATCGAGAAATGGCCTCTTTGGGGTCCAAGATATGGCCGGAAGGAGACGTGATAATTCCATAGAGAAATGAACCTACAGAGGTATACAACAACAGTCAACACATAATTTAAACAAAACAAACAGCATGTTTAAACTGCAAGGCCCACATAAAATTATCGTATTTATAAGTGCGCGTAAAGTTATGAAGGTATTATAATGAATCTTTAACAAATCATTTATGCAACGTATAAATAGTTTTTCCCTTCATTTTTTTCTGAAACATGTGTATATTCATTATAAAAAAATATTAGGCAGGTATGTATTCTCTTCAATTATTGTTAATAAAAAATATTGTGTTCTATGATAGTACATTTTTTATTCTTCGAATTTACTCAACTATAACACTCCAAGTTGACAAATTACGAAACAGTATGTTCCTTTTAAGCGTGTTTAGATTTTCGAGAAACCCCTTTTAGATAGCGACCTCCGTTTAACTTAAGGTTTAAAATCCGTTAAAGTGGTAAATACTAAAAATCGTTCCTTTAGCCGTCAGCTCTATTTGAAACGCACTGTATATACTATACACGCCAGAACGTCTGCCACCACAAGTCTTTGACTATTTGGATGTCTGCTAAAGAATGTATAAAATTTCTGCGTATATTGTGTCGTGTCTAATGTGGTGCATGTCTGCGGTAACAGTAATTAGGTTACGGTCCCCACGCGCCGTGAGCTGCGTACCAACACTGCCTGAGGGCACACTTTGATTTTACTCCTAAGCCGCTGCTCGCAAATTGTCTACTCACTACTGCACCGCTGACTCCTGTTTACATTTTTCGCAATATAATGTTGAAATCAGGAAATCAACCAATAGAAAAGTGCACAGAATAATAAAAAGTAATATATACTATCTAAATCATTCTTCAAATTCATTCATAATTTAAAATTCATACATACATAAACTCACGCCTGTATTCCCGGAAGGGGTAGGCAGAGGTGCATATCTGCATCCACATTTCGCCAGGTATGTATCAGTCCCACGTAATAGGGGGCGAGCCTATTGCCGTTTTTCGGGCACAATTCCAGACTCCGTGCTGCTACTGAGAATTTCCTCATGGAAAAACCCAATAACACTTTGCCCGATTCGGGAATCGAACCCAGGACCTCTAGATCGCTCGGCACATACTTGTTTAAAATTCAATTATATTTTATTATCTTCAAACCGAAAGTCGCGCTATTCGCCTTTAAAATGGCGTAGATTTCGGTAGAGATAGATTTGACTGGCCATAACTTAATTTATTTAGATCTAATATGGAGAAAAAATGTAACAGTTAATTTTACACTTATAAATAGGGCAACCTACCGAACAATCTAGTAAATATAGCGAAAATATGAATGTTCACTTAGACAAAACATGTAATAATCGCTGAAAATGGCGTAATTATGCAATGAAATATGCAAATGTGCTAATTCATAATTTAATCCCTTCCGTACTAATTATCACGACTTCACTTATAAAAATACGTTAACGCAACTACTACTTAAACGTGTACTGTCTTCTTTTCTCTAGCGTCACGGGTCAATTAATAGAGCAGGACAAAGCATGCTTAAATGATAGTTAAATTAATTAACTTTTATAAATAACATGGTCAATCTATAAGCAAGCTGTAATCCATGTTATAGCTTAAATGATGTGATCGAAATCCATTTCTTTTAAACATATTTATCTTAAGTATACAATTACTTTACATCAACCGAACACATGCGCTTAACTTCCAAGATACAGATCAACTATTATATTTTTCATATTTCCAAATTAATTACAAAGTGAGACCGAAAAAGTAGATATTTCTTAGCGCACAGCGTGAGCGGATTGCATCTCGGCTCCATATTAACACTGCTCTTTTGAAGTGCAAGATCGTCGCAACGATAGCCCCGGCACATCACTCGCAGCTATTTGCAAAATTCTTGTCCCGACTTTCATGAGTCTGTAAATATTTACTGCATGTAGCTCAGCTCTGCACCCTCAGGAACAAGTTACCAGCACGTCATATTCACAGTCGAAATTAAGTGATGAAACATTTTCAGGGGCGACGTACAAAGCGTTTACCCGTTTACGAAGAGGGCACTCGTATGTAGAGGTCGGGAACCTGCTTGCGAGTGTTTGTACTGCTTGCTTCGACGTAAGTGCTCACTCATCACACTCATTAGCGTACAAAGTTACTTGTAAATTTTGAATTTCGCCCGCAAAAGTTAATCGCATCCTTTGAGTAATTTAAATCTTTCAAAGTAAATCTAGTACTATGTTTGCTGATGCAAGGATAATCCAACCGAAAGCACTTACCGTATACCATAAGGCGTCAGTGTAAGTCAATGGAACCCTGTGAAAATATTGAAGTTGCGCTACATTGGATTTCAATCTAACCGACATTGCCGTAATGGAATCATCGTAACTCATCATATAATGAGATGTGACGTGTTAGGATTAGGGTTTATATAAAATACTAACTGCTTTGTTGGCTTCAACGAAGTATGCATTAAGCGATAGAGATCCTGAGAACTATTCCAGAACAAATTTTATAGTCTTTTTTATTAAGAAATATTTTTTGACGTAAATGTGTCTGAAAAACGGCCTCAGATTCACCGCCCATTGCGTGGGAACTAAAATACAGCTAGCAAAATATAGGATACGAAATACAACTCCAACTATCCCGTCGAAAATACAGACGTAAGAGTATGTAATTACGTAAAAAAAATATCATCATCAGCCCATTACGTCCCACTGCTGGGCACGGGCCTTCTCTGTAACTGAGAGGGTTTAGGCCTTAGTCCACCATGCTGGCCTGGTGCGGGGTGGCGGACTACACACCTATGAAATTCCTAATTACTTTTAGGTTTCCTCACGATGTTTTCCTTCACCGTTAAAGTGATAATTCATAATGAATACACACATAACTTCGAAAAGTCAGAGGTGTGCTTATTAAGTAGTACTTATAAGTAGTAAAACAACATTAATTCGCCACCAAATGTCCATACATGTCCTAATATCCATAGACTGTTTCGCATGAATGGAATGCCCTGAGACATGGGACAATAGTATTTAAGCATTCAACACACAGTCTGACGGTAATCATGTAGGTGATTCTCACAGGTCGACTGAATTGGATGCGACCTGACTCGCGAATGAACATTAAATTACAAATAAGCCACGAATGTGCCGCGGTGTCCCACCATTGTACCAATAAAATTTTAATTACATAACCTAGGTATTGATCGCGTTGACGTGATGTATTGACATTGAATGTGGGTTTGTAGGCGAGTGTTGTTGACCATTCATGGCTGGGCAATTAGGCTTCTGAATTTTATTTGACAGTAATAAATTCACACATAACTTAAAGTAGTGTGTGTGCCTCGAGTACTGAGAAATACCATGCCGACTTCTAGACCTTCACATTTATAATATTAGTAAGGATGGGCAAAGTCAATAAAGATAGACGATAAACTTATTTTTAAATCAGACTTGCAGCAATTAACACCTAAGTTTTTATTTACAGAAAGCCAGCCACTCATATCTGAAGCAATCGACGGACAAATAACAATGTACTTCACATTGTAAACAGCGGCCCTACAACTCATAAATATCAAGTTCTCAAAATAAACCCAGGAAAAAAACATTCAACGAATAATTGCACCCGTGATAGGATCTATCGCTACACATCATCAACCCCGCACAATGACCATCAGACAACGTACAATTGTTAGCACCATAATAATTGCCCACATGTACACAAACTACCCACGATGATTACAAAAGTGAGCCCCAGCCGCTTCGTTATTTTCGCTAAATGGATCCATTTGAAAATTAACTGCACGATTGCTTCCGAATAATGCCACCGTGTGGAGCAATTTATATCGCGGGAACGGGAAACTCTAAACAAATAAAGGGATATAGCTTGAATGCGGGCCTTGCAAATATTTTTATAATAGCGCCCTCTGTCGAAGTTGTAACGTATTACGTTATTCTGATGTAATGCCTTTGTTATTGTGACTTCACTAGTATCAAAATTTCGAGTACCAAATAAATAAATAATGCAGTATTATATACTATGAAATAACATTTAGTATTCATCTTAAACATTACTTCTTGTGTTCTTTAACATGGCTTAGTTCCGCTACTTGAGGCTAGGTGGCGCCAACAGTTTTATTTGACCAAACTTATAGCGACGTGTATGAAAATATTTTTATTTTATTTTATAGTAGTTGTAAAATAATGAAAATACACGGTAAATATGTCATAGGTAAATATTTCAACATGTTGTATATAATTCTGTTTTTTTTTTGTAACTGGTTAAATAAACATACATACATGGTAATTGGTAAATCATGTCGTCTTATTTAAAGAAAATATTAACTGGGGTTACTTATAATTAATCGTAACATGTCTGATTTTATATCGATGAATAATAATATTTCCACAATACGTTCGTGTAGAAATAAGGTTGGCTTAAAAATGAAACTTAAAATAGGAGAAAAACGTAAAAAGAGCGTGCTATTGGAGTGTTGTAAACTGGTGGCATGAAAAATGACTCTTTCGGTCGGAAGTTCAATTATGTCTACAATGTTTTTCTGAAGAGAAATGGCGGCGCATATTTCTTACTTGCTACAACCATGAATAATTTTTAATCCATTTATAACACTTATTTTATCATCATTTTAACTTTCAAATAGTTCTCATAGAGGCTTTTCATAATTAATTAGTTTAATTAACAAACTTAAAACTACACGCGTCATCAACATACTCCTGACATTAATCAGCACTTATGTATTTTTCAATTAATTAAATTCACAATAACTACAAAAACCTGCTATGGATAACAATGGAAGATTAAACATTATTTCTAAAATAAAAATAAATACTAAGCTTACCTGAATCTGTTCGGCCGCCTTTTTCGCCAGCTCGGGATCCAATATAGTGATGTCAAGGTCAGCCGTGTATTTCCTCGCTGACTCACTAAACGCAGAAGCGTTTACATAATACGCTCCCCGGTCGCACGTATCCACGGGTGAGTTGGGAGACAATATCCCGCTGTCCGTGTCACTAACACTCGCCGATTTTCGACCAACACCGGAATTTTCACCAGGCGATTTGAGAGGAATACGAGATTTTTCGGGCGATAATAAAGGGATCCGCGATCTGAGAACTTCTTCTTGATTAAATCCGGTTTCCGGATCGAAAATCACGTAGTTATCTTTGTCACATCTCACTTTATTATTCGTTGTAACTGTGTACTTTTTGTTCGGGCTCAAGTTTAAAAATGGATCTTCGTTATCGATGGGGCTTTCTGGTATTATTGATTGAATTTTTGGTGTTATCTTTGGAAACGGTTTGCCGTCAATAGTTCGTCGTATTACAGTGTCGTTTGTGAATTTTAAGCGAACGTATTCATTTGATATTGTTCTACGGACTGGCGATGCTAATAAAGGTGATGGTTTAGGCTCCTGCAAATTAGTTTTATTTTGAAAAAAGTTTATCTTTGGTTTATCCATCGTTTTCACCGGTGAAAATGGTAGTCGCAATTTAGAAGTGACTTTTTTCTTTGGGGAATTTGTAGTTACTTCGATATTTGCGCCGTGTATTGTACTCTTGTAAACGGGCAAAACACTTGCTTTTTCATCGAACTTTTTAATTTCTTTATCTACTTTAGAATTACCTTTAATAATGTCTAATGATCTATTAAGCTTCTTAATCGGAGCAGGCGTTTTAAGTGTTCTGCCTTTTGTTTTCTTGTCTTGAGAGTTAACGTTCGAAACAGAATCATGTTTCTCTTTAAGGGTAGGAGAATCTTTGATAAATGTTTTACTACGATCACATGCAACAGCTTCATTTTGAGAGCCCGTCAAATTATCACTACTTGGAAATTGTAATATACTATCTATGATTATGTCTACGTCGCTAGATTCCGAATTAGATGATCTGCTTTCATTGATTATGCATGATATTCTTTCTTCTACTTCTGTTAGTGAATCTGACTTATCATTATCATCTATGCTGCGAGATGTACCACTGCCGGAGTCAGACGGTGTTTGTGCTTCAAAAGCTGCTTCTTGAGTTTTTGTAGTTTGTTTCGAAGGATTATCTGGATAGGACGAATGCCTTCGCCTCACCGTTCCGGTGGCTGCAGACGGTGAGTCCCAATCTAAATTTGGAATCCCGCACTGAGTACTATTCTTTTTAGTTCGTCTTGGGCTTGTCATTATAATGGCGTAACATTTTTGTTTCACTGCCTATCATGTATTAGTATCATTTTAATTATTTAGTTGTTCATGCGTGTAAAATGTTTTATTTGCTAAATTACAAAACACTACTATGGTGATTATTCTGTCTTTAATTATCGTCATTCTCACTAAGACCTGCAATTGAAACACTATTAAAACCTCTCCTTACGTAAACGTAAACGTCGTCACGTTGCGTTGGAACACCGTTCTACTAGGAAGTAACAATTTCAGCGTGTGACCATTAAGTACATTTCTATCATTAGTGGGTACGAGCACGCACGTGCATTGGATTCGATTGTAATCTAATTACAAGTTGACGCCGCTGCACATGGGACTGGCCGATAGATATCTAACAGTTATTCCCTCTAATGGAACCCTTTGTTTTCAATTCCCTTTTACTAAAATGACAAAGCAACATTTTTAAAACATTGCTGCTTACAGTATGTTACGAAAAAATAATCACAATGTATACATTCTATTAGATTGATTTTATTAGGATTATCATAAGTCATATAAGTTTTTATTTTCAGTCCAGCCCATTTGTAAAATATATTGTTATTTCCTCTATTTAAAAGGCCATACAGGGTTGTCCGCTTAATCAGTTTAAATTAATGAGTATTTATGACCAGAAGAAACACTATCCCTTTATTTAGATGTTTATCTTGTATAACCATTGCAATTTACACTCGAATCACCTCTATTATTAGTTATTAATTAGTACTTGATTCTTAAATGCGAATTTTTATATGAGGCTATCATGATTGTGTTCATTAGTGAGTGATAATAATTGTAAGTAATTGTTTAAAAATCGACATTCTATTTAGACTGCAATATAATTACTAAAAGTGGTATAAAACCATGACAAAAATGTCACCCCTATGTTTAATATTTAGGTTTAATATTCTGAGGGTTCGCCAAACGTTTTGCAAACTGAAACAGCATTTTTGCCCAAACCAAGCTCTGGCAAAATCGATACTATACATTAACTATATGCGCGTATATTACTTACTATAACTATTCGACTAAAACTAAATATATCAATTTGGAGCTACTACCTCGTTTAAACCTTAGGGAATGAGACCACAGGCTGCTATTCTAACAAGAATACCGACGTTTTGAAATGCATCGTCAGTAACTTCTTTCAATTGTGAAGTCCGTGTCTGAAATAGTCGAGACGACTTATTTATCTATTCCACGTAAACTTTGAGGTAGATAGTTTGGTGCGGACCGCCGTCGGAGACCGGTAGAGCGGCCGGAAGCCCTACAAGTGAAATGTTTAGTACGACATTTAGCTTTATACGAGCTTTATGACTGTATTATAGATTTTTTTGTTATTGTTATTATTTGTGGATCACACAAACATTTGTCCCGGTGCGGGGATCGAACTAGCGGCCTCTCGTTTCGCAAGATGGTGTCTAGCCAACTGCGCCACGGGGCTCATCAATTTCACATCTATGCAAGAACTTTGTAACCTAATAAATAATAATAATAAGCCTGAATACATTTAGTTATAAAACATTATGAAATAAAAATAGCAAAGCTTTTTAAACTTCAAGCACGCGAAAGTATAAAAGCCGGCTAACAACTTTAATTAGAACATGTCATGCGTTTCTTCTTTGTTAGACGTTGCTGTACTGTTCCTCTTTGACTAAGCCGGAAGGTAGTTTTTATGTTCCTGACCTCCCAGTACCGTCTAGATACGTGCCGTCTTGGGAAAAAGTTTTACGTGAACATGCTTCACAAATTATGCACCACTTTTGTATTTTTCATTTTAACGATGCTTTAAGCGGATAAAGGAAGAAAATTTGACGTTTTAAATAAATTTATGAATGTTGTTGCTAAAGAACATTATTTTGTTGTACATTAAATAGACGCGATACTAAGACTTTTCAGAGGAATATTAAATATTTTTTTTATGTCTATGAGAAACCTCTATACGTCCCATTGCGTACTATTTAAATTTGTGCGCTAAATTCTTGACTTCACTGACTTAATATAAAACAATGAAAGGAAGCTTCTTTTTTTTCATCTCTTTAAGCATATTGAAGCTCGTTTTATTAACTTTAAATGCTACAAAAACTAATAAAAACCGTACCACATGAACGCGTGAAAGAAACTTTATATATGCCATTTATAATTTTTACTATTTAATGAAACAAAAAATGTAATAAAATATAAAATAATTACTTTAAAAAAATTCAGCGTACACTCTCACTAAACTCAGTAGTTTAGCTGATGAGCTAATCAACAAAAAATGTAACGTCTGAACCACAACACAACGAAATACAGTAACTAAGTTAAAGACTGACAAATCGCCCCCAATGTCCAGTAGTAACTTAATTACTTAGCCGATAACTTGGACCAATAAATGTTTCCACTTCTGAAGGGTGCTTGGGCGGTTAACAAAGTCCAACACAATGATGCCATAAAATGTATCGCTTAACTAGCCCACTCAAAATGAAGGGAAGGCGGTAGTTGTTAATGAGTAAAGTAGGAATTAAAGCAACGGATATTTCTTATTAAGTTGTAAATACATTTGCATAACGAGTTGTATAATATGAGCGCTCGTGGATAAGAATTATTGCTCTATCGCTGTAAAAATGCTTTCTTTGTTTTTTTTTTCAAATTAAGTTATGAAATGTTATGTTAGAAAAACTTGATTAAAACACTAAGTTCTATGCATTAAATATAATTCCTTTTGCAATCCAAGTGCAACTCCAACCAAGGTAGTAATTTTCCGTCCACTATTGCTTTTCCGGTACTGGGAACTTCGAAAGATACAAAAACATTTACTCACCTTATCACGTCACAAAGTTATAATTTAAGGAGAGCCCAAAAAAACAGCACGAAATCAAAACCTTTTTTACCGCTGCATTTTTCATTGGCAGTAAATTCGTCCGGGCATAATATTTTAAGGAATGTAGTTACTCATATCTCTTCTTACCAATTAGCATTTCACATTTAATATAGTAAAAGTATGAATATATTATTAAATACATGTGCAATCTATGATCTAAGTCACCCAGATACACATGTTATAAGGGAACTTTATCGATGTCCAGTATTGCCAGCGTGGGAGGTAATCCGCACAATTTATTGGAACAACACATCCCCTTTATATCCGTCGCAAACTTTCTAATTTGTTGTGTCGCCAAGCCAATGCGACAGTAGATGTAACTTCCCTACGGAATTCAGTAAGTGCATCGTCTCACGAACATTCATTTTGCAAGCCAGCTAATATAGGCAAGATGCAAGCCGAAATACACTAGTAAGATTTCAATAGTAAATCTCGAGCGGCGCGGCGGTTAGCAAATTTAATAATAAAGTGACATAAAGACGTTAAATAAATAACCTTATTAGAAATAATCTTATCGTACTCACAAGTCCCACAGATATTATTGTATTGTATAATATTCTATTTTTATTTAACCCTATTAGCTGAGCAAGGATTGAGGGTTTATGCCACTACGCTGACTTTACCTCGATAGATGGATTTAGCAGACCTAAGAAATAACGAGAAGATAATGCTCAGTAAGTAAAAAAAAGGTTTTAAATTGATAGTTTCCCAAAAAAATACGCGATAATTAAATACAGTTTGATTTTTTTAAGTTAGAGCTTCAAAGCAACAATGCTTTAGTAATGAAATATTATTTGGTACAGATAAAACTTTTCAACATCCTAGGTGTGCTCTACAGATACTGCTGAAAAGTTTTAAAATAAATATAATTACTACGTAGCATGTTTTCATATTTCAATGAATTTACAATTCTAAAATAAAATTAATGTATATCCAGTATATAAATACCAGGAAAAGGTCAAGGAAAACAAGAGAAAAGACTAAGCACATTCTTAAGATTGAAAAGTAAACAAACAGTGAGACCCGTGGCAACGTAAAATCAAATTCACTCGGAGAAAATCAAGAGTTTTCAAACAAGCTTTAAGGTGAAGTTGAAACGTGTGCTACGAAATATGAAAGTATCAAAAGATAAACTTTGCTTGTAAGAATTATTGATATTTAAATGTTATATGTACTGTATAAAGAAGATATATAAAGACGTTTTTATTACCTACAAACCTATGTTGTGTGCAGTTTATGTGATTGAAGTAAATCATTGTAAAGTGATTTTATTATTTAGTATGCCTACATCCTCCATCAACAATAGAACTATCACAGTAACTTTGTATTTCCTTTTTTAAATTAAAGATTACAAAATAAAGTGTGTTTGTTGTTGTATTTATTTGTTTGATATGATTCAAATTCAAACTGTAACGATTATGGAGAATCTTTATAATAAAGAGATGAAGCCCATGGACGGTTTTTGTCGGAGAAATGTGTTTTTTTATTTCTTTAAATCATTGTTTGACAAACTTTATAAAAGCACGAACGAAGTTAAAAAAGATGGGTAAGAATTGCAACACTGACTCTCGTTCAACTGTGTTATCGGAGTAACGTCCAAGTTTATTTGCCCGTAGTTCGTTAGGTGCGTGCCCGGCCTTTGCCCTCTCTGTGCTCTCCCTCACATGACAACTTTACAATTGGACTTGTGTAGTACGCTCTATACTTTGTAACTCTCTTACTAACATATCGCCTTACTGAGTAACTAAATATCTTCTAAGTTTTACCCTGAACTAAATGCAACATTTTTATTTTTGAAATTACTATTAACGTCTTGGGAGTGGAAATGTGGATTTTTTGTATTTGTCTTGTTTGAGTGGATACTGCGTTTAATTAGAAATAATAAATGACACTGCAGCACACTGACTGACAACTGGTAACAGGTGGTGGTTAACTGATGAATGCGAGCTAATCTATAGCGTGGTAGTAGGTGCTTACTTAGAGAGGCCTCTTTACGTTCAGCAAAGGACATTGATAGTCTGATTATGTTAAGATAAATAATTTCTGCAGATTAAGTCTATGTAAGTTAACTACAACAAAGAAGCTCCCTAAGACATAGACTTAGATAAATAAAATAATTCATCGTATCATATTAATGTATTTAAAATAAATTCTCCAATTATAAAACGTCTTTAAAAAGAAAGTTGGCCAGATTGATTAATTATTGCAAGAAGTCAATCATTACTTTAAGAGAAGCCGATATGGGATCCACTCAAGCATAACTTCTTATACCAACAACGCAAAAACATTCATACTTCATTTCAGATATAACCTACATCTTAAACCCTAAAATATATTTCCATTTTTCTTGAAAAATGTATAAAATATTAAAAAACACAGTACAAAAAAAGTATTATAAAAATAAATTAAGCTTACATTAATAAATTGTGAAACTTTTATTGCTAACAGCCTTTAACTCAATGAACAATAAAATCGGCAACTACATAAAAATCTCCTGTAGACATTAACGTCACTTCCTTAACCTTTCACCCCGAAATAAGGTTACCGTGTACGGTTTCAAATATTTCTTATCGACGCTCGGGTCCCTGGTGAGCAAAAACAGCAAGTTTAACTGCCTCGGCCCCCTCCCGTCTTAAGTGATTTACAGGCGCAAGGCCCGATGCCTTATGCCCGTCCTACAGATACCAAGCGGTGCGATGCCAGCAAATTAAGATTTAGTACACTCCGCAATGTGGAAAATGTGATAATGAGTCCAAATTGCGCTGTTTAGTGAGACTGATAGAACTGTTTCGCTCTATGAATACCTACTATAACTTACAGCTGTCTTCATTTACTAGACAGTAATATGATACAAAATATTTATTCTGACTTAGCGATTTTACACATTTCTAGTGGGAAATAGTAGGTACAGCTAATCTTAAGATATCCAATTCAGTCATACCATGGTTTGTACTCTTGATTCGACGCCAATGACAGCAATGACATGGGAATAATAAGAATGCAGAAACTAATGTTTGTCACCGTTTTAGATATTTTCAGATCGATATATTATCATAGTTTCTCATATCCATGACTCAGGACGAATATCTTAATTGGTCTAGTTATACCTATTGTTAATTATTTAATTTTTGGAAAGTTATTAAACTGTACAAAAATAAAATCATATCCAAAACTACAAAAAGAAACCTCCTAGCGTATCGCACATGTAGAGTACTTTGGGAGAACAAATCTGTTTCGTATTAGAGGGAAACACCTAGCACCAGATTACTAAGTCAGTTCTAAAGGTAAATTATGCTCTGTCTCACCTGATAACATCACAAAAGACAAGAAGGGAAGATTAGTATCTGGAATTAGGAATGTGAAACGTGTAACCGCCTCGGCAATATCCGTTTAAATGGGTCAGGAAGGTGAACTTTATATCGCAATTCTGAATTAGGGAAACCGAAGTGCAATAAAATCACCAGGCGAGGCGAAATTAGAAAATTGTTCTGGAATTTTCCACGAATAATATTGCTACGTTTCGCGAGCGGACTTCATGAATATTAAAGTCGGATGAAAGCTTAGTTAGGTTCTTCACCGGTTTTAGATGCAGCTATGACAATTTTTTTAGGAGTATTGCACTTTATACGTTCATATTTTATCACTCGAGTTTTGTATTCTTGGTTAGCGCTGCTGGAATTATTTAAGTCAATTACTCGTAGATCTTCTGTGTTTTTCGAAGCGTCGTTGTAACAAAATTGTTCAACGTCGGATTTTCTTTAATTTAGCCACAAAAGAATAAAATCATAATTTAAAAAGTAAAGAGTTCATTAAAAACATACGAGATGAAGCTTTTAATAACTCGACCAATTTTGTAACAAACGTGTATAGAAAAGACGACAATTAAGATTATCATCATCCCCAAGATTTCTTGAGGTAGCCTCAAGCCCTATATTATTATATAAAACTACTTTAATATTGTGCATTCACTAATTACTTTGTCTCTCAACCCCAAGAGATCACGCCAATAAATCCCAAAACAAATGATGCAAACTGTCCTATGCATTTTTCGTCGCCAATAAAGCGGACTAATAAAACTGAATAGGGAAAATACACAATGGGGCGGCGCAGTACACATTTTAGCGTGGTATTAACACTGCAATATTTTTCCGTGAGGGCTCACCGCACCGAACGTTATCTGCCAGTCGCGGTTAACGTGGCGCGCTCTATACCTAGCCTAATGCTGTCCATTCTAACATTGAGTATATCGAACGGAATTCGATATTTTTATTTTAGGGTATAAAAATAGAAATTCAGAATAAAAAACTTTAAAAACTTGTTTAATAATCGATCGATGAGCTTAGATTTTGTAACCAAAATAGTGTTTATTGCAATGACTGTC
The DNA here is from genome assembly GCA_907164795.1 of Hemaris fuciformis. Classification (NCBI taxonomy): domain Eukaryota; kingdom Metazoa; phylum Arthropoda; class Insecta; order Lepidoptera; family Sphingidae; genus Hemaris; species Hemaris fuciformis. The sequence continues at coordinate 7,624,275 of OU015434.1, forward strand.
TGTGGTGGTCAAATGTTTCCGTTCGTTTGAAAATCATGTTTACATTATTCAGTTAAATTTCTATAAAATTTTGTGTTACAAAATAGACGCTACGGTATTTGCTTTAGTTTCCATAATTTTCCTGTTTTAAGATAGCAAACCCAAATGCAAAATTTTCACCCAAAAATATTCGAACGTCGGAACCGCAGCTGGGTGCGATGGCCGATTATGATAACTAACATGCGACGTAAACACACGAGCAATATCCGAACGTACGCGATGCACGCCGACACAGTCTGTGTTGCGAGACATTAAGAAATATTATTTGCATTTGTAACGGTGGGGTGGGCCCCCTGCTGCCCCAGGGAATGCATTCCTGCACTTCGGTGCACTTGTCTTCGCCCGATGCATACACACACTCACACACACACACATGCCGGACCCGTTCGACCAAATGGCGGTCGTCGGAAAATGTTTTACGTATAACAAACATATTGTCCTGAAAGAAACTTCCTATGAAAAGTTTAAAAGTTTTCAAGTTAAAATGTATTCAGAAATTCCGAGGACCCCATATTTTATATTCTGGATCCATGCAGTTCTGACGTAATGCATGTTGAAAATTCATAGTTTTATGATCGAAGTGCTCGAGATTTGCAGTTAATGCTCCTTTGGAAGCTTTTGTTTTATTCGCCTAGTTTATGGAAAAAATGTAGAGTTTTAGTTCTCACAAGTGTTTTTAATGTATTAGAGACTTGTTACCTTATTGAATGAACCTAATTATAAATTTACTCCTCGTTGTTCATTTATTTTTTAAAGTTTGCTTAAATTAAAACTTTTCTTATTTCGTTTCATAGATACATTTGATTCGTGAAATAAGATACATAAAATTTTAAAACATTGAATTGTTCTCATTGTTCGTTCTATTCTCTTTTTGCACATTGCAGCACATTTTTATGTGCGTCTTTCTTTTGACAGTATGGAAAAATAAAATAAAAAAATAATGACAGAAAATACTGCACAAATACATGTAGATATCTAGGTTAACAAAGTACTTATACCCTTCGATTACGATCGTAAATGTCCTACGTTTCACTCCAAGGGACGGCACCCACGCGTTTAAAGAGCAATAGTCACCCACACAAGTGCATGGTGCAGGGGAATTTTCCATTAAATATTTAGATTAGATTTTTGCTGATCCATTTATCATGGTTTAATTGTGTGAGGGTTGACACCTTTTACTATGATGAAACAGCCAGTCTTAGATTCAAATGGTAAACTTTTGAAATGTTAATGTAATAAGAAAACAGCACCCCTTTATTTGAAGTGTTTGATGGAATAAACAAGATTTGTTTTTAAGGATTAAAACTACTTTAATAATGATCGTATATACGAGTATCAGATATTACTATATACTGTCATATACTTATGACAGAGTTAAAACCAGTTCTTAGTTACAACGCGTTGTAACAATACAAGTTTGTTAAAACTAGAATTATATATATTATGGATTATGGAATGAAATATAATGATGAAGGTATATAACCTGCATGTTTATTGAAACATTGTCACAGTAAATGCCGCCAATATTTATATTCTTGGAATAAATAATTAGTTAGTTTAAACGTTAGTTAGTTATCACTCCGTTAACTAGTTAAAAAGCATTGTAGCTGAAAAAGAGTTTTAACTGTAACGTATATATACATTATACATATGTCTGAATGTCAATACCCTTTTAGACTATAATCACATTCACAACTTGTTTTTAATCAAATATCGTAAGGTTTCTTTGGAAAATGCACTAGCAATTCTGTAGTCGCGTTCTGTCTTACAGGTTAAAAATATCAAGCTTATTTTTCTAATGTTGCAATCTTGAGACATAAGCTATCCGAAACTCCGTGACGACACAGGTGTGACGTAACATTAAGGAAAACCTACATAGTAGCTTCTCTTAAAAATATTTTTTTTTGTATAAATAAATTTTTGCGGTTTCATGTTACTTAATTTACTTCAATTATAACTTAGAGGTCAGGATCTAATCTAAGACATTTGTATTGCGCCCAAGGTTTCAACTTTAAATTATAAATAAAAGTTTTGATGAAAGACGACAACATACAATAATAAAAGGATCTAAGACATATGATTTTCAAGCATTATTTTAAAGAAAACTTTCCCTATTTAGTCTAGTCAACAAGTTCAAAAACGTGTTAAATAGAAATAAAGCTCCTAAAAATATGTGCCATACCTCATTAGATTCGAAATGACGTCTAGAAAAATGTTTTTTAAGGGCATATTAGCACATAAAAAATTGCAATAGTTATTAACAAAATAAGAAAAAAAAAAGAAGGTATTTAGTTTTTTATTAATAACTTTTAAAATAATGATATTTAAGGAATTATGAAAAAAGATCCTGAAAGAGGAGGAAATTTCCAATAAAAAGTCCTTACTCCCGGAACTCTATCTATATTATTTATAATTTTTATTTAACGCTGGAAATACGGCTCTAAAAAGCCGGTATATCACCTAAAATAATTTTTTTCTAATATTAAATAACAATTTAAAAATTTGAATAAATTATGGTGTAATCTAGACACTTGAACGAAAATAACCACGGCGAAAAATATTTTTTTTGACAACTTTTCAAAAAGTTACACCATTGTTAATTAACTAATGTTTTTCCAATCTCTGTTTTTATAAATTACGGCATAAAAGTTTAAAAAATTAGTCTAAAAATATTTCGCTTCGTGTAGCTCTTCTTACTTAGGTACTTAATAAAGTTATGCAAATTTTTTTTATTAAAGTTTATTATTTTGTTAATTATATTTATTTTAAATAGACTAAAAATCAAATTTCTAAAAAATGTTATCAAAAATTTTTTTTTTTTTGGTAATATCTTATTATTGCTGTTTTTGCATCTAATATAGGTAGTAATTAACATTGGAAAAAAAATTGTTACGTCATTTGTTAAGAAATTGTTTATAAACAAATAGACTATTTTGCGATTTAAAAAAAAAAAATTTACTATCTTATTGCAAAGGTAAAATGATGATTTAAAAAAGAAAAAAAAATCTTAAATATTTCTTTTTATTGTTTATAATCGTTTTTTTTTTATATTTCAATTGTTTAAATAATTAGTTAAGAAATTATTTTATTCTTAATAATCATCATTGACCCTTTTCAATGGAATCACAGAGAAATATTTTTTTTTTATAAATAATTTAATTGTTTATTAACTTAACAATTTGTTATAAACAAATAATATTAACCGTTATATTTTTTTTTCGAAAACTTCAAAAAATTACAAAAACAACCATGTATAACAAAGTTAAGAAAATTAAAAAAAAAAAAATTTCTTAACTTAAAAAAAAATAAAAAAAAATTAACTTTGTTATACATGGTTGTTTTTGTAATTTTTTTAAGTTTTCGAAAAAAAATATAACGGTTAATATTATTTGTTTATAACAAATTGTTAAGTTAATAAACAATTAAATTATTTATAAAAAAAAAATTCTCTGTGATTCCATTGAAAAGGGTCAATGATGATTATTAAGAATAAAATAATTTCTTAACTAATTATTTAAACAATTGAAATATAAAAAAAAACGATTATAAACAATAAAAAGAAATATTTAAGATTTTTTTTTCTTTTTTAAATCATCATTTTACCTTTGCAATAAGATAGTAAAAAAAATTTTTTTTTTAAATCGCAAAATAGTCTATTTGTTTATAAACGATTTCTTAACAAATGACGTAACAATTTTTTTTACAATGTTAATTACTACCTATATTAGATGCAAAAACAGCAATAATAAGATATTACCAAAAAAAAAATTTTTGATAACATTTTTTAGAAATTTGATTTTTAGTCTATTTAAAAAAAATATAATTAACAAAATAATAAACTTTAATAAAAAAAAATTGCATAACTTTATTAAGTACCTAAGTAAGAAGAGCTCCACGAAGCGAAATATTTTTAGACTAATTTTTTAAACTTTTATGCCGTAATTTATAAAAACAGAGATTGGAAAAACATTAGTTAATTAACAATGGTGTAACTTTTTGAAAAGTTATCAAAAAAAATATTTTTCGCCGTGGTTATTTTCGTTCAAGTGTCTAGATTACACCATAATTTATTCAAATTTTTAAATTGTTATTTAATATTAGAAAAAAAATATTTTAGGTGATATACCGGCTTTTTAGACGACGCGCCTATGCCGTAACGCCCTCGCGGAGCCGTATTTCCAGCGTTAAATAAAAATTATAAATAATATAGATAGAGTTCCGGGAGTAAGGACTTTTTATTGGAAATTTCCTCCTCTTTCAGGATCTTTTTTCATAATTCCTTAAATATCATTATTTTAAAAGTTATTAATGAAAAACTAAATACCTTCTTTTTTTTTCTTATTTTGTTAATAACTATTGCAATTTTTTATGTGCTAATATGCCCTTAAAAAACATTTTTCTAGACGTCATTTCGAATCTAATGAGGTATGGCACATATTTTTAGGAGCTTTATTTCTATTTAACACGTTTTTGAACTTGTTGACTAGACTAATTCATCCATTCAGTCAAATTTATAATAAAATCTAATAAAGTTGGAATTTTGTCAAAGAAACTCCGGATTTTCCCGGGAAATACGTATGTACATACAATTATTTCGCATGATTCGCGTCTAGACACTCTGTAATTTATATGAATAATGAATCACAAATGGAGTCCCAAGAGATGACAATAGTCGCGTATAAGTACTACTAGAATTTAAATGTAGTTATTTACATATGGAATTGGTGCTTAAGTCTAAAACTTCTATTCTATTTTTAGCCTATCGCCGTCCACTGCTGAACGAAGGCCTCCCTAAGTAGGCGCCAACCATCCCAGTCTTGAGCAGCCCTTATCCATCCGCTACCCGCCACCTTTCTCAAGTCGTCGGACCATCGTGCTACAGGACGTCCTACACTACGTCTACCTAAGCGCGGTCTCCACTCCGACACTTGTCTGCTTCAACGGCCGTCCGTCTGTCGGCAAACATGGCCGGCCCACTTCCACTTTAGCTGTAAGTCTAAAACTTACACCAAATTATTTGACAAATATCTTCTCAAGCGTGGAGAAAGATTAAGATACCAAAGTGGAACACAGTACAACATAAGTGATGGTCTAGATGGCCGTATGCGCGATCTGTCGAGACGCTATCTGAGCAGTCACAGAGTGGATTCCTAGGCAAACATTTTTGACTTTTAATCGATTGTTCTAAATTCGTGATGAATTATCACGGGAGAAAAGGTAAAAGAAAAACAAACAAGAACGTGAGAGATACTGGTGAAGATGATGATGATGATGATGAAGTAACCTATTTTGAAAGAATATCATCTAGTACTTGTACATATATTATTTTGTTAGGAAACCACTTGTACAGTTTCTAAATGAACTTGATTTATTAACAAAACTTTGTGTCAGGAAAGCAACTACGTTTATTTCTGTAATAAAAAAACTGTAACAACGATAATTTGACATGTAAAACAAAGTAAAACAATTGTCAGATATAAAATTATACAATTAAAATATCTTTAGAGCCACGTGGCAAACATATTCAAATTAAAATTTCTTTTTTAGGTTCAAAAGAGGAATAAATCTATACAAATAAATAAAATTGGAGTGTCTGTTTGTAATATTTAAATAACCGCTTTTTAATAAATGCATATACATGTATACCTACACGGTACATATACCAAAATAAGTTTTTTTACAATTTTTGTCTGTCTGTCCGTTCCGGCTAATCTCTGAAACGGGTGGACCAATTTTAACGAGACTTTCACTGGCAGATAGCTGATATAATAAGAAGTAACTTAGGCTAAAAAAATAAAAATGTATATTAAAGAATCGGCTGTTAGGCGGAACGAAGTTCGCCGGGTCAGCTAGTCATAAATAAGAACCGTTGGACGCACTGAAACTTAACGTTCAAAAGACGAGTAAATTCATCAAATAGTTGCACGCACTAAAACCAGAAGCGTAACGAAATCAGATTTGTTTTCGACCCTATAATTATTTTTTCTCGCGCCTCGCGCCGTCGAGCATACGTTCCATTACAAAGGGATCACCATTCTCCAAACAACAACCCTGCTGCTTAGAGTCTGCTATTTAAGTTTGACATCTATTTCTAAGACAATAAGTACCATGTAGTACTTGCGCCGCTATGGCTACACGCATGTTCGGGAGTGGCAATAAACGCGCATTTTCCCTGTTATGTTCATTCCTAATATATTTAAGCTTATTTTGCTTTTTGGAAATACTGTTTTTCTGTGTCTTTTGTTCTGTAATGTGTCTGCAAATGAAAACGAATACCGTATTATTGTGACTTTAGTATAAACAATTGATTATGTCGATTCGATCTTTACCTTGGAGTCAAATCCGCGATCGTTCAGATAGCGCAGACAGATCGCGCGCCTATCTAATGCCTTCCTGATCCAACGCAACAGTATATTCCGCTCGATCTAAAAGCCCCAGACTCGATTCCCGGGACGGACAATGCGTAATGAGGTCCTTCCATTAAGAATTACGACAAAACAGCACGGAGACTGGAAATGTGCCGAAAATACGGCAATAAGTAAGACGTATTACATACATACATAACCTCACGCCTATATTCCACAAAGGGGTAGGCAGAGGTGCATTACTGCACGCACATTTTGTCAGATATGTATCAGTCCCACGTAACAGGGGGCGAAAATATTGCCGTTTTGCGGGCACATTTCCCGACTCCGTGCTGCTACTGAGAATTTCTAAATGGAAAAACCCAATAACAGTTTGCCTGACCCGGGAATCGAACTCAGGACCTCTACTAGATCGCACGGCACATGCTTGTGCCGCGAGACCACGAGGCAGTATTACGTATGACTTAAAACACAATTGCCGAAACGTGGATCCAGAAGTGTTTTTCTGTCTATCCCTTAGAGGAGACAAGAGTAAGATATTTATTATTTGAAATAATGTGTATATGTGTTAACTTAAAGGAGAATAAATTCTTCTAGTTCGATTCCATAAGAGAACCGGTCAATCATCTGCCGATGCAAACACCAAAATTAATCGTGATGAAAGAGGTAAGGTACTATAACTAAAACCACCAACCCGCATTAGACCAGCAGTGGGTCTTAAATGGGCTGATGATGAATGAATTAATTATAGCTAAAAACCTAGTTTCACTAAGAAAAGTTGAAAAGCAAACGCTTAATAATATGATAATTTGTATTCAAAAGATAAAAAAGTAATGCACACAATTCTTAGTTTATCTTTTTTCTTTTTATGAAGTTGATATCCAAATTTGAGAGCGCGGCGCATTCCGAGGCTTGGTGATCCCCGCCGCGATCCTCTTTCCTATTTATATGCAGATTCCATGAGCGACCATAAGTTATCCGCTCGCTACCGGATCATACCCTTAATGATACCCGGTTAAATGGAAACGGTACTTGGTTAGGGTAAAATTTTAGGGTTCGCTACAATTTGCGTTAACTCATGACGATATTTGCAGGTGCTTACGGTATATTAGTTTCTTCATTTGAAAATAATACGTGTATCTCGGTTCCGCTGACACATTTAAATATTCGCTATATTTTTTGTTCGACTTAAAACTCAAAAAATACGTTGTTTTAAACTAGTGAATTAGTTTTAATAATCTCCTTAGTACGTCATGCGTTTGTGAGTTTACCGATTCGACTCCCGTATAGATAAAAATATACCCAATAGCATTATTGCGTTTTTTAGGGAAATTCACAGTAACAAACAAGAGTTTGGAATAGTGTCTGATAAAACTTCAAAAGGTTATTAAACTACTTTGTTCACAATAAGTGATCATGTAGATTTACTTATGCAGGACTTTAATGGTTACAAAATGGATACGTAACTCGTGTAGTAGTAACAATTTTATATACATACATATTACGGTATTAATCAATTTTATATGCCAGATAAGCTACTGCAATTAATTTAAAATTTGGCACAATACACTGTGCAGTGCACTGCATGCTCACATCTATTACTCACAAAAGGAACAAATTTGCCAACATTTTTGTATCAAGCGTACAATTCAAAATTTTAAAAAATCTGTCGTGCTTTTTCCCAGGGTAGAAAATTTCTATCTGGCCAGATAATGATGACTGTGTATTAGGTATAAAGAAGTGTGTAATTTCAAAAAACCTCTGTCAATCGGATGTCTCACGAGCCAGCATTGTCATGGTGTCAACTGGTCGGAGATCCTATTTGAACATTCACTTCATTTGTAGAGAAGTGCCTTCCCCATACAGTGCAGACTGGAAACAAACAGCTTCATAAGTCACCATTCGACAAGGTTGCGCTAGCCTGAGGCTAAAATAAACAAGCTGATTCCAAAACGCCACTCACTTGTAGCGAACAAGTTAAATTTTAAGTTTTATCAGAAACTGGTCGTAAGCTACGTAGACGGAACACACATTTTGAATATTTTTTACCCGCCTCTATAACGCTAAATACATCAAGAGCTAACGGCGTGGAATTAATTAGTGGAGGGCGACATCTTGTTCTATTATTGAAATATGGTTTGGGGATTAGTCGGATTAATAACGTTAGTCACCGTGGATATGTATGTATGAATGCAAACTCATTTGAATGAATCGAATAATTTTTGCTGCTTAGTCCAAGGGGTGTTTGCAATGAATAAAAATGATTGGTGAATTGTTTACTAGATGGCGTTAAACCCTAAAATATTTTTCAAATTTTATGATTATTTCTTGATATACAAATTTTTAGCTAAACAAGGAACAAAATTAATACACAATATGACCATCGTTAAACCAGCATCATAAATTGACTTATATAAGGGTCCCGAATTCGATCCTCGGGTCGGGCATTGTTATTGGATTCTTTTTTTAGCCGCACGGAGTTTCTCAGAAAAAGTAGGTTTGCCTACTATAAAGTGCAACTTAAAACAATTCCGGTGAAACAGTTCTTTAGTGTTATCGCTTGAAGCACTTCGTGAATTCAGAGATCATTCGGCCCACAACTAGGTTATATAAAAAAAAGCAAAACTCCAGTACTTTTGCGTACGTACAATCCGATTATAGCACAAACGTTGAACCTCGCCGTAAAAGCTTATTATACAAAAGTGATAAATTGATTTTTAATTTAATAAAAACATCAAACCACGTCGTTTGTTTACACTCCAACCGGTAAGGGTGTAATTATAAATTCTTGTGTGGAAAATTGCGGTTTAAAATTGCCTACAGTGTAAGCAATATTCTGATTAAATTAAGCGATATTAAGAAGGGGAGACGCGTTTGAGGGAAAATAATGAAAATATAGCTGGGGGCGATTACGAAACGTACCCGCGACCGCCAAATTATCTGACTACCGAGTCAAAATCGCGACTCAAAGGCAGTTTTACAACGACTCTAGTCAAAGCACTTACGCGATTTGCCCCCAGCTTTAAATTTATCGAAGCACAACCCTTAAGTTACTATACAGCTATAATGTTATGAACAAGTCGAAATAATTGTGTCGATAATATTGAAATAGTCGTCATTGTTTGTCTCCATTCGACACTCTATTTGGACGAAACTAAGCTTACTAACATTTATAAGTGCACTGTTATTAAACGTAGACTTGGCTTTACAAAAAAGGTTATATTAAGAATATAAGCGAAGCGATATATATCTATGATATCTTCTAACTAAAGATTGAGTTTGTTTTAAGACTAATATCGAGTATTGCTGTTGAATATTCATAATATACAAAAATAAAGGCCTGAGAATATCTTGAGACCTTGTTTATTATTAAAAGTATAGTAGTATATTTTTTTACGATCCCAAAGATTTCTAATATTGTTTCAGCATCTTTAATTTGTTTTTATTTATCCTTAAAAATGACTTGAAATTCAATATTCAAACCTAAAAACAATAGATCGCTGCTAACAAGCAGTAGTTACAGCAGTCGACACGTAATTCGCACCGAAGTATTTTTCACCGCTTTGCTTGGAAGTAATATGCAAATATTTCACCATAGTCATCAATCGTGCGGACGGTCCGTGCGTCGCAACAAGATAAATAGTGCCACTGACGGCCCTGACACATGCACGTTGCAGCCAAGCGCCGGCTAACAGGAGAAATTGCTTCCACCCCGTCACTAAGGTCACTATATGAAATTGATTTATTCACGGCATTATTTCGTTGCGCATTGTTTCAGACTTATCTGACGGATGGGTTTAGCGGCATGCCGGTGACCGGAACAAAAACGTGATGGTAAGTGCAATGTACTCTAAATAGGGTTTACCTTGGAGAAAATATGATTTTGTCTCAACAGTCGGTACAAAAGCAGTTATGTTGGCACGATAAAAGTGTTAAAGTGTGTGTAGTTGTAATCTGCAGGGATATGAATATCCACCTTACAAAATTTTTTTCCTTCCGGAAATCTCGCTTACCGGAAAAAAGCCACAGTCGTCACTACGATTTTATAAGAGATAGTAGTCGAGCCGGTCAACGTACCGTAGTTTTACCTGACTATGACTTACTGAAAATTACTAGCTGTCTACAACGCACTTGCAAAATTTGTCGTATGGCGGATCTTCTACCGTACGTACAGTAGTTGCTTTGTTGATGTATACAAATATCTCAGAACCCGCAACTTGGCCCTTAAACAATACCACTAACGAACGTGACTAGACTGTATTACTTCACTTTAAATTTCTTTTACACCTCACTCGCACTGCAGTTTAAGCTGACTACGGCGTGTCTCTAACATCATACATACATAAACTCACGCGTATCTCTTATTGGGGTAGACAGAGAGTAAAGAGATCTAATTGCTACGGTCCAAACACACTTCTTTCGCTTCCTAAACTGACATTATCCTCTTCACGCATGCACATCGGTTTCGAGGACTCTTTATATTACTTATTTTTATATATAAACCACCATTTGAGTGTTTATAGGCCCGCCTAGGACGTTCTCTAACGAATTCACCACTCACTTTCGCACAGTAAATCTCTTTCGTAGTTCTACAATCGTACATCCTTTCAATGTGACCAAACCATTTAAGCATCCGCCACTCAATTTTTGTTACTACACCGACTTTTAACCACATTTTTTCCTTACAACAGATTCGACCAAACATATTTTCCTTGTGTTGAGATCCTACCCGCGACCTTTTGTTTCACAACTAGCCATACAATCTTACCCATGATACTTTAATAACATTGTCACAGTAAACAAAATTTTACGTACTCAAAACATACAATCAATCCATTTTCCGGTGTAGGTATGTCATCTGAATTTCAGATTAATTAAACAACATTTGCACTGCGAATAGTAAGTACGCGGAATATAATGAATAAACATGTTTATTTATGAGCTTGGAACTCAGACATGATATGATACAATTGCTCAACAAAATTATCAATATAACTACATTTGGGGATATTTTTAATAACACAAAATCATAAAATCGTCATGATACATCATGATCAAACAAACATTTAAAATTCAGTTCATGTGGGGATCGTAACATCTTTTAGTACAGGAAAGAAACTTTCAAGCCTTTGAACTCTTCCAGTTGTACAATTCTCTGTGCCTAACTAATTTATTGAGAGTGAAAAGAATTTACTAGAGACCTCAAACAATGTATATCTTAACACAACCTTGCATAGGTTCACCAATTATAAACTCAGTATGGAGTGTTAAAAACAGAAAGAAAATATTTATATATATACCTAATTATTTCGGCACTGGAAGATGTACATATGTTTAAAATCGAATTGAGAGATAGAGGATTTGTCGGCATTATGTTTATTTGTTTAAAACCTTCAAATAGGCATTTTCGTGATGAAAATAAAATAGCAAAACTTGAAGCGTATACTTACTACTCCCTAATGATCTCTATAAATCCAAATTTTGTTTTGATTGATGTAGCTAAGAGATTCCTTTCATCCCATGAAAGTTTTCCTCATATTTACGTATATGTAAATGCTAGTAAATTACTTATACTTTTTTTAAGAAACTTATTAACGCAATAGCGAACAAGCGATTAAATCATTAATCCCTTAACCTTTTTTCTACGCTCAAATTATAATGTATGGCATAATTTTTCGTCAACTCCCATTTGTACGCACAAAATATGACAAATATATCACTATACTACGCTTTGTTTCAAACGTACCCATTGTGGCAAGTACAACTTGTAACACTGGAGCAAATTCGACGGAGCTTTACCTTTGTTATAGATAATCCTAGCTGAAATGTTAGCTGCAAGCTACGTGAATATGTTTGGCGTCTATTCCCTGCGTTTGAAGTGCGATCAGGGCTTCTCTGTTTATAAACCAACGGAAAATTTGTTCCTAGATTCAATTTAAGATGACATTTTCACGTCCAAAATTCGAAAACATTTTATTTTATTTTCAACTCTCATTTCCGTCATTTTTTAATGTTATGCTACATGTACATTTACTACGTTCCATTTGTTTAAAATAACATAATAATGAAAGTGTTTATTTTTCTTTTTTATAAATAAACAAATCTTAAATCAAAAACTATTGTCACAATATTTATATAAGAAAAATTACTACATTATATTATTCTAACAAAAATATCCCTAAGCTCCTAAAACCCTATCAGTAACGGCATCTGACGTGGGTAATTAAAGTAACTTAAACTGTAAATACAGGGTGTATTCAGACCGTGATCGGAAACTAAGGCAGGTAATAGCTAAAGTGATTACAAACCCCATGGCGTTAAAGAAAATTGTGACAAAAAATAAAAAAAATGACTTTTTCCATACAACCATCGGTATTAAATGTACGCGGTTTGTATGGAAAACGTCAAAATTTTTATTTTTTGTCAGAATTTTCTTTAACGCCAGGGGGTTTGTAATCACCTTAGCTATTACCTGCCTTAGTTTCCGATCACGGTCTGAATACACCCTGTATAAAGTTACCAGTGACGGAGGGCGAAGGGCGAGAGGACGCGAGGTCAGCGAGGTCGCTAAGCCAGGCTGTAACTCAACAGGTATTACCGTGATCCAGGACGACCTGCGTCCAGTACGGCAGGGCGGAACGAATTAACATAACATTCTACCGGACAGATTTATTGCCGCGATAATGAATGGACACGATCATCACTGTAAGTAACTGCTCATTAACCGGATATTGAGAATATTATTGCCCCGGTGTATGTGACAGGCCATGTAGGCACATGGTGGAATTTATTGACTGTTCCAGGAAAGCATTTTAATATCATCAGCTCCGAAATTGGACAAGCGGGTTAATTTATTAAAATTGATAACTAGCGACTGTGAAGTGTGAACACAATACATTTTTTGTTGCAATACTGGCTTTTGACTATGCGAGATGAAAATATTAAGAAAATTTGAAGGCATGTCACGAATAAAAGTAGCTTCAGTGTGAATGTACCATTTCCAATGTATGAATATGTCTGGTTTATGTCTTCTTTACTTTAATCTTTCACTCCTATCAATTTCCAAACGAAAAGTGTGCATAACATTGCGATGTTCTGTAAATGTATATCTACATTTAGAAATATACAATAAGGTTGGCATTAATCTGAGTACAGTAGAAACGGATTTTGTGCATATGTAGTACATAAACAATGATGTTTTTATTAAAACAACAAATAAATATTAACGATAATCAATGTTTATTAAGGAATACATTTTCTGACAAATAAACATGATTGCATACCTACGAGTAAATTTGACATGTAGGTATTTAATTTTTGTTTAAAAATAATTTTTGTTTAAAAATGTTTTTATTAAAACAACAAATAAATATTAACGATAATCAATGTTTATTAAGGAATACATTTTCTGACAAATAAACATGATTGCATACCTACGAGTAAATTTGACATGTAGGTATTTAATTTTTGTTTAAAAATAATTGTCGCGGTTGGTGGTCCGGATAATCGCGAATCCGTATAACTGAGGGCCGGATAATCGAGTTTCTACTGTATAGCAAAATAAACCATTAGAGTGAGCAAAAAGCAAACTCTATGAAGACTGCACCATAATTTATTACCACCACCATTCGGTCCTTTCGCTGTTTCCACATAGCTTCCTATCTATCGGCTTACGTGTTTTTAATCAATTTCATTGTACCGTACGCGAGGAGGTGCGCCTTTTAGAAACTTGAAACGATGTAACCGATGTTGTGAGGTCTATATTAAACATGCAACGCTAATCATTTAAGCTTAACATTTATATTTAACTTATGTGGTAAATTAGCTCGTACATTAAATAAACAGAAAATATATATACCAACATTATTTTACTATCGATATATTTATATTAAGCATACATTTTATTATTAAGCAAATTACTACAAACATCTACTACAAACATAAAGTGTGCCCAATATGCTTACTAATTTGAGAAATGCCAAAGTAATTGTTTGTCATTAACGATTTTACACATGAACCGTTGATTTATTGTACTTTTGGTACAGCTGATATTATTTCTGTGCTGATATTTCTGGCATCGCCTGAAGACATCTCTGTATCCCGAAATAAAATGTTTCCTTAAGATATTTTCAACAAAGCTCGTAAACAAAATTCGTGTTAACACGAGTGAAGTCTGGAGAAAAAACTATGTAGTTTAATATGATTTGGCGTAGATAAAATTCACATTATAGCAAATTATTAACTATCTACCATATTATACATATAATTTCATCATCGTCATCATTATCAGCCTAAGGAAGTCCACTACTGAACATAGGCCCCAATGACTTCCATAGTGACCTGTTGGAGGCAGCCTATTATAATTAATTAATTATATAGTTTATTCTGCTAGTATTTTCTTTTAATACTCAATTAACAACCTATTCAAATGAAACTACAAGACAACCCATAGAAAGTTTGAAAGTCTAAAGTAAGGCCAGCGGTATTGTTCTTATAAAGAAACTTTTTTGTGCGTATAAAATAGACTGTTAATTTAACAATTTTAACAATAGTTATTTAGTTAAGTAGTTATAATTATTAATTTTTAATAAAAAACAGTTCCTGTAATATTGGAATTCCTTTTCCCTTGCAGTTGATGATGACTACAACGGTTTTAAATTTTCCTAGCATTTTTATTTAATAATTCTAACCTTAATGGATAATACCAAAATCCGTTCACGTTTAATCCATACGTCACAAAGTACGGGGTTCATAAATCTCAGATGCGCGATGAGTGTTCAGTCAGTCATTTAGAACAAGTCATCATCATCATCAGCCCATATACGTCCCACTGCTGAGCACGGGCCTCCTCTACAACTGAGAGGGTTTAGGCCTTAGTCCACCACGCTGGCCTAGTGCGGGTTGGCGGACTACACACCTAAGAAATTCCTAAGAACTCTTAGGTGTGCAGGTTTCATCACGATGTTTTCCTTCACCGTTAAAGTACGTGATAATTCATTGTAAACACACATAACTTCGAAAAGTCAGAGGTGTGTGCCTGGGGTTTGAACCCGCGACCGTCGAGATTCTCGACCGCATGCCCAAACCTCAAGGCCATCACGAACAAATATTCATGATTATAGTTTGTCTACAAGTTGAAAATTTAAGCTTCAAATTTCATAACAACATAAAGGAGGCAATTAAACGTATTTAAATCTTAGAAACGGAAAACATTTCTAAGAAGTTCGCGTGGAGAGCGCACGTAAGTATAATTGAGGGAAACGGAAAAAATGTTAAACGCATTTCATTCATATTCGGAAAGTTTTCATTCGAGTGTTTACCGCTCGTGAATGTTCAATTGACTACGATTAAGCAGAAATTATAATGTTGTTACGTGAGCGAGCATCATTTGTGTTTTTATGTCGTGAAATGTGTTGTTTTTCGGTGAATTAAAACGCATATTAACATTTATATCGTATTATTACTTTTATTTCGTTCGAATGTAACAATATTGTGGTTTTATTGTGTAATGAATTTTAAGCATATTATTTCTATTGTAATTGGATTGAAAATAAATACTTATTTTGTATACATACACTAACGCCCGTAAGTACCCATAAGGTTACGCATATAAGTGTTTCTATACAAAATTTAGGTTCGTTTTAAGTTAGTTGTTTATGTGAAGCATGTAAATGTGTCAATGGTAAATTAATATACCCAATTGAATGAATAGTCATTACACTTAGCACATATAAACCACATGGGTTTATTGTGTTGTTCTAAAATAAAGGTGTTATTATTAAAAAGCCAAATGTGAAATAACATTATTTGTCAGATGTGGAAATTGTGTGTACATTAAATTTTTGTAGCGACCAACTTTAATAAATTTGTTTCTTTCACTTTAATGATCGCTTATTATATTTCTTTTTCTAGAATAAAACAAAACACTGTCTAAACGTCTAATAACAGATAAGTACGGAACGAATGTTACCCGCAGACTGTTGTTCAACTCATTCTTGTTTCACTGTATCTTCGACCTAACATCGATTAGGCACTTAGCGCTCGGCTCTGGACCTAAACGCAGCACAAGCTTAGAGCTACATTACTGACCGAAGTAATGCCACTAATGGCAATATGGACCATAAATGGGAAAAAATAAGCCGTAAAGTACTTTGCTGTTAACTTAATGGCTTCAGATATTGCAGAAAACATTTCTGGCGTAATTTCAGTCGTGCTGAGAGAAAGATTTTAACTACTTTTGTAAATGAAGTATATTTTAGGATTAATTTGGATTAAGAAGATTAATTAGTCATCTAACCCGTAAAATAATAAATGTTATAAAAGATTTACTTCTTATTCTTTATTGTCAAGTCAAATGAAACTAAACTATGAATTTGGCGAGGATTTGGACCGGTAAAATTTTAAGCCATTGACACGAAAGAAGAAGTCTACTGAGATCTTTCAGCCTCGAAGCCGGCTATAAACCAATTTTGGGTTCGTAGACACCTGGACCGAAATAAATCTTAGAGCAGGGGGAGGTTTTTGAGACCGAAGTTTGTTATAGTTCCAGGTCACACGGTAAAAGTTCCGTACTTGATTAATCTGAACTTATATATTTCTGTTGAAATATAAAAATAATCAAATTTCTAGTAGGTACTTCGCAAATGAATCGAACATGGTGTCGCGGCTGTGTGTGACTATATCGTTTCTTATTATTACACATAACTTAACAAACATGCGAAAGGAGTTCCGCCAACTATTCGGCGAGCAAGTCCCAAGTGCTGCGTGCGTAATGCCTATTAAATAGGGCCCGTAATTAAAACAGGATATATTTTACGATGTCGGAGACAACATGGCGCCAAGGGTGAACGGAGAGCGATAATTTACGACCGTCCTTGATTTTAACCCCGTCCCACTAACTAAACTTCAGCAGTTTTGAACGCATTTGACCGAGTTCGCGTAATTTATGCCGGTTTACGACGTCTAATTAAGACTCTTCCTTAAGCAATAAATATCTTATGTTCTGAGTAGAAATACAATATTTTGTAGAATTTAATTTGGAAGTTGTTGGCATTAATTTGGAAACGACAAGTCGTGGATTTTTGTCGCGTTAGTAATTAGTATCAACAATAGTCTATCCGTTTTAAAGACCGGTAAATGATCTCTCTTTTGACAAAACAATCACACCAATTCGCTCAAAGCTGAATGTTCAAAACGTTCCGCGCAAATATTTGACGAACATATTTTAAAATAGCGCCTTAAACAAATTCAGATATTGAATTCGCGTCGGTTTCATCCACTGAAAATGTGAGCGTATGAAAAATATTCAATTTTGTTAGTGCAGCTCTACAGATACAAAGAGAATTCTGAAACGAAAAATCTATTTCTTTTTCATTAAACTCTGTGTTGATTTAAATTTAGGTATTATGTAATTTAGCCGTATTACACAAAATAACTTACTTTTGTTTTATTTCACGGCCCTTATTGATATTAACAAAATAATATACCAAATTTTATATCTGCCATTGTCTTGTGTTGCTTTTATACTTAGTGTTGAAAGCGATAAAAATTACATGTTCGTGCTTAAAAAACTAAAACTAAGTAACAAAAACTGTCGGTGGTAAAAATACTATTAAGCAAAAAGAACAAAAACAAACGCGGATAAAGGAAAGTTCGAGTATTGATTTGCCATCAGAAGTCAATTCGTTAATTTTTAATGAGGCCGCCCCGTCTCCCTAATTCTGAACGATTATATCTACATTATTCGACGGGCACGTCCATTTGTCATCGAAATGCAGTTCAGACACGCGCCGAGTACAGGCACGTACTGAAGTGAAGCGCCTTGTGAGCCAAGACTCCTTCGGTATTCAGCTACGTGAGTTAATTTATCATATTGTATTTGTATGCCGGACGATCGCATCTCTAGATTACTAAAAATCTATTATGAACAAAAAATCTATTACAATCAAAGTGGAGAGAAAACATTTTTTGTTTTGTTTTAACTAATCAAATATTTAAACATTTGATTTAAAATTTATTACTTGTAATAGAGCATTCGTCACACGTGTTTTTTAGTATTCGTGCATGTGAAAGATTAAGCACAACCGTATTGTGCATGCGATAATAGTAAAATAAAATTTCACCACTACAGAAACGCATAAACCTTGCCAGCAAATTTTATTATTTATTAAATTATTTAAATCGTAACTCTATAAAAATATAACCATTGCAGTACTAAAAATTTATTTTATATTTTAGTATTCGGAACGCATTAAACGCCGCGCAAGTTAGTGTTAAATAAAAAAAACACCCCACGCAAAATGCTGAAGCCGTACCAGCAGGCGAGCCACATTGAATCTAAAATATCCGTCCGGAAATTTTCGTCTATTACCACCGGCAGGAAGACTTATAATTATAAGTGAATTAAACCATCGATTTTATTATCCAAAAGTTTCGAGCACCCTTTGAAACCAATTCGAACTAGGTGACATTCAAGATTGTTTTTGAATTTAATTAACTTCAAGTTTTGAACGGAGTTCGTGTACTGAATTTTGTTAATTGCGGGATATATAATTTGAGAAAGAATTTATTCTAAGAAAAAGTAGTTTAAGTTACTCAAAGGGTTACTCTTTAATTATTATTTTAGAATTTAAGAGGCATGTTATCTTCAAGCTCTCGCCAGCGGCCAGCAGACCCGGGTATCGAACCCGGGAACTCTCGATCTCTCGGCGCATACTAAAGCCGCGGGAACACCGAAGCGGTATATACATTATAAAAATAGAATTGCTTTTCTTTTGTTTTCAATACGCAATACACAACAAGAAAATAAAAACGTAACTTTCCTCACTTCAGCGCGACATTCGGGAATCTTTACGATTTATCAGACAGAAGTTATATGAAAGTTGTCGTGTGTAACGACGCCATTATTTTGTCACATTGTTAAGTCACATAGAAATGGAATCGGTGGGAACGTAACCCTGCGAGCGGGCGCGGGAGCGGCGCGCTCCTCAATAAATAACACCAAAGGGTTCTCTACGGCTCTAACTTTGTTTGCGCACGCAACCACTTCACACAACTTTCTGCATGTGTCGTGTACACTGGTGTATTCAAAAAACGACTGTACGGTACACATGAAAAATGTTGGTCAATTTGAGTAGTCGACTTATTGTTTTTTTTTTTTATCTAACCTTATGGAAATTCTGAAACAGTAACATCACATATGGTTTACAAAGAATACAAATATCAGCCAAAACTCACAAATGTTTAGTTCTCTAACATCAAAGGTAATTTAATGAAATGAATTTTAACATTATAAAGCTAACACAGACTTTATCATCGTGTAAAAGTAAGGCTGCTTTAGGTTACCTTTTTATAAATAATCGACTGCATATAATAATATTCTAGGATACATTTTACATTTAATAGTTTTACAAGTTCAAAGCTATTTCGTGGAAGAGAGATTTTTACACTTTCACGCCCAAATAACTGTACATATTTTTGGAGAGATGGATTAGGCTCTTGAGATATTGCATAAAATATTTTTTTCGACATTGATCAACAAAATTTTATTAAGAAACCGAGGCCACAGGAAAAATTAGTATAAACGTGCCCGCAGTGTACGCGACGCCTAATGTCTGCATTCGCCCGCCCTTCGCGTAACAGCATACAAGAAATGTGATAAATTGAATTTATGCAAAGTTTATTACGAGTCCAAAACGTTTTTGTCCTTGACTCGGTCAAACTAACAATTCTTTTTGAATTCATCGCGTTTTACTTTTGTTCGTGCGATCGAAGTTAATGTCTTTATATACGCAATATTTTCACAATTGTGGTGCTTATTAGATGAAGGTAATCATAGTTTATTATATGATAGTTTTAACCTTTGTTCTTCGTATGCGATTCACTAAGGGTTGGATTTGCGGTTGGATCTATGCCAAAAATGTGGATTGACTCTGCTCGATAGACTGGGGGTCGATCTCATCACAATAACACACAACATTGTAATACCCGATCCCTTTGGAACAAATTTGATTTTATATATATTTATATTTACTTATTAGTTTTTTTCTCTGTTCATATTTTCCGTTGGAAAGAGGACTCTATGTATATTAACTAACTACTTTATTATTATTTGTAATTATTTGGTATTAGTTTATAATATAGGCAATACTTGGCTTCAAATCACATCACTCATAGCTAATCAAAATTAAATAATTTAATTATCACACGCTATAAGTAGTTTATATTTGTAGATCTAGTTATTTGTGCTGACATCATCATTACCTGATTTTTTTTAAAACCTTTTCCAGGCACGGGAATCGTACCCAGGACCATTCGATTGAACGTTCGATCGAATCGAACTCGTGGCGTGGGACCAATGCCTGTCTGTCTGGCATTATTGCCACCAAAACATCTAATAATTTAAAAATATGCTTCATTCATCGCTCAAAACAATACAACACACCTAGAAATACCGATTCGCCTACACGTTGCTTCAACGATTTACACAGCCAATGGCTCGCAATAAAATGTTCAAAAGATATAATATCCAATGAATTTTCCGAGTTGAATCCCGAACGGTTTGGTACGCTTGTCAGGTGCAAGGGCAATTTTGACCGGGTGAAGGCGCAGCCTACCCGGGTCCAGACAGACGACCTCTTTGAGAAACGGTTAACCTTTATTTTTATTGCTTCTCCCTCCCGGATATACCTTTTTCCATCTCCTAAATAGCGCATTGCGCGTTTATTGCATATTATACCTTTTCGCTCCGATAAGATTTCTGTTTTAGAACTTTGGATGTTTAGATATTGAATTAAAATAAATAGTAATTAAGGTAATTGTTTTTAAAAGACTGTCAATTGTAATTTCAGCTTTGTACTGTGTAATTGTGTAAAATAAGTTACAGATGACCTGAAGTAAATTTATGCTTAAGAGTGAAATTAGATTTTTTTTATCGCTAGACATCACTTAGAGGTTTCATATGAACTTTCGCACCAGTGATGAGTTGGAGTTATTTTCATTTTACGATTACAATATACAATTGTACATACATATAACCTGTAATTTCAATGCCCTATGACAGGGGTAGGCAACCTTTTGTGTCAGAAGAGCCAAAAATTACAATTTACAAAATTTCAAAGTTTTTAAAGAGCCGCAAAAAAAATTCTTGTCCACAATTAATAGTACTTGAATAAATTAAATTTTAATACAAAATAACTAATCTTTAACTAATTTATAGGGAAAATATATATTTATTCATATATATAAGTAGTGTATTTCCACATCAAATTACATAATCACTTTTTATTTAAGTAAAAACTTAAAACAATTAATCATTTACTTACAACACTAACTTGTACACCAATAACAAACAATTTAGCAAACACATTCAATAGGAGCGATGGCTTTTGCATTGGTTATTCAAGTAGAAAATTTTAACTTTAATAAACAATGTAACTTGTATTTAAAAATAAAAACAATAATATACATCTCAGCAAACAAATGCAATGGGAGCGTTGGCTTAGCATGGTTTTAGAAAGTTTAGATTTTGGCTCATAATTTGTTGTTTTAAGTTTCAAACATGACTCGAAATTGTCATTTATTAGTTAGCTTCTTACTTTACTTTTAATTATACTCATGCAAGAGATCGCTTGCCCGCACGAATATGTCGATCTGAAGATAGTCAGCACTCTAGATGTCAACTTCTTCACCTCACTGTAGCAATCTGGAAGACTATTCCATGAGTTGAATATAAGTGCCTCAACTCGCGGCATTTCTTTTAAAGTTGTCCACTTTTGTTGCGTTACGTACACACATTTCTGGACCTCCAACTCTTCCACTTGATATTCAACTCTATAAATTTTCCACTCCACAAAGCTTTACTTTTTTGAATCGATCAATTGCATTTCTAGAGATCCAGTATCAGCTCCGAATGGCTCAATGTGGATTTCGTTACTATTTGTTTTAAGAGGATTTACTATCACATTATCGTTAGAGTGGTTTTGAATTTCTGAAATATCTCAGCAAATTCATTATTTATTTTTTATAACTGTGCTGAAGTAATTCATGTCAGCAATTGCACTGGTTTTATTGCGATATATCTTAAAAAATTGAAAATGAAGTAATTTATCGCTCTGAATTTCTTCTGCAAAAATAATAAATTTTTCTTCGAAACAAACCAATTCTTCTACTAAAACATAGGCTGAGTTTCCCTTCCCTTGCAGTTTTAAAAGTATCAGCGCATTTAATTTCTCCGTGATATCCACCATAAAGTAAAATTTTTGCAACCATTTGCCTTCTCTAACTCACGGTGATTAATGCTTTTTTCATTGATGAATGTATTTATTTCATTCAAACACAAAGAAAAACGTTTCAACACCTTACCTTTGGAAAGCCATCTCACTTTATTGTGATAAAGGAGGTCGGAATACTGAGTCTCCATTTCGTTTAAAAATTCTTTAAACTGACGTTGGTAGAGTGTTTTTTACAAGATGCTGTAACAATCTCGATTACCAAATTCATGATCTCAACTATTTCGGCCGGAAACGTTTGGGCACAAAACGCTTCTTCATGTATTATGCAGTGAAACGTAAGAATTTCGTGGTTAATTTTGTTCTGAAGATTCGTTGTTGTCCCTTTATTTTTTCCTGTCATAGCCAAAGCACTGGTGAAGACGCCAAACTTTCCTTCGTCGAAAGCGAATTAAAACCTACATAGAAACATCCAATGACGGCATCATTCGAAGCTTCCGACGGACTGACGACATGACGACACGTGTCACGGGGAAGGGGTACGGTGAAGAGCGAGTACAAGTGTCTAAGAGATAGAAATGGTGCCTAATCCTCGTTTAGCGATTCAGAAAAATTATTCAATTATTTAAATATAAAGTAAATAATATTTTCGCATGGAACTAAAGAGCCGCAGCTTCACATCCAAAGAGCCGCATGTGGCTCGCGAGCCGCAGGTTGCCGACCCCTGCCCTATGACAATTATGAGTTGCGCATGCATCTCTTTTATTTATTTAATGTATTTTTTATTAATTATAATTATTAACTGTTGTTATACTCACCAGGGTTGGGCAGTATTTGAATTACTTGTAATTTGAATTACTTGTATTTCAAATACGTGAAGCCGAAGTATTTTGTAATTAGTATTTCCAATACTCGAGGCTTCAAAATACATTTATTAAAATACATTTAGCCTTCATTTAGCGATCATGAGTGTGAGTGCGAGGCGAGAGTACAATGATGGTAAAGCAGCTATAAAAATGTACGTCGTATTGTCAATGTCAAGCAGTGTAGCCAGCCCTACAGATTTTTTAATATTCTCTCAGTTTTAGATTAGGCCTCGAAATTTACAGTCTTTTATAATATTGGCCATTAAGTTTGTGCTCATCAGGACCTGCAATAACAAAACAAAAACCGCCTTAAAAAAATATATTCCAAAACAAATAAATATGGATTATTTTGTTTTTTGTAATTTGTATTTCAAATACCTTACTTAAATGTATTTTGTATTTCGTATTTTAATTACTTGCGATACAGTATTTTGTAATTTGTATTTCAATTAAAGCAAAGCATGTATTTTGCCTAGCCCTGATACTCACAAGCAGACAGCAAATAAGCCTTTCTCTAACAATATATCATTCTACAAGTAAAATCGAAATCATAGAAATTTATTCCCTCGGTTTGATCAAATATTATATTTATTACTATTTTCAAATAGATGAAGGACACAATCAAAGATTTATTAGTTTATTTATTATTTCCGGAGTGTCCATTAAATATGATGACTGCCCTATATGGCAGGTGATAAAAATTAACTGGACAGGGACACCTGTATACAATAAAAATCGAATCATAATAACACAATCGATATTCGTGGAATCGGTGTGAGCGCGCTGGTATCCGTTTGAGTCGCGGACCAAGTTTTATTGCTGTCGTCGCAGACTGCATACTAAATTTATCCAATATCCAGGTTTACCTGAACGAAAGCCTAGATGTTTCCGTGACACCCTTCCGTAGCGTTTTATGCAGTATATTTTACAGAATGGGTGAATTTTATTTTTATAAAACGCAGAAATGCGGGATAGCTTTCTTGGCTTTTAAAATAAAATCCCGAGTAAATGTTATCTGTTGAGGAAAACATCGTGACTAAGTCCATAGACTTTATAATTATCTACAAAGACTGACATTGCGTTGCGTGAGGAAATAAAAAATTATAATAGCCTAAGCCATTATTCATGTATATCCATAAAAAATCATATGAAATGATATCAAATGTATAAGACGTGACAATATAAAACGAAATGCAACTCTCGTATTTATAAAATTAACATCAATATGTGAGTTTTGTACAAGAACATTAAAGATACGTTTCTTTTACCTTATTTGTTTGTATTTTATGTTTTATTTTTATTTATATTTTAATTTCAGCTTGTGCACTAACGACTTTCATTTTTTTTCCGTTTCCATCCCTGGTTATCTCTAAGAGAACGCCTTATGCGATAAGACCTCCATTTGTACTTAATTGGTCTACTGTAATCCATAGGTTTTATCTTATGTTTATAATAAAGTTTTAAATAAATAATAAATTAATTAAAGTATGCACTACATTTTAGCCCATATCATAGCAAACATTAATTTAACATACACATGATTTCATTGGAAGCATACCAATGACTTGTCACTATGTTGATATTAAGCCATTTAATATAGGGAACCTTAAAAATAATATACCTTTATAACGCTTGTCCATAATATTAATAACTACGAAGAAAACGCAATTTGGTTGAAGTACCTAAGTGTATTTCGAAGGACTTATTGGCGAGCTATGAGTTTGCGGCCACAATTGCGGTATTGAATTCATTCGAGCAAAACCAATGGAACTTACCGTAATTACTAAAGCTTTCATACAAAAAAAAAAACAATACGCTAAGTTACGAAGTTTTTAAAGCATTTCAAAATGCTTAGCATTAGAATTTTATATTGGAAAATAAAATATTACATGTTGGTGTGTTGTGAAAATTTGATATCGAATTTCTGAATAGTACAGGAAAAGACAATAAGGAATTTTCATATAGACACGATGTCGTGATAGTCTCAAGGTTTAGGCACGTGGTCGAGAATCTTGACGGTCATAGGTTCAAACCCCAGGCACACACCTCTGACTTTTCGAAGTTATGTGTGTATTCACAATAAATCATCACTTACTTTAACGGTGTGTAGTCCGCCAACCCGCACTAGGCCAGCGTGTTGGACTAAGGCCTAAACCCTCTCAATTGTAGAGGCTGATGATGATGATGATGTTAAAGCAAATAAAGCCAAATAACCATTTTAAGTGAAAGTATGAAATAAATGATAATCAAATCTAATCGACAACATTATATAAAAACAATTACAGATAATTTTACCTGTAGCGGCACATGTGGTAATCATAATTAGATAGTTGCATTTATGTATGCAGGTTTGTACTCAGTTAATTAGTGTAGCGACGCCAACATCTAGAGACGTATCGCAATAAATGATATGAATAACTTGTGTTTTATTCCAATAAACTATACAATATAAGAACAATGTACACGTTACTACTCTCATACATAATGTACCGATCAATACCATAACAAAATCAGGCTTGATATACATACGAGTACATTTGACATTAATTCTTTCGCTACTTTCAGTTCTTTTTAATGATATTCATCATCAGCCCATATACGTCCCACTGCTGGGCACGGGCCTCCTCTACCATTGAGAGGGTTTAGGCCTTAATCCACCACGCTGGCCTAGTGCGGGTTGGCGGACTACACACCTAAGAAATTCCTAAGAACTTTTTCGTAAGTCGTGGTGGCCTTGAGGTTTAGGCACGCGGTCGAGAATTTCGACGGTCGCAGGTTCAAACCCCAGGCACTCACCTCTGACTTTTCGAAGTTATGTGTGTATTCACAATGAATTATCACTTGCTTTAACGGTGAAGGAAAACATCGTGATGAAACCTGCACACCTAAAAAGTTTTTAATGATATTATTTTAATAAATATACCAGTGTGTAATTTGCTATAGTGCTACAAATAATTTAACACTTTCCACGCCCTTTCTTATTCAACGCGGTAGCAGGTGTGACTTTGTGAAACAATATCTTTGTCTTATAAATTATTTACGAAAAATAACCTCAAAGAGTTGAATCTAGAATTAAGAAAAATAAATGTGTAATAGTATAGTTGTTAGCTTTCATTAGAGCAATAGGATTACCGAAGATCCCGCAATCCTTAAAGCTTAAGCCTCACCTTTCCCCCCTTCAGCTAGTTCCCATTCCTTATAGGCTAGCAACACACATGCAATTTTATAAGCCGCAGACAGTTTAATGAAGTTAATATTATCTCAAGATATTTGTCTTTGTGCCAACCCTATTAACACACCGTTAGGAATCTTATTAATTTGCAATGACGACTGTGTGTTAATTACGCAAGTCGTGTAAATTTTCACACCTTTTTTCATTCAGTCTGTCAGCAACTTCGCAAACATGACCGAGGACAACGCTACCATATTAAAAATCCGTTGATTTATGCCAGCGTTCGGACAAACATATTGGTATCAAACTCATTCGGATAAAAGTGTACAACGCATAAATCAAAAGGTAATCGACCGACTGTACTAAGCCAATCGGATAACCTATAGAAAGTTACAACTAAGAGCAGCACGGTACGCAGGGGAGCAATAAACTGCGCGGACAATTTGTTTAATCAAAAACAAATGTAGGCCTCGCCGCCCCCGAGCGGTGCCGTGGCTGGTAACGCGACACTGTTTTGTTTTTATTTCGTCATTTTCCCAGATGAATGAGATTTATCTTGTTACATGATATTAGCAGTAAAAAGTTTTTTACTAGAAAATACTTTCGACAGGAAATATTGGTAACTAACTGGGTTTTTTAAATGCTTCATTTCATTAGTAGACCTGATGCGTATGTAACGACAAGTTATGAAAATAGATTACCAAAATACCTATACAATTAGCTATGGATATTTCTATTTGATAAAGTACGTGGCATTATATTGTAGCTTCCCCAAACACATGTTGACAAAAGTTAAAGTAAAAATTCGATTTTTCCGACACAATTTGAAATGTATTCAGTCGCATATCAATTGACTGCGGAGCCACGGGATCTGTACGTCTACAGAAATTAATTTTGTCCAGTGCTACAGCCATACATGGAGGTATAATACAGCAAAAGAATGTATGCTAACAGTATTACCAATGTATTATCTATATAATGTAAGTCTATACTCTGTGTATTATAATATGTAGGGTGTGTAGAACAAAGTAGTTTGGCCCTAGAGAACTTTTAAATAACTATGAACTATCTTTATTACGAATAGCCACGACAAAGTGACCGCTCTGACACTTGATGGTGAGTTCAGCGCCGACCAAAGAAAGTGTCGACTGTATGTGTGGATGTTGATTACATTTTGGAGTCGCTATCAGGATAGGTATACTATATACTCAAGCATTTTACCATAATCATGTGATTTTGTTTTTTATTTCCTTCTTATACAGGTGCACTTAATGCTTGAGGCATTTTCTACCAGTCTGACATATGGTGATACGGATATCTAGCAAAGAGTATTGAGATAATTTACATACAAAAACACATGCACTCAATCTGAGGTAGCAAATGCCTATAAATTTAATCTATGGCATTCACTTTTGAATACGCTGCAAATCCTTATAAAGACCAATTATGCTCTACACGAAAAGTGCCAACTTCTTTGAAGTAAGAAAATTGAATCTTACGTAAAATATTTAACAAAAGCTAACATTAAGTGGCAAAATGAAAGAAGCCTTAAAATAAATTCTATTTAACAATTGTCAAGAGAAAGTTGGCTTGTCTGGCTAATACTAATTTGGAATTTCATGCCAACTTAATTCCAGCGAGCGAGACTTCGGCTTAAGTTTTATTCTTTTCTGAAAATAAATACCATTTCGCGACGGTATTGTTTAGAGCATAATGTTAGCGCACAATGTAATACCTGCTTGCCAAGAGTTCTCTGTGGCATGTATAGCGAAAAACAATAGATGCCTTCACGTCCTGTTTGGCACGAGGACGTACATATATAAAATATTATCTTTCATAAAGGTCATCCGTCTCATTACAGTTCACTGTATTGTGCAGAGATAAAAAAAACCCTTGTGCAACTGCAAGTTAAACCACATACTATCTTCATATCTACTATGAGGCTCTACTGGATATACATGTGTTTAAGTATGTATGAGAATAATTTGGAGCAAAGTAAGATTTGGGACGATGGAACAGCTCACGTACTTTTTCGCTCAAACCCTGCAGATTCAATAGAATACCACATCAGCTTCTGTTGATAAAAAGTACACCACCCTAGTGCGGTTTGATAGACTTTACATAACTGAGAAATTCCTCACTTTCAATTTGCGTGATCATCATCCTCTTGCCCTGTTCCCAATTCTATTTGGCGTCGGCGCAATATGTCTTCTCCTTTCAAACATTCCTATAAGCTGTCATATCTTCATTCACCCCTTTTTCTTTCATATCTTCCCCCAAGCACTCCATCCATTTCTTCTTTGGCCTTCCTCTCAACTTTTATACTCATTACTTATTTACCTGCATATGCTTCATATATTTTAGATACTTTAATAAATTATTACACTAATAAATTCGAAATCTCATTGGTTTGTGTCATTTGTTTGTGTGAATTTGAACGGATTGATCTCCCAGTTAGGTATATACAACATAATAAACCAAACAAATTTATAAAAAAACACAAATTTGCCTACGTTTACAATACCTTTCCGATTAAAATTTACTGTATTATACTTATGGCATCTCAACAAATTTCTATACCATGAAATGACTAAAATATCGTTAAAAGCTCATTGTTCACTTTTCCAATGCAGCTGATAGGTTGACTTCACAATAAGATATTGTCAACGTCACCCAGACAGCTAATTGTCGCGTCTTGCCGGCTGGTTATTGAGATATTTCCCCTGGCGGTGAC
Organism: Hemaris fuciformis; assembly: GCA_907164795.1. Classification (NCBI taxonomy): domain Eukaryota; kingdom Metazoa; phylum Arthropoda; class Insecta; order Lepidoptera; family Sphingidae; genus Hemaris; species Hemaris fuciformis. The sequence continues at coordinate 7,653,680 of OU015434.1, forward strand.
CCATTCAAACGCCGGCTGCGTCGAACACGACTTAATTGCTTGACATCGCCCCGTTACGTACGTTCAGGTGTATTACAAACAGGTATTGGTGATATTGTTTTTCTAGTTTGTCAATGTACATCAAAATAGTATTAAAATATTTGACATTTTTCGTAATGTCTACTGCATTAAAAAACTTAATTACTGTAGTTAAAAAAGTAGATGTGCAAGTTACAAAACAAATAGTGCACACGACGCATTACCACACCACTGCACTATCACTTTAGTTTTGAGGCGAAAAATGGCGTGTGCGATGAAGATGAAGAGATATAAGTGGGGTTATTACCATTCGTTCGGTACCTACATAGTCCAGTGTACTGAAAAATTTGTAACTAAAAAAATCAATGGCGAAAACAACCAAGCTAGGAACTTTTCTATCCACACGCCATTTTAAAATATACAAAAAAAAATACCCGGACATTATCCAACTACTAATCAATTGATGGCATAATACTAACGACAGTCAATAACACGACCATATTAATTTTATATTGTATTATAAATTTCAATTTTCACGTAACCTATCGTATTTCATACTTTGTAAGAATAAGCCAACCCCCCTAGTTACCGTTGTCTACACTGTACAAATATTGTCGCAGCATCAGCATTGCTATTCTTCTCACGACGACACCGGCACGTCTACATCCAATAATTCTGCAGTGACTCATCTCGCGCCCGCTACAATTTTCGCATGAGAATATCAAATAAGCCATACATACCGAAACGCATATGTATGTATATTGTCTCTTTTATTGGCAAAGGCCCTTGAGACACGGAGCTATCTCCGAACATCTGTGATTAGCAATTTGAATATGTTTTATCGAATAAGGCAATAAAATAATGTAAATAACGATGAATTCGTATGTGTATAAGTCACGTGGGCTATTGTAATACAGATTTTACTTATTTGTTATAAGTATTGTTTGAAATTAATGATCCCTGCGGTATTCATGACATATTGCAATGGAGTCGAACACCTGGGCACAATATTGTAAGAATAAATGGCCTACATATAACCTTTCTCAATTGGTCCTGTGGTTTAGGCTTGAAAGCGAATCAAACAGACATAGTTAAGTTTTATATTAAAAGAGAAATTGTCATTGCGGTTTTATTACCTTCTTATAATTTTAATTCAATTTACGCCATGTATTGTGTTTAAAAACCTCATAGTGTTTAATACTCAAAGGTCTGATAACACGCGGGTCGTGATACCCCGGACCTCTAGTCCCAGAAAATGTTTATCGACTAAAACTTCGGGCTCCCTCGTGCCTCACAGAGAAAGTTAAGTCGCCGGCCCGGGATGCTGTATATTATCGTTAAGCCGTACCCTTTTAGCTTCAAATTCTGTGGCAGCTTGTAAATTCTGTAAACTCGGAAAGTCTGAATGACTTGCAGCATAGATCAAAACCGTTATTTTTTGTACAAGCATAGCATTTACTAACGTATTAAGTGAAGTGCAAAATAAAGTGTCGACTTGCGAAGAAAATTTAAATTCTTAATTTGCGAAATTTTAAAAAACTATCATGCGGTTTTTCGGTCAAATTTTTACCGTGTTAGACGATGCCATCACAAACACGTGGTTTAAATAAATCTTATGGTGTATATTGTTAAGCCGTATAAAAAAAGGTTTTTAGTTTTGCTACTTCATACATATAAAATCAGTAGCCTTGTCTAAGTTATTCTAAATGTTACATTGAAGAAATCAAACTACTGCACTCAGCAATATGACAAAGAGCTCAGGTGGCTTAACTAAACTAATTTATGTTAAGTTTCAATCCTACACTAACTTAGTACCCCAACTAGTCCGAAGCTTATGCTCTGAGTAGCACATAGTGGGAAACAGAAATTATGTTAATGGACCACTTCTAACTATTAATATGTTGCAGGAGTTTCAAAATAAGACAGTTTCAATGACTTTATTAATACAACAATTTAATATTATCATATGAAGTTAAATTTATTTCAGAAATATGCGCAAAAAATGACAAGATAGAGATACAAAATAACAAGCCAGTAGCATAGGTACCGGTGTCAACAACATGAAGAAAATTCTACAGTAGATTACCTGAAAATTGTACAATATTTTAAAAATATTTAATTAATTTATAAATATTTTACATTATTTTATCGAACAGGAGCAACCAACTTAGAGCAAAACATAAAATAGGAAGTCCTTTGAGTATTAGTAGATATTTATTTCACCATCCTTCGTGACGTAGTTGTTTTGACACAAAGCTGAGAATGGAGATCGAGCGTGATCTCTGCACCGAGGCAAATGTTTGTGTGATCCCCGAATTTGTTTCGGATCTGGTTGGTACGTACAAAGGCTTATAACTTCTTCTAACCACGATATTAGACAAAGTCTTATTATGTGGTCTGTATGAGAACATTAGGTAAGTTTGTTTATTTTTTTAAGAATTTCGAGAACAAGTTCATTGACACACAAAAAATATTTTGCACCCTAGTAATGTAACGAATATATGTATAATGATATGGATATTGCAGAAAAAATTAAAAACACGTGGTTTAAGCAGACGCCTAAGAGTAGAGTGGTTGATGATGAACTATACAAAGTAAGAACACAAAGGTAAGTCGATAACCTCGCAGTAAAGCTTGTATTAGCAAAAAAAGGAAAAATAGCGACATGTGTATAAAAACCTATGTATTGAACAAATACGTGTATACATGTAATGCATTGTCATAAGAATATAAATATTAATTATAATAACCAAAACAATATTATCACAAATGAAAAACCTACCATATACAGGGTGTCCCAGCAGTCGACGATAACCCGGAAACAGGGAATAGCCCAAGTCGTAAGAGTTATCAGAAAAATATTAAAAAAAATATAAGTTATGTATTTAGAAAAATATAGGGATTTCAAAAAAATCTAGAAAATCTACACCCTGTGACGATTTTTTCACTACTGTTGCTGCAAATCTCTACTTTTTTAAATTATTATTTTTGTTATGTAATCCTGAATAATGCCTCTGCAAACTGTTATCCAACATTTAGAGCCACCTTGCTATACTTCGGAAGAAAATGACATTGTTTACCAAACCACATATTTAAGATTAATCATACGCCCAAATTTAACTGACTGTCCTGAAAAAAAAATGTACTACGCGAGTTTGGCAAGTAGCTTTAAAAGTTGGCGCATTTAATAAGGAATCTAAAATGGTATAACACTTGCTACATTATTTTTTAAATGTGGCACAATATTTTTTTATTTTGCGAAGAAACCCATTTGATAAAATTTTCTTATTAACTAAAGATGTTTCTATTCGGCTCTTCGAGACAGCAATTTTAAGATACTATTTGAGTGAGATGGAGAGAATCGTTTTACGATGTGTGAGCGAGACAGATAGTGAGGCTAGTTCAGTTAGAGAATATTTCGATTAGGAATACCGGAGTAGATGGATAGGACGAGCTGGCACAATCCAATGGCCAGCCCGTTCACCTGACTTAAATCCTTTAGACTATTTTTTACTGGGGAACGGTGAATTTTTTTTTGTTTAAAGCCAATTGAAAATTTACCTGAGCTACGGCAAAAAATAAATGGAAGTAGCTGAATTTTTTAGGAATAGAAGATTTTCGCCCCTGATAACCCGATCTTTTTTAAGAAGATGACGAGCGTGTATTGCGGCTGAAGGAAGGCAGTTTGAACATGTATTGTAAATTTTACTAAAGAAATATTTGATGTTAAGCAATTACTTAATAAATCTAAGATATCCAAATAAAAGAAGCCTAAATTTAAAATAAAAAAGTGATCATTGCTCCGATGCGTGGTGCCCATGGACTACCTGATAATGGAGTATCTGTCTCACTCACACATCGTAAAACAATTCTCTCCATCTCACTTATAAGTTCATCATCATGTCATCTTTAGTTAATAAGAAAATTTGATCAAATGGGTTTCTTCGCAAAATAAAAAATATTGTGCCACATTTAAAAAATAATGTAGCAAGTGTTATACCATTTTAGATTCCTTATTAAATGCGCCAACTTTTAAAGTTACTTGCCAAACTCGCGTAGTACATTTTTTTTTCAGGACAGTCAGTTAAATTTGGGCGTATGATAAATTTTAAATATGTGGTTTGGTAAACAATGTCATTTTCTTCCGAAGTATAGCAAGGTGGCTCTAAATGTTGGATAACAGTTTGCAGAGGCATTATTCAGGATTACATAACAAAAATAATAATTAAAAAAAGTAGAGATTTGCAGCAACAGTAGTGAAAAAACCGTCACAGGGTGTAGATTTTCTAGATTTTTTTGAAATCCCTATATTTTTCTAAATACATAACTTATATTTTTTTAAATATTTTTCTGATAACTCTTACGACTTGGGCTATTCCCCGTTTCCGGGTTATCGTCGACTGCTGGGACACCCTGTATATGTATGTACGGAAGTAAAACAAACGGAAAAAACGGCAAATAGTTTTTTCATTAAAAATAAAATAATAGTGACTATTGCGTTTTTAAATGTTATCAATTAAAAGGGCTATGAACAGCGTGGAAGCTCTTTCACGGTGAGTCACAACCGTGGCCAGTCATCTATCATAACGCGATTAACACGTGACTGGCTCTTTTACGCAAGGTGTACTACTGACTACTGCCGACACACAACCCTATAAATGGCTCGTAATATTTAAGGTATCATGGTACCAGTAATGGTCACATTAAATGTATCAATACGTCATTAAATAATCGTAAAATTTGACGATCGGATAAACGGAAACGATAGCACAACCTTGTCATGTTATTTTTTTTTTTATACTCGTAGCACGGAATAATTTAGTTTTAAGGTATTTATAAGTAACTTGTTTTTAATTTGTTATTTCATTTATAAATTTAATTGTATTTAGAGCAATATGTAGATTACACGAACTAAATATACGGCGGCTCCCGGCCGAGTCAGGGATATATTTGAATTTTCAGGAAAATATCAGGCCTTTTTCTAAAATTGGGCCGACGCAAACACGTTGAATAGTGATACAATACCATAAAACAAAACTGCAAGGCTACAGATCCCTTCGTCCCGTCTATATCGTAAAAACGAACGAGAAACTTTTCAAATGTGACATTTATAGCCACCGGCCGGTGTTCCAACACAACGATGACGAAAACACGTACGTCACTGATAACTTATCACAACACTTCACTTAACTGACGTATGAGTGTGCACGTATATATAATTGAAGTAGATACGTATAATTGAAGTTCGCGGCGTGTAGGCGGCGTGTAGGCGACGCGGGCGGGTCGCGCGAAGCGTCGTCGTGTCGGGGCGCGCGCGGCGCACTGCCGCTACCCTTAGTACCGTCGCGGAAAACATGTTTGCAGCCTCCACCGCCCCTCCCATCGGATGCGCACTTGCAGTACCACCTTTTACCGTGTTTTGTTATTTAAAAAGTTCATTTTTATATTCCAGCGGAATGAACTCTAGCATTTGATTAGATTTTCCTCAGAACTCTCGTGGTTTTCTTATTTGCTATTCTTAAGAGAGTTAACGTTTGCAACGTTACTACGCTACAATTTATTTAAAAAAAGAACGTTAGGTTTTACATTATTCTACAACTGAATAAACCCGTAATTTTATTTGTAAAAATACTGTTTTCTTTCTTCACTAGTGTCTGCTCTGGACTACGTCTACGTAAACAGAAAAATCAGGTGAGGGATAAAAAAGGGCGTAGTTTATTTTTTACAAGCGCTAACATTTTTCCGAAATTTTAAAAATAATAAACTTGTAAACGTACAAACGTTTTCATTTTATTTTATTGGAATGATTAGAATTGATTTTAATTTCAGCATCATCTTAGTCTATAAGTTTAGGTTTAACCATCGTAATGGAAAACAAACAGCCTCCGTTGCCATTACATAGCGTACCTATGTACGGAACGTGATGTCGGATCGTTTGCTGCTAATCCAGTTTGGGCAACAATGCGTTAAATGTTGAAATACGCCGGCACATTGCGGTAGACTCGCGGCGGGCATAGCTTCCTGCAGCCTCGATTCCAGACCAACATCGATACTATCGATACTTATTACCGCCTCATTACATTACATTGAGATAATGTAGATCGTGCCCGATACATTATATGTAAGTGTTGAGAGATTATGTTACTTTAACATTTTTAAATTTTACAATTTTTCAATTACCAAGATTTAAATGTTTATTATCAATATTATACCTACTTGTCGCATTAAAAACTCAGTAGTGTATGTGTACTTAGTTTAGATTATTGAACTGAAAACTTCCTATCTACTCTCTATCAAACTGCAAAATAAATAAAGCAACCATTTTAAAATATTTCAATTAGAGTTATAATAAAGTTGTACTAACTTGATTTCACATTCAAATAATTGAAAATGAATAGTAAAAATAATAGTCGGGTGTGTAATTCTTCTGATCTTACGACAATGACACCTGAGACACGTGTGCCGCGGATCGCACAAAAGTGTCTTGGTGGGAATCAAACGCGATGCATCACCTTACATTATTATTACCTCAATTTTATCTGTGTTTCCAGCATACAGGCAATAAGAATAGCGCGTAAAATTCTATACTATCTACAAAATTCAAATGTTTCAAAATTCAAATACCACAAAATCGACCACGCAATCCTCGTCCGAAATTTTCAATACAAACAAAACAAACTTAATTCTATAACTACCGGCCAAACTATAAAGACAACATGGAGTATAATAACAAAATATCGGCAAAGAAGCACGCCCACGGAGCGGTCACGTAGCCTCCCATAACTCGAACTGACATTAGGGGGAAATGGCTTTTTGATCTTATTCTAAACTTCTAAAACTGTAAGGCATCGCCTGGCTACAAGGGATAAAGGCAATCGGCAGATAAGGAAAATCAATAACACTTTATCCGATATGCAAAACAAAAATAAAGGCGTCGACGGAGAAAACGACTATTATACGAGGCAGGTGTTCTCAGACGTGCAAACAGCCTTTAGCGCGCTTCAGTTAATCCGTTTACGAATAATAGCTCCGTACAATTCGGTGACTAGTACTGCTTGAACCGCTTAAAAAGATTCCAATTGGCCATTTTATTTTTATATTGCATTGAACTTGGAACAACTTAGACATTCGTACAAAAGTTTTTGTTACATGCATTTTATTCGTAACAGCTATTTGAACTTATGTTAAAATCTCATATTGATTTTTTTAACATTTAATAACATTTATGTTTTGAAACATCTAGCCTTAGTTTTATTGTTTTTCTTTTGGCAAAAAGAAGCGATAAAATTTAATGGGTATTTCTCAATATTTAAATAACAGAGCATTGATACTTATCGATCTAATTTTATCAAGTTTTATGTAGTACTCAACATAAAAAACTTTACTTAACTTACCAGAATTCCAGTAAGTTTGAATTTATTCTCAAAAAACAACCAATAAAATAAAAATTTGGATGAAAACTTGGCTTTACCCCCATATAATGGTGAAATAACTATAATGAATAGTAAATTTTAAATACAAAAATAATTATTTGCGGTGTCATTGGTAATCTAATGTAACACATTAAACTACATGTACCCGCGAGGTTTATCTCCGTTAAAGTAAACTTTGAAAAGATGTAAGGATACGCCTTGTAACTTTCATCTCATTGTATTTGTAACTTTAATTAAACCGACATATTTACGAGTAAATTTGTAAGAAAAAAAACGTTTAATTAAAGTTGTTGCGACGGTCCCATCCATTTTTACGCATCGGTGCTTGTATAAATTAGAAGTGCTCAGTGCATTTCGCCCCAACCGGCGAATCTCCCCCGATGACTTGCACTTTGAATGCACATTTTAATAGCTTCATTCTTCTTTAAACATCCCGCCTTTTGTGTGAAGAAAACCACCATGCAAAATGTTTTCACGAATCTTTTTATAAGGAAACCTTCTTGCAGGGGTGGGAGAGTTTGTGTGAAAAATGGATAATATTTTTAAACAAATTCTATTTTATGCACTCGACTCCTAAGAGTATAACTCGATGGTGTGAGTTTGCATATTTCCACTTGTCCTTGTAACCTCGAAAGTGTAATCAGGAATATAAATGTGTGCAATCACGTTTTTGTTTTTATATTATGAGTCCCAAAAAATGCTGACTCGGTGTTTACCCAATATATTAATATACTCGTAGCTACGAGATTATGTGTGTGAAGCTTGGTATATTTTTGAAGAAATTTATGACAGCACTTCCTTTTTTATTTTAATATACTTATATGCTGCTAATTATTAAAATAAAATTTTAGAAATCTAACATTTATCCTGGATAAAATTTAGCCAGTAACTGCTTTCAAGGGTACCATCCATCATAGCACCAATTTTTTTCAAAATCGGTTCAACAGTTGAACAAGACAAAGTCTTCTTAGTCCAATTCATAATTATAGTAAGGATGTATATATTACAGGCCAATAATCTATGTACTTACGGTTTTTGGAAAAATATGTACACTTACTATTTACCCATGTTCAAAACAAACAACATGTAAGCGCTTTAATCCCATTATTCCATCAAAAGGACTCAACCATCAAACATCTTCTTTGAATAATAAATAGCTTGTAATATTTTTTCAAATAACTTTTTATTTGCATCATAAATGGACGCGCCGAAACGATTCGTCTTCCGAGTGTAATGCGTAAGTTCTAATACGAGTATTTGGGATGGGGACGCCGCCCCTGCAGTCTAAAACTTAAGATACAATCCTGTTGAATACGTGATTCTGCAACTATTTTCCCATAGCGCAAATTGAAGTTGGCAAGAACTTTCTGCTTCTAGCAGAAAAGCGTTGAAATTATGTTTAAGATAAATTTAATTTTAAAGTTACGCTTTCAAATTCAGTATTTATAGAAAAATTCAGTTATATAAAAAAAAATCATAAAATCGTACATACGAACAATAATTCCCGCTACGAGCAAAGTAATGTTGTTTTTTTTCGTTAGCGTCAGAGAGCATCTAGAGACATAGAGCATAGAGAGAGAGAGAGAGAGAGAGGACAGTGTCACGCATAGAAATGATACCAAGAGGTGTTGAGACTATTCGGACCTATGGAGCTTATCTTTTTCCGGCAACGAAATTTATCAGAAGAAAACAAATAGGAGTTGGAAACATAGTGAAAAAACATTAATAAAATATGCAAGTAAATAAATAATTCAATTTCATTTAATTTAATTTTTAACGTGAACATAAACAATATTACAAAACTGAATATTCTATGTTTTTAAGTTTATGGTTATTTACCATATATATGGTTATTTAACACCAGCTGTATATTTTAGAAAAAAGGAAATAAACGAAGTGCAGAATGTCCCATTGCGAGTAGTCCGGCGCGCGTCGTGTGGCGATCATAAATTGCTTGGGTTTGATTAAGGCGGCGCGGTGCAGTGCGCACCCCGCCCTTAGCACCATGCACCGGTGCAACTATACACAGGCTGGGGCGAAATTACATTCACTTTTTAATAACTCATACTACTGAACCTGTTTGCCATGGTTTATTGTGATTACATTTAGTACTTTGACTAATTGTATTTTTTATTGTCTAAGTGGAGAGATTAAGTCTTTTACGGGTAATTCTTGCAATAAAATTTAATAGGCATCATATAATGTTCATAAAATATACACATTTTATTACTTACTATACATACAATCGAAATATTCGTTTATTTTCGATCGAAGGTCAAACAAATGATGTTAAATCGTGTATTTTTATTTTTTTTATGATTTGTAGCCCAACGTGCAAAAGTGACTTGGACTTAAATCTAGGATTATAATATGGATAAGTTGACGTTGAAATCGGATAGTCGCAGCAAGAGAATCTAATAAGTCACTACGGGTGTTAAAAAAATGTTTGAAGTTAGCGTGTTACAATACAACAACGTTAAATAACAGGTACGTTATATAATACGTTAAACGTACATCGTGACAATGCTATAAAAAAGTTGCCGAAATTGGAACCAGATAATTTGGAAACAGCGACACGTAAAATAAAACAGACGCGGAACACCCTGTAAACAAATTTCACCACATTGCCATCTACTTTCGGGATTACAATTGTAAGAAGGGGATCGTTTATTTCCTTTCTATATTATTGTTAAACTTTTCCGAATCAAAACGACAATAAATTATAGCGCCCAAGCAAATCCAATACCATTTCAAGTAAACACTGTATTGTTGTTAATAAGAATAGATATATGTCATAAAATAAATGAAACAGTCTCTAACAAGATGAACAACATGGTATATCTACTGGTAAAGGTCGCAGGTCATCACTGAATTCAGGCCGCTACAAAGATTATCTCCGGGAGTATTTGGGGGAGTCGTTTATGCAATTGTGGGAGTCCGATGATGATGATAAATCGTTGCAGTTTATTAACACTGACAAAGCTATCAAATATAACATTACGTTTTTAGCAATTATGAAGACAGACAGAAATAAGTCAAATGGTGAGATTACTCCCTCTTCAGTCGATATTCTACCTGGACCAACTAGTATAGGAGTAGTTAAGTCATTATAAAATATATTATATGGGTGGCCGGCCATGGATGGTCAAACGGCACCAAACAGAGCAAGACATTTCTTTATTGATAAAGATTTCAACAATGTTGACAATGACCTAGTTGATTAAAATTTCACTAACAATAAGGGTTTTATTTTTGTTTTATATCAGCTGTCATTTTTTATGTTAAATTTTTTAAATACAAAAGATTGAGAACCAATGATGTATCGTGTGAATAATCGCAATGAGCCATGTTCGGATTTGATGAAAGAATCCGGGAACTTCTAAAGGGCGGGCGGTGACGTCATCAATACAAGACCTCCGCCGCAAATCCAATGAACGAAGCGCCAAATATTCAATCAATAGATTCTACACAATATTCAGTTTAATATCAACTTTTAATGGACTTTGCAACTTCGCCAGCTGAATTCTTAATTAAATAATTATTAACAGAATCCGCTTTGATGCACAATTCTGGTTTAGATTTTAGGGCAGATGGTTCGATCCCCGCACCGAGACAAATGTTTGTGTGATCCACAAATATTTGTATCGGGTCTGGGTGTTTGTGAGACGGAAAAGTCTCTCGTAGTTTCTGATATCCACGACACAGGACCTGTATCCCAGTGTGGGGCCAGAACTATGTATGTGACTGTTTCGTGTATTATTATTATTATAAAACATGAGTTCGGTTAAAAGATTCAAACATTTTTTCCATCCCAAATGCCGACAACGATTTTTCCAGACATTAGTCCCTGGGAAATCTATTTGGTTCTATAGTTTTAATTTTATAAAAATAAGGCATCTCATATTCGGCCGAGAAGAAATTAGCTGAAGCGTTTTATCGCTGTTCCAAAATCGGCTCATCAGTTTAGGCTCAAATCAGAACAAACTCAGTTTTACATTTGTAATCGTAGTAAGGATTTAAAATTTAAAAAATACGTTGTAAGTGGATTTACATCTAGTAATTAAAGTCAAAAACCAGGCTAAGGTTAAGGCTAAGGTGAGGCTAAGGTTGACGAACCTGATAAATCTTAGACTAAATTTAGTTTTTTAAATGCATGTCGACTTTGTAGTCTGACTTTCACAATTGCATGACGATAGCGTGTTTAGATGCTAAAGGTTTATAACAATAACGATACAGAAAAACAGATTAAGTATTATAAGTTTTAAGTAGTTCAATACGAAGTTATTTGTGGAAATTTTATTCACATTATTCTTTTTTATTTTTATTTTTAAGTAGTCTATTTTATTCCACAGAGTCCCATTTATGTCCATACCAAAAATCGTTCACATAGGTCAAATGATTAAGGCGTGAAAGCGTAACAGTCATATAGTTATTTTCTCATTTATAACATATTAAGGGATTTTTAAAAAAGAAATTAATATAATTCTTATATTGTGTATATATATATTATATATATATATATATACATATATATATATATCATATATATGATGTAACGATGTAATAAAAGCCATATAAAAATGTTTCATCATTCTAGCTTCAAAAATGACGAATTTCTATACAAACTTTCATCCCCTATTTTTATTTTACTCCCTTAAAGGTAATTTTTTTACATACTTTGAATGTCATATTTATTTATATCTAATCAACAGCCTAAAAAATAAGTTTCAAGTTTCTAGCTTTAAAAATGACAATACTTCCATACAACCTTTCATCCCCCCTTTCAACCCCTTAAAACCCTTTTTCAGCAATAAAAAGTAGCCTATGTTCTTTCTCAGGCTCCAAACTATCTGTGTACCAAATTTCATTTAAATCGGTTCAGTAGTTTTAGCAGGAAAGCGAGACAGACAGACAGAGTTACAATCGCATTTATAATATTAGTAAGGATTATTCACATTATTCATTGTTGATTTTATCTTTGCCTAAAATTGTCCTAAAACATGCTCATTTGTTATAGACTATTTATCCTATTTTTATTCAATTCTGACATCAACTTTCTTTAAGATCTTCATAAAGTCTGTTCGAAAATAAAAACATTTATTTTTAATTTTACATAATAAACTGCATTCAAAAATAATGCAATGCTGATGTAATACATAAGCACAGTACCTATGAATTTCATGATTTAACACAGCTAAAGTATTTACAAAACAAATGACAAGATCTAAACAGTAAACCAACGTATGACTGCCCTACGCCTTTATCAACAACGAGGTCCTACGCAATAGTACTTTGGATTCACCTTTACTGTGGCACTAACGTGATTTAGGGCGGCGCGACGCAGCGAGCTCGGGATGCGGGACGGCCTGCAGATTAACCATACCCTGTTAATTACGACAAATGGTCACGAAACAGCGAATAATGGCCTCGGGACACTTTCCAAACTGTTTTATCACGCGTACGCATGTATATCGATAAACAATGATAAAATCAACGTTAACAACGACACCTGTTACAAACATTATCAAGCCGGTTTGAATCCTGTTCTGTACATGCACGTCATCATCATCATCATCAGCCCATATTATACATCCCACTGCTGGGCACGGGCCTCCTCCACAACTATGAGGGTTAGGGCCTTAGTCCACCACGCTGGCCTAGTGGGGTGTGGTAAATGTACATATACTCAATTTTTAAGAAGAAGTATTTACTTTTTGATAACGTTTTAATTCTTTAATTAAATTTAAGCAAAAACACGATGACAATAAAAGAAAATTTACACAATTCAACGTAAAGAAATATTGCCATCTAGTATTGAATAGCCGCAATAAAACTCCCAATAGGCAATAAACCCCACAGAGCAGTTAGAACATAGAGGGCGCAACGTACCGTGAGCGTTTTTTATTTTATCCCGTGTTTCACACACAGATGCGACAATCGGCTGACGTGAGGGAAAGTGAACTTTGACCATGATACTGATAAAACCTAATGAGTCCTAAGCAATGTTCATAAATCAAAAATTCCTAGGTTGTGGTGCGATATGATGCCTAGAACTATAGGTAACATTTAAATATTAATGTTATCTAAGAAAAAAAATCTTGTTATTTTCAAGATTTTTACCATTATATTATTGCATAAATACTACACCATCCTCAACCAAGGATAATAAAGCCTCGATAGGTAGTTTTTCTAGATAGGTAGTTTAAGTCAATATGTAGGTACTTTGTTGTAATGTATATTGTATATATTTTAAAATTAGATTTCAGTAAAAAACATATAAGTAAAAATGTATACCTAACTCTTGTGATATTCATTATCCGTAGTTGAGTAAGGCTTTGGAAATCTCTGAGGGATCGTAAACCGCCTGTCCGCAGTTTAATCTTTCGGAAAATTTGGAATCCAGATAAAGGCTCGTTGCTCGAGAGAAACTGGTGCCTTTTAATTAACTTTAGTTGTAAATTCCAACACAAACTTTACTTTCATTGCTTATTTTTAATTTCGTCCTTTGTAAATATTCCAAAAGTTTGTTGTTTGCGTTTGATTTGGCGAAAAAGTCCGTAAACATTAGGATGGTAAATTCGACAAATATTATTTATCTATGGTACTACCGGTCCGCTGGGATAACGACCAATGTAAATAAGGTGCAAAACCCAAAAAAAACCGCTAAAAATGGTACTTTAACACAAGCTGTTGTATATAAATATATGTATCTTATTACAATACTGCCTGACTGCCCCTCACTGGTCTCGCGAAATAAATAAGTATGTGCCGTGCCATCTAAAGGACCCGAGTTCTATTCCTAGGTATTCAGGCATTGTTATTGATATTATCTTTTGGAATTTCTCAGTAGCAGCACGGAGTCTGTTAATATGCCTGAAAAACGGCAAAAGGCTCGCCTCCTATTACGTGGGACTGATATATGTATATAGGTACCTAACGAAATGTGGGTTCAGAAGTACACGTCTGCCTATCCCTTTGGGGAATATAGGTGTGAGGCTATGTATGTATGTATGTACAAAAAGCTGGCATAAGTTTGTCAATCGATGAGACCTAATCGTAATCATTTGTCACCAGTTAACGCTCTATTTTGACCTGCCTATAGTAACCATTTATTTGTAACACATAGTACATACAAATACTAAATTTCTGCACCTATTTCTACATAGACTTTTACTAATAGCAAAAAACGATCAAAAGGATCAATTATTATATCCTTTGCGACTTATCTGTCTACCTCACAAAACACACAACCTATGTTACGACAGGGATGCACATGTGGTGAACGTATGGTCGCTGAAAACATAAAAGGAAGGGAACAATTTATATCTATAGTGTAAAGTGTCTGTACCGGCGGGCCCGTAAATATGCTACGTTTAATCTTTCGGAAAATTTCGATCCGGATTAGAGGCCTTTTCCTCTCAAATCTATGTTAAGTGCGCGTTAATTCAACGGCCCGTACAAATTTATGATTATTTCTTTAAATTTTGTACGATCTTTTTTTAAATATAATAAGTGAAGATAGAAGATAGGACTTCCTATTTTCAAGTAACGGTACAAGTATGTGCCGTGCGATCTAGAGGTCCTTGGTTCGATTCCCGGGTCGGGCAAAGTGTTATTGGGTTTTTCCAATAGGAAATTCTCGGTAACAGCACGGAGTCTGGAAATGTGCCCGAAAAACGACAATAGGCTCGCCCCCTTTTACGTGGGACTGATACATACTTGGCGAAATGTGGGTGCAGAAATGTACCTCTGCCAACCCCTTCGGGGAATACAGGCGTGAGTTTATGTATGTATGTATGTAAGTAACGATGGTTTTATCATTTGTCTTCATAATATTTTAATCTATTGTATTCATTAGACTTAAGGTCATTTGCACTTCTGCACCTGTTATGCGGTTGAGAGAGCTGAGGCCTTAATTTATCAATTTGTTTTAATGCGGGTTTATAGAACAAACACGAATCCAAAAGTCCTTGTTGTTGCTATTCATTATTTATCTAATAATATATTATACTTCCGATAAATTCCGAGTTCAAATCTTTGCGGACGAAAAATATTGACACGATAAACGAGGAAAGCATGTGAAAACGAGTAACGAAATAACAGAGCCTCCACTATGATGCGAGAGATTCAAAGGAATTGTCAAAATTTATATACGACACGCTCTGAAAAACACCACAAAAGTACAAAGGTACGCGAACTCATAGGGGTAGAAAATTCGATTTTCTGCCCCGCGCCTTCGTAATGCGCTGTGGTCTACATTAGACCCAACCCTTACCGCGCCAGGAAACACTTCGTTAATCAAATTCACTAACCCAATCTCTGGCCATAGATAGCCAAATCACAATATATTGCTCAGGGCGCCTGATAAAACAATCGAATAAGGAAAGCCGCAATATCGCCTCTCGGTTCTGTAATGGCCCGTTCGCGAAATGCTTAAAGGTTAATCTGCGACCGGAATAGAACAAACTCGACTTTTACATAAATATATAAATACAAAAAATACCATTTAAATACAATGATAAAAGTGACCATTTCATAAAGACTTAACACGATTGGACAACACCAAACGAAATTGTATAATGTTACAAATTTTGTCTACTTTCCATGAACATTAAAAATACATACATAGACCACGGACTTGTTACGAAGTTATACCGTAATAATAATTATGTAGATTGAAGTTCGATGAAAACAAACATTAAGGGTAAAGTACCTATCATTATTGATTCTCATGAAAATACGTTACGCGTTAGTCAACAGACAACTTACAAACAAACAAAATATCATACTTATGACATTTTCGTGATTCCAATTATACTCGTATTTCAGGCTAATCGGGACTCTGGACCTTTTAACCTCACGCACATTGGAAACGATCAAATATATGCCTATTTTACACATACATAACCTCACGCCTGTATTCCCCGAAGGGGTAGGCAGAGGTGCATTTCTGCACCCACATTCCGCCAGTATGTGTCAGTCCCACGTAATAGGGGGCGAGCTTATTGCCGATTTCCGGCACATTTCCAGAATCTGTGCTGCTACTGAGAATTTCCTAATGGAAAAACCCAATATCACTTTGCCCGACCCGGAAATCGAACCCAGGACCCCTAGATCGCACGGCACATACTTATGCCGCGAGACCACGAGGCAGTCAATGCCTATTTTCTAGTAACAAAATACTACGAGTATACATACATATTACTACTACCATTTAAAACACCTTAATCGCGGCATGATAGGTATCTTCAAAACTACCTCTAGATTCGTAGATTCCGAGTTATTTTGTAATAAAGGCGCAGCGAGGTGGTGGGGCGCGGCAGATGTCGAGGCAATGTGGGTCGCTCGTTGATAAATGTCCCAAACCCCGGGGAACGGATGCGAAATAAAGCTTCCACGCCGGAGATAAGGACACTGTCTTGCGAATTAAATCCCAACACTTGAGATCGCACCGACACGCATTCTATATCTGTTGCTTTACGATTTCATTACGCTTGTAATGGCGTTTACTTTGTGTTTGTGCCAATATCATGATAACTTTTGATAAAAATGCGTTTGGTTGTTGCAGATGTATTCGTAGAGTAATAATATATTTTGTAAACCAGTAAACAACGCGATTACAATACAATTATTCATTTATCAAAAATTTGCGATTACATCATTGTTTTTATTTTTCCGCGTAGCCATTAAAAAAATTAGAATAGTCTCTCAGTTCGCTAAATTATCTCTTATACAAACAAATATTTTTAGTTTTGTGAATGAAGACTTATTTTCACCGCTTTATACGGTATCTTTACTGTCACGTAAGTAGGTCACTAAAAAGAGAAAACTTTTATAAAATGCTCCTGCGGTAGGTTAAGTGTCTGACTTTTCTCACCTTAGCGTGCGAGCGGAGTTCACAGGACAGTAATAGATACTTAAATGTTGGTAGTTCCGTTGACCTTACACTCGACTCGACACAACACCCACCGACCGTAAGCGCTTAGCCTTGTACAGCATTAATAAAGGTAAGTGCGCTCGTGTCACCTAATGTGTCGTTATGGGACGTCCTGAAAAACTTCTTCTACACCCCATGAAACCATCTACAAGCAAATATCTCCTTTATGCGTAACACAACAGGAATTAGATTTCCGGATTAGCTTTCGCAGAATCCAGTTTGCGCGCCAGTATGAAATGCTGCAATTCATGCGTTTAGGGCACAGAAATTAAAAATAAACTTTATCTTTTCAGTATAGAGTCTATTTTGGTGTAGATGACAATTGTTCGATCGTAAAACTGCTTCATCCGCTAGGTTAGCCTGCGCTAAAACCACGCAGATTCGGCGAAAGTGCTGAACATGTTGAGTTTCAACAGCAAAGTGCAAAGTACTTCAGATGCAAATGGTGTTCACACTATTATACGTATCACTTATTTTAAATATCAGAAACTATCACGTGCATTGTACATTCACGTAAAAAGTTTCCACCGCCCCATTAGCTCACCTATCATAACTGCTACTCTTAAATTTTATGAACAGGAAGAAAAGAGTTTATAACCGTTTAATGCACGATATTTCCAATATGTGTGTGGTAATATAATGCTACCCATATAAATTCTAGTGAGGTATATTTTTCAGCATTCATTGTATTGTCGCTTACTACGCAAGTGTCATTCTTTTATAGAAGAAAGAAGATGCTTACGGTATAAAACAACTCTTCAATGCCCGGCCGTGCAGAAGCATTGGCTTAATATGACACTCATACATCTTCCATTAAGAGAATTCCAAATTAAAAATTATATTCTGATAAGTATTACCTGTTTCATTATAATTATAAACAACAAATCATGCGTAAGTACCCTTTTTAATTTATTTTTTTATGCGCAAACCACTAATCCTAATATATGTTACTATAGCTAAGAGATTAAATGAAATGAGCCTTTAATACCTGCAATCTTTCATTCTTATTTATAGTATAAGTTGGTTGTTATTGCAATAAACATAAATTTACAAGGGTAAAGTCGGATTGATATAACCAAGTCACGAAAATGTCATTCTTGAAACTTCGTATAATAAATTCGAATTGAGAAAAATATTTACTAACAAAATTTACTTTTTCGTAATATTTTTGTATTATTACGGAATACAATCTATTGTGTTACTTAGGCTATAAGTATTACACCGTATTAAAAAGGATAAAAGGAATAAATTCAAAAGAACTTAACTTTGCGATTCCCTAGAACCCCTAGAATAAAACACAAGGAAAAAAATGAAGGGAAATAGCTCTTGCAAAAAATGAAGAACGTGTATCTACAAAGGATGGTTCTCTAGGAATGGTCTAGTAACTTACTTGTATAGTTTCATCATAAGAGTAGTTGCGGCTTGTGGCCGCTCCGCTCATCTCACCGGAGAGAGCTTTGTGGCGGCGACCACATCTGCAACATACAGATCGACAAATGTACTGTAGGATTTATTAGGTTCCACTTCATTTTCTCACCCTACCTTAATACAGATATCTATAACTTAATCAAGCAAATGTTTAATTTCGTACTATTTCAATTATGAAAAAAATAATAGCCTACAAGCCGTAATAGCCTACAAGCAGTGGCGTGCCTAGGGTCTCTAGCTAGGGCAAGCCCAAATTTTTATTACGGTTTTTATAGTGTATTTTTTTGGTCCAGAAAGTCAGAGAACTAATTAATAATATACCTACCGCAAATTATTTACTTTCAAGATTTTGACATATTGATGTAGGTATATTATAGTACTGGCCTAACAAAGAAATAATTATTTGTCGCTAGTGATAGTTAGTACCAAAAACCATAAAATGTCGGCGAAAATGATTAGAACAATAATATGTCCAAATTGTGCACAAACGTCGTGTCTCTCTAAATTTGAATGCGAGATGTTATAACATAGACACGGAATATATCATAATGAATTTTATTAGACAAATAACTCGACTCGAATTGGTTTCAACCCACATAATTAAAAAGTAAACAGTCAAATTCTAAAAATTACCTATACTCGTAAGTTAATTTTCATGTCGTGACCTTGAATGCAAGTTTTTTTGTTGAACAAAATAATAAAAATATGTATTAATCTTAGAAATAATATGATGATGATCAACGCGAGAGTTTTGAAATTTCGTGACATAATTAACGAGAAATGAATACTTCAATGCGTTGTTTACAATATTTATAAAAATAAATCAAAGTATGTGGTGTTGTAAATTTTAATGCATTCTACAAGAACCAGATAAATTATTTAAATCATTACAACAAGAATTCCACTGACATTTTAAACATTATATAAAATATGCAACACAAACATAATATAACCTTTTCGTATAGGAACATTCAACTATTCAATTAGTTATGTACTTACTAATCGGATCTATTAAGCGTCCTCATATTTTTTAACAATTAGAGAAATACTCGAGTCTGGCATAATTGTAGGTTTTGGACAAGTTACGAGCCGTTTTTTCACAGTATAATTTAATGAATTTACCTTATCTTCGAAAAGCAAAACATGCACACACTTTAAGTCGCCACGAGGATTAACAATAAACATCACCCATTTTTTATAATCACTGTAGTAATATTCTAAATACCACAACAAATTCTATTTAATTTGGTTCTTTCACTCAGTAAACGTAAAGACGTAAACAATTAACAACGTGTGACCTTGACAAAGTGTGCTTCACTACACTCCAGGGTTGCCATTAAATAAAAATATATTGCCGTGTTTTGTAGAAAATTTGAGAAATTGCCGTGTTTCATTTATTTTATTTTTTCAATTGGCAAATGGGAATTTCGACGTAGTGCGAAAGAGATAGAACTAGTAAAGTGAAGCCAGGTTTAAAGCCCACGAGATAGAGGGAGATATATATTATTATTATGTTCAACATTGATGTTTACTCTATTTTTTTTATTTATTTTTTTTCCAATTCTCCCATTTTTTTTGGGAAGGCAAAGGGTTCTAGCCCATACAGCCTCGTCATAGTTAAGTTTAACATTAATAAGTATGAATTATGAATGATGATTATGATGAATGATGAAAGAAAAAGGGCGGGAAATTCTCAAACTGGAGGCGCGCCCCCCGTCCCTCCCACATACAACCCTTAATCCCTTCACTACAATAGTGAACAGAGAATCAAGCACCACTCGTCGATATTGCACACATCGCATCCGATTCAGCCCTCGCCTCCCCCCTCCCTGTCCTACCGCATCGGTGGGACCGTCCCACCTGGATCAGGAGGCTCCTCCATCCTCTATTCCTCTCGCCAACAATCACCAGAAAAGACAAGACTCACCAGATACAGCGCGACAGGAAAGAAAAAAGGGAAAACTAAATCAAACACACCACACACAACATCGACAAGCAACACTTAATCCCCTGTTCACCACTATCAAGAAAAAAATAAAAATTATATGTGAGAAAAACAAAAAACGCGCCCTCCATTCCGAACACTTCCCGCCCTTTTCCCCTTTTCATGTTTACTCTAAACTATAGACGTTCGTGCGCCCGCGTTTCGTTTTTTTAAAATTATATGGGCAGGGATTTGGCGCGCGGCGGCGCGGCTGTATGGCGGACGGCGGCGCGGCAAAAATACGTAAATTACTGTTTTTGGATAAATATTTTGTTGTTTGTATTGAATTATGGAATATCTAGTTTATGTTTCTTATTCGGAATTACGTAAGGCAAGCTGGGCTTTTGGGCTTCTATGGAAGTAACGCCACTGCCTACAAGCCGTAATAGCCTTAGTCACCTATATAAACTATTAATCGTGTCATATCTTACTACGTATGATTTACTTACTTAAATTTACTATTTTTTTGAAAACAAAGAATTTCATGTGAACAGGAATGAACGTACAGGGATGGCAATCCGTAATGTGAAGACAACGCTTATCTGTAGCTATTAGAAAGATAGATGCATATCATCACTGCAGTAATAGCCTTAGTCACCTATTGGATGCTCTGATCAACCAACAAACATAACTAAAAAAAATCTCATTTCAGAAGTAAGAGCCGATAAATATGTTAAACTACTAAATGTAAGTTACGTGGAACTTAGTACATATAAACCATTAATAAATAGGTAAGTCTTTTATTCTTCGTAATTTCATTGTACACTAATGTGCGACGTTATTCAATAAAATATGCTAGCTATTGCAAACTAGTTGCAATATTTTAATCCATTCAGTAAGTTTTATACCGGATAAAAACCTTAACATTCATTATTCAAAAAGGCTCTGCAGTCGACAAGAATGCAAACCTAAACAAGTTAACCCTTCAAAGTTTTTGACTGAAAATGCTAATAATTAAAATGCAAGCCGCACATGGAGCGCTGAAAAAGTGAGTGCAAATTATTTAGCGTCTGCCAGATGTTGGCCGCGACTCGAAACTTGGGATAGGGCTCATGAATAATTAAAAGCTGAAGAAGGGACGATAACTCACTCGCTGTAGAACAACGGAGGTTAAGAAGGCTCAAGCCGCTGACCCGACGCTTGTTAGCCCACAACTAAACCAAGGAACTCCTTGACACATACATGCACTTAACAATACATTGTATGACCAAAAAAAATTTATTAAAGCTGTGATCAGATATACTATCTAAGGAAATTGCCTTCTTTCTTTTCAAAACGTTTGTTATTTCTATTAGTAATGTTTGACTCATCAATAGTTTTTGCTATACCGATCGCTCCATTGCATGAATTTTGGATCACATTTTAAATCTTAGGAAATTCACGGTAACAGCACGGAGTCTGGAAATGTGCCCGAGAAACGGCAATAGGCTCGCCCCCTATTACGTGGGACTGATACATACCTACTTGGCGAAATGTGGGTGCAGAAATGCACCTCTGCCTACCCCTTCGGGGAATACAGGCGTAAGTTTATGTATGTATGTTTAAATCTTAACTATCATTAATCATGACCAAATCTGTACCTAATCTCATCACTTAAACTAATAATTAACTAATATTTTTTCTTCAAACAATCATTGCATTGCCTTCATAAAAGTATAAATGTATAAAAATACATTCATCAATGCAGTTTATTCCATGTTTTTTATTGACAAACTAACTATCGTCTGTGCAGGCGCTTTGAAGCCTCTGTATTTCTTTATTTCACGTTGTTTCCGCCCGCTACTTGGTGTCACAACATTTCCGTTAAAGCAACGGCGCTTTTTATGGCTTAATTAGCTTCATCTCAGAGCAAAGGCCCTTGGAAACGGGCGTTGGTATGCGGAAATGTGTGTACTTTATTATAGAAGACGAAATTAACTTAACAAGGGTCTGCTGTAAAAGTGCTGACGCGTTTTAACATCGGCTGAGTCAGATTCTACCCACGTTGTCGACTTGCCCTTTGAAATGGGAATTCTTTTGTACACATTACTCGAAATTTTGTCATTATACACGGAATACGAAGAATTCAAAATGAGAAAGACTTTGTAAGTCAAGTAGCTATATTTGAACGACAGATTTCTATATAGTAAAAGTGTTGTTGGCAAAGATAACATATTGTTTCATTCTTAATTCGTATTATTGATATAGGCGGCCACAATACACAATAAAAAAAATACACATTAATGTTTCAGTTAAATTAAAAGGAAATATAACACTTTAGTTATTGGGTTTTTCTATTGGGAA
Organism: Hemaris fuciformis; assembly: GCA_907164795.1. Lineage (NCBI taxonomy): Eukaryota > Metazoa > Arthropoda > Insecta > Lepidoptera > Sphingidae > Hemaris > Hemaris fuciformis. The sequence continues at coordinate 7,676,763 of OU015434.1, forward strand.
ATTCTCAGTAGCAGCACAGTCTGGAATTGTGCCCGAAAAACGGCTATAGGCTCGCCCACTATTACGTGGGACTAGTGTGGGTGCAGGCGTGGAGTTATGTATGTATAATCTTATATATAAAAATGAATCGCAAAATGTGTTGGTAAGCGCATAACTCAACAACGCCTGGACCGATTTCGCTAATTCTTTTTTTGTTGTGTTTGCTATTGTTAGGAGAAGGTTTTTATGAAAGAAAAAGTTAAGAAAATTGCGAGGAATATGGTAAAAACAACAATTTAAATTTCTCATATAAACTGTTCTACCTAATATTCTGTCAAACATTTTATGTTTATTCCGTCAATATGGTTAATGGTCCCCTCAAATTAAAGAACGTATTTAAATAAAGGTTTTGAATCGACAACATATATCCAGAATATTCGAATAATTGCGTATTTTAGATTTTAAAAATGTAGAATAATGTCAGTAATAAAAAGGGATTGACATATTTATTGGTTGTCAAATATTTATGCGTGCGTTCAGAAATGTATTTTTAAACTCCTTGGTTGTACCTGATTTACAAACGAAGGCAGGTTCGGTAGTCATCACGCTTTGAAATCTAAAACACCCACAACTATGCAATGGAATGCGCTTGGTGTTAAGAAAATTGTTGAGTAATGTTATTCACGTGACGATACTGAAAAGACAACTTAGAGATGAATTGGTGCTTGAGAATTCATCAATTAGATTGATCTAAGATTTCATTGATCCTAACGGGTATGACCATTGAGTTCAAACAAAAATTCAGTTCCCGATTCGTCATGCCTTCGCAATGACGATTAACAAAATATGTTTGTGATCTTTTAGACAATTTAAAATTTTTTTAAAAATGTATATCACAAGGTGCATCATCATCATCAGCCCATATATGTACGTCCCACTGCTTGGCATAGGCCTTCTCTGCAACTGAGAGGGTTTAGGCTTCAGTCCACCACGCTGGTGCTTCAATGAAGAGAATTGAAACCGACTACATCCCATCCCATATGTATGTACATGTTTAATTAAATCATGACTTGCGGAGACACGATTGATGCATTTAATTTTCGTACTTATTTATTTCTGTATTTTTATCTCAATAAAGTGCTGAACTAAATATTTATTTCCATACAATCAAAAATAAAATTCAGGTAATATGTAAATATATAACATTCAATGACTGTTAGGGGATACGAAGTTTTTCGGGTCAGCTATTATAAATGTTAATGTTTTGTTTGTTACGCTTTCACGCCAAAACTACTTAACCGATTATCATGAAAATTTGTACACATAGTCTTCGAGATATAAAAAAGGACATAGGATTCTTCTTATTAAAAAAAATACGTAGGATAAAAGAATTGAAAAATGATTGAAAAAGATTTGAATGACTTTTGGTATGCAGATAGGTGGGACCCACCGAAGTAACATAGGTGGGAATGGTTATCCTTACTATTATATAAATGTGAATGTAGGGATGTTTGTTACGCTTTCACGCAAAAACAAAAATTTTGGTATGACCATAAATGAGACCCTGTGAAGTAACATAGGCTATGTTTTATCCCGGGAAAATGTAATGTTCCCATTGGGATAAACATAATTATTAAAAATACGAAAATAACTGTCAGAGTTTTACTTTTACGCCTCAACCATTTGAATTGATTTGACCTTTTTTTAAATTCAGTAAGTGCCATTTTGGGCACTTGAGGGACGATTTATAGATTCACTTATTATCTTTCTGCGCCCAACCCTGAAGTCTACGCGGACGGAGTCACGGGCAAAAGCTATAAAAATATAAAATATGCGATTACAAAACAGGTGTTGTTCATGGAAGGGTGAAAATTTGGAGTTATATGTATTTTTCAATGCTGAATCATAAAAAAATAAAAACAAAAAATGTCCACAAAATAAAATAAAAAACTTTTCGGGTTGGACCACCCTAGGGGTATAAAAAATAGATAACCTATTCTCAGACTTACTGAATATACATATAAAATTTCATCAAAATCGGTCGAGCCGTTTCGGAGGCTGTTTCGAACTGTGACACAAGAATTTTATATATACATATATAGATGTATATGTATATCTCACTCTATACAATTTTGACCATATTTTTTTGTTTAATTTGTATATCGATCAAAGCAATGACTGTTATACGTATCATTATAATTTTTCAGTGCTATTATCATTTATTTACATTTTAATAAAAAAAAAACAAATTAAAATGGTCAGTATAAGATAGAGGTTGATCGTAGAAGGGTGAAAATTTATGATTATAATAATTTATCAATGCTGAATCATAAAAAATAAAGAAAATAAAGTCAATAGAAAAAAAAACATACCCCTAAATGTTAAACCCTTAAATGTTGACCGATTCTCAGACCTACCTACAATATACACACAATATTTCATAAAAATCAGTCGAGCCGTTTCGGAGGAGTTTGCCAAAAAACACCGCGACACGAGAATTTTATATATATGGCAAAACAACGTTTGCCGGGTCAGCTAGTACTTTATAAATACTTGGAGTAATTGAATTGTTTACGTTGAATGTTTTTTTCATACAAGTACATATATAGAACATCTACAAAATTGCATAATTTAACATTACCAAAACTATGCATAAGCATCGCATCTTGCAGCAATATTCTGTAGACACTGCAAAACACAAACTTAACGTCTAACGGCCTATTAACCCGCAGACAAGTACAGCCGTTTCAGATAGCTAAAGGGTTAATGTGTGCCGACTATCTTAGCACCAGGCGCATATTTACGAACTTGCAATTATCTAAAGTGCAACCTTGCCTACGTATGGTTTATAGCGCTTGCTGTGGGGTCCTCCTAAATAACACCTCTGTCCAATGAACCTTCTTTACATATCTATAGATTAGCCCGTGCATTAGCCAATTTATGGCCATGCGGCGTCAAGCTTAGAACTTCTTCAAATTTTAAAAAATCTCATTTATTTTAATGTGAGACTACAGAAATTAATTAAAGAGTTTTCAAAGTTAGTTAATTACTCAAGTGTTACACTATTATGTCTATGTATATATTATACTAATGATTCATTTTTATGTCTACCATGATAAAATCTTCTCCCTATATGTGACATATTCGTCACTTGTATTTTACAAATTTATTCTACCTTAAAATTGTCTAAATACTTAAGTAGGCCATATTTGTCTTCATCTCCTTTTTTGTTTCTAAGTTTATTCTTAGATTATTATTATTTTAAATAATATCCAAACTGCTATCATTATTAAGTTTAATTTAAATATAAAGTCAGACAATAAAATAAGATAAAGCGTAGATATGAAAAAAGCTGTGGAGCTCACCATCGATCCGGCAGCTTGACATTCTCGTCACGGCGTGCAGGCCTGTAGCACAGCCTACTGCGCCGTCGCCATGGCAACGCACCCGGACCCGTATAAACGATGAAATACTATAATTTATAACTTTACACCGAGGGGGCTGTAAAACCCGTTTATGTTGAGGTCTAGAAAACGTTATCTCGTCTTTGTTGCCAAATGGTTCGGTTGAAATGTACTGTATTAGCAGTTCATTTGTGGTGTTTAATTTTATTTAGATAATTATTTAAAAAAGAAAATTAACCAAACTTGAAATTAAACATACTTTAAAATTACTAATTATTTAAATTACAATTTTATTACTAATAATTTCATAAGTAATCTATATAATGTTTACGTTAATTTTATTCTGTGTGTAAAGTATTTTTCAAATTTTTCATCAAAACAAACCAAATAAAATTACTTAAAATATTAATCGTGTCATATATGTAAATCTTACTACGTATGATTTACATACTTAAATTTACTATTTTTTTTAAACAAAAAATGCCATGTTAACAGGAATGAACGTACAGGGATTGAAATCGGTAATGTGAAGAAATCGATTAATTATCGAATCATGTGAGGCAACAACAAACTGATTATCAATAATTTGCACTGAGACAGACACGAGAAAGGCAAGCCTGTAGTGTGAAGCCAGCGCTTATCTGCGGCAAGACGCCGGATGAATGCAGATGTGAGTGCTGCAGACGTGTTTACTTGCGAATAAACGTCACGAATTGCCTGCGCCGATAACGCCATCTAGATTTATAACAGTGCAATTTGTGTAGCTCTATTGCACTGGTAAAATGTATAGAAGTACAATATAATTTTTGTGCGTTACTTCGTCCAAATATCGAATTCCATGATATCTATCTATCTATCTATCCACAAAACCATTAAAACCTGTTCAGTCATGAAAAACAAAAACAAACGTCTTTATTTTGACAATTATATTGTTTCTCCGAGTAGTAGGTAGAATTGTTCCTAGTTCCTAAAGAAGTAGTGATTACTTCGAGGCTTAGGCGGGTAAAAACCACACAAATCTCTGACTTCGAAGTTATATATGCGTATTCACAGTGAATTATCACTTACTTTAACGGTGATGGAAAACATCGTGAGGAAAGCTACACACCTAAAAGTTCTTAAGAATTTCATAGGGTGTAGTCTACCAACCCGCAATAGGCCAGAGTGGTGGACTAAGTCCTAAACTCTCTCAGATGTAGAGAAGGCTCGAGCTTAACTGTGGGATGTAGGTAAATAAATAATAAATAATAAAGGGTTGATGATATATCGTTCCTTCTAAAATGCACATACATAATAAAATAACCACAGCAAATACAAAGTTTTAACTATGCACTATGATACTAGTCTTGTGTCGTGGATATTCGGTGGACTCGGTGCGAGAATCGAACCCGCGGCCCCTAATTGGTGTCTAATTAACTGCCAAAAACATATTTTGCCTCATAAACATATACTCAACATACAAAATCTACAAAGCTGTAGTATCTATACCAATATTATAAAGCTGAAGATTTTGTTTGCTTGAACGCGCTAATCTACTAACGGTTTGATTTTTAAAAATCTTTCAGTGTTAGATAGTCCATTTATCAAGGATGGCTTTGGGCTAAGACCAGTAGGAGAAACAATGAAAAATGTCGCAAAAACTGGAATAAATATTCCTTTTGAAGTTTCGCATACGGAGTTGGACTTCTAGAGAAATAGCTAACATCAGTGGCGGTACTTCCATAAAAGCCCAAAAGCCCAGCTTGCTTTACAAATTCCGAATAATTATCTTTAAGCTTTAAATCTTTATTTAACATAAGCAATTTGACATATAAATGAGATATCCTGATTTAGATAATACAGAATTAACGTATAACGCTTTTGGGCTTCTATGGAAGAACCGCCACTGATGCACAGTACAATAAAACGTCAAGACTGAAAGTTTCGCCAGTCTAATCTCAGTTCTAATCCCAGACAGTTTCGAAGTTGTGTGTGTCTATTCACTGCGAAGAAAAATATGTATGATGATCTGCTTATCTGAAAATAACTCTACATGGAAACTCTCACATACATACCATTAAATCTCACTACCAGACGCCAGTGCGGTCATCGAAAGCTTATTCAAGTGTAGGATATAAGTGCTAATGATGATAATTATACCGACCAGTTACAACGCTTATAACATGTATTAGATAGTTCAATGGCTGTTTTTTTTTATATAAAATAACATGTGTTGTTAACCTGTATGTGTGCGCGCACCCCTGCAGATCACCCCCGTTCAAACCAATGAGCTATAAATAGGATGCCAGGAAGCGTCGGCCTTCCTGCACCGTCTATTATACTTAGACACTTGTTTACCTTACAAGCGCTATTTAACCTCACGAGCGGCGACCACAATGCAATGACCCCGACGTGAAAAAATGGAACACATGTAAAAACGCAGCCGGTCTTAACAATTCATTTAATTAAATCTTCACAGGGGTTTTATTTCGATCTGTGTAAACATCGAGATCAATAAACGAAGGTGTCTTAACACAACTTGTTATTTTACAAGTGTTAACAATAGTGTTACACAACAACAGTGTTATTTTACTCTTAAACTTTAATAACTTCACAGATTATTTTGTAGCATTTACCTTTTCTAAGTATGTATCTAGCTATGATTTACCCGCCTTTGTGGACTTTAAAATCCGTAAAAATAGCGTAATAACACATAAACGACATTGTAATCAGGCAGTTTTAATATTTCTTTGTTTTTATTTACTGTCCGCCAACCCGCACTAGGCCAGCGTGGTCTAAGGCCTAAACCCTCTCAATTGTAGATGAGGATCGTGCCAAGCAGTTTGACGTATAAGGGCTGATGATTTGATTATTTACTGGTATACAAATACTCTACTTATAACATTATGTAGATATTAAAGGAGATATTATCTTCTTTTGATTTTTATACAATCTTAGACATGTATAGTCTGCCAACCCGCACTAGACCAGCGTGGTTGACTTAGTTCTGCCCTGACCAGTTGTAGATGAAGCTCGTTCCCAGCAGTGAAACGAATTAGGGCTAATGGATTTCCGTGTTTCAAACTTTGTCAAAACTCCATATCAAAAAAATAACACTAAGAATAATGTAGACGATACCTACGGTGACTTTTATGTAAGATTAACTTTTATATTAAAAAAATATCAGTTTTTATTTGAATTCAATGAAAATCAAATAGAACTAAATAACAATTTGCAACAAATATCAAACCCGCGAAGGTAAGTGATACGTCACGCATTAGTCGTCATTCCAACCGCACGACTTAGGGACTCTGGGAATTGGCGGGATTCTTATACGTATGAGTTATATGAACGTATAGCATTGTTAGGTAAATACAGGAAATAATCAAAATTAAAAGTTCACCGAACAGAAGAAAGTCCGTTGTAATATTAAAATATTTTATATAGCCCCAAACATAACATCCAAAAATCAATTCATCAAAAATTGTAATAGATAGATATCTATGAGTTTTCTGTACTCTCTAGCTAACTAACAATCATAATCTCACATTATCTCATTCATTATCTCACCCCTGTTGTCATCGTTTGAGGGAACACCACATCTCCGTCACCTTGTCTAAACACGACATATAAAAAATATAACGTCAATGTCATAAGAGTTAAATTGCAACGCGGAAGAACCAATAACACATAGGCAAAGTTACACAACAACAAAAGTTTCTTTAACAATTTAAGCTTAAGTATGGTGAGAACATATAACATCAATGAAGAACCCGGGAAAACACCGATTAATTTTTATATTCACAGCTGGTTTTACGTAACTGAAACGAATAAAACACCGCCCCACAAGCAGAGAACACCGAAAACTGAACTGAAAGATATAAAAACGTAGATTCCGGTTGTCGGTATTATACTAAACACGCCGCTAATTTTGTATAGTACCATCTAGTGACGAATAGGTGAACTTGATCAATAATTACAGCTCTATCTATTGGAATTTTACGTAAACAGTATAACGGCATCTATTAAATATTGGAGTAACTATATTATATTTAAGTAGTTCTCAAGTGCACCGCTCAAAATGTTCTATGAAATTATTATTTGTTAATTATATTTCCACAAATAGCCGCTAATATTTATTAAAAATTATCAATGTCATGAACTTAATTTTAATTTCTTTTATTTTAATCATCTGTACCATAAAATGACATTTGACATACGCTGTCAAAATCACGTTAATTAATTGTTTATTTAAAAAAAATTAAAAATTACATAAAAATATATTTCCGTATACAATTTAGTTCTATATTATTTCTCACTAAAATGGTTAAAGTCTGGAAACTGGGTTTGATGAGTTTTGATACAGCATTAAATGTTCAAACCGCAATAGCTCGAAAACATTTGGATGCAATGGCAAAGGGCACATCTTCAAATTACGATACTCTACTGCTGGTGGAACACAAACCTGTTTACACAGTTGGTTAGAATGTTATTACTTTAGTTGGCAATGGAATTAAAAAAAATATCTTTGAACTTCTACTCCATAAACATTCAACTTCTCTAGGTTTATACAGTCTTTTATGCACACAAAAAATTCAAAATTTAAACATACATAATAATTTATTGTAAGGATCATAACTCCAGTGTCGTAAAGAATATACAACATTTGCGTTAAGAAGTATTTGTGAGTAACATTGCAAATAGATCTCTGGACTGTACAAGGCAACATTTTAATTGTTCCTTATAAAAAATATTAATATCTCCATCATTGTTTTTCTTCTTTAATTATCAACCTTCACATATAGGCAAGGGTACAGAAACATTCACTTATACCACCTTTGATCTATTATGCTTGTGTATTCAAATTTATTTAAAGTAAGTTATATAAAAAATTAATTTATATTTGTTTTCTTCATTTTAGGTATCAGAGATAACACACCAAGGCCAGAAGTATTAAGATTAAGAAGCCTCGGTGCTGAATTCAGAAAGACAAATCGAGGCGGTCTTATCACTTTCCATGGACCAGGACAGTTGGTAGCATACCCAGTAATCAATTTAAAAAATTATAAAACAAGTGTAAAATGGTATGTGAACTGCCTGGAAGAGACTGTAATACAGTTATGCAAAGAATTAGGTAACTATAATAGAATTCTATCTGTCTAAGATCCTTTAAACACAGTGGGTGTAATATGAAATCTGGGTATGTGTCTGAATGGATATTAAAGTTGTGGGTGTTTATGGATGTATTTGATATACTATAACACTATGTCACACTTGTATCTTATATGGGTAGGCAGAGACTATTTGATTCAATGTTGCTTGAGCCTTACACCAGCTCTAGTTTCAAATGTTGATAAAAATCATTTTGTAAGACTCCATGAATTACAAATGCTCTAGAGTTCTACACTGATAGGAGTTGTCTTTAAATTTTTAATCCACCCAAAAAGATGTCATATTAAGTTAAAATGTATCTCTGCTCCATTATTCCTATGAAGCCAATTAAAGTACTAAAGTACTGGTGGAATGTACCTATGCCTTCAGGGAATACAGGTGTGCGGTTATGTATGTATGTATGTATGCAATTAAAGTAATATATCATGTATTATATCTGTATAAAATCTGTAGCTTTATTTGTTAGTGACCACTAAAACAAGACAAATAATTAGTTTTCTAGTTAATCATACAATAGGACATCCATATTAGTAGTATGTAGTACAATTATGTATTTATTGTTGCTTCACTCATTATTTCAGGTGTCAAAGCTGGCCGATCTCCACACACAGGGGTTTGGGTGGGTGACAATAAAATTGCTGCAATAGGAATACACGCGTCTAGATATGTTACTACACATGGGATTTGTATAAACTGTGACAATGACCTATCATGGTTTGATCATATTGAGCCCTGTGGTATCCCTGATAAAGGTACAACATCACTCACAAATGAAACTGGGGTGATTTGTTCTATTGATAAAATCACTCCATTATTTATAAACAGTTTTAACAAAGTTTTTGAGTGTGAAACTGAAGATATGGATGTTAAAGTACAGGAAGAAATTTTAAAATCTATTTACAATAAACTTTTGACACAGGCTGTGTCATAGGTAACTGGAATAAATCAATAAGCTTTTCTGTAGTACAATTTGTGTTGATAAAAATCGAATGTTATGAATCTAAAGTAAACTTTGTAGGTAGTGCCCAAATTAATTGTTATTATTTATAAATGTTAAATAAAAGAGCGTGAAAAATTGTACAATTTTATTTCATTTGTTATAATAATACAATGAAAAAATAAATAGATTTAGTCTAAATAAATAAGAAAGAAATCTCAAGTTGGGTTGAGAGAAACAAGTATATACGGCAACTGTCCATATACTAATAAGGTACAGTGATACAGTCCTATATACATTTCTACAAAACCCAACTGAAAGTTCAAAAGTCAATCTAATTGTTTAGCACAAAAACGATATGAATATATTTACAATTAATTTATCAAAAGTTTACTAATACCAGAGTGAAAATGATTAATAATTCTGACTGAGAAATATAAACGTAGTATAAAAATACGGATTTCCGTCTAGGGACACGTATACAAAATATGTAGTCTTAACTAAACCAATCTAAATTCAAAATAATCCCCTAAAACTTTAAAAAAAACCTACACTAGCGGTTTTTAGGGATTATTCCAAACGTTACTTTTTGTAATACTTATATTACGTGTACTTAAAAATTGTACAAAACTGATAAAAAATACCTAAATTAAATAAATGCATTGTCTAAAAGTATTGTCGATCTTCTAGTAGTAATAAGTACCTACTCATTATGCCTGACTGACATAGAAAATTGTCATGCTCAGGTTTTAATATCGGTATGTCGTTATTTGCTAAGCTTACTCTTCTACTTATATTTAATAAATGCTTATAAATGCAATAAATTACGTCTAGTTTTAATGCAAATCACGCGGTGGTTACATCAATCATTCCAAATAAAAATCATCGAAAATTTCCCAAACATTACACCACGATGTCATTCTAGTTGCTATGTAGATTGTTCCTTAAGTTAATGGACGGGAGTATCGTTTCGTAATGAACTAGCCAAGGTTTTCATCATCAGTCGTTTCTATCACAAGTTCAATACAAGTCAAGAACTGGAGTAAAACTTATGTGTGGCAATATCTATAAATTAAGAACATCATAATGAATTTACGACATGTGCTTGGGCGGAGTTAGCCACTTGCGCATGTAGTAGCAGAAAATGGTTGTGATGTAGAGAAGAACCAGCAGCGCGCAAGCGACACCCAGGAGGAGCACTGACGCTTTACTGGGGCACGGTTCCACGATGGTTACTGTTTTCTCTGCAATAATAAAAAAATAAATGTTAACTAAATATTATAAAATATATTTTCCGTGATTGGCCTGTTATGAACAGACTGCCATAATTCTTTTGACTAGTTTGTAACTATATTTGTTTATTTCGACCGGCAATTGCTCGCCTTCAAGTCCATGACTTTGTTGTTTATGACAAAATGTTTAATTTCATCATGAGTTTGCTGATAATTAATATATTTATACAAACCTCCGTAATTGGCTTCAGAGGCTACACCACCAGGTTTGTCGGAACGCAGGAAATCTGTGCTTTGTCTTTCATCGCCAAAGTCCAAAACGATAATTTCCTGAGAGATGTTCATATCCTCCTCCTGACCGGGCGACTCGGTCTCATTGTGAGGCAGCGAACGTTTCTTCCTGCCCCATGACTCCAGTGAATCTCTTCCCCATTCGCAAACCGCCTGAAAATTTAAAAAAATCTTTTAATGTCGCCTTTAATGGGCATGGTGATATAATGTACCTACGTTATTCATGTTAACACGTGTTTGTAGAAATAAATATATTCAATCTGCATAAACCATCGGGGCTACACACATGAGTGAGTGCATAAAGCATTTATCTTCAACACAAGAAAAACATACATATTGACTAAACGGTCGTACTTGACTAGATAGCTCTCAACCGTTCACTCACCGGCTCGCAGTGTCCGAGACAGTACTTGACATTGCACTGGAAGATGACACCGTACGACTCAGTGAATCTGAACGCTTCGTACACCGACTGTAGTGCGTTGCCGTCGGGAGTAAATGCTGGGAAGATTGAGGGGTCCATTGGGCACCTATGAAAATAACTTTGTTAGTATATATTTGCTCTATGGAAATAATTATTAGAATTAAACAAGAACTAAATTCTCGTTTGTCTAAAAGACGGGTATTAATAAAATTTCATTTTAAAGACTTTTTGCTTAACACACAACCTTAATATTATTACATCGTAACTTCGTCGTTATCTAAATGTGAAGTACATTGTATCGGTTATATCACTAATAAACTGTCCATTAAACACAACCTCTGTCTTTTTTATAAGGTATATTTACCTAGAGATGATAAGTACCTTAATATAAACTGAGTCATAAAACCAAGTCTGATATCAGTAAGTCTTAATTTTTGTACATACCCTTCGTCATCGATAATTTGGAAAGTGCTCTTAGAATCCTTGGCCATAGCAACGCAGCTTCGCGCGAAAATGCCGTATGGAGCTGAAATAAAACTCGGACATTAATATTCAAAGCTCTTGCACACTTATATTAAAAATACAATAGGAAAAATCATCCTACAGTCGACTGTAATAGGAATGTCTAGGGCATTAAGTCTGCCTTTATACATAATTGTATAGTAAGCATAATAAATAAATAAAAAATCTTACTGTCTTCGGGGATCTCGATGCGGAAGGTAAGTCTGTCTCCAATACGAACAGTTTCGACTTCACGTTGACGAGCATCCAGTATACGAATACGTGGTGCGGGCGCCTCCGGTGAAGCAGTGATGGAAATCATCTCCGGGTCTCTGTGAACAAGTAATGAATCATGACTCCCCATTTCTATCAACTGTAGGAAATCAACTATTAATAGGTCCACTTCACTAAAATTTCAATAAATAACTAATTAGCATCCTTGTTTACTTCGAATAAATTCTTGCTTTACCTAATATTACATCATACAAACCAAACAAAGCTCTAATATTTTCCACCTGTTCATAAAATTCTATTCAGGAGTAGGTTTTTTATTTCTTTTAATTTTTTTATTTAATGTTGTGTAATACATCGGGCTCGGTGTACCGAGCCCGTCAACATTCCGTAAACTGCTATCCAATCATGCAACTTTGTTCCCTAATCTACTTTTACGACACCCGCGGCATGATATGAAACGGGGCTGTACCTATATAACGTAGGAAAGACCACTAAATATTTTACATACATTAAAAAATCAGTTTAATTAACTGTATTGGCTGGTACATAACTAGTTAATTACTGGAACTATAACTTAAAACGCTATTAACAAATTTAAGAAATTCACAGTGAGGTCCTTGGTATGCCGAAAAAAAAACCCAACGAGAAGGAAAGAAAATTAATACAAGTAAGTTACTTGTCTTAAGAAAGATACATAATACCAGACAATTAAATCGGTCATCACGTCTAGTCGTCATTCTTTGGTTATGTGAAACTAATCACTACGTGTTTACAATTCAAGGTAGATATTAGGTCGATGGTATTCGAAATCGCCTCTGCATGTAGGCATGTCAATATAGCTCCGTTTTTCATGTTACTCTGTCATATCACGTAGGTTCTCGTCACACAAGCATAAATTATACGGCTGATACTGTGAATTCACATTTTGGCGTCTACTAAAATACATTAACTAAAGAGTAACCCACTGACCTGATTGGTACCATTCCGAACGTGATATTCTTCGAACTCATGTCGTATGTGCATTTTACTTTGTAGATTTTGTCAGCTTTGGTCATAACCACGCTGTGATGTTGTAGCACGACGGTGTTAGAATAGACGCCAGTCTGTAAAACGGTTTATTTTATTGATACACTCGAAACATAAATAAATAGAACATTCAATTGTTATAATACTCACGACACTCTGCGTATTGCAATCTTGTCCGGCCATCGTGAGGTCTAAACGGAAGAGGTCACTGTTGACTACATCGATATTGCAAGTCTCCGAACGTCCCAATGCATAAATACGACCGTTAAATGGTTTGTTCGTGCGAACTTGCACCGCAATCCTTGTATCCTTGCATAGCACTGACACTAGAAGCATAAGAAAAGATTAATTAACCGACGCAGACCTTTTATAAAATCCAGTTATTAAATTCACTATTTTATCTTTACCATCATAACATGTTCCAGTCTTATCACAGTTGGCATCATTCCTTGTCAAATTGCTAGATACGGGAGTGTCTTGCTGGTGCTCAATCGAAACCGGTAATTCTCCTGCTGGATTCGCGTTGCTTGGCGGCTCTATAACAATGGCAAAAACTCTGTATAGAAACAATGTAATGACCTAATCACGTAAATCTAAATCGAATGCAAATGCAACATGCATCATAGGGTTAGATAATAATACAGAACAAATCTATGAGTACATGTTCCTGAACCTTTGATTAGGTAGCAGTAAGTACCTACCTACCTACGTGTTCTGCGTGCCTTATAATAATCTATATATGATTGCCTCAACACGGTGATTCTAAACGCAATGCAGCAACTGCAATTACTGGACTATGTGGATATTTCAGTGCTTAGAGCGATTCAAAAAAATTCACACGCAGCAACTAAATGTAATATGATTGCAAACTTGCGTTACAAAAAGATTTATTCGAATTGTCTGTAACATCTAAGCTACCAAGTATATTAAATTTACTTTAACATACCTCGAATGAAAAAAAACAAACCCAAGACTATTGAAATCAAAACCCAAAAGAAATAAACTTTCATCCGAAGCAGAAAGCAATGCTATATTCGATACCAACCTAAAATCTGTTCACATCGCACGAACAATGACCACAGTAATGTATTAAAAATAGAAGAGAGTGTTAATTAGCAACTGTTTGTATTCGAATTCAAAGCAAATTCAGACAGTTTTTCGTACTAGTTTCAGAGAATAGTGGGTGCTACTTTCTTTTAGAACAATAGATGAATAGAGGTCATGAAATAAGACCCACCAATCCGGTGAACCGTGACCAATCGATTCGTTAACTTAATGTCTGGCAGTGGACATATTCACGACCGTTGACCCAACAATGTGATGACTCAAAATGACTATTGACCTCTACGAAGTTTACAAGAGCTGTTCGCATTTCTCCCGTGAACCTATTTCGCCCTGTAACTAAACTGATTTTTTTGGCATGATGATGCCGATATAACAAGAACCTCAGGTGGTCTTATATTAGTAGAAGTACAAACCTACGTCTTCAGTAGTACCACAAAGACGTGCTGCGGCTTCTTATAATTATGATCCTGAGATAACTAACTAGCTTAGAAATTGCATTTCAACTCAGCATGCGAACAAAAAGTGATTGAAATGAAAGTCGATCCAATAGATACCGAATTAAAATCAATTTATTCGACAAAAAAATATCGGCATTTAATAGGTTATTTCCAGTTAAAGGAAATATTTTCTCCGTTTTAGTTCTCATTGTTTTTGAACTTTGAGTTTTTTTAATTTTATTGCACTATGCATATTGCAGTAACTATTTAATTAATCGCCAAAAAGCAATGTAACATTTCAATACATAAAAATATTGTATTCGTTTATCTTATAAATATGTCATGCATTTGCCTGATACTTTAATGTTTAATATTTTAAAAAAGGATTTTATAGTATGTCTTAATATTTATATAAAAAGGCGATGGCTTATAAAACGGATATATTTAAATGCTTCCATAACCCCAGATAATGACTCTCTTTGAAATCGTAATACGTATCGTAAGACATACCATTCATTTTAACTGTTCATACGCGATTTATGGTTTGTGGAAACGAATGAAGCGTCTAACTTCATTATACGAGTATGTATTTGCTTTACTGTCGTCATGTAGGCAGCACGAAACGCATATTACCATCTTAGTAGTTCATTATAATATTTATCGACGTGTAAATCGATGTCTATTACTTTAAACTGTTAACGTAGGTCTAATATTTAGTGACTATAAATATTTTCAACGTTTAATATTTTGTGTTCAAGCTTAGATTTCCAAGGTGGAGTCGATGACTTCAAAGAGCATGTTCGCATCGCTTGAATGAACTGTAAAAAAGTTATCAGAAAATTCCCACGCTCAACTTAGGGATTGAGTAAATCGAAGTTCCAAGAAAAACTGTATTTTTTTGTTATTTCGTACCCATATTCTAGTATAAAACTATAAAAATGCAATTTAATTCCGAGAAAATATTCAAGTAATTCAAATGGATCGAATATATTTTATAGCGCGTTTAAGTAATGAAGTAAATTACAGCAATTTATAGAGAATTTTATCGTCAATGCAAACATCACCGCTTTATTAAATTTAATTTAAATAATTCACTTCGAGAACTTTTTCTTTTTTAGTTTAGTAGGTATAAGTGTGCTGAACAGTAATAAGATCTATTGTTTAATTTTTTTACGAACTTGTGATTTAGTATTTTACTTTGTTCCTAATACTTTCAAGAATGTCGTGTGTAATCAGATTTCACCAACACATTTCCTACATAGATACACAGGTCGATTCAAGAGGCTACGACAATTGATGAGGCATTTTAAGTTTCATTAAGGTAAAACTGGTTGATCTGAATGTTTAAGAAGCTGCGTGCTCGGAAGTGTACGCAGAAGGCTATAACGGTCCTATTGGATATCAAGACAGGGTTCCGTACGCAATCTCGTTGCCGTGATGCCTTGTAACACCGTTATCTAGGCATTACAACTGACAGTAATAAAGTTGTTTACCTATTTACTTACATAAAGCGTTTCTTGCTTAACTCGAACGAATCTCGTCTTTACCTCGTGATTGGATTAGTTTAATCGCCTATTTTAAATTGATGTTTCTGTATCATTTGAGGTTGGTTAAGTTAATGAACTAACCATTACAACAGTTCGTGTAATCTGTGATCGGTTACGGTGAAGATAAACTTTATGGTACATTATAAAGTACAGTAAAGTATGGAAACGAGCTTTAAGGCTCTGTATTACAAATAGTTATTTTGCGTTGCGTAAATTCAACAGCTATTAGCAATATACGAGTTTCGAGGCCAGTGACCCGCTCCATGTACCCAGTGGCAAGGTCGATCAAGGCTGTTAGGCTGCTGGTATTTTAATAGCCACGTTCAACTATTCATTAATAATTCATACTAAGTTATGATTAGGGTGAAATTTTACAAGTAGTATTTTTATTATTATGCACTCGAGTGCGCGGTAATTAATGCTTAATAGGTGGCGGACAACTTTATTACCATTTTCATACAATTTTAGGGGGCTTTTTATATTAGTAGTATACGATAATAAACTGAGCAATAAAAATCATGGTGTTGACTGTTATCTTGGAATCCCTTTTACCTTGTTTACTTAACAGGTAGCTACTCATTTTAGAGGCAGATACTAAATAGGTATATTTTCTTTTTCTGGCAATAATTTATTATACTGTACGTACTTATAAATATTTTGTTTTTTCAGTGTTGCGTTTAACAAAGTTAAGAAATAAATCGTTTTGAATGTTTTTTTCTTTTTCAATTAATAGAAACGGTAACTGCCAGATACTGCAGTGACAACGCAAAAACCTCCGGCCCTACTAGCGGCGAGCTGCCAGTCTGAACTTTATATCCGTCATGATTCAATTATCGACAAATTAGGGCTGGAGCAAAACGAAATTGACCTCACGGGCGCCATAAAAAAGACTATTCAATTTGTGTATGACTACCGTAATGAGAGCACGCACGAGCGGCGCCGCCACCATCACGCTCTGGCCGACAATAGCCAGCACTTTGTTACTTTTTGCACCGAAATGCAACGGCTGTTACCATGATTCAGCGCATTCTATCATTGTAAACATAACTAACGAAATTATATCGATGTAGCAGCGATAGCTCTTGGCTATTCACCGTGAATACATCAATTACAACACTTAATACGTGTCATCGAACAGAGTTCCGCATCAGCGCTGTTATTTACCATCATCCGCTTCATGTTCGCTGTCTGTAGTTTTGACAGCGTTTTTACATTCCATTGCCTATACAACATCTTCTGAGACACTTAACGATAAAAACACATCTTCAGTAGCAACAGAATTGGAATAATACCAAACCGATGGTAAAGCGAAAATTCAGTGGACTCAGCAACCGCATAAATTTATGTTTGGTTTTATAATAGAAACCGCGGATAATTACATGTCTCCTCATTACGACATAGGAAACGTAGTAAAGGATTGAATTTCTACGCAACGGTATCGAGTGGGAAACTTCTGAATAGTTCATTATATTATGTATGTTTTGTTCATACAATGAATACGCCGGCAGCAGGGAGATGGCAATCTTAATGCCATAACTACAGGTTCACGTAATGGAGTAGCAGACATCTAGCCGTTTATAGCGGAACTGCGCCCGTCGTCCCTCTATATTACAACTAACAAGGTACTTGATGGAAATGCCTTCTGCAAAAACGTAGGTTGCAGCATTATAATATACATACTTTACTAACGAACTTGTTAGAATGACAATAAGTGGAGCTAGAAGGATGTCATTCTTAGAAAAGGTTGGAATGGATGTGTTATTTTCGTAACAACATCCACCGGTCGTGAGCCGCGACGTTCTTGCCCTAAGGGTGAACGTATTATTGGTGCGAGGAATTCCTCTTAAACTAGCAGCTTATGGTAAATGCAATGCGATACAAATATTATCATTCTGTTCGAACAAGCAATGTAAGTATGTACGATAGGCGCCACTTAGGTGGATCACTCTTCTACATACATATAATAGTAAATCAACGCACCAATAGCAAAATTATGCGATAAAAATCATGTCACTGTCGACCCATATACTTAGTTGTAGGATGAAAAAGAAACTTTAAAAAAATGATTGCAATAATATCTGGAAATTCACATTTTATAACAATTTGCGTTTATTTAACTATCATCATGTTGAATTTACTACAAGAAGCTTCATGACAAATAATAATATCTTTACAATGATTATAAAAAGCCTAACAATATAATATATTTCAATTAAGCTGTCGAGCCATAATGAAACACAAAGGGTGAATATTTAATGTAAAAGCTTTATTTAATCTTGTATCCGCGGACTATTAACGCGCCGAGCAAGAACTTCATTCACGTACATTCAGTTTCATTGTTAAATCTGATAGTAAAGCAAAAACCGAGTGTAATTACAGGTACACGTTCAGACATTTCTCACGGCTACAGTAACAATATATTCTTAATTCCAACAGAAGGTGTTTTGCTATTAGCTTCCGCCGATTGCAACCCACTAATGACGAAGCTATCAAGATCTTTATTATTTTACATTGCAAATAAAACATACACTTAATTAAAAGTCCGCTAACTAACAAATAAAATATATTGAATTCATAAGGGTTTTTATGCTTCAACGATTTGAAAAACGAATAAAAATATTTTTAATGAATATTTTTAAAAATTAGTAAATAAAGTTTGATTGAATTGTAATAAAAAATTAATAACATTTATAGCTATAAATCACTCAGGCGATTCACAATAGAAAAGGCCTTACGCCCCAATCTATTAAACTAGTTTTATGATGCATGTAATAATTGCTGTGATATAAAATATTCGTCATATTTTATTAACTATAAAAAATGATATTTTACTTAAAATATCTCTTAGACCAATAAATTAATCTGTGTATCTAAAGTTTCTTTTTCATTAATTACGATTGATGCAAAATAATTACTAAAAAGGGAAAATTAATAGTATTTTCAACTTAACATATATTAAAATACACATGGATAATGAGGCCCTTCATCTCAGTCTAAACGATTACCGTTAGCGACAGTATAAACATATTATGAGATGTACCAGTGCATATAATTTCAGTTGCTATATTATGCAAAAAGTTAATCGAATGCATAATCATGTGGTAGCAGATTGAAGACTCTCGATTCGTCTAACCTACCGCCGACTTACGCGTTTATTTAAACTATTGAACGCAATAAGAAGACATATAAAGATAAGTTCTAATTACTCAGACTGCCTCGTAGTCTAGCGACACAAGTACCTATGTGCCGTGCCATCCAGAGGTCCTGAGTTCGATTCCCGTGTCGGGTAAAGTGATATTCGGTTTTTCCATTAGGAAATTCTCAGAAGCAGCACGGAGTCTGGAAATGTGCCCGAAAAACGGCAATAGGCTCGCCCCCTATTACGTGGGACTAATACATACCTGGCGGAATGTGGGCGCAGAAATGCAACTCTGCCTGCCCCTTCGGGAAATACAGGCGTGAGTTTATGTATGTATGTAAGTTCTAATTAAAATTATTGAAATAGTTATTTAGCTATATTCTCATAAAGTAAACAGTATTTCGAACTACGCGTATAGACAAAAAAATGGTTTGAAATGGAGGAGGAGGATAAATCAAGAAAGTTTCTACGTACTTACTTATTCACGCTTATGTTACCGACGAGTGAGGTAGAGTTATATTTCACCCGCGTTTCAACAATTGTATTTTTAGCCCAACATAAGAAAGGACCCATTTACTGTTTACTAGACACATTTGAAAATATGGCTCTAATCCGAATTTTATGAAGGAAATATTCAATAACACTTCAAACCTGGGGTCAAATATACGCGCCAATTTACGCCAACTAGACGAATGAGGCAATCACACAGACTTAATTATCTGTCGCTAATCGATATACAAGATAGAATTGCATTTACTATGCGATTCAGTGCAGTAGCTTTATCTTGATAGGATAAAAATGCAAGTGGCTCGAGTGCGTTTCACTGTAAATTCATGCGAAGGCGATTCACAAAAGGAGAATCTCGAAGTCGTCAGCACGTTGTCTAACTCACACGTACCGCTCATAGACCACCGACAGAGAAGATTGCGCAACACCCACTACTGCACCGGTTACTACGGATAATTATACATCGGCTGGCCGAACATGATTTACTGTGTTTTAATGACTGCGTCCTCAAATTGATGACTTTAAACGGCATAGGTGATCTCATTTTGTCAATCACTTGTAGTACCGTAAAGCTTCTGGCTTGTGCACTTATGCTTGTACTTTAAGAATAAATTACCGACAAAATATTAAAGCAAGAAATAAATGAAATACAAGAGGTGTTGTACAGTACAGTAATTGATTAAAAACTTAAACTCCGCTAAAATAGAAGGGATTTTAAAAAATAGTGTCATAAATAATTATTGAGTCACGTTTCACAAAATGTTAAGAGATTGCTTCATTGAACAAAAACTAAAAAACGCGGGCCCATCCTCGGCCTGTAGGAAGGCGCGTAAATACGGACCCTACGATTAACTGTACTCAGTCGCGCTGATTGCGAGCGACAAAAACCGCGCATGCGTCGCCAATGCTCTCTACGTGGTTTCCACTACACTGTTTAGCTCGTCTGCAGAATGCTTAGACTTTTCCATTAAGTTAATTCGAATCGTTTATTAATAAACGGTACATAATACATTCAATCGGCACTGCTGTGGAATTTTGATTCGACTGTGTAATGCGTGTGTATGATGTGTGAATATTTGACAATTAAATCCGTTACGTGGATTTAGTTATACGAAATTTTACACCGAATGTATAATAAAAACATAGCTGCTATAAATGTTACCTGTTGTAAAACTGAGTCATAAATATTACTAATCCCTAGAAAATAGGTTAGTTTTCAGTCCAAGAAACTACTTACAATAAAAAATAATTATATACCGGCGTTTGATTGTGTTGCCTTTCATGTCGGGTTTGAAGTCTAAGAAAGCTGCTACAAAAAATATCAGTGAATCTCTTAGCTTGGAAGATAATAAAATCGGCTCGCAGCCGCAGTTTCAAAGTAATTTTCCGAGTATCACAGGCATAACTTTCCCTTCCAACTAAACATTGCTTGGCAGCTAGATAGAATGCGTTGTAAAAACGCAGGCATCACCTCAATGACATAAGCATTCAACTGACCATTGAGGCGACACTCGTTCCCGGTTCACACAACGTTACCGTACAACGTATCTGCCGTATGAATTGCTTTGGCTAAAGAAACCGCTTCGTATCATAGTTTTACACAAGGCGACATACGAATTGCTTTCACGTACGTTTCTAAGGATTTGTCTAAAGCAGACGCGCGAGAAATATTAATCATAGCCTCTTTGCAAATTTTAATAGGGCATTTAAATACAGCAACACCACACTTATTCATTCGTTATGGATGTTCTTGACGTACCATGTACGGAGAATCCTTAAACCTGTCCACGCATAATATTTTACAGGGAAATATTTGCACACATTTGACAATGAATCATGTTGGTATCTATGTTACGCTTGAAATTTATACACGATTATTTTGTACTGTAAAATTATTCTTGATTTTATCTCATTATTTATTATACAAGTAACAAGCAACGTACTTCCTTTAGAGGGATTATGAGAAACAATAGGACAATTTGACAATAGCATTACTTTGAATTTACAATCTTTATCCACCATTGAAGGTATATAAATTCTACCAACAAATATTAATTCAGCACAGTTGATCCAAATTTATGAGGCTGATATTTGACAGACGATTCGTTTATCTAGTCTAGTAGCCCTAACAATCTAAAACACTATACTAACACCACGATAATTGACTGCATACGGGTATATAAATATGTAATTTTTTATTTTTATTTAATGAGTGGAGGAAAGGAAGGCGCTCACTTTGGATCGTGATAATAGTATTACCCTGGGGTGATACCTTAAAGAGCTAACTTGACTTAACTTACTAAGTTAACTGGACTGCTCAAGTCGGCTGTATTATACTATAACCGATTCGACTCTACCAATTTTAATATTAGTATAACTATTATAATTAGTTCAAACAACGAATAAAAATTCCAAAAGAAACCAAAATCAATATACCAAAATTAAAAACAATTACTTAAATGTTATTCAAACGGGATGGTCTAGATATCGTCATTTTAAAATCTGTAGTAATATCTCGTGTATATGCTAATGTCTTCGATCTAGATTGAAAACAATTATATAGACATGAATTCTCAATCGCTATTTTATTTTAGCATTTATGTGTTAACCGTTGAACGTTTACGGGGTTTTATATTGATAAATGTATTGAACAAACAAGAACAATGGCACTATTAAAGCATTGAATTTAGATCGACAGTTCCATAAAACAAATTACAGTAAACTGCAAGCGATTCCATCGCGACACTGAAGTTAATACAACAAAAACTCTACACATAGTCTTTTATTACAACTACCTAAGAAAGATCTAAGCCCATGGCTGAAATATTGTGCTATTATAAGGAAATACGATCAATAAATACATCCCGATAAGGCACCGATGGTAATCTCACGAGTAATTTAGCCGTGCCCGAGCAGAGCTGGCTAAATAATATGCTGCACTGATTCATAGTGCACGTACACGAAAACAATTTACTGCAAATTGTATTTGAAGTTTCAACTTTTTGATAACATTAAATTTATGGGCCTTATTACTTATGGGCTGCCTTACGGCCTGGCCTTAGGAACAAGAGACTACATTATTGCGGCTATGTAATCTAATTTATTTTTTGCCATACCTATACTGTTTTATATACGATAAAGTGACTGACCTGGGTGCCATAAGTGCAATGCCGTCAAAATAGAGTATTTTCTATGCTAAATTTCATAGACTGCCTCGTGGTCTCGCGATACAAGTATGTGCCGTGCGATCTAGAGGTCCTGGGTTCGATTCCCGGGTCGGGCAAAGTGTTATTGGGTTTTTCCATTAGGAAATTCTCAGTAACAGCACGGTGTCTGGAAATGTGCCCGAAAAAAGGCAATAGCCTCGCCCCCTATTACGTGGGACTGATACATACCTGGCGAAATGTGGGTGCAGAAATGCACCTCTGCCTACCCCTTCGAGGAATACAGGCGTGAGTTTATGTATGTATGTAAATTTCATAGCGTATAGCTATTTTGTATTTTGGGCGTAAATATAGAATAAGTTATTTGCCATGTTTATTGAAAAAAAAAGTTTTTGAATTACCTAAAGCTTAGTAAAAGTTAGGTAGACGAAGATGGTCTATCTTAATTTAAATTTATAAAATTAATACTTTTTTATTTTAAATTTCTATATGATCGAAGGCTATTTACGCTTTACATGTAATCGAAATTCACAGTTGCCGTACATTAATGGATAATTATATATTGGAAAAAACAATGTGTTCACAATGCCTACGAGCCAATATTCTCTTTAAGCTTTTTGTGTTCATTATTATTTTATTACGCAGTTTTTTCACTTCGCCACGTTATCGGGTAGCGTCATCTTTCGCTTTCATTACTCCACACAATATAAAGTCATTGGAAAGTATGTTTTAATTTAAACACAATATTATTTTCCCATTATAAGGGAGCGAGACCAATTTGCGGAAAAAAATAAAAACAGCCTGTTATTGTCACATCACTGAGCCAATCTGTTTTTATATTCATCCATAATTTACCTCGAATGCCTTGAATTTAAAAATAACGTATGAAACGTGTAGAAATATACCTCTCCTTAACCCGTCAGGGGTATCTATGATTAAATATATGTGTAAAAATTATGTTTGTTATTTATTAATACTATCTATATTTGCATAACGTAATGTTACTTAAAAAAATCAGCTGACGCTGGCGGTAAATAACCCTCGCTCAGACATGAAGTTTTTTACGCCTTACATTCATTCGATGTCTATGAAAAGAATTGCGGAAATGATAGCAAACAAATAAAAACTTCCCTTTACAATAAACTGGTTTCTGGAGAAATCTATTCAAAAATATTTATTGTTGTTGCATTGCGTTATAACAAGATTGTCGTTCTGAGTTTACTGAAATAGCCACCCCAGAATTCATATCATTATTAAATCAATCCTCATTTAAAATAAACATAGCTCCTCCGAACTGGCTGCCAAGTATCAAAATAAAAAAAGATTGTTACACACCATAGAAAATAAACAAAGTTACTCACTCTCACAGAAGTTCTCGAAGTATTTTCCGATGGGCTCTCCGTCGTCGATCAAAGGCCTCTCGGCGTTGAGATAAGCGGACGGTCCGTCAGGCAACGTGTGGTGATCGAGGTGATAAAGCCGGCAATTGTACGTAGACGAGTGCGGTGCTCCAAGGTACAGGAACGAGCGGCACAGGAACTCAGATTCTATTTCGCATGCGAGACGACACGCCGCTTCCGACGTCACCTGTGGCGATAGCGCAATGTAACTCGTGCCGGCTTACTGAGCTATCTAAACTCTAAATCTGATTGGTGATGCGCGAATATTTGTGTGGGACATTGTTTGCGTTAAGTATTCCGTAGTTGTTTACTCTTATTGATATTATATAAGATAAAAGTGTATTTTATTAACATATCATATAGCAATGTACTGCGAAGAGAATAAACAATCTATTCAACGTCTTTATATTTACCTGGTAAGTATTTTAACTTACGAGGTTTGTGATGAATAAAATGCCGCATGAATCCAATTTATAAAATTAATGAATTTAATTTAAAGTTTAGATCGTTTATGATTATTTCATTATTCAGTGATAAAGTTGTATGTGCGTACAGGATAAATGACAAATTAACTTTCTGAATAATGTTAGTCATAAGGAAAGGGATTTATTACGCGGTACTTTTGCGTAACTAGATGTAATCTCCTTGAGCACTGCGCCTATAATTACCCCTGTAAGTACTTGAGTAAACATACCGTTTATACTGTAATTGCACTGACAAAATACAAATACTTACACCCTTCCCATAGTTCAACCGAAATTGGATAACAAGTCTAACTGTAACTGTAGCTGGTTGTAAAATAAAAAATAAATGCTTGTAAATTTAAAGTGGTTCGACCATCCGTTTAAATCTATTAGAAGTTTGTTCTATTTGCAAAAAATCATGTTACTGGCACAATTGCAGGTGAATGAAGAACAATAACGTCGCTTAATAAGAATAGAGCTAGCTAGCTATAAAGAATAGCTGACTGGTATGAAAAAATGTACCATATTTCTTTACTAACTCCATACAAAACAGTAATGGCTAGTTGTCAACAAATCGTCATATGTTTCTACCATACGGGGGTTATTAACTGCTTTATATTCCACAAACCGTCATCGTTAGCTTTTTAATTACGCGCGTAGCGGTGAGAAGGTTTTAATGGACAATATTTTTTGTAATAAATGCCACTGCGTTAGAAGTTTTATAATGATTATTTTTAACAGATAACACTGCAAGTATATACAGGGTGTAAAAGGGTTATGTAAGATGGGTCATAGTTACGGAGATCACAAACACATTGACGCTAAAACCTCGAAAAGAAAATAAAGGTTATGGCGTCTTTCTAATCACCATAAACATTATAAAAGTTTTACAATTTAATTAGCGGTAGCTTCATCAAAAGTAAAGCTATGACTTACATCTGAGTCACCATCAAATGATTAGCGCTTCCTAATGTAATACACTAAAAGTCTTATAAAAAGAAAAAAACTATTAAAGTATGTAGATATATAATATTTTACGACTAGTTTGCGCACACGCAATGCCGCACACAAGCAACATTCAATCATAAAAAGTAATTCCTTCCAAATTAAAAACAAATAAAACGTAATTAACCCTAGACATGTAAAGATATGGCACAAATTAAAATAGAGAAGCGACTCACCTGTAGCTCCTTGTCGGTGTAGTAGTGAAGGCCGGCGTACTGAGCCACCTTATCTTCAGCGACACCCACGCGAGGCGCAGTGAACACCCGCTGACCCTTGCACGCTTGCGCCGCCTTCAGGCACAGGTTCTGCACGACCACACACAAACACTCAGCATGAAACAACACTTAATACACAGCATGAAATAACATACAACGAATAGTAACGCAAACGGCGATATTTATTTCCACGAACGTACAATCACGCCAAGAAGTTTCAAAGAAACTACGTGTTCTGTATTGCTGCCAGTCGAGAAAATTTCCTCAGCGCATTCCGACTCAAGTGATGGCTTGTTAAGTTTATTAGAGATAAGTGACTTGTTGGCAAGTAGTGTAATTAAAGGACATTTTCTGGCGTAGGTTCTTAAAGTTATTGAAGTTGGTGTTGATATGATTAAAAAGAAGGTAGGGCGTATCATAACAGCTCATTATTCGAATAACTTTCGTTTTTTTGACGAAGAATAAAGAAAAAATTATACGAGGCTAGCAAAACAGTGTCGAATGCACACATAATCTTGTGTGCCAGTACAAAAAACTTATTGGCATACTCGCAAGTATGGGACACATTTAAAAAAAGGTTTAATATAATAATAATTATGGACTAAAAACACGGAGCAAAAAGTTTTAGTGTTACAAATTTACATTAAAATTTTATTGTATTTATATCGGGTGGCAAGGCGATAAAATTTAATTTGCTGCTATTTCTATAAATAGCTCCAAAACTAAAAGTCGCCTCACAAGCGCGGGAAAGTGCTCAAGTTTTTTGCTCATTACCAGGTCATAAGAGGAGTTTTTATGTCATAAAGTAACTATACCTCAAAGTAATCGGTTCCAGGGGTGTCTACCAGCTGTACGAAGTGCTGAGCTGTGCGCCTGTCTGAGTCACTCAACGCACATCTCATGCTGCCGTACTCATACTCCGCCGAGCGACACGGAAACTTTTTCTGTAAATAAACACAATTCTATCATATGGGATCAATTACTAATCGATATATTTAAACACATTGAAACGCAGCTCTTAAGAACCGTTAGCACGCTTTTACCGTTTATTCAAGAATTACACAGTATTTAGAATGCGCACCGTTTATCGGGACTAGGCTTTAAATGCTCTTTATTTATCAACTAGATACAGGCATAACGGTAGCCGTCAGATTAAAACCAGAAACCCCGAGCTGTTCTGGAATTTAATTATATTACTATTTAAAATATTATGAAGGAATTATAAATCTAAGAACGTTACGATTACCATTTCAAATGCCTAAGCATTTAAATCTATTGAAATATTCGCAATATAAACTTTTACTAGTACAAAGCAAACGCTGCAGCGAACAAAAACAGTTGTCACGATTCCATTTCTTCCCATGCTAAGGAATGCGTTTGACTTGTGAATAGAACAAATCAATGTATGAAAAGAAATTCTACACGATCGTTTATACAACTTAAGTACTTGGTAAACATAAGTTTGCATTTCTCAAAACAAACTAGATAGGTAAATATATAGACTTAGGGGATGTAAAAAAACAATATGTATATGTTTCAAAATAACAATTTATGCTTACAAAATAAAATCTAATTGTAACTGGGGAATGCGTTTATATGTTTGTAATAGTTTCGTTATGATAAGAATAATATATTTTTATCGTCCTCACAATCTGTGGCGACGCGACAGAGAAACAGCAACACTCTGCTACAACACTGTTGTTTGGTTTAAAATAGACGGCCCGTATCTTTTGTCTGTATCACTGCACTTACAACTAGGGCGAAACCATAAAATATAAATTGAATAGATAAACGGTAAATTGCATTGCGGAGGCGATGTTGCCATAATGCTTACGGTCGCGGGGAAATGCGAAACGCCCCCGACAAGTAAGTCAGCGGACGTGAAAATAACAGTTTGTAGTAATTTAGCCGTCATACAGGATCATGGGCTATTTTTGAAACGTGCCATGCCAAGAATTTACAACTTTGTCTACGGAGCGAGTCCGTTCAAATTATAGTAAATGATCTTCAGTTACGTAGTCATCTTAGAGACAAGCTATTGACGTCCCGCTAAAATATTACAACAACCTATTACGTTTTATTATAGAAAGCATCAGATTACTTTTTAAGCTCTAAAGTCTACAAAAATATTAAAATGTATAAAACCAAAAACCTGCACATTCTTACGTTAAAGCTAAAAGGACAAAAAAGCATTAAGTAGTAATCGTCGATAAAAGTGCTTGCAACATATGACACGTAAGTGATGCTGCACCCATTCACGACCACAAAGTCATGTATTACCTCGTTAAGACAAGCAGCTAAACAAGCTTCTTTAGTGGATGTATAAATGATGGCATTGTCCAGGCCTCGCAGCGCTTTTCCCGGTACCCTCTCGAAGGCCCACGGGCGTAAACACACGCTCTCCGATCGCACTTGCAACTTCACCATGTAATAAGTGTTGACGGAACGCTGCAACAAAACATTTATTTTTAAACATCTCACACCATGTAATAGTATTGCTAGGTAAAAAGAAAAACAGACCACGATGACATGCTAACATAAATTGGTGAAAAAGCGCTAGTAATTCTACTTTCAGTACTGTAAGTGTTAATGCTTACTACTTCGCATTGTTGATTCCGCTAATGACTTTAATGACTCATGCAATACAGTAAGCTTGCAGCAAAAAGCCAACTATTCCACGATGAAACTCATCCGGCGGTAAACAGTTGGTCTATTACCGCATATTTTCACTTTAATTTCATTCAAATATAAGCGGATCTCGAGCTGCAGCCGAGTCGCATCGTTAAACATGGTTTGTTTATTTATCGACAGAACAGTTCATTAGGCCTGAAAGCGACTAACTCATTGAAGTATAGCCCGTACTACTTGAATGTAAAGCTAGTTTGCTAACTTTTCCGCCGAACGGTTGACCCATCTAACCTGAATTGTTAATCTTCTGCTACGCTCGGCTAATTGGCAGTATCGAAGGATTACTCGACGAGATCTAAGGAAAGATTTATTCGCCTATTCACTAGATATATATTTCCACGAGGTAATCGAACTACTTACTCGAACCACATGAGGTAGTCATACCTGCACGTGCAATAATAAATACGCTCCCACATTAGTGCGTTGCTCTTTAATATAAAAAAGTTGTATAGATAGATTAATGGAGATATCACGTTACCTGCGGAGTGGCCATAGGATTGTTGGCTTGTGTGTCATTCTGCAACAAGCAACGGGTCTCTTGCACCGGTGTCAGTGGATTGAGCACGAAACTGTAACAAAATGGTAAATTTATTTTTACAGTTCATACATATCGGAAACATTCCAAGCAATTTTATATACAATAGAAATCCAATTGAGACGTCGGCGTTGTAAATTTATGTACCGCGTTATTTTAAATAAAGGGGAACAATTAGGTAACGGTAAGTTCGAATAGTTAAAAGTGGGTATCGATATCTATTTTGCACACTGGCCGCTTAGATCTCGGCCACAGACGTTTTACAAAAAACCTATAAAGCGTCTAATTGCAATTTATCTCGACGTTTCCTTTTTGCAGTATATTTCTACAGGCCGTAATAGCACTGCTTTTATTGTTTTATACGCTCTTAATTTTCAAACAGAAAAGATTAATCTTACGGGTACTTTTCAAAGACTCTGGTCTCATTGCTGGGCTATTGTAATGATCACGTAAATCTAGGCGATGCGTTTGCTTACGGTACAATACATTGAGTTATATATCCTGCTGTTCTGTTAAATTATTCCACTTGATAATTTACGCAGTAAAATTCTTAAAAAAAATAGTTTTTGTACTAAACTAGAATTCTATTGGCCATAATAATAAATCTCTTGAATCTTTTAAACCGTAATTACCTACAGTGTTGAAATTAAATGTTCCTTTCGGAGTACATTAAACTTAATGAAAGCGATGTAGACATTTCCTCTTTTTACAATCATCCCGTGATTGATTTTGTAAACGAAATGTGAGATGTTATCCTTATTTAGTCGCGATCATCAGAAAAAAATATATCATTTAGAAATTAATTGGTTGTAATTTATCAAACAATTGCAACGCCTCGGGGATTTGTTGTGTGTTTTCGTGAAGAAAAAGTTCTGGTCGTCATCACGTCTGTATTTTTTGCTGTTGGACATAGACCATTGCTCCGGGAAGTGTGAAATGGACGGTTCACTGGAGTGCAGAACGATGGGCCTGCGTAATAAGATAACTAACCGCAACATATTTGTTACGTACACTGTCACGGACCAATTCAATCGGTGTCTGCGGCAAATTAATTAAATATTATGGATTTAATTTATTTACTACTGAGTAATGAGTAAAAGTTATTTTATACTAGCTTATTGAGGTGATCTTATCATAAATACCAGGCAGTATTCTGTAGTTAATTATAAACTCTCTTAACACTGTCGTAACTTACTGGCATTACGAGTAGAAATAGTTAACATTATATAGCTAATATTAATTTAATCGCTCATTTTATCGATGAATGGAAATATCATAAATTATCCTAAGTACCTGAGATTTCTCCCCAAGAATTTTAAAAGTATGTTAAGTCTACTTGTCCCTGCTAGACCAGCGTCTTGGACTAAAGCCTAACCCTCGCAATCATAATAGAAATCTTGTTTTGCAGTGGAAGGAGATGATGTGAACTAAATTCAAGGCTAAATGTGTCAATGACATTAAAAGTAACGGTAGTCTATGTGATACATTTAAGTTAGGAAATTAATAGAAGGACGAAGGAATAAATACAGGTAACAAGTTACCAGCCAGCTTAAAATGAAAAGCCGTTTGTTTGACTCTCGTACTAAGGAGACAAGATCTTTCGAAGCTAAAGATTGCTATATTAAAGATGTGTTGTGCCTCGTGGCCTCGCCGCATATTGTGCCGTGCGATCTAGAGGTCCTGGGTTCGATTCCCGGGTCGGGCAGTGTTATTGGGTTTTTCCATTAGAAATTTCTCAGTAGCAGCACGGAGTCTGGAAAAGTGCCCGAAAAACGACAATAGGCCCATCAAATCATCACAAATCAATCACAAATCTGCTCCAGTTCGTAAATTGTCAACCAAATACTAAGAATTGTTTAATACAGACTTATAAATTACAAAAATACATAACACAAAATCATGCGTAACTGCAATAATTATCTTCATTGCAGTGATATTTATTATTCAATGAACAAGTTTGATACGTAAACTAAATTTTTAATGAATTTTCAATACAAAAATACCGTGATTTTGAGGTCCCTCTCTGGTGTATTGATAAGATACATATTGAACTAAACTAAACTATAAATTATAATTAATTGGAATTATTATTTAATAAACTTATATTGAAAATTTAAATAGCATTCTGTCTATCGACAAGCTGATGCTTAACACTGGCTGCAATTAAATTAATAAAGAAGTCATTGATGTGTAACTCAATGTCATTAATTGAGAGGCACAATGTATTTATACATCTATTCTTGGATTATGTTAAACTAACCCGACTAGTTGATGATAGATACGACACTTTAATGGTTGAAAAAGAATACACGGTATAATTACATCGGCGTTACTTAATTGAAGAGGCTTCATTCCATCGGCTACTGGATAATAATTGCTCGCCCACGCTTGCAACACTGTACGTGTTTAACATGGCCACAATGTCACAACTTTTATTACCTTTTATGTGTAGAATATAATAATGTGATACTGTGGGACTGTGCGAGACAAAAAAGATAACATAATCACAAATTGAAATGTTTTAATGGGATATTATACCGGCACTATTACATCTGCCATTACGAGCAGATTATTCTCGGAAATAGACATCACCTACCAATGGAAATAAAGAAGTTAATTGTGCACACGCCTGGCTTATTCTTAATGAACACACACCGCATGCACATACACTGATCTCACAATTAGTGTGTTTGGTATACATTAAGTATTTGGCACGTCTGTAGGGAAATGATTAGATGGTGACTTGAACATAAACTAACTTTTCAAAGTCTTTATAACTAAAAAAATTGCTAGTAAAATTGTAACTAGAGAGACGAAACAGCAAATTTGTCCGCCAATTTTCAGTAAAACGCTAATATCCACCTAATCAAACTTATATTACTCCGCACCAACAGTAGCATCTTAATTAAAGGTATGTGAATTCTACCAACTGACGTTAGACCCCAGTGGTGGAGTAAGTCTAACTTCTCTAAACCGTAAAGAAGATCAAAAACAAAACTTTAAAAAAAAATAAGTCTCTCAACTCAATTCTTCTACCGTAAAAAGTTGTGAGATCCATGTAATAATTAGTCCACCACGCTGGCCTAGTACGGGTTGGCACTGCAATACATATGTAAAATATGTAAAATATTAAAGATTGTTTAGTGCGATTGCTAAGTCAATCTATTCTATTAAAAGACAAAAGGATGATACGGCCGTGTCGCTTTTTTGCTCGATTTGGGGGGGGGAACTGTAGTTCCCCGAGATCAATAGACATTACCGGGTTTAAGATGCAATATGTATTTAAAAAAAATCTTAT
This sequence comes from Hemaris fuciformis, assembly GCA_907164795.1. Taxonomy (NCBI): domain Eukaryota; kingdom Metazoa; phylum Arthropoda; class Insecta; order Lepidoptera; family Sphingidae; genus Hemaris; species Hemaris fuciformis. The sequence continues at coordinate 7,709,406 of OU015434.1, forward strand.
ACGTCTATTCAAATTAATTAATATTTTAAGCATGTGTCTGGATATCTCCATCACTTCATATAGTCTTTAAAAACAATATATGTATATCTATAATTAAAATGAGCAGTTAATTTCCCGTTGATTCATGATTTACACGCGCAGCTTTCTGTATCCGTATTTACAATAATCACGCCGATTTCAAAGCTTATAATAAAACACGAAATATTGCGTCCAACGGTAACCAACTCCGTTACCCGGCTGCAAGTAAGTGTAACGCGCAATCTCAGTGTCACTTCTGCTACAAATAATGATTAGTACAACATAATAAACTTCAGGCATTATAACTACATATTTTGAATTTAACAGCTACCATGGCGTTGGTTGAATACGCTGTGAAAAGAAATTTCGCGAGTTTTGTTTGTGAAGGAAAAAATCTGGTGCCGGCACACTACTGCACAAAAAAGTGGCTTGCAGTTTTTAATAGTTATGACACGTTACCTATTCTGTTGTTATAGCTATGAATCATATGCAGGTAAACGCAGAATCATAGCATCATAAGGAACTATGATAACAGCATCATGTTTATTACCAAAGCCCAAATGACTGTATGTTAGCATTTATACTTAAAATCTATTTTACTTGAACAAGCATACTCATCAACAACCATCTAGCTTGACAAGATACACGATAACAACTCATAAAATTAGTTATTATGTTTACAAATCAATCAAAATCACAAAACAAATAGCCCGTGCATTTTATGTGAACGCGGCTGACAAATTACTAAGCTTTACATTACAAATAGCCGCTCAGGTAGTAAATGTGAGAATTTCGATAAGAAATGAATGATTAATGCGCCCACGGAGCCCTTAAACTAATGACGTTGCACGTTCACGTTTCACAACTGGTACTATAAATTTAAAAAGTGTGCCAATAAACTTATAATTAAGTGGGTGATAACCTTGGCTTCCGCGTTTGGAATCAGTGATTAACGGGATATATTTCTGATTGAGTTAACTAAAGAAGTACTTAATATCGAGAAGTCGATTAAGGATGCTGCTTTACAGTTTACCCATTTGTTTGATTCTTTAATCTTAACGGATACGATCAGACCTATTAAAAATTATATGAGTGTAAAGAATATTTACACTGTTCATTATATTCATAGATACTGGAATTTAAATGAGATAACCTGCAGAGTTTACATTATGTTTTTCATTAGAACAGCGTGGTACTAATTGTAACCCCTCGCAATCTTGGAAACCTCAGGTTTAGCAACCAGCAGGACATGCTAATTGTTGGATTGATAAATAAACGTTCCCTTCAAACCATTAAACAGTTTTTACCACAAACGTGTGTGGTAAACATATGCACATATATTTTAGAGAAACTAATTAGCGACGTTATAAGCAGTGATGGCCTCGAGGTTTAGGCGCGTGGTCGAGAATTTCGGCGGTCGCAGGTTCAAACCCCAGGCACACACCTCTGACTTTTCGAAGTTATGTGTGTATTCACAATGAATTATCACTTGCTTTAACGGTGAAGGAAAACATCGTGATAAAACCTGCACACCTAAAAGTTCTTAGGAATTTCTTAGGTGTGTAGTCCGCCAACCCGCACTAGGCCAGCGTGGTGGACTAAGGCCTAAACCCTCTCAGCTGTAGAGGAGGCCCGTGCCCAGCAGTGGGACGTACATGGGCTGATGATGATGATGAATTAGCGACGTTAATATCCCCATGCAGTAAATCTTTCTCACATCATCTGACAACGTTTAATAATCCTTCAAGTTACGTGCAATCCTTGACGTATTTAATACGCCCTTACCATCTCATTTCGTATCCTACAACTAAACATTTATTTTTAGTGATCGCTCGCCGAGATAGTATGAGTAATGGCTTTCTGTATAACATATACAACAATATATAGATCATAAGGTGTAATACTGACTATCACATCTGTCATTTGCAAAGCATTGGTTTATTTAAATACTTCTAATCCTGATGGTTATGGGGTGACACTTATGTGGTTGATAGAGGTACATATTCACAACTAATAATAGCAAATTACGTAAATTCCTGACCATAATGTTTTCCCGTACAAGCCTGGTTTCGTAACTGGATTCTGACAACTATCACGCTTCTCATAACTTATATTTATCCTTGCTGTACTGACAATTTTAACTGATAAACGCTCTGCACGTTCGCGTAACACGTACTTCCAATAATTTACTGCGTTAAATCGTGGTTGAATGAAGTAAACGTCGAATTCCAATATGTTCTCTACAATACGTTGTTGTTCGTTCGCCGTACCTCAAATATCCCAGAGTTCCAGATTAGATTCCCGTGTCGGCGAGTGTCATTACGTATTTTCTATGAGGAAATGCGCCCGAAAACGTTATTAGTCGTGGCTCCAACAACCACCGAAACGTGGATGCAAAAATGCACCTGTGCCATAAGGCAATATGTATGTATATTTATATACAATCATTATGCCAGATATAAGTCGTGATGGCCTCGAGGTTTAGGCACGCGGTCGAAAATCTCGACGGTCGCGAGTTCAAACTCCAGGCACACACCTCTGACTTTTGGAAGTTATGTGTGTATTCACAATGAATTATCACATACTTTAACGGTGAAGGAAAACATCGTGATGAAACCTACACACCTAAAAGTTCTTAGGAATTTCTTAGGTGTGTAGTCCGCCAACCCGCACTAGGCCAGCGTGGTGGACTAAGGCCTAAACCCTCTCAATGGTAGAGGAGGCCCGTGCCCAGCAGTGGGACGTATATGGGCTGATGATGATGATGATGATGCCAGATATCCAAAAACAATGACTACTTGTAAAAAAACGCCCATACTACAATGTTAACACATACCGGCTTGGCGATGATGTAGATGGGGACAAAATGTCACGTCACCACACAAAGTTATTATTTAATCTCCTACCTACTATCGAAAGCTGGTTTTTTCGCTCGGGGCGCCGCTACATCGTGTCTATTAATATGTGAGCTACGGTTTACTCAACTTCTGAAATGATAGGCTGCGCGTGTATGCATACGCTTAATCAAATTAATAAGATATTTGCTTTTTTAATATACAGTGGCGTGCAGGTGAAGAAAAAATATTTTTAAACGGCGTTGTTTCATGCGCTCATAGCGTTACTGTATCATTATAGGTCCCTTAATAAAACCTTTGTGAAATAGCAGGTGCCAGGTTGAAGTTAATATCTTACTTATACGAGTATTTAAACACTTACATGCTGGGGAATTGCGTTTTCGTCGCTTAACGTTTTTAAGTCAGAAGAAGCGAGATAAAACACAACTTGGTTTAGACAAATTACATCACACACCAACGTTCATAAATGAAGTCCGTTAGCCAATTTTTTTACCTGATGATTTTCGTGTAAAAAAATCACGAAAAATTCTTATATCCAGTTATACCAGCATAACAATAATCACAAATAACAGAATCGTAAATTATTGTTTTATTAAAGGAAATGCATAAAAACGCACAAATTAGGAGCTCCTTGTTTGAACATTAAATGTTCAAATTTTGTACACGTTTAATTAATACTTCACGACAATATTTATAGTTCCGCATGCATGTCCTGTTTGACGTGACATTACCATACGGCGTGTTCACTTAATCGATTGTAGTTAAATTAGCCAAAGTGTGCGTTAGAAGTGGTTGCCGTTACTCGCTGAGAATGGCGCCGAGTCACCTCCGCACTACGCCATCAATAACAACAAACGGGGGAAATTGTAAAGTAGCACGTGAATCTCATATCTCTTCATCTCATCTCGCGGTAAATGCTTTTAAATAATGTTTTGATTGCCAAATTAATGATCGGCCATTTTGAATGACTAAGGCGCTGCTAGTAAATGGAGGAAGCTCTCGATGCGATTGTGTGTTTTTTATGTTCTTCCGGGCATAAATTTTGAATAAAGATACCGTGTTGAATTGTTGAAAATTTTCTACTCCGTTTTGAATGGAGAGAAAGTTCGTATGCACCGATTTTTAATCATTCCAACTGTTACTTCTCTTTTATCATGTATACTTTTTCCTATTTAAAATGAATTCACAACAGGTGATAGCGTGCATAATGTATTGCAAAAACTAGAGGCGAAGTATTTATATCACTTCTGAACAACGAGAAACAGTTATCACTTGTCGTGCCATAATATATTTAGCACGCCCGCTACTAAAATATAAATATAACTGTGTAATATAAATTTCAATAGGACCTCACGGGGCGATGGGGACAATATAACTAATATTAATTAACTATAACTGATATTAATTAACAAATTGATGTAATTCATCTTAAATATGACCACCGTGCATACCGATAGCCTGGGATCGAATCGCAAATTTATCTCTTTCCATTATCAGACAGTATTCGCTCAATTTTGAGCAGACAAGTCTAAGCGGAACAGATATTCCATTTGCGATCGATGTCGGCAACATTGAGGTACTCTGTTGCATTGTTGACGACTTCAGCTATTCATTTGCACATAAGTGGAACCACATTTTAAAATAAAATATTACTCACAGTTAAAAGTTGCAAATACAGTCATCATTTTCATAGTCAGACGGTAAAACAATTCAAAACATCATTAACAGTTACGACCGTGGCAAAGATTTTATCGACATTATATCAGATTTAGGCAGACAGCTCTCGGACATAATTGAACATTTTAGACATTTGATCCGTGATTTGAAGCGCAAGCACAAAGCGAGTCGGCGGTCGTTTGCTCTTCAATACCGTAAAATGTTAACTAAAGAGTCAGTGGCACCAACGTCGTGAACAGTTACCGATTGTTAAAATCGCATCCGTCCCATTCTTCGGTGGGATCGCTATTTCTTCGGGTAGATTGATTCGAGATACGTATCCGAGTTAGTGCAATGCTAGATTAGAAGCGCGGGAAAGTTCCGTCTCGTTTAATTGAATACCGAATTGATTTTCGATCGATCCCGTTCAAATTGATTTCGAGGAATCTAACTACCTAACTAGCGTTCTAATACTGTTACACGCCGCGCTTCTTACTAATGCAATTATATTTTTTTACATCTCATGACAACAGATATAATGGCTGTTGGCACTATAAGAAAAATGCACTATTATGTTTTCGGACGCTTTCCAACAATGTTATGTTACAAAGGAGACAAATTGATTCCACCAGAAGGTTAGTCACCTTTGTCCGAAATCATTTTTGTATGTGGTATAGATTCGTTTGGTGGTCCAGTAAGAAATAAGTAATTGTTAAAATGCAATTGCTTGTTGAACTTGCCAATGCTTTTGTTACATTATACATTAAGAAAAGAATATAGAAGACAGCTTTTTATGAGGTGATTTAAATATCTTACTGGCATCATAATGGGAATTGGCCAAACGCAATAAAGTCTGAGATATAAAAAAGAAAACAGCTCCAGCTCTGACTTTAGCATCTAATGAACGTATTGGAAACCATTCCAATTGAAATTGACAAATGATAATGTGACTTAAAGCAAAGATGTCATCAAAATGATCAAATTTTATTTATAACTGGGACGGATTCGCCATAAAAACAGACATAGGAAAATCGTAACTACAAATTGAATTATACATTGAAAACCACGAATAACCGTGAAAATTATAAGTGTAGTTGCAATGGTAATAATCTATTGAATATAGTATGCGATCACTTTTACTGTTATCCAATTTGGAGCGCGGTGATGTCGGTTTCCTCTTTTACACGGTCTGTGGCCGCGGCCCGCCGCCCGCGTCACATTGTTATTGACCAACAGCGTGTCATTGGAATGCCTCAACCGAGGACGTGTGGCAAACTGACACAAATACCGACAGATATTCACGAATAGAAATCTCTAAGGTCATTAAGCTACCATGAGTCTCAACACAGGCAGAAAATCTGATAGGAAGGATATCCCTAGATTCTAGGGCCTAGGATATGGGCCGTTTCTAACAGATCGCTCCAAAAACGTCTTTGGTTTGGCTTTATCAAGCTGATGATGATAATAATCCTTATTCAAAATGGTTATTCATCCTCTAAATCTAACGTTTCATGACTAAGTGTTCACTATGGACCTTGGTATGCGAGACCGCATTTCCGTAACTGTTGTGAACCGTACATGAATTAGTGAATCTTCACGTCAATCAATTACTTATCTAAAACATTTGGGTCAGGAGCATCAAGATCTCGCGATATGTTGGACAACTCGCGTTGATTTTTATTTATTTCGTGATCAGTGGTAGAATGACGAGTCACGTCTCTTGAAATCTATTTGGCAGTAGTCTTAACATGACGCGAAATCTCTCTCCGATAGGTCAGATGAATGGATGAATTGATTGTATTGACAATATATAATGATTATTGGCCGATAACATCTCTAGCGATGGTGGTTGTACATTATAAATTACACGACCGAGTTTAATAGTAGCCGAGTGTACAAATGTATCTTAAACGGTAGAACTATTTGTTATAACAGTACCAATGGAATGCAACTGTTGTGCTATGGAAGAATTTTCTTAAGAGCTGTCGAGAGAAAATGTTTAAGTAATTGTAATACGAGTTTAAATGTACACGTTCTTGTCTCAATAAACATGTTAAAATACTACTTTATTAAACATCCTCCATTAAATTATATAATTTAAATAGTCATAAGAATTTTTATGATGTTTAGCCCAAACAGCGCGCTCACTAAGGTATTAGAAAAATGGATGGACAATTATTGTTCGACTGTGAATGTCGTCGTTGCTGACCTGACCGGCACTTATTTCTGTAAATTTTATGCATGTTGTTAACCAAAATCTCAGCACGACCCGAGAATCAAACACGAAATCTTTCGTTAGCATGCGTCACATAATACCAGGGAACTAACGAGGGAGTCGAAAACATCAAAAGGATAGATTTTTCCCTATGCTTAGCGTCAGCAACTTTTATTGAGACTATAGTGATATAGCTTATGTTACAATCAAGGTAGATACTAGATGCTTACGTAGCAGAAAACGTTGTCATATTTCTTTGACAGACACTGACATTCAGTGACCATAGCCAATCATGGACCATTGTGGTAGCCCAGAGCTTAAAGGGCTCGTGATTGCTTAATACACGCGTCATCTACTGCAAGAACCTGACTACCTATCATGAAAACTGGAACTCGTAATTCGTTTTGTGTGAAGATATGCCTGCAACTTCATTCGCAGCAATACAATTTCATTTAAATATTATTAAATATTCCGCCTCAGGCAAATCAAATCTCATGCAAATCAACTCAGTGATTTTAGGAAATTACGCAACGGAACAGGCAGGTAGACACAAAATTAAAAAATATTTTTTCGAATACTAGTTCTTACATTTCGGCGGTCTTTCTGTTTTTGTTTAATATCTTTGACGTGTACGGAGTTCTACTGGTGTAGGTATAATAGTATATTTAGATAGAATGACGTACCTGAAAGATGCTGCCTGACAGTCGGGTTCTTCTCTACACCACCCCTGGCACTCATAGAGTGACAGGTTGCGGACGGTGTAGTACGCGGTGCCGCTGAAGTCCACATCTGTTAGCTTCTCGAAGGCGATCCGGCCTGGAAATAATGGCTTTATTTGACTACCCTTTTAACAATTAGTATTCTGATGATAGACTGTTGATAAACATATTATTTCATTTACATTACAAATCGACAAAATGTGTTTTTTTTTATAACCGGGTGCAACCAAAAGAAACAAAACACAGTCGTCCCTATTCGGCCACATATGACTATATACTCTAATTTGAATATATCCTGGCTCTAACACTTTTAAAAATATTTTTGTTTTGAGATTTTGAAATAACATATAAATATATTTTATGGAATTGGTAAAACATTTTTATGTTCATCCAAGTTGAATATATTTGCCATAAACTGAGGATATTAAAATACAAGTTGAGTACTCACTAAGCACAGATGTTGCCTGTAGCAATAAAATGGCCAGTGGCGCCAATCGCAGCGCCTCCCCCCTCATGCCGACGACGCGTACCACTACCTAAAAAAACAAGTAATTACTATACAGTACATTCACATTCACATGCCAAGTTATCTTAACACATGACTAAAATAACCAATAAATGTTGACCGACTTTTTGCGTCAATTATATCAGTTGCAGCAAACAGTATAATAGCACCAGTTTCCAAGAAAGTAACTTAATCATAAAACGACAAAAACTGCTAAACGAAATTGGAACATTATAAATCGCAGAACGTTCGGGGCAAAGATTGTGAGTAAAAAAATATTTACAAACGCTCTTAGAAAGTCAGATAAAAAGATTCCGAGTACCTACTAAGTACTGACAATGTCAAAATGCTCATCGTTCTAATTCTCAAGCTACCACTTTGATGTTGTTAACAATGGTCAAAAATCGAAAGCCGGCCAATCTAACGTGTGATGGACATTATCTAGCGAGTGGTATTATCTCTTAATTCGGTGCTATTTATTGAGGAAACTTATTCACGTGCGTACAATAAATTGCCTTCACAATTTGGTGGGTTATTTAATACACTATAATTTTGAATACACCGCAAATGGTTAATTTAAGCATTGAGATATTAATAGCGATGATTGTGATTATTGTGCTTTAGTTTGATATTTATATTCACGAATTATCGCTTAATTTGCTCAGTAACCTTATTTGCCTATAAAATGACAGATACCTACTATGCGTAAAATGATTTAAACTTCAGTGAATAAAATATTTATTGACGGCACTTTTTATGTATCATGTCAATAACATACAGCATTAAAGGATCTCAAAACAAATTTAAAATCAAATTCAGCATTGCCTACAAATAAGCACATATAAATATTATTTAGCAAGGCTTAAATAAATAAACGACTAAAAGTTATCATGAGAGATCTATGCTGAAAATGGTATTAAAGATTAATGTATAATCTAATGCAGTCCACCACAACTTGTTTTAAAAATTAAAGAAAAAATAAATAAGCAAGATAGAAAATATTTAAAACCAATTAAATGAAGTCTATTATAAAGGTTTTATAAAGCTCCGATACATTGTTGCAGGTGTTTCAATTACAAGATAAAATGTAAGATTGAAGTTTTGAAGACAGAGCACGTTAACGTTTTAAACGATCAAATGGACAAAGATGTAGTCCCGACTAAGAGCTTATCTCTGTCGTTTCATCTGAAGCGGGTCAAGATCGAACGTCGCATAGATCTGCCGAGCTAATAGGAAAGTTAGTGACACGATTTTTCATTTACTTTTTGCATTGCAATATCACTTTCACTATTCTTTTATCAAACAGAATAAATGATCATTTGTAAACGTGAAAGTACAACAATTGTGATGTGGTGCGTACTCTCTACGACAGCTGAAAACATTTCTTGTACATGTTCAATGGCTCGGACAGCTTTCAATCAGTTGCCGATGTTTCTGCATGGTTAAACATGATCACTATTTAAATTGAATGTGATAAAAACATCCTGAACTCAATTGGAGCAATCGAATCTGAAAGTTGCATGCTCAATCGTAAAAATCATAAAATAAATTGCACATCAAACACACCGGTGCTTAAATTAATATTACTTTCTCGAAGACATTACAAAAAAGAGAAAGAGACTGAAATGCGATCACGTATCTATGGTATCGGCAAAGGACTGATTAAGTGCCGACGTTTGAAGGTAATTGTGAGTTGCGTCGAGTTCAAATCGAGATCGTGTGCGAAGATAAGTTTTTAAATTATGTGTGGCGTAAAAAAGTTTTACGACAAAACATTAGAACTTGGAATGCGCATGCGTTTTTCCTTGCAGTTATTTTTTATTAAAATATACCTAAATTAACATTTCAAATAAATGTGAAAGTAAATGCTAAGGACCCTATTGTGTGAAAGATGCACAAAGAAAAACACAGAGAGATAAAAGCTGACTATAAATAATTGCGATGTACCGTTTAAGAAAGAACGCTTAGAAGCGTAAACTATTATGCATAATGATTTTCAAAATTCGCATGTGACTTTGCGGGACTTATTCATAATGATAACGAACCATGGAGGATTTAACGGGTTTTATTTTATATTCACAGATCGACACAATTTTACTGCCTGTCACTTTCTTGTAAAGCGAATTGTTCATTATCTCTTTTATAACTATTATTTTATTCTCAGTCTTTGTTCTCAATGTTTTCTTTGATCCAGGAATTCGTTTTTAGTATGAAGATCTACGCCCTATGTGCACTGCCTACAATAAGATTTCTATATAATATACACGCTTGGTTGTCAAGAAGTTGTACGATCTAATCCTATCCGGGCTCAAATCCCATAGGCGCACCTGTGACTCCAAAGTTATATGTGAATTCATAATAAAACATCACGATTCTCAACGGTGAAGAAAACATCGCGAAGATACCTATGTACCTAAAAGTTCTTACAAAGTATTTCTTAGGCATGTGGAGTTCAACCATCCGCACTAGGCAAAAAATAATACATAGTAAAGCACCCTTTCTCAGCAGTAATACATATAGATAACTGACCTGCGATCAAAACTATTAGGTATAGTCTAATCTCATAATTTTAAAGTCAATCGCAAATACCTATACTCAAATTTTCAGAAAAATATTTATAGAAAATATATTGTACTTATAAAATACACGCGTTCGTAAATAGCGCACTGATTTAACTAGATACGCGGAACATTTCTATCATTTTATAGTTTATCGCATCTCACTTACTAACGGTATACGGGATCTCTAAAAGGGCAACGCTCAAGGTAGTTAATTTTATATGCTATAATTCACGTTGTTAGTTTTATTATTTTTTCCGCAATCCTCCACGCTGTTCATAGTTATTGCTAGTAATTCAGACATGCATCACAAGTCATTAATAATGTTATTCTGGAATATATTTGTAGAACAAGCACTGTTGTTACATGTGTCTCTATCTAAAGACAACGAGATAGCAAACTAGAACATGAAGCATAAGTCATGGTACAACAATAAGTTCTCCATACGTGCTCATGAACAAACAAGACAAGGAGACAGCATTACAGTTACCTCACCTATAACACCATCTCGGCACGACATTTGCACCGAAGTACCCTAGCGGAACTTTGTTTAACCTAGCTATGTTTGCAGGAAATCATAATAATGAAGGCAACTTAAACCGCAAATATTGTATTTTAAGGTTTTTTATAATTAAGCTTTTTTCGTCAAATATGAAATTGTATTTAATAAACCAATATGAAGATTAATAAACATCAAAAGGGACTAGTAGTTGAGTAGTTCCGCTTTTAATACGAGTAGCACATTATCTACACAACACATCGATTAACAGTTTAAATCTAAAACTCTTCACGTCCAGTGAAAACGGCAAAACGTCCTTCCTAGTTGTTAACATACATTGGCAATAGAACACTTCATTAATGTAAGAATGCGCGCAGGTGGCTAAAAGTGCTAATTTTATACTGGTCACTAGCAAAGTGAATATGATTTAAGGTAGGGTTGCCAACCGTCCTGTTTTCCCAGGACATGTCCTGCTTTTTAGGGTGTCCTAGGCTGTCCTGGATAGTTTATAAGCATCGTCCTGAGTTTTTAAAGAGTCCTGTTAAAGATCTACGCTTTAAATTTCGCGCGAACCGTTAAAATAATATTTCTTAAGTTTAGAAAAACCTCCAAAGTATATTATTCGACGAATATTGAAAGAGTGGAAAGAAAAAAAACAGCGTTGTTGAAGTCAGGAAAATTTTAGAAAAAGTCATTTCTTTACTTGAAGGGAGGACAACTCAACCACAAATGTTGAGGGGCATTTCTGGGGTTTAAAAATACAACAAAAATAAAGATAAGACATAAGAATGTATCCTATTACATGACTTACCTAGGTACGTAGCAATTACTTTACATTTATGATTAAAAACATAATTTATCCATTAAATTTGACAATTAATAACTAAGTTTAAGTTAAACACTAATAAAAAATATGTGATTGCTATTAGTTGTTTTTTAAGTGTATATAACAATTAGGTACTGCATTATATAAAGTCCTGTTTTAAAACCGAAATGTCCTGGTATGTCTATATTCAAATCCTGGATTTATAAGTTTGCAGATGGCAACCCTAATTTAAGGGATCAACTAAGAATGTCAACGCGGTTTGTGGACCATTGCGGTTTATTAAATTGTAATAGTAAACTAAATGAAAAAGTCGTTATGGCCTCGAGGTTTAGGCACGCGGTCGAAAATCTCGACGGTCGCGGGTTCAAACCCCAGGCACATACATCTGGCTTTTCGAAGTTATGTGTGTATTCACAAATAATTATCACGTACTTTTACGGTGAAGGAAAACATCGTAATGAAACCTGCACACCTAAAATTTCTTAGGTGTGTAGTCCGCCAACCCGCACTAGGCCAGCGTGGTAGGCTAAGCCTAAATCCTCTCAGTTGTGAAGGAGGCACGTGCACAGCAGTGGAACGTATATGGGCTGATGAGGATGAATAGTAAACTATTCTATAAAACCATATAGGTAAATGTATATTTGCAAAAGTAAATTCATAAACAGACATGCGTGTTCACCCACTTTGCTTTAGCATTATGAATATTTAGATGCTATCTTTGATATACAGGGTATATTAACAACGCATTACATAAAGAGTGTAGAAATCCCACACTCCACAATGCTCACACAATATCCATATTCCATTCGTGAACTTGATTAACTTTTTCATATACATTATGCAATGCGCTAGTGCACAAAGAGCCGCTATGAGTAATTATCACACGCGTTTGAAACGTGCTACCTTTTATATGTCGTGTAATGAACATAACTGTTACATAAGTATGAACAAATGGTTCAGCCACACACAGTGCGCTCACAAATTGTCCAATTTAACGGTGTGCCTTACTTACACTGATTTGCGTTGATACCCGACAGGCGTCGTTTAAACGAATGATAAGTAGAAATGTTTATCAGTGTTTGAATAATTTGTCTTCTGTTACGAAGTGATAACTGTTTCGTAGAATAATTTAGCTGGAATGAATACGCAGGAATACAAATCTATGTTTAAGTGTTCGCATGGTTACAAAAACATTTAAACCTCGAGGAAATTTGCATACATAAAAGTTCTTTATAAAACATTCAAGAGCTGGAAAAGTTAAAGTTTAGTAAGGATTATGAACCACATAGATTGCATTACTGTACCATTGAAGCTACACGAAAAACATTATTATATTTTACATACATACATAAACTCACGCCTGTATTACCCGAAGGGGTAGGCAGAGGTGCATTTCTGCACCCATATTTCGCAAGGTATGTATCAGTCCCACGTAATAAGGGGGCGAGCCTATTGCCGTTTTTCGGGCACATTTCCAGACTCCGTGCTGCTATTGAGAATTCCCTAATGAAAAAACCCAACAACACTTTGCCCGACCCAGGAATCGAACCCAGGACCTCTAGATCCCACGGCACACACCTGTACCGCGAGACCACGAGGCAGTCAGGCATTATTATATCATGTAGCCCATAAATCCTCACCACAGACAAACAAAAAAACAAGTGAAACTCGTTTAATAATCCATCAACGCAAAGTCCTTGACCTGTTATAGAAACGGTTTTGGTTGGAGATCTACCGTTACTTCTGTAATGGTTTTAACACACTTAATACAATTTTCTGTAACAAATTGCTGCCATCAAGGTAGCCGCGTATGTATTAATTCATCTCCTAAGTTTAAATATTAATATGTACCTACATTTTTCACAAAACGTTTTAGCAATGGTAACCGTTTGGAGTGGTAAGAACTAGCTTTTTACTGTCTTCTAACAAACGAAGGATCGCATGCTGTAAGCCTAAGCCAACATTTTTTATTATAGTCCAGTAATTAAAAACAAAAAAAGCTTATTAACTTACTTTTTAAACATTATATTTAAAATTCCGTCCACATTACCACACTGTCGGCAGTTCAGGACGATGAAAAGCGTTCTTTCCACGAGTTAACCTAACACCCCATATCAATAAGTCCTAATAAACAACATTCCAAAATCGTTATCTTCAAGGGAATAACGGAACATTAACTGCACCCGTTTGAAGAGCGGTCAGTACGATAAGACAAAACAAACAAAAACCGGTTTGATGTTCCTAACACCCCAACGTGACCAATACTTTGAATTAAGTTAATCACCCCAACAGACCTTTACAACTAACAAACGTGCATGAGTTTACCATTAATTACAATAGTATTCATAATTACAATGTTACCATGCGGCGTGGTTCTTTGGTGCTTTGTGCGTACCGCCACTACAGATTATAAAGCAACAATCTACGCACCCCACGGCTTTAGATCTACAATTATTCTTATAGTCAGTAAACAATAAAATTACGGTTTTCATTTCCTGTTACCTTTACGCGCGAAAACGTTAATTACCCCATAATAACGCAATAAACATCGATAAGCAAACAAACGGGAGATGTAACATTACACAATTATCGTGGAAAACAGATACGATTCAAGGTTAATGCGACGAGATAAACAGTTACCGAGCCTCTTCCTATTAAGTTCAGTAGGAAGCTCGCGCTGGTATTCCAATTACTCGTACTCTTATCAGTCATCGAAGAATAATTTGCGTTCTTTGAATAAATTAAAATATTTTATTCCAATTCCAAGAACAATTATATTATAAACACTTCTAAAAGCCACATACTATAACGTAGTCCTGATCCCAGAATATTAATGTATTTTTTTAAAACCTAGGATTCTCATACTCAAAATAAATATCCATTCCGATTTTTGTGGTTCACGATTTTTTTTTTTTCTTTTTATTACTTTGCAAAATAGTAACTCTTTTAAGCATCCATTAATAAAGTCTGCGTAATAATCCTTTGGCTAACAATTTACATACGAGTATACCTTATGAATATCTTTTGATTACCCTTTATTATTGGAAAAACCTGTGTATATTTTTACATACTTTTTTAAAGTTAACTTTTTAAGTTATAATAGAATCATTAAATTCAAAAACATTTACATTTCATAGACTCCATACCGGGTTTGGTTCAATAACGTTGGTATTTATTTCTTGAACACAGTAATTACATGTGTACACAATGTAAAGCCCATGGATTGTAAAAGCTAAATATGAAACATTAAATCGAGTGGTTTTAACAACTTAATGATGGATTATGGAACCGCAGATACGAGTTTGTGTAATGAATTTGTATTTTTTTTGCGGTAATTGCGTCGTCTTCCCTTCTTAACATCGAAGTATTGAAATATACCATTGCCTGGATATAAAATATAACTTTATTACTCAGGATTGACAATTCCTGATTAATAAAATTTTAGAAACGAAAAGAAACTAGACATAGTTTCTTATTTATCACCATCATCATCCCCAGCTGTAAGACGTACTCCATTTAAAATAGACCATCTACAAAGTACAAACAATTACAATTTTCAACTCAACTTTTAAAATTAGGTCTTAGTTTAAGTGGCATTATTTGTTAGATTTCTTAGTATTTCATCGAAACTCTTGTTTTTAATTCAATATATTTAAAGCATACGTAGTTATGTAAAATGAATAATGAAATTGAATTACCTAGCGCATTTCCAAATCGTTTTAATTTCTCGTTAAACAAACATTCAGCACAGTACTCTGGAATTAATAAATTAATCATCGAGTTTTACCTCATTTCCAGCGACTGATATTAATTGATTTTTAATTCTTATCATCGTTAACACTTTCGTCGACACAATTTCTATAAACGATTAACATTTCCATTACTGTTTATAAATTAAGACACGAATTAAATAGAAAGCGGCATTTGACCTAACGCCTACATTTGTCAAATCATGTTGTTAATGAATACACTCGGATCATCGGGTCGGGAGGCGATTACAGAACAATAAGTGGCCTAATGGTGTTCAGTCACGATGGGCTAGTTCTGAGATCAATTATATCTCATGACTGCAATGCTATTTGCATGTGGATTCAAAGGAAATTCTTAATAACAAATGTGCGGAAGAGTCATGACTAGCGCCGAAGACTTTCATTATATCTCTTGCAGTAAGTTTTTACTCGTGGCTCATCAGCACGTGTTACACTTCGCAGAACGTATAGACATAAAATTATATGCATTAAAGAGTCGATAGTAGTAGTTGCAAGTGTGATTATTTTTTCGTAAAAAATATATACAGATAAAAAATGAGAAAAGAATTATGTGGATTTTCATTAAATAGTGAAGACTCAATTTCGAAATAACAAATAACTAAATATATCCCACAGGCATCTGCAAAGTCCAGACCTCACATTGAGATTCTGTTATTTATGTAGGAGATATCAGAAATTACGAGGAGATACTCGATATCATTGTATGAAAACATATATTCGTAGATTACATACTTCGAATACATTATTTCAAATGTTTATTGTCGCGAGAATTCACGTAGGGACGGTGCAATAGAATTACTCTCATGATAACTTTCACAAATCCCCGAAATCACTATCAAGGAGTTTAAGCATTGTTTAAACCTATTTCTAGCGCAATTAAGATGTAATCGCAAGCTTATATACGAAGTGCTCTGGATATCTAAGAAAAAAAGTGCTAAGTCGCGGCTTATTTTCAGATCTTTTGTTGAAGCCGGCAGAGGTCAGGCGCGCACGTGCCGGCCCGCCTACTTTCAGAATCAGATATGACTACGTAAATAATACCCGACTATCTCACGATCTTTGCGCATAATGAGAATCCATTGCATGGTATATCTTATTTTCGTATTCGGGTTAAACGTTTTGCTTACAGTTAAGAATTTGGAACAATGTATTATTACCGTAAGAAATTTTTAAAATACATTTTTAAGTAATCAAATTTTTGCGATTAGTTCCATGTAGCGGTAGTTTTTTTTCTTTAATCTGCTAATAAACGATCCCGTAATAACTGAATAAATTACTTCTGATCAACCATAAACAATTGCTCAGTCAAGATTAAAATACCAAACGTTGAAATCTAATTATTGAGCGTGTCGCAGTTTTTTTGTACTAGTAAGACGAACTGACTACACTCCACCGGATTGTAATATCAGTGTTGATCTGATAAACCTCCTCTCTTCACTGGAAACAGGTCTAGTGACAAAGAATCTACGTAAATGATTTTTTACAAATATATTGTCGTACATTCTCCTACCTCAATAATCAAACTTAATCTCGCCAGCATCGCCAGAGCGTGGTATTGTAGGAGTCACGATGATCATCAAGCGATTGGTAAGCGCTTGTGACAAGTAGCAGCACGTCACAATGGGCCAAACTTGACCGAGCAGTAACGGTACTGCGCGCGTCGACGCCCAGACAATGCGTGTGAGCCGAGCGCACAGGTTGCTCGCCTGACCCAATTATCACACAAACTGGGCCATATGTTTTTAAATCCGTGTGAATTTTTACATTTATTTGCGGTTTTTGAACATAAAATAAACATTTCGTTACTGCGGTTTTACTTTTACAACTTTGCTCGAGTGCGCGTTTTATTTTACTTTCGAACACTTGAGATCATTGCATATCTATAAAGTGTTAAAATTTATATTCAGAATATTGGAAATAATGTGTAACATTGAGTGTTGACTCATCTGAGATAAGGACGGTGTGCCTCGCAGATTTCATGCATGTTAAAGGGCTTTTATTTGTAGAAGTAATTGGGAGTGATATCGTGGGTCTATTGGTGGTTTGTCGAATACCAAATACAATAAATTGCGAAAAAGTTTCAAAATTAAATAAAAACTATTTGAGTAATAATAATAACCGTTGGTTATTTTATTATTCTCGCTTAACTATTTTAATAAAATACATTCTACAATAAAAGAAATTGAAAACGTTTATATTCTAAGTCATGCCATACAATTTACATCGCCCAATAGCAAATTGTTTACACTGTCGAATAACAGTAATAAACTAAAGAAGCTCTTTTTATTTTAACTCTATAGCAGTCAGCCATAATTTCAAAATACTTATTGGTTTACTGATTGCAATAGGGTACCGATAGGGCCGCCTACTCACTGACCAACTAAGTTAAATTGTTACAATACAAAGACCTGGCTCACTTCAATTTTCCCCAGCTATCTATGTCGATTCGAAGGCAAAGGAATACTGAAGTTCCCTGATGTTTTAGATACTCTTATTTTTAATTCCACGCAAATTTATTTAGGTTGTATAATCACTACACTAATTCATTTGTTAATCTTAAACAATTATATGTTTTCTTTGTATGAAATTAGCCTGTTTTCACAAGTAGGCAACCCTATGTAGCGATTGCGTGTTTATCTCAAGCCTTGGCCGGTATGCAGGGCCGCGGGTTGTTGCTGTCGATGCTAGGAATTCGAACATGCTCTAGGGCTCAAACAAGAGAAATAAACTTAATAAGATCAGGTGAGAAAACTGGTGTAAATACATCTACGTTAATCATTCTTATTTGTTATTTCTTTCCACTAGACACATACATTATCCTGTTTCTCGAAACTGCAGGCATAGGTGTATTGCTGGCAACTGTGTTTTAATTCCCACGTTATGGGGAGCGAGTTTTTCAGTCTTATATCCCTACTTCGTGCAGCTATTACAAATTTTCCAATGACTCTGCAATGAACCTTCCTGTTCTGAACCCTGGACCTTCTCTATCGGACACCGCATGCTTTACCTCAGGGCTAATCTACCGAGTTAACTGATTAATAAACATGAAAATATACATATTTTTTTACAAAAAGCTAGGTATGTCGAGTTGTGCATCGCAATGTGACAGCACTGGCATCTGATATTTATTACAAAACGCTTCAGAAGGAGAATCTTGACTGCTTAGAGTTTATTGATACCTCTCTCGCAAATATTTGTTTCTTCACATTTTCAAAGCGTCGAGAATAATAGCGAACATGCGAGTCCGCAAACTATAAGTTATTAAAACGTTTACAATTAAAAATTTAGTAATCTTTAAGAATATCAACATGTCTAACAAGATTTTTAAAAATCTTCAAAATATCCAATATGTAATGAGAAAAGAACAAAATCAGATACAACGAAAATCGACCTGTTTTTGTATAATTCAAAGTGACTTTCCCGTGCAAGATAACACAATAGATTAAGTAAAATAAAACATAAACTGTTTTAAACGGTTAAGTCGACATCTACTTTTTGCAAAGTATGTCAACTACTAAAGCATTACAAAAGTAATATATAATTGGAAACAGATCTCTCAAGACTTAAACCAAAAAGCAATAAATGCACGAAGTCGTTAAGAGGCACCGAAGAGCTCTGCGCACTGGCCGGGCCAGTCGATAGCCCACTACGTAGGGACAGTAAAAGACCGGAGAAAACTTACAACTAGTATGGAAAGCCGGTCAATGCCGCGTAACTCGGAGAGGCGCTGCGGTTCCATAAAACGCTGACTTTACTACTCTATACAAAAATGCAGCAAATTGCAGTGTCAGCCTATTTGTTATTGGTTTTATGTGGTTAGAATTTATTACTACTAATTACAGTTTAAATGAGCTTTATAATGGTGTATACAATTAGAAAAGAAAGTCGATTTATGTTCTGCTGTGCTACCCTATTTCACTATTAGGGAAGTAAATGTCAAAAACTCATAGAAACCTGAGGTATGCCGGTAAATTTGCATACAAAACAATTTAAATTACCTTATCGGGATCCGTCTATAGTGTTCAAATTGGTGTAAGACTGGTCTACAACACTCACAAGATTTCAAAATCATCTACTTAATATAAACCTTAAGCAACAACAATTGGCCAATTAAGGTCTTTCTAATAGGAGTTCAAAGTTTACAGAAATAAAACTTACCAGGAAATTATGATGAAGGCCCAACGCTAATATTAAACACCTATGTAATACACGTTGTTTGTCGATCGTTTACGAAGCCTAATATGACATTAACATATTTACAAATTACTCAGCTACAAGCTGTAATTGATGCTCGTTCGGCAATTGCTATTATTAAAAATAAAATTATATTATATTATTTATATAATAGCTCTAACAAGCTCAGGTCATTACATATTTCGGTACTAGCCAACAATTAAATACATCCAATTACCCTCTCAGTTGTAGAGGAGGTCCGTGCCCAGCAGTGGGACGTATATGGGCTGATGATGATGAATTACCAGGGTGCTATTATGTTATTCTGTAAATATTTTTCGAAATTCTTTTTGAATGAACGGACTCCGACATATAATTTTTTACTGAGTCCCACCGTCAATAAACTTAAATCGTTCTGTCACAATTTGTAAACACGGAAGGGAAGCAACAATAAATCACCCATTCACAGCGAGTTTACATTCTGACATGATAGGTGGCGGAACCTATCGCTGTGGCGGACACTATAATAATGTTCCAGAGAAAATGTCACCAATCATAGTAATGACATAGAATCACCTCGCGAGGGAAGCGCAGGAATATCACAGTGTACACAACTTGCATACATATTATGTATGTAGTCAGAGAATAATAAGTATATTGTTCCCTTCTCACATTGTTACTCAGGACAATAATATTAGATGGTGTTTAATATAACTCATAACAACAACAAAAAAAATGACATATAGTACATATATCAAAAACAAGTCGTGTTGCCCTCAATGTTTAGGCGCGCGGTCGAGAATCTCGGCGGCTGCGGGTTCAAACCCCAGACTATTCCAAGTTTTGTGTGTATTCATAATGATATTCATAATGAATTATCGCGTACTTTAACGGTGAAGGAAAACATCGTGAGGAAACCTGCACACCTAAAAATGTTCTTAGGTATTTCTTAGGTATGTAATCCGCCAACCTACACTAGGCCAGCGTGGTGCACTAAGGCTTAAACCTTCTCAGTTGTAAAAGATGCCCGTGCCCAGGAGTGGGACGTTCACGGGCTGATGATGATTACTAATAGTTATCGGAATCATCATATTCTTTAAAAAAAATTATTTGAAGTAATGTGACATTTTAGTCTAATTTTAATCACCTTCAGTAGTTATTTGAAATCAATTAAATAAATCACACGTTTAAAACCTAAATCTCATTCTTTTGTGCTAGTCATTAACAAAGAAAGATGAGTTAGCACCTTGCCAATTATCTCCATCAAATAACAAAACGCATTCAATTTATTTGAAATTCTAATTAGAAAGTGTTGGTAAAAGTTAAATGTATGCGGTGAAAAGAATCTTAAAAACGACCGCTACGAATCTCAAATGTCAAGGTGGCTATTTGAACCCAGAACTTCTCTTAACCGTTGTATATTTCTACTGTGATAAATTGTTTCATCGATTGGTCTTTATTCTTTCTTTCCGCAGCAATCGATACAAATACGAGGTTAACAGTCTTCTATTACAAATTTAATGGTAATTGTATGCACTAAAATTGTAGGCGATCGATTTCAGATTTAGGAGGTCCGGCATAAACATGCAGAATGAATGCGCTGACCTTCGCATAAATCTTAATGTAAAAGAATACAAAATGAGTAACCCAATACATTGATGGATTTATTGCTCCAATCGTTTTGAACCTGATATTGCTGAGAAAAGTAATGAAATTCAATTTGTAACAAAGTTGATACATTACCTAATGTTAGTAAGAAGGAATATATCACGCTAACGTTGCCATTCATTTGCAATATAAATGGTAGACAAGACAAAGTTATGATATTGAGTGTAATCGTGAGATAGTAAATCTTCCTTATGACATTGAACCGAGTGCAACAAGGAAGTGGGACTGGGCAGTGCACACTAAGAAGGTATTCAAGTAACGTAGCCTATGCAAACCACAGTGCTCGGGCCGCGCGTTTCCTGGACCGTGGATAGTGCAGCGAGGGAAAAGTTTTTTATACCACTCTGGCTTCCATCTCTTCATTATTTATTTATTATAAAGTATCTTAGAGATAAATGTTTACGATAGCGTGCTTCAGCCTGCTTTGAATTTAAATTGCTTTTTTTAAGCTTGATCTGCTTGTATGAAGTTATGGGATGGATAAGTTTTATTCTATAACATTTTACTTAAGATTAAAACTATATTATATGTATAATGTATATACAAAAACAATGCCAATGAAGATACCATAAACAAATACTGTACCAATGGAAAATCGGACAGTGCCAAGCACAATTACTATCTAAATATAGACAAGTAAGGGAAGTATAGACGCAATTTACACACCATTAGTGTCCATGTTACGTATTAAGCTCACTTATGGTATTGCCATTATGTGATATTACCGAGCGAGGCAAACAATTGCTGATCGATAGAAAGATATCAAACTGCTCGGAGCGTAAACTGCGCGCAGTTCAACCTGTCACTCATGCTTACAGGAGTTCGCGTGTTATGTCTCAATAGGCCACTATCTACCTACGACGAAGCCAGTTACACCTCGAAGAATTCACCCCTCATAAGTTAGTACTTAGCAATAAATATGTAATATTCTCGACGCCAACATGTGATATTTATTGCGGGAGCCCTTGTGATCCGATGATAAATGTCGTATAATTTCGTATCTAGATAACACATTCCCTATCAAGGTACACATATCAAAAAGACAGAAGGAGCGTGGCAGGCTTTGGGTTAGTTACAAACTAGAATATTGTTCTAAGGTTTACTGAAGATCGTTTAAGATCATAAATCAACGTCACATGAATTCTGCATTGCATTAAATTTAAACCATTCGATAATATTATACAAATCCATCTATCGAACGCACTTCAATTTATTTTAAGTTTTATTGCCACCTTATGTACTGCCACCTTATCTATTTTATTAGTATTACCAAAAAAATCTAAATGTCAATATTGTATCATCAGCCGACAACAATCCCAGCAAACATAAAACTTTCTGGACTTCAAAGGAGATGTGGTAAAAGCGATTTGTATGCAATGCCGTCCTTCGACCTGTACTGTTTGTCTTCTTTTTGTACATACGCTAGCTAATGCGCTTATAAACAACAAGATGGAAGGAAAGATACCATTAATGTTTTACAAATGCCATAGAATCAAAGAAGCAGCTTAAATATGGGTATAATAATTTTCATTTTATTATATTTTTAAAACTCGTTCCACCAAATCTCACGGTGGTCGCCCAGGGCCTAATCTCTCAACCATTTAGTTTATGTCCTTTTACATGCACTTATATTTAGGATTCCGACTGCGTCAGTAATTCCAACAATAATATATCGTGTTATGTTTGCTGCGTCCATTCAACGTATTGTCCTTTAACTTGTTATGATTTATGACGTACTATTTCATAAAATGAATACAATTTCGCTGTGTCCATTGTTGATATAAATTTATTGCACATACACAAGATAGCTGGACGTTTGAATTGAATGGAAGAGTTTATTTTAAACATTACGAGTCGCCATAATGATCATTTTAAAATGCCTTTTACTAGTCAACGTGCCATATTTTTGTCGATTTTGCTCGTGAACGATAGAAAGACATATTCATTTGATATAGGCAGTAAGCAAGTGTGTTGCGACCCGAGGTCATTGAGTATAGTGCGAGATAAAGATCCCATGCCTATCGACACAGAATCTACAACCACTGCACTTACCACCAGGTGCAAGTATTAAAAAACAACGTTATAAAACAGGATTTATAACCCGAGTCACACGCTGACCTAATGCTGTTTAATGGGCGGATAAATTCTATTAAGCCGGTCGATTCGGAGTTCAAGCTATGGAACGCAATACACTTTATAATTTCATGTGACAAGGAGAACATAAAGTATCACAATGTGAACAGCGCCCTACATTGCAAAAGTACCGAGTTCACAATTATCCCACGAGCTAACTATACAGTAAAAGCTCTAACTATACCGCTCTGTCACTTTAGCACTAGTTGAAGGTTTGCATTGTCACAACCCTAATAACATAGCAGCGTAAAGGAAATCCCAAATAGCTAAGAATGAAATATACCTATTGTGCTTCAATGAACGCAACTGTAGCATAAATTATGCGTTTCTTACCTTTTAAAAGATGAAACGTACAGCCAAAGTTGATCCGCTCGGGATCAACAATCTGTAAGAAAAAAAGTTGAATTAGCGATAAAGTAATATATTTCACATATAAACCTGTTCGTATCATTCTTTCATGTAGATGGGTTGTTAATTTAAAATTCACGCCTTAGTATTGCTACACGTAAATTCATTCAATGAAATAAAAAAAACTGGGCTTGGTATGGAAGGTATTTTAGGATTTCGGAAAAGAGAATTTATAGAATAAATCAATAAATTGATAATTGAAAAAAACTTTCTATGTTCTCATTATTATATTTCTGTACATTTCGATGCATACATTTGTACAGGATCGGGGATCGAACGGCCCCTAATTTCAGAATAGGACCTTAGACGAAAATGCTAGCCTTCTGCGGATTTGGGGAATCCACATACTAATTTTAAAAAAATTTAACAATGCATGTGATAAATTAAGCAAACCACAATAAAATGGTGCGAAAATGTACGGACCAACACTTTCGTCGTTCTAGTTAGAACTGTCAAAGCTTAATGAAAACGTTTGTGATTAACAAATCGACCGTGACCAATCATGTTCGCTCATGAATATTCATGAAACAAAACGCAAGTAGTCACGGAATCTTCTACATATATAGTTTATAGCCGACTGACAACCGACAGACATCGGCGCCATCCCATACTAGTAACCAATTATACGACATCCGTTTAGACTTGTGTCCGCTCGTTTCATAGTAGTGGTGCGAATTTTAACACATCATTAATTTAAGTAGAAGTGAAATTGCAATCTTTTGGCTTAAACTCTCGATTTTCACTTTCATTTAGAGCTAAGACAATATTGATTATTCACACGATACCATAAAAAAATTTAACGGTATTTCGATGACATCATGCATCGAATCTTATTCCAAAAACCAGATGTAAAATATAATTGCAGATATTATAGCATATAACACAAACATAAATTATTAGGTAATAAAAATCATTTCTGCATGCCGAATAATATTCGCATAAAAAAGTTATTCAACCAAATCATTATAACGGAATACGAATGAATGATCATATTTTAAAGTAAACTAAACATTTATACAGTTTCAACACAAAGAGAGCATATAGAAAATACCAGTGATACCGTCATGCTACAATTTAAAGTAATGCTTAACGGTCACGTTCGGAAGCCGAACGCTTGAATTCTAAGACCTTTTTAACTTTGGGAAAAGAATTTCATCGCTACCCACGCCGACAACCACTGAATAGCAAATATATTTTTAACACCCTGTTAAAGCGCTTCAGTGTCTATCTAAACAGCCTAAAGGCCGAAGATGTGGTTCAGGATAAATATGGGCCAGCGTCTGCAGTAAATAAAAGCGCTACATAATTTCAATGGTCTTTTTCTTTGTAAGAACCTTAGAAAATAGCGTTAGAGTTAGGAACAACGCCGCTGGGGGCGATCGTGCGCTGCGAATGGACGGGCAAAATAAAAGATTCGCACTGAAATGGTTCCTATCGCTTCGGTCCAGTCGGTTCCCCTTTATCCGCAGCTGATCGCACTAGACAATGTGGGTGCGGATCATCGTGGGGCGGAGGGGCCGGTGGGGGAAAAAGGGGGCCGGGGCGCAAGCGCATGACCGCGCAGGGCGCAATGACCTTGCGCGCGCATTCCGCCCGCTCTTTCGAAGGCTCCCGCGGCCCTCCAGGCCGTCCCGACGCCGATCCACTCTTTTAAACTATCCACTATGGGAATGGACGCAACTATCTTTCCCATTGTAATATGCAATGAAAGCTATTAGTCTGTTGACCAAGGGAGATACTCCAACAAAATGGCCAATTAGACAGCATATAAGGAATTTTGAGCATTAAATGCTAAATTATGTAAATACATAAAATCGATTTTAAGGTGTGTTGGTTTTAAAAGTAGGCTATTGACCCTCGTAGAAACATATGACCCGAACACGAAACGAACTAGCTGGGTAAACATCGAAATTGTCGAACAGTGCGTGCCTAAATAGCCGAATAGCCACGGATACGTAAATTTTTGGATGTGCTTCTGCCAACATACTTATTTATTCGCCTCATTCTTAATCTGAATTATCATTATATTCAATCTTGTAATACTGAATTTATTACGTGAAAATTGTCATATCAAAGTTAAAGATTATTTAAATGAGAACAAACTTCCTTCAGAATAAAAACGCACGTCATGAGCCGGCGGCTGTCAAAGCAATTACCACAGAAAAACAAATACGAAATTGCTATTAAATTGATTTCACAATGGCTAACTTAGATAAGAAGTCACGGTAACTCAGCACCTAGACGAAGAATAACGGGCCCCGCGACAAATAATCGGAAAACCACGAGCTAATGTCACAAAAACCGTTTGTGGAGACTCCGAATCGGAACAAAATCCACGCTGGACGAAATGCTCACAAAGCGTAACATAAACACACATAATGGGTTCACTTCTTCCATATTTGCTTTAGATCTCGTTCAGGCGGCTTTACTGTATTCGGTAACTATTGTCACTCGTTTTAAGTTCTCTTAGGTCGTGACCGAGTTGTTCGCGGCTTTCTTTGAGCTTTTTTGGATTTTATTATTGCTAGTCGCAGGACATTCCTATATGCGGATATAACGGCCATTGGAGGTAAAATGAAAATTCGCCATAATGACTCACACATCGAGTCCGCGTTTTAGGATCAGTCTTTGAATATACGTTTCATCAGCAGCTCATATAGGTCCCACTGCTGAGCACGAGCCTCCTCTACAATTTAGAGGGTTTAGGCCTTAGTCCACCACGCTGGCCTAGTGCGGGTTGGCGGACTACACACCTAAAAAATTCCTAAGAACTTTAAGGTGTGCAGGTTTCATCACGATGTTTCCTTCACCGTTAAAGTACGTGATAATTCATTATGAGTACACACATAACTTCGAAAAGTCAGAGGTGTGTGTCTGGGGTTTGAACCCGCGACCGTCGAGATTCTCGACCGCGTGCCTAAACCTCGAGGTCATCACGACTTCATATACGTTTACTCATAGTAATTATAATGGTATCGACTAAAGAGAGTTACTCGTGATCGTATCTCGTCAATCAACAATCTGTGTGGATGGCTCTGCAGTTACCATCAGTCATACATGAAAACCCAATAAAACAATGCAAACCAACTAGATTATTGATGGATAAAACAGGAATAGGATTGTCTTAAACCAGTCGACACGCACAATTACGGCGGCCTGAATTACTATTCTTTTTATGTTTGTATTTCTATCCATATTTATATTTCTATATAAATAGAAATGTGTTTAGTATTTTATGTTCATAACAACGATGGTTACGTAAAGCGTTCAAACCAAATGAAAACATTAAGATTAACAAAATGAGCATTTTATCAACGTGCGTATTGATTAAGACATGCCTCATACTGGCTAATACTAGCTCCAACAGGAAATTATATTTCCCATAAAGAGTTGTTTACATTTGCAAAGTGCATCTTGTGATATGCTAAATGCGCCGCATCAACAAGCAATGACTCTCGTGGTGTCTTTACGTTTTGCCGATGGCAAATTTATTCAGATTCTATATTGCGGTATTTGCTATACGACAATGAGATAATTTATTTAGAAAAGTTTATGTATTGGCTTTGTTAAATTAGTCATTTACAATAACATACTCTTTTAGTACAAAAGACGGAATAAATTTTTAAGTTACAAAATACAACCATATTGTAAATCCTAATTATATTTCAAAAGAATATAACAATAATTATTGCTTTTCCATTATCTTTTTAGATTAATTTAATATGCGGCAGGTTTAAATAACTTCTATGTACAACAACTCCATATTTTACTTTATATATTAGTCCGAACATAAACGAGACCTAATTCAACTATAGATTCCAATTATCGGTTGCCTTTCACAGCCATCTTAGGATAAGCGTTATTAGTAGCGTCATGGTATTTTACACTGTTTTCTATACCATATAAAGATTGCTTCACATTCAGCGATAAGTCTACTCACCGCTAAACGCTACACAGAAGTCGTCACTAAATAATCTACTTAATAAAGTACTTTGTAATAATGTTAGACTGGTATGTGCTATTTACCAGTCGACAGCTAAGCACAAGATTCCTCTACGATAAAATAATTAGGCCTAAGTCTAATATGCTAATGCGGGTTGGTGAACTTCACATGCCAATGAAATTCTTTGTGAAGAACTTTCGCAGAGAAAAAAAAAAATCACGGATCATGGATGAATCACGCGTAACTTCTGTGAGCCGAAAGTGTTTTTTCAAACCTTTATTGACACAAATATTTCTGAGGTGTAACACGAATACATTTTTCCGATCTATGTCTATGTTATGTGAGACCGAAAAACCTTCTTATGGTAAGATTGATTTGTTAAATTATAGTATGTGCGTTGGATGTATTGAATTTCTAATTTTAGTAGTTAGATTTATGGTGATTGATGGAGATCTTATGAGCAGCACATCTCGTCGCGTAATAATAAAGTATTCGAGCTGGCAAGTCATCGGCTTCACATTTTTATGATAGTGAACTTGAGCTATAAATAAGTGAGATGAAACCGACCGGTCTTCATTACGTCAATTATGCAGCGAGTGTAATTGCGCTCAGTCTGACTATGTACACGCCTTATTCACTGAGTCTGCTGATTGCATAAGTTGTGACGCCATTTTGGAGATTTCAGGGTTTTTTTTTAATATTATATCCAATGTTTATCTACTTCAATACGATTGTTCCATTTAAAAAAGCGAACACAAAGTCTCACTTATTAAAACGTCATGTATCGTAACAGTGAACTTAAAAGTCCCTTATATAAAATTACCCGTGATTACTTCCATGTAGCGTAGAAATGTTTTACCTACATGCCCTAAATTTTCGAGTCACATTTATAAGAAAAATTGCTAAAACACAGTCACCAAATAATTGCTTTTATTTTCGGTGTGAATATTATTTTTGTCTTAAAAAACATTTTAATTTTCTTAAATCAACATTACAACCTCATCACCTGTAGTACAGTCGATGTAAAAATAGCGTCTTTTGAATTTCTTTTTTTCTCTCGCCAAAAATGGCAATGTTATTTTTTGTAACCAACAGCTTTAAGAAACTAGCCATCGGCGTTCTCGCCACATACTTAAGCCCGTAAGAGGAAAACAGCTTTGAAAAGTTCGCCAATGTTGTTCAGTAGCAAACATCCGAGTGTTGACAGTAAATCATTATGAGTCTAAGTTACGAAATAAATTTGCACTTGAATAGAAGAGAATAAGGGACTAAACACTTAATTTTCTATTAAAAACAATTAATGCATTCACGCAATAGCCGAACAAGCACATCTATTCAAAGGCAAACAAAAACTTGTTTACCGAATCTTTTCGGTACACATTCGAATGTCATAAATTCTTAAAAACTCGTACACCGCTGCATAATAAATATGAATGAGCATAGTTTTCTACATAATTCCATACCAGTTAATTACGAAATAATTCAGTAAATAACACGAGTTCATCCAACAAATCAAATAAATTGAACCGAAGCATTATTAATGGAACAAAACATCGTCTCATTAAAAACGTAATTAGATTGTATTCCGCCCTTCATTCTTCAATATTAAAATATGAGTGGAATACCGTTGGCCCACAGAGTTAAGACAATTTCCACAGCAATTAAAACAGTGTTGTGATTGTGACCGCTAACTGTAGCGAGTCATTCCCGCACGAATAAAACAGTGTGCTCCGCGTATTTCTATAGTGATGCTAATCCATGGGAAACGTTTTTAAATTTTAATTTTCCGTTCACACTAAACAATTATTGCTCAATTAAAAACTTCTTGATAAAAAATGCATTAAATTTTTTAAAATCATAATTACTACTTTGCGTATAATAGCTCAGTCAGAGTCTGCGCAATGAGTAATGCTTGAACATTATTTTCTAAAAAAAAATTCTATTCCTTTCATCATATTTGCATGTATAAAATTGATGACGCCTGTTCACTTAACAAATGCTGCCGTAAACAATTCATTTCTTTAGAATCGAAATTTGCAAATAAATATTCATTTATCATTTAGGGAGATACTTTCGCTGTTACTTCTTTCCACGTATAGCACGATCAAAAGTGTTTGTAGCATAACTTGGGCGATTGAAAATGCTTTAACAGGACTAGTTGCATAAATATTTTCTTTGTTAACTTTGTCTATACAAATAGACTAAGATGGTAAGCCTCAATGTTGTATTAAACAGATACCAATCCAAATTGAGGTCGGCTTTGTTATCTGTATTTATTCAAAACAATTTTAATACTCAAAAATCGTTAGACCACTATACTGGCACTATCATAGTCTTTATTTCCTAAAATACAATTATTTAACCAGTTTTGGCCAGGGAGAGGGCAGCAGCCTTTATCAAAAGGACTAAAGTTTATTATTATTAAATGAACAGTATAATCTGTGTACATTAAATCTCCTAAACGAAGAAATTTCTCACCATACGTGAAGGATAATAAATAAGCACCTTTTTTTTTTTTTTTTTTTTTTTTTTTTTTTTTTTTTTTTTTTTTTTTTTTTTTTTTTTTTTTTTTTTTTTTTTTTTTTTTTTTTTTTTTTTTTTTCCTGCGGGGAAAATCCATTTACGGACCATCCCACCCCCGTAGGGGCGAGGGTGTGTCGGACTCACCGGCGCCTTCCGACCCAGCATAGATGTTACCGCCCGTGTTTGCGGCCGGCCGCTGGGCCGGGTCCCTACCAAAATAATTGCGCCGTAATACCGACTAAAAACCCCGCGACGGCCACCATCGGCGCATTCAGCGAGACGGCCCCGGAATACCCTGAAGCCAGAGCTATGGATTGATGCGGGACCGCCTCTGCGCGGTGCCAAAAGGCACACCGACCTGACGCGTGTGGCGTCTTCATCTCGGGGGCCGCCAAGGTAATAAATAAGCACCTAATAGCTATACTGTCGCCACCCACTCAACATTACCAAAGTGAAATACAAAACTATAAAGCAAACAAAACAGAATCGCAATCCCTGTCATTATTTTCCTCGGCACTTAAAAGCCGTGGGCGTGCAACACTAACGAGTAAAACTGAGACCAAGAATCCATCTGTATAGTGAAATAAAAACTAACTGTATCGGAGTGTTGATGATGAAAATCTTTCAAATAAACCACATTAAAGCACAGTTATTGCTCAGTAAGAACTTTAATGTCTCAAGTTTGCATTTTGTTTTAATGCTACATGGTAGTTGGTTCGCGATTCGCCGTGTGCGAATAAGCAAAAACTTCGAATGTAGCAATGTCTTAATGCAGAATGATACTTGACGATGCTCTTGTAATCAACATTGCGATATGAGAAAAAATATGCGAATTATCTTATTGTGTTTACCACCAAACGATCTGATGCGATGCTTATTGTACACTAGTTTTTATTAGGATCCTTGGAAATCGAATTATGCGTCCGTAGCATAAATCATAAAAACAATACCAACCTTTGTGTATCTATCTCATACTTGAAAATGACGAATCTCTTGAGGAAAATTGACTTTACGGTGGCCGTGCAAATTTCATATACATTATATTTACTACATATATTTCATTTTATTGTAGAAATTACTTAGTTTCATTTAATGAATAGTTTATTTATCTATCCTGTGGCATAACAATTAAATAAAGACGTCGGGTATATGTTAGCATGATTCAAAAACATCCTTAAATTTACATACATTACTTACTACTTTCTCCTCCCAATCGGTATAATTAATTATAATTTATTTTATTTAATGAATTTTAGTGGACATAGCAAAAATTACATATACGTTTAATAGACAATTAAGATTTATGACTGTAAGTAGGAACCATTACTATTCATAATCATAAAATTCATAATGAGCAGACTTCCAACGCCAACAACATGTGTTCATGCCTCGACTCGAAGATATTAATAGCTTAAAGATTACAGCCCACAAAGGGAACGCAAGTAGCCAGTAGGACCAGTCGATCGCCTTAGTACGTGATGCACCTTTACTTGCTAAACGCGTGATCCGTCGGCAGATGACAGCACTATCTGCGCTTGAATCATGAGACTAGATATATTGCCACGTCATTGGCAGACTGGTCATGTCATATTCATTTTACTGACGTATGTATCCACTAGAAACATGTCATTATGCACATTCAATTGTTCGAACCAGTTGCTTGGTGCATCCGATTGAGATGTCTGATATATTGGTAGAGACTGCGGCGGTGTAATAAAACTAGAATGTTTTATGAGATTAATATTACTGCTTCATTCATATAAAATGAGCTCGCCTTTGCCACTGTCATATTATTACTTAAGCCAAATTTATGAATTCTTTTTTATACTGACCCTGATGATAAGTGAAATGCAGTCCAAATAGAACTATGATTAGTAGAAAACGGTAACATACATAAATCCGATATCGTATACTAAATACACAGTAGCGATAAAGAACAAAGAGTAAAGAATGATAAGTGCTTGTCACTTAACCAGCTAATGGCTTAAAACAAGTCTGAAATTTTAAGTGATTTGTCACCTCTAGCGATGGAGAATTGCGAATGAAAAAATGGAAATTTTGTATTTTTATTAACCGTCAGAATAATGACGCATATATAGTTTCATAAGTCAACATTCGACTTCACGTGACTGTCACATATAATATAAGCTACGCATACTCTAGTTCGCCATTAAAAGACAATGAATCAACTTACAATGTATAGAGAAAACCTTTAAAAAAGTCGTAAAACGTCCAACATCGATGTCATACACAAGTAAACTTTTACGTGAACTTTAAAAGTCTTTTATAATACTTTACCACAAAGCTGGTAAACGAGGTTGTACATTTACCAGGCCGTAGTATAATCACGTAGATCGGTCATTCTTTACGCTATCTCGCATCTCGCCGTCTGCAATGTATATAAACGCCGACTAACATGAAACTGGGCCCGTTAGCATTCTTTTCGCGAACAACTGACAATCGAAACCCGATACGCCATTATGGCAAATTTAACGCCTGTAATTACGATTTAGCGGCTAAGTGGCACCGGAAGGCATATGGTACTAACATAGTGGTACAGTTTAATGTACCGACATTAAATGATGGGAATAACGTGAAATTTTTATATTCAGAGTTATCCAATCCAGATAAATTTATAACAAATAACACGTTTCATATATTAAATAACAACGGAATATTATATAAATTTAAATAGTTACGAATCCATAGGAATTCATAAAGTTCATGCAAACTGACGCGCGTTGATGTCTATTATACTGAGGTGTGGTAAATACTACAAAAGCTTAGTGTTGTTATGAAATGGTTTATAGAATAATTTTAAATATTTTATATAAAATACGGTGTTGACGCCCCCGAGTCTCGAGGTTCTAAAACAGTTTTTGCAATAAATCTTTAGATAAGTGTTTACGAACCTGTACAAGGCGCGCAGAAATGGCTCTTGTTTTTCAGTACAACCAGTTACACCAGAATCTGCACAAATTGTGCACCTTTGAATTTCTGGGAAACTTGGGTTCCTTGAAATTCATATAAACGTAATAATATTCAAAGAGGCGGTCGGTAATACAACATCACACGAGAAAGCTAATCAGAGACGTTAACACAAATTGCTATGAAACTGTAAAGCATTAACGGAGCTTTATTAGCGATTTGATTGCTTATAGAAAGTGCGTGACTGCTTTCGTGTCAATGAGGGTAATGGCCGTATTTGAAAAGCTGTCAAACAATTGATCGGAGACATGACTTGTTGAGGCGGCGTGGGTCGTTGACAGCGTGGATAATGTTATCACATTGTTTCTCAGCGGGAACATCCAGGCCGCTGCAAGGAGCGCAGGGTTCGCCGACCGCCAAGCACGACGTCCTCACAATTATTATGTAATAAATATGAGAGCGGTGTCGAATCGGACCGCACGCCGCCGCTATCAAAAACTATTAAATTCCTCTTGAATTATTTAGCCCATTTTATGGACAGGACATTACATTCTTAGATGGTCTATAGTTTTGAAAATAGTGTACTATAATTTTTTTGGCTATTAATTCAATTGACAGCCACTTGTCCCCTCAACGATTGAAAATGTTAACTCCCAATACTGATGTAATGCATGTGGTCATTTAAATATTGTGGGAACTTTTATTTTCAGTGTATTGTCATCACCATCAAAAGTATTTTAAAATTTACAATCAATGCACAACCATATAACTAATCCGAGAACTATAAATAACTTATAAGTGGTCATTTTTTACGATTCTAAGTTACAAACACATCAAGACTGACATAATCCAATATCTTTCAAAACGTAAATTAGTAAACTAATTTACTTTTATAGTACTATTCTCAATGCTATAAATCATACCGACCTGATACTCTTCAGTTGTAAGGTATAAAATATTTGCAAAGATTGCTGAAATTGCTGCATCTAACCTTTCCTTTTTTTTCTTTTTGAAGGCGTTTTGTACTAGACATTCCACAACGAATAGTATTCTAGGTTTTTTGTTGTTGTACTTTAGGAGGCTTCGATATTAAGATATAGCAACTGAATATCGTTATTAAGAGCATGTTATTGAAGTTGCCTAATTATGTTGAGCAGAGGTCAGTTGTGCTATGAGAGAGTTTCCTAGTTTTACCTACTCCAAAAACTTGATTAAGCTGCGTGTAAGCCCTGCGGTCACCGGCCGTTCCGCTCCATTACCATGTTAAATGAAATAAAGCCGATTATGAATGTTACGTCATCGCTCACCGAACGTCAGCTAGTTATGTTATTTATACGATGCAACAAAGCGATCGTGACCGAGTGAATGATTTATATTCTGACGCTATAAAAACATTAACATAATTGAACGCGACGCTCCGACAACAGGTAGCTCACAACAGCTGTTACCGTTGAAATTCTTCGAGCGATTAACAAGGAGACTGTCGGAAGATTCAATTATGTGTGACGGTGAAATGATTTTTATTCGTGATATAAAACTCAATAGATTTTCCATAGAATTTCGAATAAAATTATATAGGTATAATATAATGAATAAAACTAATAACTTTTCTGCTATTACAAAAGTTAACTTAAAAAGAGACACTTTAAACTGGAATCCCTGAGTTTTTAATCTATTTGGAACGGTTTCAACGAAATTCTTATAACATATTAAATTTCTTTGTACAGATTTATTTCACACATATAAAATGCATATTGCTCGCACAGAACATGTTATATTAGTGTTGTGGAACAAAGAGCTTCTTCATAAAAACGTCACATCATTCACCTGTACGTTTTGTTCTATAATTAAACGGGTCGAAGTTAAAGTATAGGGTGTGTGTTCAGTGTCCGTTTGTTACAAATTACATTATTCTTTGCGACCAACAAACATATCTCGGTCAATCAATGGGTGTCCGGCTGTCATGCTTCAGCGCATTGCTATCGTACAACCAGCACTCTGCTAATTAGGTCGATTCTTCGTTCTATTGGTTAAAAACTATAATATTAAATAAATTAATGATAAAATTACTCAATAATCATTCATTTCTAACACCTAATTGCATCGAAAAGTTAAATAAATTATCTAAATCAAAAATTAACTTGAATAAATAGATAGCACAAATATTTCTTCAGTTACATATGTATTTACGAGTTTTTTGGTAACAATTGAGTATTCCTGTTCAACTATCTTTTTTTTTTTTGACCCAGAAGAAATTTCCATCAGTGTCGTGTTCTTGAAAATGTTTCAACAAGAAGTAAAATCCGAGTCACAATCGCGGATCTGGACAAGATCTTCAGAACACGTAACGCTTGACAGTCTAGGGCAATGTAAAACAATCTGCATTGCCAATTGTACAAGAGGCGCGGGAGATGTTGGCATGGTTCTCAGGCGCCACGCGCCAACGATTCTCGCCTCCACCGTCCGTGTGAGCGTTACACTACTCCACTTTAGGTGAAACCAGTGACAACCTACAATCTCATGGTTCGCACCTGAATGCAACTCTCGCGAAATTCCAAAAGTGAACGTAAAATAAGGCAGTGACACAGATAAAGGTGAACATTAAATATTTATATGCAACGGAAGTAACGGTTGTTAGCATGTAGATTAACATAAGTACGAAATTCTTGATAAAATTGTCGTCGGCGGATTAAGTACTAACCCAGAATTTCGATGGCAGCGTAAAGGCCGTGTGAAATTGACACTTTATATCCATTTGAATAAATACATTCTTTGGAGGAACAATTTTGAGCGCATGCACATAAAATTTACTTACATAAATCATAAATTGCCCTTAAGGTCTATAATTTATTGTATAAAGGATTTTGCGAACATATTTCATTGTAATATGACAACTGACGTAATAAATCTTGCGGGTTCAAAGTCTAGTAATGCCTAAGCAAATTATGAACAATGATGTTATTTACAATAGGATACATTTTCTTATCTGTAGCAATAAAAAATGTTTAAGGAATTAATAAATTACACTGTAAAGTTATTGCATACATACACGAGTAACAATGAAATTATCGATTCGTAACTTGTTACCTAAAAATACTTACAATGGGAAATTTAGTAACACATATTTCCAATACCAATCCTGCAATTCATAACGCAAAAATTCCGATACGAAAAGCACATATTACACATGTTGTACGTGTAGAAGCGTGCACTTTCTCGCTCATTCATCACATTAGTGGGTCGCAGGCTGGTGCGGCGCGCGCACGTTCCTGGGAGACCAACCTCAGATACCATACCGAATCCATTACACATCACAATGTGCCTAATGCTCCAGCTCTGGGAACGTGATCTCAACTGTCAGTGAAAGTAACACTCGAATGGAACAACCGTTAGTTACCAACGATTTTGTCAACATCACGTATCCAGATGACCTTAGCACAAAAGTGTTAACTTTTTTATTACAATTTTTTTACCAAAATTACAAATAACACCTGGTCATGGAATGTCATTTGCATATTCTATTCTGAGTTATATGAATATTTACTTTTTAAATGATACTATATACTATAATATACTACTATTAATTATAACGTAAATAGAAAGAAATCCGGTCGCTTGTCTAGACTTAGATTTATCTAAATCTGTTTCGCGTCACGTCTAGAATATATTCTAAGTAATAGTGTAATTTCTCTTTTTGCAGAATTAATGAAGTTGAGATAAATATGTCCGTTTGATATTTATCGGTTTGATAACTAGCGGCATTAAACGTTCACGAATAAATCTTGCTATTTCGCGTCATATCACGTCGAAACGGAAACGATCTATTTTCACGCATAATATTACTGTGAAAATGCAACATCGACAATCGGGGATGGCTATGCGATTGAATGAAATATCAATGTATTTACAACACAATCAAATAGCAAAAGCAAGAATAATCCATACGCAATACGTTGCCAATATAATCTTAAAGATACTGTCGTACTAGTATATATTTACTTCTAAAGGTGATTGACCCAAAACGGTGGAGTCATTTATTACCTTGACTCCTTCATCACATTTTACTCATTCAACTACTCCTTAACAGCGACATCTATGAAGTTTCTTCGTAAAACTTTTAAGAATAAGATATATCATTTAATATATAATAATTACAAATTTACACTAAGTCCACAACTGTGTCGCAACGAAACGGCAGAAAATAATGTTTCTTCTGAACTTTATCGTAGGCCCTGGGAACAATCTTTCAAGTAATGTTTTTGTAAGTTCCGGTATGAACTATCTCGGTGTTTCCTAAGCGGATCCTTCAATACTTTAATATAATATATGCCATTCTAAAAGCTGGGGAATGTGATCTTTAATAACTAAATGAATAGCAATAAATCTACATATTTCTCTTAGCTCCCGCTTTCCACATTTACAAAAGTCTCTGACATATGAATACCAAAAACACATACCAAACATTTTTGTATTAAGACACGACCGCTCAAACAGATATTTAATATACACATGTTCAAATATTAAAAATTTCTAAATGTTTTAAACAGTACGGCGTTCGAGATTCTACGATTACTCTAGTTACTGAACGATGATATCGAAGCTACAGAAATAACACACGCACTTGTAGCACTAGTTAATAGCTTATTATCAACCAATCTCGTATTTCAAGTTTTATAATCGAGTTTTTCAATGCTTAATATAAACATTTATCATTAGATGTAAACGCTTGATCAAATGATTCACACATGCTATAATGAGGTTTGTTATTAAAGAAGAATTTAGCGTTGATTACGTACAAAATGGCTCATTCCAATGTAGAAATATGATGGTAATGATACGGCCCTTTTATAGGGTATTTATAAAAGTATTTTACTATAAACAACCTCATTTTATTTTATCCATTGTCATAACACAAATATTTTTATCGAGTGTATCAATAAAGTAAGTACAGGTAATAACATAAAAAAAGTTTCAAAGCTAGCCTCCACCGCGCCACGCAACTAAGTTGCTCGGCGTCGTGTGTTTACAGACTATGACTGGAATATTAAATTCATAATTTCGAATCATACCGCAAAGATTATGACTTGCGTCAAAACCAATTTTCTGCATTACACTAATTCTAGAGGCTGTGTTACTCGTCCATCGGGCGCAATCAAAGTAGGGACGTTTTATTCGCCGCAAAAGAAATCACTTTATTTTTCATACTATTGAATTACACGGCCATTACATCACATTCGGTGAAGATGCGCGCCGCACGTGAGCTGTCGTGAACCCACGTCTGTCCGACTTGATTTATAACTATTTCGCTACGTACCTTGTAGTGAAATAATGTATCCGAAAATAATGTAATTTGAAACAAACGAATAACTGCACCACCATTTAGAACGATGCCATAGAACGATGGCGCCGATCTGCATTAGAATATGATTCAGTTTTTATTCTTCTTATATGTAATTTAGTAGGCAATAAATACTCATAGTTAATCACAGTCATAAACACCTAAACAACAATTAGCTTGTTCTACATGTAGGTACATGCATTTACGTATAATGAACTGCAAATTTTCTCACAGCGCTAAATTATAGTACTTAAAATCGCTACATTAATGTACAAAACTCGTAATATAAGCAACTGGCACTTACGCTCAATTACAGCGTAATATGTCATAGTGGACAAACATAGTACATTACAAATAACTGTATGCACGGTATACAGTAGACGCGTAATGAGCCACGGCAAATTTCGAATAAAATGTGAGACATTACGGAATTGTAAGATTGGGGTCGAGTTAGTCGGCGTCGAGGGCACTGGGTCGGGGGAAAGTTGTGGAGTATATGCAGGCCTGCACTGTGCATGCCGTCGCAATCACATTCACAGAATACACAGCACCCATATTATATTGAAATATTACCGGACCGGTAGTCGCCAGTTGTTGCTGCTTTTTGACACTAATATTTCAATCGTTACTTATGTTTAATGAACATTATGAAAATATAATTATTTTCATAAAATACCTCTTTTATATGACTTCTCAGTAATAATTTTATAAGTATTACTGTTATTAAATGAATGCTAAACTTACAAATGTTTATGGTGTAATAAAATTAAAGTAAATTAAATAATATTATAATATATTTATATTATGAGCCTCAGTAGATGAATAGGTATTACTTGCACCTAATTTGTCTATTCCCTGCATACGAATCAGCCAATTAATCTATGCTTCCAGACATTCTCGTCAATTTTAAAAGTGCCTAGGAGAGATCGCCCGCAACGATACGTGAGACAGTCGATTATTCATTACGTATTTTTTTATTAAATTTAATTTATAAAGTCACTGACTTTTGGTCGCGAATTAATGCAAAGCCTTCCAGTAACTGGAACAGGTTTCCATCTGACTCAATAAAATTCGTCAAATTCGATTCACCGATGAAATTGTAAAAAAAACAAACAAACTCCATTTACATCTTTGATACGCCTAATTTGGATTGACTTGTAATATACAAGTCCGTCTACAACAAAGTTAATTAAAATGATAGAGCAAATATTCTGGATTAGGCCAGCATAAAAGATTATTTTTATTATGGAAAATACGTGACCAGCAGTGGGATATTACATATAGATTTTAGAGCTAATAGTGTCATGCATTATTTAAACGTTATCCTTAATCCTAAGGTTATTCAAATTTTTTATCCATAGTAGCTACGAGAAAGAACTAAGCGATAAAATAATGTTTAAATATTTTTTTTAACTATGCATAAATTTCTAGAATAATCGTGAGTCATATACCGTTCGATATCCATATTTCATACACAATGTTACATATGAACAACGAGTTTTCTTACAATTTTTAAAGCGTGAAAACAATTAGAGCTTTTATAACGTGATGGCGGATAGACACGTTACCAAAATGATACGTGCAAAAAGTATTTTTATGAAATAATATTAAATTGAAGTTGAAAATATCGAAAATAACTATTGCGAGACGAAGGCATGACATATTGTTAATGCGACGGACACGAAAAAAAGCGAAAAATTTCAATTTTTCAAAGAGCGTTCTATATTGGATACAGCCACGGAAGTAGCTTGCAAGTATTTCTAATATAAGTTACAAATACATAAAATGTATGATGAAATAAAGTTACTTTCAAACAATTCCCTTCTTGACAAATCAATGAACCTGAAATTTAGACCTCAAATATCAATAATTTTCCGAAACAAATTCGTTAATCAAATACTTTTGTAAAGAAACAAAGAATATTAAGTCATAAATGTGAAAATACTGATCTATACTCGTGATTAGGACTCAGTAAAAAAATCATTCAAAACAATATTATTCCACACTTGTCTGACTACGAGATTTAAATATGAAATCACATGTACAGTTTCATAACTGGGCCGAGCAATGAATTGGGCGGGCGCGGCACCCGGTCAAGGTCGCTTGCACTTGAAAGCAAAAAACCACCCAACTGGTTATGCGCCCACGCATGCGGTTATAGTGGCCACGTTTTTTGCGGCATAACCAACACACGGTGATTGTTCGGGCCATTGATCGCTTGTCTTTTTTGTATAATCAATACATTTATCATATCAGATGATACATCTTAATTCATTTTATAATTAAATTATGTTAAACAAATCACCTATCGATTGATTCATATAGCTTCAGTCACTTATAAGGAAAAATTTCCACGAATTTCACGCTTTAGCATTTCTCAGAACGAATGTAACGGTAGAAGGTGAATCATGGACAAATTTATTAAATACTAATATCCACGACAAACGAAAAGAGATTCTAGAAAAATGAAAATCTCACTTAAATTCGATGACCATGAAATTTTCATGAATCTCAGGACAAATTATCAACAATATTTCGAATAAAAAATAGGTGACATAAATACTTATGTAAGAAAATTTTTAATAAAGTAATTACTATCGTAGCATTGCCTATAAATAACCATTTATGTTTGTTGAAACATTATAATGTTGAACGAAAACAATTCAATATGCACATGTCATAATCTACATACGGGCCACCGCTAAATATAAGCCTTTCCGAACGTCAGTATGATAATTAAAAACTAAATCACACATTCAATTACAAAAACGCCATGAACTAATTGTTATTAAATTCATGGATTCAACATACCATCGGCTCTAGTGTTTTATATCACACGGCCGTTCTTCATTGCAGATGACTATTTTTAGTTGACGACAAGAGCGTCGCAGACATAGCTATTAAAATTTTAATAACAAGCATCCTGTACGCTGAGGACCCCGCAAACCTGTTCTCCGACGAGTCTTAGAACTAAGACCGACGTGCATATTAAAACGCACAATCGAACATCCTTACCCAACCCTTGCTCGCTGCACATCATTATATCACGAGGAAAAAATTAAGTTCAACGTTATCAAGAAAATGTTGAAGCAGCTATAACTTAGATAATACTACCGTTTATCTAACCGTCGCTATTACGTTAAATCTAGTGTTTTGTGGATACGTACATTGTTTTACAATAGTTTCATAATAGTGTTTGTATTATTTTATAAAAGTATGTATAAATTTCCCTTCATATGTTTAATTCTGCAGTTGAAAATAAATAACCAAGATATCGTATGATATTACTCTAATTTCGCTACAGAACTTTGTATAATATACATATTCTATGGCTAGTTTAAAAATACAGTAATTTGAACAGCAAAAGTGTTTACTAGTTAATAAATAAATAATAAAGGTATGTAGAACATATAATTATCAAAATTCATATTCCCTTTCAAGAGAAAAATCCCAATATGCCAGCGTGATTGTATTAAATCACAAAAGCTTGCACATTCTCAACACCTTACTTACCAACATCACTTTGATTTGGCATTGTAAAAATCTATTTTAACTTGCTTAGTGTAACTGATAGCAAAGTACATAATAAAGGTATGTAGATAGCATAGCACATAACTACGGCTACTCAGCAAGCGATCTAACTCAAAAATTACTATTCTGAGAAAAAAATTAACAGCTTTCACGTTGCATGAATAAAATAACTAAACTCTCACGTACTGGCTATTATCCAACAAATTAACGGCAGATATACAAGTTTTATTGACCTTGTGCTTGCATCTTGTACAGGTGTTCACGTAAGCATTTTATAATAATCTAACAGTTTCAAAAACATTTTAAAGTTGCATTTGGTTGAAACATGCCATATACAGCAATTAGTTTTAATAGGTTTTTTCTTGATTTAATTCATCTCGATGGTTTAGTCTCTAAAGGTATTGTGTTCTCAGCGTTGGGTAAGCTATCTACTCTGATTTGATTTGAAATAAATCGTAAATAGCATCGAGTGATCAGAACAATCGGGTGAGGATAATAAACGAAGTGTTGTTGATTTATTTAAAAGTTTATCAATGTAGTCTTAAGGAGATAAACTAACTAGTTAAAAAAAGTGATAAACTTATCACCACTCGTGACAAACCTATTAAAAGAAGTAAATTTAGTCTTAGCCACTGGAATGCATCATAGCTGCCAACAACAGGAAGAAATATATTATGGTACATTATTTTTTTAGAATTGAAACTTAAGTAAAACCCACTTTGATTACGTAGGTACATATATGATTTATATTGCAATAATATGATCTATAAGATTAATTTAGTACCCTGAGGCCATAGCAAAAAGTGACAATTCTCGAACCAGTTTATTTAATTAGCTGTCTAGATCATCGATCTTTTTAAAGTACTTATCTTTGCAATCAATTTTGTGTACAGTCCGATGACATTGCATACAACATCGCTTTGATTCATTACAATTTTAAGAACAAATATGAAATAAAATAAAAGAATATACGTAAT
Organism: Hemaris fuciformis; assembly: GCA_907164795.1. Lineage (NCBI taxonomy): Eukaryota > Metazoa > Arthropoda > Insecta > Lepidoptera > Sphingidae > Hemaris > Hemaris fuciformis. Next base: position 7,752,649 of record OU015434.1, read on the forward strand.
GATACGCAACATCCAGTCTTGAAGATGATCGATATCTCAGTTAGAAGTAAACCGGACGCCCTAGTCAGTAGCCGTGGATTCTTGTCAAACACTTCTGACTTTTCAAAGTAACATATTAGTTGTTCATTTTTACTCACTTTAACATTAAAAAACAACACCGTAAACATACTTGCATGACTAGGAATTCTCTGCAAAAAAATCGAAGGTGTCTAGTCTTTCAAACTTTTCATGCTGATCTATACGGTCTGATATACCTTAAAATTTCCTATTTCTGCTTTAACCTACAACAGATATAATATGGAGCGAGAGTAGAATAAGAACCTAACCACAGCTAGCTACAAGCTCATTAAGACTTAAGGCGGCAAGATGATTTAAACTTCATATATCTAATCTAGTTAGTTATGGCAACTTTATTTATTGTATGCATTGACAAATCCCAGTTACAATGAGGGATAGTATGTTAAATTTGTATTGGAAGCTAGACTAGCTTCGCAAAAAACTGTCATTACGTGTCACTGCAAGAGTTTCTTGTGCCGTTTCTTCTGCTAAGCAACAACACGTTCCGAAGCGATGACACTATTGAAGATTCAAAAGACCTTATATAATAATAAATAAGTCTTGAATAAATTGAATTTTGAATTTTTTATCACCATATTGTAAGGACTTTTCAACACGATTTAATGGAGAAACTAAATCTAAAAATATTTGAGCAATTCAAAATTTTCATGTCACTCATAAAACCTACAATCATTTAAACACTATTAAATATAATAAGAAAAGTGTTTCGCCATTTACAATACAATTAATCTAAATCATTGCACATCGTAAAGTCGTGCCGCGAACCCTGCCAAGTAATTTAATTTAATAATAAAAATGTGTAATCTGAAATCCATTTACTGAAATAAAAAAAGCACTAAAACAATGGCGGGACGAGCGTTTGGTATCTCACGCGAGCGCAGTGCGCACATAATGATCGTAGAAGCCGACGTCGCCCGTGTAATTCGCTAGTAATGACAGTAATCATTTTATCATCTTCGTACCAATAACTCGCGTTTACCTAGTGCAATGGGGCCAGGACGGCACAACCGTGCGAATAAAAGATAGATGACACTATGACTGCAATTTAGTTATTACGTGGCCCTTGTAAGTATTACTTCATATCCAACTGGACGCGGTTGGCGTTTTTGTGGACAATCTAATATGCTAGCTCCTAGCGAAAGTCTCCTTTAGCTCAATTGTACATGAAGGTTTTAAGATTCAAGCGGCAATGGCATAATTTATTCTACGTATATTTCGTACTAAAAATTTACTTGGATGAAGATTTTTTTTGTTTTTTAAAAGGCGATACAAGAATGAATACAGAAAAAAAATTGGCGATGCCTATCATAGGTTCTGTCATCCCGAAGGATCACTAGTAATAATCATCAAACATATTCTAATTTAATAAAGACAGTAAATATAGAGATAATAAATATGTATACTAATGTGTGTTTCGACCACGTTGACAGAATTTTAGTTACAGTCTGAGATAGCTAGACTTGCCAGGCGATTCTCTATTTGGTCTGCAATTCACTTATCATAAACACTTTCCACGGCTACACAAAAAAGAATTCCTCACTACGATATGCAATAAAACCACAGAGGTAAACTGCGTAAAAAGTTCCTTTAGAAATAAATTTTATGTTAAAATATTACATTTTTATTTTAAAGCAAATACCTTAATAAATGTCCGCCAACACAGTTTTTCTAATGTTTTAGCTCTAGTTAAAACAGATGATACGTTCTCATCTAATAGATCATTGTCGTTCGATGAAGTTTACATAAAAAAAATAGATTGTAAAGATCTTTTCTAAAGCCATATCCCGTTTTAAATATAAATAAAATCTCCCGCGAAATAGCCACAATACCATCAATACGTAGTTGACCGTGAATTCCGGCATGAAATGGTCGGTTTAAAAAATAAACGTGACAAACATTTCACCGCTTTCGAGCAGTAATAAAAAGTGTTAAAGACCCGAAGACTCCCACACTCAAAATTTATACAGCATCGCGAATGTAACCAAATTGTTACTTTGAACTCGCGTTTTTACATTCCTAGAAAGTTATTACTCAATTCTGTAAAAACGAAAGTTTGCAAAAAATATTCAATGCATACATACAGGGTGTATTCAGACCGTGATCGGAAACGAAGGCAGGTAATAGCTAAGGTGATTACAAACCCCCTGGCGTTAAAGAAAATTCTGACAAAAAATAAAAAAAATTACATTTTCCATACAAACCGCGTACATTTAATACCGATGGTTGTATGGAAAATGTAAAAAAAAAATATTTTTTGTCAGAATTTTCTTTAACGCCAAGGGGTTTGTAATCACCTTAGCTATTACCTGCCTTCGTTTCCGATCACGGTCTGAATACACCCTGTATATATTCTGCACACATCATGAAAAAACCGGCTGCTACGAGTATAATTTATTAAACTATAATCGTACTATAAAATGCTCGACTTCCCATTACTTTTCCCAGCCTAGCATGTATAAACTTACGGTCTATTGCAATTTATAAATACATACTAAGTCAATCGCAACTAAACTAGACTTGTCTAAGCGCAACGTCGCCTTATTTAGAAAACTAGAATAATCCAACCTTCAGGGACGTGTTACTGCTTGACTACTCGTTAAATCATTCGTATCCTCTGTCCAATCGGCAAAGAAAGAAACACAACTAGAAAATGTATGCTGGAAATATGCTACGATTTATTAAAGGCTAAATCTTACACATTATACCTACCGTATACTATACCCATTCACACGTCAGCCGACAGATTAATATAAAAAAAATGCGCTTTTTTTTCTTTGGTGGTAATAGTTGATAGCTATGCAAGCATTATTATTTATAGCGTTTTAAAATTAAAGTCGATTTATTCATGAGAAAAATAAAATGACTACCATTTCACATTGTCATTACGAATCTTTTAATGATGTGCATAATTATTTAACGATGGGATTGCAGTCATATACATACACACATAAAACAGTTTTACATTTTAATAGCAAAGCTTAACTTTCCTCCATTGAATATTGACCTCATTCAATCTTCTAATGCCTCATTTTCATAATCACGGATCACTGAATGGCTGTAAAATCTGTTATGCAGATTATTCAATCTGCCGCTTTATTATTTAATATTTGCGTAGAATCAGTATTGATTCTGTGTTAGTTAATTATTTGTCAATTTATTCAAAAAAATTGCAGAAGTACGCACTTTTATTACCTATTTTAAAATAATGCGAGATAAACGTTTTCTAGTTACATATCTTCTACAATTACTACCCCTATTATGAAGGTGAAATCATAGTCATTTTTTTAATAATATACAAATGCATAATTTACATTGCTCTATTAACACGAAATTCTATTTTAATGATAATTAGTTTCTTATCATTGAGATAGACATAAATAAATTATCCAGATTTTTTCGTATATGATTACATTACATACATTAACTAACGCCTATATTTCGTGGTGGGGTAGGCAGAGGTGCATTTCTTCACCCACATTTCGCCAGATATGTATCAGTCCCACGTAATAGGGGGCGAGCCTATTGCCGTTTTTTGAGCACATTTCCTGACTCCGTGCTGCTACTGAGAATTTCCTAATGGAAAACCCAATAACCATTTGCCCGACCCGGGAATCGTACCTAGGACCTGTAGATCGCACTGCACACACCTGTACCGCGAGAGCACCAGGCAGTCGTATATGATTTAATTTATTTATTTTTCAAATAAACTATGATATTTATTTTATAAAGAAGTCTTAATTTTATACATTTTCAGTATACTTCTACAGTATAAAGGTAATTTGGAACAAATGCTACCATGACTTGACATAAATACAAAAATATAATATACCTGTATTTAACGCTGGCTTCACTGTCAATTTTCTCACGTGAATACGTTCAATTGTTCACAAGAAACCGAACAAAGTCCCGAGAACTGAACCGCGAGCACAGGAAGTGAATGGTTCGAATGGAATGAACGAGAGATGCTCGCTGACCGGCGCGAACGTTCGCTTCAGACACTGGGCGCGTGACACCGGGGTACGCAACCGGCCGAGCGTCACAAACGGAATGAAATGGTGAAGAAGACGCCACCGTCTTATATAGACGTGGTGGTAACCTGACGCCAGATAACGGATTCCTGCACACAACCATGCTACGCCATTATTAGTCTTACAGCGCGCGCGCAGGACACAAAATCACGCTCCGAGCACAGCCCTTCGCGATGTAACGAATATATCGAATTATCAATAAAATGCCTCGAGCAGAACGCAATTTACCTTCACAACGCGGACCGTAGGTGTAGCCGGTGTACCCGGATGGCGACAGCGGAACTCCAAATGGCATCAAGCAGATTTACAAAGTGCAACATCCTGTTCAATGTTCCAAAACCATTAATGTCAGTAAAAATGTTTGTAATTGATAAATAATTATGGGAATGATATAAACGCACCATCATAGTTGGATTAATATTGCAAAGGCGTTTATTATCTTTATTAATAAATCAAAATGAAAAATCGAGCCATTAATCATCCGCCAAAAAATAGAGCAATTTTAAAATGAAACGTGTACTGACAACAAATTGCAATAGCTTAGTAGTTATCGCACACATATGTATATACATACATAAAATCAAAAGATTAAGCTTTCATTAAAATAGCATTTGCTTTTTGATGCATAATTGCACAAGCACACGTCGAGTATGTATGTTTAAATTATAATTATAACTTATTAAGGTTGGGTATTGTAACAAACAATGATAGTCGCAATTTCCTTTTTCATGAATCCTTATAGTACAGTATTTTTTATCACAGGACATTGGTTATAAGCTGTAACTTCCTGTGTCTAAAATACTGAGTACGCCAATAAATTTAGTGAGTCATTGTTGATTGAAGAAAAAACACATTTGCCCGAGATTATTTCCTGTGAGTGTTAACATCCTGTTAAGTAACAGAAAGTCAAAACTTAGTGGTTTAGAATAAATCCTCACAAGATTTCGTTTTTCTTAATTAGGCTATAAAAGAACTTAATAGACATTGCGTTGTATAGTGGTAAGGAAACGCGCAAACAACAAAACGGTGACATAATCACGTTGTCGATACGCAGCCGATTTACAAAAAAATAAACTGAAAACGTGAGTAAAACGTAACAATACTTATACAATGTGATCGCGACAGTATGCCATTCAATTAAACCACGTACGAGTCCAAACTAAGCAAAAGGTTAATTACCATATGTTAATATTACACTCACTTTTTTGTAATACTCATAGAAGCAAAAAAAGTCAAGCAAAATGTAAGTCAATAAATAAGAATTTATTATATCTAATACATATATGTATTTTGGCGCGGCAACGTAGCTTATTATTTACCTACAAAGTGTGGCAAAGCGCCCCGCGTTATGGTTATCAAAACGAAAACCTTAAGATCTTTGATTGCGATTTTTGGCAAAACTACTATGCGATTTTTGCTCAAATTTTGTATATTGTGAATAAATATCGTCACTAAAACGTAGGTTAAATTAATGTCATGATGTTCAACCTGTATAACTTTTGGATTTCTTTATTTATTTAATTGAAACGTGACAGATGATGGTATATTGAGAATCAGTAATTCACTACACTGGCTTGCATAAACTGGCGCGTTGAATTGGCATATTAAGATAAGTGAAATACGGCCAAAATGTAGTCTCTAGTGATTGATTAGAAATGACTACTTACTATTTTCCTTTAGCAATTAACACAGTCGGCCTGACATGAACCGGATAAACACCGAGGCACCTTGGTGCAAGGTGGTCGCTATCCGAATACCTCGCCGGTCGAGCCGGATTGATCTGTCTATTGTCGATTGATTGATTCAAACTGACTAAGATTTGACTTGAAATGTTACATAAATGATGCGGTAGGACCCCGCTCCGCCGGAAGCAATATTATAAAAGATAAATTGCCTACATTTTCATACTTTCCGAAAATCCAAGATAATTATGTCCATTCCAAGAGTTATCCAAGTCGGCCCAAAAGTCTTTGAGTCTGTAAATCTCTGTTCTTATTAGTATTAATAGAGACGAAATCAAAAATTATATAACAATATATAAATACTTTAACAGCCTATGCATGGGAAGCTAGACTTACAATACTTGTATCCTCTCAGAACCTGCCAGGGATTTTTGCAGTCACACAAGACTCAGAACTAAAAAAATATATGCCTGAGCAAGCATTAGCTCGGTGCGGGGAATAAACTCAGAGACGGTCGTTTCGTGGGCAGCTTCCAATCAACCACGCTGTGGAGCTTGTCGTAAATGTGGAACTCAATTAACCCCGCACAGAAATGCAATTCTAGTAAAAAGATCTACTCAAGAATTAAACGTATCCTTCGTTTAGTAAATCTGACAGAGCTTGAAGTTTAAGACCTCCCAGTTAATTAAGACATACATATAAACAAATGACAGCTGGGCCGGCTAGCCCAGCGAGCGATACATCAAAATAAACTACATAAGAATTCCCGATTCGTGCACTCGGGATATCTTTTAAAATGAAATATAAATTTCAAAACGTCTACCTAGACAACTGTGCGGTGTGCTTTTTTATTCCAGCCGGGCATAAAATATTTGATGTGTCACTAGCTTTGTGATAAACGCGAACTCTTTTACAAATACAGATAAAAACATTTACAACGATCAACAATGATTTAACAATATTTTTTATAGAAAGTTTCTTGTATACGATATAATTTTGAAAAATGAAATCTATATTATTCATATTTCAAACCTCCAGCTTACTTCAGTTCTTCTTTAAATAAAGTATCGTCTTAGGTACTAAAAAGAGCTTTATAACATTTGGTAACATGTAATGCAGTTGTAAAGTACAACAAAATGCAAATGGACCAACAGGAAATCAAAGTCATCTGCATCGATATTAACATACCAATTTGGCAGCAAAAAGAAATTAATGACTTGGTTCTTTAGCATATGATTATTGCTTAATGGTTCTAATCTGTACGATAACAAAAACGAACGTTAGGAAGGCTTCGTTTTAATCTGACTTCCTGCGGTTTCCCAAAGCGGAATTTAAGGCCAACATCGAAGCGTAGATACAGCAGTGAAAGTTAATGTTGATTCGCATTGGCCCGCTCATTATTCGCGCGATGAAAATCTTAAATTACACTGCACACGGCATGTCTACATCTATTTTTATTTGTGGAAGATTCAATTACTCGGTTCCTAATGATGTACGTCGCCGTAGGCTTCGGTTAAGAAATAACAACTAGTCCTTGCTACGTGGTAATGAATGCTGTACACTTTGATACAAAGAAAATAATTAAATACGAACACCGAACCAAATATAAATAGAATGAAATGGAAATCTATCTTTGCGTTGAACAATAGAAGTAGATGAATTAGGCTGCCATCCGAAAAGCAATTCAGGCTACTGGCTAATTAAGAACTAACGTCTACCATAGAAAGAACACAGTTGTATTGTGTTTTTACTTTTGTTTGAGTGCTGCTATGGAATGTTATACATACTCGTATAAAAAAAGTGTTAAATGTAATTTAACCATACGGACATGTCAAAAGTGCTTGATAATAACTGACAAATACTTCTAAACGAAATTCTTAGAATAAGTAATTTACGAAATATAAATATGTATTAAGTAATAACTATTATTTTCTTCTAGTTTCAATACTATTCTGAGTTGTGTTAGTACCCGACTATAGACATGTAATTTTTTAAAATTAATTTATGAATTTATATAAAAATATCATTTTTTGAAGACCAAATTTATCGATTTTTTTTTCGTTTTTGGGAATTAAATGACTAAACAGAGACCGAGCAAAGCTAGACATTTACATTAGAACATATTAGACGTAACATAGTCTTCTCATGTTAAGAGACTACATACTATAATGTCAAAAGAAGAATCTACCGTTATCGGATACATCCATTCGTTGCTCGGCTCTATACAGAGACGGTATACACTGTTCCATCAAAATACGTGTTTGATTTCCTGAATAAGCATTAAGTAGTGATTAAAGTAATTACATTTCATTTACTCTCTTTAAATAAATTATATACAGTTAAAAGCTACTTGATTTGTTTCCTTTACCACCTAAACAAATAATATATAAACAAAATAAATACCTCCCGGAAGTCTCACATATAGTTCTGACGGCATATGTTTAGAAGTATTATGATTAATATAAGAAACTTCGCGAGTTTTCCTTCTCAAAAACACCCAGGCCCCAAACAAACTACTAATTAGATAAGGTACTCGTAAGTGCTAAGTGGGATTCTTGGTTGTATCACGGAATTTAAGTGAGCGGTGATAGGCTCGCCCTTTAAACATTTGATGTATAATATAGGTATCTTTGGTAATACAGGGGTTAGTTTATTTAGGAAATACTGATTTTGCTTTATTCGTATATTATATTGTAAAAGCGCAATATTCCAGCCTCACATTCAAGATAATTTTATTTTTGTACGTACCTTTATGAAAACATTAAAATCTACATCAAAAAATTTAATGACGAGTTCTGCTAATGTCTTGAGCGCATTCGATTCCACAATCAAATAATAAAACGCAGCATACATATTGCCATTAAAAGAATCGCATGTGATGCCCCACGCATACGTTGAACGATGTTTATCTGTTCATTCACGCAGACAGCCGAAGCTACAAATAGCCGCACTTATTAATGTAAAACCAACAAAATCATCAAGCTCGAATATAGTTGCATTAAGAGTAATATCATATTTTTTACTCGTTACCATAAAAGCAATTTTCCGAATAATATTAATGCACATGATGTGGGTTACAGTGTTAATGTTGCGACCACTTAATGCCACATGTGATTGTATTCGTACTTCTCATGATTTTAAGCGCAGCGCAACATCTATTATCAGGTTATGCCCCATTAGGCTTTTAATAGTAACAATTTATCAGTCACTGTTCACACTGCAGACGATCTTAATTCTCAATCAGATAAATGCTTTTTCTTTTAGATTAGTTTTTTTTTTCAGCGAACCAAAAGCCATTGTATGGAAGTCATTTGTATAATATTTTTTTTACAAATACGAGCCTTTAACGACTCGGCCGACGGCAACTTTTCTGTAGTTTATCAACTTATTTAAAGAAATATCTTTTATGTCACTGAAATATATTTTAATCACTTCTATCCTGTATATAATTCCACTTTATATGTATATGCATTAATTTCGGATGCACAGAGATTTCGTATCATTATGGTCTCACACATGTCATGATGACGGACACGATGCGGACATTAGAGAGCCACAACTCGGACATAAAAAACGGAAACAAACAGAGCTCGTTGTGCGCTTTAATCCAAACTTGGTTTTACATGACACGGTGACCTTCCTTCTGTTTCACTTTGGTTTCACACCTTTTATTTGGTGTCGGGGATTCGGATGTTTTTGCGAGCGATCAGCTACATCAATGAGATGTGGGCCGCGTTCAAAATTGGAACACGCAGCACTTTTACTTCGTCGAATGTTCGACAATATTAATTCTACATTTGTAAGACCGATTTACAAGCAAATATTAACATGGAAAGTATAAACTTTTCGATACAAATTACACATGTATAATACTGAACGTGCGAAAAGAGATACGTTAATGAACTCATGAGTTTAGTTTCTTAGGGCAAATTGCTTTAATGCGGGTAGTATTCTTGCGATTCCACATTATTGGCTTGGCTTGCACTAATTTGTATGTACGTTCAAACTGTTGGTCGATCGTCGGTTCAACGGGATAGACAAAGTTATTGGGAAGCAATGTTTGATGCATACACAACCGTTGATTTATCTTAGGAGGCTCGATGCATCGCGTGAGATTACGTGGTTGTAATACGCGTTATGATTATTACTACCTTTTAATGACAAGTGAATTGGCGTTGCAGGCGCACGCGGCACGGTGACGGTACAAGTTGCGCGTGCGCAGCCTAATCGCCGCGTAACGGTGGCGAACTGTAAAGCTCGCCACGGACCGCGGGCCGCGTGCTAAATTTGCCGAAACACCGCGATCTCTAGCGGGAAAATCTTAAATCACTCTAAATTCGTGTCAATACTGCATTAGTGTTCATCTCACCCACGACAACAACCATCATTAGTGTGTTGGTCTGTTGGTTCATTTTACATGCTTGAACGTGACGCAAATATGGCTAAATCACCATTCATAAAAGACCGCAATAGCAAGATTCAGACTTACTCTTAAATCAAACAATGATGTTTAATCAACAAACATTGCATATATGCGCTAAGATCATTAACATACTTTGCTACATTCTTTAAAATAATAAAGTTTTTCCATCCTTAAATCAAATTACTCGTTGTTCGAATACGCTATTTTTTCATTATGACAAACGAGCTCTATTTTTTAGTAATTTTTATAAAGCAACATTTTTGAAAACTTTTATACATTGAAAATCAAGCAACAGGATAGTCAATTATCAGCGACATTATACAACCGCAAAAACCGTACCTATACGTACCCGAATAAAAGAAAAATTTAGTTCGTAGGGTTTTGATTCGTCCCCAAAGATCAAATAAACACTTCATCATACTTCAGTATCGCACATATTATATATTTACCAAGGCGGTTTATTATCGAGCGGCAGAAATCGTTTATTAACACATATCGCAGTTAACATTTTTACAATCAAAGGCGTAATTTGACTTTACAGTTTATTATCCTATTCGAATTGTTTGCTTTTTTTCTATTTGTCTATCAATTTTTATTTTGTACTTATATGTATGTATATTTAACCAAACTTTTGGTGCAACAAAACGAAATATACAACGCAGGTTAAGACCTGTATAAGAATAAAATCAATTACACCCAAATAAACACAAACCAATCTGAAACTTAGAATAGAAATTCGATAGTGAAACTAATTAAGCAGATGAAGCCGGACCGACTGTATTCTTGCAAGTCGTTTTGGTAATATCTGCGTCACAGCAATATCGTAATGTCCAAAGTAATGTCTAACGAGAGGTAACCGACCGCACAATGTTTCGCTCCCAACGTGTCAGAATAATAATTAAACAAGTTTGCGTGTTAATAATACATAGCTGTTGCCGCAACAATGGGGAACATGTATATTTCAATTCAATCGTGTCACGCCATCGACCCTATGAGATTTATCCCATTACGGTACTCGGCGATCAGTTCTCTGTTCAATTTTTTCAACTTCTATTACGTGCACTTCTTGGATACGATTGCGGGTTCACTGTTATTGTATCACTAATGACGATCCAAAGTCACGTTACACTGAACACCTACTCACACAGTTATCTGTCGGCTTAATATAATTATGGCTGAATTCCATAGCGAGTTTTTTATTTTATTTTATATTTATATACAATTATTTTATTTCTTTATATTTTTTCTATGTGTTCTTATCAAATATCACAGCGGATCAGTCCATTTTGAATTTAATTTACATTGCAGAACAATTTGGCGTAGGTTATATTTATATATTGGTTATATTATATTTCTATCGGGCCATCCAACGACCATCCAACTTTGATAAGATATAAGGCATAGTTCGCAAAAGGTCTATTCTTGAAATTCTATGGGAATAACACCAGGATGCGCACATCTTCTCATCATATTTCTTTCATTGGTTATTCTGCAAAATCCTTTTCAATAAACTAACTACCAGGTAACTACTAACTTTGAAGACCACGGTAATGTTACTTGCCTTTTAAAATAAATGAGGAAGGGAAGAGAAGCAAATAGGAGAGATTTTGGAGAGTACCATTTAAATGGAACACTATTGTAAGACTCGTTGTTATTTTAGTTGATTTTGTTTTGGTCATCGATAACAATATTTTCGACCCCAAGTGAGTCTATTTATACTCAAGCAAGAACAGTAATAACAATAAGTAAAGCAACAGACATAGTGTGGTCCTTGGGATCAAATCTGTAACCTCCACGTCGCCAATCTGTTTCACTTTCAACTATACCGCTAATATCACTCCACTACTTTTTCAACCAATTATAATTATTGAAACAAAATAATGCAGCACCGTCAGTTTACTTGAATAAACTAACATATCAACTTAAATGATAAGGTATATTTATTCTATCAATACTTGTTAGTTGAACGTTCAGAAAGTTCTATGTTCACGCCCACAGACCGTCTGTTTTAAACAATAAATTATTTACCCACTTCACACTCTACATATTTTCTTGGCGAGTAGATTTTAGCCCAATTGTGTTCCGTTCCGCGGACATAAAGGTCTATTTAAACTGTCTGGGAGCAACAATGGAACAAGCTAAAAGAGAAATTGATGAGTCTCTGATGCTAAGCGCATTTTGTATGCGCCGCATTGGTCTATCGTTTGAGAAACAAAAAAACGCGTCTGCACATTTTTATCAACAACTAATGTTCGCGTTGTCTGTTTGCAGCATTTGCTACCACGTTTTCAGTGAAATTATGTACATAGGTCTGACGCTGGCAAATTCACCACGAGTGGAGGAAGTCGTGCCACTTTTCCATACTTTTGGTTACGGCGCTCTCAGTGAGTATGCAAATGTGTGGTCATATGCTCTCTCACCATTAAATCAACCCACATACAACAACGTGTGAACTAACCGCTGTATGTGCATTGCATTTTAAGTTTAACCTACTTGACAACATTTTATTGCTATTACAAGATTGATTAAAACATGTCCTTCTTATTTTTGCACATTGAGCGCATGTTTTCCGCGCTTAATATGTATTCCCACGGTTGTATTAGGATTGTATGGCCTCATTTGATAAATTCTAGAACACTGATAATTAAATTTATATAAGCTTTAAGTAAAACTAATTAAAACTGCAAATAAGTTACTTTGCGGAATTGCAAGCTTTAAGATCACTATCACTTCGCTCAAACCGAGAGGCTCGCATGTTTATATCTTTGTCTATAAAACTGTAGCGTTGATTCTATTAGCTAACTTTGAAAGAGCATTTGAGCAGGCTGGCATTTTTTCGAATGCTTAAAATCAGATAGATGCTCTTACTTTTCGCTACAGATGGAACACTGGTCCGAGCCACAATAAGAAACTTAACTATTAAAATTTGATAAAAAAAATCTTTACAGGCATAGCAAAAGTTTTTTCGCTATGGTACAAAAAAGATGTGTTTACTCAACTTCTTCATGAGCTGGCGGGTATCTGGCCCACGCCGCCGCTGGAAGATGAGGCTCAAACAATCAAAGACAAAAGTTTGGACGCATTGCGCCTAACTCACAAATGTTTGTAAAATTTTAATCTAATTTTAATGCGTGAAATTTAAATTGTAGCAAACGAGAAGGTGTATGGAGCAGGGGCGGTACTTCCATAGAAGCCCAAAAGCCCATCTTGCCTTAAAAAATTCTGAATAATGACCTTAAAGCTTTAAATCTTTATTTTACTAAAGTAATTTGACATATAAGTGAATATATCCTGACCCTACTACCAGCATTATTATAAACTAGACATTACAAATTAACGAGTAACGCTTTTGGGCTTCTATGGGAGTACTGCCACTGATATGGAGTCATTGGCTATTTTTAGCTACAGGGTACTGTGTGGCTATCTATATCAGCTCTTATCCGCTTCGCTATTGTCCACGGACCTCTCTATATTCTAAAGTACTATTTAACAGCCCCGTGGCGCAGTTGGCTATACAACAGCCTGCGAAACGAGAAGCCGCGGGTTCGATCTCCGCACCAAGACAAATGTTTGTGTAATCCACAAATATCTAATAGGGTCTAGATGTTTGTGACACCGAAACGTCTCTCGTAGTTTCTGATACCCACGACACAAGGCTCGTATTTTAATGTGGGGTCAGAACTATGTATGTGAATGTTGGGTGTTGATATTATTATTATTATTTATGATTATTACTAAGGCTCGAAGATTTAACAAAACTAATAAATTTTCGTGCATAACTCTATTTAAACACTTGACTCAATATTTTTCAAGCCAGAACAATTAATAGATAATTAAATAAGACTTAAAAAATAAGATACATTCATTATAAAAGTCGATGGTTTGATTATGTTTTAGCCAATGGTTTGGACAATAGAAGCGAAAATGAAATACGAGTAATTCAATAGTGTATTTTATTGCAGGGTATTTTGCTGTAAACATTTTGGGAGTATGGTTTTACAATGTAACACCCATAGTAGTATATGTCTACCGCTTATGGCAAGGAGAAGATGCTCAAGTCGGCTATGTGTGGCTCTCCTGGTATCCTTTCGATAAACATCAGCCCATAGCGCATGCTGCAGTTTATATTTTTGAAATTTTTGCTGGTGAGAAATGCAAAAATATTATTCTCTTTACACACATAATATGGTAGATTTGTCAAGGATATTTCATTAAAATGAACCGTATGTTAACGATATATTCTATTCACGTAAATGTTGACATCTCATCACACTACTCCATGATGTAAACATTGAAATTTCATAAAGTTTAATCATGATGCGGCCATATTGAAAGTCTTTATATAATTTAATTATCTCAGAGTATAAATTCCTGAAATAAACTCCAACGAAAACCTTCAAAACAACTCCGTCGACTTACACTACGATCCACCACCGTGCGAAATCTAACAATGATCAAAACTTTTTTGTATCGACAAAGAACAAGAGAAAGTCTTGATAGGATACAATCATTGTAAATCCACTATTATCACATTGCGATCAACATTGTAGTTAGAAGGCAACTAGCAATTAATTCACCTCAAGTGTTTGATTATACGCTGTATAAGTTGCCAAAAAACTATATCACGAACAGATAATTGCGATCGCATGATGAACTCAAAACAAATAGTCTGACTACAACTTTCGATAGCAGATGTCTACGTGTAATAGCTTAATAATATATTTTATCTAGAGACCTAGCTATGGGGATCGTTTATTTGTTTTGTACATTTCAATGGTGGTTTTATCGAAGATAATTATCACAGAGACTTATCTGTTTAATTGCATAATTTAGATTGAGGTAATCGCAGTACACTAAACAAGCAATGTACTAAATAACAGAAAATACATGTATATTTACGACATGAAAAGTCTTAAGGGAGCACTTGTTACCTGTGTTCCTGATTACTAGACTAGGAAATTTATATATATAGAGAAATACATACCATGTTGTGAATTCGTCAAGCCACAAGCCCAGTACTAAACCACCTCTCTAGTTATATTTATTGCATCATTAGTTTTAATGGCAGCATGACCTCTGTTCGACATCAATCTTTTTTTATACTCTTCGATTGCCTCGTTGGTCACTCATGTAAATCGACGTGTAAACCGATAAGCCATGAGTCCACTTACATTACCAGGTTTAAAATGATTAAGTATTTTCATAAGAAAATTTTTATTCTGTATCAAAGGACTTACAACAACCCGTGAAACATGGATGTAGAAAATTGTCACAGTCTTCCACTTCGAAGATACAGCTGATATGTGTATCTAATAATATTTGAGTTGATAAATTTATATTGTTATAAATCGTTTCAATTTTTCTTATATTCTTTAGAGAATACAATCATAATGCATCTTTCTGCATTTTGTGTAGTTAGGAAAAATCGTCTCAAAAAGCAAATAGCCAAATAATAATACATTTTTATAAGATCCAAATGCTAATTAAAGGACAAACGTGCGTCTGGATTATGGTATCAACGGACCTACTTCTGTCTGGTATGGCCAGCCATATCAGCATGTTGTTAAGATTGCTCCAACGCCGCTTGGAGACTCTTGCTTTAACGCAAAAAACTGACGATGAATACTACCACGACATTTTAGAGAACATTAAACTACACCAACGACTTATCATGTGAGTAGTAACATATATTTTAAATTAATTTAAAAAGTGACTGCCTCGTGGTCTCGCGGTACAAGTATGTGCCGTGGGATCTAGAGGTCCTGGGTTCGATTCCCGGGTCGGGCAAAGTGTTATTGGGTTTTTCCATTACGAAATTCTCAGTAACAGCACGGAGTCTGGAAATGTGCCCGAAAAAACGGCAATAGGCTCGCCCCCCTATTACGTGGGACTGATACATACCTGGCGAAATGTGGGTGCACAAATGCACCTCTGCCTACCCCTTCGGGGAATACAGGCGTGAGTTTATGTATGTATGTATGTGTAATTTGATAAGTTTATTACTACAAAATATAAAAGAATGTTCGCAAAACAATGATATCATAACGATTCATCGGTAAAATTTCAGTTATTGCTACGATTTGGAGGACGCTTTCTCGCTATCAAACCTGGTCAATATTGTGTTAAGCTCGCTAAATATTTGCTGTGTAGTCTTCGTTATTGTGGTGAGTATATTTTTGAAAATATTTTACCGTGTTTTATTTTTACAACCAAATACTTAGCTCTACTTTCGTTTTCAGTTGCTGGAACCGTTCATGGCAGTTAGTAACAAACTGTTTTTAGGGTCAGCTCTTATTCAAATCGGAATGCTGTGTTGGTATGCGGACGACATTTTCCATGCTGTTGGTATTTCATTGTTTTCTTAGTTACACCTATTTAAATATACTATTTTACTTTCTTTACTATACATTGTCTTTTTTGTGTAATTGTAGAACATGGACGTTCTAAAAAATATAACATATTTATTGTGTATGTATTTTTTGCAAATAATGTCGATATAGTCACAGAAAATTATCTTTGTTACACAGAATGCAGCGGTAGCAGCCGCTGCCTATAACAGTGGCTGGTACCGTACTAATGCCAGATGTCGCCGGGCCTTGCTTTTCCTTATGCAGAGGTAACAAACATATTAACATACTTATCCCAAATGTGCTATAAACCAATGGTCATGATTCTTCATTTGTTATAACTACCAGTAGTTGCACCTTATTGGGGAACGCACAGTGAACGCCGAACCGCCTTATACTCGATAACGTGCATTTATATAAGAGATTTAACCTTTGTTTCTGTTTTTAGGGCCCAAAAACCTATTGCATTCACAGCTATGAAATTTACTAACATCTCTCTTGTCACATATTCAGCAGTAAGTACACAGAAATATTTAAATCTAAATGGCAAGATATCAACAAATATAAAAATATAAACTACGTTTATCTTACTTTGAACTTTCTTTTAATGGAAGCGATGACTTAATGAATGAACATTTATATCTAGACTTACAGCCGGATTGCCGAAGATGGATGTTATAAGATGTTTAACGGAACTGAAAATTAAATATGTGTACACGTGTTGAATTATTTACCATTTGCTGTTTTACAACGAATAGAGCCTTGTGTATTGTGCCCGCCATCATTGCGTATATTTATTTACTTCCTCAACATATATGCAGTTACATTCCCAACATTTCTTACAGATACTGACAAGATCCTATTCTTACTTCGCACTACTTTACACAATGTACAGCGAAAACTGAAGCAAGAAGTATATTAGCATTTAAGAAGTAGTTTGAAAAGATGTTAAGCGTTGGCTGGAAGAAAAAAATACGCATGAACTTGTAGTTTCTGTAGATTAGACAACATTGAAATTCACTTCAATTTAATACTAGCTATTTATAAGGCACTCTGACATCAATTAGTTCCGTATTATTTACATAGATCCTCTTTTGATAGCAACATTTGACAGAATTTTCTCACTAATTGTAGAACGCTTAATTTGTCAATAGTTATCCAATTGCTGTGTAAATAGAAAATAAATATTGATTCCAATATCGCGTTTTTTAACTGGCACTTCCTTTTAATGTATATGGTAATATACGATGAATGATAAAGAAAAACAGAAGTCATCAAGATCAATCGCCACAGATTCGATTGAAAACTACAATTTACCTAACATTCCGATGCGATCGAGACATGGTGGTACACATTTATTTACTGTTAATACAGATTATGAATATGAAATTAAACAAGATTACGACAATTTTCAAAAACATTTAGGACGTGACAAATTACAAAAGATAAGCATGAATAATGCAGAAAGAAAATACTCACAATCAACTAGCTGTGTCATTCAACACGTAAGAATTGATGATCGTGGGTCAGGCAGTAATTTCCATAGAAAATCGATGGCACATACTAGTAACACATATTTCGTCAAATCTACTATGTGTAAGGAAAAGGTAACGTTATTTATATCATACTGGTGTAGTTTAAAGCAAGTCTCTTGTCCCCTATATTATCCTCTACAAAACAATAAAATCACCCTACTTTTGACAGCACTGGGTCGCTCCGTAAACTTATTTAAGACTTCAATATATCATCATCATCATCAACCCAAATACGTCCCACTGTTGGGCACGGGCCTCCTCTACAACTAAGAGGGTTTAGGCCTTAGTCCACCACGCTGGCCTAGTGCGGGTTGGCGGACTACACACCTGAGAAATTCCTAAGAACTTTTTTTTTTTAGTTGTGCAGGTTTTATCACGATGTTTTCCTTCGCCGTTAAAGCAAGTGATAATTCATTGTGAATACACATAACTTCGAAAAGTCAGAGGTGTGTGCCTGGGGTTTGAACCTGCGACCGCCGAAATTCTCGACCGCGCGCCTAAACCTCGAGGCCATCACTGCTTTTTTCAATATATACTTCCTTTGATTTTTTTCTTTATTTTTTCTTATGTTAAAATATTCAGGGAAATATAAACGACAATCAAATCGTTTAAGACGGCTTTGCGGTTTTAAATGCCTGCAATGACTTTTACATATGAAAATCTCTAAATCAACTCAGAGAGTGAAAATGGGCTTGATGAATGGCAATAAACCCGCCCCGCATTATCTGGGACTTTGAACACGACTAGCGAAATAGGCGTAAAAAATTAATCTTGCATCACTTTGGGAAATAACTACGTACCTGGGTGTACGTAGTAGGTTGTTATAACCTAACTTCAATAACAGGTCACTCATTTGACAGGGTAAAGATGATTCACACAGTATGAACACAAGACATCAGCAAGTGTTCTTGCCAAGATTACAACCGCACGAAGCAGAGTTAATGCGTCTAGTGTCAGAGGATAATGTTGATTCTGTTAGAAAATATATAGAAGAACATCCCAATCTTAACGTCAACTGCACAGATTTCCGGGTAAATAAAATTTTAAATACTTGAGTATTATTTAAGTATACACTGCTGTGTTTGTATGATTAATCAATGTGTTTTACTAGGGCAAGTCAGCGTTACACATTTCAGTCCGAAACAGATCTGAAGATATGGTGGAATTTCTCTTAAAATTAACGAATATAGAAATTGGTGACACCGCCTTGCAAGCTGTCCGAGATAACAGTATAAAAATATTGGGTATTCTCGTATTTACTTTCACTTACCTTTTATGTTAATATGTAGGTAGATGATGATGATGAATATAAATGGAACGTACAAAACTCCTCGTCATGCTGCTTTGGAAGAAAATCGGGCACAACGCTTTCTTTAACCGTCATTTAATGTTTATCATTTTAAACTGACTTTTTATAATGATGGTGATCTTATAAAGGACCTTATTTATATATAAAAATAAACTTGGAATAAAAACAATAACACCTTGCCAGTCGACTGCCTCGTTGATGACTTGGCAGAAGTATGCGACATGCGATCGGATTCGCTTTCCGGATCGCGCAAAGTGTTATTAGGTTTTTGGGGGTATGAATATGTACCCAAAACAATTCGTGCGTTCCCTTATACTTCAAGCCTCAAGGCGCTTGTAATGTACATACAGCTGGCAGAATGGATGTGTAAAAATACACCTCTCCCGAACCCTTCCGATATACCTACATATATATTGTTAATGTGAATTTAGTAACATAACATACTTAGGTAATATGGGACTGGCATGCCCATATAGGAAAAAAGCCCCTAAATTAATTAAATACGGAATAAAAAACAGATTTGCTGGCAATAATTAAACCAGATGATTTTTTTTAATACTTTTACAGTAATGTTGTTGGATGCGCAAAAGAAAGTTTCACCTGGATTGGAGTTCGGTGGCGCCACTCACTCAACTGAGTTTCCTGTTCATATAACCCCACTTAAACTGGCTGCACAATTGGGCAGATATGAAATTATTGGTCTGTTATTGTCCCGAGGTCACACGATATCAAGACCTCATTTCCCCAATTGCCCCTGTGTAAATTGCAAGTAAGCAGAGAGTTACCAATTGATATAATTATTGATAGTTGATTGAACATTGATATTTAACGAATCTAATTATATACACATAATACTAAATATATAATTAAGTATTTAAAATCCGATTGTAGTGCGCTTGACATAGAAGATTATTTAAACATTTAATTAATTAGGTTTTTTTTTTTTAATGGATTGATAGAGTTACATCGTAGTAAGCATAGACTGCAGTACAACTGGGCCGGCTCGACCCCTGCCTTAAAGAAATCGACGAGAAGCTATAATACTGTTGCGTAAGAATACCGAAGGTCCAATTTGCTGGTGGTAAGATATTCGGACTCGCCTGAACGAATGACAACCGTACGTTACCTATATGTAAAACCCGCCTTAATACCTACGCAAAACTATCGAGTACAGTATTCAGAATGATTATAATCGTTGGTTCGCATAAGGCCGGCATCATTGTGTCGACTGGTGGGAAAATATTAATCGTTTCCTACCAGGGACACTGTATTTTGATTACACTGTACTTACCTTCAGATGTCAGTGCACTCTGGCGTACTACTATAATAAGAAATATCTACTTTTTTCAAGGAATTCTTTGGTGGCAGAAGACCCTCTTTATACGAGTACCGCGCGGCTCTCAGTGTACAAAGCGATATCTTCACCGGCCTATCTGGTGCATACGAGTAGCGATCCTGTGCTATCGGCTTTTAACCTCGCCATAGAACTCGCTGCCAACGCTGCGGCGCATAGACACCTTGCTTTAGCCTACATGACATTAAGGGACCAAGTCAGAAAGTTTGCTGTTGCCCTTGTTGGTAAGATTACATTATATATTATTAATAAATTACAAAAGTCGTAAGAAAACCTGTCATCAGATATTTGATTAGTAAATTTTGAAATTATACGTTTTTAGTATAGTGAGCTGACTGCTAAGCAACTAATTTTGTACACCAAACAGCCAAAAATCGAGCACTTGGAAAGTTTATTTACTTAACTTTACTACTAAATTATAATAATTCATTATTGATATTCCCCAAATATAGTATTATATGCTAAATTGTCTTTATTTTGACGCTACGCTGAACCTACAATATTTTAATGAATTTTGCTACAAAGTTATTCGGGACCTTGAAGATATGCTTATTTTGTACCGTAAAATTAAATTAAGTTAGGATTCTAAAACGAGCAACAGGTACGCTACATGGCGCCATATGGACCAAATTCTAAAGTCGATGCAGACAAAATCCTGACATTTACATTAGGTACCTTTATTAATTATAACATTGGAATGGGGTAAAAAGATTCATTAGTGGGGGCTGCGTAACAACATCATAACTCCATCGATGATTATATTATGGCTTACAAATATTATGAAATTTATAAAAAAAATATATAAAAAGTTAATTACTGAGTTTGCGACTCATTCTATATTGCGTTCCCTGATTTGTAAACGCGCGTCCTGACCACACAGGTTGCTGTCGCACTTCGGAAGAAGTTGACCTGTTGTTGAAACAAACATCAGGGTGCGGGGGACGGCGCCATTTTGTTCTACCTCGACTTCTAATGGCCGTCAATTATAAACAAAAAGAATTCGTCGCTCATCCCAACACTCAACAGGTGTCCATTATATATAATATGTATTTTTTAATTGGAATCTTCGAGCAAAATGGAAAACTTTGAGTCATTTAATAATAACACCATAGCCAAATTATAGGGATTTTTTTATGAATTCGATTAGAAAACAATTGTCTATTTGTGAGCGTGGGCAGAGAAACGGTGACTTCATAAATTTAAAACTTTTTTACTTATCAGGTGTTAGAACAATATTGGCTAGGAAACTGGTACCAGTGGAAGAGAAAATCATTTTATTCCAAAGCTAGTGTAATCCTGAGTCGGGTGTTCTTTCTACCTGTTATTCTCTTCATGTGTATGGTAAAAGACTTTATTTATTTTACGTACATGATTATATACAGCATATATTATAATTGTATCATATATTTTCATTTTCATCATCGTCGTCAGCTATAGAATGTCTATGGAAATTAAACTCTCCGAAACGTTGTATATTATCAGCACGCCCACAAATGATTAACTATTTCTGATTTCTGGAACATTTGATATTTACTGCCTCAGTAGCGCATAAGATAATTAACTAAAATTTTGTCATTTTTATGAATCATTAACATTTTTCATCGAAATAATGTTCCGTTAATACCCCATTCTAACTTTCATGTTCATAAAGTACCTATATTCGGCCGATTTTCATTCCACTTGTGTGTATCATTAGCTGCGTTTCCATTAGAATATGTAAATGAAGTACATTTGTGTATGGAGGTATTCCAATTTCCACCGGCGAACTAATTGGAGTACTCGTAGGTAGCGCCGCGGCACCGCCTCGTTGTACACTGGCAGATCCCGTTGAACAAACTGATTACCCATGCAACTGCGTACTTCGTGTTCCTCGCCCTCGTCTTCTATGTTTCTAATCAAGATAAAAGTGGACAAAAGCGCGGCCCGCCGACCACAGGTCAAGCACAATATAACTAACACGTTGTAAACTTTATCATTGTTATGTATTCGCACGCCCACCAGGTACATATGCTTCATATTATTAATATTATGTTTGTTTTGTGTATAAAGGTAAAATAAGTCGTACATTTATAAACTGCTGATGTGGGAAACATATTATTCAACAAATTTCTAAAGTTTGTATATCTTTTGAGTTGCAATATTTAGACAACATCTTTGCCACTGTTTACCTATATATGTAATGAGAAACAATGGGTTCAGAACCGAAATCTTGCGTGGACTCAGGAATAGGGATGTGACTATTTGATTTAGCCTGGTTTTAGGATATGGTCTTCTCTGTATTCGTGAAAAGATGTTTACAAAATTTCAAGGCGTAAAAGTTAAACGTATGAACGAAAAGCAATATTTTTACAGGTGCAGAGGCTCCACTGATTTTGTTCGTATGTGGCTACACATGGTCGGCAATTCGCATGTGCTACATTCAAGGCTCCCGACGGTATTTCGCTGTAATATGGCACTGGGCTGAGGCAATAATGCTTATTTTATTTGGACTCACATTCGCCCTGTGGATTATATCAGCCATTGATGTTGCTGAAAATGATGAAGAAGATTTGGGTAAGTCTTCAATACCAATATAATATCTAGGTCAACGATCGAAAGCACGCATAATTTATGTTTGTAAGGATTGATGAACATATTATTTACTTGCATGCATATCCACGAAGTGTAAGCTAAATACAGTTAAAAAATAATTAAAGATATTAAACATTTTACAAGTTGCAATATAAGAAAACGCACTTATCTCTTTATAAATCTATTTCCCATTTACATGCTTAGAGATAAAATGCGATGGTTGATATTGATTTTCGTTTCAATAGATCGTAAATACTGGAATCAATACGACCCAACACTACTCGCCGAGGGCACGTTTTGCTTGGCGACTATATTCGCTTATTTCCGACTAATGTTCTTGTGCCAATTGAACTACCATCTTGGGCCGCTTCAGGTATGCAAATCAACCATTTAGACCGTTCACTACGCCTACGAAAGGTTACCGCCCTAATTCATGTTGCGTGGTTAGGAAAAATTGACCTAATTGCAAGGAGCATCACCAGGTTAGCTACTGGTTAATAGGTAGGGTTCGAACAACATGAGGTCTATCATTAAAGCAAAAAAATAAAGAAACCTGCAACGATGTTAATGAAATGTTTGGTTCGAACCAAGTGAAAAGTAATGTGCATTTAATAACATAATTTCAGGTGTCTTTAGGCAAAATGACGATAGATATTTACAAATACATTATAGTGTTTGCAATAATAATAAGCGCTTTTGCGGCGGGCCTCTCCCGTTTCTACCAGTATTACGAAGGTATGGTATACGAAGACGAATTTGGTATGAAAACTATGCAAGTAAGTGTTTTGTTGCAGTTTATATGTGAAAAAATTAGACGAAATGATTTTAATGAATCATTTTTATACCACTAAAACCTGATAACATCGCTACTTTCACGTAGACATATACATATAACGTATAACATATTACTAATGTCACGTTAACACAGAAGCAGTCGTGCAAAGAGTTGCTAAGCAATAAACATTTCATGACTGTGTTGTAGTGCTGCAAACTCGTTTCGCCGCCCACCTAGTTGAAGCTTTTATTTCAAACAACACGCCTTCGGTGATTTTTTATTCCTCTTAAACTGACGGGGTTGTAACTAGTTTGACCTGACCAAAATTGCACTGTAATAAATCGTAACGTTTAAGCGGAACGCACTGTTTTTTTATTGCGCATGCGTAGGCGTGCCAGCGGCGAGCAATTCAGTACGTGAACGCGATTTCATCGTCAGCACTACGCATTGCCATTTATTATGACATGAAACAACGGAACTATTTGTAAATCTCTTACTACATATCATTGATCTTATCCCGGCAAACGACAAAGCCGCTGACCCGCTGATCAAATGTTATCACCGATGTTTTTAAACACAAAAATGTTAGAGTCATAGTTGATGATGAAAAAACTGAAAAGTAGAATATTAAAAGCTTAAAAGAACTTAATAAATCTAACTTACTAAAAGCAAAGCCTTGTTTTTAAAAAAAAATAAACCGTCAGCTACCTATTAGTTATTACCTACCCGTCACTGTATTCAAATTTAGTTGACACTTCTTGCTGTAGGCAAAACTGCTTAGACTGTGCTCAAATTACAACTTTCATGACATGTTGTCAACAGGTATTCATGTCTTATTTCCGTTTCAGTAATTGTTACCATATTTTTTTTAACTCTCCTTAAACATACATTTTAATATTGCCACAGAGCTTTCGACTCAGATATATAGGTATTATAAAGCGTAGGATGTAATAAAATGTTACTCGCACAATGGAGTAATTACTTAGTTCAATATTTTTAGATAAACACTATACCGTTATAATGAATCTACCATACATATTTGCTGTGTGTGTCACTGTCACCATGTCACAAATATTTGATAAGAAATTGACTTATAAAAATTCTAGTTATTATACCTACTCTGGTTTGTCAACCGATCGCGATCGTAAAGTTCATTTTCGGCATATCAAAGTGTCAAGATAGACCTAATACAGGTTTCAGAGTATGGCATGCAGTCCGCAATCTATTTAAAAATATTCTACACTGATTAGTTTTTCTCTTTCAATCTTTGAAACAGAAGTTTAAAGCGTCAAATGTTATAGCTGGTTTCCAATGCAACAAAAAACATGCGATAAAATATTACTTTCGACAAGGATTATAAGTTATAACAGGACATAGTTTAACTCCATTCAAATACTTGTAAGAAACTCTAAAATTGCTGGTAATTCCAGGTGTCATCGTTCACAAGTTTAACTGATACTCTTAACACATTATTCTGGGCACTATTTTGCATGGCGCCTCTTGAGAGCGCCGATGTGGTTCTGGAAAACACTCGTGATGAAAGTAGTAGATTAAAGTACCGTGAAAATCGCCATGGATATACAGAGAGAATCGGATATTTTTGTTTTGGCTGTAAGTAATTTATAATTAGGTACTCAAGTATTTTTGGAGGTAAAACACCGCAGCGTAATTTAAGTATTTACAAATATATATATTAACACAATAGAAATCTTTGAAATTATTTATCCAAGACTAGCGTTTGCCCGCGACTCCGTCCGCGTAGACTACAGGGTTGGATTCAGAAAGAAAATAAGTTGTAGTCTATTTTACTCCACAGAGTCCCATTTATGTCCATATCAAAAATCGTTTACATCGATCAAATGATTTAGGCGTGAAAGCATAACAGACATATAGTTACATATACATAGTTACAGTCGTCTACGCGTCGTTTCATCATTCTAGCTTCAAAAATGACGAATTTCGACACAAACTTTCACCCCTATTTTTATTTTACCCCCTTAAAGGTGCATTTTTTTAGAAACTTTTAATGTCATATTTATTTATATTTAATCAACAGCCTAAAAAATAAGTTTCAAGCTTCTAGCTTTAAAAATGACAATACTTCCATACTACCTTTCATCCCCCCTTAAAACCCCTTTTCCGGGATAAAAAGTAGCCTATGTCCTTTCTCAGGGTCTAAACTATCTGTGTACCAAATTTCATTTAAGTAAATCGGTTCAGTAGTTTTAGCAGGAAAGCGAGACAGACAGACAGAGTTACTTTCGCATTTATAATATTAGTAAGGTTTAATAAACTGAACCAGATAGGAATTTAAATAATAATTCATTGTATCTTGGTTAAATTTTAAATATACATCATCATCATCATCATCAGCCCATATACGTCCCACTGCTGGGCACGGGCCTCCTCTACCATTGAGAGGGTTTAGGCCTTAGTCCACCACGCTGGCCTAGTGCGGGTTGGCGGACTACACACCTAAGAAATTCCTAAGACTTTTTTAGGTGTGCAGGTTTCATCACGATGTTTTCCTTCACCGTTAAAGTACGTGATAATTCATTGTGAATACACACATAACTTGGAAAAGTCAGTGGTGTGGGCAGCTTAAGAATGGAAAAGCCCCCGGAGAGGATGGAATTACAACGGAGCTCACAAAAGCTGGTGGAGCTCCTACGCTACAAAAACTCAAGCGTATTTTTAACTTCGTCCTCTTTTCGGGGAGAACTCCTAAAGCATGGAGCAGGAGTATGGTCGTCTTGTTCTTCAAAAAGGGCGACAAAACCCTATTGAAGAACTATCGGCCCATCTCCCTGCTAAGCCATGTCTATAAGCTGTTTTCAAGGGCGATCACGAACCGTCTCGCGCGCAGACTCGACGAGTTTCAACCCCACGAGCAGGCCGGATTTCGAGGAGGATATAGCACCATAGACCACATCCACACAGTGCGGCAGATTATACAGAAAACAGAAGAGAATAATCAGCCCCTGTGTCTTGCCTTTGTGGACTATGAGAAGGCCCAAAGGCCTCAAAACTCAAAGGAGTCAAAACTCTATCGAAATCTGGTCTGTTCTGGAATCTTTGCAACGGTGCCAAGTCGATTGGCGATACATCCAGGTGCTGAGATGTCTGTATGACGCTGCGACTATGACCGTCCGAGTACAAAACCAGCAGTCTGAACAAATTCCAATGCATCGAGGAGTGAGACAAGGGGACGTCATTTCCCTAAAATTGTTCACAAATGCATTGGAAGATATGTTTAAGACTCTGAACTGGAAAGGACGTGGCATAAATATAAACGGCGAGTACATCTCACACCTGAGATTTGCAGACGACATCGTCATCGTGGCTGAAACCGTTGCAGACTTGCAACAAATGCTGTCTGATCTGGCTGATTCTTCAGCACGCATCGGTCTCCGGATGAACTTGGATAAAACCAAGATAATGTTTAATCGGCAGGTTACACCGGAACCGATTGCGCTGGGCGGAGTAACTCTCGAAGTTGTTCACGAGTACATTTACCTCGGTACAATAATACAAGTAGGTAGGAGCAACTTCGAGAAGGAGACCCAAAGAAGAATACAGCTGGGTTGGGCAGCGTTTAATAAACTTCGTCGAGTTTTTCGTCACCCATACCACAAAGCCTAAAGACAAAAGTCTTTAACGAGTCCGTCCTTCCTGTCATGACATACGGAGCCGAGACGTGGACACTGACGGTGCGACTAATCCACCAATTCAAGGTCGCTCAGCGAGCTATGGAGAGGGCTATGTTAGGAGTTTCTCTGAAGGATAGGATGAGAAATGATGTTATCCGACAGAGAACCAAGGTTATCGACATAGCCCAAAAGATTTGCGAGCTGAAGTGGCAGTGGGCAGGTCACATCTGTCGCAGAACGGATAACCGTTGGGGGAAACGTGTTCTGGAGTGGAGACCACGGCTCGACAAACGTAGTGTAGGACGCCCTCTGGCTAGGTGGGGTGACGATATCCGCAAGGTGGCTGGCAGCGGTTGATGAGGAGAGCCGAAGATCGAGCCCAGTGGCGTGCCAAAGGAGAGGCCCATGTCCAACAGTGGACGTGAAAAAGGCTGTTGATGATGATGATGATGATGTGTGCCTGGGGTTTGAACCCGCGACCGTAGAGATTCTCGATCGCGTGCCCAAACCTCGAGGCCATCACGACTTATACATACCTAATAGTATTAATTCGAAGTCGTGGTAATGCCTTTGTAATATAAAAATGAAGATGTATCAAAAATGAACGATAATATTAAAAACATTTGCAGGTTTCGAAGTAATATCCGTGATCGTAGTGTTAAACATGCTCATAGCGACAATGTCTAACACGTTCCAGCGAGTCACCGACAACGCCGCCATAGAGTGGACTTTTGGTCGGACTGAAGTAAGTTTAATACTTGTATCAAATATCGTTTCTCTGCCGGCGCTCAATCAAACACAGTTTTATGGCGAAACATTTTATTTTACTATTATTGCTAGTCCATTCCCCTGAACTATCGCACACCATTCATCCAAAAGTAGAGACAGAAACCTACAGAATGGCGAGCTTTAGAATAACCCGTCCCCGGTTTCATACTAAACGATTTCGTGAGCGTGTAGGTTCCTTTATTTTATTTAATGGTATTTAAATAAATAAATACACCCAACAGTCACATACAGAGTTCTGACCCCACTGAAGGACACAAGTACTGTGTGGTGGATATCAGAAACTACGAAAGACTTTTCAGTCTCACAAACACCCAGACCCGAAACAAATAAGTAGGTACCTATTTATGGATCATACAAACATTTGTTTCGGCGCGGGGATCGAACCCGCGGCCTCTCATTTCGCAAGCTGGTGTCTAGCAACTTCGCCACGAGAATGTCATTATCAATTTTTGTCACTAATAATATGAACTACTTACCATAGTTTGTCTCAAGGAGCTCCGCCTCGTTTTATTTTACAATTAGTAGTAATATTGCCGAAAAATAAAATAAAATTGAAATTGAAATGAAATTTTAATAATTAAGCTCCTCTTCTCAATAAATTTCGATATTTGAAAGAAAACATAAAATTACAGTTACATTAAACCAGTAATATCACTAATATTCAGTGAAAAAGTCTACCCAAAAATATTGCAATAATTTAAAATACGGTTCCTATATATTTTCTCAAATACAAGCAGATGTACATCGATTACATGTCGCAAACAACTTTACCGTCGCCATTCAACATGGTGCCCACAGCTTCAGGCATGGCTAACTTCGTGGAATGGACCAAGAGTATATTTTGCATACGAGCCACGGTGAGTACACGTCGTTATTTGATAAATACGATAAGTCATAAATAACCAGCGCACCCCAATCATATTTAACAATTACATGGGTCGAAGCGCTTCGTGATGGATAGCAAAAATAGATCGCGATTTAGACAAAACTGTCATGGGGTTTTTGCTCAAGTTTAAAAAAAAGGGGATGTCGTCATAAATCAGTAGTTAAAATAATGTCATGATGTAGAGCCTACCATTTATTCTCTTATCGTAGTCTGACCATATAAAGCGATCCTTAGAGGGCAAGGCCAGGGGCAGAGGTGAAACGGTCTTTCATTTTAACACATCATTATTACAACACTATAGGCCGCACCAGTGAAGTCCACCAATGTGCTTTTAGTCGGTATGCTGGCGTAGGATTTTGGTTAGGGACCCAACTCAGCTAAGCGGACAATTGTTCCGCGCGCCGAGTTGGAAGGCCAGAGACCCCGACATACCCCTTTCGGCCTCCCCCGAGGTACCGAACAGGGGGGAGCTTAAAGAGCTTTCCTCTCGTAATGACATCCAAATCATTTTTTATTTCATGTTCGTAAAAGTTTCTTAGGCTTTCACTTTAAGACTTTTGGTATTTTAGGATCGAGACGTCGAAAGAAATAGCGAAATGGAATACCCAGCCTTGATGTCTGTTTTGATTCAAAGATATTTTAGAACTAAAGAAATTGAAGTGATGGACTCAGTTGAATAATTTTCACTTGTTTATTCGTATCGATTTCTAAGTTGAAAATGTAACTACTTGTATATTTAAATAAACATAAAAAAATGTTTTTGCTTTTAGATTTGAATGCAATAAAACACAAAATAATTGCACTAGTATTTAATGAGCTTATATTTGTAGCATGTACAATGTACATACATGTATATATATAGAAAACATCAAATATTTACAACTTACAATATGTTATAATAATAAAGAACTATTTCTCTGTAACCTGTAATATATTAAAATACTCAACATCCATTCATACTTATACAAAAACTTAATTGAATCCACTGAGGTGTTTCAAATATTAATTTTAATGTTTACATGACTTAGAATATATAAACATTAATTTATCGGTATAAAAACAAATATATAATTTTTTTTTACTCATAATTGTCATTTAAAGTACCATAAGATCGCTGGTGATAGGGATATTCGTATCCTCGCGGATATTCAGCTCCGAAGGAAGGTGTAAAAGACGACATAGTAGTACCAAACTCGTTCCATGACGAGCCACTGTGCGTGTATACTCGACTATACAATATACAGCATACACTATCCGAAATCTTCATTTATAGCCGATACAATGCACTTATCACTGATGATAATGATGATTTAAAAAAACAGATGCACTGTTACCATTATTACACTGGCACGCCGATTCCATATCTGTTGCAAATCTATTCCATAATAAAGGTTAAGTTAAGAAAATTTCGCCAACATACATATTATAGTCAGTTTCGCGTTTCACACAGATATTCCGTATATCCACGATTGGTGAGTATTCTCCCCCAATCACATCCTCATATGGAACTTTCCCGCCTTGGTGATGTACTTGACGCCCTTGAAGGGCTTGTACTTGGCGCCGTACATGTCGAGGCGACTCACGCGCAGCCCGCTCACGGCCAGCTGCGGGATCGTGAAGTGCACGTTGATGCTAGGATTGGCCCCGGCTGTGTCTGCGCCCGTAGCCACTGACACCTGCCAATGCATATCATTTATCAGAACGCCAGTGTAGTGACCATTCACAACAGGAACAAAGATTGGAATCGACTCCAAGAAAGAATTAGAGGTTCAACCAACTATTTCGGGTTGTAAATTAGAAATGTCCCCGAAAAACGTGAATTGATTCACCCTCTCTACATAAAACTAGAAAACAAGTAGCAGAATTTTGGTATAGGTACACCTCTTTCTAACTCTTGAGGAATACAGTCGTAAGTTATTGTCTTCAGTACTGTTAACATATCCGGTAAAAAATATAAAAAAATATCTTGAAGGAAAATATTCGCAATTAAAGTACCTATTACAAGACTTTTCGATTTCTGTAATACCTGTAAAAAAGGTAGACGAATTATAAGAATAAACTTACAGTTCCTCTAATATTAGGAAGCTTCGGCAGTTCAATGCGTCCAATGTCCCACAGTAATATTTTACTGACGGGGTCGTAGGAATACTTCCCCTGGTTGGCAGTCAGGCAGCAATTCAATACACATTTGGGCATGCATATTTCTAACGCTACATCTGAAATCATTATTTTTTCTTATAGAAAATAACTGACAAATTTTAACTCCATTGCCTGCTATGAAACATGAATTCCGTAGGGAAGAAAAATATTTACAAAATTTAGAAATATTTGTATTGGGTCTGGGTTAGTAAAAATTTAAAGCTTCTGTCGAATTTCCGATGGGTTAACTACGACGCCAAAATTGTAGCTCATAATGAGATTAAGTAATGGAAGTTGTGATGGCCTCGAGGTTTAGGCACGCAGTCGAGAATCTCCGCGGTATCTGGTTCAAACCCCAGGCACACACCTCTGAATTTTCGAAGTTATGTGTGTATTGACAATGAATTATCACTTACTACGATGAAGAAAAACGTGAGGAAAGCTGCACACCTAAAACTTTTTAGCAATTTCTTAGGCGTGTAGTTCGCCAACCCACACTAGGCCAGCGTGGTGGATTAAAGCCTAAACCCTCTCAGTTGTAAAGGCCCGTGCCCAGCAGTTGGACGTAATTAGGCTGAGGATGATGAGATTAATTGAAGTGTAGGTAATTTAATACGTCGATTTACCAGGTATATTTATAACCTATATCATAAAATATAATGGCCTTATTTATAAACATTAGTTTTCTTCAGATATAAATTTGATCTCACTTCCTCTAACATGGTATATCATTCAACAGTACAAGAAAAACATTTTTAATACAGAAAGATCTTTACAAAATCCAAGTGTATAGACTATTTATTTTTATTTATTTATGCTTTTTATACATTAAGTATAGAGGCAGACTTAATGCCAAAGGCATTCTCTAACAGTCAACCTCTGGGTGATGCAGAGATAAAAAAGGTAAATTTACAAATATTAAAGCGGAAATAGTTCAAAAAATATAAAGTTTTCAAAAAATACTTACTTTCTAACGTTCGACCCATAGTCTGTTTCGGTCCGACAGTGAGATCCAAGCGACCTTGGTCTCCATTCGATCGCAAAGTAAGATTGTGTCGTACATATATTGGTATAGCGACCACGCTTTGTGACCCAATGTGATAAGACATTAGCCGGAAGCTACCGTCAGGAGGTATGAACGATAAAATCCTTTCAGACTGTAATTAAAACAAATTGTTAATATAAAAAAACTGAATGAAACTTACACACAAGTTACTAAGTGAAAAGTCATACCTCCCAACGTTTAAATCTCACGCAAGGATGAAAGGAGACGTCGTCGAAGAGTCGAGGATTTACAAAAGTAAGAGTCAGATCTGGCATACCGCTTAACTTAATGCAACAGTCAATCTGCAATTTAAAAATGGTGTTGTCAAATTAACCAGTAACAATACTATGAAAATTTAACAAAAATGCAATCCCCATAGTCCTAAGGCACATATTAACCTACGATCGGGAGGTTCCAGGTTTGATAATAATCGTTGTTAAATTCTCATTATATATTAACATCAATAGTCCCGTTTCCCTAGTAGATTAATAAACCACTAATTATAGTTATATGTAGATATAAAAAAGTGCCAACTCAATGCCCACATCTTACTTGGTGATGGCAAACATTATTACCAATGAAAATAGATTATTGAATCTTTATAATTCACTCAAAAATCAAATCTTTAAAATTTCATTTCAAGTAGTGACAACCATATAGCATCAACATACCATGAAAGTAAAAAAAACTCTACCACAAGATATTCAAATAGTATCAAAATACTCACATATCCTTGTATTTCTGCTGAAACAGTTGCACCACTTTTATCTATAATCGCATCAACTTCCTCTACTACGTCGAAGTATGCCTCATTGTTAGCGTATTTGACGCCAGAACGCCGCCAAGGCACATTAGACAGTTGACCAGATGGTAAAGTTGAAGAAACACTAAAAAATTATGTGATCGAATTAGTGATTGGAATAAGCAATTACTTAAAATGTTGACTGAATTACTATGTATCTATATATACAATAATACCTATAAAACACAGTAGAGGTTACTCTGAGTATTTAGTGTACTCTCTCTGGGAATCTATGTAGATGAATTGCTACAAATGAGGAAGCAGCAAGCAATACCAAGGGGCATGTTGAATAGTAAACAACAGCTACAGGCAGATACTAGTAATCCTACCTTAGGTAGGACAGACCAAAAAAAATATGATAACTATAATGCCTAATTAAAAACTCTTCATAACACTATGAACTTATTTAGACATGGATTTATTTCATAAATCGACTGGCACACTTACTTTGATTTGCCTGTTACAGTATTGGCAATTGTTCTCAAAATATTGGGTGGTTTAATCAATTCCTTCAATATATTACTTTCTGTGGCCAATGGGAATCCATTATCCAACATTTCATCCAGCAACTGAAAATAACAAGAAAATATAAATTTCAATATTTTTATATACATTTACAGTAATAACCCGGACTTACGCGGTAAGTCGAATTCGCGTAAGTCGGGGTACAATTTTGCATTTAAATACTTATAAAGCTTGTGTAATCGGGACCACAGTCTAAAGTAAACAATTATACATATTTTAGAAGAAATATGATCAATAAATGTTAGATAATTAAAAAAATACTATGAATAAAACA
Organism: Hemaris fuciformis; assembly: GCA_907164795.1. Classification (NCBI taxonomy): domain Eukaryota; kingdom Metazoa; phylum Arthropoda; class Insecta; order Lepidoptera; family Sphingidae; genus Hemaris; species Hemaris fuciformis. The sequence goes on from OU015434.1 coordinate 7,786,861, forward strand.
ACATAAACCGAAGTTACTTTGATAAGGTATTTATGTTTTCTTCTTATCGCGTAATTTTTTTCTATACTTTTTATAACCGTTCGGATTATCATTTCCGGTAGGACAAATTTTCTTTATCAATTAACAAATTTTCATTTTCGATTCAAAGTCTTTGATAAATATTCAGTTTGGAGTATAAACTAAATATTATCAAAGAGAGTGTTTTGTTGTTATGTTCAAAATACTTATTTTTTGGTCTTTTGGATAACATAATTAAAGACGAATCTATAATGTGACCTGCATACGTAAAATAATTCTACGAGGAACACGTTCGAGCTTGTTGTAAACCGAGCACCGAGAGTGGAGTGGGCAGATGAAAAACCGCATATCTCCGAATTCGCGTAAAGCGGGGTAGCGTAAATCGAGGTATTACTGTATTTTAAAGTAATCACAGGTTTGCAAAAAACTACAAATGATGTTGATCTTAACATGTTAGCTTAGAATTTCTATTTTGATTCATGCAATTTTTTTTTATTTACAATACAATGAAAAAACACTTTTTACTAAATTATTTAAATTTAAAACATGTATTACCAAATATGTTCAAGATCATCTTACCTAAACATATATTTTTTTATCATAGAATTTATTGCCACCTTGATAGAATAACAAAACTTACCTCATAAACAACAACATAGTTTTCTTTTATTATAGTTTCAGTACAATCTGAAAAGTAGTCCTGGAGACAAAAAAGTACATTTTATTTATAACATATTTTTAAATCAAGTTTTTTGTAATATAAAATATTAAATTTGAAATATAATATACTCCCTTATAGTATATATGAAAAAATATTAGAAGCCTTTGTCCAACAATAATAATTAAAAAATAAATAATAAATACACCCAACAGTCACATACATAATTCTGACCTCACACTAAAATGCAAGTCTAGTGTTGTGTGTATGAGAAACTACGAGGGACTTTTTAGTCTCACAAACACCCAGACCCAAAACAAATATTTGTGGATTGTGATTTGTGGGTGGCATGAAAAAAAAAACAATATAAAAACATTTTTTTTTCCCTAAAGAAGAATTTCACTTTTTGGGACTTTTTAAAAAGCTAAAACAAATGTCACAACTTTTTTTTATATCATTATTTTTAAATAGCATGAAAGAGGATACTCTGAAGTTTCTAGAACACCTTTGAAAAATTTTCAAGATGTTATTTTTTTCAATTTTTTTTTGTTATTGATAAGCTACAAATTTGACCCCCAGGCTAATAAAAAAAAAGTTTTTTCATTCCACCCTAGTGGTTACACAAACATTTATCTTGGTTCAGAGACCAAAGCCACAGCTTCTCGTTTCACAAGCTTGTATTAAGTCATCTACGCCACAGGACTGTGATTATCTGGTTAATTATGATGATAACTCACTTGGAATGTGTCAACAACCCTGTGCAGGAACTCTATAACAAAGAGGGGTGCCACTTCTTGTTTGCACACTGCCACAAGAGCTACCCCTCCTCTTTGAATTGAGATTAAGTAATGATGAGGTGCAGCAAGCACCGGAGGCACATCCTGAAATAATCCATTTGATGTTTCATATATTTTATAAAACTACAGTAATTTCTTAGTATGAACTTAATTAACTTAACTTTACATTTGATGAGAAAAATAATCTATAAGTAATTTTCTATGCTTTAAAACTATAAAAAATTGGACATTAATTTCTAACTTTCGTCTTAGAATATTAAGAGCCAAAAAAGAGAAATCAAGAATTTAATAATAATAAAATAAAATAATTAGATATTGAGATAATTACACAATAAATAAAAAATAATGTTGTATTCGTTTATTGCTTTTGAAAATAGTAAATTACTCGGAAATATTGGATTAATTAGGTATAAAGGTTTAATACAGGTTACGACTATTTTAATTTGGTGTACAGAATCTATTGGGTAAATAATACTAACATTAGGTGATGCCCTCTGCGCTTCTAAGTAATAATCACATACAGATCGTGGTATAACACTTCTCCAATGCTTCTCGAGAAAAACATCCCTGAAAGAAAGTCCGAATATGTGCATAAACAGTTTCAAATATTGAGCATATTGATTCCACTGAATAAACTATATGCCGCTGTCATCTAAAACCTACCCAGAAGGATTTATTATAAATAAACTATGAATCATTATATTTTTCCAATTGTAAAGTGTAATACGATATTTTTTTATTATTTCAGACTTTTTATATTTACAAAATGCAGACAAGGTTCTCCTTGCTAGTTGCTACGTATGTGATCAGTGTTGCAACTTTTAAAATTAATTTGACTGTTGACATTCATTAACACTACTGATTGTATTATTCTTTTTCTTCCAAATAAATCAACAAATAGGTACCTAGGTACCTTACCTTATCTAAGGATGCAAAATTATAACTAAAAATTATAAAAAACCGAGATGCTTAAGAATTTAGACTTAAACAATTTAAATATTGATGAATAAAAGCAAATAGGTACCTACACTGGCACTAAAATTTCTTTAATAAAAAGCTATTGTTTATGCATCCTATGGAGGGTAAAGGTAAGGAGTGTCATCTTGTATATGGTAAAGTGTACATTTCAAAGGTTTAGATCAGCTCTATCCAATTCCTCTTCTTCTCATATTCCTGATATGTTGGCCAATGACTTTCTTGATAAACTTGCTCCTCCCTGGGCTCCAATTAATATTACTCTGCAACTGTTGCCTCCTTCTGATACTTGTCAAACACCATCACCATTAAATCTCCCTTTCAACCTTAATGAATTAAAGGGAATTGTAGTGAATACCGTGGATTCGGCTCCCGGTATTGATGGTATTCCATATTCCTTTTTTTCTAACATGAGTGATAATGCTCTTAATTATTTCCTAGGTCTTATTAATTCTATAATTAAATCAGGTAATATCCCACGACAATGGAAACGGCAAATAGTGTTGCCAATCCTTAAACCACATAAAACTCCATCTGAAATTACTTCATGTCGTCCTATTGTATTGTCTTCGGTATTAATTAAATTAGCAGAACATTTAATAAAAAACCGCCTAGAGTGGTATGTCGAAAATAAAGGGTTGTTGGCAGATTCCCAATATGGTTTCAGAAAAGGCAAAAGTACTGTAGACTGTTTAAGCATTTTTACGTCCCATGTCCAATTAGCTTTCATAAATAACCGTTCCACCATAGCTGTATTCTTGGATGTTAATGCGACCTATGACAATGTACTCCCGTCAATCCTGCAACATAAATTGTACTCCCTCGGGGTACCTATTAATATTTCTAATTTTATACATAATTTATTAAATGAACGCTCAATCATTTTAATGTCTTCCGATAAACAGTTAGATCGTGTTGTATGGAGGGGACTCCCGCAGGGTTCTGTTCTTAGCCCGTTATTATATAATATATATACTTATGATTTGGCCTCCTACATTAATAGTAATAGTGATGTTCAATTTTTACAATATGCGGATGACTTACTGTTATACTATTCTTCCGATTCCATTGAACACTCTTGTTCTGTTATTAATTCTGCTTTAACTTTCCTAAAATCATGGCTGACCACCAATGGATTAGATATTTCCCCTTCTAAGAGTGCAGCCGTTTTATATACCCGTAAGAGAAATCCGCCTGTTATTAACATCGTCTATAACAACTTTGTCATCCCGGTTAAAAATAATTTCAAATATTTAGGTGTCATTTAAGATTCAAAACTTTCTGGTGCTCCTCATTGTGACTACGTTATAGAAAAGGTTGAACGCCACTTAAACATGCTGAGATGTTTGTCAGGCGTATGGTGGGGTAGTAATCCTTTCTCGCTAAAGCTTATATATATGTATAATGCTATAATCCGAAGTATTTTTGATTATGGTATGTTTCTCTTAGAACCGGGTAATGTAAATTCTTTTTAAAAAAATAGACCGCTTACAGTCTAAAGCTTTACGCATTATAGCAGGGGCAATGAAATCTAGTCCGATTAATGCATTACAAGTAGAATGTGGGGAAGCCCCGTTGTACCTGAGAAGGCAATTTCTGTCCGACAGATATGTATTTAAAATTTCACAATTTTCAAACCATCCTCGCTTTCCAATACTCGATTCTTCTTCTTCTAACTTCCCATACAAATCTCTTTCATGTTTAATTAAAAGTTATCAAAAATTCCTGTCTCTATCTGCTCCCACTCATCATTCTAATAAACTCCCCATATTTAACAACACCTATGACTCTTTAGTCTATAGTCCTAAAATAATTTATAACAGTAGGTATTAATAAAATAAATCCAAATATTAAAATTGAGTTTAACAAGTTTATTTATGAAAATTTTGAGGATTTCCACCATTTATATACAGACGCATCCAAAATCTCTGCATCCCAATGTGTAGGTGTTGGGGTATTTCACTCGCAATTCAAAATTGTACGAAAAATTAAGCTTCCTAAAGAATCTTCTGTCTTTACAGGTGAATGTTTTGGTCTACTAAAGGCGCTTGAATATGTTCTCATATTTAAACTTAATAAAGCCATTATATTCTCGGATTCCTTAAGTGCCCTTTAGGCTATTGTTAAATTCCCTTTTAAAAGAAAAAATATGTTACCAATTATATTCGAAATAAGAGAATTGGCCATTAACTGTTTTTTAAAGGGCTACTCTTTAAATTTTTGTTGGATTCCCAGCCACAGTGGAATCCATGGCAATGAAGTTGCCAAAGAAGCGGTGCAATGTGGTGATTTGTTCCCTTTTAAAAATTACAGCCTTGATCTTTTGGCGTTGCCAAAAATGTACCTCCTGGATTCTTGGAAGGAGGCTTGGTGTTCCAGTTGCCTGACAAAGGGACGTTATTACTCCTACATACAACCACAGATTCCAACAAAGCCATGGTTTTGTAAAGCCAAGTTTGACAAGATGGAGACTACCATTTTAATTCGCATTAGACTTGGGCATACTTGCTCTCCAGCCCATCTTGCGAGATTTCATATATTAAACAGCCCCATGTGCTCGTGTGGAAATGATGTCGGAGATATAAATCACATGATATAAATTTGTTCTCATGTCCAAAATATAATCATCTGCCCTTTTTCAAAACCCTAATTGACCTTCGTATTCCTTTCCCTTCTTCTATTTTTTCCCTTCTTAATTCTAATGACATACTTGTGTATAAATGTATAGCCTCATTTTTCATTAGTAATAACATAAAATTATAATTAATACTACAACGATATTCATCTTAACCTTAGTACCTAGTAATGTATATATAGGATAAATATTTTGTAAACTATGTTATTTTCTATTACTTTTTTTTCGCTTCTTGGCGTTTAGTATGTTATACCTATGCTCCCTGCTGATAGTTTTTAAATCATAATTTACTTTGCCTTATTTCCGGTTTATTTAAATACAGTTTCCCTACCTTTATTCAAAGTCCTACCTTCTTACTTATGGCTGCTCCTACCCCAAAATGACGTCCTAAGAAGCTGACGATTAATATATAAATTACTTGTCTTTGGCTAGATGCACAAGAAGTGCGGAGCCATCAGAAGAAAAAAAAGTGTACATTAACATCAGCATTATAAATTTTAAAGGAAGCGGAAATCAATATACGTACTATTCACAGTTCAGGATATAAAATCACTCTAGCTACACGCGTTTTCTCATAATAACTCTTTTTTTTTAGTAAAGTGTCCAGCGGTCAGCGTAAATAACAGTTCAAAAACCTTCCAGAATGGCGCTGATGTAGACTAAGGAAATGGTAATGGTAATACACTGTTTAAAATTTAAGAGGTAAACTGAAACATCATTTATCGGTTTTAAGACTGTGATTATAATGCCCACTTAAATTTCCATAAATGGCAACATTACCACAAAAAGTTATTTTGCATGACATTTTTTAAGTATATACCGCTTAAATTATAACAGCCACATATATATAAGTCGCCCTCAGATTAAGTAGCGTTTCAGTATTCGGCCTAGTCTTTATAATTTTTTTAATTATTTAAGGCCTAATACTGAAACGCTACTTAATCTGAGGGCGACTTATATTTACTGTTTGTCTAAAATTAATGGATACAGATGTTTCCCTATGTATGGATGTCGGCGTCCGGCGAGTCGCCGACGGCAACTGCGGATATGGATCTCCAGCACATTACTAATTTGAAAAATATTTAATTTTTTTTTTTTTATTAGGATTATATTTAATAGATTATAGGTAATAACGAAATTATGATTGCATAAAATATTTAATAGTCAAAACAATCAAAAAATATTCATTTTAAACATTATAACTTAAATTCACAAGCTAGCTATATCTATCATCTTTTGCACACTACACACCTTTTCTCGTGGCCTCCCATTTTTCTTTCCAAGTTCAATTTCATATTTATCAATTTTCTCCCAACCACTCCAATCAATAACAACTGTTCTATTTTTTATAACATTTTCTATATCTTTGAATCCACTTTTGCATTGTGCTTCCTTATTTAAATCTTCACAAATAGTTTTCGCAACTTGGAAAGCATTGCCCATTGTGTGCAGTATAACACCAACTGGTCCAGTACCCAACCACCCTGCTACATACAGTTTACCTAATTCTTTAGAACTATTAACGTCTATAACACAACCCTTACTATTGGCTACCAATCCATTCTTAAACACTAAATCATCATCCACCTTTATACTTTTGTATCCAATACTTCTAAAAGCCAAACCACAGTTTACAATATCTTTTTCTTCAGTGGGTACACATTTTTGATCTTCCCACTTATCTCCTACTAGCTTATTATGTATCAATTCTATACCAGTCAACTGTTTCTGTTCATTAACTAAGAATTTATTTGGACTTCTGAAAAAAATTGGTTTAAAGTATTTTGTGCCACTGTTATCTGTGATAGTGTGCTTCTCATTTAAAGACTTTAACATAAGTTCAGTTAATCTTTTTCTTGGGCGAGGTAAATCAGGTACAATGCTACTTATATTATGAAAATCTTGTTCCTTCCAAATTGTTTTACAGTTCCTCAGTTTCAGTTGCTCTCGGAGTTCCTTGATTGTGAAAGCTACTTGGAGGGGTCCTCTTCTACCAATTAATAATATTTCTTGAACTTTAGACTCTGCTAAGGCTTGTAGTGCATGTTCTGTGATATCAGTTTTCTTCAGTTCATCAATTGGGGATAACAAAATTCTTGCTACATCTAAAGCCACATTTCCTTGTCCAAGAATTGCAGCTGTAGTGCAAGACAAATCAATCTAAAAACATACAAAGACTGTTAGACATATGTTGATGTAAAATACTTAATAATGTATATGCATTGCTTTGGGATAACTACTTTTGTTTGCCAACATTAAATATTATGTATATAATAGTCTAGAACAAATAAACATAATACATATGTATTAAGCCTTATTATTTATCCTATGGATGTAGGACTTGAAACATAGCTTCATTTTAAAGCTTTCCAAGTATGATTGAGAATATGCATCCTAATGTCATATTGAAAGCCATATTTAGTTGATGACTTACTTTCAGGTCTTTCTCACTGGGCAGTCCATTATACCACCCAACAAATTGACGAGCAGCTATAACATTATTTGCATCTTCATTTTCTATACCTAATGTCTTGTCTTCTTCAGCACCATAAGTCTAAAAGAGATATTTTGCATTATTTTATTTATTGATACATATTTAACCTAGACTTTTGATATGTGATTTCATTTTTTTAACATGAACAGAGGCTCTTTATGTGATAAGTATTAGAAAAAAATTAAAATGAAGTTCTTATTTTATATTAAATGTATGTCACATGTTAAATAGTTTATAAAGCAAAAAATAATTTGTAAAATTAAATGATAGTAGTTATCCAGATAATTCATGTAAATATTAATAATAAATCATTGAGCTTCAATGACAAATTTATAAAATAATATTTACCAGAAGGACAGCATCATAATGCTGTCGCAATTCTTGAAGTTTCACATCTTTACCAAGAGTAATGTTACCATAGAAATTGACATTAGGCTGAAGTGCTACTTTTGTGAACTGATTAATGACATTTTTTACTTCAGGGTGATCTGGTGCAACACCATATCTGAAACATTTAGAAAGAAAATATGTATATATAAATACCATCACAAAAAATCACAATATGATTTTAAAATAGTAGTCACAACACTTCATCAAATGAAAATCACTGTGAAGTTGGGATATTTATTATAAACAATAATGCATACATTAAGTATATAAAAATTAAAAATGTAACATCAGAAAACTATTTAAAAAATTAAATCCATACTGAGGCCTTATCATTCATTGCAATTTCTAGGGCAGTCAGAAAAAGATGACGAAATCAAAGTCAATATTAATATTATACATTGTGAAACATGTGAATTTTGTTTCAAAAGTGCTTAAGATATTACTTCACACAGTTATAAAAAAAGCTGATTAAACAAACCTTCAATATACATAACACAGAAAAACAAAAAAAAATACCTTATTAAACCAAAAGGCACTGGAAGTTTCTCCATAATGTCCACTTTGCATTCTATATTTTTCGTAAGATGCATGGCCGCATAAAATCCTGCAGGGCCAGCTCCCACAATGCAAACTTGGGGAACTTTTTTTGGACTTGAGGAGTATGTCCTCATCACTGTTTTTAATATTCTATGCGACATCTTGATGTATTGTGCTAAAATTTTACTCTTCTATTGAATGGTACCGTCTGCGGTCTGATTTGAAATTATAATTTTTATGGAAAAAATGGGGCCATAGTAAAGTTCAATGTACTATTTTGATACAAGTAAATTTAAACTCAATTATAAGTTGAATCCTTTGTACCCATTATTGTTACATTATAGTTTAATGATAACATTCGGCTGTAGACGAGGTAAATATCCATAACATAAATATTAAAATTAAAGCAAAATATTTGTATCAAATATTATGACACTTCGATATAAACATTGTACACACTACACATGACGTTGACACTGACAGTGACAACGTACCGGTGCGTCAGCGTTGGCAGTTGAACCACAGACTAGTAAAAAACAATAATCCCTCTCAGTTGTAGAAGAGGCCCGTACCCAGCCGTGGGACGTAGGTACCTATATGGTCTGATAATGATCTGTTAAAAAATAGAAGGCACATGATTGTCACTTAAAAGTATAATGTATCTACTGTGTGGCACTTCAAACAATAGATATTGTATCGAGGTACTTATACCTAGTATGTTAGTACGTCTTTACGTCTTCAAGACAAAACATCGCACCCCCGGTGCGAGACTATCACTTATGCAAAAATGCAATTTTTCAGGAGAAGCATTTAAAACTTTGAAATCTCAAAAAATAATGATATTTCAAGATTTAGATAAGATGACTAGCTTTTACTACAACATCAACTTTGAACTTACTTTTGAAGTAACATTATCGCACCAAGTAAAGGGGTGCTTAAGGACACTATTACATATTTAACTCATTTTTGCAATTTTTGCATAAGTGACAGTCTCGCACCGGAGGTGTCATGTTCTTGCATATTCAGTATTCACTTAACAATTATTTGTTCTTATTTGTAAACAATTGGGTAATCATAAAAGTATATCTTTTTTAGAATTTAAGTAAGTCTTCGATTCGACTATAATTGTTCTATTCCTTTGTAATCCCTTTTAACTTACTTATTAACCCCGACTTCAAAAGTAATAAGAATTCATATTTCCATGCTATAAATATGGCGATATAAACTTTTTACGGAATTTATATTTCATTATTTAGTAATTTATATCATGATGTGTCATTGCCAGGGTTGGGCAAAATACATGCTTTCCTTTAATTGAAATACAAATTACAAAATACTGTATCGCAAGTAATTAAAATACGAAATACAAAATACATTTAAGTAATGTATTTGAAATACAAAATACAGTATTTTAGCTATTTTTAATTGAAATACAAAATACAAAATAATGCTTATTTATTTGTTTTGGAATAGTTTTTTTTTGGAGGCGGTTTTTGTTTTGTTATTGCAGGTCCTGATGAGCACAAACTTAATACTAAATGAAGGCTAAATGTATTTCAATAAATGTATTTTGAAGCCTCGAGTATTTGAAATACTAATTACAAAATACTTCGGCTTCACGTATTTGAAATACAAATTACAAATTACATTTTAAGAAAGTAATTAAAATACAAATACAAAATACGTATTTGTATTTCAATTACGTATTTCAATTACAAGTAATTCAAATACTGCCCAACCCTGGTCATTGCACAATACAAGTTCAAATTATTATCGTGTCGGAAACAGTTGACAAAAAAAAACACGGTACACGGCAGAACATTCATTGCCGTGTCATAAAACACGGCAATCAGAGTAAAAGGAATACGCCAATGCAAAGTCGAATGCAATAGCTAACATCAATATAACAAAATAATAACATCTTTTGGCCGTATCCCACCACACACCCGCCACTGTAACACCTGTGCTCTATGATCAACGGCGGCACGCACAGTATTGCCATTGGCGCCGAGCAATGAAGCTCAGCGAATCTAAGGGGACCTAAATTTTTCATAATCCGCAACGAAGTTAATCAGAAAGACAATACTATACTTTGTAAAATTTTGGATGATAATTTTGATAGGTCACACTAAGGATGAGGGCAGTGTATAATCGTTAATGAACGTATTCGATTATCGATTACTATTCTTATATAACTTGATATCAATAGCTGCATAATTATTTTATTAATATGACAAAGGCCCCTCACAACGACAATTTCGACTCGTAAATATAATATACGGTCAGTCAGGCTATTCAGCGTTAATAACGCCAGAGTCGAAATTATTGTTGTCAGAGGGTTGGAGACTTTATGTGATAGATAATTGCAAATAACTTATATATTTACAATAAATAATATAATTTAACCTAAATATCGATCGATTTATTATATTTCAAATCGATTTTCGATAGCCTGTAGTTGTTGGTTATGAGTAGCACTTCACTAAGAGGGTGGTACCAATCCATAAAGTATGATATTATCGGAAGTACATTTTACCGGAAAAAATACGAAACTTCACGTGCGTGAGCTGTCAAAATTATCATTCTATATTTAACAAGGTATAACAATAATAACATCTACCATAAAATAGCACATAACTTGCGAAACAATACATTCAGGCTCACGGAAACTGCACAAACTTTAATAAATTTCATGAAAGATTGCGTCAAATACAGTTTAAGAAAACAGAAAGAAGAAGAAATAAGTAGCGATATTAAAAATTTATTTTCTGACGAATAAATCAGCTAGATAGGTAGTATTGTATTGTAGAACGACAAAAATGATTTTTTTGTTCCTTTTTTGTCATTCTACAACTTCTTAACAAAAGTATACATTTTGATAAGACTCGAATGCATTTTGAAAGTAAAATGAAACACGGAAATTTATCAAACTTAAGTACAAAGTACGGAAATTTGACATCTATTCCAAACACGGCAGTTAATTTTTATTTTATGGCAACCCTCCACATATTGATTAGTCTCTCAGTCTCTAGGGTGTGTCGAATATCGATTTAAAAGAGAGATTCAATATAATCTGTACTACTTGAAATAAGTTATTGTTCGTTCGCTAATCCTTTTTGCAGTCACTAAATTAAATGAAAGCGCCGAAATTGTCACATTTTATTCATTATTCTGTTTTAAACACATCTAAAGTTATAAAAAACAACATGTCTCATATACCAGAACTAAAATTACTTTTCACCAGGTTATTTCCTATGAAAAATGGGTGAGTTAATTCTTAATTAATTAATGTTATATTTCTAAATAGAATCATTCTAACAAAATATAACTTGATACTTTCTTAAATCTTAATAAGTACAGACCGCCTTTACTTTAATAAGTAAAGGCTTACCAGTAATATTATCAAAAAGTATTTATTTGCTTTTTATTTCATCATCCAATCAAGCAAACAGTGAGCGCAATGCTCTTAATCTTAAAATATCATGAAGGGTTGGAAAATTACGATTTAGGAATCTTTTGCAAGTACATACTCATACATTAGTGTAAATGTACTAATATCATTTTGTTGTAATTTTGTCACGCTGTAAAAATATTTGCGCCTACAAATTCAAAAAAATACTTGACTTCGACGTCAATGCATATTAAGCATTGTTTCGTCGAAAAAACCAGATCCATTATTTGTTGGATGCCCACTCAATTCGCAATTATCTATACTTTAACTTGTACTAAACTTTGCTACATTGTATTTTAGTACAACACTTTTAAATACAGCAAAAGCTCCTTATTCGCGGATTAAAAAATTGCAACTCAATTCCTATAATCGCGGCTAAAAATTCGTTATTCGCGTATCTAAACGGTACATCAGTACATACTTATTAATAAAAAATATTCCAATAGGTATCCTATCCAATATTCTTTGTAAACATGTTCAATCAAATCGTCAAATGGATTTAAAAAAATATATAATAGACCTTATTACATCCATGCCTAAAGTATGTTGCTAAATGATAGTCGCTGCATTGTTTCATCCTTTTATATAATCGTAAAATGAAGATTTGACTGAGATTGACTTGAAGAAAATGTAAGCAAGTTAAAAAAAAAGTGTGTGTGTGTACTTATGTACACGCGTTAGAAGTTATACTTCATACATAAATATATATTTTCTTAAATAATATAATAATATATTATAAAATAATATTTTAATAACTTCATGGTGTCGGTTTTTCATGACAGTGTGCGCGTGCATCGTAATAACTTCAATAAGTTTTTTTACTTAATCTTAAAATTAGGATGAACGAAATTCCCGATTCTCCCGGGGGGGTCTCGTGGGGAGTTGATTCCTGCAATAAAAATTTTCAATTGGGGGGGGGGGGTAGATAATTTTTTTTTTGTAATATTGATTTATCAATTTATTTACAGTATTAAATCTTTCATGTATTTTCATAATTATAATGATGTTCCTAAAAAATAAAGTTTGTTAAATGCCAATAAGTTTTACAAAGGATGACCAAAATATTTTCTACAACATTTCTGAATAAATTTTCAGATATGTTAGTAGACAAGGCATAAGAAAGTTTTGTCAAGATGCTGAAATGTTTAAATTCTCTGAAAAGTCGCAGCCTGTCAAAAAGGCCAGTGTGACACCACTCCCACCTTTATCAGAGCCAATGCCAAGTTTACCTTCAGTGGTGTACTCCACTGCAAAGTCTGAGGATGCATTCACTGAAGTCACTACACTGAGCAATGGTTTAAAAGTGGCCTCTGAGAAGAAATTTGGCCAGTTTTTTACTGCTGGTGGTGAGTAATTTTGTGTGCATATGTGACAGTAATAATCTTCTTGTGCATACAAGGATGCACATGGCTCATTTATGCAAATAAATAAGTTGGAGTAAAAATAAATTGAGTTTATTATTGGTAAATATAAGGCTTAAATTTAATATTCAAGACAAATACTAAATCACATTACAGTAAAAAATGTAGTATGTGTAAACTTCAAGAATGTGAATATAAGTCTGTTTGAACAGAAATATGTCAGTGGTTCAATAATTGTTCAATTATTCTCATAACATATAAACTGCCATCCTTTGCACATCAGCAATCAATTGAACTTTAGACCAATAAAATAATTTTTAATTGCAGTTGTCATTGATTCTGGGCCAAGATATGAAGTGGCCTACCCTAATGGAATTTGTCAGTTCTTGGAAAAATTGAGTTTTGGCGTAAGTACATATATTCAATTTAATCATACAATTTACACAAGACAAGTATATACATCTTTCATATTTGTTTTTATTATTAAGACTACAATACTTTTGACAGTTGTGTATGCACTAAGCTATAGACTACAAGCCCATGGAAAAAATTTACCCGTGAAATGAACCAACGTGAATAACGCTTAGAAGGCTGTTACTATATCATAAAATAACTGAGCGATATGCCGTCATTTCTGAGCAGTACCGTGAGTAAATAGAATTTCTCAGGTACAAGTGAGGAATTACGACTAATAATTAATGTACGGCTTTTTTATAGCTTATAGATGATTAAAAATAAATGTCGATAAACCTAGTGCCGTACTAAAGTGGTGGTGCCGGAAGTTAGTTGCAAATTTTTAATTCGCCGGTAATTGAAGAAGCAGTATAGGTCATTTATTACTGTACGGCATTTGTGTACATATACAGATACCGTACCCATGAACGCCGTACATATTTATAGCGCAGGGGTCGAAAGCCAAGGGTCGCAAGTAAAAACTTAAATTTGCAATAACTTCCGGTACCACCACTTTTGTACGGCACTAGGTATTTCGACATTTATTTTTAATCATCTATAAGCTATAAAATCATCAACATCAGCCCATTTCCTAAGAACTTTTAGGTGTGCAGATTTCATCACGATGTTTTCCTTCAGCGTTAAAGTACGTGATAATTATTTGTGAATACACACATAACATCGAAAAGTCAGAGGTGTGTGCCTGGGGCTTGAACCTGCGACCGTCGAGATTCTCGACCGGCGTGCCTAAACCTCGAGGCCATCACAACTTACATTAATTAATTATATTAGTCAAAATTCTTCACTTGTAGCTGAGAAATTCCATTTACTCACGTACTCACCTGTACCGCTCAGAAATGACGGCATAGCGCTCAGTCAAAGTCAAAATCATCTTTATTCAAATAGACTTTTTTACAAGTTCTTTTGAATCGTCAATATTAAACTATTTTTTAAAACTATTGCCGCTTCGAAACGTGTTATCGCTGTGGAGAAGAAACGGCAAGAAACTCCCTCAGCAACACGAAATGTCTTTTTTTTTTAAATAATAAATATAATTATTGTAATTACATTTTTTAAATGTCATTACTTATATAAATTTAATCTTATGTATGTCATAACGATACAAATTGTAGCAACGAAACTTCTGATCAATTTACTTACTCCCAGGGCTTATTGTCTCCAATATAATCTGATATTTTATAGTAAGCTTTTTTATATAGTTTATCTTTAATTGATTCTTTAAATATTTTCAAGGGTAGCTCCCTAATACCCTTTGGGAGTTTGTTATAGAAGCATACACATTGCCCCATAAAAGAGTTATTAATTTTCCGGAGACGATTTACGTGTTGAACGAGATTACATTTGTTCCTAGTATTTTTCTTGTGTACATTATAAAGTTTATTAAATCTATCAAGATTTTTTTGAACATATACAAGGTTTTCGTATATGAACTGACTAGTGACGGTAAGAATATTTATTTCCTTAAATTTATCTCTAAGTGAAGCCCTGGGACCTAGGTTATAAATGGCCCGGATGGCTCTTTTCTGCAATACAAAAATAGTATTAATGTCCGCAGCAGCTCCCCACAAAAGAATACCATACGACATAAGGCTATGGAAATAGCTAAAATAAACCATTCTTGCCGTTTCTTCGTCAGTAAGACGTCTGATTTTTTTTACTGCATATGCCGCTGAACTCGATTTACTTGCCAATTGTGTAATGTGCGGTCCCCACTGGAGTTTTGCGTCCACCGTAACGCCCAGGAATGTAGTTGACGCAATAGGATCCAGTTCTACACCGTTAATTTGTACAGTGGTTTTTAATTGCTTTACATTGGGCATTGTGAATTTTACAAATTTAGTTTTTTTTGCATTTAAAAGTAGATTATTATTATCAAACCACTGTACAACTTTTTGAAGTGCATTGTTTACTTCGTCAAAATTTTCAAGACGTCTTTTCACGTTAAATATTAAAGACGTATCATCCGCAAACAATACTATTTCGCTTTTATTCCCTACGTAGTAAGGCAAGTCATTAATATAAACAAGAAACAAAAAAGGTCCAAGAATTGAACCCTGTGGCACTCCCATGGCAACCGACGATCCTGAAGAAACGTTCCGTTTACGTCAACCCTTTGAACTCTGTTATTCAAATAAGATGTCAGAAGATTGAGGGCTCCGTTTTTAATGCCATAATGGTTAAGTTTCCTGACAAGAATGTCATGTCTGACACAGTCAAAGGCTTTGGATAAGTCACAGAAAATGCCAATAGCATCCCGAGAATCTTCCCATGCCTTAAATACAGTTTTTAAAAGTTCGACACCTGCATCTATTGTTGATCTCCCCTTAGTAAATCCAAACTGTTTCCGATGAAGTAAGTTATTTTGATTGAAAAAGTTCAATAATTGATTAAGTATAATTTTTTCAAATAACTTACTTAGAGTTGGTAAGACAGAAACAGGTCGAAAATTTGAAGGGTCTGAGGTATCACCAGATTTAAAAAGTGGTATTACCTTACTAAGTTTCATCAAGTCAGGAAACACTCCAAATGCTATGCAACGATTGAAAACAGCTGCCATGTGAGGTGCTATAAAATCGATAATGGAGGATATAGTAACTACTGACATTCCCCACAAATCCTTAGTCTTCTTTTTATTAATTTCTTTAAATACCTTAAGAATATCATAGTGACTAATAGCTGTAAATTCAAACGATGCATCACATTGAGGAACATTATCTTCAAGAAGTAACACAGCAGACCTGGAAGACGACTGAAGATGTTGTGTAGTTACTAAAGGAATATTGGTAAAAAATCTTTCAAATTCAGCGGCCACTTCAGTGTCCAGAGTGTTCAGAGTTATTTTATGATATAGTAACAGACTTCTAAGCGTTATTCACATTGGTTCATTTCACAGGTTAATTTTTTCCATGGGCTTGTAGTCGACTAGTAGCTTCTGTTAGGGTAGCAGTGCAGAAACCCAGATAATACAGTCATATCTGGATATGAATATTTCAAGATGTTATGTCTGATAGTTGTTTTAAGCAATATACACAAGTAGTTATTAGTTTATAATAGAGATTCGGGGGACCTTGCCATTCCGTTGTTATAAACAATGTCATTGTATTTGGTTTCAACTGTATTTAAAAACGTGTTTTTTTTTGTTGCCATTAGATTGAAAACTTTAATATTGGTAAAATATACATTGAGCTGGCACTAAATGGATCAGAAATATTGTGAAAATAGATACTTTGTGGTTAAACATTCACAGGGTAGAATTACATGTAATGTTTGGATGACATGATGTTGCATTTATTTATAGTAAAAATATTATATTCAGGGCTGGGCAAAATACATGCTTTGCTTTAATTGAAATACAAATTACAAAATACTGTATCGCAAGTAATTAAAATACGAAATACAAAATACATTTAAGTAAGGTATTTGAAATACAAAATACAGTATTTTAGCTATTTTTAATTGAAATACAAAATACAAATTACAAAATAATGCATATTTATTTGTTTTGGAATAGTTTTTTTTTGAAGGCGGTTTTTGTTTTGTTATTGCAGGTCCTGATGAGCACAAACTTAATACTAAATGAAGGCTAAATGTATTTCAATAAATGTATTTTGAAGCCTCGAGTATTTGAAATACTAATTACAAAATACTTCGGCTTCACGTATTTGAAATACAAATTACAAATTACATTTTAAGAAAGTAATTAAAATACAAATACAAAATACGTATTTGTATTTCAATTACGTATTTCAATTACAAGTAATTCAAATACTGCCCAACCCTGATTATATTACATTCAATTCAATAAAAGTTTGTAAATTGTGAACTGATTTTGAATAAATTATATATTAAATAATGTCAAGAGCCATGCTATTGTGAATTTTATATGGTATTTGATGATAATTTATCTGGATATAGTTGCATTTTGGCATAATGGCTATTATTTCATCATTAATATGTTTGTATAACATCTAGTTTTGTAAACAAATCGATGACGAAATATGTATGCAAATTCTGCTCTTTCCTACCTCAACCTTTTTCATAAATAGATTGTAATTGTAACAAAGAATAGTGTTACTATTCTTCTTAATATATTCTATTGTTTAATAACTAGGCAACTCACAAATATGCAACTCGCGATGTAATGCTACGGGAATTGGAGAGACATGGAGGCATTTGTGACTGCCAAGGATCCCGTGATGTAACCGTCTATGCAACCAGTGCAGATTCCCGGGGTCTTGAGGCAGTAACACAGGTAAAATTATTAAACACAGTTATCATAAAAACAATCTTTCATATTGTATAATCAATATAAATAAATAAATAAAATTGTGTTCATGAAATTTTTACAAAACAATATTCAGAAAGACTTTAGCTCAACATGCATAATTTTACTTCACAGGTTTTGGCTGAAGTGACTTTAAGACCACAACTGTCCACAGAAGAAATAGAAGCAGCCAGACAAGCTGTTGCTTATGAGCTGGAAACATTATTAATGAGACCTGAGCAAGAAAATATACTAATGGACATGATACATGCTGTATGTATTTTAATAATCACTACATATTATAAAACAAAGTCGCTGTCGCTGTCTGTCCGTCCCTATGTATGCTTAAATCTTTAAAACTACGCAACGGATTTTCAAGCGGTTTTTTTTTTAATAGATAGAGTGATTCAAGAGGAAGGTTTATATGTATAATACATCGCATGCATAACATTGTAGAGAAACACTAATAAAAGAGGTTTCTAATGTGATGTAAATAAACACTTTTTTTTGCGCTTACATTGCAAATGTTGTCTCAATCCCACGAGATAAATCAAAATAAAGTTCTACAGTATTGTACACCTTAAAAAGGTCAACAAAAAGTCCGCGATGGTATATTATGTCTATCTCTTAAGGATAACCCACAATAAACATTTTTTTCTTTTACATTACGGGAAAAATGGCTTATTTACGAAGTGATTTAAGGCAATACAGAATTAATCCTTATCCAATTAAGTACATTTAATACATTGTCCATTTAATATAGATCAATATGGCCCGTTGCAGCATGCAATTTAAATGAATATTTCCAAAGATATTACAGATTTAAAATGTAGGGACATAGCGGTGTGGCGGTACAAGCTCTCTAGCGAGCAAAATAACAATAAAAAAGTGCTTTTCGGTGCGACATTAAAAAAAAATTCCTGAAAATAATACATAATGTCAAAACAACGTTTGCCGAGTCAGCTAGTGTTACTATATAAAAACAAAATAATATCACATATTATCCAATCAGAATCTACAATAATTTTCTTGTTTTATCCTTATTTGACTATTGGGGCTTATGGATAGTCATTTTTTTCTTAATTAAAGCACTAATTTGCCCTTTTTCAGGCAGCTTTCAGAGGAAACACTCTTGGACTTCCAAGAATATGTCCAAAGGAAAATGTGAACAAAATTGACAGGAGAATCATATTGAATTATCTAAAGAATCACTACACTCCTGACCGAATGGTGGTGGCTGCAGTTGGGGTAAACTATTTAATTTTGTATTGTATAAATGATTGACTTACAAAGGATATACTGCAAAATTTGTGTCATGTATGAAAAAATATATTTATCATGCATTTTTTGATGATTGAAGAATTGTAACATGCATAGCACACACTATGTTTATTATTATTATGTCTCACAGCTTTCTATGCTGCTGATATTAACAATTTTTTTGATAAAATGCATCCAATATTTTTAAAATTATGTTTCATTATATCCTGATGGACTAGTAATACATAAATAATAAAAGAATTTCCTTTTTTTAGTTTATGTTAACAAAACATAATTGTAATTTCAGGTTGACCATAAACCATTTGTAGAATTTGTTCAGAAATATTTTGTGGATATGAAGCCTACTTGGCAATCGGAAGACAGTGAGACATTTACTCCTAAGGTAGACAAATCAATAGCTCAATACACAGGTGGCATGGAACAGGTAATATTATAATTTTTACCAAAAAAAGAAAACAACTATAAACTACATATATTATAACTATATACTATAAACTAACTATTTTGTAATAAAATCCCTTTTCTTCTTTTAGGAAGAATGTGAAATTCCATTATATCCAGGATCTGATTTACCTGAATTGTCACATATTGTAATAGGATTAGAAAGTAAGTACCTAATTTCTCTCAAATTTATCGTTTTAAGACTAGTTCCCCAAGTGTGTTATTCTATCTGCGAAATTATAATTTGATAACAAAAACTATTTAATAAATAAAATCTTAGGTTTCTGTACTTTTTAATAATAAATACACCCAATAGTCGCATACATAATACTGACCCCACATTAAGATACGAGTCTTGTGTCGTGGGTATCAGAAACTACGAGAGACTTCGGTCTCACAAACACCCAGACCCGAAACAAATATTTGTGGATCACACAAACATTTGTCTCGGTGCAGGGATCAGACCCGCGGCCTCTTGTTTCGCAAGCTGGTGTCTAGCCAACTGCTCTATGGGGCTGTCACTTTTTGCAATATTTGCAGAATATATTTTAGGTATGATGTATTAATTTTTTTCCATTCTTTTAGGTTGTTCTTACAGTGACCCTGATTTCGTGGCGACATGTGTTTTGAACATGATAATGGGTGGCGGCGGATCATTCTCTGCTGGTGGCCCTGGCAAGGGAATGTACACAAGGCTTTACACAAATGTATTAAACAGGTTATTATAAGCTTTTGTTTTTCATTGCTCACAAAGCTTTTTGCTGGTAAACATCAGCCGGCAGACGTGAGAGTCTCTTTACAAAAATATAATTAACAGATATAAAATTCATTGTGTTATAATGATTTATTCATTCTGTATCTTTAGGTATCACTGGATGTTCAACGCAACAGCATACAATCATGCCTATGGAGATACAGGCTTATTCTGCGTGCACTCTGCGTCGCCACCCAATCGTATTTATGACACTACATTGGTAATCGCGCGAGAAATGGCTAATATGGCTGGAAAAGTCGGCGATATGGAACTCAGGGTATGTTCCGAATTACAATTATCATAGTATATACTTTTTAATACCACAAGTAATTTATCAAGTTTTTTTAAATCATTGAACATGAATAGGAAACCCATCACGAACTTCCCATATCTAATCAATTATGTACACCGGTTAATATATTACGTGGGGTAAATAATTTTTGAGTTTTGAGCACTTTAGCTAGTTTTTTCACTCATACCCATTATTAAATAAAATTTAGTCAATTGTTATTTCACTTGTGTGTTTAATGTATAAGGGCAGCATATTCACTACCAAGTTGTAAGCCAAGGGGCTTGCTATAACATTTTTAATTGAATTGAATATTGATATTAGTCATTTCATTTCAGAGAGCTAAAAAACAGCTGCAGTCAATGTTGCTGATGAATTTAGAAGCAAGGCCAGTCGTTTTTGAAGATGTCGGCCGACAAGTACTTGCCACAGGCAAAAGGAAGCCCCCTTCATTCTTCATAAGTGAAATTGGTTAGTATATTCGAGATCTTATTCGTCACAAAGGCAGGATCATCTTCGATCCACAAGATAATGCTATAGGCAATTCTATATGTAGGTCTTCTCTTTTTTTTATTATTAATAGATACATAGAAGAAATAGTTACCATTTATGTAACGATTTTTAGGTCCAATTAGCCTATAGAATATGTTAGTTATTTTTTTGTTTGTGTCAATATTATTTATTATTTCAGAGAAAATCACAGCAGACGATATTGTTCGGGTGGCGCGGCGAATGCTCAGTTCTAAGCCGTCCGTTGCAGCTCGCGGAAGATTGGCACATTTACCATCCTATGAGGAAATTCAGTCGAATATGTCACTTTCTAAAATCGATGCTTCGCCACAAGGACGAAGATTAAATTTATTCCGTGCATAAATAATTTACTTATTGGTAGTTTCTAATCTTTATCTAAAATGTAGCGAAAATGTCGAAAATTAAATGGTATTTGTGTACGTAGTTATGGCTTTTTTTTAATTACACTAATATAAGTGTGTGCCGTGCCATCTAGAGGTCTTGGGTTCGATTCCCGGGTCGGGCAGTGTTATTGGGTTTTTCCATTAGAAAATTCTCACTAGCAGCACGGAGTCTGGAAATGTGCCCGAAAAACAGCAATAGCCTCAGCCCCCTATTACGTTGGACTGATACATACCTGGAGAAATGTGGGTGCAGAAATGCATCTCTGCCTACCCCTTCGGGGAATATAGGCGTGAGGTTATGTATGTATGTACTAATATAAAAAATAAAGTTAAACAAAACCAACATTTCTTTATATTTATAAATCTATATACAAAATTCTTAAAACTAAACATTTACCAAGACGTTTGATTTACAAAACAATTAAATTGATGTACAAATTGTACTTCGTAGTGTTTGATAACAAAAATTCAGTCTCAACATTTTTCGTTAGTAGGTTAAGTAACAAAACACTTAAAACACATTTCTTGTCAAACACTTATCAATGCCTAAACAGTGGGTTCACAAACACTTTACATCTGTTAAAAATATGTTTTGACACCAAATCTGAAGGATGTATAATATTTAGATATATAAAAATCCACATTGATAATGTAAATCAATTTTCTTAGTGCAAATGTTTTAATATAAGATTTTATGTTTTATAATTCTATTGCGCTAATTTTACTGCAGTTTTAGCTGCTTCATCAGCATCATTTATGATCTTTACAGGCAAACCTGATGCTTCAAGTAATTTTCGTGCTTCCGTCGAGTTAGTTCCTTCTAATCTTATGACAATAGGATACTTTGGCGGATTCTCTTTACAAGCAGCAATTATTCCATTGGCAATAGTGGCACAGTTTACAATACCTGTAAAAAATATTTTGTTTTTGTTTGGATTAGTATAATTTTATATAATCTCTTTTTTTGAACTATCTATTATTCTTTTATATAAAAATATTGTATTATGCATAATATGTAATAGACACAGTTTTCAATAATAGTTATACGTTTTTGTAATAGTTTAATGAAAACTTGAGTATTATTCTATTATGAATGTTGATTCAATTTTATTATGTTTAAATAATAAATAATGCTGTGAAAATTATAATACTTACCACCAAACACATTTACGAAAATAGTTTTCACTTTAGGGTCTGACTCAAGAATCCTCAAAGCAGCTGAAACTTGTGACTGCCCAACTCCACCACCTAAGTCCAAAAAGTTAGCTGGTTTTCCACCATTTAGTGTTATTATATCCATTGTTGCCATAGCTAATCCAGCACCATTAACCATACATCCAATGCTGCCATCCATTTCAATGTAAACCAAGTTTAAAGAGGCTGCTTCTCTCTGAAAAACATTTAGCATCATACAGTTAAATAAGTTATTTAAATGTGACATGTGTGTATTTAAACCCTTATTTCAACAGAATTTATTATATTTTATTTGTCCTAGAAATAATACTCAAAAAAATCTAATCTATGCACATTACCAAGTCAGATTTTTTTAACAAGAAGAATACTGCATGGTGTCAAATTAAGGATTAAAAAACATAGATCATATAATTTCTGCTACAGTGCCAATAATGTGTAAATATCTATATTTCTCGTTAACTATTATTTATTATTAGCATATTATAGATCTCATTGAGTCAAATGTACAGCTATCCACAGATACCATATATTTTTACTTGGTAAGATAACAAAGACAGATAAAAAGTAGCATTGTTCATTTGTGAGAGATAACAAGACTATTGATTTGTAAAAAGACTGATCGAAAAATAAGACAGGCAATAGTTATGGTGATTACAAACATATTGACATTTAAAAAAAATCCCGATAATAAAATAAAAAAACTGACGTTTTCCTAACATCCCCAATTTTTAAATGTGTGTGATATGGTGATAAGGAAAATTTCATCATTATTTTTTTTCGGGATTTTTGAAATGTCTCATGTGTTTGTAGTCACAGTAACTATTATATGTCAATCACAGTCTTTTCACACCCTGTATACTTTATATAATATCATTTACATGTAGTAAATAACTTTTTCATGAATAAATCTGAAATAGTCATGGCTTTGAGACTATGTTCTGGACACATACCGCTAAATAGATTCAATTACTTAATGGGAAGAAAACCATCACCTAAATGTTCTGTGTGTAACATAGTTGAGACAAACATGTTCATCATGTTTTAGTGGAATGTGTTCGTAACGAGACCCAGAGGCGCAAACTACTTACTAACCTTAGAAACAATATTGGAGTCTGTAATAGCATTCTTGCTCTTCCGGTATCAAAAGAAGCAAGAATGCTATATAAATTATATGAATATGTTTTTGGTAGTAGACTTTAGATTTAGACTTAAAGATATAAATATTACTAGTAGACTGTAAGATTTTGAATGTATAAAATTAGGGTGATACGGTCATTTTGTGACCAAACCCTTTTCAATAAAGATAATAAAAAAATAATTATAAAGATTTTTTTGGACTGCACAACAGTTACCATAGTCATTTTATTATAGCTTTGCTGTTACAATTCACAGAATGATACAATTCTAAAGTATTCTGCAAATAAAAGTTTTTATTTAATTTCAATGTGAGCAGGTGTGTTTGGATATTAAATCTTAATATCCAGAGTTATGATTTTATTGTATTAACCCTATAGGGATATGTAAAAGTATTGTACTATAAGATCTAATGTACAAGGCACATAAAAAGTTTATATTACTATTGTAGCCTAAAGAGTGTGCAGTGTGCACTTAGGCTATGAAAACAATATAAACTTTTTATCTGAAGAATATTAACAAATGCCTGTTGCAGTTAATAAAAGCAATAACTGTCAAGGTTAATTTAATTACTAGTAATATAGATAAGTGGATATTACATCTGGTAACTCACCTCTCTGGGATCTGTTTCTGATACATCATCAAGAGCAAAAATCTCCTCTTGTCTAAACTTGGCATGGTCATCAAAATTAATCTTAGCATCAACTGCAATTACTCTTCCATCATCTGTTTCAACCAGAGGATTTATTTCTAATTGAGTGGCATCTACCTAAAATTTAATAAAAGCATCAAATTTAGTGTAATTAATGCATCATTATAATAATATAAGGCAAAAAAAAATATTTAAAAAAATGCATTTAAATAGCAACAATAAATCAAAACTAATGCCTATGTATAAAAATAAGTGTATATTATTTTAAGTAGTTTCCAAAGAATCTGTTCTAGATTATTGTTTAAAGAGAAT
The DNA here is from genome assembly GCA_907164795.1 of Hemaris fuciformis. NCBI lineage: Eukaryota > Metazoa > Arthropoda > Insecta > Lepidoptera > Sphingidae > Hemaris > Hemaris fuciformis. The sequence goes on from OU015434.1 coordinate 7,811,886, forward strand.
GTCAAAGAGTCATTAAGATAATGTTGTATAATAGCTACTGATGATAAGATATTACTGTAATTTATATTTGTTTTTATAACATTGATGACATTATTTTAGTGCAAGGTAACAACAATTTTGAATAAGCATAAATAAAATAATATAAATATGAACAAATATTCTTCTTCTTCAAATTTGAATAATAAATAGATAAAATGCAGTTGCCCTATGTTTTTAACAAATAAAAATTCTAATAATAGTAAATGTTAAATAGAATGATGAAAATAATTAACTACTAAATTAATTTACTTTTTTATAATATGCATATGTGTAATTCTAAGATGCTTATAATGTGCCATTGCCTTTCTTGGTTTAATACAATTTTGATTAAGGTCTGTTGTCTTGTTTAAGTTTCTTCAATTTAATCTCAATTTTTTTTTTAAGATTAGATATCATGAAATACAAGTATAGCTTGAGTTTGCAATGATAAAATAATAACAATTTATCTTAAGCACTCATAAATGTATTATGATAAAAAGGTAGTTTTATGCATACATGATCATAATATATCAAATAATTTATTATAATAAAAAAATCTTTTTATTTCAGTTCAATGCAAATGGCATTGCTAAAAATAATAATAATAATGTCATTAACATATACACCCTTATAAGGAATATCAGGAGTTTATAATAGCATTTTAAATATCATTTTTATTTATAATGAAATAATTACTTCTCATAAGAAATTTTGGTTATATTAATCAGTATATATTTAACAACAAATTTGGATTTATTGTTACATTACCTTTAGAAACAGCTGCCACAACTTTTTTATTTCTTCTGCACATTTCTTTTTCAGGGGACCTTTAAACTCCAAAAACTCAGCTATTTCATTTGCCACTTTGTCTGAAACACCTTCATAGATATCAACAGGCACTGTTTTTAACAAGTGGGGGGTTTCTTCAGCAACAGTCTCAATGTCCATGCCACCAGCAGGTGATGCTACTATTGCTGCACCATTGAATGTTCTTTCCATAACAATACTGAAGTATGTTTCCCTTTTTATATTCACACTTTCAGCAACCATGACTTTATCAACCATAATACCTTCTTTCGGGGTCTGTTTGGTGATTAATTTGTTTCCAATCATATTCTGGGCTAATTTCAATATTTCATCGCGGTTCTTCGTTAAGTGCACACCGCCTTTAAAGCCATTATCAAAATGTCCTTTACCGCGGCCGCCGGCCAATATTTGAGCCTTAATAACATATTCGTCGGCCTTGAAATCGGAGAGTGGTTTCGAGTCAAGATTAGAATCGATGACACGAAAATCTTGAATAGATACCTGGTATTTTCGTAGCAAATCTTTACTGTGATACTCTTGAAGGTTTAGATTTCTTCTCGCCGAAATTCGAGGACAATATTTCGGTGTTAAAATTGTTAACATTTTTAGATAACAATTGTTTGTTCTGTTTAAAGCAGCCATGGCAAATATTTTGCTTCAATAATTCCAAGTTATTATAATGATATTCCCGACTTAATCGAACTACGTACGAAGGTTATTATACAATACCAATATAGCGAACGGCATAAAAACACTGGTTAAGGATAAGAACTGTGTATTGATAACAAAAATTATTCAAGCTTTCGCTCTTTACAGTTGGAATTCGGACTTTGAACAGTCACATACAAGGCTCCTCCTCACAACAATCGTTGAAAGCGGTCTGAAAATCTAAATCTACCGAAATTTCGATAGGTTATGTTTATGTCAAAACCATATTTATCACCTGTCAAGCAGAAAAGCCGGTACAGACTATCAATTCATTCATTCATCATCAGCCCGTATACGTCCCACTGCTGGGCACTAGGGATGGGTCGTTGACGTTTTTGGCGTCAACGAAACGTAACCTTTTTGCGTTGGTTAACTACCTAGTTAAAAACTAGTTGAATTCGTTAACTAGTTGATAATGTTAGCAAATGAGCAGCTCTTATTTTTTTTTAGAAATTTAGTTACCCTAGCTAGATAAATAGTCGAAAAAGCCCTACGAATGCAACTAATTTTTTCACAACCCATCAACCGTTCATTCGTTTCTTCATCGTATACTACTAAAACAATACGTTATCATTGTGGTATTATCGTAAATAAAATGTTATTATTGTTTAGCTAACAAATAGGTAAGTCCCGGATCAGGAAAATCAACGGACCAGGAAGAATTGTAGGCGCATTGTTTAGCTACTTTCTAATCATTTATGAAGAGATGTAAAAGCCAGGCCATTGTAGCATAGTTTAATTTTTATCTGAGTGAAATTTATATGGTCTTGATATTATTCATAAAACGTATAATATTAGTACAAAACATTGAGGATTAATTTAATTGTATACAAATTAAATAAGTTACGTTTTTTCCCCATATGCTAAATATATTTTATTAACTCATCAAGCATGATTCAGTGAAATAATAATATATTTAGTCGATTATAAATTTATTTAATATTTTTTAAATCTTGCAACTAAAAATAGATGATGCCAACACATGGCCTACACTTCCTTTTGCTCGTGTCTTTTGACAACACGAGGTTATAATTTCTATTTTCTATAGAAAAGTACGTTTTAGACTTATTAAATCTAGTAAAATAGCTTCAGTTAGTGCTTAGTGATACAATAATTTTGTGATTGTTTAATTGTAGGGACAAACATGGTCGAGGAGAACTGGAATGAGGAAGGCGGCGAAGCGGGCAGCATGGCTGTGGAATCCATGCCATTACCACAGGCCGCCGACATTCCCGAAATCAAACTTTTCGGAAGATGGAGCTGTTATGATGTCCAGGTTTCGGACATGTCACTGCAGGACTACATCTCCGTTAAGGAGAAGTACGCAAAATACTTGCCCCACTCCGCCGGCAGGTATGCTCACAAAAGATTCCGCAAAGCTCAGTGCCCAATTGTTGAGCGTTTGACCAACTCTTTGATGATGCACGGACGCAACAATGGCAAGAAGTTGATGGCCGTTCGCATCGTGAAACACGCTTTTGAAATCATCCATCTCCTGACTGGTGAGAACCCCCTGCAAGTGCTGGTCACCGCTATCATTAACTCTGGTCCTAGAGAAGACTCCACCAGAATCGGTCGTGCTGGTACCGTACGTCGTCAGGCCGTGGACGTATCCCCACTCCGCCGTGTCAACCAGGCCATCTGGTTACTGTGCACAGGTGCCCGTGAGGCTGCATTCAGAAACATTAAGACAATTGCTGAGTGTGTTGCTGATGAGCTTATCAATGCTGCTAAAGGCTCATCCAACTCTTATGCCATCAAGAAGAAAGACGAGTTGGAGCGTGTTGCTAAATCCAACCGTTAAAAAATAATTGTAAGACCACTTCTTAATAAAAAAAAATACAAAAACAAGGCCTTTAATTCCAAAATATTTCCATACATAATAAAATACTGATGCTATTAGAACATCTTGGCATTATGATCTACTTTATTATAATTATAAGCTATATAATAAATAAATAAATAAAAAATCATAACCTGGTGACAAGTAGGTAAAATATGTATATTCAACATTCAACATACTTTTACACATTTATATAATTCTGGATTAGTTTTTGAGTATTGGCAAATTTTACTTTCATTTGTATTTTTATTGTTTATTTACCATTTTTTTTATGACATTAGTGCTGAGGTGTGTACAATTTATTTGAATAATTCATTTTACCCTTATTTTCCAGATATTAAGCTTAAAAATATCAATGATAGCTATGCTGGAAAATATTTAGTAATTATTACCTGTGACCTAGGGTCCACTTTTCAAAAGTGCATAGCATATATTCTAGTAGCTTGGACTCAATTTCAATAATTTTCTGCTAATAATAGGTATTTTTTTACAATACACAAAATCATTAACCATAGTTGACAAAAGATACATATGCACTCATGTGTGTATCTATGAAAGGGTAGACAGATGTGTATGTCTGCCCCCACATTTCGCAATAATTTTTTTCTAAGTTCTTCGTGCCCCCGCCAAGTCGAGCAAAAAAGCGGCACGGCCATACTATACTTTTCTCGAAGCTACTCGGGCCATTTTCGACACCCTATAACTTCGTTCTGGATAAAGCTAGAAGCCTGAATTTTCACCAAGCAGGCATGATATAATCTCTGTATATTTCAAATTTCATTAAATTTGTACCAGTAGTTTAAGAAATAACTAGTCAAACTTCGTTAATTTTGTCACTCACTGACCGATCATCAAAACTCTAAGGCACTTCTAGAGTTCTAGCCGACATAGCTTCAAATTTGGAACACAGTTAGTGGTTAGTGTATAACTTAAGGAAAAATTAAAATATCTCGCAATTTCCGTCTAGTTTTATAGATACACAAACAGCATAAATAACTTTGTAATACCATATAAAAAAAGAAAGAAAGAAAGAAGCAGTGATGGCCTCGAGGTTTAGGCGCGCGGTCGAGAATTTCGGCGGTCGCAGGTTCAAACCCCAGGCACACACCTCTGACTTTTCGAAGTTATGTGTGTATTCACAATGAATTATCACTTGCTTTAACGGTGAAGGAAAACATCGTGATAAAACCTGCACACCTAAAAGTTCTTAGGTGTGTAGTCCGCCAACCCGCACTAGGCCAGCATGGTGGACTAAGGCCTAAACCCTCTTAGTTGTAGAGGAGGCCCGTGCCCAGCAGTGGGACGTATATGGGCTGATAATGAATACCATATAAATATATAGGATTACAAAGTTACATTTGCAGTAAGTGAATCAGTGTACCCGTTTATCTATACTTCTATACTATTATATTATAATAAAGAGGAAAGTTTGTATTTGTGTATGTTTGTTACGAATAAACTCAAAAACTACTGAACCGATTTCGATGATTTTTGGTATGGAGATAGATGTAACCCACCGAAGTAACATAGGATACTTTTTATCCCGGAAAATGTAGTATTCCCGTGGGAATGAGCTTTCACGCCTAAAATATTCGCCCGATTTATATGAATTTTGCTATGGACTTAAATAAAACCCTATGAAGTAACACAGACTATATTTTATCCCGGGAATATGTAGGGTTCCCGTGGGATGAGAATATAATGTAATGCAAAAGTAACGCTGCCTGTGTTATGCTTTCTCGCCTAAACCATTTGACGATTTAGATAAACTTTAGTATGGGGATATATAGGACCCACTGATGCAACATAAAATACTTTTAATCCCGGAAAATGTAGTATTCCCGTGGGAATGGGCTTTCACGTCTATACTATTCGCCCGATTTATATGATTTTTGCTATGGACTTAAATAAAACCCTATGAAGTAACACAGACTATATTTTATCCCGGGAATATGTAGGGTTCCCGTGGGATGAGAATATAATGTAATGCAAAAGTAACGCTGCCTGTGTTATGCTTTCTCGCCTAAACCATTTGACGATTTAGATAAACTTTAGTATGGGGATATATAGGACCCACTGATGCAACATAAAATACTTTTAATCCCGGAAAATGTAGTATTCCCGTGGGAATGGGCTTTCACGTCTATACTATTCGCCCGATTTATATGAATTTTGCTATGGACTTAAATAAAACCCTATGAAGTAACACAGACTATATTTTATCCCGGGAATATGTAGGGTTCCCGTGGGATGAGAATATAATGTAATGCAAAAGTAACGCTGCCTGTGTTATGCTTTCTCGCCTAAACCATTTGACGATTTAGATAAACTTTAGTATGGGGATATATAGGACCCACTGATGCAACATAAAATACTTTTAATCCCGGAAAATGTAGTATTCCCGTGGGAATGGGCTTTCACGTCTATACTATTCGCCCGATTTATATGATTTTGGTATGAAAGTAAATCGGACACTATGAAGTAACTTAACCTACGTTTTATCCCGGGAATATGTAGGGTTCCCGTGGAATGAGCATATATTGTAATACGAAAGTAACACTGCCTGTGTTATGCTTTCACACCTAAACCATTTGACTGATTTGGATGATTTTTGGTATGGACAAAAATGAGACCTTAAAAAAGGACATTTTTTTTAAAATCCTTACTTAATATTATAAATGCGAAAGTAACTGTCTGTCTGTCTGTCTCGCTTTCCTGCTAAAACTACTGAACCGATTTAAATGAAATTTGATACACAGATAGTTTGGAGCCTGAGAAAGAACATAGGCTACTTTTTATTGCGGAAAAGGGGTTGAAAGGGGGGATGAAAGGTTGTATGGAAGTATTGTCATTTTTAAAGCTAGAAGCTTGAAACTTATTTTTGTTGATTAGATATAAATAAATATGACATTCAAAGGTTGTAAAAAAAATGTATCTTTAAGGGGGTAAAATAAAAATAGGGGTGAAAGTTTGTGTGGAAATTCGTCATTTTTGAAGCTAGAATGTTGAAACGACGTGTAGACGACTGTAACTATATTTATGTCTGTTACGCTTTCACGATTAAATCATTTGACCGATGTAAACGATTTTTGATATGGACATAAATGGGACTCTGTGGAGTAAAATAGACTACAACTTATTTTCATTCTGAACCCAACCCTGTAGTCTACGCGGACGGAGTCGCGGGCAAAAGCTAGTGTTTAATATAATGGAATAATAGGTGTAGATAGATAAGTAGCGATGGTATTGAGGTTTAGGCGTGCGGTCGAGAATCCCGGCGGTCGTGGGTACAAACCTTAGGCACACTCATTTGACTTTTCGAAGTTATTTGTGTATTAGTTATTGCTAATAATATCACCATTGCTAACAATTCATTAATTATCACTTACTTTAACGGTGAAGGAAAACATCGTGAGGAAACCTACATAAGTATAGGGTCAAATAATTTATTCATTAAAAAAACTTTAGTAGATTAATAAGTATATATCATTATTATTAAGAGTTTCATATTGTAGTATTTGTAAGCCTCTTATGGGGGTGGCGTGATTTATTGTGATCAAACCCCCTAAATATAAATAAAGAATAAAAAAAACTTTGAGTGCGGCAGTTAGTCCCGTAAATTAGTTCAAGTTATACCTCTGTTAAGCTTGATGTTGTAGTTTTCTGTGAGGTACATTGACAATACCTATTTATAGTATAAGAGTGATAACAATTATTTTACAAAAGTATTTACTTTAACTGATGTTTGACGTGTGCGGCCCTAAAGATTTCTAACTAAGGCAAAAAATAATATTTTTTAAAAATAAAGAACACCACGCGGCCTTTCTCGTCTCGTATGTAGAAGAGGAAGACTTCCTACAAAAGTAAGAAAAGCTCATAAGGCAGAGAGTGGGCTTTCAAAAAATCCGTTGTTAGTATTCCAGAAGTACCGAAAAGGAAAAAGTAGGACTATCTACAAAAAGAAATGAGATCCCATAAATAACAAAACTTGTAAAAAACCCCAAGTCTCGCAACTCAGTTCTTCTCCCGTAAAAAGTTGTGAAATCCATGTGATACCAAGTCGATGAATTTATTCAGTCCCCGTTTAAGACCTTCTGTCTTATGTTATTATGAATTTAGCATATCAAACAACATCTTATACCTAGTGACCATATCAATATTAAAAATCTTTTATGTTTTAAATAAAATAGTTTGACTTGGCAATCGCACTTAAAGTGAGATACATTGTGTTTTCATGCTTCCCCTTCCCCGGAAGGGCGATTATAATTAATATCTCATAAAAGCATAAGTAGTGATGGCCTCGACGTTTAGGCGCGCGGTCGAGAATCTCGGCGGTCGCGGGTTCAAACCTCAAGCACACACCTTTGACTTTTCGAAGTTATGTGTGTATTCACAATGAATTATCACTTGTTTTAATGATGAAGGAAAACATCGTGAGGAAACCTGCACACCTAAAAGTTCTTAGGAATTTTGACAGCCCCGTGGCGCAATTGGCTAGATACCAGCTTGCGAAACGAATGGCCGCGGGTTCGATCCCCGTACCGAGACAAATGTTTGTGTGATCCATAAATATTTGTTTCGGGTCTGGGTGTTTGTGAGACCGTTAAGTCTCGTAGTTTCTGATACCCACGACACAGGACTTGTATCTAGTGTGGGGTCAGAACTATGTATGTGACTGTTGGGTGTATTTATTTATTATTTATTTCTTAGGTGTGTAGTCCGCCAACCCGCACTAGGCCAGCGTGGTGGACTAAGGCCTAAACTCTCTCAGTTGTAGGGGTGGCCCGTGCCCAGCAGTGGGACATACCTATATGGGCTGATGATGAATCGCCCACCGCTAGTTTTTAACTTAGTTCTGAAAACTGGAACCAGTGTGGCCCTAAGTCCTTTGCTTTCCATAAAATAGAAAATTAAAAATCAACTGACTATTCTATTGGCAATTGAGAGAAAAAGGGCAGGAAGTGTTCGGGGGGCGCGTTTTTTGTTTTTCTCACATATAATTTTTATTTTTTTCGTGATAATGGTGAACAGGGGATTAAGTGGTTGGTTGTCGATGTTGTGTGTGGTGTGTTTGATTTAGTTTTCCCTTTTTTCTTCCCTGTCTCGCTGTATCTGGTGAGTCTTTTCTGGTTATTGTTGGCGAGAGGATGGAGGAGCCTCCTGATCCAGGTGGCACGGTCCCGCCGATGCGGTGGGACGAGGAGGGGGGAGGCGAGGGGTGAATTGGATGCGCTGTGTGCAATATCGACGAGTGGAGTTAATTCTCTGTTCACTATTGTAATGAAGGGATTAAGGGTTGTATGTGGGAGGGACGGGGGGCGCGCCTTTCAGTTTGGGAATTTCCCGCCCTTTTTCTTTCATTATTCATCATCATCATTCATAATTTACACTAATGAAATTAAATTACTGAAGACTTGGCAGCACGGTCTTCGACCTTAGCCGGTTCCTTGCGGAACAAAAAAAGAAAAAAAATGGCAATTGAGATTTGAGTTTGACATTCTATAATAAGTCTACTGTCTCTAATTGTCTATGTCTACTGTCTAACCTAAAAATTAAATTGGACAACAAAACTCCCTTGTGTTATGTTTTAAAAAACTTAATTTTTTATCACGATTAAAATACAATACATAATGAATACAAATCTCATTAAAGTGGGTGATTATATAGTCATTCAAAAGCAAAATTATAAAAAAATGGTCAAATTCAATAAATCAAATTCTACCGCTACCCTAGGAAGGGATACCGTAAATTTGAGTGGAATAGAAAACTGTAAATATTTTTCATATTTTAAAATGGTAAGTAAAGGTAATAAGAAATGTAGAGAATATAGCGTTGAATTTACCGACGAAATATTAAGCATGAAAGATGAAATAGATGTTAAAGTTTGTGGTAACGATAACAGGAATATAGTTGATGATGGCCAGTCTCAGAAATTGTCGGCTGCTGAAATAGAAGTGTTGAAAAACGATGCCAACAGCGCATCGGATATAGTGGAAACTTTAATCACAAATTCCAATACTTTTCATAATAAAACAGAGTTTTCCCAAGAAAAATATTTAAAGAAAAAAGAAAAAAAATACTTTGAATACCTGCAAATTTTGAGACCAAATTTAAGGACAATTGCAGAGATTATGTACAGGTTAGAGCCAAATAAAATACAGTGTTTACGCATAGACACTCTGTCTCAAATAATAACAGCTGTCAACATACATTGTAATGGAAACCATTTGTTGTATGACTCAGGTTCCAATGGATTGTTAGCTGCAGGATTACTGAGTGCAATTGGGCAGGGCTCTGATGGTAAATTAGTCCACATGCACCCAGGTAATATGTCTCAAAAGCAAGCATTATTGGCTATGAATTTTAAGGAGGAACAATACAACAGGTGTATATCAGTTAATGTTTATTCTGCTCTGCGACAATTCTATCAAGGATGTGACACAAATGAAAATGAATTTAATGACACAAAAGAAAAGAGCCTTAAAAGAAAAAATGAGAATAGTATTGATCACGTCAGTAAAGTAGCTAAATGTGATGAAACACAAAATTCTCCACAATTAGAAGACAATGATAGTAAAGAGGGATCTGAAAAATCCAATCAAAATAAGAAGCCTAGATGGCATTATGACAATATCACAGCTGCTGACATACTGGGTAAAGGTATGGATTCCTTAGTAATAGCATCTAAAGAAGACCCAAAAAATATATTTGATGAGTTAGTGTCATTTGTTAAACCTGGAAGACCTTTTGTTATATACTACAGTGTAGCTGAACCTTTACAACAACTGTACATGCATCTTAAAATACAGGGTAATGTAGCAGCCCTTAAGCTCACATGTAATTGGATGAGGAATTACCAGGTATTTTCTATTTAGTTTTTTTTTTTAATTTAGTAACTGATGAACATTCAGAGTACTGAGCTTAATAGTTGTTTTGCATTTTTTTATGTATCAGAATTTAGTTGTTACAGTAATATAATATTTAACTGACATCAACAAATATAATAATTTATTTATCAATGTAAACATAAAAAAACAGCATAGCCTGCCTTTGTTTTTTAAAGACATTATGAGCTATCTTTTTGATTATGGGCATATCTGTAAAAAAATGTTTCGAGCATAATTTGCCTAAACTGAGAACTTTCTTTAGTCTACACTTCTCACTAAGCTATCAGCCACTTTTTGGTGAGTGAACACATTTATATCGACTACTATTTAGCAATATGTGGGGCATTTCATGTCAAGTGGACATGTAAAAAAGTGAGGTTTTGAATTTTTTACATTGTGGTCAGTTATAGTGTTAGTAGATGTAAATATGGACACTTTTTATTTTCGTGTGATGCTTATTTGCCTAGTTATGGGCTTTTGAAGATTTGACAAAGTTTGAGAAGAGACATTGTTGGATGTTGTGGTTGGAATCAGTACATTTATAAACTCATTCACTTTTTTCCATAGTCTGCTTGAAGTGAAATGTCCCATATATTAAATTAAGCCAATTTAACCAATTACTAAAATAAACCTCCTTTATGTTATGTGACACCAACATGTTGGTAGATGAAAATAACATTTATGATTTCAGGTCTTGCCAGAAAGAACCCATCCTGAAGTGACAATGAATGGAGCTAGTGGATTCCTATTATCTGGTTATGTCTTGAAGTAGCAAAATAAGGTATATACAGGTGCCCATAAAACAATGTTGAGCTTAAATTGGCTAACCCCACTATGTCACATATTTTTTAAGTATTGCCATTCTGAATAGTAAAAGAATTTTATTACGAAGAATGAAAATCATTACCCTTCTATTATTTTTTTCAGTTTCATATTACAGAGAAACTTTGCTGTAAACAATGGAGACAAAATTTTATTGCAATGGCCTGATTTTCAAAGAAAATAGCACATTTATCAAACCATAACCATAAAAATATGTGATATATACTTATAGGTTATATATTTTTAGACTAGCTGCCCTATTACCTGATTTCGACTTGATGTTGATTTATGGGACACTTCTATAAGTAAAAAAAAAATATGTTACATTTTGTAAGTGAATAAAAAATAAAACATTTTTTTTCATACAAATTTATTTTTCATTTTTTCAAATGACCACTTTTCTGTTTAAATGCATTATAAAATGTTAAGATACATATTGATGACATGCAACTTAATGCTTTCTCAGAATATAAAGTGTTGTTCTGTTTTAATAAATTTTCACTAGTTTGGTAGAATGAACCAATAATATTCGAGTAAATTTTTATACTATATTATGCAGTGTAACAATGGGAACACAAAAACAAGTTCTTTTTATATATTTAAAGTTGTCCATCCACCGAATTATAGTGTGACACTTGCATAAAGAAGACACATTTGCACGCATTGGCTAGGCATGCATTGTTTATGTTCTACTGTTCAGTGGATGTGTGTTAAACTATGTAGCTAACTACTCCATGACAAATATTATTTTACTGCAAAGGAATGTAAATCAGTCTAATTTATGGTTTGCATTTGGTGTTCTTCAATGACGTATTTAACCACTATAAAAAAAATAACCTAAGTAGAAAGTATTAAAATATGTTATTCGAGAGGAACATGGATTGCTGCGACACAAGTAAAAATAGTGATACGAAATGCACGTTGATGAAATGATTTTGGCACTTACCTAATCACAAATATATTTCAGTTTTTGTCTTGCCTAATGAGCCAATTTTGCGAAGCGTAGTCTTATAATCCATAGGGATTTTATGCATAGGGTAAGTTTTAGACACTCATAATTTGAATGTTAATATTTTTTTCGGCATACAACACTCTTTTCTGTTTATTAAGGTGTAAAATGTGTTCAAACTAGTTTATTGTCTTCAGAAACTCGTTCAAGAGTATAAATTCCGACCTTTAAAAATAAATTATATAAAATTAAAAATGATTATTGTAGTGGTGTGTTCACATTTAATTTTACATTGTTCATATATAGTAATGCAAATGTAGTAGGATACGTCGTTTTTAACCGGGAATGTAACAATAAAGGTTAAGCTATATGAATATGATTTAGAATCAAGTGTGTGCCTACAAGCAATTCATATATTACAAAAACTTATCAATAAGCTTGCACTCCTTTAAATACGAATTCATTCAAATAATTAAATAAGATATATTACTCGTATATTACAGAATATCATCATAAAATAAAAACATTTATTTTAAATATATATTTTAACCTAAGTATATTCATTCTGTACATGAATAGTCAACTTGTGGGAAATTCTAAAGATCTAAAAGCTGTTCAAAAATTTTGTAGAAGCCAAACAACATTATTGTAAACTTCTATATAAAGCATTCATTACTAAGGCAACTTTAAAAATTAACACGTTTAATAACTCTGAATTATTATTATTTAATGTCTTTACGCAATACGCTTTAGTACACTGGGAGTTTGATACTGGGCTGCGCTTATAAAAATTGCGATTGGAAAATTCAGAGTCAGAGACGCGTCCCCACAATATGAACACAACTTGCACATACAATTTCGAATTAACGCGCCGATAACGCAGGTAATGTCCAGTCATTACCAAAATTATAATACTGCACCTGAGTTTGCACCAAACGAGCCATAAAAATATAAATAAAGTATTTACGCATGCAGTATTCAAATAAACAAAATACATATAAAGAATAACTTTGGTATTTGGTGTTAACATGTCGAAAGGCATACACTAGTATAGTTTAAGACACACTCGCGACCGAAGCCACAGACGTGCTGGTACGTATATTTTATAGGATCCGTACAAGGTCTGTCGTTTGTCGCGAAAGTTGTCCTTACAACAAAGCTAAACGCTAAAGCTGTAGCATAGATGAAAAGGGCGTGGATGTGTGCCCCCCTGCCCCGGTCCCTTGGCCCTGCCCCGCGTTCGTCAGCAGCGCGCCGGCGCCGAGCCGCTGCGGCGCGCGCCCGGCTATGACGAGTCGTCGTCGTACCACGTGCACTCGCAGCTCTCGTCGTAGTCGTCCTGCAACACAAAATTCTCCTCATCAACCAAACACTAATGAGTACTTTATGTGGAATTTACCATTTAAATGTTATTCACTATACGTACAAGATACCGAAATTGGAACATAGGTGATTATTATTAGCAACTAGTATAAACTTACTGCCATCCAAGCATGATCCAAAACGTCTTCAGCAGCGAAACGTAAGTCTGGCTGCGGGCGCAACATATTAGCGACGAGGTCTATTGCCCCGGCGGACACGCGATCCCAGTGAGGCGCGGGGAACTCCAGCCGCGCGGACAGTATTGCGTCGAACAGCTTGTCTTGGTCACCGTCGGGCGAAGAGAATGGTGGAAAGCCGCACAGTAGAATATAGAGGATCACTCCAGCTGCCCATACGTCAATCTGCATAGTGAGACGTAAAAATCCTTATATTTTTTCCTTAGCTCAGTATAAGGTTACAATGCAACTATGATGCTATGCTGTTCCATTAGGACAGTTGAGGACTACTGTATCATTTAACGTGATGGGTAAGTCATCATACCTTTAGACCGTATCCGGTCTCAAGAAGTATTTCAGGAGCTACATAGGTGGGAGTGCCGCAAACTGCGTGCAGTGGACGCCATACTTCTACGGCGAGTCCGAAGTCAGCCAGCTTCAGACCACGTATGCTGCCATCCGGCCCAACTTCCACCTAATAATGATATCATCTTAAGTAAGCAATCAAATAAGTTTTGCTTTTAAATGAATAAAATGAACTTACAATAATAATTGGAAAAGAAAAAAGGTACCTACATTTTCGCAAATATAAAATGTTTTATCTTGCCAAAACCATCATAATAATAAAGTATGAAATACTTTTGAATTAATACCATTTTATATACAGTTTCATATTACAGTGAATTTGACTACTTTTGTATACTACAATTTTAATTTGCAATGTTTCATTGAATTTACAGTGGACTGCGACGTGTGCACGATATAATAACTGACATTATTATGTAATCATTGTACTTTACTGTTATTTTTTACTCTACAATATTTGACGCACACAAAGTTTGATGATGAAAATATTTAGTGCACATGTATGATTGTATAAACATAGGGAACATTGAACGGTTACATAATTGAGTGTTAGTGTTGTTCTTACCAATAAATTTTCGGGTTTGATGTCACGATGCACTATAGAAAGCGAGTGTAGATATGCAATAGCTGATGTTAGGTGGCCGATTAGCAAACGCGCTTGTGGTTCAGAGAATTTGGAAGCAGCTGCAATACTATCAAACAAGTCTCCACCTAAAAATACAAATAGGTTTCAAGAGCGGCATACAAAATTAAAGCAATGTTTGGAAATCATGAATTATTAGTATTTGATGGTGTGATATATCGTTTCCCTCAATTATCGAGTACGGTTCAATACCTACCACTGACTAATTCCATGACGAGGAACAGCCATTCCGGACTGTCTTGTTCTTCTATCAGGGACACGATGCGCGGGTGGCACAGCTTCCTCATAACTCTCACCTGGAAATGGTGTGACATATTAATTATACATTTACATCTATAGCTCTGAAGGGCAGATAGAGGGATACTTCTACAAGGCACATTACCAGGCTCTGTGCTAGGGCCAAAAAAATCAACATATTATAGTGACTGAACCGATTATAATTATCAAATCGGCACTCGATCACACATAGGCCACACCATTTGTGCCGCGTGATCGTTGTGCATTAGTATTTCTCGACGGTGGCAGGTTCGAACCCCAGGCACACACCTCTAACTTTTCGAAGTTATGTGTGTATTCTCAATGTATTATCACATACTTTAACGGTGAAAGTTCTTAGGAATTTCTTAGGCGTGTAGTTCGCCAACCAGCGTGGCTGACTAAGGCATAAACCCTCTCAGTTGTAGAGGAGGCCCGTGCCCAACAGTGGGACGTATATTGGCTGATGATGATGATGATTTGTATTCAAGATGTCCCTAGTAACTTCCAGAATGTCGTCTAACGTGGTTTAGCATTTTTGGAGTACCTCATCACCATATGCATGGAGACTTGACATATTGGGATAAACACTTCGAGGAAGACATGAAAACGTTAGCTTAATGATGCCAAGACAAATATGAATGTCAAAAGTCTTATAATAAACAAAGCCAAAGATATGGCGATGTTGAGGGTTGAATATTATGGTATAAGTAGATATAGACATCTCTCCCTTCATCTGTTGTTCTGTTTGGATAACACCATAGTCACCATCAGTCGCTATGTAGTTATTTGCTGTACCAGTGTAAAGAAGCAAGAATATGTCATAATATCGTAGGCTACCGGTGTACCTCGAAGAGTCGAGGTGCAACGAGCCAAATGTTGGAGAGAACTCTTGGAATCAGTAAATCCATTTTATACCGATTGTTTACCTATTATTAAAATAAAATGCTATAATATATGGAAAGAATATTTTGACATGAGATCGAAGGAGAAAGGGATATGGTATAAAACGATGCAACCTTATCCTCTGAATTCGGCTTGGTTAGTGAATGCACGTTATCCAGAGAAGACTTAGTAATACTAATGCGTCTCCGTACTGGACACATTCCATTGAACAAATTTGCGTTCCTAATGGGGAAGAATTTGACACCTAATTGTGGAGCATGTAATATACCAGAGGACACATATCATATTCTGATGGAGTGTGTCCGGAACGAAGATCAACGTAGCAAAATTAAATTTTTAGGAGTTGGATTTTGTAACACAATACTTTCCGATCCCTTATCAGATTTAGCAATGTCCCTTATACGTATGGTGAAATGTGCAATTGCTGCCAGAAATTAATTGAGTTTATTTTAAATACACATATTATGTTTGTACTAGTTATTAAGGTTATATATTTATATTTACTTTGTACACAAGAGTGACATGTTCGCTAAGCGAATAAACTCTAATAAATAGAGAAAAAAAAAAGAATATGTCATGTTATCTTACCTCAGCCTCAACATAATGCTCCTTCCCTTTGCATTTCGCTTTGTCAATAACCTTGAGAGCGAAATCTTGTCCGGTAGTCTTGTCCTTGCAAGTTCGCACAACAGCGAAGTTACCATCACCTAATAACAAAATATAATATGTATGTTCATATTTTTCTTTACTGGGATGATATACTGCGCTCGATTGGTAGTGTAGAGTCTTCCAAGGGGAGAGTCAAATATTGAGAAAATTACTATACATACATATCTGTCATTGAATACAATTATTTTTTATTGCATTATTTTATTAGTTTAAGAATGCCACAATACAGAATGGTTGGTCGGTAGCTGTAAAAATAACCAAATCGAAAATTAAGATAGGTAATAGTGATAGGTGATTACAAACACATTGAAGCTAAAAAATCCCAAAAAAAAGGACTTTGTTGTTTTCCTAATCACCACAACTTTTACCAATCTGGGTTGACGATAAGCGACATTTACAAAAACTATTGCTATCTTAAGTAGGACTACAATGAAGGCGAAATTGAGTTTGTGTGCTACGCTTTATCGCTTAAACCGTTGAATGGTTTTTGATCAAGTTTAGTATGTAATATTCTTACTACCTACTTCGATTTTAGATGCACTAGGTAGTACAAAAGTGCGCCATGTGATATTTACCAATGATCTTGCCGACGGAGTACTTGAGTCGCAGCGGGTGCGGCAGCGGCGGCGCGGGCGGCGCGGAGTCTGCGGGCGCGTCGCCCCCCGCGCCCCCGCCGCCCGCGCCCGAGCCCGCCGAGGCCCCGCCCCGCGCCTCGCGACCACACTTCACAGGCATGCGCGGCTTCGGACCAGACCTGCGACAAGCCGACACACACGTACACACGCATCTACTTTCGGAATTACAAGCAGAGATGTATTTCACCCACGTTTTTAAACTCCCAACTGCTACTGAGTTTACTAATGGTAAAACCCAATAACAGTTTGTCTAACCTATGGACCGTACCAAGGTTTCTCTAGGTCACACGGAATATTTGCGGGAATGGTACTTCAACTAAATAAATGAATTCAACCATAGTGCGTAGATAAAATGTTTTCTACTTCATTACGTACGTTACGTATAAGAAATGGTTTGTGGAGCAGTATTCAAATTACTCTATGCGCCGAATTAAAAAAGTTATTCAAAAACATTGTGGTAATATTTGGATGCAAGCTTCGTTTCGTTTAACTTCTTAGATTTACGTGGTAAAAACCCTCTTTTCCCCACTGTTAAACACAGTCTCCACCCCTCGTCTGAGATATAAGGATTGTGTTGTGAACATCACTGTCTACAAGGGCTTTTAAAGTCTCAAACATTGCACACAACATTTATAAACCACGCAACCGTTTATCTCAGTTGTCAATCTGTGAAAATATGTCACCACCTACATTTTACTTTATAGAAAATAAAATGTAATTTACCTTGAATTCCTAGTGATTGGTGTTTTCTTACATTGTGACACAGCTTTGTTCTCTTCAAATTCGAGTTCAAAATCTTCCTGATTCACCCTGGAATTTTTTCAAACATTGATGTTACATACATACATACATACATAAACTCACGCCTGTATTCCCTTAAGGGGTAGGCAGAGGTGCATTTCTGCACCCACATTTCGCCAAGTATGTATCAGTCCCACGTAATAGGTGGCGAGCCTATTGCCGTTTTTCGGGCACATTTCCAGACTCCGTGCTGTTACCGAGAATTTCCTAATGGAAAAACCCAATAACACTTTGCCCGACCCGGGAATCGAACCCAGGACCTCTAGATCGCACGGCACATAGTTGTACCGCGATGTTACTATCTGACAAACAACAAACATGAAGCAACTGTTTCGATGGGGTCTCTTTACGTGAGTACGATTCGCGGAGGACCAATAACTTCTCTTTTAGATTGCAATTTATTACTTCTTTGTGTTATCAGTGTGTCAATCCTATCCGGACTCGAAAACAAGACTGGATTATGTACTTCTTAGCTACTCAAGGTATCAGATCACTGGTGGCGTTTCTAGGAAAAAAAAAGTGATCAATAAAGTCAGTGGTAAAATCGATGACGAGTTTATTACGAGAAAAGAAGTTTACAGTCTGGACTAGAAGGATCACAATATCAGAATCTACATTATCTAATGAATAGGAGTCATCCAATGGAAATATATGAAAAAATAGCCACGCTCCATCGTAACAAGTAACTAATGCACGGAGGAAATTACTTGCTTACCTTTCATTACCATAAGCAAAGAATACGTCTTCGTCTTCAAAGAATTGGTGTAAGGCAGTGACCGGCGTGCCGGCCGACGTGAACACTTTCCGCACACAACCTGTGTCCAGCTTTATGCATTCCGTGATCGCTGCCAGCGCGTGCTCCAAAGTAGGGCTGTTGCGTTTATTCAGTAATAATCGACATACCTGAAATTGCCTGTTAATTTAGTTGACGTAGTAACCCAATACCATTGGCGATAGGACAAGGTTATCCACTATAATGGAGGTAACCGGTACTACAAACTCCGCTACAGTAGGTAAATCTTCTTTCATTCATTTGTTATATTACTGCTTGCCTTCGCAATTTCAGTGTTTAATTACCATTAGAATTCATTATTCTACTTGATCGTCACGCAAATAAGTAATATTGTCGAGGAATCAGCACCACCAAGCTCGTTTTTCACAACTTTTCAGGAGAGAGAAAAAAACGATTTTTTTCGTCCATCAAGGCCTAATAGACTGAAGTTTTTCTCGATATCTATGATGAATGACATTATCTGTGTTCTCAAAGAAAAATTGTATGTAAAATTTGAATTTATAAAATTGAATTAATGCGAATCAAACGATACCAATAACTCATTTTGTCAAAAAATCGAGCTCGGTGGTGTTGCTGATTCCTCGACGATATAAAATATTTGCATTTATTCAGCAAACGGTTACATAAATTATTTAACGGTGATTGAAAACGAAAAACCAAGGAAACGGAGATGGGTTAGATGCGTTTGCTGCTAAGTGCAAGTCCAATACAAAGGACAAAGGGACCAAATTTATTTAAGTTACCAAATCTCTACTTAGACCGTACTGCATGCATCAGCCCTCTTCTTTTATTAAGTGCGCAGTGCAGTCAGTTTGGCGTGTTCGTAAAAAACAATTCCAAACACGCAATAGAAAATCATCAACGCTTTCAATTCGGTCATTGTGAAAAATAGCAAATAGTATTTAACCACTGCAAGTTCCTGTACAGCGGCGAGCGTTGTTACCACGAGCATGTCACGTTTGCATAATGGATTGTATCGATATCTTTGGTCACGGATCAATGACCTAGTCCGGCTGCCCGCTCTCGTTTTTTATTTCACACTTTTTAGTGTCTATCTTTTGACAAAACACATTCCTGAGATGTATATCTAATTACAGTGTGGGAAATACACTCGTTGCCAATAATCTGTTCTTCCTTTTAAAATGTTGTACGAAAGGAATAATTCCTAATTATTGTAAGTAAAACATACGCGTAGCTATCAAAGGTATTTCATAGAAAAGCAATGATAAAAAATATGAGTCATGGTAATATTAATACACATTGTAGTAATATTTTTTATATTAAAAGGATAATCCTTATACCAAATAAATTTTGTAGTACATGTAAAATTCAATAAAGTTGATTTTTTTTTAATGAGAATATTTCTATGAAACCATAGTGCACCTAATAATCTCAAATTTTTGTACGAAAAAATCATAAAATTCTGTCTGACGATTTACACTCACACACAAGAGTTATAAAATGACTTTATTCCACATTTACAAAAATATAATATGTATGTTTTACCAAAAATACATTATATCTACTTTTGGTCCTACCTCGGAAATTAGTAATTTTTTTTTTATTCAACATTGGTAACCCAGACCAAATTATTAAATAATTTTTCTACTGCAAAGATTTGTGTTATATTACCACTCATGAATACGTCCGAGTTATCTACAGTCCGTTAACATACAGAATTCACATGGGGGCTACTCTGAAAAATACATATAGGTATTTATACAATACAAAAAAGATACACACCTTGCGGGGCTTGACTCCGTTTCTTATAATAGTAACTAACCGTGGTCTGACCACATTCTCTCCAGCAGGGCTGATGCGAGGACTCCCGTTGCCGGTAGTGCTACTACCATTTGCCTGAAAGTTTAACTAGGGATTAATTGAATTGTAGAAGTGCAACTAACAAGTCCCAATCATTCATCATCATCATCAACAGCCTATATATGTGCCACTGCTGGGCACGGGCCTCCTCTACAATTGAGAGGGTTAAGATATTCCTAAGAACTTTTAGGCTTCCTTACGATATTTTCCTTCGTCGTTAAAGTAAGTGATAATTCATTGTAAATCCACATCCACACATAACTTTGAAAAGTCTGAGGTGTGTGCCGGAAACCCGCAACCGCTCAGATTTTCGATCGCGCGCCTATACCTCGAGGTCACTACTTTTTGAAAGCGCTAGGTAACGGGGTGATAACGATCATAAGTATTGTCTTGTCTTTAACTTGCAAGTACTTATAGAATATTGTAACCAAACGGATACATGAAAAAAATATTTTTCTGAATCCTTCTCTTGAGTCGAACACGACTAAAACATATTAACTAACTATCCAGCTTGTATCCAATTACATGTTAACTTTGTGGTATGACTATGACGTCGCATGCATGCAGCACTTATGTATATTAGTTCTAAGATCTTGTATCCTGCCTCACGTTATGACGGGATTTGCCTGTTAGCTCATTGAATGAATTAAATTAATTCTACTATTAATTTATTTTCTTCACTGTCTCGTAGTTAGAATAAAGGTTTCGGGTCGGACAATATTATTAGGGGTTTTGCTATACGGAAGTTTACTAGAGAAAAACACAGCTGACGTAATGTGAGTAAAAATACACCTTTATCGTGTTGGTAAGCAAGCAACCAGCTTATTGACATAAAAGTAAATTATTAGCGTATGAAATTGAAAATAATATCAAAAAATAGGAAAAATTATTCGTCCTCTGATAATTTAGGTCGAAATGCGAGACTAATATTAATTTGGAGGGATCCAAAAAGCTCTAGCAGTTTTTAAAGTTATTGATGATGGCTTATTCCCAATGCCTCCTGCCTCCATACAATCCGAATAGTAGATTAGGCCTTGGTTTATAACTGTAGGTAGACGTTTAATATTATAATTAGTGTTAAGTCTCCCTCGAATGAATGAGCTATGATGCCAGAGGAAGTTACACATTACTTTGTTACAACGGCTTTTTAGAAGTGATGTGCATTATATACACCAGGAGGTTGGATATTGGCAATTATAACAATTATATGAATTTATTTTATGCATATTTCTATATTACCTCAAGGTACATTGATTATTTTATACACGTAAAGCGCACTTCGTATACATGACGTGTCCAAATTCTCAAAGATACGTAAATAGTTTTAATATAAACAAAGGTTTAACTAAGGTTTTGACCTACAAACACGTTGTATTTTTAAACCACTGTATACGAAAGAAGATTAATCAATGTACCTATGTGAAACCGCGTCGTCCTTTTTCGAGTTTTTAATATTCCCTCGGGTTATTTGAAGGTTTCACCTGTCTGGCGTAATAGGCGACCTCATACGGTCAAAAGTATAATAAGAGTTAGATGGCAGGGTGAGTAAGCAGGCACTTTTCTCTCAATGATTGTCTAAAGTCGTGATGGCCTCGAGGTTTAGGCACGTGGTCGAGAATCTCGACGGTCGCGGGTTCAAATCCCAGGCACACACCTCTGAATTTTCGAAGTTATGTGTGTATTCACAATGAATAATTATCACTCTTTAATGGTGAAGGAAAACATAGTGATGAAACCTGCACACCTGAAAGTTTTTAGGAATTTCTTAGGTGTGTAGTCAGCCAACCCACACTAGGCCAGCGTGGTGGACTCACAATTGTAGAGGAGGCCCGTGCCCAGAAGTGAGACGTATGTATATGGGCTGATGATGATGATGATGATGATGATGATGATTGTCTAAAGTACTTGAAATATCCAGCGGTTACTCAATTAATTATTGCAAATTTCAAAATGGACATGTGTCAAATCCTTGTGTAGGTTAAGAGCCATAGGATACCACACTTTGCCCCAAATGCATATGACAGTCAAACCTAATCATAAGATCTGGTTATATGTTAGACTAGAATAGGCTAGAATTAAGAATACAAATATGAATCAGATGGGACACATCAATAAGATTGCAAGTTTTCTGTATGCTCAATGCAATTATTAAAAACAGGAACAGGAAGTACCATAGGCATTAAAGTTACAAGTCACAATGTTGGATATTATTTTCTATGTGGTTCAGCCATAGTTTGTAAAAAAAGCCCAATTCATTCATAAATCAAATATTTTAGGAAGTTGTTGGTTAATAATTACAGTGTAAAATTTAAATCTTTTATTAGCTTTGTGAAGACTAAAAAGCTTTTTCTTGTCTATTCATTAATAGTTATGAAATGTTCTAACTACCAGATTCATTATATTACTTTTAATATGTAAGAATAGAAAAATTACCTGCAAATATCGGGACAACCTATTATTTGCCCGTGCTGGGGACGGACTTGCACTATCACTCAAAGATTCAGGTCCACTGAGGCGGAATGACTGTGGTGTCACTGCACTAGCTTCATAATCTAATCTTTTGAATGGCTCACCAAATCCACTGCATACATATGATTGTCCATCTTCTAAATCATCTAATTTGCCTATCTGTGACAATAAAAATGGGGAAAAAATTAAATGGATAAATTGAATGCAACAATATGTTATTTTTTAATAAAAATTAAAAATATCATAAGATTGATATTTAATTAATCATTATATTATAGTAGTTAAATTAAGAAACAAATACAGTAATATTAGCTTACTTTGCCAATTTTTGTCTGAATAGTTCAAAAATCTAAGCTTTAAATGGGACATCCTAACTATGACAGCTGTAGAAAACATTTATTACTAAAACTTACTTTTCTACCTTCAAGAGAATATATTGTTCTAACACCGCTTGGTAGAGTTACATTGTCAACTAGCACCCTTGTTAAATCAGCTGTTAAACTATCAAAGGACCTGAAAAAGTAACAAATTGAAAAGGGAAATCTATAATGTTAATACCTTGATTTAAAAAAATTGAACTTGTACTTGAAAATTCTCAAATAGGGGCAAAAACAATCTGAATCTTCCTCAGTGTGAAAAATTCGAAATATGAATATTATATATCTTAGGGGGTAATATTTAAAATGTTGATATGTAAGTACAAAATGTTATTAGAAATAAATTTGAATTTCCTATTATTTCCAAGTTTTTGCTATACAGAGTAGATAAATAAGAAATTAAGCAGGTAAACATAATAGATTATATAATTATAATCTAAAAAATTGTAAAAACATGTTATTAAATAACATCAACAGCATAGGAACTTGCATAATTTCAGTTACAACTAGCCCAAACTAAAAGTTTTTGTGTTTATATTACATATTCCTAGTTGATGTGATTATGATGCAAGTGTAACTTTCAAACAAATTAAATAAGCTAAATTATTTTTTTGTTACGATCATACGACCCTTCCGCAGGCTACTAACAAAATGAAATTAGTGCAATAATATAATTAACGCAGTCGAGTAGGAAAGTGAAAGTCTAATTAGAACTTCGCATAATGAATTTTAATATGTAGGCAGCGCACCTGTATCTCTCTGGCAAGACTGGAATAATAACTCCTGAGTAAAATTTGTCACCATTTCGAAAGAATCTGACTCGTTTCGCTTTTCGCGCTGGTTGTGTTCGCAGCAATACATTACTACGTCGGCTCGATCTGCTTTTTAATATTTCCATGTCGCTAAAATCCTTCTCCAGCTCACAAACAGAGCTCGATCTGCTGCCGCTTCGGCTCAAATTATTCTCCATCTGGAATATAAAAAGAAAGTGAATATAAAGTTACCATATAGTATAACGGACCATTTACAATGAATTAACCCTCACCTTCTTTTCCTTTTGGTTTAGTAAAATAAACTGGTTAATATTTTAGACTAACAGGCAGTCATCACTTTTAATTGGATCCCATTTTGAACTATAAAAAAGGGGAAATAGTTATATGAAGTCTAATATGTCTTTAAAATTCATGAATCACACTAAAATCAACGCAAGCAGACAGTTCAAACGACCATGAAATTAACCAAAATGAATTATGAATATGTTTTATTTGCTTTCTAAATCAATGGACGAATACAACATTTTCAGCCCTATTATTTCATTGGCCAAATAAAAAGTATGACTAAATTAAGCCAATCATAAGAAAGCACCGATTGTCATATGTATTTCGGCAAATTAAAAAACAAAAGTAAATTCTCCTTGCACAACTCAAAACCGGTGTTATATATAAAGCTAGCTAATTTTTGAGTAATATTAATATTTGTATGAACGAGAATGTCAATTCAGACCTAATTTTTTTCGCTTGCAACACGAGAAACAGGTGACGCATATATCATCAATTTCGTTTTATGTCAAAAGTGCAGACAAAGACTACGATTATTTTGTATTTTTCCACGATTTGTATAAAATTTTAGTGCAAAATGTCTTCGAGAAAAAAGGTACTTCTGAAGGTAATAATCCTGGGTGATAGTGGCGTCGGAAAAACATCACTCATGAATCAGTTTGTCAACAAGAAATTTTCCAATCAGTACAAGGCAACAATAGGCGCAGATTTTCTCACGAAGGAGGTAATTGTGGACGACAGGATTGTAACAATGCAAATTTGGGACACTGCTGGCCAAGAACGATTCCAATCGCTGGGAGTTGCGTTCTACCGCGGGGCGGATTGTTGCGTATTAGTGTTTGACGTAACTGCCCCCAACACGTTCAAGTCCTTGGAAAGCTGGAGAGATGAATTCTTGATACAAGCATCACCAAGAGATCCTGACAACTTCCCGTTCGTAATACTGGGCAATAAGGTTGACTTAGACAACCGTGCCGTTTCTGCGAAGCGTGCTCAGCAATGGTGTCAAAGCAAAAATGATATACCGTACTTTGAGACGAGTGCCAAAGAAGCCGTAAATGTAGAACTAGCCTTCCAGACTATAGCTCGCAATGCGCTGGCCCAGGAAACTGAGGCCGAGTTGTACAATGAGTTCCCTGACCAGATCAAGTTAAATGCCAATGACAATGGACGCAACAGGGATGGTGATAATTGTGCTTGCTAGGCCTTAACATTCGCTTCAATGCTGGCAAATTATTAGTTTCGTTCTTTTTATATAGTAAATACATTATAACATTATTGTGTAAGTAATGTTTCATTTTATATTATTATGTAAAAATGTATAGAAATTTTAGATACCTACTCCACTGATTTCGATGATTGTTATGCACACACATATATGGTCAATTTAATACATATGGAATGATTGGCATTCCAATACAATAATTGTGACACTCTGGAAGTACTATCATTTTTTGTATGTACAAATTATCAATATACAATTTGTATGTACAAACTAAGCAAAAGACACTGTTTTTGTGAAATATTGGTTATTAATAAATTATGTAAAATTCACTGCAGCTGAATAAACAACACAATTAAGTGTTGCTTGTGATACTACTTCCTTTTTTTAGGCAATACATTTTCCATCAACTCACTTCACTCCTGTATTTTAGCATTATGTTATTAAACCTTAGAATATTATAACCACATGTATCACAGAACCAGTAAAATAAAATATTTTATTTGTATTACTTTATTATAACGGGCTATGGATAATTGTACTCTCTGTGTTTATCAAACTTGTCCAATAAATAGAATTATAATGTGATATAGATTTTCATGTAGTTATTATATTTTGTACAAGAGGCAGTTTAAATTTTTGTTAAAAATGATGAAATTTGTTATTAATGAAGTTTGACTGCTTTTAGCTTTGTTACTCTTATCAGTTTCCTATAAATTGTAACGTTTTTTGGGAACTGATTATTCTCTATGTTTGCATGCAAATTTATATACATAAATATATCTGTATGTATATATTTGAATTTGAATAAAAATACTAGATTTAAGTAGATAAAGGTAACAGGATGTTATTAGGGATTACTCAACATTTTTGCAACACATTCTATGTGTTCCAAGAACAAAGATTCTACACAAGCAATGATCTACTAGTGTAACACAGTAATGTCACTGTAATTTAAAATTCTTAATATAAGCAGCTTAATGCAATGTTTGATGCAAATACAGCTTGAATAGAATGTTAGGTCTCATATTGAAAAGCATTTGTATTACTCACATCATTTTAAGATTACATCATTATATGAATGATAAATAATATGTTTGGCCTTCATGTAGTAATAGAAATTTTTATAAAGCTAGAACTGTCATAGAAAAGTTAACATTTAAATAAAAACACACACATGAAATGAATCTTGCCTATTGGGATATTCTAAATTTGTTTTTATTGGACTCTCATGTTGTAATGCTGCTAGAGTGTAATGAGTATAGTAGGATTACATATGAATGCGTAAATTAAGTCCTAGTTTTAATGGAAAGTAACAAAATATGATGTATGCTGTAATAATGGTTGCTTTTAATTTTATATCAATAAATGAAAATCATCATGATTGTGTTATTTATGTTTCCATTCTATAATTTAAGCATGTCATTCCCCAACCCTGAATTGTCATCACAAGTTGCTAAACATAAAAATTATTTTAGGAGAATAAATTAGATTTTATACCTAGAAAGCGACCATGATCCTCTTTACATCACTATTAATTTAAAATTCGCTAAATATCCTATATTTGTACATTATATTAATATGACTGCCTCGTGGTCTCTCGGTACAAGTATGTGCCGTGCGATCTAGAGGTCCTGGGTTCGATTCCCGGGTCGGGCAAAGTGTTATTGGGTTTTTCCATTAGGAAATTCTTGGTACCAGCATGGAGTCTGGAAATGTGCCCGAAAAACGGCAATAGGCTCGCCCCCTATTACGTGGGACTTATACATACTTGGCGAAATGTGGGTGCAGAAATGCACCTCTGCCTACCTCTTCGGAGAATACAGGCGTGAGTTTATGTATGTATGTAATATTAATATCAACAAGGATGAAATATGTGTGGAATGTGGGGCGTTATCGATGCGTTTCCTACAAGTTTACGTAGCAAATACTCCGCCGTTCGCTGATGTACCTATTCGTTGGCTGGACGCTGGAGTCATTCATTAGTACAATCGTGTGTAGAACCATAACGACTTATGACTTCAGTTCAGACAGTAGCAAACCTGCGCATGCGGGGAACGTGTGGGTGGTGGGGGGTGCGCTCAGTGTTTCAGCCGAACATCGTTCTTGCAATTCAGTCTTGCTTGTGACATGAAAGGGCGCGATCCTTCACACGCATCACGGTGCTTCGAGCAATGCATCAACATGAACAGCCGACAGGGAATGCATGTAATGGTAAGTTCTAATATATAATGTTGGATATAAAAATCATTATATATATTTCTTTAAAATAATATTTACATATACGTATTGCAAATTGCCAATATTTCATTACACTACGCAGCATAACTCTCATTTGGTCAGGAAAATAAATGCACTTATGTCTACCAGGTAAATTGTTAAATTTTGCCCGTTACGAAAAATGCACATAATTACATATTTTAAATCAATTTTCAATTACTTAAATTATGTACTTAATATCTTTTTTTAATTGTTAGCTTTGATCGTCAAGCTAATATTTTTCGCAGATGGATTTTGTTTCTAACGAAATGATGAAACAAACCCAGCATTGTTTCATCATGTTTTAAATTTGTAGAAAAGTATTTATATACATAAGTAGATACATCGTAAAATTTTAAATGGTTTTTCCTGGCCTTTATGGCGTGATTTTTATTTTGGAATCCTTGGCTCATGGGTTTAAATGTTAAAAAGGTTCTCAAACTTGGTTTCACTAACCCCTGTTAGTTTCCAGGTGACAGCGAACCTCTTAAGTCTTAAATAAATCCACCCCCCCCTCCCCGTGGAAAATAATAAAATTATTTGTTGAAAAAAAAAACAAGAAATATCTTTTTAATATTAAGTAATGTCAGTAAGCTTGTTTCTTGTCGCAAATGAAGTCAATTTTAGAGGTAATTTTGGAAAATTTTAACATTAATTCTGACTCGGTATCACGTCGATTTCTGTATTTACTTTTTATCATGACCAGGTGCGAAAACCCACTCTCACAAAATAATGTTGTGGCCACTATGTGTGCCGCACATCCCTGCTAGGCATCAAGTCACCATTACCTACGTAAATCTTGTCGCGAACCCCCGGCCGTCGAATGGCGAACCCCTAGGGGTACGCGAACCCCACTTTGAGAAACCCTGGGTTACACCATAGATGTACGCTTAAGCGACCACCTGCTCGTGCCTCGTTGTTTTACATTTGGCGTTGATAGGTTCATACCTATTGACCGTATGACAATAATTGTTATATGAGTTTTATTTCAATTCCGTTCAATTCAATTCCGTATTTGTTTATAAGTTTTTTTTTAGAAAGGAATTGGTACTGCTTCTATTAATATACAAATACGAATACACCTATGCTAAAAGTAATGAATGTTTTATATTTTATACAATAATACGCCTTTATTTATTAGCTGTTGGGCCCGACTTCGCCCGGGCGCAATTTTGAATGCCGTACCCACAGCGCATTTCCGGGAATACTGCATTTTCGCGTGATGAAAAATACCCTATGTCCTTTTCCATGGCTCTGTCTCCATACCAAACATCATTCAAATCGGTCCAGTGGACAGGCAGAGTTACTTTCGCATTTATAATATTAGTATGGATATAAACCTGTTGTTTAGTTGACAACTAATAAATCATATTTTTACGAGGGGAAAGCGCCTTAATCTTACCTTTTCGGTACCTCGGGGGAGGCCGAAAGGGGTATGTCGTGGTTTCTGGCCTTCCAACTCGGCGCGTGGAATATTCGATAGCCAACTTATATGGGACACTCTCTGACAGTTTTAAATAGTTAAGAACCCAACACATAGCATTGTTTAAAGCTCATACTATTTAAGCGCATAATATCTTCGAGTACGCCACAAATTGAATTGATATCACTTGTCATATCGACATTCTTAGTTTTGGTCATTGCCCCATATTGTTCCAATTATTTTGGCGTTTGGTCTGGATGACAATAAATTTAGAAGCCAAGTCTTTAATTTTGTATAGCATGTTATTAAATTGCAATGTCGTACGGGTTCTTTAAAAGTGCTTATAGTAAAACTAGAAGATCTGACGTCTACACGATCAAAGCAATTGTTTTAATGTTTAAGCAGATTAGGTTTCGATCACGTTTCTTTTCGTACAAAGCGATAGTTCAGTATGACTAAAGTGTGAGAACTGTTACTTCGAGGATTATGGTAGATGCGCGGTGTGTCAGTTCTTCGAAATTCTTTTATTAATTCTAGCAAACACCTCTTAAAAAGATTAGGGAAAAAAATTGGGGAAATTTGCTTAAAGAATAGTTCTCTAGGATGTTCCTGTGAAATTTTAGGTAAATCATGATGAAAAACAATTTTTTTTAGTCCATTTGTAATTCAAGCGTTAGATTGTAATGCTGAACATAAGATAAGAAATAATAAGGAAAAGATAATTCAACACTTATTAAGCTAAGATGTACCTAGGCTTTTTTCACAAAAATCAAATCATTATCATTTAACCCGCGACTTCTCGTTTTGACTAAAGAAATTTTTTTGTGCTCATTATAGGTACTGACTACGATTCGAGCAGGCTATTATTTTGATACCTTGATATATATATAGGGTTATATACCCTATAGGGTTGGCACGTTGATCGCCCAGCATACATACGAGTATACGATTAAGACGTCTCGGTTTTGAACCCCGTGTATGTTCATATGAAATGAAAACCTCGTGTATGTACAGGGCTGGGCAAAATACATGCTTTGCTTTAATTGAAATGCAAATTACAAAATACTGTATCGCAAGTAATTAAAATACGAAATACAAAATACATCTAAGTAAGGTATTTGAAATGCAAAATACAGTATTTTTTATTGAAATACAAAATACAAATTACAAAATAATGCATACTTATTTATATATATTTATTTGTTTTGGAATAGTTTTTTTTTGGAGGCGGTTTTTGTTTTGTTATTGCAGGTCCTGATGAGCACAAACTTAATACTAAATGAAGGCTAAATGTATTTTGAAGCCTCGAGTATTTGAAATACTAATTACAAAATACTTCGGCTTCACGTATTTGAAATACAAATTACATTTTAAGAAAGTAATTAAAATACAAATACAAAATACGTATTTGTATTTCAATTACGTATTTCAATTACAAGTAATTCAAATACTGCCCAACCCTGTGTATGTACCTACGGCCGTGTCAGATTAAGTGTTATTAGGTTCTTGTGCTAAAAAAGTTTCAGTAGGACCATCGAAAGTAAAAATTTACCCGATAAACGACAAGCGCTTCAGAGTAAGAAGGTTCAAAGCAAGGCTGGTGAAACGTAGACGTAAAAGTTTTCTTTTACAAACCCCTTCAGGGATATAGGCGTCAATGTATTTATATACGATATATACCTACATTCCCTTAAACTTAGAATATTATTTACTGTTACTTAACGTTAATTAGGTACTGTTGAGATTTATTTGTTTCAAATATATATATATACATTATACATACATTCCCAGAGAAAAGTGATATTTCTTTGGCATCCCTGTCCCACGCTGCTCGTAACAAATACATACTTATTTTCGCCAACAGTCTACGCTAATATATCGACATTATTCATTCCTGAAGTTTGTATGAGATAGGAGCATCAATAATGTTCCTTTTGTTTCAAGAAATATGAATATAGTTTTTTTTTTAATGTTTAGAATTAACGTTGCTGGTTTTTATTGTGAACCGCGAAAAATCTTGAATTTACCAAGTCTTTTGTATGTTTATCGCTCTCTAGAGTAACTAATTATACGGTAGGTACGCTATATGATTTTGACGTAATTAATAAATAAATAAAATCAAATTTCCTAGTAAGTAATTGCTTTCGTGAATTAATTAATTGAATATTTGTCACAGTCGTATATTTAAAATATTATATTATGTACTTTAATTGTTATTCCGTACTCATATTAATGAAAGATTTGACGAAATCTAATTGTGCATAAGTACCTAATTTTTCCATTGCGAGCTATATTCTCATAAAGATTAGATATAAGTACTATCGGCGGTACCTAAACAACTTCGATAATACCGTTAACTGCGGTATTAAAAAAAAGATAAAGCTCTATCTTTGAAAATAAGATAATGCAGAGGTACCCTTGAATCCATGAGTCAATTAACCATTTTTATTTGGGTTTCAATTAAGACTCAGTGTTATGACTCGTTCATTTTTTGCGTTGGACGAACCAGGATTTGTTTTTATATTTCTATTGTAATGCACTAAAAACAACATTTACCTTTAACTTTATATTTCAAACGTGATCAGACTATTTTTATACAAAATTAAATAGAGCAACAAACTGTTCAGATCTTTCTCAATTGATTTAAGAAATGTTTGTAAATTAATTGTACGAAGTTATCACATTAAAACTGCCTTTCTGCTAATAGAGAAAAATAAAAGATACTTAGGTACTTGGCTTATAGAAAATAAAACATAATATTTAATTTTATTCATCGCAATAAATACATACTTACTTACCTACTCAAAAGTAGCCACCGAAGCAAATTTAAAATTAGGTGGTTTACAAATGAGGTTGTGATTAAAATAATCTTCAAGCTGATTGTGTGGTTTGAATTTTTATATAACGTGTATCACTCAGATTTCACATTTTAGTATACCACTAAACTTGGGAAAAGTCCTTGCGTGAAGGGCATATCAATTTGTTGAGTTAGGGCTGTTCCATCATAAGGCCGCCTTGAACTCCAACTGCCTTGATCAAAAGGCAAAGTAATCGCATTTCCTTCAAATTTGCTATTCATTATTTCGTTAAAAAGTGCAGAAGTAGAAGCGACATATTAATGAAAATATTTCATTGTGACGCATGCGTGGACTCATTGATTTGTCCGACGTCGATTTCGTTCTCAAGCCACTCTCCAAAGGATGTGTTATTTGCGTAGATTTAAAACATTACTGAAGCTTTGATAATGATCTACGATGACGCGGTCGACCTTGGGTCTTTACTATTTAACTGTTGATAGGGCAGAGAATCAATGAAGCGTTCAGTATAGAACGTTCACGTCGTCTCGGCGTTAATTGCCGGCAACAAGGTCTCATTCACGGAAAGTATATTTTTTATTAATTGGAACATAGCCTAAGTCAATCAGTTTTGTAGCATCTTTATGGCGTTCACCAAAGAGATTCTGTAGCAGGCCAGGTCACATGACATCGTTCGCAATCTCAGAATAACTGGCCGTCGCGTCTAATTATAATACAAAGATCTCCGCTGTTCTTTTATATCCATACCAAATAAGAAAGTTTCAATTAATGTTCTGCCAATTTTTTATGTCATAACTTGTTAAGGGTTAGACAGATTATTAGATTTTGTTTTACAATTGCCTCTTGCGTTCTCTTTTGAAAATTGCTGAAGTTCAGTATTTCAATTTAAAATTGAATTGAATAAGTAGTTGGTTACGTTAGTAACAAAACTAATACAGAGAGAATAAGTTGTATGTAATGTACCAATCTTGGACCGCAGTAATTAATTATTCTTATCGTGTATGTTTTTATTTGTTATGGAACTTTTATTGGCAATACCATACACTTAGACCACTTGTTTTTCAGTGATAAATAAATTAAATTTTAATTTTCTTACTGTTTGAATACAGCAATGAATTTATAATCAACTGCAGTTATATATTATTTAGTTTCTGATTCAGACTTTGTTTCCTATAAATAAATTACCAGTTACGGAAAGACCCGCGCTACGAACAATAGGTATTAAAAAATGTTTTCCAGTAGGTACTGCAGTTCGGTACTTTCTTGCTTTTTTGTTTTGAATACAATTGATATTTTTCTGGTACAGCTATTAAAGGAAAAAGTCACCAGGTGATTCAATGTACCTACCTTGTATCAAAATAAATTTCAGACCTCAAAACTCAGACCTAATTTTAGTTGCTGCTGTATAGGGAAAAATATATACTGTTTAGCTCCAAAAAAACCGGACCGGACTAGAATTATTTTCTTGTGCTATTGGAAGTACTTAGATCATTATTGATTTATTTAGGTATATAGTTTATTGTACACCATGAATACATACAAATAAATAATATTAATAAAAAATATACTTTAAGATTAAGTGAACAATAGGCGGTCTTATCACTAACTGCGATCTCTTCCAGACAATATATTTTACAAAAGGGATATTTAAAAAGGTGATAGGGTAAACAGTTATAATAAGATAATAATTATAATAATAAAAAACAACAATGATGTACTTGAACTAAAAAAAACACAAAAAATAGTCAAAATACAAAACAAAGAAAAAAAAAGATTAAGTAAAGAAAATCATAAAAAAATAGTTACATTACAATATATTAACGTAAAATAAAGGTAAATAGAGTCGTGATGGCCTCGAGTCGAGGTTTAGGCACGCGGTCGAGAGTCTCGACGGTCGCAGGTTCAAACCCCAGACCTCTTAATTTTTGAAGTTATGTGTGTATTCACAAAGAATTATCACGTACTTTAACGGTGAAGGAAAACATCGTGATGAAACCTGCACATCTAAAAGTTCTTAGGAAATTCTTAGGTGTGTACTTGTGTAGTCCGCCAACCCGCATTAGGCCAGCGTGGTGGACTAAGGCCTAAACCCTCTCAGCTGTAGAGGAGGCCCGTGCCCAGCAGTGGGACGAACATGGGCTGATGACGATGATGATGAAAGATAAATATAACATTTTAGTAAATAAAATTCTTTGACGAGTCGCTTGTCGTATTGACAGTGGCAGTTCATTCCACAAGTGAGCTGCATGGACTGTAAAATAATTATTCAGGAATGATGTGCTATGCTTAGGAATTTCTAGTGTTAAATTCTGTCCGATCTCAGAGGTCTTGCATGCGTGTCGCTTAAAAATTTAAAACGATCCTTGAGAGTTCCTTACGTTATACTACAACAAACGTATATTTATGCAAGAGAGGTTGTTGTTAGTTAAAATCGTATTGCGGCTTTTTTACTATCTGTTTATAATACCGAGATAGGCACCAGATTGAAAAAGAAATTTCATTACCTTGTGTAGGTAAAAGTAGCTTGCCTAATATTAGGATATTACTTTTCCTTTAAGATAACGTCTAAGCTTACCTTAAAATAAGCGATTCGCTTGACTTGGTTATTATGTAGTAACTTATAGCCCATGTATTTACACACTGCTGCCTCTGTTACGGTTCAGTGTTTTTTTTTTGTAAAAACAGTCACTAATATTATAACATAAAATATTTTCGATCCACCAACCCGTACAAGATCAGAGTGGTGCGCTCAGGTGGGCCATCGTAAATGGGCTGATATAGACAGTGTTCTTTGATTTGTCTTTCACTCAGCAAAGGTATTATGGTCGACACTATTTTTACAAGAAACATAATTTTTAAATCCCGTGTTAGATAGCTATTTTCGCTAAGTACCACCTTTTGTACCGGCTGTGTATGAGCAGGACATAGAGTTACACCACTATGTAACTCTGTGCACAACAACGTTCTGAGATTGCAACAATGCCTCGCAAGTTGTGAGTTTTGTATAATATCTACTTTATCACCGCAGCCTTCATGCATCTTGACACGTCTCGGGTATTTTGCACACATATTAGGCACGTTCGAAAATTTTCGAAGCAACTTTAAGTTATTAAGACCACAACAATTAAAGCGAGTGACATTCATTGTCCGCGAAAGACAATTAGTTTGTCGGTCGGTGTAAAATGTTCTTATGCATGTCACAAGTCACAGCTCGCAACACGTGAGCGACATTATGCAAAATATTAATAGCAATAATATGTTGACGTTGATGAATACGGCAAAGCTTTGAGTGGGTGCATTTAAGAATGTAAGAACTTCGATCTGTATTTCGAGTAGGTACATGTTCGAAATCTACGAAAAAGTTTAAATGCATGCATCTCTATTGTAGAGCAGTGAACGGAGAACGAAAGGTCATTTGAAGGGCGCCGAGGACACCTTTAAGCGTTGCTACTTGGGCCTTTATTCTACAAATCGGGTTGTTCACCCCCGATTTGCGTATTTTATTTGTTTGTTACAAAACTCGGCGCTTAGTACAAATAAACAACCGTATTAACCGGGTCAGCTATGTTATGTTATGATATTGTACCGATCATCAATCTTATTCGCGAAGTTGAGACACAGACAAATCATTTTCTTTATACCTATTCTGGTCAAAGTTACGTCCTCGCTTGTTATTCGGAATAATAAAAGCGTGCAATTGTTTTTCATAATATTGCATTCAATGTCGACAATCACAATCCCCAGAGCTCATTGACAATATATTGCTACATACTTAACCAAATTTCTTGAATTCGCTTTAACATATGTTTATAAGGCAAAGTAGAAATAAAAATATTTGTAGTATGAAATAAGTAAAAATACAAATGAATGTAAAATAAAAATGAAACTATAAAAATACGTAGTCGGTATTGCGTAGCTGCAGGCCGTCACGTAGCGACTAGTATCACAAAAATATCAGAACCAGAGTTTACTCTGGTTATTCGAATTAGATTCTTTGCGCAAAGTTTCAAAGGTACGCGAAAAAATATTCACCGAATAACTGAATGTTTTAATGAACAATTTAACATATGAGTATCAATAACTCAAATTTTGATAATTGGTTTGTTGCCAAATCATGTACACATGACTGAAAACAATTCATAAAATCGTGATTCATTGCGATTTCCGGAGAACAATTTAAAAAAAACTATCAATCAAACGTTTTGTTACCTTTATGTAATTGGCGTGTTATTCAAACAAACTCAACTAGAGGAGTTCCGTCTCGCTCACTCGCGCTACTCAATCGCAGTCTCTGCATTAAATTGTTTAAAATTATTTGTTGTGCTTTACATAAAGTGAATATAGTAATAACATCAATATTACAGGATAATAACTACGTGTCAGTGTTGTCTTCAAATATTATTCGCTAATAATGCTGTAAACGAACAATCATTGTGGACACTAACTTTAAGTGATTTGATTAAATGTAGACAAAAATAATGTGGTCAGACTTTATATACACATAAAAAAGTGATAAACTAATTAACATTTATCTACTTCAACAAGTGAAAAGTGTTATTTCTCATGGACAATTGAATAACCTTAAACTATAAGCAGTTACAAATTCAAATTCATAAACAACAGTTACAAACAATAATGGCTAATTCAACTATTCATTTATTTCGTCAGCAAGTACTGTGAAGAATTGGTCTATTGGATACGATCACACGCTCGGCGTGTCGCGTAGGCGTGAGTTCGAGACCAGCAAAATCAAAGAATCTTTTTGTACGAAAATAAATTCTTCAATCCACAAAATTGGAAATAGATTGGTTGAACCGCCTCTAAAATTTAAACTCTAAAATTACAACTAAATTGATTGGTATACTGGAGGTAGGCGATATATGCAACATAACTCGGTGGAGTTTTGTGGTAAGCGTCACGAGTGGGTTGGCAAGTTGACCGGTGTTGTTTCAACCTCTGTTCGTATTTCAATCTACCTCGAAAACAGTAGCGGCAAATGTCACATAATAACAACAGCGATTCCCCCAAGCTGCCAGTGACAGCGGAGGAGGTGGTCAGCATTGAAGCCTACGTAAAAGTGGTGAAGCAGCTCACTAAGGCAATCAACAGGGCGGTTAGTGATGGTAAGATCGTCACGGCTGCTAATAAGCGACTTATTAACCTCGCCGCTGATGAGATCCGGAAAGCGACTGAGAAGATCCCTGAGCTCTGCAAGGACAGTCGAAACCAAGACAACGCCACCAATGCCACTATCACCAACAATGATGGCCTGAAGGATGAGATCGTCGCGTGCGTTCGTGAAGAAGTTTTGAAACTTTTAAACTCGGCTCAACAGAAATCCTCCCATCAGCTGCAAGGCCCAACGACCGGGCCTACATCTTTCGCCTCAGTAGTGGCTAACGCCACTAAAAACTCCAAGATTACGCACACTACTCCGAAGAACCGACCGGCTATCATCATTACCCCGACTATTGAAGTGAAAACTAGGCAGGACGCGGTTAAATCTCTTAGAAGTAGCATCAATTTTCGCCAAACAAGCTATGCCCCAACTAGGATCCAGTCCATCTCAAACAATAAACTGAGGGTGGAATTCGACACCGCTGCGCAGCGAGACGACGCTCTTAAGCGCCTGCGTAATTCTCGCCAGGTAAGTGCGGAGACAGCCCGTACCCTTAAGCCTATGGTCATTCTTAAAGGCATCTCTAAGGAGATCCCGGCAGAGGAACTTGTAGACGCCATCAAGATACAGAACCCAGACGTGGGGTCCCTTGTGATCGCCGAGGATGATCTGATCTTCCGGTTTAAGCGGACCAATCGCAATCCCAACCTGTACAATGCTGTCCTGTTGACTCAGCCTAGAATTTGGCGGAAAATCATGGAAGTAGGAAGAATTTGCGTAGATTACCAGAGAGTACACGTCGATGACTTTTCGCCGTTCATCCAATGTTTTAATTGCTTGCAATTCGGACATACCCAAAACAAGTGCTCGGCTACCGACACACCCTGTGCATACTGTGCAGAGACTAGCCACAAAACTATTGATTGTCCCGTAAAGGCCAAGCAGGGTGCACCAAAATGTGCGAACTGCATCGCTCAAAACAAAAAATACAACTCCGGCGTTGACCCCAACCATAAAGCCACCTCCACATCTTGCCCCCGTCTGATAGCCATGAGAGAGAAAATAAATAGTCGTGTAGACTATGGACTCTAAATCTACAATTTCCTTTGTTCAGTGTAACATAGACAAGTCAAAAAGTTGCTTGCAAGAATTTATCGTATCTTTCATGGCTGGCAGACATAAGATTGCGCTCGTCTCGGAGCCTTATGTAGGTGCCGGGAAAGAGCTAAAAGCAATCTCGGGTGTAAATATTTTTCAATTTTGTACCACCGAGCGAGTCAAAGCTTGTGTGTTGGTAAAAACGACACTCGACACTGCCATAGGACTCACACAGTACTCAACGTCAAACTTCTGCGTGGTACGGCTGGACCTGGGCGGCCGACGTATCTACGTCGCGTCAGCTTATGTCGAGCCGAACCATGACATGCACGGCACACTACATCACATCGAGCATTTTCTCCGATCGACCCATGGGAGCTCTGTTATCCTTGGCGGCGATTTTAACGGTTGGCACCCCATATGGGGCGGATACGTTGCTAACGCTCGCGGAAACGAGATCTTAGAGTTGACCTGTGGGAATGGTCTGCAAACACTCAACACGGGCAACACACCCACTTTCGAGGCCGTCACTCAAGGGCGCCCCCGCACGTCCATAGTGGACGTCACTTTCGCGTCAGATTCAATCTTTGACAGCGTCCGGGGTTGGCGGGTTAACCTCGAAATTTGTACCGCATCGCAACATAATGCGATTGAGTTCTTTATCGACATCGGAGCACTGGGGCGGCGGGGCGATAACACATCCCATACAATAACATCAACATTCAAGTATAATACCTCCAAGGCCAATTGGGCACGGTTTAGGAACTCGCTAACCACCCATTTTGCAAACTCCAATATTCTTGACGTAGACATCTCTGAAATGAACGCAACCGACCTGGAAACCCTGATAGACGACGTTGTTAGCGCCCTACACACTGCTTGCGCGGATTCTATGTCTGTTAAGAAAGTGGGACTGAAATACAGGCCTCCATGGTGGACTGAGGCATTGGAATCCCGTAAGCGCGAAGTTATTAACCTGCACCGAAGATTGCACACGGCGTCGAAACGGGGGCGACCTGCGGAATCCCTGCTCGAAGGTCTCCAGGCGAAAAAACATCTGTACGCCCTGGAGCTCAAAGCAGCTGCCACCAAAAACTTTAAAGAGTTTTGCGCTCTTCAGACCAGGGAGAACGTATGGTCGCTAACCAACAGGCTTCTTAGGGAGTCTGCACCCAGACGCCCTCCTGCCACCCTTATGGTCAACGGTGTGTATACTGCCGAAGGGGAGGAAACAGCTGCTGCTTTACTGCAGCATTTCTACCCAGACGATGGACCGGACACCGAAGAAAATCATCACATACTTAGATCTCAGAGTGATAATTTACCTGACACCTTGGATGACCCTCTCTTTGCTGTGGAAGAGGTGCTGGAACATCTGAAAACAATGAACCCCAATAAGGCACCGGGACTCGATGGTCTTACGGCCGACATCTGTTACCAATTTGCTTCAGATTTCCCACATCTTCTCACAAATATTATGAACAGATGCCTAACGTTGCAGCACTTCCCACGGCAATGGAAGGAAGCTTATGTCAGAGTAATCCCCAAGCCCGGAAAGACCGACTACAACTCCATAGGATCCTTCCGACCCATCGGCCTATTGCCGGTATTTGGGAAGCTCCTTGAAAAGCTCTTCATCAAAAGAGTAACGTATAAGTCGAACAGAAATGGTAAATGCAACACCCATCAATATGGCTTTAAGGAACAAACTAACACAACTACAGCCATTGAATCTGCACTAAGATATATCAGACTGGCCAAATCAAAGAAACATCAGGTATTGGCGGTGTCCCTTGATATCAAGGCGGCATTTGATAATGCCTGGTGGCCTGCACTTTTGCATCGGCTCAAACAGATTGATTGTCCCCGCAACATTTTTGGCCTTGTACAAAGTTACATAAGGGAAAGACGCGTCATGTTGGACCACTCAGGATCGCGAGTTACAAAAACCATGTCCAAGGGGTGCATACAGGGCTCCGCTTGCGGTCCTGTTCTTTGGAACATTATACTGGATGAACTTCTTGACAAACCCATGCCATCTGGGTGTCACTTACAGGCTTTCGCGGACGATGTGCTGCTCGTAGCTTCTGCAAAAGACACAAATCTGTTAGAACAAGCCACTAATGACGCCCTAAGGGATATCGCTGCGTGGGGCAGGAGCGTTAAACTTACGTTTGGCGCTGCTAAGACTCAGGCCATAGCCTTCACTCCCAAAGCCAGAATGGCACACCTCCATATGGATGGGCATTCCATTGACTTCTCTAGAGAAATTAAGCTCCTCGGAGTGGTTCTTGATGAGAGGTTAACTTTTCGTAGCCACGTACGCCAGGTCATCACCAAGGCGACACGCATTTTTAACCGACTCTGCCTTTTCACCAAACCCACTTGGGGTATATGTCCCGAAAATGTTCGGATCATATATCTACATGTAATAGAGCCAATCATTACATACGCTGCTGGCGTCTGGGGTCACGTGGCGAAAAAGAAGTATGTCCGCACCATGCTCGCGAGCGCACAACGCAGATTTGCCATAAAGATAATTCGAGCCTTCCGAACCGTATCCACCCCCGCTGCCTTAGCCCTTGCTCAACTCGCACCACTAGACCTACGGGTCGCTGAGGTATGGCGGCTCGAGCAGATTCGGTTAACCGGAACAACCGACCTGCTTCCCCAAGACATCTGCTGGGAAAAACCTATACCCACACACCACCTACCACACCCCGCTGACCGTTTCACCACATCATTCCACATGGCATCCAGTCAACAGGACATCAATAAATTAATACGGAATACCACTGTCCAGATTTTTACTGATGGGAGCAAACAGGACGATGGCACAGCAGGAGCTGCCTTTGTATGCTTCGACCCTGGCGGTGCAACAGCCGGGCCTGCTATTGAGAAGCTTAAGTTGCACGACTGCTGTAGTGTATTTCAAGCGGAACTGCTTGCCATACTACATGCGTGTCGATGGGCCCTTGACTACAGATATCCGGACGTGATGATCTTTACCGACTCCTTGGCCTCATTGATTGCAATACAGGACAGAAGCAATACCCATCCATTGGTGTATCAAATACACGAGACACTTCGGGAGCTCCAGGGGGTCGGTAACGTCAGGCTGTCTTGGGTCAAGAGTCACGTCGGTATTGTGGGTAATGAATTGGCAGACTCCGCTGCCAACTCTGCTACCACACTTTGCCGGGCGCCTGACTATGATAAATTTCCTTTATCATACGCCAGGCACCGTGTGCGGAAGGCAACCTTGGCTTCGTGGCAGTCCCGGTATGAAAGCGCCGAGCAGGGCCGTCGCACCTGGGGGCTGCTTCCTCATCTCATCTCAATCAAAAAATTGTGGGATGTCACCACCCCAGATTTCTATCTGACACAATTCCTCACCGGACATGGCTATCACAAGGAATACCTCCACCGATTCCACATCACTTCGGACAACACCTGTCCATGTGATGACGTCACAGTCCAAAGCCTGGAGCACCTTCTGGAGGAATGCCCTAGATACGGGACTCCGCGTTTTCAACACGAGATGGTTTGTAATCACTTCAGCATCAACCCATATAACATCTTGGACCTTATTGAGTGTCCGGCAGCCTTTAAATCGTTCCTCGTATTCGTGCGCTCCACCCTCAGCTCCCTCAAATTGTTTAACAACACCTAGCCGCCGCGTCCTGCCTCTGCTTTCACTTGTTACTGTAATTGTATTAGTTAGTTTTAGTGTCATTATTATTAATTTAATTATTTGTTTTTATTTTTCGCTTGTTTAATAATTTTACTTCTTTCTTTGTTTTTCCTTTTTTTTTTTTTTTTTTTTTTTTTTTTTTTTTTTGTCTTTATTAATTGTGTATGATTCATTTAATTATTTTGTATAAATATTAAATTTCATAAATATGTAACACCAGCACTCACTTACAAGCACAAATACTCACCACACCTTATACACTAAATGCTCGCGAAGGAAGGTGAAACCGTATCAAATAGCGAATTTACCTTCCTCTCGCGGGCACGTTTTAACACTTTAGCATCTAAGCAACACCACACATGATTTTAGTATAATAATAATAAAAAAAAAAAAAAAAAAAAAACTCAACTAGAGTATTCACGAACGTGTGAAATGAATAAAGAACCATAAAAAAATATAGCGTTACTGAAAATCACTAATTTTCATTCATTTGTAGTCACGAGTTAATAAATAAAATTTCATAACTACCTTGGATTTTAAAATATTAAAAAGCTTTAAGTGTATATTAAATCTACAGGCCCACAAGGTCGTCACTATTTACCTCGCTTTTGAATATATTTATTTTCACTGCGACATGCTTTTAAGTATTTTGTTGTTTCGAGAAATAAAATAAATCTATTTTATATATTATTTTACCGATCTGCACTTTAATGTATTATAGTTAAAGTTGAAAGTTGAATAATAGTGAATTTAAAATTGGCAAAAGCGATGATGTCTCTTGATAATAAGACGCCATGTAGTACGAGTAGTTGTTTTGTAGCGATGTTTAATAAATTGAAATGTATGCCAATGAATTGTGTCGGGCTCTGATTTCGTTTATTTGACGAGTCACACTAAACATCGGCTTGTATCATACCTACACCTCTTAATGGTGCACGTTATTTTTTATTTTCTCAATTGAACACGTGCATCGTCTTGCAAAATATACCAAACATTTATCAATGAAATTCATCGCTAAACACTTGTTTGGATTTAAAATTTATGGCGGTTAATCACTGGAATTGAGTCATATAAAATTCTGAATGTCATCCGAAGATAACGTAGTTAGGTAATTGTGCCAATGATATCTTATATACAAGGAAAAAAATAACGACAAACACCGATATTTAATATTCAGGG
Organism: Hemaris fuciformis; assembly: GCA_907164795.1. NCBI lineage: Eukaryota > Metazoa > Arthropoda > Insecta > Lepidoptera > Sphingidae > Hemaris > Hemaris fuciformis. The sequence continues at coordinate 7,855,061 of OU015434.1, forward strand.
TCTAATTGATTACAAAGTGACTTTCTGTGTCATCGAAAACATATAAATTAAACAATATAAAACATAAATTGAAAAGAACCAACACCATTGTTTACTGTAATCAATCAAATACCTACATAATACATTACAGCCCAAGTAAGTTTTCAAAGAAGATGTGTTTGTTAAAAATTCGTTGTTATACAAGGTAGAGACAACTCTATATTTTGACAGTGAATGCTAAGGTATTACGAGAGAATTGATTTTCTAAAAAGAAATGTCCTACTGTAGATTGCATTTTATATATAAAGAAAAAACTTTTATAGAATATTAATACTGTTTATTTGACACTAACAATGCCAACTATGTACTTGTAATGTCAGGATATAAAAATTTACTTAGTAAGACAAGTAATAAAAATGATGTTGTCAATTTTTTGCAAAAGGCAAAGGTCGTTAAGATACGCAAGTGGCGATGTCAATGATTGCTAAGAGATATAAGGAGAGAAGTGACGTGATATCAGATGTGGTGGGCATTGATCGTTGGTGGGCGGGCGGCGAGCGGGGGCGGGGGTTGCGGGCGGCAGGGCGGGCGGCGCCCACGTGCTCGCTGACGCCCGGAATAGACAGTTCACTTCGCGCCACTGTTCTAACCTTACATCTTTATCGCTTACAAAAATACTGCGAATTCTTAGTATCGTAATTTCCTAAAAGAGACTGTTAGAATTTCAGTGTGTTCATAAAGCAATATTTTTTTAGTAACAATAATAAAGTAGAAATAAGCAATTAGTATTTAAAAATATTATTTTCGCGTTTTTGTGCAAAGGTCCAGTAGCGATAACGTAAGCACTAACGTAATAAATCGGTTCCATGTGATATCTGCTCAATACGCAAACGAGTGTCGTACAAGTGTGGCGGTTTGACATTGGATTTGCAAGGATCGGCCGTGGGTGTTGCGATCGTAGTGTTATTTTGAAATTTGGCTCGGTGGAGAGGTGCGCTAGAGTTGCAAGGAGCGTCGGCGCCGGCGCCGCGGCGGGAGTGCGGCCGGACCGGACACTGTGCCGTCCGCATGTGCGATGCGATGCGTGACAAACTGGCCTCGCTACTGCGGAGCTCGGTGCACGCGCCTGCACAACCACATAACACCGACAAACTACACAATGGCGCCTTCACACCACTGCACATATTCCCGGAAGAAGGTTCCGCCAATACTCGACTATACTTTATCCTGATAATATTTTTGTATCTATATTGTATGTTTTTAGCCATTCTATATAAAATAATAATCGAAAATGAATAGTTGATAAACATGTGAACCATAAAGATAATCATTACATGAGCCAGCAGTAGCCCCTGGCTGGAAATGGCCACATCGCTGGAGTAGACTTTAAATACTTAGGTAGTGGTAGACTTCATATTCCTAAGAAAATTCTCTTAGAGAATTCTCATATATGCAGATTTTCTCACTTGCTTTTTAATTTCTGTTAAATTGCCTGAATAACTGATGATAACTTCCTCGTAACATTCAAGAGATGGCGTGTTTTTTTGGGAATTAATCCGCTATTACCGAGATGGTGCATCAGAAAACCACTTGTCTAGTGTATAAAAATCATCATCAGCCCAAATACGTCCTACTGCTGGGCACGGGCCTCCTCTACAACTGAGAGGGTTTAGGCCTTAGTCCACCACGCTGGCCTAGTGCGGGTTGGCGGATTACACATCTAAGAAATTCTCTATTACTCATCTAAGAACTTTTTATTAGGTGTGCAGGTTTTATCACGATGTTTTCCTTCACAGTTAAAGCAAGTGATAATTCATTGTGAATACACACATAACTTCGAAAAGTCAGAGGTGTGCGCCTGGGGTTTGAACCTGCGACCGTCGAAATTCTCGACCGCGCGCCTAAACCTCGAGGCCACCACTGCTTATTATGAGTATAAAAATATATGAGCAAAATTATGTATGTAAAAGTTCAATTCGATACAATAAATTTAGTGTGTCAGGTACATAATCAACTCCTTGCAACAAAATTTTAGCCTCAATAATAAATTATTTGTTCGATGCAATCAATAGAAAGAGCTCATTGATTCGTTAGGAACGTAGGTGCTAAATTCGCGTATATATCTTGAACTTGTTATATAGATAAAGTGTTAGTCACAGTATTTGTCATTACTGAGTGCGGTGGATTTATTAAACATTTATTATTATTGCTCAACTATTGTTACGAAGTACCTTGATCAGCTTGATTTATAAATATTTAAGAGTTTAGATTATATTCTACTGACTCGCCGTCAATATGACATACTTATACATACATACAATTTGTTAAATCGGTAGAATGCAAATTGCAATGAGCCGATTCGCCATTTAAGTGTGGGATGACAGCTACAAGCAATGGCAAGAAAATGGACAAGACATGGACTTAAAAATATCGCAGGACACCCCTGGATTTAGAACTCATAATAAGAGACAGAGAGAGGGACCAACAGCGAACAGTTTGTGATAATGATACATTTGAATATATCTCGAAGAATCCGCACAGTACTAACAAGGTGTAATGAATAATTTTATTGGTTTGTCTAAGTTTAATTAGAAATCAAAACGCGATAAAAAGAAAACGCATTCAAAAACAGACTCTTATGAAAAAAGCTAGGTAAGGTTATTTCGCGCCTTAACGACGAATAAACATATTGAGAAAACTTTTATACGGATTTCAATAGAACATTTTTGTAGTAAAGTTCACCACCTCGCAAGGAAGGAGGAAGTTCGCGCCAAAAATACGATGTACTTAATGAATAAAGGACCAGTTCTAAATTAAATATTTAAGTCGCAAGTAAATTCAAAATTAAATATGAACCGGTGTATAAATATTTGAATAGATACTAGATCTTCGTTAACCTTTGCGTACCTAGTATCTTTCTCGTACAGTCGGGCTAAAAATACGAACGTTTTAAAAAACGCAACTCCAGGGACGTCGTCATAGCGCTCTAACATTATAGGTATAATATTCTAACATCGAAACTACGCAACGATGGATATTGATTTTTTGTGCCCCAAACAAAACAATCATTGAAGATTTTATTTATATGTACATGTATGTATATTGATATGTATTGATAGTTTACATAATATGTTGAATACGTTGGTCTACCAATTACACTAATTGTACATTTTAATCAATGTATTTGAAGTAGTGAACATGGAGTTTGCGTGTCCGGTGGGCTTACTTAGTGCGTCATTGCAATATATTGCATTCCAATATTGTGAACGCTTTAACTCCACCATAAATTTTATAATATAATAAAAAGCATTGCTTACGGGGCTAGAAGAATAACAATGTATTTTGAGAAGTGTAGCCAAGTGTATAAATCATGAATGACGTTAAATGTCCGGTTTAACCTTTAACAATCGTAGCGTAGAATTAGGAACATCATATTATTGTCAGTTCAATTTGTCATTTGGGCCAATTATTTTGATTTCTTTGTCAAAACATAAATGGAAAAACAGCGTCACTCACATGTTCTTTGATGATTCATATTGTCTAGGTATCATTTTCGATAAAGATAAATACAAACCGCAGTGAGGTAAATATTAAAATAAAATGACTAAATAAAGAAAACAACATATTATTAAATGTTGAGTCAATAATTTAAAATAAATAGTATACAAATTCTTAGTAAACGGTTTTACCAAGGTGCCATATAAGCGAAAATTGAGGATAATGTGTGGTGGAGCGAGCAGGCGTACGTGCCGCGCAGCACATGCTTAGGATGTCACTTTCGACATATGCAATATATTGTATTGCATTGACTCCTCAATATTTATGAGTGTGTCAACAAAACATGAACTTGCATACTTATTGTTCTTGAAATGCCAAATAATTATTTTTGTGTCCTCGTTGCAGTTTGTGGACACCTTCAAAGTTTCATAAAAAAAAACTATTCCAAAACAAATTAAAATGCACTAAAAAGTAAAAAAATAATTGCGTATTCTTCTATAACTTAATAATCAACTTACTATTTCTCTTCATCAATATATACCTAGGTACGATCATAGATTAGACTAGACTACTTAAAAGTCAATCAAATTATTACGACAATATAATGTAGTTTTAATTATTGTTATTCTTGGAGGCGGTGTCAGCCAAGGTAGGATTCTCGTATTATTATTCATCATCATCATTAGCCCATATACGTCCCACTGCTGGGCACGGGCCTCCTCTACAACTGTGATGCTTGGTATGCATATTGTAGTATTTCCTTAGCTGACACCGCCTCCAAAAATAACAATAATTAAAACTACATTATATTGTCGTAATAATTTGATTGACTTTTAAGTAGTCTAGTCTAATCTATGATCGTACCTAGGTATATATTGATGAAGAGAAATAGTAAGTTGATTATTAAGTTATAGAAGAATACGCAATTATTTTTTTACTTTTTAGTGCATTTTAATTTGTTTTGGAATAGTTTTTTTGAAGGCGGTTTTTGTTTTGTTAAAATTTTTGTTTATTTTTTAATTTTTAGTGAAGCCACACCCGGGATCGAACCTGCAACCTCATGCGTTGCAAATCGGTTACTTTGCCACTCCGCTACTATCAGTCTATTATATGGTTATAAACTCATCAACAATACGCAAATGTTTCTACCACACACTCGGCTACCACCGCTTCACACATTTAATACACCTTAAGTAATGCAATTAGATTGCTTGCTTCATGTTGCAATGCAGCAACAAACGTAAGCGCATTACAATTTGATTCAAGACAGTTAGAAATTCTGCCACAGATCGCATCTTTACTGTACGCCGTTAACGAGTTCCATTGACATTATATTTGACTACGACAATTACTTGACCATAAAGACGTTACGGTAGGTGACTCGAATATCCGGATAGCCTATAAAGATTGGGCCGAGTATCGTTACTTTTCTCCTAAGAATTGAAGAATTCCGTTACTTTGTCATGGATCCCATAATTAGAACCTAACCAAACTCTCATGCAATTACCCTAGAAGTACATCCTAACCAATAAAAAAAGGATTCATCAAAATCGGTTGGCATGATATTAAGTTATTCGTCGATTTGTCACGCATATTGGTGAAAATTTAAGATTTTTGTGGTTTCCTAATGGAAGCTATTATCACAACTGGACCAAATTTAAATGGGACCAATCTGGAAGCACCAGCTTTCAATTAAAAAAAGAATCATCAAAATCGGTCCCCACAGTCAAAAGTTCTGAGGTAACAAACAAAAAAAAACAGTCGACTTGATAACCTCCTTTTTTTGAAGTCGGTTAAAAAGCAGCATTATCTTTTAAAAAGTTATTATTTAGTATTTCTTTAATTTATTTTCATTTGCCGTAAATACAAACAACGTCAGGATTTACCCCTATATGCTACTTTCGTCCGATTTTCAACATCCGTGAATGTATGAGCTTTTAAGCTTTCATATATTCCCAAAAGACACCATCGTTATTTTTTGCACGCGAACTAAATTACATTTTTAAATTAAGTAAATTTAAAGAAATATTCCAAAAACCTTGTGTTATGTGCAATAGGTATTTAATAATATTAAAAAAGGTCAGTAATATTTTTTGAAAAAGAAGTAAATATTTAACTTCTTTGGGAAAGACATTCTATTAGTTTCATTTTTTTATTATGTTATTCATTATCGTCCTATATACATACTGTCGTGCCAAAACGTAATGCGAAGAAAAAAAGAAATTGCGTCACTGAAGGCTCAATACTTACTTATTTATAAAAATATGCCCACTTCATTGGCGAAATTCTGAATTTGTTCTGAGTTTTTAACTCCACGTGCCATTACGACGGCTGAAGGTCGGGAGAGAAATTTGTATTTCCTCTTCAAAAACAAAGTTTGGTTATAAATCGAAGACTTATTTTTGTGTTTTTGTCTGCGAAACTTCTGTCAAGGTCCTTTATAACTTGTTTTGGCATTCAAATAATTGGATATACGCAGATGTTTCGAAGACAACAATAGTCTATTTGAGAGCGTCATGGCCTGTCGGGATACGTGTAACATGATCAATTTCAATGCCGCTTTTCAAAATTATAGTGAATTCATGAGAAGCAGTGCATTTATCATTTTCTCGTATTATAATTTTATGAGGTCTATGCGGGTTGCATACGAAAAACATTGTAGATAAGACAGTCGAAAACACCGAAAAAATACCTACTTTTCTCATGTACCTAGGTTTGTTTCCAATCCTTACTATCCTTACTAATATTATAAATGCGAAAGTAACTCTGTCTGTCTGTCTGTCTCGCTTTCCTGCTAAAACTACTGAACCGATTTAAATGAAATTTGGTACACAGATAGTTTGGAGCCTGAGAAAGAACATAGGATACTTTTTATTGCGGAAAAGGGGTTGAAAGGGGGGATGAAAGGTTGTATGGAAGTATTGTTTTAAAGCTAGAAACTTATATTTTACGTTGTTTATTAGATATAAATAAATATGACATTCAAAGTTTGTAAAAAATTACCTTTAAGGGAGTAAAATAAAAATAGGGGATGAAATTAATTAAAAGAAAGGAAATTCGTCATTTTTGAAGCTAGAATGATGAATCTTTTTATATGGCTTTTATTACATCATTATATATATATATATATATATATATATATATATATATATATAATGATGTAATAAAAGCCATATAAAAAGATTCATCATTCTAATATATATATATATATATATATATATGTGTGTATATATATATATATTTGACCGATGTGAACGATTTTTATAAATAATTTATAATTATAAATGGGACTCTGTGGAATAAAATAGACTACAACTTATTTTCTTTCTGAACCCAACCCTGTAGTCTACGCGGACGGAGTCGCGGGCAAAAGCTAGTTATATATAAATTTTTAGCGCATCTACAATACTTTATTTTGAATCATTAACAGTCAAAATTCTTTCTGTTTTTGTATCCATCATTATTTGCGAAAAGACGTCCTCTCATGGTGATATTAATTGATTGATTGAAATTTGAAATGCACCAGCTACATAAATAATAGAAACATATATATTTCTTAAGCAGTGATGCTCGAGGTTTAGGTGCGCGGTCGAGTTTCCTTGCGGTCGCAAACTCCAGGTACTCATCTCTGACTTTAAGAAGTTATGTGTGTATTCACAATGAATTATCATGTGCCTTAATGGTGAAGAAAAACATCGTGAGGAAAGCTTCATATCTAAAAGTTCTTAGGAATTTCTTAAGAGTGTGAAGTGAGGGTGAGTGAAAAACTTTAACAAAAGCTTACTCGTCTTAAGTATTATGGGGGAAAGAAACTAGATATAAACAATTAATTTGTAGAAATAATCTAAAAGCTACGTCATGTGAACGTTTATAGATGAGTTATCGATTTTCTGTACCTACGTGGAACTCGGCCATTTGAAGTTGTATATAAAACCTAATTCAATGCTTTCAGTCGTCTTAAAATGGTTTCTAATCACTTAAAGAGTTACGAGAAAGTCCTAGAGTATCGTTTTGGCACTGCGATATTGCTGGCATTATTATTTTATTAAATTTGGCATTATGTTTGATTTTCCACATACTGTTAGTTGTGTTGCTTTTGTTAAGTGGTTTTATGTGTCGAATATATTGTACTATCAGATATTAGATAACGCATGATGCGTTATAACGTTGAGTTTCAAAGTTAAAAATATAATAAATACTATAACATACATTATAGGTACATATAACAATCGATAAGTCAGACTAAAACTAAATGCTGTTTTTTTAGCTTATACCCCTTCTACTATTTTATCGATTGCAGAAAATAACGGGTGACGTATTAATTAATACTTATTGTCGTTGGGAAAGTTATGTAACTAAAAATGTTAACAAATTAAACCAATAAATAGATAAGTTTCGGGAGCGCGAGGGAGTCTTTATAAAAACACGAATTAATATTTAAAGACGAGTTTATTACTCAAAGTATTAATTAAGACTAAATTATAACTAACTTATAAGTACTTGAGGCGTTCAACACCAGCCTCCGTTATCTGTGCTGACTATGTGTTTAGACTACGTTGATGGCAGCAAGACTATTCTTAATACTAGTGATGGGAATATAACGAACTAGATAATAATAACATTAAAAGCTGGGTATTTGTATACAAATATAGGGATTACCCATAAGATTCAAATCTAGAAAACATTTTGTGTGTAATGAAGTAATATAAGGCATACATTTGTTTAGCTCTATACAAATGTATTTCAGCAAATAGGTACTGATGTCGCGATATTAAGTACTTATTAATAAAACACGTGCAGTTTGTTGCTCAAATTCGGTCATAGAACCGCGAATGTAATTATCAGAAGAGAGCAAGCCAGGGTATTTCATCCTTTGCAGTTTAAAAATAACAGTTGCGAACGAAAACCATAAATTATATAGGAAACTAGAAAATATGGACCGTAAACCAGCGACCGAGCGTACCTATACATACATCAATCAATTCATAAGTTTCTTCGTTGTAATCACTAAGAAATATGGTTCACGCTTTCTACACCTGTGATAGGGACATATGCATTATGCATATTATGATATTATCCACTCCTGGAAGAGCAAAATAAATGATTACGTCACTTAATTAAAAATCGACTGTTTTTGATACTTATAGGGCTGAATACTGAAACGCTACTTAATCTGAGGGCGACTTATATTCAAGTGGCTGTTATAATTTAAGCGGTATACTGAAACGTCATTTATCGGTTTTAAGACTGTGATTAATTAATGCCCACTTAAATTTCCATAAATGACAACATTACCACAAAAAGTTCTTTTACATGGCATTTTTAAGTATATACCGCTTAAATATAAGTCGCCCTCAGATTAAGTAGCGTTTCAGTATTCGGCCAATAGACTTCAGAATGATGTAGGAAATGTTTATTTATTTAATACCTATACAGTTTGTATAGGTGGACTTAATGCCTAAGGCATTCTCTTTTAGTCGAGCCTAAGGTGATGCAGAGATGAGATGAGACAGATGTGTAAATGTTTTCACAATCCTATTAATGTATATACATATGTATATGTTGATAGTAATTATATTGCGAAATACAACCTTTTTCAGCAGCTTCTTATATGTAGATTGCACTGGGTTTCTTTAGGACATGCCTATGTTCAGCAGACGACATCATGCATGAAATAATGGTACTTATTGATATTTGATATAATATGGTTTGAAGGGTGTTCTCTTAATGAAGGCTTATCTAGTGAATCGGTTAAGGTTAGGTAGACGACAATAATATAATAACATCATAAATATTAGATATATAATAGAATAAGGGCTACTTAATTGCCATGTCATGGTGCTAAGGATTATCGATTGTCAATAACAAAACCAGTCTAAAGAACTATCGGGTGAATCAATATCCACGAAGGTCTTTTTTATGTTTCTACTATTTGGAAAAATTATTGTTGTTATAAACCACGCTACGCCAATAGCATATAAAAACTTTATTACAGCCACACTTCTTGTGTTTCCAGTCACTAGAGAAATATTCTTTAAAAACTTTGCCTTTACAGAACAACAATTTTTAGTTTAAAATTGTTGTTCTGTAAAGATAAGATATCTAATTAATTAAGTTTAATATAAATCATATCAGGCTGGTTGAGCTACAAATATGCAACAATACGTAAGGAATAACGTGGATTAGCTATTATTAGTTGGATAATATTTATAATTTTATTGATTTAAAAATATCATGTCAGCGTTATTTCGTACAAATAGTATCATTTTCTAGTGATTCATACGTTTTTGATTTCTTTAGTAATTGTTTCTTTATTATTGATTCCGTGACTCAAAATATCTTTTATAACAATATATACAATAGATAAAACATAATAAAAGACAAGTAATATCTCGTTCAACTGTCCAATAAAATGTTACAACTAAAAAACATTATCACAATTTGCGTTGGAATTTTGGCAGAAAAGTGTATCTTTGCGATTGAACTGACTAAGAACACCTATTTACACGTAATTTATACGAGTATGAGTATTGTGACGTAGAATGAAACTTACAGCAACAGTTTTAGATTTTAGCACCCGAGCTATTTGAAATTCTGTATGTTCTATTTTAAAATGCTATATTATCTCGATTCTGGGACATTTTATGTGACGTGAGGCGGGTGTGGCGGGTCTTTGAGTGGGAATTATTTGTTATTTATTTTGTGGTTGAAAAATACCTGTTATTATGGGTATAGAAGGTACTAGGACATATTGATAATATATGTATTTTATGAGTTATTATGTCGATAGACACGCGAGGTATGTAAGTTGTTTATGTAAGGTGTTGTTGCAGGGAGCGCACGCGAAGGCGGATTGGTATGGCGCGGGTGTTCCACCGGCTGCGACGCCGAAGACGGCACGGCGGGAGCGCTCACCGACAGCAACCCCAACCCAGGAGACAAGGTGCGTATTGTGCATAATATTATACGTACCTACTAGTACGTGCGTGGAATATCATTCATTGGTACTCAATTCTTAGCAATATTATAATATCACAACACTATGCCTGAAACTTAGACGGAGGTTTTGAATGTGCATAAAGTTACATATTATTTTTTATAAAGGTAGGTCTCCAACAAAGATTACACCTAGTGGTGTTAAGAAAAAATAAGGCATTCGATTTGTTCAAGAAAAAAGAACTTATGGACTAATTGTTGAATAATTAAGTAATTGGTAATACAATTTATTAAAAACTTTTAGGCAATATTATTATCGGTAATTGTTGTTTATAGCATGCCAATTTTTCAACGTTTTTATTGTATCGTGAAGTACGAAAATTTCAATAAGATACAATTTTTGGCTGCGACGCAATATGGGCAAAAGGCACGGATTTCGCTCGGTAAAGTAATACACAGATGTGGAAAAATATAGACTCATACCTAATTATCTACTTTATTAAAAAAAACAAATGGATATATATTACAATCATTATTATAAATGAAAAACGCAAAGAAAGTGTATTATTATTAGGTATAAACGTTTTATCATTGTTTTACTTTTAAGGAAATAATTAGGAAATTTCCTATAACAATGAACAAAAGCTGTGAATATTTATAAGCTCAGTTGCGTTCAAAACGCGCTGAGTGAGTAATTGAAGTTAATTTGGTTAACTATTATTTTTATTTAATATGCTTCGTGGTAAACAACTAACTGATATTGAAAAACAGCGAATTATTGATTTAAGAAGCTGCGGTAAAACTCAAAGACAAATAGCAGATAATATTTTTAGATCACCAAGTGTAGTAAAAAACTTTTTAAAGCTGGGTGTTGAAAATTATGGAAGAAAGAAGCGTCCCGACCGACCTGCTAAATTTCCTCCCACCGTAAAACGCGCTGTTTTAAGAGAACTATCGGTGACCGGAGCATCGTCATCAACATTGGTACGCTGATTTAATTTAGACTGTGATTCTAGTCTTGTAAGAAACTGGGCAGCCGATTCCGGACGGTTTAAATATCAAAAAAGTGGTGGATCATTCATGATCTGGGCCGGTATTACTGGACGTTTAAAAACGGAATTGGCATTTTGTATAGGTTGTATAAATGCTGCTGATTATCAGAACCTATTATACGATTATCTTTTCCCATTCATAATTTTGACTGAAGACGAAAATATAGTATTTCAACAAGAAAATGCTCCAATTCATGGTGTCGCGACTGCAAAACAATGGCTTCACGACTTCGGTGTTTCAGTAACAGAATGGCCATCGTGTAGTCCGGATCTAAACCTGATTGAAAATGTTTGGGAAATCTTGGCAAGAAAAGTTTATGACCCAGAACAATCGCCAACTAATAATACTCCACAACTTAAACAAAGAATTCAATCATCGTGGGCTGAAATTTCACCTGCTATACTAAAAAAGTTGGTTGATAGTATACCTGATAGACTAATTGAAGTGATTAATAAAGCGTATAAAAATAAGGGTAAATGGATACATTATTGAATAAATAATCTACACTGAGTTTATAATTTTTCACAGCTTTTGTTCATTGGGATAGGATATTTCTTAATTATTTCCTTAAAAGTAAAAAAAAATAAAACGTTTATATATAATAAGAATATGCTTTCTTTGCGTTATTCATTTATAATAATGATTGTAATATATATCCGGTTGTTTTTAGGGTTTCGTTCGTCCGAATATAAAAACGGAACCCTTATAGGATCCCTCGTGTGTCCGTCTGTCCGTCGCTCACAGTCAATTATCTCCGAATCTACTCGACCGATTAAGTTGAAATTTGGTTCACACATCAATTTCCGTGACCCAAACGCAGAGGTGTGACGTGAATAAATAAAATCTGTATATGGGTCATTTTTGGGGGGAAGGTGGAAAATTAAAAAAATATATATTTGAAAACAGCATCGTGTGATATATCAAATGAAAGGTCTTGTTATGAATATCTTAAATATATATTTTTTGTAATTTTAAAATAAATAGTTTCTAAGTTATTCAAGAAAATAGACGAAAATTGACCATTCCCCCCCCTTATTTCCGAAACTACTGAACCTAAAATTTTGAAAAAAATACAGAAATTAGTTTCCTACTTATAGATTATAGGAAAACCCATAAGAAGTCCATGACATTAAAATAAAATGTTAAATCACTCAATATTGTGCGTACCATAAAATTTTTCAACTAATGTTAAGTTTGTAAGTAATGTTAAGTTTGTGTGTACGGAACCCTCTTCACGCGAGCTCGACTCGCACTTGGCCGGTTTTTTTTAATAAAGTAGATAATTAGGTATGAGTCCATATTTTTTCACACTACTGTATATAACTACGAAGGTATTGGCATTAAAGAAAAAAGTTGTTTATAATTAAAAGATTTACAACTTTGATAAATATAATCGGTAAAATTTCATAAAATTTAACGGTTGGGGAGAAAATGGCAAAAAACGAAAAATAGGGAGGAAAAAAAGGAAATTTTTGCCCTTCGGAAGTAATAAGTTGAAAAATATTGATGATAAGAAAATTTTTTTGAGATAAAAGAAGTTAGTAAATTCTATTTAGAAGAGAAAAGGTCATACTAACCATTCTCGAGATATCGAATTAAACGCGTTTTCATCGAAATGACCTTGAGCTGACCTTCGGAGAACCCCTCATATTGGAATTCAAGCTCAGAATACACTCCCCTATCGATCCTTAATAGTCCCCAAACTACGTATTTTCATGTTTATTCGTTTCATAATTTGACTGGACTATACATGGTTATTATTCATTCTTAATTGTATAGATCTTCGTGCGTCCTCAATGAAAAGAGACCTTAGGAAGCGAATGAATGAAATACAATAATAAAAATTAAAATTAAATTCACAAATTCTCAGATACATACTAAGTTTTATAACTAAGATTATTTGCATAAAAAAATATTCAAACGAACCGTTTCTTGTATTGAACGACCTTAGCTCAGCATACCTACTTTACTTACTATTTAAAACGAGCTTCAGGCGTTGAAATATGAGAAATGTTTGAAGCCAATATTTCCCGACCACTCGGTGATAGCAGAAACCTATACAAAGTCTCAATGTGTGAATGTTTTGAGTTAAACATTGCATTTATAAAAATCCGCGCTCGTATTTTAAATAAAGTAGGATACATATTTTTACATGCAGTGTTAGTACCTACATTACAGTAGAATTTTGTAGCGATGCTAAGAAATATTCACATTTCAAGTATAATTTCTTGACAATTAGCGTTCGAGATAATATACAAATTGTGTTTAAATGATTATAACTTTGCCTGAGACTTGTAATGTAACTCGCGTTTTATAAAGATTATATAACCTTAGTCTTTCATACCCTTAGGCTTTCAAACTACAATCTGTCTTCTATATCATATGATTGTGGATGGATGAGTTTGTTCAGATTTCTTATCTAAAAACATGGAACTCCTATAGACAAAAATGTATACTAAGTGTATTAGATAGAGCGATGATGCGTTGTGTGGCCGGCCTGGAATAGATAAAAGAAGCCGAGCATCGTAATCGAAATTTGTCTAAGTTCACATACCGTTTAGGGCAGTATAAGACCTCAATCCAAAAGTCTATCTACTTTTTGAGGGCATATGATCTGTGGGTGCCGCATAATGAATGTTGATAACGAAAATATAAAACACATGCGTCTGTACACATGCATACGTTTTTGGTTAAAACACATAAACTGATGTACGTAATGTACATTATTAGAAAATCCGTTCTTTCGAATTTATAAGATAATGTTGTTAAGATAATATTCCGGCATTTCAGAACCTTCAGGCATTACTGAGAAAGACCGTAAATAAAGCTTCAACTGCGTTAAAAAGTTATCTGAGGCAAGCTTGGTTGCTTTCTTGGCTTCTAGGTAGATATTTCAAAGAACCTTTTGTCCTCCTTTGAAGCTCGAATTTCAAAAAATCTAGCTTGGATAACTTTATTTTCCTCCAAATTTTCCTATTCGTGGAAGTAAACCCGTCTTGAGGTAAAGAAAAACAAATTACTGAGCGTACAAAGCCTTGTCGAAAACCTTTTGCAGTGAAGTACAGTTCATAGGTATGTTGACAAAAATAAATACTATTTGCGCAGCTGGAGGGGCCGGGCACAGCTCCGGACGACCCTGTTCACCTCAAGAGACGGGTGGGACTCTTCAGTGGGGTGGCTCTAATCGTCGGTACAATGATCGGTGAGTAAATATTACCACGTATTATACGTAAGTATCTTGGTGTCTAAATCAAACCAAGTGAATATTTTACAGCCTCGTATGCGAATTAATGAATGCGATCGAGAAGTCTCTTTCGCTTCTTGGATAGGGAGAAGTTTTTAAGATTTTTCCGTTAGGGAATTTTAGGGTCAACCCGAAGGCCGGAAATGTGCCGGGTGAAAGCTCGCATATTCCTTAGACTTTAGTAATTAACGAAACGGTGTAAAAATACATAGAGATGTTCATTGTTTCGTTTTGTTCGTATCTTTTTCGCCAGTCGGTGTCAAATAATTTGATATTTTACATCCTTTGGCAAATATTTATCACGCTTTGGCCGAAAACTCATAAAGCGCCATTAGTCATTCCTCAAGCAACAGTCGTGTGTTTATTTGGCGCGTGATGTTTATCTAAAACAAAGTATATTTGATTAATTGAATAAGTATTAACATTGCCAACAAACTGGAACATGTGCTGAACTACCACGTCTACCGGCTGCACATGATTTTGATGATAAAAATCCTGTTCAAATATACATAAATCATGACACATTGTTTATATTTCATCACATGATAGAATAAATTTGCGTCAGCGTTCACACCCAGTGACGGCAGTGCAACTGGATGCCACGCTTTGCGATCGTCATATCACTTGTCAGTCGCTACTAACATGTAGCGGTTTGCGCATTACCCCACCATCACTTGGAAAGATTCACTCCGATAGAGATCGATGTTAGTCCAAATACGATTTATATAACAGAACAGCTGAAACACTATCTCAATACTTTTACATAAATATTTTTCACATTGTATAACACCGTTTAAATGATAGTTATAAGTTGTATAATGGCTTCTGTCGAATTCGATAATGCCACCTAAAGTATTCCAGACAAGCGTGATTTACAGTTATTGTATTGTTTTGAAATATGTTACCCTTAATTTTTATTCTTCAATTTTTAAATCCATAAAATATCAATTAAAAAATAACTAGGTATATCATATCCTTTTAACTATGGATATTATTTACTGAAGCTTCCCATTTAAATTTAATTTTATAAATTGAAACAATTTTTTTTAAAGTGCATCATTTTACTAATTTAAAGTTCAACAGGTTCCCCTATAAGATGTGTCAATATATGTATGTGTAAAGTTTGACTTTAACTGTTCATGATGTTAAACAAAGATGTTTTCCCGTTCAATATTTATTCGCTAATTCAATATTACTAAATAGTTATAACACATATGCTAATTTAATAAACAATGATGGTTGGTATTAATTGATTCAAGATTAATCATGCCAAAATTTTCAATATTTTACAATCTATTGGCAGTAATTATTTTATCATCATAACATTATACAGTTATGTATTATTGACTAACAAATCAAAACACTGTGTTTGGATAGCTAATGTATAAAGTACTAATAACTGTATTTTTTTAGGATCAGGAATATTCGTCTCGCCCTCTGGGCTTTTGGAACGCACAGGCTCAGTGGGCATAAGCTTCATCATATGGATGTCATGTGGCCTGCTCTCATTGCTTGGTAAGCCTCAATTCTCTTTCACTCAAATTATAATAATGATACAACTTGTTTATTTTCAGAATGACCACACCGTAATTGGTACTATAAATAGAATACTAGGGGTATCTTTTAACCGCAATGCATATCAAATGACAAGAATCTGGATCAAACTGAGGACGCATACTTTTAACCGCGCTTAGAATATTTTAGTAGTTTTTAATGTGTAGTACATATGTACGTTTGTTATAACAAGTCAATAGAATGGGTTGTCACGCGATACACTGGCTTCCAAGCAATCAACTCCCTCAATAAAATCAATAGCAACAATGACCAATTCTATTTTTATGAAGCAGTGTGATAATACAGCTCAAGTGTGCAGATTGTGAGTCACTTAACAATGTGTGTAGAATTTGTGTCAGTCGAAGTTTCCATTCTTTTTTGTCCTCAAAATATTTTGAAACGCCGGTATTTTCTGTTTTCAATGGTTTAGGCATTATTAGCATTACAATAAAAGTCATAGATAAACTGATGTGATACGGTTAAGACGCACTTCAAGACATCATTTACGGAGTTTTAACAGCTAATATACCAGTTTATCTACTGCGTAATATTAACTAGGTTTATAATTTGATTTAATCAATGGCATTTAAATTATTTGTTACTGATACTCACTTTAAAATCAATAAGCATCAACAAATTTTAGAGTCAGAAATACTTCGGCGCCACGCATTTACTTTCAATATTTTAAATTGACCGTTACAAAGTTGCATTACACTAATAATGTTCTGAATAATGCACTACATGTATTCAATCAGTCATTCTCTCGGTTTTTGATTTAGGCAATTGGAAGCCCCGTTGTAGAATTGTCTCGCGTCGCCTCGTTGAGCAACATTTGGCTCTGGACCGCGGTGAGCGGTAAAAATCCCATCACATTTAATATTGGGCTGCGTTGTTGTCAATTGGCAACAGCCGTCAAGCTAAATTAGAAGCCCTACTGGAATTCTGATATTAGGCTGGCCCCTAATCATCTGAAATGTATTTAATTTAGTACAGTTACAAGGCAAACGACTTACAATTTTAATTGAGTAATTTTTTTATTATGGAACCGCGTTGATAAACAGGAGCGCTTGCGTATGCGGAGTTGGGGACTATGAACACGTCATCCGGAGCTGAGTATGCGTACTTCATGGATGCATTTGGAGGGCCACCGGCGTTCCTGTTTTCTTGGGTAATAATTATTCGTTTGAAAACACAAAACAATTTTTTTTTACTAGATGTTAAACGAAAATGTCTTTATTTTGCCAGGTCTCAACGTTGGTGTTGAAACCGTCACAAATGGCTATAATATGTCTGAGTTTCGCCAAATACGCGGTGGAACCCTTTGTTTCGGAATGTGAGCCGCCAGATTCACTCGTCAAATTAGTTTCGGTCATTGCTATTGGTAAGTACATCGGAATGACTTCTAAAATAAATGAAGTTTACACTAAAAATACCACTCAGTTTCTACGATTGCTATGCAATTTATTTATTTTGAAATGTCGCCAAAGGTTAATAAATTGTACTTGCTATAAATACTTGGAGTTTATTTAACGTGCATTGTATGTTTTCAGTGATGATATTAGCAGTAAACTGCTACAGTGTCAACTTGGCGACGAACGTGCAAAACATTTTCACGGCAGCCAAATTAGTGGCCGTTGCGATTATCGTGTGCGGAGGAGCTTACAAACTGATTTTAGGTAATAGCCCCCAAGGTCTTGAGCTGTTTTACTGCAGCTATTAATTACTTAAATTTGAATGTTTATTGTTATAAAAACTACTCATTTTAATTTCCCAATATTTTTTTTCAAATGCATCATAATTCTCTTGCTCTGTTCCCAATTCTTTACAAACGTATGTAGGTAACTATTAATTTGTGAATGTGATCTTGTCATGATGGTATGTAAATATTTCGGCGACACTGACGGGTGGTGTGTCCGTATGGTGCAGGTAATACGCGACATTTACAGGAGCCCAACTTCGCCAGTAGCACGGCGACTCTGGGCAACATTGCCACAGCCTTCTACACAGGCCTATGGGCATATGACGGTTGGAATAATCTCAACTATGTGACTGAGGAAATTAAAAACCCCTCCAAGTAAGTGCATTCATATTATTTGCGTATTAATTCATAAAAGTATCTGAGATAAAAATGTATTGATGCAAACATTTAAATGATGCAAACGAGTATGAGTTTCCTGAGGTATACCGTATATAGTATGTTATAAAATCCGCATTCATAACTTATGATTAAATACGAATTCGATGTAATTATTACTTTTTTTGCGGATAACACATAGTTAGAAATTACCATACGCCACAATACAATTACACGCATAGAAAATTGATATAAATAAACTATACTTTGATATATTGATACAGAAATATAAAACACTGCCTGGAGACAAAAACTACGCTTAGTACCTATAACTAAAAATTGCGTTACGGAAATGAAAGCTTACCTACTTAAGTACAGTGTAGTAAACACAGTAAATCATTGATAAAATAAAATAAAATAGGTACTTAAGTAATTTTGAGTTGAAAAAAAATACTTTACCAAAAATCGTCTGCGAAGTGTAGAAGAATAGAAAAAGAACACGAAAACTATCTAGAAGTGACGAGCACCTCGGCACATATGAGTCAGTTGTGGTACTTCCATAGAAGCCCAAAAGCGTTACACGTTAATTGTGTAATGTCTAGTTTATAATTGTTTATTGTTGGGTCAGGATATTCTCATTAAATGTCAAATTGCTTCTTCTAATTAAAGATTTAAGATTGTTATTCGGAATTTTGTAAGGATGCTGTGCTTTTGGGCTTCTATGGAAGTACCACCACTGATATGAGTGTAACCTTGGATTGATTGTAGGAATCTCCCACTGAGTATAATCATCGGAATCCCGCTGGTGACTCTGTGCTACGCGTTGGTAAATGTGTCGTACTTGGCTGTGATGTCGGTGAGTGAGATGATCGACAGCGAGGCGGTCGCCGTGACCTTCGGGAACCGGCTGCTCGGACCCATGGCGTGGCTCATGCCGCTCGCCGTGACCATCTCCACCTTCGGATCCGCCAATGGAACCTTGTTCGTCGCGGGAAGGTACTGTACCTACTTCTCCTGCTCAACGAAATTGCGTGTATGTGTATATGCCTCATTCTACTGTTTCTGTGTAGATTGTGTTTCGCCGCATCGAGGGAGGGACATCTATTAGACATTCTGTCTTACGTTCACGTTCGCCGCTTCACGCCAGCCCCTGGGCTTATTTTCCACGTAGGTTTCATTTTTAACATTTATTTGATTTGTTCAGATAAATATAATATATTGGTCGTTGAATTTTCAGTCCCTGATAGCCGTGGCGATGGTATTGTACGGGACAATAGATTCACTGATTGACTTCTTCTCATTCACCGCGTGGATCTTTTACGGAGGCGCCATGCTCGCACTGATTGTTATGAGATATACGAAGCCGCACGCACCACGACCTTATAAGGTAACTTAGCTTTAGTATATCTTATACGATTGACTTATAAAACAAAATTTTTTTTTTAAACGGATGAAATTACTTCGACAAAGAAAAGCAAATGAATTGTGTTAATATTGAGTTTGTTCTGCAGGTGCCAATAATAATTCCGTACATCGTGCTGTTTGTGTCGGCGTATCTGGTTGTTGCTCCGATATTGGATAAACCGCAATGGGAATATCTGTACGCCGCCGCTTTTATATTAGGCGGATTGTTGGTGTACTTGCCATTTGTTAAATGGGGATACTCGCTTCCTTTCATGGGTAAACATTTTCTTATTAATTGTACGTTTAAAAATATACATATTACGCTTCTACATTCCATGTACAACTAATCTGAGTCAGTAGGAACATTTATTCCTTGCAAATGCATAGTGAATGTACCAAACACCAGTACCTATCTGCATCCAGCAGATTTTTTTACATTGGAAGCTTCCCAATTTATTTGAACCTATTTCTGTTTGCAGACAAAATTACCGTTTTCCTGCAAATGGTGCTGGAGGTGGTGCCAACGTCGACTACGTTCGAATACTAGGCAGAGTCTGTCGCTAGACTTTAAAAAAGCATTTTTCAAGAGAATTACGTTAGACATCGTTTATTTACCATCATAGAGTATTATTTGGATTCGTTCACATCGCTTCCTATAAATTGGTATAATAAGTTGTCTTCAACTCAATCTCTAAATTAATAAATTCAAATACAAGATAGTTGATTAACGTTTGGAATTTCTTGGTGATGAAGACGGTTGTTACTTCTGATTGGTTGTTATAATTTTTGACTGATAAGTATGTTCCTCAACCAGATTGGATGCGGTTGATTTCACGCAAATACCGTAAAAATCAATATTACAAACATTTTATGTATTTATTTTGTAGTTATAAGTGATTATTATCACATTTAATTTCTATGTACAATTTATTTGTGCATATGTGTATAATCAATTTTATTAAATATTTAATGGGTCTGGTATTTCATTATGAAGAACCAGTATTATATGCGTAAACGTGAACGTCTACTAATATTTTTTTAACATTTCCTACAATGTTGTTTTCTTTTTTGAATAATATAGAGGCAATATGTTTTTGTGAAATAATTAGTTTGTTAAATGGATTATCATGGTTCATTTCATTAGTTTGCACGAATCATTCCTATGGGGTCGTGTATGTGCGGTAGCGCTGTCATTGTATATCAATATATATTTAACTTTGTTCACATTCAACCTTGGACAGCTAAATCAATAATAGTCAGTGAAGGGTAAAAGTGCATAAAACATGCTACTCATGGTATTTAACTGTTGGTGTCCAATTGTGCCATTAATCGGTCGGACCTAATTAGTTAATTCTTTTTTCCATTGAATCTTTATCAATTATTTGTCATATAATGTCAATTATTACCCATTATGGTGAAACGCTACCCACAAGGACATGGAACCCTGTTCGCGTCACTATGAGTGATTGTGCTAAACTCATAGTCTATAGCTCATCGTGTCATTAGTAGCAACCTTAGAGATTTATTGTTAAGTGTTTGTGTTTTTATTTTTATAAATTTGTTTACATCAATTTACTGTAGTTGTACACAGGGGATAATGTTCTAAAATTTTGAATCAATTATTTCAAGGTGTTAAGTCGGTAATTTGTTGTTGGTTTAGCACTTCTGGTTAAATTTTGCCTGCGCTCGCGACGGCTATGGCCATCAATAGTTGACAAATGAAAATATTCAGTACATTATGTTTTAAGTTACATCAAATTATCGTAATATCGTAGACATTTGAGAATAATTTAGCAAACTGCGCTCAATGTATCCAACATAAATGTAGTTAATCTTCAAATGCAATGAAATTGTAGAACTTATTAAATTGTTATGGGATGAAATACAGGCAAGCGACTTAGGTATCCCCTTTTAAAGACTAAATGTGTTTTTAAAAATAGTTTGAAATTGCTTCGGCGATATAGCTTTGCGACCGGTAAAATTTGGTCCTATCATTCCTTACCGGGGCAAAACGAAGTCGTCGATATTTATTGAAGTATTTTTTATATTCTATTGATTATAAATGAGATTTCTTCAGACATTTTACAGTACGTGTTAGATATATGAGCCATTGTTAATATTATAAGCTTAAAATTTTGATAATTTGCCAAATTATTGTGCTATAAACATCGTGTCGTGTAACGTTTATAAAAGTTAAACGATTATTAGTTAGAAGTACCTACTAAGCAAAATACGGGCACACATGAAGTACACACCTAACGATGTGATATTGTTGTGGATGAAATTAATGGTTTTATTTTGTTTACAGAAAAATATCAGAAAATATCAAACCTAACTTACATAAATATGTGTGTACTTATCTCTGTAAGAGAACAGAATTATTTATTGTTATACACTACCATTGAAATTAAATTTTAAATAAAGACATAAAACCCAAATCACGTTTTTTATTAAATAAAAGTACACTATACATTGCTTAAGGCGTCAATGGATTGTGTTTAATGGATTATGTAAGTACAACTAGTAAGTACGCCAATGCGTCACTGACGCAAGTTAAATGTTGATTAGGTGTTGACTGTGCTGAGTAGATAAAAATCTCGAATTATGCTTTTTTCGCCATGTTGATACTAAGTGGCATATAAATAAATAACTAATTAAAAACACCAAACTTATTCATAAATAAATGTTTTATCACATTGCCGTTTTAGCAATCTAAGAAAAGTAGGTAGGTACCTATTGTTCCGCTACTGCTTACGTTATACCATTAGATCATTTAACAGATCAAGATAGAAAAGTCTTAGCTCTGAATAAGGAAAGGTTCAATATAAGATTTGGCCTAATATTATTACTTGATCGAGCTCGTTGATTAAGGCTGCATAAATGTAGTTTATGAGACACCATCAGAAGAAATGTAAACCTATTGTAGTCGGAGTCTATACTCTATAGCAGGATTTCTCAAAGTGGGGTTCGCCATTCTACGGCAGGGGGTTCGCGACAAGATTAACGTAACAGTGACTTGATACATAGCAGGCGCGCGCGCGACTGGATTCGTCAGTCAGATTAAGGGTTAAAACTGTCCAAAATTACCTACTCGGTACTCCTATTCCGTTTGTGACAAGAAACAAGCATATCCATCACATTAATATAAAGGTATTTGTTTTGGCACTTTGTTTGTTATTTTATTGAAATAAAAACCTTATTTTCTTTAACAGATAATTTTATAATTTTCTTCGGGTTGGTAATTTATTTATGGGGTTCGTTGTCACTTGGAAACCTTAACAGGGGTACGTGAAACCCAAAGTTTGAGGAACCCTGCTCTATAAAGACGTTCGAGATCAATCCAAATCAAGTTCCTACAATTACCTATATGTAGGTAGAGTAAACTGGAGCAATAAAGTGATTTCTGTTTATAATTCCAAAACGAAAAACGAAGGTTGGCACCACAGAGCAGGATCGCACGATTGACACGGCAATTGCCGTAAATTACTATTCTATTTTGATTGCAATTTCTGGTCAGACTTGAAGTCGTTAGTTCATAGGTAAAACTAAAATTGGCTTCTCGGATTGATTTGGTTTTATCGCCTTTTTAATTGGTAGAAGCAAGAAATTGTCAGCTTGCTATAAACGTTCGCGGGTTGGGTTGAACCTATTTACATTGTAAGTGAGGAGTTATTTTTACCCGACTACGGCAAAGCCAAAGGACGGTTATGATTTTGACAGACATGTTCACTCATAGGTCCTTAACTAGTTATTAGAACTGGACAAAAATGAGGTATCGTTAGAAGCGTCATTATCGTCGGCTGGTTATGGGCCATATGACCTGTCTCTGAATTTAATATGGCGCCCTGTAGCAGTCATAAAGTATTGTGTTAAAAAATAAATTTAAGATAAATATGCCGTGTTTGGTATCATTGGAAAGGGCAATGATATATTATACGTATATTCCAAAAAAAAAACACGAGCGTGCTGTAGATCACACGACTGAAGTAAAACTTATAAATACGTCCAACAGTCACTTATACACAGGAGGCCCATATCCAGCAGCGGGACGTTTGTATATGGCATGATAATGATGATAATATGCATTTTTTTAATTGTCTAAATTGAGATCAGACAGTCATTTGTTAATCGTCATAGCAAAGGCAAGAATCGGGATCTAAATTCGTTTTAACTCTATGGGCATATCCATTGGGATCATTAAAATCCTTAGAAGAAGAACCAACTCATCTTTAAGATTTTCCTTGAGTATTGTCGCGTGAATCGCATTAATCAACAGTTTTCTTAACACCAAGAACATTCCATTGCAGAGCTAAGGGTGCTTTAGATTTCGAAGCATGACCCTGTGGAAAAAGTCTTATAAATTCTGATACAATACAGCTAACTGGATATCAGAATTTATCAGTTAAAAAAATATTTATAAGATTGAAAAAAAATTCTGATACAGATTTCTATAAGAATCTATCAGTTAAAATTGAGAGCAGTTTTGTATCAGGAATTACTGCTTATTTTTTATAAGAATGATTAAGACTGTATAAGTCATGAGATTTTATCGGGTAATACCGCGGAAACAAATAAAAGATTCTATAAGAATATTCGATTAATTAATTAATTAATTACGATATTCGCAAGGTGGCTGGCAGCGGTTGGATGAGGAAGGCCGAAGATGGAGCCTAGTGGCGTGCCATAGGTGAGGCCTATGTCCAGCAGTGGACGTGAGAGAGGCCGGTGATGATGATGATGATGATAAGAATATTTGTTTTCATAAATTTATGTAAGTTTATTGTAGGGCAGTTTTAATGAGATATACAAAGTAAATTCACATAGGATAATACTTGAAGAATCTTGGAGATACGATTTTTTAGCTCAAATAAGAAAAAAATATAAGTTTATATAAGAATTTTCACTTGCTGAAGTATCTGATAAAGTATCGAAGATCAGTTATCATTTTTTATAAGAAATTTCTGAACATTCTTATTTTCAAACTCTATAAGATCAAACAAGGAATTCAGAGGACAAAGGCAGACCAGTTTCTGGTAAAAATCTTATCAGAATTGATTAGCAGGTTATTGTTCGAATAAACTTGTAAAAACTCGAAGCATGTATTATTTGATTCAAATAACCACTAGGTATAGTTTTTATGAGATTTTTCAAATTTTATCTAATATTTTTAATAATTCAAAGAAAACTTAAAGTAATTGTTTCCCGACTAAAGACGGAATTTAGATTCGTATTTGTTTCATTATTTATAAATTTTAAGTTGTTTTTTGAACATCTTTGTCAAAATGGTTATGAATTTTATTGTTTTAATAACAGAGTTTAAAATATAATTGTCTACCTATTGTAACTCAATCTTTAAATTATTAAATTTTAATTTTAATTAAAACTTTTTTTGCAATTTTTAGTATTTTTCTTTTCAATACGGAAAAATAACACATTTTTTTTATCAATCGTAAATTATTATTTATTTGTATTTAAAATCATTACGATGAGCATGAATGGGCATTTAAGTTTATGTACGAATAATTAATCGATAATAAAATAAATAGTGACTTTATAATGATGCTCGTATAATATATAAAAGTAAATATAAATACGAAAGCTTTCAGTTGTATTAAGTTTTTTATAAGTATAAGCATTATGAACATATTTCGGAACATAAGAATATCAGATCTTATAAGAATTCAATAATAACCACCTGAAGAAATTAATTTTTTTCGAATAAATTTTTAAATGGTTATTAAAAAAACATTATTCATTCTTATCAATGCTTTGACAGAATAAAAGCATGTTGACTTGTTTTGATAAAGGATAAGATTTTGAAAAAAAAATACTATTTGAAATTCAAAGGATGTACATTAAAGTACAAATAATTAAAAATGCATAAGGTATATAGTTTAATGTGTGTTTTTTTTTTTTTTTTTTGAATTGTTAAAAAAAATATTAAATTTAACAAAGCACTTACACTTTGTTAAATGTTATATATGTTTACATGTGTGTATCGATATTCGCTGTTTGCAACGTATTATACAGTTACAATATATCGGAAAACAGTGAGTATTGTTTGCATTTCTCTTAGCCAATCACAGGGCTTCCCGCTTTAAGAGTAGATAAGTTTGGCTCGGGTCTCACTTCTAACTCTCGGGTTCCCCTATATGGAGGGCAGTGTTCCCAACTTGGGGGTTTTCCCCCTAAATTTGGGGGAAAAAATGTGGACTGGGATTTTTTTAGGGGCTTTATATTTTTAGGGGTATTTTTAGGGATTAATCCATCCCCTAAATGCTAAGTTTCTTTAATGTCAACATGTATGATTTTAAATAGTCACAACCAGAATAAAATGAAATAATATTTGACGTATGAAATAATTTATAAATAAAGACTATTAAACAATATTGGCCTCTGGCTAGGTGGGGTGACGATATTCGCAAGGTGGCTGGCAGCGGTTGGATGAGGAGGGCCGAAGATCGAGCCCAGTGGCGTGCCATAGGAGAGGCCTATGTCCAGCAGTGGACGTAAGAAAGGCTGCTGATGAATGAATGAATGAAAAAAAAAACAATATTGCAGAATATTATTTATTGTGTTTTTTTTTACAAAATGTTATTTAGAGAATTATTAGAAAAAATTCAAACAGTCGAAAAATTATGAGACAAGTGAGATTCGAACCTACGACCTCGGCTTTACGCGCCACGCTCACATCCAATTTTTTCTAAGCTAATAAAATTTGAATTGGAATGCTTAACATGAATGTGTGGTATATCTTTTTTTTTGGGGGGGGTTTTCAAATAATTGTGGCGATTTTATGGGTTTTTGACTTTACATTTAGGGATAAATATTTCTGGGAGTTGGTAACCCTGATGGAGGGGAAAAAAAGATAAGGAGTGTTATCTAGTACATGCAAAAGTGTCCGTCAAAATGTATTAAATTGGGGGCGCCACATTAGCATCAGCAACATAAATTTTAAAAGAAGCGGAAATCAACAAACGTATTATTTACAGTTCAGGATATAAAGTCACACGCGTTTTTCATAATAACTCTTTAAGGTTATATTTACTACATTATTTTGTAATATGCAAGTGGTTGACATTTTCAATAAATAACTAGTCGACAATAATATTAAATTCATACCATGTCCTTTGTCTACACCAGCGCCGTTCTGGAAGGTTTTTGAACTGTTATTTACGCTGACCGCTGGACACTTTTTTCAATTTTCTACTATAGGAGATAACACTCCTTACTCCTTAGTCCTTAACTCCTTATATATAGTTCTATGTATGCGTACGTGAAATTAATAAGCAGTGAAAAATTTACTACTGTCTACTGTTGGCATTAACCGAATAAAAAATTACAAGCCGAATCGTCCTAGCTAAGTCTTCGAAGTAAAAATAAAAGGCGAATATCATAAATGTTTGATTGAATTAACAAATGGTGAGTTTTAGAATATATTATATTCTATGTATTTTAATGTTTTAATACGTTAAACTTGCAAATCATGGATTTAAACTAAAGTCAACATGTTTTTTTTTTTCTGTTGTTTTTAAAAATGTTTATTAGAAACTATGAGAAGGAATAGTAGGAGAACTAAAGTAACCGACATAGCCGCGGATTAGCAAGTTAAAGTGGCAATGGGCCAGGCACATAGCGCGGAGAACCGATGGCCGATGGGGCCAAAAGATTCTCGAGTGGAGGCCACGTACCGGAAAGCGCAGCGTAGGACGTCCACCCACAAGGTGGTCTGACGACCTGGTGAAGGTCGCGGGTCGTCGCTGGATGCAGGCTGCCTCCAACAGGGCACTATGGAAGTCATTGGGGGAGGCCTATGTTCAGCAGTGGACTTCCTTGGGCTGATGATGATGATGATGATGAGAAGTTTATTAAGAATAAGTTTCTGGTAAAATATCGATAGTTACTAGCATAGAATTTATAAGTATATTAAATTTCGTATGTGTATTTTACAAAATTCGATAAGAATATTTAAGATCTTTACTTTTTTATTGTTATTATTTAAAAATATGTTATTTTAGAATCCAAAGAAGGACTGACTGATCAAATAAATAAGGGTGGGTGAGTCCGATTTCCACCAGCAGCTCTGTTATCAGATTTATCTGAAATTGACGAGAAAACTTGTCCTAAAGAAAAGAAACCTTTCGTTGAAGACAACACCCGTGACATTTTAAATAAAAAGTTATCAGCAATAAATAAGGTATTATTCATAATTTTAAATGATTAATGATTTTAATTAATTAAACAATTAAACTTAATTTTTTTATTAAGTGAAAATCACCAATGAACAACAACACTAAATTAATAAGTCCCATCAATAGATTTTTTACTTTCAGTTGTTGTCCATATATACAAGACATTTTTTTTCAAAATCTAGATTATTGCTGTCTTTGCCTAATTAAATTGACTATACATGTCGCTGTAATTTCATACTTTATATCAATGAGTTTTTATGTCAGAATTTATAACTTCCTTCCTTAATTTTTATGGACATTTTTTTTAATTCTCTTCATTCTTGCTAAAGACAAGATTATAGCAAATAAATGTTATAGTAATTATTATAAATATTAGCAACTAATTTTTATTTTATGGTAAAAAAAACTCCTAAATATCCTAGTATTTAAGATAGGAGAATAATTTGTTTCAACCTATTAAGATGAAAAGATTAAATAACCGTTTGCTGAATTCATTGTGCAATGAAAGCAGTGTAAGCGAATGGATATACCGTTGGAAAAAAATATTTGCTCGTGGTCTCGCGGTACAAGTATGTGCCGTGCGATCTAGAGGTCCTGGGTTCGATTCCCGGGTCGGGCAAAGTGTTATTGGGTTTGTCCATTAGGAAATTCTCGGTAACAGCACGGAGTCTGCAAATGTGCCCGAAAAACGGCAATAGGCTCGCCCCCTATTACGTGGGACTGATACCTACATATCTGGCGAAATGTGGGTGCAGAAATGCACCTCTGCCTACCCCTTCGGGGAATACAGGCGTGAGTTTATGTATGTATGTATGTGTACAAAAAAAAAATAGGTAGGCAAAACCATTCTTTCCAATAAACAAATTATCTGCAATATATACAGTATTAGTCGACTTAATTCTGAATAAATTCAGACAATTTCTCTTAATTTATTTGTTTACTCCACAAGTGATGGGTTTTTGCTCCCCAAACATTCAATTTGAATTTGACATTGTATAATTTAAGTTATTTGTAAATCTCTTCAATTATTTTTTTGCAATAACAGGTATCAATCAATTCATGATTACCGATTCAGTACACCTTAAAAAATATTTACTAAATACAGTCAAATATTCGTATTGACGTATTGACTCAACCTATTTTGAAGGAAATTTTCATTGGTAATTTGTTTATACTTCAGTTTAAGAACAATAGTATGGGTGTTGTATAATAATTTTTTTTAGGTAAAGCCGGTGGAAAGCAGGGACACTGAAGATATTTCAGAGGAAAAATCGCATTGCAATTTGCAACTGAGGAAAAATCGATTGAAGAGAGAAAAGAGGAAAGTGAACCCAACAATAGTTCCAACCCTCATAATAGTGAGGGAAAAGTAACTGAATAAGATTGGGAAAATTATAAAGAGCTGGAAATATTCATTTATACTCAAATATCTGCTAATTTCAAAGAGATAAACCAACATAATTTTTCATTACTATAATAATTATTATTTATTAGAATTATTTACTATTATTTATAAAATATTAGAATAGGTTAATAATTATTTAATTTAACTTATAATTATTAACCTATTCTAATATTTTCTGTATTTCTAATATTAAATTTATTGGCTTACTACTATTTTAAACGCATTTCTTCTTCTAGGGCTTACAGATGTTATAAATTTGTTATTTGATATAAGTTTCATTGAAAAAATAAAAAATGTTATAATAACCCAACCCGCACTAGGCCAGCGTGGTGGACTTAGGCCTAAACCCTCTCAGTTGTAGAGGAGGCCCATGCCCAGCAGTGGGACATATTTGGGCTGATGATGTTATAATAATCATGATTATATACTTAATTGACCAAATTATGAATGTTTTCTTTTAGTTTATGGATAAATGTCTGTAGATTCAGCATAAATAATTTAGGAATGATCGAAAGTGAGTCATAAAATTTTAAACATGATAAATAATTAACCTTAAAATGATCGGTTTGATCTTTTACATTGATTACTTGAATATTTTTTAAATATTAATGTAAATTTCGAAATCGTCCCTGAATTTTTCTCGAGATTCTGTATTTTAAGAAAAAAAACCCTTATAAGAACTGATAACTGTACTGAATGAATTCACTCACTAACTCTCGTGAAAGTTTTCTTTAAGCTACGTCATTATTATCAGAATTTTCGTATGCATACTGATAAAAAAAAATAAAAAAATATTCCTTACAATAACTGGTAGCAATACTTATTGAAATTACTTATTAGTTCTCATAATTTTTTTTGAGACTGTCATAAATGTATGAAGTGCTTTCGCAGTGCATACTCATACAAATATGAAAATTTTGATAATGCAGAATCAATCACCCAAAATTAAAAAAAAATTGCAATATAGGCATGATTTTCAAGATCTATGTATATAGGTATGTAAAAATATAAAATATTTCCTTATAAAATTTGATGACTCAAATACATTTACTCAATAATTATCGTTCTAATTACGTTTAAATTTCATTTCAAAAAATCTCAAAAAATACTTTTAAGCATTAATCTCATTAAAATAATGGAAATATAACATGAATTTACTGATTCAATCTTATAAAAGATCGGTTAGGTTCGCATTTAATTAACCTTGAATGTTGTATATCAGTATACAATTTCATACTACCACTCCGACAAAGTTCTCCTAAAATCTCATCTGTTAACCCGAACTTATAAATACTCATAGCTAAACAATTTTATAACTCGACTCTCATAAATTCTATTTAAACTTATCAGAGTTTTGCCTAAAAATTGTTAAACCCTCTATTGCTAAGAGAAATAATTGTATAAGAATTTTCGAGGTTTTTCATGGACAAATGCAGAGCGCTTTCTCATAACCATTTTTTTTATGAGAATTTATGAGACAGTTTCCACAGGGGATGACTATCGAGTCCGCCCTCACTTGTATATTGTAAACCAGCCACAATCAAGGAGTATAAAAATTCATTTAGATAATTAGGCTTAATATATTTTACTTAGTTTATACAACGTACATTTCTAAACACACTCATACATATTTAACAACTAATAAATATGTCAATCCCTTTTTAAAACTGACACTATTCTACATTTTTAAAATCTAAAATATGCAATTATTCGAATATTGTCGATATTATGTTGTCGATTCGAAACCTATATTTGAATATGTACGTTCTTTAATTTGAGGGGACCTTTGACCATATCGACGGGATATACATTAAATGTTTGACAGGAAATTAGGTAATTTCAAGTGGCTATGAGAGGAAGAAAGAAAGAAAATGTGCACGCGCACTGGTCTCTCTTTGTCTCTTTCTATCTTTACTAACTTATAGTATAAGTTATTGAGTTATTATCTCCCTCTCAAGTTTCGTTCGGCTCGCCCGATCACACTTTTCGTCCCGCATTCACCTGTTTACTTCCAATTCAAGTGTGCAGAAAGAAGTTTCACATCAAAAAGTAAGAACTAAAACCCAACTATGACAAAAAACGAGGCTAAAAAGTATGAGACAAGATTTTTCAGATTAATAATAATAAAATAAAATAATAAATTCAAAAAAATCTATTAATTTGGAATTTCCCCAAATTTAGAAATTAATTATTCATTGTAAATATTCTCTACCTCGCCGATACCCACCCAGTTATGAAGGATAAACAGAGTACATTTCTAGATTCTGTTCCACTACTCGACCCGAGAATCGTATCTGGGATTATTGAACTGCGCGAGTGCCACAGCTGTCCAATAATTCGGTAAAGTTAAATGAATTCTGTAAGGATATATTAGTAGTTAAAATAAAAGATTTATGTTCAACAATTTATTGTTGTCAATAAACAAAGATCACATATCTTTAAACATTTCAATACCATTTAAAATAATTTGGCAATGCCGCGATACCCAAAACTGCCAAACATAAAATACCATTGAGATAAAAAGAAATAAAAGATACTGAAGAGCAATAAATACCAGAGTCAAATCATGCAAACATTTTTGCAGTTTTTAAAAAGTGCCAAAATTGAATTCAACAACAATTCAAATTTTATATATTCAGATTTTTATATGTCCACAGTATAAGTAAAAATAAGAACACAACCAGAGTTGCACTTACTATATATACACAAATAAAAACAGAATACAGTGCCACCATATTTCATTCTCTATTCATATTCGCTGAGAATCAAAACAATGGCAAGGGTACAAACAACAAACTAAAAATAGTGATCTTCTGTAACTGTTTTGAACTTGATGCATTATCAACTTAAATAATGGACATTATGTAGTCTATTTATAAGTTCAACAAAGTTCTTATGAAAATTTTATTGCTCATTTTAATACTACATTTAACTGACATCAATAAATGAAAGTTTAAGTGGATAATATAAACATTCAGGTCTTGTATGTGAAAGGTACGCTGATTTGTATCCATTTTATAGGACTGCCAATTTTTACTGTACTACCAGTTTTGTACTCAAGATCAATATTTAAAGCATAAAAAATTTAGTAAATCACTACAACTAGTATAATAGACATACTTTTTATAATACTATGCTAATTTGAAATTTCAAGTATATAAAATCCATAAAAATGTTTACCAATATCCATCTATATATTTATCTCTTCTTATTCGAGAAAATGAACACATGTGTAATACATTATTGCATATTAGCAAATATATAAGCCACTACTTTATAAACCATCAGTCTGTTCGTAAAAATATAGAAATTCTGTGTTCTGCCAAAATCTTAAATGGTATGAAGTGCATATTTCACTTTGAATATGAAGGCATTTTGATATTCATGAGGTGTCTATAACATACTATTATAAATCTATATTTAGAGACTACAACAAACTTAAAACCTAAGGTGCGGCTTATTCTTCATCATGTGCCTGAAACAAAAGAAAATGTTTTCAATTAATTAGAACAAATATTTAAAATGCTTGAATATCGCATCCACGTGACTATCGCTGCATGACATGAAAATATAAATGTTCTTTGTTATGTCATTCGGATTCAATTACTAATATTTCATATTACACACACACAATGTATCTTAATTTTTCGTATTATTAATTATGTTTTTTTTTTTCACTTTATGGCAATAAAGGTGAAGGATCGTACAATCATGAAATCAGCACGTTTTGGTATATTAAAAAGGTTACACAGGGTATCTTTTACACCAAACCTTTCTAACTTTCACCACGCTGAGGTCGCACGCACTCAACAAGGGATGATCTATGGAGTACAGACATAAACCATAGAGGAGATCCATAAAAAGTATTGTTTAAATATGGGTAGATATAAATTTATTTAAAAAAATTATCCGTTGATCGTGAGTATTATTTTATTATTATTGCAAATATGCATATGTACGCTAGACAATACTTAAAAATAAATAACAGAGTGTAAACATATAATAACCTATGTTTTTCACGTTGTAAATAAACGGACAACAAAGCCATATTTCGTATGTGTGTAGAAGAATTCTATGTTTGCCAAAAATGAAAACAATGGAGAGCCATTGAATTATTGACACCATGCCAATATGGTCAATTTGACGTAACCGTGAGACTATGAGAGATTGATGTGTTATCGCATGAGGCGAGCACGTTACGTATGTACTATGTAGTATGTTCTCTTGACACACTCAAGTGATTCCGACACGCAACTCTATCACACATGAGACTCGATAATAATAGCATTCATCCGCTCGGAACACGTGCTAATCTTTTTATTGTGGGAATGTAAACATTCTATTGAACACTAGTACTGTAAAATTAATATTTTTAACCACACTTCATTTACGTCTATTCTATTTTTATATTACGGATTTTGCACTAAAGATTTTTTCTCCTTAACTCTCTATGAGTGCGTACTATTTTCTCATAGACAATACAAATGACATTTTTAAATAAACAGAAAATTCCCATGAACTTTGGTCTATTATATTATACATATACAATTAAGCACAAGTTGTCAATGTCTTTTAATACCATATTTGATTATTTTTAAAGTTCGTGGAACAAATACATGTATTTTTCTGATTTGAGGTATACATGAACCTAATTCTATAAATAAGCATAAAAAAATGCAAGAGCAGTTATAATTTACGAGGAGACAAAATCTGAAAGATTTTCATAAAAGTAGTTAATCCCATAAAAAACAAAACTTGTAAAAAACCCCAAGTCTCGCAACTCAGTTCTTCTACCGTAAAAAGTTGTGATATTCATGTGATACCAAGTCGATGAATTTATTAAGTCCCCGTTTAAGGGACCTTCTGTCTTAAGTTATTATGCACTTAACTTACCAGACAACATCTTATAGTGACCATATCAATGTTAAAAATCTTTTATGTTTTAAATAAAATAGTTTGACTAGCCAAGTTATTTCTTTTTGTAGATAGTTCTACTTTTACTTTCCGGTACCTTCTACTTCTTGAATACTAACAAAGGATTTTCTTAAAGCCCACTCTCTGTCTTATGAGCGTTTCTTACTTTTGTAGGTAGGTAGTCTTCCTCTTCTGCATACTAGACGAGACCGGCCGCGTGGTGTTCTTTATTTTAAAATAATTATTATTTTTTGCGTAAGTTAGAAATATTTAGGGCCGCACACGTCAAACGTCAGTTAAAGTTAATCCTTTTATTAAATTGTTACCTCTCTTTCACTACGAGTATAAATTGATACTGTCAATGTACCTAACAGAAAATTACACCATCAAGCTTATCAGATGTATAACTTGAACTAATTTACGGCACTAACAGTCGCACTTAAAGTTTTTTTAATGAATAAATGAAGGTTTCCTCACGATATTTTCCTTCACCGTTAAAGTACGTGATAATTCATTGCTAATACACAAATAACTTCGAAAAGTCAGATTAGTGTGCCTAGGGTTTGAATCCGCGACCGGCGGGATTCTCGACCGCACGCCTAAACCTCAATACCATCACTACTTATCTCTCTACACCTATTATTCCATTATTTTATACATATACAGGTACACTGATTCATTCACTGCAAATGTAACTTTGTAATCCTATATATTTATATGGGACTAGCTTTTGCCCACGACTCCGTCCGCGTAGACTACAGGGTTGGGTCCACAAAGAAAATAAGTTGTAGTCTATTTTACTCCACAGAGTCCCATTTATGTCCATATCAAAAATCGTTCACATTGGCCAAATGATTTAGGCGTGAAAGCGTAACAGACATATAGTTACAGTCGTCTACACGTCGTTTCATCATTCTAGCTTCAAAAATGACGAATTTCCACACAAACTTTCACCCCTATTTTTATTTGACCCCCTTAAAGGTACATTTTTTACAAACTTTTAATGTCATATTTATTTATATCCAATCAACAGCCTAATAAATGAGTTTCAAGCTTCTAGCTTTAAAAATGACAATGCTTCCATACAACCTTTCATCTCCCCTTTCAACCCCTTTAAACCGTTTTTCCGGGATAAAAAGTAGCCTATGTCCTTTCTCAGGCTGTAAACTATCTGTGTACCAAATTTCATTTAAATCGGTTCAGTAGTTTTAGCAGGAAAGCGAGACACAGACATACAGAGTTACTTTCGCATTTATAATATTAGTATGGAAGTATGGATTACAAAGTTATTTATGCAGTTTGTGTATCTAGAAAACTAGACCGAAATTGCAAGATATTTAAATTTTTCCTTACGTTTTACACTAAACACTAATTGAGTTCCAAATTTGACGCTTCTACGTCGGCTAGAAGTGCCTTAAGAGTTTTGATGATCGGTCAGTGAGTCAGTGAGTGACAAAATTAAGAAGTTTGACTAGTTATAATTCTTAAACTACCGGTTCAAATTGAATAAAATTTGAAATATACAGAGTTTACGCCATTCTTGCTTGGTGACTGAAAATTCAGATTTCTAGGTTTATCCACAACGAAGTTATAGGGTGCCGAAAATGGCCTGACTTGCTTCGAGAAAAGATAGTACGGCCGTGCCGCTTTTGCTCGACTTGGCGGGGGCACTGCCGTGCTCCCAGATATTGTATACTATTGAAAGAATGAATGTTTGCAGAATTACGAAGGAGATTTACTGTGCAGAAGTGAGCGGTGATGTCGGTCGAGGACAGGCACACCTATAAAGATATCATAGGTGATTTATTTTAAAAGGGTAACATAAAGAGTCCTCGAAACTGACGTGCATGCATGAAGAGGATAATGTCAGTTGAGGAAGCGAAGAAGTGTATTTGGACCGTGGCATTTCGTGGCGTCTCTGCCTACCCCAACGGGAGAAAGGCGTCAGTTTATGTGTGTATGTAATGTACTTACTTGTCGAGCGTTTCCCAGAAACCAAGTAAAACAGCGCGGTCAAGATGCCGTTTGGTGCGACTCAAATTGAGAACAGTCACCGCCCATCGAGCCACATTGCCGTCCAGTTTCATCTCGTCGAATTTCAAATGGAAGGCACATACTGAAAGTAATAATTAATGCTATATAAGTTTTTGTAGTGACGGCCTCGAGACTTAGACGCGTCGAGAATCTCGGCGTTAGCAGGTTCAAGCTCCAGGCACACACCTCTAACTTTTCAAAGTTATATGTGTATTTTCACTGAATCATCTCTTACTTTAACGACGAAGAAAAAATCATTGTAAGGACAGCTGCAGACCTAAAAGTTCTTAGAATTTTTTAGTAGTGTAGCGTGGTGGTAAACCCTCACAGTGATAGAGAAGGCCAGTGCCCAGCACTGGAACGTATATGGGCTGATGATGAAGTGGTCTGACACGATATCTAAATATTTATCACGACAATTACTTTTCTCTAATTCTTGGCTCCTAGTTTGTCTAATTAGTACAAGATCCGACTAAGAAATATATACCCTCATCTGTTATTTGAATGTGATAAGAAAAAAATGATAGATCACGTTGACATATTGCAAATGGGTTGTCTAGTTAAATTAAGTCCAGATAATATTAAATAATTAAATTCAAAATTAAATTTATTTAATCTACTTCCCTCATCGGTTATTTCAAAAAAAAATATGCCAGTTAGAAGAATATACCCAAGAGAACTGAAAACGTAAAGGTTGTCTACTGTCACAACTGCGCAACTGTAGGGTTGTTAGGTATAAACAGGTGAGAAAATGTTACTGATATACCCTCATCGGTTATTTACCCGAAAAAAAGTTTAAATGAAAGCTTATTTTATTCTTAATTTAACTGTATTAGGTTGTCTATTAAAAAGTTGATATAGATAATGGTTGCCTAGATTTTGTAAGTAAATTTTGAAGAAGATTTTTCTCAGCACATTATAATTGCATATGCGCGTAATATAGATTACCTACTAAATTCAATGCAGATTAAATATTTACAATAATATTAAATTATTTTCACACACATTTATTTATTAAAAATTACAGTTTTTTACTAATATAAAAATAATTATAATCAGTATAATAGATATATAGTAATCTACTGATTACTAGATATCAGCTGTTCCAAAAAACATATGGAACATACAGTGACACAGAGCACTTTATGAAAAAAAAAAGGTATACTATACTATTGGAGAGATATATATATATATATATATATATATATATAGGGTAAGGTTGCTTAAGACGTACCACGGCTTAAGTCGTACCCCGGCAATATCTCGTCTGATACTTATAAGTAGCGTCAGCTAGTATTGTCAAAATGAACATTCCAGTCGTGTAAGCAAACGTTAGCAAATACACCGTCGACTGCCTCCGTGAAGCAAAAATATTGAAAAAGTAAGTTTTTTATACAGTTTTCATTAAATTTTATGATACATTTGTAAGTTTTTTTATGGCAGGACTGTGATATCGATCTTTTTTCTTTATTTACATCAATTTGTATCACTTATTTGGCGATCGTTTAGGCGTATTCAAACAGTCGAACTTTATGAGGTTATGTCTATATTTTAGTTTTAAACTCGCAATTCCCCACTGCTTATGTCGTACCTGTACAAAATTCCTTACTCGTACCGGTACGACTTAGGTATTAAGAAAATTGTTTTACAAGTTACGTTATTGTTTATCAGGAGATTCTGGTGGAGCACCATTCGGTTGCTCAAAAAATGGATGGATCACATCAGAACTTTTTTTCAATGGATCCAACATTTCATCAAATGTACAAGATTAGAAAAAAGTGATCAAAAACAAATTTTGCTTATACTAGAAATTTAAAAGTGAGCCAATCGGCTCGCGAGTATGGCATAATAATGCTATCTTTCCCTGCTCACATGACCGATCACCTACAACCGTTGGACAGATCGTTCTTCAAATCATTGAAACGCGGTTATAATGATGTCCTATCTTCGTGACTCCGCTCAAATCCTGGTGGTGTCATAAAACAAGCCAATGTTGCAGAGCTGCTTAGAAAAGCGTACCATAGGTCGGTTCGTATGGATATAGCGCTAAATGGTTTTAAAGCAACAGAGCTTTGGCCTTGATTACCTTGGCTATGACCTATGTGCTGGCGTTGAAAGCAAAATAAAAAAATATATTTGTGATATCTGTGTATCTCAATAATGTTCTAAATAAACATTACCTACTTTTTTTGAAGAGATTTTATAATTTGACCTATTTTTATTTTCTGTTAAGTATAATTTAAGATCCGCTGAGCTGAAGTGGGACTGGGCCGGCCACCTTTGCAGGATGGATCCCGACCGATGGGCGAAAGCCGCCACTGATTGGATACCATGTGAGGGCCGCCGAAAGCGTGGCAGACCGAGAATGCGCTGGAGAGACAGCCTGGACGCCTTTGAGAAGGAGTGGCGTACCATGGCACAAAATAGAGAGGAGTGGAAGAAGAAGAAGGAGGCCTTTGCCCAGCAGTGAGATCTAGTATAGGCTATTAAAAAAAATATATATAATAATTTAGTATTTTTAGCTTCGACTTTATACCCAATAACCAATTTTTTTTATCTCGGACTAAATTGTTTGTAGTTTTTAGTTGTGCATGTGATCTTTGAATATTTAAGTATTTTTCTTTAAAAAAATTAATATGTTTACTAACATTTGTTTTCTAAGTACGACTAAGGCTATAGGTGGTACGAATTAGGCGACTAGGTGCCTTACTCGTACCGAAGGTATGTTTTTCAAAAACGATAAAATACCTATTTTAATTTAAAATATCCAAGTTTCTATGATTGTTACTTAAAAGCGAATTAAATAAAGATCCAGTAAATGTAGAAAATTTTGTTTTATTTCAACTGCAGTGAATATTACAGTGGAATTTCCTTAGGGGTTACGACTTAAGCAACCTTACCCTACCTACGTTCAGCAGTGGACGGCGATAGGCTGAGTATATATATATATATATATATTCAGCCTATCGCCGTCCACTGCTGAACGTAGGCCTCCCCAAGAAAGCGCCAACCATCCCGGTCTTGAGCAGCCCTCATCCATCCGTTACCCGCCACCTTTCTCAAGTCGTCGGACCATCGTGCTGCAGGACGTCCTACACTACGTTTGCCTAAGCCCGGTCTCCACTCCAACACTTGTCTGCTCCATCGGCCGTCGGACCGTCGGCAGACATGGCCGGCCCACTTCCACTTTAGCGTGCTAATCTTGCGGGCAATGTCAGTGACTCTGGTTCTCTGGCGGATGACTTCATTACGAATTCTATCCACCAGAGAAACTCTAAGCATTGCCCGCTCCATAGCACGCTGAGCGACTTTGAATTTGTGGACCAGGCCTTTGGTGAGTGTCCACGTTTCGGCTCCGTATGTCATTACGGGTAGGACGCACTGATTAAAGACTTTCGTCTTAAGGCACTGAGGGGTCGACGACTTGAAAATATGACGTAGCTTCCCGAATGCCGCCCAGCCCAACCGTATTCTTCGGTCCGCCTCCTGCTCGAAGTTGTGCCTGCCTAGTTAGATAGTTTGTCCGAGGTAGATGTATTCTTGGACAACTTCGAGAGTGGCATTCCCTACGACTACTGGCCTCGGAGAGAGATACTACTAGTATACTACTATTAGTATAATAGATCAGTTAAAAATATCTTCTGATTCTGACTCGTCAGAAGAGGCTACATCAAAATCTACGTCTACATCTTCCTCGAGTTCTTTTCTCTCCAATACAGTCAGTACATCCTCAACTTGCAAAGGTGTGGGATCTCCTTCGAACCATTTGGGTTTCAAATAGCCATCTAAAAACCAGCCACAATCTTCAGGTTTTAATTTGACACAGGTTGCATCTGCTGCATGAAGCCACATCGAATTTACATATATCGTGCGCAAAAATTTTTGATGGAGAGACTTCCAGCATGGTGAAATGAGATTGGAGTCATCATCATCAGCATTCAAATCTATCTCGCCTGGCGATACGCCACAGGGTATCTCGACTGTGAGATGAGTATCACTCGTAGACGTACTTGGTTCCACCTTAAAAAGTAATAAATTAAATAAATAAATAAATAAATAAATTACTTAGTTCTTCAATAATTCAATATTATTTATTTATACGTACAGAGTGTTGAGAAGAGTTAGAAGATATTTGTTGCTCCAGATTACTTGAAAGTTTAGGTACCTGAAAATGTAATATCATTACAAACATTAGTTACAAATAATTATTAACACGTGGTCGAGAAAGAATGAACAATTTACTTAATTAAATACGAACTAAAAATTATATACTCACATCGTGCTGCATGCAAAATGTTGTAAATTCATTTTTATATTTTTTGTTTAAAACAGTCACTTTTTTATAACAACTAGAATGATAACCAATATTATCAATAAAATCGACACATAACCTAATATCACCATACAATTTTTTTTTTCTTTGAAATAATAACTTAAGAAAACAATTTTTAAAGGATTCATTAATTACTTACAAAATCTAGGCAACCATTATCAATATCAACTTATGAATAGACAACCTAATACAGTTAAATTAAGAATAAAATAAGCTTTCATTTAAACTTTTTTTCGGGTAAATAACCGATGAGGGTATATCAATAACATTTACTCACCTGTTTATACCTAACAACCCTACAGTTGCGCAGTTGTGACAGTAGACAACCTTTACGTTTTCAGTTCTCTTGGGTATATTCTTCTAACAGGTATATATTTTTTTGAAAT
Organism: Hemaris fuciformis; assembly: GCA_907164795.1. Taxonomy (NCBI): domain Eukaryota; kingdom Metazoa; phylum Arthropoda; class Insecta; order Lepidoptera; family Sphingidae; genus Hemaris; species Hemaris fuciformis. The sequence goes on from OU015434.1 coordinate 7,896,067, forward strand.
AACCGATGAGGGAAGTAGATTAAATAAATTTAATTTTGAATTTAATTATTTAATATTATCTGGACTTAATTTAACTAGACAACCCATTTGCAATATGTCAATGTGAATATTATCTATCATTTTTTTCTTATCACATTCAAATAACAGATGAGGGTTTATATTTCTTAGTGGGATCTTAGACTAAATATGATTAGTTTGCTTTTCGGAAATTTTCCCATGTGAAAATTTTGGTGAAGATTGTTACTCCACCATTACATTACATTGTATTATAAAGTTTGTTTAAATTCCACAACAAATTTGCGACTCATATCAAGAACTTTGATTCTTCAGCATAATATCTAGTTTTTTAACAACTCACTATTAGCAAATATTTGTACTGGATTTCCGTCCCAAGGCCATCCTTTGAATTGCCACGCCGGACCTTGAACAAATACTGCGACTACGCGATCCCATTCTGCTGCCGACAACCTACTGGGGTTGTCGACGACGCGATATGGCACCTAAAACAGACACATATTGGTTAATCCAATTAAGATTGAAAAATGTTTATAAAATACAATCAAAGTACACACTGTAATAGTTGTTGAGTTGTTTGGCACGTTATCGCCAGATTGGCCTTTTCTCCTCTGCAATAATACTTCGTTCTCACGCACGGCACCTTCGGCTTTCTTCTGTTCTATGGTGATGAACCTGCAAGGATTAAATGACGCCAATGCAAATTTTATCAGTGTCCGTTAATAAATCATTCTTAGGATCCAACGATATCCTACATAAAAAAAGCTTTTAAACATCTCCAGGAAACCTTTTATCTTTGTATCAAAATCGGTTCAGCGGTTTAGACTTACACGAGTATCAAAATCACTTTGGATTGATATAGTTATGCAGGTCGTTCAACACCAGCGCCACCTGTTGGTAAATGCAACTTAGCGCAAGTCTCGATTGTACAATGGAATTTTCTAAGAATTTCTTTCTCAAAGCGCTACTCGATGATTGATAATGATGATTGAGGGATGATTTTGGAGCTGCGATACAAATACCGCCTATTCTATTCTTGATCACACACGATTTTTTTGATAAAAGGAATCGCAGGCCCAATTCTGTATTTTTACCTATTACGAAGAGGTATGACTACTTAGCATCATAAATATATAGGGCGTTTGAAATCTCCTGATTTCAAATTTTTTGAAAATTTGATGAAATTTTTAGTTCCTACTAGAAAATATTTTTTCGGTGTTCGCATACATGTAAGGGTTACGCATCCTCATGCATAAGGGCTTTGGTCCGAAGGCAGGCATGTAGTGCTAGTGGTATATAGTGATTACTGACTTGAGATCTTGCAGCATGTCCTTGACGTTGTACATGGAGATGAGCGAGGTGGCGGCCGCGGGGATGATGATGATGGGCGTGCGCGAGGGCCGCTTCCCGCCGGGCGGGGCGCGCGCCGCGGACACCGGCAGCAGCTCCCGCCGCGCCGCGCCGCCGCCCGCGCCACCCGCGCCACCCGCGCCCACACTCGCGCCGCCCACGCTGCCCGCGCTCGCTGCACCGACACACACTTTATTGTACACAAATAACATAAAAACTGTGCAGTACAGTACGATCTCTTACAGATAACCAAGGATGGAGACGTATAAAGAGAAATGAAAGGTAGTCATAAGCGCACAAGATTAAATTAAAAAAAGAATAATAAATATACATAAATACAATATGTATCTTCAGTCAGCAAGACAAAGTTATAGTCCTTAAGCATTTTTTTAAAAGATGGCAATGACTTGTCTTATTGTTGCTGGAAGTGAGTTCCATAATCTAGCAGCTTTGATAGTGAAGGATTTGTCCATGAAAATAGTGTCCCAAAAATTTTCAAATTTCTTAAAACAATCTCGCCGTGCCTAAACGTACAGGGAAATACACACGCCATTTATTTTTCAGAATTTCTTCAGAAAATATAACATTACAAAAACGGTATAAAATCTGAAATGTATCTGGCAATGTAACAACCTTACACTTCACAATACTTACATGGCATTTGCCGTGGATGGTTTGGCGTCTGAGGTGCCCTGGCGGCGACAGGAGCACTGGGCCCCTCCGTCACGGATTTTAACGTCATGCCGTGATATGTACCCATAGTGTCGATTTTGAAACCCTCCGTTTCTAAAAAAAATATTAAAATGTATAGCAGTGACAATAGTTCTTACCAACATTTTGAGCTTCTATAATGCAATGGGACAAAAAAGTATTTTCACAGGCTCTAATTAATTCCTACATCAAGACAATAATTATGTGAAGTAGAAGCTTAATTTATTGAACATTGCTTACATCAAAAATTATTTAGATAACATTAAATTCATGGTCATGGGCTTTCTCCACAATAACTAATGAACTCTTTGAAATTTACATATCTAAAAAAATCCATGTGGAAAACTCCCAGATATGAAAAGTGAAAGGTGTATTTAAGATTTGAACTGGCAATTGCTTGTTGTCTTAAAGTTATAATAAAATGCACATACACAACAACAAAAAATCTTCAAACAAGAAATACCTTCTTTCTGTCTGATAAATCTTTCCTGATCGTATCTGTTGTATTGTGTTTGTTGCGCAGGCAGCACTGTGGGTTGTGGCATCACCACTGGCTGAGGTCTGGGAGCTCCCAGTCTGCCCTCTTCTCTTGCTCTAATACTGCCTAGAAGTGCTAATATGCTCTTAGCAAACATCTGTGGAGAAATTTATACCATTTTTTGCTATTGAACACCTTTTTTGCATCTTAACCTAGTTTCTGAAAAATCCACATCAATTATAATGGATATTTTCAAGTTAAATTTTTGTTATTCTGAAGGGAGTATACTGCACGGTGTCTAATTAAGGATTAAACAAAGTCTTATCTTTTAGTATGGAAATTGGTGAATATACACACTCAACAATACACATTAATACATACACATACACACTTATTTTACTTACCAATTATAAATATAAATACACCCAACAGTCACATACATAGTTCTGACCCCACACTAAGATACAAGTCTTGTGTAGTTGGTATCAGAAACTACGAGAAAATTTTCCGTCTCACAAACACCCAGACCCGAAACAAATAATTGTGGATCGCACAAACATTTGTCTCGGTGCGGGGATCGAACCCGCGGCCTCTCGTTTCGCTAGCTGGTATCTAGCCAACTGCGCCACGGGGCTGTCATGCAGAGTAACTTTGCTGTAAACACATTTTGCCAATAAATAAAATTTAAGTAAATCTACTCACTTTTCCATTACTTTGTAATACTGTAGTTCGTGTTCTCCATTGCCTCTCTCGGCTGATAATATCTTTGGTAAGATCAACATCATAATCCAATATTGCCCTCAAGTCAGATCCCACAACACCCAGGGTGTCAGAGTAGTCATTACTCTTGATAGTTGTTCTCTTTTTAGCAAGACGTTTTGCTTTGATTGCAGCAATCTTCTCCACAGACATAGCTTCTGACAATGATCTTGAAAAATATATCAATTATAATTAATGACTTTTATTGTAGATTATTTTAGTGTATTATGGGTACTTTAATTAAATGTCATTATACCATTTAAGCAACCAAAAAAAGATGATTGAATTTTGCTACTTTGCCAGCCCACATCTTTAATACTATCTATTTACCTAGGTTTTTTAAGCATAGTGTGGAGAAGTGTTTCAGCAGGTAGGCTTAAGGGTATTAAGTATTGCTTAGTTAATGTTTTTTTCACATTATCCAATATTAATTTTGTATACAATTTTATTAATTTTTTATTGTTTCAAAACCATATTTTACAATGAAATGTAACTGTTATATTACTAAGACTTTTACTGCTGTTGGGTATTAGAGTATGGTTTTTAATAATCCTGATTGGCTTAACCCCTTACCGCATACAACGCCATATATGGCTATGAAATTTAAATATATTTTTATATTTAATAAAATATCGTTGTTTCGCAACCAAAGTTAAATCCGTACCCATAAGTTATTCGTTTTATGGACCATATTTTTAGGTGTCTCTGACAAGTGCAATTAGCCAAAATATTGAAGGTTTTGTGCTGCGTGTCCGACCGTTGGAGTTCAATTAATTAGTACTTATTCTACAAACGGGGAAAATATCAATAAAACGGTAAGTAAAAATCATAAGAATTTTAAAATACAATATTTGCATATATTTTAATAAAAAATAGTTATCGTTTCGGCATTTTTCGTGTTTTTTGTTTATTCTTGAGCTTGCTTTTGATATTGCAATATTGCCCAAAAAAATATAATATGGCTGCGCATGCATTCTGATCTTTTTGCAGCAATGAACCCTTTTCGCTTCTGTGGTACTAAGAAGCAGTGGCGGTAGTTCCATAGAAGCCCAAAAGTGTTACATGTTGATTGTGTAATGTCTAGTTTATAATTGTTTATTGAGGGGTCAGGATATTCTCATTTATATGTCAAATTTCTTTGATCATTATAATTCCACTAGAATGCATATGATGCCATATATGGCTTCGTGTAGTAATTTCTAAAATAAGTACACTCATTTTTTTCCTATTCAGACTGTTTATATATAAGAAATAAAAGATCTTTCAGTACAAAAAAAAAATTCATCATAATTCATGCAATAAAGGGTTAATACAAATTTGCATGCATGAACTAACCAACTTCATACCCATCCACTGAAGAGTTAGACAAAGTGATCCTCTTTTGCCAAAGTTGTTTACAAAAACTTATTATGAAAAATTTGGATTGGTCCAAGAAGGGCATTAATATTGACGGTAAGCAGCTTTCTGACATTTTTGGTTTGCTGATGATTTCATCCTTATGTCGGAAAACATGATGATTAGCTTATGGCAAAAATTAATAATTGATTCTCATCCATATTTGCAGATAGATCACAGCGAAGGAATTATCAGATAAAACATTGCTGAACTTTTTTTATTTTTATTTTTGGATAAAAATGCTGATCCAATCCAATCCATCAGCCAATCGAAGTCCACTGCTGGACATAGGCCTCTCCCAATGACTTCCACAGAGACCTGTTGGAAGCAGCCTGCATCCAGCGACGTCCCGCGACCTTCACCAGGTCGTCCGACCATCTTGTCGGAGGACGTCCCACGCTGCGCTTTCCGGTACGTAGCCTCCACTCGAGAACTATTTGGCCCCATCGGCCATCAGTTCTCCGCGCTATGTGCCCGGCCCATTGCCACTTCAACTTGCTAATCCGCTGGGCTATGTCGGTTACTTTAGTTCTCCTACGGATCTCCTCATTTCTGATTCGATCTCGTAGGGAAACCCCGAGCATAGCCCTCTCCATAGCTCGTTGAGTGACTCTGAGCCGTCTCATGAGGCCCATAGTGAGGCCACGTCTCAGTGCCGTATGTCATCACTGGTAACATACAACTATCGAAGACTTTCGTCTTCTGGCACTGAGGTATTTTGGACGAGAAGACGTCGCGTAGTTTCCCGAACGCTGCCCAACCGAGTTGGATTCGACGATTGACCTCTCTCTCGAAGTTGGACCTGCCTAACCGGACCACTTGTCCCAAATAGACATATTCGTCTACAACTTCGAGAGTCGAGCCCCCAACTGCGATCGGGGTGGGCACAACATGGACATTCGACATGATCTTCGTCTTTTCAATGTTCATTTTAAGACCCACCTGTTGAGAGACTCGATTGAGGTCTTCGAGCATAGTGCTAAGGTCTTCCAGCGATTCTGCCAAGACTACAATATCGTCGTGTGATATACTCGCAGTTGATTTTGATGCCGAATCCTTTCCACTGCAAGAGCTTGAAGGCGTTTTCCCGCGCAGCAGTGAACAGTTCCGGAGATATGACAGCTCCCTCCCATCTCTGTAGTGGAATAGCCTTCGTGCTCTGATCTTGTACTCGGACCGACATGGTGGCGTTGCTGTATATGCTTTTCAACACCTCGATGTACGGATAGTCAATGTGGCACCGCTGGAGAGACTCTAGCACAGCCCAGGTCTCGATCGAATCAAAGGCTTTCTCATAGTCTACAAACGCTAAACAAAGCGGCAAGTTATATTCCTCGGTTTTTTGTATAACTTGCCGACGCGTATGGATGTGGTCTATGGTGCTAAAGCCTTTTCGGAAACCGGCTTGTTCGGGAGGCTGGAAGTCATTAAACCTGCGTTTGAGACATTTGGTGATGACCCTCGAAAACAACTTATAGACATGGCTCAGGAGCGAGATGGGCCTGTAATTCTTCAGCAAAGTGTTATCACCTTTTTTGAAGAACAGTACCACCACGCTCCTGCTCCATGCCTCTGGCGTTGAGCCCTCGAGGAGAACGGAATTGAAGAGCCTCTGAAGGACTTTAAGTACCGGCGTTCCGCCCGCTTTCAGAAGCTCTGAAGTGATTCCGTCCTCACCCGGCGCCTTGTCGTTCTTAAGTTGCTTCAGGGTCATCTCAATCTCACACAGGCTGATGTCCGGGATATCATCACTGAAGTGGCGGATCAACTCAGCTCTCGGGTCTTCGGCCGAGCTAACAGTCGGTTCGGCAACCGAGGTGTAAATCTGTCCGTAGAACCTCTCGATCTCCCTTAACACCTCTGCCCTCGTCGACACTACGCTGCCGCCCTCCGTCTTCAGCCTAGACAGCTGTCTTTGCCCAATAGACAAGTCTCTTGCAAACAATTTGGAGCCTCCGTTCCGCTCAATTGTCTCTTTAATGCTCACAGTATTGTGAGCACGGACATCGTGTCGCAAGGCCTTCCAGATTCGTCTATTGAGCTAACGATATGCTTCGGCGTCCTCGGAAGACTGCAGCGCCATAGATCGACGTTCGGCCATAAGTTCAAGAGTGTGGATCGAGAGTTTTTGAGGTCTATCTCTACGGCGAGGTCTAAATTGCTTAGATCTCACCGTATGGACAGCTCTACCAAACCGCTGTTTAACTCGTCCACTGCAATGTTTTCTTCTAGACAATCAAAGCGATTTTGAAGCTCGAGTTGAAAGCTCTCGGGGTTTTGGATATGGGCGCGAGTAGGTCGGAGCGTAGACTTCATCATGCGACACCTTTCTAGCTGGACGTTGATATTCAATGAGCCTCTAACCATTCGGTGATCATTGCCGGTTTTCACCCTGTTGATCACAGAGACATCACTGAATATCCGTCTATTCGTCGTCAAGATGAAATCTATCTCATTTCTAGTAGAACCGTCAGGAATCAGCCAGGTCCATTTCCTGTGAGGCGGCTTCTGGAAAAAAGAGTTCATCGCGAAGAGTCCCTCTTTCTCCAGAAAGTTGGCCAGCCTCTGACCCCTGAGGTTCCGTTGCCCATGTCCAAATTGCCCCACTTTCAACTCTGCATCGCTTCTCTTGCCCAACTTTGCGTTGAAGTCCTCCATAACAACATTGAAGTAGGTTTTGGAAGTATGTATGGCCCGACTTATGTACATCTCCTCTACTTCTTCATCTGGGTGTGTCGAGGTCGGCGCGTATACCTGTATGACTTTCAACGAATATCTTTTCGATATTCTGAGTATAAGGTACACTACCCTGCTCGACACACTTTCGATGGATACGATGTTGTTTATGAGAGACCTGTGGACGCGAAATCTGACACCTCCTCGGGACTGTTGGTCGTCCCCCCGGTAGAAGAGCAGGTTACCGGACTTCAGGGTTATCGTGTCCTCCCCGATTCTTCGGACTTCCGACAACCCCAGAATGTCCTAGTGTAACCCGCTCAATTCTTCTTCCAGTTCGACAACCTTCTCGTCTGTCCTCAACGTGCGTATGTTGTGTGTTACCAGGGCCAGTCGTCGTCAGTTGTGGTAGCCGGGGCCAACCCGGGGATTCTTAGCACCCCCTGCCCCGCCGTAACCAAGGCCGCTACCGTAGCCAGGAATAGCGGGGCTGCCGGGGACTGGAGGCCTGGTCCTGGTTGTACTCATTGAGAGGTATTTGCCAATACTCGCACCGCTTGGCAGGCGGGTTGGCGAGCGCAGGAGGGGACTCGCGTTGATGACGCTGCTGCCTGTCATCAACCGGGGAAAGGGAATAGGGTGTGTGGGTAGAGGATGACATGGGAAAGGAAAGTATGGCCTGTAGGAGTGGATACTGCAGTCACGGAAGGGGAGGTTGGTAGTGGCTGCAGTAGCTCGGGGGGGTCGAGGTCCGGGCGGCTGCGGTACTATTGTGGGTGCTTCTCGCCCACGCACCGTGGTCGCCCCACTTGGCGCGGAGATGGCCACCGGGGGGTTTTGGTCGGTATGCCGGTGTAGGTTAGGGACCCAGCCCGGCACTAACATCTGTGCGGACATAACGCCACCGTGCACCGGGCTGGAAGGCCGGTGACCCCGACATACGCTTCCTGCCTCCCCACCCCCAGGGTTGGCGGGAAGTAGAGCCATAAATAGCTTTCCCCTCGAAAAAAAAAGGGGGGGGGGGGGTCGAGGTCGCGTACTCGAAGCACCTACTCTAGGGTAGGCCATGACCACTAGATAGGAGCATCCCTGACCCAAATGAAAATGCTGATAGAGATAATAATTTATGATAGATTGCATATTAATTTTGCCCATTATCAGTTTTCTATACATTTAAAATGTCATTACTTACTTGATGTTGTCAACAGTGACAGAGGCTTCTTTAGGAGCATCAAGTCGGGCTGCAAGTTGCTCGCGCACTTTCTGCACATGGGTTTCCTCGATACGAGGTTTCTTAGCTGCTGATTCACCTCCATCATGGTCGTGAGTACGTTTTACCTGATTCCAATGAATCAATATATACAATAATTATTAAAGTAGTCAAGTGTGTACACTCAAAGTTAGTACAAACACAGAAAATTTATTAAGATCTGATAATACTATCAATCGGCAATATCAACAAGGATGCCAATAGTGAAAAAAATAATTGAAATAACATTTGACATACCTGTGTAGGTATTTCCAAAGGGGCACTTTTGTCGATGGAAGCACAAGTAGCAGTTTCGCCATTCAAATACGCCAATAGTTCTTTACGATCTGGTCGACGGACAGCCGGGATATTAGCAGCCTATACAAAACATTGTCACATAATTTCATGAACATATTGCAGTAGAATTAGTTGAATAAACATAACTACTTACAGCAGCCTGCTTTACATATATTGGATGGTTCAAATGAATGTTTTTCAGAATAAATAGGAGACATTCCAATGTATAATATTCTTTAAGGCCGCCTTCTTTCCCAGACCTGAAATAAAAGTAAGTTTTTTTAGAACTTTGACATGTTTTATATTTGTCAACTAGCTGACCCGGCAAACTTTGTACTGCCTAGCAGTCATTAAATGTTGAGTGACATATTAGCTGAATTTTATTTTTGATTGTATGTTAATAAATATAAAGTTTCGCACTTTATTGAGATAAAAATACAGAAGTAAAAAAGTACAAAAATCAAATATGTCAATGGGGTTCAGCAAGACATGATTAAATTAAACTATGTACATATTGTGCAGCATGGGATGCAGTCAGTTTCTATTCTCTTTATTGAAGCACCAGCATGGTGGACTAAAGCCTAAGCACTCTCAGTTGTAGAATAGGCCTATGCCAAGCAGCTAATGATGATGAAGCACCTTGTGATATACATTTTTAATAAAAAAAAATTGTCTAAATTTAAATCACAAACAGTGATTTGTTAATTGTCATGGTGAAGGCAAAACAAATCAGGAAGTGCATTCATTTAAACTCAAAGGGCATATTTGTTGGAATAATCGAAATACTTAGATTGAGAATCAATTCATCTTTTAGTTTTCCTTTGAGTTTCGTCGCGAGAATAACATTACTCAACAGTTTTCTTAACACCAAGCACATTCCATTGCAATTTTGGGTGTTTTAGATTAAGAAGCATGATGATAATACACCATCAGTTGTAAATTAATTGTAAACAGGTACAACCAAGGAGATCTTGATATATTTTCCTTAGTTTACACGAAGAAAATTTCTGAACGCACGTATAAATATTTGACAACCAATAAATATGTCAATCCCTTTTCAGTACATACTGACAATATTATACATTTTTAAAATCTAAAATACGGAATTATTCGAATGTTGTGGAATTATGTTGTCGATTCTAAACCTTTATTTAAATACGTTCTTTCATTTGAGGGGACATTTAACCGTATTAACGGGATAAACATTAAATGTTTGACAGGAAAATCATTAGAACAGTTTATTTGGGAAAACTTTTACTATCTTCCTCGCATTTGTTCAATATTTTCTCACCTTTTAAATTTTCCCTGGACTACGACAAACATATCAAAACCAAAATCAGCTAAAACGGCTCAGGCGTTCTCGAGTTTTAGCGAGACTAACGAACAGCAATTTATTTTTATATATATAGAAGATATTATGGCAAAAAAATACTTACGCCCACATAAGGTAGTTAGTCTTAACATTTTTGGGCCACGAAAACTCGCCAAATATTATTTGATTGTCACGTTCGATAATTTCTTTTTTATTTACGTTATATTGTCGAAGTAAACTTAGCGGGTCCGCCATGACTACTTCTTTATTCTAGCGAAGACGAATCTAATGCACTTGTTTTTTTGGTCCACTGGAATAATTCACACAATAAAATAAATTATTATGTTTCACAACAGAAACTAATTTATATTACATAAAGTAAACATTTAGTAACTAAAATTAATAATTTCACACACCTACACCGTGTCACTAGAAATCACAGATAATGACAGATGTGAGATGACACAGATTAAACACGAATCCTAAATTGAATAGGTACCTATACGGTTTTATTTGTCGTTAACACGATGAGAATACCAGTTTATTTAATTATACGATAAAGACAAGTGGTAAATAGGTACCTACCTAATACCTAAAGGCTTACGGATGCGAAATTTATTTCAGAGTCATCTGTAAATTACAGTAGTAAACTTTAGACTCCTTTTAATTTCTATTTCTTGAGATAGATGACATTGGTTGTATTAAATTACAAATTGTTTTCTAAACATGGCTGCCGGTTGCTTCTAATGATATTTTGTGATTTTTGTTCTAAAAACAATATTTAATTATTTTCCTCAAAACTCAATTGTTAGTGTTAATATGCCATAGCAAGATCAGTTTAAAAAATGACTTCAACTCCAAAGACTGACAAATGTGGACAAGGTAAGTTAGGAATGCGCAACATTCAGCTTTTCATCCTTAGGTATTTTAATTTCATTGCGCTGTTTAATTTATTCGGTATGTAATAGAATGGGAATGTATTTATGCGAAAATTGTATACCGAAATTGGAAACTAGGCATAAAGATAGATCATATTCCTTACATCAGACATTGAACATAAAATCGAGACTAATAAATCATGTATTGTATCTTTAATTTTTCTATGAATGAGATTACAAATCACCTATTTCCATTAATTTCGATAGGTTGGTAAAAAATATTATTTTTAGGCATCTTGCCTGTCATATCATATAGTTTTTATCACTGCATTCAATGTTTACATGTTATGTACATTTTATGTCAAAATTACCTAAAAAAAAATATTATGTTTCTCAGCAGTTCTTTTGTCTTGGCAGTATCGTATCGAATATAATTAATAATTGTTTTGTATATTGTAGCTGAGAATTATTTATTTTAAAACTTCTATATAAATATTACATTTTCCTGTTTCCCTTTTCAGTACTATTTCAGAATAGTATATTGTAAGCTCCATAAACTTTTGTGATTTCACACAATGAATCACCAATGGCTGATAAAAGAAATAAAAAGTTTATATATGTCATAATTGGTCTGTTTTATAATGGGTTGCAATATTTAATTTATGTTGTTGTTTTATTTGTTTGATTTTGGAATATGAAGATAGTTATTGTTTTATAAAACTTCTATGTAATGAAAGTCAGACTGCTGATATTTTGTAATAGCACTGATCTTTAGTTCTGTATTAATGCTTAATGTGATGACAATTTATATATACATGTTTTATTGGGCTGTTACCTGGTCTGGTCTTAAGTAGTTTAAGTTTATTTAAGTTACTTTGTTTAAATTTTTTCTCTCATTAGTGTAAATATTCTAAACTACATAGTTTTTTTTACTTAAATCATCAGGTATTTATTATAAAGTAGATTCTGCCCACATGCTTTAGACTGATAATAAAACTTATAGTGATAAAAGTTTTTAAGAACTATTTACATCTGTACAAAACTAACCATTATTGGAGTCACTTGCAGCTTGTAAGCTTAAAGAATCTTATACTGCCATAATTGACAGTGATTGTAACATTTATTCATAAAACTTATTTCCTGTACATGTAGTATCACATTTATCTTCTTTTTTTAGGCCAGTGTTAACAAAATGTGTTAGTAATATTTTAAATTTAAATATGATATCTGCTTTTATATGGTATTAAGCAGTGATGGCCTCGAGGTTTAGGCGCGTGGTCGAGAATTTCGACGGTCGCAGGTTCAAACCCCAGGCACACACCTCTGACTTTTCGAAGTTATGTGTGTATTCACAAAGAATTATCACTTGCTTTAACGGTGAAGGAAAACATCGTGATGAAACCTGCACACCTAAAAGTTCGTAGGAATTTCTTAGGTGTGTAGTCCGCCAACCCGCACTAAGCCAGCGTGGTGGACTAAGGCCTAAACCCTCTCAGTTGTAGAGGAGGCCCGTGCCCAGCAGTGGGACGTATATGGGCTGATGATGATATGGTATAAATAGTATTTCCCTTTTATTCTGAAACATTCTTTGTTTGAAGTAAAAACAAATAAACCATTGCTTTTGTTTTTAATATATAAAAAAAGAGTTAAGATGATACACTTTTTTTTCTATATCTTCTATATATATAAAAATGAATCGCCGTTCGTTAGGCTCGCGAAAACTCGACAACGGCTGGACCGATTTAGCTGATTTTGGTTTTGAAATGTTTGTCGTAGTCCAGGGAAATTATGGCAAAATTGCGAGGAAGATAGTAAAAACAGCAGTTAAATTTTTTCATATAAACTGTTCTAGCAAATTTCCTGTCAAACATGTAATGTTTATCCTGTCGATACAGTTAAAGGCCCCCTCAAATTAAAGAACGTATTTAAGTAAGGGTTTCGAATCGACAAGTGACAACATATATCCACAATATTCGAATAATTGCGTATTTTAGATTTTTAAAATGTAGAATAGTGTCAGTAATAAAAAGGGATTGACATTTATTGGTTGTCATATATTTATGCGCGCGTTCACAAATTTATTTTGTGTAACTAAGGAAAATATATCAAGCCTAATTATCCAACATAATTTTTTAACTCCTTGGATGTGTCTGGTTAACAATTTATAACTGGGGGCGGGTTTGGTAGTCATCATTGTTTGAAATCTAAAACATCCGAAACTATGCAGTAAATGCGGCTTATGTTAAGAAAACTGTTGAGTAATGTGATTCACATAACAATATATAATCAAAGGAAAACTTAAAGATGAGTTGGTTTGGTTCTTATTGTGAGGTTTCATGTTTCTCATTTTATAGTTAGGTTGATGATCCAAACGGATATGCCTGGGATTTTAATTTTTAATGGCTGGACCGATATTAATGAAATTTTCTGTTTATCCAGGTGGATTCGTAAATGGTTTAGATTTGCAATTACACCAGATAGGTGGCTCTGTGATCGAGTTCTGGGATTTTAATTTTTAACGGCTAGACCGATTTTAATGAAATATGTGTATCTTCAGGTAGATTCGAGAACGGTTTAGATTTGAAATTGGACCCGATAAGTGGCGCTGTGATCGAGGGCTGGGATTTTAACTTTTCGCATATCAGAACATAACTCCAAAATCTTAAACAATTCATTTTCTTTGTTCAAAAGAAGGCAGATGAAATTTTTTGTGTGTCTTCAGGTTGATTTGAGAATGGTTTAGATTGGAAAAAAAAAATAATTTTCGAATTTAAAATTGTGCACAGGATAATGTCTGTCGGGTCCACTTGTAACATTATATTTGTTGTGCATTATTACTGAGACTTAAGATTCTTTTGGCATTTTCTTAAGAACACTCCATTCATCATCCAGGCGTTTTGGTCAAGATATTTTGTTTTACAGCAAATTAACTTTTATAAAAAAATACTGAAGTAGGTCTATAGCAATGCTAACTATTGTTGTTTTCTAGTAGAGAATTTTATATTTATCCCATCCCACAAATAATATGTATAGTAGTTAGTACCATTATTGGAAAGATTCTTATAAGTATGGTGCTATAAGAAAGTCTGGAAAGCAAACCTTCAAAACTTAGCCTGCTTAGTGTGGCAAGGTTAACATACACATCTAATTGTAAGTTTTAATAGCCAAGTTATTTGCAAGAAGGTTAATCCATTGTTTTTTTTTACTGATACAGAAACCCTTGAACAGTTGAACACCTGTTGATAAGAATGGATCTGTTTTATAGAGAATATAATAACATTCCAGCCTGCTAAAATGCTTCTTTGTTTATTCTATGTTTAATGAACACAGAATTAGAAGAAGCAGTAAGCCAGCATGTAAAACAATGTATTGTTAAAAAGCAACATTTATTTTCAAAACAAAAACATGCCTTGCTATATCTTATTTATTTAGATTTGATTGACCTGATGCTGTTAGCTTATTTTTTTTTTATCATATAACATGATTTGTTTTGATAGCCAATAAAAGCAATGGGGGAAAAAGTCTTGTAGCATGTTATTGTGACATATACAATATTATAATAACAACACTTCCTCTTTACTCTGCTTTTACTTCTCATTGACTCCTGAAGGTATTCTGTTAGTCTGCTCATAACCTGTAAAGATAAAAAGTGGCTTTTTTATAATTAAAAAAAAGTGTGTATGTACTTTAGTACACATGTTACAAGTTATACTTCGTACATAAATATATTATTATTATTTTCTCAAATATTATAAAATAATATTTAAAAAATACAAGTGTCTAAAGCCACACAACTGAAGTAAAACTTATAAATAATAAAATATGTCCAACAGTCACATACATACATAGTTCTGTGAACTATACACAACATATTACATTTCTGAACGCACTCAAAAATATTTGACAACTAATAAATATGTCAATCCCTTTTTATTACTGTCACTATTCTACATTTTTAAAATCTAAAACATATAAACTTTTTTTGAATATTTTTTCGTGAAGGTGTGCGCGCGCATCCTAAAAATTTACTCATCATTTTTCCCTAACGCGCCAAAAGAAGCATAACTTCAAAAACTTTCTATTATATAAAATATCATCATAGCTATGTTCTCTGAAGTTCTGTCGGACGGCTTGTTACCTTTATGCCAATTATTTTTATAATTGTAATTTTTCTGTCTATTAGTGTTGTGCTTAGTCAATCGCATTTGCAAAATACAAAATATTAACAACCATTAAGTCATAAATCTATACATTAACCCATATCATCCCAAGCATACTTAAACTACTTCGATTTGGATGAAACTTACTGCACAGCACCTTATTACCCTTTTTATTATTAATATGTAATAAAAAAAATATTTCAACTAATAATATTTCAGTTTCAGTACCGTTCCAATAATGGAACAGTAGGAAGATATGCCACTGGTACCAATTAGCTTCTATGTATAGAAATTGTAGAAAATAAGGTTATTTAGTTGAGTATTATTTATTGACTGCCTCGTGGTCTCGCGGTACAAGTATGTGCCGTGCGATCTAGAGGTCCTGGGTTCGATTCCCGGGTCGGGCAAAGTGTTATTGGGTTTTTCCATTAGGAAATCCTCAGTAACAGCACGGAGTCTGGAAATGTGCCCGAAAAACGGCAATAGGCTCGCCCCCTATTACGTGGGACTGATACATACCTGGCGAAATGTGGGTGCAGAGATGCACCTCTGCCTGCCCCTTCGGGGAATGCAGGCGTGAGTTTATGTATGATGTATGTATGTATTATTTATTATTAAGTATGTCAACAGCTGACATAATAAGCTATTTGAAAAGTTAGAATATAAATTTTTGTTAAAATTTACTTATAATGAAAAACAGGTGAACATTTTTGCAACGCAACGTTACATTTTTCACACGTCATAGTAGTATTTTTATGGCACATCCCACGGTGGCTTTATTTATATTTTTTTACTAAATAATGGATCTTGCAGGTGTAGATCTGTTTTTCTTTTCACATTTGCCTTACTCTTCGTACATTAATTAAGACAGGATTAATTTTAGTGCAAATTTATATTTCATAAACAAATGGGTTTAAATGATAAATAAAGAAAAAAAAAACAAGAAATAGGCCCTAGTACAAAATGGTTACTTTTAAACCAATTTAAAGTTGTTTTTATGACGTTAATGTAAACCAGCCGGCCGATGTTCTAGTGAGTGCGGCTGCTCAACAGTCATGCACAAGTGTCGGACGTGATCGCGGTCATCCAATCTCGTTGCATTCGACGTAACGACTCCATGGCATCTACTTTTAAATGATGCAAATAAGGCAAGCAGACACGGAACTTTGTTATCGATAGATTCATTGTATATTGAAATTTATCAATCATGGTAATTCATAACTAACATAAAATTCGAACTCATGATCACCCATGCATGATATAGATATTGGTGAAAAATATCTGTTCGTACTGGTTTGTTGCCCGACGCGCTTTCATTTGTGTGATACGATGATTGCTTGCATAACTCGTCTTAGCTTTGCCTTCTAAACTCTATGAATGTATCAGAATATATTAATTTTAATTAACATTTTTACTTTATGCCATACAGTTATAAGCGAAGATTTTGTTAGCAAATAATGAACATACGCTACAACGTTAAAAGTATTCCATAAGACAATGACTTTAATGACTGGCTTATCTTTAAGTACGTTTGAGGAGACATATAAGTTTGAATAAAAAACGTGATTTGTTTTTTTTTTGGCATCGACATTGATTTCGGAACAATTTTCATTCGTAGAAACGTTATACTGGTAGAAATAAATCTACATGCGGATGGGTTATAATGACGTCAGCAATAGAACTTGTGCTGGCAGGTTGCAGTACATGCCACATCTCTTCAACAGTTATTCGAGCCATTTCATAATGTTCCTCTGAATACGGAGACCCGTTATATAGAGACCATTTGCACTTGCCACATGTTGCCTCGATTATAAAGCTTTTCGCGTAATGTCTTCTATGCAAATGTTTGCGTACGCCAATTCAATTCTTAGCAGTTGATCTTGATGGATGCTGATGGCAGACAGTAGTGCTGCTTGATTGCCTTGAAGAGTTGTGCCTGTCAAGCCTACCTATATTCGTATATTGTCCTGTTAAAAGTGAAAGTGTCACACAGATCATCTATTTACATTCATGTTTATTATTCCTAATGTTGTTTATACCGTGATAAATAAAAAAAAAATACATTTAAATTTCTATTTTATAAATAGGAACCTTTAGAAAATCTCCCTGTCGCGTCGGTGTAAGAAAAAATAACTTGCAAAGAGCTGGTATTTTTACTTAAACATATACAGGATTTCAATATATTCTATGATTATGGAATTGGGTACACATAAATTCTGTGGTGCTCGAATATTTCCAACTTAAAAGTTGATATTTTATCAATTCATCATACTTTTTTATGAATTAAGTAATGTACTTCTTTCGGTAAAAATTCATTAAGCACGTATTGCCTGTTTTTACTGCATTTGGATAATCGTATCGAACTTAGACATGGAATTATTTTTTTCATTAACCGGATGAGTGATGCAAGTGTGACTTTTAAAGAAATATACTGTCGGTAAAATGTACGTGAGAATACTCGCGTGTGAATTATACGTACAGCGTACACGCCGACTATGGTCAATTATATGAATTGACAAATTGCTATTGAAAGGTTTATAACCTTCAAGTAACATTAGTAGTGGATTGTAGGCAATCACCATTGAGATTCTTCAACAGATTTTGAATTTGTTATTTACTAGATGACATGAAAACTACCATGTAAAAGTAATAGTAGATATTTGATGTATTCATAGATATATTCATAGTAAATAATATGTACAGAAATACTGCTAAAAGAAAAAAAGTGGAATCAAAATGCTCTTCGTTCATTAATAAATGTAATTGTTTTCAATCATGTAGTATAAATTATTGTATAGTGTACTAAAAAGTATAAATAAATAAATAAAGTATCATTGTAATTTTATTTTTAAATGAACTAGTTTGGGATCTATACGAAGAATCATTTTCTCTGATCCTATAAAAACGTTTATACATTCGCAGATATCGCGAATAACGGATAATATATTGTAGCTATTTCAGTTTTTTACTTTTACAAAAAGAAAACATGTAGATACAGATTCAATGAAAAGTACTTGTTTACGGGACATAGTTTTTATTATAGTTTCCAAGCTGGCCAAAAGTGCAATGTAATTTGTTCTATGATTACGGCTTCTTATTGCATAGAGTCGTGATCGTGATGAGATGATCTGTCACCGCAATGTTGAATAAACTGAGCCGTCACGATGCGGTCAGGCGGCCGAAACTTTCGCAATGATAAAACCTATAAAAGAACAATAATATTCATGCAGAAATTCAACATGTGAGTATTACATAATAAATAATGGTGTCAGTACGGTAAATTACTGTATTTGTCTTATTATATGTAGTGATGAAGCAATGTAAACGTTGTATAACGTTCAAGTAATAGCTTTAAAAGTTTAAATAGCAAACCTTACTTTGGCAGAGAGTAATGATCTGACAATTGTAGAAATATAGGGTCCCGTTAGGCTAGGTAGCACCGTCACGATGGCGGCTAGTTTGTTGGAAAGTAAGTTGCGACCGTGCGCATTGCTCGACAATCGGGTGCGCGCGAGCATTTGCAAGCTTCTGTCGGAAGAAAATCCTAATCCAACCACTAGAACGTTGATGAATGTAACCGATTAGTTTCTAATAGTTTCATTCAATTATATAAATGCGCACTAAATTGCACATTACATACACTTGTTGAGGTTAATTTATAGTATATCTTGATGTACACGATATGCGCAAACACGAAATTTTACTTACTAATTCAATTTCTTTTGTGTTACTGCTGTAAAATTCAACATGAGTTAAGACGTTTTTATTATATTGATTAATTAAAGTTTACGTAAATGTGTAATCCTTCAGTATATTAATTTTTTCATCCAGTTTTCATAACTATTTGTGTTTATATAATTTTCATGGGCAATTCAATGATTTATTGAGGTGTGTCGGATATTGTGACATACCTAATATAACTTAAGAGAGATTTAAAAGAAACATTTATTAATTGTAGGTTCGAAACCATCCACGCGCTTTTTCGTGCATTTCGTGTTTAGCCGGTTGGCTAACGACTATTATTGCATATATATTTCTGGAAAAATTTGAAAATAAATTTTGCACTGTGTAAACAATTTATTCAGTGGAATCCGTTTATAACGACATGGAAGAAAAATCATACAAAATAGTTTGTAGAAAATAAACAAACTCCTGTTTTTGTTAGTATGTATTTATTTTAATAGAGATAAATAAAAATAAAAATTGTACGTACTAAGTGTATGTATGTTTGTTACCTCAGAACTTTCGACTGGGTGAAACCGGTTTTTTTTAAATTGAAAGCTGGTGCTTCCAGTGTGACAGCCCTGTGGCGCAGTTGGTTAGATACCAGCTTGCGAAACGAGAGGCCGCGGGTTCGTTCCCCTCACCGAGACAAATGTTTGTGCGATCCACAAATATTTGTTTCGGGTCTGGGTGTCTGTGAGACCTTAAAGTCTCTCGTAGTTTCTGATACCCACGACACAAGACGTGTATCCTATTGTGGGGTCAGAACTATATATGTGACTGATAGGTGTATTTATTTTATAGTGTGGTCCCATTTTAATGTTGTCCATTTGTGACAATAGCATCCGTGAGAAAACCATATTAGTCTTAAGTTTGCTCTAATGTGATGTAATGTAAAATTGACGAATAACTCAATATCATGCCAACCGATTTTGATGATTAATTTTTTATTGGAAAAAATGTAATTCAAGGGTAATTTGACGTGAGTTAGGATGGGTTTTGATTACGGGATCCATGACAAAGTAACGGAACTCTTCAATTCTTATTCTTAATCTGGTTCATGTTTTTGAAAATATTTGAGATTGTCGAATGACCAACCCCAAATTCCCTTGCGCAGAATGACGTCGTATATCCCGTGATCTTCTCAAACACTACCAAAGGTGTTAGGAATCATTTCGGTCACTATAATCGGACACAAATTTCGGGGTTGCTTTTCGTCATGGTATCCAGTATCAAAACTTTTTTTTTTTGGTGCTCGGGAATGCTAGCATATTATTGTTGGAGACTTAGAAGGGACCTATCAAATGCTAAATATTCAGAAAAATCATAAGCTTAATGTAAATTAACTTATAAAATGTCTGTACTTAGAGCTATACTTAGCTGTATTTTGTATTTTTTACGAAAATAAATGTATTCATGTCACAACAAAACATGATGCACGTAATTTTTTTTCAGTGATATATTATTGTTTAGTGGCCCTAATACATTCAAAATGTTTTATAAGTATTCATGTGGCAACAGCTATTTTTTTTTACCAGTGTAATGAAAAAAGGTCACGATGGCCTAGAGGATTTAGCACGCTGTCGAAAATCTCGACAGGCGCGTTCAAACCCCAAGCACACACCTCTGACTTTTCGAAGTTATGTGTCAATTCACAATGAACTATCACGTACTTTAACGGTGAAGGAAAAACCATCGTAATGAAACCTGCACACCTAAAAGTTCTTCAGTGTGTAGTCCGCCAACCCGTACTAGGCCAGCGTGGTGGACTAAGGCCTAACCCTTTCAGTTGTAGAGGAGGCTCGTGCCCAGCAGTGGTGTGTATATGTGCTGATGATGCACTCATCATCATCATCTAATTAGATCTCTCTATGTCAAATTATGGGTATTAATTTTCTCTTTGACACACTATGACTTTGGATTTATATTTATAATAAATGGTTGCGGAATCGTTCTTTATACTTTTGTAAAAACGATAAAATTTGTAATCCACGCAATTGTGTCATTGCATGACAATGCCGTAGTAATTGTTCGTTCTATTCCGTTAACAGATTTCATTACATGTGTACGTACGAAGCTATTACGGTCAAATGACACAGATTGAAGCAAACTTTGCAATTGCCAATGCTGTAGCCGCGTTCGTATTTTTGGCATAATATGTATTTACATACTATATAAATATTAGGAAATGAAAAAGTTCCCTTAAAATCCATTTTTCTCTAAAATTGTAAAGTACCTGTGTGTCATTAGACTCAAAGGTCCTAAAACAATCAAAATTAATTTCGATCAAGAAAGAAATGAAGCTCTTAGGTTTCTTTCAATAAATTACTTTACCTTTTTGACAGATTGTTTTGTTTGTGATTTTCATGTTACGCTTAAAATTTGATGAAAATGTTTTTCTATGTCTGGGTTGGAGTAAATGTGTACTGAGGCCATTGTTGGTTGTTAGTGGGTGTTTCCTTCGTGCACGGTTGGTTTGTTTTGTTGTATTTTGTAGTCCTCAATGATATCCGAGTGGTGAATCGCTGTTTTTTATGCCTTCTGCGTCCGATGATGGCTGGTAGATTCTGTTTGTGAAATATAATGTACGAATTACGTTGGATTTTGGGTCTCTATACTTTATATATTACGTATGTTTTAGAAAATACTTTCACTACGCTTGTGTGCTGCCAAATTTATACTGCATATATGGTTAGAACTTATTTGAACAGGAATCGTGGTTGTCGAATAACTTCATTGTTTTTGAGTCTTAAGTAGGTACTACTACACATAAACTTAGTTTCCTTCGTTTGTATACAGGTGTCCCAAAAATCAACGTCAAGCCGAAAACGGGCAATAGGCCAAGTCGTGACAGTTATTAGAAAAATACAAAAAAATATCTTTGTCATGTACTTCTCAAATTATAAGGATTCAAAAATAAATCTCAAAAAGTGACACCTGTGACGAGAAAGTGTTATGCCATTTTAGAATCCAGACTAAACGCGCCATCTTTTAAAGTTACTTGCCAACATAGTGTAGTCCGTTTTTTTTACAGTAAAGTCGGTTAAAGTTGGGTGATTATAATAATAATAATTATTTTGAATTCAATGTTGGGAAAAAATTTAATATTTTATTTAAAACTGAGACAGTTATGTTTTAACTTTTAACTGTAATTTACAGAAAGGTTATTCATGTTTAAGGTTATACATGTGTCACTTTTTGAGATTAATTTTTGGATCCTTATAATTTGAAAAGTACATGACCAAGATTTTTTGTATTTTTCTAATAACTGCCACGACTTGGCCTATTGCCCGTTTTCGGCATGACGTTGATTTTTGGGACATCATGTATATGAAATTCCAACATTTTCGTAACCATATTTTTTATTATGTTTCGTGTCGTATAAGAATTGTTTAATAACAATTACTCGATTGCATACCTTTGTGTATAAATAAATATTAATAGAGTCACGTATTATTTGCCAATCATTACGATAAACATAACAAAGCAATGTATTTTAAACGTAAGGCTATTTCTCTCAATTACTTTGAATGTGATATTTAGCGGTATGTGGGAAGTGATTTATTATGGTTATGCAATAATAACGCACCGCTGTAGGAACGGCGTGCTAAAGCAGGTGGGCATGGGCGCAGCCACAGCCGGCAAAGATGCGCTTGGCACTTTCACTCTTGTTGGTGCGACAGCAATGGCCGCGGCTCGCCGCAGTGGCCCCGCGTCGTTGCTAGCCGCTGCCGTGCTCGCCGCGCCGCTGTACCGCTGTGCCGCTGCACTACTGCTCAGCCGACCGATCAACACCCCGTGTCAATTTAATAGCATGCTCCACCGCGTACGAGCCCACCACCTAGCTTGTGGCTCTGTTCGATATTCAGACCGTGTTGTGAAAAACCGCACAGCTATTTTTAAATTAGGCATTTGTTGAGACCGCTCTTGTTTCGTGTAATTATATCGGTGCATGACGATCTTATCGCGCTTTTGGATGTAATGTCATGCGGCAATGTTCAAATAACTTCATTTTAGTTTGAGTTCTATATACAAGTGATCGTATGTAAACAAAAAAAAAATAGTGACCAAGTGTTAATAAAATATCGGTAAAAAAATTGCGACAAAGCAAAAGTAGTTAATGGTGATATAGAAGTTTCCTCGCAGTGAAAATGATTTTGGAGACAATATTTATTTCGTAACTTTGATTCAGACTGAGTCCGCAGTGAGTGTATGCAGTTTCAACTGACAGTTTCTAAGGTTTTTTTGTCGTATATGTAATGTCTATTACATTAGTATCAACATCAAATATAAAATGACTATAACCTAAATTTACGTTTCTGCGATAAATTGCGAGTAGAAGACGTGCGGATAATTTTGGCCAGAGTTATTGCGCTTGAATGTGTAGTGTCAAGGTTAGAAGAAACAGCTGGACAGCAGTCAGTCAGCATGGAGCAGTCGCGCGTGATGCTCACATGACGAGCGTCCACTCGACCCGCAAGTCGCAGTCGACCGACAAGGACGCGATCTGTAAATAAATAATGATCTAATTGTATATATCCATATACTATTTCTGAGTGTGACTGAACGTCGGATAAATACTTTATCAACGTAAAAGGGTTTTGCAAACATTTCGTCGTTAGCGTGTAGTGAACACAGTGGTGAAACTAAAACCTGCTGTAGTGCCCACTTTCGAAGTTTTCTACAGGGCCCTCCTTTTCTCTGTGGTACTAACATCAGCTTGTAGCTATCTCCGGTTGTGTTGCGAACCTCGAACATTTTGTGATTTTATTTGAATTAGGTATTATGTGTGATGAGGAGACTTAAACTCTAGTGCTGCTATAAAACCTATAATTTTTTCTGAGCAGTTTCGTAAGTAAATTTCATTTAAAAATCCAACTTAAGAAGACCAGTGATGCCACATTACGATGAAAGCTTCATACACGATGATAATTTAAATCAAAGAAGAAATAAACGTAGTTATCGAGTTTATAAAAATGGGTTAAGTCCACTGGGATTACTTGAGACTAACGATGTTCTACATACACTTGAAGAACGAGGTACTTCTGTTATTAAACGTAATATACGAAATATAAAACAACGTGGACATCGTTATAGACCGCAGCATCAATATCAGCAGCAAATATCTGCCAAGCATAAAACACCGGACATAATCATTGCTCACTATCCGCGAATAAGTGTCTTTGATCCAAATAAATACTACGATATAAGAAACAATAACGTGTCGCCGCTGATTCCTTGTAAAAGCCTGGATAATTTGAACATAAGTTATGGAAAGAAGAGTTCTATCACAAGAAACAAAATTCGTAACGGTTCCAGTCTGCAAGATCTTTTGGACGATGGAAAACTAAAGCATTATTCGTCGCCGTCTGATGAACAAGTGCCAACGCCGTGCAGGGTGGACAACAGAAATTCCTATTCGGTTATAGATGCTAGACACCGGCCTTTACAACGTTGCGTGTCCCGAAGTACCCTAACGCCCGGCGTCGGAATCTATCGGCAGATCAACAACGATGAAATAGCTACTCGAAATCAACATGGTATGACATTAATTTGCTTTATACTTGTTATTAATATTTAAATAACATATATTTTTTCTCCGTACTACGTATTTTAAAAGATCGTTTTGTTATTGTTTTACACATTAGAGATATGCCAAAAAATAATTCTGCAAGTTAAGAATTCAACAACAGTGACTTAATTATGAATTTGTATTTTTAGTATCAGTGTCGTAATATTTAACTGGCACCAGTATTTGGGAAATACGATAGCACGTTTGATTGTCGTGTTTCAAGTGACAGTCGCTTGTAACGAGAAACCAGCTTAGTTTTCTCTCAGTGCGGCGAATAACGTTGGAAAACTTTCAATTTTTCCTTCCTTGTTCGCTTCAGAAAGGTGTTACGTTAAATAAAATACCTGATCTTGTATAACAAGACGTAACGGACGCGAGAAATGCACCGTTGTTCCTATTGTTATCATAATGTTAAGGCCATACATAAATGCCGCCGCGAAAAATAATTTCTCATGGCCGATAATTAATATGTAACTTAAAAAAACGTATTATTTCAATAAATCATTTATCGTTTGACATTTATATTCGCTTTTCTAAATGAAATTTTTAGCAACGGTCTTTTATAATTAAAAATTCTGGCACACCATTAACCACACAACTTTAACAACAAAAACCACATTAACAACTTTCATTTTCAAAAGATGTCAGCAGGTTTGGAAATATGTGATAAAACTTGAATTTGTCCATATCTATCCATATTGATTAGATTGACTTTCATTTTCTGCCCTGGTGTAAACGTCAAGATGGTAATCTCTACATTTTCTGAAAGTACTGATTCGCTCTAATTCTCGTACCGCACATGATGTTATGTAAATCAGTGTTACATGCAGGTGCAACAACATAATTATCAGTGCATTGCGTTACTAAGTTATTATCTCGTTATATTGAAATCATTTTATGCAAAATTACAGATTATTATATTTATTACAAATGTTTACAAATTACGTTGTAGTGATGCAAAGTCCACAGACAAATAAAAATAATAGGTTAATATGTATTTGTTTGTCGTCGGCGCGCGCGGAGTTGTGGTAGTAGGACGAACGGCCATGACAGGACAAGCGTAATACAGAAATTGCATGCTAAGTAGATAATTAATATCGAATGTGCGTTTATGATGTGTTATGTGTGACGCACGAGGCACGGGCGCTCCGGGCTCACCGAGCGGGAGCCGGCGCGCGGGTCTGGCGCGGGCAGAGGCGTCCGGCGTGGCGTTCGGAAGTCGCGACTGGCGGCGCGTTGGCGTGTTGCGTGCTGCGTGCAGGTTCACTGGTTCAGTCGACGCCGCGACTTTGGGCGCGTCCTCCTGTCGCCTTCGTGTTTATTTATAAACTCACGCGTCACCACCATCTGATAAACTGTTTACTATTCGTGTTGTTCAGTGATGCCTAGTTTTATTCACTATTATGATGTGCACTTGGTTTGCACTTTGACGTACCTATTACTCCAAAAGTGATCACTTGCGTGCAATCTCTTAAAGTGAGTAACGAAGGCGCCGCTGTATTTACGTCATTATCCGTCGGGTTCGTATTCTATATTTGGTATAGTATTACATTTGTATGTAGAAACTATATTTTTCTCTGAATTGTAGAGTATTTTTTTTAAATGATCAGAATTGTACAATAAAATACCTTAAATAACAAACGACATCTGATATTTTTACGTCATTATTAACCTGTATTTATGAACGTATTTTTTCCTCATTCGAATCATTAAACTCTTTGTATTAATAAGTCGTCTGCTACGTGCTTCGACTTTGGCTGCGTTATCTATGTTTATTGTTTGATTTACATTAGGGTAACGTTAACCTTGGATTGTATCTTCAATGATGACTCAATTGTTTCAAACTTTAATGCTCCCAAATAGGAAAAGTGATAATGTTTCGCTACATTCATATCTTGATGGTATTGTGCTGCCTTCATAATTTACAATAATTTCAAGCGCCAGGACTGCATTTAAGGACTTATTTCTAAATTGTTTTCTTATTTCTAGTCTTATATATTATTATCAAGGCTGAATTCCAAAACATTATTAGTTATATTAGTATATATTTTTCTCGTCTGAAAGTCAAGAAGTTAGTTTTTTTTTATTGTCAAATATTCTATTTATATAAAGTTTAAAAAGGTAACTTAAGTGGTTGTGAAATTTAAAAATGAATTGTCAACAGCAAATTATGAATAACAAAAAAGAATTGTAATTTTATTTGGTTTGTGTACATTACGTCGGCTATTGTTTCAATTTGTTTCGATGTAATCTCCTTAATAGACCACAAGCCCATGGTAAAAATTAACCTGTGAAATGAACCACCGTGAATTACGCTTAGACGGCTGTTACTATATCATAAAATAACTCTGAGCGCTATGCCGTCATTTCTGAGCGGTACAAGTGAGTACGAGAGTAAATGGAATTTCTCTGCTACAGGGGAGGAATTACGACTACTTATTAATGTACGGCTTTTATTATAACTTATAGATAATTAAAAATAAATGTCGAAAAACCTAGTGCCGTACTAAAGTGGTGGTACCGGAAGTTAGTGCAAATTTTTAATTCGCCGCTAATTTTAGGAGCAATATAGGTCATTTATTACTGTACGGCATCTTGTTCAAAATGTTATTTTATACGGACAATACCGTTTGGTAATAATGCCGTCTAAAAATTATAGTTCATATTTATATAAATAAATAAGTATCTACATTTCAGGATTTACCGAGTTATTACTGCTGTAAGATCATAAATTTATGTACGGCAACCTTTTTTTTAATATAATGTTATTAAATATTACCGTTGTACCTTATAGCCGTTCATTATAAATGGTAACAAATAAAAATATTAGGATTTAAAAAAAAGGAAATTTCCGAGATTTATAAGATTTTTCAAATGTTCCTGTAGTAATTTGGGAAGTAATATTTTCAAAGGTTATTGTTATTTTACTTGTAACAAATATAAATAAACAAAAAAACCATATGCCGTACATTTTACGTCAGATTATTCTTTACAGCTGATCAAAACTTCGATAACATTTGAGATGTCCCTTGAGGTCATTAATAACTATACGGCATTTGATAAATTTTGTTTTTAATATTAAATAATAATAAAAAATTATAATGCCGTACATTTTAAATGGAACATTACGTGAAATAAACCAATTTTCTTCAAATTTTCTCATTACGGATAAATTTGTCAATTGTTTGTAGCACTGTTGGTTATACCCTTTTTCTTCTATTACAGACAGCGGTCTGAGGCGGTGGATTAATCTTCCATTTTATAGAATAGCGGACTATCAAAATTGTACGGCATTTATTTTTTATCGAAGATTTTCTAAAGAGCTAAAAACCTATGTTATTGCCGTACAGAAAAAAGTCACCAAGTTACTCTTTTCGGAGGGAAGTAATTTACCCCATACACCTATGAGTCCCACAAAAAATGTACGGCATGCTAGAAAATATTATCTACTCATGAAGTACTCTGAAGATCATTTAATTTTATGTTGTTTCATTTCATCATCATTTATATATTCAGAAATAAGAGTTGCGTCCCTTGGCTTTCGACCCCTGCACTGGAAAATTTGTACGGCGTTCAGGGGTAAAGTATCTGTATAATATGTATACAAAAATAATTACACAAATGCCGTACAGTAATAAATGACCTATATTGCTCCTAAAATTACCGGCGAATTAAAAATTTGCACTAACTTCCGGTACCACCACTTTAGTACGGCACTAGGTTTTTCGACATTTATTTTTAATCATCTATAAGTTATAATAAAAGCCGTACATTAATAAGTAGTCGTAATTCCTCCCCTGTAGCAGAGAACTTCCATTTACTCTCGTACTCACCTGTACCGCTCAGAAATGACGGCATAGCGCTCAGAGTTATTTTATGATATAGTAACAGCCTTCTAAGCGTAATTCACGGTGGTTCATTTCACAGGTTAATTTTTACCATGGGCTTGTGGTCTATAATAGCATGTCGCGATATTTAAAATAATTAGCAAATGTTGAAATTTTGACCAATCGCACGCAGCTCTAAGTATGATAAAACACATTCAGCGAGTAATACATTTTACATACATACATTTTACACATTTTCTCATTAAATTTGTTTGGGTTCAATCGTTTTTAGGGTTCCGTACGTCCGAATAAAAAACCGGAACCCTTGTAGGATCACTCGTGTGTCCGTCTGTCCGTCGCTCACAGTCTCCGAATCTACTAGACCGATTAAGTTGAAATTTGGTACACATATCAATTTCTGTGACCCAAATGCAGAGGTGTGATGTGAATAGATGATATCTGTATATGAGAGGTAATTTTTGGGTGGAAGATGGAAAAAAAAAAATTATTTGAAAACTGCATCGTGTGACAAATGCAAGGTCTTGTTGAGAAGATGAATGCAAGATCTTGAATAGTTTTTTTGTAATTTTAAAATAAATAGTTTCCAAGTTATTCAAGAAAATTGACCAATCCCCCCCCTTATCTCCTAAACTACTGAACCTAAAATTTTGAAAAAATACAGTAATTAGTTTCCTACTTATAGATTATAGAAAAACCTATAAGAACAAATTCTATAAGCAGTCCATGATATTAAAATAACATGGTAAATCACTCAATATTATGCGTACCAACTTACATTTGCAGGTGGAATGTGTGGGAGAACATATTTTTACGGAACCATCTTCACACCAGTCCGACTCGCACTTGGCCGGTTTTTTACTCTCAAAAGAACTCGCATGCTCTTCATGCCTACGATTAACATTTCCACCACATGTTTTCCTTAATCTGTGCCAAATTTGCTTGTGGTACTTAAAAATAATTGCGACATAAATTGTTTTCAAGGAACCGTTGAATAAAGAATTTGATACAAACATACATATATACCTTTAGGCGTAAAAGAATAAGACGTCATATATGGGCACATTGATAGACAAGATATTGACCAAGTCCTGTTCACATTACAGATTTCTTACTAATTTTCGTGTAATCCCATAATAAATAATTGCTTTCTACACTTTTTTCAAAATTTTACTACATTTTATTTTACAGCCTTTGATGACATATATTCTAGGTTATAGAGATAATAAAATGGCGGCATGGTAAATTTTCACCGAAATTAAATTAATTATTAATTCAAAATATTTCTGACACGGTACAGCTTATAATTTATTTCCTAGCCCCCCGCCCCTCCATAAAATTGGCGCTTCATTTGAAAAATTCATTTATTTACATTACACATCTGTGTTCCAGTCATATGACCATGTAGATTACGAACAAATTGTCTGTATTTTTCCTTTAAAGTACGGAATCTCTTAAGGTTTAAGCCTGGGCAACAAAAAAAATTGTAGTTCTTGTTATACACACATAAATATGTATGTAGAAACTAAAATCGATATCATGGCAGGATGTACATTTTTAGTGTACACCATAAATCATTTTTAAAACCTGCTATAGTAGGTAGTCCACGTAAGTATGTCGCGTTTATGGCTCAGTCGATGTGCGTCGGGCTATGAGCAGGATATAATCATGTTTTGCTAGTAGGTAAACTATTTAACTGCACTGCATTTACCACAAGGTCCACTACGAAACATTGGGTACGGCGAAATAAATAGAATGCTCGTCTATGCATATACAAATTTTGAAAATGGACGGTTGGGTAACTTAAATATCACTGAATTTATTCAGAGGTTTCATTGTTTTACAGTTTGAGAGGTCCACAACCAAAATGTATATTATAATTTGTTTAATATTTTTTAATAGCATTTTTTTAAGTGTATGCAAAAATTTGTAGAAAGCGACGGCAGCGGCGAGGCAGGATCGGGGCACCGAGGCTCGCTGCGTGGAGCCAACAAGCTGGCAAGGCGAGCTCGTTCGTTCAAGGACGACTTGCTTGAGCGCATATCGAACATGCGCTCGCCAGCACAACAGCATCATCCGCCACATATTTCCTCTGCTATCAGGTTCGGAACAACTTTATGTATCATTCGTGTTGCGAGCGTCCCATGCGTAGGTACTACTGTCTATAGTATACTCTTCTTTATCACTTTGTGATTTTTCAATGAGAGTTAATTGAATTTTTATATGTCATTGCGTTTTTAGGTGGGCAATGTGCTCCCTATTCCCGAATGATTTCTGTTCCAAGATTGCGCTTCGGGAACAAAGCAATTTTCCATAACTACGACTTTACGTTTGCCTACGTTTAATGTTTTGTCGGAGCAAACTGAAAGTATTTACGCGGATATGTCGTATACTCAAGCTGTTTTGAAAAGTTGCATAGTGGTCTATTATAGTTATTATCACATCACATCACGTCATTATCACATATAAGTCACATCGCACCTCTGTGTAGAAATTAAATAACTATCTAATAACTTAAAAATGCTTTATTTGGACAGCACAGTATATTTATAAAAGAGCGAGCCCAGACCTGGCTCATCATACTATATTAGAGTAATGGTTGATTATTTAGCGCACTGTGCACTGTGTTATTTTTTGATAAAAAAAAATCACGCATACAAAAATATTCCAGTCAAGAATATTAGGATAACATACATTATTATCGTTCAAAATTAATGAATAGAGCGTAGATTTTTAAAAGCGGAGCTTGAATGGACTGCTGGTATGTGAAAACATATATGTATGTCAACTATGTATTTATTATGATACATTATACTACATTAGTACATGTCTTACACATGTCAACATGCATACTGATGATGATGAATACCTACTCATACACTCCAAGGGATGAGTAATATAGTACTCTAATATTTATTTATTAAAGAATACTGAGTACTTTTTGATACGCCTATTAAGTTAAGGGAAAAAAATATTTCTAGAGGCTAGTATTGTTGCCGTTAATCGTAAATTTATACGTGAAATTAAGAAATCTGTATTAACGAAATCAGTACAAGTAAATTTTTAAAAAAATATGAGATTTTCATTTCTTTTTTGCATTCTCTCTAATATTGTGTATAAATGTATTATCTACCGCAACGTCTACTACATTTTATCTTGCAAGTTGTGTACTTTGCGATGGAATCTTCAAACTGTATATTGTTTCTTATCTGTATTGATAAATTTACATACATAACTCCGCTATCTAAACTGTCAGCGACATAAGAAAGTGTCGCTCATGTTAACAGTATTATCTCGGGCAGTGGTGGAACGACAATACAACTGTCCAACGTCAGTGTGATTCGTGTTTAATTAGTTTAACAGTCACGTAAAACGCATAGACTGTCATAAGTGTATTTGTTAATGGTGCGTCGCGAACGCCGAGCGTCAAGTGCCGAAGTACGGAGTACGGAGGGCACTGTGCTGTGTGCAGTTGTCAATGCAGACATTCTACTGAATGTGGATGTTATAATGAGTCACAGTGACGACCTAACAGTGTCGCGCTCATTAGTACATTGTCCGCTCAAATCTCATTAATTTAGTGCGTGCGATGTTAAGTGATTATATTTTAATGTCCGCTCGCGGAGTGACGGCGTGACTGAGGCGCTTTTTATTTATTGTGACTCCGGTGGACACTAGTTTTTATTATGGTCGAATGAAGTTGTTCGAAAGTCGTTCTCTTTGTGGTGTGTATAACACTCGTAAAGAAGCAGTGTGCTCAGTGTTGTTTACGGCTCAGGCGTGGCGCTACTCGAGTGATTCTGCTAAATGTCGAACACGGTGCGGTCGCCTGTCGGTGACTGGTTTAACAAACGTACAAATAAGCTTCACCGGCGATTCATTTATAATGGAAAACGGTACGGTTTACCATGTTTTGTAAAGGCAATGATACGACCAGACAGCTAGTGTATTGCCCTCAGTAAATATTTAATACTACCCACTCAAATTGTAAAATCTTTGCACGGATTTTATTGTGAACTACTTCGAAGATTATTGGTTTATGGCCGTTTCTGTTTAAAATTATCTTTTTAATATTTATGGAGAAATATATTGGCGGCGACCGCTGGCGCGGTTATAGTGCGTTTGTTATTATATCAATCATGTTTTGTTTGAGCACGCACTAACGCAAAGTGAACCGGGACATCCTAATATCAAATATAGCTTAGTCTTGTATTCACGGTGCGTTGTGGGCTTGCATGCAAAGCGCCTTCTTTCGCAATACATTCCGTGCGTTGACATTTTTAAGTGATTCATTATTGTTTTTATACTTAGTTAAACAGTTATAGAATTAGTTGTTTATCTGATTTATATACTTAGGAGTATAAAATAGGTAACGGTAAACGTGTTCCGTTTCATCTGCTGGGTATATCATGCAGTGGATATCATCTGTATTATCTATAATCTATATACATATGTTCCAGCGATCAATTTCGTGAAATAAATGTTGCTAAGTACTTCCAAATTTTCTTTTTCACCTGGCTCATGAGAGCTTGCCTGTTAGACAATGTTTTTAGCAATAGGAAACTACTAACTAACTACTATAGAATTGTAAATAAATAAAAAATTGTAACATAACTGGAACGCGTGATTTGTACGAAATCAGCTTAGAATTATAAAAGCAGATTTGTGACATACGTATAACAAAGAAATTTTGTTCTCTTGTTTACGTAACTTTGGAAGTTACTTTATCAGGAAAATACTAAATTCCTTTAAAAAAAATAACAACCAAGTATAATTCCAAATATATTTTTCCATATTACTCCACATTTATTATTTCGTATAAATACTGCAGGCAATAAGTACAAGGTCAATTAGTTCATGCCAAAACAAAATTTAATTAGGTACTACAGATGATCAAATTAACCCAGTATCCGACAGAAATTCTGTGTGTCCGTGTCTGTTACGATTCTACGGCGTACCGGTTAATAAATTGATCAATTTTAGTATAAATGGGACCTTGGAAAAGGTCCCTAAGCCATTTATTTACATCACTGCGTTTGGGCAAAGTTAAATGGCTGACATGACCTTTACTAAAGAAAATTTCAGTGGCCCAAATTAGAATTCTCACTTAACTGCTATATGCTTAGACTATAATATACTTATAATGTGTATGTGACAAGTTATTAATAATATATTTTTGTTATAGATCACATTCCCCACTTAGTCCGAAACTACGGAACATGGGGGCCAAATCCAATCTCAACGAAGAAGGAGAGGTCACGCCTGCGAAGGAATTGGAACGCTTGGTCAAAGAGGTCAAATGTTTTGTCTTTTTTTCTTACTAAAAATGTCTTTGAAATATGTCTCTTAATTATTCTATTTTATATAATTTGCAGGTTACCTTTGGGTTGAAACATTTTTCGGACGTTATTACGAAGAGAAAATTGGAGATGCTTCCTGACAACGGCACTATTGTCTTCGAATCTATTGCGAATATTCACAAAGGTAGTTACGATCTTTAATATAACGGTTGCTATAAATCTTACTAAACTCACATTCACTGTCAATGATTAATTATATATTTATCATTATTTTTCTCCTTCATCATAGTTAAGGAAAATGTTTTGTTATGAACTATTTGCGGAAAAATTAGAAGTGTTATTACCGTGCGTTCGGCAAATATAAAAATGGTACAAGAATAATGTTGTTTTCAGCAATAAAACCGTACTGCAGCAGATCGCCTGCACTGACGAGCGCCGTGAAACGGTTGTGCGCCGCCCTAGCGATGCTGATACGGCTGTGCGATGAGATAACCGCGGTGAGTCTCCGCGCCGACGCCGGCAACGAGGAGTTGGACACCTCTGTGGCGGCGCTGTCGCCGGATCACGTGAGTTCGGTGGTGAAAGGTGTGACGGCGGCGGTGGAAGAAGTGGCGACGTTGGCGCAGCAACACATGACGCGGCCGGCGCTGTCGCCCAGGCCCGCGCTCGTCTCCCCGCGCGCTTCCACGCAGAGGAACTCCCTGCCGGGTATGGACATTCAATCGGTAACTTAATCTCTAAACTAATTTGTAGTCTACGATGAGACTCTTTACGCGCCAAATGTATTAACATTTATACCCGCGATAAAATTTTGACATACACTAAATTCCGTAATCTGTAAAAAATTGTATTCTTTTTAAAACTTTCTAAAATTTTCTTTCTATAACTCAAAAATACTATACTTTTAGATATTTATGGTAAGTATAAGTTTGTAAATTTTTGTGTTCTAAATCTTTCTGACACTTGTTCATACATTTAAGTAGGTCATAGTGTGGAAGGAAAATCCTATGATATATTTGTTGTGTCAGGTGTAAGTCACGATTATATTGGTAATATCATAGTATGTGTGGCCGCCTGGCCGTCCGTTTTCCTTTAACGTAGCAAATGTGTGACGAGAGACCACACAAATAATTTAGTTCGCTAAATGTATTTATGTGTATTTAAACTCGTTGCCATTTTTATTAATCTAATCCTCCAAAACTCTTGCGAGACTACAGTATTTAAATGAATGAGAAGAACCAAGAGCGACGTAAAAGGTCGTATTAGCCGTAATGTTTTAATTCATTGAGGCTAATTTGTTAATGAACTCGCCAGGCGGCCTAGATTGGCGATATTCGATGACATTTAATAAGCGAGCTCGCAGACATGGGATTAAACGCTTGTACATGTGTGCAATATGTGTGTGCCGCGCTCGTTATGCATTGGACACGACTGCCTTTACACAGTTGTAATTGCTTATCTGACATTGGATCATTTTGTTCACGGCAGTTTTGAAATCGGAAATTTCGGTCGATGCCCATTGCAATCCGATCAAACCAACATTTCATTTTTATTTGAAAATAAATGCGAAACGAATCTGCTGTTTCTGATGTCTTTCTTTCAAATCTGGTTGATATTTATTTCTTTGTCGACTTTCTTTGGCGGATGTGTGTCGGACGAAAACAATAACATTGATGGTTGGCACAATTTCTCAAGTCACGTGTCAGTGGAGCCGAGGTAATGTGTAGTTCCACACGTGTAGTTAGTATGCGTTTTGTTTACTTTCCCATGCAATGCTGCCGTTCAATTGACCATTAACATTTCTATTGCCTTATTAATTTTTACACATATCACTTAAAGTGACTTGTCGTGATTCATTTACGCATATAAGTTATTACTTCCTACTAGACTAGCGAGTCCAAAATATCCGTTTTATGTGTTTCATGCGTTTGATTTAAATTTTATGTTACTGGTATAAATATTTAACAAGTCAATAAAAATTTAAAACCAGATGTATGTTCTGTGTCGGTAATGTGTATGTATTCCGAATTCATAAAAATGTTATACACTTTTAATTCAAGCGACAGTTTGTGTTTTAATTGATAGTGTCAAAACTCGGCTGTTTTTTTAAAGCCATCTAAACGTTAGTCTGTAGAGAAGAAATATTCTCCCCCTATTGTTATAATGGCGATCAAAGTTAAAATTATATTATGTGACGTCAAATCATGAACTAATGCTAGTTTAGAAGGTGACATTTCAAATACCCCAGTATATCGGAGGCAAGTATAATATTCCTCGGAGCGGATGCGTGAATATTTGCATTGATGAGTATGCGAGTAGGTTGGTGATGCATGATGTATCGGTGGTTGCAGACATCCCGCTGACACCGAAGGAGCGGTCGCTGCTGACGGGTGAGCCGAGCGGCGAGGCGGGTGTGCGCGCCTCGCACTCCTCCGAGTCGGTGCTGGACGCGCCCGACGAGCCGCACGCGCACCACGCGCACCACCAGCACCACGCGCACCACGCGCACCACCCGCACCACCCGCACCACCAGCACGACATGCACCAGCCGCCGCCCAAGCCCGCCAGGCCCGTCAGGTCGCACATCTCTCTACTCAACAATCAGTAGTTGGCTCATGTCGTGTTTATACAACAAAACACTCACTTATCGAAGCAATACTGAATGAAATTAATTAACCAAATATATGTACTTTTACGTGTTTCTCAATATTACTTAGAAGTTTATCATACAGCCAGACTAGATGTAATGAACAATGTTATCATCATCAGCCACGGCACGGGCCTCCTCTACAACTGAGAAGGTTTAGGCCTTGTACACCACGCATGTCTAGTGTGGGTTGGCGGACTACACACCTAAGAAATTTCTAAGAACTTTTAGGTGTGCAGGTTTCACATCACGATGGTTTCCTTCACCGTTAAAGTACGTGATAATTCATTGTTGAATACACACATAACTTCGAAAAGTCAGAGGTGTGTACCTGGGGTTTGTACCCGCGACCGTCGAAATTCTCGACCGCGTGCCTAAACCTCGAGGCCATCATGACTTAGACGACGAATGTATTTTTATTAAATTATTAAAAGCATTTCTTTTAGTTATTATACAGTATAAATTCAATGTAGACGGCATTATCATTGGCATTAAGTTTAACCACTGTAACGTGAAATTGAGAAGAGAAGTGAGAATGTTATATATGTGCTGCAGGAAAATCGAGTTGGCCCCGCCACTACCGCCTAAACGCAAGTCCAACAACGATAGCTCGCTGCTAGGCCTCTCCATTGACAGGTTCGTATTTACATACTTTGCGTGTATCTACATATACTCACATAATATATGATTATATGCATGTAGGTATACAAAATGATTTCAAAATTACTTCTATTTCAATCGAGGATGTTGAGTTACCATATTTTCTGCAGAATTGATTAGAATTATTTCTTGCGATGATTTTATATTATTTAAGTGATGATAATTAAACTGAATACTTTCCACATATCCAGTCAGTCCAGTCACACGAGGGATGTTTTGCATTGTGGTATTAGCAAAAGGTGGAGTGTGGTCGGTTGGTTGTTGCAGGTTGTCGCTGCAGTCGCACAGCAGCGGGTCGCTGGACTCGATGCTGAACGTGTCCAACGAGGAGGAGCGCGCGCACGACGGCGCCAACCACGACGTCTTCATCACGCAGCCCGCCTCCGATCTAGTCGGTCAGTAACACTTATCGCACATACCTATCATTGGCTTCACACGAACTATTTATTCATCCCATTCTTTGCTTACTATTAGATTATCTTCTATACGGCTTTTGTTCAACTTTGATCATGTCCCATATTCTTTGTATTTCAAACATTAGTAGGTCATTATAATCTATGTATGCCAATGGACGTGTATGCGTAAATGTATGAAAATCTACTAGTGATTAAATAATATGGTGATGAAGACAATAATGGTTTAATAATAATGTTCATGATTCCAGCTATATGTAGCTGCAACAGCGGCGGGGAAGTGCGCACGTCGGTGGAGTCGCACGAGTCACACATGAACTCCACTCACATGCACCCGCATTCCAACCACAATCGGTATGTCCACCAGTATGTACAATAGTTTTTTTTTATTATTTTGCGATTTAGCACTTATGTCTAGACAAAATTGTTATCACGAGATTTCAATTATACCGTATAGAAATGCTACATAACAAGGTCAGCAATCATTCGTCATGTCTCTGTTGACTAGTAGGTACTACTACTACTGTTGCTAGAAAATAAATTTAAATAAAAAAGAAAAAATATCCAAAAATACAAACTGAATTATAAATATTTAATTAATTACTTGTTAGCATAAATGTCCATATATGATAACATGCAATTTACATTTTCTCTGAGCTAATCTCAATAATGACATTAATGCATGATAATGCAGGCGGACATATTATAATAGCCACCAATGGCTGACACTTTCTAAGAAATTATCATTAATGCTGACATTTGCTTTGTAGATTGTTTTAGTTGGAGTGTTTGTTTTGAAATGATTGTTTATTTTCCCTATTGTGATGCATGTACTATCAGGGACAAATCACAAATGGCAAGTACAATGATGCTCATTTGGTCATCGTATTATTGATGGGCACTCGTTTGGGCATTTGTTTCTCTTTTACCAAAAAATATAGATGCAACGATGACCTGAGACCTGAGATTGACCCTTATGATACTGAGAATGGGTATTTTATTATTTCGTTAATATATTTTTTTGTTTTCCGAGTTGCTACAGAGGGAAGTGGACAATACCTATATTTTGATAAATTTGGACATGGGCAAGAGAAACCCTAGCGTGCAGAGAAAACCCATCCGTTGCTTGTCCCTTTCGATTCTACCTCAGACAAGTTGCAAAGTTGGGATATGGCAAATATAACGTTGGGGTCTATGTTCATAAAGCAATGGGATTCATTTCATTAAGTATAAACATACTCCTGTTCTAATTAACGGCCATTTTATTTTGAATAATTATTAGCATAATGGTTTATATTATTTTTCAGTTTTTCGAATGAGTCGGGATTCGTGTCAGTCGGCCACGCAGAAATATCTACCGAGCACAGTTTCACCTCGTCTTTCACCTCGTCTTCTCACCACTACTCCAGCCATACAGACAGGTATAATCACCCGTGTTAACTTTTGTCTAATATTTATTTTATATTTAATTCATTTGTGTTGACTTAATTGACTGATTTTTGCACAAATTCATTCATTACTCCAACTTAATAATATTTATTCGTTATTCACACATTTGCATTTTTTTCTGTGTTTTTCTTTCAGATATATTCAACATTATGCAAAAAAAGCTATTGTTATTTTACTTGCAATATTTATTCATGCAAATAATAAGAAGCATTTGAAAATTGCAATAATGAAGTCAGTATTTAGTAATCGTACAAAAAGATTTAATTAATAACTTACTCTTGGATCATTGTGATTGCGTCGGCTAATGTTGAATATCTCTGTACAAGCTTGTTGTTATTGTTTTTGCAGTACTTTTAACAGTACAGACTGTGTGACCGAATTGAAGTGCACAGTACAAAGCTTTGAAAGCCGCATGAATGTAAATATGAACTGTGTAACTACGCACCATTCCACAAAGTGAGTGTCCTTCCGTGTTATTTCACTCTACAAAAAAAA
The DNA here is from genome assembly GCA_907164795.1 of Hemaris fuciformis. Taxonomy (NCBI): domain Eukaryota; kingdom Metazoa; phylum Arthropoda; class Insecta; order Lepidoptera; family Sphingidae; genus Hemaris; species Hemaris fuciformis. The sequence continues at coordinate 7,935,451 of OU015434.1, forward strand.
AAATTTTTGGTTATTTAATACAGACATTAACAGCTAGAATTTATCAAATGTTATGACAATTAACATTATCACGTAATTTCATTGCAACACGTTTACACTCTGTAAATTTTTAGTGGTACCGATGTAACGACTAGCGTGTACATTTTTTTGTTTTTAAAATAAAAGAAAAATTCTAGTTGGTATTTGTCATTATTATTATCTAATTTTGGTTCACTAGATATAGACACCATACATACACATAGTATTCACACCATTGTCATAAAGGCAGTATGTTAATTTCAAACGTGACATTTTAACAGAAGCATTTGTTAATGATTATCAAAAAGCTTAACATTGGAGTGTGCGAGGTAGAATTGAGTATGAATGAGGTTGTGACGTGGCGTAGTGTGGAGATGTAAAGTGTGTGATGCGCTTGGGGTCGCAGGATGGCGAGCGTCACGTCGGAGGACAGCGAGACTCCGCCCGAGCTGCCCGCCAAGACGCGCCGCAACATCCGCGCCGACGTGCAGCAACACTTCCCCAACGTGGAGATCCGGTACGCACACATCATATACCCTACGGCCTACGTGTTGCCAATCTATCTGTACCTCGGTGGTGATAAAACTTATACGGTGTTTGATTTTATAAAAAAAATATATACATACAAAAAAAAAAAATGTAGATATTGTCTTGTTGAGCGTAATATAAAGAGAGATTAGCGCGATGGAATTATAGAAGAAATTTAGAAATGAAGGAATTAAGAAGGAGATAATTTGGCATACTGTAACAATTACGTAACTTATTTAAAACATTAGTAACGCCTGTTTTAACCAATGTAAGTAGTGGCCGTCATTATTACCATTGAACAGAGCCAGATAAAACACCGTTATGTGACATACATACGTATAAGATGTTGTATAGCAGTGTGTGTGCGTTTCATTCGAGTGTATATGTGTGCGTGCGTGCAGGGCGGCGGGCGTGTGCTGCGTGCACGGGGAGGGGCGTGAGGGGCGCGAGGGGCGGGACGCGCGCCCGCACACGCTGGCCGACCACCACCCGCCGCGACCGCCCCCGCTGCCGCTCAAGAAGAAACACAGTCAGTATGCCAACACTACCACACTACCACACTACAACACTACACTGCTAGTTCTCGCGGGGACTCACTCCACGCATACATACGTTTTACACTCAACAGTAGAAACTAGGGATGTTATGGATATGATATTTCGGATCTGGATACAGATATGGATATAGGAATTAAATTATATCGGTTTCGGATACGGTTACGGATATGTAATTATTTCGGATTATCCGCTAGTTTCGGATAGTTTCGGTTACGGATATCAGATTGAAGTAAAATATACCTGTTTTCGACACTCTTGTAAGAAAAGTTTTTATCACAATGTTTACATTTTGCACAATCTACATTACCTTGATAAAAAAATGTCCAAATTAAAGTCGATATTGGTCGCTTTTTGTCTACTCATATAAAAATCAATTTTGTACTTAACACAAGACTTTCTTAAACTATCCGAAACTTCTGAAACGGATACGGTTACGGTTACGGATATATTTTTATTTCGGATATCCGATAGTTTCGGTTACGGTTACGGAGCTCCATAACATCCCTGGTAGAAACACTCGACTTCCAACATTGGGGTACTATTACTTACCATCAGATGCAGCGTGGTGATTATGCCTTGCTTACATAAAAAAGCACATATAACAGAGTTTACTCAAGAGCACAGTATTAAAGGATAATGGTTTTAAAACTTTTCGCTTTTCAATTCTAATGGTCGGTGAATGTGTAATTCTGGGAGTGAGGGAGGGACATTAATTAAATGGGCGGAATTATTGTCGCCCGCGCCGATGAATAGTGTGGGTGACAAATGCATGCTTATATGTTGTTATGCAACTCTGTGAAATGTCTGATGTCGATGTGATATATATTTACTATGTGGAGAGGGACTTTCGCCTTGAATGGTAAATGTTTATGAGGATCGCGCACGTCACGTAGCCGAGAAACTTTTCACATTGACATTGCTCATGGTGTGTGCGGATCATGTGGCCATTCCCTCCTGGCATGTATGTTGCTGTTGTGGGGGTGTCACGCAGTCCCGGGGTTGGGCTACTTGTTACACGTGGGCTATAACGGCATGTTTGTCTGTTGTGTCGGTGCGGCGCGGCAGTGTTCCAAAGCGTCGCGTACAGCGGTGAGTGGATGCATGCTATGCCGCTATCTGGTACCCAATCGAATTCGCCATACAGACATTTTATTGACTCGTAACGTCTTTTTTCGTGAAAAAATGTGGAATAGCATTCATGAATCGTTTGCAGTGCATATTTTTCACGGAGCAGCCGATGCGATGTTGATGTAATGTTGCATAATGTTTTCTTAATACTTATTCATCAAAGGTCCACTCCAACAAATAGGACACATTGGAGAATCGTTCATACGCTTATAATTCTCAAATCTGCTTTTAGCTCATGATAATAATGAAACCATTTCACAAATCATGCGCAGTATTTTTATGAACCTCAAACTATGCAAAATTTTGTTGCCTCATCTTACAGCCACAGATATTATTATCAATGCAATTAGTATTATTAGCTTATATTTTGTCTATGGTAAAAGGTTAGAGTGCATACATTTAAGAACAATGGGTGATCGTTCGCTTATTTTGATCTGGATGTTGTACATAAGGCATTACATAAGTTTGAGGATCGTATTAGATAGCTCGCTTGCTTTCCACGTGCAGATGTATCGATCGTTGATCGTCGACCGCTACACGCTTCTAATGTTGCTGATTAGTAACAGAGGAGCTCAGTACGCGCCGAAGTTAATTATCACTTCGGATGATTAATGTAATTAACGCTTGGATGTGACCGCGGCCTTGCTGTTTCGTGTTCGTTCAGCCACCACCCGGAAGGTGAACACGTTTCGCCCAAGCTTTTAGTGTATCATATTTTTGACTAACTGTGAGGTGTATAAAATTCATTCTTGTATTATACATAGTTTTGAGTTTTGCGGGTTAAATGTTTATTGTTATTTTTGACGCAATTTGAATATAATTATGACAATTTGCGAATGTGAATTTTATTACACCTTAGGAGTTAGATCAAAGTTTTTGTGAGTGATACATAATAGTGTTTGTCCAGTAATGGCGTACATGGAGATGTTCGGCAACTGCAGCCACCCGCCCAACAGCGCGGCCGCACCGCCTGACATGTTCCGGCATTCCATCCACACCTACAACTTGGCCAGGTATTAACTTTTCTCTCAAATTTCAACTAACCTTTGACATTTTTTTATAAATTAGAAATGTCCTTTCTCATTGTTCATTTTTAAATAAGGTAATATACAATAAAGAATAAAATAATCTTCATATATTTAGAGTTTAAACTATTATAAATATATTTGTAATGCTCGTAGTAAATTCGTTGTAAGCGCAGGCTGTACGCAATCATGATTTCAAAACAGATTTGAATACAAAGTGATGTAATAAGGCAATTTGAGGTAAGGAAAGCGAGTGTTGTTACAGTGCGCAGCAAACCAGCACGGGGATCATCAGTGTCCAACGACATCAACAAGTTCAGCGCTCCATTGCCCAGTCGTTCACGGTGCAACACTTTGGAAATCCGCCACTGAGGTAACTCTACCAACAAACTTTTTACAACTTATATTTAATTAAAATATGTAGTTTAATTATTATTTAATCAATTTTGTAAGTTTGTTCAATTTTGTTTTATTAAAAGTAGAAAAAAATATGGATTGAATTATAATGTTTTGTTTACAGTGGATCCGATGACAGTGTCAGTTTGACGACGTCGAGTGGAACCAGTCCGTTGCCCCCGGAGCCGCCAGCGTTGCCTCCTAAAATGAATAAGAACAAACAGGTAAACATCGTAATATCAGCAAGTTACAGCAGTATCATAGAACGTATGTAATTCAATAGACTTGCTTCATATCAGTTTTTGTGAGACGAGTGCTAAAACCAGTCGATTCGTGCCGTGGTCCTATCAACAGCATGGCTCTGAAATTTCGTGAATTTATTATAATTTCGACACTAGCGCAATAAATTCGAAAGTGTGTGTATGTAGTATGTTCGATCCTTGTAGTTGTTCGAAAAGCCATCGATTTTAGTAATCTTTGCATATTCAAAATTTTCGATAATCGTCCCATTTATACGAATATGCAACTACTCTATCGCTCACTTTAACATTAGTTTTTTTTTTCGCAGATCCAAATAAATTCAAGCAACGAACTTCTGCCACCGCCATCACCTCGACCGTCGTCTCACAACAGTTCTACTGATGAAACTATTTTGAATAATTTGGTAAGTGATTATCACGAAAGTTTAGGAGTTTGTGTGCGTATTTGATACTTTTTCAAGCTATTTCAAAAAGTATAATCAAAACCCATTTCATAATAAACAAGGAATTCAAATATGTTTACTACTCTTTCCAACTCAATTAATTATTCTTATTTGGATACCCAATTATACTTATTTGGATCAAATTTGGCATGGATACAGTTGGAACCTTGGGAAGGTACATAAGCTTTTTTTTTTTATGAAATTGCATCCTGGTGAAGCCGGATAAAACAGCTGGCTTAAAATAAACTCTCAAAATAATATTTATGTTTGGTGCATAACAAATTGTTTTGTTGTAGAACTCCGAGGACTCGTTTGTGAGTACAGCGGTGCCGGGCAAGTTTCCCCTGGAAGACGAACTGGAGTTGCTTGTCCAGCAGCCGACACCCTCCCCTGTGCCATCACAGGTAATATTGCGCTTTTTTCTTATGCTATCCAGACAAAGTGACAACACCGTTTTTGAAGGGAATATACGGCGCTGGGTAAACAGACCATTTCTTGTCATTCGGTAGCGTCATGCTGTCCTGCTGAGATATTTTTTCACGCTACACTTTAAATTTTAACACCTGGATTAACGGAAGAGGGAGAGATGTTGATCGAGAGTGATTGTGTGTAACAGAGAAGCGAAGGCAGCGTGGAGTGTGGGGGTGTGGAGGCCGGCGGCACGGAGCGCGCGGCCAGCCCGGCGCCCGCGCCCCCCGCGCCGCCCACACCCCCCGCACCACCCGCACCGCCCGCGCCCCACGCGCCCCACGCGCCCTCCGCAGACGCAGAAGACATCATGCTGCAGACAGACATCACGTCGTGGCTCGTGCTCAAGGGCCCCAGCAAGGACGGGCCAGAAGTGCGCGGGGGACACCCCGACGCACTCATCGTACTTGCCACTAAAGCTACCAAAGGTGAGCCCACAATTCCACTTAAATTCGGGATACGGGATGTAATAACGAACATTGCATTGTCCTTGAATGAAACTCTAATATTCACATACATCTATACTATTTAAAAACAGGGTACAGGCATGAATGCATTTGGGCAACTGATCGATTTCCACATACTAGTACATTGCTTATTACTTCTTCTTAATTACAAATATTTTATCGTTTCACGATAATACAAAGATTTGTTCAACAAAAGTAAGACGAAATTTTAATTATTTTAATTCGAATCACTAAAATGAGAAATATTTCTGTCACATACAATGTTTATAAAGTTCTCCACCATATGCTTCTAACCTATGAACTGTCATGCTTTCACTTTACAGAGACGGACGAGTGTAAGTGATTGACTCATTCTATGATGGGGGCTGAAACAAACTCGCTGGTTTTCTATTTACTAATATCGTTTTAGCTTTGCTGATTTTGCTTGTTGAATATAGCGCACTTACACGTATCACTTGCGTATTTTTTATTGGCACTAACGACGCCAAAATGGCCGAATGCACAAAAAACTATTTCTATTATTATAGATTCGGTAATGACTGCATAAAAAACGCTTGACATAGAAATTTGTAGTGTTCAATCGACATTTTTTGATGAGTGAATTAAGAAAACGAATAATACATTTGTTGACACGATGGTATTGACCAAATTGTGTAGTTTTGAGTTGAATGTAAATTTCGATGGAACACTAAAATGCGAGTTGTCAGTAAATTAGTCGAGCTCGGGCAGCATGCCGCGCGCCACACCGATGCCGCTTGTTGTCGAGTGCGAGTGCGAGCGTGCGGAGTGCGCAGTACAGAGCGTGTGTTGTGCGTGCAGACTTCGCGTACCAGGAGGCGTTCCTGGCGACGTACCGCACGTGGGTGCGGCCGGGCGCGCTCGTGTCGCGCCTCGTGCGCCGCGCCGCGCACCACGCGCACACGCACGCGCCGCTGCGCTCCACGCTGGCGCTGCTCACCAGGGTGGTCGCCGACCTCACGTACGCACCGCACACACACGCGACACAATCTACATTCAAATCGTCTTATGGGCCCGATGCCTTACACTTTACCATCAATATATTATATCATATATGGCCCGCATTTCAAGGGTGAAACAGCCTTAAAATATTTAAATACAATATTCAGTCATAAGAAATTTTAACGAAAATAAATGAAAGAAATAAGAATCCGATGCATGGTGCAATTCTGTTGAAGAACGAAAAGATTATAATCGATATTTACCTGTTCAATAAACACATTATATTTTGAAACACAAATTACTTACTTCTTATTCTTACCCTTCAAGTGAACACAATACAAAGCATAAATGTAATAAAAATTAAAGATATATTTTATATATGTAAATGGCATATTTTGTATTTAGTTATCAAATCTTTGGTGAAATGGATTACATTCCTTACTTTCACTTTAATAACTATATAATCTATACCCTAGTGATCATTAGACTTCTAATTACAGGGCATCTTATACCCATCCTGATATCAAATCCTGATACCATAACTTATAAAATTTTGCCATAATTTCACTTCAACATTTAATAAAAAGATTGCTATACAAACTCATCAGCGTAAAAATTTGCGACTTCAGGATATAGATTATTTGATATAAAAATATAATTATCATGCCTTGCCTCATGATCATCTTATCGCCTACTTCGTTAATTTGATTATATGTAAATTATGTTGTTGTTATCTCTTCAGGTTGGCAGATTTAGATTGTACTCTTATGCAAGAAATCATGGAGTTCATCTACTGGCTGGTCGATATTGAAGAGCTCGCCATTGCCAAAGCACTGAGACAAATTCTAGTCGACAAACAAAAACAGTTGCATTTCCAACAAGTGAGTGTGATGTCAACTATGTTCCATTTATCATGTTTTTGTTTGAAAATTTTCATGTGATAGTAATTATTGTTATAATTTTATATCGTCTTTTTTATGTATGATTAATATTATCATGCTTACTAATGTCAAGTCCATGTTATCAAACGTTATGATTATGTAATTTAAACATTTTTGAAAATCTTTACAGACTAACAATAGGTACGAATACGAGACGCCTTGCTACGGCTCCGTGTCGCTCCGTCGCGACACTCTTCTCGACTTTAAGGCGACAGAACTCGCCGAGCAAATGACCTTACTGGACGCGGCTTTGTTCATCCGCATCACTACAGCCGAAGTGCTCTCGTGGCCGAGGGATCAATCTGAAGAGAGCTCGCCTAATCTCACAAGATTTACCGAACACTTCAACAAGATGAGCTACTGGGCGCGCTCGAGGATTTTGGAACAGGTATTTGATGTTGTTGTATGTTATGTCTCGCAACATAGTATGCGAATGCTAGTGACTTAGTGATGCTATTCATCATCAGCCCATATACGTACCACTGCTGAGCACGGGCCTCCTCTACAACTGAGAGGATTTAGGCTTTAGTCCACCACGCTAGCCTAGTACGGGTTGGCGGACTACACACCTAAGAAATTCCTAAGAACTTTTAGGTGTGCAGGTTTTATCACGATGTTTTCCTTCACAGTTAAAGTACGTGATAATTCATTGTTTGTGAATACACACATAACTTCGAAAGGTCAGAGGTGTGTGCCTGGGGTTTGAACCCGCGACCGTCGAGATTCTCGACCGCGTGCCTAAACCTCGAGGCCACCTAAACCTCAAAGCCAGTGATGCTATTATTTCCGTTTAATTTATAGGAAGAGGCTCGAGAACGTGAGAAATACGCGAGCAAGTTCTTGAAGGTGATGAAAGCGTTGCGGAAAATGAACAACTTCAACTCGTACCTGGCGCTGGTGTCTGCGCTGGACTCTCCGCCCGTGCGGCGCCTGGGCTGGCCGCGCTCCATCGTGGACACGCTGCACGACTACTGCACCATCATCGACTCCTCCTCCTCCTTCCGCGCCTACCGCCAGGCGCTCGCGGAGACGCAGCCGCCCTGCATACCCTACATGTTAGTCTATCCACCACCCTACCTCTTTCTAATTCAACTCTATTAATCATTTTATAAATTAAATATATATTGTTTATCCTTTCAGCGGTCTAGTCCTTCAAGATCTGACATTTGTACATATCGGCAATCCAGATCTGCTGCCGGACGGAAGTATTAATTTTACCAAGAGGTGGCAGCAATATCACATCATGGAGAACATGAAGAGGTTCCACAAAGAGTGCGTGTCATATATTAATTCTGTTCATAAAATTTCGCCATAATGTTACGAATTCTATCTCTATTCCGCCGTTACGTAATAGATTTTAATATAATACCTCTAATATGAAACATAAATATATTTTAATTAAGGCAATAATTGTATTTTGTGTCGCGCAGCAGGCAATAATTGTATTTTGTGTCGCGCAGCAGGCAATACAAGTTCAAGAAGAACGAGCGCATCCAGGCGATGTTCAACGACTTCGACGACGTACTGAGCGAGGAGGCGATGTGGCAGGTCTCCGAGACCATCAAGCCGCGCGGCGGACGAGCCAGGCACACGCCCGCGCCCGCGCCCGCGCCCGCGTCCGCACCCGCCCCCGCCCCCGCGCCCGCGCCGCCCGCGCAGACCGCCTAGGCCTCACACCCAAAGTCTGTCTCACTTTCACTGCATTCTGTCATCGATGTTCTCTATTTCAGTATAAAAAATTATCGGTATTATCTTTTATCGTTACAGGTAAATTTCTAATCCAAAGAAAAGGAGAGATAAATCTGAGTGAGCAAATGTAATGTGAGTAATGAAGTACATCGAGGATTTGTTAGTTAGAAAAAAAATGTGATTATCTGTCCTAAAATGGCCTAATTAATATTAGTGTAATTACTCGTAATTGTGCGATTTCGACTGTGATCCTCCGGGAGCGAATGCGTGGGCAGGTCGATATACACTGAGAGCAGTACTCGCTTAAGATTTCATAGCTTTTCGTGTGCAAACCTATTTACAAAATATACTAGCCAAATATTATCTATCAGTATTTGAATCGAGTTATTGTCATCTTTTACATATCAGCATGTGACTTGCGTAGCGTTACTGAACGATCGCGCGACGCCTTCAATGTTTAGGAGATAATGCCCTTGATTCTTCTTATTGTTGTATTTGCTCTTGATGTCACTGTATTACATAATGTAAGCCAGCTTTCAAAGTTAAATTATCGATACATCGAATTAGGGGAAACTATTAAAGTTGTAGTATTAGTAGTTCCACTATTGTTCGAACGTAGTGTATTAGGCGTTTGTTAAGCGTTTCGAATGTATTGCTTCATTTTGGCGGCACAATGATGTAAATGAGAAATGGGACACTTCATGTAAGTTACAGTGAATAGATTTGCATTGGCCCTATATGTGTGGCGCTGGGCTTCCGGAGCTTTAACAAACTGAGATATTTATAGTCTCTCTTTAATAAACGAATATTTTTATATTGTAATAGGTAGTTGGTGTCGCCAGAAATCACATTAAATAGAACGACTGATACATATCACATGGAGTATGTGCCAAATGTTAATAGCAGTAGAAGTGTCTCATTTCCATTTGATGGCGAATTAAACCAACTGACGCTGCAAAGGTAATCTAGGATTAGAAAGATACTAATGGTAAAAAATTATGGCCGCACTCTGTTTGAACTATGAACAGCAATTAACTCCCTCCTTTAGTGTCTTTAGAGAACGAATTTAAGGAAACAGGAATGGATATAGATCAATAAAAAACCTGATTTAGTCGAAGCATTAAACAGTACGTATGACAATCGCCTTTGAGTGCGGCCTTAAAGTGTCTGTGTCGATGTAGCATTTACTCGTTACGGTGTACATTTCTCACATGGAAGAAATTCGTTCTATTGTAATTACGGTGTCTATAAAGCTTTCATGAAAAATTGTAAACAAGTAAAATGTTTCGCACAAGGAGAGTTATAAGCACTCTTTCGACTTTAGCGGAATGTGACGTGTAAGTGTTGCTTTCCGAATTGTCATGAAAAGTTTTTAATTTTATTGATATACTTCTTATGTCACAGCAGCGTGGCATGCAAAGAGTATAGTAATGTGGCATGCTTTGTCTGATCGTTACATGTATTTCTACATTATATTTTCAATTAGAAAATTGCCTAAATTACTATTTGAATCATATAAACATTACTTGACTTATTGTGGAGTATATCAGTCGAATAGTTTCGCTGTTTATTTAAGAGTCCTTCAGGCTCGAATTTATTCACAAAACAGTAGTTCACGGTGAATTTTACAAAAGGTTATATAAATTGACCGAACAATGATGTCGGTCGCAACAGTTGTGATATTTGTGGTGAGATAATTTTCGCCTTTAATCGCCGAATCTTTTTAACTCGTGTTGAATTAATACAGTAAACGTAATAATATTTTTGTGCATGCTCTTCATTATATTGTCAAAAAGCATAATTTTATTTTTGATATTCAAAAACTATATTTTTCCTATACGTTGCTGCCTGCAAGGAAGCAAGTGATATAATTTTAATTATATACCTACGTACTTTTGAGATCTGTACTCGTTTATAGTATTCTTCACTGTTTGCATAATTCTAATGTGTATTGTGTAAGGTTTACATTATATGGACCTTCGAGTCCGGATTAGTTACGATATGAAACTTTGGAATGTTCACTCGATTTACATACAAGCAGTTTGATGTTAATGGCGAAGACAAAGTAACCTTAGGACATAGATATTTCGTTTGCCTTAAGACGATTGAGTCTTCAGTGAAATAGCAATAATTTTTGATTGTTGGTAGAAAAATGCTGCACAATTTGTGATACTACTCATGTAGCGTACCGCTTACTACTCAGTCTTTTGACGTCTTGTACGCGTAGGCGAATTATATTAGGCAATGTTAGCGGTAAGCGTAATTAAACCCCATTTTATCTCGCTAAGGCTGGTATTACATTAACTGTATCTCACAATTTAGTGATTGTTATAGCGCGCCAATACGTACGTCGTACAATACAATACAATATACTACAATACAATATACAAATTCTCGTTGGAATTCAATATGCAAGCAAAACGGTGCGTTGTATGGGCTTAACAATGTTATTATATTATGTACTCGTAACGTGAATCAGGATGTGTCGAGCACGTCCTATGCAATAAATGTACTAGACCAATATTTAGAGTGTTTTACAAGGCTTACTGAAATAATGTGCTGATATTGTATTTTGTATGTGTATTTTTGATTGATAGTTAAGTTGTAGGGTATGTTACCATTTGTCTGGGTAGTATTTTGATTTTATTTATTTAGCGTATGATGAAATTGTGTAACGGTTTTATAGAATTATTAACAAAAATATTTTAAAGACTGCCTAAATTAATTATTATGTATTCAAAATAAATTGACGTTTACATTAGTAAATAATTTTTCGTATGTTCAGCGAATAACTGGACAGAATTTACGTATTTCGTGGACATTGCCTGTTGTATACTGTACACAATGATTTGTCACAAAGTTAATAGTTATTGCATACATTATTATGAGAATTTAAAATGAACGCAAGTTTGCCTCAAAGGAATCGATACGAGGGCGCAGAATATTATTAGCTTAAGTACATGATGTAGCGGAACGCTTGGATGTTGGTGTGTGGGCGCGCGCCCGGCCACGGAGCGAGGTTTTAGAGGTCTTCAATTTGCACATAGCTGTTACATTATTTAAGAATTAAATAAAAATAGCAGTTTGCAAAAGCTCAACCCCTTTAAAACTGTTGCCTTAGATAATGTAAAAACTTGGGCGCCGTTTGCATTGCAATGTTGATAGTTCTGTTTTAGTGTTATACGTTTAATAGAAAATAGCAAAATGCAATTTTGTTTTTTCTTTGGAACCAGGCATTTAATGAATAATTTTATTGGTGCAGCGTCACCCGAGTAGAGCAGATCAAAGTGAACGGCGTACATATATTTGTTGTATTAGCAAGTTCAGTATTATGTTAATGAAATGCCATAATGTATGAAATGAATTGATTATTTTATCGTTTATACCGATATGAATTGTTTTATGTGTTATATTGTGTTAATTCTTACTTTAAGTAAAGTTTTTTTTATTATTTTAATTATCTAATATCTTCATTGTACATTATTATTATTATTATGCGTTATAAATAGACACCCCATGAATTGGATTGCATGCGTGTACAGTCTTAAATTTCGTGTGTCAGGTTTTATGTAATTATATTTTGTAAAATAAATATAGCACGTTATTTACAAAAAATATATTTTTTATTTATCCACCCTTTTTTTCCTCGTGGGGAAAGCTGATTATGGGTCTACAATCCGTCAGCCCTTTATTTATTTTTTTCCGCGGGGAAAATCCTCTTTACAGACCATCCCACCCCCGAAGGGCGTGGGTGTGTCGGACTCACCGGCGCCTTCCGACCCAGCATGGATGTTACCGCCCGTGGATGGGCGGCCGCTGGGCCGGGTCCCTACCAAAAGACAATGCGCCGTAATACCGACTAAAAACCCCGTGACGGCCACCATCAGGGCATTCAACGAGACGGCCCCGGTATACCCTATGCTATGGATTGGACCGGGACATATCTCTATTATTTATTTATCCACCCTGACATATCTCTCTTCGCATCGTGTTCCTCATTGCTGAGGGTCGTGATCCCCTGTATATGGAGTGATCTTCGTTCTGACTATGCTGCGCCACCTGTTTCTGTCTTTGGCATCGTGGAGCGCAACATGAAGTTTAGTGTTAAGGGCCGTGCACATTTGGTCCGACCATCTGATGGGACATCGGCCTCTTGGACGTTTGCCCTCGACTTTGCCAGTAACCATTAGTTGTTGCAGGTTATCGCCGTCCTTTCTGGCTATATGGCCAAAAAACTCCAGAACTCGGCGCAAGCAGATGGTAGAAAGCCTGGTTTTGATTTGGAGATCGCGTAGAATGGACGCCTTGGTGCGGAATGCAGTCCATGGAATCTGAAGCATTTTCCTCCAACACCACATCTCGAAAGCATCTATGCGATCTCGATCGGCCTTCTTCAAAGTCCATGTTTCTGAACCATAGTTGAATATGGAGAAGACTAGGGAGTTGACTAATTTAACTTTAGTTTTCCTTGTGATGTTGCGGTCTTTCCATATATTGTGCAACTGTGTCATTGCATTTGGTGTCGTCTGCAAAGCGGAGATTAGAGATCTTAGTGCCACCTATGGTGACACCACCTTCCCAGCCCTCGCAAGTTTTTCTCATGATGTACTCACCATAAGCTTTAAACAGAATGAGGGATAGAATGCAACCCTGTCGTATGCCTTTTTCAAAACAGAAGGAGTCTGATACTTTTTTTTCTACCTTAACCCTCTATCACTCAAAAACTTGGATTCAGTTGATTTTTGGAATGGAAATAATAACAATTAAAATACCCGTATTTCTGGATTTTGTATTTTTTATATTATTTGAAAAGAAAATTACAAAAAACGGGTGTGTTGCTTCTAGGCAACATTGCATTAAGAGGTCATAATTTATAGTAGTGTTATGAGATATGAAAGTTTCTGAAACTATTTTTAGTTTTAGTGTAAAATAGGGTAACCTCGCAATTGGCGCACACATCATTTGTAAATCCATCATATTTGGGGAACTTACAGCTAATTTTCTTATCCAACGATTGTGGCCAGTGCCCAAACTGGTCGTGGCGTATGGCTTTAGGAGGCACATGCAGAGCAGGTTTTTTATGCTTTTTAGCTTGGATCTCACTCTACAGCGATCGCGGACTAGATAAACTTAGTTTCGTATATTATTCATTTTAAAAAGTGTTACAGCAACCTCCAGACGAAAAGCCTCCTGGTGATAAGCGGCCTGATTAACGATTTTTTAATTTAGAAACCCGTTTGTAAAGTATCCATGCATTGGCTATTGTGAAATCCTAATAATGATAAATTAATATGCTACTAGCATAGGCCAACGTTCGCTTCCCAGACGCATTTTGTGTGTGCTCATGATGCTCTAAGAAATCAACATCCCCTATGTGGCGACTGTACTCTTCGACCACATGGGGGCGCTTTATGCTCATATACATATGTTTAGTTCTGTTTGCCCATCTTCGTACATCGGTTTCAGGTTTGTGTGTAGCAAATATAGAAGCCAGATTGAGATTTTTATTGTCTTTTAAGACACCAGAAAAGTGCTATTAGAAACGTTTTGCACTTGATACAAATTTGTCTTTCTCTTGAGTAAGTTATTTAGGTTAGGTTTACTGCACGGGAGTATCTATTTACAAAATCTACCCAAGTTGTCCTCTCATAAAGATCGTAACAAAATTTATGACTCCTTATTTGGTCATATAAATATGGAGCATAATAAAGTTTTTAAATTAAAAACCATTAATTTGAAGAACCGTTTAACATTTAGTGAGTGGACAACTACTGGTATATTTAAAAGCCGAAATAAATTATACGATTTATATGCTGAAAGAATGTATAATCAAAATCCGGCATTTATTGCCTATGTAAAATTATATTCTAAGGTTTTTAAACGAGTTTGTTCTGCTGCCAAATCAATATATCTTAAAAATAAAAATAAATCAGCCACAAATGTAATACAAGCCACTTGGAAGATTATCAATTCTGAATCGTGTAGGCACACAGCACACTACAAAGAATTTAGTATAGAAATTAATAATAAAACTGTTTCAAAAGAAACTGAAGTGGCCACTGAATTTGAAAGATTTTTTACTAACATTCCAATAGTAACTACTCAACATCTTCAGTCGTCTCGTAGGTCTGCAATGTGACGCATCGTTTGAATTTACAGCGATTAGTCATCATGATATTCTTAAGGCCTTTAAAGAAATTAATAAAAAAAAGACTAAAGACTTGTGGGGAATGTCAGTAGTTACAATATCCTCTATAATTAATATTATAGCACCTCACATGGCAGCTGTGTTCAATCGTTGCGTCGCATCTGGAGTGTTTCCTGACTTGATGAAGCTTAGTAAGGTAATACCACTTTTTAAATCTGGTGATACCTCAGACCCTTAAAATTTTCGACCTGTTTCTGTTTTACCAACTCTTAGTAAGTTATTTGAAAAAATTATACTTAATCAATAATTGAAAATTTTCAATACAAATAACTTACTTCATCGGAAACAGTTTGGATTTACTAAGGGTAGATCAATCGATGCAGGGGTTGAACTTTTAAAAACTGTGTTCAAGGCATGGGAAGAGTCGCGGGATGCTATTGGCATCTTCTGCGACTTGTCCAAAGCCTTTGACTGTGTCAAACATGACATTCTTGTCAGGAAGCTTCACCATTATGGCATTAGAAACGGAGCCCTCAATCTTCTGACATCCTATTTGAATAACAGAGTTAAGAGGGTTGACATAAATGGAAAACTTTCTCCAGGATCGTCGGTTACCATGGGAGTGCCACAGGGTTCAATTCTTGGACCTTTTTTGTTTCTTGTTTATATAAATGACTTGCCTTACTACGTTGAGAGTAAAAGCGAAATAGTATTGTTTGCGGATGATACATCTTTAATATTTAACGTGAAAAGACGTCTTGATAATTTTGACGAAGTAAACAATGCACTTCGTAAAGCTGTTCAGTGGTTTGATAATAATAATTATCTACTTTTAAATGCAAAAAAAAACTAAATGTACCTATAAAATTCACAATGCCCAATGCTAAACAATTAAAAACCACTGTACAAATAAACGGCGAAGAACTGGATCCTGTTGCGTCAACCACATTTCTGGGCATTACGGTGGACGCAAAACTCCAGTGGGGACCGCACATTCAACAATTGGCAAGTAAATTGAGTTCAGCGGCTTATGCAGTAAAGAAGATCAGACGTCTGACTGACGAAGAAACGGCAAGAATGGTTTACTTTAGCTATTTCCATAGCCTTATGTCCTATGGTATTCTTTTGTTGGGAGCTGCTGCGGACATTAATACTATTTTTGTTTAGCAAAAAGAGCCATTAGGGCTATTTATCATTTAGGTCTCAGGGCTTCACTTAGGGAAAAATTTAAGGAAATAAATATTCTTACCGTTATTTGTCAGTTCATGTACGTCCAAAAAAATATTGGTCAATTTCATAAAATTTGTGATGTTCATAATAAAAATACTAGGAACAAATGTAATCTTGTACAACACGTAACTCGTCTCCGGAAAATTAATAACTCTTTTATGGGGCAATGTATACGCTTCTATAACAAACTTCCGAGCGAGGGAGCTTCCTTTGAAAAAGTTTAAAGAATCGATTAAAGAAAAACTATAAATAAAATAAAATAAAATATATAAAAAAGCTTATTATAAAATGTCAGATTATATTGAGGATAATAAGCCCTGGGAGTAAGTAAACTGATCGGAGGTTGCTGCAATTTGTATCTATGACATGTATGAGGTTAAATTAAATATAATCCTTACTTAATATTATAAATGCGATTGTAACTCTGTCTGTCTGTCTGTCTGTCTCGCTTTCCTGCTAAAACTACTGAACCGATTTAAATGAAATTTGGTACACAGATAGTTTGGAGCCTGAGAAAGAACATAGGCTACTTTTTATTGCGGAAAAGGGGTTTTAAGGGGTTGAAAGGGGGGATAAAAGGTTGTATGGAAGTATTGTCATTTTTAAAGCTAGAAACTTGAAACTCATTTTTTAGGCTGTTGATTAATAATGGCACCTATAGATGACACATTAAGGATTTTTTTCTACATCTTGCACCGTGGAAACCACAAATTACAGAATTTTTCATGACTGTTAGTGCTCAAACAGGCTTTGAGTAGGTATTTGTCTATCAGCTAGAAAGTTTTCAGCGCCCTACGTTTACATAGATGTAATGGAACTAATTTTTTTTAAATCACTCAATTGGCCCCTATAGATGACATTCAAAATTCGTTCGGTTCCTAAAGATGACAATGACGGCGCCTAAAGATGACATAGGTTTCTGTGTAAATTAAAAAGCCAAATTAGCAAAAATAATACCACATTTATTTTAATTAGAATAAAGAAATTAAAGATTTGCAACTTGGGGCACATCATAAATCTCCCTAGTTGAACTAAATTTGTAAAAATAAAAAATACTTAGGGATCGTATGCATAACCTAAAGATGACACGCTAAGAACCTAAGGATGACATAGCTGTCAGCTTAAGGTTCCTGGACAACTATTGCACCGAAATAAAAATCCCACATATTCTTTTTATTTTTTAACTTCTATAGCACTGAAGCATCAATCGGGGCTAAAAAACTTTAAGATGACAATACGATCATCTTTAGGAAACTGCGCCTTTTAAGGAACCTAAACATGACACCGCCTTTGCAACCCCAACCCATAACCAAAATGACTGTGCAAAGCGCTTTGTTGTGAAATTTAAGTCTTAACAATGACAAAAACTTATTTAGGTATATCTTTGCGATAAATATCGAGATTAAAAAACTTAAATAGTAAAAACACTTACCTTAACCAAATCACTAGAATTGAAGCGAAAAACAGCAAATGATACAACCACAAACATAAACAAGACCGTATTATGGAAACCACAAAGGCGTTTGATTGTTTTGTTATGTTGTCTCCAGGGAGAAGAATCAGTGTAGTCAATGCAACAAATAAAATTCCCGCTACTTTTTTAAAACTCTTGTTTTTTGAAAGGTTATGAGACACTGTCATCTTTAGGTGGTATGTCATCTATAGGTGCCATTACCTTAGATATAAATAAATATGACATTCAAAGTATGTAAAAAAATTACCTTTAAGGGAGTAAAATAAAAATAGGGGATGAAAGTTTGTATGGAAATTCGTCATTTTTGATGCTAGAATGATGAAACATTTTTATATGGCTTTTATTACATCATTACATTATATATATATATATATATATAGACACAATATATAAGAATTATATAAAAAGTTTTTTTTTTTAAAACCCTTAATATTATGTTATAAATGAGAAAATAACTATATGACTGTTACGCTTTCACGCCTTAATCATTTGACCGATGTGAACGATTTTTGGTATGGACATAAATGGGACTCTGTGGAATAAAATAGACTACAACTTATTTTCTTTCTGAACCCAACCCTGTAGTCTACGCGGACGGAGTCGCGGGCAAAAGCTAGTTCTAATATAAAAATATGCAATCGCAAACTACTAAGCCGATATTGTCATACATTAGGTACTTACATTACCATTCATTATAAAATTGAAAAGGCATGAATACGAGCCATTACTAGTTACACACTAACAATGCAGATAACTGAACTCTTTGAAATGGTGTCCTGATGAGAGCCCAGCAGGGTCCTTCGGAGATATCTCGAGTGGGGAAATAAAAACCACTTAATTTCGTAAGCACATGTGATAAAACTATCTAATTAGGTGATCGATTATATCCCGCTGTTAAGTCGTTACTAGTTATTTAAAAAGGCGCGCTGGAGTGTCATCGAACGCAGTTCAATATTAGGTGCTATGGGAGCAAGGTCTTACCGCATACACGTATAGGAACGTCTTCGAAATGCTCCTTGTAGCTTCAGTTGCTATTTTATTTATATTGGCTAATGCCGCACCTACGAAGAAGAATCACATCGATGTTTTTTCTAACAATCAAGTTGGTAAGTACTAATTATACGTTTTTGCCTTCAAATTTGTTTCAATTGACAGCCTGCCGCGGTTAATAGATTTTTTCCCCCTTCGCGACATCCTTACCGTTATGCACTAAAGAAAGTGCGCTTGCGTTCGCCGAACTAATTGAAATTCCTTAAACCGCTAGACGATTCCTGGTTAAGACATTCCTGTACGCATGTTTTATCTTAAAATATTTATTTCTATAATGTTGTTTACCCATGTATCTATGCATGTTTCTTTTGTTTTTAGACCTTTGAGTTTTGACTATATACCTACATTCCATCGATTGGTAAAAAAAATCCTCTGGTTTTCTCTTAATATTAATTGGTAGACCCCACGTTCCTACAATATACTCATACGTACATTTTCACATTATCTATGAATGTAAAATGTCAGAATTTGTTCCCGAATGAGAAATAAAAAAAGTAACGAAACGTTGAAGACCCTGGGGCGTGACTTGTAATAAAGCTCGCAACATTTCCAGTTATCCGTATTTTATTTACTGCAACGGCAGATATAAATGTAAAATTATTTATGCAGGTGAATTTGGAGAATTTTTTGAGGGCGATATGATCCTGAGTAAAGAACAGGAGCTGGCTATCTCGGACGCTATGGAGACACGCAATGGGTTAAGAGGCGGCGCAAAGCGGTGGCCAAATCGTACAATCGTTTATCACATAGAGGAGGATGATTTCGGTTATTATATTGCAACTATTTTAACATAAAATGTTCTTAGTGATACATCAACTTTTCTTTTTGGTCTATATTATTTGTGTGACAAATTGCAATTAAGGTAATAGCATCAGTAATTGACCACTTAAGGACAAAGAAATTTCTTTTTTAATGCCTAACTTTAATCATCATTCAAATTCAATGAGTGTTTTGTTTTGTTAACTCTGTGCAAGTCTTTTAACGAAACGAGCTAGTATTTTTTCTTGTACAATGGTTGCATTCAAGTAAAAAAATGAAAATAAAACTTAATATAAGAGATTTAGTAGTTGACCACCTAAAAACTAGTAGTTGACCATGTTTTGCATCAGTAGTTGACCATTCAGATTTTTTAATTATTTGTTAAATAAGAAGGCAAATTAAGACAACTTTGCGTTTTATTTGAAATATAATAACAATAACATCCCCCGCTCGTTAATAAATGTTCTGGCCATTTCCACAATCGACCATTTGCTTTCATCGATGATATTGTAGCTGTTTTTTTTATAGCTTTAAGTACTTTTCCGGGATAAAAGTTATTATCGTACTTCATCATCATCATCATCATCATCAGCCCATATACGTCCCACTGTTGGGCACGGGCCTACTCTACAATTGAGAGGGTTTAGGCCTTAGTCCATCACGCTGGCTTAGTGCGGGTTGGCGGACTACACACCTAAGAAATTCCTAAGAACTTTTAGGTGTGCAGGTTTCATCGCGCTGTTTTCCTTCACCGTTAAAGTGCGTGATAATTCTTTATCAATACACACATATGCAACTTCGAAAAGTCAGTCATGTGTGCCTGGGGTTTGAACCTGCGACCGTCGAGATTCTCGACCGCGTGCCTAAACCTCAAGGCCGTACTTAAATATGACAAATTCAACATTTACTTTTTGCCGAGGCTTTTGTCAGATTCTTAATCAGACAACAGTAGTTGAAAGTTTACGCATATTTTCAAGCATATCGTTAGGACCTATGATGTCAAATTGATCTAGAGTGGTTTCAAATATGTCATCAGCAATGCTAATTGCTGGTGATCCTGGGATCGTCACTAGCACTAGTTCGTCACCAACAGTAATATGTACCGCAGTTGCCGATGGTTCCATTGTGGTTTCCAAAACACCATCATTATTGTGAGAGGATTTTTTTTTTCAGCCGTTCTTATGGGTGTTTTATGAAGACGAACGACATTTACTGCTGAGAGCATTGCAGCTTCAGTATAATTTAGGAATGTACCCCTTTTCCCAGACATCTACAAGGTGAAAATTTGGTTTTAGTAACTGATCGTACCTTACAATAAAGGTGGTCAACTACTAAATAAAATTAAGTTATTGTAAAAGTAAATAAAATAGTTAATTCTAATTGATGATGCCCTTCATATATTATTCCGTACAGTACATTTACATGATACAGAAATTCATCAGAAGTTGACCATCCTGGTCAATTACTAGAAAATCATGCTAAAACGGAATCAGTAGTGGACCACCCCCACATCTCAATCTTGTAAACAAAATTTCGTATTTTAAATACCCTGTTACCTCAATTAATCCCTAACGAATAAGAAAAGCAAAACACTTATCATCAACAAGGTGACAAAGTTGTTAATATTTAACTTCAAACTTTTTCAATCCTTAAGAAAATTATGACAAAAAAACGAATAATAGATTTACGGTGCGTCAATCAACAAACAACTGGAGGCTATTTTTAATATTTGAAAATAATGGAGTCGTAGTTTGCGCGCTTCGTAGACCACATGACAGCACTGACTACTCAATATGGAATTAGTTTAAAAATATGCCGCGAATTCTTATTTTATCTGTTTATGTGCATTGGTGGTCAACTACAGGTACATGGTCAACTACTAGTGCCATTACCTTAGGTATAGAGCCTGAGACCCACGACATAAAACACGGAATGTTCTGTGCCCTACGTTGTTTTTGGGTATCTATTGGTAATATTAATTTACCGTATTACGAACAAAAGTATCGGTTTTTCTATGTGTTGTGTACAGCGAAATTTAGGTCAATGTATAATGGTCACGTGCAGTGAGTTACCAAAGTATTTTTCGTGGCTAATGGTTTTTACTATTTACCAGTAGACACCTACACTTAGAAATGATGTCATGCCGCTTGTTGCGTTTTTGAAACACATTAAAATTGCTTAATTGTACGAGAATTAAAAATCTAGATCTTTATGTACCTATGTATCTTTTTGTACCTATTTTTTAATAGTCAGACAATATGTAATATCATTGTACGGTCGTTCACTTGTTCCTCAATATAATTGCATGTCGCAACAAAAAAATAATAGTATTTACCGTTTCCCTAAATGCGTTCTAGATGTCCCTGGTTTAAGTGTTAGATCGGACAGAGTATTATTGGATTCTTGCAATAGTATATTCTCAATAGAAGTAAGATTTGAATACGTCTGAAAAACAGTTAAAGGCTCGTTCCCTTATTAGGTGGGACTTAAAACACCATTGGCGAAATGTGGGTCAGAAAGCCCGCCTACTCTTGGGGGAATCAGGCGTGAAGTGAGGATGTATGTATTCGTATGTCTCTGTGCTTCAATTGTATCTGATTGAATTTTATTTTGGTAGACGAAGACCAAGTAAAGATCATCGAGGACGGAATGGCCGATATTGCTAATAAATCTTGCCTTAAGTTTGTGTCAAGAAAAAGTGACGAACATGCAGTAATTATACAAGTAAGTGTTATTTAAAAACATACTTTATGCAACAATAGTATTAAAACTATTGGAAGATAGAGAAAAAACTTATGGACTTCAGTAATAATACAAAGTAATGCATTTATGAATATGTACATATAATTTGATTGAAATTTAAGAACATAAGCATATTTTATCTATTTAATGACAGCTACGTGGCGCAGTTGGCTAGACAGTTTGCGAAACAAGAGGCCGTGTCTTCGATCCTGGCATATGATGCATCCTGCATCCTGACAAATGTTTATCTTTTTAGTTCGGGTCTGGGTGTTTGTGAGTCCGAAAAGTCTCTAGAAGTTTTTGGTCTAGGATCAGGATTATGTATGTGACTGTTGGGAGTATTTGTTTATTTAGTTTATACTATAGCTGTCCCGGCAGACTTCGTCCTGCCCGGTAAAGCTTGCTATGCGCCTACAGGGTCCAATTGTGTTTTCAATTTTTTAAATTTTCAATTCAATTATCCAGGGACCCATTGGAATATACATAGAAAATTTCATCCAAATCGGTCCAGCCGTTTGACATACCGACAACGGCGCGATCTATTAGGTCCAATTGTGAATATAAACCATTCTCGAATCCCCTCGAATACACACAACCGTTTTTAATTTTTTATTGTCTCTATGTGCCTACATTCACTCCCTCTCCATTTATATTGGAATGACAGTGGCGCCATCTGTCGAAACTTGGTCGTATCAACTCAGAAGCCTTCTTTGGCTCATGCACAACAACTTTGCTAAAGATCATCACATGATCAAATAGCATAGTTTAAGATTCTATAAAGGACATACAGACAAACATTCATTTTTATATAAATAGATAAGATTATAATCTTCTGTGCAAAAATATGTAGGGTGGGCATTGTGCTGGTGAAGAGGATGCATGTGACTAAAATGCTTAGATGAACAATAATTATGAAATGGCACAGTAAGTAAGCATCAGGATTAATTATAATTAGATTTAAATAGTTTCATTATTTTTATGCTTTTAGGGCACCGCAAACGGTTGTTTCTCTAGCGTCGGTTTAAGTAGTGTAGACGATGATGGAGAAATACATCAAGTTTTGAACTTAGCTAAAGGTTGCTTCAGACACGGTACAGTCGTTCATGAGATGCTACATACAATCGGTTTTTATCACATGCAGAGCACTTACGATCGAGATGACTATGTTCAAATTATATGGGAGAATATAAAATCAGGTATTTTTTATAATACTTATGAAACCATGTCATACTAATTTTAAGATTTGCTCAGTGTGATGGTCTCGAGGTTTAGGCGCGGTTGAATATATTTCGAACCCCAGTCCCACACACACCCACCCCTGACTTTTCGAAGTTATGCGAGTATTCGCATTGAATTATCACGAACTTTAAGGCCTCATTCGAACGAGAATTTTTTTAACGGACGTTAAAAAGTGTTCAAATACTTACAGCAAATGCATTCCCAATCCCAAGTAGGTATATGTTCACACGACAGCGTTTTTAAAACACGACGCTTTTTTATTGAGCGGTGTTGCATTTTCAATTTTGGGCGTTGGAAATAGACCATATTATGCAACTTGAAACTGCATTTGTTGTATTAAAAGGCTTTTTTTAAACGTCAGTTAACAAATCTCTCGTGCGAATAAGGCCTAACGGCGAAGGAAACCATCTTGAGGATACCTGCACAACTAAGAATTTCTTAGGTAAGTAGTTCGTCTACCCCTCACAAGGCCAGCGTGGCGAAGTAAGACCTAACTTCTCTCACTTGTAGAGGCCCGTGCTCAGCAGTGGGGCGTACATGGGCTGATTTTATGAATGAAATGGATGAATTACTCAGTTTACAAATAACGACTGCCTCGTGGTCTCGCGGTACAGGTAAGTGCAGGAGGTCCTGGGTTCGATTCCCGGGTCGGGCAAAGTGTTATTGGGTTTTTCCATTAGGAAATTCTCGGTAACAGCACGGAGTCTGGAAATGTGCCCGAAAAACGGCAATAGGCTCGCCCCCTATTACGTGGGACTGATACATACTTGGCGAAATGTGGGTGCAGAAATGCACCTCTGCTTACCCCTTCGGGGAATACAGGCGTGAGTTTATGTATGTATGTTACAAATAATTCTAGGTACTGAGCATAATTTTGCTAAATACAATAACGACACAGTGACGGATTTCGGTGTGCCGTATGATTACGGCAGTGTTATGCATTACCCAGAAACTGCGTTCACTAAAAATGGGAATAAAACTATAATTCCATTACAGGTACTGTTCAGATTTAATGAAAAAATGTATTTTTACTATATACTTGATACAATGCAATTATAATGCTATATTTTCTTGCAGGAGAATGTAACTATAGGCCAGAGGGACGGCTTATCAGAGAGCGATATTATAAAACTAAACAAAATGTACTGCGAAGAATCTGAAGAAACCGAAAAAAATATGATGTGGTTTACATCATAGAGGTCGACTGGTTATCTTAAGTAAGAATATAATTATTCATTATATTATTCTATTAAACTACTTTTTCAATCATCGTTGTTAAACCATCACTTTTCTTCCGAACAAATTATAAGTAGATCTTACATTTTACTATTCAGAAAGCTTGTTTTATTTATTTTTTCCACATTTTATTTCATTTACGACACTTGAAATTGACACAAGGACGTTAGCGATTAAATGTTATTGTTAAATATAAGAAAGTTACAACATCTGATAAATGGAACTAAGTACATTGTGTAATATTTCCAAAGAGCTATTTACGTTGAATTTTTTGGTCTAATGTAAGAAGAGATAAAACAAAATAGGGTTAATTAACGAACATGCTTCATGTACCTAAATACTCAAAATAAAGTAGTTTTTATAACTTTCAATTCGAGGGTATGTAGACTACCGATACAGGTAGCTATGCTACGCGTTTATGTCAGAGAAAATATAATATTTTCCTTTTCACGTAAAATATGAAAGCTAAAGAAATAATTTTTAAATGATCTTTGTTTAGTTAATTCAAAGAATGAAAAAAGTCGAATTCATAAGAAAGTAGCTATGTAATCCGTAAAGTTTCAAAGGCGAATTAAATACATATGTATCTCTAGACCCAGTTGTAAGTATACGCAGACGAATTGCAGCCAGTGCAATACAATATAGTGGGTTGCGATAAAAATTACAGATATAGGTTTTTGCCATTGAGTCATACATAGGTAATTTATTTAAGTACCTACTTATGTATAGTAACATTAAACTTTTGCTAATTTTATTTATCAATTTTTTTTAGAAATCAAACTTGTTTATTGGATTTAATTTCGATTCGTACAAATATGGGAGCTGTTTGGACATCGATAGTTGATCATATTTTTGGTTGACAAATACATTGTACCAATTACAAAAATATCAATTTCGATTTATTGTTATACTTACTATAGAAAGAGTAAATAGTTTGTTCAGTTTAGCAACTTGGTTTTACACAAGTTGTGATAGAGCGATGGTTGGGCGTAGTGCCGCTGTGGCCAAAGCAGGCTGTCGCAAGCGTCGTCAGTTGCGGTTCAATACCTTGTGAAATGGTCGTATCCGATACTATATTAAACCTCGCCCCACCCCGGCAGGTTTTGTCCTCCTCAAAAAATCACGCAGTGCTGGACTAAATTCGGCAACTTTAAATAAAAAAAGTAAAATATCCTCTTTACAATGGAACCGTTAATATGACACACTTAATGAGAAATCGCCGTGTAAGTGATTTTTAATTGAATCGCAAAGACAATAGTTTATGTTTTTTTTACTTACAACTAAGTAAAAATATTTTGATAATCGGACAGTCGGCATGGCGCGGTTAAAATTATTGGTGCTTCTAATAGTTGTCAGTGCTACTCAGTGTTATTCTATGTCACCCGATGAGTTAGAAGATTTTGAGGACTACCTCAAAAGGACGTCCCAGTTGGATCAGATATTAAAAAGTGAGTATAATACGAGCTGAACAGAATTATAATGCCTTTTTTTGGTTAATTTCTCTTTCGAAACAAGCGCAGGTAAGTTTAGTGGCATTTCTGACTTTCACCGAAATCGTACTTATTTATTTGAACATTCACAAGAAGCGATATTGTTGTCAAGCACACTGTAATTAATTTGTGTAACACAAACAAAAAATCCTTATGTTTTTCCCGACGAGATATATAATTGTATTGGTGATCATGTGTATTTTTTTTAAGCGCTATTTAATGTTTGTAGAGGGGTCTGATCCTGACGACGATTACGACGAAGATGAGTCCGTGTCCGACCACGCATGGGAGAACAGTGGTAAATTTGAAGGGGATCTCATTTTAAATGATCAGCAACGGCGTTTAATCGTCAAGAATGTAGCTGAAGGCTTATCCAGGAACGGCTTAAAGGATACTACGAAGAGGTGGCCGAACAATGAAGTAGTTTATTATATCCAAGGCGAACATTTTAGTGAGTAATAAAATTCTATTGTTTTTATATTGTTATGTACAACAAAATTACGAAAATGTTAACTATTTGGCTATTTTTATGTCACTTTTTAGACGGTGACCAAATACAGGCAATCCAACAGGGTATAGACGATATAGCACAAGCGTCTTGTGTTAAATTCCGTCCGTACAAAAAAGGCGACCGTGATGCAGTGGTTATACAGGTGCGTAAATATTCAACAAAAGCGTATTGTATATAGCTGACCCGGCGAACTTCGTTCCGTTTTTTTTAAACTATATTTTCACTTTAAACCTGCCAATAAAAGTCCCGTCAAAATCGATCCACCCGTTTCAGAGATTAGCAGGAAAAAACAGACAGACAAAAATTGTAAAAAACGTTATTTTGGGATATGTACCATGTATACATTCATATGCATTTATTTAAAAGCGGTTATTTCAATATTACAAACAGACACTCCAAATTTATTTATTTGTATAGAATAGATAGATATGAATTATCACGTACTTTAACGGTGAAGGAAAACATCGTGATGAAACCTACACACCTACAAGTTCTTAGCAGTGGCGGTATTTCCATAGAAGCCCAAAAGCCCATCTGGCTTTACAAAATTCCGAATAATGATCTTTGAGCTATAAATCTTTATTTAATAAAAGCAATTTGACATATAAATGAGAATATTCTGATCCCAAAATAAACAATTATAAACTAGACATTACAAATTAACGTGTAACGCTTTTGGGCTTCTATGGAAGTACCGCCACTGGTTCTTAGGAATTTCTTAGGTGTGTAGTCCACCAACCCGCACAAGGCCAGCGTGGTGGACTAAAGCCTAAACCCTCTCAGTTATAGAGGAGGCCCGTGCCCAGCAGTTGGACGTATATGGGCTGATGATGATGATATTATTGTATGAAATGCTTATTTCAGGGCAGTCGAAGAGGCTGCTTTTCTCAAGTGGGATTCCAGGGCGGCTACCAAATACTGAATTTGTCCGGGCGTCATCCTGTTGGGCGCGGATGCTTCCGACACGGTACGGTGGTGCACGAGCTTCTACACACTCTGGGCTTCTACCACATGCAGAGCAGTCCCGATAGGGATGATTACATTGACGTCATTTGGGAAAACATATTACAGCGTAAGTAATTGAAAATATTCAAAAATATCGTGTCAAATGGCATATCTACCACTATTTACTATAGTTCACAATTCAAACTAATGAGTCATAAAAATTTTTGCACGCCTACTAATAAATTTTATGATAAAATTAGCTAAGGAAAAGGTATGTCACTGACCACAAACAGGAACACTGCATCGATCGAATACAAATTAAGTACCCGTATCAACTATGTACCTACTCTGGCTATAAAGTATTTGCACAGATATATTAATACGTTCGTTTTATAGGTGTGTATAGACTTAACTATGTAAATGGACAGTTGTAATGTCGCGTCATCATCGGGCCATATACGTCCCACTGCTGGGCACGGGCATCCTCTACAGCTCCTTTAGGTCTTAGTCCGCCACACTGGCCTAAGATATTCCTATCGGGTTAACGGACTACACACCTAAGATATTTTTAAGAACTTTTAGGTGTCCAGGTTTCATCACGATGTTTTCCTTCGTTCGTCGTTGATTGTTAAAGTACGTGATAAATCTTTGTGAATACACACATAACTCCGAAAAGTCATTATGTAAAATGCGGAACTTAAAGTTTGTAGAAAGTACAATTTGCTTAAAGATAGTCAGAGTAGCCTATTAATTTAGTTTATCTATTTATAAAAAAAGAATATAATTAAAACTCATGGTCTAAGCTTATCAAGTATTGCAATTATGGAATCTTTTCCATTACCATCAAAAGTTATTGGGTTATTTTTTCCCTGGCATAAAGTAGGTATTGATTAATTATAATTGATACGGAACTTCTCTTAAGAATATTCAACTTTATTGGTCAGTTTTTTAAGGTCGTTTTTCCAGTTTATAACTCGATTTTGTTGATCCTCAGCCGCAAGACATAACTTTCGCAAATACAACTCGTTTTCCGTGTCGGACTTTGGCGTCGGTTACGACTATGACAGTGTCCTGCATTATAGCCGTCGAGCTTTCTCCGCTAATGGACAGGATACTCTTGTACCAAAACAGGTGATTATTATTTGTTTTCTATAAGATAAGGGCTATTGTATGATATTAAGATTGAATTCCTAATATCGACTATGATTATACATGACTACGATTCACCCAATTTGAAGTTAAATATTAAAAGTTATGTGAAGAACATCGACCTGCAAACTAGTCCAGTAGAACCTCTAGAGAACCCAGCAGAATAGATCAGTATTGTGCTAGTGACAAACGTAGCATGTTATAGTATTTATAAGGTGATCTATAGGTACTAATGTTATAAAGCGAAAGAGTTTTGAATGCTCTAATGTCAGGAACTGCTGGTTCGAATTGAAAGAAATGTTGTGTCCATATTGTCGAGGAAGGCTATAGACTACTTACCTATACTATCATGCTGTCATCACACTACGATCAATAGGTCCGGAGCATTAATGAAAAATTTTGCAAAAACGGGGAAAATATATTCTTTTGAAAGTCTATAATTTCAGATATAGAGATTAATTTGATTTGGAATAAATTCACAAACACGGTTCAATCATAACACAGTTCATTGGTGCTTGTCCACATGATACAAATGTAATAAATTGCGTGTTTTTTAATTACACACGGAAAGCTTTCTAAAATGTTTCTACAATACAACTGACACCTGCGACGGTATTACTTATGTTTCGCAACTTTATAATACCGGAGAAATATTAAGACCCAACGAGTGATTACTGCATACCTACTATAAATAAATACCTAAGTACAATTTAGTTTAATAATTGATAATTTAAATTTAATCAAATTATGTTACTTCATTTCAGGGCGGTGCTGATATCGGCCAAAGAATAGGATTATCTGACAAAGACACTAAGAAATTAAATAGAATGTATTGCGATGCCGATTCTGAAAGTCTGATTATAGACGACATTGATACTCCGCATAAATTGGCAAAGGAGAAACAAAACAAGAACAAACCTTTTGATGGACATGGAATAGGATATCATCAAGGTAAAACTGTGGTGATAAAATTATTACCAACGCCTGAAACCTATAAATTATTGGACGTTCCGACATTTTATTTGTTTGATTATTTTAGTAAAGCGCCGCAAGCCTTGTCGCCGACGGAAATTGAAGGATACCGAAGTGGGAAGGAAATAGTATTCCCAATCACAACACAAAACAGCCAAAAATATTTACCACAGGAATCCGTCCATCCAGAAGCACATGCTAAAAATGAAGATAGTGAAAGCCAATATTTTATTGAACACCCAAATAAAAGTAGTTCCGACTGGTCAGTCAAAAATGAAGATAATACTTTTAAGCCGAAACAATCTAATAATGTTGAAATAAAACCAAATTCTGCTCTGGAACATATGGATGATGATCTAAGCGAAGCCTTCGACAGATTAGAAAAAATCGTGAAACATCATGTATATCCTTCTCATAGCCATTAATGGTGTTCAAAAACGAAAATGATGTGTATGAATATTTTGAACCTGAAAAATTATATATAGAAGCGGCACTTTACCTCAGCTACAAATAAATAGGTATTTAAACAAAAAGAAGGCATGAAGTCTACGATGAATTTTAAAAGTGATCTTTATGAGAAAATTCAAAGTAATGATGAAACGAAACCAGATTATCTACTAATTATTTTTTTACCATTAGCATCTTATCAATAGCATCTTTGTAAATCCATAAAAAGGAGTTTCTGGAGATCGCAAAACAAAGCGCCCTAAAAGTATATTTTTTAAATGTATAATGCGCAGATGGAAGATAAATACCCTCCGATTAATATCACAATCATGACACGGAATAACTTCAATGAAGATTTAACATATAAGACAAGTGAACTAATTAAAATAACATAATATATTTGCCTAAGCTGGGAATTAGGGAGTATTCTCGATTGCATGCCGCTCACTCATGGCGGAAAACCCATGAGACAGTCTTATTAAATTATATATAAATTGTGTAATTTGCAATGTATAACAACTTTTTGGTTATAATATTTGACACTTTTTTCTTGAGTAGAGTTTATATTCATTATGAAATTGTGTGCTAAGTAAATAACCGAATAATGATTAAAAAATACACACGTTTGCGCCTAGCTCCTTTTAGTTAAAATTTTTACTAGCTATATACCTACCTATATTTTTTGCTAGTAATAAGTTTGAATGTTTATATTGTAAATATTGTGTGAATAAATAACAGAGACTGGTAAAATATAAATATTGTCATAGATTTATAGCCTTTATTTTATTTTATCATAAGACTTTATAATTGGATGTCATTAACCGACTTCAAAAAAAGGAGGAGGTTATCAATTCGTCTGTATTATTTTTTTCTTTATGTTTGTTACCTCAGAACTTTTGACTGTGTGGACCGATTTTGATGATTTTTTTTTTAATTGAAAGCTGATGCTTCCAGATTGGTCCCATTTAAATTTGGTCCAGTTGTGATAATAGCTTCCATTAGAAAACCACAAAAATCTTAAATTTTCACCAATGTGCGTGACAAATCGACTAATAACTCAATATCATGCCAACCGATTTTGATGATTCTTTTTTTAAGTGAAAGCTGGTGCTTCCAGTTTGGTCCCATTTGAATTTGGTCTAGTTGTGACAATAGCCTCCATTAGAAAACCACAAAAATCTTAAATTTTCACCAATGTGCGTGACAAATCGACGAATAACTTAATATAATGCCAACCGATTTTGATGAATCCTTTTTTTATTGGTTAGGATGTACTTCTAGGGTAATTGCATGAGAGTTTGGTTAAGTTCTAACTATGGGATCCATGACAAAGTAACGGAACTCTTCAATTCTTAGCAGAAAACTAACGATACTCGTCCGAATCTTTATAGGCTATCCGGATATTTGAGTCACCTACCGTAACCTCTTTATGGTCAAGTAATTGTCCTAGTCAAATATAATATAACGTCAATGGAACTCGTTAACGGCGTACAGTATGGATGCGATTTGTGGCCGAATTTCTAACTGTCTTGAATCAAATTGTTATGCGCTTACGTTTGTTGCTGCATTGCAACATGAAGCAAACGATCTAATTGCATTACTTAAGGTGTATTAAATGTGTGAAGCGGTGGTAGCCGAGTGTGTGGTAGAAACATTTGCGTATTGTTGATGAGTTTTATAACCATATAATAGACTGGTGGTAGCGGAGTGGCAAAGTAACCGATTTGCAACGCATGATGTTGCAGGTTCGATCCCGGGTGTGACTTCACTAAAAATTAAAAAATAAACAAAAATTTTAACAAAACAAAAACCGCCTTCAAAAGAACCTATTCCAAAACAAATTAAAATGCACTAAAAAGTAAAAAAATAATTGCGTATCTTCTATTACTTAATTATAATTAACTTAAGTACTATTTCTCTACATCAATATATAGGTACGATCTATGTGTTTACGACGCAAGAAGCTAGATAGGTTCTTCTATATCTATCCACTATCTATCCACTTCAAATCTAACTCAACACATACCTATGAATAACAAACAATGATTAAAATATTTTTTAATGTTCTCCTATGTAAAATTAAATGAAAAATATTAGACTACTTAAAAGTCAATCAAATTATTACGATAATATAATGTAGTTTTAATTATTGTTATTTTTGGAGGCGGTGTCAGCCAAGGAAATACTACAATGTGCATACCTAGCATCACAGTTGTAGTGGAGGCCCGTGCTCAGCAGTGGGACGTATATGGGCTGATGATGATGAATAATAATACGAGAATCCTACCTTGGCTGACACCGCCTCCAAGAATAACAATAATTAAAACTACATTATATTATCGTAATAATTTGATTGACTTTTAAGTAGTCTAATATTTTTCATTTAATTTTACATAGGAGAACATTAAAAAATATTTTAATCATTGTTTGTTATTCATACGTATGTGTTGAGTTAGATTTGAAGTGGATAGATAGTGGATAGATATAGAAGAACCTATCTAGCTTCTTGCGTCGTAAACACATAGATCGTACCTATGTATATATTGATGTAGAGAAATAGTAAGTTGATTATAATTAAGTAATAGAAGATACGCAATTATTTTTTTACTTTTTAGTGCATTTTAATTTGTTTTGGAATAGTATTTTCTGAAGGCGGTTTTTGTTTTGTTAAAATTTTTGTTTTTACTGCATCATGTCATACTAACTAAGATTAGCTTTACCCTATCATGTCGTCTTCATTTATTTCTTAATCCGTCTAGAATTAATTGTTCAAAAGAAACTGACTAAAAAAAATACACCCAAATACTAATATTGACAGTTATAGAACCGTCGAGAAAAGATTACAATTATCTTTCACCAGTAGAACCTATTATGCCGGTCCTACTAACAAACTGTAAAGGTAGGACCGGATTATGACCATTTCCCAAGAGTTCCCTACCACTTATTAGACCTTAACTAAAATAGCCAAGGTATTATAGCACTGGTAGTTCAGATTATTTCTACAAGGAATTTCTACAAGCGATGACACTACACTAATTTACTTATACTATTACTATATAACTTTACTATTTTATTGGATTACATTTATTTGCGTGATAGTCTCGAAGCATAGACGTGCGGTTTGTTGAGACATCATGGCGATAGCGGGCTTAAACCCCAGCTACACACGCCTCTGACCTTTAGCACAAATTAATCTATTTCTATTGAATTACCATGCACTTTAACGAATGAGGTAAAATGCACACCTACATAATGTAATTCTTCAGTAATGGCCAATAACCTCACTAAAGCATTAAAATTGAAGCCTTTTAAAAATTATAAGCATCGTCTAATATGTTGTAAAAATACACGTATCTTATATATGATGAGGTTGTATAGGCTAGATACTTTTGCCTCCTACTTAATGGAAAATTGTTAACATCTAATGTCAATGTCATCGTCACAAAATGTCATTTTTTTTATATTTTGCTCATAGCTGTTATTGTTTTCTTAAAATAGTGGATTTATAAATCAGTTAATTAGTGCTTAAAAATTATGTAGTACGATCGCCTCTTTTTTATTAGTGTAGTAGATTAAGTTTTCCGCAATGGTTAATAGAAGACGGTGACAACGGATGTTTGTGGAAATAAAAATACTTGTGTCCATTATAAAAATATTATTGAATGGGTTGCGGCGGATCTTGTATGCGGAAAGCGACAATGTCGTTATTTGGTAAACATGCCAATAATAATAATGATATTCGCGCCAAACTGGAGAGGAAGTTGTACATTGCTAAAGAGTCACCCGAACCAGACTTTGACCTATCTGAGTGTCACCTGAATCATGTACCATCCGGGACGTTCTCGATATGCAAAGTTTACAGAAAGGAATATTTGTATTTGCAACACAATAATCTCCAATCTTTGGAAGACGGTGGACAAGTTGCAGACTTGTATCTGATCAAAGTACTCAATCTAAGTTTCAATAAGTTTTCGAATTTACCTAATGAAATTAGATATTTGGTCAACCTGACTGAATTGTATGTGCAATCTAACATGATAAAGCATATTCCCGATTCTATACAAGATATGCAGAGTTTGCAGATTTTAGATGTGTCAAAAAACAGACTTAAGCAGCTAACACCATTTCTTGGTAAATTGAAGTGCCTGAGAAAGTTAATAATTAAAGATAATAGGGATTTGACAGAACTCTGCCCGGAACTATGTTTTGCTACTAATTTGATAGAGATTGGTTTAGATGAAGAAAAATATGTATTTCCACCATTTAATGTTGTATCAAAAGGCACAGAAGAAATAATGAAATTTTTGTGTGATAATATGAGTGTTGAATACTTGCCACCACTACCTATAGATTCTAATATATTAGCCTATCAACATTCAAATTCTATTCATAACCCTTTTGTGAAGCAAAATTTAGTAACTTGGGAAGAGCAAGAGGCTGCTATTGTAGAACAAGAGAATAGAATACACAAAGCAGCAAAAGAACAAAGGGATAAGTTTTTGTCTAAAGTTTTAGAAGAACAGTTTGAGTTAGACTCTGAAATAGC
This sequence comes from Hemaris fuciformis, assembly GCA_907164795.1. Lineage (NCBI taxonomy): Eukaryota > Metazoa > Arthropoda > Insecta > Lepidoptera > Sphingidae > Hemaris > Hemaris fuciformis. The sequence goes on from OU015434.1 coordinate 7,970,269, forward strand.
TAAGGTCCAAGAAGCAAGGGAAATAGAGAGGCAAAAATTAATTCAAGCAATACAGCAGGATGAAAAAGAAATTCATTGTTTGGTTAGTAACTTTATCCAATCAGATAAATTGCAACCTGAAGTAATTCAGCAACAGCTTGCACATGAACAAGCAGAACATGATCGACTTCTTGAAATCACAAGACAACACTATGACAATGTAAAAAAATCTGATGTTTTAAAAGCCATGGAGATGCTTTTAGAAGATAATTATGCTATTCAATACTCTAAGAAGTCTTATGAGGATACATTTAATACCATTAAACAAAGTATGTTATTAGAAGATTTAGAAGGTTCTGAAAAAATAGCTGAACTATTGAGAGCCAAAGACCAGTCCCGTACCATTTTAGTAAGTCAACTACTTGAAGATCAGGATATTCAGAAAGCAGTTGTTGCATCATTATTGGAAAGAGTTGATGCAAGGTGTTGGAGTCTTAATCAAGAAATATTATTAATTTCATTACATTTGGCAAGACTTAGTGTAATAGAACAAGAAAAAAAGAAATTGCATATTGCCTACAATTATAACGAGTTATTACAACAGAGAGTTTATTTAGTGAACTTATTGGATGATCTTTTTATTCAGCATAGTAAAAGACGCAAACAACTGATTGAAACTCTAAAAGAAATGGAGACTGAAACTGATAGAACTACTGATTTTTGGCTCAAAAATTATCAGAAATTAATGGATTCTGCACCAAAAACTTTACTTGATGTGGGAAAAAGTCTAGACCCTATTTTAGCAAACTATCTATTGCAGGAAGGTGTTATTCACTGTTTGCCATTTTTGGTAAAATTTTTGTTTTCTGAAGGATTTTTAGCAGATATAACTGTTGATAAATTAAAAGAGAGTGGTGTGTCTTTGACTTCTGATAGAGAAGGCATTTTAAGAGCAATAAATTATTATATTGAAAGTAAGAATCAAAATCAAAATTATAAAGCATCTACATCAGTGGAACCTTCTGCACCCTCATTTGATGATGTGGAAGAGAGTGTGACAGGTGTAGTCAGTACTGATAAAACAGAAAGTTCAATGTTAGAATCTGAATGTGTTATATGTATGGATGCAAAAAGTGAAGTTGTATTCATACCTTGTGGCCATATGTGTTGCTGTCAGTTATGCTCTAATAAAAAGATGGAAGGCTGCCCAATGTGCAGAGCCACCATTGAAAGAACAATAAAAGTCATGATTGCCTGATTACCAAGGTGAGTTCTAATAATTTTGTAACTTATTATGGATGTTCTTTTGTCTGGTATTTTAATTATGTAAATAATTTTACTGCAAGATAAAAGTGCCGGACAAGTAGTATAATTTAATTTAGGAGTGAATATTTTGTTCTCTGAGCATGATACACATATTTTGAACAAGGCTATATATTAATGTTAGGAATAGGCAATAGAATGACTTAATAACATTTGAAATTTTACACCTAGCCAATAAGCAGAAAAGTTGCAAAAACACTTAAATTGTAGCAATTAAGATATTTGTTTGCCTAACTTTATATGCCCAAAACATACCGAGGAACAATATTTATTCAAGCTAATTACATTATATTATAAAGTGTAAATAGCCCAATCTGATGGTTACAAGTATACCATTTTACATTTATTAATATACAAATTACTTTGATACTTTTCAGAACATTGGCAACCTTGGAGTGAAGTCAGATTTTTTATAAAGCACATGTCATGTTATATGAATACAGTTAAAAGTGTGTATTCTTAAAATTAAAAAGCAAATTTGTATGATCAATTTAATATAATTGCACAAAAATAAAAGCAATATGTTTTCGCCTTCAATTATTATATAAGCTTTAATTATAAAAGTTTTAAGGTCTTCAAGTAATTACCAAAGCAAATTTATGTGTGGCATTTTTTTACTTTTTATTTGTCATGTGCATATTTATAATTTAATATCTTTACTTATATGAAGTCCAAGTAATAATAATGCTAAATAGAAGAAAGCAAGTTATTTACTAGATTAAATAGTAGATTGTTATTCACAGTAATCCTTTGACAATAGGGAACAAACATATTTAAAGTTGTTTATATCTGTTCCATAAGATGAAGTATTATATAAATAAGATTGGGTGCCATTACATGTTACACATTTAAGTGATAGAAGTTAACTTCTGAATGGTGTATAGGAAATTTGGTATGTAGAAATGAAGAGAAGAAAAATACTAGCCAGTATGACTATAACATATTTGAATAAAAATTATACCATTAGGAAATGTAGGTTTTATTCACCATACAGCTAGTACCTATGAGTTAAGTATAAAGACTGTATCACCTGGTTTTAAATATTTAAGCATTGTTATTTAATTATTGACTATAAATAATAAAATTGTATAATTATATCTTAACTCTATTTATTGTATCTATTAAATAAAAACTATTGCATATGTAAAACTTTAACTTTGCAATGATTTGCTATATTTACCTATGTTATTATATAATGTAAGAATTTCATACTAAACAAAGAATGTGCCTTCTGTGTGTTTTCATTAAGTGTCAATAAAAGAAAGAGTTTTATTTGAAATTAGCCAGGCTGTGAGATGTACCTATTATTTAAATAATAATGAAACAAAATATCTAAACAATAAGAACACAAAAGGATGCTGCAAATGACACAATACTGTCCGAATTCCGTTTTTTTTATCAAAGTACCTATCACAAGCAGTGGCGGGACTTCCATAGAAGCCCAAAAGCGTTAAACGTTAATTGTGTAATATCTAGTTTATATTTGCTTATTATGGGGTCTTTATTTAACAAATTACTTTAGTTAAATTAAGATTTCAAGGCTAAAAAATATTATTTGGAATTTTAAAAGGCAAACTAGGCTTTTGGGCTTCTATGGAAGTACCGCCACTGGTTACAAGGTTTTGGAGGCATAGACTTATAATTATTTAAGATGTACTATTATTTACATTTAAGCCATAATAGTCAAAATATAAATATGTTATTAAGGTTTATCGTTCTATACCTACACATACAAAAGACTTGTTTTATTTCGCTTTATCTAACAAAAACGGACATACAAAAGATAAGAGAAAGTTTAGACATTTCTTAATAGAGATAGATTTTGGAATGATTTAACTAAAATCTAAGATCGTTCATGCTATAAATTTTGTACATTCCAATATCTCTAGAGTAATTTACTAACTTAATGTATTTTCTTTGCAAATTGAGTAGTTTCATTACGTGAATACGCCTTTGCAAGTGGGCCGGCCATGTCTGCCGTCGGACGGACGGCCATTGGAACAGACAGGTGTTGGAGTGGAGACCGCGCTTAGGTAGGTACACCTAGTGTAGGACGTCCAGCAGCACGTATGGTCAGACGACTTGAGAAAGGTGGCGGATGGATAAGGGCTGCTCAAGACCGGGATAGTTGGCGCCTACTTGAGGAGGCCTTCGTTCATCAGTGGACGGCGACAGGCTGAGAAGATTACGCCTTACATATTAGGCAAATTGAATTTAAAACTTTTGAAAACGTTATTGTTATTCTATTGTGTTATTTTATTATGTATTTGCTTAGAGGATCCAGTATTTATGCTTGTGTTGTATTTTTGGTGTTTTTTTTTACAAAATTGAATAATCATGAATCACCGTTACTGCGGTGGACGCTTTTATCGCATCGTACATATTTGTGCCATCTTTATATTTCTGTCAAAATTTTATTGTAGGATTTGAATTTTATCATGTACTAGAAATTATCATCTGTGATGTTAAATCTATCACCAGAGCAAAATAAATATAATAAATAATAATGTGTTATTAGACAGGAGACGAATTAAGGTTTTTGGATCATCATTAGTTTCAATAAGTCTTTTGATGGATATCACATTTTTAATAATACAACGAATTACTTTTAAGTTTCTTTTAACTATTAGCTTTCTCTTCGCATATGTGTTTAAAACAATGCCTAAAATCGGTGTTGGAATTCAAATATTGCGAAAAATTTAACAAAGCGTTATGTTCAAACTAATTACTGCACTGTACAATTTGTATAAGTACACAATAGACTGATGAAAGCTTGTCATTTAGTTTATGTATAAAGTTATTTACGTCATAAGACGCGTGTGTTTAATGTTTGTATAAAAATGTTATAACGTGTATAGTTTGCCTACATATTGGTATTTTTTTTAAAATTGTTGTTTGGCCTTGTGAGAAGATTAAATTTTCTTAAAAATTATGAAGTTGTTTCGGAGTTTATCATATTTATATGCTTTTTTTTAAATACATTTCTTCAGCACACATTGTTTTTGTTATTACCACTTCAACCTAATGGAATTATTTTTTTATATTAACATTTAACAGGCTATTTTAGGCTTAACTAAATAGAACAATCATCTTTAATACCATACCTAGGGTCCTAGGGACACGAAAAAAGTATCGATACTTTGTGATATCGAGTACCTACATTGCCGTTCGATACCGATACTTTTGTACTCGATACTTTGCATTCGATACTTTTACTCAATGAGCACTTTTTGGCAGGTATCGTATCGAATAAGAAATTAAGTTTTAAATAAGTAATCTTAGAAATAACCCATTTAAATCTTGCAACCTTACGGCCTATGTTTATGGTTATGGCAATGCCATCTAATCCACTCGTTTATTGATCTTTTCTCAAAATCGTTCCTTCCGTTCATAGTTAAGTTCCTAACCTTTGCTTCATTTATTTACTACAGTAATTAATCATATTATCATAAATACTATCACTCACTCGTTGTGCCCTACTACTTTATACTTCGAACATTAATTTGTAAACAGGTTTTGTGATTCATGCGAATGCCAAGTCTAACTACCTATTTTATTAAAAACGTTAAAGATTTTTAATATTGATATGGTCACTATAAGATGGTGTCTGGTTAGCTAAGTGCGTAATAACTTAAGAGTGTTTACGCGGTTTTAGCCTAATTTGAGCAAAAACAGGACTTTTCGAACCCCTCAAAATTGATGAAAGACTCATCGTACAAACATTTTTGTGTAATTTTTGATAAATAACAAGACGGAAGATCCCTTAAGAGCGTTTACGCTCCACGGGGCTAGTCGAATTTCGGTAAATATGACTTGCGTAAATATGAGCGTCGATAGTTAATGATATGTAAGGAAAACGAATGAAATAATGTTTATTGAATCTATAAAATGTCAAATACATCATTTAGATCATCATCATTGTTCGGAATGCAGTCAGATAACCGCGAAAACATCGAAGAAACTAAAAATCGACGGAGTTCAGACCGATACGTCCTCTCTCTGAAAGGCCTTGCGGCGGAGTGATTTGTAGTAGGGATAGCGATCTGAGATCGATTAATCGAAGAATCGATTTTTCAGGCCCAAAAGATCGATTTTTTTAATCGATATACAGTAGTGAATCGATTCAGTGGATCGATATTTCAGCCTTGAAAATCGCCATTCGATTTTTTTTGGTGTTAACACTAAATTTCTGCCCTGTGGCAAGGGGGCTTTAGAATCCCACCACGGTATCCCCTGCCTAAACGTAAACGTAAACGTCTCGGAGGCGCACCGGGCGGCTGCGGCATTACGGTGGGCGCTTCTCGCTCGCGTACCGTGGTCGCCCCACTCAGTGCGGAGATGGCCACCGGGGGGTTTTGGTCGGTACGCCGGTTTAGGGAATTTTTTAGGGACCCAGCCCGGCAATAACATCTGCGTGGACGTGACGTCGCCGCGCGCCGGGTTGGAAGACCGGTGACCCCGACATACGCTTTCCACCCCCCTCCCCCCTGGGCTGGCGGGAAGTAGTGCCAAAAACAGCTTTCCCCCCGAGAACAAAAAAAAAAAAAAACTAAATTTATTCACAATTAGTTGAAGGTACCGTTACATTACGTTTATTATAAATTTATTTTTGTTGGATTTTTCATAAAATAGATTTACATTACATAACATAACATAACCTCACGCCTGTATTCCCCGAAGGGGTAGGCAGAGGTGCATTTCTGCACCCACATTTCGCCAGGTATGTATCAGTTCCACGCAATAGGGGGCAAGTCTATTGCCGTTTTTCGGGAACATTTCCAGACTCCGTGCTGCTACTGAGAATTTCCTAATATAAAAACCCAATAACACTTTGCCCGACCCGGGAATCGAACCCAGGACCTCTAGATCGCAGGGCACATACTTGTACCGCGAGACCACGAGTCACGAGACCAGTCATGGTCATGAAAATGGATTTATATTTACATTACAAATGAAAACTTAAAAAAGAATCGATTTTTTGAAAATCGATCTTTTAAACCTCGATTTTTTAGTTAATCGATTTTCAGGCTTCGATTCGGATCGATTCAAAAATCGATTTTTTTTGTAAAGAATCGCCATCCCTAATTTGTAAGGACGGTTAAAAAATATCGATATATCAAAATATCGATATTATTTCAGAAAATAACTGATATATATCGTTTATATTTTTATTTTGATAATATCGATATTTATTTCTAATATCAAATCAAATATATTTTTTAAAAGAGCTTATAAGTTTTACTTTGATCAAGCTAAAAAAAAACAAGAGCTACTCTCGAGTCTCGAGTTTTCGACTATTTATGAAGCTAGGAAAAAAACAAGGGCTACTTGAGGTAATCGCGTAGTCGGTAAAAATATCGATATATCGAAATATCCATATTTTTAAAAATTATCGATACGATGTATATCGATTATTTTTCAATAGAATAAGGGATCTCAATCTTAAAATGTTTTCACTAACTATTTCATCATCATCATCAGCCCAAATACGTCCCACTGCTGGGCACGGGCCTCCTCTGCAACTGAGAGGGTTTAGACCGTCCACCACGCTGGCCTAGTGCGGGTTGGCGGACTACACACCTAAGAAATTTTTAGGTGTGCAGGTTTTATCACGATGTTTTTCTTCATCGTTAAAGCAAGTGATGATTCATTGTGAATACACACATAACTTCGAAAAGTCAGAGGTGTGTGCCTGGGGTTTGAACCTGCGACCGCCGAAATTCTTGACCGCGCGCCTAAACCTCGAGGCCGTCACTGCTAACTATTTGCTTGAAGATATTTTCGATTCAACAACATTTTTTAACCGACTTCAAAAAAAGGAGGAGGTTATCAATTCGTCTGTATTTTTTTTTTTTTTTTTATGTTTGTTACCTCAGAACTTTTGACTGTGTGGACCGATTTTGATGATTCTTTTTTTAATTGAAAGCTGATGCTTCCAGATTGGTCCCATTTAAATTTGGTCCAGTTGTGATAATAGCTTCCATTAGAAAACCACAAAAATCTTAAATTTTCACCAATGTGCGTGACAAATCGACTAATAACTCAATATCATGCCAACCGATTTTGATGATTCTTTTTTTAAGTGAAAGCTGGTGCTTCCAGTTTGGTCCCATTTGAATTTGGTCTAGTTGTGACAATAGCCTCCATTAGAAAACCACAAAAATCTTAAATTTTCACCAATGTGCGTGACAAATCGACGAATAACTTAATATAATGCCAACCGATTTTGATGAATCCTTTTTTTATTGGTTAGGATGTACTTCTAGGGTAATTGCATGAGAGTTTGGTTAAGTTCTAACTATGGGATCCATGACAAAGTAACGGAACTCTTCAATTCTTAGCAGAAAACTAACGATACTCGTCCGAATCTTTATAGGCTATCCGGATATTTGAGTCACCTACCGTAACCTCTTTATGGTCAAGTAATTGTCCTAGTCAAATATAATATAACGTCAATGGAACTCGTTAACGGCGTACAGTATGGATGCGATTTGTGGCCGAATTTCTAACTGTCTTGAATCAAATTGTTATGCGCTTACGTTTGTTGCTGCATTGCAACATGAAGCAAACGATCTAATTGCATTACTTAAGGTGTATTAAATGTGTGAAGCGGTGGTAGCCGAGTGTGTGGTAGAAACATTTGCGTATTGTTGATGAGTTTTATAACCATACTAGCTTTTGCCCGCGACTCCGTCCGCGTAGACTACAGGGTTGGGTTCAGAATGAAAATAAGTTGTAGTCTATTTTACTCCACATAGTCCCATTTATGTCCATATCAAAAATCGTTTACATCGGTCAAATGATTTAATCGTGAAAGCGTAACAGAAATACTCGTATAGTTACAGTCGTCTACACGTCGTTTCATCATTCTAGCTTCAAAAATGACGAATTTCCACACAAACTTTCACCCCTATATTTATTTTACCCCCTTAAAGGTACATTTTTTTTTACAAACTTTGAATGTCATATTTATTTATATCTAATCAACAAAAATAAGTTTCAAGCTTCTAGCTTTAAAAATGACAATACTTCCATACAACTTTTCATCCCCCCTTAAAACCCCTTTTCCTTGATAAAAAGTAGCCTATGTCCTTTCTCAGAGTCTAAACTTTCTGTGTACCAAATTTCATTTAAATCGGTTCAGAAATTTTAGCAGGAAAGCGAGACAGACAGACAGACAGACAGAGTTACTTTCGCATTTATAATATTAAGTAAGGATAAGGATTTTAAAAAATAGCCTATGTCCTTTTTTAAGGTCTCATTTTTGTCCATACCAAAAATCATCCAAATCAGTCAAAATGGTTTAGGTGTGAAAGCATAACACAGGCAGTGTTACTTTCGTATTACAATATATGCTCATCCCACGGGAACCCTTCATATTCCCGGGATAAAACGTAAGTTATGTTACTTCATAGTGTCCCATTTATATTCATACCAAAAATCATATAAATCGGGCGAGTAGTAGGAATGCTACATTTTCCGGGATAAAAAGTATCCTATGTTGCTTCAGTGGGTCCTATCTACCCTCATACTAAAACTCATCTAAATCGTCAAATGGTTTAGGCGAGAAAGCATAACACAGGCAGCGTTACTTTTGCATTACATTATATGCTCATCCCACGGGAACCCTACATATTCCCGGGATAGAATATAGTCTATGTTACTTCATAGGGTTCTATTTAAGTCCATAGCAAAATTCATATAAATCGGGCGAATATTTTAGGCGTGAAAGCCCATTCCCACGGGAATACTACATTTTCCGGGATAAAAAGTATCCTATGTTGCTTCAGTGGGTCCTATCTACCCTCATACTAAAACTCATCTAAATCGTCAAATGGTTTAGGCGAGAAAGCATAACACAGGCAGCGTTACTTTTGCATTACATTATATGCTCATCCCACGGGAACCCTACATATTCCCGGGATAGAATATAGTCTATGTTACTTCATAGGGTTCTATTTAAGTCCATAGCAAAATTCATATAAATCGGGCGAATATTTTAGGCCTGAAAGCCCATTCCCACGGGAATACTACATTTTCCGGGATATAAAGTATCCTATGTTTCTTGGGTGGGTCCCATCTACCCCCATACTAAAAATCATATAAATCGGTCAAATGGTTTAGGCGTGAAAGCATAGCATAGGCAGTGTTACTTTTGCATTACATTATATGCTTATCCCACGGGAACCCTACATATTCTTGGGATAAAATATAGTCTATGTTACTTCATAGGATCACATTTATGTCTGTAAAAGACTTCATTCATATTGATCAAACGGTTTAGGCGTAAAAGCAGAATATTGACAGAGCTACTTATACCCATTCCCACGGGAATACTACATTTTCCGGGATAAAAAGTATCCTATGTTCTTTCCCAGGCTCCAACCTATCTGTGTACCAAATTTCATTTAAATCGGTTCAGTAGTTTTAGCAGGAAAGCGAGACAGACAGACAGACAGACAGACAGACAGACAGACAGAGTTACAATCGCATTTATAATATTAGTAAGGATAATAGACTGGTGGTAGCGGAGTGGCAAAGTAACCGATTTGCAACGCATGATGTTGCAGGTTCGATCCCGGGTGTGGCTTCACTAAAAATTAAAAAATAAACAAAAATTTTAACAAAACAAAAACCGCCTTCAAAAATACCTATTCCAAAACAAATTAAAATGCACTAAAAAGTAAAAAAATAATTGCGTATCTTCTATTACTTAATTATAATCAACTTACTATTTCTCTACATCAATATATACATAGGTACGATCTATGTGTTTACGACGCAAGAAGCTAGATAGGTTCTTCTATATCTATCCACTATCTATCCACTTCAAATCTAACTCAACACATACCTATGAATAACAAACAATGATTAAAATATTTTTTAATGTTCTCCTATGTAAAATTAAATGAAAAATATTAGACTACTTAAAAGTCAATCAAATTATTACGATAATATAATGTAGTTTTAATTATTGTTATTTTTGGAGGCGGTGTCAATAAATAAAACTTATTTAAAAAAAAAAATTATACACCAAAAGTTAGTTATGCTTATGGTTAACTACTATTAGTGACTTGAATTTTTTGCGAGAAAATATTATCTGCGAGTATTGTTAGAGCACACAACGCACGTCACAATAATAGGCTTTTGTTACACGCGGCGCGACCCATAATAATGGAGTTTACACGCAAATAGCAATTAAAGCGAAGCCTTTTATGTCAACCCTCATTCACTTTAGAAACATGGCACCAATTTGGCGATAAAAATAAAAATTCTAATAAAGAAAGTCTAATAAAGAGATTCTTCCACAGTTATCTTAAATTAATATTTTCCTCACCGTACTTATGATTACTTAATTATTTGCGTACAGTAAGAAACAGTAAGAAAATTTGGTGAGAGTTTGTAGGCCATATTCATAGCACACGGCCGTTACTTTCGAAGTTTTTAATTTATTAAACACTAGCGGCCTGGCCCAACTTTCCTCCTAAGTTTTGTAAGTTTGTTTTTGTATAGATATACTATATTGGATCTTATATTTGTCAATTCTAAATAGTTAGGTTAGTTTATGTACATTTACGATAGCGATCATACTTTTAATTCAATTTCAGCGTAAAATCTTTCATGAAAAAATTGTAAGTGGTAAAATCATTCTGTCGTAATACGGGGCTGGCTTAGGATTACGCCAGCTTGATTGGGGTAGCACTAACCTAAGCATGATCTCACAGACATGAGACAACACTGATGTAAATATGCCTGTTTCTTTTGGTAGATAGGATTTTCAGAAGTATTATTTTCTGGCGGCAGGGTAATCGTATTGGTTCAGATAGCGAATACCTTTCATAAGTAAGTACTTACGAACCCGTCGTAGTGACTCGCGAGGCGGCGAGTGTTCTCACTATGCTCGATACAGACAGGGTTGGGTTAGTATTTGAATTAGGTACTTGTAATTAAAATACGTAATTGAAATACAAATACGTATTTTGTATTTGGTAATGTGACGCCGAGGTATTTTGTAATTAGTATTTCAAATACTTGAGGCTTCAAAATACATTTTAACATTAAATTACATTTAGCCTTCATTTAGCGATCATGAGTGTGAGTTCGAGGCGAGAGTGCAATGATGGTTAAGCAGCTATTAGAGCTGGCAACACTGCACCTGTTAGGCTGTTATGCATACTATACGCTATGCCTGTACGTCAAAATTGGTCAACAAATCGCCTAAAAATGTACGTCATATTGTCAATGTCAAGCAATGTTTTAACTGTAGATCTACAGTTTTTTTATATTCTCTCAGTTTTATATTAGGCCTCGAAATCTACAGTCTATTTTATTTTAGGTGCTGGCGTCATCTATTGAGTACCACATCCTTAAAAATACACCCTACACTACACTAAACACAAAAAACGTCTCTGCTAACATATTGGCCATTAAGTTTGTTCTTATCAGGACCTGCAATAACAAAACAAAAACCGCCTTAAAAAAAACTATTCCAAAACAAATAATATGCACTAAAAAGTAAAAAAATAATTGCGTATTCTTTTATAACGTAATAATCAAATTCTTTTTCTCTTCATAAATATGTGTTTACTTTATTATCCACTTTAAATCTAACTCAACACATACCTATGAATAACAAACAAAGGTCAAATATTTTTAGAGTGCTTAGTAAAATGAATAGAAAAATATTAGATTACTTAAAGGTCAATCAAATTATTAAGATAATATAATTTAGTTACAATTATTGTTATTTTTGGAGTCGGTGTCAGCCAAGGAAACATTACAATATTACCCTTGGAGTACATACTTTCCAATAAAAAATGACTCATTGAAATCGGTTGGCGTGATATTGAGTTATTCGTCCATTTTTCGCGCACTTTTAATGTAAATTTAATACTTATATGATTTTCTCATGGAAGCCAATGCCACAAATGGACCAAATTAAAATGGGACCACACTTGAAGCATCAGCTTTCAAATAAAAAAGAATCATCAAAATCGGTCCACCCAGTCGAAAGTTCTGAGGTAAATATATAAAAAAATACACACGAATTGATAACCTCCTCCTTTGTTTGAAGTCGGTTAAAAATATTGTTTTCTTTAGCAGGTTTTATTCACTTTCCAACAAGAGGCTGTTTGTCTGATAGTACATTTAAAAATCTAGTGAAATTACTTATTTTGTAATTTGTATTTTATATTTCAAATACCTTACTTAAGTAAATGTATTTTGTATTTCGTATTTTAATTACTTGCGATAAAGTATTTTGTAATTTGTATTGCAATTAAAGCAAAGCATGTATTTTGCCCAGCCCTGGATACAGACATACAGTAAATACAAATTGTAAACACACTATTAATGTCTCGATGTAGGAAACGGATCCACGGTCCCATTTTAGTATTCAGTTTCTTGAATCAACCTAGGATCTAGGACATTTACACGGTTGTAAGGTGTTTGGAAGCTGTGTCTTAGTCTCGCATCACAAGTAATGTGCCGTTCGATGTAGAGCTCCCGGCATCGAATCTTGGGTCAGGCAAGTGTTTTTGGATTTTTAAATTAGGAAATTGTCAGTAGAAATAATACCCTATTTCGTGGGACTAGAAATACAAGTTGCGAAATGTGTTTACCATGCACTTCTGCTTACCCTTTCGGTATGTTAAAATGTAGGTACTCTGTGTACTTCGAGGATAGAGTTTATATGTGTGCATGTTTTGTAATCAACCAATTTTAATTTTATTTTATTTATGCTTTTAAATATACATAACAATGTATTTAAAGGCGGACTTAATGCTTAAGGCATTATCTACCAGTCAACATTACGGTGGTGCAGAGATACATGAATAGGTGCATAAATATTGATGATACCAAATATATACTCGTATATTTAAATATATAAACAATAGACATATATACACAAATAATATTTTATAAAGACTTAATTACTTATATAAACAAATAATATATATAAATACACAACTATACATACTAAGATGCTTCTGACATTCGATTTAATAAGAGTTGCCAACCCTTACTTTAAAAGAAAACCGGTTTATCAACATCCTGATTTCTAGGGGGAGTGCGTTCCATAGAAGGATGGTTCATTCCCACTAGTTCTACTAAACAGTTCTACCGTAGAACTAGTGGGAATTTTATTTCCAACTAGTTCTACTTTTAAATGTACTACCGAATAGTGGAACTAGTGGGAACATTATTTCTCAATAGTCCTACTACATTTTATATTAGAAAAAAAAATTCTAAATATTATTTTTTACACAATATTTAATAAACAAAACGATATTTAAAATTATATATAACATTTATTTTAGTCTTCATTAATTAAACTAAAACAAATTGGTAAAATTATAATAATGAGTGAAAATAAAACTTCTTATTAATAAATGAATAAAAAAACAATGGTCATGTAAGTAATAATAATTAAATTTTATGAGGGTAGATAGAAAAATGCAACGTCCATAATACAGTCATGTTGGGTAATAATAATAATCATAATAATGTGTGGAAAACCTATCAAAATTATTTTGAACACTACGGGATGAAAAAAAATATCATTAAAATGTGGTGTATATACGGTGAGCGTCACCGCACAAACAATAGTGTAGAAGGATGGCACCACAAATAAAATAATAAAATAAACAAAAACGAAGGAAATTTGTTACGAGTATTGCACATTCTATATGATGACTTAAGTATTACTATCATTATTACGTAGTCATAGGCAACAAAATTTTCCTTCGACTTCACAACCGAAAAGACGCAAAATTCAATATATTGATGCAGATGATTTTATTACAAATGCCCAGATGCAATTAACATCCGGCGATATCAGTGTTGGGCATTTCCTGGAAAAGTTAAGATAAAAAAGTGTGAGTAAGTTAACACCGCCCATGGACACCCACAATACCAGAGGAATCATTGGTGCGTTGCCAGCTTTTAAGGAAAATATAGGGTCTTTTCTTGAAGGTCCCTAAGTCATATCCATTCGGAAATACCGCTGAGGAAAGCTGATTCCACAAAGATGTTGTGTGAGGACGGAAACACCGTTTAAGCCGCACTGTTCAGGAACGCCATTCATTCAGATGGTAGGGATGGAACTTCAATTTCTGGCGTGTGGTGCGGTAGTGAAATTCAGCAGCAGGTATTAACCCGAAAATTTCATCAGAGTACTCCCCATGGTAAATGCGATAAAGGATACATAGAGACGCAACGTCTCTTCGCAATGCTAGGGGGCAATTTTGTCCGAAAGGATCTGGTTATCGATGATTCGAGCAACAAGATTTATATTTTAAACGATCTTTATTTACTACGATGTTGATTTTGTTGCTATAGGTAGTGATTAAATGATTGTATATCGAGAAAATAATATTACAATAAAACAGAAATTTTCACAGATTTTAATTTTACCAATTTGTTTTAGTTTAATTAATGAAGACTAAAATAAATGTTATATATAATTTTAATTATTGTTTTGTTTATTAAATATTGTGTAAAAAATAATATTTAGCAATTTTTTCTAATATAAAATGTAGTAGGACTATTGAGAAATAATGTTCCCACTAGTTCCACTATTCGGTAGTACATTTAAAAGTAGAACTAGTGGGAAATAAAATTCCCACTAGTTCTACGGTAGAACTGTTTAGTAGAACTAGCGGGAATGAACCAGAAGGATACACTGAATGAAGAAAGAAATATGTAGAAAGTCTGAGCTATGAGAAGGACAAGAAAGGAGAAGATTGTTAGACGAGCGAAGATTCCTGTACTACCTAGATATTGAAAGTGAGGAGACAGATAAGAAGGCGGAGTAGAAGACTTAAGAATTGAAAAGAGAGTAGTGAGTGCTCGTAGAGATCGGCGCTGTCGGATAGGTAACCATTAAAGTTGAGAGCAGAAAAAGAAAACGTGATCATATTTGCGAAGGTTAAAAATGAATCGAATGCAACTGCATTCTCAATAACTATTGAAATATTAATTGAGGTATTCTGCATTCAGATCGAAATAACACACATCACCATAGTCGATTACTGGGAATATTAAGGCTTGCACGAGCATCGCTTTGGTTTTGGAGGAAAGGAAGTTCTTCAAGCGATAGAGAGCACGAAGAGTATCCGTGACTTTCTGCGATACTGAGTTCACCTGAACTAATTAATCCTCGAGTGTAATTAAGTTTTAAATAACTCAGCTCAAGGAGTGCGCCGTCTGTTCCTGTACTAAAATGGTAGAGCATAAAAACTATCGTCATAATGTTGACTTTATGAGTCATAGCACTCCATGATGTGTAAAGTACCCAAATATTACAGAAGCAATTTTCCTGTTGGACCGTAATAAAAAAGTTCGTAAAAATCAACTCCACGTATTCACGACAAATACTTTTACAAATGTATTTAATTCTATATTTCTGGTTGATTGCTTGAGATCTATAGTTGAGCTAATACTGTTCTAAGAGATGTCAACAGCAGTGATGGCCTCAAGGTTCAGGCGCGCGGTCAAGAATTTCGGCGGTCGCAGCTTCAAACCCCAGGCACACACCTCTGACTTTTCGAAGTTATGTGTGTATTCACAATGAATTATCACTTGCTTTAACGGTGAAGGAAAACATCGTGATAAAACCTGCACACCTAAAAGTTCTTAGGAATTTCTTAGGTGTGTAGTCCGCCAACCCGCACTAGGCCAGCGTGGCGGACTAAGGCCTAAAACCCTCTCAATTGTAGAGGAGGCCCGTGCCCAGCAGTGGGACGTATTTGGGCTGATGATGATGAAGAGATGTCAGTGATAGAGTAGCTCTCAGAATTTGATAGTACAATGCCGAAGGCAAATTTTGACCCCGGAGAAATATTTAAGATTTTGAAGGATTCATTTTAATACATTAGTAAAAAATATATCAGTAATTAGTATTTAATAAAATCTATTGCTTATGTCTAGTTTGTATACTCCTACCACACTGTTAAGCTGCAGGAATATTTTTCTTTGTATAAGTATTTCATTATTCCACATTATGCATCGTGCGTTACGTCCGACCTTTAGTATTTCTTAGAATATGGGATATAACATCAATATTTTCTTAAAATACGCTCTTTGTCTTAATTACAAGGACAACATTTTGTCTTAAGTGAGAAAATATGTTTGCAAAGTAGCTAAAGTGTAGGTGTTAAAAGCGTTCCATCTAGAGATTGCAACCCGGTATGTTTCCCAACCCGGCCGGGCCCGGTTGCATCCGTCGCCAAACCGGCCGGGTCCGCCGGGCCCGGCCGGGTTTGTTAGCGATAAAACCTTTAAAGTATTTTATGAAAATTTTCTATATATAAATGGAAAAAGACAATGATTCAAGATTAATATTCATTTCAAACTGGCTTATGGACAATAATCACAATAATTAGTCTCAAAAAAATGATTACTTTGACTTATGGACGGAAAAGTAACATTAGTATTAGTAATTATTCATTTTTATAAGTTTAAACAAGCAGCTATTTCTCTTTACTCCTTATAGTGTCTATTTGAAAACATAGTATTATAATAAGACACTAATAACGCAGCTTAAAGTACTAAACGTGTCATGACAACTTAAATTAGATAGATAAATAAAGCATGGTAGCTTTGGTATAAACAAAACAAATTCTTATTTTATAAAAGTAAAGTATGTATAATGTTTTTTTTTAAACTTGGCTATTAATGTTATTACTATTACTATTGAGCAAATAGCGAAATCTTATTGGCTAGGCTGTACTGTAACTACAAACAACCAAACTTGTTTAGTCTTAACTAACAAAATGTAACGTAAAATTGGTTACGATACGTAGGCTTCATAAGTATAATATAACAAAACAAAAAGTAACAACTATTTTTCCGTCTGATAGAATGATCGATACGAGTATTTTACAACAGTAACTACTACGAGTAGGTGTTCCCGCGCCGCGATTTACGTAACCGGGCCCGGTAAGAATGGCCGGGCCCGGTGGGTGCGTAAAACGGCACCGGGCCCGGACGGACCCGGTTTGCAATCTCTAGTTCCATCACGAGCCCGGTGTCTTTTTATTTTTATAGTTAATTAATCCCCGCATTACTGGAGTTTAGCTTCATGAATATGAAAGAGCTTTATCCGTAATATTTTATGGACATTCCGATAAAATTAACAGTGCCTATCTTAGACCTTCCAAGGCAATGATATATCGTACCGGCTTAAGTAGTTCAGTGGCAATTAGGAATTACTGTTTAGAAAATTACTTATGCAAAGAAAATAGACACGTTTACATGGTACCCGTGATATTCTTACAAAATATTACTTACATAGGTACATAATACATATGTAGAGGAGAGATATAATTAATTAGATTTTAAAAAATCATTAAAATATATTAGGCGTACCTATCTATAAAAAATACAAGACTGTCAAATAAATGTACAAAAATAATGGAAATTTAAAGGTGTAAAGTCAAAATTGAATATTATATAAAAACATCTATTCTATTATTATTCGGTTTATTCCTATTACTAGGTACTGAGTTAGAGCAGACAAGTGTTGGAGTGGAGACCGCGTTTAGGTAGACGTACCTAGTGTAGAACGTCCTGCAGCACGATGGTCCGATGACTTGAGAAAAGTGGCGCGTAGCGGATTGATAAGGGCTGCTCAAGACCGGGATCATTGGCGCCTACTTGGGGAGGCCTTCGTTCAGCAGTGCACGGCGATAGGCTGAGAATAGAATTGTTACTGAGTTCAGAATCTTAAAGAAATTATCTAATCAATAATTACTAATTTAAATACGTTTGACAAATGGTCACTATCAAAACACACCTACAACATTTGGAGACTGAAATAGACGTTTTCTAAAAACCAAGAAGTGTATGAATTATCGAGGTAAAAGAGTATAAAGGATTTATACCTGTTACATGACCTTTCCATGCAGAGGATAATGTATCTAATTATTTGTCAGGTTTATGTTATTTATTTACTGACAGAAGGCATGAGTGTGTGTGTATTGAAATTGAAACAAGTGACTGGCTTACGTTTTCCTATCTCTCAGGATGTCATTTAAAATTCAACTATCGAGTTCTCATGATTTTAGCTGTAAATAATAAAATTGGTCAGCAAGGAACAATGCTACCAAAATCTGCGCACATTGGTCCATATCCGAGTAAAGAGATTACTCTGTACGTTCACGAAGTCGATTTGCATGTAAATGAAGCCTGTTAATTCCGCAATATAGTCTAATAGAGAATACGTTTCCTCTCTCTGTTTTGTTCCTTTCACAAAAATGGGTTAGTGTGTGTTAAAATGAAGTTCGGAACGTCCACTTACTTATTCACTTACTCGCTAGCAAACTTCAACTGTTAATTTTATAAAAATGTAGCTGTTATTACTACCCAAAATTCCATCTATTCATACCAAAGAATATACGAACTTTTCTCCTTTATAATATTATCGTCTTTATAATACTAGTATGGATTTATAAGATAAGATCTAGCGCCAGTGACGTATTTACCAAAAAGCTGAGTTGGCTGAGCTTGAGCCAAGGGCGACAGATTTGGCCTTTGTTTTTTTTGTCATGTTCAGAAAAACTAATATCGAATTACAGCGGTTAGTTGGGGTAGTAAAATTTGAATAGCCTCCGGGCGGTAAATGTGTAAATCCGCCACTAAATTAGAGCGAGGAAGTTTCTGAGCGTTTAAATTTTCTATTTCGTGTGGCCATGTCTTCTGCTTGTTGTATTATAAATACTGTAATCAATTTACTCGAATGTCGCTATAGTAGGTATTGAAAGCTTATTTTATTGTCCTTTCTATATTTTAAGATCCACAAGTAATTATCCGTAGGAAACAGATGATTTTTCAACTAATTATTGTTATTTCGAAATATTAAAATTAACCAGAAATTGAAAGAACTCGTAAATCTCTTCCTTGTGGTTAATTAAATAATCTCCAAAATTGAATAAGTATGCATATATTTCTAAGAATATTATAATAAGTTTAAAAGAATTAAATTATAATAATATATTTATATATTTGATATAAATATATAAATATCAAAACAGAGAGAAAGCTAATAAGAACATCAAGTGCTAAAGCACGCAGAAAATTTAAGTAGATCCCCAATAAGCGCAAAGCGCTCGGCTCGTGTAGTGTGCGTAATTTAATTTATCATAAGGAGGGAAAATAAAAATACCTCCCGTTTTACTGTACTCACACTCAGCTCCGAAATGAAGGAAGCCTTTTTTGCATACGAACTTGAGAAATTTATTTTCAGCTTGGCGAAGGAATAAAGTTTTTGAATATTGACATCTTCGCCTTCTATATAACTAAACTTTTAATGAAAAATGTTTCGTGGGCTTTTAAGTGCCTACTATTTTTGAAGACGGCTTGCAAGGTTGTATTTATTGTTAAAATATTCAGTATTTTGACGAAACCATACTGGTAACAAGGCTGATGAGTAAATTATTAATTCGACAGCTATATCTAATGGAGAAATGTATCTCAAGGATGAGTCTTCCAGCGTGTTACAATTTGTAATATGAATATGTAAATTTATGTATTATATGTACATTCGTGAATTACTCTATATTCGCAGTAATTTCGTAACACAAATGTTAGCATTTAATTACATAGGATTACGTATATTTGCTGTGATGAAACTATGTAGGTACACTTTAAGTGATTAAATTGATATCTTGTAATCAAATGGAGTGAACCAAAAGTACAAAGTTACATACATATATTTGGTAAATCTAGTAAATTAAATATGATACGATAGTCTACATGAATTACGGAAAAATATATTTTAAACTGTATTATGTAAAGACGACTATTTCGTCTTAAAGAATACGACACAAAACATAAGTTACTTTTGGCAGACTCCATTTTAAATGTTATTTAAAATTAAGTATGTTTATTAAAAATAATGCGTTGAATTACACATCTTACCAGTAGGTAAGACAGAAGTAAGAAGTATTTTACTCCTAACAGTTTTAGTAAATTTTGTATGGAGAATGAAAGCTTCGTACGGTGAATATTCTCTAATGTAGTTTTTAATTGAAAGTTAGTAGTAACAAGTTTGTTCATGAAAGGACAGTGTGTCAGGTCACTTGGTACAGTTTACGTGACCACCAACGAGTTTATTTATAGGGCACACAGAAACCGTTTCGGTTCAACTTACACACAACAACTTTTGGGTCCACGTGGCTTTTTGAGGTGCAACCATCGTTTACGAAACTTTAATCATTTTGGTCGAATATTTCGGTGCAAAGTTTTTGATACTAAACTTTCAATTTATTATTTTAATAGGACTTTAGAATATATTGCTTTTGTTTACAGAAATTGTTTATAAAGGAATACCGATGAAAGTAATTTCATCTGTAGCTAAGACGTGCAATGTGCTCTTTGAAGGTAAGCACAGTTTAAGTGACTGTTGGAATCACTAAACGTTTAAATTATCGAAGGAGCGACGCCCAAAGATATACTTACTCAAGTGATTTACCAGTCCAAGTAATCCATTCAATTAGTTGGGATTAGCCGAATTCAGGATTAAAACAACTTAGCAGGAGAATAGTTTCAGGTTCGCTTTGAGCACGACTTTGTTAAAATCTATACCTACATCGGAGAGAGTACATAAGGTGGTTAAACTCAGCTTTTAATTAAAATAACGGACCGTAGTGTTATTACAGTACTTGGAAGGGTAAGTGAGTGAAATAGCACACGAAATTAAGTGCAATGTGGTTTAAATAGTAACAATGAAGTGTATTGTGGATATGCAGATGAGATTTACTTAGTATATCTTGTCACTAACAAATATCAGTTGACTTACTTATTCAACTAAAAAACATTTTTCACTCTCATTCTTGTATTTACTCGCTATAATTTTCTTAACAGTGCAGTGATTGAAATCTACTTGTAATAACAATGTTCTATCGTGACTCCAAGACATTGTCTGTTAGTTACGGCAATTTGTTTTTATTTCATATGGCGCCCAACTATGCAACGGCTTGTTTTGTTGAAATACTCAGAATTCTTGTTTTATTTAGTTTTTACCCATTACGCTAACTTTTTGTGTCGTTCTCAAAGGTGTAGTTGCGAATTGGAATCTTAAGTGAGATCCAATCAAGTGTGAAACCAATCACAACATTTTTCCGAAAAAAATAGCAGCGGTTACGAAAAAGTCACTTTAGAAACCTTCGGGAAATCCCATGCACATCAGTGGGCGTTTTATAATTGCTAATAGTAGGTACGTAACTCTTAATTTTGCCTAAGTATAATGGAATGTAACTCTTACGACGTATATGAAGTTAGAATAATTTGTGGTTTCTTTGACTAGGCACCGCAAGCTTGATTAAAGCCCTAAGTTGCTAACAGGAGCAATTTGGTCGGAAGATGAGGCATTTACTACAGGAAACTTAAACAAACGTCTCGCAAACTTTGTCTCGTATATATCGTATGCATAACTAGTTGTTCGACGCAGAGTAATAATTAAACGCCTCATCTCCGTACTTATGACTATTAAATGCGAACTAACTAGATTTACTCACTCCTGTACCTACAGGATCGACAGTGGCACGCACAAAACTGACACGGAGTGGTGAAGCTCAGCGAGTGTAAATTGGGAGCTAGTTTGTCATTTACCCGCAAAGAATTTATGAGAAGAAAACAAATAGGAGTTGGAAATATAGTTGTCTACTTCCCTACACAGCGAAAAAGGCAACAGCTCATCTACAACTTTACCGGATAGAGGAATAAAAGGAGAAGAGAAAAAGTTATTATACATTTTTTTGTAAAGTAGTCTAACAATAATATCTCTTTTTTACATTGGGAACAGAAAAAAACAAATACTCTAATGGCCAGACCTTCTTGCCGACTTGTATCAACGCCGCCACTCTACAAAGATAAGAAATAAAGGAAAAGTTACACTCAAAGTTAATTAGCGTAATTAATTGGTACGAAATAGTGGCGAATAAATATCTTTGTCAAAGAAAATTTCTCATTGTGAACAGATTAGAAATTGTATTGGGTAGCGTTAACATCAAACGCTCACGCACTCCAAATAACAGGATAACTAATTAAACTTTCATTAAATTTATCCGAGAGTTGAAAGCAAGAATATTTTAAGATCTAAGACGTTTCAAAGAGATTTTGAGAGATGTCGTAATTGATATCAATTAGGGTTGCGCTGGCGTTGGTAGCCGCAGGCCCGAATACAATAGACTATCTCCACCAAGAAATAGCCCCGGGAAACTCTTCTCTTTCATTCCACGAGATCGACCTTCTGATAAATTGTTTTCGGCGAACTTCGTTAATTCCATGTGGAGTCGCTATTATACTAGATAAATAGAGGGCTTATTCAACAACTTTAATTTATATTCCATTCACAGACAACTTTTATAGCGTATTGAAGGATAATCAAATTACTTAGTTTAAATTATGCTACTTTTACAAATTTATTTTTGGTGAATATTTTATTATTCTTGTAACCGTAACGACATTGGACGATAAGTATTTTTATGAAAATGGAGGTAGATGAGTAAGTACGTCATCTAATGATGGTAGAGGTATCATAAGTGCGTCGCCAGCCTTTGATGAAACTCTTTTCTCGAATATAGTGTAGCGCACTGGTAATACCCGTTCATCACACAGCTAAAAGGCAAAATGGCGAAGCATACAAAAGGCAATAACAATAGGTATTTACCTAACCCAATACATAGACATTTATTTTCTCACCCCTATGCCTGTAGATAGCACAATTTAAATTATGGTAACCGTGTATCTCCAAGTTCTGTCTTAAATTATTAAATCTAAGAATGCCTTAGATCCCAACATTTTCCAACACTTATAAATTAATATTAACACACTTAATGTTTACAAAAAAGAGATAGTGGAATTTTTATTGTTTTTTATTACAGTTGATAGAATTGACATGTTTTTATTTTGTACTTCAGTTGTATGGTAAAACAAATATTCATCATCAGGCCATATACGACCCACTGCTAGGCACGGGCCTCCTCTACAACTGAGAGAATTCAGGCCATAGACCACTTGTTTAATTAAACAAATATTGGAATAGTAAAACTATGTTGCATACTAACGTACAATTAATTTAAGCCTTCTCAAAATTTAACAAGCGCCCATATTCATTTATAATCTTGCTATAAGACGTTAAAATATATTATTGGAATAAATTTGTTTAGATTTGCGTTAATTAAATAATGAACGGGTGAGTTGGATCGTATTTTATGGAGATTTAAACGTTGGTAGGGCAGCGGCTCTCGTGAATATGGAGAGGTAGTTAAGAGTTTTAACGACCGAGACTTAGCGAGTCCACCGAGCACTTCCTCATGTAATCTAGGGGGAGTTCGTGAATGTTTCTTTAAAAAACTTGTCGCCTCTCTTGCACTTGGATAACATTGGGTTTTACTGTAAACGTTTTAATGGCCGAGAACAGCGGGTTTTATTCCTTTCGCAAGCGTAAAATGAGTTATAAACCTAATTAGTAATGGCCCACGCATAGACTTATATTTTTATATAGTAAATGCAAACAAAGGAACTAATAATAAGTAATAGGATACCTTGGAATGAAATAAATCGTGTATCTAATATATTCAATAACCGATTGATCCATCATTTTGTCTTATAGGTATACAACTTAATAATTGCATATTTAAAGTAACATTATCATTTTTTTACATAAGTTTTTAATAACATAAGTATTTTTGTAAAGGCTGTCGATTCATGAAAACATATGCGGAAAAAACCTTTTCTATATACGAACATATTTTAAGTAGAATGTCTATGCGAAAAATTTATAAATACGTTACTTCGCGGATACTATCAAATTACGTATAAACATAGTCATGCTTGTATCTTAGAAGGAGTAGGCAGAGGTCCAATACTTAATAGAGGGTGAGTATATTGCCATTTTTGGGCTCCGTTCCAGGCTCCGTGCTGAACATGAGATTTACTTCATCGAATAACTCGAATACTATTAATATTGCCCGACTCGGGAATGGAAGCAGAGAAAAGATAAAAACTCAAGATTATTTTCGTTTTACTGCGCGTGTTTGAAATGGTATGTACATTATACATGTGATCCCACAACTAAAAACACATTGATGCGCTCCTATCAGTAACTGTTATAAAACTTTTAACTGGCTCCATAAAACTGGTCTCGTTATGTAAAAGTTTATACAACGATCGACTAACGAAGTCGTGTCAACATGTGCTCCTCGTTTTGAAACATTTAAATTCAGTTTTACTATGAAGTCCGGATAGTTTTCCACCAAAATGAAATAAAAATTTACGTACCTATTATTGAGGAGATGAAGAATAAAATAGTTCTTCGCATACTTGCTGGTTTAGCCCATGTGTCAAATTGCTATTATCAGGTATAAATTGAACCACATAAAATAGATAAATCAGTTAGTTGCGGGAGAAGCATTGTTCGAAAATTTCCCTTTAAATAAGTAGCATATTTATTGAACTGAAATGGATTAGTTTGCAAAATGTAATATGCAATTATAATCAGTCAATGTCGGTTCAATATTCACTTCCATTCCGGATTTTGATCTTGGCAAACAGACGTCCGCCGACCAACGTTGGAAATGATGAGTTAAGGCGATTATAGTGGGACTCCGTTGGGTTGATTACGGGTCACTGAGCACCACTTCGGTGTTACACTTCAAAATGCAGGGAACTGGCGAGATAACTCATATTCTATAACTAACTACTATTCATAACCCCTAACTATTCAACTCAAATGAAATTAATATCAAATACATACATATATTATAATTTCTTATAAAAGACAATTGTTAATCTATAAATATGGAATTATATTAACAATACCTACAAAACAAGGCTACACAAACAAAAGCACTTTTAGTGTTTCAGTAATGAAATTCTTTCATAATCAGGTGACTAAAGAAATTGTTTGAGAAAAATGTAAAAAATCCTTACGATGTTGAACATCAAAGTTGGGAAATGGCGGGAGCACAAAGCCAACGAAATGATATAATAAAGTACTATGTTATGATTATGTTTAAAAACATGCGGACTTGAAGGACAAGTGCCTACGCGGCAGTTTGTGGGTTTCGTTCAAAGTTTTGTAAAGGTGGGGACTTGGTGCTAACTTTCTTTTGACAAATTTTCCCGATATTGCGCGAAATGTTATTTGCGAAACCTTACGTGCTAATATTTATATTGCGTAGATTTATTTTGGAAGTGGATGGTTTAGTACATCTTTAAGGCAGAAAACTCCGTTTTTATTACGGATTTCATGTCATTTGTACTGTTAGCGTTGCATACTTAAATATTTTTCCGGGTGTTTCTGAGATTTAATTAAACTTTTGTATACTGACTAGGTAGAAGTTATGGTAAGTCCAATGTTGTATAAAAAGAGAGTTGTTTAACTTATCTGCTATACCTGCAAAGGCCGATCCCAGATTAGTTGAAGGCAGTTTGGTTTATTAATTACGAGGTTTCCTATCTGGGCGGATGCGAATATTTTACTCCCAGCATCTAGTGAACCTTGTTATTGATTGTTGGGTGTACTTATTTCATCCTAAACCATTACTAGACTAAATATAAACAGGAATCACGCGAAATCATATTTGCCATTGGCATGTAGGGGAAGGTGGGCAGGAAAGAGACAAGTTTTGAAAGAGCCACTTGCATTTTTACCCGACCTTTTGAAATTATCATCATTTGAATTTTATTTTCGTGTGGAAACATCGACTATCTGTGGCCCACAAAGATTTGATAGTTCGCGGAAGTGTAGTGACGGAGCAGGAGGCTATCGAAAAAAGAGGCATTGAAAAGTAAGTTTTTATGCTGTTATTCCAACCATTTTTTTATACTATGGTTTGATTTGACAACAAAATTAAATTACAACTAGAGTCTGCACTCATTTTATCTTCTAATTGTAATATTTAATGGACATTATTCTTGATTTGATCATATACTTTTAAGGTTTATGCATTTAGTGGCTACTCGTTTTGAAAGAGCTAACTAAATATGTGATGAAACAGCCGGCTCTTTCATGCCTAGCTCTTTCATAACAACCTGTTTTGGACCTTTGCTATTTTGTTTTATTTTGTTATAAACATTCAAATATCATCAGAAACAGCATAACCTAAAAAAAACACGCAAGGGGCCTAAAACTTCTACAGTAAAAAATTAAATCCTTTAGCGAACAGACCTAAACATTGTCCAAATACAAGCAATAAACGTATTTTCATTTTGGATCAGGAACAAAAGACTGATTACCTAAAAATTGCATCAAAAAAATTAACATACGATTATACAGTAGCTATTAGTAGTAGTGACAATTGTTTCAGAGGATTTATGCACCGAAATAAATATAAGCCATTAGAAAAACTAGAAAACAAATCACTTTCAAGAGCTACGAGTTTTGAAATGAGTGTTATTAATTAACTAATGTTGGTTAGTTTTTGTTACGGTATTCTAATAAAAAAATGTCATTTCTTGTTAATGTTGTTTAACTTTTGGAAAAAATTATTGAAATAGTTCGTAATATCGTGCATGGCTCTTTTATAACAAGCGGCGGCTCTTTCAACAACCACATGCTATGAAAGAGCCGTTTTCCCTCTTTTAAAAAAAAGGTATAATTTTATAATGAAACATATCTTTAAGGAGTACTTAATTGTTGATTGAATGTCATAAAGTAATAAATGAGTTTCGGACTAACATATAAAAAATGTGGTTTTATTATGTTTAAGATATTAAAACGAGTCCTTTTCTAAAACTGGCTCTTTCATGCCCACCTTCCTTATACCATACATATTGTGTATACCTACAGTAAATACCACGGAAATAAAATTAATAGGTTAACTAGTGCGAAAGCCTACGATCTACGAAGCGAAATCGACTCGGCGACTCAAACGAAATTGAGTATTGGAAATAGGATTAGATTAAAGTCTTTTATAACTGCAACTGGGGCCCTGGATGGTGCTAGGTTGGATATTCTAATGCATTTCAATTTTGTTGGCTTTCGACTAACGTTTTATATAAAACTGAGTCTTCGGAATGGATGTTACGTGTTACTCACATTGTGTTCATGTCTGTGTGTTGTTTTATTTGATAGTAACCATCGGGAATTACCTAACGTTTAAATTTAAATATTGGAGTCTTAGTTGTCTGCCAATAAAGGTCGAAGTCCTATATGCAGCATACATATTTCAATTCTCATAATACTACAGATTCTAATATTGCTTAGATATTTTATTAATTAAGTAATAAATGTATACATCACAATGCATTCATGTATGTATGTGGAAACATCGGCTAAATACAAAAAGGTACCCCAAATATTGAGTATGTAAGTTACGGGTATAAATGGTCACCCGCGTCTGAAGAATGCGATTGACTGCACTTTTGCATTGGCCAGGCTTCAGGGCGGCGCGGCGGCGGCGCGGCGGCGGTAAACCGGTTAGGTACCGATCGTGCACTAGCACAAAACTACGAATGATAAATTGAAAATACATTTACCAATTTTGACAGCCCAGTGGTACAGTTGGCACCAGCTGTAGAAACGAGAGGCCGCGGGTTCGATCCCCGCACCGAGACAAATGTTTGTGTGATCCACAAATATTTGTTTTGGATCTGGGTGTATGTGAGACCGAAAAGTCTCTCTTAGTTTCTGATACCCACGACACAAGACTTGTATCTTAGTGTGGGATCAGAACTATGTATGTGACTGTTGGGTGTATTTATTTATTTATTTAAATATTAAAGATTATAGTATGAAACACGTTTTTTCTATTTAACATCGAATCTTGAAACGGAATATGTTTTTGAGTTTGATACGTGAAATCTTTTGCTATAATAATAATTTCTCTCTTTGTTTAAACAATAATTGGATGTTATTTGGAATTTCAGCTTTGAATTCATTGCTTTATGCTACGAATTTGATATCGGCTGTCTGTTGGATGCCTTTATTCTAGGAATATGTTCGTCTTAAACAAAAAATACCTACATACATACGCTATTCGTATTCATATCAATATATGATATTTAATTTTGTTAATGCGCAAGTGTTTTTGATTATTTGATGTATTTCGCACTACTTAAAATATAATTATAATAATATTTATTCATAAATCAAAATAGCTTAATTAATTAATTTTATAAATAGGAGAGATGACTAAAGGCTAGGTGGTACTCCTTATCCTGGAAAATGTTAAGCTATTATATGGCAACATACTACCCTACATCATATTATCTCGCGTTGTTGAGCAAAATGTATAAAAGAACATAATATAAATAATTATCATAAGGTATGTACTGTGTATATTAATCCCTTATACAGAAATAACTATAATTAAGATATTTTAGAATTATATATTTTATTGAAAAACATTATTATTTGATTACAAATGATTCAGCACACAAGTTGTATTCAGACCGACTCACGTATATAACATTAATAACGTAGTGTCCGAAACAACACGCCGCCGGAATAATAAAGTAAGGGCAAGTTATAAACGAAAATAATAAACTATTGGGATTTTGGGAGAGATTATAGAGAGTTTTGCCACTCGTGGTGATTAAATATGACGCTAATATTACTCGTATAGGCTAAACCAACAATGATCAGGAAGTTTACCATTGAAATGAGATAATAACTGTCTTTAAGTTTGTATACGTTCGGTGTTGCAGCAATTTGTGCAGCGGCTCATCATCTTTTGTTCTAACAACAATGGCGTCAGGGGTAATCAGGTCACAGTAATACGATAAGAGGCTGAAATTACGTTTAAAGAGTCACTATCAACTTGTTATCAATATCACTTATTTCAGTGTTAACATAACAAGTAATATAATTATGCCTGCCTCGTGGTCTCGTGGCACAAGTATGTGCCGTGCGATCTAGAGGTCCTGGGTTCGATTCCCGGGTCGGGCAAAGTGTTATTGGGTTTTTCCATTAGGAAATTCTCAGTAGCAGCACGGAGTCCGGAAATGTGCCCGAAAAACGGCAATAGGATCGCCCCCTATTACGTGGGACTGATACATACCTGGCGAAATATGGGTGCAAACATGCACCTCTGCCTACCCCTTCGGAGAATACAGGCGTGACATTATGTATGTATGTAATATAATTAAAATGCCGAGATTTCAGATTTCCTAAATGTGTTCATATTTTATTATCACGCATTTTAACGGTAGAAGAAAACTTCAAGAAAAACCTTTCATATTGAAGAATGTATCTTATTATTATTCTTTCAGTTGAATGATATTCCTGGGCAGCAGTGAATAGCCTGGTGTAGCATAAATTCAAGAAAAAAACTGTTTTGTTATTAGAAGAAGTTTTATCGAATCGGTAATCGCTTAATCGGTAGTCGTATGGTAGTGAACAAGAAAAAAATATTTTTAATACTTGGTTTACTAAAATATAGCAAGGCAAAGCAATTTAACTATTCTATTAGTGTATGTTTAGTTAAACAGAATAGATATTCTAGAATAACATAACCAGTATATCAAAATATATTTTACATAGCTCATTTACTAAAAGATAAAGTTTTAAGTACTGGGCAACCTTTGGTTATAAAGGCCGCGAGGAAAACTAAAATGGGTTGTTTTTATCACTACGCTCGTGGTTGTCATTGACTTTAACTTACTTACTTAGAACTTAGAACTTTTGCTTTCTGATTAACGATTATGTAAGGCTTTTAGGTATTGATATAATTCTGTTTTGATACGAGGCAGAAATATTAGGATAATTAACTTTCCGCAAGTAATTACTTAAATATAATAAAATTTGGGTTCTCTTTCTCTCTAATCAGGAAGCAATAAAACATATTTTTCTGCCATTTTAGTTGTTAAATGGTGTATGATGTGTGAATATCCGGAAATAGTAATAATTTTCAACTGCGGCCACACTGCATTGTATAATAATTACAATATACTTAATAAGTTAATCAATTAAAATCAAAGTGCGAGACGTGTCCCATAACTCGACAAGAACATTCTTTGCAAATCGCTTGACCATATTTTTCAAGCTATAGTTAAAAGGCTTCTGGAAAAAGGAAAAATTATAGGTTGTTAAGCTGTTTAAAATATATTATTCATCGTCCGATTAACAGCTTTAAATGAGTTTTGCTTTTTCACTTTTAAAAGTAAATCAAACTAACGAAAAAGCGGAACAAACATTATCCGCTTTTTTTCCAAACTCCATTGAAATTCTAAACATAATTTTCTTCAACGTAATTACTTTTTTATAATTTATCTTGAGCAGATGACATTTTCGAACAAGGACAGTTACAACATGTCCCCGGGGTGCCTACATAAATTAACGAAATATAAAACAAACCTGGAGCACAAATTTAAGATAAGAGCATACTCTAATTAAAACGGTCGGCAATTATAATAATGGGCTTCGGTAATGTTGTATAAATGGCCGGGACCGGACTATCGCATTGAGTTTTGGTCTCTAAAGAGAGCCGATTGTGGACTCATACAATTAACATGAAAATTTAGATCTCTATAAAGGACAACAATACCACCTGGCATAGATATGTATACATTTATACATCGTTATTTTTTATGCTGCTATTACTTTACAGCTTGATTCATATCACAAACAAAATAAAAATTTGTCTGCATAGAAAGATTGCGATTAAGAGATTGCGTGTTTGATGTTAGAGTTCTTCAATCCATTGTAATGTACATTGAAACATTCTATCTAACGTTTTTGTTCAATATCGGTTATTTTTTTTTGTTAGCAATCCATGTGTATTCAATTTTGTTTTTACTTCGGATAATTAATTATGGTGTTTCAGTACATTTGGATTGAACTTTCCCAGTAAATAAATCCTGATATATGTTTATTATTCCGAAATTTTATTTTGCATTATCCAATATTCAATAATTATATAAATATACACCAAACACTTACATAATATATATTCCATGACACCTACACACTTAAAAATATTGTAGAAAACTTATAGATGTGCAGATTTCCTCACAATGTTATTCTTCACCGTTAAAGTTATGTCTGAGATTTGAACTCGCGACAACAGATTTTTGTCCCGTCTGCAATCCTAATGGAAGCCACCATCATCAGTTCTATAATAATAAAAAACAAGTTATTTTTAAAAATCCCTGTTCATTTCATTATATAAAGGTATAGATAATACAAGTAAGCATACATTTGTAAGCTTTGTGGTTTGAGGTGGCCATTGTCGAAGATTTTAACATTTATATAAAATGTGCATAACGTTGGCAAGACAGAAATAGCAGCCGAGATAGAAGCGCCACCAAACTTTTTTAATATTAAAGTTTTTTTTATAGTGTTCTATTCTCGAACAGTTTTCGAAATATGGAAGCCAAATTGCAGTCATAAATCATTTACGGTCCTCATAATTCCAAAAAGGGGTTGGTTTTTAAACGTTAATAAGTATATAGACGTCTAGACAGTTTAGTGTTAGCTGTTACATATGTAAAACTTCTGAGTGATCTTTTGTAAAAGTGTACATGCAGGGAGAAAATTTGTTTTCAGTAATTAGGTCGTAGATACTATCATTTAAAAGATTTTTCCAGTAGTTGCTTCACTGCTTTTATAAAGTGACAAATTCAACTGGTTTGAGGAATATGAAAGAGACAAATTATTAAGACAATTATGTATTCACTGGATGCAACCTCACGTCTTTTGCATTGATTAATTATAATTCTTCAGCTCAATGGGAGGAGAAAATATATAACCGTAGATATTTACTTTAAATAAAATCAAAGAGTATTGAATGGAGATGGAATAAATCGGCAATCGGTGTCGGACACCTATTTCAGTTGTAACATCTGTAATTTGCTGGAGTGCGAGCGGGAACGTGCTGGTCATTCGATTACTTTCGTGTTCTCTCAGAACGCCTGAATTGGTGCGGTATTATTCACTCATTGAATTCCCAACTAGTTTGTTTTCTTGCATAGTAAGTTATTTCGGTTTTGTTGTTAAGTGCTCTCTCGCTAACTTACTGTACTAAACTTTAAAGTCTATTATTTATTATTACTCTATACAACTTTTCTTTTTAAGGTTATTCGTAATGGATTTTAATGGATTAACTTTGGTCATTTGCTTATAAAAGGGACTATATTTCTAAAATTGTAGAAAGTTTATTTACCATAATTCAGATAAACAGGTGGCTTTTGCCCTAATATCCTTCATAAATCCCAGGATATAAGTTAAGCTACGTGACTGCACTGGCAACTGCTGATAAATGCAATGCCAATACGAGTGACGTGAAACGATTATAACGTTCTCTCATCAGTCAACACAATTATTCAAACCAGTTTGTAATTGCAAGTGCACATAGACAGATTTGAGAAGGCGACACGCATGGATCCCTGTTACGAGTTTAATATATTTTACACGTGGTAGCAATCGGGGTATCAATATAACATACTTATGTTTTTGTGTGAGGTTATCCTCACGTCATTTCGCCCGATGTGTATAAGTTCCATGTAATAGGGGGCGAGCCCACTGGCGATTTTTGGGTACAATTCCAGGAAACGCTGCTACTGAGAATTTCCTGATGGAAAAACCCTATAACACTTTTGATCGCCCCGGAAATCGAACTCGTGACTTTAGATACGGCATACACTCGCGCCGCGAGATCTCGAGATAGTCTATCATTTTACCACTTCATTTTTTCTGTGAGACATTGTTTCCGACCTGGTCGTGATGGCCTGTTCAATACGAGGTTTAATTTGACTGAAGCGTTGCTCTATTATATTAAAGTGTCTATATTATCCTCCTTCTTTTCCATTTTGGTACCAAAACACGGACTGTCAAGCATGTAGCTAGGGATCGTCAGTTTTGGTTCGAAAAATAAATGGAATCCTCTATTATAACCTTCTGCATCATTAAGTCCTAAGTTATTCAATTTTTAAAAAGTTTCGAACAACTTTACTTTAGGTACGTTTAAATATAAAATGATGTTTGAATTGCTTGACCTTATACTAAATTTAAAATTTCAAAGACTAGTATTTAGTTGATATACCATCGTTATCCCTGCGTATGTAAGTAGAATACCGCTTCTTGATCGGTAACGAATTGAAAATGTCTAGCGGATAGATTAATAGGGCGTTTCTGAGTGGACCCTTTCTCTATGGCCCAGCGCTAATTAAGAAGTTTCCCCTTCGATCGAAATAAATTTTATTACGTCGGGCTTGTTCTTAAAAGTTCGACATCCAAAATGAAATTAGCTGAAGGATGAATCGAATTTCTAATTTTCTTGAGAAGAGCTTAAGAAACTGTCTCTAATTATGTTTGAGTTACGTAATTAATGTTTCTCAGGTGCTTCTCGTCTTTACGTACTAAGTGAAGTTTGAACATACTTTATAAAATGTCATGTTTATCATCCTTTTGTTTAAGATGCGGCACTTCTTATACTCTCTTTTCAACTTATATTCAAACAATCAGCATTGTAGTCGTATTGGTAAATACTAAATGAAGCAATTTTTTTACACATAGGAGGTAACTTAACATCTTTAGGGTTGAGGGTCTGAGTTCCGAAATGCCAACGTATACAACATTATCGCTAAAATTGAGGACCCGTTTCGTATTTAACAGTAAATTTTGTTTACTTATTTATGCAGTCAATGCTTTTAGTACAATTATTTTATCTAATAATCCATTAATTTTGTCGATGCCTTTGCTTTAAAATGACACGTATTATATGAAGATAGATATACAGGGTGTAATCATTAAGTGTGCACAGGCGATTATTTTATGACTACTACAGATATCAAAAAACTTTAAACTGATATCGAAAGTACTTTACCTAATGATTAAAATGACATTAATAACTTTTTATTAATAAAACGAGAAATATCCAAAAAAAAAAAATACATTAAACACTCCCATACATTTTATTTCTTAGCAAGTACAAAATGTTGTATTCACAGCAGATGTTCGAAGTGACATCCTCGTTGTGCAACGCAACGACGAGCTCTATTTACAGTTTCTAAATAAACTTTCCTTAACATTTGCGGAGTAATTAAAGCAATTGCATGACGTACACGATTCTGTAACTCTTCTAGGCTGTGTACTCTCTCAGCGTACACGTGGTCTTCCAAATCCCTATAGGAAGAAATCACAAGGCGTGCCGCGTGAGGTCCGGGGATCTGGCAGGCCAAGGGGTTACACTATTATTGGCTATTAAGCCAGCAAAATTGTTTCGTAAGAAATTAATTACAACATTTGTATTATGTGCAGGTGCTCCATGTTGTTGAAGAATTATCGAACTTGTTTCATCGTCTGGAATTGGTTCTAAGAGACTTAGCATATCGTTTTTTACAAAGGTTAAGTGTAGTGTATGTAGTGTAGATGTAATATTATATTATAAATTGTAAGGTAGACGTGGAAATAAATTATAATTATAAGCGCTGTTCCCCACTCGAACCGGTCCACTACTACGCCTGACATCGGACCGAGTGGGTGCGCCAGACGTTATTGAAACTAAGTGTTATTAGTATTATTTATACAAACCACCTCAGACACCAGGACATTACATTAAGTATCTCTGTCCGGTTAAGGTTCCACTATAAAAATATGGCCCAATGATCTGATCTCCAAGAATACCACACCACTATTCCACTTAAAATAAGGAAACTAAAACATTTCTACTATTTCATACTAAATGTATGGGAGTGTTTAATGTATTTTTTTTGGATATTTCTCGTTTTATTATAAAAAAGTTATTAATGTCATTTTACTCATTAGCTAAAGTACTTTCGATATCAGTTTAAAGTTTTTTGATATCTGTAGTAGTCACGGAATAATCGCCTGTGCACACTGTTATGTCCAGATGTTTCAGGTTTGGTTTTTATAAATAAAACTACTAAAGCTTAGTTTAAATAGCGTCTAGCACGTCCACTCGGTCCGATATCAGAGGTAGTAGTGAATCGGTTTGAGTGGAGAACAGCGCTTATATTTTAATTTATTTTAACGTCTATCTTACAATTTAAAATTAATATTACCACTACGCTACACACACTTAACGATTACAGCCTGTATACGAAATTTGATACTTGCGGGCGCAGGTTATTCTGTATTATCTACCTGTTAAAGCTCAGCAGACTATTTAGCTTGATTGATAGAGTGACTCATTTATCAATGTCATTTGCCGCATTGACAAAATAAAGCCACGGAGAGTGCTCTCACACCACGCTCCCCTTGTTTATGGGCCGTTCCATTTAAGATTTTGTGGTTTCAGATATAATGAGTGAGCGTAAATTGAGGTTTAGATTTATTTCTTGCCGCTGTAAGCAATTACGTGAAACTACTAAAACCTTTTTTTTACCCAGTGGTTAGCATTGGAAAGCCTGTGAAACTTTCACCGCTGAAGAATGATCGCGTAATAAACTATTTACGAGTATATAAGAAATAAAGAGAATAGAGTAAATGTTTTCATATTTTTCTTTGCTGAATCTTGTTGACTTAGTGGCGGTAGTTAATCACGTAATTTACTGCCGCGCCGCATCAACTTTTACCATCAATTGTTGCAGAAATATTGAAGCCGCTTTTGTTGTTTTAACCTAAAATACTTTCGTAATATGGCATAAATCATGCTACAAGAATATTTTTGACAGCTGAAAGTATTTTAGATGTCGGGCTACATAATGAAGTAAAGTATTTGAAATCTATATTTAGAGTTGTTATTATAAAAATCTATAATATAGATACTCTTTTTCTATAATGTGATTCATATGGCGTAGGTATGTGCATACACTTATTAATATATATATAATTAATAGTACCTACAAGTAATGGTCTTGTCTTTATTGCTTATTGTTTATTGAAGAAGCAATAATAAAAATAGTAAGTATATATAGTAGTAGCAAAATGTAAAGCAATGTAATGTAATGTATACTTTTATTGCTGAGAGATAATGTTTATCGATTCTCGCCAGATAATATGTTTTTAGGTTACCCTTTTAGGTGGTATTTGGAAATAATCTAATTGAATTAGCAGCGTCGTTTTGTCTGAAATTTCGGAAAACATCACATGTGAGTGGGTTTAACATTAGGGCCAAGGCAATACTTCACGACGGAGTCCTTGCAGCCAACATGTCAAGTTTAAAAGTGCTATGTAAGTCCCGGCCTGACTCCATTACGGAAATGCTAACGGTGCTTGTTTCGGTACAATTTTTTATCAATTACCATATTCTGTAAACAGCCTAATGCTATATTAATGTTATTTCATTTCACTCATGATTGATGATAATGATGAAATTCTGCGATTTATAAAATGTATTAAGTATATGTATCGTGGTGAATATATGTATTTTTTTAAAGACATGAAAAATAAAAGATTCTATGTAAAAATATTATGTCAGTTTCATTACATGAAGACATCAATAATCTTTAAAACTTAACATGTAAGTACGTAAATTATTTTCCATTTATTATATCAGTCATATTTAAAAATCTTTTTTAAAGTTTTTTTTTATATAAAACTTCAATATCATTTAATTCTGTAATAGAAATACGCACTCAAATAAATTTGATGATTTAATTTTTAATTTTTAAATTAAATTTTAATTTTTTGTAAAATTGTACCAGTGATTAATTAGATTAGAGAAAAGGAAGGCTTTAGAATCTTGCAATTAATGTTTGAGACTATGTAGGTATATACATTTCGACAATGCTTTCAAAGCATTAGCCTTAAGATTGTAATTAAATTATCTACGATGAGTTTATTGCATTTTTCTACCTCATGTAAAGAGCGTTAGATTAACTTTGAAGTTTGTATTCATGTAGGTGGTTTGTTAGGGTAAAGTGATCGAGTAAACTGATCTAAGGCCACTCAATAGTCAATGCGTGAATCAATATGCAAGTGAGTGAATGAGAGAATGAGTGTGCGCTTGAAGTGAATGAGCATAAGTGGATGAAAGCACTAGAGTCGAGGCTGTCGACGGCACGGCGCGCTGTCTTCTAAACGTAGCTTTGTGATTAAGGGTCGTTCTTTATTGTCCTAGCCACTACGGAAGTCTCGTTCAACAAGCCTTCGTTAGGCAAATATAACTTCTAAAAAAAGCTAATAATTGATAGTTTATTGGTAAATATGACTGAACTTACTACCCTCTCCCTCTATAATGGGGGAATAAAAACAAGATTGACAATACGTAGATGCAAAAATTCCCCTCTGCTCACTCGTTCGGGGTTGGAAGCGTGATTGTTTATGTTGTTATTTTTAAAAATATAAAACAAAGGTAAATATATAACTAAGCGCAAATACGTTTTTGTTACTATTCTATTTAAATTCGTATTAGTAAAGAGTTTTCAAAATTATTTAACTATGGTATCTTTAAAAAGAATCACTATATCGTGAAATAGCTAAAATACAACTCGTTCCTATACATATTTAGATAGAGAGTTGTATAAAAAGGCAAGCTGCGCAAACTATTAAGCAGTGTGTCGAAGAGCGTGCTACAGATAAGTCGACATCCAGCTCGAGCACTTGCCTACGAACGTTGGCTGAGTTGTTCAACTCGGAGTCAGACTCCCAAACTGAAATACTTCTTGACGGTTTTGCGTCCTCAGAATCTCGGCGTCGCCTCGCAGACACTACCATTTTATTTACACTTCCCGACATCACTTACAAAACTTTTATCTACATTTTAGAGTGTTTGATGCGGGCCAAATCTTTGTGTTTATTTACACAACCGTGACTTGGTTGACGTCAATTCCGAGAGGTAAAAAATAAAAAGTTTAACGTGATATATGTGAGGATGGCTATATGATGTAATAAAAATATAAATCTTGTCGTCGTGGACTAAAGTACACACTAGAGTAAGCGATAGGTATTAGTTCATCGATTTTGCTCAGAACAACTGTATAAATAAATAATTTTAGAATAGTGTGACCATACCATACATATGTATACCAGTGTGATTTAGTGGCAACCATTAAAGAAAACCTCATCATCATCATCATCAGCCCATATACGTCCCACTGCTGGACACGGGCCTCCCACGGTCCACCACGCTGGCCTAGTGCGGGTTGGCGGACCACACATCTAAGAAATTCCTAAGGTGAGCAGGTTTCATCATGATGTTTACCGTCACCGTTAAAGAAAACCTATTTATTTTTCATTCCTGGAAAAACACCAAAATGCAATTTTCAGTAGGTGTATTGAATAAGATTATAATTAATGAAATTTAAATGAATACGCAAAGCTTTATTATTAGAGATGTGCTGATTATGACTTTGGCCGACTAGCTCACTAGCCGATTAGTCTGTATAAAGAGCCCGACTAATAGGCCGACTAGTCGGCCATGCCGATTACGGTTTCGGATATTCTGGTAACCCAACATTTACAGCTGATTCGCGCGAAAGTCGCGCCTCTTGCAAACATGTCTCTATCTGTTTTGTTTACTTCACATTGATTCTTAGTTTTGCTTTTGTAAGGGTCAGAGTGGTGTTTTTGTGTAAAAAAATTGTGCAAAGATATATAATTACTGTTACTGTCCTAATGTTCATTAAAGTGAAATAGCGCCATTTAAATTAAATCATGTCAAAAAGAAAAATTCCTGTACATGGATGTTTTTTTGAGCAATTGGACACTGATTAAACAAAGTTAAGTGTAACCAATGCCAAATAATAATTTCTAGTGGTTAACAATGCCAAATGATAAAAAGAAATAATTATTAATGTTTATTGAAGCTAAGAAAATATTATGTTGTTTTGTTTGTTAATTAAGTTTAATAACTGTCATAGATATGATTTCTTTACAAGCAAGTAATTGTAAAAACTGATTACCAAAGGAATGGTTATTTTGCTTTACATTTTAATTTTCCTGCCTCGTGGTCTCGCGGCACAAGTATGTGCCGTGCGATCTGGAGGTCCTGGGTTCGATTCCCGGGTCGGGCAAAATGTTATTGGGTTTTTCCATTAGGAAATTCTCAGTAGCAGCACGGAGTCTGGAATTGTGCCTGAAAAACGGCAATAGGCTCGCCCCCTATTACGTGGGACTGATACATACCTGGCGAAATGTGGGTGCAGAAATGCACCTCTGCCTACCCCTTCAGGGAATACAGGCGTGAGGTTATGTATGTGTGTATTTTAAATTGTCTGATTATAAAATGAAAATATTAATAAAGTAAGAAGCCGGATAGTCGGCACTCTGCCGAAAAGTCGCCGACTATGATAGTGGCCGTAATGTCGGCTGTACCGACTAGTCGGCACATCTCTATTTATTATACAAAAAGTTAACGAAGGTAAGTAATTTCATGAAATTACCTTGAAAAGCCACGGCTTTCTTAATTTTGCTTTGCTTATTAAATAATTTAATCTTCGTTTTTATGAAGATACGCTAACATTTTTCTCAACATTAAGGAAACATTAAATAATACGGCTCATTACTCAAGGCAACGATAACGGGAGCAAATAAGGAAGGAACAAGATATTAAATTCTAGCTCACCACCTCATTTTTTATGGCAAACCTTTATTAATTTTTTGGATTATTAAACCGCTGAAGTTGGCCTAAAATGATATTGGTATAATTTGTGTTTATTGTTTCAAGGTATAAAATTGGATATGACGACTATCGTCATATTTGGGCTGAGC
The DNA here is from genome assembly GCA_907164795.1 of Hemaris fuciformis. Lineage (NCBI taxonomy): Eukaryota > Metazoa > Arthropoda > Insecta > Lepidoptera > Sphingidae > Hemaris > Hemaris fuciformis. Next base: position 8,010,134 of record OU015434.1, read on the forward strand.
CAGACATCTTAGTTTTTATAAGATGTAAGTCATGTTAACTTATGGCGCTATCTTAGTATTGAGAATCCTATTTATCGCGGTTTTCTAAAAATATATCACTTTCTTTGTCCCGGACCACTTGCTCTACTGTGAAGTTTGTACGAAATACAGATCGTAAATGTGAAGTTAGAAAAATAAATTGAAATCACAGAAAGAAAAAAACAAAAAACCAACATCACGCGGTGTTCCCAGGCGGTCACCCATCCAAGTACTGACCGCGCCCGACGTTGCTTAACTTCGGTGATCGGACGAGAACTGGTGTTTTCAACGTGGTATGGACGTTGGCATTTGTGTATACGAAATTACGTAATTTCTAAAGAGTATCAGTCACATGACGTCATACTTTATTTTTCTTACAATGTCTGTTCATAGATGGCGCTTGCTGTGACGTTTAGCGTAATCCAGTATTAGGTGAAAATGAGAGAATAATATAACGTTCAATTGATTAAAAAGTTGCCCCAAGAATTTTTCAGGAATTTGTAGAGTTTCTAGTAAAATAGGTTAGGTATAATTTTCCGTCTCTATCGATTGTTTCCTTGCTTTATTAGACTGGCTATGAACGGTTTCAATGAATTGGCATTAGATTAGTGAGCATGAGTAAGCGATTTATTTCTTCGACAATATTTTTCATAACGATTACCAATCTCAACTGTATTCAAAAGCAATAGAAAGTTGCAGTTACAGTTTTACGGTTATGAACGGTTAAAAAATACTATTTCATAAGAACTTGTTTAAAATATCTATTATCTGGACAAGAAAAGCCGCTGGCAAATTTAAATAAAAAAATTATAAATATTTTTCTAATATTACGCAAACTATATACATAAGTAAATTCAAATAAATAGAGCTTAGCTAGCACATGTGGCATGCTATTAAAATAGTTATGATTTATCTCCACTACACTCGCTGTACGAGAAATTGGACCCATGCCACATTTAAAACAAAATGTCGACTAGTAAGACGAGCCCGATCTGGGCAATGATATTAAATTTTACCTGAGCGTTGATTTATGAAACGCTAGGGAGTGGCAATTTCCTTCGGCGGCGAGTTGCTATGGGGTACTGTTCCGAGAATTACCAAAATATGACCTATATTAAACGCACAGTTATTACTACATTCTTAGAAGTGGCATTTGTTTTTTCATTTTATGTATTTTAAATAGTTATTGTGTTGGTGATTTTTTTTTTTTATTTTCATTTTTAAATGCAAAAAGCTTTGCATCAAGTTTATAGTATTAAATTCGAGTTTCAAAAAATTGAATTCCGTAAAGAAAAGACCTTGTGGATTTGAAACGGCGATTTTCTCTGACGATATTTTTGAATAAATATTTAAATATAAAAAAATATATGTATAAAAAATATATAAATATATATATATTTATAAATAAATAGATATTGAACTAATGAAATGATGCTTACTGAACTATCTTGCAATTTCTTTTTTTTTTGTTCACTAGAGTGTTGTTCATCGAATGAAATCTGCGTGTTAATTAAAGTGTGTTTTATTAAGAATATACACATTTCCGTCTAATACTCGAAACTAACACAATTATTTTCACTCTTAAAAAGTCATTTGTATATTATATTACTAGAAACGATCAATAAAATACGTGATAGAATTAAACATAAAATATTCGATAAGTATTGTCTTTTATTTGAATAGGTTTATTAAGCGGAGTGTCACGCATTGCTGAGGAAAATACACCATTTTCAATATGATACGTGTGGCGTCTCATCTTTTTGTCATTAGTAACGACTAAGCGACCAACTCGAGCTCTCATCACGCAATTAAAACGACGCGCGTAATAATAAAGCGTGACTTTTAGTTGTGACGCGCTGACGTAAAACCCCATCTACCAAGTTTCTAATAATGATGTATTAAAGTCTTATTTCAATATGATATGTTATTATTGTATTTATATTTGGGAAATAAAAGAGATGGATTTTAAAATATGATGAAATTCAAAAACTTAAGGTAACGGAAAACAAAACTCCGATATTCCTAAGGCTTTTCGCACATGGGTCGTAGGCGTAGTTGTCTCGTGCGCGTATCGTAATAACGCTACGCGCACGAGACGCGGAGTGGTCTACAAACGAATCGTCGCGTAGACGTATCGTTTTGTAATATCGTGTTGTAATCATGGCGTCAAGGGTACCAGATGTGTTTGGGGAATTTGTTGATGACCTTACCTTCTCTTCAGACGAAGAGGATTTCTTGTTATTTGATTTCGTTAGAAGTAGAAAGCGACGTGCTCATTGGATCCATCCAAACATACTTGTCCAGTTAATTTTGACGATATTTCTGCCCAAGCTTTCTCCGTTACATCTTTCCTAGAGTAATCACTTAATGAATGATTATATAGGCAAGGAAATGTTTCGATTAGGTTCACAAATTCTATAACTTTTGTAGTATTCATTATAAAATATATTTTTTACGCTTCCTTTTTTACGCCAGTACGCTACGACTATCGTAATGACAATGAACACCTCATACGATACGCTGCAACACCGCCTCGTGTGCGGACTTGTTTTAACATGTTCCTGCTCGTATTGCTCTCGTACTACGCGCGTTCTACGATACGCTTACGATACGACGCCATGTGCGAAGGGCCTAAGTGCATCTATCAGTTTCGAACGTAAGTGATAAGCAATTGTTTTACATTTATAGTTTTTTTTTCTTCGATTGTAACGTGTTTTAGGCCAGTAAGTTTGTCTACCTTTTTTATGAAAAGGAAATCTTTAAGTTTCGACTATAGTCTATTGAAAGTTCATAAGAAAACAGTACGAATTGGTTTGATATTAGAAAGCCTCAAATACATATGTACGTAAGTACGGGAGATAGGATAGATTTTTTTTAATAAGAAAGGAATTTAGGAATAAGTTTGCGTGCTTTTAGGCTTTTTTTCTATTTAATACATACATACATACATAAACTCACGTCTGTATTCCCCGAAGGGGTAGGCAGAGGTGCATTTCTGCACCCACATTTCGCCAAGTATGTATCAGTCCCACGTAATAGGGGGCGAGCCTACTGCCGTTTTTCGGGCACATTTCCAGACTCCGTGCTGTTACCGAGAATTTCCGAATGGAAAAAAACCCAATAACACTTTGCCCGACCCGGGAATCGAACCCAGGACCTCTAGATCGCACGGCACATACTTGTACCGCGAGACCACGAGGCAGTCGTAGTTTTTTTCTATTTAATTGTATCTATAAATCTTATAATTTAACGGACGGGGTATTTGGGTCCAAATCCTATTTGTCTAGATCACATAGATGTGTGATCTTTGCTGAAAATACATTCTGCAAAACCGTGGCACCGAAAACCGAAGTGTCGCAAGAAAATCTTAGACTCTCAGGAAACCAATATAAATTGTAAGATTGTAGAACCAATGTTTTTTACACTTTTATATCCAGTCTTTTCTATAGAACGTTAATGAAATAGTAATAAAGAGATAAGGTGGAAATAGGGATATTATTATTTTTGTTTTCACCCGTTTTTCAATCAGAATTGTTCACGTATTACATGATATTTGAGTGACGATCATTTATAATTACACCCGTTTTGTTCGTTTTCGGAAATCACAAAATTAAATAATCTTACGCGTGGGATTTCGTTTTGTCTAAAAGATTTATTGTTCCGTGCGGGAATTACCTATGCGGTGTTACGTTAATGTGTCTAATTAATGTACCCTTTGTTTTACCATACTGCTCATGTACGGATGTAATTGCGGGATTATGTGTGCTCAGCCTCTCCTCCCATCCAAACAGTTTAAATGTGACTTTTCTTGATAAATTACAAAGATTTGTAAAATATTTACCCTACAAGGATATACTGGAACATTGTGGTGTGGTGAGTTTTTGATGACGATGTACAGAGCGATACCTACCTGGTGATACTACTATTAGTTTACGCATTAATTACATAGGTCCGCGGAAGTAATTGATCACACTGTATTCTTTAAAGAACGACCTGAAATCAAGCTTTTCAGTTTGTCCAATAAGCATTTATTGCAAAATATCAAGGTCAAGCAATTATTATAATATAATTGTAAAAAATAATATGGCTATATTAGTTGGGAAGGAGAGCTGGCTAAACGTGAGTGCGGAAATGTACCTTTGACTACTTTTTCATTGATACCCGTACTAAGTGAGTGCATTTTACACAACTCGTTTTATATATTCTCGAATAATCTTACAGGCCATCTTACCACCCAATTAAAATACTTCAGCCGTGGACGGAACAAGGCGTTCATGGCAAAGGGGTTGTTCCCTTGTGTAAAGTAGTAATTGCAGGAAGTAAGCAACTCCGCAGCACATCGGATTGTTGTGACCAATGGTCGAGGCAGCAATCAGTGTTGTTCTTGTTATTATTTTGTCGTTGTAAGTTGGATCCGCGTTTTATTTTTCTAAATAAATCAATGCATGATATTTTCATATAGAATATTATTTTTAAACGACCTGTAATTGTAGTGGTACGCTGTAGTTAGTGTGACGTGTTCATGTGCAAAGTTTGTTATCGCCCACTATTTGACAAAACAGGTCGTCTGTTTGAAACCAAATCTTTCAATATCCCTTGCCACCCAACACGAGCACAAATGAGATCTTTTATCATTTAAGTAAGTCGGTGTTTCAGGAAATACAGAGTTTCCTACATGTAAAGTTAGAAGTGTTGTTGTTGAATGTGAGAGGCACATGTGACAGAGGCAATGTACGTTGTACAGTGCTTTCAGGCTTGAAGTAGCGTCAAACAGCGACTCTACGCTGTCAAGTCTGTTCACAATTTCAATGTCTCTTGAAGCAAAATGATTCTCGAAAGTTTTTCAACAATTATGAAGCGTCGCGAAATGCTATTTGAACCTTTCCTCAAAGCATGTTTCTTATTAAGTTCTATGAACATACATACCTATGTAACTAGCGCGTACTTACTCGAGCTCGAACTGTCCGAAAATTAGACTTGCCACAATTAAGCATTGACTCATTAATATCAAATGAAATTTATATATTTTACCTTGTTTTTCAAAGTAAGGATTGTTTCTGTATAACTAAGTAAAAATGAACAAATAACAATTATACTTTTAGTTTACGTTATGACGTTAATATGATGATGCCTTTTCAATATTTAACCAAGTCATTAGCGAAATGCATAATATGCATGAGCCAAGTCCATTGTTACATTATTACTTCAGCTTTGGCCCGTATTCATGACGTATTCAAACCCAACGTACACATCAAAGGCCGAATAGTATTACATAGGTAGGGTAGAGTAACAATTGAATACGATATTCGCAGGTCAGTCGTGTCGACTGGCGGCCAGTTAGCATTTAATGAATTACTTATAGTGTCGAAAGCCCAGACTGATGGCTCTTGATCGATGTTAAGTACACTGTACGAATTGTTAATGCGATTAATGGTAGTATCATCTGTAAGACAATGTAAGTACGTCATTATTTGTGTAATCAACGTTTAGCGATAAGCGGACTGGTGTCCCATAGTGAAAGGAATAATCATAATCTTTTCTTGAGAGAAGAAACTTCATTTTAAATGCCCTATCAGACTATCAGTTTCAATATTATATTAAAGAAAAAATAATTTTTTTTTGAGACCACATGTTTAAGTAATATGTGGTCTCAAAAATTTATTTGATATTTGATGTTGATGGAGACTAATGTTTATTAGTCTTGGTGTGGATTTAACCTGCCGCTTTTTTAGAGTCGACGTCTTCGAAGGCACCTTGCATGCGTCATGCTCTGTTTTAGTATAAAGCAATCTGACAAGACCAATGAAGAATAAATGTAACAGTTTAATTTCGAAGCAAAAGAAAATAGGAGTTCAATGATGTTGTTGGTCTTAGATTAGAAGGAGTTACGCCTGGCTAATTGAAGTTACTGAGGTAATTTACTTAAATTGTGTCAGCAAAAGTGTGCAGAAACAAGAAAGTTTACGTTTACTTCTCCAAGACAAAAAAGGGGAGGTACGTTTCCATTAAGGGGACAAAGTAAAATACACATTCTTAATATCCCGGCAATTTAATTTATAATATCAATCTATTGTTGACGTTTCAATACTATTAAGTTCTCTGTATTTAAATAAAATCGGCTATTTTTGAATAAACAAACATTAATTGCAATTGGCGCAGAATAATTGTTGAAATTATAATATAAAAAATCATCAGTATTTTCCGTTGTTTGCGATGTCGAAAAGAAGAACGCGCCTCGGGAAAATCTAGCAAATGTTAAACAAAGCAGGTTCTCGACCAGCTAAAACAATAATGCCTCCGGGTTACAAATGAATAACAGGGGAAATACCTCATAACATTGTTCCTAACGTTGGCTACAGGTTATAAAAGATTTTTTAATAAAACCTCTGCAAACCACAAAAATTTATACGTTAATATTTTTAATTAATCTTCTAAAATGGTTGCTTAGATTAAACTGGCTGGTTTGTTTAATATGTTCTTTAAAAATAACCTACATATTATATTTTAATACTTTTGTTGTTAACGATCATTGTTATAGGCTGTATTAATTAATTAAATGCGTGTCTTTACATTGCTTTCCAATAGAATGAATCGTATTTTAGCGTAGTATTTTTAATATTTCTATCTGGAGACAGGATTACGGCTGCTTTTTGCCATGTTTTTATTTTATTTCTAAGTGACAATAAAAAGGAACAATAGTCACAACTATTGTTTTTATTACAAAATTCCAATTTATCACAAGACCCAATTCTGAAGTCAACGCACATTAAGTCCCGGGCAAAATAATGTTTTATCGATTTGCTGATGATTAATTATTGCGACTGCATTTGTAAAGCGGTATAACGGCATTGACCTCAGTGATGACGTCAGCATCCGAATGCTCCAAAACATGTTTTGGATGACTTCAGAGGGAAAGGCCAAAATACGTGACATAGCTACAATATGATTCAGATCTAATTCTGAATGGTGACTAAGTGGGGTATCTTTTAAGACACGCGGAAGATAGAGAATACTCACAATCTAATTTGATTGATGTCATACGTGTTAGGGTCATAGTTCTGCACATATATACACTCGCCCTTTTATACCTGAAGCTGTAAGCAGAGGTGTTTTTCTACATCCACTATTCAGCCGTTTTTATAATCTCATGTTATCACTTTATCTTTATCTCCAAGCAGCTACCAAGAATTTACGAAAGGAAACACTCGACAAATCTTTGTTCGACTCGGTAACCGGATCTAATACTAATGCTGCAAGAGTTACATGGCAATTGTCAAATAAAATATTAAGCAGAAATTTTTACTTAATTAGGAAAATAAGCTGACAATTTTGACAGCCCCGTGGCGCAGATGGCTAGACACCAGCTTGCGAAACGAGAGGCCGCGGGTTCGATCCCCGCACCGAGACAAATGTTTGTGTGATCCACAAATATTTGTTTCGGGTCTGGGTGTTTGTGAGACCGAAAAGTCTCTCGTAGTCTCTGATACCCACGACACAGGACTTGTATCCTAGTGTGGGGTCAGAACTATGTATGTGACTGTTGGGTGTATTTATTTATTATTATTATTTATTATTTATAATTTCTTTGAAGTGCTGATTAAAGAAAACAACTACAGTTACCCCGCGGTGTCACAAAGGCTCGGTGCGAATAAATTCTGCCAGTACATTACAAACAGCTCACTGTTGATTTACTCTCTGCGCGTATGTTTTGTTGAATAACATTCGTATTTTATTTAGGCACTAGTTAGAATATGCTCGGGGACGTAACAAACTTTATTGTGCCGCTTTAGTTGATAATTGAGTTTCAAATGTACCCAGGATTAGCTTAGTAGTTACAAATTTGTTATTGTGTCCCTGTGTACATTTTACTTTATAATGCCAACATAATGGTGCTAAAATCGAGGAACTTTTAAAATTACACAATGTTTTACGCCCTCATAATATGAGTGACATTAGATATTTATGTGAAAAGGACTCCTACGAGTAATGGACGTTCCTCGCCGAGACAGTATCACGTCAGTATAAGCAAATTAATAAAAAAGTATGACTTTTGTTAAAAAAATGATTTTTTTGAACTTTAGTGTATATTTCATCATCAGCCCATATACGTCCCACTGCTGGGCACTGGCCTCCCCTACAACTGAAAGGGTTTCGGGCCTTAGTCCACCACGCTGGCCTAGCGCGGGTTGGCGTGTATATTTAAACTTGTATTATAAACAGAAAAGTAACTCTTAAAGTTACCCTAGATCGCCGGGTTATTTTTGTCGTAGAGACAACACCTTGGAGAAGAACATAACCTATTTTTAATGACATTGCGCTCGGTCGAAGCTGGACCAGTACGCTAGTAGAATAGTAAATGAATGTTGTATATAAAATCTATCAATAAGTTGTTCGTAATTGGAATAAGCATCTGTACATGGCCTTCATCGACTACACAAAGGCCTTTGACAGCATTAGCCACAAAGCCATATGGGAAAGTCTAGAACACCAAGGAATCCCCACACAATTCATAAAAACCATCAAATCTATTTACTCCAACACTAAAGCAAGAATACAACTAGAAAGTTTGGGGGAGACCTTCAATATAAACAGAGGTGTCAGGCAAGGAGATCCACTGTCCCCCAAGCTTTTCTCTGCAGTATTGGAGAATATATTCAGAAAGATGGAATGGGACCAATTTGGTTTAAGCATAGATGGACGAAGGTTAAATCACCTAAGATTTGCAGATGATATTGTCATTGTCGAAGAGAACCCTGAAAAATTAGAGAAAATGATCCAAGACTTAAACAGAGAAAGCGAGAAAATAGGGCTATCCATTAATACCACCAAGACCAAGCTCCTGACAAACTCTGATCACCGAGTTATAACAATAAACAACGAACCTCTCGAATATGTGGAAGAGTACATATATCTAGGACAGATCATCTCGTTCAAGGATCAGACGGACAAGGAAATCAAACGACGAATAGCAAACGGTTGGAAAAAATACTGGTCACTCAAAGAAATCATGAAGGCCAACAACCTTAGCATCGGTACAAAACGGAAAGTCTTTAACATTTGCATTTTACCTTGTATCACATATGGCTGTGAAACATGGTCTCTCTCAAAACACCACCGAGATAAACTGCAATGCTGCCAAAGAGCGATGGAGAGAAGCATGTTAGGCATAAAGATACAAGACAGGAAACGAAACACCTTTATAAGAGACAGGACAAAAGTTATGGATGTACTTACGAAGATAGATCAACTGAAATGGAGATGGACAGGCCACATGTTAAGGGAGTACTCAAGAAAAGTGGAGTAAAATTGTGACAGATTGGTATCCCAGAGATGGAAAAAGGAAAAGGGGAAGACAACCTAAGAGATGGGAAGATGAGTTAAAACTAACAGCGGGCCCTTACTGGAGAAGGGTTGCAAGAGATAGAATGCAATGGAAAATGTTAGAGGAGGCCTTTGCCAAAAGGCACACTGAGCTAAGAGATATCCTCTAGAAGAGTAAGACAAATATCTCATAACAGACAGAAGCTCAGGATAAAGGGCTTATTGATTGATTGATTGAATTGGAATATTGCCTTTTTGGTTGAGTGGTACGTGACCTGAATCAATTGAAAATATTGCTATGAATATATTTTACTCCTAATAAAATTTAATTTGTATAACGAACTCCTACAGTGACAAAGTATTGACTTGATGCTCTTAAAAAAACCGGCCAAGTGCGAGTCGGACTCGCGTGAAGAGGGTTCCGTACACACAACTTAAGATTTGAGTTGAAAAATATTGATTTACCATATTATTTTAATATCATGGACTCCTTATAAGTTTTCCTATAATCTATAAGTAGAAAACTAATTTCTGTATTTTTTTCAAAATATTAGATTTAGTAGTTTAGGAGATAAGGGGGAGAGGGAATGGTCAATTTTCGTCTATTATCTTGAATAACTTGGAAACTATTTATTTTAAAATTACAAAAAAATACATTTAATATCTTCACAACAAGACCTTTCATTTGATATGTCCCATTTATTTATTTATTATTAATTAATTAATGCAAGTTTACAGATTTCTCCAAAACACTTACATTGTAACTAAAATTAACTTAAAATTAATAATCTTCTATATATATAAAAATGAATCGCCGTTCGTTAGTCTCACTAAAACTCGAGAATGGCTGGACCGAATTAGCTGATTTTGGTTTCTAAATGTTTGTCGTAGTCCAGGGAAGGTTTAAGCGATGAGAAATTATGGTAAACTTGCGAGGAAGATAGTAAAAACAGCAATTTCATTTTCCCATATAAACTGTTCTAGCAAATTTCCTGTCAAACATGTAATGTTAATCCCGTCGATACGGTTAAAGGCCCCCTCAAATTAAAGAAGGTATTTAAATAAGGGTTTCGAATCGACAACATATATCCACAATATTCGAATAATTGCGTATTTTAGATTTTAAAATGTAGAATAGTGTCAGTAATAAAATTGACATATTTATTGGTTGTCAAATATTTATGCTTGCGTTCAGAAATTTGTTTTGTGTAACTAAGGAAAATTTATATCAAGCCTAATTATTCAACAGAATTTTTAATCTCCTTAATTGTATATAGTGAATATATAATTATTTTATACAGTGCCACTGCAAAATACCAACGTCAAATACAACAAAAAAAAACTTGATTTGCCATTGTCACCATTATAGTTACCATTTTTAGTACACGAAAACATTATTATCTGATACTGTTTACAATGCCGAGGAGAAAAAGGCCTAACATAGATCGTCGAAGTCAATCAAATGTGCGACGAGCTACCTCACGCACTCACCGCACTGATGACCAGCACGAGACTGATAATGATAACAATCGTATTGGTATGGCAGATTTGCGTTCTAGAGTGAATTACGTTGAAGTAGATAGGCATAGAATGAAACGGGTTCGGGCACATCGATCACAACAGCAGTAAGCACGGGAAAATGAAATTGATCGATTCCGCAGACGCAATGCTCCAGTGAACCTGGAACGAGGAGCATTCTGTTACGATCCGGAAATAGATTATAGTGCTGACAAATCTGTAACAAATATTATTTTAATTTTTAACGGCTGGACCGATTTTAATGATTTTTTTTGTGTTTCTTCAGGTAAATTCGAGAATGGTTTAGATTTGGAATTGGTGGCGCTGTGATCGAGAGCTGGGATTTTAATTTTTCGCATCATCATCAGCCCATATACGTCCCACTGCTGGGCACGGGCCTCCTCTACAACTGAGAGGCTTTTCGCATATCAGAACATAACTCCAGAATCTTAAACAATTCATTTTCTTTGTTCAAAAGAAGGCAGATGAGATTTTTTGTTTGTCTTCAGTTGGATTTGAGCTTGGTTTAGATTGGAAAAAAATTGAATTTTTGCATTTAAAATTGTCCACAGGACACCGTTTGTCGGGTCCACTAGTATAATACAATATAAAAACACAAGCACATTTAACAATATAACAAACAATTTAACTTAAATAGCTATCCAAAAATAAATGACATTTATTTTAATTTATTTTAAATTTTTATATTTATTTTAAATCTGCCTGGGACCATCAAAGAAAATATCTGGATCTGTGTGGTGAACAAGCATTGAGCTAAGCAGTGCGACGGCGCGCGGGGTTGGCGCTGCAGATGTGCGACGCGTGCGCACACCTTGTGGGCCTGCCAATAGTTTGCGGCATCTGCGCTGACTTCCCAAGCCCTCGCTGCCTCCAAGGAAGCAGATACAGATTTCATCTATTCACGTCACACCTCTGCGGTTAGGTCACTGAAATTGATGTGTGTACCAAATTTCAACTTAATCGGTCGATTAGATTCGGAGATAATTGACTGTGAGCGACGGACAGACGGACACACGAGTGATCCTATAAGGGTTCCGTTTTTATATTTGGACGAACGAAACCCTAAAAATTAAGAACATATGTCATCAAGAACACCGTAACATGATACTTAAAACACAAGATTGTTCCTCGTTCCTACACGATACAATGATGCCCATTCATAAAAGATCTACATGTAAAGTTGTGTGACATCGGTACAAAAGAATTACCTACCCACTTTGATCCTAATTTCAAAGGGCGATCTCTTTGTGTTTTCTCTTATCTGTAACTCTCTGTTGACGAAAGAAATTGCTCTATTGCCTCGACAAAGTAAACAAAAATATACCTGTGCGATGTGAAATTCGGATTATCGGCTCACAGAGCCATCGGCGATCATGTGGAGGGTCAAAGCAAAGGGTAAACCCTTTGTTATTTGTCGTTGATTGAGATGACAAAATGCTTTTATTGTCTATATACGTTGCTTGGTACTATTCAGACTGCGATATATTGTGATCACGACGCAGTACGATCACTTTGTTGTACAATTTTAAGATAAGCTGTTATGTTTACATTATTTTTGTGATTATCACTTACCGTTCGTTCGAGCAGAAAAGAACCAGTACCTGATTTTTAGTGACCTTTAAACAGGAAAGAAATTCCGAAAAAAATTAACGTATACGCAAGTTTTCTCACTATGGTTACTTTATCTGTCTAAGTAAGTAATAATTTATCATACTTATATTGTCGATTTATTTACACTAGGTCTATTGGACATAGACCGCAACACAAATGTTGCATGAATATTCTACATATGAAAAGATTCCTTCATATTTATATCTGCAAATAATTATACCAGAGCTCTAAATATTAATACAGCATAACACCTTCGTCGCCCAGCTTTGTAACACTTAATAGTAATTGGGGGCATAGATATATCTAAGAGAGAGATCTGTGCACAAGATAAGTTGGGTTAAATGGCCGATTCGTCAGCGACCATTGTCCGCAAACGAGGTCAAACAATTGTTATTTATTACGCTCTTATTATACTCGTTGTTAGGCAGTAGTACCTACAGACACCCATTCATAAGATCGTATTACGTAACAGAAAGTAAAGTGTGGTACAAAAAAAAGATGATTATTCAGTTCATTTTAAAAGTTATTGTGTAATATCTGTGAACAAACCCGTGGATTTCTTCTTGGTTGTATGATCCGGATTAGGTGGAAAACATGGTAAAAAATAAAATATGTAGTACACTTTTAGGCTATTTTTCAGTCAACGTTTACTCGGCCTTTATCTCACTGAAAATTCTTGCTGTGGAAAACCCGCATTCTAAATACCTTGTCTTATTTGTGCTAATCTGCGTAAAAATATTTTAACATATTATATAAGTAAATTAGCGATACCTGCAAGGTCATCGGTCATTTTATATAGTAAAACAGTTGAAAAAGACAACGAAATCAAGGCAGGAGCTGTCATATAGGTATTACCTTAATATTAAAAATGCGAAAATGAATTGTATTTATTTATTATTTACTGTTTAATCCTTTTTTTAATGATTTTTTGCAAAGGGATAGGGAAATGGGACTTAGGAAAAGAGTACCTATGCGGGTTGCGTTCTAGACAAAAGCAAAACTTTATAAAAATAATACTACAATTTAATCACTCCAAGTTATTTTCTATAAGTTCAATCACACGTTGACATCTATGACATCTGTATAGTAAAGCCGGTCAGACTGAGAGCGATGGCGTGTCTCAAAGCAATTTATCGCATTTGTACGAGTATAATGGCCTGTTTGTAGTTGTTCTACAACGAAGTTTAAAGTCAGTATAGCAACACGAACCTACATATATACACAATACGTTTATGACTTGTGTAACGGCTATCGCATAACCTTCGGTAACTGTGGATTTAATGGGTTGTAAATGAAAAACGAGGCAATTGTAACGTTTTGGACTCCGGGGTATCTTTGAAATCTCCGAAGTAACATTATACGGCTCCCGTTGCCCAAAACGACCGTCCTTTTGTCAGTTTTCAACCGTAAAATATCGTGATCGATGGTACGGATACAAAATCTTACTAGTCCGAGCAAATGGAAATTCAATATTGAATTTTTTATCATAAGAGGTGATCGGTAGCGTGAAATATGCAAATACAGCCAGCGCTGCTTCATAAATAGATGCAGTGCTTAAGTGCTTCAGCTAAGGGTACATTGCTGTACGAAAAACGGAGGGAAATATGCCTAAAAATTGGTGATATTCGCGAGTATACTTTCAGAATTAATAATTACGATAGGAAAATATACAGCTTTATTAGAAGTCTATGCGTAAAATTATCACTGCGATGATTTAAAAAATAATATTGTGTGCCATTTTAGGAATAACATTGTTTTAAGATAATTTATATTTTTTGTTGTTTTTTTTTGTAAATGATAGTTTACATAAGTACATCGTGCGACACTTATGTAAATTGTAAAGTAAGCTCCAGCATGAACTTCGATAGAAAATAATGGCACAATAACATCATCATAGCGCCTGAATCCAATGGCTCCTTGTGACCTTAACCGTGTCAGACTATCAAAAAGGGGAGCCATAATATACTTGTGTGGGGAAAGTTATTTTGTTTTGCATACAAATTTTATTATGTATTGACTAAAATCAAAATGTAAGACGCACAGACGCAAGGAATAAGGCAGCAAGGGTCAATCGATTATTTATACAATCTTGATGACAAATAGTTCCATTTGCCGTCTCCAGATGTTGAAGGTTGCCTTTTATTTTGCACTGTGTGGGGGAAAAATTTCATATTTCGCAACGGAGAAAAGATTTCAGCGTCCACCTCGCAAATTGGAATGACAATTGCTCAAAGGACGAATCGTTTAGCAACGTCATGCAGGTGGATCGAGGGTTTTGTTTCGGAACAAAATATTTGCCGACCAAATTATAAGTGTTGACTTGTCCAGTAATACGTCACTGTTCACTCGCCATTGAGTTATTATTAGTTATTGGGTAATTGGAGGGAAAACTGTATTGTAAACTTATTAGCTTTGGCTAAACACATATTATTTCATTTAAGATTAATATAGAACCTTTTTAATCTGCAGTTTTTTTCTGAATATCATTTGAATGACATTGGATCTACTATTTTAATTATAGTTATATTTTTTTCGCTCTTAATATATTTAAATAGAAAAGTGCAGAAACGCATTTGAAGTTATACTAGAACGCAGAGATTCCTGCTCCTCCTCATGTTAATCAGTAACAACTTCGTTTTGTATCAAACAATTAAATGTTGTATAAAATATCTATTCTTAAAAAATCTTCTTAGTATTCTGTACACAATAAATAATAGATTCAAAAGAAATAAATTATATGACCCATTTAAATTCAGTAAAGTCTGCAATTTACAGACTAGACGGAAAGCGATTGGGAAAGGCAAAAAAATAATAGACAACGGAGATCCCTTTTCCTCTGGGAACTGACAGCCGAAGAGTTTACATTGAATTTTTCTCTTTAAAACATATTTTTGTTCGCAAACGTGACTCCAGCAAACTTTGTAATTACAAACTAAAGGAAACCGGAACTCAAGGACTTAACGCTTGTCCGGCCTCCGGCGAAACATTGTTCGATGTTGATGTAATCAAATATTTAACACAATTACACATTTAGGCGCGGATTGAATTGGTTGCTGGTCCCGTTGAGACCGCTTAAGGAACTTCATTGTTAATGCGTTGACAAGTTTAAATTCTTCTAGTATCCATTAGCTTATTTTAAACTTGTTTTTTTAACTCTTTATATTTATGTACTGGTCTTGAAGCCCAGATATAACGAAAACCACCTTCTACTTTTGTTAGAGTATCTCACTAGCTTTCCTATCATAAAAAGTCATACATATATGTATATATATGTATATTCATATTATATTGCTCTGTTGTAATTAAAACAATTTTGTAGTAAGCACTAACAATTATATTTTCATCATCACCATCATCATTATCAGTAAGTCCACTGCTGAACATAGGCCTCCCCCAATGACTTCCATAGTGACCTGTTGGAGGCAGCCTGCATCCAGCGACGACCCGCGACCTTCACCAGGTCGTCAGACCACCTTGTGGTTATATATACCAATTATATTTTAACGAGCATCAATTAACTAATGACCATTGAATGTAATATCTGCATGATAGGGCTATGTGTTCATGGTGTAATATAATGGCGGGTAAAGGCAGCCAATGTTGCAATGGCGTGCAAGTTTGCCAAGTAAATTATTTGGCAATTAAAATTTGTTTTGCATTCAAGTTATTGCAGTAATGAATTCAAGGCCGTTGCAATTTAAAAAATATTCGGAAACAACAATCGTGAGTGTTAATATTTCGTTTTTTCGGTTTCATTATTCGTGAATTAGTTCTTCTTTGGTTATGCATTTGATTAACATGTAAAATTATATATTCAAGCGCAAAGTTTACTCACATAACATCTTAAACTTAATTGCTATTGTTTGAGCAATCAGAAATACATAAATACAAGGAAATATGTGAGCTGATATTTTTTACACATCATCATCAGCCCATATAATATGTACGTCCCACTGCTAGGCACGGGCCTCCTCTATAACTGAGAGGCGTTAGGTCACCTCGCTGGCCTAGTGCGGGTTGGCACACCCAAGAAATTCCTAAGCATTTTTAAGTGCGCAGGTTTCATCACGATGTTTTCCTTCACCGTTAAAGTATGTGATAATTCTTTGTGAATTTTTTACACACTTTAGATTTTGTAAAACAAAGAAAAATCGGGGATAAATATTGGTAAGACTAAAAAGGTTAACGTAGTTTCTTTAACTTACGACATACATAAGTCTTGTCATTATATGTTGATAGAGCTATTTCAATGCCTGTGAGGTGTATTTATTAAGTTCAGTCTTCTAGAATGAAATGAATGACGACACAAATGTATAGGCTGCAAAAGCGGTGTATAAACTGAACTCACGTGCAAAAGAACACACAAGTACAAGAAAGTAGACGCCCGAGGCGAAACCTCCAAAAAGCCCTCTAATGAACTCGACTTCTTAGTAACACCCACCGAGTGAGCCCAATTGAAAATGGAAACACGCCGTATATCTACAACGTTTTGACGTCTTTGCGAGCCAAATTTTATGGAGCTACATCAGTTACTAGAAAGACATAAAAGTTTGCCTCAAAGGCAGTACGGACAAGCAAATAGTTTTTTTAGCGTTAATACTGAATAAACGTAAGATTTTCATAAGTCGTGTATCATTAAATAATTCCTTTTTAATGGTTGTGTTTTTATGTATAAATATAGTGTCGGCTGGCGAGAAACGATTAACGTTATGTCTTGACATATAGACGACGAAGTCATCCAGATCTGTTCGGAATCTAGAACACATTTAGGTCCCATGGCGAGCTCTACTTCACTTACTTCACCCTACATCGATTTACTGTGAGATAGCATGTAATAAATGACAGGGACTATCCATTTAATAAATTGTTTTTTTTTTCTGTAAAGTATGTATATATTTTTTAATAAAGTATATAATATCTATGACAACAGTTTTACTATCCTTACTTCAATTACTACAGTTGTAAAATAACATGGAATATAAAAAAAAATGTGACGCAGTGGTAGGAAAACATTAAAAAACAGCGACTGCTAGCCGCTACGCCTTAATTATTGAACGAAATATGGCAGCTTGCAGAATTGCTTTACATGAGTGCTCTACACGATGCCAACGATGGGCCGTTCATATTTGTTCATGCTCGTATTTTAATGAAGTGTAGATATATTAAATAAAGTAAGTCATGCTATAAATTTGTCTTTGCTAGTTTCAAAGACATAAATACATTCCTATTTAATGAGACAAGGTTGTGGAGTCAACAAACTGTCGTGTCAATGAATAGCCGTCACCGCTCGGCTAACCAACGTGGAGTCTGTATAGCACACACGAATGTTGTGGTATTAGCATACATTATACCGGCACCTAATGAAACAAAGGTCTTTATGACGCCGTCCATTCGTCTTTTTGATGAAAATGTTTATAGAGCCATCTAATAATACTGGCGTCATGTTGGAACAAAATTATTTCTGTTGGATAAAATATCACACAGTAGAGCTTTCGACGTGTTCATTTACCTTCTCTAATAAACTATATACACCATATAAAATTAAAGCTACAGTTTTATTACAATAAAAATGGTTTAACAGTTTAGGGGCTATCATCATCATCATCATCAGCCCATATACGTCCCACTGCTGGGCACAGGCCTCCTCTACAATTGAGAGGCTTTAGACCATTGGATTGGCGAACTACACACCGAAGAAATTCCTAAGAACTTTTTTTAGGTGTGCAGGTTTCCTCACCTGTTTTCCTTCACCGTTGAAGTGATAATTCATTGTTAATACACACATAGCTTCGAAAAGTCAGAGGTGTGTGCTTGGGGTTTGAACCCGCATCCGCCGAGATTCTCGACGGCGCGCCCAAGCCCCGAGGCCGTCACTACTTAAGTAGTATATAACTTCTTTAGTACTTAAGTAGCGGCTATGACGTAACAAAAATTGATTCCTAATTCAAACTGTTCGTTTAGTCGTAATATATAAAGCATGTTGAACTGAATACTTGATTAATAAATGTAAATAAAATTCTAGGAAAAGATTCCCTGTATGAAAGATATAACTCTCAAGAATGGATGTTCACACAAACGTTTGTATTACGTACACGGAGTTGAGTTCTGCGAATGAATTGTTAAGCCACTGAGACTCTTAAATAGGAAGAGGTATTCACGTAGATTGCACTTACAAGAACGGTAAATATGATACACAAATAAATATTCAAATGTATTCCTTCGCGTGATGTGAGTACGGATTTCCTTTCGTAAGTAAAGCTCTTTTTTAAAAACAGTCAGTGTTTATTACATATACCTAGGTGCTGTCATGAAGTAACTATTGATGCTAGTCAAGTACCTGTGCTTTGGAAATTTCAACAGAATTTTGATTGATTTCCGATCTATCTATACACATCTATCTATCGAGTCACACCGCGCAAATGCGATTGACAGCGGCCCCAATCATAAAGTAGGAAGCTTGACCTAAAACGTAGACTCCACTTCCCGTACAAATTGGGAATGTGTAAAATATTGCCGTGTAGCAAAAATCTACATGTAATTAATTCAATAACATCAACCTATTGTTGATAATTAAATTTCATTCCTGTTAATTTAATTTACTTACGTCGTAACATGCGATATGCAAATTAATATGGTATAGGCTAATATTATAATATTGGCTTAAAGAGTTCGAGAATTGTGGTTTTAGCAATGTTTTACTGCACGTTTATATACATTTTCGTATTTTGATTTCGTAAATATTTTTTTGTGTTTTCATCACGAATCTTTTGCTACATTCACACAAATTGTCCTGAGTTTAAATAAGGATTATGTTGTGGGTATCCGAAACTGCGATAGGCTTCTAAGCCACACGAATTTGTTTGTTTGTAAGGGGATCGAACTTGTCATATTTTAATTACTATAAAAAATAGTTTTTTTTATAGAAATAGATAACTTATAGAAGTAGCAAACATGTTTGTTGTTAACTTAAATATCCGGTGAGCAAATAAAACCCCCTAAAACATATTATAGGCTATACTGAATATTACAATGTATGTATGTACATATATGTCGTCAATAATCTTGAACAATATTTTATAATTTCCTTTCACAGGTGTTTGGATGTAAATAGACCAGTGCGTTTACATATTTGATATAAGGCAACCAAAGTAGCAAGTAGCTTCCCTGATGGTATATAATATGGCATATGTACCTATGTGTGCAATTCGAGGCTCCAAGTATCTCTGAATGCGAATCTCTTTGCAACATCATAACACTGGTATTCAATTGTTAAAGTTTGGCAAATTTTTTCAACACATATTCTTTACTCTTAGCTCAATAGTAGGTTTAAAAAAATGTGTGAAAATACCCTAACCCAAATTGAGTAGGCAATATCCGCTGGCTATTGTTCACGTTAGCTCGATATTAGCCAAGTTAATCGCAGCATACTGATTACATGATTTGTTAGCGTTCTATAGGTCGCATGTTTGACCCATTTGTTCAGGACCCAATCAGGATCGGATTCAATTTGGTCCAATTTCATTCGGTACGATAGCTCAGAAAGATGAACGGAAATATAAAAGGTCCCTTATTATTGTAAACGTTATTGGCCCATAACTTATTCATGCAAAAATATTTGATATTGGAATTTGCTACTCATGTAGATACGCATTGAGTGTAACCTTGAACAAATTGAGCGTAAAGTTATTATTACAACGTACAAATAACTATCAAAGGCCGTTTTATACCACGGCGTAAAGTTATCTTTCTAGTACCTTGAAGTGTAGCCCAAATAGAATTATCACAAATACCTACATACGTTGGTCTTGTTCGTAAAACCTCAATCAATATGGCGACCTCTCAACGTATACAAAACACACATACAAATTCTAGTGCATTTTTAAACCGGACTGGCTCGAGAGAAATATTTGCAGCAGTGCAATTTGTGTGTGTTCCGCAAATAAAACGGCCCCTAGAGCGCGTTTGTTTACAGTTCAAAAGATAAATTGTTGAGAATAAATTGTATTACAACCATAATGTGCAGCAGTGTCGAGTGTAAGGGTACGGCGCGAGTTAACAGCCAGTTTGCGAGCCCGAATACCTCTGACTCCGCAGTGAAATAAACGCACTCCACAGTCACGTGAAAACGTATAGTAAACGAAAGTTGAAATGTTACAAAGGCACTGCGGTACGGAAGAGCCATGAATACCTTTTGAAGTTGAAACATATCCGCTAGATTACGTTTATTATGCCCGCATCACATTTTTCAGCTTCTATGAAGGAATTTAAATTAAAAGGGCTCTAGCCGGGTACACATTTTTTCGAATTTTTAGCCGTTTTTTTTTGTTTCGCTGTAGAGCTGACCACATCAAAGTTCGTGTTGGCATGAGCTGTGATGAAGTACTTTTATGAGGCGAATAAAACACAATTCATCGATGAAAACGCGAAGGCTATTTTTGGTATTCGCAAGCTTTGTTTTTTCTTTTTTTAACGACAATTGATTATGAAAACTACTGCATGAAAATTATAGATTTAAAATTTCATGGTACTTGAATGATAGGTACCTATATAGCCTGATTACTGTGATAATGAAATAAGACTCAAAATATTAGAGAAGGTTTATAATTACCAATGTAGTACTGTAAATAACTATTATTCATGTGTCCTTATTTACAAGTTTATATATATTAAATTTGTGATAAATAGTTTGATCTTAGTAAAATGTATTGTCAATCTTAATCCTATATTAGTAATTTAATTTATAAATATTTAGGAACTTTAAAAATTTAAGATACTCAAATAAAATCAAATCAAATAGGTGTCTACTTGATTATGGAATGTAGAATGATGATCAAAAATCTTATAAAATATCGCATTTGTGTTCAAGATATCCCATTAAATAATAAAAAAAATACCGTAGGTACTTATTCACACAAATCTTAATAATGAAAGATCGGTGGGAGCCTGTAAGAAGAATCAAGTTAAATTTGAACGGATATTGCCTCCATCCTGCCAACATCCGCTGATACAAATTCACAACATTACATGCTCGCGTATTGAACGTAAACTCCCATATATCATCTCTAGTTTTATGTATTGTTTGCTTCGTCACTTGTGTATAGAAAGTTTACAAGATCTCTTATATGTATCCTCTAGCCTTGAGGTAGGCAGAGATGTTTATTCCACCTTTTGGTCGTTATAACTCTTACGTAAAATGATGCGAGTCTATTGTAGTTTATCGGTCTCTTATTATTTTCTCTTATTCCTTGCTCCTAAAAAATATGTGTACTGAATTTTGGGCCTTTTGCTATGCAGCGCGATCTTTTTTTTTTTTTTTTTTTTTTTTATAGTTTAATGGAATAGGCGTTTGTCTTCCATCTCACCTGATGGAAAGTGTAGATGAAGACTAGGGTGGTACACGCCCATCCAAAAGAAACCTGTTCACTCTACTCTTAAAGGCTCCAGAGTTCAACTTATCAGGAAAAATAGACGCAGGCAAGTCGTTCCAAATCCTGGCGACTCTCACCAAAAACGATCTGTCAAACCGTTTAGTTCGACTTTTGGGTATGTCAACAACATATGGATGAAACTTTTGCCTGCGCCTAGTAGTCCGATAAAGGAATGGAGATGGCTCAATCAGTTCGAAAAGAGCCTTCGAGCACTCTCCAAAGTGCATCCTATAAAAAACCGATAAGCTGGCTACTCGACGACGATGTTCAAGGGTATGTAGTCTGCTATTTGAAAGCTTTTCGTTGTTTATTAACCTACGGGCTCTTCGGTCAACTGAGTCCAAAGCTTCAAGATGATATTTGGCTGCACCGTCCAAGAGGTGACTGCAGTACTCCATGCAGGATCGAACTTGGGCAGTGTAAAGATTAAGCAGCTGTTCAGAGCTGAAGTACCGCCGAACCTTAGAAAGAATTGATAATTTCTTGGACGCTGTTTGTGCCATAGACTCAATTTGTTGGCCAAAGTTGAGGTTAGAGGTGATGGTAATACCTAGAAGCCCTAGATGGCTAGTGATCGGTAAGGATACACCTTCGAAAATGGGTGTTAAATCGAAGTTACTCTTTTTCGCGGAGAAAAGACACGCCTGTGTTTTGGAAGGGTTGAACTGGACAAGATTGGCGTCACCCCAATCGGACACCCACCGCAATGTCAAGTTCACCCGTTCAATCATTGACTCTCTCAAGGACCGTATTTCCTCTGGACTAGCTCGCGAGTTGGACATGTACCTCTCAATTACGGTGCTGTCATCGGCGTAGCTAATAATACCGGGTGTTAAAAGATCGTTTATGTGCAGCAGAAACAAGGTTGCAGAAAGAACAGATCCCTGAGGTACCCCAGCATTGATTGCCATTAGATCTGAAGAGCAGCCATCCAAGACAACTCGAATCGATCGTTCCCTCAGGAAGTCACATATCCAGTCGCAAAGCTGAGCAGGTATGCCGTATGCTGGAAGCTTACTAAGTAGTGCCTCGTGCCAGACCCGGTCAAAGGCCTTTGAGATGTCTAGTGAAACGGCTACTGCTTCACCGTGACCCTCCAAGGCCTCGCTCCAAAGGTGGGTGGCATATATTAGCAAATCTCCGGTCGAGCGTCCCCTGCGAAAACCATATTGGTTATCACTAAGGAGCTCGTTTGCCTCAAGATATGCCAGGAGACGATTATTTAAGATACGCTCCATAATCTTACAGATTATAGAGGTGATCGCGACAGGTCTGTAATTGGCTGGGTCTGCACGGCTTCCTTTTTTAGGTATGGGCTGAACATTAGCAAGCTTCCAGGATCTCGGAACCTTGCCAGTTTCTAGAGAGAGTTGATATAGACGAGTCAGAACAGGAGACAACTCGGGTGCACAACACTTTAGTACCACTGCTGGAATGCCATCAGGACCACTGGCCTTATTAACGTCCAGGTTCAGCAAACATTTAAGTACCTCTTTTTGGTGGATTTTAACGGCGCTCATTTTAGGGCCAAACGGAGGTAACTGAGGTGGACACTTGCCGTTGCAGTCCAGACGAGAATACTCTGCGAAGAGATTGGCAAATAAATTAGCCTTCTCCATAGCGCTGTGGGCCAAGGATCCGTCAGGTTTGTGCAGAGGAGGCAGTGAAGAGCGACAGAAGTTTTTCTCGACCGACTTGGCGAGGCTCCAGAAAGCTTTGCTCCCTGAGGGAAAGGAAGCTAACTTTTCCCCTATTCGGCCAATGTGGTCAAAACGAGCTTTTCTTATCGCCTTTTACAGGATTTAGCGGCTGCGTTGTATGTTTTCTTCTTAGCCTGGAGATCCAAGGCTTTGCTTTTACGAGCGTCAACCCAAGACAAATAGGCTTCACGCTTACGCTTTTCAGCTAAGAGGCATTCAGCATTAAACCACGGGCGAGCTTTGGTCTCAAGGGATACTTCAGCAAAAGGAATAAAATACTCCATAGCTTGATTAATCACGCTTGAGACAGCATCTGCGCAGCACGATGGATCTCTAGAAGAAAAACAGACCTGCCTCCAAGGATAAGAGGCGAAAAAGTGACGCATCTCATCCCAATCTGCTGACTTGTATCGCCACACTCGCCTAGTGCCTTTAGGGCTGGTGTCAGGAGGCGAGTAGTGCGACACAGATTTCACCACACAGTGATCCGATGTCCCGAGTGGTGGTGAAACCGAAACCGAATATCTGTCAGGATCGGTTGACAGCAGAAGGTCCAGGCAATACGCAGTGTGGCCCACGACGTCAGGAATACGAGTGGGTTCGTGGACGAGCTGAGAGAGGCCACAAGATATTGCAAATTTATAGACCTCTCTTCCAGCGTGGTCAGTGTCACTATACGGGTACAGCCACTCTTCGTGGTGTGCATTAAAGTCCCCAAGAAACACCAACTGCGCAGATGGAAAGCGTCGGTGGACCGAATCTGCAGCTTCACTTAGATGGTTCAATAGCCTTGTCGTCTCCTGGTCTCCGCTATGCGAACGGTAGACACTGGCGTAAACTATTTGATCAAGGCCAGTATTCACAAGAACCCATAAAACAGAAAGATCAGGAACCTCTAAGTTACGAAGACGCTGACAGCAGATCACGTCCCTAATGTATACGCACACGCCTGCGTGGGCACGGAATTGGGTCTCCAGGATGTACCCTGGATAGTGCAGATATGTTGGATCGGACGGGTTACAGATCTGCGTCTCCGTTAGAAAGAGTAAATGCGGTCTCTCAGTCTCGAGATGGTGATGGACATCATTGAGATTTGAGTGCAATCCTCGGATATTAGAGAAATGCACTTTGAGGGAGAGGAAGTGCAACCGCTGGTTAAACTTACTTTTCTTTCTGGTTCTTTTCATAGTTAGAGTGAATAGGGGAAGGGGAAAGAGGTTAGGATAAAGTACCACACCAGGAGCCAAGCAGCCCGCAAGGAACAATACACCGATGGGGAACTTGTATGGAGAGCGCGGGGACGCCCGAACCCCCCCAGGAGTCGCCATCGGGTCCTCTCCATCCGGTCGCCAACCGGCACGATGGGGCAACTCCGGGATTATGCGTGGCCGGCGGGGCAGCCTTTCACGTGGGGCTAGCACGCTAGTTGGGCCCCCTACAAACCACGGGCGGCTAGCGGAGCACCGTTTCTTCGGATCCCGCTGACCTCCAGGACAAGTTACCCAGTGCATCGATAACTTGCGAGACCAAACGGCTGTCTAATATAGCACAAATACCCAGACCAATCCCCCTTTTTGGGCTTCCGGAACTCTCACTCACCTGACGAAACACAGCAGCATTAATATGCTGCTGTTTCACGACGGTATTCTGTGAAAGCGTGGTAATTACCCGGTTCGAGCCTGGCCCTTTAGAACTACTGGTGTTGGTGTAGCTTGGCTCTACCACTTAAATCGATAAGGAAGACACAGTTGAAGTACCTATATGATTTTATTGTTTAATAAGAAACGATAGTATTTTAAACACAGGTATTGGCAAAACAAAAACACACAAACTAGATTTTAGAGTCTATATACAAAGAGATTTCAGTTAAAAATATTTTAATTTGGTCAACCAAACATAATGTAAATATTTTAATTTATAATGTAATCTAATTTGAAAGGCAATCAAAAATTAAGTCACCAAGATTATGGTATGATGAAGGTTAATCTGTAAGCCGTATTTCATAATCGTGGCTAAATAATTTCTACCAGAGAACGAAATTTGAACTTCGATAACTTCGTCCCAGTCGGAGTTCACGCCTTTCTTATGTACAATACTTTTTAGGATGAAATTTGTGATGAAAATGTAAATTATTTTATAGCACATTATTTAAATTCGTTGAAATGCTTTGAAATATTTTGCAGTGAAATACCTGAAAGCAGGAAGAAACTTGAAGACTGTAAGAAAATGAATGTTCTCTTTATATTTGTTGTTTGGCTGCAGTAATTCACGATAATGTTTATTTCTTGTTGATTTTAAAAATTGCTTTAAAAAATATTAATTATTATAAAAATATTGCTACATACATATATATTAAGAAATCTTTTTTACCATGATTTTATAAAAATGTCGAGAACGTAATAAAAATATCAAAGATCTTCATCATGCCGGACTCGTGAAGTTAATTAAATAAACGCTTGGTTCCTCCACTTAAAAGGCCATTGACAATCATGGGGCTGAGTGCCGTGGAATAAATTTAATTGATCAACCTCTTCAAATTCAATCAACAATTAAGAGGGCCTAATTTAATTCGGCAAAGAATTGGGTGGAGATGAGAATTTATTTATTTATTTTTTCCTACATCAATACTAAATTTACCAAATATAATAATAATAAACCAGTACTAAATTTGTAGGTACAAAAACAATGTGGAGTGCAAAGTCCTGAAATCTTATAATATATTTTTACATGATTAATGGAAGAGCGAAACCAGTCAAATTTTACAATACACGCAAAACCTTATACTTGCGATCTGGACAAAGAACACCACACTAATAGGTTCACGTCACCTAGCATTAATTTCATATTATATAGTTTAAACTGTATGTATGTTGTGTGTTCATTCAATATGTTTTTTTTCAATAACGTATTATGTTCGATGAATTTGTTTATGTACACAGTAGTCAAATTATTTTGTATCACATACATACATACATAAACTCACGCCTGGATTGCCCGAAGGGGTAGGCAGAGGTGCATTTCTGCACCCACATTTCGCCAAGTATGTATCAGTCCCACGTAACAGGGGGCGAGCCTATTGCCGTTTTTCGGGCACATCTCCAGACTCCGTGAGAATAATTTCCTAATGGAAAAACCCAATAACACTTTGCCCGACCCGGGATTCGAACCCAGGATATCTAGATCGCACGGCACATACTTGTACCGCGAAACCACGTGGCAGTCATTTTGTATTACTTCAGAATAATAAGCACACAAAAATATCGAGTAGGTATTCGATTAGGTATCTTAATTTTAAAAATGAGGACAACGCTTGTCCCATATTTACACTGAACTCTTTCAAGGACCCGAAACTTTTTTAGGTCGCTGTAGACTCTCAACAACACTTATCCGTCTTTGGCAATATTTACCAATGAGGTAAGGAGGTCAAATAGGCTTTGTCACAAGTAGCTCCTTAGTGCGCTCTAAATGTCCAGTAAAACTACTTGCAATACCTTGATGTAGAACGATCTTATTTTCATAAGATTCTTTTAGTAACAAATGTAAACTATATTTAGGTCGCGAGCATTGCATTCGGAATAACTTTTTTCCCGTTTATGTTCATAATGTGATTTTATGACGAACATATTTTACAGTATGCTAACGTTCTTCGTTCATTCGTGTCTTGTCAGTACTTAATGCAGAAATGTTTTTACGAAGTCGCTTAGTTATTTTAGTAAAAATAATATCGTGCAGGTATATTCACGTCTATGTCTCTGGGGGAGAGGCAGAGGTGTATGTATATGTGCTACGTATACTCTTTTTAGAAACAATCATGTTTACAGTATTGTAACTTTGTCGTGTCAGGGTTAAAAAAGAATCAATAGCTATATTTTAAGTTTCCTGGTCGAAAATGGAAATAACCTATAACATTGTCCTAGCTGGTAATCGAATTAAGACCGCTTCGATCACACACGCCCATGTGTATTCCACGGGACCAATGCAACGGGGCGGTAAAATAATGTCGATCCTATGAAATTATATCGTTTTAATTTTCTATGTACCTAGTCTGCATCTAAATTAGATAGATTTTGAGATAGTAATTAAGTGTGCGTGTGAAATGGGGCAAGTTGTCGTCAAATAACCCAAATAGCCGTAAATACTGAGGCAGGTGATCGCGGAGCACACGCTGTAGGGGTTGTACGTGAGCAGGATAATATCATTGTGGATCGTCGTTCGAATACTTGGCATGGAGATACGAAGATGAGTCGCTGCCCGAGTGGCGACATAACGTAATAAACATACTTTAATATTGCTATTTTGCAAGCAATTTAAACTTCAATTTCAGCACAGTACTTACGTAATAAGTTTTGAAGCAGTATTCCGCGCTGCATTCGGGACGGAGAATACACCTTTAACCCATTTTACGTTGTTTATCATTTTGAACCTGTTGCTTCGAAATTATTACTTTTTAAAAGGATTACTCTACATTATGACATAGACTTTACAGCTTCTCGACTTTGTTAGTGAACCAAGTAATAGTTTATGATAATAATATTCTTATGTTTAATGATCTTATGTAAAAATTTTGATAATGCATTTGGAAACGTAAAGTTCTAACAATTAAAAACGACGAGTCAAACCCCAAAAACCTTTATGCAATATTGCCTTTTCTTTTAATTACATCCAGTGTTGTACAATAAATAAAAGCGGGTCATATTACTTTTCCCATTTGTCCCAACACGGATCAGAAGTCGAAAAGTTTGTCCTCTCAGTACACTAGAGGCGTTACAAAAGTTTAAACACAAATCGAAGTTAATTAAAAAGTTTCCTTTGAATTCTCTTCACAGCTAAAGTAGCCAAGGAATGGATAAAGAGCGTCGGCCCTAAACAAAATTAAGTGTACGAAAGGTAACTTTTATATTAACATTGCACTTTAAAGAAAAAGCGTTTGAATTTGCATAAAATATACTTTTAGACCAATATTTTTTTCAATTTCATACATACATACATAAACTCACGCCTGTATTCCCCGAAGGGGTAGGCAGAGGTGCATTTCTGGACCCACATTTCGCCAAGTATGTATCAGTCCCACGTAACAGGGGGCGAGCCTATTGCCGTTTTTCGGTCACATTTCCAGACTCCGTGCTGTTACCGAGAATTTCCTAATGGAAAAACCTAATAACACTTTGCCCGACCCGAGAATCGAACCCAGGACCTCTAGATCGCACGGCTCATTCTTGTACCGCGAGACCACGAGGCAGTCATTCAAGCCATTTTTTAAATTTCATTTAGAGAAAAGTAATTTTATATATTTAAGTGCTTTAAAGAAATTATAACCAAGTCTTACTGACTTTGGATTTTGTATAGGCCGATATATAATAATTGAGTGAGCTTGCTTTTACTTTAACTGAATTAAAAAGCCGAAATGGTTGTGACCACGGGGGGTAAATTTATTTCGACCAAGTATTTAAAAGTGTTTAGGGTTTTTTGGGCGGCAGTGAGTTTGATTGGATGAGAAGTATGCGTATTTGGGATCCTTCCAAAAAAAAAACAAAGGCTCATTCGTTAAAAAAATATATACCAAGATCCCATTAAAAATTGTTTTCATCGTATTAATATTTATATAATCACAATTTTTTCCGCTTAATCGAACAAATTTCGCCTAAAGTTTGAGAGGCGAAATTAATTGGTATTGTGGCTGTAACTAGCGGTACATGGGCAGTCGGGCGCAGTTGAGCACCGCCTGTTTGGGCCATGCTCAAACTATATTGAAGACTCACTGAAACATTCGCTTACAGAACTGGTAAACGCATCTGGTGGCCCATGTAAGTGACCCAAAGCAAGGGCCCATTTAAATTGGATCTCGCAGTAATTAAATTATATCCGTCGATGGCAAAACAATTTTCGGGCTATATTGACTTATTCGATCTCCGAGGCCCGCTAAATCGAATTCTTCACCATTAATGGAATCATTTATGCCGTAGTGATGAGAAATTGGTTGTTGTTTTTATAATTTATTTCGATATTTTGCAACACATTCTGGGACTTCTGGGTATTACTTCAAAGTAAATCATCAATTCATCCATCCATCCAACATTCCGCCGCTGTTGGCCCCATCGCACAATTAATAATTCTTTAAAGACGTTGAAGTAAAATTGCGCTGAGTTTTCAATTTAGTTGCAGCGCCAGTTAAAAATTTGAAGTTAATTACTTGAACCAACTCTTTCCAACACGTTTCGTGAGTCAGACGGATGTAAACGACTAGCGGCCCGGCCCAGCTTCTCCTTAGCGTAATATTTTAAAATATAGTCCCTAAACGTTCTTCTTCTCGTTATCGTCTATATCTATATAAAAAAAACATATTTAGTTTAGAGGCTTAGTTGTAAAAGACAGAGAAAAAGAAATCATTAATAATATTTTTATGAATTTTAACCAGAGTACCAAGTAGAATGTATCGTGTCCGTGAATGAATGAAATCATTATATAACAGAAACAATATTACAATGAAAAGTTTCATTACGAAACTTTTCAATTTTTATTCTTTTAAAGATTTGTAGTGCAATTTCTTTAGCAGTGAAATGTTCAGCGTTTTTTGTTCCGAGCACTGAGTTACACTTAAATGAGTTCATCACGACTCTTATAAGGCCAACTGTTTTCCTCTTGCTTATTGTATTCGTTGTTTTTGTTATGTGCTCTTTTATTTTTGTATGCGACAATATTGTACTCTATTAAACAAAATAAAATACATCCGTTCATTTTGAGAATTTATGTGAAGCAATCGCATTCATCTTCGTTCGCTCGGGATTTATTCAAACGTAGTGCTTTAGATATGATGACTTCTACTTAATTACTATCCATGCTATAAGTTTTAAAGGATATAAGGCTATCTTAAATAGAATATTTTGCAAACTGAAATTGTATGAGTCTTATACCAAATCCAAAGTATTATTTATATACTCAGCCTATCGCCATCCACTGTTGAACGTAGGCCTCCCCAAGAAAGCGCCAACCATCCCGGTCTTGAGCAGCCCTCATCCATCCGTTACCCGCCACCTTTCTCAAGTCGTCGGACCATCGTGCTGCAGTATTATTTATAAGTGATTGTTTCGAGAGTAAGCGCGTGTTCTTTCGATAGGCTATGTCCACAGTCGCGGGTTCAAACCTCTGACCTAATGAAATTATGAATAGTTACACATTTTAATGGCGAGGTCAAATATTCGGCATACCTAGAGAATTCAACTCTGTCAAAATGTTTTGAAGATAAAAAATCCGCATTCGGCCCGATATCTCAACCTTCGAGACATTTTAGATAAATATAGTGGAGACGGACTGGTGTGCATTAAATATAATTACTATAAATAATAAGACCGTGAAATATTTATTGATTGATTAAATGTGTCTTACGCGTCACTAACGAGATCTAAATTGAAATAACGACCCTGACTTTTCGAAGTTATGTGCATTTTCATATTTTACAATAATTACATTTATCGTAAGGAAACTTGAATTCGTATATGTAGTATTTGTATGTAAGATCCATTCATAGTCATGAAATCTGACGGTTCGCATCAGCTGAGGGTGACGGTACTAGCCTTTCTCAACCGTAGGAAAGGCCGATGCCCATCAGTGGTATGCAAATGGGCACATAAACTCAAAACTCCATCTTAATAGCTTTATGTTACAGATGAACATATTTTGAGGATGATACTGTGTGGCAGGTAAGTACATTGATTTTTATCATTAATGCTCTTGCTGCCAATCTCTTAACGGTTACATGACATTATCAGATTAGGGGTACGTCTAGAATGGCTTCTCTGTTTCTTAGTTGCATTAAAAACTGTCTCGTCGCGACAAATGTTGCGTCTGCAAGTAATGTGCCTCATCCACACACATCTAGTTCCACTTGAAATTTACATTTGTGCTAATAATTCCAGTTCGACACTATTTAATTTAACAAAAACTATATTTTAATCTTATTACGCTTGAGTTATTTAATTATTAACTTTAATAAAAAATATTTTGAAAAATATAGTCCAATGGTATTCGGTAGTGACATTAGTAAGTTATATACCTATATATGTGTATATTGTAACAATTAAATGATGATTGTTCTATCCCACCGTACTTCCAGAATAAATAATCCCACAGTAAAATCTTGAATCATTCACAAAATTCAGACCAATATTTGTCTCGGTGCGAACATCGAGCTATTCAAACCAAGCTCCACATCAAGTTCTGTTAAGTTGCGGGGACGGCAACTATGTTCTTTCATACTTAGAATATGGCTTACGATCATATCGCTTGAATTGCCTTTAGTATATTAATGGCAATTAGAAGTACATAAAAAGTACGTCGAAACGTTGTCCATAAGCCATGTCGCTGCGGCTGCCTAGTTTAATACCGGAATGCTACGATTCAAACTTAAATTCTCGAGTGATTTATAAAATAAACTTTAAGCTGAAGTTTTTCGTGGAGCTGCAATTTGTAACTTTAAGAGAAGTTTAGTTTAAATAAATTTACTATCGTTAGCAACACAATTATCGGAGTTCATTTCGTAGCGTCTATACAATTCTTGTTGAATAATTGTTGTTATTAGGCCAACATTTTAATAAATATTACTAGTTTACTAGTATTTAGGCCAGCGTGGTGGACTAAGGCCTAAACCCTCTCAAAGGCCGGCAACACACCGATGATTCCTCTGGTATTATGGGTGTTCATGGGCGGTGTTGACCACTTAACATCAGGTGGCTCACTTGCTCGTTTGCCTCCTTTTTCCATTAAAAAAAAAAGTTGTATAGGAGGTCCGTTCCCTTTCCTAGTAAGAATCAATAACTGCCTCGTAAACTCGTAAAACTCGGTCCAGGGTTACATTAAGAAATTCACAGTAGCAGTACAAAATCTGAAAATGTATGCAGAAATGCAATAGGCTCGTCTACTAACTTAAAAAGGAATACTGCCATACAGGCCAATGTGTGTAGATACGCATATACGAGTACGTATGTGCTTGTCTGTTGAAATGTGTAAGGTAAATAGTTCGATACAGTTCAGGGATTAAGCCCGCAGATTTTTCATAGCATCTACTTACTGACTACGGTATGATGGCAGGAAAAAGTCGCTTACCTTACTAGTTACTATCTATGCCGCAAGTTTGAAGTCAAAGTGTCTACAAAATTTCATGATCTTGTTTTTAGTTAAACCTAAAGTTGTTTATTATTTTGGACATTCAGAAAATATTAACGAGTAACCTATCATGTATATCTTAACGCTCTCCGTTAAATAATTTATAATTATCACCTCTAATACGATAATAGCTAGGTCCAAAATTATTAAAATATTACTGGAATATGTTTTAATGTAATCGAAGAGCTTAATATTATTTTTTATAAGGCATATCCATTATCTAAGTTCTTTAAAATATAATCATAGTTATTCACAGAGACATAAAAATGACTAATAATTTTCTTTAATTGGCAATAAGAAAGGCTTATATCGCGAAGACCAGATACGGGTTCAATATACAGTATATATAAGATATAGTAACGATTCATTTTATTTTAAAATAAAAGGAATAGAAACCACAAGCTACACAATCTATAAACACTTACCTCCGAAACAGCAATGCGGGCTTTGTTTCTATCTCGCATTGTTCTAAACTTTAGTTACAACTTCTTCCACGTCGGGAGTACGGAACCGATTCGCATCCTGTAATAAAGAGTAACATTCTTTACCTTACATTTTGCCCGTTCGTCTTACCTACTTCGTCGCACGTTCCCCGAGCGACTGCTCTTTGTCATATCCGAGCTCAGAGGTCGTAATGGAGGTGAATACAGTAAGAGGACATCAAATGCACCCGCCGAATGTATTATTGAACGCCTTGCCCTTTGAGATATTTCGTATGCACCAGAAACATACACTTTGAGTTTGAAATTCTTTATCAAATTTATTTATATTTTCAAATCGCAAGGTAAAAGGGCAAGCGGTACACCTGATATTCACTGTTCAAAACTCTATTACCATTCATGGTTCGTAAGTATAGGTATAGGAATGTTTAAATAATTAATCCTTTACTTTGACTTTAAGCAATGCCACCTAAACAATCGTAATAGCAAAATTGGGGTTTTTATTTCGATTGTAAAGCTTGCTGTCGTAGTTTCATTGGACATTTTCATAATAATACTTTTCTTCAATAACATAATTTGTATTATTTGTTTATGGTTTTATATGCATAATAGAAGAAAACATTTGTAGAAAATGTACTATACAATTATGTATGCAGACAACAATTGGCCTTTTCGATTTAAGCGGATATATCACGACAAATGAATGCTTGTAGGAAATGGACCCGCTATACAAATATTAATCGAATAGACTCCCATAATTTGTGCTGAATATTGAAGAGAGACTGCGGTTACCACTTAATATATTTGATGGAATCGTAGCTTAGCTCTGTTCATTATGTTAAGTGAAGGAAGCTAAGATCAATAGTTGCTGTTAGCAACATAATTATGTTTAAAACTTAATTTATGTCAACTAATATGAAAGTTACTTTAACAGTAGGTCTCTCCGTAGTTATAGTTTGGGTTTTTATTCACAACACCGTAGCGCTTACACACATGAATTTGACATACGCCATTCACGAACACTACGCGTATTTCTTAAAACACCACCTTTAAATACACTGAAATAAAACTATTTATACGAATTTTGCCACAGTTTTGTTTAACTTCAACTTTCCGATTGTTTATAAGACTTTACAGCATTCTCGGACACGAGGCGTACTAAGATATTTAATCAACCGCAGGGTTAGTGAAGTGATGACTACCCTCATTGTTGAATTAATTTTTTTGTAGTTGTATTTAAATATTCAACATTTACCTAAATAGCTAATTTCAAAATACTAAACATTATGGCCAAGCATGTTTATTTTGGAAATGAAAGGTGCCACTCTGACCGCACACGTGTAAACCAATATTTCATTCCCCAATAAAAACGTTGAAACGTGGTAGTAATAAAGGTATAATAATAAATAAAAAAGCAAATGTGAAAGTAGAAAAACCAATAGCCCCTTAATTGAAGCTATGAAAGAATAATAAGCAAAACGTGCCACGAGCGAATATCGATGCTGCGCTCCAATTACAAAGAGAGCATCATATTTGAAAATGGTTGCGCTTGTGTTGGACATACTCGTATAGTCGTAGGTACGGGGTACAGGCTGACGGCGGCAGGCGCCGACACACGCGGCAGCACACGCGCCACCCTGCTATACGTTAAAATGGAAAAATAATTGACGATTCTCACATGGAGTCCTCCACATACGGATGCATGAACGTTTTTAACGAACGTATGAAAATTGGTTTTGTCACAATTCATGCCATGACGTGAGCACTTTTGTTTTAATTAACACAACACTGATTGTAGAATACATACACGAACGATTAATTCCGAGCAAAATCTTTGTTTTCGTATCTGTAGATTTTTATAGGGGTTTGTCACTTTAGTCAAGGGGTCATGAATGGAAACTAATTACGTTACACGGTGAATCCTTTGTCCTAAATATGCTCCTTCGTAAATTTATATGAGGTTGGTCTATAATTATGCCAAAATAAACATATTACGATGTGTTTGCTGTGCAATTTAGACGTCGGGCATAGTATTTTGGGTTTTTCTAATAGGTGATTCTCAGTAGCGGGACGGTGTCTTAAATTATACTCAAAAAACGGCAAAAGGCTCGCCCCTTGTCACGTAGCGAGTAGGACTCAAAACACCTTTGACGCCACTCTTTAGCACCACTGGGTAACTTGTGCCTGATATTTTATATATTTTAGCGTGACAAATTAATGTTCTCATATTATTACATTTAGCTAGAGTGACATGAAATTAAAATGTCCTTAAAATCATAAGTCTAATAGCCCATAGTCATGCTAAACATAAAAATCCACCCAAAATCCATATTCACGAAGAAAATAGAGTGTCGTTTCATGAAGCAATACGTACTCGTATATATTTAAACTGCTTGCATTATATAATAGAAATTTTAATATCAGCCGATCTAAAGATATCGTATATATACGCTTTTTAATAATGTTTGGAATGCTTGAAGTGGCAATATTTCATGTGATATCAAGGCTGGGGAGGTTATTTTTAATATAAATCTTAGTTTTCAGAAGAGGAGCTCATATTGAATGTAAAAATAAACGAAATAATATTCCAGACAACTGTAATATAAGCATAATATAATTTAAGCCAGTGAGTCCCTATTTATATGTACTTTTACAAGCTCAAAGCTTATGTAATTGTGATATCATTTTATAAATTCTATTATGAATTTTCAGTTTCGGTTCTGTATTAGTTTGGTTATTTGGTAAAACCACATTTCTCAAGGTCCGGGGTATTACGTAACAAAGGTCCATTGAAATCCGATGGAGCCTTAATAGATAACCATTGGCGATATTTCCGTGTCAAGTCGATTAATTTCGCTAGTTAATGGCGAGACGGATTCTACAAATTGGATTATCTATTGTGCGATTACAGACGTCGACACAAACTAACCAGCTCTTACAATTGTATGGGTGTGGCTCCTTGTCCTTTGTGTGGCAAGTTAAACAAATCTCAAGCTAGTTGGGCTTGTTATGCCAAGTGGTTGGTTTTACCTACCGCTAATTTATTGAGTGATGCCTTTAGTGATGTTGAGTGTGTGACTTCATAGGGGTAAAGTATAGGGACTGGGAACAATTTTATAAAATAAATAGAATCTCCAATATAATCCAACACCAAGGACACATTGATCTTCAAACTAAATACCATCCAAATTAGTTTAGTGGTTTAAGCGTGACATACAGTACCTACAAGTACCTATATTTATCAGTCATTCCTATTCCATATAAAGTTATGTGTTCGTATCGTGGGCTTCAGAATTTACGAGATGATTTTAAATATTATTCTCAAATTCTAAATGTTATATCTCGATATTTTAAATTAAATTCCTTCTTTTTCTCGCCCTATAAGTATATATGAATCAATTAGGTAAAGAAATTGTCACTAATTTATAATAGACAGAGGTAGATATCATGTACATAAGATTGGCTAACAAGTACATATGTGTATATTTTACCATATGTATGTATGTGTGTGCACGAGCATTTTATGAAGAGAGCAAATCTACAATATGGCCACGACATGCCTAAAAAGCTGTTTCGATATCAGTAGACAGTTAAAAAAAGAACCCTTTATTGAGTGACAGGTGTGCCCAGCGGTAGCCTTTGTGGTCATTTGCCATGCTTGTAAAAAACAAATTTCAACTTATTACGGAATGTTATTATTATAAACCTGCAAATCGGAAACTAGTTCAGGGCCTACGTAAACACGTAATAGCGTTGCGGCGTTGTGGTTCCGAGGCTTGCCGAATGCCGGTTGAGCACTTTCCTATATTAAAAGATTTCACGAGTTACCTGCACTTTGTCAGTAAGTTTCGCAAAGCAGGTGCAACACCCGCCTAAGTTGTTCCAGAAAATGTGCCCATATCTTTACCCGCGGGTCTGAGAACCTTTCATATATGGAAGAAGCTTGTTTCAAAGACCAAGTTTGGGATTTCTCATCGCATTACACTTAGGGTATGAATTTTTAACACTGATACTTAAAAGTTGTTGTGTTTATTAGTCGTAAACTGTGAACGAGTTTCGTGATGGAGTTTATAGAGCTTGGTCTAGCGTCAATGCTATAAACATAGAATATAGCTTAGTAATAAAATGCATAAATAACAATCTATGCTAAACAACCATTGGTATTGCATTGTGTAAAAAAACGGATTAAGCCTCGAGGTTGGTTATTATAAAGAAATAAATATTAATGTTGTATTTTGTAAACCAAGTGAAATCATTTAATTAAATAAAAAATACAATTCTTTACCAGAATTTTCTCAAACACAGACATGTTTACATAAACTCCAACCTTATTTTCCAATATCTCAGTATTGTTGTCACGTACACAAAAGCAACATAAACAAACAAATCTAAGTTGACATTGTCCACTGTGGAAGATGTATTATTTATTTACGTGTTCCATATAAATATAAATATATTTATACGTAAACATTGATGTAAACTCTTTGA
This sequence comes from Hemaris fuciformis, assembly GCA_907164795.1. Lineage (NCBI taxonomy): Eukaryota > Metazoa > Arthropoda > Insecta > Lepidoptera > Sphingidae > Hemaris > Hemaris fuciformis. The sequence continues at coordinate 8,047,838 of OU015434.1, forward strand.
GTCAAAAGAGCTCGGCATCATGCGGGCATATGTATGTCTAACGAATAAAGGCCTAGATATCAAAGATATGTATTTCAAAAGGTAGCGTATGGCACAAAGGCTAGTCTCAAATTGAACTGACAGAATAGATACGCAGAGACATAGATCTGTGGGTTGAGTACTCACATCGTCTTCATTACCATACCAAATCTGCGGAGCAATTGGTTGTAGAGCTGCGTGTGAAACGAGAGGCCGCGGGTTCGATTTCCGTACCGAGAGATATATTTATGTAACTACGTAATTAGATCTGTATTGATAATGAGGGCAATAATTGCCAGACATCATCATCCTCTATCCCTTTTCCCAATTTTATATGGGGTCGGCGCAGAATATTAAACATCCCTATCAGCCGTTATACCTTCATTCACCCTTTTCTATTTTATATCTTCTCTCATGCACTCCATCCATGTCTTCTTTGACCTTCCTTTGCTTGTCCATCCTTCAACTTTCATACTCATTACTTTTTTACCTACGTATAATTCATCTATTCTCATAACAGCCTACACCACGACATACGGTTTCTTCTCAGCTTATCTATCACAGGACTCACTTTCAAACTTCCTTTAACGTATTCATTCCTCACTTTGTCGATAATTGCCAGACATACCCAATAATTAATATATCCCACAGTAAAGGTCATGTATTTCCAAGCATCGATTAGGTTGTTTACGCGTATTCTACACACTAACTGTGGATAAAACCTTCAGTGCCCTATGTATAACAATGTATTCGGTGCTGAACCTACCCCTCGGCTGCAGTGCCTCGGGCACCGCGCACTGATTGTTTCAATACACAGGAGGTGTTTGTTGTGTTACATTGAGTGTAGTTGAAATTCAACACCGCTCGTGCAAAATTTACAGATCACGGACATTTCATCCAACTCTAGAAGCTAATGATGTTAACTTTTTTAGACACGTGTTTTGAAGATTTGTCGTTTAGTCATTTTGGTGTTTAAGTTCGAAATTATGAGCAATCTCAGCTGCATCTAACTGAGCTATTGCAGATGCTGTTAATGATGCCCCAAAAGTTGAATGTTATTTTATATAAGTTGCTCTACTTTTTTTTTGCATGCGCGTTTATTTTATTACAGCTTATAGTAATTTCAAGATAAGGTAAAATAAATGAATATAACAGTGATCGTATGCTACACACCGCGCCGCGCCGCCCCTGTGTGCGAAGTGTGCGGTGCACACAGGCACCAAGATAATAAGGGAGCCGCCACCGAAATTATATAATATGTAAAAATTATACAAAAATAAAATAAAAAATGTAGGAATATCGGTAAAGTAGGTACAATAGGCGCAACTTATGCCTTGTAAATAACAAAACATAATGAATTCATTGTACAAGTGTCGCACTATAATATATTTACGGTTATGGTTTTATTTTACGCTTTGAGTTTTAGTTTACATTACATAAGTAATTACTCAGACCAGTTTATACTTTATAATGTTTATAATGTTTAAGGTAAGTAGCGCCTACATAGCTAGCATCTACACTGGTGATTTGCATGTCTGCATCACATATCTAGAAAAAACATGACACACTCATATGGATAGACAATTTTTTTTATTACAATGATTGTTAAGTTATAGATGATCAATCTCACCAATTGGACAATTAATGAGTGATAATGTTTCCTACAATAGAAATGTTCTTCATGCTCAGTAGGCTTTATTATAGCTATTTGTGTACAGTCTATACACCCCAAAACACCTGGAAAGTTGAAATTCACATAAAACCTGCAACAAATTATTGTTTTTGTAATAGATTGTAATAAAAATTTACTAAATTATTATTGTTTTCATCATTAAAGGAAAAAAAATAAAGAAACTTGGAACAATTAAAAGCTTTTTGAATAAAAGGTATAGGTTTAGGTATTACAACACCAACCTGCAATAAGGCAGTGTGGTGGGCAAGTCCTTACAACCCCCAATTTTAAGGTGTCTGATCAGCAGTGTAATGCACATGAAAAGGTATTAATATTTATAAAAAAAAAAAACATTTTTACTTAGCCCATGTATTATTTCTTTCAGCCAGGGTTTTAAGATAGCATACATATTTTCTTGTCATCTGTGGAGAAACAATGCAGGCGGTCCCTTCTGCTATTATGGATGATACTGTCTGCTGTGCCATTAGGTGTCCTTTGATGTCCCCAATGGGTCTTTAATAGGACCCAGTTGCATAAAATTACAATGCAGTCAATATCTTTAACAAGAAAACACACATATTAATCTATTTTGTACATACAAAAATACTTATGAGTTGTTGGAATTACATGTATGAAATAAAATCCAGCATGTAATGAAATGTCTTTCTTTTATTTAATTCTAAAATAATTCTTACCTTTTTATCCACAGGCAGATCCGTAGATTTTACCCGGCACCTTGAACAAGGGTCTTAACTCCTCACACAAACTTAAAACCAAATGTTTAGAAAGCCGATATTGGTAAATTCAGTACCACCGATGACCGAAGTAAACAAATGGATCCATCAGTCAAATTCCGACTGTTCCCTAACTTTGCACCTTTCTTTACGGCATGACGTGCTGGCTTCACTGTCACATTCCATAAATTCGAAAAGAATCAAATATTCAGTCATCTAAAAACAATTTAGGAACGTCTTTTACAGCAGCTTCGGACACCTTTGTTATTATTAATGTATAAATGAATATTGTAACAATATGATCACAGAATCAAAATTTTACAACAACAATTTACTTCAAAGATACAGAAACTATTAAATTCTGTTGAAAAAATAGTAACTTAAAATGGATCGCTAAATGTATTACTTTTCGACAGTTAAGCGATTCAGTTTAGGTCGTTTCCTCTGAAACTGACCCTCTGGTCATGGTACGAAGATGAACGAACAATAATACTTTACGAACCAAATTTCATTCAATTCTTAAACTGAATTGTTACAAAGCAGTTGAGCGTGAGCCTATACTGGATCGCTTTATAGATGTCATGGTACGAAATAACGATTCAGTTCAGTTTAGGTCGTAAAATGAATCGCAATAAGATTTGATGGTAGCCCTACTGAGCGAATCAAAGGAACCGCCGCTGCGCCGTGAGTTTTTTTTAAGTGTGTTTATAAACGCAACCCGATGCGATGCGTGCGACGCAAGCGCGTTGAGGTGGCGGGGAATCCCCGATTTTAACGAACGAGGGAGCCAAAACAATTATAATTTAGTCGAAAGTATGTGCAAGGTGCGCGTTGAATATTTTATTTTTAAAAATAATAAGTTCTAGCCACTTAAACAATATATTATAGTTTGTGTGTTACTGTTTTACCGTGTTTTCACGATGAGTGATAGTACCTAATCAAGATTATCAGAATCGAATTAGGAAAAGAAAACAAGAAGAAGAACGTAATAAAAATACAACTAAAATAAGTAGGTAAATATTTAAAGTAATACATAATTTTTCATACTCGGTAACCAAATTCAACATTTTATTTTAAATTTATGTCGCATTAATAAATATTTTTCAATAATAATGGTTTGTACTCCTGACGTTTCACACGTAGAGCAAATTAGTATTATAATAAGATTTGTCAATTTTAACACATAAACCAGAAAGTTGGAAATAAGAGAGCATTTCCTAGCTTTCTGTCCAAGTACAACTGGTGCTGGATTAACGTCTTTTATAATATAAAAACTAAACGAAATCAATTTGGACATAAACAACTTAAGGGGACAAGGCTATGATAATGGATCAAATATGCGCGGAAAGAATAATGGTCTTCAAAAAAGATTGCTGGATCTGAATCCCCGCGCTTCCTATGTACCGAGCGCTAGCCATAGCTTAAATTTAATAGTAAACGACGCTGCCAACCTCAAGCATCACACGACCGGGATTTTTTGTCTTGTGCAAGAATTATATAAATATTTTACGTCCTCTACTAAAAGATATGATTTATTTTAATAAAAGAACATGAATCTGACCTTAAAACCATTGTCTGATACATGGTCAAGCAGAATAGATATAATACAAATTTAACAGAAATTTATGATGCCTTATATGAAATATCATATGATCAGAAGGCAAAATATGACGTTAAATGTCTAGAAGAAAACGTGTGCACCTTTTCATTCATTTGTCATTAAATAAGTATATGACATATAATAAACATACCACTCTCTTTACGATTAGATGTAATGTAGCTGTTTTTCGGTCTTGGTTTTAATGTTCAATTGGTCGTTTTGATACTTACCAAAAATACAGTCACCTACTAAATATTGTCTATCTTGTCTATCAATATTCACGGTTTTCCTTTCGATTTCCTCACGATGATTTCCTTCACCGTTAAAGTAAGTGATAATTCATTGTGAATACACACATAACTTCGAAAAGTCAGAGGTGTGTGCTTGGAATTTGAACCCGCGACCGCCGAGATTCTCGACCGCGCGATCAATCTTTGAGGCCATTAGTACTTTCAATATTAAAGAAGAAATATTGGTTTATGGTAGCTTGTACCCTCTAGATGTATTCTACCCATTTGCTTGTAGTTGTCGCATGTCGTTCCCCTTCGCGTATTATATGATATTATTCGCAGATCGTGCGGATATTTTACCAGTTGGAATAAGGAATCTTGTTCAATAAAACATGTCGTTCTAGCAAAGATAAAATTGGCGCGCAAAAAATACATTTGGGGTGACTTGGAAAGTTTCTTAATAATACTTCCGGCGTTGTCGGCATCAATTAGGGGCGTACTTTGGATCTTGTTCTGAAGCAGTCATTTTTAACCATGTTAGAAGACGTTAACTTATTTCTTAACATTAGTTAGATTTTTCGTGTATTATTTTTTGCTGAGCGGCGCAAAGGTATGTCATATTATTTATAAAAACAATAAATTACATATAACTTATTAAATTCGACTGACTACCTCGTGGTCGTTTGATTCCCAGGTTGGGCAAAGTATTATAGGTTTTTCCTATTGGGAATTATCAGTAACAGTACGGAGTCTGGAAATATACCCAAAAACGTCAATAGGCTCGCCCCTTATTACGTGGGACTGATACATACCTGGCGAAGTGAGGGTGCAGAAATGCACCTCTGCCTACCCGTTTGGGGATTACAGGCGTCAGGTTATATATGTGATGTTTAAGTTCGTAAGGATTGATGGATGTTCGTTATGTACTAGTACAAGAATATTTGTGCTGGAAACGTAAATTAATTAATATTGATTGTAATTAATATTAATTTGCAAGTCGTGATGGCCTCGAGGCTTAGGCACGCGTCCGAGAATCTCGACGGTCGCAGGTTCAAACCCCAGGCACACACCTCTGGACTTTTCGAAGTTTTGTGTGTATTCACAAAGAATTATCACGTACTTTAATAAAAAATAATAAATACATCCCACAGTCACATACATACATAGTTCTGATCCCACACTAAGATACAGGTCTTGTGTCGTGGGTATCAGAAACTACGAGAGACATTTCGGTCTCACATACACCCAGACCCGAAACAAATACATACTTGTGGATCACACAAACATTGTCTCGGTTCGGGGATCGAACCCGCGGCCTCTCGTTTCGCAAGCTGGTGTCTACCCAACTGCGCCACGGGGCTGTCAAGGTTGCTGTTTAACGGTGAAGGAAAACATCGTGATGAAACCTGCATACCTAAAAGTTCTTAAGAAATTCTAAGGTGTGTAGTCCACAAACCCGCACTAGGCCAGCGTGGTGGACTATCACCTAAATCCCCTCAGTTGTAGAGGAGGCCCGTGCCCAGCAGTGGGATGTATGGGTTGATGATGATGACGATGATGAATATTAATTTATTATAAATATAGCTGACACTAGTAGTAGATGCTATGTATACGGAACACTATTAACGCTTATAACTATTATATCTTAATTACACCTGTCTATACGAAAGCCCTATGTAACACAGTTTGATAATTTTTAACGTGCCCTAAAAATCATTTAATATGTTTGAAATTAATTAAGTTTAACTTTATTCATAATATGAATGAAACAATTCCAATATAATTCGTCGAGCGGCGATATTATTCTTTTTGCAGAGCGACTCATAACTTTTGTAATGGCAGAACACAAGACGTTCCGACGCCCGCACGCCGCTCCGTATGAGACCGCCATATAAAACCCCGCATTATGTAAATAACGCAAATAAAGACAGCGATTCAATTAGAGAAGATTTCACGCATGCTTCCCGTCCCCGCATGTCAAGTACGTCAAGATTTTCATTAATTAACTCAATTATGTTCCGCATGTGAAATTTGTACTAACTCAAACAGACGTATAATAATATAGCGAGACAGAAATGTTAAATGTCTGCATAGTTTTGAACATTAAGGGCGTAATAAAATCATATTCGGAGTCGCTCGAGCGTATGGAGCCGTAATAACTTTTCTTGTTCGTGATGAGTTCATTTTAAATGGAATTAAGGTTAGTTTTGTGTTTTATTTTTTATTGTCTCGTTGGCACTGCAGCAAGAGTGTATAGAGTGCGCACGATTCTTGAGTCGAGAAAATTTATGTTAATTTTCCGTTAGAAAATTCTAAATGCCATAACTGAGCTTGCAAAGACGCCTGAAAAATCTTATCAGACCCGCCTTCTATCACGAGGATCTTAAAATGTTAACGTTAAACGTTTTCATTGGTATAAATCCGAGGAACTGGAAGAACAAACAAAGAATGATCAATCTCATTATCGCATTTAAAATATCAGTTATTATCCTGTGACTTATTAAGCCTATACATAGTTTTTCTTAAAAAGCTTGCAGAGAAAAACTATTTTATATTTAGGACATATTAAAATTAGTAGACATATATAGTCCTTGATATTAGTTGCCAATTTTATGTGCTAGACATTAAGCGACGAGGTTATTAACCCATAAGAAAAGTAATTCGCAAATTCATAATCAATTTAATTTTCCGTTTTAATATCAACTAAGTGGGTATGGACAATATAAAGTACATAATATGTAAAAAACCCATATTATCGACTCGCCTGATTAACGAATTGATCAATCATTTGAAATACTCGAAAATGGAATACAATTTCTCACATAATTCACTTCGCATTGGTGTGTAATTGCGATACGCCACAGTTTTAGTCACGGCATTATGTTTGGGAATCATAGCCGAATATATTAATTAACATATGCAGGGTTTACTCAATAGACACTAGTGCAATCGCATTAGAACTATTATCCATAGTAAAGCAAAGCGGCTTTGTGTGGCAATTAATTACCATTTATCATGTTTAAGTACTTGCTTGGCATTAATGTACTATCTCAATATATACGAATATTTAATTGATTAAACCAACGGCCTAAAATTTAGAACGTTTGCATTGGAAGCGGAAAATGTATGAATGAATGTTACTGGCCGCGTTGGATCGTGTGCAGTGTAAAATAAAGAAGTATTAGGTTCGATTCACAGGTCTGCCAAAATGTTATAGTATCTTTCTAGTAGAGACTGGTGGTTTGTAGTGATGTCCTTGAGGTTTAGGCGCGCGGTCAGGTCAAAATCTCAACGTTCGCGAGTTTAAATTAATCATCATGCATATTTATTTGGTGCTGACTAGTGCTTTCCCTGGAGCCCTTCAGCTAGTGCGAGAATATAACTCAACTTATAGGATGCTTGAAAAGGTGATGATTTCGAAATAAAGTTGGGCGTGAAATCCCTAATGGTTCACGCATCGCTTCGCTATGATTGATTAAACCAGACGCGGCTTCGAACAAACCCAACACAGCTCACTAATCGCCCAACTACAATTTTGAATCATCAAACATACCAAATACTATTTGCGAACTGATTTATTCTTTTCTTATTAGACAACTCTAGCGGTAATTTTGTTAAAATTATTGTATGTATATGATACTCCCTCATGCGGGAATCCGAAGTAAGTTGCCCATTTAATTCTATGCAACAGCACGAAATCTGGAAATGTGTCCAGAAAATAGTAATAAGTTCGTACTATTGCGAACTGCCGAATCGTATAAGTGCAGAAATGTACCATTGTTTACCCTTTCAGGAATAAGAACTTTGTTTAACCGGGTAAAAAAAAAACATAATTAAAATTCACGCTATACGCAGTTAGTCTATTGTCATTTACGTTATTATTTTTCAGACTTAAATGTTTCTTGAAGAAGTTTCAACAAGATTAAAAAATAATCGTGACTTCATACGCGCGACAATTTATCTCGTGGATCTACAAGGCAGTTTTTTCAATGTTAAAGTGTGCTGTTTAATGAAAAGCGATTAAGGGATTAAAAATAGAACCGCCCATAAACTTGCGACTTCTGAATGCTTCGCTAACAAGAAATGGTGATGGGGTGAGGAAAGCCAAGATTATTTTATCTAATAAAACTTGACAGCATTATTGCTTCACATTGTCTTTCTATAATTTTAGACTAGCTGCCTCCCCACTAACCATCTTTACCATACTGCATTCTATAAAGACTGCTGAGGTATCACTTCGAAACACAAATGAATAAAATTATTATTATAAATCTTAAAAGGGTCCACCAATTACTTAGATTATTAATATTTATTGAACGGCAAATACGAAAACGATAACTAAGAATTTGCTTATATAAGTTATAGAAGTTGCTAAATAACATGAATAAATTGCTTTTGTATCTCAAATCGCGTATACAAATACTAATTGAATTTAGAATTTGCCACAAACATTTTACGGCCAACAACAAAATTCATGAATTCATTTGAATGGCAACGCAGCACCGGAACAGTAACCGTAACCGTATTTTTATTGAAACAACTAAACATCTTGGAAAAGAATATGCAAAGTATTAGCTCGAGCGGGGATTTTCTGCGATACGGCTTACATCCACCGTGTGTAAATTCTACACAGAAACATTTCTCCCATGTATATTTTGCTTGAAACTCGTACCGAGTCCAATCTTGAATTGATAGATTTTGAAATATAAACTGTACGTTGGAGCTATGGTTTCTTACTTCAAAAGGCTAGTTCGAGTGCAATTCTGAGTGTAGATACTCACCGCAAATAACCATATTATTGGTAATGCCACGAAGAAATCAATGTACTGGCAGTAATTAATTTTGAATTCATCATATTGCAAGGGAATGGCATATCTTTTGAATAATTCTATCGTGGGTACGGTTGGTGATGCTCAATAACACACTTTACGGACTTTCATTATTTATGTATAAAATCAGTCAACGTTCTCTTTTAAACCCTTTTGTTTTGAAACCTCATAATAAGTGCAACGATATTCAAATATTGACGACTGGCAAGAAACGATTGCGAGTATTTCATATCAGTTATTGATGCCTAAGCAGGCATTCATGCCTTAATAGTTAGGCTAAAACCAATAAGAGACACACTTGCATCTGTCATTATGGTCGGTTTCATATCTTTTTTTTTTTTCTTTTTTTTTATACTGGCACGGCATAGTGACCCCATTGCACCTGATGGTAAGCGTAATGGGGTCCAGAAAAAGTGCCGACCAGCGAGAGATGATCTCCCGTTGGTCGACACAATCATGCCGGCCGAATACTTCTTCACCTTGTGAAGAAGTTTGGGGGACTAATGCCATGGTGATCAAAGGACCGACCGCGACAAACCGGCCAAAACACCCCCGAAAACCGGATATACACTGGCTGATCCCGGAACGCGGCACACTTGCATGTGCCACTATGGCGGGTTTTACGCCCTGTGTACGGTGGTCGCTATCCGGGCGGATACGAATATCCTACCAATCTTAGAAAATCTTAGAAATGTTGGTTGTCAATCGGGACTATATTATCCACTACATAAAAACAATACAAATTATAAAAAAAAACAATAAATCACAATCATACATAAATATATCGGTTAATGCATGGTTTCAATACGGTTGTTTGCAATTGTCTTAGCCATAATTTTTTTAAGGTAGGTACATGTGATGTTTTAATTAATTTTAGCCAAGTAAATATATTATTTAATTACAAACTACTGTCTTTTACGCTTATACAAACACCGTCTTAATTATACAAGGACCTTTCCTTTTAATTTTGCAGAACCCACTTAAAGAATAAAAGATTACTTAACGAAATTAAGAACCCCTAGTCACTCGTAATTACGTACCAAGTAAAGTGCGTTCATTTAATATTTTAGTTTTTTTTTTTAAACAATGAGGTGCCTATATATGCGAGGTTTTCAATTGTATTTTAATATTTGCATATAGGAGCAAAATAGTAAAGAGCATCAATGATAACATAACCGTGAAAATGAGCTCGTTCAATAAACTTTCACGCTTAAATCCATGTTTATTATTGGTACTTCTTTTTATATAATAGGTAATCATTGTTTTCAATTATTTAGGTTGACATAATATTTATTAACTCAAGCCAAGACGTGGATATAATGTGAATAATCCTGTAGATTAGTCTTGCATAATTTATGATTTGTTGTTAATATCACCTAATGTCTAAAGCTATTAATTTTGCGTTGACTGCTGTAAAGAAGCCAGATCAGAAAGCCTTTTTTCAGCTGGTAAGAGCGCAATAAAATACATCATAATTCCAAGAAGCTTTGTTGGCTTCAATAGATTAATAATAATGACTTTGAAATATTACGTGTATTTGTACTTGTCTCTAAATTTATTTTATTCTGGAGCATAGTACTCTAACTATCTGATGGTAAAATAGCCTATATTGAACTTTAGATAGCTGGAGACGACCATGGATCTTTCAAAATAGTTAATTTTTAAACATACTTCACTTCAAGAAAGCCTGAGGTTATAAGGGAATAAATTAGCTGTCAAACTGTTCTACGAGTTCGTGGTACGGCAAAGATAAAATTAGTGACTTTAAAGTTGAAGAAAAGTATCAACAGCGGCACGAATGGACCAACTCGACTGAATATTTTTTAACATCTAGTGGTAAATATAGTGTACTGACTAACTGACGTGAAATAATAACCGCTGCCGTTGATCGGTCAACATAATCATGCTGGTCTGGTCCTAATCTTATTTACTTAGCCTAATTCTAGGTAGCGGATTTTTCGCGTGGTACATAACTTCTAGCTTACGGATATGAATATTCTTCTCAGCTTGGGTGGCTAGCAAACAATTGTAATTGTCGATCTTATTATTGGGTTCTGGTGTGACAATTTTGCATTTTTGTATGAAATATAGGATGGAAACTTTCTCAAACCTTATTAGTAGTAAATTTAAAGAATTATAGCCCAGATTTTCATCCATTTGTACAATCCCGAATGAAACGATATCGCTCTTACAATTCATAAAATAATCTACAAATATTTGAATACAAAAGAACTTAAAAAGGAATACAATCTCAAGATTCCCTACAATTCCACTAAACAAACATAAAACGAACCATTATTCCATAATAAAAATGCTCTCAGAAATAATAAATATTATTCTTTTAAACATTTCTCAGTCTTTTTATTGTTGAGTTTTCTTTGATAACATATTCTTTTATAAGTACTGTACCTGCACAGAAGTCAAAGGGAATTAAAATGGTTTTTATCCTTACAAACATTTGCTAAGTGCTATTTTTCTTTGAACTCCATTAAAAGCATTTCGGCGAAACGCCAGAAAATTAAATTTGACGAATATTATACTTTTATTATTTCTCGTGTAAAATGTGCGTGTCGATTTATTCTTGTTCTTTTAAGAAATTCTTCTACACTAGTTAATGTAGAATTATATTTGTATAATGTGAATTTACTATATAAAGATAACTTAAAAAAAAACGCTGCATACTTTTTATAATCAAGTTTTATACTTTTTTATGACAAAAAACAACATAGTAAGGAATACTGTATACATAAAACATTTGCAATGAATTTCTTAAGAATGTGAGGATGATCAAGCCGCGATAGGTGTAGGCATGATGAACTAATAATTTATAAAGACGATCGTGCGCTAAAATGTCGCAATACTTATATACAGGGCTAATATTATATATTTATCGCAAGCGAAAATTTCCACCAAATAAGCTATTCAAGCTATTTAATTTAGAACTAGCAAACAATCATTGATGTCGTTGGGTTGATTTAACAGGTAACAGATTAGCTTTCAAATATTTACCCGTTCGGTTTTTATCTTGGAAGTCGCTGACGATTCCGGAAGCAATCGCATGAAAGGCTTCGGGATTACAATGTCGGCAGGTGAGATGAATACCTTGGGAAGCAATAAGGAACTTTCTCGCATTACTGAGGGTCGCCGGCGCGTGAATTTATCCCGCAGAGTAAACTCGCAAGTTGATTGTGCCGCTCGGGATCCAGCCGTAGTGATGTTTCGATTCCACAGATAAACTGTTATTGGTTTCGAGTGAAAATAAGAAAAGTTCCATGTTTTATAGGCTGGAGGCAGTTGCGCGGTGTGGAAACAGTGTCGACAGGGGTTGCCATTTTATTTTTCAACTGCTATTTCCTATTGCTTTATGCCGATAAGTCTGTTGGCAGCGATATATCGTCGTATGAGAACTGCTACAAACATTAACATTGCATACTAATGAAGTATTGGATCGGTTTTGATAAAGCCGAATTTAGTGTGGAATTAATGCATTTTCGTACCCGAATCTCATAATTATATCCGTCATATGTACATAATCGATATTTTGGTCCCGATAGCGAAGGTTTGTTTCAAAAATATTTATGTTTCATATTATACTAGCCATTGTTAAGTTACGAATTGCTCTGCTGGATGTGGAATAAACTGTCTTTCAGACTTCGAAACTATGAGAGTATTGACTAATGGTTATTTGTTTATGTAATTGTAAAGTCTAATTGTACTTATAAACAAAGGCGACAGCTATGAAACATAGGTACATAGAATGCTAAATTGTCTTATATTATAATTCGGGGGGGCTTCAATCATGGTGAAAGGATGACCGTGCCGGCATTTTTTGGCCGGTTTCTCGCAGTCGGTCCTTTGTTCACCATGGTATTAGTCCCTCAAACTTCTTCACAAGATAGGTGAAGAGGTTTTCGGCCGGCATGATTGCGTCGACCAACGGGAGATCATCATCTCTCGCTGGTCGGCACTTTTTCTGGACTCCATTACACTTACCATCAGGTGCAATGAGGTCACTTTGCCGTGCCAGTATAAAAAAAAAATATCTTTATATATTTTTATAAAGCTTTGTATTCATCATGAAAAAAACATTCTTAGCTATTTGTTGCTCTGGTGAAAACGAAAAAGTGCAATAAACAGACCCTTTGAAAAACGGTGGGGCTGATCTTTGAGGGAAGCACATATTACCCCTGGGACCTTTTGACTTCAGCAAATATATTAAATATTGATCACTTCAATTTCGTGGGAAGCTGAATGTATAGTTGGTCAATCGTTCCGGCCTCAAACTTCTAGTCAAAGTCAAAGGCGGTGCATGTAAACGAAATGTTCTCTTTTCCTAAGCTATTTTCAGCGCATTTATAAAATGTAGTGATTTAGCACTCTCTTGTAATGGTCAATCTCGATCGCAAGAGAGATTTTTGGGTCGAACAAAGTTTTCAAAAATGGAAACTCCTATAGCTAGCGAAACGTGGATATACTCGTAAAGTAAACATACCTCCCTACCCCTTCATAGATACGGGCGTAAGTGAATTTATGTAAATAATGGAATTACGGATCAACGGTTTGCACACAGAAACCATTAGAAATATCTGCGAGTATCAAATAAGGAAAGTTTTTGACGTTCCCTTCGACTTCCGTTCAATAATGCGGTTATTTCATATACTTCCCATCTGGAATTTCTCTATAAATACAGAGCGAATTTTGATCGATCACAATACTGTTTTGTTTGGACATAACTGTACTAAACCAAATATAATATTTTCTAAACAGCCCTGTGTTGCAGTTGACTAGACACCAGCTTGCGAAACAAAACGCCGCTGCTGTGATCCCCGTACCGAGACAAATGTTTGCGTGATCCACAAATATTTGTTTCGGGCCTTGTCGCAGTTTCTGATACCCACGACTCAAGAAATAACTGTTAGACAAATTGTTGCATTTATGTATTTATTTGCACGATCGCATTAACATCTAATGGTTATAAAAATATGTACATAATATTTCGATTGCCTGACACAAGTCGAATAAATAATGCCGACTAAGAAAGCGCAAGTACCTATACATCACTGACCTCAAGACGCCCACAGTTGAGTGGCTCATTATGAGCGCGTTTTAATAAACACCTTGTTTCTTATTAGGCTCGGAGATATGTTTTTTATTTTTTGCTTTTTCTTTAGATACTTTTTTATACTCGTAGTTTAGGTTTCAGAAAAGCAAACTCACTTTCGCATTTAAAATATAATTTAAGATTATTTTAACAAAACATGTTTAATCGCGTTGATAAGCTCGCTAATTATGCTATAGCAAATGGCAGTCGATCCACAAAGTCAATATAATCCAACTTAATGAATGGGTAATAGTTGCAGATTAGTGTTCGTGTACAAATTCCCAATTTCACTACAACACCGTACGCTGTGAGCCTCGTTTGTTCATAATTTAGGGTTTAGCTTGCCGTACTAAAATCACTAAGGCTCGAACCATGCGGACGGGCGAAGCGGTGAGATCGTTAGACTTATTTAATAAAACTATGTTTTTTTTTACATATATACATACATACATAACCTCACGCCTGCATTCCCCGAAGGGGTAGGTACAGGGAGAGGTGCATTTCTGCACTCACATTTCGCCAGGTATGTATCATCATAATCATCAGCCCATATACGTCTCACTGCTGAAGACGGGCCTTCTCTACCATTGAGAGGGTTTAGACTTTAGTCCACCACGCTGGCCTAGTGCGGATTGGCAAACCCTAGTGCGGCTTGGCGGATGTATCAGTCCCACGCAACAGGAGGGTAGTCTACTGCCGTTTTTCCAGACTACATGCTGCTACTGAGAATTTCCTAATGGAAAAACCCAATAACACTTTTCCCGACCCGGGAATCGAATCCAGGAACTCTAGATCGCACGGCAAATACTTGTGCCGCCTGACCACGAGGCAGTTTCTTTTTATTAAATGTGAAGTGATTTTGTTACGTCTTCACGCCTTAACCGCGGAATTGATTTTGTTGAGTATAGAGATAGATACGGCCCTGGAGACGGTTGAAGCTACTTTTTATCTTGGTTAAATGTTGTGTTCCTGAGCATTTATATTTTTATAAGGTTGGTTGATAAATTATATAGGTATTAATGCGAAGCTGAAGGATAAAGGTGGTAATCAATAAACAATAGGATCAAAATGTGTATCTATCTTACCCATATCGCATTTTTTCTACACACGAGATATAGATAAATACAGTACCAAAAGTTATTAACTGATTTAGTAGAAAACGAGGGCTTTGTTATAAAAAAGGATATCATTTTTCACAAACGTGATAATTTCACGTACTTTAACGGTGGGAGAAAACGTCTAAAAGTTCTTAGGAATTTCTTAGGTAGTTAGTTTCTTAGGTGGATTAAGGCCTTAACTCTTTCAGTTCTAGAGTAGGCCTGTGCCCAACAAGAAAACGTATATGGGTTGATGATAATGATGATGATAGATCGTCGGTACAGGCTACAGCTGGTTAATACTTTGTACCGCACATCACTTACCATAGCTACCACCACTTTGTCTTCCCGTATCTCTATGCAACAAAACTATCTCTCCATAACACTTAAACAGTAGAGGGTTATCTAGTATTGTTTGACCGCACCCTTACACACAACAAGCGAGCCAGTGGGCGGCTGTCACACTTCATTATTCAATTTGAATATATCTGGATGGCGACTAAACAAATAGAGGAGCGCTCGTCCCAACAACCGGCAATAGCACGATGCAATATTTTATTGACACCGGAGTGGACTAGACGCATAATTTAAACTCGGCCCACATATTTGCGATACGTAAAAGAATGCAGAGGCTGCAGGATTCCCGCTCTGATTTACGTGAAGCTCATGCATGTTAAAATGTGTGGGTGCACATAATTTTGATACTGGCTGTTTGTTATTGAACATGGTTCGGCGTGGAATAATAAAACATGTATTTGATTTGTCTCAATGTGTAAGGTGTGATTATAAATAAAAGTATATTCTTCATAAACAATAAAACTGAACTTCAATTAGGTTCCATCTAGTTACGCACTGCGGACATCAAAACAAAACAATTTCCTTCTAACCAAAAAATAAAATTCAGCATAGGCAACCAATTTAGGTATCTATTAGTGTATAAACATTGCCATATTTCATCAGATGTTTAATTGGTAGGAAAAATAAAAGAGGCCGTACCAGCTCGTTTCATATTCAGGATGAAAATTTAAATGTACTCATAAAAGTAGTGATTTAGGAAATAAAAAAGGTTCTAGTATTTAAAAACTTAAAAAAACCATCTTGCAATTTGTGCCTCTGATAAATATAAATGTATTTTTCGTTCATATTTTCTTTGATCGAAATACATATCTTCAGAAATGTCCAATCGATATTTCATTTCTACTTGTGTTTGCCGTGGAGATTTATTTCTGTAACGCGCCGAAAACTTAGGTTATAGTTTTAGTTGTGATCCAAATAAAGTTGAATAACTTCAATTTCGTAGGATTCGATGCCTAAGAAACCTTTCAGATTGAAAAAAATATTTTTTAACTTTGCGTATTATCCGCTGCTTCTGTGAATGAAATTATTAAGAGTACCCATTACACCCACGTCGTGTTCTGTTTGGTTATTTTTTCCTATCCAATAATGAGCTTTAATAAACGATTACCGGAGTTTATACTTTTGACGTCAGTATTTTAACATGTTTTTATATTATATACTCAGCCTATCGCCGTCCACTGCTAAACGTAGGCCTTCCCTAAGTAGGCGCCAACCATCCCGGTCTTGAGCAGCCCACATCCATCCACTACCCGCCACCTTACAAGTCGTCGGACCATCGTGCTGCAGGACGTCCCACACTACGTCTGCCTAAGCGCGGTCTCCACTCCAACACTTGTCTGCTCCACCGGCCGTCGGACCGTCGGCAAACATGGCCGGCCGACTTCCACTTTAGCGTGCTAATCTTGCTAAATTTTTTTTAATATTAATAAGAGACAAAATAATTAATTTACAGTATAGGTATAAGTCAGTATAAAAAATATTCAAGATCCAAAAATAACGTCACATAATTGCGTGAAAAGACGAAATAAGATACACAAACGCAACGAAATGTAACAATTTGCAATTTATAATGCGGCTGTAATTGAGTGTGGCAGTGCAAGTCGACAGCTTGCAATGATATGGCTCGCTAATAATTTGCGGTATCGGCGCGAGACGTGGCACAAGTGCCTATTGGCCGTGCTAAGTGCTGGTTAACGACTGGCAAATGTCGGCTGTGTATACTTCCTACAATATGGTTGAACAAAAATGAAGAAAGTCGCATTGACTTTGAGGCATATATATTTTAACGTTACGTCTATATTTTTGTAATTTCTCGTTTATAAATAACTTCTGCACCTGTAAACACTTAAAATTGTGTTACCAAAGAGGTTGGTATAGGTGTATCTATAGCTATGTTTTTAGTCCTACGGTTAACAAGTTTATTAATGTTTACCAAACATTATATTCATGATCTTTTGGTGCAACTAAGAATTTCTGACTGAATAGCATTTTGCTCGAGCCGAAAATCGTACGTGCTATTTTATTTACGGTACCAATGAATAAGTTAGTTTTTGTGGTTTATATTTTCAGTAATAAGTGGACTAAATGATCTTTTTGTAAAATAGTAGATAAATAAAAAAAATGTTACTACCTTTGGCACAGAATGATAAAGAAATAAAAAGATTGTACCTACCACAATTTCATTATATAATGTTTATTTAATAAAACAGAATACGAGAACCGCATGAGTTTTTTAAAAACAACAAAAAACTCGATAAAGAAAAATATGTAACAAAGAGAACAAGCGGAGTGCAGGTCAGTGTGTTTCACTCAAATGTTGATGTATGTAACAAGCGGAGTGCACAATAGGGGTTCCTGTGGGAAATATTCTGTGATCTGTATATCGGCGAGATTGCTATCACTAACACTGGCGTCATTAACTTAGTTTCATCGTAGGAAGTATCACTAACGTGAATCGAGAATTATTACAGCCACGTTGAGAATATCGTTGACAATATCGAGTGGTGTGATTATTCGTTTCGGGATGTATTTTATTTGTGCTGTTAAATAAATACACTCAACAGTCACATACGTAGTTATGATCTCACACTAAGATCAAGTCTTGTGTCGTGGGTATGGTAACTGCGACAGACTTTTCGGTCTCACGAACACCCAGACCCGAAACAAACACTTGTGGATGACACAAACATTTGTCTCGGTGCGGGGATCGAACCCGCGGCATCTCGTTTCGCAAACTGGTGGCTAACCAATTGCGCCACGGGGCTGTCGTTAATAGGATGTTAGGATAGGATAAATGTATCCATACTCATCATGAATGCCTCGTGGTCTCGCGCTTCAATTATTTGCCGTGCGATCTAGAGGTTTCGGGTGTGATTCCCGGGTCGGGCAAAGTGTTATCAGGTTTTTCCATTAGGAAAGTCTCAGTAGGTACAGGTAGTCTGGATATGTGCCTGAAAAACGGCAATAGGCTTGCCTCCTATTACGTGGGATTGATACATACCTGGCGATATGTGAGTTCAGAAATGCACATCTGCCTACCCCTTTGGAGAATACAGGCGTGAGGTTATGTATGTATGTATACATACTACTTAGCTGGTAATGTAACGACTAAATAGTTAATAGTATATGGTGAAGTCGCGTGAAATTGAATGCTTTACCATAAGTCCATTTTTTTTTCTCGAGGGGAAAGCTATTTATGGCTCTACCTCCCGCCAGCCCAGGGGGGAGGGGGGGTGCAAAGCGTATGTCTGGGTCACCGGTCTTCCAGCCCGGCGCGCGGCGACGTCATGTCCGCGCAGATGTTATTGCCGGGCTGGGTCCCTAACAAATTCCCTAAACCGGCATACCGACCAAAACCCCCCGGTGGCCATCTCCGCGCCGAGTGGGGCGACCACGGTACGTGA
Source organism: Hemaris fuciformis (assembly GCA_907164795.1). NCBI lineage: Eukaryota > Metazoa > Arthropoda > Insecta > Lepidoptera > Sphingidae > Hemaris > Hemaris fuciformis. Next base: position 8,066,880 of record OU015434.1, read on the forward strand.
GCGAGAAGCGCCCACTGTAATGCCGCAGCCGCCCGGTGCGCCTCCGAGACGTAAACGTCTCGGCCGTCTCGGAACTTTTAGGGGCGCAGTTGCACCCCCATTAGCTTGGTTCGGGCGCCCCGGTTGTGGATGGGCGCCCGCGACGTACGCAGGCCACAGTGCTGCCGCCCCTCTCGGGGTCACTTTCAGTGAGGACGCACCGCCCCCGCAGCGCGCCCAGTGACCCCAAGGGCCCATTTGAGTCGACTTTTACGACAGGCAGGGGTTACCGTGGTGGGATTCTAACGCCCCCTTGCCACAGGGCAGTTTACCATAAGTCCTAAAGCTCAGACACAATCGACGAAGACCGTGGCTAAGGATGATTATACGTTGAGTGACGCACTAACAATAAATTAGGCCATAAGCCATAAATGCATTTAAAAATAAATTTCAATTAACAGAGGTGCAGAATATTCAAGCGAGGCCTTCTGATTTATAAATTCTATATTATGGTGGCCCTCAAGCCATACGCATTGGATATTCAACATAGTGAATGAGCGTAGATTTTCTCTTTGTGCTGCGAATGTTTGCCGAAAGATCAATACACAGTATCAAAGGATTTGCGGAATGTTTATGAATATCATAATTTATGTACGTACTGCGCTGATTCGTATTTTGTATGAACATTTGAATACGCTGTAACTTCCATGCGGAATACTTTGATGGCTATTTTCAAAAGCCCTTTTACTTTGGGTTGGGTACGAGCTGGTTATCTAATGGCATTTTATGAATACATTTTAGGTATGGACGTTGTTCTATGTTTGTAATAAAAATATTTATCTCCAAATTGTATGAGTGTGACCCAATTTACGAGTTTTATAATTAATTTATAAAGGAATTAATTAGTTAATAATTCTCGGTTCAATTTCAAATTTTAACTGAAAATAAAATTTTCATTGCGCAGTAAGAAAAAAAGCTGTATATGTATTTATAATTTGGTAAAAACAAATTTATTAATATACAAACGAACAGTTTATGCAAATTGTACAATAATAAGCTTTCGGCTAGTTGGAAATGCCGAAAAACGCGTTTTAATTTTCCATTCAGCATCTGTGCTTATGAAAAATATTTCGACTAACTAATAAAAAAAAACGAAATTAAATGTTTAATAAAGAAATTGAGGAATGGTTGGCCTGTTTCACAACTGCAGCATTAATTCTTTATTGCCAATGTTTGAACAAACATTGGTGCAAAATTTTCCTAGTTGATGAAAAGTGCGAAACGCACACAATAGAATACCCGTAAGTTAGTACAGACACAGGTAACCCTATTGTCCAGCCTGTTATTAGGAAACCATTGTTTAAAACTCGCACAATTGGGGAACATCTACACTACGTTCTGACAGAGGTATTTTAATTAAATTTTATTGGAATAAATTACATAGTTTTAAAACTCGCAACGAATCGGTAGGCGGCGCGGGATTTCAATCGGAGCTTTGTTTATCTTTAGTCTTTCTTTTGCCAAGATAAATGTCTGCTGGCAAATTACATAAACTTCAGCCGAGTTTATTTTTGATTGATTGCTATTTTTGTTCTACAAGGGCTCGTTGTTGGGAATCGTTAATCAAGTATTTTCATCGAAATATTATTGTGTAATTTTAGAGCTACAAATATTTTGTGAGGAGTATCTAATTAATTCTTTTTGAATACACACATAACTTCGAAAAGTCAGAGGTGTATGCCTAGGGTTTGAAACCGCGACCGTCGAGATTCTCGACCGCGTGCCTAAGCCTCGAAGTCATCACGACTTATCACGTACTTTAACGGTGGAGGACAACATCGTGATGAAACCTGCATATCCAAAAAGTTGCAAAAAGTTTTTAGGAATTTCTTAGGTGTGTAGTCCGCAAACCCGCGCTAGGCCAACGTGGTGGACTAAGGCCTAAACCCTCTCAGTTTTAGAAGACGCCCGTGCCCAGCAGTGGGACGTACGAGTATATGTACGTATATGAAAATTTTATTCACTCATTTAATGATATCATGACAGTCTTGGCAGTGCTTTGAATATAATCCATCCAGCATGCAAATAAATAAATGTCGTTCAACACAGGCGATTAAACTCAATTGGTATTCACATGATCCAGTAAATTCAACGGGGCGAGCTAGAGTGACAGCACGTGACGCTAACATTAGCTTGCAACTGATAATAAATGCGTATGTAGATGAGAACACCGCAATGCAGAACAATCGTGGGCAGTGGGGTGGGCGTTGCTCTGATCCCGTGTTAACTAAACGTGTAAGTACGAGATTTACGACATCGCATGCCTCCACTTGCTCTAAAATCACTTTCCTATTATTTCTACTTTAAATATAAAGAAACTATATTTTAAATTGAAAGTCCACGGAGTTATTACGACGCTCACCTTACTGAGTTATTTAGGACCGTAATTCAATCGTTAATGAGAGGGCAATGGCTTAAATGACTCAATTTATAACAATTAATTGGCGCAGCGGGTAAATTGTTACATTTTTGCGCCAACGAGAGCGTGTTTCCTGCCCACGTGGATTAATTTATATCACACCAACTATTACGCCTGCATCTCCAAAGTGATTTGCAAAGGTGTTCTGTGAGATAGTTTTACAAGACTTAAGTGTGTATGTAATATAGGTACATGACGAGCCCGTTGATATACAATATATTATATTCGAATAGCCTATTAATATTTGTTTGTAATTTAAATTGTACCAATATTTGAAATGTGTTTATTAAATTACCAAAAATGAGCGAGGAATCATATTATGGCCCACGGCAAGAATAACATTGTGGACTAACGAAGTGGAGATAGTATTTTAATCTACCTATAATTTAACCAAGTTTATGTATGTGATTGCTTATAGGATTAAGCGTGTGATTTGATTCATAAACTTATAGGTAAGTATTAAATTATCTAAGTCAAAATGGACAGACTTTTTGATGAACGCTGTCGTTTCAAATATATAAACTGGACCAAAGTATCTACTATACCGGGTGTATTCAGACCGTGGTCGGAAACTAAGGCAGGTAATAGCTAAGGTCATTACAAACCCCTTGGCGTTAAAGAAAATTCTGACAAAAAATAAAAATAAAATGACTTTCCATACAACCATCGGTATTAAATGTACGCGGTTTGTATGGAAACCGTCAAAATTTTTATTTTTTGTCAGAATTTTCTTTAACGCCAGGGGGTTTGTAATCACCTTAGCTATTACCTGCCTTAGTTTCCGATCACGGTCTGAATACACCCTGTATAAAGCGGATAGCAGCTGTTGAAACACTGATATTGATGTTAAGGTGATCAAAGACTATTCTAACTTCTGAGACGGCGTACTATCTTCAATTCCGTTTACTAATCCTCCTTGAATGGGCCATCTTTGGGTGAACTTAGCTTCAACTATCAATAATATGGCTTGCGCATTCAAATCCATAGCAGAGCAGTATACTCTGGTGCATCTTTGCAGAAGTTAGATAAATTGTTTCGTATAAATCCTAGTATTATACATTTAAAAATATTACAAATATCTAATAAAAATATTAAAGATATTCAATAGCATAACTCGAAATAGTACTTTTTCGGTAGAATGCAATAAATGTAGCGTAGCGTAACTGTTAAGCATTTTAAACTACATTGTAGGTGTTGAGTTTTTCTATCATAAAAACTATAAATTTTGGTATAGACTTTATGTTATGAGGGGTGCGATACTTATTTGTAAGTAGAATATTGATGATGTATGTAGTCGATGCTCTACCTGGGTGGTATTACCGTAAAGGGATGATGAATCGAGTTTTGTTAAGTAAGTTAACTAAGTTTTCCCTTTCATTCTCTTGTTTACGTTTTTCTATATAATTTGAGAGACAACAAACGTTTCAATTTGTTTCATGGACAAGGCAAAATCTACGCGTTAATAATACGCGATGGTAAGTGCAGAGTCGTTCTAATAGGGTATTAACTGCGGTAGAACGATGTCATCACCAGTTAACATAATGGCGTTGCCATGGTTGCCTGATTAATACCGAACGTACATTAAGAGATCCCGATAACTGGTTACACTTCATTATTTATATTCAGCAGGAATTTCTATCACCAATTGTATTTGAGGTGATGAATTTAACATCAAATGAGCTACTTGCTATTCGGCCAGACCATAAACTCCCGATTATGTCAAATGTCAATATATTTCGCCTTTTCTTTTATCATGATAAGAGATAAAAGTTATTTTGTTCCTTTCGATTGCTATAAACCTAAGGGTATAACGTCCTTATCGTGTATCGAAAAACTTTATAGCCATATAAAACTATCGTCTCTAAATAGATCATTTTTCCGGGCGGACAATGAAATTGTTGGGAAATCTTGCGACAGTAAAGTTTAATAGAGTGGCGTTAATAGAATAAAATGTAACCAAAAAGGGCGAGGTGACCTTTCACGGTACGCTGAGCATTCTTTAAATTCACAGCATATTCATACGAATGTATTAACGTAACACGTGAAGACTGTGAAATTCAGTGAAGCTCATTGCATGGTACAGTAGTACGGCATATAGGTAAGCCGGTTCAAAGGCATTAAAATATATTATGTGAGCCGTTGCGTGAATTTCCCAGTTGTTAAACGAGACCACTGTTCATGCGAAACGAAAGGTAAGCATAAAATTAATTTGTTCGTTTTGGTAGCGCGGGTTTTTTATTTTTCATTCCTGTTGTTCGCGATACGTGTAGGTATTGGAAAATATTTCCGCCTAAATTGAAATTCTCACCCACCATTAGCACTCTTTTAAATGGAAATGATAAGTAGTTGTTTTATTTTGTTTCGAGTGATAAAATAATTTATAAAAAATTGAATAAACAGTTTAACATTCATCGTTAGGGCTTATTTATGAATTACTGAATACTAATCTATCATAGTAGCGTAGAGCTTAAAACACTGCCTTATCGCAACTAGCATTAGATTCCTTTTAAACCAGCTCCAATATTCATCCTATTTATTCCAATTAGTTTTATAGGAAATGTAAAATATTTTTATTTACTCTTTTTCCATATACGTGTAGAAGAAAAGTACGTGAACCATGTTGATAACGCCATTCACAACGAGAGAATCCTTCAAGAAGCGTTTTATTCCGAAACGCTTTATAGCTGGCATCGAGCGGTCCATCACTATAAAGACGTTGATTGGAAACCGAATTATCCGGAAACTGTGACCCGGAAACAATAAAAATTTTACGGGCGTCCGGAAACCGAAAGCTGCTCTGGCAAGCAGCGCTGCCCTTTTCATTATTTAAATAAAATCCTGCTATAAATCTCACAGTTCCACGATATACTGACCTGTATATAAACTTATACGTACATATATAAACTAAAAGCAGTGATGGCCTCGAGGTTTAGGCGCGCGGTCGAGAATTTCGGCGGTCGCAGGTTCAAACCTCAGGCACACACCTCTGACTTTTCGAAGTTATGTGTGTATTCACAATGAATTATCACTTGCTTTAACGGTGAAGGAAAACATCGTGATAAAACCTGCACACTTAAAAAGTTCTTGGGAATTTCTTAGGTGTGTAGTCCGCCAACCCACACTAGGCCAGCGTGGTGGACTAAGGCCTAAACCCTCTCAGTTGTAGAGAAGGCCCGTGCCCAGCAGTGGGACGTATTTGGGCTGATGATGATGATGATGATATAAACTTACGACCTATATTCAATGAATGAATAAATCGTTTATTTATTTATGTGAATTTATATATATGCGTCTCATCTTAGTCTTTATCTTATAACATACCAACAAAAGTTAAATTTTTATTATTTTCTAGTCTTTTATTTTTTCATCGCCTTATTGTCATGATAAATGTCGCTAATCTAGCAATCTGAAATATAATTTTTATTTACCTTATTCTCACCGTAAAAAATCGGAGTAAACTTGAACCACAAAGAACAAGACAGGGGAAAAATACCAAAAATATTTTATTAGCGTTGTCAATTTTGTGCTTATATATCTAGAGGAGTAAGGTTCGTTCACTATTTTTAGATTCGTGTCACGAACAAACCCTTAGAGTATACGTGACTTTGAGCAGATATATTTTCCCGAAGTTGTATACTATTTAGATGATCACAAAAAATGGTTGGAGACTTGGCGTGCCCTCGATTTTCTTTCGCTCGGACGCAGCGACGGAATGGCTGACGCGCTCCACCTGACAATGAACCGACTCGTATTTATACATATTTATAAATATTGTCTATAATATTAATGAGCGAAAACTAATGATAAGAGCAAATTTATTGTGTTCCTTGAAGGCAGATAAAAATGTATTTTTACGCCTACGTTTTGCAAGTCACATTTTAAGTCTTATTTAAGCCCCTCGCTTGGTTGTACCGTCTATTGAGCTATTCCAATATCACTGCTGAACTTGGAAATCGAAACCAAGACTTCTTGACCGCACACCTTCGATAATAATAGTCGATCAGAAATGAAGTAAAATGGATGAATGAGGAAATCAGCGTTGTTTAATATAGGCAGCAGAAATCTGATACTTATTCACAAATCAAGAGAACCTGCCTTGTGAGATTCTTGTGGATACTAGTATGTCAGTGTGTTCTATTTTACAAGTCTTAAAGTAGCATTTGATAGCCTCAGCGGCACAGCGGGGGCGAAACGGGCTATGGAACACAAGCCTGCGGGAGGTAAATTTTATTATTGGTGTTTTGTGTTAGTATGTTGTGAGATTTAAAGGCTTGCCTGTGATCTAGACTCCTTGGATGTAATTTGTTTTTAAATACTAACAATATAGGGAATTTCTTAGTTAGGTTAAGTCTAATATCCTGTTTTGGATAAGCGAGTAAGATTAAGTGAACAATTTTCTTCGTAGCTGACGTATAATAAGGTGAAAATAATCAATATCCTTTTACAGTAAGTATGATCCTGGTAATGGAAGAAAAATAGTGTGTTAATCAGATTTACATTATAATTTTTATATCCAATAAAACCGTTGCCCTAAACATTTTTGGTCGTAATTCAGTAAGTGTTGCGCAGCACGCGGCGGTCTGTTTAGCGAACGTGATTACGTAGCTTAAATGCATAATAGGTAATTTTGATTTTTTAATTAATTTAATTTTGATTTGACAGCCCCGTGGCGCAGTTGGCTAGACACCAGCTTGCGAAACGAGAGGCCGCGGGTTCGATCCCCGCACCGGGACAAATGTTTGTGTGATCCACAAATATTTGTTTCGGGTCTGGGTGTTTGTGAGACCGAAAAGTCTCTCGTAGTTTCTGATACTCACGACACAGGACTTGTATCCTAGTGTGGGGTCAGAACTATGTATGTGACTGTTGGGTGTATTTATTTATTTTTTAACTGGCATGGTGGCCACATTGACAAAGTACAAGGTTAAGATTGGCTTCCGCGATCACTGAGTAATTTTGAGGAATCTTTTAAAAATACTTTGTTTTGTGGTAGGTACTTAGTCCTGGCTCCGTCCTGACTTAGTAAAGTAATGTGTTATTAACAAGAACCACTGCCTCCTCGTCGTGCGCTATAAGTGCCTGCCGAGAGAAATTTTATAAAAGACTAGCTGACCCGGCGAACTTCGTTCCGCCTAACAGCCGATTCTTAATTTTTTTGCCTAAGTTACTCCTTATTACATCAGCTATCTGCCAGTGAAAGTCTCGTTAAAATTGGTCCACCCGTTTCAGAGATTAGCCGGAACAAACAGACAAACAGACGCACAGACAAAAATTGGTAAAAACGTTATTCTGGTATATGTACCGTGTATGCATTTATTAAAAAGCGGTTATTTCAATATTACAAACAGACACTCCAATTTTTGTATAGAGTATAGATGTAAAGATGCCCGAAAGCGTTACACGTTCATTTTGTAGTGTCTAGTTTGTAGTTATTTATTGTGGGGTCAATATTTTCTCAATCATAAGTATGTCAAATTACTTTTTAAAAAAAAATATTTAACGCTTACAGTTTATTATTCGCAATTTTGTAAAGCAAGCTTCCCAGCTTGCTTTTGGGCTTCTATGGAAGTACCGCCACTGCCTCATAGTAAGATAATTTCCATCCCACTTTGAGGAAAGAGCTGAGGATATATGTATGATATTTACTTCGCGTTTGATAGAGAAAGATCATTATGTCCATTTTTTTTTATGAAACCCTTTAGTGTATGTTATCAATATTGGGACTCGAATCCGCGATCATTTTTAAATTAGGCTATGGTTGCATAGTTCAACAATCCACGCAAATAATTTAAGTTGGACATAGTATAGTTATTGTCAGCAATGTAATATTAAATCGAATACGTTTATTATAATTGCATATCCATCCATTGTAAGGTAATGTTGATGAGATCTGAAGTTTGAACAAATATTACTTAAATTTATTATTTTACAATTACTCGTAATGTTATAAATTTCCTAATATCATTTTTAAAACATTCTTTTGAAAAAATCTGGATCAATTAGGATCTAGGATGTATCATCATCATCATCAGCCTCCTCTATATCTAAGAGGGGTTAGGCTTTAGTCCACCACGCTGGCCTAGCGCTGGTTGGCGGACTACACATCTAGAATTTCCTTAAAATTTTTAGGTGTGCAGATTTCCTTACGAGGAAAACCCTTCACCTTTAAAGTATGTGATAATTCATTGTTATGTAAGTAAGTAAGAAAAGTCAGAGGTGTGTGCCTGGGGTTTGAACCGCCGAGATATTTGACTCGACCGTGCGCTTAATCCTCGAGGACCTCACGACTTACTACACTTATGAATCATGTACATGTACATATGTACAACAGTACCTGCAATGCGGTATATTTAAGAATGAAATTTTCTTTTATATTTATAAATGACTGAATAATTATTTTATTCAAAAATCTGTCATTTATTTAAAGCATATAAATCTTTAAATAGTTATCAACAGACGAAACTTATGCATCTCTCGATTAATATATGTACGTATAGAGCTTAATGATTTCCTTAAAAGTTGGCACGGTATATACGGAAGGTATCGATTGGTAAACACAACGAATTTCTTGAAGGAACTAACGTTGGAATTCGAGACCACTCCACTCCGCAGAGTACTGCAATTCAGCAGCAAAGAGACTTGAGTGCAACACTCCAAAGCGATTACATTTTAATCACATTTATAGAAAAAGAAAATTGAAAGGAAAATTTTAAACTTGGTAAGTTTGCTTTCAATTTTTTTGTGGCGTATATCGAATGTACATGAGATGTTTATTTAGCTTTTAATCAGTTAACTATTTAATTTTAATATTTTATGTTAAAACTGTCATCACAATTTATCTAAATATTTTCCATAGTATAGCACAAATGGAAATTAGACCTTCTAAACAATAAAGTCTTGTTGTCTTGATGACTTTCTATCAGATGAGGCTCTTATTCATTTATATAGAAAATAATAATTATTAAAGAATGGTTGATATGTGTCCTCGTTTGAGTAACGTCGCTTAAACGACCTTAAAACGCGTAACAACAAAACTATAGATACTCGTATCGTTGCCATCAAAAAAGGAAATAGATATCATAAAAGATATAAAGGAGGATGTAGTCTACACAAAACAAACGTGTGAAACAAACACAATGGACAAGTTACTGTGTGAAAGATTAATAAAAATGAAACATTCATTACTGCGCTGCATCTTGTGCATAACTGAAATTAAATACAACATGCTCATGACTTTAATATTTTTAGTGCTAGCACATGGCAATGGAAGGTAATGACAATTGTATCCTTCGCAAAGTCTATGCTGATAAACAGCATTAACTGTAGGTATAAGTATTCTACATATACTTCTCTTATCAAACCGAATGCATGAATTCTGTCCGATGCAGGCCGCTTCCGACAGAACACTTTGGATGTCTCTGGGGGAGGCCTATATCCAGCAGTGGACATCTTTAGGCTGATGATGATGATGATCAAACCGAAACAAGAAAAATACGTAAAATAAAAACATTATTCACAATGCATGAATAAAAAAAGCAATAAGTCAATAGTTATTTATTATTTACTTTATTTTAAATTATTTTCTTTTCTAATAATGTATTTATCATTATTAAATACCTGAATAATTTATCTTATTTGTTCTGACTGGCATAAGTGTGATTTAATTGCTGTATAAAATTAACAAATGACAATGAAGTTCATTTCAAATAATTTCATTGTAAAATGTTTGTTATGTTTAGTTATGTTTCATTTTATAATCAGATATGAATCGCAAGCTGGATGTATGATTGGATTTTTAGGCTTGTGGCCACTTTACAGAGACATATAGATATTTGATGTAAGGCGGTATAGTAACATTGGGCATGTCATTAGTCCCACTGCATAAATATGTAGAGTCTAATTGAGAGATCACGGATTCGATTACCGTGACGAGTAGTGTTATATGACCCTTAGGAACCGGTAACCTCTATCTAATGCATTTTGTGAATACAATGATTACAAACAAAGTCAAATTAAATGGAATACCCAGTAATAAATAAAACTTAGTGGAAATAATGCCAATAACCCAGCTTTCCTCCAATAATGCACTTATACAAATGAATAGCGCTATGAGCTCTTTAGTGGAAACACTGAGTACGTTCGATAAACTATTAATTCGGCTGAATCTGCTCATCGTACTTCAAATAGTTCAGACTTCAACGGCGTCTTCCTTTGGGAAATGCTGCAATTAGGTATGAATAACTTTCGGGTATATGACTTTCGATATATTTCGCTACTTTATTAGTCAAGTTAATGCTTGAATATTATACAGATGGTGATGCACTTCTAATTCTAATTTAATTACTTTTCTATATTACATTTTCTTCCAATGTAAAATAGAAAAGTAATTAAATATGTAAATGTTATATGAATCTATTTGTTTTAATCATAATGGTACTTATATAAAGCTGAGTATTTTATATTTGATCTCAGGAATTGACAATCATCATCAGCCCATATACGTTCCACTGCTATGCACGGGCCTCCTTTACAATTAAGAGGCTGTAGGCCAGAAATTTATAATTAACAATAAGTCTTAAAATATATTTTTCCTTAAAGTCTATTATTTCTAGGTTTTTACTTAGTGACATAGTTTATTGTGTTGCTACAGTTTGTATCGTTATGAAATGTATCATTAGGACATGTATCGTTATGACATTTAACGTTATGACATTTATTATGTAAAATTGAAACTGTTTATTGAAAAAAAAAATCGATTTTCTATATTTTTTTTAAATATATTTCGTGTTGCTGAGGGAGTTTCTTGCCGTTTCTTCTCTACAGCGATAATACGTTTCGAAGCGGCAATAGTAAAGTTTAAAATAGCTTAAAATTGACGATTCAAAAGAACTTGTAAAAGTCTATTTGAATAAAGATAATTTGACTTTGACTTTGACATTATTTTTTATTACTCTCTCATAAATTAAGAAGTCATGATGACCTCGAGGCTTACGCACGCGCTCGAGAATCCCGGCGGTCGCGGGTTCAAACCCCAGGCACACACCTCTGACTTTTCGAAGTTATGTGTGTATTCGTAATGAGTTATCACGTACTTTAACGGTGAAGGAAAACATCATGATGAAACCTGCACACTTAAAAGTTCTTAGGAATTTCTTAGGTGTGTAGTCCGCCAACCCGCACTAGGCCAGCGTGGTGGACTAAGGTCTAAACCCTCTCAGTTGTAGAGAAGGCCCGTGCCCAGCAGTGGGACGTATATGGGCTAATAATAATAATATAATATAATAAAATTAAGAAAATTTAATACCTAATAATACGAGCAGCGGCATCAATGTAGAATGCACATAAGAAAAATCTAATTAACATTTTTCAAGTTTCAGCAAAAAAAAAAAACAAGTCTGTTGCTGCATAGATAAGATTAACAAACCTTTTGATTCGCGCTGAGGTGTTTGTGTCTTTCAACTTATTGTCCCGTTAGTTGGCGAGCGTTGTTTTATTGTAGAAAGAAGAGTGATATTTTTAAATAATTGAGACATTTATTAGCGAACTTGCCCAGCTCAGTTAGGTCCCTTAACTTCAGTAAAGAATGACTTTGAAAGTTTTAAACTATTAATGTCAATTATGATTATATAATTATGTATTGTTAATTCAGAATCCCAGAATTTTTGACTCCAGCTGAAAACATGTCCTATAATAAGTAGTTAAGTAGGATGTATATATATGTATGATTATAATGTATTTAATAATAAAAAGCAAGAAAAATCCCTAATGCTCCTATTGTAATTTCCTTATTAGTGAAAGTCAGTGAACCGTTCCGGAGTCTAGAGAAGAGAAACTTTTATTAGGAATAAAATATTAGTTTTAAATTTTGATGTCTCTTTTCCAATCACACATATACATGATAATTTATTGATTGGTATAGATATATTAAAGGTTAAATAACTAATATTAACTATAAAAAAACATTATAAAACCTGAGCCGATAATATTATCACCGTATAATAAAAGTAAGGCATTCGTCTGACATTTTATGTACAGAAGGCGTTCTGTAATATTGCTAAGTATTTTGTGGAACAGCACACAAGATCGTGCAGAAACATATTCATAAGTCATAAAGTTTGTAGGTTTGTGAGACTTTTAGCATGATTGTTAAAATGTAGCGGCCATTCCAGAAGTATATTTTAATAACGAATAGCAATGTATAGTTGTCGATTTACTTCTTCACTTTTAATAAAGTCGAATTAATATAAATATGGTTGTAAAGCCACGCTATAACCAGATTCGAATGTATAGATGGCTCGACCAGAGTACTTTCTTATAGAAAACTGAGATAAAGGAAAATATTGGCTTATGCGTTACCTCCGGTGAGTTATTCAAGCAGCCCAAATCATCTTTGGTCATTTGTCTGATAATATTTTTTTTAAGAAATTTTTTATAGTATGCATCTCAAAGAGAATAAAAGAAATCGTAGATTAAAGAAATCGCGTAAAAAATTATTAATGCGAAGCATCAACAATTTTAAGTATTTTTACAATGAAGGTGTCTAGCTATCGCTAGATGCAACGGAAATTAATGCAGGGCTTCTCGCCCTGCGATGCCGTAGTACCGCCCCAAATGCGCGTGACGGTCACCGAGAGGTTTTAGTCGGTATGCTGGCGTAGGATTTTGGTTAGGGACCCAACTCAGGTAAACGGACAATTGTTCCGCGCACCTAGTTGGAAGGCCAGAGACCCCGACATACCCCTTTCGGCCTCCCCCAAGGTATCGAAAGGGGAGCTTAAGGCGCTTTCCTCTCGTTAAAAAAAAAAACTATCGCTGGATAAGGCGTTTGTTGCGTTTCCGAAATTAAAAGTTAAAGTTTCGTATTAAGTCTCATGAATTTAACTCGGTATATGTATGTTGGGCGAATATTCGAGGCTTGTTGAGGGAAAACGCTTCTGGGCACAACGAAAACTACACGAAGGATAAGTTAACGAAATTCCCATGTTTAATGTTGGCCTTACCTCAATATTACTTATCCCAACAGCGGCCTTTTTACCCTTAGTACTCGTATATTCAAACAAAATATAATGTGAGTTGTTCTTCAGACCTCAGACAAAGAAGTCTGTAAATGCGTAAGGTACGAATATAAAATAATATCTTTTTTTAAGATGGTATTTTTGGTGACAGTAAAATATTTTTATTGGCCCCGTAAGCGACCACTTACCTACATATTTTTATAGTCATAGTATTGACCCAAATGCGTCAAATGGAGGATTCGAGTCATCAAGGTTATAAAAAAAGTTAAAATGCTGTAGGGTACACATAAGGACCATTAAATGAGGTTGCCGAATAACAGGCAAAGAAGATAGAATTGATAGGTGGACTTTACACCGAATTGGAAGACTGGAGACCCAGAACTCCTTTTAGCCTTCTCCGACGTACCGAACCGAAGCCCTATTATAGTGCAAATCCAAATCAGCCACCGATTACTGAAAACATCAGTAGCAAAATTCGCTTCATAGGCTCACAATAATGTTTAGGAATCTGAGATTAGTCACTATTTCCCTTAGACCTTATTATTGTAATCCTTTCTTTTCTCTTACTCTATTGAATTGTTTAAGACTTTGGATGAAGCGAGATAAACTTTTTTAAGATGAAATTAATGTTTATAAATGAGTTAGTTCCCAACATCTGAAGGATAGTAGTTATTTAAGTTAGAATGTTTATTTTAACGATTACGTTGCACAATTAATAGTTTCCTTAAATGTTAACGTTAATTGACTTAAAATAATGTAGATACATAACTTTTACGTAATCAATACGTCTATATTAAAAATGACGTCAACAGAACAATTAAAATATTATTGCAAAATAAATTGTTTGGAACATTGAACTGATACAAATTTGTATTTGGTGGCACAGCTTAATGACGATAAATGGGCTTGTACTGAGCACCTACTGGTTTCGTTAATGATTCGTCGTAACATTTGTGCGTCGTTGTATAACTTGTGCTACTGTTGAAAAACTAGTACGATGGCTTACAGCAATTAGGTATGTTACTTAATATTACATTAAGTATTTTGTTCCACGTGCACCGTGTGTAAAAATGTTTGTCTAACATGTAATCGCTTTTTAGGCAGGCATGGTAGAGTGATTATACTTAACGATAATATTCAACACAAATATACATAAATGAGGGTATATAAAACTAGGCTTTTGGAAGCCATATAATTCTAGAATGCGACACACTTCCATTTCACACTTTAATATGAAAATCGCTAATTAAGTGAATATAAGAATCTGTTAAAAAAAGTACCATTTAGGCTCAAATTACCTAATGCGTAACACTTTTGCATGAAGACCACTAATTCATCTACATTACTTGGGTATATTAGCACTACATAAGCTTATAATACAATGATAAACAAAGACGCTTCTTAAATCATCTCCCGTAGATGTGAATGCCAATGAAGCTTAATACCACGTCCTGCTGCTATTCCCCATTAATTCATAATCTTTGTTTATGTACATATATTAGCTCGATTTATGCTTATACACGTCCCATTGCTGGGCGTGGGAGTTTTCTACCATGGAGAGGTATAGGGTATACCCCGAGACTTGGGATTAGTACAGATTGGTGGTCATATTGACAGCCCCGTGGCGCAGTTGGCTAGATACCAGGTTGCGAAATGAGTGGCCCCGGGTTTGATTCCCGCAAATATTTGTGTGATCTTCAAATATTTGTTTCGGGTCTGGGTGTTTGTGAGACCGAAAAGTCTCTCATAGTTTTTGATAGCCACGACACAGGACTTGTATAGTTTTATCCTAGTGTAGGATCAGAACTATGTATGTGACTGTTGGGTGTATTTATTAATTAAAAATATTGGTGAAAAAAATAATAATTTTACGTACGCTACGTTTTTTGTCTAATGACGCTGTAATTGAACAGGCTCCGCTGGGATGGCACCATCGTCTCAAAAAAAATTGACGTAATGCTATTGTGTTTTCTTTTGGCGATTAGGTTTGCTGAAGATAAAATTCCTGGCAGAATGTACGACTCCAACAAAATAAGGTGTTAATCGCAAGTAGGCACATAACGTTCTGAGATCATTGTGTCGACCGTTAGACAAATCGTATAATTCTTGCCATTCCACCCAATTATTGTGCCTTATTCGACTTAAGGGTTATTATAGATGATTTATTTGATTTCTGCAGCTAAATAAAACGAAACGTATTTTTTTTCAAAGAACTTTTTATTGATGAATCACAGCAGACTTGATTCCTTGCTGTATTACTGAATAGCGGAATGCCCAATGACCGATGTTTAAATACAGATTATAAAGCGTAAAAAAGAATCAAAAAGTTTGTCATTGTCGATGAAAATATTGAAAGGTTCGCTAGGTGAGTGCATGGAAAAATTTGGTAAAACTCTACTTCATTTTTTTGGTAATAGAAGATTAACTTCGCACTAATGATTGTGTGACGTGTCGATACCGCAGTCTTACTCGGCCATGGCGTCGCTCTACCACTTCAAAAAAACACCTCGGCTGTACCCAAACCTGTAGAGAACTAACACGCCGTAGATCAGCGTGATTCACTGACGCACAACCACTCAGTTTAAGAGAAGATGGCGTTAGACTAGTTACATTCGCTTTCAGGCCGACATTGACATACAAATTGATCGATACTGTTACATATGTATCTAAATTGGAAATATTTTTTATGGTTTGGAAGTAATAATAGGTATTGCTTAAACTAACTATGTTAATATATTACTTTGTTCGGGTTATAGATTATGCCAACGCGGCTCAAGTTTGTGCCGAGCGATCTAGAGGTCCGAGATTCGATTCCCAGGTTCTATGCCTTGACCTTGTATTCTTCTTCGGGGAATACAGGTGTGAGGTTATTTATGTATGTACATACATACATGTATGTTCGAGTATGTATGTATGTATGTAGTTAATGCCAATCAGTTTGTAAAAAAATGGCGTGTTCCATTATACCATCAACATTTTTAGTGTGAACTAGCGTAACAGACTCACTTCCGCAATTATAAGTTAAGATTTTAATAACTCTACTTTATATTTATACTATTAAAGGTTTAATGTCTTACATTTCTCAGTACAAATAAAAAAAAACGAGCTCAAGTAAACAAAAAAACACTACACTTGCTGAGAATTTTCTAATGGAAAACTCAAACACGATTTAACCGATCCGGGAATCGAGCCCCGTTACGTATGTCATGCATGCGACATATTTATGCCACTGGACTAACAAGAGACACAAAATAAATAAAACACTTTTTTGTTGACCATAATATGATATATTATTTATAATAAAGTTTAAAGCTGGTTAAAACTTAAATCAATTAATATAAAAGTCGACTCAATGAAAATATTTGAGGCATATTTCGAGAATTCATAGTTGCGGTTTAACGATTATAACATCGGAGCCTGTGCTACACGAGATTAACGATTAAGGGACCTCTGTTTACATTACACATTAAATTCGAAAACTGAATGTGAGCGGTAATAATATTATTCGGTAACCTTCATTTTAATTGATCTTTAATTAGAGCGTAGACAACCTTCTAGTTACCGAAACACATTTTGAATCCGAGGGTTTTAATAATATGTATTTTCTAGGAAAATCTCTCACTAGATCCGTACAGTGTTTGACTGTTCAAAATAGTATAGCTGCTTTAAGTGTAGAATTTTGATATATATTACTGTAGCATTTAACTATTACCAAAATATATGATGGCACTTTAAAGTGTTAAAAGCTGGAGAATTTCGATAATGTTTTCAGTAAAATGTACGTGTGAATTAAAGTGTCGACCGTTGCACTTCCACGGATCTTGTTTGCCGTGGCCAAAGCGTAGCATAGCGCGGCGATTAAGTCATGCCTCCTATATAGTCCGTATTAACACACTTCGAAGGTCGGGCAGCTTATGAATTTTATCATGCGATCATGTTTTAATAAATAATGTCAGTAAACTTCAACGAGACAACTTCGCATAAAAAGTACTTTGCTAACTATTCGCATTGAAACGGAATACAAACAAAAAGCATAGCAACCACACGCATTTTACCTCGCACAAGGTTCAAGCCATTCATATGGCTATTAGTGTGTTTTTGTCATTTCCGTTAACACATAACAAATGCTTGTGCAACGAGCTATACCTTTCAAATAATTCACAAAGGCAAAGCACAGTCTTAAGTTAGAACTATCAAGTCTTGAGTTCGGGTTTTCCTGTGAGGCTGTGATATCGTCGTCTCTGTCGCACCAGTGCGTGCGTGTAGCTTCGGATGTTCCGTTTCTGTCTAACTTGAGAAGGCTTGCGCGGAAAGAGAATGTGGGTAACGAACGACCTTTTGCCGTTATGGGCAAGCAGTGCGGCCCGTGCGTTCACCGGGAGCGGTTCACTCGGCTGCTGACACACTACATCGCGCCAATCGGCTGAAAAAAAATTACGTAAATATTACAACACTCACGCATTGATTATGAAACGTCTGTAACCGTCGCTGCAGCACTGTGTCCGAAGATACCCCGACACATACGAGTCCCCGACACATGGACACGTAACTCCCACTGTGTATGGTGTGCCAATCGCGTTTTGTTTGAATTGTGCGATCCTGTTGACCCTGGTGATTTTATTTTATTATATTGTTTTGTAACCCTCCTCCGTGGTGGTTCACTCTAAGCTCCGTTTCTGTGTTTTTGTTGTGATTTATTTAACTGTTTTTATTGGATTGTCACTATTGTTGTTGGTAAGTGTATGTTTTTATTTATCACTTGTAATGTTGCTGTACAGTTGTGTTATATTTTTTTTGCCACTTTTTCTTTACACGTCACGTCACACATGTTTTTTAATTCATCAGTTCAAAATAAGATAGATATCCTGAATTTATTGTGTAGTTTTGATACGATGTGTTTTAACCTTTAAATAATATTAGGACAGCAACAATATGTATTTGTTTAGTCTAATTTCCTTTCGACGAAATTGAATTCATACAACGTCATACGTATTACAAATACCCCAATTTTCGTGTGCTTCTTTTTATTTAACATGCGTTCGTTTGTTACATAAATTAGTAAAATTGTCTGCGTATAATTCAAAAAGGCCGCAGGTACCTATTGGAATTGGAAATTGCAAAAGCTATAATAAAATTTTTCTTCATTAGATATTTTATTGAATGTTTTATTAATTATAATTGCTATTTAGTGTTTGTTTTTTTGACAACGTTTATTTATATTAACATCCAAGCATGGCGCCAGTAGTTTTCATTTCGTGAGATTAACATGTTTGAGTAAGAACTTATCGTGTTTGTTTCGTAATCTTTCTTAATCTAAATTCTTCATTATCATACCGCTTTTAGAAACTTTTAAAAATATTTTGCAATTTAAATATTTAATGAGATATCATAATAAATAAATATTTGTACGATAGACGTTTCGGGTTTGATCCCGATTCCGTTGGATTTTCAGGTTTTAGTTGTAAGTATATTTTTATTGTGTGATTAAATATGAGTCGTTGTACCCATGAAGTAAAAGCCGCGAAGAGTTTTTTTAATAAAATAAATAGGGATTATGAAGTACTTATATCATAAGTTACCTAAAGTTCCATATTCTTATAGCTTTATTTGGACTTAGCTTCCATATTATTGGGAGCGGCCCCTGCTCAGCTGTGGTAGAGCCATTTTTTTTTTTTACACGAACTACAAAGGCTGAGTTTAATTAACATAGGTTTTTAGATCAATAAGAAGATAGCGTGACTAAAGCATTTAATAAAGCTTATCCAATTATAAAAGCGTCTATGTGTATTTAAATTTGACAAAATTAAAGTTCACGATAAGTGGTCACGATTATCCGTGAATGTCTGTAGAAAGCGACGATTATTTCGTGAGGTAAGATGAGCGAACTAAATTGAGATGCTGATGTAAAGACCCACCTAAGTTACTAATGCAACCTTCGCGGCGAAACTCTCTACAACAAATGGAAAACACCTAAAAGAAACTCAAGGATAACTCCTTTACCTTGTTATTTGAAGGAATTTGAATGAATACAAATAGCACTCGGTGGCTATTCATTATTAAGTACTTGCAATAAATTTTATTTTATATATGTTTACATATGTTCCAATACCAATAATATAATACTGTAATGCATTGAAAAGGATTAAGACAGTAGTGAAGGTTGGTTCACGCAACTAAGAAATTCCTTATTAAGAACTCTAAGTTATGTAGATTTAAAAATGATGTGTTTCTTCACCATAAATAAATACAGTGTAATATTTTGCACTTCCGTGTAGCTCAAGGCTCGGGAGTGTATTAATCTCGAAATGAGCATAAAAAGCAATATTAAATGTATGTTGGATTAATTAAAACTCTTCACTTTATGTCCGATTGATATTTTATGTCGCTACGTTACGCGAGGGCAATAAATTAACCTTGTTTTTCCAAATGTTCCTACAAATAAATGTTGTTTGTTTGCCGGGGGTTACGCGAGTAATGAAATATTTTCTGGTACCAATGGGATTTTATAAAATTTCTTCTTCTCCATTCATTCGAACACTGCGTTGAATCCCAGTTGTGTGATTAAAAATTTCGTAGTCGTATTTCATTAAATTTTACGTCGCTTGTATGCAATAATTAAGTGGAGATAAAAGTACACTACTAAGCAATTACAATCTCCACCACACCATCACCTTAAGAAAATAAGCGAATCTAGTTTCTAGAAACTGAAATATCTCCAAGAGCTATAGCCCTTACTTACCTTACCAATACTGAGACCCTAACTCAGGAATAAATTATTTTACTAGAAAACAACATACCATCAATTAACTTACCTTAATAATAATTGCGGAGACCGTTGCGAGTGGTCGACATAAATTTGCTAGCCTGCTCGGAATTATAGATATTAAATAAATGGTAGATTTCAGAACATGGCACATTAACTTGGTACAAAGAACACGGAAAATGTATTTTGTACTATGTTTTAAGTGGTTGATATGCAAATTGATATGAATATTTAAACACCCACAGCTTTTAACATAACATAATTCAGCCACATAAATAGACTTAATATGCCAATAATAAAGTTTATAAAAATAAATTAACAAAGCTTCATTTGTATAAAAACAGTTTCACGATGTTTCTACTGTATAGCACATACGCTTTTCGTCGCAGCTATACACGCCATTAAATATTTGATGGCGCCAGCACCGTGCTCAACTATGGCGAACCCGAAAAGGGTCAGCAGGGCTTTTTTTTCTGTCTAATCGTAATTCTTTTGTTATTTTTTGCACGAGATTTAATGAGTAATAATATTGGGTAGTTGTAGCGTTGGACGTCCACCCACAAGATCTACAGACGACCTTATAAAGGTCGTAGAGGTTAACGGATGCAAGTCACTTTTATACGTTATCTTGGAAACGTATGTGTATATATATAATATAATACGGGAAGAGGCCGCCTACAAAATTGATTAGATTTGTCTTTAAAACAAAATACTGCTGTAATCCACAGACATTTCATAATATGTGTGTGTAAGAGACTTCTTTATGTAGTTTCAGAGTGTATGGTACAAAAAAATGTTTCAAAAATAAGCTCAACGTAATAGCACTGCACCTGACAGTAAGAACTGTGCTGTCCAGATAAATTATAATTATTAAACGAAAGCGAAACGACAATCTCTTTATGATTCGATACAATCATAACAGTTGCAATAATACATTTTTGAGCTCTTTTTTTCTGGTATTGCCATCGCAATGAGTATTTGCATAAAGGAATTCAAGATGAGCAAAATGGCACCCGTTGATAAAATAGAATTCATTAAAACTTTACTTCTTGCGACCCTCGCCATTTTATATTTAAAATGGCAAGGTAAAAACGAGTAAATGAGTCTAAAAATAATATCTGAATTGTAAACAAAACATGTAAATATAACTGTTTGATGTTGTAAGTGGTATTAATATCATCTCGGCACTGAAATGAAGCCGATCAGAGCGTTTCACAAACAATAAGTATTTTTTTCTATCAATAAACTTTGTATGAATGAATTATTCGATAATATATTGATTATTTCAATTATGATAGATGAGAGTGGATCAATCCATATCATGATACTATCTTTAAAGCTTAGAAGCGAAGAAAAACCACAAACAAATGATATATTTAACTCTGCCCAAAACTAGTATTTAGGTTTATATCGAAGAGGAATAATGTGAATGAGTACTTGAACAGGTCACATAATTCCATTCCCAAGTTGCAAAGACTACGCATTGGTATCTAATCATGCTTCTGGCTTACCTAAAACGATTAGATATGACTACCTCAGGTCAAGAAAGTTAGTTTAACTAGCCTATCAAATATTATCAGGCACTTCTCCAGACTCCTACTCCTGAGAAATCACTAACAGAAAACGCCAATACCACTTACTTGCGTGACGCTGAAATTGAATCCGGTGTTCCTCGATTGCACCAATCAACGGAATCAGACGAGTCAGTAAATAGTAATGACGTTCAGTTTGTTATGAGTTTTACTTTTACGTTTATAATAATGACGTGAGTTAGTTGGTAATGCCGCAAATACCCAGTAAATTGCCATAAAGCCATTTTTTTCATAATGACACGTTATTGGTTCTCTAGATCCGGCTCAGCGACAACTTGCCGTATCACGTTTTCTGTAGTAATGACTTTATACAAACCTGATCATCGAATTAAATGATAAATATTTTTTATCGAGGGCAATTAAAATAAATTGGCGATGTGTTTGTGTCGTTTTCTTTTTTGTCGACAAATCTATCCTTGGATTCTAAATTTTATCATTAATTTACGCTTTTTTGTCTAGTTTTTTTTTTTCGTGTATCCATAAGTCACATTATTATTGTGTTACGTATCTAACCATTATGTTCGCATCGACGGAATAAATTTGAGTGTGTTTAAATTAAACGGGCTTGTTATTCACTTAAAAACATGTTTCATAAATTTAAAATGCAATAGGTTTACATTCCAAAGTGTTATGACCAAGAACGACTTTAAAAACTAATATACCGAACAAAATGTGAATAAATGAGTACCAAATTCCATGTTATATCACATCTTAAGACGTGGCGATGTTTGAGCGAGGTGTAATTTCAGATTAATTTATCATTTTTAATATTCGATCAGACCGTCCTGCCACTGATGACACCTAAAGCTTAAATGAATTGCAGCGAAATGCGCGAACTTTACAGCTGGGGGTTATTGCTTCATAATGTAAATCGTTACATTTATGGGATATACGTGCCTATTTCATCCATTACGCACGCAAAACCAAAATTTGAAATTAAAATTTACGGTTATGCTCGTAAAAGGACATGCTAACGTTCTGTTTGACATTGAGGGAGACTGTCGTTGTGTGGGCAGAATCGTTTTGTTTGTAGAACTCGCTATTCTGATGAGTCACATCAACAACTGATCCGAGGTCGTTGAGCAGTATCCGCCTTTGTTCACTGCACGCGGATTAACAAGAGTTTCGGTTATATAAAGGTCTTGCGATCGCGTAAAGAAATCACGCGCGTTACGGCTTTGGGGAGAAAAAGTTTGAGAGTGGTGACTCGTCAGTACGCGCAAGGATTTACAAATGACTTACCGATCGAAACGACAGAAACAAAAAGTGTAGATGTTTTAAGCTCTGTCCGGGAATAACTTCTTTTTTGACATCTACGATTTCGTTCAATTCAATTTAATAAATTCATAAGACGTTAAATATTCAACTGGCGTGTCTGCAGATATTATGGTTGTGGTTTTAAATCTCTTAAAACCACAACTTCTTAAAGTTTTAAATCATCATGCACGTCATGTAATATTAAAATTGACGGGAAAGAGAAATAATGGATGAGGATGAGAAAATCGCTTCGTCGATCAAAGTTGTTACGTTATTGTGTTGGTTGTATTTGCCTGTGAGACAATAATTGCCACTAGAGTCAAGATAACCAATATGGTGTAATCCATGTTTACTTGTGTTTACATCGTGACTATACTACTTATAAAGATACTAGGTTAGGAAAATAGTAATGGATACTTGCAAGGAAATCAAATTAAAAGCGCCAAAGTAATACGTCCGTTCTATTATAAAGCGCGTTTCTCAGTTTAAGAGGATATTTCATCTCACTGTGAACCGGGATTAATTTAATCTAGTTTCACAAGACTTTCTTAATAGGTCTTCTTCAAAACTACTTGTAGTTGAGCAGGTAAAAACTTCTTTGTTTTCTTGAGTCACAAATTATCCGTCTATCTTTCCCTTTATAGTCTACAATTACGTTCAAATGGCGCAGCATGTTTTTATAAATGCTATTGAATAATTTGTCTTATGATGGATTAGACACAGTAATGTTCGGTACACTAGAATTAGGTACAATATTTGAGTGTTATGCTCACTTATTTCTCATTGGCGACTTAATATATGCTTACGCTGAAGCAAAAGTTCTTTCTTGGAAAACATCTAAGGTTCTGTTAATACGTATTTCGTCTTTGAGAAAGTTTATAAATAAACTTCGATAAATAAACTCCTAATATATACCCATAGATCAAAGAGGTTGGGGATCAACCAATAGGTAATTATTTTTGTACGTATTTATCAGAATTTTGTTAAAAAAATAAACACAATATTCAAAATAACCCATACAAAGCAAAATACGTAACGTTTGGAACTGAATTGAAATTGGGGTAAGCTGTGTTTGGAGTTGGACTAAATCTTGGCAGCGCTTAGCATCTCTTTTCTTTTGGTGGTTGAACAATTTTAGAAAAAGAATTTGGCACATCTTTTCAACAGAACCACATTTAATGAAATTGTATTTTGTGTAATAGTTCGCGTATAAATTAGAGCGTCTTATATAACTCGCGGAAAATCGATAAATGAAGCTGCCGAGCGGGGAGATTTGAAATATTCAGGGGATATTTTAAAGGTTTTTTAACTAGTGATTCTGACACAATCGTAGTTTACAACGTGCAATGACCTAAAACAAATAAAAAGCATTCACGTTAATGCATGGCGTATGATATATACTGATTTGATATAAATCAGATTTTTCCGAACTTCATTACTTAATTCACGTATTCTTTCCTTCCTATTACCCTGGGTACTTTTAAGCAAAGTGTGAAACAAGTATTAAGCAGGCTGGCATAAATACGTCGAGAGATGAGAGGCTCTGTTTGATGCTTTGATTATACAGCTCTGTATTTGCCATCACATACAGTGTAGTCCCTTTGTTATGTTACTATGTAAAAAAAATGGTGTCTTAGCGTAAAAGTCACACAATTGTTCAAGAGGTACCTTGTCAACCGGACATTTGAACTTCAATGAAAGCTGGCTACAACGTGACTGTACTACTGACATGACGCACATATAAATTAAAATCAATATTTAATTCGTGATTTTATTGCTTTACGCGTTCTTTATGTATGTTTTAAGCGTACGCATTGAACTATCGATACCTATTTGTTGGTATTAAGTTCAGTGAACCGGTTTGCAGTATAGTTGTTTACCAAGCAAACTGGGTTTATTAATTTTTCGACGCACTTGTAGTTTATTAAAATTCAGAACGAGAACCGTCACCCCCAATACCTACCTGGCACTCAATTTTAATTGCAAATTAGTTCACAGACTGCCATCAATTCATGTCCATTTTGTTGAATAAACGTCAATATCATACTAGACGGCTATTTGTTTGGAAGGGGAAACTTTTAATTAATTTTCATTTGTTAAGCTGCTAATATAAGCACTCTATAGTAGATAGTTTTATTGAGAGTGGGCTGTCGAACTAAATCCATATGCGAAAAATGTTGCTAATTTTAGAATATTCCGTTTACCAATCTCCATTGGCAGAAGTCCAAAATGTTATGAACCATATATTTAGGCATTGGGAGAGTGATCTGAAATTTTAGTTAGTGCTTTTTTGTACCACTTCCATTTTTGGATCGACTACTAGTATGTACTCGGGATCTCTAGAATATTTTCTGGGAATAAATCACTGAACAGAGACGGTTCAAGATAAGATATAGCGAAACGATTTGGCGAAAGATCTACAATTATTGAGCTTTCGGTTTCTTCGCATGTTGTTTTTGAAGATATATACTGCGTGATAGTTCAAACATTATACAGTAAAGTAGTAATGGTAGTCTTGTGTTAGATAAGCCTCAAGAGTAGAATGGGCACTTGAAAGTGTTTTTACTTATTTTACAAGTGCTTCCCAACTTCCTGACGGTAACCAACACCTTAAGTAAAAAGTAAAGTACGGTACATACGTTCACTAGAGCAACTATCCGACGATGAGAAGCGGTAATAACGACACACGCCAGGTGCCATGAAAAATAGCTCAGACGCGCTATGTGTTGTGAATTTTTATGAGACGACTAGCGGACTCGGTTGCGGATTTTAGGAGTCGTGGGAATATCCGAAAAATCTCAACTGAGTTGCATTTTTTTATAGTTTGAACAATATTCTGTATCTATAATTATATATATGTACATAAGTTGGCTTGTTTTAATACAACATAAAGTGGACAAGTGCGTTCAACAGTTTAATTTCTGAAAAGCCAGTTAATATGAATAAAGAAATTCCACGGAGAGACTTCTCGAATTTTGCATCCGCGCCCGTCCTCAGCATTAAGCATTCAGACGATGGAAACGCTGATTCCGCGCCAACGAAACAGAAGCGCGATTTCACTCCGCGAATGCGACATGCGACTTAAGTCACGAATGTCTCGGGATCTGTCGGAACCAATTAGTCGGTAAATGGGTCCGCCACAATAGAATATTACGGGGCATCTAATGCATCATATTTCTTGTCACGTACTGGGTTACCGTTCCTTTTGTTACGTGAGCCACTTTCTGTGAATGGAATCGAACGAATGAGTTGTGAGTTGAATATTATTAATTATATCGCACGCACAAATATTAGTGGCCAGTGGTCTGGGACCTGTGCGTGTTGGCAACACATCCTTTTGGATCAATGTTTCAGTGTTCGGTTATACTAATGTGGATGCAATAATATGTATAAATTACATATTGCATAATCAAGAGGAAAACTTAAATAGCTCGTGCACATAAATATTTCCCGGAAATACAGCATATTCCAATAGTTTCTGAACATAAAGCTAGACAGACTCAGTCAAGTCGCTGATTTCGATCTCCAAAACGAGGCAAATGTTTTGAGGACTACGAATAATTGTTTCGAAACTGATATCTACGACGCAATAGTTTTATTTGCTGGGCGACTTCTACTAAATACAAATAAAATATATTTACGTTTCTACTTTGCAAATAGAAAAGTGCAGTGCTTATATTACTCGGTAGAGACAAAAACGAGTGCTAGAATGAGTAAATTAAAACGATATAAAAAGAGACCTTGTATTACGATATACCTGTCAAAGATAATGCAGTTCTCTAAAAACGTAGATTGGACCCACTCAATATAATGCAGCACTAAGAAATATATTTCTTAACGCTGTTAATTTGTATGGAGAGCTAGTGTGTTGTGTGTTTTGAGTAATAACTCGTGTTAAAATGGCGTGGCAGTCGATTGCTTCATACACAAACCGGTTGCAATAGATGCATTTAGTACGGCCGGGCCATGGAATAATTTTGCAGTACCTGTTGAGAATTTAGGTTGCGCAAAATCGAATGCTAAGTAATCTGCTAATTGCATCTCTTAAAAATTCAAACGCTTGTGTATATTTTGAGTTTAATGGTTTTGAAACCTTTTATATTTATTTTTTGAAAGTCATTCTCGTATTTTATTATATAAAGGTTTTTATTGCCTAAATAACCGTTGTAATTTTTGCATTAATGAATTTGTAAAAAAAGACAATTCTAGAATACTTCATGACAACATTTATCGATTAAAACAATTCGCTCAGATTAAACAAAAATCAGAAGTCTCTTAAAAATAACAAATGGATGAGGAAACAAAAAATTCTATTTTAATCTTCTTAGCCTAGTGTCCAATTTGTTTAACATTTAATTGGATTGCGTATTAATCGACGTTGTAGATGATTATATTGCAGATAATTACTTTAGCTTAAAAATCACAGCTTCATTGCGGAATATTTGCGGTACCTAATTAAAAGTAGTAACGAGGTGTTACGGCTTAAAACATCTAACAATTATTATATTTCGAACCAACATAACAAGTAGACATGTCCTCTGTTATCTAGGGTGTTTGAAGCTATAATAACGGTTTTTGATTTCTTACACTTTTTGCAGAGCAGTAATCGTATTATAAATGATATCATTTCTCTTTTTCACATTTTAACTTTGGTAGAACTATCGTTTTAACAATACTGCCTTAGTAAGACGACTGCCTTATAGACGTTACAACATTTGTATCGGCGCATATGTCAAACATACAACATCTTGTGGCACAATGAGTGTCCGACTAACCACGCCAGTTATAACAAGGACGATATGCACGAGTAAAAACACATAAACCATAGTTTTTTGTACTAAGTTATGAATGTATGATAGCGGCGTAATATATGTGATTCAATTATAAAATACATTAGCATAATAGTCATTAAATGGCGAAATTAAGCAAACCGTACACGTAATGAAATATCAACGTCGAACGTTTACCTCAATGTTAATTAGAGTGCGAAATTCATACACAATTTATAGTAAAATTTTGTGTGCAACTGAAGTTGCGAGGCGGTTAACAAAATGTCTTGCAAACTTCGAACTATCGTCACGTATATATATAGTAATTATGTTCGTTAATTAACCATGTGCGTATAAATGGAAAAAATTCCTTCTTATTTTTCTTCGAGTAACAATTACAACGTAACATTGATAAATAATAATGAGAAACAACCGCACAAAAATTAAACGGTTAACAATTAAGATTAAGAGAGCTAATGTTAAAAATATTTTTGTTTATACTTATGACAACATATTGAATGGTGCAGCGTTGTTTACGACCATTTTTCATATTATTATTAGTAGTAACTATTAAAAACACGTTTGCACTCATTACATTGCTTGTTACAATGGAGTCTACTTATAGGTATTAGGTACTTTATATTGCTTGTTCCAACGGCGAAGTAAAACCTCGTGAGTGAATCTATATATCTACTCAAGAATCTAGAGAATATATGAAGTCTACTAACCGGCATAAGGTCAACGTGGCTTACGGTGGCCGAACCTACTTATCGAAAGGTTAGACGTCAAGCAGGTTGGTCGTTATATCATTAGCCAATTCATTCTGTGACATAAAATCATCATTTTACGTCGACC
This sequence comes from Hemaris fuciformis, assembly GCA_907164795.1. Lineage (NCBI taxonomy): Eukaryota > Metazoa > Arthropoda > Insecta > Lepidoptera > Sphingidae > Hemaris > Hemaris fuciformis. Next base: position 8,095,589 of record OU015434.1, read on the forward strand.
TCATGTAAGTATGAGGTATGTGATGTAATACCACTATAATACGTAGTTATTTGTCTTCTGAGTATAAGCCTCGTCTACTATAATACGGAGTAAGGCCATTTTAGTCAGTTCCACACCATGAGTGTTGTGACTGTTGGCTATTTCAATAGTTGCGTGGTGAGAAAAAAATACAAACAAACTGAATCATTCGTGGATAACTAGTAATTGGCGAAGGTCATCACAGAGCTATGATCAAGTTTAGCATCATAAGAAATAGTTTAGTTTGTCATTCGCTGACGCATTACGTCACACACTTAAAGGAATTTATAATTATAGTGTGTAACGTGTTGATCATTGTAGCAGCTGTTCTCACTTTTTTATTGAGATAGGAAATTCATCGCATCGGAATCACCCATGATATATTCTAAATAATTACTATAAACTAACGCCAGTCAACAATATCAAGATTGCGTGGAAAATAGCAAATTGTTATCTCTAAATTTCTTATCTTATATTAGGTACATATACTGACGGATACAGTATAAGATGTAGTCTACTCAAAAGAAAACATCAGGATCTCAACCGTAAAACTTTGCTCGATGTCACCACTTACAAAATGTCCAGAATTACGATATCGGTGTCTACAAATGGAAGTCTGATATGCTTAGATTTATTAGCGTTCTCTTTTAAAATAACCTTAGTGGGTCAACCGGTCGACATGTTAAATTAGAATATAAAACACGAGCAAAAGCAATACTTTCATAATTGTAGCAAATTATATTTTGAAAAATTGTCCAACTTAAATTTCTTTGCGGGTGTTTCGTACTCGTAGGCTCCAGCAGCATGCAATATCATTGGCGATGGTCCAAGATGTCTTGCCAAGGTTCAAAGACACGGTTTTTTTTCGAGGTATAATGCTATCATTCTTCTAGAGATAAGGCAATAAACGCCACTTGAAAGCAAAGCTCATTTATTTGCGGAAGACACTACAGTTCAACCTCTTTTTAATTTCCTCGCGGCGGATTTTCTCGTATTCGATTATTTTAAAGAAGCATTTTAAGATAATTGCACAGATTTGAGTTCTTATTAACGGGGGAAATCTATTCAAGTGTTAAACTAAATATGCAAATCACTTAATTGAATTTAGTAATATCTCGGATTTTAAGCTTAGAGCGGAATTTCTTATAAGAAATAATAAATAAGAGCAATTTTGTATAGCATACTTTGTTATGTAGAACATGTTTATTAAGCATGTATCGAAGAACATAGCAGTAAAATTCGTCTTAAATTTTAAACTGTAATAAAAGTTAAAGGCACGCATCGGGATGGCAGTAAAAATGTAAAGGCAAAGATATTTCCTCTTTCCTTGACAGTCTGTGGACCTTTTGTTTTGTTTGTGACATCGTCTTTTCCCTCGAGGACATTAATTCGTCGGTTTGGCGTAAAACTCAGCCTGGTCCTTAGCATTAACTAGATTTTCTTTTATAAACAGTAGTTATCATACCGGGCATCTTATTTTATAAAACTTGAAATCCAGTCACGTTTTAATATCTGCGGTTTATAAAATTTTATGGTGTCATAGCTATTAAAATAGAGCGGCAAAACTTGAATAAAATTGTTCGTCTGATTTTAATGGTATGTCTGGTTCTTTAAGATATAGTTCGTTAGTTATGTGGATAACATATAAATAAAAGGCAAAAAATGTGGCTTCCATTTATTTTTAAATGTATGTAAAAAACACAATTACGAGCAAAAACTTCCAAATAACTCCATGCATCTCGCCGTGGGAAAGTATCACTTGTGTTTCACAGATTTCTAATGCAAATATCAATAGTTTGTTGAACAAATACTTTCTAACCTGTTCACTTTCACCTTCATTGACGAAACGGAAGCCCTAGGTTAATTGCTTTATGAAGGAGTAATTAAAATCTACATCCAACTAAGCGTGCGAAGTGATAACCTAGTGTTAATAGAATTGTAACGGCACATTGAGCACACTAGTGTTTTTAAAATTGTGCTACATAAGGTCACACCGATATCATCAAAAGGGTAGGCATATATGTATAGTATATTTAAGTTCCGCTATGTTTTAATTCCATGCTTCTACTCAGAATTTCCCTACGGAAAAAACCAAACGTTACCCGGTCCAAAACTCGAACCTTAATACAAACTAGCTGGGCCCAGCCATTTCACCCGCGTCAAAATTGATTTATTTGATAAAAAGTATCCCGCGTGTAATCCTGACTACAATCTCTTTAAGCGTCACTGGTGGCTCAATAATTGATTAAGGGAAATCCATACATACTTTCGCGTTTCTAAATATTAAGAAGATGAAAACATAAAACAAATTATAAACGTCGATTACATCTTTCTCCAATTTAAAGTTTTTCTTCTCGTTTCTTTTAGAGTCGGAGGTCATCTGCTTGAGCAAGACGAAACATTACTAGAGATGATCGTTTGAGCACGGCTTTTAAATGTGTGAATTTTTAACAATATGGCAACGCGGGTCGTGCGACGGTGGTCTAGCGCGGAATGTGACCGCGGCGGAATGTCAATCTGTCTGTGCTCATGGTCCGTCTTTAAGTCATAGAAATACATACGTCTACCAAGTTTTATCTCAATCTATCAAGATTCGGAGACACAAAGAGAGACCCTTGAGTGATCCCATAAGGGTTCTGTTTTGTGTGGTTGCGTGTTTTAAAATGGCGGCCTGGGTCGTGCGTCGTTGGTCGGACGCGGAATGTGACCGCGGCGGAATGTCAGGCTGGCTGTGCTCGTGGTACGGCGATGTGGCGGAAAGGCCCGGCATCGGCGATGTGGCGCAACCCACGCGATTGCCGTTTCATTGCACACGACTACGGACTCATGAATCATTCACGCGTGCACGGATAAAGCGATTTTTTGCTCCCCGCTGTTTGATATTGTACGTAAATCAATGCGCTAGGGAATATCGCACGGTGTTTGTGATGTCATTTTTATTACATTTTTAGCTGTCACACCTTATAGACGGATTAACAGATGAAAATACAAACGTAAATCAAACCCGCTTAGCGCGAATAAATTATATTTTGACAGACTGTTATTGCCGAATATAAGTGACATATGTATACCTATAGAAAGTCGTGATGGCCTCGAGGTTTAGGCGCGCGGTCGAGAATCTCGACGGTCGCGGGTTCAAACCCCAGGCACACACCTCTGACTTTTCAAAGTTATGTGTGTATTCACAAAGAATTATCACGTACTTTAACGGTGAAGGAAAACATCGTGATGAAACCTGCACACCTAAAAGTTCTTAGGAATTTCTTAGGTGTGTAGTCCGCCAACCCGCACTAGGCCAGCGTGGTGGACTAAGGCCTAAACCCTCTCAGTTGTAGAGGAGGCTCGTGCCCAGCAGTGGGACGTATATGGGCTGATGATGATGATGATGATGATGTATACCTATGTACACAAAAAAGAAAACCTTGAAAGCATTTTTAACACTTATCTCCGACTTCATTGTTAGTATAAGTATATGTAGTTAAAATATGTATAAGAATGGCTTACCAATCAGGTTTCTTTTAAAAAAAATTAGACTAAACCACTCCTTATACCTGCTTAACATTTATTAAGTCAAAAACCTAGTCCATATACTTAACAAAAACAGGTATATGAATGTAATAAATGAATAAAAGAATTTTACTCTTAAAATATTTTTCCGGCAACGAGTATACTGCGGCAGGTACTAATTAACACTACGATTGCTACTTATGATACACCACGGGTGGAGCCTCGGCCCACTGCACCCAACATTTCTTCATTTTAAAACTAAAGTAGCCATAATATCTCGGAAAGCGAGCAAGAAAAATGGTGCTTACATTTTCGCTACATATTACTTCCTCGCCGGTTGCGACGACAGCTTCGCATGGCGCCAACATATATGAAAATGTCTTACTTTTTACTAAAAACTGAGGAACTAATAAAAAGTGCAAAGTTCACGATACTTGCAAGTAGGGTAGACTAACTGGTACTTTCATGGTAGATGTAATCCAATTTTTAGTTTGATAATTATCAAGCCATAGCACTGGTTTAAATACTCACAGTACAACAATCTAAGTAGTTCTACTTGTGAGGCAATACCACAAAAATCCTTGATTTAGCACTTCGATTGGTCAATGAGAGATATAGCTCAATAAGCCTCATTTAAGGATAGTTTACTATTTTACTTTATTACTATTTTACTATTTTACTTTACTATTTTTTTCCTGTTTTTAAACAATCTACTTTCAACGTCCAGCAACGTATCTGTTATGTTAAATAGTTCCAATTTCCATTAATAGCAAGACCATTTACCAATAAAAAACAATAATCTATCGTAGCTTATATTTTTATTAATAAAAACGTAGCAAGTTGCTAAAATTACATAAGTTCCTTAAAATTTCAATGACACTTCTACATTATTTACATGACAACTGGTACTTACTATATCCCATATCATAATATATACTACAACTGACATGGACGGCCTCTACAATGAAGCGGGCTTAGGCCTTAGTCCACGACGCCGTGCGGGTAGTAAGAAAAAACTGTCATGTATAAAAAGCCGTTTTCCTATTCGCTAGACGAAAAACATCCACGGCTGGCTGTGCAGCCTTATTGTTTCGTAGTTTTCACAAGATTCCGTTTTGTTTCGCGCGCATTCAGTGGCTCACTGAAAGTTTTATGTGCGTCAAATGAGGGGTCGTCGCACAATACCTCCAGCACCCAATTGCCTCTTAAGTTTTTTTTAATACGGAGAGTAGGTAACCTGGCACAAAATGTAAGCCTAGTTATTTCTAGGTAGAATTTATTAGATAATACCTGGGTCGGTAGGGAGAAAAACTCTTGTATTTTTTACGTTGGCATGTTTGATCAAGATTTTAAAAGCCTTAACTTCAATTCACAACAGGGAATTGGTTCATGGGGTTAAGTCCGATCATGTGCTTTATATTATGCTAGAATTAAAACTAAATAACAACAGTGTAGTTTTCGAAAAGTCGTTTAAAATACAAGAATCTAAAGTCTCTAAAGTCAACGAGGATAGTAATTATAATTTGTATACGTTTTGCATTCACCGGGCGAGACTTTGAGCGTGGACCTTTATTGAAATTCCTTTATTCGTTTTATCTGCAACGCAAACCACCGTCTCAGACCCTTAACGAGCAATTGTTTTCGGTTTTGTAACCGTCTCTGTAGTTTTGTAAGGAAATAAAACGCTACAAAATTATTTAATGAATATTTGTAAAAAAAATATGAGAGCAGTTAAATCCTGGTGTTCAAAGTGCGTAATTGATCTCACCTCAATCGGAAATATACGTATATGTGCATGTTTACGTACAACGCTGCAGTTATTACCAGCTTCAGTAAACCTTCCCTTCAATATAACTATGTCGTATTTATTAAACAACATTCTCAATCCTGTACGAAATGATTTGCCGGATTCGTGTGAACAATTAGTATAGCTCCGATTAAATTGACATCTTCGTTGACAATATTAGACCAGGGTTTTTGAGGGGTCCCTTGCTGCTTTCGTTTCGGTATGAAAAGGACTAAGCATACGTATCCGAAATACTGCTGCGGTTATCTTAAAACTGCTTCGGGCGACACTGGTGAAGCTCATTATAAACTTTATACATTCTCTAAATTTCTAGTGAGAACCCTTCGCTACACTGGCTTTGACACGATATCTTGATTGAACTTATAAAAGATCCTTCTTTAATAGTTTTTAAAGACGGGTTTGGTTATTTATTTATGCTTTATATACATAATAACGTATAAAGGCGGACTTAATGCCTAAGGCATTATCTACCAGTCAACCTTAGGGTGGTGCAGAGATGCATGATAGATGATTATATGTGTACTATAATTCTAAAATAAAAGGTGCGTGACCTAAGCTCGAACCTACGACCTTATTAGCTAAGCCGTCCCGCTTAACTAACTAAAATATTTAAATAGATTACACAAGATATAATTCTCATCAAATATATTTCTTGTTAAAAAATCCTTTACATTTTTCTTGTAATAAAAATGAATTGTTACAGACATTTTTATTAATGGCACCGAATAATTTCTTCTACAAATTTGAGCAGACAAAAGCGCAATTTTTAAACGTTAAGAATAATTGAATCAAATGGGCACATCCATTTGTTGTCATTCTTGAGAGGTAGAGTATTTGGCATACAATTTTGTTAAGAAATCTTTTTCTCACGACGACCCAATTTGTGTGAAATATCGTACACAAAGACATTCAATTGACAAGTATTCAATACACTAACGAAATCAACAGAATTGTGTACATTCTTAATATTCTGAGAATGTGAAATATTTTTGGATAGCAATTTATTTCTGATTAAGTTGATATTATTATAAGAACTAATTGAAGTCCATGGACTTGCCAATACGAAATCGACGAAATACAATGTGTGAAAATGTGTATGGGAGTCTTGATAAGAAGTCAAATCAGTATCAATAGAATAGTTATACATACATCATCATCATCATCATCAGCCCATATACGTCCCACTGCTGGGCACGGGCTTCCTCTATAACTGAGAGGGTTTGGGCCTTAGTCTACCACGCTAGCCTAGTGCGGGTTGGTACATACACAACCACGGGACTTTCATATATAAGCTTTTTGCCCGCGACTCCGCCCGCGTAGACTACAGGGTTGGGTTCAGAAAGAAAATTAATTATAGTCTATTTTACTCCACAGAGTCCCGGTGTGCGGCAGCGCACCGCTCATAGTGTACGGCGCGGGGCTTGGCAAGTTTCTTACTTGCATTGTCTCTTGTCGTAGTAGGTACATATAAAACATTTCATCCCCTATTTTTATTTTACTAACTTAAAGGTATTTTTTTTTTCAAACTTTGAATGTCATATTTATTTATATCTAATCAACAGCCTAAAAAATAAGTTTCAAGCTTCTAGTTTTTAAAATGACAATCATCATCATCATCAGCCCATATACGTCCCACTGCTGGGCACGGGCCTCCTCTACAACTGAGAGGGTTTAGGCCTTAGTCCACCACGCTGGCCTAGTGCGGGTTGGCGGACTACACACCTAAGAAATTCCTACGAACTTTTAGGTGTGCAGGTTTCATCACGATGTTTTCCTTCACCGTTAAAGCAAGTGATAATTCTTTGTGAATACACACATAACTTCGAAAAGTCAGAGGTGTGTGCCTGAGGTTTGAACCTGCGACCGTCGAAATTCTCGACCACGCGCCTAAACCTCGAGGCCATCACTGCTTAAAATGACAATACTTCCATACAACCTTTCATCCCCCATTTCAACCCCCTAAAACCCCTTTTTCGCAATAAAAAGTAGCCTATGTCCTTTCTCAGGCTCTAAACTATCTGTGTACCAAATTTCATTTAAATCGGTTCAGTAGTTTTAGCAGGAAAGCGAGACAGTCAGACAGAAAGAGTTACTTACGCATTTATAATATTAGTAAGGATTTAAAACTCTTTAATATTTCTTTAATAATTTGCACTTTAACAAAATAGTGTTGACTGTCGGGAGTCTTACGATAATTGCAGTGAAAATTTTGTTTTTGTAAAGACTAACGTGTCGTCAATGTGAACCTAAGTTTTAGAAGTCATCTGACAGTCAAACTAAAATGTATTTGAGTGAAATTTGTTTGTAGTTCACCCAACAGATAAATAGAAAACTTTAGTAATAATACGATTCCATTGTACACATGAAATACGATTTTCTAAACTAAATAATTAAGGAGAGTTGAGAATCCAATAATTTTACAACGCCGTTCCATTATTATTAGTTTCTGTAATTATAAGCTTGTGTCTGTGAAAGTTCTTATAATTAATTGTGTGTAAATGTTAATATAATTCGAACTCGTAATGACCTAGAGGTTTAGGCGCGCGGTCGAGAATTTCGGCGGTCGCAGGTTGAAACCCCAGGCACACACCTCTGACTTTTCGAAGTTATGTGTGTATTCACAATGAATTATCACTTGCTTTAACGGTGAAGGAAAACATCGTGATAAAACCTGCACACCTAAAAATTCTTAGGAATTTCTTAGGTGTGTAGTCCGCCAACCCGCACTAGGCCAGCGTGGTGTACTAAGGCCTAAGCCCTCTCAGTTGCAGAGGAGGATAGTGCCCAACAGTGGGACGTTTATGGGCTGATGATGATGTGATGTTAATATAATTTATTATAAGTATACGATATATTTTTTTCGTGTTATAATTCATAAAACATAAAAAGACATCAAACACACTGACTAATGCAAAGTTTATGAATAAGGCGGATAGATGGTATATTTACTGTTTGTAGCAGTGGCGGTACTTCTTTCGAAGCACAAAAGCTTTACACATGAATTGTGTAAGGTATAGTTTATAACTGTTTATTGTGGGGTCAGGATATTCTCATTTATATGTCAAATTGCTTTGGTTGAATAGCGATTTAAAGATTTAAGATTATTATTCGGAATTTTGTTAGTCTTTTGGACTTCTATGGAAGTACCGCTACTGGTTTGTAGCACCATAAACGGATTACCCGCCGTAACCCATATAACTGGCGCATTCAGGGATTAGTCAGTGTTCATCTAGTTTCAGGCAATTCGTTAGTTTCATTGACTAGTGGCAGATAACAAGAAATTTACTCATGTTAGTAATTACTTTATACAGATATCGGTGCGTTTACTATCACAATTGCTTGCTATGCTCCAATAAAAACTATGTATATATTGTTAGTCACAGCAAACATACAAGCAAAGTATCCTTGCCGAATACAAAGAATGCGTTGAAAACCTACTTTAATTTCAGCGAGAAATAGAAAAATGCCGTGTCGATAGTGTCATTTCTTTCAGTGAGAAAATATATTCGATATAGAAGCGCTACCTTTAATAGTTTCCCTGTAGTTTCTACCTCACAGCTATCTTCATTCCAGCAAAGGAAAAGCAAAGCAAAAGCAAATTGGCGACGCAGTGCAACCGAGCGGTAATTTGCGAAAATAATTGAATAGATGGCAGGTGATGCACAACGGAATTTCCTCTTTTATTGTCAACCGTTTCCTATTAGATCCAATATCTTTGACGAATCGAGCCCTATTGGCCGACGGAATTCGCCTGATTAGAGACGTCGTCGAGTGTTAATGACATTGGAAAATGACCTCGTTACAGATATTTTTAGCCAATTAACCTTTGACATTTAAGAAAGATCATTCCTTCTAGTGTACCTTCAATTAAATGGAAAAAGATCAGGTACAAATACATTTAATTATGAAAACTGAAAGAACGGGATCGCAAGATTAAAAGTTTGTTCGATTTTCTCATCTAAATATTTGAATGAAATCCGAATAATCCTCAGAAACGTTTCATGACAATTTTTGTTACTGTTTACGATACGCTTTTGAGTAAAAGTGTGGTTTATGAAGAAATCCAGCTCGTTATATCAATATCAGTTTTTTTTAGTTGTTATTACTTCATTACATGCTTACTAACATAATACAAAAATAAGGAAGCTTTAAGTATAATAAAAAGTACATTCTGATTAAATCTTTCTTAAGTGGCATCCTAGAAATTATTATCTGTGTTACATAAAAGTTTGTTTTGAATCAATAATTTAAGCCTAAGAATCATTTTAACAAGATAACTTTATCTAGTATTTACATGTTTCTGCTCAACATAGCGCCACCGACCCGTTTTTTTACCTCATAAATCTGTTCAGTTAGGCGGAAGATCGGTTCCCAATTTGTTAAATGTTCCGATACAGTGAAAGGTTTTATTCTATTCGCGTGGGTACAAAATTCATAAAAATAGTCTAGCTTAGATTTTTCGGGTATCAGCGATTTTTCGCTATATTTTATATGTAGGTATCAGTAGGGATTAGGGACATAAATCTATTTTATTTTCCATGCTGAAGTTAGGTTTGCCAACCATATTTTATATGCTATAAAGTTGATTGCATTCTAATAAATCTATACTAAATATAATAATAATCATAACGGCATAATTGAAGTAAAAAAAAGATATCGTCTTTATAGTTGAATGGTCTTGACACTGGTTCCCGTTCAAATTTTTTTTTTTTTACAAACATTGTATGAATTTACCATAATTACGTACAATGATTTTTCTTACTCTTTTTTATGACTTATGCAGTGAAAGCAAACGAGACGAGAGCTATGTATAGTATTATAAGATTTAACAACTTTTATTAATTAAATATTCTATTAATTTCATAATATAGCTTCTTATTTAGTTTATTTATTCGCTCAGTGTCAACTGGAATAGTGTTCTACAAATATATTGTTTGTAAATTTCAATTTCAATTTAAAATAAGATTGTTTCGCATCAGAAAGCTGAGACGTAATCTAAAACGTGTCAGTAGCATGCATCTCCAACGGAATGGAAGTATTCATAAGAACGTATTGAAACTAGTATGATAATGTCGAACACACTATATTTCTTATTGATATTTATTGTTAATTAACGCCTCAGTGGATTACGTGTGCTATGAGCCGTAAGAGCCTGGGTTTAGTTCCTAGGTCAAGCCTATTGTTTTATATGTTCCAATAGACTCGTCCTCTTTTATATAGGCCTCAAATCAGCGCGGTTGTATCGTTGGTGTATACTGCCTACTTTCTAAGATACATGAGGAACTTATCATGAGAGGCTAGTTAAGTTGCATCCATAATGTACTGACATTATGGACCAGTAATACTGTTAGTGACTCGGTGCATCTTGTCTTAAGTATTCCTTTAAGAATACAACACTATAAGAACAATTTGGCCTGAATGCTTCTAACAAAAGTACAACTAAGTCACTGGATATCCAAACATTGCGACTGTAAGAGATCTGAGCTAGAAATGCGAAACATTTAAACGTTGTTGATAAACAAGTTTAAATCACGAGCGGGCGAGGTATGTGAGCGGTGGCACAAGGCGTGGTGGTGTCGAGGCCGACAGGCTGGTCGCAATCGAAAGTCCAATAAGTAGCCATTGCACGACATTATTCGATCATTAGGTACGCACTTTATACTACGTGCTGGATAATGATACAGGTATGGTTTTAGCAGGGACAAATTTAAAATTGAAATATTCTTACAAATTAGAATAAAATAAGATGTTGAAGAATATTTGAAATAGTCATCATGCATGGCACTGATTTATGTATTATATAGATTGAGTAAGGCTTAAACGTTAGTGTTGCTAAGCCGTTGCTAAGTCATCAGGGTGTCTTCAATCCTACTTAAGTAGCCTTTTATGATTTTTTTTAATCTCCTTGAATTATAGATAGTGCGTATTAAACTTACTATCCTATGATTTGCGTACTAAGACTAAATTTAATTAAGAGAAAATAAAGGTACATTCTATTGAAGGGAAATCTTTTACAAGTGAAGCACCAACGATATTTTCAGAAGTAATTCTGTGCTAAATTTCAAAAATTGATGTCAATTCAGAATAACTCTGTTATTTTAGACGTTTGCTACTCCATTAAACATTTCCACAACGTATAATCTTAACACAAGTAATCACAGCAACGGGACGGAAAATGTAATGTGCGTTTAAGCAACGCTAATTTATTACACAAAAACATAACATTGTTTTCAGAATTTAAGAATTCTTTAATAACATATTATAAATAAAATCATTGTAAGCAGGCAAATTTTGAAGAAAATCTGATCTAGCCATTTAACTATAGAGTAAGATAAACGGCTTATGTTGTTGATGATAAAATTTATTAATTCATAATTGTGATCTAAATTTAGTAGCTAAAATTGACAAAACACTTACAGCTTACAAAATCAAACACATTTTTCATAAAAGTTAACTCTAATAAATATATATTTGTGTATATGCTTGAATAGTTTAATGTATGAAGAACCCACATAATTTAATAAAATAAGGGGAAATTACATTTTAATATATTTTATTTACAAATTAATTTTATTTCGCAGAAAAAATCGTGTTTCTTTTTCAAGTGGCATTTATTAGTCCATACTAAATAAAAACACCACACCATTGAGCCACGAGACCGTGAATAACGTGACGAGAGGCTCATTACAGTGAGCATCCGAAGCTCCATAATATTACTATTTAAATCGAACTTCTAATAATTTCTTTCATGAAAATATATTTCATCCAGAATAATCTGTAATTGAATTTAATTTCAATGTTACCAATTTGCAGTCACCTTGTCAAGGTAATTCAAAGGTTAAATGTACACGCAAAAACTAGAATTGAGTTTAGGTAGCGTACAAACCGCAAATGGACTTCATGTGGCGTGTTTCATTAAGCTCTTTGTGTGGAGGTAAAAATTCCTGCATTAATAAGACAAGACATGACAAGGACAAATCGAGCGCGCCGAGCTCTCATGATCTTGTTGGATGTTTTTATTAGTCACGGGGCTTTTATTATAGACCCTTGTTCATGTACCTTCAATGTTATGATACTATGTAGGTACAGACAACTGTAATCACAGGTTTGTTTTACGTTTTTGTAACAATATGATGGGTTAAAGTATAAAATTATTATTAATGGTTTGTGCTTCGGGTTTCTAAGATTGGTTAAATATTAAATATTGTAGATATTTTAATCCTTCTTTTGTTTCCATTTCATTGGTTAAATCTGGTATTTTAGTGTCAAGTATATGAAAAAAAAAACACCTTTTAAAGAACTTCTTGAGACAATGCCAATAGCGACAAAAATGATGAAAACTACTTCCAGTATTTATTATCTTGAACACAAGACACGTATTTCAGTATTTACTAAAAATAGCTATACATGTATACGACTGTAACAACTAACAACATAAAATATGCATTTATTACATGGATAATAATTACGAAACAGGTAAATAACTTTTGTACATGCGCTGTTTTTATAAAGATAAAGTTCTGAAACAATAGCGCGTCTGCCCAAACAGTCATTGTTATTAAAGAACCGCGTGTTACCTTAATTTTATATCAAAGTTAGCAAGTTAAACGGTTTTTGCGCGAGTAACTCGGCAGAAAGTTAGCTAGAAATATTTTCGCCGTTGTTAGAGAAATGGCAAAAGATTTATAACGATTTTGGCCGTCGACAGCAAGTTACCGAGGCGGATATAAAAGTTTGTTATGCGCCGCTATAATTCCAAAACTTACCTAATATTCAAGTTTAAATAAATTGCTCAGATAATGTTCTTTACAGATTTCATTACGGTAATCATGAGGGGCCCGAAATTATTATGGGGAAACTCATTGAAACTTAATCGTTCTATCTACGTTTAATATAAAGGGCGGCATAATGACTCTGCTCTTAACGTTTTCTTTAACTCTCTGTACAGTTCGGCCGTCAATAAAAATGCCCTAATGTGGCGCCTAATGGTCCAAATCTTCTTTACGGTAGTGAAATGAATGCGAGACCTCATAGCCGAAACACATTAATTAAACATGGTTTTTTATATACTTTAAATTATTATGGACCTTGCTTTGGTTAGGTATATCGTTCTCAAATAATGTAAACAAGTTTACTTAGGTTTTTTGTAACACAATTTACGACTTTTATGATTCAGTCTTTAAAATTATATCTTTTGACAATAAAAAGTATCATAATAAAAAGAGACACGTCAGAAGTATTATAAAATTCTAATAAATTTTGATATTAAAAATTATTTTGATGGAACATACAAATTTCTTCGTGATGATTTTATCCTAACCAATGTAATGGCCAAAAGTAAGTGGTATGTGTTATGTTATTATACATAATGTAACCAATTTTATATGAATGTAATACTGATATGCCTGAGTCTCTGACGTAAAGCACTGGGGCTACAAATACCTATTTTAGTCATGCAGGATGTCGCAAAATAGAAACACACAATTAAAGTAGTACTTTTCGCGAGTGCCAGCAAGAGTCTTTTTATTTGATTTATGTTGCCAAATATTGCAGCACTCGTAAACTGTTCACATACTCAGCAAGTGCTGAGTTTGCTTTATGCAAATCTCCACGTTGTTGCGCTGAAAATTTTGTTCTCTTATTTCCCTGCATTTTTTGCACAGTTAATGTATTTTGTTTATTAATATTCGGATAGGAATCATTTGAAGTGTAAAATAAATACATCTAATAATTACAACACATAGTCGGGGTAGTATGGAAAGTGCAATAAAGTGCAAGATCGCATTGTACTATGATTTGTTATATTTTTTAACCTAATAAATTATCATAATTAATTCATTTTATATTTTCGTGTAAGATATTTTAAGAATTAAAATAATTTATTTTGCTAAGTTTTTTCTTATGGTGTTAAAGTAGCAGGTATTAAAAGTAAACCTTGTAGACGATGACGTTACGTTTATTTGTATTAAAAACATCTTGAGTGGGTGAATTATAGACAGTGTTAAGCAAAAAGTGTAAAGTAGAGACATACCAGTACCAGTACCAGTTAACATATAGATAAGTACACTAGTAATTGGCTCTATGCTAATACAAGGCTGAATATTGTATAAATTACAATATTTTCAAAATAATCTTTGATCTACTATTTTTCATGCATTTATGCGTTTTACAAATGTAGTTGAACACCCAGACCTGAATTCATATCTAAATATATTAATGTAGAGAAATAATTTGCATGCAGGTGTCCTTTCAAAGTCCAAATGTACTTACAATGTTGTTACATAACATATTATGAACACTAACAATATTCTGCTTACAATATTAAACGGTCATGACAAATTGCCATCAAAAAAATTGCATATTTATTATTTACTCTAATTCACCAATCACGTACATTATAAACTAATAATAAAGCCAGAAAACCATCAAAGAAACTTTAAGGTACCTACAGTGAGCTGCAATTAATCGAAAACCTTTTTAGAAAGACTGTGACATGCTTGTGATACCCTTCAAAAAGTTCTTTAGTTACTCGCTCCGTACACAGAGCAGAATAATTCATTACAAAATTACTCCAATCAAAAGCTTCCAGAACGAATATTCCGATGCGATTCAGTGAATGAGCTGCAAGTTTTGTTGGTCTGAATCTGATGAATGGTGTTCCAGTGCACAATGCCGTTATCCACTAATTGGGACAGGTCGGGAAACGTTAATTTGATAACCGCCAGCGCTAACGTTTACATAATTTGCGGTCGTCCTGGTAGCAAAACACTAGGGTTGTTGTCGCCGACGGGTTTTGGCAAACGACGAGATCTCCCTCAAATTTAATTTATTTGCAACGCGACGGGTTTTGTTGATGTCAAGCAATTACCACTTTTTTACTAACAATAAATCTCTTTGCATTAATAGTGTAATACCATCATGTAGTTTAATATTCAGCAATTCTGAATAAGCACACATGATAGAATTCTTTTGTTTTCGCTGCAAAAGTGTAGTAATTGAAGAAGTGATCGGGGTTTAGGCCATTTATGAATGAAATGTACATACATACATAAACTCACGCCTGTATTCCCCGAAGGGGTCGGCAGACGTGCATTTCTGCACCCACATTTCGCCAGGTATGTATCAGTCCCACGTAATAGGGGGCGAGCCTATTGCCGTTTTTCGGGCACATTTCCAGACTCCGTGCTGTTACTGAGAATTTCGTAATGGAAAATCCCAATAACACTTTGCCCGACCCGGGAATCCAACCCAGGACCTCTAGATCGCACGGCACATACTTGTACCGCGAGACCACGAGACAGTCGAAATGTGAAGGCCGAAATGGTTATTGCACATCGTTTTTCTATGACGGAAGTACCACAGCTGGACTTCTACGAGTCTAGATTAGTCGAGGTAGTCATAGTATCCTAAAATAAGTTAGTTGTGTCATGCTTGTTTCATATTATTTTTTCGTCAGTCAATAGATAATTTTATGATGAGTTCAAATACATAAGTATCAAAGACAGTTATACATTAATTATATATACACATATAGGTACTTTCTTTCCTAAATATCTAAATAATTGAAATAAGTTGAATTTCACCTTGATTATAGACGAACATATGGCTTTTCTTTCTCACATTTCAATATTAATATTGGATTTAATAATAACAACTTTGGCAAAATCCTTAGATCACAAGAGACTAATTATAGTATACTACGAATAACGGCAAGCGTACGTTTAAACCCAAGAAGGTTATCAAGTGACATTTAAGTACTCTTCCGTAAATGAGGATTTCGTCCATGTGCCATATTTACATAACCGGTCGATGGCGGCCATTTTGAATTTTTGTACCATCCGACAGGTCGAAAGCATTGTAATTTATTGAATTAAAAGATGAAATATACAAAACGCATTTTATAATTCGACAACACAGACTGTGCTAACATGACGGCATAAATACTCGTGACATAGGCTTATGCGGTTTGACCAAAATGTCGCTAATTAAAGCGTAAACTGGCAATTTAATTATAATACGTTTCAACGTTTTAACTCGCACATTTGTGACTTTGCAACTATGTGGTAACACACTTACAAATGCGGTCGCAAACTCAATTATTTCGTATGTGCGATTTGTGTTTTTACTATAATAAGTCGCGCGAAAATTAATTTGTAAATATGTATGTTACTAACATTGCCAACCATATTTTATTTTTTGATTTTTTAAATGTAATGTTTTTTTAAACGTTAATTTATAAGGTCATAAAATACAACGCATTATAAAATGTTATGCACCTTATGTTAAAAATATGTGCTATTCATTGGTCGGTCAACAACCTTCCGGTAAAGAAGAGGAAGCGGTAGTCTGGATTACAAGTCTATGAGCACCAAGTTTTAATATAACTTATTTTATGATCAAATCCTCCTTAGCCATAGATTTGTATCAATTATTGATATTATTTGAAGCACTTTTCCGTCAAGACTATAATTTTGAAATGCATCAAACAAAAGACATCAACGAGTTAACGTAATGACAAAGTTAGAAATAAGTTGAACAAAACAACAAAAGTTTCTGCTACGATAACCAATTTCAACATCATTGTTGTCGATTACACAATCTATTTATTATCTTCTTCTGAATAACTTTATCCTACACTGCAGTGGGGTTGATGTAATTTTGATTTTTGTACTTAAACTAGCTTCACTGGCTGCTTCTCTTGCATTCATAGAGATGCTAAGAAATATTTTCGTCGGAAACATACTTTTTCTCAATAAAAGACATAAAGTATCATAGTCGGGGTAGGCAAAGGTATATTTCCTACACCTGGGTTTCATCAATTAATATATGTATGTATGTCCCACTAGAGAAGAAGCGAGTATGAATGCGTAAGAAACTCATTACCTCATATTATACTGTACAGAATTTAGTATATCGAAAAACAATTGCGTTTTGCATATTTATTACTTTGGTTCGTAAACAACCAGCTAGGTCGCTTCTTAGTTCCATAAAACTCATTTTGGATTATTTATTTGGGACATATAATAATCAGTTATATGATCCTATACGATGTTATGATAGTCATATATAGTATATATGGATTATGAAATAGGTCAACCCCACTTCACAGTCACAGTTAGATTAATATCGGACATGAATTGTGTCATAAAAAAATGAAATCAAGCCCGTTTGTGAAAATACTTGAGCTTTGGGTGTGGCGTTGACAGCCGTATTCGTCAGCTGTACGGCATACGTGTTTTTGTATGTATTATACACAACGTATAATGTGTAAAATAACCAAACAAAACATAAGCGTATCCTATACAAACTTTACATTTATTTCAACGGCTGCCTTTGAAATGTTAAAATTTATGATAAGGCCATAAAAACTATGCAGTCATACGCATAAAATTTTACTGAGATTTTTATTTTACTAACAAGTACAGATGGATTGCGAACGGACGCACATTAATTCTTGTAGTATCAAAGGAAGAACAATTATTTCGATTTTGATCGGCACACGTCAGAACATAAAAAAATATTAAGGAACTCAATGAAGGCCGAAGCATAGGCCGGAGCAAGTGAAAGTGATTCGTTGGGGATCGCGGGGAGAGGGGGGCCTAGGGGGCTGGTGGGGAGAGGGGGGGTACAAGGTTGCGAACCGGCTGCACCGGCTCAGACGTGCCAAACACCGATTGAGTAATAGGTAATAACAGTTGCGTTAACTTAATGACGATTTGGTGATGTATGCCGCTATTGTGATGTCGAGACTTGTCGTCTATTTCAGTTTTACAGCGGTAACTGTAACAAGGTTAATGGCGAGTCGAATTGCGTCAGTTAAACCGTAGTTATGTGCAGAAGTGCCACGGGTTAATGCTTCACGATATTTTTACGACGTGTGGATCTAGCTAACATTTACCTACTGTTGGTTCTTTGTTTTTTTTTTTTTATGAAAGGTAAGTTTTCTCATTTTCAAAGACAGACAAAAATGTACTGGACCCTATTATTTATTTTATACAGACACGGGTTTGCCATTTTTTCATTAGAGCACCGATTCGAGAAACAAGATTGTCACTAGGCAACACAACTATGTCTAATAACAGAATGCAAAACACTAGGGTCAGTTGCTTATGCAACTCTTTCAACCACAAAATACGAAACAATATCATAAATGGCAGTTGAGAAAGACACATTACGTTCTTAATGACGTCTTGCTTAAATCAAAAGCAACAACTATTACCTGTTTTGTCTCAATACTAAATAAGTTATTTGCGGTTGAAGAAATGATATTTGCTCGCATTCGTTATTTTATTACGAAAATAATACAGGTGCTAGTATTGCATTACGTTTTAACCTCTAATGACCATGCCAATTGTGTCAAAACGCGATACATGGTGGTTTTGTTGCATGTGGAGAAAAAATATGCGTAACAAATTATATTACAACATTTAATGCCTTCGTCTGAAATCATAGAACACAATTCCTGTTCTAACAACTCGTTGATTTAATATATTTGAGGTCAGTGCGTCATTTGCTAAGTAAAAAATCGTGTCATTGATTTGTATTAACATGACTGTTCTATTTGCTGAGTTTTTATTATGACACCGAAAAATTATACTGCGCCTGGTCGTTTTTAAAGTCTATTCGGATACTAACCATGAGAGGTAATAATGTATAGAAATACAAAATTATACATGTCTGTTTAATCGCTATTATTCTGTGAGTTATTGTTTCGCTTACTGCATATAAGTACACATAATAAGTCTGATGTAAATGTATTTTTTTAAATAACTACTGTATGAGTAATATAACAGATAATTATTATCTGACAGATTTTACAAAGACCTTTATTCAGACCGATCTCAAATGAAAATCTAACTCCAATGCATTAGAGGCAAACGTGTTCATGTTATGTTTCTAGCTGATCGTAATTTCCGTTCTACGCTGCATGTTGTGCGGCAGAAATGAACGCAAACCTATTGAATTATGCATGTTTGTAAATACAGCAGTAGTTGTAAGTAGCAATTAACAGTGGTTACTCTTGAAATGGGGTTACTTCCGCGGAACAGTTTTTAATAAAACACACTATCCGGAAACACGCCCACTCCAAACTTGGCCAGTGTTCATATCGACACTTGTATTCGAAAGTTCGTGTGTGCCAAATGAACTATCCGTTCGTAAAATATGCGCTGTTTGATAATCAACCTACACAATGCAGACACAAGGTTTTATTTCATTTGTTTATTGATGAGATTTAAGTAAATGCATTCAATCAGCTTAACCATACAATGCATTGAGTAACCAATAGAGTATCATCAGGTGCTTGCGCCAGTTCTGCTGAGCTGTGAAATAATATGATTTCCATTACCTACTTAAAACTATCAATAATTTATTACGCTCTAGTTGCGTATGTCTGCAGTCTACAGTCTGTGCGCACTGGGACATGTAAATTTGCGTTTTTCGTCACACTGGACAATTTGGACATTGCGATAAAGTCTACGGGCTATGTGTTGTAAGTGTTACTACTGGCTCTTATGGTTGTAATTTTGAGACAGGTCTTAATCAATTGTCGAGTTACAGGGTCAGTGTTCTTAAGGTTGAGTTTAGGCTGAGCTGTCGTTTCTTAATTCTTATTTTTTTCATCCATACAGTCATTAATATCGTAAAACGTGTCATGGCCCTTTGTAGTAATATAACATATCACTTATCAATTATGGTTAAAAAAACGATATAACGATGCAATGCTAATTTAACCAAGTCAACCTCGCAATGTGCATAAGAAACAACATCAATAAAAAACTACAAGTCGGAGTCATACGTTAGAATGGAATTACTCAGAATACTTTATATATATTATATGCCAATAGAAATGAGACATTCACGTATTGGTTTCTCAAGGGCCTAGTGGCGACGTCTTTGGAAAGTATTCAAATATTTACTGTGTACGCCATGAGTACAGTAAACACACTCGAACGAAGGCCAGTAAAGCGAAGGAACGTAGAAAGAATACTAATCCAAACCACTGGCGGGAAAGCCATCGGAGTTAACGAACCCTGACACTGCATAGGATTAATGATACTCTGTGTATTGTTATTCGCATTATTTATATTCTATATATATTCTCAGCCTATCGCCGTCCACTGCTGAACGAAGGCCTCCCCAAGTAGGCGCCAACCATCCCGGTCTTGAGCAGCCCTCATCCATCCGCTACCCGCCACCTTTCTCAAGTCGTCGGACCATCGTGCTGCAGGATGTCCTACACTACGTCTACCTAAGCGCGGTCTCCACTCCAACACTTGTCTGCTCCAACGGCCGTCCGTCCGTCGGCAGACATGGCCGGCCCACTTCCACTTCAGCGTGCTAATCCTGCGGGCAATGTCAGTGACTCCGGTTCTCTGGCGGATGACTTCATTACGAATTCTATCCACCAGAGAAACTCCAAGCATTGCCCGCTCCATGGCACGCTGAGTGACTTTAAATTTGTGGACCAGACCTTTAGTAAGTGTCCACGTTTCGGCTCCGTATGTCATTACGGGTAGGACGCACTGATTAAAGACTTTCGTCTTGAGGCACTGAGGGATCGACGACTTGAGAATATGACTTAGCTTCCCGAATGCCGCCCAGCCCAACCGTATTCTTCTGTCTGCCTCATTCTCGAAGTTGTGCCGGCCTAGTTGAATGGTTTGGCCAAGATAGGTGTATTCTTGGACAACTTCGAGAGTGGCATTCCCTACGACTACAGGCCTCGGGAGAACATGACTGTTAAACATTACCTTCGTTTTGTCTATGTTCATCCCGAGTCCTATTTGTCTTGAAGATCGGTCAAGGCTGTTGAGCATTTCCTCCAGATCCTGCAGAGATTCCGCCATCACGACGATGTCATCCGCGAATCGCAGATGAGAGATGTACTGGCCGTTAATGTTGATGCCCCGTCCTTTCCAGTCGAGCGTCTTAAAAGCGTCCTCCAATGCGTTGGTAAACAGTTTCGGAGAAATTACGTCTCCCTGTCTTACCCCTCGCTGCAGTTGGATTGGCTTCGTGCTGTGTTCTTGTACTTGGACGGTCATCGATGCGGCTTCGTACAGACTTCTCATCACCTGGATGTAGCGGTAGTCGATCAGGCATCTCTGCATGGACTCCAGAACAGCCCAGGTCTCGACGGTATCAAAAGCTTTCTCGTAGTCCACATACGCGAGGCAGAGGGGTTGGTTGTATTCCTCAGTTTTTTGGATTATTTGCCTAAGTGTATGTATGTGGTCTACGGTGCTAAAGCCCCTCCGAAACCCGGCCTGCTCCGGTGGTTGGAATTCATCGAATTTTCGGGCGAGACGATTCGTAATGACCCTCGAGAACAACTTATAGACATGGCTCAAGAGTGAGATGGGGCGGTAGTTCTTCAGTAAGGTGTTATCGCCTTTCTTGAAGAACAAAACCACCACACTCTTGCTCCATGCCTCCGGCGTTGTGCCAGTTTGGATGACGGAGTTGAAGAGCTTAACTAGTTGTCTCAAGACAGGTGTACCTCCTGCCTTGAGAAGCTCAGTGGTTACTCCGTCATCTCCCGGTGCCTTGTTGTTCTGAAGTTGACCGAGGGCCATTCTAATCTCGCCCAATTCGATGTCGGGAAGCTCGTCTGAGTAGTGGCGAGTCAGTCTGGCTCGCGGATCATCCGCGTTGCAGGCCACAGGTGGAACTGCTCTTTGAGCATACAAATTTCCGTAGTACTTTTCGACCTCTCCGAGAATTTCTGGAATTGAGGTGACGGTGGTGCCTTGTTGTGTTCTGAGTTTCGTCAGGTGACAACCGGAGGTGTGGGGCTTAGCGAATACTTTGGAGCCCTTGTTTTGCGCAATGGCAATTTCAACTTCCAAAGCATTCGCGCGCCTAATGTCGCGCCGTATAAGCCTCTTCACCTCTCGGTTTAGTACCTGACGTTCAGATGGTGTGGCGTTTATAAGTTCTCGTCTTTTCCTCAATAATTCCAGAGTCTCGGAGGAGAGTTTAGACTTACGCCCGCTGCTCGTTGGTCGAAAGTATTTGGAGCCTACTTCGCGAATGATCCGCATCAGACTATTGGAGGCGTCATCAATGCTTTCAGTGTTTTCCAGTAGGGCGAATCGATTCTGTAGTTCCAGCTGGAAAGCTTCACAGCCGGCTTCGATCTGGGGCAGTGATGGACGAAGAGTCGACCTCATTAAGCGCGCACGTTCGATTTTAGTGTTAATATTCAGAGTGCCTCTTACAAGTCGGTGATCACTACCGGTATTAAACCTGTTGATCACTGAGACATCTCTGAATATTTGGCGCTTGTCAGTAATAATGAAGTCGATCTCATTTTGGGTCAAACCGTCAGGGCTACGCCAGGTCCACTTCCTTTGGGGCTTCTTCTGGAAGAATGAATTCATGAGAAAAAGCCCCTGTGCCTCGAGGAAGTTGACCAGCATTTGCCCTCGACTATTTCTGCTCCCATAACCGAATGGACCTACCCTCGATTCGCCGTAACCCTGTACTCCCACTTTGGCATTGAAGTCACCCATAACAACATTGTAAGAAGTCTTGGTACGAGACATAGCCTTCACTATGTCCTCGTACATGGCCTCGACTTCGTCGTCAGGATGTGTAGACGTCGGGGCGTACACTTGTATAACCTTGAGAGAGTATCTCTCGGTTAATTTTAAGACAAGGTACGCCACCCTTGCCGACACACTGCCAACTTCTACAACGTTGCTTTTGAGTGACTTGTGGATCATAAATCCGACGCCTCCTTGGGATGGTTGGTGTCCTTCTCGGAAGTAGAGTAAGTGACCGGTAGGTAGGGTAATCTTGTCCTCCCCCTGTCTACGGACTTCAGATAACCCCACAATATGCCAGTTGATGTGACTTAGCTCTACTTCCAATTCTGAGACGTACTCGTTCAGCCGCAGAGAGCGTCCGTTGTACGTTGCCAGAAACAGTCGGTTGTGGTACCCTGCCGTAACCCGGGGATTCTTAGCACCCCCCATCTCGCCGTTACCATGACCGGTACCGTGGTCAGGAATAGCGAGACTGCCGGGAACTGGGGGCCGCGAATTGATGGGAGTTGCCATTGGGGGATTTTGCCATAGTCACCACGCTTGGCAAGCGGGTTGGTGACCGCAGTGGCTGGAAAGCTTTAGCCGACGGTGCTGCTGCCCACCGAAGGTTTTGGTATTTAAGGCATTCCAGCTTGAACGAGTGGTTATGCCGCCACTAGTCGGCCGCCAGAGCCACATCTGTTAGCTAGCAGGGTGTACCGCGTGCAGGTAGGGTTGGCAGTTGGGGACGTGAGATGTTATGCGCCCCCCTTACACCCTTATATTATACGGTTCCCATTTAGATGCCGATGTTGTTTTTATCTTAATTGAACATTGGCTGCAGATACAAGTTTTCCAAATGAGATTTTTCTAATAACAATATATCTGTTGAAGAAATTGAGCGGGCATAATATGTTCTAGTAATGAAAGCAAGTTGTTTTTGACACGAAAACGATTAAATAAAAATTATAATTAGTAGCCAGTTCAAGGATGTATCGTATTAGACTTACAAATTTGTCATAGAAAACATATATTTGAAATAAACATGTTATAAGCAGTTCGTGAGAAAATTCCACGCCTACTCTACGCAGATAATAAATGATTCCTACATAGCAGAAGTCAATCGGAGCACAACAGTCTTCGTGGTCTATTTCTATTGTATTTCTTGTGCATTTCAATGGCTTTACGTACGCTGTGGTGATCTTACCTAGATTCTATTGAAACTGTCGAACATGAAAAATGACTATTTGTTTTAATTTTGTGTTGTTGTTTAATTTTGTGTTATTCTTACAATTTTTGAAAATTAAACTTATAATAAAATGACTTTCATTTAGAAATTTATAAATCAAATAAGCGTTTATTATTTCGCTCTACGGTCAATTTCAAAGTTATTGCAAAAAGTAATCCTATTATCAAGAAATTTGCTCACGATCTTATCGCGGTTTTTGCTCCCATTTTATTACGCGAAAATTGTCTTGCTCAATAAAAGCCTTGCCTTCTTAAAAGAAACAGTTAAAATGTTGAGTATTTTCTCTAAGAAATGTTACGTTGTAATAAATAACACTAGTAGTAAATAACGCTATCATAAAAGTAGTCCATATAGCTTTTGTTTCGTTTGTAATAATAAAAAAAATATTGTGTTGAGACCTGACATTTTTAAGAAAAAGTAGACTGGTTCATCAAAATAAGTGCAGTGGTTAAATCATGAAAAATAACAAACAAATAAACTTATGTTCGTATATCTATCAATCTAAGTCTCATTATCGACCTGGATAAGAAATCTTGAAATAAAACTAATTTATCATACAATCCATAAAACTCTAGTAGTTACAACAATTGTATTATACACAGATATATATAAATAAGACTATTGATAAGATTATTTTTCAAAGCTATTCAACATTTCAATTAAAATACGCAAATAATTTCCACAATCGTTTATATTTCAATGGTTTACGTTCGTTACCCAAAGGTCAAGTCAGTGTTAAATATTTATAGATTCAACTTTATTACTGAATCGTGATTTTATGAGTTTAATACATGTGAAGTGTCAAATAAACCTTCGAGTGGTTAACACGATAGCGCTATAGTCGATAGTCGAATACCAACGTGTCCTCTGTGGCCATGACGTCGTTAACTACTAACCATGCAACTCGCTGACAAATTTATGTCAGGGATGTTTTATCAATACCTTCTCTAATACTCTGAATAGACTAAGATGTGCGCTGCTTATAATGAGCCGCAAGTAAATTTCGCCATTTGGCCTCCGTAGTTCGCATATGAAACAAAGTTACGTTTAATATAATCTTCCTTAGCGTCGTCATACGTCTACATGCTCGGCACAGGATAGCTTTAAGGTTTAAAAGGTTTCAAAGGGTTGCTTTAGCCCACGAAGCTGGTTTATTTATTGTAATTGAGAAATTCGCTTCGAAAAATAATCAGGTATGCTAGTTTTCTCACGCTTTCCTAAGTTTAAAATGCGAAATAAATAGATTTAAATGCCTAGTAAAAATGAGGCTGGTCCGATGTGCTACATTCTTATGCCCGGTCACATTTTCGGTAAAAAAATCAAGGTAAAAATTAAATTTTCAAAGGAGGCTTCAAATATTATATATAAAGTCTTGGTCGTCGTCTCATAAACCCGAACGTCGTGACGCTAAGCCAATGTTGCCAAGCCATGACGCCGCGTTCTGTTTTTGACTAGCGACTCAAAACACAACGTTCGCGCTTTCTCGCAATACAAAGTTTTCTTCCTTAACCTCTATAGCGATAGTTTAAGCCACGCTCCATAGCTTTTTAGGTGCTCGCAAAATGATTTCCGTAACTTTCATTCTTGATGAAATGGTTTCAATACATAGGAGTAATAATAGCCAATTAGTTCTTCGTAGGAATTGTGTTACCGACGACAATATCAGATATCTATGCATATTGATATTATCTATATTGCGAAAAGTCATAACACTTATTTTATTTTTAAATGTCCTTACAGAAAATTAACATGTTCAATTATTTTTTTAGTTGCGGAAGGTAATTAACGAATAAATTGACAGCGACATGTTTTATCCGCACAGAGATATTTTACAATAAGTAATCATTAATGACATAACGATCTGCGTATAAATTGCATTGTCAATTAAAAAGTATAATTAAAATTGAGCAACAGAACGTGTTGCGGTCACAAATATGATGGCCAACGAATTGCTTCTAACCTTTTATAAAGGTACATTTATTGTGTCCGTACTCCGTAAATGAAATTACATTTCAAATATCCATTAATGAACGGACGGCGTATGAGGCCGACATACAAGTGTGTGCCGGCAAACTAGGGGCGGCCGTGAGAATGTTTCGTAAGGTGTACAATAGAAGCAATTTAAATGTACCTCAGACTTGCGTTATTTGCATGTTTTTTGAATAGCTATTGAAACATGCTGGCTAAGCGTGAATTAGACGGCGTTAAGAGTTCTTTACAATCACATATTTCACTCTTTGTGCGTATTAATTAATAGTAATATTTATCGTATTATTTAAATAGTATTTTATTTTCTTGCGTTTATTTTAAATGGCAACCGTTAATTAAAAAAACAGCAAAGAATAATTCAAGTAAGCAATAAGTGAGTGGTAACTAATACAGAATTTCGAAATTATAATAACATCGAAACTAAAATTATAAAGTTTATTACATCATCCATGCAGAACAAGCAGGTTAGTGGAGCGAATTACGTTTTAAATAA
The DNA here is from genome assembly GCA_907164795.1 of Hemaris fuciformis. Taxonomy (NCBI): domain Eukaryota; kingdom Metazoa; phylum Arthropoda; class Insecta; order Lepidoptera; family Sphingidae; genus Hemaris; species Hemaris fuciformis. Next base: position 8,122,183 of record OU015434.1, read on the forward strand.
AACCGGCAGACTATGAGCTCTTTAAAATCGCCATTCTCTATCCCTTCATATTGAAAGTCTATCTAGGCACTTGAAACACATTGTAAAGATTAATATGCAATTGTCATTATCTTTCGCTAGTTGTAGCTATTTGATCATTTGCCAAACGTCTAACCATAAATCTAGCTATAGAACTCCTAAGCCAGGTATCTCGGAAATTATTCTCATTTAGATAAAACAACTCTTCGACCCGTTCCTCGAATACAATAGCCGCATAACTTGTATTTAACCGTACAGGGCTTGAAGACGTACAATTGTAACTATTGATTGACCTAGTCCCAAAACAAATATAGAAATCTTCCCTGTAACTATATTTAGATACTTTGACTTTCTAACAGCGATAGTTTTGGCGAGTCCCATATCTTCCGATCTTTGTTGTTTTGCCGACCTCTAATGAATTGTTGATGCCTTATTAATATTCTTCGGTCTTGTCGTTGATTAGAAATTTGTTGCCTAATGATGCTATCGAATTATTTGATTATGAGGGTCTAATATTAAAGAAATTATGATACTTACTACTACATTAAATCTATAATCATAATACTAATATTCACACAAAAAAATCTCCATTACACAATGTTACGATGCCTCATACTTTCAGTAGTAAGTACCTATTGACCCCAATTTATAATTAACCTTATGTACCGGGTATCATAGATAACCTGAACCACTTTCTACATCACCCAGAAATATAAAATAATCAAACAAATATGTTTATAAGTAAAGAGAGTCTGATCTTTATATGTTAGGATATGGAAGTTAGTGTATATCCACATCCAAATATTCGTTCCATTATAGTCAAAGAGTAAAAAAGGAAAATGATATCACAGTTCCGCAATTCGAAAAGCAACCGAGGGTTATTAGAAAAATCGCAACGCATCTAAGTGTATGGTTGTGGCAGAAATGTTTGCGTGAAACCGTCCGACGAGGCAGAACGCGCCGCTTTCACGACACCGCTGCACCGGCGCGCCAACTATCTGTACGTGACGCGGTGTGACGTCACACACACGTTTCACTACCTCCCATTCTTGAGTAAGCAAACACAAATGATACGAACACTACAGCAGTAATACATACTCGTGAAGTAACGGAACGTAGTTTTAAGGATTATTATGGCCTACATTTTATTCGTTTTATGCTTAAGGGAACATTCGTTCATAAAAATTAAATGAAAGCTTTAAAGAAGGCTCTATTACTAATAATGTACACGATAATACCTTTCTCAAACCCAACAGGTAAATAATTTTGATATTTCCCACGATGAAAATTACATCTTTCGCAAGCAAATTAAGGTTGACGTTTTCATAATAGATGAAATTGGCAATCTAATTTTATGGTGCAAAAATATTCGAATTAGTATAAATGTTATTTCGAATGATTTGAAGTCATAGAGCAATATATTGATTTTTAAAAACATCAGTTAAATAAATGTGCAGAATTAAAATATACCTACAGAAAGCAGACTATTTGCCGTTTAATTATTTGCGTCATAGACTGCTGCATCTAGGTTGTTTAATATAAGGCCTACGATTTAATCGCAATACTAATTGCTATTGATATAATCAGTAATTTCTGTACTGATATATCCAACAGAATGTTTAGAAATGAATAGAAATGACTGCTATTTCTGCATAAAGTAACACCTACATAAAGATACGGCGTGATTATCTTCACAGATTTTTTGAAAACCTTAAAGATTATATCTATACATAAGGTGAGATAACTTGAAATGTTTTGTTCTGATGCATGTTTCAAGATATTACAAAATCATCCTTATCAAAGCAACATCACTCGAGGGAAGAATAGACAGAGCACGTAATGATAAACGCAAAAATCACACGTCCGCAACGCCGGATGTTACGGGGGCTTGCCAAACTTACCAAGCTTTCTAGACACTTGTTCGTCGAGACCAAATAAAGCTGTCTTTATAAATTAAATATTAATTTCGATCACATGTCATAAATTAGTATTAGAAGTGGCAGCCACGACTTTCTCTTCCACTTGTCCAAATTCCTTTGACGCTTTATGTAACACGTGTATCGCAAAATTATTCCAAGTGATTATAGTGTGCTGTGGTGTGCTCACTATCGTGTTTATTTATCTTTCCACTATTCTGCTTCATTCCACACGACTATTGAACGTTATCTGGGTCACAAGTGACGTTAAGTTATTTAATATTATCAATCTTTCGGTTTCGATGTTCCATTAGTTCACGTAATCAGTATTTATAAAGAATTATTTTTATTTAAATATAATTATATTTTAGCAATTAGAAACCATAATCTGCACTCCATGATTTTTTTACACAACACAAGAGTCACAGAGTAAAAAGAAAGAAAAAATAATATGTTACTTGGTTGAAGATGTTGCAAACTATAGCTGCTATTTAATTTTTTTGTAATTCAAAATCAGGAAGAGTTTTAGACCTACATCCCACAAATAATATGTATCATAATACCATAGCACTAATTAAAGTACTCGATGACCTACTTATTACTGTTCATAAGTAAATAATTCGCAAATCAATTGCTATTAAATTGGGGCCTAACATATTGTTGATGATAAACCTCTAACCAAAATACATACACAAAAGCACCTGCCTCAAAATTCATTCGCAATCCCACAAATGGATTTCGCTATTCGCTCTGAAACAGCTCATTTGGATAATGATTTAATTATCGACATATAAATTAGATGCATCAGCATTGCAATGACAGCCGATATCTGCCATCTTTGTGGTCCACCGAGCCGGATCAAGTTTAGAATCAGTTTGCCTGTCACACAAAGTTTGTATTGAGCGTGTCGGAACTCGAGGACAATGTTCTAATAATCTTTAACAGCGTTGCTTCTCCCGATGTCTCGCACTTTACCAACTAATCTGTAAAGTTTTACTGCTACCTGGCACTTCATCTACGGTCCGCACTAGATTGAGCATACTAAATTTGGGGTTTATTGATTACGGTTACGAAGATTACCGTCGCAATACTACTTTGAACTTGGGACCAACTTGATGTAAATTATATTCAAACATAGGTACATCAAGTGTTCTCTTCGATTGTGACTATTTAACCATAAACTATTGTTACCGTGTTCAGTATATCATTTATATTTATTTATTATGCTTTATATACATTTTGTATAAAGGTGGATTTACTGCCTAAGGCATTCTCTAACAGTCGGACTTGATGCAGAGATAAAAAAGTAGTCGCATAAATAACGTTATGGTGCGAACATCATTTCATGACGTACTGAACATATAAAACAGATTAACTATATTTAACTTCGTAATTCTATTTTAATGTTCTGTGGTCACGTATCCAAACGACGTAGGTATTGCAGATCTGCGATTTTAAATTATTATAACATGATATATTTATAGAATGAAGCTAATATATAAAAGTTAGATGAATTTTTAATTAAAGCAATTGCTTTATCTAAATCTAATATTTTACTGCAAGATTTTTAATGAGGCTAAGTTAGTAAGCAGTGATGGCCTCGAGGTTTAGGCGCGTGGTCGAGAATTTCGGCGGTCGCAGGTTCAAACCCCAGGCACACACCTCTGACTTTTCGAAGTTATGTGTGTATTCACAATGAATTATCACTTGCTTTAACGGTGAAGGAAAACATCGTGATAAAACCTGCGCACCTAAAAGTTCTTAGGAATTTCTTAGGTGTGTAGTCCGCCAACCCGCACTAGGCCAGCGTGGTGGACTAAGGCCTAAACCCTCTCAATTGTAGAGGAGGCCCGTGCCCAGCAGTGGGACGTATATGGGCTGATGATGAAGTTAATAAGCTGCTACTAGAAGCTACACGATCATGTTCAATATTTTATTCTATAGTATTAACGTATTTAGTTATTAATCTCATCATGTAGTAAACATCTAAAAGATTTATATTAGCATACTTTAGAGTTCTCACAAGAATTTCGTTGGTTTTTAAGTCCCGCAACTCACACTAGGGTAGATGGGTGGTTTGGGTTTTGACTTCTAACACTTCCAGTAAAAGAGGAACCATACACCAAACAGAAGGACGTCCATAGAGGGACGTATGGCCTTCTTCATAAACACGTATAAATAAATGAATTGTTATTTATTAACATAATATTACCTACTGAGTAAAATTAAATAATTAACAGAATCTTTCTCTTGTTTCAGATGTGACAGTGCGCGTGCATAATGGGACAGACATAATCAATGACTGTGCCAGTTTCACCACTGCCGAATATGGAACTATCCGAAATACGAGGAACTTTCGACTACTTTTGTTAATTTATACAACCGTAGTGTTTTTCGGACTTTAGTATCAATGTCACGATGAAAATTAATCAAACACAAAAAATGGGCAGGCATCGTTGGAGGATTACTATCGCAGCGGTGCTTCTACTCGTCATACAAGACACACTATGTCAAGGTACGTGTTTTATAAATAAACTAATAAATAAACAAATACACCCAACAGGCACATACATAGTTCTGACCCCACTCTTAAGATACAAGTCTTGTGTCGTGGATATCAGAAACTACGAAAAACTTTTCGACCTCACAAACACCCAGACCGGAAATAAATATTTGTGGATCACACAAACACTTGTCTCTCGTTTCGCAAGCTGTTCCCTAGCAAACTGCACTACGGGGTTGTCAAAACTTAAACTAGATATGCCCCGTGGTTATATCCACATCACATTACATATTACATGATATTTTTTTCTGGGATAAAACCAAGTACTATCTGTGTCCTCGGTGTCAGCGATCTTTATACCGTTTACCAAAATCGATCCACTCGATTAGGAGATGAAAAAGTATCAAACATACTTACACTCACAAAAACTTACAATATTTGTGTGACACCTACACCCAATGTCACACACAAAGTTCTGACTCCATATTGCGTTACAAGTTTTGTATCGTGGTTGTAAGACACTATTGTCGCCACTCTACTTTTCGGTCACACAAACGCTAAGACACGAAACAAATATTCTTGGACCATGGAAACATTTCTGTCGGCACGGAGATCGAACCTGCGACCTTTCTTATCAAAGTGGCGTATAACCAACTGTACCTCAAAAGAGGTATTTTTTCGTTCCTAATGGTTACACGCGGGGAAGGAAGCACCGACTATTCGCAGTTCCAACATGTGCTCGTACCAGATCACTCATACCGCGCACTCTCACTGCGCTCAATGCTCTCCAGGACAGTGCGCCACACTGTGGTATATTTACGGAAGAATGGATTTGTCGGAATGTTGCACTTTTGTAACTTGAATGTGTCATGTATGACTGTGTTTGTATATACATAAGTATATTTAACAAAAAAAAAAACGAAAAATATATAGAAAAATTATGTTTTTATCTCTTATTCATTTTTATTTAGATTTCACAGTTTGTTATCGATTAATGTAATTGGTGTAACCGTACCAATTGAATAATTAAATAAATTATCCAAGCAACTTTGTGTTTGTTCCCGCGTGATTGAATTTGCCCTAAAATAAGTTCCAAGGTTGCGCAAACTCCGCTGTATGTTGATGAATAACTAAGGATGTTTCCTTGCCTAATGTAATTATAGCTCTGATTGAAAGCTTTGATGCCACACGTGTATATTTGCGACGGATTTAATATATGGTTAAATTAAATTAATGTCTGTGACCTAAATTTTATGAAGCGTCATGAAATTATCGCAATTCGTTGAAAGATCATACGTACTTCTATTAATAAAAATAAAATGAGGAAGAGGTATATGGCTAAAGTCACGTTTTATGATCAATGTTTTAAGTCCACGTAATAGGGGCCAGTCTAATGCACCGAGACAAAATATTTATTTCAGGTTTGGGTGTATGCGACACCGAAAAGTCTCTCGTCAGATACCCAATAAATAAGAATTTTAGTGTTTAAAGTTTTGACACTTGATTACACGTATCTATGTTCTTAATTTACTCGCGGCAAGTTTTGTCTATGTTTAGAATAGAAAAAAATGGACAGGGGTGATTTTTAGCCCGTAAAATATTATGTTTCCGACAATTTATTTGATGTCATTGACAAAATCTATATAAACGCAACCAAAGTAATCAAGAGCTGGGATTAAATAATATAAAGTTGTAACAAACTAATTTGTCTATTATTCTGAGGTGAACCACGTGACACTACTGAGGTCGCAACTAGAACAGCTGTCCGATACAGACGCTTCGGCAGTTTGTCAAAACAAAACTAATCGATAAACTTGTAAACTTATATCCCAAACAAATAATAATAGCTCTACTGAATTCTCCGTAATCATATATTAATAATTTTTCAGTTGGTCAGTAAGTCGTGGGTTTAGGACTGTAATATTTATAGGACATGTATCAGGATAAAAACAAATACACATTTGTTAAACTGGAAGGAACATTTCGAGCCTTAAACGTTAATAATATCTATGTATTATGTACTCAATGTTTTACATGACAAAAGATTATATTTAGAGTATTTGTATGATGTGAACTATAGGTACTCATTTTTACATGTTATATTTACAGTCTTACGTAAAAGGGTCACGAATCATAGGATTCATAGGACATATTACGTACCAATCTTACTACGTTCATGAATCACATATGATCAAATATAGAAGCAACTTTGACTGCATTTTTTTTTGTGGACGTATGAGTATAAATATATATTACTAACCCCTAAGAATATTTAAAAATGCGTATTTGCAAAAAAAGTCCGGGACATTTACAATGCCAAATACTCGATTGTATGGGGACAGGGAACCTGTTAATATTCATTTCTATGTTTATAACTATGTGAGCTGAAAATTGAAATTGCATAGGAGAAAAAAATCCACGCATCAAATTCTAAACATCTCCATTCCATTAGCCAACAAGATTATATAATTCTGTCATTTTAAACACTTAACAAAGTGGAGTAAACCATACCGATATTGACTACAGCTTTGCTTTGCTTTAACAACTTGTGAGAGAATCTTACCTATAGTCACTTGACATACTCAAGTCGGCATACTGATGTGTTTTTTTACGCTACGATTACATATATGTAAGTTTCATAAATGGTAATGGATTGTAGTGTTTTTTGTACCGATTATAAACTATATTTCGCGTGGTTTAATTAATTTATTCATCTTAAGTCATGTTTTCATTGTCAGTGGGCTAAAATTTATAGGGCGGAAAACGTAATTTGCATTCTCACATACTTAATTGAGTAATTAGACCGTGAATTAGTACCACATAATATGTATTTTCAAACACACGCAGAAACCTGGGCTATTCAACGCGAGATTAAGTTTCTAAGAAAGGGTTGTTGGTAATGTAGGTCACCTATTCAAATAACATAGCTTTAAAAGAGCTCAAGATTAAATCAATTAATTCGGTCGTTTACTCTGAATTTAGTAAATATAAAAAAATTGCCAACTTTTTGTATTTGATTTGTGAGTGGTCCGGTCTGGCTTCATTCGAGCCACATTAATTTTCCTCACTTCGGTCTAATAGCACCGCTTGTCTCATTATAACTAGTCCCTTCTCTACTTTAACTCTCTTTTTTCGCCACAGCCAGGTTTTTGTACCATACCTTGTTTCTAGGAGTTACGCCTAAAACCAAATACAAGCATAATTATGAATTGACATATTGTTCAATGAAGATAGTTGATACACTACAGTATCATCTGCTGGTGTTTTAGTAAGGAGCATTGAAACATACAGGTCCTTTACAGGAAAGTAGAAATAGCACACACATGCTACCTATATATACATTATCAGGGCGAAGATATAAGTAAATCATACATTTGACATCATACTCTTATTTAATCTTCTCAAAAAGTAAACTTGAAACACAAAAAAGGTATAGGCGTCGACAGAGCAAATAGTTTAAAAATTTACACACAAAAATTGCCCAACAAATGTCACATAAAGCACACGTATTTGGGCTGTGACCTTGCACTATCTGGTTTTACAACAATTGTCCAGATTTAGTGACTATAAAGACAAACACGGTCGATATAAAAGCGTGTTAGCGCGGTGTGGGCGGACAATGCAAACTTCGCCCACATGCTCGCGCCAGCTCTATTTATTCATTATTCAAGAGCAGTTACACCGCTTGTGATCACCTCGGCTCTTAGCGTGTACGTAAAAGTGCTTAGGTAAATCACATAGGCATTTGTGCCGGCTAACGTTGGCTGGGCATGGCATAACAACACCCTCTCTGGTTACATGACAACTGACCTCGGTGTATTGTAACATGAAATGACATTCTTTGTACTGCTATTTCTGTATCGAGTAGTATTTTCACATCCTGCAAATGGATTATAATAGAATTGTATTAAATTACCTACATGCGACATCGATGCTTCAATGTTTAACAAAATTATTTATCGCATAATTATTTTATGGAGCACTTGATATTTCCTATTTATTCAAATTATAGTTTATTTTTATTATTTGTTACTCAAAAGTCATTTTCTTTTATTATGCAGATACTCCAGGAAAGTATAGGAAGAAACCACAATTCATATTAAATGTAGTAATAGGTATAAATCACATACATACTTGTATTGCCCAATATCTATTAGTTTAAATTGATATATTTTACTTTTTTACGGTATGATTTCGATTTTGGCCTTTGAAAGGTACGCCCACGTTGAATACAATTTCATGCTTCCTCGCCCTAATTAAAATAATATAACTGAACGTACACCTACTCATTCTAAATACAAAATTCAAAGTCTTATTAACAATTTATCAAGTCATAGAATTTCCGTGGGTGTAAACTCAATAAACTCAGTAAACTCAATACCCACCCTTACATACCAACGTCGTATAATATTTTGACGGTAATGTTCCAATTAGGACGGGGTTACGACATTTCGTGTACACTATAAATTAGATTTCGTGTAATCAATAAAATTATTCGGCAGTGTCATGTGATTGACGGCTCATATTTCGGCAGATTAAAGTTTAAGTAGAATCAATACAAAGTTATTTGACATTTAGTTAAACTGCAAACTAGATATCATGACTCAATTACTCGTAATAATTTTAAGTGAATGTTTAAGTTACTGTGACTGCCTCGTGGTGTCGCGGTACAAGTATGTGCCGAGCGATCTAGAGGTCCTGGGTTCGATTCCCGGGTCGGGCAAAGTGTTATTGGGTTTTTCCATTAGGAAATTCTCAGTAGCAGCACGGAGTCTGGAATTGTGCCCGAAAAACGGCAATAGGCTCGCCCCCTATTACGTGGGACTGATACATACCTGGCGAAATGTGGGTGCAGAAATGCACCTCTGCCTACCCCTTCGGGGAATACAGGCGTGAGTTTATGTTGGTATGTATGTATGTTTAAGTTACCTTAACAAACAATAAACATTTTATGTATTCGCATTTGTAACTCCTTATATACCTACCTGGCGAATTAACTGGTGACTGCCAGCATTAATATTATTTAAAATTAAATTCCGTTACTTAATAAATTAATATTAATCAATAGTTCCTTCAATATTATTTTTTTTATATCCAACAATAAAACTAAAACAATACTTTGTAATTCCTTAACTTCACGTTTTTAATGCTGATATTTCTACTATCGCTGTTCACCGTCATGGATCCCATATGCCTCAGTATGTTCAAACAATATCTAGAACTCAATGATAGAAAAAATCGAAACCTAAAAGGGTATGGTTAAATTTATTACGTGACTCTAAAAATAAATAGAAAAGAATTTAAAATAACTTTACCTCTATTACGATATAATAATATGAAAGATGTGAAATAAAAATATTGCAATTTCCACTTTTCAATTCCATTAGACTGATACATAATACTTTCCACAATCTCTTACGCTTTCATGAGTCTACATTTATAAAATATCCGAGACGTTTGCTACTATTGAATTATTCACTTAGAATATATTTTGTATTTGCACACGTTTTGTAATACCACGCTTGAAGTTTTTGAAATCAGCAACACAAGGTATAGAAGCCACATTAATATTTAATAGTTTATGTTTGCGTCAATAATGACGCAGAGGCTTACAAATTCCAAGAAATTTCAAAAAAAATAGTGTACTATATAGATCGAGTCGTGATGGCCTCAAAGAGAGTCGCGCAGTCAAGTCAAACCGTCGACGGTCGCGGGTTCAAACCTCAGGCAAACACCTCTGACTTTTCGAAGTTATGTGTGTGTTAATAATTAAATATCACGTAAATACTTTAACGTAGAATAAATACATCGTAAGGAAACCTACACCCCTAAAAAATCTTAAGAATTTCTTAAGTGCGTCCCCCAATCCACTCTAGGCCAGCAAGGTGGACAAAGGCCTAACCCCACCCGGATGTGAGTGTATATATGGGCAAATGATGATGATCTTGATGATAGATATTTTAAATGATGCTTCAATTATAAAAGGTGTGGTGTTCATAAGATCATACAGAATTATAGGCGTTGTAAATGCTTACGAGATTCATAGTAACTATATCTATGATGTGGAGAGCCACATTGTGTTCACAAGGAAACGCTCAACTAATGGAACGGGATGTTTCTATATGCCGGTAAAACTGTGTACGGAGATGGAAAATTGTGTTGCGTTTTTTTTGATGAGCTAGAATGTTGTAAGCTCAATTTTCTGGCGACAGAATTCGTACCTATATCGCCACCGTACATAATATAGTATCCATAATAATCACCTACAAAAGTTGGTTGAGTTCCGGATTCAGCTTGTGAGGTAAAAGACCGATATAATTGTAGGAAATCGTAATTAGTATCTCGCAAATAACTCTTCGTTTGGACAGTACTTCTTTTACTATAAGAGGCCGTCCATTAATCATGTGATGTTTTTTTTGCATTTTTTTAACCCCCCCGTCCTCCTTGGTGATACGTGGTGAGGTTTAAAACTAACCCCCCTTCTCCACCCAAAATCATGGGTATTTTTAGTATCTACAAAGAATCTCAAAAGTTACAGATTAATCTTTAAATTCAGGTACATATATGTATTAGTTTAATTTAATATTATAAGTATAACTTTAATTTTATTTAATGATAAAAATGTCTAGACAGAAAGGTTGTTTTTGACTGGCTTTTGGGCTTAGAAATCGCGCGTTTGACGAAAAAACCAAACAGGTTATATCTTACTACAACCCCCTTCCCTTCCCCTTTGTGATATTTCGTGTTTTTTGTCAATCCCCCCGCCCCCTTTCGAGCCTCACGTGATTAATGGACGGCCCCTAACGTGAAACCAAATCTTCAACCGTCAATGATGGTGGACGGTCCTGTATGTATGTATGTATATCATATTCATATGATAAATATTGCCGTTTTCGGGTACTCTTCCCGACACTGTTCCTACTAATGACTTTATGCAAACATCCCATATGACTTTACCCTACACAAATATCGAATCTTAGATCTCTTGATTGTACGCCGCACATTTATGTTACGAGATAAACGTGGCAGACCAGTCTTATTATTATTATATTACATTATATTTATAAGTTTAATAACTTTTCCATTTAAACAATTCCATGATTGGTACTTGTAAAGTGCGTGATTGAGTTGACTGTACACATACCCTGTTCAAACATTTGGATAGGTGCCTACGTGAGGGCCCACTCTAATTACAGATTGGCATCTCTAAGAGGATGTCCACGGAATCGAAATGTTTTTGGACAGTGCATAATATATCTTCTTTAAAAATGTAAACTAATTCTTATCTATGTATAATTTGGTACTTTTATTAGTCATACAAGAGCACCGAGTTTTATTTTATTGATTGATTATTCGAAAAATAAAGGAAGCCATTAACAAAATCCATATGTAAGGGAGATGCGACACCTTAAAGGACAAAATTGCGAGTCCCCTACATAATTTAGGTCAGGCCTTTTCCAATCACAAGGATGTGCATGGCCTGCCAAGGAAGATTAACGAAGAAGTAAAATATCCGGCGTGTTTTATCATTAAAATCCTTTTTTGACCGTACATTTCACTAGTAGTGACTGGTAAAATTTAATATTAACACCGCTACTTTTCCAGCCTTATATTTTTAAATTGAAAGATAACGTTTTAACCTTAACACTGAACCAATCGAAATGAAGTTTACCATGAGGGGTATAGAAAAGACATAGGGTATATCTGTTTTTTTTCTTTAAATCGAAATTGAGGCGAGTGAAAATGCAAGAATAATACATGATTAAAAGCTACTCACATGTTTATAACAAGAAATGAAATTACAAGCATCGTGACTATAATTTTCCAGAAACGCGTTTAAAATATGGACGTAGGAACAGCGTAGGGTGAATTCGTTGAACGTACATCGGATGACAGGAAGGAGAGATCGTGCAAGGGACAGGGACGCGCCCAGAAAATATGAACGCAATACGTGGATGAACTCCGTATGGTGCTTTTGCAGAATCTATTTTCCAATATCCAATACCGCATAGTGGGTAGGAGGGGAAAGATAAATGCTATATAAAACGTGATCCTTTTCCGAATTTATTTAGGTAGGTAGCATTTATTAGGTGGCGCCCGTCTTCCGCTCCCGCTAAATCGATTTTTTTTTTCCTTCTGATGTCCGGAAACGCGTTTACGGTACGGTCCAGAAAGAAAGATATTTCTTGCGCTACCTGTTGTCCGCGACTTCGTCCGGGTGGAATATAGTTTAATCTTTGTGCTTTTTACAAGTATAATATTCCAACATAATAATGAAAACGCACGGTTTTTATTATGATAAAAATTTCTTAGGTATGCCTAAGAAACTTAACATTGTTTCAAGCTAACAAAGGACATCTATATTAATCCAAACTTAAATAAGGTAAACTATTACTTTATACTTGACTGCCTCGTAGTCTCGCGGCACAAGGATATGCCGTGCGATCCAGAGGTCCTGGGTTCGATTCCCAGGTCGGGCAAAGTGTTATTGGGTTTTTTCCATTAGGAATTCTCAATAGCAGCACGGAGTCTGGAATTGTGCCCGAAAAACGGCAATAGGCTCGCCCCCTATTACGTGGGATTGATACATACGTGGCGAAATGTGGGTGCAGAAATGCACCTCTGCCTACCAGTTCGGGGAATACAGGCGTGAGGTTATATTACTTTACACCAATTTTCAAAATCATTATTATTTTTACCACATATGCTGATTTTACGCAATTGAATAACAACATAAAAATGTTCTCATTTGTATCGTTTGTAGTATTTAACCATATGTTAGATTAACTGCCTCATGGTCCCGTGGAACAAGTATGTGCCGTGAGATCTAGAGGTTTGGTTCCCGGGTCTCTGATCGGGTCGATTAGAGCTGTTTGATAAAACCTCTGTTGTACTTTTCTAAATAATACCTACTATGACTAAAATATTTTTTTATTTCATTAAAACACTGACAACTTGAACGAAATAACTTTGATTCTATAGAATCTATTCTGAAACAATAATTCTATTACAAGTGGTTTGAGCCGCGATAAGTCTCGCCCGCGGGTCTGGCACTAGGGACATGAGTTGGCTAGACACTGATCCCGTTACAATCTGCAGGCGTCCCCTCAGACAAGTTGTTAATCCACTTTTAAAAATAATTTGTTCGTATTGATCAAGTTTTCAATAGTCTTTGGGCAAGAAAATATATACAATTTATTTGATGAAAGTGAAATGAGAAACTACACATAGAATAAACTTTCACATTAAAATATAAAATTTTCTTCAATTTAACACTCATATTATATTAATTATTACTAGAATTTTCAGACAACAAATTATTAAATTCATATTGTTTGTTTAGTAAAAATTGTATTCAATTTATTTCACCCGATTATGTCGCCTTCGGCATAAATTGAATGTTCCAATAATGACATGCAATCCTGTAAATGATTGACATAATGGCTATTCAATTAATATTAAAACTCGAACAATATTTTCAACATTTTCAGTTAAGTAAAATAATTTTCCTTTGTGTTTTCTCTTGCTAAGCTGCACGCCCTAGAAGTGCTCTTGAAAGCTCTTCCTTTTGTCCTGCCACGCCGTTAGTGTTCTACATCACTCTATAAGCGTTTCGCTGATACAATTACCACACTATCCAGAAGACGTCTTGGATGTTGTTAATATTTAATTTAAATTAATCCAATTTATAGGCAAAACAATGTTTAATAATGAAAACAATGTCTTAATAAGTGTATAATGGCCTCGAGGTTTCGATGTGTGGTCTTCCTAAACACTATACAGGCGGTCACACATATGTATTTATGATGTCATTGCTTGTCAACAAATTACTATCAATATACCATCTCACAGAAGAATACCGTAGTGGAATGAATCTATCTTCGTAATAGAAAACGCTCATTCTAAGGAAATACATAAAAGAGCTCATAGTGACTAAGGTAACAGATAAAGGTTGTTTAGTTAGACCAGATGTATAAGTGACCGATCATCAATCGAAAGTTCGAAATTTTTATTGTTTAAAAATTCTCATTAGTAAGACAGAATCTGTAAATGAAAATAAGCGCATATCCTATAAAGTGAGAAAAAACAGCAGGCTGTTGCCTGGATATAAAAGTAAACCCTACCTAGGTATTCACGCGTTTGTGAATGTACCTATACGGCGATAATGTATATATCTGGATTCTATAGGCGACTTCAAATAAAGTGGGCACGAAACAGTTTGCCATATTAGTTACTTAAGTTACCATTTATAAGCATTCGGTCCGTTCCAGCAAAATTTAGACGGCTATAAACATGACTAACCCACATATTATGTTAATGCATGAATATATTACAAAGATGAGATAGTTTTATGGGAATATTCAACTAATAATTCATTTTATATATTTTTGACAATGAGACGAACCTTTGTCTGAGTAATTTAAATGTTTTAGGTTCTGCGGTTATGCTTTAACGAGAGCTTTGCAAACTAAAATACAAATATATTATAATAACTCAACAATTTTGTTAATGAAATCTTTTGAAATTATAACCAGAATATTAAATTTCATTGGGTGGTAAATTAAAATTTGAAATGACTGAATCTAAGTGATGTGTTTGCCATTCTATAGATTAAATAAACGAATTATATTTTATTTTATTTCAATATCTTTTAATGCTGACACAGAAATCTAATACTAATATATAAAGCTTTATTTGTTCGCTTGGATGAAGTCATTAATCTCAGTAAGTACTGATTGTAATTGGGAAATTATGTTTGTTATGAGTAGACTCAGTGGCGTGCCATAGGAGAGGCCTATGTCCAGCAGTGGACGTAAGAAAGGCTGCTGATGATGATGATGATGAGTAGACCATTTATCGAGGAAGGATGTCATCACGTTACGACTAATATAGGCGAAGCAGCAATTAAAGATATGACAGCAACAGTGTAAAAATCTTCCTCTTGGAGTCTAAAGTTTCGCAGACTTACTTTTGGGCAACAGCTTGTGTTATCATATTGCCATCTGATGGCTTATACAACGTGGTGCAAATAGCAGGAAGACTGACGAGAAATTAATATTGCAGGATTTTTATCGAGACTGATGCCGGAAAACAACGTATCAGACTAGGCCTATAAATAACTATGGATAAGGGCTGCTCAAGACCGGGATGGTTGGCTCCTACTTGGGGAGGCCTTCGTTCAGCAGTGGACGGCGATAGGCTGAGAATAGAATAACTGAGTCATTAATTATTTAATACTAATCTCTGCCGCATGGAATTTGGTAGTAGTGTAAAAGTATCATGCTAAAAACTGTCACTGTTTGTCTTAAATAATACAGGCCTAAAGTGCTTGTTATAACACAATTTATAAGTTAGTAAGAACCCTATCAAAGTTGGCCTAGCCGTTTTAGAGGCTATCCGAAAAAAAATTATAACAAAATTTAAAAAAAAAACTATTGTAAACACAAGCTTTAATTTTATTTCATTGTAAAAAAAATTATAACCTTAAACAAGTTTCGTGGTAAACAAACACATATTAGTTCACAATAAGCCCGTGAGATTTTCATTAAGACCTCATACATATTTTTTCCATTTTACGTATACATTTAAGCCGGGTTCAGGACTACTCGTGTGTTATAAAGAGGTTTTAACCCCTCTCGCACACATCACGTGCAGGTGGGCTGAGGCGTGTGCTTGCTTAATTACCCCGCGATTTATGCCGCGTCCTCCACCCTTTATATTAATTACGACTTTTTGTGCTAATGAACATTGTTTTTTTAGGCTCACCAGTCATTTTAGTAAGAATGTTTGCAGAGTCTTACGCCGAACTAATTTGTAATTCCGGTCCTATTGTATTGTGAATGTTACTTACCTTGCTTCATTATTTTGCGTGTTATTAACTTTGATGTTCACATCCATATACAGCCGGGTCAGTTTGGTGATGTGATTGTCATGATACTGATATGTTAAATATATCGTAAATCGTAATGGAGTTATAAGTTCTATTTTAGATATAAAATTAAAGATTATATCATATGTTTTTAACTAGCCACCCAGCCCTCATAGTTAGAAAGAGTGACTACACTTAAACTCACTTCAATCTACGTCATTTAAAGCATAAATAAATTTTTGATATGAATACCATAAGAATTGCTTGATTCTCTATTTTTTACTATTACTTTCCACATACATTTTCGTGGAAAAAAGTAACATGCCTCCTTATTTTAATTCTTATCTGTCTCTACATCAAATACACAAAATTTTTATGTATCAGATTAGGCTTAATAACGATTGAGACAAACAAATTTACTTTCGTAAATGTTATACACCCACGGTTTGCTTTTTTAAATCTTACATCAAAGAGACAAACACCACAAATAAAATGATAATTATCGATACCTATTTATATATACACAAAGAAATTCGCTCTTATTTGCGATTAGTATTTCCCTACTATGGGACACAAAGACATATTTTGAAACAAGCACTACCTTACGTCTGGCCAAGTTTTATTTCGTTGCGTAACTAAACTAGGCCGTCAGTACAAGTGGCATGACAATCTGCGTCGTGTAGACACAGGTACACATGCAAATATTATTTGGTTTTCCGTACTGACACATACGACGCTTCATTACCGGAATTGTGGTTGCCTTTGGTGTTTGGACAACTAACACGACTCGGTAGGGATGTTAGCCGACTTGTCATGCCCTTTGACCAGAAACTTTTGGTCAGATTAGCGCACTGTATGGATATCTACTACACTATTCTATTGATGTGTAATGTGTAGGTATATGTAAGTGTACGTAGTCCCGAAATGTGCCCGAAAAACGGCAATAGCCTCGCCCCTTGTTACGTGGGACTGATACCCACTTGGCAAAATGTGGGTGCAGAAATGCACCTTTACCTACCCGTTCGGGGAATACAGGCGTTAGGTTATGTATGTAGATATGTACTATGTACGTATAAGTTCATTAAAACGCCCACACCTCTCATTTTTTAAGTTTATTTTGCTCCTTGATTTGACTAGCAAAGATTTTTATACAAAAAATTGCGTAGTATAAAAATTTATGAATCACTGTAATAATGTTTTTTTTTTGTGATTTTTATAGTAGGTGAAATCTTTTTAATCGTACTTAAACATTGTGGGTCCATCCCGTCTTATAGATACGGCCTGGTAAACCTACCTACTTAAAGTTTTTCTTTTTCTATAAAATTAATAATACATTAAAACGGCTCAATGCAACTTCTTCTAGTGAAAAATTACTACGATTATAATAGTAAATATTCAATAAAATATTTACTTGGCTCAATTTGACTTTAATGAAACATTTCATATCTGCATCTCAAAACACCTAGAGGCTTAAACAAACTCAACTCGCTGTAGCTCGCTTGGCGACTAAGGTATCCCTGAAAGGATGTTGTACACACACAAAGTCTGAAGCTAAAATCAACATCACAGCTCAAACATTGACATGGGCCGATAAAGCGACAAAACTCGCCAGACCCCTGGGGAAATTTCGCTTCCCCACAACAAACGTAATCAGAAAAATATCTCGAAGGCGCTCGGATGACCTGAGAACTGATTCCTTTAATTAGGTGAGCGGGACTAATCAATCCCAATTACTTTTTCCAAGAGCCGGCCCGAATTCGAGAAAAAGAGGATTGATAAGCGTTAATTTAAACTTTTACCCTTTGTCAGGGCTGTTTTTGTGCTCGTAATTAAGTACAAATGACATGTGTTTTTGGCTTGTTAGGCTTAGAAATTGGAACCGTTCGCTCGGAAATTTTAGTGAATAAGGCCATTCATTTGGTGCTCCTTGAAATAAGAAGCATTTTGTTCTCTATGTCCTAGTTTTAAATTATTCCGTACTATAATTGTAAGGAATAATTGTTTATAGACTACATCGTTGGTCCTGCAGTACAATTATTTCTCGTGCAACTGAAAAGTCCCGTGTTGATTTCTTTTCGGACAAAATGCTGTTGGGTATTTCAATTAAGAAGTTTTCAGTAGCAGCATAAGCGTGCTCGAAAAAATAAATAAAATGCTATGTGCCGCCCCTACTTGCATAAAACATAGCAAAGAAAAATGGGTCTAGAACTACACCTTTCTACTCTTTCAGGGATATATGTGGGTATACCTACGTGTGTACGTAAAGTCATTTTACAAAAATTGAGTAAAATATTCCTTCAGTGCACAGCTTAATTCAATATGTCAAAGTTTAAGTCTATTAAGTATGGCGGTAGATTATGAGCGGGCCAATTTATCGATTTCCTATTACACTGAACGATGCTTCAGCGGACGCCCTGATGAGAACCGCCGCCATTCTTAATTAGGGATATGATCCGCAAGAAAGTAATTTCCCCGAGATTATCCTTGCGAAAGATATGGAGGCCAAAACCAAGAGTGTAATAATTTGCTGAAACTCACATAAAATGTGATTAGGGTGCATCATTTTGGCTCTCTCCAGACATATCTTTGTCGTAAACTAAATTAATAACTGGCAGTGTGTTCAGTAAAAAAGCAATGTAATAAGCTTAGCTCTCAAATTTACAATTTATATTCTAAGAAAACTTTTCTCTTTTGTGTCGTATTTTATTTATTAAAGGTTGACTTTGATATTTATTCTAGATACGGGCCGTTCAAGTATAACGTAAGCACTATGAGGGGGCGGGGAGTCTTTGCTTTGCTTATTTTGGATGACATGGGAGGTGGGGAGTCTAGATAATGATTATGCCATCGGTAGGTCAATCTATTTTCTTATTTTTAAAATTATAATTATAACATTATAATTATAATATTTAAAAAAACAATACATTAATTGAAAAATGTTTACGTAAGCATGGGTGGAGGGGGTAAGAGCTTTGCTTAATTTTGCTGACAAGGGGGATGGGGAGGTAAATAATTGTAATAAATCTGCTTATGTAATACTTGAACGGCCCCATAACAACACAGTCAGTGGTGAGCGAAGTTTCACGGTCATGAATCATGAATAGAGCTCGACCGAGGTTATGCAAATGTCTTTTGAAAAACTATTTACTAACGGTTTTATAACCACGTCTAATATGCATACGCTCACCTTTCTATCTCTGTAGGAATGGATAAACTTTTTTACTTTACGTTCTGCCTGCTGTGTTTAAGTCCCACGTGGTAGGTGGCGAGCTTATAACGATTTTGTTTATTTTTGCCGGAATTTTGTGTATGACCTCGTCCATTTCAGTGGTTGACAAAGAATGTGGCAACTTAAAATACAACTAGTGAGTCACGGTCTATAAAATACTGTACCTACTAATCCAGAGATATAGTCGTGAGTGAATTTCTGTTTGTAAAAGTTATAGTTACTTAAAGAACATCTTATTTATCACTGTTACTTAATATCAACTCATTCAATAAATATAATTACTTATAATTTATTGTATATTATTTTAAACTCTACCTAGGCATGTATTTTTTTATTGCTATATCCTACCACACACCCGCCACTGTAACTGCTGATCTCCAGGATCAACAGCGGCACGTACAGTATTGACGCCGAGCAATGAAGCTCAGAAAATCTAAGGGAACCTAATTTGTCATTATCCCGCAACGAAGTTAATTAGAAAACAAAGAGTTGTCCACTTCCCTCCACAGCAAAGCAGTAGACAAAACATTGAACCTCACATAAAACAGACAATTTGAATAAATTAAATTAGACGCAATTAACGCACCACGGGTAAAAAAATATAAGAGATTTATTGAATAAATTGTACCTAAACCTAGGTATGTATATCGATAGCAAAATTCTTGAACCAATATGTAGAATAGGGTAGGCAAATTTTTCTATCAATAATATTTTTGCACCTAGACAAAATCCCAGACACACTTAGAATCGATTGCCTCAGGGGAATAAACAGTATGCATACGTAACCAAATATTTGCATAATAAAATAATATGGTGAAAATCGAATAGGTTTTTTGTACTTCTCAGAATTATTTTTCAACACATCGCTCGAGGGACCATATCATATCAAATTGATGTTATTGTTTAAGTGAAAATGCTTGTTTTTTTAATATCTGAATATGTACCATATATATTATGTTCTATGTAGACCAACATCATTATTATGAATTGACAACACAAAATTAACACGATTTATAGATATATTATGTACATAATATTGAAATTTTGCGTGTCTCTTGAGGTTTAAATTGTGGGTTATGTAAATTATATAACAATTAGTCTTTGTTTGTAAAGCCGATCTATATTGTATAGAATTACTTACATTAACACAATTTTCATATTCGAGAAAGTTCCACCTCCATCTAACACGCATTCCGGGGCTAAACCTAACGTTTAAACGATCCGACAGTCTTATTGATTTTTTTTCTGACCCAGGAGTCGAACCCGGGGCCTCCAGATCGCACGGCACATACATATATGTACTTATACCGTAAGACCACGAGGCAGTCATTATGTCTTTCTTCAACATATTTATGACGGCGTGTTCTACGTACAAAGTGAATTAGATTTATATAAATGATATGTACTAAAATTTTAGACTTATATCGCAGCTTGAGTACCTCATACTCTCTAAGTGTCTGTACTTGTGGCTGAAGCGTATGCCAAGTCGTTCAAGTTTCTACAGGATGCTTTTAAAGACGTGCATTATATCCATGAATGGATGCTGCTCGCTAAGATTTACTTGGTCGGTGTGCTATTGTTTTCGTGTTCTATTTAGTTTTATACCTATTACAATTAATGAATTACTTTACGTCAAACGTTGGTCTTAACATTAATATTCATATTAAATATGTGTTTTTTTATTTACGTTTTATTATAATTACGACAATTAAACTGCAAAGTTGATTTTTCGTGACTCCAAGTCAATAGTACCATACACTGCATTGACTTTCATAAATATTTTAATCAGCTTATTTTTAAAACAATATTTCACGACTTTTTAGTGTCAATCAAAAAAAGATTTGTTTATTTGTAATGGGAAATTTTGTTAAACATAATTGTATGTACATTTATTGTGTTGAAATTCAGCTAACAGTCTTGCACACTCATCTGTATTCAACAGAAGCATTGCGTGCATTCCTCACATTTCAACATAAGTAATACGAAGTTAAATGTTATGTCTTAACCATAACTTTATTATAAATTATCCTAGAATAGGAGCCTCTCCGCAGAGGAGCAATAACCAATAGCAGACAGACTTAATTAGATTCTTGTCATAATTTTCGTGCCATTGCCAAATGGCAACAACTGGCACCGACAGTTTAGTTTTCAAGGCATTGAATATAAGTTAAATTACTTGAGGACACAGATTAGTTACTTAAAGTAATAATAAATTGCCCTTTATTCTGAATTATTTGTTTTTAGTATAGAGTTTTACAAAATATCCCTCAATTCAGAGTGCCTTTTGCCAAAAGCCTCCTCTGACTCCTTCCATTGGTTTCTGTCACGAGCCACTCTCCTCCAATTGGGAATTGTTACTTAAAGATATATTACATCTTAACATTTTAATCTAAAAATAGATTTCATTTTAGCCTATGTTATTTAGTTTTTGTTACCAATATACAAAAAGCAAATTATTATAAGAATGTAGTAAGTTCTTGAACGATTAAAGTATAAACCGTCTAATTTGAGAATAACATTGTAAAGTGAGGTTTAATGGCATACTTGCTCGCTCACTTGGAGCGCAGTTTCACGGTCAGTGTCGACTATGATAAATTAGTTCCAAAGCGCAAGTTTCATAACTTCCTATACGTCATAAAATGTTTTAACTCAACATCAACAACCCTATGCAGACTAACTAAAAAAATATATATCATACACTTTTCTGAGATTATAAATATAAAGTAAAGAAAACTAAATTGAACATACTATAAAAAACTGGTAGCCGTACTTAAAAACGTTAAATACTTCTGCCTCATCTGAGAAATTATGAATGTTGGTGAGAATTGTTGAATACTTGTGTCTAAATTGGATTTTTTTTTAAATTACCATTTGCTGGAGTCCCTACATGATCCATCAAAAACTGATAATATACAATATATCTCCGGGGATATTAAAATTCGGATGCGATATTTTTATTATATTTTTGTTACACTATTTCGATATACTAAGTAATCTATTTCTTTCTTTTCAGATGAAAATGAATTTGACTACCCATTGGTAGAAAGAAGTTTTGCTCAAGTTCAGCCGCCGTTATTTCCTAACAGTCGACCATCATCGTTCTTTGAACATGGAGATAGCTACAGAATCGCACAACCAGCGCAACAAGCTCTTTACAATCAGGGTCACGTGAGGCTTCCAAGTCCAAATTATAACCAAAATCCTTCACCATTTCAATTACCAACTGGCAGGAGCCAATCAGGCACTCAGTATTATGTAAATCAACCAGAATTTCCGCCGCCGCCACGGCAAAGGTTCAGACCAGCTTTACCGTATAATTTTCAGTTTCATCCAGCTTCTACGAAAAGGCCTGATGTGTCACAGATTCATTCCGTTGCATATCAGAATGATCCCTCAAAACCAGAAACATTTTTAGGACAAATTACATTAAATAATCCCGATATTGACTACTTACAAAATAGTAGATTCAAAAATATACCATTTGATGGTAGTAACAGTTTAAAAAGTAATGGTCAAAGCGGGCATATTGTTCGTGGTGAAGACATTGAAAATGAAAATCAAGACTTATTTGATCATCATAAAGTGACTACCTACAATCCTACTAGACTGTCAAACCCTCAAAGACAGAACAACAATCCATCAAGATTCTCGCATTTCGAACCACCAAGTTTAAACGGCAAAAATAACGCTGAAAATATTCCACTCAACACAAAAAATAATGCTAAAGCCACAAAAACGAATGTCAACTCATATCAAACTTCTTCCACCGAATACAAGGCTCTATTAGATTTAGAACCACTGCTAGAAGATGATATTAGTGATATAAGCTCATTTAGAGAATTAATGAAAAATACTCAAGGTTCTTTTGATGTTCAAGTAATTAAATCTAATAATACAGAAAACTTAGAATCGGATGACAGTAAGCCAGATGCTAGTTCAATGAATAGCGATAATTTACCAAAAGATAAGCCCGTTGTATTATCAACTACTGAAGCACCCACAACTTCCAGCAGTAGCACAACTACCCCTGCTGCCAAAAATACACATGTAGATGAAGATAGTGAAGATTTTGAAGACGACAGTGAGTATTCTGACTACTACGATGAACCTGATAGTTCCGAAGTCAAGCACACAACACAAACACCACATTCGACGGAGCACGTGACCGATATTTATGACGAGTATGATACAACTGAGGAGCTGGAAAAGGGTGTCGAAGAAATTAAAACAAATGCCAATAAATCTTTCGAAGTTTTAGTAATGAAACCAGTGAGCACAATGGTAAAAGACGACAATTTCAAACAGTTCGTAGACACCACGGTTATTGACCAATCGGATCCAGTAAGCAAACAGGAATTAACAAGTCCAAATACTTACATTCCTATAGCCGAAGATGTTAGTTCTATCGAAACACCTTCAATTTTAGGACAAGAAGTAGTATCCGTCGTTACAACTAAAAGTGTTGTGAATGGAACTATATCTATTCCTGGTGTTACTTATCCTCCTAGCACGCCAAAAGTTACAACTGAATATGACAACTTATCGCAAAATGCCGATAGCCAAAATGACTCATCGATACCAGTCACAACAGAAAACTGGATTGTTGTCGCATCTGTTCAAACAAGCCGAAGTGTATCTGGCGCTCGTTTTTTGCCTTTCCCTACTGTGGAACAAGAAGAAAAGAAACAAGTTTTAACCGATGATAAGGAAGATGAGGATGAAGAAAATGTCACGAAAAACCCGAAATTAGAAACTGGCATCTCTAGTCCTTCATCCACTGAAAACATTAACGATAAATTAGATAGTATTCAATCAGAACTATCAATTGGTGTATTGTCAGGTACATTAGACAATGAGAATAAGAATATCGAATTAATAACGGAATCAACATCAGAACAAACAACTTCATCAACAAGCACAACTACAACGACCACTACAACTACAACAACTACAACCACAACGGCAGCACCTCCAAACGTGTTCACTCTTAAAAGTACTACGCAGCCACCAACGACCGTAAGATCCGCACCAGAGCCTTTGCCAGTCATGGTTAAGAAATTCACTCCTCGTGTAATGACCTCCACTACACCTAAGCCAAAGAAAAAGTTAGTCACTGTAATGGATGAATTACCATCGGGACTGTTGCCAGCCGGATACAAACCGAGACTCTCATTCAAAGATAAACGCACTAGTACAACGACCTCTACTACTACGACAACTATGACTCCTCCAACAACAAGTACAACTGCTAAAGCCATACCTCGTGATGTTCCTATTATCAATAGCACACAAGCACGATCTTCAGGCATCAGTGCCAAAAATAAAGTTATTATACTGGATGATAAATCATTACTACCAAAAGAATACAGACCTAAAGAGCACAAACCTCAAGAAGATCTATTTAAAAAAGTTCAAAAAGACGATATTAATAAATTCTTGCCTCCTGGGTTTAAGCCTCCAGCAACAGAAACGCCTGAAAGAAAAGAAACTACGAAAACGATTTTAGATAAAGTGCAAAAAGTGGATATTACGGCATTTATACCCAAAGGATTCAATCTCACAACAACAACTGAAGAACCAAAGAGTGAATTAAAGTTACCTGCAAACGCGGTACCTGTCGATTTAACAGCTCTTTTACCACCTGGATTTAAGCTTAATAACACTGAGAATGAAAACAAGGAGGGTCCTATTGAGAAATTAAAAGTAGCTGATATCTCAAGTCTATTGCCTCCTGGTTTTAAATTAGATCAAACTGAAGAATCTACTCCCACGACAAAAGCTCCCGGAACCATAAAACTAGTTTTCCCTTCAAGACCTGGAGGAAAAATAAACAGAAAAACGACTACACCAAAAAATTTGGGTCCTTCTCCTGTTACTCCCAAAATACAAAAGGGTTGGCCTACTAGGTAAATATCTTATGTATGAATATAAAATTGATCAGCAAATAATCAAATAGCTTTTTACTTTGCGGCATAAAAAATATGAAACAAATATAAACAATTACCTTTTTACAGAGCATCGACTGAATTTACTGGTTGGCCGTCTCCATCAACCACGCCGTTCTCTATAGAAAAGTTACTGGAAGCCCAACGCAACGCGACCGCGACTAGTCCTCTACCTGACTTTGTCACCGAAGCCACGACTCGACGCACTACGACTACGACCACTACGACACCTGCTCCACCTCCCTCGACCACTCCCGGCATCTGCCGAAAGGATTGCGACATTGCAGCTACCATAAAAATAGTTTCAGGTTTGAATTTATTTTCTTTAGAAGTTATTGTCGTCGGGTCAATGTTTTTTTTTCGATTACCACAAGGTTTACTATTCTCGACAGGAGTTAAATGGATACCGGAATTACTAGACCATCATACAGTTGAATGGCAAAGGTTGGCCGAAGAAGTTAAAGCAGAGGTAAGCAAAAAATATTAAGTTTATTTTTTAATTTTTTTGTACGCTGTACCCTATGCTATATTAACACTTTTTTTTAGCTTAATTCTGTTTATTCGAAATCCAACTACCTGAAAAAGTGGTATAAAGACATTCGTATAGATGGATTCAGCGAAGGTTCTGTTCTTGTGGATTACTTCATTGAACTGAATAATGTAGACGAAAGAGTTGACACTCTAGATCTGAAGAAGATGTTTCATAAATCTTTACACAATGCCAGACCTGGTTCGTTCATGGAAACTGTGACGGAAGCATCTAATGAAGAAGAGCCTCCCTTCGACCCCGATGTGATGCTTGGTGATCAACCAGATGAAGAAAGAATGAAGAAGAGTAATGAAAAAATGACGAAAACAATAGACAAGTCGGCAGGAAAGTTGGAAATTGGGAAATTTGTGATGGATCCCGCTTATACGGAGTTTATTGGTGAGTATATGTTGCAATTATTCGCTATCGCAATTTAAGTTATGTCCTAAAAAATGTTTTTGGTCCACAGTTCTTCCAAAGCGCGTAGAGCCGACTGTTGTAGTACCAGAAGAAGAATCACTTTTGCCTCAATGGGGTATCGCTGTCATAGTTATCGCAATGGCATCTCTTCTTTTCGTAGTAATTTTCGGTGTTACAGTGGTACGTATCGTTATAAAAACAACATGAAAAAGGCGTAACTGTCAATTAACAATTCTTTTATTGTGTTATTTTATAGCTAGTGAACAGGCAGAAGAGTGCTAAGGCGAAGGCTCCTATACCTCTGAGTGAAGATATGCTCCGGGAGCTCGATAAAAGCCACATGGGAGGATACGATGATATGCATCAGTTGAAGGAACGTGAATTGCCATATATACCTTCAGGAAAGGTAAACAACATTTTCATAGAATATTAAGATTTTACGACATAACATTTCCGATTTATTTTTGACATGTCGTTTTCCTCTACCTTAAACTAACAAATTTTAAATCGGCAGTTATATTACAGATAAGTATGAGTATTAATATTTTTGTTTTATTTGCTTGAAGCGTATGTCGACTGCGTTTATTGAGCAGTTGGCATATCCGAATCCTGGTGATTCCTGGCGATCGGAGTGGACGCCGCAGCTTCAGAAGTACATGCAGCACTACACTCCCGATTCTGGCCGGGGATCACAAATATATGGACCAGTCGGAAACGGCTATGGGTAAGAAAAATTAAGAGTTTATTTAGATTGAGGCAAAACATATAATTATAATTTTTTTATTTTTTTATTCTTTGAAGTCAATGTTACAAAACATAATTAAAATAAATAATATTGTAGTGTTTTTTGTCGAAGTTTTATAACGAGGCAATTTGTTACCAGATATGGCGGTTCACAAGTATACGGGCAGACCGGAGGTGGTTCGCAAGTGTACGGGTACACAGGCGAGTACCCTCGGGCGCACTATCCACGGCGCCGCTCCGACTACGATAGCAACTTCTAGACCCTTCTAGAAACTTCGCTGACAGAGACTTGACACCTTCTTGACAATATCTTCTTTGTAACCTCGAATCTAGTGAAAACATAGATCGTCTCATTCATTGTGCACACATCGTCATCACTGAACATCAGTAACAGGTTGTGAAATAACTTCATTATCAAGTCACATGATAAGATTCGTATTCAATACGACTTTATATACTGCATGATAATTTTAGCAGCTTTTAGTCCGGCTTATTTAGGACTCGTAACAGTGCCAACTCAAGAGGTTCTTTTGCTTTATATATTTTATACGATAAGAAACATTATAGTGTAAAAATAGTTTAAAAAATGTCTGCCAAAATAACTACTTACGACTGATTGTGAGATGTAAATATGTAGAATAAGGACTCGCCGACATTGTAATCGAAGATTAGAGGTGAGGTTGCCAAACATTTCTGTAGATATCTCTATGCATACCTATATTTGCTCAGAAACGTGTAGTGGGGCGGCAGAGACGAGAGCGAGCGTCTAACGCAACGCCCTCATGTGCCAAATGTTCGTGCGTCGGCCGTCTACCAGTAAGAGTGTAAATAAAAAAAATATTCCCCATGGTGTGGATACATTGGTGTTATTTTAGGTCGGTATCTGTTTTGTACCGCGTGGAGTGCATGAGCATTGACCAGCTCCCAGTAGAGTGGCGAAACGCGACACCCGATGGGCTATCGATTCAAATATTATCATAATATGAGCCCTCTTTGAAGCTCATTTTCATGAGAATAAGATTTTATACGAACGTTTGTTATCACGGTATCTAAATCACGTTTCGATTCGCAACTTTTACGGAATCGTATTATTAGGAATTTTATATTGATGATAGTCAATTTTGAATATTGCGAAGTGCATCAAACGAGTTTGTAAACACGTTACAATGTAATTTTAATGTTATAGTTAACTATGTAATAACAATGTTAATTAATGTTCAATTTAAGGGCTCCAATGTTTTCTTAAATGTCTCGATTGAAAAATTTCGTCATAGATGTTGATTGTATTTGTAAATTTTCGAAGTAATTAATATTGCGATTATATGATGTACTTATGTACCTACCAATTAAAATAAGATTAGCGATTGCATGGAATATTTGTGTATATAAAATCAATTTTTGTACATGTAGTTTTTAATTTAATTATTGATGTAGTTAGTGACAAATTAAACAAATAAGATCCAGAATATAGATATATAATGTAACTAAATATGGTTTTTACTTCGTAAATATATTTTATTATAGCTAAGATTACTTAATACCCATACCCTGAACGATGGAGTATCAACATATTATGCTAAAGGTACATAATCTAAAAAACGGCTTCGGTCACTCACCCTTTGTCATAAAGTATCAATACTAGGAACTACACAACACAAACACTCATTGGACTACCAAAATTTTGACTACAAACAAATATTAGTTCTTAACGCAAATACATGTTTTAGCATATCATACTCCCACACTGAGCATTTCATCATCATCATCATCATCAGCCCATATACGTCCCACTGCTTGGTGCTGGTTGGCGGACTACACACCTAAGAAATTCCTAAGAACTTTTTTAGGTGTGCAGGTTTTATCACGATGTTTTCCATCACCGTTAAAGTACGTGATAATTCTTTGTGAATACACACATAGCTTCGAAAAGTCAGAGGTGTGTGCCTGGGGTTTGAACCTGCGACCATCGAGATTCTCGATCGCGTGCCTAAACCTCGAGGCCATCACGACTTGACACTGAGCATTTACATACAACAAAATGTAAAAGTACAATAGACGCATAAATTTTATTATATGCCACAAAATAAGCATCTCCAGTTGTCCCTTTACATATTTTTTTTGCGAAATCTCTTCTGGAGAGAAGAGATAATTTGGAGAAATTAACAACGTTTATTGTCATTTGTTGCCATCGTTAAAAAAGAAAAACATAATCTCAAAATCCACATAACGTGTATGAAATTCTATGAATAATAAAACGATATGATCTGCACGTATTAGCAATGTGTTTCAACATAACATTTTTTAACGGCCGGGGGTGTCATTAACCTCCCTCGGTATAAACGTCCTACACAAAAGGGATGTTCGCACTCGATCAACACATGCAAGCACGATAAAAAAAATATTTCGCTGCTTATTTGTGCTCTCTTTTCTTTCTTTCAAACGAGAAATGTAATAAACAAATATACACACTCACACCAGAATCACCGAAGGCAGAGGAACAGTTTTGCACCCACGACTCTAATTATTTTAAGTACCAGGTAAAGACGAGCAATTGCTCCAAAGAGGTTCCTGATTAGTTAAAGTCTTATATATACTCATATATATAAAGTCTTAATGGGTTTTTTTCCTAGAAAATTGCGTAATGTGTCAACAAGGAGTCTGAAAATGTGTCCGTGAAAGAAATCTGTCTCATCAAATAAACCTTACTATTAGGTGTAAGAATTGCCCTTTTCATTGTATAAAATAAAAAAGCTAATAAACCAAGGCCCTTTCTTTAAATACCAGGGTTGGCACTATATAAGATCGTGCGCCCTTTGTAAATTCTGTTATTTATTTTGGAGGTTGTTTGAATTTAGCTGCGTGCTCGCGGCGGTTATAAAAGCTTTATTCCGTACCCAACCCACATTAATATAAATTCTCTCTCTTTTCGATTTGTGTAACATTCTATCCCGACTTATAGCTGGAACCCGGAATTACCCGCCGCACATTACCATCGAAATAAAAATCGACTGTACGTTTGCTTAGGGGAACTCGAATAAGCCTCCAACGACGCACCCAGTGAATTTTTCTTATACAGCGCGCGCCTTGTTCTACTTCTTTCTGAATTAGGATGAAACAAATATAAAATCGATCTTGCGTTTAAATTATGTTACGGCTTCTATTAAACTATTCTGATATATTGTATTTTTGTTAGGATTCATTTTCATCGACAGATTATTTAATAGATAATTTAGCGAAGAATGATCACTTTTGAAAATCTTAATTGCAAATATGTGGTTATGGCCAAAACTCGTATTTTTACAACAATACGAAATGTTGATGAGGCGAAATAAATGGACTTTAAAGTATTCTCGTGAATAAATAAATTAAGTTTTTTCAAAACAGATAAACGAACATTAGTAGGTTAGCAAACAAATTGCCAAATCAGGTCGAAGTCCTTTACAATACTCGTATTACCCACAAAGAAACAAACAGACTGCGTACTGGGGCTCCTAAAATAAACAAACACAAATAGAACACATATCTCCATTTAATATTCTTTGTAAATGGTGGACATATATCTCTCCGATCACAGATACGGCCGATGTCATTACAATGGAGGAAACGGATAGGAAAGGGATTGTTGTGCTTACTGATATGCGGGCTATGAAAATATAACAAAATAGGTACATTACAACAACTTAGAAAAATGTTTCAGCTTGTTTAGAATTTTAATATATCTGAAATGTTTAATTAAAGCATTGGTACTAAAATTTCCTAGTTACTATTTTTATGCCGTTATGATGTTTAATTTGTCGTTGAGGCAGCTAGAAGTCGTCAGTACTTTAATGCAAATATAATTTCAAATCTTATATAATATTTTCTTTTGACTAAAAAGGAACAAGATCCAAAGAGACTTAACCTACTTAAATAAAAATAAATTGAATAGTGAGATCCTTATAAAAGCATTCTCAGAGGTTCCCAAGCCTGTACCTCGGGGTACCGATGATAGAAATTTCTTACTATAATTCCCGGGAATCGGACCCACGCCCTATAGCAAAACTATCGCTCATGGGTTAGATGAAAGAGCATTCAGTAACTCACAAAACAGCTAATTTTCCGACCTCAAAACTTTCTCCGCACAATTAAGTAGTTAGTTTTCCTTTTAATCCGCCAGTAATGTCCTTCCGAGGCTGGCTGAGTATTGAGTGTTACGTAAGTCTCTAATCCCTACAATTATTTGGCCTTCACCGGGCTAATAAAACGGCGTGTCGGAAATCGGAGCTCTGGAGCCAAAGGTCGATCAAATGATGACGACGTCCATTAGCATTGCTAATGCCCGACCCGACTCATCCCGCATAGTTACTTGTAATAACTTTTAAATTAGGACAAATAGACAATGTCTGATTTAAATATGATACTATTTTCTATTGATAAACAGTAACTAACTGCCTCGTGCACAAGCATGTGCCACGCGATCTAGAGGTCCAGCCTGGATTCCCGGGTCCGGCAAAGGGTCTTTGGGTTTTTCCAATAGGAAATTCTTAGTGGCAGGGAGCACGGAGTCTGGAAATGTGCCCAAAAAACGGGAATAGGCTCGCCCTGTATATTACCTGTGACTGATACATACCTGCCGAAATGTGGGAGCAAAAAAGAACCCATACTAACCCCTTCGAGGAATACAGCTGTGAGGTTATATTATGTAATGTAGATACTATAACTTACTAGAAATCAATGTCAATGCTATACCGCACAAAGTAGTGGAATCAAGCTTATCCAAGTGTTCTGTCACCGTATACGACCTAGTGTATCCTATGGTAAAGCCTAGTGTAACCAGACTTAGGCTTTTTTTTTTATTCTGGCACGGCAAAGTGACTCCACTGTACATGATGGTAAGCACAGTGGAGTCCTAAATAATAATACCGACCAGCGAGAAACGATATGGTCACCCGCTGGTCGACACAATCATGCCGGCCTGCATAAATACTTCTTCACGCTTCGTTTAAAGGATCCAGGATCATAGGAAGGACGTAACTAAGTAGTTAACTTTGGACGAGAAAAGGAAGAATAAAGAAAAAAACGCTATAGTCGTCGATATAACGTTATTTATAATTAAAACGCCAGGTCTCTATAATTCAGTATGCTCTGGCAGAAAAACAAGCTGGTTCCAGTAGGCTGGTCTAAAAGTCTGTTTGAATGACGTTTTGTGATTCATAATGATCGTGCGCCTTATGGCTCATCATGGCAACAAATAATGTAATGAAATCAGCTAACGTGTGTCCGATGTTGCTGTTCATAAACTGACAACTTTACATTGCGAAAACGATTGTAAATAGGTATATTATTAAACATTTCCTTCCACAAAATAAAATTAGAGATAATTTTGATGAAATCAAAGTTTTGAAGCCTTTTTCAGCTCATCTGCGTTACAACCGTTGATATAAGAACATTAACAAAGCCCGATAGACGATTAAATAATTCAGAGCAAAAAGTTACCGCACATCGTTCGAGCTACGCAACCCATGTAGCTAACCGAGTCAAGTAGGCGCGCTCGTATTTTCTACGCACGCTGTATAAAACAAGTAATAACTTTAACGTCAAAAATATTTTTGACACATCCCCATTAATCTTACTCGCGTACACGTGTAATCTCTAGTGTCAACTCTCGGAGGACCCTGAAGCGTGGGCCGGGCCTTCAAAACACTGCCGAAACGTAGGTACTAAGTCCTAACCCTAAGGCAGTTTTGTAGATTTATTTACCAATATTGTTATAAATCAGAATTTTATTGTCAAATTGCGATTGCTTTATTGATGTTTGATAAATGTTCACTGAACTATCGATGTTTGGGCTTAATAAATACCTAGAATATAGTTTAAAATGTTATGATGAACGACAGTATTAAAAATTAAGCAGAGCTTTAAATTATAGAACTCGTACATACATATATCCATGACTTTAAAATGAACCTCTCGTGTCGGTAGTATCTTAATATCACGTGAGAGTTACGTGTAACGGCTATGATGATGAATTTGTTCATGTACATATGTATGAGAGACTAAAAGTTTTTTTTTTATATTTATTTGTTATTGTTAAAAACGAAAAAAACACTACAGAATCTTAAAACCAAAAGATCTACAAAAAATCCACTTTCAATGGAAAGCATTCTAAATCTAGATTAAAAACACTTAAAACATCTATAAATTGTTCGAACGTTCTATAAATTGTATTAGCATTTATAAAACATAGCAATGCAGTTGTAGTTGCTTTTAAACCCATTTTGGAACATTCGAAAGCTAAAAGCAAGATTAACTTGACGCAGTCAGCCGCTCTGAGCCACAAAGTGTAGTATCGGAAAAAAATAAAAAGTGTTATTCGGCTTGAACTTGGCTTTTGAAAGAGCCAATTTACCGAAACAGGTGACTTACTGTTACTAATCGTAAATTTTCCAGTAAACAATTTTCAAGGGTGAACGATTGCTTCATTAAAAACTTACCTTTGAGAATATCATTTGAATTCAAAGCACTCCAGAATTTTAAGTTCCGTGTTTAATATCAGTAGTTAATTAACGCTCACTAAAATAGAGAATTCTTAAGAAACCTGAATGTCAGAAATAATACTAGAGTATATAGATATATACTCTGCTCCCTAATAATACCCTTCGGAAGTTTGTTATAGAATAGATATTCTATAACAAACTTCCGAAGGGTATTATTAGGGAGCTTCACTTTAAAAAGTTGAAAGAATCAATTAGAGATAAACTATATAAAAAGCAAACTACAAAATTTCAGATTATATTGAGGATAATAAACCCTGGAAGTAAGTAAATTGATCAGACGTTTGTTGCTACAGTTTGTATCATTATGACATAGGTTGACATATATGAGGCTCAATTTAAATAATGACAATAAAAAAAAGGAATAATATTTTTAATTTATTATTTATTTAAAAAAAATACATTTCGTGTTACGCATTACGTTTCTTGCCGTTTCTTCTCTACAGCGATAACACATTTCGAAGCGGCAATAGTTTAGTTTAAAAAATAATTTAAAATATATGATTCAAAGGGCGTGTAAAAGTCTATTTAAATAAAGATAATTTTAATTTGACTTTTACGTACGACATACATTTTCTAATAACCTTTTCGACTAAGGTAGAAAACCATAATCTACCTCCTCTCAACCATATGGTTAACTCTACTCCTCTCAACCTAGTATATACTAGGAATGTGAAGAGCACTGAATAATTAAAAAGTCTACCATTGACATATACTGACTCATCCCCAACAACTAATAACATCTTGTTCTTATGGGAGATAATCAAACAAACACAATAATACGAGAGATCGCCATCCATTAGAACGAACAAGTCTAAAAGAATTAGATAATGATGGACTCAACAAACATTATTATACACTACAATACGGATACAAAAATACTCTATCGTTATCCTACAATTTAGAGGGATCTACGCACGTGACTATTGAGCTAAGAAAACGATATGGCAAGCCTTTTTACAATTCTTAGATTCTCTAGGAAAATATAGTTATGGAAAGACTGACATGGCTGGGATGCTTTATTTAAATTAAAGCATTGCCACGCGCCATATATTATTTCGCTTTAGTGAACCGATTTTAAATAGGTATTCATTGTTTTTGATGGGATATCCATTTTGCTTCAATCAAATTTATAAATTTGTTAATATAAAATATGATCCTGAAATATAAATTTCATCAAACAATCTTTGTACCTACACATATCCGAATTTAAATTGTAATACTTAACCACTAATTCTTTTGTCCTCTTAAAACATACTATTTTGTTCGCCACATTAAAATTATCTACGTTTCAGCTTACACAGAGCTAAAATGCAAATTAGCGTTGTTTAAACCCCACCGAAGCCTGGCACGTCATTTGCATATATCAAATTATGGGAGGATTAAAACACAAATTCAAATTGAATGTAATTGTTATCAATAATGGCGTAACCATACGGTCGTAGAGATGTATTTGAATAATAACGCGATGTGTTCTGTTGACTGTTTATTTCGTACTGACGTTTTATGCGGCCGCGCCGGTAATTCGCTCGGCGCGCACACTATAGCTACGTACATAGGTATACATACACATCATTCCTCCAACCTTAATTTTTGAAAAAGAGGAAACAACAATAAATAACATCAGTTAGCCTCTTAATTAAATACTTGCTATGAAATCATCGTAAATATTTAAAATCTTAATTAATTTATTATCTAACTTAATTTATTTATCTTAATTAATTTATTGTAATAGGTATAGTTGTAGACATAACACGTAATAATCATTCGTGAGAGTTAATTACATTTAAGGTCTTATGACGTTGAAGTATGACTCAGAACTTAGTCTCACAATGTATACCTTCCATAACATAGTGATACATACTAAATAGTTATTTTATTCAAACCTACTAAACTAAACAATAAAAAAGTAACTAAAAGTACTTCTTGTAATCAACGATTTTCCTGACACGTTTCTGTCGTGCGAGTGTGGGTGACGGTGCTGGCGGGGCGTCACCTGCGGACGTTATAATATTATGTTCTTGTGCCCTCGGTGGCGCTGGGCCGGGGAGGGCCGCCGGGGACGCCTGCTCGCCGCGGCTCGCGACCGGTACCGGTGCCGCCGGTGCCGGAGCCGATGCGTCACTAGCCGTTATCCC
Organism: Hemaris fuciformis; assembly: GCA_907164795.1. Taxonomy (NCBI): domain Eukaryota; kingdom Metazoa; phylum Arthropoda; class Insecta; order Lepidoptera; family Sphingidae; genus Hemaris; species Hemaris fuciformis. The sequence continues at coordinate 8,158,027 of OU015434.1, forward strand.
TCTCTCACACTCGTCCGTGACACACTCCTCCCATTCATCTACACATGATTCTTGATCACCCAGGTCACGTGTCTCATTAGGTTCCTCAGCCGTCGCCGGTTCGGCAGCCGGTCGGTTATCATATTCGGGGACCGGTATCGGTTCCGCCGGCGCTGAACAAACAATGTCTAGCTGCTGGGGCGACGGTGACGTATGAAGCTCATGAGGCACGTCCTGGCTGAGCTCACCCTTATACTTTATTATCTGGTCAACGTGTCTGATGCAATATTCATTTATATTCTTAAGGAATATTTTGTACATTTTATTACCGATCTTTTCTTTAATGAACCCTAACATCCACGACTCCTTCCTAGCACTGTACCACCGGGTCCACACGATGTCTCCCAACTCGAAGGTTCTTTTCCCCGGTACTACTCGCACGGCATCTTTACGCGCACGGTCAGCTCGGTTAGGTAGAATTAAATCTAGGCGCGATCGTAAATTCCTTCCGAACATTAATTTAGCCGGTGTTTCGCCAGTGGTACAATGCACGGTATTCCTATAATTAAATAAATACCCCGACAGTTGTTCGTGTATTTTATGAATCGGTAGGTCTTCTTTAATAATACATTTTAACATTTTTTTACAGGTTCTGACGGAATTTTCCGCCTGTCCGTTACTAGGTGGGTGATATATGGGTGACGTCATATATTTAATGCCGTTTGAATCACAAAATGTTCTAAATTCTGCCGAGTTGATCTTAACATCATTATCGGATACCAGCAATTCTGGTAGACCGAAGGTTGAAAAGATTCCTTTTAATTTTGCGATAATCGCGGCCGTTGTAGTACCGCCGTTCATATATATACACTCTAACCATTTGGTGTGAGAGTCGACCACCACTAAATACACCCTTTGCCCTACGGTCATGTAGTCAATGTGGACACGCTGCCAGGGCCGGGCGGGGCGCGGCCACGGCGCGGGCGGGTCGCGTGGCGGCGCGGCGCGTAAGCCCACACACGTCTCGCACGAGCCGATCCAGCGCTCGATGTCCCTGTCGATTCCCGGCCACCACATTCTGCTTCGCGCGTTGTTCTTAGTTTTAATTATACCTAGATGAGACTCGTGCAGTTCCCGTAACATCTTGTCTCGCAGAGCCGCCGGTATCACAATCCTGTGCCCCCTAAATATACACCCGTTTTCCAATTGTAAATCCGATTGACATTGGAAATAAGGCAGTATAGATTTGCATTTCACATTACGCGGCCATCCGCGTTGCATATACCTTATCACAGTGTTGAGCGTCTTATCGCATCCGGTCATCTGCTCGATCTCCCTCACCGTAGTCGCCGGTGACGCGGCATCTAGGAATTTTAGCGCATAGTAGGCATCCATGTCCTCATCGGTACCTACCTTCGTCTCGCACGCCAACGGCGCTCGTGAAAAATAATCAGCCGGCTGGTTGTCGCGACACGGTACATACTGCACGACATAATTGTAAGCGGATAGTATTATCGCGTACCTCTGGAGTCTGAGCGCGGTCGTTACCGGTATCCCCGTTTTGTTGTTAAAAATAGACACTAAAGGCCTGTGGTCAGTCTTTAAGACGAACGGCTCCTCGCGGCCGTACAGATACTGGTGAAAGTGCTTAATTCCAAAAATGATAGCCGTAGCTTCCTTCTGTATCTGACTATAATTCCTTTCGCTTACCGTGAGTGCTCGCGAAGCATAGGCGAGCGGACGCTCGACGCCGGCCGCGTCCCGCTGGGCGAGCACGGCGCCGAGGCCGGCGGGGCCCGCGTCCACAGCCAGCACTAGCTGCGCCGTGGGCTCGAAGTGCGCGAGCACGCGCTCCGAGGCCAGCTCGCAACGCACCGCCGCCACGCTCTGTCGCTGCCGCTCGCCCCACTTCCACGGCGCATTCGCTCGCAACAGCTCGTGGAGAGGGCTCAATATTGTCGACGCGTTAGGGATAAAATTCCTATAGTAATTTACCATCCCCAGGAATCTTTTCACTTCCGTCACGTTCGTCGGCTCCGGCGCGTCGAGTATGGCTCGAACCTTATCGGGACTGGTCATTATACCTGCCTTACTGATAACGTAACCTAAGTACTTTACGCTTACCTTAAAAAAATCACATTTACTTTTTTCTAGGCGCAGTCCTGCACGTGATAACCTGCTAAGAACTTCTGTGAGTCTCTTTATGTGGGCGCTTCTATCTGGGCCCGTCACACATACGTCGTCCAGCCATATGCTCACTCCTTCTATGCCTGCGAGCAATGTTTCCATCGCTTTTTGAAAAATAGCCGGCGCGTTGGCCAAACCATAAACTAATCTAGTATATTTGTATAGTCCCTTATGAGTATTAATCGTCGTGAGCTTCTGTGAGGACTCCTCCAGAAGGAATTGATTATACGCGTTCTTTAAATCGATCTTACTATAATGTTCGCCTCCTCCTATTTTAGCTAAAACCTCCTCGATCCTAGGCAAAGGGTACCTATCAATAATTAAATCTTTGTTCAATGTTACGGAAAAATCACCTGCAATTTTCACTTGACCATTGCCCTTTAAAACGGGAACAATAGGCGTGGCATACTGTGAATTATTTACAGGAACTAGAATGCCTAAACTTACCAATCGCGTTATTTCTTGTTCCACCTTATCTCTAAGGGCAAAAGGTACGGTGCGTGGTTTAAAAAATTTTGGAACGGCTCCTTCTTTAAGATTCAAACAGACTTTAAATTCTTTGAACGTCCCCAGTTCATCGCGCCACAAGTCCGGAAATTTATCTAATAATTTGGCCAAATCTGTGTCATAAAAATAATTAATATTAGTTGTTAAAACTAAATTAAACGTGGACATGAAATCTCTGCCTAGTAACGGCGGGCCGCCATTTTTAACTACAAAAATTTTAATATTTCTTTTCGTTCCATTAAACGTGGCCTCAACTGTAAAATAACCTAATGGCGAGATTTTATGTCCATTGTACAAACACATTTTCATATTGCATTTTTGTAATTTATAATCAGAAAACTTCTCTTTGTACAGACTGGCCGATATTACACACCTACCCGAACCGGAATCTAACTCCATAGTTATTATTTTTTTTCCTAATTCAAGATTAATTTCTATAGGTTTATCGGTAACATACCTCAAATTAAAGTTTTGGCATTCCTCACAATTCGAATCGCTGACCTCGTCAACTCCACATTCGTCCTCTACATCGGCGTGATAAACGGCTGATCTATTGCTAGCACACACTTTTTTTAAATGTCCTTTTTGTCCACAATTCTGACACTTATATCCTTTATAACGGCACTTGTCACTAACATGATTTTTCATTCCACAAACATAGCAGTGCTTCATGTTGTTGTTGCTCCCTGTCTCACCGCCGCTGCCTCGGACGCCGCTTCGTGAGACGGCGCTTCGCACGCCGCGCGCGCCGCGCCCGCTCAACGTACCGCTGCTGCTCGTGCCGCCATGAAATTTTGCACTGTATACTGGCTCTTCTTTAACAAAAACACCATTGTCAGCACGCATCATGATCTTTGCCTCCCTTGCACCAGCCGCTTGCTCTGCTAATTCGATCGCTTTTGCCAAGGTAAGCGTCGATGGGTTCTGCTCAAACAGCCTGTCCCGTTCGGGACCTGAGCCCAAACCGAGCACAAAACGGTCTCTTAGGTTGACTTCCAGGGCTGCACCAAAGTCGCAATAGCTAGCCAAGCCGCGTAAACGCGCTGCCCAATCACCAATAGACTCGTCTGAACTTCTTTTCGCGCCAAAAAAATTTGCTTTGTCGACGAATGAACATTGCTTCGGTTTAAAATGCTCATTGAGTACTAACACAAGTTCGCTATAAGTGAGCGAATCCAACGTCTTGGGATACGCCAAGTTACGCACCAAACGATATGTTTCGTCCGTGAGATGCGTCAGTAGGATTCCACTTCTTTTCTCTTCCGATGTCACATCATTTATCTTCAGAAATTGCGTCAATCTGCCGCTGAAGATGGACCATTCGCTTATTTTGTAGTCGAAAATAGGTAAATTTCCTAAATAAGCCATTTTTTTTTTTAAAACGTGGGGGTAATTCAACCTCGTCGCCAGTGAGATGTATTTGAATAATAACGCGATGTGTTCTGTTGACTGTTTATTTCGTACTGACGTTTTATGCGGCCGCGCCGGTAATTCGCTCGGCGCGCACACTATAGCTACGTACATAGGTATACATACACATCAAAATACAATAAATCAGGGAAGAGCACGCGCCCCGCGGTAATTACGCTAAGCCATCCACACCATTGCGCTGGATCCTATAATGGAATGATAATACTCGCTCCCGCCGTGATCTGGATACTAATTCCCAGCAGGATTCAAGTATTGTCGAGCCCCCGGCAATTATTGCGAATAAGACACGATTTACAGCTTGCGCAGAGACATCTTTACACGGCTGCCGTATGTAATTAGAATTACCGTGATATGTAAACATATAAAACGAGGTTTCGGTGAATTATTTTCTCGTCCAAAACATTTTTCAACATTCAACATTTTCATTTCATTATTATAAAATTCAACCACAGGAAAAAAACAATTATATTTTAAACTCTTTATATAGTTTTGTTCACCTACACACCCATTTTATCTATTTATAATAGAATAAGAAGACGTCTAGGAGTCCAGAATTATTCTAGATATCCTCCGGGCAGCTCGGCATAATCTAGCAATTATCAGGATAAAAATCTGGATAATTATGGGCAGTTAATTCTTAAGGTGTACCGTATATTCGTACCGTAGTGTGATGGCAATCTTACCGTGTACACTGCAAAATTGCCATCACACTGCAAAAAACCACATTCATTCAAATATCAGTGGTTTATAGCTGTTACTATCATACGACAAAACGGCAAAAATAATTTAATGCGTATTAAAATCAATATTTTAATCCCGACCACAGCGACCCGCTATCCTCGGTCTGTTTAAAGTTTCATTCATTTTAAATCCGATTTACTTTTCCAGTATAACGCGACTTTGGACTTAGAATTGATAAATACTGTGCCCAATCCGATTATGTAATATAAAAGTAATTGCTCACTGTATTCGACAACAGGACATGCACTCCAGGACCGAGACATGGAAATATGACATGACATGTCATCATGATTAGCATCAGGTAACGTCTTGTCATTTTGTCTAGCCAGTATAAAAAAAGTACATTGAAACCAATTTAAATCGACCTAAGGCATCAGACTCCCAGATCTCCTGCATTTTGCCTTTCTGATTATCATGATAGAACCTCTGCTACAGTTTAATATGCTGAAGATCTAATTTCTATTTACAGTTTTTATAAATTGTCTATCTATATCAGCCCATAAACGTTCTACTGTTAGGATAGGGTTTCTTCTACGTAAGTAGAATAGAAGGTCGTGGACAATTTACTAAATGAAAAGCAACAGTAAACCGAAGAACTGATTTTTGCTGCATGCAACAAACAATTACAATTTCAACAAATGCCGTCTATCGATTAATAAAAGACATATTGTTGTCGCGTTAGCGGTGTTTACTACCCTAATATATTTTTTATTTGTTTCTTGAACGTACATTTTTCGTGCGCGTCAGGCTAACGTTGAATTATTCACAAGCGGCGGATTTAGGTGAAATTAATTGTACAGTAACGGCCGTCCAACCGCAACATACATTTTCCATCAAAGGGATTTGCCGAGGAATGCTCCCCGGGGCCGCCAGATACTCCGCCAAAATGAACAATTGGAGATCTAAACTCTGTTTGTGTGACCAATTGTTTTTTTTCTAAATACTCTTAATTTATTCTCTGTTTAAACGGGTAAGTATAACGGATGATAAAACGCAAAAATATTGAGTAATTTTACAGCAAACTCTCCACAACAGCAAATTAATCGCATATAAAACAATCTGTTTCAGTTTTTCGTTTAATGTAAATCACAAAGAAGTGATGAATACAACGAACACAAAGAACAAGTGTTATTAATGGTTGATGGTTAATGAGAAATATGAGTGGGTGTGAACAATGACAACTGCAGCCAAGTCCGCTGCAGCGACCATTGCAAAAGAGTTTTGATTTAAAATTACTGCATTGTGAATAATATTTATCCCTTACTTTTGAAATGCTTGTTTAAACTTAATATTATGTCCTTCCGCCGTTATTCGAGGCCTTTAAACAATATTTGAGATAGCGTACTTCCGTTTCCTGCCGATTTATTCCTTGTTGGGGGTATTTGGTCGATGGAGGGGCAGATTCCGGTCGACCGAGTTTACCAGGTGCGTTGCACGAAGTGCTCGTCATTGGCGTCTTGATTTTCGTGCCGAAAACATCTAACGCTGTTAGCGTTCGTACACTTTAGTGTAAAATATAAAAAATACTGTGTTAATATTATAGTGTAGTGTAATTGTGTTAATACTACAAAATGAGCGAAGACAGCAGCTCCGATAATTCAGAAAAATACGGATCGTCTTCATCGACATCCAGCGAGGAGGATGTAATTATGACACGCCCGGGAACATCGCAAGACAATTCTGATAATCGGAAACGTAAACGCTCGTCTTCAGAGAAGAAAAGTAGAAAACGACTCCGCAAGGATCGGAAAGGTTTGAAATACCTTGCCAAACAGGTCAGTGAAATTCAAAATTTTTTGCTCAATGCGTACTCGCCTCAAGGGTGGTACCCGCAACAATTTAATGTTCCGAATGACATTGAAATTTCCGAGAATAATTCCATCAATGAGGAGCCTTCCGACTCGTCCGGGGCCGTCACTTTTGATCTTAATTTGGCTACCCACCTTAAAGAGCCGACAGTTTTGAATGCTTCGCAAGAACATTTAAAACTACTAGATTCGTTACAACATTTCAATTCTGACAACTGGGCAAACGTTCGATACTCTGAAATACAAAAGTCATATATTGCTCGACCAGGTTTTATCGATCTTGAAGTGAACGATGAACTAAAACATTTGGAAAAACCTAGCAACTTAGTAGCAACCGATAAGTCATTGGGGGCTATAACGCACGCAGTTATCATGCAGAATGATGTCTTGAAGAAGGGAGTCTCAGAGTTATTGGAATTTACCCAAGATAGTGATATTAGTAAAGAGGCTTTATTACTTAAAATAAAAGAAGTTTTTTCGGGTAATTTTCAAAAAATTTCACTTGACTGCTTGCAATTAATTTGTGGCCGTAGGGCCAATATTATAGAGCAAAGAAGGGAATTATTCATAAATGCTATTAAAGATAAATATTTAAGAATAAGCCTCAAGAAAATACCCCCTTCATCTGAATATTTATTCGAAAAAGAAAAGTTTGCTGATTTTTTGAAAATCAACGGGGGAATCAATAAAATTTTTAGTGCTAATAAACCCTCCTTCTCTGCGCAAGAGAAGAGAGCAACTGGGTCTCCGGCTGCGCAACTGGGACCCAGTGGTAGTAATTATTTTTACAACTATAGCCAAACCGGTCGCCCCACGGCACCGTTTGCTATGAATAATCAAACCGGTCGTCCTTCGGCACCGTTTGATTCAAATCTTAGAAATAATTTATTTAGCCAGGGTATTCGAACGAACAATAATAATGCAGGTCTGCCTCATAATGAGCGGTTATTTCGATCCCATTATAGACCACAATTTGTTAACAACGCAAAGCCCTAGAAGTCTAACAAGCAAGGGCTTAACCAACCTGCCACATCCCACAGCCGAGGTGGTGTTGAGCGAAAATATTGACAGTTTGGAGGTGTTTCGGGGGGGGCGGTTAAAGAACTATACAAAAGAATGGCTAAACAAAGGCGCACCCTGTTCGCTAGTGAAAATAATTTCCGGTTACAAAATACCCTTCGCAGGGAAACCACCTCTGGTACTGCCTCGACTAGCCAAAGACCGCTATGCTTCAATTACCTCGGATCAAATGGATCAAATAATAAAGTCAATGCAAATGGACAGCATTCTAGAACTAGCCCCCGAAACACCAAGTTTTCTTTCGACCTTGTTCCTGACACCAAAAGCCGATGGGACCATGCGCCCTATTTTCAATCTAAAAAGATTGAATCAGTTCATAAAAGTTTCCAAATTCAGTCTGATTGCAGTCCATCGTATTCCAGACTTTCTACAGCCGAACGATTGGATGATCAAAATCGATCTGACACAGGCATACTACCACGTACCTGTGGCTCCTTCTCATCGACGATTCCTCAGATTAATTTACAAAGATCAGTTGTTACAAATGACTTGTTTGCCATTTGGGCTTGCCACGGCGCCCAAAGTATTCGCGTCCCTTTCAAATTGGACCGCGGAGAAACTTCGGGAACAAGGCATTCGGATGATAGTTTTTCTAGACGATTATTTGATTGCTTGCCAAGACAGATCAAAGTTACTGAAGCAAACACAAATTGTGCTCCAAACCCTGCGCGAATTGGGATGGAAAGTGAATGTCGAGAAATCCATTCTAGTTCCTCAGACAACTCTACAATACCTGGGTCTGGTTTGGGACACTTGGCAAAACCGAAAATACCTTCCAGAAAAGAAGGTGACAAGAATAAAAGCAATGATAACCAAATTACTGGAGTGTCAAACGACGACTCTACAGGAAATGCAGAGCTTAGTCGGAACGCTAAATTTTGCTCGACTAGTTGTTCCACAGGGTCGAATAAACTTTCGATGTCTATTAGAGCTGAGCAACAATCTTCTTCGGACCCCACGACAGAATGCTCCATTCTCGATACAAGTATTAGAGGAGCTCAGATGGTGGATGTTGAACTGCGAAAAGTACACACGACTTCACCCTCCTTCAGTAACGCATTTCCTAACAACGGACGCAGCCAACAAGGGCTGGGGAGCGGAATTGAATGGCCTTCAAATAAGAGGCGAATGGTCAATCGACGAAGATCGTCTTCATTCCAACCTCAAGGAAATGCTGACCGTAATAAAGTGTCTGTACGAATTCGGGCCGACTCTGAAACATTCATCAGTTCTCCTGCAGTGCGACAACAAATCTGTCGTGGCTTACCTAAGGAACGAAGGAGGAAATCGGTCTCCAGAGCTGATGAAATTAACTTACCAGATCTACGGCATTCTAGAAGAGTTCGACATTCACCTAATAGCCCATCACATTCCAGGCAAATACAACACCGTGGCCGATCGGCTTTCCCGGAAGTCGACGCTGCCAGAATGGCATTTACTTCCATAATTTACAAACAGAGTGTTCGCGAAATGGGGAGTCCCGGAAATAGATTTATTCGCATCAGCCAGAGCACATGTGGTCAGGAAATACGTAAGTCTAGACCAAAAAGACAAAGCAGCATGGAGACACAACGCATTTGCCTGGGAATGGGACTTCAACCTGGCGTGGGTGTTTCCCCCTCCCAACTTGATGCCCCGAGTGTTGATGCATCTGAATCGAGCGAAAGGAACATACCTACTTGTAGCTCCAAAATGGCCTCGTGCGTTTTGGAGAGCAGATCTGAAGAGCCGTGCAATAGCGCCACCATTCACAATTCACAAGTTGGAATCAAAATTGATAGACCTTTCAACGATGCTTCCACCACCGAAAGCGAAAGACCTGACTCTGGAAATTTGGAAATGTGGGGGTGGTCGCAGGCTGTAGAATCTTGGACAGAACAACAAAAAATACTTTTGCAGTCAGGATGGAGAAAATCTACGCTGAAGACCTACAAACCTGCATGGCAACGGTGGGAAAAGTGGTGCATAAAGTCTAATGTTCAAGTAACAAAACCTTCAGGTTCAGATTTGGCAAGGTTCTTAGCAGATCTTCATTTAATAGAAAAACTGGCGTATGGAACAATCCTGGTCCATAAGTCGGTCGTTTCAACTTTATGTAGCACTGATGATGTTAAACTAAGTTCACATACTCTTGTCAGACAAATTCTAAAATCCATAGCGAGTTCTAAGCCCCTAATTCGTTCTAATAGTATTTGGGATACAAATTTATTAACTAATCATTTATTAAAAAGTAAAGTAAATGAAAAGAGTCTGTGGGAAGTATCACGTCGTTGTGCAATTTTGTTATTGCTTTGTTCTGGTCGAAGAGTACATGATCTAACACTTCTTTCTATTTCTGATGATTGTTATAATGATGATAAGTCAGAAAATTGTATTATTCTCTGGCCAAAATATGGGTCTAAAACAGACTCTGAATCTTATATTCAGTCTGGCTGGAAATTGCTTTCAGGTTCAAAAGATTGTAATATTGATCCTGTGTATTGGATCAGAAAGTTGGTCGAACTTGGTCTTAGTAGGAGATCTGAAGCTGACATAGAAAACCTATTTATCACAGCACGAGGAGCAGCAAAAGCTGCATCCAGAACTGTAATTGCTGGTTGGGTTAAGTCAAGCCTAAGAGAAGCTGGGGTAGATGCAACACCTGGAAGTGTCAGGTCAGCTGTAGCTTCTAGGGGTTGGTTAGATAGGGAACCATTAGATAAAATATTAGCACGAGCTAATTGGAGATCAAAGAATACCTTTACCAAATTTTATAGGAAGCAAATCATAAATTTAAATAGTAACAATAGTAATTTAGGCCAGCTTTTTGAACCAATATAACAGTTTGAGGTAACAATATAGTGTAAAACATGTTGAATGATTGTAATTTATCAATTATTATTATTTATTTATTTTTCTTAAAGAAAGTTTTGTATAATGATTTACTTGTATACTTATTTTTCCATTGATATAACAAATAAATATTAGTAATGTCACATTGGCGTCTTGTTTACCAGGCGAAAACAAACAATGTCTCAAATATTGTTTAAAGGCCTCGAATAACGGCGGAAGGACATAATAGTGGAGTTTTACCTACCATTAAAACTCTTATTATGTCCGGAGCCTTATTCGAGGCCTTACAGTAAGTTCTGCCTGGTATTACCTATCAATGTAATTTAAGCATTTGAGACACAATGACGAGCACTTCGTGCAACGCACCTGGTAAACTCGGTCGACCGGAATCTGCCCCTCCATCGACCAAATACCCCCAACAAGGAATAAATCGGCAGGAAACGGAAGTACGCTATCTCAAATATTGTTTAAAGGCCTCGAATAAGGCTCCGGACATAATAAGAGTTTTAATGGTAGGTAAAACTCCACTATTATTCTGTTTCATCTGACATGTTTTTATTTTTATGTATATAGGTATATTGTCTTGACTTGTTTATATTATACTACATTATTGTCTATGGTCGGTGTATTGAGTGGACGTGCTTTCGGTTAATTTTTTAAATTCAATTAGTTAAACTGTGTTTATAAACTTTCCAAACTCGTGAATATACTCACTTTTGTGAACAAAATTACGTTGTGAATGTACTCACTTTTGTGTTGCTGGATGTAATCCTGCTCTGCACCACTACCAGCCAGCGTTTAACTTCACCAGAACAACACCTCACTTTAAAACAGTTAATATGACTTCACTAGAGGACATCCAATCTACACAAAAGACGCTTGAAGACAGCTTTTCGCAGCGAATGGCCCAACTCGAAGCTCAACTTCAGACTGGGGGTGCTGCCAAGTACACCGTCGCTCGGGTTGCCGAAGAGTTCCGGACCTTTCGGGAGCTCACGCTCAACATGCTGCGATTGCTGAGACAGCAAATAACTCCATGCGCAAACATGGTCGATGCGATGGAGACCAGACACCGTCGTAAAGCACTACTTTTTCACGGCGTTCCGGAGACTGACGACGAAAACTGTAATGCCGCCGTGTTGTCCATAGTAAACGGTACGATGTTGGTGAAGGACGTCACAGGTGCCTCTATCACTGCCTGTCATCGTATAGGGACGTCAAATAAAGAACACCATCGGCCTGTCCTAGTCAGGTTCTCCAGTGTACTTCATAGGACAGCTGTTTGGCGAGCCAAATCCAAGCTGAAAGGTTCATCTGTTTCGGTTAAGGAGTTCCTGACAAGATCGCGACAAAACATATTCAGCAAAAGTCGGCAGCATTTTGGCATGCGGTCTTGCTGGACTCAAGACGGCACTGTTGTAGTCAAAGTTCTGGATGGAAGCCGCGTCAAAATCTCAACACTAGACGAACTTAATTCCTTATTGGCAAAGTATCCCAAGACATTAAGTTTATCTTCATCGGCAGTAATAAGCCACAGGTCCACGGAAACATCGCGCTCGAATATAAAATGTGCTGTGCTTACCATCAGGTACAGTGGAGTCACTTTGCCGTGCCAGAATAAAAAAAAAAAAAAAAAAAAAAAAAATCGCGTAAGCCATGACGATCGCTCAGCGCTTACTAATACTTTTATTTCATATAATTATTATTGTTCGTCTTTTTAAATAATACCCTCTAACTGTTTGTTTTTTGTCTTGTCACTTTCAATTTCTTTAATTTTTATTGTTCGTCTATATTTTTAATACTACCCTCATGTCGTTGTTTTTTTTTGTATATTGTCACTTTCATTTTGACATTTGGGTATAGACGAAGTCGCGTTCCATACCACAATATTGTTTATGTTTCGTTTTTAAACTTTTTTTTTGTTATTGTACTGTTATTTATGTTTCTTTTTGTTTATTGTTTTAAACGTTTTTCTCGATTAATATCAGCTGGCGGGTGGTGCAGAGTATGTTTGTTCAGATAAGTACTATATATTAAGTAATTTCTGCGCCCTTAATTTTTTTTTACTTATTTTTTATTATTATTTAATACCTGTTATTTTAATAAACTGGCAGAGTCATCTTGTTGAGGTTAAGTGTATTTATGTTTAATATATTTATGTATTTATATGTATATGTATTTATTATATAATATGTATAATTATATAATTTTTTTTAATGGGTACATATGTATGAATGTTTGTATCTTTTTCATATATTCTTTTGTTATTCTTTTTTACACCAACCATGCTGCATCTCTCCACCACTCTAAGGTAGATTGTTAAAGAATGCCGCAGGCATTAAGTCCGCCTATATACAGTTCTGTGTATAAAGTTTTAAATAAATACATTATTATAAAAACAATTGTAATAAGTTTTAGACAAGCGAATCTATATCCACATTATTTTTTTATAAAAGCAAAACAGTTCTAAATACATTCTTAATTCAAAAAAGATGTACAGTCAAACGATACAAACACCCGCCCGAATGGTGCTAAAAATGGGAAGCTAATTATTGGGCCGCTGGAAACCGAGACTGTATTCGAACTGGTATTCATAAAGCTTGCGGTGTCACAAAGAGAACAAAAAGGCTGTTTTCAGTGCAAAACAATAAGTAGGTAACCGCGTGCGCGGGACAGCCGGCCGGAAAATTGTTCAGGAAAGCGATTAAAGCGTGGAAATTGTTTCACAACAATGGCGGTACATCTGCAAACCAGCTAAGGACGCCATTAAATCTTTTATCTTGTTCGACAACATAAACACATCAACATCCGTGTAAATACCAACCACCATTTAGCACACCTAGTTGCAGTGTTTTTAAGAGCTGCATACTTTTTACGGTATTTTATTGCTGGCCATTGATAGTAACTACGAATTTTTGTTGCGTTATGTCCGTCTACAAAGCGTAACGTAGAATGACCGCAACTTAATATAATTATAATAGACTGACTTGGAATAGAAGAGTAGAATTAAGATCAATGATGTTTTTATGCGTGATTCACTAAAAGATTAATTTCTTAATGTCACATCGCCCTGAATGCAATAGAGCAGGCGACCGATATGCCCACTATTTTAAACGTATTTATTATTGAATAAAATTAGGGACAAAATATTACTTATTTTTTTTTCCGTTAGACTCTTTAGCTAGCACGGCATGGGTGGAGAAATGCCCCTCGATGGGTCCACCTGGCGACTACCTATTCGAGAACACAGGCACCTATTGGTATACTTTTACACTTCATGAACGTGTACAAATTTATTAAAATTTACCAAAATAATTCTGTAGGTGAAGTGTTCCAAACCGCAGATAAACAAAGGCATGTTAAAATAAACGACGCGATAGTGAGACAAATAGGTGTGTGCAGCCGCGCTACATTTCAAACACGGTGCACAAATGTTCGCTTAACTCTGAGCAATTCGCTGCCCACTGATTTTCATTATGAGTAAACTGTTCAGAACAATCATATTCTCGTTCACAATAATTCTGCTATTTAGCCGCTTCAAAAAATCGCTTTATAAACTGCCTTTCATTCGCAACGCTACTGCAGCGGTGTCAAAACAATTTAAAAAAAAGCGTTATTATAACTATTTACCAATGTTATTTTGTTATTTTATAAAATCATTTTGTTATTTCTGTGTTTGTTTTTATGCAGTTTTTTTAACAGGAAATTTTCAATAGCAGCATGAAGCCTAAAAATATCTCCTAAAATAGGAACGTCTCGCCCCCTTCTACTTAACCCTAGATTACTAAACTTACCTACAAGTGACGTTATTACTAAACATTCGTAAAAAATACGACAGCAAAATAAAACAGAATAAAGTTACGAATCATACATTTTAATTATTTTGGAAATTACAATAACTTATTCTTTGGGTTTAAGAGATCATATAATAATAAAAATAGTTTAATTTTTTTTACTCTACACAGTTTGAACACATATTCATGTTGTGCGCCCCACATATGGCTCTTTTACATTACATGCAAAAGTTAGTTGTCATTTTTCTAGCCTTAGACGGACGCAAGGCACATGTTTTTCTAGAATTTAATTATTGAATAATTGCCGCTTTAGGAATAGCTTCAATACCTAAGATATCTTTTATGAGCTCTTTGATATCTCGCCGCAATGTTGGTTTATCTTTTAGGTGAAATTCCATAAGAGCATCAGCCATTTCGAAAATGTAGTCGCGCCTGGATTTACTTTTTTTGTTTGTTTTTGCAATTGATGCTAACATAAATGACGTATTTGTTTATAATTATAATATTAATCATGTTATTTATAAAACAAACAATGTCGGTCGTGGTCCATTTATGTCCATTTTTGCCTCGAATTTTTTTTTCTTATTGTGACAACCCTGGGATTATATAGCGTTTTGTTTTGATTACTTTGATCAGTTTCAATGTTCATAGAATCTTCAGAGTGTAAAAAATTAGATTCTATATTATGCCGGTATCGCTTTCGTAACTGAAAAATAGGAACATCAGAATCAGTGCTTTGCACGATATCCGACATAATTGTGTATTCTTCTTCATTATCACTATCGGTCAACTGATGCTCTTCCACTTCTAAGTTGTCTTTTGACTCACTCAGTATCTCTTACTGCTGTGCGCTCTCATCTTCAGCCATCTCCATAACTGAAAAATTTCATTATCTCCAAGAATTCGAGACATATGTCTCGAAACAATATTTTATTGTATATATAATATATGCATTATATTATATATATATTTACTATTATAAATAGTAAACATATAAACATATATATTATGTATATATACTATAATCAACACAAAATCTTTGTAAAAAGTGATAAAAATAAGTACACTTACCTTTGCTCAAAACTCGCGCAAACACTAAACATTCGTAAATTTTACGACACGTTAGTTATTACTCAATATACAAATCACATCTGACCACAATGACAGCGCGTAGCAAACCGATAGACGCAATTAGGAAGGTACAGTGAAGGAGGGGACGCGGGAATAACGAGAACTTTGTTTTTTCCAGGAATCATGATTTTGCCGTCGTAAATTTTACGATAGTTTAGTAATCTAGGGTTAAGATCATAACTGTCAAAGTGGGGGTATGTGTTTATGTACGATAATCATCTGCTTTTATCACCTCGCCTGAACTACACAATTAAGTTGGGTTCTGAATGTTACATTAATTCTGCTCATCAAGCCATAATGGAAGTCTGAGCATGGTGTTGTTTTAATAACTTCCCCTCCAATTACCGGCAGACTTCGGCCCGCGAGACCCGCCAGTGCACTCCCGTACATAAATTGCAATACAAATCTCATGGCGAGCAGCTTGTTTGACAGCCCCGTGGCGCAGTTGACTAGACCCGAGCCTAGAGGCCGCGGGTTCGATCCCCGCACCAAGACAAATGTTTGTGTGATCCATAAATATTTGTCTCGGGTCTGGGTGTATGTGAGACCGAAAAGTCTCTCGTAGTTTCTGATACCCACGACACAAGACTTGTATCTTAGTGTGGGATCAGAACTATGTATGTGACTGTTGGGTGTATTTATTTATTTATTTGTATAAGTCTTCACTTAAATTACACATTGTTTTCAGAATGAATGTTTTTATTGATTTGCCACTTTGAAATAACTTCAAGTATTGTTTGAAGAAATATGGCCAGTGATCAGTTTGCCTCTTCGATCTCTCGGCATAACAAGCTAATAAAATCTTATGACCTTTAGGCTTTAGCCATTAATATTGTTTTTCGTTTATATTAAGGGATGTTATTGCTCTACGCTTTCAGAATGGTCCCAATACCGATAGTCAATACATTTATATCTAGTGGTACTTTTCTCTCAACTAATTTTTAGTCATAAGCATCATAAATTAATTGCAGCCATTCAAATGATACAAATAAAAAAGTTGTATATACATAATTCTAGCCCTACACTAAGATACAACTCTTGTATTGTATATATCAGAAACAACAAGCAACTTTTGTCTCCCTAACACCGCCACGCGATAAGATTTTTTGTAGATCACACAATCATTTCTATCTGCTCAGGTACTTTGTTTTACAAGCCGATGTCTAGTCAACCGCGCCACGGAGGCTGTCAAAGTACAGTTATATTGGTCTGAAGCTGTATATCAAGGTTTCGCTTTGACTCGGTATTTTTTGGAATAAAGTAAAGCTTGTACTCTTGTTAGATGTAAATTAATTATCTTGAAATATCAATACAATCATATGCTGCCTGACTGCTTAAAAGAAGCGCAAAATATCCTTTTTATTATATTAAAAAGAATGTATGAATTTTGCAGGACAAGTGCTATTATGTTTTTAACCACACATAAGTACTTTCTGAGGATAAAAAATATTTCCTTTTATTTTCGCATAACCTGAATTAAAGCTAATCGATATGTAAACCTTATTATAGGCACTCATTTTACATAGTTATCAGGGAAATACGAAGGGATCGGCATCAATTTCGCCGAAGAGAAAAGTTATGCTCTTTTTACATCCCCTCACATATCCAATCTGTATAGATTTATGCATTTCCACATAACTTCAAGAGAATGGCATACTTTCGTTTATACTCCGGTATCACAGTAAGTACTTTGAGATAAATTATTTCTGCAATAAACCCTTTGGCGCGAGAATAAAGTGATTTATGGCTCCAACGACTAGAATACTGGATGATGTAGAACCTTTTTACAAAATCTTTTTTTTTTCACAGGTATGCTAGACATACTCAATGTAAAGGTCAACATCCTCGACAATAGATGCGTAACATAAAGAACCTCATATACTTTCATAAATCAAAAACTTTGCTTGTTTACTCCTTCGATCTAGAGTGAATATTCGGCAAATATCAAAATTTGTTCCTGTGGGAAATATGTAGGTCTTCGGTGTATATATGGCATGATTCATGTCCATGAATATATACTACTCTTTTGTGCCACCGAAAAGTAACCCACTGAGACCTGGTGTTTAGTATTTAATTAAATTAAAGTATTGAATTATAGTGATAAAAAACAACTACTTCTTACCATTTTACATGGCCCTATCGGCCTGTTCATTACGAGATAGATCCCATAATGCGACATATTTGCGAGTTAATAAAAAACACGTGTATCAACTGGTGCAGTGTGGAAATTTAAGGAATCCAGCAACATTTATTTTCGTAGGAAACGCGTTATTCTAGATGTTGTTTAGCTCTAGGTCGTCGATTTACCGACGAGTACTATTTTACTCTCAAAACTTCTTTTTGTGATGACACGTAATCCGTCATAATTAATAATAATTACTTTTTGCTATTATGTAAAACCACAGATTCAACTGTATATCATTCTCACCATTATAAGTTCCAGGATGTTTATTTATTAAACTTTCTTTATGTGGTAGTTTCACACCGTAACGGTCTCACAGAAAATCTGTGTAAGTCGACCTTATTTCATTTTACAATAAGATTTTATACGCGCAGATTGACAGTCGTCACATTCTTTGAGTGTATTCGCTACAAATAAAAAAAACGAAATATTTCATATTCAACGAAATAGGTACATCCCACTGCTGCACGGACCTCCTCTGCAACGAGAGGGTAATAGACTAATTGAATAAAGAACATTTCATCTGATATCGTAAACAAATAAACAATTTGCGCAAACCACACTAATGGCATCTTGTCAATAATGGACGAAAGCCCAAACCCGATATTATCAACCCGTATCAAAAGGGAGTGAGCCAAACCGCGCAATAAAACGATGTATACGTATACAGATACCGTTTTAAAACAATTCCAAAGGCGGAGCACGCACTTTAAATAAATCACTTTTACAGCCCACAATTTTATAGCGCAAATGAGATCAATGGAATACATAAAGTGGTTTACGTAGCGAAAAAACCGCAAAGTCGGCTGCCATTATTTCAAACATAAGTTGACATTTAGAGTTCGCAAAATTCCACGCGCGCACGAACAAATTGGTTAAAAATATATACATAAATATAAAAACGCGTGTCGTTTGTAAGATTAAAGGATGGGCTGGTGATTAATCACGAGGTGGCGAGAAGGGACGGAATGTGTTCGGTAGAGGACAACCTCATTGTTTTAACACCCCTTCGTTTGACACATTTTTTTGGAAGGAATTTTACGAAATAAAGTATTATTATTTTCTCCTAGATTCGGCTTACAAAATTACCCAAATGGACGTAATTATTAGGTGCAAAGAAAATAAAAATGATTGAGTAACAAGCTAGTTAGCGACAGTTTTTAAGTCATGT
Organism: Hemaris fuciformis; assembly: GCA_907164795.1. Classification (NCBI taxonomy): domain Eukaryota; kingdom Metazoa; phylum Arthropoda; class Insecta; order Lepidoptera; family Sphingidae; genus Hemaris; species Hemaris fuciformis. The sequence continues at coordinate 8,176,870 of OU015434.1, forward strand.
CATAAACCGCGACACAAAATAAGTTATGCTAATAGTATGAACAGAGTTTATAACCTGCATTGTTTATAATAATATCCACCCACATAACAGCACACAGGGCGAACCCCACGTTTTTTTACCCTTCCACTGCAATGGACATGTATGGAAAAGATGTCGATATTACCAGTCTTCTTACTGCATAATCACCAGGAAGGTACGAGGCATATCATACCATTAGTACTCGCACAGATAAAAAAATAAAAATCCCGGATACAGGCAGTTTTAATCAGACCTATACATTTGTGTTGACTATTGAGATAAATAAAACGTTTTTTACTAGTCGATATCATTCAACCGCACCAGATACCAGTGCGGCAAACTGACATGCCAGTAAAAAAAAACTTTCGTATTGGATAAACCAACAAGAAGATACACCCCGTATCTCATTTCTAATGTAAGGCGAACGGAAAAAGAAGCACCAAACGGCCATTAATCAGATGTCAGCACATGTTTCTGTATTGAGTGAGCCGTGCCTGGACACGTAGTCGCTAAAAATATCTGCAGCTAAATAAATATGTCACATTGATAGTGAGCCTTTCAATCGTACCCGGATATCGGCAAAATCAAAGACATATTTCTCTTACGCCAAAATAAACTGTAGGTCCTTATGATTGTTTATGAACAAGAGATTTGAAACCTCTGTGGTTGGAGTTGTCAGTTTATATTATGCTTCTCCTTAAAATTGTTTAGCCAATAAATGTCTTGTTTTGGAAATAAGGGATCTCTGAGAAGGATTTTCTGTGCCTCCGGCTTTTACCGGTGCTCCATGCCATGTTTAGGTCCGCTTTAAACTTTATCATGACACTTGTCTGAATAAGTGATGTTTGTTTAACTTAAAATTATCAAATTTGCGCCAAACATAATAGTGCGTAATACAGATTTGGAACATCGCATTGAAATACGTAAAATTACGAATCATTGTTAATGGTAAAATCTACAGAAAACACCTTAGATGGCACTGATATACCATATTACCTAACTAACAGAGCACTATCACATATTTACGTTCAATTTAAGATACTTATATATGGCCCCATTGAACATCCTTACATAAGGTTTACTATTCGCCATAGTTTTTACTATTTTTTGCGAGTATTTCGGGCATATGTTTATTTATATAAAAAAATCTGTTTCATCTGGGTTTCATCTAGCACGTCCTTATGAAAAATCCATCTGCTTGTTTCCAATAAAGCAATCGTCTCATTTTCAAATAATTTATGCGTTAAAATTCGATACTTCAAAAAATTCAAAATTAAGTACAAAACAAATCATGAAACAAACTTTGAAATACATAACTATTTGAGGAGCAAATAGACTTTGCGTTAAACCAGTATAACATTTTATAAATGTGAGCTCGCACGGATAGCGAAATAAAGTTATAACAAAATACAAACAATGTGAAAGTAAATAAAATTAAAATGGTGTAGTAGACAAGAAGTGAGTGCGGGCCGGATAAAGCGGAGCGTGCGGGGGGGGGGGGGGGGGGGGGTAACGAGCCCCGATTATTAGCCCGGATTTGTCAAGTCGGGTTTGTTTTGTCGCCCTCCGACCTTCGGTTTTCGTCATCACCGGAATAGGGTCGCGTATTACAGCAAATTGCGACTTGTTTGTATTTTTGACAGTAAAGTCTTCGATAAAAAGCTTGTACACTTATCATTTTAAAGCCATATTCTTGTTAAAAAAATAAGGAAAAATAGGTGAGACACGCCAAAATGAAAAGACATAAAAACCTTTATATAACCTCATTGCTAGGCATTGTTGGCACGTGTCTCCATTATCATTATAATTTGTGATATGATGGTCTGTTAGTTCGTTGCGACGAACTAAGGCCAAAAGAATACCAGTTTAACGCCAGAAAATTAAGCCTAAAAAGAATATCTGACACAGCTCAATCTGCTTCAATCGGTGATGTTGTAACCAAAACCGATCAATCAACACATTCCCTAAAGTACAAGAAATTGTAAAAGGTTTTCCTAATTTTTTCACATCATATGACTAATTTTTATATTTTTGTTAAAACAGATATGTAGATGAAGTTGACGATATTTTTATACTATTTAATTGGTTTCTATTAATATTAGACAAAACAAACATCCATGGAACTGCATCCTCAATTCGTAACGCTATCACAGAATCTACTCCATTCCTTTTGCCAAAAGTTCGTTCATTATTCGTACAAACGAAAATATGCATGTATGTATGAATGAGAAATTATTAACACTACACTTGACGCCTACGAAGAGGAACGCCAATCTGTATTTAGATGTGCTCTGTTATATTATGCATTCCTCATACGCCACCGTTATTTCCTCTTTATGAATAATGTAAATAAAACAATTTATTTTAATATTTATATTTATTGAATTCTTTTTTTAACTAGTACGGCAAAGTCACAACACCACACCTACCCAAATGTAAGTAATGGTAACTTTATACAGAGCTATCCAAAAAGAGCATCAAATGACGAGAGATCCCCAACCTTCGTCACTCGGCACACCCGTGACGTCCTGCTGACATACTTCTACACATTACGCTTGAATGACTACAAAAAAATAAGATGGAGGGAACTCTGCCCGAATATTTCAGCGAAGAATCGAATCTGCAAGCCTTTTGATTCAAAACGGAGTGCACTACTACTAACTACGTAGTATCGCAAGTAGTACGCGTGGTTCTGTTGCGGAGACGGCAGGATGGGGTTTAACAATCAACTTATATAGGTTGATGCGAAAAGAGCTATTGAAAGATCTGTCAAGCACGATAAAATAAATAGAAAAAAAAGGGCTAACATTTACATATATAGACCTACTCTACTAAGAAACAAAGATTTTGCAGTGGGTATCAGCAGTGGCGATACTTCCATAGAAGCTCAAAAGCATTACACGTTAATTGTGTAATGTCTACTTTATAATTGTTTATTGTGAGGTCAGGATATTCTCATATACATGTCAAATTGCTTTTGTTAATTAAAGATTTAAAGCTTAAAGATTATTCTTGCAAATTTTTTAAGGTAAGCTTGGCTTTTAGGCTTCAATGAAAGTACCACCACTGGATATCAGAAACCAAGAGAGGTTTTTGTTAATCACACATTCACTTGATTCAAGAAAATACAATGCAAAAACAGATAAACTTTTTTTTCATGATACGATCCATCCGTATACGAGCCGTGTCGCTCTACCACTTACAAATGAACGAATTACCTTAAACGAGGCCAATGAATCAGTGGCCAGGCATAGAATGATCTTATTAAATAAAAAATAGGGCATTTGCTCATTCGGGCAGAGTTGTGAACTCTTGGTATGTATTGTACAGTCTCAGCTAATCTGTCTCTTTAACTGATTGCTACTTCAAACGCCTGGAATTGACGTTAAGGACTACAGCAACACAAAGTACGTAGTGCCCTTGTTGTTTAGGCGCGCGGATGGACTAAACACACTTCTAGCTTTTCGAAATTATGTGTGTATACTCCTACCGCCAACCTGCACTAGGCCAGCGTGGTGGACTAAAGCCTAAACCATATCAGTTGTAGAGGAGATCCACGGATCTCCTGCTGGGCACGCCCAGCAGTGAGAAAGCATCAAGAATACTGCATACATAAATGTTACTTAAGGATTTCTTTAAAGAGTTTTCTCAATGTTTCCAAACTTTTCCAACATTTATAAAACTAAGTAATGGACCAAATAATTGAGATTTAATCATGGATTTTTTTTTGTCAATACCAAACCATCTGGACAATAACATACATATAATAAAATAAATGATCCAATTTGTCCCGTTGTTATGGGCTCCACAAGTCAACATAATTGAATTGACTAAAGAAATCGAATTTACTCGCCAATCGACACTTTATTTAGATTCCACTGCAGTTATAATCAAATGCTAGTGTGCTTTGAACAAATTTTTTAACTCAATTTCTCTGACCCGGGAATCGAATCTAGATTCTTTCCTTAGCATGGTATAGTTTACACAGGACAAACTTGACAACCATGACGACTAACGTGAGAAAATTTGGTAAATAAGATTGAATCACAAAACAAACACTTCTCTTTAACGCTATAAATTCTAAGGGCGTTTATGCTAGTTTATTGTAAGCTTTAGGTATGAAAGTTAATACCATACATCATTGTAATCTAGGTAGCGAAGCCTCCGTAATGCAGGTATCCACTCGGGCATGCTTACATAACAATTTATAGCCGCAAACTTGGAACTCGAATTGCGTTGTTTGTCAAGAAAAGTATTCTGTTATTCTGCTAAAGAGATCTATATGGGATATCCTTCATTGCTTAATGAGAAAGAAATCATTTAACACGATGTGATTTAGTATGTTTTGATCTAAAGCACATGAGTAGTGTACATACATACTCTCACAAGAATACATACATACATACATTACTCATAAGACCGCCTCTTGTTTTTGTTATTTTTATTTTTTTCTTCATATAATTGTTAAAATAAGAAAGTCTAAATAAATAAACAATAAATAATACTAACGCATATACTGAAAGAGGTAGGAAGAAGAAGAGAAGAGTCTAGCCCGGCATTAACATCTGCACGGACGTGACGTCGCCGAGCGCCGGGCTGGAAGGCCGGAGACCCCGACATACGCTTCTTGCCCTCCTCCCCCAAGGCTGGCCGGAAATTGAGCCATGAACAGTTGAAAAAAAGGAAGGTAGAAGAGTTATACCACGTTTTGCCAGCTATTCGAAGTCTGTCTGTTTTAATACCATATTGGTCTGATCAGGCTTTAAAGACTAAAAACAGTAAAGTTTTCATAGTATGTTATTAAAATAATAACATTATCTTACCAAAATATAGGGCACATATAAAATATCTGAGAAAATAACATTATGAATATTTTATACCAGAAAAATGAAAACATCCCCGGGGCTAAATGTACTTATAATAACGCATGCTAAGCCAAGAGTAATATGATCTCGTTAAATATAATTGAAAGAATAAACATTATCTATTTAATAAATTACAATACTGTGAGTTTCTTTTCGTGTTTCTTATGAAAACAAATTTAGATAATCTGTATATTGATTTATATAAATGTAAATGAAATAATATTTTATGTTTTTTAAATAAACGTAATATTCTTTACGCCGTCATATTTATGGTCCAAGAGCATAAAAATTTAGTTTAGATATTTTATGTACCGTAGATTATTTTTTATCTCTATAATTTCGTCTGAATATCAATTTTGTTTAACACCTACAATTTATATGCTGAAAAAATTATCATGAATGACTTAAAATTCATCATCAGTTCATATACATATCCCACTGCTGGGCACGGGCCTCCTCTGCAACTAAGACGGGTTAAGTCCTTAGTCCATCACGCTGGCCTAATGCAACCCGCATTAGGTGGAAGTCCTCAATTATTAATAAGTATTTAATGATTTCAAACATTCACAAAGCCTTAAGATTTTTTAACAAAAACATTTAATGTATAAAAAGTTTTAATAAATTCGGCGTTTGGCTAAACCCTGGCATTTTACAGCAACGTCTGCCTGGTATACAAATCTCATTTAGGCACCCTTATTAATTGGTCACGGTACCTCAAATATCTACCCGAATCTGCTCACCAGCTCTCCTACTATAGTCAAAGGAATATCTTTTAAAATTGCTAAAAGCCAAAACACGAAAATTTCCAAGCACTCTTATCTAAATTTAACATCGCAATTTTTTTTAAATATTATTTATCAAGATCAACCCACGGAGGAACGAACACAATCTTCAAAATGTATTAAATATAGAGTAAATTAGCTCTGGGCTGCCTGCTTTCTAGCTGCCCTCTCAACCACGAATGCAGTAGGGAAATCATTCCGGGCGTCGAAAAAATTACGAATTCTTGCCAAGGAAAAGCATTCCCTTAGAGGGCACTCGAGTGTATTATACTGCGGCCACGACAGGCACCGCGATCCTCCGAACCTTCGGGAACACCCTACAACGTGCCTCTGTGGCTGTGTTCTATTTTGCTCAAAAGAAATTTTAACCATCTTAAATGGGCTAATTCGAGATGCCCACCTGAGATGGGAGAGTATTTGCGTGTTGGTTAGTACGATGGATTAATATTAGATCTTTCTATACAGATTGGATGTATTACTCAGAAATTAACTGTTTCTATACCCTTTAAATATTGTTTAAAATAAGTTTTTTCGTAATAGATGTAATAAAATCATAAATATATTTATACGTCATAGATAAATCTGTAAAATAACTGACAAATTAAAATTAATTCGTTGTTTTAGCATTCCCTGTCGTTATGAAAAGCTATGGTGTCTTTGTTTAGTACGGTGTGTTCCCATTTTGCCCGTAGACTACATGAATAGAAATCTGAATACTGTTTTTTTTTAGAACAGAGGAAAACAGAGAACCAGTGTGGCAAAAATGAATACGCATGTTCAGGTGTTCGGTAACATGTATTTTTCTTTGTTCGCGCATGTTGATTTTGAACTAAAATAGAAATGACATTTTCACCTTCATGATAGTAAAAATTTTACATATTTGAAAACATCCATCGTGGTGCAGGTGGATTGAAGACAAAAGTTAAGCCAAATAATTAAAATAAAATAAGTTTTCTTGGCAATACACAAATATAACAAATATCTAAATATATATAACTCAAAGGGGACTGACTGATATAGTGATCTATCAACGCACAGCCCAAACCACTTGACGGATCGGGCTGAAATTTGGCATTTATATCGTAGATTTTTTAAAAATATTCTCTGTCATTTTGAATCACTTATGTAATTTATCAATTGCTTTAAGTTTGCTTTTGTTTGTTCGTTTGACTTCTTAAGTCAAATCGCGAGTTATTTTACCCGCAACATGTAAATATTTCTTACTTATTAAACGACATCGTGCACTTGATTGTGCCAATGTAAACAAACAAAGGAGAAATTCGATAAATATTACGTACCATTCACAAAAGTCCAAGTCTTAACGCTAAACTTAATTACGTTGTTTTCGCTACAACATGGCTAACCTAAATGAGCTCGATGTTTTTGTTCCTAATAGAGACTGAACTGGAAGGTGATGGAGAAACTTTGCCATTACCTTTATTTGAACTTCGTTACATATACTTTTGTCCCTTACATCTTTTCACCGTTGAGATACGTAATTATTTTTATCTTCGTTCTATTATATAATACCTTTGTATGCGACTGAAATTTACGTTAGCACTCGGATAGTCAATGTTTTTTTTTAATGAGTGAGTCTTTCAATAGTTTTGAATAACAAAATATATGTATGTCAATCAATTCGTAGGTACTTTGCCAGCGTGGCAAGTAAGACCAGTATACTTTTTCGTATAGGTACCTACCACTTGCAGCATGCACTTTCAGGCGGGTCATTGCCGTCTCAGACGGTTTGGAATAGATTCCGGAGGCTGTATTACTGATTAATGGCTATAACTTTGCCCGATCTTAATATTATAGAAAACTTGCCTAACCAAATAGTTTTTCATTCAGCTGATTCATCAAGCTGAAACTTGAACAAACCCTACTTGTAAATTCATCCAAATTTATTTAAGCGTAAAAACATTAGAAAGAAAGAAAGAAAAAAGTTTATTTGATTACAAACATACAAAACAAAAAAAACTAAGCATTAAAAACTTCCTTTTATTAATTAAAACTCAATGGATATTCTACGATTCAATGATATCCATCATTAATACCCTTATTATTTGGGACTAATTTTATGTTTGTAATATTAATTACGTTCAATTCCCGATTTTGATATTGCTTTTTCATCGTAGATTAAATATAATTCTGTTTCAATTATAAAATTATTAGCCTGCAATATTGAATACATCACGAGGGCAACTTTTTGTTTTTATAATTAGTACCAAAATTTTTGGACACAAGGTAGAAAATTCCCAATGGGATCGATTCTCCCAACGTGGTAATCAAAGAACATCTGGTGCAACATTGATGTAGAAAATTACCGCTGCCTACCTCTTCAGGTATAGGCGTGAGTGTAAGTATATATTCATACATTTATGTATTATTAAATAAATGTATGTATATGTATTATATTCATACATATGTAGGTATATACATTCATGGCTGCATTCCTTTAAGGGGTAGGTAGAAGTGTATTTCACCTATTGTGTTTTTGACTCTCGTAATGGGAGGCGAGCCCATTGCCGTTTTTCGGGCACATTCCCAGACTCCGTGCTGTAGGTAACTGTTAACTTCTTAATGGAAAAACCCAATACTATTTGTCCGACCCGGAAATCGAACCCGGAACCTCTTGATGCTTGGGCCACGAATGCACGGGGCAGTCCACAGTCATATAGTATTATATTCCTAAAGTAATAAATGCGAACAACTTTTCCTATCAATTTTATTCATTAAATAAACCTGCCCGAGACGTTGAATAGAATCCAAAAGCAACCACACTAAATTGTTTAGTTTAAAATGTACAAGTTTGCCGAACTAAGTGGACAAAATGCACTCCGTTTATTAATCCGCCAAGTTTGTACAACTCGAAAAAGTTTATTGACCTTACTAAATCTATTTGCCAGTTTAATGGTAACAAAGTTTTAGTAAAATTGAATCCTTTCTGTAAATTTGTAATATATAATAAAAATGGCTATTAACAAACTCTTAAAACTACATTCACATTTAATTTGGAAAATTTGCAAATATATGGAACAGCACTATAATAGCCTCTATGTTACTAGTGTTGACATTGGCCATTATAATCCCAGCGTCCATGGATATTTTTTCTTTACACAAGCCCTGAGGGTTAATGCTAAAATTGGCATTGACCGAGTTGTGTTGACTCTACGGGCCCTCCAATACCCGCGACCGATTAAATTGAAACGAGAAGAATTGTTCATGAACAATTCTTCGTTTTAATTTAAATATGTAATAGTATAAAATTGCTCACAGAAATATAAAAAACAAAAGCTATTCTACTCCGTTGGTATTTTAGCATAAATTGTCGCATGTGATCAAAAGGTGCCGGGTTCAATCAACGGTTCGATCAAAGCGTTGTTGATTACACTGGTCAACATGACTTTTTGCCGTTAATCCAATTGTACTTTTTCGGTATCTTTTATGTATAAATATTAACGGAAAAATAATAAAAAATATCTATTACATCGAAATATCTAAATATGTCCAATTACATATATGTACGATATATTTGGCTTAATTTTGTGAGGGTATATCGAAAAAGAGTATTGCAACAGCTGATCTTACTTACAAAGACAATATTTTTGTTGGTAGTACACGATGTATCCTTAAACCTGTATATTTTCAACTCATTATTGTTCGTTCATTGCTGTTTAATTTTTTAATATTACTTTAACAAGTACCATTACGTAATACTAGTATTGCTACGACGACGTGCAGTTTCTGGTGTTTATTCCAAAGTTTGTTTAAATTGTGAAGTTTTTTTGTCAATTTGAATACGTTTCGGTTTTGAAGAAGTGTACTAAATAGTAAATACATATGTATATAGTTTGCATTATGAATCGAGTGTTTCAATTCATCGGATCTCTTCTATTTTGTTTGTGGGGAGTTTTAATTCAAGTTCCAATCGAGAACATCCTACGCCGTTACTACATATATACTTATAACATTTACAATTTGTATTTTGGTTTCAAGATTTCTGAAAGTATTAATCAACCTTGGACACCAAGTTTTTTTGTTTAAGAAATCTATGTTATTTGAGAGGGTGGTTTAATGGTACCCACCGACTAATGCCTTTTTCTAAACCTGTAATTTGGAGGGAACAAAAGATCATGAGAATGATTGTTATTTTTGTTTAAGGAAACTGAAGAGATATTCTTATAAAACAAGAAGTAAAATTACATATCCTGATGTGGAAACCGATTCCTTATACTGAAGACAGCCCACCACCTCAGCCTACAAATAAATTTCAAATAATCTCTTTTTTCTTTTTTATGAACGTATTTTAACTAATCTCATGGTAAGGTATGGAAAAATACAAGTTTCAAACCGCGGCAATATTTTTTTTTTTTTTGTTGACCAATGTTACCAAAGGAAATTCTCAGTAGCAAAAACAATTCTTTAAATGAGCCTGATCAATTACAAAAACGTTGCTCCAATTGAATGAAACGAAAAAACTTAGCTTCCAAAGTATGTATGTAGAAAGACACCACTGCCTACTCCTATGGGAATACGAGTGTGTATTAACGTATATAAAAGCTATTAATCACTGTATCATACATATACTCGTAACACACATGCTCACCTTTAATTTAAAAAAACTAATATAACACGTATATGCAGGTGCTTTAAATGCAAATAACAAATTAAGGGTGTTCTGTGAGAAAATATATCAAGTGGATGTTCAGAGCTCACATGGCAGGATCATCAGTCGTAGACAAGTGATGCTAACGAGGCTTTAAACACGGTTCGTTAGACAACGATGAGTACGTACCTACTCAGTACCACGCTACGGCTCTCGTAGGGTTCACGACTCATTGTAAATCTGTTTTATTGGAGTTTGTTTTGAAATCGGGTCTGGCTTAAATACTACACGCGTACATTTAAATATATTTTTTTATAAGACGCCTAATCTAATTATAAATTACTAGCTAACGCATATTGCATATTGCACTCACAACGCTTATAGTGCTTTAATCAACTTTTTATTTAAAATAATATGGAAGTTTTCTTCACCGCTTCGTATAGTTTTCTGTTACATATTTATAGCTGTATCTTATTCTTTACCTTTTCGAAGTCTCTACCAATCCAGGGTATTGAAATGTGTGTTAAAAAACACAAAATATGGTTCACTGTAAGTTCCTTTCAGAGGATAAAGTAGGTAACCTTTTTGACCAGCAACCATCGCAGAATAGTAGTAACATGTGCATTGAGACCAATTTACCGTACCAGTATAAAACTACTTTTTACTACATTTGTTAGCCCTACCCCGTCCTAGTAACACGTCCGATGGTCCTGAATAGACCCTCACGTTGTTATAGGGGCCTGGATAATAAATAGAGGTTTTATTTAACTCATTCTTGTAGCAACCCTAAAGTGGCGAGATTGAGTTTAGCATACGAGGGTTGGATGATAAATGCAGAGGGTAAACGATTAAAGGACTGTTTTGTTCGTGATACGAGGTGCTCTCGGTTCGCCTTGTAACCTAAACAAACAACCATTAAAATGACTAAAAACCTCCTCCGACTTTTTGCGTAAAACATAGGCTCTGTATTATCGTGGCCATTTTTACTCCGTATCGCATTTATCTAAGTTTGTCTGTGAATTGATAACAATAAATTATAATATTAGGTAAAGTATTCTGTAACGTTGGGCACGAGTTTTTATTACGAATAAGGGTTTAGAGTTCAGTCCATCACGCTAGGTTAGCACAGGTTGAAGTACAGAGATAATCTCTGGATTATGATATACATATATTGTAATAAGGAGCAAAACTATTGCTGTTTACCAATGATTTTTTTTTATATACCTATCCTAAAATCGAACCCAAATTGGAAGGGCAAACTAACCAAACGCATAGTCTTATTCTGTTATATTCGAGGCTGAACACATTATTTTTACAATTTTTTTTTATTTCAAAACACAATTCTAGGAGTTCCTAGAATGTCCTTGCCAGTTGGCAAGCGCTGTCAACATACATAACCCCGTTTAACTCCCAATAAATTAGATTTGAGATAATAATGAAGTTGCGGACAACACACACTTCGAAATACATAGTTGGCAGTTACGTAACGGGAAAATGGTATTACTTGGAAAATACGCTGGAACAGTCACTTTTCACTTAGTTCTGGTTTTGCCCAATGGATGTGGGGTTATGAGTTTGCAGATAAAATCAATTTTTATTCTATTCTCAACAAAGAAATAAATTTGACCGCTGATTGCGTTCCTGTTAATATTCCCTTTTATACATTCAACATTCATCGTAACGAACCATTTGCGGTACAGATTTTAGTTCATTACTCGTTTGTACCTACAAAGCGTTAGATCGACTGTTAGCTGATGACTATTATTCTACCTAGTATTATAAAGAATAAATAAATGTTATAACTATTTTGGTAAATTGATCAATGAATTTTTGTGGAAACCTTAAGTTAAGTTAAGCTACCTAATTGAATTTTACTTAAGACAAGTTCTATCAGAGATCTTTTTAAAATATTTTGTTCCGTAATCTAAGCGTAATTTTAGATTATGTACTTTCGTTTTGTATTAGATCCTACTAGGTACTAGACCTTTAATAAAACCTAATCATTTAATTGAATTAGCAAATATTGATTGATTGATTGAGTAAAAATAATAGTTTAAAAAAGACACGCTTTCCATAATTTAAATAATATTAATAAACCAAATTAAAAAGTTTTTTTTTTTTAATAATTCAAATTCAGGTTAGAGTGACAAATAAAAGGGATTATTTTTTCAGTGTCTACATCTAGTCATGTGAGGCAAGTGTGCGCTGTGGGTAAGAGTACGCAAATCCATGTATTTCAGTACAAAGTGAATGGGATTGCGCACACTTACCCACAACGTACATTTAAACTGGTTAGGCCTCCACTTTGATCATAACCGAAAGTCCGAGAAGCGATAACAAAAATATTAATTATTTATACCTTATGTTGACTCAAATATATACATATGTATATCACATTGTTTCTTTCATAGTTAACATCCATACTCCCCGTTTGTATCCTCGAAGGAGTAGGCAGGAACATTCTAAAAAGGTGGTTGAATTTTTATGTTATTATGAATACAAAAATAATTTCGTAAAGCTTTGAACTCAAACTCACGACTACAATATCAGCACAGATATGAAAATTCCCAATAAACAGTATGAGAAGTTTTAAAGTAAATTAAGACGAATTTTTCTTAAAACAAAACGTGGAGAAATTATTTAAAACATTTTTTAAACCGGAATAAAAAGCGTAATAAACCTCACAATAACTAAAATGTGAATAAATCTTTATGTCCACTCTGAATGTGCTTTGGTTAAAGTATTTCAACAGATTTAAAACAACGCTACTGCATGGCAATTTTTTTCTTTTGAAGAAGACAAAAACTATATCACAATTAACGACACGAAATTTCTGTTGAATATTTCTATAAAAATGTGACACCCATCCACCAGTTAATCCACTAATGTTTATAAGCAAAATAGGCGTATGTATGTTTAAAATATGCAGGAACAAAGCATTATTTAAATTGTTTAATTTTTTACCTACATCTAAATGGAAACGTGACTCGTTTCAGAAACAATTTTAAACAACATAGCGTCCGCATAATTTGATGACTTATCTTGGCTTTAACAACAAAAATATTCAAGGAAAACAGTATTATATTTCTTACGTTACAAAAGTCGCTTTTCCTTCGAAAACTTCCCTTTCGTAAGCAGTTAAGCACCTTTTCTTTTAGTAAGTAATTCAACATTTTCTGGAGTGAACGTAAGAGCTCAAAATTCCTTTGGAATTATCGCTGAGTCGTGTGCTACTAAAAATTTCCGAGGACCAACACTTTCATATTATTATCTGGGCTTAGGGCTATCCCTAGCAAATTATTTCTCTTCTCCTAAGGCTTTATTCGTGTCTTGGAAGCGAGTCTCGTTTTATTTATTTCCGGCACTTCCCTCGAATGAATCGTGGAGAGAAAAACAGTTCTCAGAGCTTAGGCTAATCCTGCTCGTGTAGCGCAACATGAGTTTACTTACTCAGAGATTTACTAAAATTACTGGGCCGTGAATATCGCGTTGTGTTCGCTTAACAGACATGACGTGCCGTTCTTCAAATATCACTTTTCAAATAAACTCTACTCGTGCTATAACTTTTTTTTTTTCCAACTCCTCCTTTATATTGTCTTTCTGATAACTTCGTTTCGGTATTATGACAAATTTAGGTCCCCATTAGATTCGCTGAGCTTCATTGCTCGGCGCCAATACTGCGTGCCGCTGTTGATCCTGGAGCACAGGAGTTACAGTGGCGGGTGTGTGGTGGGATAAGGCCAATGATAACTTTTTTGAACAGGAAATATAAACAAAAGGATACACAAATGTACCAGCGGTGGTACTTCCATAGAAGTCCAAAAGCCCAGTTTCAAAACTCCGAATAATAATCTTTATGCTTTTAATCTTTATTTAACAAAAGCAATAGGACATACAAATGAGAATATCTACTCCACAATAAATAATTATAAACTAGACATTGCACAGATAACGTGTAACGCTTTTGGGCTTCTATGGAAGTACCGCCACTGAAATGTACATATCTTGCTATTGGAACAACCAATGGCAAACTCTAACTATAGAATTACTGCATTAAAATATGTAACAGTCAGAGCAACCCAGTTTGAAGCAGCAAAACGTATTTCGCATTGTAGTTTGGAATGCGCTACGCTACTAGATTGAGCTGCATGCAAATTGTAAATGTTAATTATAATTGGGAATATACTGAAGACACATTAATGAAGCTGTTAAATAGAAATTGACTACTTTAATAATAATAGAAACATTAAAATACCATACAATTTTTCTTCACAATAAGAGCAGTCAACTCCGGGAAATAAAGTTTAAGGAGGCATGGCAGACGGCGCTGTACTCAAGATAATCAGCATTTCAGACTAAACAAGACAACATTTTGTGTATTAGGATCCTTAACAAAATATTCACTGCTCACAAAGCAATCGAATGTACTTTAAATATTTTCTGTTCTTAAATCCATTACGAAACGCTAGCGTACTTGATCAAGATAATTTTACTATGTACATACATATATTGAAGAGTGTTTCAAGGAATTATTTAGATTTATTTGAAATATAATTAAATAGAATTATTTGAATTTAGATGCCTGTATGACCGAAGGGGTAGGCAGAGGTGCATTCCTGCACCCACGTTTCGCCAGGTATGTACATATCAGTCCCACCTTAATAATAAGGGGCGTTCCTAAGGCTGTTTTTCGGGAACATTTCCAGACTCCGTGCTGCCACTAAGATTTTTCCTAAGGGAAAAACTATATATCACTGCCCGACCTGGGAACCGAACCCGGGACTTCTAAATCGCACGACACATACCGCGAGACCACGACGTAGTCTAAATAATATCTTCTCAACCTAAATTATTGCAATCATCCACGTATAGATATACGAACTTTTATCCTTTATCTTATAGCCTAAACTAGCCTATCTGTTATTCTCATAAGGATATTTAATTGAGACCTTTAAAAAAGAGCTTAGTCCTTAAAGTTGGTCAACGTATCTAAGTCAGTCAGGGTAAGTCAGGGTCTTTAAATGTTCCTCGACATTTGGCGGCTGAAATCACTTACCATCAGGTGAACTGATTCCTTATTAGCTTCCTTAATCATAAAAAGCCAACAAAAATCGATGGGGATATAAAGAACACAACCCTCGCATCTATTGAGATAAGGCACGGACGCCTGAACCCAAACCAAGCGGACGTAAATCACATACACATAATATGTATGTACGTTAAAAATTACAACCATTCGCTTAAGGACCTTGCGTTGAAACAATATCCTACCGTATATACGCATACAAGATTTTATAGATAGTTTTTAACAAGTACAGGAATCTTTTGTATGGTTTATTTTCATGTTTTTTTTAAATGAGAATAAATAAATAAATAATTTTAAAAATAGATTTGTTATTGTTTTTGTGGTATTTACAAATAGATTTTAGTTTGTTTTGTATTAGAGAATAAGTGGTATCTAATTGGTTAATCGTTTTAAGTTTACTCGTGAGCGAATACGATAGACTCATACTATTATATCGATACAATGGGACCCCTCGATACAGGCTTGCCTAGTGAGGGGACCATTTTAGACTGTAACTTGTGGTTCAATAATTGATTGCATACGTTATCATTGTATACTTTTTACTACTTGTATGTCCTGTACGTGTGTAATTTGTATTAAATAAATAAATTTATTTCAAAATTTATTTCAAATATTTCAAATAATAATTTTCTTTATGAGTTCATTTGATCCAGTATAGTAAAGTAAATCAAACACAACTAACATCTCTCCCTGTGTAATAAGATTATTTCTCTTCCCAAAAATTTCGAATAATAAATATGTAAAAAACCAACTTTTTAAAAACACCATAACAGAAGCAATATGTTTGGCAACAAACACTATATATAAAGGTTCCGAAGTGGTTCGGATGGCCCAAACAAAAACACACTCTGGTACACTCACAGCTCTCGGGGCTCCCGACTGATTGATGACTGCTCGCCCACTTTTTTCGATGACATTATCTATTCGATGAAATCGTACAAAGTTTAATGGATCGAATTTATATTTCCATTACATTTTATTTTATTAAAAACTCTTGAAACATTTAAATGATTAATACGTTTCGTTTATAGAAAATATATTTCCAACTCAAATCTATGTCTTTACAACTGTTGTTCCTTGTAACGATGTTCGTGTACGTGATTCTATTTGTAAACAGGTACTCCAGTTTTCCAGAATATACCAACAGATGTTGCTTCGACGTAGCCTGTACGTAAACAAAATTCAGTAACGATTGGCTTCTCAATTGAGTAACTTAAAATTTTCAACAGTTTGTAGATTTTATTTTTGATGTAATTTTATAGCGTTAAGAAACGTTTTTATATAATGGAAATAAACTTCCTGTCTAATTGTCTCCGTGGCATAACTGTGTAGGCAAATTATAAAGTGTTTCTTTATTTAGATTAGGATTGCTCCTTTACGCGACACTTAAAACACAGGTAGCAAAACGTGGGTGTAGGAATATACCGCTCTCTACCAGTATGTTACGTTTGTATGTAAACAATACTTATTTTTTTACATCATAATGCCTTTAATAATATCGAGTACTCTTTGGAATCTAGCATTTCTTGATGATTATTCAGAATTATATTATGCTATGTACGATGCGGCTTTGGCTTCCCACATTTCAATTTATTTTTCAGATATCGCAGTTTGGCATAGCAGTGTCAGTATGCCGGTGTCGCCGGATTTACAATCTAGCGCGCACATATTACAAGCAGATAGCCCTTAACTAAAAATCTGCGTCAAGCTGGTAAAAACTTTACGATTACGATCTTTTACTGCCTTAAGAAATTTTAATTTTTAAATTAACTACACCAATTTTTCTTTAAATTTTCACCGTTTTTAATGAGTGTTTTTTTTTTATCAGAGAACTACTGTACTTGTTTTTTTTATTTCATAATTTTTATAAAGATCAGATTTTTTTATTTTCTCAAAAATGAGGTTAGGTATCATTGTCTCTGTTACAATAGTTGGACGAGTACTTGGCGCGACATATTACAGTGAAATTGTTTTTTGTGGGATTATAACAATTTCCAGAACAAGGACCAACGAACACATTACTTAGCAATTGGTCTTGTATAGAATCTAACATCTTTGAGTCCCATAACCGAATTCCGAGCGATCACGCAGAAGTAACGTGGGATTTGCGAGCAGACTAAAGCCCCCCTTTATTCCCTTCCACGACAGGAGCCGGCGCTGTCTTGACTATAAAGTCTTTGACAAACAACGAAGCGGTACCGATTCACGCCCGGCTTTTATCAATCACGCCTTCCACTTGGATAAGATTTTAAAATCGTCTGTGAGCGGCTTCGCTTCTTTGATTTCTCATTCCTATTTATGAGATTGGACAGACGTGAAAGACGGATGGGAATTGAAATTGGATGTTGATGTGTGCGGTGACTGTTTTGTATGTTTCTTTTTCTGAAAATGTATTCTATGTGTTATAGAGGTATGTATGATATTTGGTGTATGGGCTCCTCTATGATTCATACTCATCAACAGCAACACAATATCGGTCAATGAAAAAAGCTTGTTCACCACATTCTGCGCTCGAAAAGACGTCGAGCCACCACCGATACCTTAAAACCCGTTTTTTGCTCAATCAGCTGATGGTTTTGAAATGTTGTGACAATCTTATTCTTCTTAAGTTTGTTCATACTCTAGAATATTGACATTCTACAATGTGACAAGGAATTCATCAGCGAGATATTTTGTTCCTATCACATATTTCAGCGTTACAAATGAAATGATTTTCACCTAAATTTAGCAAGCTATCTTCAAAAGCCATGGACTGCTGTATGAGGTAGTGACAATATGCAGCATAGGATGTCAACAAAAGCAAAAGCAAAATCCAAACTAAAGTAATGTTTGGTTAAAATTTGCGTCCAATGCATATGGTATCGCGTGCGCGGCAAGTGAGCCAACCATCAGTGACGTTGACAAATTGCTGTTGACGACGACGACGCTAAAGCTCGGTTAGCGAGTCGGCCGCAGCGTGCAGCGCTTCTTGTCGCTTGTCGCGTCGCCACGTCGCGTCGCGTCGCGCTCACATTAGCCGCATACGACATGACACCTGTCACCCTGTAACGCCATAACCAATCAAAAGTTGAGCCACTCAACATGGCCGCCGCTATGTAGTGACGTCACTAATCTCCACAGTCCGCATGCATTTTTAATCGCTCGATTCAGCTTTGGAACGTTGAAACATTAATAGTAAAGTTACTTTGCGAAGACAAAGTGAATGTCAAGCGAAAGGGAAATTTTAATGTCACAAATACATAAATTATGTACCGTTTCAATCAAGTAATGGAGTTCATAAAGGTCCGAATGAATTTTAACGAGCGAGAATGAAAAATGCTGTCAGCAGAAAAAATCGTTAATTTTTTCATCGCTTCCTATTAAAATTGATTTGCGAATACCATTTAATAGGATTGGTAGTTTGTATAATTTGATTTCTAACATTTTTCATCTACCTTAATAAGCTTTTAATGCCACTTTCATATAAACTTATTTAATTAATTGTGGTATGTCATTTGTTGTTTACGACGGGATTGTCATATGCACGCTTACAAAGTTTTTTTAATCCGCAAAACAACCACAACATGAAGCGCTTAAAAATACGTGTTGAAAATAACAAGCGCGAGTAATTAAAAATATTTTTTCAGTGTTATTCGACATAGGAGCCTGAATCTTATTTGGCATAATGTATTTTATTTTTAATAAAAGTTAAGTGATGTTATTATCTCTGGCCAGCCGATATTAAAAGTTATCAATCTTTCATATTATATACATATTAATTTTAAACAGATGCAATGGCAGTACAACGTTTCTCCAAATTTACATACATACATTAAAATATTCACGAAACATACAATGGCCCTCGGGGCCCACGGTCGAATCAAAAACTCGGCGACAGCGGGTTTAAACTCCAGGCACCTGTCGAAGCTATATGTGAATTCATTATAAATTATTACGTACTTTAACGTTAAGCAAATATCGTGAGGAATCCTGCACACCTAAAAAAATCTTAAAAATTCCTTAGGTACGTAGCCCGCTAACTAACGCCTAACTCCTCTCAGCTATAGAGGAGGCCCGTTCCCACCAGTGGGACATATGTATGTATATATAGGCTGATGATGATGATGATATTATACACGCCTCTATCCGCCATTATTTTCTGTGCCACGTAATAGGGATTGAGCCTATTGAGGTTTTTCAAGAATATTTTCTCTTTTGATATGATTGTAATGTGATATTTTTATGAAATGTGCATGTTTGTGTGCACATAATAGTAAAATTTAAGAGTAATGTTCAGAGCATTTTGAAATTCTATTTGACAAGAAAGGCGAAGCTTCGGCTATTGAGTAATTGGTTGTTAAAGATGCCATGGAAGGCTCAGTTTGCGTCTGACAGGCTTTAAGCGAAGGATGGTTGTTTGCTTTCGGCCGCTCCGACTCTCCGCCCAAGGCGCTTCGGCCAAATTAACAAAGCACAATGTAGTACAAATACGGTAACAAACTATAAGGGAAATATGGAAATTTCCCAGTAATGGTGTTCGCCTGAGGCGATCCATTCACAAGGAAAAGAATCATTAAACCGAATTACGTTAAACATCAAAACTGTTCTCGTGATATTGTTACGGTTCAGTCCTATTTTGTCTGTAGATAAGTAAATTTCCTTAGAATTATTATTGTACAAAACAAGGGAATGCAGATAATCTCCAGGCTTTAGATTAATGAAGGGTATTTTCAAACAAATTGAAGTGAATTCTTTTATACTTTTTATTCGTTTCATTTACATCAATTTACCCTCTTCCCCCGGTCAATGAGAATGCTTTTGAGTAAAAATTTTACTTTGAACAAATTCTTCGGATATACAAAGAAATGCAACTGAAACAAGACGTAAAAAGTTTTCTTGAAACTCAAAAAACACGTTGTTTTTTATGAAGTGGCTTATTGTAGCTTGCTTTCCTTTAAATACTAAAATCTAAAACATTTAAAGTAATTTGTAAAAATTGAACAAGGTCGGATTAAAGCTTTATTAATATAATAAATTAAAAAGAGAATATGATTCTTCGCTCAGCTACGAGTTCCAATTATCGTCTAAATCGGATTGATACGAATACTTTATAATAACTGACACTTTGGAAAGGGTTAAACGACAATATCATAATCTCAGCCAGGCTGGACTGTTGACGTTGGCTTTCATAATCTAAACGGTCAATCTAGAGGTTTAATTAAATTTTCTGCGTTGTAGTCGCAATAATATTTGAAAAAAGAGCACTTCTTTTAATTTCGCTACTTTATTTTTTAATCTGTGCGCTCTGGTACAGAGTATAAAGGACCATTGAAAAATATTAAATATTAAAAGCAACGCTTGTTTGCTCGATAATGGCCGATTTAATTATGTGTAAACATTGTTCCGCAACTTCCATGTCGAAAATTTATGCACAATATTTTTATGTTGAAATTTTGTACTGCGTAATATTGAATACTGTAACAGTGGTCAATACTAGATATCAGCATAATATGGGCAACCATTCGATCGATTTTAGAAAGCAAAATGTACTTTTCCGAGAAACTAATCAAAACTTCTTTCTCTCTTGCATCCAATGCCACCCTATCAAAACTGTTTTTATGTTATGTACTTATCAAATAAAAATATTTTTTTCAAGAAATTTAAAACAGTGGATATAATGAAATAATGTATTCAGTTCAATATTAGACACTGACCTGTTCTACGGTTTGGATTGATAAGCTTTAGTTTACAAATCTAACAGGCTCGTTGTGTATATTATTTGTAAAAAACTCTGATATGTTGCTTTTATCAAACGACTACTAAGCTATTGCACACTTTTTAACCGCTACGTGTATCTGTGTTGATTTGCTTTAGTTTCAACGTAACAACTCAATTAAACTATAGTTTGTTAGACAAATACTATCAATTAAGAGCAGATTAGTGAGGGCTTCATATGTTGAGCATCGGCAATCTTAATGGCTGAATCCCTTTGATTCACCAATGGAATACCAAACATTCTTAGCGGATATACATATATACGGTGCCTTTTGAACTTGCGATACTCACAAGACTCACAAGCACAAGCTTTTGTCGAGAGGATCGAACGTTAGGTGACCTGCAAAGGTCGCACCCTTGTCAAATACCATCGATTTATCACATACATGAATATACCTTAGGAGATATCATCTCCACAAGCCAACTGTGATTTATATTTCAAATATAGGGTAAAAGAAACAGTTGTTGGTATTAACGCAAAAACACAAGGTATTTTTTTTCGATCCCTTATTATAATAAATTCATGCTTGTATTCCTGGAGAGTTATGCATCAATATATTTCTATACCCACTCATATTCCCACTTTTGGAGTAAGTTTCTACGACGCTGTACTAAGAACTACTCATATTTTTTATGAAAAAATTCAATGGCATGCCCAGCCTGGGCATAAAACAATCCATCCATCCCAATTATGGACATTCCAATAGCTAGCTGTACCTATATTTATGCAACGTGACCGACTAAGCGGTGCATTTTAATCCTTTGACACCAATGAGGCATATTGAAACTAGATGACTATCGCAGCAATGTTTAAATATTTGTCTTTACATACATAGGAAGGGGCAGGTAGAGGTGCATTACTGCACCCACATTTCGCCAGGTAAGTATCAGTCCCTCGTTATCGGGAGCGCGCCTATTGCCAGTTTTCGGGCACATTTCTAGACTCCGTGCTGCTACTGAGAATTTCCTAATGGAAAAACCCAATAACACT
Organism: Hemaris fuciformis; assembly: GCA_907164795.1. Taxonomy (NCBI): domain Eukaryota; kingdom Metazoa; phylum Arthropoda; class Insecta; order Lepidoptera; family Sphingidae; genus Hemaris; species Hemaris fuciformis. The sequence continues at coordinate 8,198,972 of OU015434.1, forward strand.
GCCCGACCCGGGAATCAAACCGCAACAGCACAACAAACTTGTGCCGCGAGACCACGAGGCAGTCTATCTTTAATACATATGTAAATATTTTTGGAAATGAAATAGTTTTTGAACGAACTTGATACTATTGCAGAACCAATAAAGAGTTGTTGGATCAGTCTGTAAACACGGTATAAACAATTGAAACACCCATATATTTTATTATTATCCTAATATAAACTATCCGGTGTCCAATGACTGACAGTTTACGCTGTAGGTATCATTTGAGGGCGAAATAATGTTCGCACATAATTTTAAGACCGTTGCCGAGTATTTCTTTTTGTAAGGCAGATTTATGGAAATGAGGAACAATGAAATTGAGGTTCAAAAGAATGGGGATTTAGAAGCGCTTACGCGTAACATTTTTAAAAGGATCTTCTTTCTTGGTTCCTTCTGCAATAACCTTACTGAGTATTTATTACATAAAGAACGCCAAAAACTTGTGTCTGATTGTAGATAATGGTCCTTTTTTATTCTAAAGAATATTCCAGCACAAAAGTCGGTATAATATTGTTATTCACGGCATTATTTTTCATAGTGGCAGGGCAATTTCAATATACTGGCACTTGATAATAAAAAATACATCCGACAATTACATACATAGTTCTGACCCCACACTAAGATACAAGCCTTGTCTCAAGGGTATCATAAACTATGAGAGAGACCTTTCGGTCTCACAAATACCCACGAAACAAATATTTGTATATACATCGCACAAACATTTGTCTTGGTGCGGGGATCGAATCCGCGGCCTTATGTTTTGAAAGCTGGTGTCTCGCCAACTACGACACGAGGCTGACAAAAAAGATTGAAAGGTATAAGGCCAGAAGCGGCTAAGACTGTCGCATCTAGTCGATACAATAACGCGGGCCATAGGTTACACATACGAGTAGCATGCAACAACTTGCATGGATCCCTAAGTAGGTTTAATCCCTAATTTTTATTGTTGGATCATTTAAGTAAAATCGCGCCTCTATGGCGGGCGAAATTTGCAAACATTTGTAAATCATACAAATATTTTGATGTCTTATTAATGCATATGACGTAAGTAGGTACTCGTATTAATAAAATGGCTATAACCAATTTCTACCACTGATTTTTATTCCCGTTTTATCTACTAGCAGTAAATCATCTAATGTGCTTTACTCAGATCTTGGGTAAGATGTTTTATAGACGAAATGGCTCTGCAAACTTAGAAATATGGCGTTAGATGACCACCATCATATAAATTTTGAAAAACCCCGCATCGGAGGCTTTTGTGCGCGTAAATGGTGACATAGCAATGGATAATTTAGTGTCGGAACAATAATTCGGCGACCGCCATTAATCCAGCCCATTCGGAAGGCGTCGGCTGTCGTACCGTTCTGTCGTAAACAGGGGTAATAAAAGCTAATGTGTCCGCGTAACGCTTTTAATATCGCCAATAATTTGTTGTGCTCAGGAGGGATTTCTTCAAGCAATGACAATTATTTAGTTCAAATAAGGTACAGAAAACTACAGACTTCTTTGCCTAATCGGGCCGTCTTTTAAGCAAAAAAATACTAATTAACAGATTAATACGATTAACAACCTGTTTAACTGAAAGCCAGACGTAGAGCACCACAGTTGGACATGGTCCCAATCCGAGCGGTAAGTTGAGCATCTAGGAATCGAACTCATAAAACGAAACGTAAAGCATTGCGTCATGTTTATTTTCCCAACAGACAGGTTCACAACTCAGCCATTCTAAAGTCTCTATTCTGTTCTATTCTATGGTCTATTCGTACTCCTAACTAAAGCGCGGCTCTATCATAGACAAACCCGGCACACATCCGAGAATTCTTAAAGCGTTCATTCAAAACGAAGTTCAATAGACGGCTGCGCTTTGTAACATTTCAATGACTTTGATGAATGAAAGACATATCCACAGTTTTTGAACGACTTATCAATGATAAAATCAACTTGACAGCCTGCGTGCCTGAGTTCTTAGACACCAGCCCCTAAAACGAGAGAACGCTGATTCGATTCATTTTCCGAGCATATTTTCTGATTCCAATGAGTAATTTTATTAATGGAAAAACCCAATTATTTTCCGTCTGACCCGCGAATCGAGCCTGTAAAGTCTCGATCGCTCGACGCACAATTACTCCACGCAATAATCCCTCATAATTAATATAATTGCATTAGTTATCCGAAAAATATTGCTGATAACCGAGTACATAAAACCTCGAGTGACTACCTAATGACCCTTAGACCACGAGTTAATATAACTTTGTTGATATTCATAAACGGGACATCCCTTTTGTTTGTCAGAAATAATTTAATCCGGGTGTAGGCACCTGGCTCATATCACACGCGTGAAAAGTTGTGTCGCGTCGCTCACTCATTTTGAATCGTATAAAATATAAAAATTTCCGGTTTATTTCTATACGATTTTAGTTTGTTAGAAATATAATGTGCTTCATTCTATTGTTTTGTCAAAAATCGAATGAGAAAATCGATTTGCTTCGGCTGTTGTACAAATTATTTAAGTTTAGTTTTTATTAAGTTTAACCTAAGCTGTGAATCGATCTGTGGCGAGTTTTATTCCCAAGTTTTTATGATCTGTTAACTGTAAAATTAAATAGAAAAAAAATAGTACTTTGAGATACCTCACGAAAATAATAGTTAAGGTAAAGAAATTAGTTATTTTTTTTATTAACGCACATTGTATCGTAATTATAAGTATAGCGAGTATCGTAATTGTGTGATTTTAACATACGGTAATAATTACCGTTTAGGTACGCTGCATACACAAAAATGTCGCACCTAAGCGTACATAGGTAAAATAAGTTTTTTTTAATCCAATTTTTCCAAATAATAACTTAGAAAAAAATGTTTAGCAAAGAAAAACAAAAGGTGATGATAACAATGTAAACACATTAAAATTAGACCCCGCCAAACAAAACAAACTGACACAAAATACCCAAAATCTAAATTGAATTTTATATAATTCATTCATTTTTTAACGAACATTAATCCGAATAAATTGGATTCCGAAATTTGTTTGAAACAACATGATAAAGTGATTATTTTCGCCAAAAACAAGAAACAAATTTCCATAGATATCAAAGGAGGGCTCGAACAGCCGAATCTCGGCTAACAGTGATTGATCATATCGAATTACCCAACAGGGATTATTCAATCTCAGAGAAAAAACAATGATTTTCCCGCAACACCCAAGTGTAATGAAGGCATAAATTATTTCGTCCTAATAGTAATTAGAATTATTTCGTACTAATAATGTATTTGGTGCATGATAAGATTATAATATTATAATAATATTAAAATAATAATAAATTTCATGTGACTTAACATTTTATTGAACTTAAGCTAAAGAATATATTATAGAAGCTAAATTAGAGGTATGTGGGAGCCCTAGTGTAAACCTACAATAATATTCATAAGGTTTTTAGATTTACTAATTGATTGTCTGTGGGGGCGTTTCATATAGAATAATAATAACATAACGAATTGATTTAAAAGTATAAGAATAAATAAATAATTCAATTTCAAATCTTATTAACAAAAAGGCTATCAATTTTGTAATTATACACGAAAATATATTAAACGCACTGTGTGCATAGTACAATAATATATATAATAAATAAATATAATGGTTCCCTTATTAATTATGAAATATAACAAAACAAACTGCTCTTCGGCGAAATATAAATTATGTTTACTCATTATTCAAATTGAGATTGTAAGTGCAAACATTTACAGCGGACTGAAAATTGTACGTCCTTTGCTTTACACTTATCAAGAGACCAGCTTCTGTTGACTCGGTATTAAAACATGCATTTTTCAGCAAATAACTAAGAGGTAATTAACTCTTATTTCATTTCGGAATGACAAAAATCCGTTTTGCATTTTGTTGCAAATTCGCTTTCAGGAAGTGATTCAATTAAGTTTCACACTGTCGTCCATTGTACTAATTATGTTCGTCTACAATTCGCAGTTTGCCTACGTGGCTACGATGAAAAAATTACAATCGTTATGTGATACTTTGTTCTTTAACATAGAGATAATAAATCGTTCATAAGTAATAATATAAGTTATGAGGGCCTCGAGGCTTAGGCGAGTTTCTGTCCGTTTGTCACCAGGCATGAAAATTGTTGTCTCATGAACCGTGATAGATAGACAGTTATAATTTTGACAGGTGATGTATTTATGTTGTAGGTATATTACAAAATAGAAAAAATAAATATTTAAGTACTCCCTACAACAGACATGATTTTTTTGCCGTTTTTATAAATAATGATACGGGACCCTTCGTACGCGAGTCCGACTCGCTCTTGGTCAGTTTTATCCTTCAAAAACATTCCACAACTTGTAATCGTAATATGGCCTCTACATTGACAAATTCTTTATTTACTCACATATAAAAAGGAAAAACAGATACCAAGCGAGATTGTTGATTGAAAAATATATTTGTACCTTTGTATGCACATAATCTAGAAATGCATGAGATAAAAACATTACAGACAAGTGTAGATTGTACACCCTCGAATAATACTCCAAGCAGTGCATTGTTTACCTTCTTATTACAATAACCATCTCAACCTCGTATTAATGTCCACGCGAATTTCACGTTCTGAGCTAACAACAACAGATTATTTCGACGCTGAATTTGTAATGAATTCGCTTAAGGAACATTAATTAAACTTGGAATTAACCAATATTATTCTCGCCGTATCTGTGCTGCGACAGTACAAATAATTTTCATAATTGGAAGCTGAATATTCGAGATTCAAAATAAAGGAAATTATTTGTTAAAGGTATGGCAATGTTTTCCTTGTACATAATTAGTAAAGGTCAAAATTAATTTTGTTTTATTTTATAGATACAATCATTCGTTTATTACGAGGGATAGACGAACTGCATTTTTGTGTCGCTGTCTCGCCAATTATGTTAAGTTCTACATAAGGTGTGATTGATTAAACTAATAATTTCTTAAAACACAATACCTTTTCCAACTCAGGAAACGAACCCGAAACCTCTAGATCGAACGGCATACACTTATGCCTCGAGACCGATAAGGCTGTCGGTAAGATGTTATTCGAGACATTAATAGTTTTTAATTTGTATATAATCATCTAATTATTTTATTTTAGTAAAACAACAAATTTCATCAATTTTTACACACATTTTTAAACTTTTTTTCAATGTAAATTTTATCAAAACACATGTGCTGTATAGAATTAAAAAATTAGATGTTAAATGGTAATATGTCACGTTTTACGCTCTGCTCCGTTCTGAGAGAGAAGGCTTGTATAGAATATTTATCACGGCGTTAGTCCCCTGTAATCCAACGTTTCGGACTCAAAGCGCACTCAGAGGGAAAAGATTTTAAGCAAAAAATGTAGTACAAATTGCCACGTTCTAGACTAGTTATTACCCCATTAGAGTGAGTGAGTGCTCTGCTTGGGGCAAAGTGGCGGAGATTGAAGGAATAAATCTCAAAGTATATCATAGAATGCACCGAGTCCCCGGTCACTGCACTCAATAGCCTCTCTATTGGTTAATATTATCGGTGGATATAAATCTTCACAAGCAGTTCATGAATTTATAAGGATAATTTATTTATCTATACAAATAAATAAAATTGGAGTGTCTGTTTGTAATATTGAATTAACCGCTTTTTATAAATGCATATGTATGTATACACGGTACATATACCAAAATAACGTTTTTTACAATTTTTGTCTGTCTGACGAATGGTCAAAATACTTATTAGTATATAGGTACGCTTCTTGGCGTAGTTGTATTAGTACAGGGTGAGAAACGAGAATCGGCTGTACTCGTACGTTCCCCTGCGAGACAAACGCAAATTTGTGCGGCTTAAGTCGGGACTAAGACTGAAAAGTCGTTTCTAATATGCTTGACTCGAGAATTCAACCTCTTTGTATATTATTTAAGATTATTATTTATGGATCTTGTAAGTTGTATATTATTTTATTATTCATTTTTGAATAAGTATTTTTGCTTGCATATACCTCTATTTTATCTATCTTATTCGTTTTGAAAAGTAGAATTCATTGCCCACCTTTTCTACCATAAACTATATTACCTGCACTAAAGGGTACATTTCTGTATCCCATGCTAAAACTCGTTTATATTCGTAGTTGTAATAAAGTCGTGTAAACGATGGCGACATCGTATAAAGTACATACATGTCTTTATTGTGTAAGTAGGGACTTACTAAAGCCAGTAGCAACCAAGGATCACAAAAATCCCTAGTTTGCTGACAATAAAACGATTACCTAGATAAACTACTACGTAGCAACATGTTCCTAAAACTTATAGTAAAAGTAGACATTTTATTCGATGTTCTCAGTGAGTCTGTATTCCGCTAGCAGTAACCAGAGGTGTATTTTCACTGCCATATTTCGCCAATTGTATTTGCAATCTTCTTTTTGATTTGAAGACAAAAAGACGATTGCACTGTAATTAACAAAATAAAAATATTAATACAAACCTACATATATTTCTAATTGTACATACATATGTACATAGGTGCATTAGCTATAAAAATATTTACAAACAGTCATAAAGGAAAGGTTGCTTCGAGTCTAGGGCCCTCTTCTCAGTTATTGAATTTTGAGTTTTCATCGCTATAATCACATACATATAATAAGATATAAAAACACAAAAACTTTTGTACCGATACGAGTTTTAACCCATAACCTCTTATTTCAAAGATGTCGAAACAAAAACACCGCGGTAGGTTTTATTATTAAAATAACTGATTGTTTTTACGAGTAGCTAAATATATTGCAATATTTATAAAACAATATTTGTATGGCCTATAAATATTTATTTTTGCAATTGCAAATTGCAATACATAGAATTTCTGATATGGGGAAAGTTTTAAAATGTAGCAATAGAAATTTTTATCAAACTATTTGCTTATTGATGTATATTTTTTGTACTGGCATAATACTGTAAGTACACCGTACTTGATGGTAAACACGATGATGTTTAAAACCATCATGTGGCGAGAGAGTCTCAGGTCAGCCGACTGATACCTATTGCATATTTGTTTGAGTTTATTCTTGATAAAGTGACAATAAATATTTTAAAGGAACATAAAAGTAAATAATAAATATACATAAATAAATTCATGTTTCGACTATCTCGCGGTCTCGCGACGTAAGAATCTAATTTGTGATCAACAGGGTGCAATCAGGTCGCGCAAAGTGTTATTGAGTTTTGCCGTTAGGAAATTCTCAGTAGCAGCACACTGTCTGGAAATGTACCCAAAAACTGCTATAGAATCGAACAATTTCATAGAACACAAAATTTGTCAAAATACATATATAGACTTAATTAGAAAGGTCTACATAAGACTTTACAAATCCCATTGGAAAGTTCATTGAGTTGCCAGTACGTTCCAGAACCGTTGTCAATATATCAAATTATCTGTATTGTCTATTCGCCGACACCCGCTGATCGGCCCCATGGGAGCCATAAATCACTTAGTAATTACGTTAACATAATGTATGAGACGTCATATTTGATAGAATGGAACAGACAGTTGGCTGGAGACTTCCTTATAAACAAAATTTTAATTTAATGGAATTATTTAAAAAGAAATTCACAGTGATCCGGTAAAAAATAATAATAAATATATATCAACCCATGTAACTTCAACAATTGTACATTGACCTACTCTATAATATAGAGAGTTAGGCCTTAGTCCACGCTGCTGGCAGTAGTAAATTTAAGTTTTAGGTTTCAGAATCAACATGTATAGGATCCGATCAACATCATAAGCCATCATCACATTTTTAGGGATGGAATAATTTTTCAAAAAGAATGAACAATTAAATAAGACTTTATTGCTTCACTGGCAAAATGATTTAGAATAAATAAATACGGTGAGATAGTGGTGCATAAATCCAGCGGTGTTACATGAAGGAATGGCATTGTCTAGTGTAAGTCGCGCCTTATTCATCTCGCACAATAACTCACCCCTATCTCTGCTTTCGTGTGCTTTAAACAAAGACTTATCTGCTCACACCAGATTTGTAGGTCACGGTTCATAATTGTTGTTAGTTTTTACTTTTTAATAATCGTTATTGAAATTTTAAAAAAAATTATGGACATATTATGTAGGTACGTCTCCGGCCTCCGCCTGGGTACCGACCGTAGTATATAAAACGTTAAATGTGTGTATGCAATGCATGTAATTCATTGCCTGCAAATATGTAGTTTTAAGCTAATATGATATTTTTAAAACCGTACTCCTGATTTACCCATATCAGTAGGTAAAAGTGTATTTCCACGTCCATGTTTCATCAATTACCGCTTTTCGGGCACATTTCGAAATTGCGAGCTGCTACTGAGAATTGACCGACTCGACTAAAATCGACTTTTCCCAATCCAGTAATCGGACCCGAGATCTCTAGATCGCACAGCACACATTTATATCGTACCAAAGCTGTTTCTAATTTAGGTATAGTTAGCCACTCTAATATTGGAATGGACGAACTAGCTATTAAAAAGTCGTTGCTGTCTATTCTTTCCTTATTGACGTCACACAGTACAAGCTTGCCAAAGACTATAGCCCAAACTATACCGGTTGACTGCGTAGGATAGAGAAGCACTCAAGGCGTTTCAGTAACATCAAAAGAACCTGCTAAGGCTCGTGCGGAAGCAACTTCAAAGTGCCCACATGACGCTTCTTTCATCCATTATTGGCAGTTTGCGCAACTATTGTGAGGCTTTTTACGGAATATTGAATTTTGGCCAACTTCAACACGATGGATTTTGGTAAAATTTGTTTTTTACGATTTGTTTTTTACAGTTTTTAGCGTCAACCAAATAAGTTAAACAATAAAAAATAAGTCTTGAAATAAGAATATAACATAAGCCTGAGAAGACTTTTATCCGTAGCACACGTCTAGTATTCATCCCATGCTTTTATACCGTCAAAGGGTAAACAGGAGTGAAGTTCTGTGCCCCCATTTGGCCAGATGCATTTTAAGTTTCACTTTATAGATGACGAGCTCGGGAACATTTTATACAAACAAGTAATGATACATATCATTACGCAATACTAATTTTGACGGCCCCGTGGCGCAGTTGGCTAGATACCAGCTTACGAAACGAGAGGCCGCAGTTTCGATACCCGCACCTAGACAAATGTTTATACATACATACATACATAAACTCACGCCTGTATTCCCCGAATGGGTAGGCAGAGGTGCATTTCTGCACCCACATTTCGCCAAGTATGTATCAGTCCCACGTAATAGGGGGCGAGCCTATTGCCGTTTTTTCGGGCACATTTCCAGACTCCGTGCTGTTACCGAGAATTTCCTAATGGAAAAACCCAATAACACTTTGCCCGACCCGGGAATCGAACCCAGGACCTCTAGATCGCACGGCACATACTTGTACCGCGAGACCACGAGGCAGTTGTTTATGTGGCAAATGTTTATGTGATCCATAAATATTTGTTTCGGGTTTGGGTGTTTGTGAGACCGAAAAGACTGTCATAGTTTCTGGTATCCACGACACAGGACTTGTATCCTAGAGTGGGGTCAGAACTATGTAGGTATATGACTGTTGTGTGTATTTATTTATTATTATTATTATACTAGGTTCGCATAAATGTTAGAAATCATTAACACAAGCCTATGAGCACACCATGGTTTATGTACATAATTATGTACTAGACATGTTTTGCCGGCATTCGGTGTCTCCTAAATTGAATATTTAAAACAGCGACACGTCAAGTGGCTTGATTGGCGTTTGGCAAATGTTTCGCGTTTCCGCCGTGTGATTTCTCTCTTTATATTTCATGACAACTCCCGCTTACCGTGTGACATTTTTCGCCGAACGATATTACTAAACATAAAAGTATACGTCGTACATACTACTGTGTATACGTGACGTAAGCAGGAATTTTTGATATCCCTTTCGCTATAGCACGACAAATATTATTTACATGTCTATAAAAAATCTGCTCAAAAATATTAGCTTATTAAGAAGATGTGAGTGTTTCGTAACACCCAAAGGATTCCAGCGCAATTCTACAAATAAGTCTGCGTGTCTGTCTATCTGTTAGGTAACATAGATCACATGTGTATTTTTTTTAAATTGATTTGAAATAGTTATATTTTAGATTTTTAACCAAAAAGGGGTTATTTTGTTGAAAGAGAAGACAGGATTATTGTGATTGTATTCATTATTCGTTTCAAAACCATATTATTCAAATTAAAATAACTAACAAAAACACAAGAGATTCTACATAAATTTAATTTCAAGTTCCAACATCAAACACGGATTTTATTGATTTCAACGTCCCACGACTGGCAAGGTGAACGATCCTGAAAATCGTTCATTCAAACGCAATCAATTCTCGTACTCAGATAATTCGCTGTAGCCATGAGTAAACTTCATATAGAAAATCGTTTACGCATCTTCAGCAAAATGGAATATTAATTAAGATTAAATACCATTCAGTGAATTTAGTACTAAGCTTGTTTTGAACGTCGCAGCCAATGATTTTATAATGGAATAAAATTATAACTTAATCGTATTGAATCTTCTCAACCTATAACGTTATTGTTGGGTGAAGCCTTTATTATAATAACGTGGAACGACAGAATTAATGTTCATATACATATAGTATTGATGGCCTCGAGGTCAAGGCGCGGGGTCGAGATTCTCTACGGTCGCGGGTTCAAACCCCAGGCACACACCTCTGACTTTTTGAAGGTATGTGGGTATTCACAATGAACTGTCGAAGGGAAACACCGTGAGGAAACCTGCACACCTAAAAAATTCTCTTGGGAATTTCTAAGGTGTGCAGTCCGCCAACCCAAACTAGACCAGCGTGGTGGACTAGCCGAAACCCTCTCAGCTATGGAGGAGGCCCGTGTCCAGCAGTGGGAAGTATAGTGGCTGATGATGATGATGATGACAGAATAAACGGAGAGATTCGACCGAGTCCCTTTGACCATGCAGCACCAGCTAAGTTTATATTCAGCCTATCGCCGTCCACTGCTGAACGAAGGCCTCCCCAAGTAGGCGCCAACCATCCCGGTCTTGAGCAGCCCTTATCCATCCGCTACCCGCCACCTTTCTCAAGTCGTCGGACCATCGTGCTGCAGGGGCTAAGTTTACATCACATTTATTTCAAACTACCTTGAGTTCCGCAAGAGTTTTCAGCTATTAATTTACCCCTGCGGCACTGCATAAATATGTCAACTATAGTCCTTAACATTTTTCGACAGGCGACATAATCCTTGAACAAAGAAAAATACCTACTGTTGATGAATAAGTCAAATTTAAGTTTAAATTAATTATAATTATAAATCGAAACATTTATGTTTATTTATTGTACGTAACTTTACAATTCAATATTAATTAATTAATTTAATTGGTGATAAAAAATAATGCACGGTACCGTAGGGTTCAAAGATTGTTTCCTCGAACCATGTTGAAATATTAATAAATGCCGCTTGAGCAAACACACGTTTTTCATTCATTTATTTTAAAAAAGTCTTCGACAATAAATAATAAATGTTTAAAGAATGAAATAAAGAAACGGTACCGGATGAAAGCGGAAAAATTATACTTACCACCCAAATATGCAGATCGACAGAAATTCCATTTAACATTTTTTCCACGATTTTTTATCGCAAAACGTTTCCCGATCCATCGAAGCATTAAGTGGAAACCGGCATTATTGTTCGCTTCGCCAAACCTCTTGACGGAATCACCGAGGGTTTGATATGATCGTCAAATATTGAATGGAGACATGTGCCAGTGACGTCACGCGGTTTATGCTCACCACTCACGAAAAAGGGCAAAAATCGTTCTCACAAAACAATTATTGATTTTCTTTCACAAACCGTTCTTGCATTGAATTCGTTTGCGTTCATGCTCTGACTTCGTTTAAAATGCTCATGCCGAAATTGAAAAGATGTAAAATTTAATATTAAACATGTAAAAAATTAATGCAAAGGAAATTATTTTTATGAATCGAGCTTTCAAAGTTAGATAGAACTTTGTTGTTGTGTCACAAGTGCCCAAAACAACGTGTAGTAAATTATTACCAGTTATTTAATTACTCAGTAACTACACATTTATGTCTACATTGTCCATTTTTTCTCTTCAAAATTCTACCAACTTGGCTCAGCGAAACTGCATTATATATACGTAGAATCAATTGTTTACTATAATCAGAAAATCTGAACGTTTCAATCCGTTTCAAAATTCAAAACGTTACAGTTTCTTTAAATTCATTCCATCAAGCGAACTCTATCCAAATAAATTCAAGATAGGATCGTAAGTCAACGATGAGCGCTCATGGCGGAATCCAATTCCGTGAGATGGATACGAAACGGAGGGGAGGCGAGTCCGGAGGCCGCAATTAGTCTATTCCCCTTAATTGTGCCAATATTTCTTCAACAACAGCCAATAAACAAAGTACACAAACCATTTTGCTAACGTTCCCGTGATTGTTTTACCGAAACGTAATATTTGTTAGCCAGTTATTGCTTAACTTTTGAGAATGAACGTTTTGTTTGCGTTTAACATATAGAGTATGTATATATCAAATTGCTTTTAATTGGGTTTATTTTTAACTAGCTTTTGCTCGCTACTCTGTCCGCGTAGACTACAGGGTTGGGTTCAGAAAGAAAATAAGTTGTAGCCTTTGATTAAAGAAATTCATATATTTTAAACTGAAAAGTTACTAATATTATATAGCCTGCATCTCAAAATCCTTTCTTAGGGGATGCCTACGTCATAGTAGCTTTATGCATGCAAAGTCTCAGCCTGATCGGTTTAAAATAGACAAAGTTTCATACATACTTTCATCCCCTATTTTATCACCTTGGAGGTAGAATTAATCAAAATTATTTCTTAGCCTACGTCATAACATCTACCTGCATGACAAATTTCAGCCCGATCCGTCCAGTGGTTTGGGCTGTGCGTTGATAGATCACTATGTCAGCAGTCAGTCACCTTTGAGTTATATAGGTATATTTAGAAGTAAAATTACAACTCTGTAAACAATTAAAATACCAAGGTATCCGCTTTGCATAATTCAAATCCCAAAAAAATTTTACTAAAATGTTACTTGATTCAATTCGTAAGAACAATACGTGACCGCGCGTGTGTGCGCGCACCAATTTTAGTCATAGAATGATAAAAGACAGTTGAATGTCGCTACGCATTGTAAAGCGAAGTGTTGGAGCGTGGCTGGAGATTGCAGCGACCGCTTTTCATTGGAGCCAGCGGAGCGCGAAAACGCCACGGATAAAACGCACGCCGCGCGCCTGCATCCGCGATACACCCAATTCCCAAATACGAAGAGAGTCATAAAACTGGCTCGTGCATGCGTACAGATGCTTTGGCCAAGCTCTGACCTAACTTTGAAAAACGGCTCTCCACAATAGGAACAAACGAGATATTTTTAATTTCCAATACCGGTTTTTTTCGGATTCCGAACGAGGCAATCGGTATTGGATATTTTGGCTTACGATTGACTGATTTTTTACATTAATGCAACTAGATAGTATACGAAACTATGAGCTTCTCGCTGACATATAACTACAACCATTTTCATAAATCCAAAAGAGAGTTGTTTGTTACGTTTTCACACCCAAATCGCTACAGATTTTAATCAATTTTGTTACGAAAATAGACTAAACTTTAAATAGCTAAAAAAATATTTCTGTATTACAAAAAGTTGTGTTATAAAGCTATTGTGAATAGAAGTGCGGTAATACAAAGTGATAGTGATCTAAATATACTCAGTGACGTGGGAAGACTTTCTTCCATGAAAGTTAATTAAAGCAGAGACCACTTATCTACCTTATCAAATACAATTAAGGCCCAATCTACCATTGCCAGGTGCGGGTCGATACACGTCGTGTGCCGAGTTATAAACAAGGGCTACGCTTTATTTTTCACTACTATTCCCTAGTGAATATTACACATTTATAAATATCCACTATAATTGATGCGATATTTAAAGGACCGGTTAAATTACACCTTTGGTCCGTAATATCTCACCGAAGGAGGTATAAAATAAATTATGAGCTAGTCCAACAAGTCAGCGGGCAAGTCGTTAATTTTAACTGAGTTTACCAGCATGAAACCCTAGAATTTGCATACATCTTAGAGGCCATAATAGTTTACTAAAAAACTTAAGTATATAATATTCAATCTATTAGCAATTTGATTTCCTAATATTACGTGCACGGAAACACCAATTCGCACTAGACTAGTGGTGAACTAAGGTATACCTATACTAAAATATTTCATGATGTAGTTGTAGTATTGTATTTGTAAGTGAAGAAAACAATATGTAGCCTCAAAAGTCCTATAACAATACCGGGCCACACTATGCCACAAGAGTTTTTTTTTGTCATGGATATGACATGCGACAAAATTATTTTCTGTCTTAAAAACATCCACACACAAATATTTGTCTACCACACAAACATTCATTACGATGCGAATTTAGAAATCACAGCATCTCATTCTACAAGTACAATGTGGGCTTCACACTTTCTTGAGACACATTAGCTATCCATTATGAAAACAAATATAATAATATTAAGGAAAAGTAAAACACAGAAGTAGTGATAGGCTCGAGGTTCAAGCACGCGGCCGCCAATCTCGGCGGTCAAACCCCAGGCACACACCTCTGACTTTTCGAAGTTATGTGTGTATTTACAATGAATCACGTACTTTAACGGTGAAGGAAAACATCGCGAGGAAACCTACACACTCGTGCCCAGCAGTGGGACGTATATGGGTTGATAATGATGATTAAACTGTAATAAATCGTTTTCCATAGTAACATTAAAATCAAATGAATAAACACGAAGCCAGTCTAGCCGCTGATAAACCTAGCTATTTCTCTTGTAATACCCGAAGCTTCTAAGCAATACCTGCATGACCCTATAAAAGTAATGAGTAATGATAAAATCTTCCCATTTACTTGGTTATCGTATAGAAACTACATATAAACCGTAATTTATTCATTTCAACCGTACTTTTATTCATTTGATGACAGAGTTGATAACGTGCATTCTAAGTTGATAACGTGTATTTATGAAGAACTGGGTGCATGTAGAATTCGAGTTTGCAAACATTTAGAGATGGAAGTGTAAATATCTTGCCTCACTGTTATTCATCATGGGTCTTTTTACATTAAACAGAATAGATCGAGATCTCTAGATTGAATGTGGTAATATAACACAGAGAGAGAGAGAGAGAGGAGGCCCGTGCCCAGCAGTGGGACGTATATGGGCTGATGATGATGAATAAATATTTCCTATCGTTAATCAAAAAATGAATTTATTACATTCATCATCCATAATTAGCCCTTATTACGTCTCACTGCTGATCACAGGCCTTCTCTGTAACTGTTTGGGTATTAGTCCACCACGCTGGCTTAGTGCAAATTGGCGGACTACCTACCTTAGAAATTCCTAAGAACTTTTAGGTGTGCAGGTTTCATCACGATGTTTTCCTTCACCGTTAAAATACGTGTTAAATTATGAATTAACGAATACACACATAACTTCGAAAAGTCAAAGGTGTGCGCCTGGGGTTTGTACCCGTGACCGCCAAGATTCTCGACCGCGCGCCTAAACCTCGAAGCCATCACTACCTACTCATATAAGAGTTTATTAAAATAAGCAGTAATCATAAATTTAATAAAACGGTTTTATATTCCGGCTTACCCCTTAATTTCCTTAATGAACCAGATTTAAACATACATATATGTATATAAAACTACTAAATCTTATATGTCTATCGTGTTATACGTTAAGACAATATTTTCCTGAACCGGTATTTAAGGGAGGCACCTCACTTCGCCCCATTACTCGTCCCGGCTCGCGCTAGATACATCTATGCTATTCATTCTATTCAACCTATTCTTGAACCATTTTATTATACACAGAGAATAGATGCATTTTATTCCCTCGTACGACCGAGCGACCTCGCATGGTTTGCCGGAATATTGCTGTAAAATTTATTTTAAAATAATGTGAGCTAAAGTTCCTCAATCTGATGTTGATAGAAAATCTATTTTAGGTAAATGGAGAAGCTGAGAATTCGATTCTCTGAGACCAATTTTTGTGACGAATATTATTTTCAAGTTAGGATGGAATTTCCTCTGGTATTATTAATTTGGTAAAACAATGTGTGTGATATATTCTAATTATTTGTACGCACATTTATTTCACTACTTTTATTATTATGCAAACACATATTATTAACAATGCGCACATAATAAATAATTAAACTACACTTTATCAATGTTTTATCGTTATGTAAAAATATACACGATGACGTGACGGGGTGACGATATTCGCAAGGTGGCTGGCAGCGGTTGGATGAGGAGGGCCGAAGATCGAGCCCAGTGGCGTGCCATAGGAGAGGCCTATGTCCAGCAGTGGACGTAAGATAGGCTGATGATGAAAATATACACGGTTTTATTTACTATTTTTATCAATCTGAAATCTAAGATCTAAACATTAAAAATGACATAAACATAAACATACGGGTTTGTGTACTAAAATCAAACCCCATTCAACCATAGAGTTGTCTCCTCATAAAAATCATTCGTGTACTTATGTACTAGCTGTGCCCGCAATTTCATCCGCGTTTATAGTAACAGTCTTATCGTGATTTTATTTTCGCGATTAATTAAAAACAAATTCTTTAACTGTATAACATTAGTATAGATGTAATGGTAGGTATAATGTAGGTCGTGTAGTTGTACAATTCACACGGGACGGTAATAAGTTAACTTGTTAAGTTGCGACCAAACTGCGCTCAAGCGTGGGGTCAGAACTATGTATGTGATTATTGGGTGTTTTTATTTATTTTTATTAACTTACATTCGCCATGTTCATGTAAATCTCACCATTGCTTTTTTTAGAATTTCAAAAGTTATGTAATGACTCTGGTTTTCTACGTGAAGAAGTACCTATTCAAGCAAGCCGGCATGAGTGTGTCCTTTGGTGCTCCTTATGGACAGCACAGGAGCACAGAACTGAGAATATCAGGTTGTCATTTTGCCATACCAGGCTAAAGAAATGTACCAGATATGATTTATTTTTATTTATGTGATGACTATGTCAACATAGCCTGATATAATTTCGGAAGTATTCCGCGACAGCATGCATTCGTATCACGAATCGAATTAATCATCTTTTACTATGTGCTTTCACTGATATCTTTTTAAACAAATCTTACTTGTCTGTTTCAATATCCTTTTCGATTCTGCTGATGTTATTTCTAAAACCATGTTATTTTATTTCATACCATAAAGTGCCTATACCTAGTACTTTCAATTTGGAGATATACGCCTCATTAGACGGCTCAGAGTCACTCAACGAGCTATGGAGAGGGCTATGCTCGGGGTTTCCCTACGAGATCGAATCAGAAATGAGGAGATCCGTAGGAGAACTAAAGTAACCGACATAGCCCAGCGGATTAGCAAGTTGAAGTGGCAATGGGCCGGGCACATAGCGCGGAGAACCGATGGCCGATGGGGCCAAAAGGTTCTCGAGTGGAGGCCGCGTACCGGAAAGCGCAGCGTAGGACGTCCACCCACAAGATGGTCCGACGACCTGGTGAAGGTCGCGGGTCGTCGCTGGATGCAGGCTGCCTCCAACAGGTCACTGTGGAAGTCATTGGGGGAGGCCTATGTTCAGCAGTGGACTTCTTTAGGCTGATAATGATGATGATGATGATGACACGTCTTTTTGCACCATACTCAACCAATACAGTTAGGCTAAACTCAGACACTTATAGAACAATAACTTAAGTCATATACATAATTCGATGTTTGTTAGTTTGTAAAACTTATGGATAATTAGCTACAAGTTCACTTAGAAATTGTAAGAAATCAATGATTTATCTGCTTGCTATTGAGTCACAAGTAAACCTGTCACGCTACCATCTGCTGTCATACAAGATATTAAGCTAAAATAAAAGTAACATAAATAGTTAGGACCTTAAGATACAGTAGAATACAGTACATCAATGACTTAAACATAGAACATATTAGATAGATATTCAAAACAAAGCTTAATTTACGTTAGATAAAAAACATCAAACAAGTGATAAAGCAAAGAAATCACTTAATTAGTTATTATAATAGAAATGGAAATAAATTTAAAAAAAATTGGATATTTCAAGAAAAACTCAAGTTAGTATAAGTGTTTATTTCAGATTAAAATAAGAAATCTAAATTACTAGCAGCTAAAAAATAAAACATAAAAAATTATTACCATTCAACTAAAACATCAATGAAATGACTGCCTCGTGGTCTCGCGGTACAACTATGTGCCGTGCGATCTAGAGGTCCTGGGTTCGATTCCCGGGTCGGGCAAAGTGTTATTGGGTTTTTCCATTAGGAAATTCTCGGTAACAGCACGGAGTCTGGAAATGTGCCCGAAAAACGGCAATAGGCTCGCCACCTATTACGTGGGACTGATACATACTTGGCGAAATGTGGGTGCAGAAATGCACCTCTGCCTACCCCTTAAGGGAATACAGGCGTGAGTTTATGTATGTATGTATCAATGAAATGCAAATCCCTAATTCACAAGACGTGTATTGAGAAAAACTTACGGCAAGGAATTCGGTAAAACCTCCGCGGAGTACTAGGAAACGCTCTCAGCGCTCCATCAGGATTGTTGGGATAGACGGCATTGATTAATACAGCTAAGCAGGATACCAGACAAGCTCTACCGCTGATTATAATCGAGTGACTGTCAATTCGGCTGCGATTTCATGACGAGAATTTATGGTTGGGGCACGGTATCAGCAGTAAATTATTTACCGCCGTCGATTCACAGCCCCTGTGATTAATGCCCGCGCGTAAATAGCCTTTAGTGATACAATGACGCACGTAATTTGGGCAAATGCGTTATTAAAATTTTAATTTCACCTTACGACGTCTTGAGCATCATAACAACATCGGGCTTATGGCGTCATAAAATACGTGTATTAAGATGATGATAAACGTAAAGCTTAATTTTATTGCGTTCTGTTGTTGATGGTTTCTTTCGTGTTCATCGTGCTTAATATTTAGAAAAGTTGTTATGGTTTCTTTTTGTTAACTCAGTGACAATTTTATAATGAGGAATGATCTATGTTAACTACTTGTGGTGGCAGTACTTCTATTTAAATGGATTAGGACTTAAACTATTTATTTTGTAGAAAACATAAAGAAATGTTTGAGAAGAAATACAGTTTAATTAATACCTCATTTAAATTAATCCTCTGTTAGGAAAGTAAACACAAATACACTTTACCGGAACAAATTGCAAAGGGAATGCTAGTTTTAAAGCAGCAAAATTCGCTGTACTCTGTCGGACCTCAGAGAACTAGATAGTTGCATCGTGCCGGCTATTATCAGGCGGAAGTCGGTGGAGTGTCAGACAGTGCGGCGAGCGGCGACATCTAAACCCGCGACCCCCGACACACGCCGCGCTCTCGGATCGTTTAATTAGCTCCGCCGACACCCTCACCCACTATCCGCACGATGGGCTTGTTAAACTTATTTGTATCAAATAGTTACCTTACAAACCTCGACTAACACACTCCATGTAAATTATGTTGTCGAACGTAATAATGAAAGTAATATTGTCAGGGCGAATGTAAGTTTGTTTCTTTGTTTGTAACTTCGTCACACTTAAAAAACTAGACCCATAGGCTACTTTTCATTCCATAAAATAAAATTCAATGCACGTTAAAAAAAAATGCGAAAAAGAAATGGTTTTTACTACACTTTTACGCTAAAAGATTATAAAGATAAAGATGCAGAGATAATTTGAGAAGAATTTTGATTTTAAATTTACAATTTGAATATTCACTAAACTATATAAAGGGAAGTAAAGTCGCTAGTAAACGTCACAATCATCATCATCAGCCCATATACGTCCCACTGCTGGGCACGGGCCTCCTCTTCAACTGAGAGGTTCTAAGCCTTAGTCCACCACGCTGGCCTAGTGCGGGATGGCAGACTACAACATCATCATCATCAGCCCAAATACGTCCCACTGCTGGGCACGGGCCTCCTCTACAACTGAGAGGGTTTAGGCCTTAGTCCACCACGCTGACCTAGTGCGGGTTGGCGGACTACACACCTAAGAAATTCCTAAGAACTTTTAGGTGTGCAGGTTTTATCACGATGTTTTCCTTCACCGTTAAAGCAAGTGATAATTCATTGTGAATACACACATAACTTCGAAAAGTCAGGTGTGTGCCTGGGGTTTGAACCTGCGACCGCCGAAATTCTCGACCGCGCGCCTAAACCTCGAAAAACGAAAATTTTTTGACAATCAAAAAACGATTCAACGTATCATAGACAATTATGCGCACTTTTTCTTGCTATCTCACCACTTATCTTCTTTAAATGAAATGGTCTAAAATTATATTAGCAACTAGCTGTGCCCGCGACTTCGTCCGCGCGGAAAATTAATTTTTAATAAGAAAATTTATAAACTAAAAGTAGCCTAAGTTACTCCTTACTACATTACGCGCGGACGAAGTCGCGGGCACAGCTAGTATACATATATATTCATATATACATGTAGTAAAAAATGGTTATTTCAATATTACAAACAGACACTCCAATTTTATATATATGTACATAGCCTAAGTTAATCCTTATTACATCAGCTATCTGCCAGTGAAAGTCCCGTTAAAATCGGTCCTCCCGTTTCAGAGATTAGCGGGAACAAACTGACAGACAGACAGACAGACAAAAATTGTAAAAATCTTATTTTGGTATATGTACCGTGTATACATCCATTTACATTTATTAAAAAGCGGTTATTTCAATATTACAAACAGACACTCCAATTTTATTTATTTGTATAGATAAGTCAAGAGGTAATGAGAACGCAATTCGTTTCAAATTGAAGGAAATAATAAAAATTGAAGTTTGTTTAACCACTTCAGAAAATTTCGGAGCGCTCCTGTTCACACAGCGAAGTTTCGTCACAGATTAAAAAAGTTTAAAAGTGTTTCAGACTGTTTTATTCCTTTGAGATTTTCCAAGACCTTGCTAACGCCAAGAATGGCTGATAAAAAGAGTACACAAAAGTATATTACGCCGTCGCCGGTTCATTTCCGCGTCCTAGCCTCGGGACATTAAACTTGTGGACATACGAAAAGCAAAAGTGTATTTTGAGAATTTTACATTCAAACTTCATGTTTTGGAACAAAAATAGTTTCCGGAAAATGTGAAGCACAGGAAACAAATAGATTCTTCAAAAAATACGAACATTAGTGGACGCAATAGGAAAACATAGAGCTATGTTCAGAAGTCTTAAAATAATGTGTTTATGTGCTTTACAGGAATCGTTGAAAAATGTTGGAAAACGTACCTACAATACTGCGAAATAAGTGATTGTAATCATTTATGATAAAAATGATGATATAATGTATATGGATGACAAATTCCCTGCTAATTTAATATACGAATAGTCTAAAAGCAATAATATAATTTAAAATTTTCATAAGGCCGTTTAAATGCATGTCGAGCTCTGTAAGGGTATTCTCACGCGCCAGTTCCGCTTCGGTGCACGCTAACTGCCCGTTAAAATGTAAATTTATTACTGAGCAATATTGCACAACTTCTACATACCTTGGATGTGAGCGATTAATTCGAGACGTCAATTGGCTCCAATATACTACCGTAGCACCAATATATAAAGGATCGATAGCCGCTGCAATACGGGTAAAAGAGACTATCAATCAAAGCCCTCGCCAGTTGCCTTCGGGGTCAGGCCTGCTATGCTTATTTTGGCTAGTAAGTGCCATTTCTGGTATTACATATTTTAAAATGGCTACTTATTAACTTACCCTCCTGCTTAACTAAAGAGGATGACCTAGCATTGTGACTATACAGGTGATATGGACTTTGTAACACACTAATATTCCTGATAAACGGCAAAGCAACGGTCACGAACAATTTGCAAACAAAACTTACTGGGCAAATAGAGGCGTTGTGGTCAGCTTATCCTAAAATTAAACTGCTTCGACCGCCTTATAAGGAATATATGTAACGAGAGTCCCGGAATTCGATTTCCGCTTCGGAATAAATATTATTGCATTTTTCCGTTACAAAATTCTCAGTAACAAAAGGAGATCCGAAATGTCAAATAAGAATCTAATAAATTCTACCTCCTCCTCCCGATATTATGCATTGACAAAAAAAAATTGCATTAGAATAATGGCATAAGAATTTTACATTATTATAACACTAAGTATGTTTTCATTATACAAGCAGCTACGTTCCTTAGACTACTATACAACTTTATATAAATGGGAGCGAACCTTTTAAGGAAATTTGTACAGATTACATCGGAACTAGGATATTACCGTCGGCAGTACTCGTAGTAGTACTAGAGAAAGCGTTTTAGAGTAAATTTTAATTCATATTGTAAATTTGAATATGTGCCTTGCATTTCAGCTAGAACTATTACGAATATTAGCAACGACTCTTTATGACTAAAGATGATAGATATGATATAATAGGAGACTTAAAGTGCTATGACTTTTTTATAATATTTAACACACATATAATATAATATAATCCTTGTACTTGCAATTGAAATGTATTCCAATAAGGATAGGCAGCTTTATTTTCAATATTGAGCGTAATAGAGTGATATAGGGTAAGATTAATTCTGGTTGTCACGCACATATCAAGTCTTTGTTCTGCTGCAGAATATATATAAAAAAAAAAAAAAAATTTTGAACGACCCGGGAATCAAACCTATCTCTATAAGTCTACCGCGGAATCAAGAGGCAGACAGGATTTAATTATTCTTACTGTAACGGCTAGCAGTAAAACTAGTTGTTGCGCAATTGCAATGTTTTAGTTCTAAAACTAAGCTAACAGCCAACTGGATTGAGTCATGCCCAACTTCCCGATGCAAACTGAAACGACGTTAGCAACGAATATTAACAGCGTTGCAAGTTTAGCTAAACAGCGCTGAATAGCCGCCAGGTGACAGACCTTCCATATTAACATTAGCTCTATAAATATTTATATTATATTAATATTCTTTACTATTTACATTCTGGTCAGTAGTCTATTATAATGTTCTAATTCAAACCAATCGATTAAAAACGTTGATTTTTTTAAATATTATGGTTAATTGTTGAATCACTTTACTAGTAAGGTGGTTGAGATACTAAAAATGATTAGGTATACTAGTAGAGATTGCAACCCGGTATGTTTCCCAACCCGGCCGGGCCCGGATGCATCCGTCGCCAACCCGGCCGGGTCCGCCGGGCCCGGCCGGGTTTGTTAGCGATGAAACCTTTAAAGTATTTTATGAAAATTTTCTATATATAAATGGAAAAGACAATGATGCAAGGTTAATATTCATTTCAAACTGGCTTATGGACAATTATCACAATAATTAATCTCAAAAAAAAGATTACTTTGACTTATGAACGGAAAAGTTAAATTAGTATTAGTAATTATTCATTTTTATAAGTTTAAACAAGCAGGTCTTTCTCTTTACTCCTTATCGTGTCTATTTGAAAACATAGTATTATAATAAGAAACTAATAACGCAGCTTAAAGTACTAAACGTGTCATAACAATTAGATAGATAAATAAAGTATGGTAGCTTTGGTATAAACAAAACAAATTCTTATTTGCTAAAAGTAAAGTATGTATATATTATGTTTTTTCTTAAACTTTGGCTATTAATGTTATTATTACTAATTGAGCAAATAGCGAAATCTTATTGGCTAGGCTGTACTGTAACTACAAACAACCAAACTGGTTTAGTCTGAACTAACAAAATGTAACGTAAAATTGGTTACGATACATAGGCTTCACAAGTATAATATAACAAAACAAAAAGTAACAATTATTTTTCAGTCCGAAAGAATGATTGATACGAGAATTTTACAACAGTAACTACTACGAGTAGGCGCTCCCGTGCCGCGATTTACTTATCGGGTCCGCTGACCGGGCCCGGTGACCGGGCCCGGTAAGAATGGCCGGGCCCGGTGGGTGTGTAAAAGGGCACCGGGCCCGGACGGGCCCGGCCCGGCCGGGCCCGGTTTGCAATCTCTATATACTAGATTTGGCAACTTAAGAATTTCTTAGGCGTGTAATCCGCACTAGGCCAGCATGGTGAACTAAGGCCTTTTTTTCTCGATGGGAAATTTGGTTATGGCTCTACTTCCCGCCAACCCTGGGAGAGGGGGGCGGGCAGCGTATGTCGGAGTCCAGCCTTCATACCTTCCAGCCCGGCGCGCGGCGACGTCAAGTCCGCGCAGATGTCAAGGGCCCTTATGAGTCGCCTTTTACGACGGGCAGGGGATACCGTGTTGTGGTATTCTAACGCCCCATTCCCACAGGCAGGTGAACTAAGGCTTAAACCCTCTCACATGTAGAAGAGGCCCGTGCCACATTTTCTTGGAGTCTTTTTTTTTTAATTGACATTATTAAACAATATTTCTCTTTCGTCTAAGAAAAAAATCCTTTTAAATCAAGTAGATAATGACTAAAAATAAAAGGATCTAATTCTATGTTTTAATAAACATATACCAATCAGTACGCCCTGTACCCAGCCAAATTCATAATGAATAATACTCCAATTTGGAATAAATATATTTTGTATACTGCACGCAGCTGGGAATACAAATTTCTCTTCCGCCTTCATTTCAAAAAGATTAATATAAGACGATGTTTGAGCGCGTGTGATCGCCGCCAGGTGGCTTTGATTAAATTCCTACAAAAAACAGACAATGTTTCTCATAACGCATATTTTGACAGGAGGCTATTGTATTCAAAGAAAATAATATATAACGTCGTTTAATATGCAACATAGTAAAGTAGACTGAAAGTTTAATTAACACTGATATAACATTTGATGGTAAAAACATTTGATCGTACATAATTCTTAGCCGAACTTCCAAATATGTATAATTGAATTGTTAATGTATTTTGTCATCATAGTAATTATTATGATAAAAATATTTAGGCATAAAGTAATATAATAAATTATTTAAAAAAAATTGCCATGTCCTCGAGACCTCGAGGTTTAGGCGCGCGGTTGAGAATCACGGCGGTCGCGGGTTCAAACCCCAGGCACACACCTTTGACTTTTCGAAGTTATGTGTGTATTCAAAATGAATTAACACTTACTTTACGGGAAAGGAAAACATCGAGATAAAACCTGCACACCTAAAAGTTCTTAGGAATTTCTTAGATGTGTAGTCCGCCAACCCGCACTAGGCCAGCGTGGTGGATTAAGGCATAAACCCTCTCAGTTGTAGAGGAGGCCCGTGTCCAGCAGTGGGACGTATATGGGCTGATGATAATGATGAGCCATGTCCTTCTACAAAGTCCGTCCGCACTTTTCCTATTTACTTACCCTTTTTTAACGGCATTATGTCTTGCGAACATGAATCAGTAGACTTCTCGTAATTCATCGTTTGCCACTGTGCTATAAAATAGATAAATGTATTGGAAAAACCTTTTTAAATTAAATAGAGACAGAATAAAGGTTTTTAATATACTAAAGTGGGACTGAATAAAATAGTTAAAAAGCTAGAAACAGTTTTCATTTGGCATTCAAAAGCATTGAGATTTAAAGCTGTGCCAGATTTACTCGGGACTCGAAACGTATTCAAAGAATAGTCTTTTTCTACTGAGGAAATAAATTGAGACCGTTCCCGCATCGACCGGCCTTCATTTGTCAAACTAATTTAACTTTTTAGTTGGAATAGATATTAAAAGTTTAAATGACTACGTATCCTGCGGGATTTTCGGATCTCGTAAAAGGGAATTGCAAAATAAGCCTGTATAGCTCGCACGCGTCTGCCTAAACCCTTATTAATTATGTTTTACGACAAATTATGTCGTATCTGTTATACGCTTTACTAGGCCTTGTGGCAATTTAAATACACATATTAGGTAAAAGACACTTACCTGCACTTTGGAAAGTGTAAAATATTTCTTATATATTTTACTAAAATGTATTAGAACTTCTTATATATAATATTACTTTTACATCATAAGGGAATAAATAACAAATATACTGTTAAAAAAGTGCCACTTTGCTCTGAATTTATCACATGGTCCATTCTAGGTTATCCAACAACCTAGAATTAAATTAGACCAGTGTGTCGAAAGTCCAAATAAAACAAGTACATTAACGAATTTAATTACCTTGTAATTGAATTATGTAGGCAAACGGTATAAACGAAAACAATACCAACTTACTAATCTCAATACGCAAAAGTTTGCCAAAGTGTTGCCTCCACTTACAATTTCATAGTTTCGAGAAACAAGTCAGAAACAGAGTTTTGGGATGTCTTGATGACACTAGTTGGGTCGGAACTTCGTATTTTCACGTGCTCAACGTAATGCGGGTTAACTCACCTAAGTTGGAAACTATTTGTGCCAGCTTCAATTCATTTTGCCGTTTCAAACGAGAAAAAATACTCCAAGCGGTTCATCTCTTTGAACCGCGCTTCGAACTGTTTATTCGCAAAATTTACTCTTAACATCCGAATGAAATTGCTTGTTATTCGATTCAAAAATACAGCTAGAGAAAAATACATTGTTTTGAAACAGTATTATTGTTTGGATTGTGCTATTATTTCTCGGAACGGTCTAATAATATCATAAGGATGCCTCTGAGAACAATATACATCTCAAGAATGTCTTTAGCAGGAATTGAAAATTTAATTAAACCTACAATTGGACATTTATATAAAGAAGGGTAACAGGACCGCATTTAGCTACCCTTATTCCATTCTTTAAGGACTCGGAATTAAAAAAGTCACTTTTTGTCTTAAAAAAAGTCACTTTCTGAACGAATTTCTGTCCAACAATTTATTTCTTTCCTGAACTATAGACCATCACGTTACGTGATAGTAAATCAATTCCGTCATACAAAGTTTGACGTTGTAGTGTCTTCGTGCTTAATAAAATAAACTGAAAATTATGACAAAAGAACGTCTTACGATTCTGAGCTTAGTGAAACTCGGCAATGAAGTACTTTTGCTATTTTATTAGAATTGATTTCTTGATAAGTTCCGTGGCACAAGTATAGGCTAAGCGAATTGTCGAATTCGATTCCTGAGCGGTGTTATTGAGTTGGACATTATTTTATTTTATACTTACGTTTGAGAAGGCTTTAAATGGGATCTTTCGTAATATATGTATAGGGCTGATCGAACTTTTGCTCTGTCTGGTATGTATTGATATCAAAATTAAGTACCTACCTCTTTGAACTTCAAAATTATAGTTCCAATACGCAAATCATAGAAAAAAAATGAATTAAAATCTGTTGGTAAACTCTCAGAGCTCATAAACAATACTTTTTTTGTAAAATACTTTTAATTATCTCCAGCACACAGGAATGCGTATAAAAAGTCTAATTTATTTTTTACTGCTATACAAATATAATTTAACATCCTCTAAACTATCTAAATATCTTCGTTTCGGTCCAATATTTCGCTGTTTGCTATAAGCGTACTCCGTGGGCGTATCATCGAGTAATTTCAAAGATTTCATAGCCGCCACTTGAGACATGAACAGTAGTCCAGATGGGTTCTTATAACACTTTCCTAGGGGCTGTATCGTTACGTCTGAAAAAAGAAATCATTATCAGCACGTGAATGTCCCACTCTTGGGCACTGCGTTGAAGAATAAACTAGGATTTTTAAATCTGCTTCTTTAATCTAAGGCTCTGATGCGGCAGCGACTGACACTTACATATCAGCCGAATGCCGCTTTAGTTAATCTGCCGGAATTGTGTCTTGTTCACAAGGTGAATTACTTCTTATTTCAATTGGTAATCTCGCTTATACTTTCCCTTTTTTGACCAGCCTTTCGCTTATTTGTCAACTATTAAATAACAAAATGATGATAATTTTAAGAAATATTTGTTTTAATTTCCGTTTAAAAATGTAACAAATTTTCGTATTTATAAAATTAGGACAGGTTTTTTTTAATAAAGCTATCTTTTGTACTTAATTTCCAAAATTGAAATAAAGGTGATATACGGCACCTGTGCAACGACGCTATAAAGATAACAACATCTATATTTAAATTTTTATACTTTACTTATATTGTAAAGAAGAAAAACTTGTATCACAAGACACCTTAATACAGATGTTACAAAGACTAATTTCCCTCCGCAAAGCCAGGAGGAGCTATTAGTATCTTCAAAAGATGTATTAAAGAGATCTCGGCCACTCAGTAAATCCGAATTGTTTATTAACTCCCTCTGGTACTGACATTGCCAGAACGAAAACCATCAATCTAATTAGGTGCTTGCAGGATGAGAAAGCAGGGGAAATGATCTTGAATTTGGTATATTGCCGATATATAATTTATTTTTGTAAATGCGAGTATTTTAGAATAAATTTAAAACAAACAATTGTAAACAAGATCCTACTATGCTATCCTACTATTCAGTATAACACGCCGTGTGGATTTGAAGTTACTGAGGGTATGGTTTTTTTATGCCAAATAAGTCTTTTATGCCAACTCATCAATATTTGATACACAAATATTTGTCTTGATTTTCGGATATTCAAACGACTGAATTATCTTTGGCAGCTTTTGTTATTTACTATAAGGCTTATTTCAAAGTAGGTTCAAAACCAACAGTGCGATTTATTTATTATCATTACTTACTGACACCAACAGCGCAGGAGAACAAATCGATGTGACAGTGATTGATCATAGGCCTGTAAAAGTATGATTTCATGTTCGTCTTCCATATTTGGGCACAAGCAGGCTCGTAAGTGTCTATACAGTAGGTGGGGCACGTATGGTTGCACGCTTGATGTGCCCCCACTATACTGAAGTCGAATACTCGACGCCCATCCATAGTGAAAGCCTTCTCAATTCCACACAATTTGTCAGGAACTTGGAAGATAGCTTGAAGTAAAAGAATAATCAGATTGCAGGCCTAAGGCTTGTATACGTCTATACAAATTGTATTTTATTTAATTATTGCTGAACTAGGTCTATTGGGAAAATCATCGTTTCTGTGTCACACATTAAAGGACCCGACAAAGAGAATTTTTCATACGCGGTAGCCAACGCATTTACGTAATACATACTAATTGGCTAGACGTGGCTGTAGAATAATATCTCTGTATTGAAAGTGTGAAAAAATGAACGTGAGAGAACGAGTATGTATAAAACACATAAACGAGGTGAATATTGTTATAATGGAGAAGAAACGTACTCAGTAATTGTCTCAACCTGCACCGTATTCTGTTCAAATGGCAAATATTCTGAAACTTGACAACGACTTGGGCTCCGCCTGCCGCAGCAACTCCGCACACATGGTCAAACACATTGGAGCATCGCATGTCGCATATTTCATCTCCAGTTGTAACTGAAGGAAATTATTTGTTAATAAATAAAATAAATTTCAAAAACCAATGCGTAGGTTTTGCGGTATAAGTGTGTGTGTGAGAAGTATTATTATGGGTTTTCATTAAAAAGTTCTCAGTAGCGCGGATTATGACACGAAAAAGCGTAATAGGCTCGCTCATAGGGGGCGACTTCCATTCGTTGCATTTAAAAACACAACTGGTAAAAAATGCGTTTAAAAAACCTCTGCCTATCCCTTCGGGTACATAGCTTATTTTGTTACGGGGATCCAGAACCTCTAACTTTACAACATAATTTTACTCCGTACTGTAAGGCAACGTAACCCATTATGATCGTACCAGCACATTAAAAATATACTCGTAAAAATAAAATGAAAATGTTAAATTGGAAAGCCTACCAAAACCAGTTAATACGAAAATAATTGTTCCCTGAAATTGTATGCGAGCGGTATGTAAAACATTCAATATTTACATGGGCGGAAGCATACTCACATTGTAGCAAACAAAACAGAATCAATCTCGGCACCGACACATTTATTACCCGTATCGTATAAAATCCCGACGAGCGCGCACTCATATTTTCAGACACATGACTTTCGCAGTTAAACATGTTGCTAAAATTACTTTTTAACATCTGCATCATAATTTACGTGTGTAAAATTTTAATTAAATTCCCTACACCTCGCGGCGATAACGAATTTCATCGTCGGAATTTTCGGGTAGATTAGAGCTCGTTAGTGTGATCATGTTTGTTTGGAGGAAATTATTCTGTCATGTGGGCTGAGTGGCCGCACAAGGGTAGCTGATTTATGAGTGGACGTTAAGTTGTAGGCTGGAGCATTAGTGGCGACTAGCGAGTGATGACCACGCTTCCGACGTGCTCGTGGACGCCGATCAGACCCAAATGGCCTCGATTTCAACCCAACCGACAGTTATGTCACGCTCCGCGAATAATTTCACTTGACTAGGGCGAATGAGCGGCCTTCAAGAGTACCTATATAAAAGAACACTTCTTTCATAAGTGGGTTCTTTTATAAGACAAACGATTGTGACAGTATGATATCAGTTTTAAGATACCAGTTTTTTTTTTGTATTCGTAGAACTTTCTTTCACTTGTGTTGTTAATTAGATCAGCAGAACCAGAATAACCCCCTACGACCTCAAAAACTCATAAACTTTATTTATTTATAATAGTATATGTAGCATAGATTAAACTATCCTACGCTAAATAACATATCAATACAATTAACGAGAATCCGTTTGCAAACGCTATGATTATTCATAAACCCTCAAACATAGCGTGAAATATAAATTCCTAGCTCCATATTTCACGTGAATTTTAAATTTAGTTTTATTTATAGCAGCAATAACAACAATAAAACAAACATCCACCACTGACATGTCCAAAACATGAAATATATAGGCAGGGCCGCGCCGACCCCCGGAAGCGCCTGTGTGGGAAACCTATTAAGCGCCTCTAATTTTTCCACACTTCTCGCTTTTCTGTTTGCGAAATCGTTAATATATTTGAAATAAAACATTAATTTTAAAAGAGGTTTTTGGATCATTTATAAGTTGTTCGTCGTGTTTTACTTCGTAGAGGTATGGATCTGGAAGTGTCAAATTCAGCCTCAACATCTAATTTTTTGGCAATTTTCATGGCATTATTTATAATTTCCTGAAAATATGTGTCGGTTCTTATTTTTATCAAAAACTTCTTTAATTCCATTAATGATTAAAGCATCTAAAGCAATTTTCATATTCACATTGACGGACTGCAGAATGTTGCTCACAAAATTTACTTTTGTTAATATTATAGGTCGTAGACGTGTGTGTGAACTTAGCAGAGCAAAGTCCAGCACTTATTTAATGAACAAATGAATGAAAAGGTGCACACATTTTCTTCTAGACATTTAGCGTCATGTTTTGCGTTCTGATCATATGATATTTCATATAAGGCATCATACATTTCTGTTAAATTTCTACATAGTGATATTATAGCATCTATTCTGCTTCACTATGTATCAGACAATGGTTTCAAGGTCAGATTCATGATATTTTTTTAAATAAATACTATCTTTTAGTAGAGGAAGAAAAATATTTATATAATTATTGCACAATACAAAAAATCCCAGTCGTATGATGCTTGAGGTTGGCAGCGTCGTTTACTATTAAATTTAAGCTGTGGCTAGCGCTCGGTACATAGGAAGCGCGGGGATTCAGATCCAGCAATCTTTTTTGAAAACCATTATTCTTTCCGCGCATATTTGATCCATTATCATAGCCTTGTCCCCTTAAGTTGTTTATGTCTAAATTGATTTCGTTTAGTTTTTATATTTTAAAAGACGTTAATTCAGCACCAGTTGTACTTATAATTGGACAGAAAGCTAGGAAATGCTTTCTTATTTACTTTCTGGTTTCTGTGTTAAAATTGACAAATGTTATTATAATATCTACTTATTTGCTCTACGTGTGAAACGTCAGGAGTACAAACCAGTATTATTGAAAAATATTTATTAATGCGACATAAATCTATAGTATCTATACTATTATAATAAAGAGGAAAGGTTTGTATTTTTGGAGTTTTGTATGTTTGTTACGAATAAACTCAAACTACTCGATTTCGATGATTTTATATGGAGGTATGGAGATAGATGGAACCCACCGAAGTACTTTTTATACCGGAAAATGTAGTATTTCTGTGGGAATGGGTATAAGTAGCTCTGTAAATATTCTGCTTTTGCGCCTTAACCGTTTGACCGAAATGAATGAATTTTTGTACAGACATATATGGAATACTATGAAGTTACATCGATTAAATTTTATCCCGGGAATTTGTAAGATTCCCGAGGGAAGAGCATTTATGCTAAATGCAAAAGTATAATATACTTAAATTGGTAATAGGAAAACTCACAACTGGAAAGCCGCAGGCTCGGATAACGTACATAATTAGGTACTGGTTTAAAAAAGTTACTTACATTCATCCAAAACTATTATTACATATTAACATCATCATCATTATCATCAGCCCAAGGAAGTCCACTGCTGAACATAGGCCTCCCCCAATGACTTCCATAGTGACCTGTTGGAGGCAGCCTGCATCCAGCGACGACCCGCGACCTTCACCAGGTCGTCAGACCACATACATGTTAACGCATTTATAAAATCACCGGAAACGTTACCTAATTATATAATACTAGGTTTTGCCCGCGACTCCGACTGCGTAGACTTCAGGATTGGGTGCAGAAACAAACTAAGGTCTCATTTTTGTCCATACCATAAATCACCCAAATCGGTCAAATGGTTTAGGCGTGAATGGATAACACATGCAGCGTTACTTTCAAATTAATTACAATATATACTCATCCCACGGCAACTCTACATATTTCCGGGATAAAATAAAACCTATGTTACTTCATAGGGTCCCATTTATGTCCATACCAAAATTCATTCAAATAGGTCAAACGGTTTTTTTTATAGACGCACCCGTCACCACAGGGCATTGCTGTTTCTCTACTTCTTCAAATATACTTGTCTTACATATTTCATTTTTATCCTATGTTTACTTTTATGGAATTTTATGTTTACTTTTAATTTCCTTATTTTATGGAAGTCCTGTTCATCCTACTTACGCCTATACTATTACTTATACTGGGGGGGGAGGGTTTCTTTTATTTATTTCTTTTTTAATTGTTGTTTTATTTTTCTTTTCTTTTTTTATTTATAATTATTTTCTAAAATATTATAATCTTAAATTATACATTTCAGACAAACTTATTTCTACTTATTTCTATTAATTACAACTAACGCTACTTTTTACAATATCTAATGAACTTATCTCTAGTTTCTTTATTTTCTAACAATATTCTAAAAATCTAGTTCTATCTCTATATCTAATCTTTGTTTTAGGTGCTGCGGGCATTCCGTTAGGACGTGCACGATGCTTTCACTCTTAGTTGGGTCACAGAAACACGCCGGGCTCTCCTTGCACTTGAAGCGGTGCAAGTATTCGGAGAACCCGTGAACACCTGCGTTGTTATGGCGTCGATTGGCATCTTTTTTATGAGCTGGTGGGCCTCCACAGCGTCGGGGAAGATCAAACTTTTTTGGTTGAGGCTGTTTCACCCATCGCATAACGGCCACCCCATTCGTCCAAGGACTCCAGTCGGATATATTCGTTTGAAGAATGAGGTGGCACATCTATCGTAATGGGGTTTTACCTTTAGGTTCAGTGCAGCCGGCCAAATGGTTTAGGCGTGAAAGCATAATACAGGCAGTGTTACTTTTGCATTACAATATATGCTCATCCCACGGGAACCCTACATATTTCGGGATAAAATATAGTCTATGTTACTTCATAGGATCACATTTATGTCTGTACAAGAATTCATTAATATCGGTCAAACGGTCAAGGCGTAAAAGCTACTATATTAACAGAGCTACTTATACCCATTCCCACGGAAATACTACATTTTCCGGGATTAATACTATGTTACTTCGGTGGGTTCCATCTATCTCCATACCAAAAATCATCGAAATCGGTTCAGTAGTTTTTGAGTTTATTCGTAACAACCATACAAAAATCCATAAATACAAACCTTTCCTTAGACGAGGTAAAACTTACATGTTACCAAAGGATAAATTTGAGCATAAAAATCCAGCTAAATACCGCCCGAACACATGCCTACAAAGCGTATATAAAATAATAACTTCATGCATTAGCGAACTAATATAACACGTATGTCAG
Source organism: Hemaris fuciformis (assembly GCA_907164795.1). Classification (NCBI taxonomy): domain Eukaryota; kingdom Metazoa; phylum Arthropoda; class Insecta; order Lepidoptera; family Sphingidae; genus Hemaris; species Hemaris fuciformis. The sequence continues at coordinate 8,233,176 of OU015434.1, forward strand.
AACAATATACTTTCAGAACAACAAAAAGGCTGCTGTAAAAGAAGTCAAGGATGCAAAGAGCAACTTATTATAGATGGAGTCATCTCCAATCAGGATTTCCGGAATAAAAGCAATATATATACACCATGTATATAGATTATCAAAAGGCATTTGATTCAATCCCGCATACCTGGTTGATACATATATGTATATTCTACAACATTACAAAATACACCCCACGCTTATACAGATTTTAAAAACAACAATGAATACCTAATTGGTCTCCTGTTCTTCAAATTGAAACCTTTTTCAAACTTATTAAACAATAGTAACTGCGGATATAAGTTACGACAAATAACTCTGAACATACTCTTCATCAGCAGCCTTTCTTACGTCCACTGCTGGACATGTAAGAAAGGCTGCTGATGATGATTATGATGATGATTATACTCTTAGCCACCTAAAGTACATGGACGATATAAAGTTGTATAGCAATAGCCTTGAATGACTACATAATTTAGCCGACATTACCCAACAATTTCCCGAAATATTTGTATGGCCATTGACATAGACAAGTGTAAGAAACAATCTGTACGAGCAATAAGAGACTTGAAATAATATTGAAAATTAAACAATTATAAAAAATAAAAATAAAATAAAACACTTACTTACGTACTCGTAAGTACGTAAGTGTTTTATTTTATTATTATTTTGTTTTTAATTAAAAAAATTACATTCATCCAATACTATTATTAGATATTAAAGCATTTATAAAATCACCCGAAACGTTACCTAATTATATAATGCGAGGTAAAACTTACGTACTGTACAAAAAATCATTCATATCGGTCACACGGTTAAGGCGCAAAAGCAGAATATTTACAGAGCTACTTATACCCATTCCCACAGAAATACTACATTTTCCGGTATAAAAAGTACTTCGGTGGGTTCCATCTATCTCCATACCAAAAATCATCGAAATCGAGTAGTTTGAGTTTATTCGTAACAAACATACAAAAATCCAAAACTTTCCTTAGACGAGGTAAAACTTACATGTTACCAACCAGCTAAATACCACCCGAATACATGTCTACAAAGCGTATATAGAATTATAACTTCATGCATTAGCGAACTAATATAACACGTAGATCAGAGCAATATACTTTAAGAACAACAAAAAGGCTGCTGTAAAAGAAGCCAATGATGCAAAGAGCAACTTAATATAGATGCAGTCATCTCCAATCAGGATTTCCGGAATAAAAGTCAAAATATTTGTATGGCCATTGACATAGACAAGTGTAAGAAACAATCTGTACGAGCAATAAAAGACTTAAAATAATATTTAAAAATCGCCATGTCATCATGTCTCAAATTTAAGTTGAATGACATATGTATTCGATGTAATCAGTTATTGGGAAAGATACATCGTGTTCAAATTGGGCAAAAACTTAAGTCATTTATGACTAAACTACTGTTCTATTTAATTGATGGTTTTTGGTACAGTGCTTGAAAATGGTACCTAGTATATGCAGTTTAAAGTAAAAGCCTCTCCTTCGTATCAAGTACATACTATCCAGCCATTATTTATAATATCTGCTCATTATAGACAAAGTGATAAATAACACCGAATCAACCACATTAACAAGCAATTTTACAATATAATATATGGTCGAAGACTTGGATAAAGTGATAAAACAACTAGGTACAGGTAAAGAATATAAAATTGTATTTCAATCTGCCTTTATGTACTAATAATTGTTTATTATCTATACAAATAAATAAAATTGGAATGTCTGTTTGTAATATTGAAATAACCGCTTTTTAATAAATGTATATGGATGTATACACGGTACATATATAACGTGACCATACGTCCCGTTTTGAACGGGACTGTCCCTTTTTATAATTACGTGTCCCGGTGTCCCCGAAATTAACTCTGGAACGCAAAATTGTCCCGTTTTCTGCCGAACGCGATTGCTTTGGCCGGCCGGGGTGGAGATATTTAAACATATTCACGCAAACAAAATTCAGCATAAATACTTTTCTATTGTAATTGAATATATTTTATGTTTGCCTGCTACAAATGCACCAGTAGAATGAGTATTTTCTATGATGAACAATTTGTGGACATCAGAGAAAACCCAGTTACAAACTTCAGTTCTAAAGGCGATGTTGATACCTAAGGTGAATTTAAAAAAACCTGCAAAGAGTTTCATTCTTACTTAAAATCATCACCAGCTATATTAAAGCAAATTTGTTCCCCTAATAAATACAAATATAACTAAACATCTTGTCTTGAGTATGTTCTTTAATTCGTAATTTTCAAACTAACAGTTCCGAATAAATAAGATTTGAAAAAGTACTGTTTTTTTTCCATTAAATACCTGTTAATTGACCTAAATAAACCAATGTCCCGTTTTGAGTAAAAAAAAAAAAATGGTCACGTTGTACATATACCAAAATAACGTTTTTTACAATTTTTGTCTGTCTGTGTTTGTTCTGGCCAATCTCTGAAACGGGTGGACCAATTTTAACGGGTCTTTCACTGACAGATAGCTGAAGTAATAAGGAGTAATTTAGGCTAAAAAAAAACAATTAAAGAATCGGCTGTTAGGCGGAACGAAGTTTGCCGGGTCAGCTAGTAAACTATAAAGTAGTTTAGGTTACGTTAGGTTATTCCTTGTTCCCATAACAAAGTTCAGAGTCTCTAGGTACGTATCGGAGTTCTTATTTGTGCAAGTGCCTCCTAGCTATTCTAACTCCTTCTTTGGGAGATCCTAATTAGTTATTATTTATGTTTCGCCTAAATGGCCTAAGGCTATAAGAAAAAACAATGCAAATCTAAGAGATATTACAATTTTTTTTTACCTTGATTTTGCAATACTTACAAGATCATCATCATCATCATTATTAGCAGCCTTTCTTACGTCCACTGCTGGACATAGGCCTCTCCTATGGCATCCCATTGGGCTCGATTTTCGGCCCTCCTCATTCAACTGCTGCCAGCCGCCTTGCGAATATCGTCACCACACCTAGCCAGAGGGCGCCCTACAAGATACGGCAATCTATCGGCTTCGGCCCTTCGTTTTTTTATAAAAGCAAAGCTCCGAAAACACAAAGATAAGTAAGAACATTTCAATAAATAAAAATAATGGAGATAGTTTTCCAATTTCACCAAATCCACACTGCCAAAACAAACGATTGAGCTTGTTTATTGATTTATCGTTTAAAACATGAAACATTAAATAAGATCCGATTCCAAGAGAAACTATTGTCATTTCTTGTTTACATTGAAAAATCACTTGAAAGATATACTTACCTACTTTTTCTTCGTAGGTACTGCGAACTGCAATACAAATTATTTAATTATCCACTGCGTACACAGATTCCTATTGTGTGGGTAGATATAATTTTTATGGGTTAATTATTCATCGACGCAGAAAGGAAATTTAAATATTCAATTATAATTAATTAATTGCGGTGGGAGTTTTGTTTTACGTTATCTTCCTAGTCCACTGAATAATGTGGTGGACAAAAATATTTTTATTTATTTATTAACTTCCTTGTATGTACAAAATATTATAAACAAACTTATCTATTAAAAAAAGAAAATAAGGGGCGGCCTTATCACTCTAGGCAATTTCTTCCAGTCAACCGTAGTATGGATAATTAAAGAGGAAAAATAAAGAGGGTAGAATAAAGTGTATAGAACGAAGTAAAAGAGAAAATAAAACTAAAATAAATAATACCAATAACTTTGAATAAAAAAAATACATACATACATACATAAACTCACGCCTGTATTCCCGGAACTGGTAGGCAGAGGTGCATTTCTGCACCCACATTTCGCCAGGTATGTATCAGTCCCACGTAATAGGGGGCGAGCCTATTGCCGTTTTTCCGGCGCAATTCCAGACTCCGTGCTGCTACTGAGAATTTCCTAATGGAAAAACCCAATAACACTTTGCTCGACCCGGGAATTGAACCCAGGACCTCTAGATCGCTCGGCACATACTTGTGCCGCGAGACCACGAATACGAGGCAGTAAAAAAAATATCATTATATTTTTAAACATATACCTTACTTAAATATAATATATGAATTTCAATTTGTTAATCCTACCTATTGTTATTTATTACAACCGCTTCCCAAGTATATTATTTTGTTTTTCTATGATATTATTGAGAAGATAGGCTCCATTATCTGTTTAATAAACTCAAAACTACTTAACCGATTTTAATGATTTTAACACCAATTTTTTAAAACGAAAGAAAGGCCCAACCTGTATTTACATTATTATAATGAGCATGTATATTTTGAAAGGAATTTATTTTTATTGTGCCATATATTAAAAGAAAAAGATGACGATAGCTCAAGGTCTAATTATTCCCCTCTATCTCTACTACCGCACTTATTCATTATTTAATTCTAATTAATATTAATTAATTTCCATGTTTTTTTTTTTCAAAATATTAATCATGTACCAACAAGAAAGATGTTGTATATGGCGAACTGCTTTCTTTAATAACATTAGTTTTTTTAAATGGGTGCATATTAGAGCCCATAGGCAGCTTCAACCCGTTACTTTTGTGTTACAATGATGCGCGCGCATCTTAAAATTTCACATCATTTTCATAACGCGCCCAAAGAAGTATTCAAAAAGTTCATCTTTTTCGAATCGGACTAGGGCTATAAGGCCTATGGCAAATTCTTTTTCGTACTACACACGGCGTTTCAGACTACTAGTGAATTTTCAGACACTATTGAGCGGCATCTTTATCGATTTACCAAGTATGGAATAAACATTAAATTACGATTGATCTAGTTAAAGCCATCCTATCCTATCCTATACATGTATATGTAAATTATTTCTTTATTTTCACTACATTTTTTTTAAATTAACTTAATGTTACTAACTTTTAGATAATAGTATTTATGTGTGTATATATGTTTTTCGTGTATGTATGATTTTAATCGTAAATTATATTCAATATATATATATATAGGGTTTTTTTCTCTGTCTTTTTGTACACACTGCCCTCCAAATTAAATCCCTTCAGTTGGTCCATCCTATGGTTGCCTTTAAAGATCGCCATGTGCGATAAGGCCGCCATTTGTACCTTTCAATGTATGTTTTTCATGTTACTTTTTTTATGTTGTAGTGTACAATAAAGTGTTAAATAAATAAATAATTCATCACAATATAAGGGTTGATATTTAAATATGTAGAGTCTACTTAAAGATCCGTTCAATAAAACTGGTTCAATTAAATTAAAGTGACTAAGACTTAAACTGCCCATATTAATGAAATATGAAATCACTTAGATTCAGTCATTTCAAAATTTAGTGTGCCATCCTGTTCGGATGGTAGTCATCACTAGAGAAGAACGGATAAAAAAAAACTAGTGTCGCTCTTTTCCAATCAAGAGATATGACTAAATTTTCCGAATTAGAGCAGCTCATTAATACAATCTCACTGTTGTATTGAATATGAGAATAACATGTGACCGACCCGGCACACGATGCCGCTGTAAGCACATTCACTTGAGCGAACATGACATACCCAATTGCTCATAAAGTACTAAAATTAGTAAATATGTATTATATACAGCTATATCCATTAAAGAAGACAGTCAGACTTGAGATTACAATAATTACTAATTATACCCAGGCTTTGTTATCCTCCATATATTCCGATATTGTATAGTGCTTTGTTATATAACGGTATTTACTATTTCCTTAAATTTTAGGCAATTTAAGGCTTTAATATGAATAGGAACTTTATATCTTGTGGAGCCTGGACTTATAGGTAACTAACTTATTTTTATTTCCTACGTGTATTTCTGTCATGTAGGTCAGAAACCCTTTTTTTTTTTTTCTACAATGAATCTGATTTTATACCTTTAATGTAAATTAAGACCTTCATGCAAGTTCTAAATGACCAAATCTGTTCAAATATCACACGTTATCTTTAAATGGTAGGTACATTTTTATTTTGTTTTAAGCGAATCATACCACGTTTTCGCAATATTTAGTTATTTTTTGTGTAGTCTTGATATTGCAACCGCGATCGGATGAACCAAAAGCGTGCATTAATTTAGAAAAAGTAGTTTACATTTTAATATTGTCTACCAATCAAATCTCAAATCAAATCAAATTGTGATGTCACTGATACTAGAAATAACATTTTGACTTACTGCACGAGACGCAGCCCTCGTGCGCCTCGATTTCTTCCTCCTGTGTCAAGGTGCCGCAACTATTTACTACCTGATACTGACGTTATCTTATGTGGTTTCGCGCTATTGGCGTGGTTCACGGAACACTTATGATGTTATCTCAACATCTTTATATTCATACAAATACACAACACGTACAGAACTATTACAAGTCACACAATATAATATACACGATAACACTACTGTACATAATCTACATAGGTCTGTTCAACCGAATACGTGATACGACAATTCCCTCCTGCTTATAAGACGTACTAGACGTGCTAGACAGCCCCACTATAATAACATTCAACAATATTACCTCAAACTACCGCCATACATTTTATCAATTACTATTTATCTACCCTTTTACAATTTATTTATATTCATATTTCTAGAAACTAGTTAAAGCGACAACACAAGCAATAAATAAATACAATGGACTCCCAGTAATCCGGCAAACATTTTGCAGGGCAGTGTTGGACTATGGAATTTGTCGGATTATAGAGTACTGCCTAAGACCCCCTATAGTCCGGATTTTTTTACAAAAGAGTACCTTGTAATCCGACAAATTACAAATCCAATAAGATTCTATACGTTTTATTATAAAATTAACGTCATTAATGCTACTGAACTTACAAAAAATATGCACCAGCTTTACATTAGGAAATATTTGTGTATAAACAAATGTAGCTACATACTAAAATAATGAAAAATTATGAATAAATCAATTTAAGATGCTTGAAAATATTCATATTTTTTTTCAACATTGTTGAAGCGTGATACAATGTCAGATTACAAGGGGTGCCGGATTAGACAGGGGCCGGAGTACCGGGGGTCCACTGTATAGCCATCAGTTGCACACGTAGTCCAATCTTTTTTGATTTATAATACGTATCATAATGTAAATACATATGTATATTTAGAAATCGGAATATTAATTGATTTTTTTAATAAAAGGTTTATTCGGCAAGGGGCAGTAACAATAAAAACTAAATTTAAATTACTAAATTATAATATTGACGAGAGCAAATAATACACAAGACACGCGCAGACGTTCAGACAGAGCGTCCGCACTGCACGACGGCCGACGAGTAAGAGCGAGTGACGTTCAGCAGCGACGTTATATAGGCATCAATTTGCTATTTAACTGTATTATATTGTGTGGTGATGATCAGAACTTCTTAACCTAATTGAAGTATGAAACATATTATATTCGAATCACACTAATTTTTTTCCCTAATATGGGAATTGAACCCGCGGCATCAGACCGTATTTAAGACAACATTTACCATCTATAACCTCAAGGAACATGAAAGTTATACGTAACATACGTAGAATTCATATAAATTTTAAGGAATTCATTTTAAATCTATGAATATACAGAAATATTAACGCTACCGAGCGTTAATAAGTTTTTTATACCCACCTCTCTGTTTATAAGGACTGGCACTCGGAGCGAAGCACAGAAAGTAATCCGTGACAAAGGATTCTGGAGTAATTACAGTTATAGTGAAAACCTCGACGAAAACGACAAGGCTTTCTTGGTAAGCAGTTTAAAATATTCACGTACATTAAGCATCATTTAATTGTGGAACACAGAGGTTTCCTCATTCAACAAAATTATTTGGGTCTTTAATTATTGTGGATCTGGAAGTTTCAAATTCAGCCTCCACATCAAATTTTTCGGCAATTTTCATGGCATCATTTATAATTTCCTGAAAATATGTGTCAAAACCTTTAATTCCATTAAAGCATCTAAAGCAATTTGCATATTCACATTGACGGACTGCAGAATTTTGCTCACAAAATTTACTTTTGTTAATATTATAGGTCATAGACTTATTTAATGAACAAATGAATGAAAAGGTGCACACATTTTCTTCTAGACATTTAGCGTCATGTTTTTGCCTTCCGATCATATGATATTTAATATAAGGCATCATAAATTTCTGTTAAATTTGTACACAGTGATATTATAGCATCTATTCTGCTTGACCATGTATCAGACAATGGTTTTAAGGTCAGATTCATGATTTAAAAAAATAATAAATCCTATCGTTCGACTAAATGATAATTGTTTTGGCTCCCTCGTTCGTCAAAATCGGGGATTCCCCACCACCTCAACGCGCTTGCGTCGCACGCATCGCATCGGGTTGCGTTCATAAACACACTCAAAAAACTCACGGCGCAGCGAAGGTAAACTAAAACTCAAAGCGTAAAATGAAACCATAACCGTAAATATATTATAGTCGTGATGGCCTCGAGGTTTGGGCACGCGGTCGAGAATCTTGACGGTCGCGGGTTCAAACCCCAGGCACACACCTCTGACTTTTCGAAGTTATGTGTGTATTCACAATGAATTATCACCTACTTTAACGGTGAAGGAAAACATCGTGATGAAACCGGCACACCTAAAAGTTCTTAGAAATTTATTAGGTATGTAGTGTGCCAACCCGCACTAGGCCAGCGTGGTGGACTAAGGCCTAAACCCTCTCAATGGTAGAGGAGGCCCGTGCCCAGCAGTGGGTCGTATATGGCCTGATGATATATAAATATATTATAGTGCGACACTTGTACAATGAATTCATTATATGTTTTGTCATTTACAAGGCATAAGTTGCGCCTATTTTACCTACTTAATATCGATATTCAACTAAAAATAATATATTTTTGTTAAATTTTAACATATATAATTTCGGTGGCGGCGCCCTTATTATTTTGGCGCCTGTGTGCACTGCACACTTCGCACACAGGGGCGGCGCGGCCCTGTATATAGGATATGTATCGCCGCATCCGATCCGGCAAACGGTTCATTCGCGAGTCTTGTTCGCTTGATGTTTGATAGGCGACTGCGCTGATTTACTGCGACACGGATAAATGTTCCACATGCTGTATGTATATCATATTGCACGCAAACATAACAACAAACGTTTCCACTGTTTATTTACTAAACATCACAATTGTGTAGAGAGATAAAATTTTAATACACTTTGATCAAGATTTCGAAACGCCGGCGTAGGTAAGTCCGATATTGGCAATGTATTTTTCGGCGACAAAATTGACTGTGACAAAGGATAAGGTTCGTAATGAAAATGTCACCTTGTATATTACAGTAAAACAATGCCGTTCCGTAGTGTTATTTAAGCCTAAATTATTTTTGACCCTTACAGCTGCCAAGCTTTGCTTTCATGTCTAATTAATTGTATTATAGATTATGCCTAACCATTTCCTCCTTTGTATAGCTATATTAATATTCAATTTGCTTTAATTAATTAAGCGATTACGTGCTTTTCCTCCTCATCGTTCTAGAACAACTTCTATAAATAATCCTATAGGACATTTTCAGTTGATTTACATTATGTATTAAATAGACTAGTATATTAAATTCAAATAGAGGCAAGCCTCTATGACTCCAATGATTTGCAAGCATCAACTCACCTCTCTGTTTTAACTTTTTATGGTTAACAACCAAGCGGTTTATTTAATGGTACCTAACTGCCGTTGCGAACATTTGCGTGACCAACAAAATTTTAAAGTATTATTTATTAGGTTGTTTAGGAAGCAAGTGATACCCTAATTGAGGACGTAACAGACTACCGAGATTGTGTCGCGTCTGTTTGTATATAAGTATGTCATAAATCTCTAATATAACATCAATGTTCAATTAACATCGTTAAAGAACCTTAGTAAATAATAGCATTTAAAATTGAGTGCAAGAACTGCGTAGTAGACTATTCATACCACTCAATCGTAGAACAGGCCTGTGCCAAGCAATAAAACATACATACAGAACAGGTTTAAACACAATTATTTATTAAGTAGTACCTATTAAAAGTAAATCCAAAACCAAAACAATCGAACCAATCTTTTAATATTGTTTATTCCACCGATACATAACTTGGACAAAAAACTGTAACAATTTATTCCCACAACGCTTTGCCACACCACGCGTACTTTATAAGCGACATATATTTTAATCACGCCGGTACGATGTGTACAACAGCGTAAAATATGAATACGCAGTTGTCAAAATCTGAAAATATAACACTCATATGAATATGAAACGTGGTAACGAACTGTATTTTTGATATCACACCTCATGTTTGTGTAAAAGCTTATACTGGGGGCGTTTTAAGATCGCTACCTAAAATTAAATCTAGAAATTTAAAAAAATCGAGAAAGCAATAAAATAACACGTTGTTTGATTTTGATGATTATGCTCACTGTTAATTGCTTCGCAAAATATTCAATAAATGATAATATCAAGAATAAATATACATTTTTACAAAACTACTTTTTTGGCTTCAGGAAAATTCATTTAGTATGACGTGCAACTTCCCGAGTCTTAAACTAACACCAAGAAAGCAACTCGTAGTTTCTGTTACTTAAGACTCAGCAACATACTGTGGGAAGAGTTTTTTGTGACAGTAATTTAAAATGAAACTTTGGTAAAGATACTATTCCAAGTGTTAAAAACTGTTTTAATATAGTTCGTTTTAAAATTATTTTAAAAGTGAACATTTTATTTTAATTATCAACCGGAGTAGAACAATACGTGACACAACACCGTTGCGTTTCGTTCGACCTGATAGTAACCATAGAGGCTTACGATGTTACGTTCTTTTACCAACTCATGAAAGCACAAGAAAAAGGCCAGCATAAATTCGTGGACTAGTGAAGTCAGAAGTAATTGTTATTGCCAGCTGGCGCTAGATTCGGGGTTAAATGCACTTACCATTTAGTACTAGTGCAATCACATTATCGTCACATTGTCAAACCGAGGTTTTAGTTATCAAATTAGATACGATGTAAAGTTTTAAAATTTAATTTTCTTTATATAATACAACCCAACATAGAAAGGTATAAGTTGACTGCCTCGTGGTCTCGCATTACAAGTGTGTGCTGTGCTATCAAGAGGGTTATTGTTTTTTTTTGTTAATTTATCTTTAAACCTCATTCTGAAGTTTGATGATATCGTGAAATTATTGAGTTATACAGCAACTTACCGAGCTATATGTAGCCATTGTAATCGAACGAAATTTCAAAGCAGTGAAGTATAGTGGTTTCTGAGATCTGTAAATATTTTTTTGCTATAAATTGATCATACATATTATGTACCTACTTTCTACCTCCTGTATTCCTCGAGGGATAGACAGTGATGTATTCCTACTCCTGTTTCAACATCTACATTTTCAGTTCAACGTAATATGGCGCGAGCCTATGGCAGTTTACCCATTCCTTAATTTTTAGCATGGGAATCGAACCCAAAAAATGTTGGTCACATGCTTTCATTGCTACAAGAGAAACGAGGTAGCCACACCTAGGCCACGAATAAAGTTATCTAAACATCACACAAAATACTTTTATAAGCCACATATGAGGAAACACTTCCTACTAATTAACATAAGTAGAATATAAAATTAATGTTGATATAGTGAATACCTCTGGAGCACCACTAGAAGCAGTCGGCGGCAGCGTGCTTCACTTTTGTACCACCCACTCTCGTACACCGCCTCCGATACTCCCACGCTCTTCAACATACAAACTACACATGTTATGCACTCGGAAAAAAAATATACGTCGGTACTAATTATGAACGCTCTGTGACGCTTTGAGGAGATAATTATTATAATTTTGTTTAGCTACATTATACATATTATGTAGATTAACTTTGTTAAGCCTTTCAACCTGTATTAGCCTATACTGGTGGACTAAGTGCTAATCCCTCTCAATAATCGATAAGTGCCGTCCCTAATAGTAGGCAAAGGAATGCTTCAACAGATATAATAATACACAAAAGTTTTTATAGTCACAAGTAGACAAGGTAGACAAAAACTCAAACTTTTACTCTCAGTTTCTTTTGATCTTCAACTTCATGTGCCGATGGGGTTTTACCACTACAATAAACACATGTATAATAAAATTAAATTAACACATTTTAGATCTTTATCAGACGCCTTCACAGCGGCATGGCTTGTCTATCCTTCTTTGTAATTCTCTCCTCCATTTTATTTAAACGCCGCTGGAAAAGCATGGGTGAATGATATTATATTCTATTATGTGTGATCTCCAAGAGTCAAAAGTTTACTTGATGTGTTTAAAGGTCCTTATCGGCCAGTAAGGTCAAACGTAGACGATAAAAAAACATAAATTTATATCTGTATTGATACTTAACCCTCTCAGTTGTAGAGGAGGCCCGTACCCAACAGTGGGACGTATATAGGCTGATGATGATGGTACTTAAACTATTACGTTGGAAGCATGATGTGGTGATTAAGATAAATTAGGTTCGTATTTTATCCCTAGTTTGGAAGATATTCTTTCGCCGTTTCGTTAAATTACCCGTAATTAGCAACTGAAACCCTGTTTGTATTACAGACATTTAAATAAGGGTAGAACATTTTAGTGCGTCGTAAAACCTAATTTCTCAATTCGGCATTATGGGTAAACACGAAACGTCAAACAACATTAACCGCCTTCTTCAGTTGCCCTTATCTTGCTATATGGTTGTATGTGATTTTACGAGCAGGATGCCTAACTGACATCCAAGTACAATATTACTTACTATTCTATGTGAAATTGAAATGGAAATAATGACTAAAATTTCTGCATATTAGTTTCCACAGCAACCACGTTGCCGTAGTAATTTTTTTTCAGATCGCCATTTCGTCAACAGTTAGTGAAAAACATCTCTCATTAACATGTTACACTATTTGGAAAGCACAGTCTTTATGAGCATTGTGTTATTACTTACTTTACTACGTGCCGTGTTAAAATATATATATATAAATAAATAAAAAAACAGCTGTATAAGGACCAAAAATATTCAATTTGTATAAAATCTAACTCTCCTACCATACAGACATTGAGAAATTACACATTGGTCATACCATCGGCCTTACGCAAGATTTTTAATGCGATCTGGTAGAAACAGCATCACAAAATTCTAGGAATATTGTTTTCTACCTAGATACAATAATATAAAAACGATCATTAACTGATTTTAGAATGTTTTTCCCTCCCTAGAGTCTGTTAAAGCTCACTTGGAATATTCCGCTTAGCTCCATTGTTTTCAGCAACTAAAATTCGCTTACCAGGCAAACGAGGTATTCGCCGGGTGTTGCGAAATGCAATCTAGTACATAGGAAGCAATAAGAGCAAACATACCGCCCTGTATATATCGTCGGCATACCAACACACTATTCCCATTTGCGTGAGAGCAGCGCCGAGGAAAAACTTATTGCTCATCTCCATCCAGGGCTCAAGGAACTGAAATAAAGTTGCAGCGTGAGATTACATCACGGGTTTGTTGCTGTAACCTAATAAATGCAATAAACAATACTGTTTCTTAAATCCCTTTCTTTTTTTCTCTCGAGGGGAAAGCTGGTTATGGCTCTACTTCCCGCCAGCGCTGGGGGAGAGAGGCAGGAAACGTATGTCGGGGTCACTTCGCCAGTCGCCTTTTACGACAGGCAGGGGATACCGTGGTGGGATTCTAATGCCCCCATGCCGCAGGGCAGGAGCCTAAATCACTGGAGAATTATGGTGAATTTTGATACAGAATCAGACTAATGTTTTCTACGATTATATTATAGGCACTTGAAGTTTATACAGCACTGTATCCTATTCAAAATATAGAATGGAAAATGATATTTTTTACTTACAACTATAGTGAAAACTACACAGCATATGTTTACAGAGCTCAGAAGTACATTGATCAGGTTCACAACGGAAAATGCGTCTTCTATGTGGTAAATGTACCTGAAAAAAAAAATATTACTTAGTTATAAATTGTAACATATAAGGCGGATGCCCATTTATTGACTTAGAAAAAAAATAATTTACCTAAACAGTTAGAAAACCAAAAAGAAATAAAATGTTTATGTTTCCTTACAAATAATCAAAATGCATTGAATTATTTATTTTGGATTCTACCTGATTTATCCCTTTACAAGGAAAGGAAACAATAACAGTTTTAATAAAAAAAAAGTTACACCGCACGACACCAGTGACAAATTTTCATTAAAATCTTGAAAAGAATTAAGGAGATCAAACAATAAATCTGGCGTAACAGTAAATACTAATAAGATATAAAATAATGTGATGGAATTTCAGTAGTTGTTTTATCTCAAACATTGTTTCCTGAACGTACAGAAATTCTGAAGCTATTTCTAAATTACTCTTGTTAGCCTAAATAGTAATATTTAGTAATTATAAATGTATTTCATTATAATACCTTACAATATTATATATTTACATTATTAAAAGCTTATGCGTACAGACCTTTTACTAAATTATTGTAGTAATAGTAAAATTACATATTGATGATTTTATTACTTATAAGTATAATTAAAATTGTCAATAACTTTAATGAGAATATAATCTTGATTAATATAAATTAATTATTGGACTTTATAAAAATATTTAAAAATAAGACCGTCAATTGATGTGTATAAAAATGGTGTCGCTGAGCAGTTCGAGCTCAGTCGTTGGAATTGTCAGTTGCAAGACGGATTGATATTTTAAAATAAAAAAGTTGTTAGAAATATAAAAGTTGAAGACGTACTTGTTTCTCAACGAGTGTTACCCTTCAGCTTCAGAAGAGGGATCACCGAAAACAACTTCAATTGTTTTCGATCTACGCCTGGATATAAGTAACGTAAGTGATTCGTACACGATTTTTTTCTCCCATTTTTTGTGTTCAGAGTGATTTAAAGGGCAATCGTAAAACTTAAGTTTTTGCCGGTAACACTCAATATTAGCCGTTGAGAAATAAAATGTCATGTCTAACTACGTGAACATAAAATTTCTTAAGTACCTACAAATGGAGGATATATTATATTAAAACATAACTCCACAGAAAGAGACTAAAAGATTTCGGCCCGATATTCATGAAAATGATGTTTTCTTATCTGATTCCGTTTATGACTGTGAACAAAGAACATGAAAAAGCTAATGGCTTTAAATAGTCCCGAAGGTTGTAAATAATAATACGACCTGAAAGGTGATAAACAATTAACGATAATTGTTGTATATAGAGAAATCTTATTTTAATTAATCTGTGATGCATTATAGAGAATATTTATGATTATTTCTTAATCATTGCCAACATCTCAGTTCTAATGTACTGTGTTTAATAAGCACAATAAACGGTGCTATGGGAATCTATACCTTGCTTTGCCTTTAATAGTTCTTGAGAACCGATAACTACAGAGGTATCTATCCACATGTGTATTATGAGTAACATTTCACCCGAGTGAGGCCGGGTTTTCATCTAGTGTAATTATAAATGTTATACGAAGTGGTATGACATTTCTACTGTGTTTTAAGCCGGTATGTCAGTTTCAGCTCTCGCTATGGATCTCGAGAAAGAGGGTGTGAACGAGTGATTCTGAGCACGAGGGACCGGTTCGTAACCAAAGTAAGCCCAGATGTGTAGACCGGAATTTAGACCAAAGCATTTCGAGGAGCGAGAGACAGGATCGAGACCGAAAGGTTCTCAGGGGTGAGAGCCGGGGTCGAGATCGAGGCGTTCTTAGAGGGGATAGCCAGGGTCGAGACCGAAAAGTTCTCAGGGGTGAGAGCCGGGGTCGAGATCGAGGCGTTCTTAGAGGGGATAGCCAGGGTCGAGACCGAAAGGTTCTCAGGGGTGAGAGCCGGGGTCGAGATCGAGGCGTTCTTAGAGGGGATAGCCAGGGTCGAGACCGAAAGGTTCTCAGGGGTGAGAGCCGGGGTCGAGATCGAGGCGTTCTTAGAGGGGATAGCCAGGGTCGAGACCGAAAGGTTCTCAGGGGTGAGAGCCGGGGTCGAGATCGAGGCGTTCTTAGAGGGGATAGCCAGGGTCGAGACCGAAAGGTTCTCAGGGGTGAGAGCCGGGGTCAAGATCGAGGCGTTCTTAGAGGGGATAGCCAGGGTCGAGACCGAAAGGTTCTCAGGGGTGAGAGCCGGGGTCGAGATCGAGGCGTTCTTAGAGGTGATAGCCAGGGTCGCGACCGAAAGGTTCTCAGGAGTGAGAGCCGGGGTCGGTACCGAGGCATTTCCAGGAGTGAGAGCCGAGATCGAGGCAAGCAATTAAGACCGCTACGGGTTGTACATTATCAATGGTCAGACACGAAGAGGATGCTGCGCACACCACAGCGATCTTTGGAAGATAATATGGCTACTTCGAGCCAAGGCGACGAGACATGGAACGACTGAAGAGTCGTAAGTTTGGAAACCAGGTATGTGAGAATAGAATTACATGATTTTTCAAGAGACGCTAGTGTATCGCATCGAACTAGTTTAGAAAGATCAGAACTTACAAGATTCAACAAATACTGTGTTGGATAAGTTTTTGGCACTTTGAATGAAAACTCTTTAAACGAGTTAAGGATCTTATGATCATTATTATTATGCCAAAGTAAGTTTATTAAATAGATCTATAAAATACGGACTGGCTTGGCCGTTGACTGCTTGTTGAACAGCGTAGAGGATAGGGCTATTAAGGTAGGCGCGTAAGCTGCTCAATTTTCAGAACCGGAGCAGGTTTTGAAATACTTTAGATCCGTGAAGGTAGGACACAATCGTAAGTCCAAAGTGAGCGTAAAGGTGGACCGATTCCGCCCAAATCCGATATAACCTTAAGGTTAACATGCTATAACTGTGAACAATTTGGACATCCAAGTTATAGATGTGATAAACCTCCATTAAAATGTAGTACTTGCGATAAGTTGAGTCATTTATCCTTGCACTGCTTTAAGAATAAAGTCAATCAAAAAAAAAACATGAAAAGGATCAAGAAAAAAAATGTAAAACAAGTAGCCTAATTATGATTAACCGATAATATCAGTTATATTTATCATTAGTGTTTGTCACTCGGACCCGGAACTTCAATAGTTGTTGTAGAGCCTAACTTAAGAACGCCAATCGGGATGACAACCGTTACAGTAGAAGTACAGGTAATAAAAGAAACAACTATTTTTTATGTAGTAGAAGAACGTCATTAATTAGTCCGTTCTCTTAGGCCACTCATTCACGGCAATACCAGATATTGTAATAATGAAAAGCCCTACCGTGATTATATTTAAAAGAATTACATAAGGTACTAATGGGTCGCAACTAATTACCGAGAAAGTTATGAGTTACACGAACAGTATCTTTATAGAATTCTTCACTTATGTATAATTCAATCAAACACATGCTAAACGCTAACTTGGTACGAATAGACGATAATTTCGTGAAGAGCAGTCACAGCTTAAAGTACTTCCCAACGATATGAAGCAGCAGACATGAGTCTGTTGTCGCTTTAACTAGTTTGTAGAAATACGAAAATTAATAAATAATTGTAAAAGGGTGAACTGCCTCGTGGTCTCGCGGCTCAGGTATGTGATGTGCGATCTAGAGGCCCTGGGTTCGATTCCCGGGTCGGGCAAAAGGTTTTTATTTATTATGTGTGACGTATAATAGTTGTGTACATATCGTGTAACTGTATGAATATAAAGAGGTTGCATTAACATTTAGTTTTAAGATAATAAAAAAAAAAAAATAGTATATTTAAATAAAAATAGATATTACTATTTGTAGTTCATTGTTATGTATTAATTTAATTTAAAAGTAAGCGAAGGGACTCGCTTCTAACAGGAAGGCCGAGTTGTTAGCCTAAATAGTAATATTTAGTAATTATAAATGTATTTCATTATAATACCTTACAATATTATATATTTACATTATTAAAAGCTTATGCGTACAGACCTTTTACTAAATTATTGTAGTAATAGTAAAATTACATATTGATGATTTTATTACTTATAAGTATAATTAAAATTGTCAATAACTTTAATGAGAATATAATCTTGATTAATATAAATTAATTATTGGACTTTATAAAAATATTTAAAAATAAGACCGTCAATTGATGTGTATAAAAATGGTGTCGCTGAGCAGTTCGAGCTCAGTCGTTGGAATTGTCAGTTGCAAGACGGATTGATATTTTAAAATAAAAAAGTTGTTAGAAATATAAAAGTTGAAGACGTACTTGTTTCTCAACGAGTGTTACCCTTCACTCTGTTCCAATCAATCTTCAGAACCGCTTCGATGAAACCATCGCCACCGCAGAGCGCAGCCGCAGCTTGCTTTAGCCGAGCTTTTCCCCACCCCGACTCGCTTATTAAAACTACCCTACATAGATAACAGCCTTACGAATACATCTTCCTCATGCCTTTGGTAATTAATCACGTTGCAATCTTGAACTGAATTATTAAGAACAGTATAAAAAGGGAATTATGTAACCATAAGTATTGTCTTTAAGCAAATTGAAATATTGAATCTACTTCAATCTAATTAATTAATTCAAATTATTTTAGTTAAAACGAGTACGACCGTTGATATCATTACTGAATGGGGTTTTGTCACGTCCGGTCCCCTTAAAAATCGTCTCATGGCATGGGAAGTATCAAACACTGAGCTAGACAAAGGCCGCAATACATATCCAAAGTAGCCTGTTATAAATTTCTTGCATCCAGTAAAAGAAGCTGAAGTGACAGAACTCACAAGGCCGTACTTCATTGAGACAAAATGGTGGCTGCACGTCAGCCAAAAGTATTCGTAAAAACTACTAATACGTAATTTACTTTATAGTTTCCCTTTCAATTTTGAACAAATAAAAATCAGTGGCAGTACTTCCATAGAAGCCCAAAAGCGTTACACGTTAATTGTGTAATGTGTATTTTATAAATGTTTATTGTTGCATCAGGATATTCTCATTTATATGTCAAATTGATTTTGTTGAATAAAGATTATTATTCGGAATTACAAACTAGGCTTTTGGGCTTCTGGAAGTACCGCCACTGAGAAAAATGTCCTTCACGTTAATACATGGAAACAAATTACCCATCACTACCCTATCTTACTTGATTAGTCTCTGATGTATCTTCACGACTGTAACAATGTCTTGGTAAGTATCCTCCACGGAGCCATCGGCATCGACTGTCCGATCAGACGTTCCCAGACGGCGTATTCGCACTTGCAGCAGCCGCAATAACATGCTGATATGACTAGACATTGTCATGAACAGCAAGTCCGAACCCAGCATACAGCATACCGATATACACCCTACAATATTGATAAAATTAGTTCTGTTTTTCTCTGCAAATGTTGTAGTTGTAAGCTTGCTAAGATTGCTTAAGATTAATATTTATTTCTGTATAATTTTCCATATATTTCCACATTTGACCCAAAGTTAAGAACGCGCCGTCTCTTCAGTTAAGACAGGTTAGGTTTCTATCGGTGCGAATCCTTTTTATTTCGCTTAGGGTATACAGATTTTCTTTCGATTGTTTCCTTCATCGTTAATGAATATGGGACCCTTCACGTTTATACCTATTATATTAAAATTAAATTTATATACACAGAAAAACTGCAAAAGACTCGCCCCCTGTTGCATAGGACTGATACATGCCTGGCGAAATGTGGGTGCAGAAATGCAGGGAATACAAGCATAAGGTTATGTATGTATGTATTTATAAATAAAAGTCATAACGAAGTAGTCTTGTCGTCGCATATTTTTTTATATATCCAATATCATCTAATCCGTTTCTATTTCTTTTAACCCACATCCAGGCTTAAAATGCATCTTCATTACTTATAATGGTGTTTTTACATTCAGGCAAACTGCCTGTTCATTTATCGTAACTACTTTTTAAAAATCTCGCACTGAATAGATTTTGCAGGTTTACTCACCTGAAAATGTTTCAAAAATGTAGACCAGTTCGTGGTAAAAAGGCCTAGTTTTATCAAAAGGATACCACATCTGCCATATGAAGCCCAACTCGACCGGGGCGCCTCGGATTTTGCGATACAGTAATATAGCTATGGGCGTTAAATTGTACAACCATACGCCCAGCACGTTCCAAAACGCATACACTGCAATCGAATAAACTGTTTGTAAATTAACTCAATTTACAGTTGCATTAATTTTCAACTAAGAGCATTAACTACGGACATTTGTTACCCATAATACATTAATAGGTTGGATAAAATATTTTAATCGGTTAATAAATACCAGTTCACAATTATCATAGGGTTGAGCAAAGGTATGTTTCAACATTCATCTTTAGCTTGCTAATTAAGTCCCACATATTATATTATTGTACTGAATACATTTGTGTGAAATGTCTGGCTACTACTGAAAACCTTCTGACAAAAAATCATAACACTTTGCCCAGCTCAGGAATCGAATCCAAGGCCTCAGTGTCCCACGATCCGATGAATTTCACCCGAATGACGACACAGTAAAATTACAGGTTTAGGTGGATATAATACGTACAAATTTGTCTGTGTTTCAACGCTGAGAGGCTGTCGCGTTTGATCTGAATGGCTTCCTTATCTTTTATTGAAACCGGCCAGATTTCCGCCAATTCGCTCACAAGTTGCCCGAAAGTACGTCGCTTGTACCAAATTGTAATCAACTTTCCGAAGCCTGAAAAAGTAAAATATTCTTTTTTAGCTGATGCTATGTTTCTGAATAACAAAGGCCCACTTCCTTAGGGTTTTAACTGGATTTCCATGAGCTCACTCACATTCAACGCATATTTCGTTGTTTGAAACCTCTAATACTTTTGAAAACAAGTCATTTTAGAGGAAGTAATGCATTACTCCCTAAAGTCATATTGCAATATGACTTTATCGTAGTGACAATGTAAAAAGATAGTCTTTCTTGGAGTAATGAAGTGGACGTACAGGCATTACAATTACTTATTATACTTGTATAATTATTCTAATTTACCATTAATTTTTACACTAAAAATGTGAACATTCAAAATATTTATTACTCTATTACTGTCTACTCTTTATATTGGCTCAAGAATAAATTTGGGGTAAAAGTTTCAAATCTCATAGTTCAACACTTGTGCTTTAAATTATCTTAAAGTAAACTGGTACTGCCTATTTGTAACTTCGATGGGAGAATGATGTTGGAATATTATTTTCAAAGGCCAAATAAGAGGAACTTAAACTAATGGCCGTAGATATTGTCAGAGATACTTTACAAACAACAAACTTTTCAAAACTAGTATCTTTAGACGTATTTGATATTATTATAAAGTAACGAGCAACTTTCAATTAAAAAGAACCACAGAAATAATTATTGAATCTCCAGATAAAATCCAGTAAAAATATGATATATAACGAACAAAAAAAACACACGAAAGCACAGCAAATGCAAATCATGTTATCTAATAGATTTTAACTCTGTGCAAAGTAATTGGCAACTTGACTTTAGGAACCGGAACACATTTGCATTTGCTTAAGTTGAAGATAAATGGACTCGCGACATTCTGTTTACATTGTATGTGTATTCAGTAGAGTAAATTAATATCAAGCACTTACTCATAGTATCGTAACCTGCAATATGCAAATAACTGCCAACAAAGTCCTCTATCGAGGCAGAGTTGATCATCTGGCAAGCTACATAAGCGTACTCTCCAATTAACATCAAAATTAATAGAGATGATGAAATCACAAAGGACACGTAGGTTTTCATCTTGGTGACTACGGTATTTGGAGCGTCATCGATAAACGAGAGCCCTATTCGACGAATGCAAAAATTACACAACCTTAATGTCTCATATATTTCTCTTCTTGCGATTACTTTATCCAGAATGGCCATCTTTATATCTTCTCTTTACTCGTATATTGGCACGGCAAAGTGATACATTGGACCTGTCTCTACCATTCAACTGTTCTTTATCAAACACAATAACTAAATAAATTCCTTCGTCAAATACCTGTATTATCCACTACATAGAGCTTTATATTGCTTATTTATAAAATAACAACTCCGCTTAATTGTCTATAAGAGTTAATAACGGGTAAGAACTTTCAAACAAATAGGTAATTTTTTACAAGAATAAAAAGTACTCATTAAAACTTTTCTATATGAACCCCACCTCTTTTAGGCTTATTATTTGTTATAAAACTTTTCTTTTGGGATATAATTTGTTAAAAGTTATTACATTTACTTTCAGTCCCAAATTTCCTTTGACAGTACAGTAACTTTGTAAAGTGTTGAAAAAAACGAATTTGAACCGTACAAAAAACATAATTTCATAATTACCCTCCTCAATTTTTTGTCGTAATTGGGTAAAAATAAACATAACCCTAATCAATTTTGAAAAAAATGTATTGAGACTTCACCTGATTATTAAAGGTGAAATAGTTGAATCTGATATAGGAAGAATCAGGGATCTGTAATCTTCCAAAGAATGTGATGAAACATCATGAAAGGGAATAGTTAAATCACGCCAGCCAGTTTTTAAACGAAACACTGACTTATTCAAAAAACAACATTCACATGCGTCACTGTTGTATTTAAATATCTATTAAATAATAGCTCAAAATTCATTAAATAGATTTATGTATGCTGTAATAACGACTGTACTTACAAACGTAGAAATATTTCTTTAAAACTTTAAATGCTAAAATATTTTTTTTAAAGTTTATTCAAAAATCAATCTGCATAGATATTGGTTTCCTTCTTTAAAGAAAGGCCATGAAAATACTACGCACACGTAATTAAAAGCCGTGTCGTGCAAATGAGCTTATTTGAATAAATTCGATTCGAAGCCCGCCTTAATGACTAATCGCCTTTATCGGAAAAGCTGATTGTCACCGACAGTATCTCAAACGGATATCCGGCCATCCTATGTTTACATTTGTTCTCTTTTATGTGTTTCTATTACATGATGCAAAAGTATTTAACCGCATTGCTTTAAAAATGTTTTAAAAGTGTAATGTGTCATGTGAATTTGTGCACACATAAATAAATCATTGTCAGTTTCTTATTCAGAAAAAAAACATTGTGTAATGTTATGCACCTTCCAAGTCTTATTCGGAAATCTTGTATTATTAAAACACCTGGCGTAAACACCGTCTCATTAACACAATATGACTACCTTCCCTTCAATTTAGCATCCACGTTTGTGATTTGTCATTAATTAAAACTAATTAAAGTGGTACAGCCTGTTTGGTTTCTGACTTAATTATTCCAATTTTGCCACAAACGTTGTCGACTGCAATCATTGTATGCGTCATATGAGCACAACCAGGCCAACCAGCCACGTAGGCATTTGTCACTGAAATAATTAATTATAGTAAAACTCTAGGCACTATAAAAACTCATCTAAATGTGATGTTATTAAAAGACGACTAAAAAACAATGCAATTATTTCGAATATTATTTAGATTTTCTTTGAAAATGTAAGAATGTGCATAATTAGGTAATCGCAAATTTATAAAATTAGGTTTAACGTAAGACAAGAAAGACGAAAGTGTCGACCGTTGCTGACTGACTAATTTACTTACGTTCTACAAACAGCTTAGAAGACTGCCCTTAAAGAGATATTTATTGTGACGTTGATATCGGCTTAAAAGAGATATAAGTACTAAACTTCACGCCCTATTGGAAAGATACGGTAGACCAAGGCTTTTACGGCGAAAGGTTGATAAGATTTATACTATTAACGCGAGCAAACCCGTGGCCAAAATCCAGTATCACATAAGTCGAATATTCCTGATTCATGCTGCACACCTACAAGCATTATAATAATAAAATTAAATCCTTTTTTAGGTAAGACTTAGGGAAGAAATTAATCTAAGGTACCTCTAACAATCTTCAGCATCTATCGTCTTATACCCGATAATAAACATGAATTATCAGTAGGTACCACTGCTACGTTGTTATACATATGTATGTATATACATTTACATATTCATTATTTATACATAAGAAACTAATAGCGAGATATTAAGCACACATGACAGGAGTAGTACTGTCGAGTAGGCCAAGTTGATACAACTAGAACTTGCTAACTACATTCCAAGTCCGACAGGCATTATAAGACAAGTTGCAAGGCGCAACACCTGCATAAAGCGGGGCGTAGTGAAATTGCATTTCCAGCACGGCCGCGCCGGTACCCATGCATTTTCTCGAGAATCTATTCACGTTGACAATGTTGTGGCACTCTACTTGTTCCTCAGATAATTATGTATTAATGATACGGCACACTTCCAAGTTTAACCTAGTTTGTGAACTTATGTGCCGCTGCTTATATGTAATTAGCGAATTCATTAATCAATTATATCGTTCGTGCTTGTACGTGGCAAGTTTTAAGCGGCTTCGCTTAAAACTGCTCATTACGATGAATTTATATCTGCACGGTTTTATGAACACCGCTGAGATTTTTGTATTTTCCACGCTGATCAAGAGCGGTACTATGGAACAAAATACTGTTGCCTATTCTGAAAAAATATTTAAACCCTTGTTTTGCCAACTATTTTTATGTCCAACGTAACAGGAAGCATGCCTATTGCCCTTTTAAGTGCACATTTCCATATTATTATTTTAAATCCGGGAGTTGACCCCGGGGCCTTTCGATCTCATGCCGTATATTAGTAACACCAGACGAATAAATATCAATTTCGTAACTACATATAAAATTTTACCAAATTGTAAGCTGTGTCCAAACCTTATGATAAACCATCTAGTTCTGTTCCAATCGTTATTATCTAAATACTGAACCAATGTCAACAATATACCCCGGCATCAAACGCAGGCCTATATATTGCATCGGTCATACATATAATCGCCTAATCAACGCAGTCAATTCTAGGTAGGTATGTTCTCATTATCAGTCTCATTCCAGTGACGGCAATTTAGCACGCAATTATTACCTTAAAGCCAATACTATTTAGCCCATATATATATGGCATGGGCCTTCCAAGGCTTTAGGCCTTTTCGCGGACTACTCAGATATATCATGTGCTAAAAAATAAGTTTCTAATCCATACATAAAATTTAACCTCATACTAATAAACACTCCTAATATTTAAAAAGAATAATTCCTCGCGTCACCGCAATATTTTGACGCAAGAAGCAGCAATAACAATGTAAACAAACTATCGTCCCTAAATCCGCGACTTGAGGCACTTCTAGCCTCACCTGTCCCGGGATTACTTCGTTCCCGCATTTAGCCGGCTTTTTGGGCTTTACGGGATTACAAACAGGCGCGGGATCTCGCGAAAGTAAGCAAGCAGCTGCTCGTTTATCCTCTAACAGATCTTTACTTTGTTTTACTTTCCAAGTCACGTGTCCCGCGGATCTTCCCATGGTGGCCGTTGTCGCGGAACAAACTTTGTAGTTTACACTCGAAATTGTGCTCGTATAAGGGAATATGTAGTGGTGTGCTTTAATAAGTCTCCCGTGTGTACACTGCTCCTGTACAAAACAAGCTTTTCTGAGATGTGTTCACAAAATGATAAAATTAGCATCCGTAATTCAGTTAACTGTAAAGTGTCTCGCGCGGTTACGCTTTTAATACAAGATGAAGAATTAAATTTTCTTGTTAATGTAATATGCTTACGGAAATTATTTATGAGTATATTTATAAGGTTAAAGATGTGTCGTTGTAAGTGTTTAGCGTGAGATTGAGACGCTCTATGTCATTTTGTTTTACCAATACGATATTTCCAATAGTAGCACGGAGCCCGGTAATGTTATCAAGCAACTTAGACTTAAAAAGACATTAAGCGCATGAAATTATGTTTAGTCCCTTTGGGGTGAGCAAAAACCACAAAATGTTAAATGCTATTTAAATATATCCCTTTCGCTTCTACAACTGTTATTAATCACCATTAACAAACCCATTAGGTCCAGTCCAAGTTTTTGGCGCGTTCCGATACTTCTGTTTTAACACAACTATTTCAATGCAAAATGTTTGGATGTCTGTTCAATCTCGCCAAAAATTAAACAAAAATTGACGCATAGACAAACAAAAAAAATGCAATAGCAAATAGAATTTATCTTGAAAACGAAATTTGACCCACCTTATTGCAAGGTATGTGCCTAATAAATCATCCAATATTTTGAAGCTATTTTTCCTTGCTTTGATTTACTCTAATTCACGGCTGTCTTTTAAGTTCAACCCCTTTATTTTATGCCGTAATAAAAGTCTTTTGAAGGCGTGATGGCTTCGAGGTTTAGACACGCGGTCGATAATCTTGGAGGTCGCGGGTTCAAACCCCAGGCACACACCTCTGACTTTTCTAAGTTATTTGTGTATTCACAATGAATTATCACGTACTTTAACGGTAAAGGAAAACATCGTGAGGGAACCTGCACACCTAAAAAGTTCTTAGGGATTTCTTAGGTATGTGTAGCGTGGTGAACTAAGGCCTAAGGCCTACCATAAGACGATGATGAAGTGGTCTGACAGATATCTAAATATTTATCACGACAATTACTTTTCTCTAATTCTAAGGTGTGTAGTGCGCCAACCCGCATTATGCCAGCGTGGTGCACTAAGGCCTAAATCTTCTCAGTTGTAGAAGAGGCCCGTGCCCAGCAGTGGGATATATATGGGCTGATAATGTGATGTTATGTGAATAGTCTTTACAACATCTGAAAACATTACACCTCGCCAATGCATTACTAATTACTTCGAGACATTCGATACCTTTTTCTTTTGTAGACCTTAGAGTATCTGAATCCTACAGAACAAATTTTTTGACGCTATTTTAATCAGGTGTAGCCCATCAACCCGTACTAGGCCACCCTGCTAGTCTAAGGCCTTAATCCTCTCAGTTATAGTGGAACTCCTGTCCACCAATGGGACGTATACGCACTGATATAGAGACAGAGAAATTAAATTTTAGAAGTAATGTATATAATGCAATACGTAACATAGTAAAGCGGACGTTTAAATCCAGTATGAATTTCCATTCATAACAGAATTTTGTTTTCAATCGGCACAAACCCATAAAAACTAATAGAAATTGTCATTGTCTTCCAACTGCAAATCCCTCAGTGAAGTTAGAAAAATGTAAGGATTCAGAATGGCTTATCTCTTTCCACAGCGAAAGAGTTGTGAAGCCTTTCAGACACTTTAAAGCATGATAAAAAATAACTTAAGGAATATTTTAAAAAGTTTACCCGGAACTATTTATCGGGCTATTATCGTTTATGCTGTAGATAGAAGTGTATTATTACATTGAAATCGTCAATAGCGATAAGACCACCATTTGTTTTACAACCTAAATTTAATACAAATTTTGTTCACTTACTTGGTATGTAATAAAGCGTAAATAAATACATTATAAGTACCTGCTTTTTGTAGATAGATATGATTTCAAGATTCTTTCTAACTCTGTACCGTTATAAGCCAAACGAAAGAACTTAATTACGTAGATATCATACAAGACCCGGGAATCAACCTTAGAAAACTGGATCGCACGTCGAACTCCGCGGGACCAACAGTCATAACTATATCATCTTATTAGGCAAACAAATCATACAAGGAAGCTCGAATAAATAAGGTTAATAAATTGCGCCATACTGCGTCCATAAATATTACACATAAGGATAATTTTTCTGCTCTCTCTTACCTTAGTATTTCGTTATTAAAAAAAGTTGAGAGTAAACACTGGAGTACCTATTCTGCATACTGAATATTTTAAGGATTTACTGTCGCTCGCATAATGTCGGGTTTGTTCAAAATTTCAACCAGATGGAGACAAGAATAAAACGACAGTTTATTTATAAATTCAGATCGTTATCATTTACAACCATATTTTGAAGAGCATCTGCAGTGTACACCACTATTAGGGTATAGGGCTAGTACTTATAATATTACATTGTTGGTACAATCCATCATAGTTTTATTCGATCGTATCTATACTAGATTCAAGCAATAACTACGAATTTAAAAACCGTTATATATTGGATATTTTTATATCCATTAACATTATTTAACAACAATATTAACTATAATCAATATTATTTATTAATACTCCATTAATGATGGTAATGTATTCAATACTGTTCATATTGAAGAGATAAAAAATATAAGTTTCTATATTATTATTTTTTGTTTAAAGATGTATGGTAAAGAGTAATTTACCTAAAAAAAACGTAGAAAAGCAAATAAATTAAAATTTTATAAAGTCAAATTATACCTACGAGTTACAACGTACATAACTTTGGATAATACGTATATACATTTAATATTATTATCAAACTGACCCACAGGGCTCATGTTACGACAATAAATATTTTTACACCTAATATCCGTACATAATGATTTTATAAAGGTACCTTACCTTAATAGGCCGTACGACAGTTATTTTTTTTTTACTACTCCATCACCTTACTCGATCAACTTCCAATTCGTGCGACAAAAGTACGGCCATCTTGTTTATTGCTAAATAAATTTTATTCTAATAATACTAAAAATACAGGTGTATTCTTATTATGGATTGGATATTTTATATGCCAAATAATGAAGAGGCCAAAACATGAAGCCGTGACAAATTTTTGTTGTTTAAATGTTCCAATACATACACGCCATGGACCTCTGTCAGCTCATCAACACCTCCAAAAATTTATTATAATATTAGATTTTGTCGCAGCTTCACTCGCTGTGATCGATTTCGTCAATAAATACATAATATGATGATACATTACTAATGTGTGTATTCGCAATGAAATATCACGTAGGTACTTTAGCGGGGATGGACAAATCGTGAGGAAACCTGCACACATAAAAGTTCTTAGGAATTTCTTAGGCGTGTAGTCCGCCATCCCGCACTAGGCCAGCGTGGTGGACTTAGGCCTAAATCCTCTCTATTGTAGAATTGGCCCGTGCCCAGCAGTGGGTCGTATGTACATATATAAGCTGATGATAACTGATATAATATGATTAAGGAAAGCCAATGACTGAATCTATTTATTTCTGTGTACACTGTTTTCATCAAAACAGTTCACAAATTTAGGGTTGAAAGCATTCTTACATTAATTAAAGCTTACATTTTGGTGGCTCACATGCCTGTTTGCCATGCGATGAAAAACTTACTGTCGTATTTTCACCAATTGAAAATGTCAGTAAGGACATCAAATCTGATTAAATGCATTAATACAAGCTTACCTCGTAAAAATATAGAACACAATAACGACATTTACTTAAAATAAGTAATTGAAGACAACCCTGAAGCCCATCAACTTCAAGCGAGCGGCGCCCAGCCATCGTCTGCATTTCTCTTTCAATTTGCGCCGAACCGTTCCATCAACTGAATTTAATTACAAATACATGAATAAACATACCTTTTCCTTCGCTTCGACCGATACCTTAATCTCCAATGGAATAATATGGTGATTTATCAATTACATTGCTGGTACATCGCCCGTCGGTTTTACGTAATGAAAACAGGCAGCTTCTGGTGAAAAACTTCCAGAAATAAAATTATTTCTGACTTACGTTAAGTACTTACTTGAAAGTTAAATTAGTCACTTGTAAATCAACACACAGCTCAAACCACAGAACAAGTTTTGTCGAAAATCGGAATGCAGACAATTTTTTTGACTTACATACGTACCCTTTAGAAAAGGTGTACCTATACATTTATGTATGTACATATAACCTTACGCCAGTATTTCACGAAGAAGTAGGCAGAGGTGCATTTCTGCATCCAATTTCGCCAGATATGTATCAGTCCCACATAATAAGGGGCGAGCCTATTGCCGTATTTTGGGGACAATTCCAGTTTCCGTGCTGCTACTCAGAATTTCCTCAGAAAAATCCATTAATCCTTTGGCCAACCCGAGAGTCGAACTCGCAACCTCTAGACCGCACGGTACATACTTGTATCACGAGACCACGAGGAGGTCAGACTGCTTAGAAAGGATTTTCCGAAATTCACCCCTTAAATGATTACAAAGGAATTCCAAATATTGTTCGAACAAAAATAGACAAGATCAATATTATCGCAAAAGCTGTAGACAAAAATAAAATAAGGCAACATAAATGAAAACAAATGCAACTAAACATCAACCGTATATCAGTCCTTCAAACTAAAACAGACATATGATAGTAGGCGAAAATTGTCGAATAAAAATGGCGACACTCTACTGCAATCCATTACACAAAGCAAAGCAAAAAGGATCGAACGGTGTGCAATAAATTGTCGGCGTGACAAATGTCGTTCTATGTCCGAACTCCAGTGTCTTTTTTTTTTTAACTTTTTACCATAATAGCTCACTTCGTTATGTTTGGAGTACGTTCCCTCAAATATATGTTGTACTAGCTGCTGTTCCCTACACTACATTTATCTTTCGAGTATTGTTGCATTTGTATAGACACAAAGCTGTAACAAAAGAACTAAACATTGTAACTAGTAATTACAGCCTAGTTATTCTTTTCCCTAATACAATTTAACTATTGTATATAACGATCAATACTCCTAATTTTAAAAATCAGTCTTAACATATTCTTTTTCGCCAGCATAATGCCCTATATAAGATGGTATTATGCCATACGAAGGCAACGAATTCGGCAAAAATATAATATAACTTTACTGAGTCAGCATTTGCACTAAATAGCTGATGCCAGGTCACTATGTCGAGGCTGAATATAGAAACATTAATATATTCGTTTAGTAACACATGTTTTTAAAGAGTTATTAAAGTGTACAGTTTCATTAATACCTCATTAATAATGATGGCGTTCAGTATAATGTGGTTATACCGCACTCAGTAACGTTACGGTCATAATAAGCTTTTAGTTTCCGCGAAGCACAATAAAGTCACATAGACGGTAAAATTGCGCATCGCTATAAGATGCTAATGGCTGCCAGTGGTAAGTAGCATACTTAATTAAGGCACCCTTCAAGATTGGAGAGCTTAGTATTTATTTATTATTGCTGTCTGTTACTATTTTGTTTTTATGTTACCGAAATAGTTTTTTCCACGTACAGCATAAACATAATGCATATTAAATTCATAGATAGCACCCATCTGCACTTACATTTCTTTACCAGCGGTTGGTCCCCGCGTCACCCGTGTGTAATTTTATAAAAAATCTGTGTCCCTATCAACAATCATTCAAATCGATTAGGTACTTTCTTTATGTATCCGTATTTTGTAGTGAATAATATTACAAGCAATCAAATCATTCATCTTTATAATATTAGTACCGCCGTAGTAAAATATTTATAATACTATGTACCAATGAATCAAAAACCAGCTTTGGAAAAGACAGGCCGCAAGTTTTATCCCCACACAAAAAAGTGGGTAATCCAATATCCAATGAGAAAAATATTTGGTTAATCCAAAAATATTCATTTATTATTTAAAACTTTATTGAAGATAAAAACTATGGAGTGCAGTGGACTTAAAATAGTGCAAAAGGTGGTCTTATCGCACAGGGCGATTTCTTACAGATAACCAAGGATGGAGAGGTAGGAGGAGGAGATATGAAAGGTAGTAAGTGGTAAGTGTACAAGATTAAATTAAAAAATTGATTTCTTCAAATCGTATGTGCTTAATGACCCATCCATTACTTGCGTATGCGGTGAATTTTCGAGAGAGTTCTGACAGCCTGGTCGGCCATATATTTTAATTGTTCCTTAACTTGTTTCGTAATGTATGTTGTTGGAAAGAGGACGAGCTTATGCAATTATCAGCCAAATTTATGCGTGTTCCACGAAACTTCCACCATATTTGGAACTATTAGGTTTATGAATTAAAAGATTGAAATAACAAACACTTATTCATATTGTTCCAAACCACACATAGAAATATTAGGCGGTTTCCTATGTTTTGTGGAATATGAAACTTTCATGTTGCATATGCATATATTTGTGGCAAAAGAAATTAACAAACAATAGATTTAACGATTAATGAATTATTGCGATACCCATAAGTATCTTCGTCTAAAAGAAAATTAGATATACATGATGATGACACCATGATGACCTTTAAATATTGCATCACCTCTTTACTCAAAAGTACCTGAGTATTTTCAGTCTTAAGTTAAATTCATTAATCAAGTTTGAGGACATGAAGTAAACTTCCAAATCTGTGATCATATGTTTCATTCCAAAACGTTTACATATTTTGACTGCCTCTTGCTCCTTTAGCAAAAGTATGTGTGTGCGATCTGGAGATCCCGGGTTCGATTCCCGAGTCGGACAAAGTGTTCTCAGTAGTAGCACGAAGTCTGAAAATGTGCCCGAACAATGGCAAAAGGCTCGTCCCCAATTAAGTGGAACGAAAAAACAATAAGCAAAATGTGTGTGCAGAAATGCGCCTCTGCCTACCCCTAATATAGGCGTGAGGTCATGTATGTACATATGTTCACATATTTCACTGTAAAAACACTGGCATTTATCGCCCTCTTTAAGTGTACACTAGAGATTGGTTTAGTTGGACTGCGTAAGGTATTTAAATAATTATTATTTTTTTAATTTATGGAGAAAGGGTTCTTTTTACATTTTAAAGACCATAAAAAGGTCATTAAATCGCACCCGCGTTAGCTTTTTGGTTATTTTTTATGCGTTGTCAAACAAACACAGAAAAATGTCTTAATTTTGTGTAAATTAAGAGTCGACTCAGAAGAAACGATTGCGATTACCTTGAATTGGATGTCTCATAACATTGATATCATCCTGTTATCGCACTCCTTATACAATAGTGTTGTAATTCAAAATTGAACATTTATCAGAATTAACAAAATATGTTAGTATTAACTTTCTATTACTTATTTAAAAATAAATAAATACTTTGAGTGCTTTATTATTAATTTAAAGCAATTATGAGTTCTTATCAAACAATTTTAAAAATCAAGTATAAGATGAGATAATCAAGTTATTTTACATTCGACATATTTTGAGTTACATTATTGTGTTACTAGTTCGATATTTGGACTGATTCCGGAACGTTAGGTATTTATAGATCAGTCGCTCAAGCGAGCGAGCTCAAGCTCATCATATATAAGCATATATGATGGTTTCCTACCTCAATCTAACTACGTTATCACAAATCTGATTCGCCCAACGAAGCGCAACCCATTGCCTCACGTCAGTTT
Source organism: Hemaris fuciformis (assembly GCA_907164795.1). NCBI lineage: Eukaryota > Metazoa > Arthropoda > Insecta > Lepidoptera > Sphingidae > Hemaris > Hemaris fuciformis. The sequence continues at coordinate 8,266,261 of OU015434.1, forward strand.
CTGAGATCGCAGACTGACACCATCGCTCCCGACAACTAGGCCTATTGTTACCTCAGATTCTAAGGATGGTTTGATATCCATCCCTTTTAAATAATATTATAAACATTGCCTGCAGTAAAGTACCTACAAGTCAAAACAAAACAGTATCGCTATTAAATAACAAGGGGTTATTTGACTTTGTTGAGTAGAAGTCAATTAACAATGTGTCTTCGAGTTCTGAAAAGGCAACTCGTGTTTAAGCACCGTGTAAAGCGCTAAAGCCAAGTTAATTTACAGCTTGAATAATATTTGTCTTCTTGTGCCCAGAGCCCACATGCGAGCAATAGCACCGAAATTTACAATGCACGTAAGAAGCATAGTCTGAATATTAATCTAAAGTTTTACTCTGGGTATAAGTAAGTAATTCAATAGCGAATTTAAACTTAAATATTAATTTGTTTATGATTAAGAACTAAACAATAACTTATTTGTATAAAGCTGTAAATTTGTTAGTTAAGTGTTAGATATATGTTATTGCATTTATTTTTATTACATCTTTTATATTATTAATCCTCGCGAAAGTAAGTTTTGTTTTTTACACTTTCTAGCCTAAACAGGTTTTTAAGTTGATGAATTTTACAGCAAAGGACAGATATTCTAATAGGTATGATACCCCGAAGACGGGTAATTTAATACTGATAGAGATTTTTTGTTCGGCAAGCGAGCAAGCGGCTTACCTAATTAAAACCGCAAAAATGAATACCTACTATGGTTCGTTGCCAGCCTTGGGTAAAGGGAAAAGGAAGGGCACTTAGATAAAATATATTGAGCCCCTGGGAATCTCAATCAACGACTGAAACGCAAAACTCATATTTCATATCGATTTTCCATAAGACAGTAATTTAAACCGCATATATTAATAGTAGGGATGTACATATATTTTTATGTAGTATTAACATAATATACTTAGAAGACGAAAAATATCTTGATGTCTTTGTAATACTAAATACATACATACATAAACTCACGCCTGTATTCCCCGAAGGGGTAGGCAGAGGTGCATTTCTGCACCCACATTTCGCCTGTATGTATCAGTCCCACGTAATAGGGGGCGAGCCTATTGCCGTTTTTCGGGCACAATTCCAGACTCCGTGCTGCTACTGAGAATTTCCTAATGGAAAAACCCAATAACACTTTGCCCGACCCGGGAATCGAACCCAGGACCTCAATATCGCTCGGCACATACTTGAACCGCGAGACCACGAGGCAGTCACTAAATATAATACTAAATATAAAGACATAAATGTTTAAAAAAATACAGTCATTGATGCAATAAGTCTTCAAAAGGTGGTATTGGATACTTAAACATTATAAGTTAATTTAACTACTACTTAAACATACTTTATCTCTTTTTCTCTAACGTCACAGGTCAAACAATAGAGCAGGCCAAAGCGTGATTAAGTACTAGTTAAATTAACTAACGTTTATGTTATAAGTAAGAACTTAATTTACAAATAGAAATAATAATATCTATTCACTAAAATAAAACACACCTCCTAAATGTTACATAATAATGGTCGTTACTTATTATTTACAATTAAACATTAACTTCGATACATTTTTTAGAAAAACAGCCTAAACACATTCCTACATTTGAATGAACAAACATGTAAATCAAACAGACGTGTTTTACTTTGCAAATTCACTAATTGAAATTTCTCCCTGTGTGCACGTACTCAAATCCTATGCAAATAAACATCGAAAATAAAATTATGTTGTATTCGTGGATACAAATACATGCCATTTAATGTGAAATGAATTGGAAAAATAGAATCCCAATTATTATTTTTTACAAGTTGTGGGGCCTTACTTATAAATGTTATTTAATTTAATTACTACTTAATTATGCTTTGGCCTGCTCTATTTATTAACATGTGGCGTTAGAGGAAACGGGACAAAGCATATTTATCATCATCAGCCCATATACGTCCCACTGATGGGCACGGGCCTCCTCTACAGCTGAGAGGCTTTAGGCCTTAGTCCACCACGCTGGCCTAGTGTGGGTTGGCAGACTACACACCTAAGAAATTTCTAAGCACTTTTAGGTGTGCAGGTTTCATCACGATGTTTTCCTTCACCGTTAAAGTACGTGATAATTCATTGTGGAATTAAGTAGTACCTACTCATAGTTAATTTAACTAACGGTTATAAGTTAGGTCGTTTATGTTATCCCTATCGCTAATAGGTGTATTACGGTAAAATACAGAAAAAACTCTACATACATTTAATGTTTCGTGTAGTAAATAGCAAAACTAGCATCAACAAATCTAATAAATATAATTATTATAATCTATTAGACACAAGTAGTTTAAAAATCTTAATGATCCTGTATTAATTATACATTAAACTACGGCCATTCGATGAAATGATTGACTTATCGAAAATAGATGTATGTTTAGCTTACATTTAAAGGTTCAATTTGGATATTCTCAGCAAACTTCATAATTACAAACAACGATATCTCACCACACATTAATGGGATTTCGGAAATTCCCGAACGCGCTGTAACAATATAAAATATCTTTTGATCAAAAGGTAGTTTTGTTTTACACAAAGGCTCGAAAATGTTTGATCGTAATACACCATACTGTTATTTATAAACTAGCTTGCGTTCGCAGCTTCGTCTGCGTGTACAATAGAATTAGACCCATATGGTTGTATGTACGTGTACGCGGTATATTATATAAAACTCAGTTGTTTACGTGGTCACTATCACGACGGATACGAATTACCACCAAAACAATTTTGACCTCTAACAATGTCACCCATCGCGTAGGTACAATTTAGAACGGATTTCATTTCCATATACTCGTATTTATAGACATAGGTGGCTGGAGCAGTTAAAAAAATTATCCTTGTTGATAGATAAAGTAAAGTTCTTATCAAGATAATACGTGTACTTATATCGTCAATTCGATGTTATTAAATGATTGTAATGTTTTATAAGTGTTTAAGATTTATATGAAGAAGAAAATCTATTGTGGAATGTTAAATACCCAAGAGGAATAAGCGCCTTCCTCGTCGTTAGCGCATAGGGTACTGAGTGGTACTGAGTAATTGATAAACTGCGCCGTTGTGAATTGTCTGAATATTGCAAGTGACTTGGAAAACTAGGTGAATCTAAGAAATGAGGAGTTGTAATGACTAATAGAATAGGCAAAATGGTAACTTTTTATTTATTTATTTAGAACATTTTATTGTATACCACATTGAAACAAACTGAACATTACAAAATTTTAATACGCTTAAAACTATGTACAATAGGCGGTCATAGTAAAAAGAATAAGATTATACTTTCAAATAAATTGGCAAGAAAGTTTATAGTCGCTAAGAAGCCAGGTTGTAAAAGAGGATGAATGATTGGGAACTATGTGAGCGGTTACAAGGCGTTTTAATGCAATTATATGCAGTCTTTATTAACTATATTTTTTTAGTTAAATGATGAATTAATGAATGAAAAGTAGTTATGAGTCGAAGTCGGAGGCGGGCTTATTGCCGTTATTCGGGCATATTTCCAGATTTCGCACTGCTTCTGAGAATTTCTAATGATAATACCCAATAGTACCTTACCATACCCTTTCCTCGACCCGGGAATGGAACCTGGGACCTCTAGACCGCACGGCACATACTTGTGTCGTGAGATCACGAGGCAGTCATTATTTGTAAGAATAATAAATTTTATTTTCAACGGGCTTCCTCTTCTGTGATTGTATATTTTTGCCACTTAGCCTTGTTTGTGTTGTTCACGAGTCGGGATTTCGAAGTCGAAACAGGCGTAGAGTGGTCGCCGGTGGTTCCCTCGGGCGCAGCTTTCATTTCTATGGGTTATAATAAGTCTGAGACACACTGCCAGGCGGTTCGTGACGTGATAAAACCAACAAAATAACGCCCACTCGCAACATGTATTAAACCCCACGGGAATATTTCCTGCTTGAAATTGTTGTGATGACGGTCACGATAACAGAGCTGACCGCCGTAAATAAGAACGTATTTTTTTGTAACATTATATTTCTCGCAGCTTGTAATGAGAGAAGTAAACATATTTTTTTTTTCTATAATATACCTAGTGATTCCGGTTCATGTTGAAGTCTTAACGAGTCAATTTATATGGCTTTTGTGGCTCATTGGACATGAAACCGTATGAGACATAAAATATTCTCGGAAATACAACAAAAATATTCGTACTTTGACAGCACTATTAGATGAGGTTGGTGCTACCTTATATCAATAAAAATCTTGCGAGGTAACAAATCTTCTTCGTCTTCTTTCCTCAATTTTATACACTGACAGTACATATCCTGCCTACCTAGGATCTTTTAAATGTCGGAAACAGGAGTATTGGGTATCACGATTAATAGAAAAAATTATAGGGAAGTAAAGAAATGCCAATTTAAATAAAACAACAATTAAAAACTTTTAAGGGATTAATAATTATTAATCCCTTAAAAGTTTTTATTAAAATTATGCTCGGGCTATTAAACATAATTATATTACGCGTTAAGGATATCAGCTACTTATTGACAGCCCCGTGGCGCAGTTGGCAAGACACCAGCTTGCGAAACGAGAGGCCGCGGGTTCGATCCCCGCACCGAGACAAATGTTTGTGTGGTCCACAGATATTTGTTTCGGGTCTGGGTGTTTGTGAGACCGAAAAGTCTCTCGCAGTTTCTGATACCCACGACACAAGACCTTTGTATCTTAATGTGGGGTCAGAATTTTGTATGTGACTGTTGGGCGTATTTTATTTATTTATGACATTGCACCCGGGCAAACCTAGGCGGAAGCGTTAGTTGTAAATTAAACGTCCAGCTTTCCGTGAATTGTAACTGCGGAGACGCTTGTAGCATTACACAAGACCCTCTAAAGTGGAAACCCTTCTAAAATGGAAACTAGCCTGCGTAAGGAGCGAGAAACCTTTGGTCTCCAATTGCATTAAAGTGACAAAGATTAAAACCGATTACAAACGACTTCAAATCGGTAAGACTCGGTATACTCGTACTTCAGCAAGAGTTTCCGTAGTAAAACTTTTCGCCTTTATGTATAGAGGGAAAACAGAAAAAAGAAAAGTTATTCATATATTATATTTTCATGCAACAAAATAAATCACAGGCTTTATCACATTTGTATAAATCATAGGTTTATTTATGTGGGAGAAAGACTTGTTTCTCGCAGCTTGGCCTCTAATACATTTAATCTATTTTTATACTACAGATGATTCAGTGAGATTATAAAATATCAATAAATATGTGGTACTTTTTTGTTTAAGGTGATTTTTTTGCTTCAAGCATCACCTATTTTCTAATTAATACGATTATTTTTTATTATTGTGATGAGAGTGATAGAGTCACGTCGTTGGTAGTTAATACTGCGGTACTAATACGCAGCTCGGCCTGTGTGGTAGTACTTTCTCACAGAAAACCAACGAATACTGCTATCTTTTATACGAGGGACGCGACAAACAAATTAAGTTCAATTCTATATTAACACTTTAGGCTAATTTGTTTTCATTTCCAAACGATTTGTACTCAAATAAACGTCAAAATACACAAAATACATTTTATTTTGTCGAAATATAGCACAGATACAATAAGTACGAAAAAAAACTTTGATTAAGATCTTTTCTATCTACTTTTGTTTAGCGTTAATTATATCGGTAACTATCAGATATTTCCGACAAAATACATACCCCAAACGTCAAGTCTTCTAATGAATTGCTCCCAAATATAACCAACAATACCTACTGTGACTATGTCCCATAAAAAATAAAATGGTAAATGTCATGTAACCTCCGACCCTCGGCTCACGGGAGAACAATTGAGCCCCCGTCTCCGTTGAGATAGGCACATGTGAGCTTGCAATTCTTTTGTTATACAAAATATAAAGGCGTTTTGTGCACTGCGGTGTGTTTGAATTTGTAATATCGTTGAAAATATCATAAACCTCAGTACTATAATCAAAATCAGATATTTTACATTGAACTTTCCATTAAAAGAATTATAAACTGAAGAGTCAAAGTCGAAAGGTATATCAATAAATAATATAAAACATAGTAAAAAAAGAATTATTATATTGTGACACAACTATTTACCTTATCACTTAATGTTTAATGAACTTATCCCGATATTGTCATAATTATATTTAAAGTACTATGTTTAATACATAAAATTACAAAATGTTAAATGGAAAAAATCGAACACACAATACTTAAAATGTTACAAAACACCAACCCAATACGCAGAATTTCCATAAATTCTGAATATCCAAAAGGTAATAAAGCCCAAAAATAAAACTTCACATCAACCATTTGACTTTTAAAAAGAAATTGTAAAAAAACCTTCAAAACGAATGAATACAACATATTGTGCAGTTACAAACAATTTCAGTGATATATTGGAATATATCGAGAATCGTTAGCTGCACGCAATTTTTTTTTTTTTATGTTTCCATAGACAATGTAGTATCTACTTTCTAAAAGCGGCATGAAAACGCTCTCAATGCTTGAATAAAATAAAATGAAATCCGTGCAGTTTTAAAACCGTTTGCGACCCGTGAACTGCGGAAATGCCTGTAGCCCCAAACCTCAAATAGTTTTCCTTTCAATTTTTGCCTCGCGATATATTTTGTGTAAAAGAGATGTGAATTAGTACTTCGCTCTTTTTAACTTTGTTTTATGTTTTATCTTATATCAAAAGTTCCACTATGTGTACAGTTATATAGTTATACGTCTATCATTCGATAAACTGAGTTTCAATAATCCCTCATAGAATAATGACGGAAGTAAATTTATGTGCCAATCAATAGCATACGAGATTTTGTCCAAAATTCATCAGATTGTCTCTAATGGGATAGCGTTGAAGTTGCAATGGGTTCCGGCCCACATAGGATTATCAGGTAATGAGATGGCTGATTGTCGGGCAAAACAAGCAAGCGTGGATGGGGCAGATTACGTTTATGAAACAAATTATACGGAACTATTGTCTAAATATAGATATAGGTGTCACATTCTGTGGAAGGAATACTTTGATCAGAAATCTCGGGAAAAAGGCATATGGTATCAAACAATTGTGTGCGAACCGCCTCGAGTACCTTGGTTCTCTGATAGTAATCTGCCCAGGAAACTTGTAACTGTCGCATTAAGAATAAGATCTGGACATCTCCCACTTAACAAATTTTATTACTTAGTAAGAAAGAGCAGTTCTCCCAATTGTGAAGTGTGTGGTGAGCCTGAAGATGTCATGCATTTGCTGATGGAATGTGTTCGGTTCAAAGACGCAAGGAAGGAATTAATGGCAAATCTACAAGTCAACAAACTGAATGTAGGATGTTTTCACCACATCTTGTCCGAGCCATTATCTGACCAGGCCTTTTTACTCTTTAAATTTGTATATGATAGTTTAGTTAAAATAGTTTAGTTATAGTTTTTAGTATAAGGTACGATGGGACTGACATGTATGTTATCATATAAAAGTCCCCCTTTTTATTATAGAATAAAAAAAAAAAAAAAAAAAAAAAATTATGTAGTTGGAAATATAAAATGTATATTAATAAAGAAAACGTAGCGATAAAATTATTGTAATGTTTATGTCCTAAATTGATAACGTATAAAACATTATTGAAATACAAAGGATCCAAGTTGTAAACCATATGTTTGCGAAATTTTATTCTTATAACGTGTTTTGGGTGAAGGAGAAACAAACATACGAGTACATGCATTGACAAAAACCGAGATATTTATTATTAAGAGGAAGTAAATTAGCGACATTTCAGAATAAGTAGGCCCTTCCAAGACGAGAGGAATTTGCAAGATGGAATCCAACACAAACATATATTTTTTGACATTACGTGCATGTGTATACATGTCTTTACGATGAAGTTATGATATAAAAACCACCCGACCGATGAAAGATAGAACTTTAAACCACTCGCCGTACTTTACCTCTCCCCAACATACATGCTACTCCCTACTACTTCCCTACTCCAACGTATTGATCAGACATATGTTGCAGAAAGAAAAACAACTAGATAATGTAATAAACATTCCTCAATATTTATCGACCTTTGAAATTCCGGAGCTCCGACTATACAACGAGAGGTCTATCGTTCGATGACAATGAGTGCGGGCACTTTTAGGAAACTGTTTACCCGCACACACCTATCACACAACAAAAGCAATTTGCGCGGAGGATCCTTACAAAACACAGAGCTGTCAAATAAACGACAATAGTGATGAGGGCTCGATCCGTCCGACTTGCGAGACGTTTTATCCAATACAGCATCTATTTGTTGGACACTGAGGTTTTCTGAGCGCCGGCGTTGGTAATTTTAATTTATTAGAAGTTGTTACAAAAACATGCTTGAGTTAGCTACTAATGAGCATGCATCGTAACAGATTATCATCCTATAAATAAAATGGAAATTGAATTGTATAAGGTATAGAAAAACCACCGTAGGTTCTTCTATCTGTTCGCATTACATTACTATATTTTTTATTGAAAAAATCCAATTCGGAGGCCCAAAAACCAGTCTTCTTAAATTTTAAAGCTGTTGCCCACAACGACGTACTAGGTATGTGAAACTTTAGACTTTAAAAGGAATATTTTTTCACAGGTTTTGATACATTTCTCATTGCTGCTGTTACTCCGCTTCTATTGGTCATAGCGTGATGATTATAGCCCAAGGAACAATGCAGCCAACATTGAACACAATAACGTTTTTTTTTAATTCGAACCAGTAATTTCCGTATCCAATTCTTATATAGGTACATATTTCACGGAAAAATATTCAACTTTTAAAATATTCCTAAAACTTTCGCAGAGCTCTCAGGGGCTCTTTATATTTAATGCATTATACATTCTTATAAACGCAAGAAGGTTTTTTCCTAATTAACCCTAACTGCTTTCATCCATTAGCACAGTAGAACCTGCGGGTAGTATATTATTTTGATACAATGTAAATTATTTTTTCAACCAAGATATTTTTTCAGGAAAGTGGTTAAGGTTATAGACTAAAATGCTGACCGTGCTTTGCTAGATTTCATTTACATTCAACGTTGTTCGTCGAAGAACAAGCAATCCATTTGCAATTGTTTTGTGTGTGGGTATATGCGAAGGTAGATAGAAGTGTATTTCAGCACTCAAGATTCGCTCACTATAATTCGGACGTAAGTACCTATACGAAAGCAAGTTTATTAACATACAATAAGTATTTGTCCTTTTGACTCAAAAATTTCCACACGAAAACCTAATAATACAGTTATCTATGCAATATTTTTATTTTATTTTAATATAGTTTTGAGCCATCTACGCCCCATTGCAATTATGTATTAGATGTGACATTCATAGACTTTGATCAATTGCTGCAGCATTTTACAAATTTTTAAACAGACACACAGGTTTATCATATTCATGATTAGATTGCATTAACAAATTGCATTTCTCACTTATAAGATTCGGTACTTATTTTATATCAAAGGATATTTTTAAAATAATATACTTATCATTTGTAACTAAAAACTAAAATTATTCTACAACCAGTGTGCCAGACTGCACGCTACAGCAACAGAGGGAGTTACTAATAATGATGACTGGCTCATATAAAAATCTGCAAAAATGTCCGTAAAATTCACTCGCTCAAATGAACCAACTACTCGTATAACATATAAACAACTATAACATTAAACATATAAAAAAAAGTTTGTTCTTCAGTACCGACTTGGTACTTTTTAGGTTGAATAAGTAAACAGGTTTTACTCATACCTTTCGATTAACAGTGTATTTAATTTTCTTTCTGTTCCAAGATGTTGATTTGCTATTAAAAAAATCGAAATACTAACTATGTTTTAACAAAATAATTGTTATTTTAAAGGCACACTAACGGTCACGATAAAAAAAACTTCTTTAAACTATTGAATTAAAGTTCGTTTTAGTTAAAAAAAATCAAGAAAATCCACAATAGATAAATAGACTTAATCGTACCATTAAACACTTTTATGGTAGCTATTATACAAGAAAAAATTTCAGTATACTACACATTTTTTAATTTACTATTCGATTACGAATCTCAGTAAGTTTCTATGGGATATTATGGTATCTTTAACTCGCTGCAAAATAAATAAGAAAGAAAATATTAGTAAGTAATAGTTTAAAAAGTATATTTTGTCTATTCTCCCTGCTGCCTGGTAAAGGGGCGCACGCCTTGCGATCATGAGGTAACGGGTTTGACTCCCTGGTCGGCTTTTTCCGCTGGGAAATTCTCAGGAGTAATTAGCGAAACGTGGATGCAGAAATGACCCTCTGTCTACTCCTTCGTTGTCTAAATGTGTATGTAATTGATTATAAATACTCTTCGTACAGAAATAATGAAGCAAATAATAAAATCATTACGCAGCTTCTCCCAGTGAATCGTGTGTAGAATATTTAGGTATTCGTGTTCCGTGACCGTCACAGAAATCCCTAATTAGGACCGTTAATTACGACATGATTAATATCCTTAATTTATCAAAATATATGCTCACTGGCAAAATAATTTACGAATGTAAGTCGAGTCTTACAAAAAACGCAATAACCAAAAATATATGGAATACACGGAATAAATCTTAGCATAACGTTTAGCGGATATAATTTAAATAAAACTCTTTCGTATATGTATACAATACAAAATCGGAAACTCAAACGTGACTACCTTGAAGTCTCCATATACATATTTACTTAGCACTCCGCTCTAAGAAAGTTCTCAAACTTCAACATTTCTCCGCGAGAGTCATCGATAACGATTTGCGCTTATTCACTTGTTCCATCCCACGCACACACAACTCACCGATTCCCCAAGCGGTTTTAGAAACCTTATAGGAATGAATTAGTTTTCACGTGGAAAATTAACTCCCTTTGAGCATGATAAGGAGACTTCTTCTATTATTCTTGCTTTTCCTTATGTGTTAAATATTTTGCCTATATATTGAATGCTTTATTTATTCCACGGAATGAGTTCAAGATTAAGAAGTCACTTTTTTGTTTGCCGGGTTGGATATTTTTTAGACATTAGGAAATTATCAGTAAGAGCGCTGACTTTGAAATTGGCAATGGGCTCGTCCCAATTGGGTAGCAATATTTGGAGAACCGTGGGTGTATGAACTATGAATACCTACATATGCCCAGTAGCGGTACTTCCATAGAAGCCCAAAAGCGTTTCACGTTACAATTAACAATTATAAACTAGACATTACACAATTGTAATGGCTGGTTTATAATTGTTTATTGTGGGGTCAGAATATTCTCAATTATTTGTCAAATTTAAAGATTAAAGATTTTGTAAAGCTAGCTGGGCTTTTGGGCTTCTATGAAAGCACCGCCACTGCATCTACCCAGCTTTGCAAGTGCAGAGGGGAGACAATATTTACCTAGTAATTATTTATATCAAAACAACTCAATCTAAAATAGTGATTGCATTGAACTATGTAATTTCATCACACTGCACCGTGACAATATGATAAAAAAACTTACTTTTCAAAACTCAAATTTCCATGACAATTTCTATTTATAAGAAATCAGACACTAGGCATTTATCCTACTTCAATTTAACGTTGATCTACTTAGATTTTTTATCATTTATGCAATCTCTGACAAAAATTAGTCTAGTAAGTATAAAGACATTATAAATATTTTATAAGCACGCTTAAGTTTTGTCGATAGGAATCTCATTGGTGTATTGGTGCAGTGTTAGATGTTTACAATTCGAGATCGTCTAGATTGAGCATACCGCTATCTTTGACTGGTAAAGTGGAAACACAAGCGCCCTCGACTTGCTTCAGTTATCTCGCGCTTCTTCACGAAAATAGAAATTGTGAAGCCTCCGCGTTTTACATAATACCTCCTTGTAAAGGATCTGAAGTTACTTGTGTATTCGGAGATTCACGAACGCATTACTAAACTTCGCTTAAAGAATTAAAAAAAATAGTTGTCATTGTCAAACATACCTGCTTATTGATTTTATTTTAGAGGAATATTTTTTTAATGTACTAATATCAACTGCAATATCAAATGCATCTATTGTAACTGATATGATACTCACATGGCGACGGTTAATAATAACAATTGTTGTAATTCATTTATTTGGAATGATACAATCGCAAGAAAATCTTCACCCGTTTCACTGGAAAAATATAGAACATCTTGCAGAAACACGTCCGTATATTGTGGCTCTATTAAACGAAAATAAAAACTACACATGTACTGGCACTGTCATTGATAAACGCACAATACTGACTTCAGGAAGTTGTATTAATCCAGAGCCGAAGTACGTCGCAGTAGGAATTGCAATATTTGGCAGAAAAGTCCATGATAGTAATATATTTGTGGTTGCGTATACTGTGTTACATGGAGACTATATGTTTGAACTGAAGACATTAAACCCAAACATCACCAAAATGCACAGCAATATTGGCCTCACGTTTGTAAATCAGCCAGTTTTAGATATTTTTATATCATTGCCAGGAATCGGAAATTACTTTGCTTCTGAATTAAAAAATAAGAAACTTATTGCAGTGGGTTATGGCCACATGAAAGATGTGGACGTGGTAGTGTTGCAACAACAAGCTTACCATCAAACCCCGTGCGCAAATCCCAAGTGGTATTACTGCGTTTGCGGAATAGAATATTCTGCTTACACGAAAACTTACTATAAAGAATTCGGTAGAGGTGCACCCGTTGTAATCGAGGCTGGTGTTATAGGAATAACTGCCACTCCTTGCGGTCTTTTGTATCTCAAGTCCGTAGGAATTAAATACAATATCTTTACGGTAATTGGCCCTTACTTGCCTTGGATACAAAAAACTCAAACTAATTCAACGCTATCTCAACGAGCTCTTGATAATGGTGTTCCGACGAAAAACATCACTTTTAAATCTGTTTTTATTATTATAGCTGTTAGTAAAGTTTTTAATTAAAGAATATGTCATTAAGTAGATTGTGTGCATAATGATTCCCATCAACTGCGCAAAGTATCGCTCTTAGCTTAAAGTAATTAAATAAACAAGTAAGCAAGTACATGGCAACAATATGTAATGAAAAGTATTCTCGATAATTTTCCATTGAAAATTAGCATGAAAATATCGTTTTTTAAAATGACAGCCCATTAAAAGTGTAAATTGATATCGAATGAAAGAATCATGAAGTAACGCATCGCGCGTATTTGGCCCAGTTGCGAAGAAGATATTTGTACAAAAGGTAATCAGTTGTCCTTTGTTTGGGCTACTATTTTTGCTGTTTTAATATATTGTCTCGGTGTTTTCTGTTATTAGATTTTGAAACCATCTAAATTGTTCCAAAGTTATAGAAGATAATTATAGGATCTCCTAAGTATAGGTTAGTAGGTATACCAAATGTTTGAATATACATATATTTTAAAATCAATTGCATTACAGTCACTCTGGGTAACTTTGACAAATAAGTGCGATATTTTATACATTATTTTAAAATTTTAACCATATCACACGACTGTATTTTGCTTTGTTAGTGCTATCATAACACTTTTTACCCATAAAGAATAATGAATTTCTCTAAAAACTCATCAGTCCATAAAAACCTGATTTTTCTAGTCTGTCAAAGTTACCACCATTACAGGGGTAACTTTGACACCCATAAAACTATTCATAGAAAAGCAGTAATAATTATATTTTATATTAATCTGGGTAATATTGGTTTATGTTTTTCTTATAAATGGGTGTAACTGATGTAATAAAACCATTAATATCCAGTTTTGTCTTATATATTTTATAAAAAAAATCAATAATCAGTCTATGACATTTGGCAGTGTTATACATATTTTTAATGAGCATCAAAAAAACACGTTTGAGGCAACTTTTTTTGCAGATCTAAATAGAAAACAAGCTAAAATAATTTATTAGAACAAAAGAAATATTTGTGAACACTTGAGCTTAAAATTTTTATTCACCCCACTCCATATACAGCAAATCGTCATCAATGATGTATTAGATATTAGGTATATAGAAATATTATGGTAGTTCCAGATGAAAACTCAAACTATTTTGAAGTGGAAGGTTCAGATACGAAGACAGTTTGTTCTTTTTGCAAAATTCCGTCTGTAACGACAAATTCTTTAATCACGACTTCTTCTGTGATTTTTGTTTCCATTTCTTCGCTTTATGGTGACAATTTTGATGTCTATGGTGGCGATGGTGGGGTAATACTTTGTTCTTCTAAGTATTTGAAGATTTGTAAATTATGTTGGTAACATACGGAAAAAAAAACCGAACTAGTTCATGGTCCCACTGTCAAAGTTACCCGAACCAATCAAAGTTACCCAGATTGACCGTATAATAATAATAATTTATATTAACATATTTTTATTATCAAATGCCTAATTCGTAAGTTCGTGATGTAATATTGTATAATAATATTCAGTAAAATTTCACCTCCGACCCGAGGCAGGGAGAGATAACGAGTTTATATTTTAGTCTCACAGTGCATTATCTCCGGACTCATCGTCCCAATAAATTTATGTGTCTGTGAATATTGAAAGTGAAAATAATAAAGTATGAATGTTGTTAGAACCTTCGTGAGAAACATGAGCCAAGGGAAGAAATGGGAGCCATTACGCAAAGTAGGGATCATCGGGGTGCCGTTTGAGAAGGGACAGAAAAAGTATGGCGTGAGTGTTGCTCCGGCGGCAATGCGATCCGCGGGGCTCATTGACCACCTAAAGGAAATAGGTAACTATTCAAAGAAATCTTTGTGAAAATCCTTCGTTTAGTTTATTTATATCTCATTTCAATAGTCGATTTACGAAAAATATTTCGTTTAGGTTTCACAAGTAACAAAATTAGATTTATATTTAAGAAACTCGTTTTAATATAAACTCTTCAGAAATTGCAATTTTACCTCAGTTCTGTATGATCTAAGAAGGACTTAACTCATGATGTTACAGGATTGGCAAAATTTTGCCCTGTGGCAAGAGGGCGTTAGAATCCCACCACGGTATCCCCTGCCTGTCGTTAAAGGCGACTCAAAGGGGCCCTTGGAGTCGCTGGGCGCGCTGCGGGGGCGGTGCGTCCTCACTGAAAGTGACCCCGAGAGGGGCGACGGCACTGTGGTCTGTGTACGTCGCGGGCACCCATCCACAACCGGGGCGCCCGAACCAAGCTAGTGGGGGTGTAACTGCGCCCCTAAAAGTTCCGAGACGGCCGAGACGTTTATGTCTCGGAGGCGCACCGGGCGGCTGCGGCATTACGGTGGGCGTTTCTCGCTCACGTACCGTGGTCGCCCCACTCGGCGCGGAGATGGCCACCGGGGGGTTTTGGTCGGTATGCCGGTTAGGTAATTTGTTAGGGACCCAGCCCGGCAATAACGCCGCGCGCCGGGCTGGAAGACCGGTGACCCCAACATACGCTCTGCGCCCCCCCGTCTCCCCTGGGCTGGCGGGAAGTAGAGCCATAAACAGCTTTCCCCTCGAGAACAAAAAAAAAAGGATTAACAAAATTACACCAAATTTCATACCACTTTGAATTAATAATATTAAAACAATTTGCAACATTATGGTTCTGTTTTGTAGACGGGCTAGATGTAAAAGACTACGGCGACATAGAAACAGTGGCAGGTGATGAGACTGTCAATGTGGACAACATGGCACACCTCCCATCGGTGTCAGCTTGCAACAAGAAACTGTCAGAACGAGTCTCCGAAGTACTGAGGGATGGAAGAGTCGCACTCACTATTGGAGGAGATCATTCTATTGGAGTTGGTACGATGCTATACCTATTTCTAATATAATAATATATGAACTGTTTAATTACGTAATATTACTTCCATGGCAATGCTTACTAGGTACGGTTGACGGTCACTACAGCGTCAACGAAGACATGATCCTCATTTGGGTGGATGCCCATGCGGATATAAATACTAACAAAACATCTGGATCTGGTTCTGTACACGGAATGCCTGTTGCTTTGCTGGTTAAAGAACTTTCAGACTACTGGCCGTACCTACCAACTATGGATTGGCAAGTTCCAAAGTATGTAAATTTCTTAACTGTCTAAACATTCACGCCCCGTAAATTGATGAATGAGTTACCTATATTACTTTAGTTTTATGATTATTTACATAGCATTTTAGAAAAGGAAGTGAAGTACATAATATGATGTCAATATACATTTCTTAATCACGATTCCTAATTACCTACCCAAAATTCAAGTAAGAATTAAGTGCAAATATGGTGATGTAGGTACTCTTTTACAGATTTTCGATAAAGAACTTGGGATATGTAGGTCTTCGATCAGTGGATCACTACGAAAGACTTGCAATAGAAAAATACAATGTTCCAGCTTTCGCTATGGAAGACGTCGAAGAGTAAGTTATAACGTGAAACATTGATTCATTTCTTGTAGGTATCTACTATATAGCTACCACCATTTAGTAGTGGGTAGTCTTAATAAAAGAAATGCGTACAGAGATGCCTAAACAACAACTAAGGTTATTCAACTGTTTTGTGCAGGAGCCTACGAGTATAACATGATTTGAATATGTGTGAGTTTTCGAAAATCTAATTGCGCCTAAAAAACAAGCACCTTTTTCTTGTACTGCAGTAAAAGCAAAAAAACCTTTATTATTATTAAATGATTGTTTCTTAAATGATACGGTGAGTAACTGGTAGTAAATTTAAAAAAAACGGACAATCTTGAATAAGAACTAAATGAATATATAGGGTATGTGCTTTCAGGCACGGCATACGAAACTCCATCAAACACATATTGCAAGTATTAGACCCTAACAACGAGAAACCGATCCATGTCAGTTTTGATATAGACTCGTTGGACGTTTTGGAGGCACCCAGCACTGGAACACCAGGTATTTACTAGTTTTTTAATTTGTATTTTACGTTCATTAACTAATTGACTTATCTTTCGTAAGAATTTTGCCTGTTTTATTTACTTAAGTTTACTTATTTTATTCATTCATTTATTGCGTAAGTAGTAATTGGATGTACAGTAATAATTATATAATGAACTTATTCAAAATTTCTAGTACGAGGGGGCCTTACTCTACGAGAAGCCATCATCTTAATGGAAATTGTACATTCGACTGGTCGGTTGCGCGCGTTGGATATTGTTGAAATCAATCCGGCGCTAGGCAATGACAATGATAGGAAACGAACTATAGAAGCTGGTCTTTGTGTATTGCGTGCTGCCTTGGGATTCTCTAGACGAGGAACTGCTCCCAGAGGCGTTTTGGATTTACCTGTATAGACTCATAACAACAAATAGTGATACGAATAGGTAAATACAAGTACCTACATCTACATACAAACTATATCAATATTAAGCTATGTTTGCCTAATTGTTGGGCAAGGGGCTCAACTGTTCCTGAGAAGATGAGGCCCCTAGTGCAGATAAGTGACTTCACATAACTAAGTTACACCTTTGAAACTCTTAGGTAGGTATACAAATACACTTAGGTTTTCATCATCAGCCCATATACGTTCCATCGCTGTGTACGGGCCTCCTCTACAACTAAGAGAGTCGAGAATAGGTTTTCTTACGACGTTTAATTCACTGCTATATAATCTGCACTGATAATCCATTTTGTCTTGTAATCATTTTCGGAATCAGCATTGAGGTCTGAACCTGCGATTGCCTAAATAATGTATTGCCGCTAGGTTAATGTAATTGAATTACAATTTTCGTCTACTAAAGCCAATAATAATTTCAATGATCAAAACGAAACCTTTGTAGGATTTTAAACAAAATTGAAACAAAGAAAATTGTGTCTACCTATAGTTGTCGTAATGGGAAAATATTCATTACATCAGAAATTTGTTTTGTCCAATGTCATAAATCCATACACAAATTTAATTACCGTTACAAGCAAGTCTTGATTTTATGTCCTTGGAACCAAGATACCATTATGTTTGTACACGTGTTGGAAACGAAATGAATATAATCGAATTAATGGTGAGTTACTGATTAAATTACGATCGTACAATGGAATAAGATTGTGACGATTTTCTTATAAATATATATCAATTGAAGGAGTGAAGTCGAGTTTTTGTCATGAAAATCAAATTATTTCCAACGTCATATACTTATAATACGATACGATTTACGATAACATATTTATATGTATTCATTGAAGCCGTTTGAAATGCATATTTATAATACATAGATACATACATACATAAACTCCCGCCTATCTCCCATTAGGGTAGGCAGAGTCTATTGAGCGCCAAATACCACGGTCCAGACACACTTCTTGCGCTTCCTCTACTAACATTATCCTTTTCATGCATCCACGTCGGTTTCGAGGACTCTTTATTTTACCATTTTTAATAAATTACCTGTGATCTTTATAGGTGCACCTGGGCCGTCCTCGACCGAATTCACCACTCACTTCCGCACAGTAAATCACTTTCGTAATTCTGCAAACATTCATCGTTTCAATGTGGCCAAACCATTTTAGCATCCCCCTCTCAATTCACGTCACTACATCGAATTTCAATCCACATTTTTCCTTATCACACTATTCCTCACTCTATCTAACAATTTCACCCCACACATGCTTCTCAGCGCTCTCATCTTAACTGTATTAATTTTACTATCATGCTTCTTTTGCCATACCCAAGACTCGCTTCCATACGTGAGTGTAGGCACCAGGACTCTTTGGTGTACCGCTAATATAGCACGGTTCGATATATTCCTACTAGCCGCGATGGAATACAAGGCGCCATTAACACTATTACCAACTTTAACCTTCTTTCAATATCTCTTTCATACTTACCATCCCTGGTATATATAATGTTTTATTAAATGTTGTTAATATTGATGATATTGCAAAAGAAAATGTCATCAAGTTATTTTACTAACTTTTCAGATAATCCTGATCGTTAGCGCGGCGAGTGCTCTTGAGGTGAAAAAAGAAATAAATGATACAGAAGTAAAAAATATTGTAGCAAAATATCTTAATAAGGTCAATGATATAGAATCACAATACGTCATCAATGAAGGTCTATCTAAAGCGATATCACATTATTTCAACGGTAAAATCAAGACGTTCCCCTTATACAAAATCAGTTTAAAAATTGATCGGAATCCAGTTAAAATTCCTTGGACGTTGGAAGAAGCCAATAAAGATAAAAATATTAAAGAAAGGGTATATAAATATGTAAAACCAAAATATAAACTAATAAATAAAAAGCTCTAAGTCTTGTTTTATCTTATTTATTTTCTTTTTTTTTTATATTTAGTAAGTTTTCGTTTTTATCTACGAGATCACGCAAATACATTTGCTTTTAAAATGTGCGTATCTTTATTGTAACTCGCAAAGATGACTATAGTATTTAGGAAAAGCAATAATTGCACGATTGGAATATTATTATCTATATTGGATGCTTTATTTTTCTTGAGGGGAAAGCTTATTAAGCTCTACTTCCCGCCAGACCTTTCAGCCCGGCGCGCGGCGACGTCACGTCCGCATCGATGTTAATACCGGGCTGGTCCCAAACAAAAAACCCTATACCAGTAATACATAGTCGATTTAATTGGTGCATTGCTGTTTGAAAACCATACCATATTTTTTAACATTTTAACAAGTATGCTATAAAACAATTTCAATATAATAACACTGCCAAAATACATTAATAAATATGTTGAAGAACCTCTTTGATAAGCAAATTTAAACCATTTGAAAATGAACTTTTATTATTTTATATATAACTAAGAACATGTAGATATTTTTATTGCAATATTTATAATATGCTCACTTAGAAGTTAACTTGCGGCCGATAATGTTTCTGGAACTTGTTGTTTTTGATAGATAATTTCATTTGCCATTTGGCCTGGATTCTCTTCATAAAGTGAATATCTCGTGCTTTCCTGAAATATAAAATAAATATATTATCACAATTTATAGAGTAGAAATTCTATAAAATAATGTATCCCCAATCAAATTAATAATAAAATGCTGTCATAAGAGCTATTGGCCAGTAATTAATTTAAAAGTGATATAATGCAGACTTAAGTAAAATTATTTGTGAAACAAATAATTAAAGAGTGAAGCTATGGATGACTACATTAAGATTATTATCTAATCAATAATATTACAGATAAGGATACTTACTTAGCAGCCAATGCCTGCTCTTTAGGTGACCAGCCAAGTGCCCGATACATGCCCAGAAGCCTATGCAACTTACGATCAGATTTTTTCACTAGAGCTTGGTTATTGTGGGTTACACTCTGTTTGTAATATCTGAAAAGAGTTGTAAATTACTATAGAAAACATATTTTATATTTGCATAAATGATTTTTAAGCCTTTAATAAATATAAAAATAATCATATTTATATGTCATCACTATCATATTTCTGGTATTGCAGTTTAAAAAAAACATAACACATAAATTACCTCATAAGAGACCGGTGACCAACTGTGATTCCTGAAGGCAACACCAACTGAAAGTCTTCACCATCCAGTGTAGTTGGACCTTCCACTTCTTCATCCACATCCATGTTTTCATCTCCTTCTTTATGGTCAGGATATGATGCACTGATGAAAAAATAAAATATTATAATATTAAAAACACCTTAACCATAAAATATTTTTAATAAGCTCATGAAATCAATTTCATAGGAAAAAAATATATTCATATTATGTATGCATGTATGTATTATGTAATGCATAATACACAAATGACAATGATGACTGGTTGTTTTGGGCCATTATTCAAAAACATTTAAAAAAAACATAGTTTTTACTAATTTTACACTTTTATTTTCATGGTGCATTGCCCTTCTCTGTTTTTCTGACTAATCTCATAAAATAATACCTGTAATCATAGAAATCGGCATATTCAGCCAGAGCAACACCCTCATGCAACATTTTGCAGTGTCCCTTGTCTATCATGTGAGCTTGGGCTGCTTCCATTGAGTAGAAAGTTCTGCCAGTGTCATTGCACCATAAGCACATGTACCCTTGTGAAATCTGTTAAATAAGTTATACATAATTATTAAATAGTTATTATTTTTTATTATTTTAGAATATAACTAGTTAATTTAAAAAAATGTTTATGTTTATGGTTAGAGATATTCCTAATCTTTATAAAACAGTCCAAATTGCTCTAATCAAAATGGAGCCTCGCACATATTGCAAGTATTGTAAATCAGTGCATGACAAATTAAATATTGCAAAATGTCAGAATCTTCAATAAACTCTTACTCTCCCATTATGTATGAATATGGCAGTTTTATAATATATAAGTAATTATGTTTACCTTTTCACCCAAATAAAGAAGCAACTCTTTGATGTTCACACAATATTCAACATCAGGGATAAAGAATGAATGTGCTGTAGACATATGCTTGAGGTTCTTGACCATAGTTTTGCTATGGTGTCCGCAAAACAAACAATCCCGTGGGTTAATGAGAGAGTCGCTCCCTTTAATTCTACACTCATCCCACTCATCAGAATCTAGCTGTAATAAGAAACAGAAATTTTATTAGGGTAAAGACTTTTATGAGTAGTAGTAGTGATGGCCTCTTATAGATAGGTTTAGGTGCATGGTCGAGAATCTTGGCAATTGCAGTTCAAACCCCAGGCACACACCACTGACTTTTCCAAGTTATGTGTGTATTCATATTGGATAATCACTTACTTTAACGGTGAAGAAAAACATTGTGATGAAACCTGCACACCTAAAAGTTTTTTCTTGGGTCTGTAGTACCCGCATTAGGCCAGCGTGGTGGACTACGGCCTAAACCCTCTCAGTTGTAGAGGAGGCCCATGCCCAGCAGTGGGACGTATATGGGCTGATGATGATGGTGATGATAGACTATTATTTACTATGCTACTTATATAAAAAAAATTGTTAATTTTTTTTTATTTTATCTTAACGACATTGTCATATGGGCAATTTGTAGGTTAAGTTAGGTTATATGGACAATATGATATATGCCTTAATATATTTTATTTATACATTTAAAATAAAGTGAATAAAAACAAAAGATTGAAAAGACTTATTCATTAGTTGCTGTAACTAAATATGCATAAGAGAATTTCACAATGAAATGCAATACACAATTATACACATACATCCAAATTCTATGATAATTTTAAAAGGGTTTATAGAACATACCTCTTCAATATCGGAGTCTGTTTCAATATCATCATCACCAGCGTCATCAGCAGTGACAACAACAAATTTTCCATGCTCTTTTGCTACATTTGATAATGGTTCAACCTTCACAAAACTGTCTGAGTCAGAATGCCCACTGTTCTCTTCGTCTTTTGGGCTTTCAACGAATTTCTCCTCGGCAAGCTTATGTTTTTTACTGTTTAAGTGGTTGTTGTAAGAGTTTTTTGTATTGAACAACTTTGAGCAACACTTGCAGTACTGAGACTCGTCTTGAATCGCATTTTCTCGCTCTCTGTGTTCTTTTGCTCTGAGTTCAAACTCTTCTAATTTCACTGGAGGCAACGAGGCTACTTTTCTTTTTAAGTTATACCTGTGCCAATCTAATTTGTAGTGTTCCCGTTGTTGCTCTGCAGTTTCATACCTTACTAGACATGTGATACACGTAAAAGTATCAACCATTTTTTTATTTTTTTAATAAACACTGACTGCCGACGTTATACTAATAAAACAAGGAGAAACGTTGACTTTTGTAATATTACGTTTAATATGCCTTGCTTTGGCAGTCACGGAGGGATTGGAACTGACCAGTGGTCACCACGAAACAGAAACTAGAAGCTGCTTGTCGTTCTCCTTGGTTTATTTTAAAATATGTTAAAAGAAAACTGATAAGGGAATGGAAGTAGGTACACAATATTTAACTCGTAACGTAAATCAAAAAATACAAAAATGATAAAATATTAAAATCTGAGAAATGATAAACTTTCCGTTTTGTCCTCTAATAGGGATGGGTAAAAAATATCGATATATCAAAACATCGATATATTTTCTGAAAATAATCGAAATATATCGTCGATACTTTCTATATTTATTTCTAAATATCAAATACGATATTTTTTAAATTTTACTTCCTTCAAGCTAAAATTTATTATAAAATTTATACAGGTTAAAAAACCTGCTGTCAATTGTATGTCATTCGGCTTCCCAAAAAAAAAAAATTGGGAAAAAAATATGTCAATGAAATCATTCAGTTGCTGTCTGACAGTATAGTGTTCTGTGTGTCTGACTCCAGTGTCCTCTCCAGTGTTCCCAACTTGGGGGTATTCCCCCTAAATTTGGGGGGGGGGGGGGGGGGAATGTGGACTGGGATTTTTTTGAGGCTTTATATGTTTCAGGGTATTTTTAGGGATTAATCCATCCCCTAAATGCTAAGTTTCTTTAATGTCAACATGTATGTTTTTGAATAATCAGAACCAGAATAAAATGAAATAATATTTGACGTATGAAATAATTTATAAATAAAGACAATTAAACAATATTGCAGAATATTATTTATTGTTATATTTTTTTTACAAAATGTTATTTAGATAATTTAATAGAAAAATGCAAACAATCGATAAATTACGATATGAGTGAGATTCGAACCTACGACCTCGGCTTTACGCGCCGCGCTCACATCCAAATTTTTCTAATGCGTAATGCTAATAGCTAATAAGATTAGAATTGCAATGCCTAACATGAATGTGTGGTATAAAAAAATAGTTTTTTTTAAGGGGGGTTTTCAAATATTTGTGGCGATTTTAGGGGTTTTTGACTTTACATTTAGGTATAAGTATTTTTGGGAATTGGTAACACTGCTCCTCTCAGCTCAGTCTTACTGACAACTTGACAACTCAAGTGACAGTAATGATAAATGATACGAAAACACACAAAACTGGCCTGAATACTAGTATTTTAATTTTTTTTTAAGTAACCAAAGACCTATATTTTTGATTCTGGGTCATTAGAAGACCAAAGTCATAATGCTAGAGACCGATGAGGTAGATGATGATTATTTTACTCCTGTGGCTACGTAAGTGGAATTACTTAAAACATATTTTTATTCTTTAATTTAAATCGAAACGACTCAAATAGTAAAAATTATCAAAAAGCTAAAATTGTGTCAAATAAAGTTTTAACATCGTTATTCATTATACATACAGTTAGACAATTTGTATTATCTCTACATCTGTTTTTGTTCCAGTACATCTTTAGCTAATATTTTTGGAACAAGCTCAAAAAAACAAGAGACAAAAGACAATGAAACATTAAAGTACACACCACCAAAACAGCAACCTGCTTCACTAAAACCTGATGATAATAAGTTAACAGAATGTGTTTTTGCCACTGCTGTTGTAGGATATGAATGGTAAATATAATTTTTTGCTGTTATTTTAAAGTAATAATACTGCATATTATAGTTAAATTAACGCTATAAAAATAAATGGGATTTTATAAGGGTATATCTTTCAAACTTAGTATGCTAGCCTGAACAATTGCGTTTTCATGCTGGAAGAACTCTAATCTATCTGTAAAAAAATAAATTGCAGTAAAGTAAGTTATGTAACTGTAATTTTTTCAAATCCTAGCTATTTCTAAACTGCCAAACATATATGATTATTGTTAAGAGTTGTTTTCTGAAAATTTGTTCATTGTTTGCTCCTAATATTACTCAAAACCATAACATTATTACCATCTAGTGTAGTGCTTGTAAATATAAAAGAATAATATCAAGTTAATGATGTTATAATATCACTTTTTTTAACATGTGTTTTATCTTTGTTTCAGGGTTGATAATGTATATACATGTAGAGGTAATCTTGGTTTTGCTATATTAAAAATTCTTAAAAATGGCTTTCATAATATTATTCTATATGATTCAAGAAAAAGCACATTATCTAGTACAGCAATAACTCCTACATTAGAAATCACTATCAACAATAATCAAAGTATCTCATACTATGATAATCTCAGAAAGTATTGGTCCATTTATGTGAATGAAGATTCTATTAATAAAATTATGTCATTACTGAAATCATTTAAAATTCAAACAAAACATGGTTCTCAGAAGTATATAAACACACCAGTGCCAGAACCAAAAATTGAATCGAATCAAGGTGAATCAGATGAGTCTAATATAAAAGATAAAGGTAGCGACACTGATTCATCAGTTAATCGAAAAACAAAAATGACCATTTTTAATCGAATGGCCAATATGGGCCACTCAGTATTACCAACAAGTGGTAATGTTAAAGATGAATCAAGTGATTTGTCAGATGCAAGTGAAAACTTAATTCATACTAAGGCATTGAGGCATAAACCTGTAAAAAATATAATAAAAAGGATAAACACAGAAAAAGCATCTACATTATGTACTCCACAGAAAAAATATGAAGCTGAGTCAAGTCAAGTTGCTCTAAGTTCAGATAAAGCAATGGATAATCCTGCACTTTACACTTATGTTAATGGGGTGCTAGTTCCTGTAACAAGCACCAATTTGCTAACCAGTCCTGTTGATAAAACTATAAATAGTATGGACTATTTTGTTAATGAACAAAGGATAAATAATACTGAAATGAGAATAAATGTTAACAGAATAACAGATAAAGTTGATAATATTTTGCAAAAACTTAGCAATATAGAACATAAAAGTGGGAGTGAGGTAAACACAAATATCCACATAGACATTTATCAAAAATTACTTGTGGAATATGAAAACAAAATAAAGATGTATGAAGATTTATTGCATAAAAAGGGTTCAGAAACCACAATTGCTAATGAGGCAAAAATGTGCTATCATAGTGAAATTGAAGATAAAGTTAAAGAATTAAAAACAAAAATTATTGAGCTTGAACAAATAAACAATGAAAAGGATAATGAAATTTCTACACTTCAAAATGAATTGAGCCTGTTACAACAAAGAGTGAGTGATTTGTCAGTGTCCAATGAAAATAACGAGCTATTGGAGAAAATAAAAGAATTAGAAATAACTTTGTCAAATAAAGAAGTACAATTGAAAGATATTACAATTAAACATGATTTTTTAAGGGAAAATAAGAATGAAAGTAACTTTGATGAAAAAATTAAAAACATTATGAACAATACCTATCAAACCATATCAGGAAATTTTGAAAGTAATGAATCATATTCAGGTGAAGCAATAAAGAAAATCATAGCAGTAGTTATTAGAAACATTACACTGAACTCATTAAGTAAAAGTGAATAAATAAGTGATGATAATGTTCTATTATGTTGTATTATCAATTTTATTTGTATATATACATATTGTTTATACTTTGTAAAATTAATGTAATATTAATGAGGAGGATGAGATTAATGGGATTTTATGAAATGCATATGAAATATATTAAAGTACAACAGAGACATGTGATTTTATTTTGTAGGAACATTCATTTAGAGCTTATTGCTTTATTTCGGCATATTATCAGACTTTATGCTGCTCTAAATAATTTTCTGATGGAAAATCCCAATAACATGTTGCCACTTGCCAGACAAAGAAATTAATTTAAAGCCTGAAGCATCGTATCGTATGACACAAACGTCTTACCTACGTCTGTCGCGGGACCATCGATCATCTAGGCCTGTTACCAAGGTCCGCCATATTAAACGTAAAAAACTGATTATTTAATTAAATTATATAAAATAATTTAAGATCACGTCTGTAATAAGTATTACATATGAGATGGCTGTATAAATAATAACCCTTCGTTTTTTGAATAAAAAGGTAATTTAAGAAAAAGCAAATGTCAATTATTATTGTCAAAACTCAAAACTGAAAAGTGAATTGTTAATTTGTTACTTTTGTTGATTCAATATAATTATTATTTAGTAATGGAGTTATTAATATTTATTCAATGAGGAAGATATTTCAAATAAATTTATGACAGCAAAAGTTCAACAACGAAATGGAAGATCTAAACGATTCTTTAAACCAATATGAACATCAGGTTATTGTTTATTAATTGTGCTTTATTGATTAATTTTTGTGCTGCGTATTCTTTGCCGAATTAGTGCTAGTTACTGTATATAGCAGCCATTTATCTTAAAATTTCTGATTTGTTTGTCGAAATAGAACAAAATAAGAATATAATAATTTATTTATTTAGTTATTTACACGTACTGTGTTTTGCCCGCAACCCATCTTGTAAGGAAATCTTGTTATTATTATAACGTCAATTATATTGAAATATCAGGAAGGACTGTACAATACACACAATCAATTGCGGCGGCGGGGGGCGGGGGGAGAGGGATGGAGGTGCGGGTACCCCCCCCTTGATGGGGGAGTTGCGATTCCTCCGTTTTTTTATAAGAATTTTTGAAAATTTTAATGTTAGCATTCTGCAATATATCTAATAGATTTTGGGGGGGAGGGGTGGGGGGATACCCCTTACTAAGGGGAATACCCCTTGGGGGGTTGCGGTTCCTCATTGATTTTGAGAGGGTAGTTCTGAACGTACTATTGACCATCGCTCCAGTTTTCTTTTTGTGATCATTACTTGAACCTAACATAACCTAACCTACATATTTAGTTTTCGACTGACATTAGTTTTCTATGCAAGCAAAAAAAACTAAATTAAAATAGCAAAAAAATTACACAAAAGTGTTTTCAGAAGCTAAAACTCAAATTTCAAAAATTAATATCTCGTAAACTATGACTTTCCGCAAATTGAAATTTTAGGAGTAGACTAACAAAAACAAGAACTATCCAACATTAAATTTCAACTCTCAAATCAATTGTATGGGTTGTACAGTTTAGCCGTATATTCACTACATCATCAAACTAATCAGTTTTGTTTATAAAGGTAAAGTGTACATACATCTTTTAGTTATTATTCCTTTTTTTAGTTGTCAATGGTTAACCAGGCACTGGAAACAGCTACCAATGAAAGTGAAAGAGAATCATTATCAACACTCAAGTCTGACTTGCAAGAACTTATTCAGTTGACAGAAGAAAGCATGGTTGCTATGAGCAGTAACCAACAGAGTAATATAACAGAAGTGGAACATAGTACAAAACAGGAGACTAAGAGTGATTTGGATGATGAATATGCTTTATTCATGGTAATTTATAATTTGGCATTATACTATATATCATAAGTTTATTTTTGCACCTAAACTTTTCACCTCTGCTCCACTTTAATGTCAGTGTATACCTTAGACATTAAGTCCACCTTTACATATTATGTACCTATTTTAAATAAATAAATAAAACCAGGACTTGCCAAGAATATTAACAATTTCATTTCAAACTGTGAATGCTTCATAAATATAGCAATTGTATCTCAGATAATTTAATAAAAAACACTACAATAATAACAGTCATAAATATGGTTGAGAAATTTAACATTCTAAGACCTTTGTTGTCCTAACTTTAAAGAGAATTTAAAACAGCTGTAAATATTTTAGTGTTGAAATACACCTTTAAGAATATAGTTGTGTATTTATGTACAATGTTATTTTTTGTTTTCAGCAAGAAATGGCCAGCACAGGTGCATATGATAATAATGATAAGCAACAACACTCAGATTCAGCAAATGAAAGTGATATTGAAGTAAGTATAAGTAATGTACAAACATTCAAAAACGCTGGTATAGTTTCATAGTTCAGTGATATGCCTATCAATTTGATCATGCTAGGAGAAGAAGTATGCAAATATGCATTATTATTTTTAAGCATTATTTTCTTAATTTTCTGTGATTTTAGGATGAACTTTCTAGCTTACCAGGAATGAAATGTGCTGTGTATTACACACACAAATGGGGTGGACAACCAAGCTTGCATAATGCAATGGTCAGTGCTATTGTACCACCACAAGATAATGATCAGTTTAAGGATCTTCAGGTCAGTAATGGTCCTTAAAATAATTATTGAGTTATGTTAAATTATTAAATGTGGTTCTAATAAACTAGAATACAAAAACCATATTTTCTGTGACAGAATTTATATATTTTTTTTGTAGTGTTTTAGCTTCTATAACAAAATTTTGATTTACTATAGATAGCTATGTGTGCTTCCTCCCTTTTCGTGATTTTATTAAATGGATTTGAGCCACCCTGACAGTATCCTCCAAAACACTGATGACTCCTTTTAGTCGCCTTTTACCACAGGTAGGGGATATCGTAACGGCATTCTTATGCCACCTGGCCCCCAGTCGAAATTCTGAGATTAACCAGAAAAACAACTGAGATCCCCGTGGCAGTGGCACAGATTGGCTAGACACCATTGTTGGGTAAAAGTTAATTGAACTAACAATTAATTAATTGTTAATTGTTGCCACTGCAATTAACTGTTTTCACTAATTGTTTTCACAATAACAAATTATCAATTGTTAATTGCAGTGGCAGCAATTAACAAATAATTAATTGTTAGTTCAATTAACTTTTGCCCAACATTGCTAGTTACCAGCTTGTGAAACGAGAGGCTGCGGATATGATCCATGCACTAAGACATATATTTGTGTGATTCACGAATATTTGTTTCGGGTCAAGGTGTTTGCGAGAACGAAAAGTCTCTGGTACTTTCTGATACCCACGACACAGAACTTGTATCCTAGTGTGGGGTCAGAACTATGTATTGTATGACTATTGTGTGTATTTATTATTAGTAGACAAAAACCCTGATTTTTTTATTGTGATAATTTACTTTTAAAATTTGTTCCATTCCCAGTTACCTATTTATTTGTGTGAATATTCAATATAATTTCATTGTATTTTTTTACCTTAAAAGATAACCTGAGCTA
This sequence comes from Hemaris fuciformis, assembly GCA_907164795.1. Classification (NCBI taxonomy): domain Eukaryota; kingdom Metazoa; phylum Arthropoda; class Insecta; order Lepidoptera; family Sphingidae; genus Hemaris; species Hemaris fuciformis. The sequence goes on from OU015434.1 coordinate 8,296,005, forward strand.
TTTTTAGGTGCGAGTGTTATTCACACATCCAACACATTCTGAAATGTTGCCTTGTCCTTTTTTCTTAAATGGTGAATGCAGGTTCAGCGATGACCAATGTAGGTGAGTCAAGTTACTTTTATGGTAAGCAACACTAAACAAACAATAAAACCAACTGATATTATGTGTAACCTCCAGATACTCTCATGGCCTAGTGACCCAATTGTCCACATTGAAAGAGGCAATCGAACCTGATTTTACTTCTATAAAAGTTGGCAGCAGGGTATTAATAAAATTGAAACCACCAGACGATGAGGTAAGCGATAGTATAATATAAATTATATGATAATTTTTTACCCCTGCATCATTTCGATTTAACATAAATGGAAAGTTAACTTGTTACTTCAACAGTGGTAGTAATTCTTACTGTCACGCGACAGAATAGAAATGACGCCAACACTTACACAAATTGATGTCATCAATGTAAAGGTCAGTCATCGGCACAGTGGTGTGATGATTAATGTACCTCAGGTCATCAACCTGAGGACATTGATGTATTGTAATATAATATATAGGCATATAAGTTATTTGGATTTAATGTTATCATTAAATAAATGAGGAGTAAAAATATTCTCCGTATATTAACATTTATTTCATATCCACGAGAATAACAGACTGTTTGAAAAATATAATAAAATAAATGAATATTTTAGGACTGAAATAAAGTAGAGTTTTGTATTTAGAAACATAAAATAAAAATCATCATCATCATCACCATCAGCCCATATACGTCCCGCTCGCTGCTGGGCACGGGCTTCCTCTACAACTGAGAGGGTGTATGCCTTAGTCCACCACGCTGGCCTAGTGCGGGTTGGCGGACTACACACCTAAGAAACAAAGAAATATCTAATGTATCTAAAATTCCTTAAAAGTTGTGGTGGAGACCACTCAAGTATGCAGTTTTCTTGAGCCTGTTAAACTAGAGGTCATGGATTCGAATCTCGCCCCGAGACCATTGTTTTGGTGTGGCTTATATGTTTTTGTGACACCGAAAAAACTAATTGTCCTACTGTAGGTGACACGAGACTTATGTATGTATGTATTATTTGTTCCCACAGGATGTTAGTCTAACAAAAAAAGCTTCGGAAAAATACCATTTATGGCACAGAGCTGTAGTAAAAAGTATAGATACAGAAAATAAAACCTGCGTAGTTAAATCAGAACATCGAGTCTCCTCTGGTGAAAAGCGAAAGGTGGGCTCCGATGAGTATACTGTAAGCATAGAGGACATATTCCCATTGACAAGTAAGTTTTATTTAAATTTTTAAAAGTACAACATTTTTCTTTATTTAAGGCTAAATTAGTTTAGAGAGTTTTGGGAACTCATGATAATTTAGCAGAAGTGTTACATACCAATTACCAACCTTAGAAACCAAAGTAAAAGTTGGAGAAAGTGAACGCGTACAAAGCTGTTGGTCGCATCGCTTATGGCGGCCATCATTTACTTAGAACTTTCCCCAGGCGTTGCGTTTATTTACTTATTCATTACATGGGTTAATTCATCATCATCATCATCATCAGCCCGCACGGGCCTCTTCTACTACTGAGAGTGTTTAGGCCTTATTCTGCCACGTTGGCCCACTGCGAGTTGGCGGTTGGGTTAATTATACTTATGTAAAATAAAAAATGTATTAGCGTAGTAAATGAGAGTCCAGTGGAGGAAATCGGTAAAAAAATATTTCAAAATTATATCCTACGTTTATTTTAATATGAAATTCGTGTTTGTCACAAGATTATATTATTTTTAAAATCCTCTATTATTAAGATTTTACTTATAATAAGCAGTGATGGCCTCGAGGTTTAGGCGCGCGGTCGAGAATTTCGGCGGTCGCAGGTTCAAAGCCCAGGCACACACCTCTGACTTTTCGAAGTTATGTGTGTATTCACAATGAATTATCACTTGCTTTAACGGTGAAGGAAAACATCGTGATAAAACCTGCACACCTAAAAAGTTCTTAGGAATTTCTTAGGTGTGTAGTCCACCAACCCGCACTAAACCCTCTCAGTTGTAGAGGCCCGTGCCCAGCAGTGGACGTATTTGGGCTGATGATGAATAATTGGTGATGCAACTGAAGCAAGGTTTTTTGTTTAATGTTTTATTTAAACGCAGTGTCGTAACGTAAAAATGTCGCCTTAGACTCTCCCTTTGTTGACAGATGAAAATGAAGAGGAGAGTGATTCAAGCGTCAGTGTCTCGGACACTGAATATCCCGACGCCAAGGCAGCACGTTCGGAAGCCGATCAGCGCGCTCTGCTTATTGAAAAGAGTCTCCAAAACAATGCACCCGCTATGGGAGAGTGGGAACGGCATACTAGAGTGAGTATGTATTCATATACTTTTCATTTCGTGTAAATATATGCTTTTGAAGTAGCGTATAAAACTACCTACATCATTTATGAAGTCATTAGTATTTATTCTAGAAGTAACTAAAAAACAAAACCCCTGCATTATGTCAACAGACTGTCATACAATATGGTTATTAATAAAAAAGAAAATATTTGTCATATTAGTAATGCCTGATGATTGGAAATAAAAGCCGAAATCTTTAAGTTTTTTTATTTAAAGGCTATTTTATATTCTTTTTATTTATATGTCGATTCTACGAAGATATTTTTGTCTGTTTGTTGTTTCTACGAGTATATAGTAATATTTCTAAGGGACGCATTGACTATCGGGTCAAAACAAAAGGTTCACAAATTTATTTTTTGCCGCACGACGGAGATAAGTTTGCCAGCTCACGTGTTCTCTCCTTCCCAAAGTCCTGGGTCTTATAAAGAACAGTACGGAAGGTTCCAGAGTCCGAACTAACATTATGATTAATATTAACAATCATTGGAAAAGTTCAATAACACTTTGTGCGACTCGGGAATCAAACTCGGGGCTCTAGATCGCGAGACCACAAGATAGCATTTTTATCATCATCAGCCCACGGTTGGGCACGGACCTCCTCTATAATTGAGAGGGTTTAGGCCTAGTGCGGGTTGGCGGACTACACACCTAAGAACTTTTAGGTGTGCAGGTTTCCTTTACCGTTAAAGTAAATGATGATTTATTGTGAATACACACAGTATTTTGATGCATGATTAAAATTGTATAACAGGGTATCGGGTCAAAGTTGATGTTGGCCATGGGCTACGTGCCGGGCACGGGGCTGGGCGCCGCGGGAGAGGGCCGCGTGCAGCCGGTTGAGGCGCGACTGTTACCAGTCGGCAAGAGCCTCGACCATTGCATGGCCATCTCCGAGAAACACGCTGCACAGGACCCCTTGAAGGTCAGGATAATTTCAATAACATGATGCTTTGTGTTTTTAGTCTGTATAAAGGTTTTATGAATGAGTTACACGGAGATTGAATTCAACTCAAGTCACTTTTTGACGACGAATCTTTTCAGCTAAAAATTATCAGTAATTCACGATTGGCTTTGTTATATGTTTAATGCATTAGAAGGAACTATGTAGTGGGTAAACTAGTCATATTTTTTATTTGTCGCCATTTTAGGTAGAACAGAGATTGAAAAGATTGCAGAAAAGAGCAGAGGAACGCAACAAAAGAGCTTATGAAAGGGAGAAAGAGCGAGAAAGAAGAAACGTTTTTAATTTCATTAACAAAACTTTAGGTGATAAACCTACCTCGGAGCCACCGGCCAGTGCTGCCGCGACTGACGTGAAACAAACCTCTAGCAAAGATTTAAATATAGAGCAGTTTAAGATAACTGAAGACACGAAGAAAATTGAACGTGAAATAATCAAACTTAATAATTCACTGATGAAATATGCGCCAGGCTCTAGCGGGCACAGATCCATCAATATGCATATTATAGAGAAAAATAAAGAGCTCGGTGCACTTCAGAATCGCGAACGAGATATCGTCAAAGAACAACAGCAGAGGAAGGACAAACAAAAAATGACAGTGTTTTGACTTATTCTGCAAAAGCAAATGTCTACTTGTTAGCCAATTATACTTTGAAATCAATATAATCTTGTTTCATTTTATAAAAAAATAAATCATATTGAGAAATAAATCGTAGGAATTTATAGATATATGGTCGTTTACATGATAAGGTTTTCTTGGTGCTGTATTTAAATTCCATCGGGGTTCAATCTAACACGTCTGTTAAGATTGGTTGGTGTAGGCAATCAGTTGTTACAGTTTGCCAAAATCTCATATCAATCAATTAATATTAATTTACTCCTGTTAACCGAAAAACAACGAATGCCAGAAACTACTTAGTTTCTAAAAGGCTTAGTCAAGGCAAAAGTTTACTTACCTCCTGACACAGTTCTTATTAAAAGAACTCGAACGTTTATTACTCATGACGTCACACCTCACACGTACACGTCAAAGCTCATTTGCGACTGCGTTTTAAATAGAAACACGCAGTGTAAGTGAAATGGTCTGTAATAAATAATTGAAGATTTATAAAGTGAAATATTTATTGCACGTTGATCGGTGTTTTAGAAAATAAGAATAATTTCTTCTATGAAATTCAGTAACGCTTTTTTTATTTAAGGCGGAGGAGCAAGAAATCACGAATAATTGGTTGTAAATAATAACAAAACATTTGAATAATTATATTTTTTATTTACATGTGTGATGTTTTAGTTTAAAATAAGCGTACATGGCATAAAATTATAATATATGAAATATTTTTCTATAAATTAGATATTTGTACTATCAATCAATATTAACAAAGTACTGATACATGTAAATGAGAGTGTGACTAGCAAATCCCATTTGCTGAATTTAATATAAAAAATGAAACATTTTCGTGACAGTGGGTCAAACTGTTCACCCAATGTTATAATCACTACGCCTAACTATATTATGGAATTGCGGCTACGATAGCCTGGGTCGTGATTACTCGTCTGCAAGCATTAATTTCCATCAGTATACGAATAAAATTTAGTGTTGAACGTATGATTTTATTACGACTATAATAAAATGAGTATAAGTTGTTAATTTAATATTAAATTTGCATTACCATTACATTTTTCCATAAAATTACTAAATCTCTTAAAATTGCTACGTGAGCAAGGTATTTGTACTTTCACTAAATCGATTTAGTAGTAATGTGTCTAAATCAAATGTTTAAAAGCGCCTAGCTAACAATTAGTATGTAATCTGAGGGAATTGGCTAAATGAGACCCACTGTAAGTACATACCAAATGACTCTCGTAATGTACCAATATCGCAGTCGGTGAGTGGTGGGAGGGTCCGCTGCGGCGCTCCCCACTCTACTCGCAACACTTACGCACTGAACAATTTCCTAAACGTCTTCATCACAGATGTTTCTATAGTCAACATTGAGACAACATTGCCGCCATCACCATACATTCTCCCTTATATATCCTCATAAGAACAATTTATTTAAATTTAGTGTCTACACAATACAATTATACTTATAGAGAGTGATGAAATAAAAGAGAGGCATTCTTTGTACTAAACTAAACGTCTTGAAATTAATAAGTACACGCATTATATGAGACTCTTTGCCACGCAAATATAATATATCTTGTTATGATGTATAAAAGTTGTGATGTCTTTATTACGTAGTTTGTGATCGAGGTCGCTCCCCACTGTGGTCCAATCTCTAAATAAAGAAAACAACGGCAGATCCTTATCATGTTTGCCAATTCTCAACCCGCGTCCAAGCAGTAGAATCATCGTGCATTACGTATCATGAGTTCGCAATCGACATTTGTATTAGGTTTAAAAATTATAGCAAATGAGATTCCTCTTTATTTAGTCGTTCTTGACAAATCTCGGTCCTAAAACGGGAGCGACCCTACTGTATAAATTAAGGCATCCTTGCAGCTATCGGAATGCACCCGGTCGAGGTGCGTAGCGCACGCGAAGCGGTGCTATGTAATTGTTTACTAGACATACTCAAATAAATAATTGCATAATATATGTAGTGTGTCCCGCCGCGCTACGGCGCTACGGCGCTACGAGGCTACGTCGCTACGCCGCAGCCGGCTGATGACGCACGCGAGCGCGGAGTCCACGTTGTCGAACACGGGGACGCCGGAGCGGCGCGCCAGGTCCGACAGGTAGTGGCGCCCGCGGTTGTAATCCTTTACCGCCGCTTCACTGTACTGTAAACAACAAAACCACGACATAAGTCTAATGCACGAGTTGTAGAAATTACTCTGAAACTTTATTGAAGATAAAAAATCTTTAGATCTTCCCTAATATCTTGTTTTTCAGAGGACTGATTTCTCAGCGCCACTGTCCTTTCCACCGCTCACTAAAAGTTATATTGGTACCTAGTGTTTAATAAACTTCTGGGGGGTAATCAAATGGCTACTTTTTTTCAAAAGGTACTAAGAGTTTACGACACGTTAAAGGAATGAATTTGAAAACTGACAAAGGTTTTCTTACTCTGACTGTACAAGTACATAGCATAACATTAACGCGTTGCTGTTACAACGTTCTCAATACAAATAGATGGCGCGTTAAAGAACTTTCGAAAAGTGAAAGTAAGTATACTGGTTCGTGTTACGTGAACTGGTACATGTGCTTGAAAATAAACATAAACAATTTACGTTAAAATACTCTTTAATAATAATAATAATAATAATATAGCCTTTTATTCAGATCTCTTAGTACAATGAACTTTTAAACTTATGTAAAGAACTAGCATTAAAATCAAACTTAATAGATATAAATAAATTAAACTAATATTTGTTGCTTGGTTATCTTTCCTAGATCTGTTTGCCAGTCGGCAAAGGCCTCCTCCAACCTTTTCCATTCCTTTCTTTCATGAGCCACTCTGTTCCATGTGACTCCTGCCACTTGTCTCACGTCATCGTCCCACCTTTTTTGTGGTCGGCCTCTTTTCCTTTTTCCTTCTCTTGGGTACCACCATGTCACCCTTTTGCTCCATTTGTCGTGTCCTCTTACCAGGTGACCAGCCCATCGCCATTTGAGTCTTTTAATTTTGCTTATTACATCGGTAGTTTTTGTTTTGCTTCTAATGACGATTTTTTTGACTCTGTCGGACTTTTTAATGTTTAGCATACTCCTTTCCATTGCATACTGGCAAGTTGCTAGTTTGTTTGAGGTGGCCTGATTTAAGGACCATGACTGACACCCGTACGTAAGGACGGGTAGTACGCAGGTGTTAAAAAGTTTACTTTTTAGGTTTACATGGAGTTTTTTATCTTTCATAGCCTCTCTTAGACTCCAGTAAGTCTTCCAGCCATTTGTAATTCTTCTGTCTACTTCCTTCTGCATAGGATCTTTTTGAGTTATGAGCTGCCCTAGATATACGTACTCGTCTGTATAGTTGATTTCAGTGTTTCCTAGATCTATAGTATGTTTGTACCCGTTTGTCATCACCCTAGTTTTTTCCGGATTCATTGCCAGCCCTACTCTCTCACTTTCTTTCGCAAGTTCTTTTATCATTCTGGTTAAGTCTTCTGCTGTTTTTGCCAATAACACTATGTCATCAGCAAATCTTAAGTGTGATAGTAGTTGACCGTCTATATTAATTCCGAGATGTTCCCAATTTAGTCTTCGGAAGATTGATTCTAATACTGCGGAGAATAATTTCGGAGAGAGAGGGTCTCCCTGCCTTACGCCTTTTTCTACTCTGAAAGGGGTACTTTTCTTTTCTAGTTGGATTCTTGCTCTGCTGCAGCTATATATATTTCTTATTAATCGAATGTACTTGTGCTCGATTCCTTGTTCCAGTAGCGCCTCCCATATTTTGTCATGATGTAGAGAATCGAATGCTTTACTATAATCAATGAATGCGATGTAGTATGTGAGTTGGTAGTCTTTGTATTTCTCCAAAATTTGACGCACTACGTGAATGTGGTCGATCACTGAGTAGTCTTTGCGGAATCCTGCTTGCTCTATAGGTTGGTTTTCGTCTAGGGTTCTTTCGATCCGTTTTAAGATGATCTTAGCAAAAATTTTATATACATTGGACATAAGACTTATAGGGCGATAATTTCCCAAGTCATATTTATCACCTTTCTTATACAGTAGGATGATGACAGACTCGGTCCATTGCTGTGGGATTATTTCGGTATTCGTGATATCATTGAATATATCTGTGAGGACAGGTAGCAGTATCTCTTTGCTATTTTTTAAGATTTCATTGCTTATGCCGTCAGGCCCGGGTGCTTTCTCACTCTTTTGGGTATCGATAGCCTTACTGACTTCAGCTTGGAGAATACTGGGAGTGTTCGAGGTTTCCACTAGACTGATATCAACTTGCGTATTGTTGTTTCGATAAAGATTTTTGTAGTATGACGTAGCTGTTTTTAATATGTCAATTCTGTGATAATCGAATTTTCCTCGGTTGTCTTTCATTTTTACGATCCAGTTCTTCGTGCCGGTCAATTCTTTGAGTGCTTTTTTAGTTCCACCGGTTTTCCGTATGTAATTTTCGATCGTTCGCATCCTTCGTTGTTTTCTATCCTTTCTGATACTTTCCTTGATATCTTTGCTGATTTTGGCTAATTTCTGTCTTCTGTTTTGAGTACTTCTTTCGTTAGTAAGGTGATTTCTTTCTTCCAGGAGTTTTATAGTGGCTGTTGATAGTTTTTCTTTTGCGTCACTTTTCCTATCTGCTATGAGTTTAGTTTGGGTTTTGATGATATTCTCTATATAATTGTATTTATCTTGGGTTTCTAGTTCCTTAGTGTTCTCTTTGAAGTCTCTAAGTTCAGCTCTTAAGGCTGTTGATAATTGCTCTAATTGCTGTTCGTCGAGTTTTATGTTTCCCGAGTCTTGTCTCGGTCTAATCTTCTTTGGTTGTTTTGTTTTGAGCTCAGTTCTAAGCAGCCTATGGTTGGTGTTGAAGTTAAATCTTTTAATGACGGTAAAGTTTGTGAAGTAGCTGGTTCTGTTGGTCATAATAAAATCAATTTCATTCTTCGTTTTACCATCTGGCGAGATCCAGGTCCACATGCTCTTTCGGTTCTTCTTGAACATAGTATTTAAGATTGTTAATTTGTTTTCTAGCGCGAAGTTTGTAATTTTTTCCCCATTTCTGCTTCTGGTCTTGTTGCTATATGAAAATTGTCCTAGTATTGCGTTTTCTCCCGGGCGTCTTGCTCCAATTTGGCCATTGAAGTCGCCCATGACTATAAGGTTTTTGTGGGTATGCTCTTGAATGGCTTCGTTTAAATTATGGTAGAAGTTATTTATCGTTTCCAAATTTGATTGCTCTGTAGGTGAATATATTTGTACAATAGACCACGGTTTTTTATATCCTGGTAGTTTCAAATTCATAATCGCTATGCGTTCTGAGATTCCTATGAATTCTTCCACATATTGTTTTAGATGTTGTTTAATAATAAATCCTACCCCATATTGGCCTTGCGTCTCCCCTATTTGGTATAGTAAATAGTCTGGATGACAGATAATACTTTCGCCCATTCTTCTCACTTCGCTCAAACCACATATGTCCCATTTGATAGATTTTAGCGCAAATGTCAGTTCCGTAAGATTTTCTTCTTTTCCCAAGGTTAGTACATTGAGGGATGCTATGTAAATTACTGGTTTTCGGTGACTGTTGTCTTTAGATGTTGGAGGGTTGTGGTCGCTTTCCCCCTCGAGGACCAGTCGGCTTGGGTATTGTAAAATACTCTTTACAATTAAGAAAATTTTTTTCATTATATTATGTTACCGATGGCAAAGTTCTAGTTTTAAGTCCATTTTCTTATCGATTAGACAAAAACGACTGACAAACTTAGCATATAGTTTAGAAATGAATGATATACAAGCAGGAGACATCGTCATCAACCTAAAGCGGTACACTGTTGGACATTGACTCAAATTGGTAGACTTAGCAGTAATAAAATAACAAATCATTGCCTGCGTCATACATCAAAGTTGACTTATGACAACATGAATGATGTCTTAGTATTGTTCTGACAACCATGTCCAACTATATATTTATGGTTGGAAAGAAACTTGTTCCTCAACTGTGTAATTGTCCTTGGGAAGTAACTACACATGTAGATTACTTTACTTCCTGTTACCAGAAGCACTGGCCCCAAACAAGTCGATTGAGACATAAGGTTATTGGCACCTAATTAATGATAATTATATGTTTATTTAATAAAGTCCTTGTTTTATTTATCATTTAAATGTTACTTTATGCGCTTATGCTTATCCACGGTACATTGATTATATTTATGCCAAAAAAGATGAGATTTTTTGTGTATGAGGGCAAATAGACAAAGACTCAAAGAAAACTTTGGTACATATAGTAAAGATAACACGTCAAGCTATATCGTTACCATAATATATAGAATGTTTTTTTTTATTTAAATTTAGTAATTAGTAATAGTTTACCGATGAAGTTTTAGTGTTGTAATAGTTTTTTCATTCGGTTTTTTAATCACGTTTGGCACACTAATCGTTATGAGTAATATTTTTTTGTTAATAATAAATGACTCATAACGGTTTTTACTAATCATCTTACACTTCGTATATAGTAATTTGTTTTCATTGTTGTCTATATATTGTATTGACTAACTAAAGAGACCTATTCTCTTTTTACGTTCTATAAACAAGATTTTTAGGAACAACAATAAATTTGATAAAATTATCGCTCGCTTTGTTAAGCACAATTACATATATTTATAACCCTTTCACCTCTATAGCATCCTGGTAATTCATTATAATTATAACTCAACTAATGGACGGCTTGTGTTCGATGTATGCACACATATGTATATCATACAACAGCTTTCATGATAAAATATCGAAATCATAGTCGAACAATCACCATTGTTTTGTTTCATTATGACATAACTCCTACAATTTGAATTGCAGCTTACCGAATGCCAAGCAGTCACCACTATTTATAAAGACATACAACGCCTGACAAATCGAACATGCGTCACCTTCGCAGACGAGGAATAGTGAATTAAGAAATTGGGTAGGATTTCACAGTAGTCCCACCACAGAATTGACAGATGTTTATTATCAGCCCTTATATGTCCCAATATTGGGCACGGGCCTCGTATATCATTGAATGGGGGCAGGGGTTAGTCGTTAGTCGACCACGTTGGCTATGTGCGATTCATTACAGTGGTTTACTTGACAGAACTCTTAGGTACCTATAGTTTATATTAGTTATGCAAGTTTTGCTCATAAGTTTTCCACTATAAAATGTATAGACCACAAGCCCATGAATAAAATTAACCTGTGAATTGAACCACCGTGAATAACGCTTAGAAGGCTGTTACTATATCATAAAATAACACTGAGCGCTATGCCGTCATTTCTGAGCGGTACAGGTGAGTACGAGAGTAAATGGAATTACTCAGTTATAAGTGAGGAATTACGACTAATCATTAATGTACGGCTTTTTTATAGCTTATAGATGATTAAAAATAAATGTCGAAAAACCTAGTGCCGTACAAAAGTGGTGGTACCGGAAGTTAGTGCAAATTTTTAATTCGCCGGTAATTTTAGAAGCAATATAGGTCATTTATAACTGGACGGCATTTGTGTAATTCTTTTTGTATACATATACAGATACTTTACCCATGAATGCCGTACATATTTTCAGCGCAGAGGTCGAAAGCCAAGGGTCGCAACTCGCAAACCTTTCCTTACACCCATATGAAATGAGGTCATTGTAAAATGTACGGCATCTTGTTCAAAATGTTATTTAAGACGGACAATAATGTTTAATAATTATGCCGTCCAAAAATTATCTTACTAATATTATAAACGCGAAAGTTTGTATGTATGGATGTCTGGATGTTTGTTGCTCTTTCACGCAAAAACTACCGAATGGATTTCAATGAAAGTTTAAAATAATATAGCTTACACAACAGAATAACACATAGGCTATATATTTTTAAGATAGTGTGTGAATTGTCCAAAATATAACGATAATTGTCAAGTAAGTCGGGAAAAACTGCATCTGCGAGCTATTCTTGCGTACGCTGCAAAAACTGTAGAGTTTACACGTATATAATGTATAAGAGAAATGTTTATCTTAATAAGTCCTACAAAAAAGTCCGCGACAGCATATAACTATCTTTAAAATTACGAGGAATATGGTAAAAACAACAATTTCATTTTCACATATAAACTGTTCTACCTAATTTCCTGTCAAACATTTTATGTTTATCCCGTCAATACGGTTAATGGTCCCCTCAAATTAAAGAACGTATCTAAATAAAGGTTTTGAATCGACAACATATATCCACAATATTCGAACAATTGCGTATTTTTCATTTTAAAAATGCAGAATAATCAGTAATGAATAATGAGTGACATATTTATTAGTTGTCAAAAATGTATGCGAGCGTTCAGAAATTTATTTTTAAACTCCTTGGTTGTATCTGGTTTAAAATTTACAAACGAATGCAGGCTCGGTAGTCATCACGCTTCGTAATCTAAATAATGATTTCACTGATCCCAACGGATATACCCTTTGATTTTAGCATATATTGTCAATGCGAAAGTAACACTACTGTGTTATACTTTCACGCCTAAAATATTTGAGTTATTTGGATGATTTTTGTTATGGATAAAAACGGAAACATAAAAAGGAACATTGGTTACTTTTTTTTTAATTCATTAAGTTTAAGTGTAATTTGGGCACTTGGGAGACGTTTAATAGATTTACTTATTATCTTTTTGCAACCAACCCGGAAGTCTATGCGGACGGAGTCGCGGGCAAAAGCTAGTTGTTAATATTTGTGTAAATAAATATTTATCTACATTTCAGGATTAACCGAGTTATTACTGCTGTAAGATCATAAATTTATGTACGGCAACTTTGTTTTTTATATAATGACCTATATTGCTTCTAAAATTACCGGCGAATTAAAAATTTGCGCTAACTTCCGGTACCATCACTTTTGTACGGCACTAGGTTTTTCGACATTTATTTTTAATCATCTATATATTGGATGGATTGCAGCGGCGTGCCATCCGCATTGTGAATGATGCAGACGTTACAGCCAACTTGGAGCCGCTACAGTTGCGCAGAGACATTGCCGCACTTAGCGTGTTCTACCGTCTGTATCATGGTGAGTGCTCTGAAGAATTGTTTAACCTTGTCCCATCCTCTCCGTTCCACACCAGAACCACGCGTGCGGGCATGCGAAGCCACAGCTTTATGGTCACAACATCCGCGGCTCGAACTAAAAAGTTCGCCAACTCCTACTTTTGCCGCACCATCAAGCTGTGGAATAGTTTGCCCGCTCACGTGTTCCCTCCTTCCTATGATCCTGGATCCTTTAAGCGAAGCGTGAAGAAGCATTTGTGCGGGCCTGCATGATTGTGTCGACCAGCGGGTGACCATCGTTTCTCGCTGGTTGGTATTATTTTTCTGGACTCCACTGTGCTTACCATCAGGTACAGTGGAGTCACTTTGCCGTGCCAGAATAAAAAAAAAAAAAAAAAAAAAAAAAAAAAGCCGTACATTAATTATAATTAGTCGTAATTCCTCACTTGTAACTGAGAAATTACATTTACTCTCGTAGTCACCTGTACCGCTCAGAAATGATGGCATAGCGCTCAGTTATTTTATGATATAGTAACAGCCTTCTAAGCGTTATTCACAGTGGTTCATTTCACAGGTTAAATTTTTCCATGGGCTTGTGGTCTTGTAGAACAATTCATTTAATGTATACAACACCTTACGCCAATTTACTTAATGATCCTCAATTATAGATTCACAAAAACCCACGACCTCTCAATCTCACTCGGTTATCTGTCTTGGTGAACCTAAAGCCCGAAACAGTAGAGCTATGATAGTACTGTCGTCATACTTGTATCGGCCTCCTGTGACGTACAAAAGCTGATCTTAATTCAATTTTAGGTCGTTATAAAAGCTAGTTTTTAAGAACGGACTAAGGGTTAGGCTTTAGTTGAGAGGCCCTGTAAGTTGCATTAGGTGGAACGTGAATCGGCTGATATAGATGTGAGTAGTGGGTAGTTAGTTACCCCGGTGGCCTTGAGCGGGTCCATGGGCTGCACGATGAGTACGGTGTTGGCGGGGCGCAGTCCCATGTAGTGCGCCGCGAGCACCATGGCCGCGAAGCACGGCGCCTCCGCGCTCAGAGAGAACACCAGCACGCGGGACCCCAGCAGCAGGTCCTCGTCGTACGTGCCTGCAAACACACGCTTCTTATATAACACCTACTTACTTCAATTGCTATAATAACTCATAGACTTATTATACTGGCCCAACCACGTGAATCACGGTGCAATACTCTTCGAATGCTAAATCCTGGATCGCGACGCAACGCATTTGGTTGTCGTTCTAGCGTGATAGTGATTATAGTGGTTGATATTCCAATTACAGTTAGTCTTATTACCAGCCAATTGCGCGTCGGTCACTTTTGCTAATGATACCAAAAAATATTTATTGCTTGAATAAGACCACTTTTTGTATTGCTCTGAAGAAATGGTTTTTGGGTTGAAAAGCTGCTTGCAGTTTTGGACACCTCAATATGTGTAATATTTGCCTAGCTACATATTAGGCAGGTATAAAAAATGTAGCTAGCATGATGTAAATGAGTACCTTTGAACGGTTGTGGCGTGTGATCCTCCGACACGGCGTAGAAGTCTGATGCGCTGAGTCTGTCTGTGCGGTCTGGGCGGTCGGCGGGCGTGCGCTCGCGCAACTCCACGTCGTCGCTGGGCTCGGGCCGCGGCTTCTTGTCGCGGCGCGGGGACTCCGCGGGCGCGGGCGCGGCCCTCCGCCCCCCGCCACCCGCACACCCCGCACTCCCCGCGCTAGAGAACATGCGCGTGTAGTCGTTGGCGCGCGGCACGATGCACGTGTACCCCTCCCGACGAATTATGTCCTCGGGCCGCGTCGCCTCGCTCTGAGTGCCAACATAAGTGCTATTGTAAATTTAAATTTATTAAATAATTTAATGATTTCTTTAATAGGTACTAATAGAGCGGATTGCTCGAATCAAGTCTAAAATAGAGTTTTGCTCTTTGATGGAATGACTGATATCCCAGAGTCTCCCGCAAGCAATCTCCTTAAATGTTCACAAAAAATATTTAAATCAATTTCCCCTATGCACGCAACAAATAAATTTAACAGTTTTTAGCGTAATATTGTCGTTGAAGTGTTGGTAGTGTGTGTGTGTACTGACGGGGAAGGCGCCGGCGAGGTAGACGTCGTGCATGGGCGCGCCCAGTATGGCGGGCAGGCGCTCGAGCCGGCGCTCCGTGCCCGGCGTGAACACGCTGTCGCCGCTGTCCGCCGAGCCGCCCGCGCCGCCCGCGCCCCCCGCACCTCCCGCACTCCCCCCACCACACGCACCAGGCGAGTCGCATCCCACGCGACTGCCACCGTTCTGCAAAAACATACGTTTCATATACAAACTTTACATTGATTCAGTTACGAGTTATTAAGCTACAAACATCACCTTCGCACAACGCTACTGAGTCTACTACGCTGTATTTGGTGAGAAGTTGTATGTATTGTATTTAAAAAAAAATACATGGAGTTTAGACTGGATAATGTACCTTAGGAATGAATAATCCGAGCTTGCGACCGTAAGCTCTAAGGCGCGCGTTGTACACGTGTCGGCCGTTAGAGTCGCGCGCGGGCTCCGGAACTCGCTCCATTCCGCCACGCGACCCGCTCAAATCCTCCGCAACGTCCGCCCCCTCCGGACCGATGCGGCTCTGCCATTCTAAATCAAAAAACATCACAATAAACAGTTTGCACTATGAAGTACACAAAAACATACTCGGCTATAAATTTACAGCTACATAAAGAAAAATATTAGTCGAGAACAGCGCAACTCAAACCCAACGCCGCACAAAAAACTACACACCATTCAAACGTCGCAATATGAGTGAACGAATCAACAAAATCGATGGAGAAATGATAAGGTACGTTGACTATGAAGTCGGTTTTGACGCCGCTCACGACGTCAATGAGCGAAAAAAGCGTAAAACCTAACGATGACGATGATGGCTTAGTGAGAAAGCGAAATCAAAATCCAACGATGATCGGAATAAGAGTGGAGCAGTGCGCTCACGCACCGACGGCGGGCGGCGTAAACAAGTCCCGCAAGGTTCTGAACGCGCGGCGCACGCGCCACGCCACGCCGCGGCTCCCGTCCTCCGCACGGGGCGACGGCGTCCCTTCAACAAATACCGCACCTCACCGCGCGACCCACACACAACACTCGCCGCGATAATCATACTATGGAAGTCCACTAACAGTGAAAAATGAGAGCGTATTGTGATATGCACAGAACGGTGATAAATATAACTTACCGGCGTCGACCGCGAGTTCAGCGACGGCCGCGCAAAATGTTTCGAAGTCCACGACGTCGAGGACTTGTGGCAAGCACCGATCGGCGAGTTCCCTGGGCGCCCGGGTGACGTCACGCAGAGCATCCACAGCCCTGGTGCGCGCGAGGGGCGCATTCCTGCCGCCGGCTGCGTCGTAAGCGCGCTTCAATCGCAAAATGGTGTGGCCCAGCGATTGTCGCGGGTGCGTACGCGCGCCCCGCAGCACGGCGCGAGCGCACCGCAGCGCCGCCGGAATGTCCGTGAAGGCAGGCAGCCCGCGCCGCTCCACCGCCTCCTGCAGCGTGGCGCGCGCCCGAGACAACTCTACGTACTCGCTGCAATCACAACGAAATATGTTGTATGTTATGTGCTCCAACAACAAACATACATAGGTATATGTACGCCGATTTTAAATATTACTCACTGATCTGAGATGGTCTCGTTTCCGATGGTCTGATGGCGCGTGTAGGGCCGGAGGACGAGCAGCAGGTCTCGTGGCGCGGCGGCCAGGTTGGCAGCCTCCACGCTGGCGGCGACAGCTCGCGTCTCGCTGTCGAGCACAAACAACAGCGCACGCGCAGCTGCTTTTGCACGATGTTCCACTTCTATCAATTCTGTTGACCAATCCTCGACTTGCTGTAAAAACAATACAAAAAATACCTTAATTTGTATTGTTTATTTATAGTTTATTTATAATTATTAATAGATAACGTGACAATTATGGTAATAAGTACACCCAACAGGCATACAGATCAAACACCCGAAACAATAATAATAATTACTTCTTGCTTCTTATTACACAGACCGTTCTCTGATCGACTGCACAACGATGGTTGTCATATTCTAAAGCTGATGGTATGTTTTACAAAAAACTTCGATGCATGCACCAATACGTAATGATAATGGGAAGCATAGAATTATCTTTAGATAATTGCATTTCAACAAAATTCCTAAATACCAATATCCTCTTTGTTCAATACATTGTGTTATCACTGGTATCATTACTACTGTGACGTTATTGTTGCCTCGATTAACCAATCGATAGATTAGATTCGACGCCTTTTAATAGCGTGGCAACTTTGCTCAAAAAGGATAAACCGTTTGTTTTCTCCCATGTGTGTCTTTCCAAGTATATGGAAATACTCTCTTTATTAATATACAAAAAATAATCAATTTACAAGACGTGTTGAAAGTAATTTCTAGAAATTAGAAATCGTGGACACGTACTTTCTAACGAGACACATGATCTGACACACGCACTATCACGGATACTTTATCTCGGGTGTAGATTATCAAGAAAAAAATTATTTAACGTTCATTTACGATGGGTTATAAAGTGTAGTTGTTGTAATTGTGTAACGCAAATGTAAATCTAAGCAACTTTGCGAGCTCTTTATAGTGTTAACGAGCACAATAGTTCTCATAGAATAGTCGTCTAAAACGAGCCATTAACAGTCTGGAATGTTAGGAGATAATCATAAGTCTAAATTAGACATACGGTCTTTCCATCCATTGGCAATAATAAGATGTTTATTTCAAAATCGCACAGAAATTCATTATCATCATCAGCCCATATACGCCCCACTGCTGGGAACGGGCCTCCTCTACATCTGAGAGGTTTTTAAGCCTTAGTCCACCACGCTGACCTAGCGCGGGTTGGCGGACTACACACATAAGAAATTCACAAGAACTTTTGGGTATGCAGGTTTCCTCACGGTGATTTCCTTCACCGTTAAAGTACGTGATAATTCATTGTGAATCCACACATAACTTCGAAAAGTCAGTGGTCTGACCTCGAGGCCATCACGACTTACACACAAATTATTTCGAACATCTAATAATTAATTCGAATATCTTTAATAACATAGAGATTAACAAAACAACAGTTATAAATAGTATGTTGTTATAAAGATTTTTTAATAGAAAATAAGCTGTATATTTTGAAGGGTTTAAGCGATATGTTAGTTTGATCTTTATAGTAGTCAATTATAATTGTACAATTAAGGGAAAGGAACCGATGCTCTAGTTATTCCATTTACATATGGTACGTAAGAGAATCACGACGCTAACAGAGCGAAACGTGTACGTGCAATCAATTGTTTCCTCTATTTGTCGAAATTAGCGAGTTATTTATAACCAGTACGAGATGACAGTAGGAAATGCTCTATTCTATGTATTGCGTAAACACTGCTTGTTAACACCATCTATTAGCTGATTTTTATGTTTCATTACTACAGAAAAAAAACTTAGAAATAGGATCTGTGAATTCCATCGATCATTTTGCTATTTTATGACATAAATCCTGTCAAAGAAGTCATTAAATAAAGTAAGTATTCGCGAGATGTTGCACGTAGTGGAGGCATAATCTTTTCCGAACAGCGATATATTTATTGCAATATCTCCATAAAGCTTGATTGATATTCATTTCTAATTATTATTAGATACTTAATTAAACATATATAACAAGTATCACAAACGCTTCGATATTGACGTCGAAATTTGTATCTTTTTGGCTTTCGTTTATTTGAATGGCGCCAGATACGAAACTATAAAGATAAACAGGTCATTTAATAAAACAAACAATACGAGATTCAATTGGTTGCTAAATTGTAAATATGGGACATCGATAATATTGTATGTTAGAATATTTATTAAAGACAATTACAAATTAATAAGCGATTTTTTTATGTAATAATAAATCACTCACCGGATTGAAGTATGTGATGCCCATTTTCTTCAGCATCGGAATGGCAATGTCCGATCTCCAAGTTGTTGGGTTGCAGGAACCGCCCAAGAACACCTCGCAAGGCGGCGGCGACGCCTCGCTGCCTGCGCAACGTCATACATCATCCAGTGCTACAATATTATATCATTCATAAACTCTATCAACAATTATCAATATCCACTGTCCTTATCGATCCATTTATAATCAGATTTGCGGTTGAAAACAGCTTTATTTTTACAAATAAATGTATCGAAACATGCGCTGACTGAGCTCTATACATACGCGGATTATCACGTGTTCGAGAGCGACACCCACGCTTTTCAATACAAACACCATATGTGTCTAATGTGCCCGCTACGTCATCGTGTTACGAAAAATTCCATAGACGCTTCAATGAAAACAGAATGTTATGTATTTACTCCAGACTGTGCGGACGGTATAACAATTACGTAAACCTAGTTCTGCATTGTCTCACCAATATGTCGGCGTAATGACCAAAAGAGCTCCGAATTAATGTCATGCAATTGATCGCTTTGAGTTCATTATTTCTGTCTTTAAATAGCGCACCGTTTTCTATTGTTTATATTGGTCCATGTCTAGATTTTTGGGAATAAATGCGTTTAAACAAATGTTACCTAGGGTTACAGCTCACGCACATGTAAAGTATTTTAATTTACGCTCAAAAACAGTACTCTATATTTGCTTATTGATACTATAAAACATGCGCAAGGTCGCCTTTTATTGATATGTTTACAATAAAACGAATGTAAATGTATTGGAGCAACATGCCATGATTGCTATGTGTACGTAAGAGGATCCGTTGACCCTATTTGCGCGATAGGCTGGAGGCACGCAAAAGAAGTACTGCTAATTGTTAACAATTGTACTTCAACACGCAACCTAACCGAACTGCTTGAAGGACATTACATTGACAGAAATATAAAAGCTTCGGGAACGTTTACAATTCAATATTAACTTGTTTGCACATGATACATAAATATGTTAAAATTTCATGTAAGTAAGTTGATCGACGGAGCTGAGATGCGAAAGTAATTCAAATGACATTGGCGTTTATAAAGACGAAAATGATCAGCGTAAAAAATAAAATCAATAATATGTAAATATCTGTTTTGTAATATCCTTTTGCAATTTAAAAATAAATGAATGTATCAATAACGTCTATTATGATGATATTTGATGACGCGCATTTCCTTATTGCTATCAGCGCAAATTCTAACATATGATTACACTTTAACTACATTTAACAAACAATATTGTATTCACATACAAACCAAGCGTCCATTTGCTAAGACTATAACTAGAGACATAGACACACCATAACAGATGAAGTACACATAAAACGACAATAATCACGTTTGTTAAGTACGTTATTGTGTAGTAGAATATGTTTAAGAGATTAACGTGAATGATTTGAATGTGTATGGCACCTCGTAACGTGAAGCATGAGTGGCGAGCAAGCGGGCCCGCCGGGCGTGCGTTCACGTTCGCTCACGGAGCGCTACTCATCGCTAATGATTAATGAGTATCGGCTGCGTGGGTGCCAGTTGCCACATCTAGGCCGAGCACCTTACTACTTACACACCCACTTGTAGATTAACAGTTCCCCATAAATGGCAAACAATTCGTATCGAACAAACAAAATTATGTATAGCGATAAAAAAAACACTAAAGAGAACACCAGGTGACAATGTTGTATTACAACGCGACACACTGCCGTGACATGTAGCGGAGAATTGTGCGCTGGATTGTAATGAAACATTATCATACGTTTACACTATTACTACGTATCCACAACAATCGGGTTATCACAAGTTATTTTGAAAGAGAACTGAGCTTATATAAAAATTTAAATCATATCAAAACGTGCGAGACTCATTCACATTTGCAGTGCAGCTCATAAAACGTAGCAAACCAACACATCAGTCCAATTCGGGAACCTCGTTCAATGCCAAGACTAAAACGTAAACAAGGCGGCTGGTCAACAAACGCACTGAGCATCCCCTGCCACCGCCCGCTCCGCACAAGGTGGCTCTGATTCACAGTCACGAGAGGAAGTCCCTGAATTGTCACAACTTTAAAGTGAACTTTTCCAGCACAATTCATTGCCAATATCCATTTGAATACGCATTCACGTCATCCAATATAAAACATAAGATTGAACACATTGTGGGCGAAATATTATAACGATTGTATAAATTTAACGTGGGAAATATATTACGGTGTAGCCGCAGAACCGTCGGAGTTAACGTATTAGACATAGTTACTATGAATAAACTGCAATGGGAACGCACAGGGCACTATCATGGTGGTCGGCGGCATGTCTGCGACGTGTGGTGCCGAGTGCAGGCGAGAGTGCGGGCGTGCGAGCGTGCGGGCGTGCGGGCGAGCAGACGCGCAGCACAGACAGCACTCGCGACGCGCGCTGTCCACCCGCGAGCGGTCGGCGGCCAACTGGCGGCGTTCGCGGCACTCAACTCTACGCCCAAGTACTAGCCAATTCCGCATTTTAAATATTCCGTTATTTCTATAGCACTACAAAGACATCACACAAAGACTTATGGTGATGCTTAATGCCAACAACTCATCTACAAACCAGTTATTATTTGATTAGATCCGTAAACCTCACATCGCCTTTGTCATCCATCCGCTGAAACGACTTTCGATTATAATTAATGAATGACGTTCAAAGCGCCATAAACATACGCGATGACATGATGCACGTCGCTCAAACTACTATATCAAATGGTGAATACTTACCTATTTCAGATAAATAACAAAACTGCAAATGTGACAGCGTTGACAAAGTGTTTGTTTAAAAAAATATTAAGAAAATAAATGACATTGCATGGTGATAAATTGAGAGACTTAAAGTTTATTGCGCATATCGCCTACGTAATGCACACAGAAAAAGTAAATACTATGAGTTAGTTTTGTATTGGTGTTGTCATTTAACAGAATAAATCTTCCGGGAGATAAGGAAGTTGATGTGCGACGTTTGTTTACGTTGTATGTTGTGGAAGTGCTCACTCATTGCTCAGTGAGTGGTGAGTGCTCAGCTCCCTGGCTCACTACTCGTTCATGACATGTGCGCAATGTTTTGGTGTTGTTCGGCGGCCAATCGCTGCGCAATAATAACCCCAAGGAGCTCATCGTATCCTAAAGTAATACTTCCATATTCCATTTAAAGTACGAGCGGAAGAGCCTGGAAGGCCGCGCATCATCTTAAATTCTAGTTTTTTGTTCCTTAATGCGGTTTTGCATTTAATGGCTGATGTTTTGTCGACTTGATTATTTTGACAGAATTAATCCTCTATGTGTTCTTATACTTGATGATGCCAAGCAAATTTTTTACGTTTGAGTGCCATGTGCAAATAATTAAACGTGCCGCGTGTTACATAAGTGCCGTGCACACCAACATATCTAACGGGCGAGGTATAGCAACATGTCTCCAATATTACACGTTAGTCAGATATGCGCATCGAGATTGACGCAAACCCGACGGCATCAGGGGCATGCAGTACAAAATCCACGAAGAGCCGCAGCCCGGTTACATAAGCAGGGAACAATTAAATACTAACGCAATAAACGATGATCTTACGCCCAACGTATGTCGCGTGAAGTGCGAGTACATCCGCGAGTATTGTTTATTCGGTGATTCAACCCGGCCGCGGTGATAAGCTTTCCGTCGATAAGCTGCCAGACGATCAATACTCTACCATTACCAAATGACGTCGGACTTACATACATTCGAAATGTGATATACATTGTGTAGTCCTGGATTTCATGGCTGAATAACGGATGCATGATTGCAAAATCCAAATACTTTATTTGTAAAATGATACTTTGTATTGAATAGTTTTCTTCAATTTATTTTCGTTTTATAAAATCCTGACGTAATGAAATGTGATTGACAACATTGGTGGAATGGGATAAATAAATCCTGATTGAGTCAGTGAGTTCAAGGTCAGAGTGCATTACCACTGATTTTGGAAGTTGCATTCCTGTCAATTACTAATTACCGAAAAATTTAACGGCAAACATAGTTAAAAAGCTTGCAATGCGGAAAAGATACGTTAGCTATGATTTAAGACATTCTTAATGTTAGACGAAGCCCAACCCCAGTAGTAGGATGTTATGTTTTGATTAAAGTATTACCCAACCTTATACATATTATTAAAAGAAGGCATATAGCCTGGACTTTGAACACATAACAAGTTTAAGACGTTTTATTTCATAGGCATCGCACCGTCAAAACTGATTATATCAATAACACAACAAAAAGAATCCCTCAGATTGTTTCAATAATAACTTAAGACACCCAAAATGTGTAAAATAAAGGCACTTTATACAATTAAATTATTTCTATTAAATCCTTTCTATTTCTTTGCATACACAGAAATCATCTTTCACAAACAAAACTGCAAAATGTTGTTTGATAGACAGACGCAGCGCGCTAAGTCAACAAAGCCGCGTTATATTGCTTATGCGGTACATTAGCTGGGCAGACATTGGGACTACCGGCGGAGTATTTCTGGATTGGTACCGTGTGGAAAATTTACTCATCATTTGTTTAATCGCAGCTGTCTCTGATTGACCTTCCGCAATGAAAGACTTTAGGAAATATAATGTGAGCGCACTCGATTTACAAAGCGCACGTATCACGTTTTAGAGGCAGTTAAACCGTTTATCGTCAATTTAAGTGAACCACGAGCCCGTACTCGGAAGGTCACGGTGGACATGTGTTACGAACAAACTATTTGTCTTACCGTTTACATGCCGACATATGTTGTCCTTATCCCGTAACTCTCGCAGCTCTTTGTCGACATTCCACAGCGGTGACTCGGGCTTGTTCGATGTCCTGCAAATGAAAACTGAAATTAGAAATAAAATATACTCAATTAACATGAAATAATTAACTAGCTAAATAGGTTGCGTTTATGTGCTCGCATATTAATATTTTCCTCGAGTAAAGTTAGAAGTTGTCATTGTTATGATTCAGTGCATGACAAATATCTTATTGTTTGGCATTCAAGGGTCGATGCACGCGTCAGTAGCAGCAAGCGATACGCGGTTCAAGACCGGGTAAATGGCGGCTGATCATTTTTAACGCCATCCGTAAAATTATAGTGATTCACTACGCACTCAGACAGAACGGACATGTGAACTTGATCAAAACATTGCCCATTCACTGTTTTGTGTGCTAGTATCAATTTTCATAACCGCAGTTGTTTCAACGCCTAAGATATTTTCGTAAGAAGCAAAGTTAACTTTAAAAATTAAATGACAAATTAAAAAGAATGTCACGTATTCACAAAATCTTATTTGCAAATTATTAACAATTCTTTAGTTTAATGTTCTCTTGTTTCTTTAGTATTCTAATAGTAAATAAGTAACTTTTTGTCTTTACACAATTAAGGTGTCTAATGATGTCGGCAGGTTTTTATTGCAAATAATCAACATGGCTATACGAAGGCGCCGCTAGATATAATAATAGAGACATACATATATGTACTTGACACATAAATATAATTTTCTATTCAAACAAGAATCGGGACACAAAATCTTAATCATTTAGTTCACATAAACGAAATATATTCAACAACTTACAACCTTTTTTAATATGATGAGGGCTATAAATCATAATTTTCCGAACTACATTAATAAATAATTGTGACATTTTTCTACAGAAATATATATGACAAAATACCAAAGTTCAGATTCCGGATACCGCGGAAGAACATTGAGGTCAGATGATAATTAAAAAAAAACTGACTAATTCATGAGTAATACCGAGTCTTGCCCATAAACAGCTACCGACAAAGATGTGTAACATACTTGTTGCGCGGGATACGTAAATAATTACCATAGTTTTAGTACTTACTGCCTCGCTTGCCTCGAACAGCGACGTAGCTCCGCGGCGAACACGCAGAATTCGCCGAAGGTGAGAGTGAGAGACTTGCGACGCGCGCATTGCCGTGCGCATACCAGCATTTCGAATACTACAACAATAACAATATTATTGTAACAACTGCAACCAGTTAGTTGTGACGCAGCCACATTCCCGACAAGGCAACGCGGCCGGCCAACTCGTGTTAATAAAGCCGACGTCCAACCAAATTTGGCTTTCGCGTTTTGTTCCTGCGAAACGTGTTCAGTCACTATGAAAAACACTTCCGCTACCTTTATTCGACGAAATTATTTGTGATTAATTACATCCAAAAATAACTTTTTCAAAGTAGCCGCTGTAGTTGACACTGGACTTGTATTAATTCATATTTTTAATATTTTTTTGTTTTAAATTTTAAGTCAACTATGGCCGTTAATGAAAAGAGATGTGACGCGCTAGCATCGTTTATTTATACTTCCCTAAAATAAATGGAAATAACTACAAAACCACTCGTAAGGTAAGCTAGTATAAATTTACAGTTAGATACATAATACTGGGAAAACCGTAAACAATATCCTCGCAGACTTGAGGGTGGAATAGACAAATGAGTCTCAAATAAAGATTAAGCTTTCTTATTGAATAATAAAACCTCTTCGTGTACTCGTGGATGAAAATCCAAGTGCGAAGAAAAAGCTCTTTTAAACGAACCACGCAATGTTTTCATTTTAGTTACACTTTGACGGAAAAATATGATGGTGAAATACGGGTAAAAATTATTTCGATTATCTCGAATCACTGCATGCGATTATTAAATCAATATTATATAACTCAACCTACCCTTCTTCATAGTAAATATTCACAAAACATTTGATGTATTCGCTATGTGACCGAGCTTTTAACAACAATAAAGTACAGACCGGAACAATGTTTGTATGAGAACTGTATAAAGGTCTAAATAGCGGGCAATAAACATTGCGGCCTGTGAACTCATTCGGCGGTAATTGGTCATCAGTGAGCAATAACGGTGAGATCACTGTGCACGCGCAGCGCTCACACCTGTCCGCAATAACAATAGCTCGCGGATACGCAGCGGTAATTAAACCCCTTCTATCTTATACTAATTGTAAGTGTACAGAACCGCTCTCGAATACTAACACAGGTGCGACTCGTTGATCACGCTTTAACTTTGAAAAAAAAAGCTTTACTTTACTTTTAACGCGATAAGTTGCGGTCAGGCATGTGTTACACAATTTATCAATTTAATCTGGATATATGATATTTGGAGTCATTATTATCGTGGAAGGCCAGCCAATGAACCGAGCAGTGGACACCATATGTTTTTAATAATGTAATATGTATGTATATGATATATAGTGGTCATCTATAAAAGCGCTACCTAGTCCTGTTTGCTCTACCTTATATACCAAAGTAACCATTTTTATGACTTGTTCCTTTCTTTCAATTAAGTGTTCAAATTACTCTATATTTGAAAAATTCTCGTAATAGTTTGGAATCGAGCTTCGCTATTGTATCGAATCGATACTTCGATTTTGTTGATAAGCTTACAAGTTACATTTGATGTAAATGTCGACATACTTACATATATAGACATGCTTTGTTGTTCGCAACTTCCGCCATTTGATCTGTATTGTGTTGCACGAATGAGCAGTTTTCATAACAAAATTACGTCGTAATTCGATGTTAACGGTCATTTGTTGTAAAAAAGCAATAAAACCGTTCTAAAGGTAATGTTACATTTTCATCTATCATGCTAGCCTAATTTCAAAAGTTGAGATAACATCTATTAATCTGAACCAGTAGTACCTAAATATGAAAACCGTTTGAAACCTTTTGTTTCTGATGCCAAATAGCTATCTTTGGACTATAGAAGGTAAGTGACGTCAGTTATATTATCGAAAATAATTAAATTTATCGTCACGATATCAATTAAATAATATGTTGTGATAAAATTGATGAATCTATTACAATAATTCAAAAGCACGCATTGAAGAATTAAGCGTTTACGTAATGGCTTAATGCGATATGCCAAACAATAACAATTTGGTTTATGAACATGAACTAATATGTACCTATATTACTCCTCAAATTATGCAAAGTGAGGCCGTCTATCACATGCGAAACATTTGGGTGTAATAGCACAGGCCTGCAGCAATAATTGACAAGTTACATTGTGTTGTCTGCAAAGCATTGCGTAAACAGCAACATGCCACGATTAATTAATGCTAGCGGTTATTAACTAAGTGATCTGCTTGTTAATTGAAAACGTGAGATTTATGAACGATAAATAAACAAAAGGGGCGAAGCTTAACATACTAGGCCCGTAAATTGTTTTATGTGACACGTACATATTAATCGCACAATAGACTCGTCACTTTGAGATACAATCGCCGCCGACTCCACAACGCGTGGTTCACTGATTGAAATAATTTTTGCTTCATTGTACACTATACTAACCTCCGAAATAATACTTGTATTAAGAAAATGAGTAGACAAATACGTGACTAAACAATCAGATAGTGTTTCTATTGAGAGTATAACTTGTTTTCTTTAAAACATTGTGTAAAATAACTGCTAGATATCTCGTTACTCATACTCAATTAAAAACAATGACAGCTGTAAAAAATCCTTATGAGTTGAATGCTTGCAAGATTGCAAGAAAAATCTCGAAGCTTTCCGAGCTTCGAAGGGCATACGCGGTAATGTGTGACGATTCGTTTTTACCCACACTCGCGCACAATGAGCAATAGTAAACAAATGCATGCAATATATGACTTTCCCGCGCATGACATCAAAGGCAAATATATAAATCAAACACATTGATACATAAGAAACAAACACTAAGTTATCCGCAAACATACAAGCCCCCACGCGAAAATATGGATAGCAACAACTACATGAAAACTGATATAAAAGAGTCTACAAACGAGAAAGTAGGCGGAGGCGAGAGCATTACCAATAATAAAAGCCTAGAGCGTTAAAAGTTCCGGCGCTGGCTCTGTGGGTGTTTCAAATCTGGCACTTAGCCCACAACTAGTGTTTCACCAGCCACCTACATAAGTAAGGCTCGCATATCGATCTAAAGCAAAAACTTTCAATGCCACACGAGCTTTGGGTCCTTCAATGCTTGTATTATTCATTTAGATATATAATTTACCTTGAATTTATATTGTTATTTATTTCGTTTTGGTCAATACGCTTGGTCAACCGTTGACTGTTTGGAATTAGATAAAATATAATTCGAAATATTATTGTGAGCGTAGCAATGTATCATCGTACCTATTTACTGGAAGTGTGTGTCTAATGGCCGAGTCGCTACACGCGGAACTAATGTTATGTGTAATTTTTAATTCACATTTACACTTGATTCAGCTTATGAGGTGATGACGTCAGAATGTTATCGCTCACTGGATCGGTGAGCTGACGCGTACATCAGTAATGTATTAGGATAATAATTTAATTAATAACAGCATTAGAAGATTAACTGACCGCATATCAACTATCTAGCATGTTGTTTCTTCCTTTGTTTACAATAGTCAATAGCATACTTTGCATACGTCGTATGTTGACTGATAAATACGTTTACAGATAACTTATGCGGACAAAAGGTATACTTTTACAAATATTTTTATTACGTAGTCAAAAATCATACGATAATATTAGCTTTATATAACACCAGTATTAAAGTATAACATACTTACCAGTATGTTTAATATTTCTACCCGTTGACTATTAACCGTAGCCTCGCAACTTTATCGATCTGATTGAAAACCTTTTATTTTAATTTAATATAATATTATATTGTTAGAAACTAAAAACTTAATTATTCAAATCTTTTAAAAATGACTGTTATTCGTTCTGATGCCGTAACTATAGTAACCAAATAATAAGACGCGTAAAAACTTAAGGGACGATCAAGAAAAAATAAACGATCTGTGTCGTTTTCCCGCGCTTGCTCTATAGTCGCCAATGCAGTGTTGCCACCCACACCAACTTATTTCTGACACGGCCTCTCCTGACGGGGCTACGTCCTCGAAGCCCTTTTTAGGCCCGTGAAGCCCTTAGCCGGACATCGCCAATGGCCCGGGTATATTACCTCCCTGGGCTACTGGTTCGTTGTCATGGTCCTCCGCCCCATCGGTGAACACACACTACACCAGAGACAAAGTACCTTGCTACATTATTTAACAACACTCGTATAGACTCGGATAGTAGATAACATGTTAGATCCATCATATGATTAGGACTAGGAATAGGATTCTCACAGGTCTGTTCCCACGCAACCAGACGCCCATGTTCGCTTGCACAGGTCTTACACCAGTCTTTTGTAAGTCACCCCAGAAAACCAGGTAGGCGTTAGGATTTACACAGGTCTTTTCCTACGCAACCAGACGCCCATGTTCGCTTGCACAGGTCTTACGCCAGTCTTTTGTAAGTCACCCCAGAAACCTAGGTAGGCGTTAGGATTTACACAGGTCTTTTCCCACGCAACCAGACGCCCATGTTTCGTTTGCACAGGTCTTACACCAGTCTTTTGTAGGTCACCCCAGATACCTAGGTGGGTTAGGCTTTACACAGGTCTTTTGTCGGCGGCGCAACCAACGCAACCCGATACCTTCCCATGTGTCAGGGTCAACCCAATACCATGCGCACACAGGTTTTACGTGGGTCTCTTCCACTGAACACATTTCCCATGACGTCAAAGCCAATACACACACTCACAAGCTAATTAAAAAAAACTAAAACTGAATCATCTGCGTACACAAATAATTAAAACATCGGTATGACATCTTAAAAATGCAGCTCAAACGGGCGTCTATTTGCCCTTCCACAACATCGTGTATGAAGCATCAGTATGCTATACTTCAGTAAGTAATAATAATAATCACCATCATCATCATCACCATCCTCACCATTGAGACGGTATCAGTAAGTAAAGTGGTATTAAAATATCGAGAACAGGTTTACTAGTCAAACGGGTACTAACCTCAAAAATTGTCTCGCTTGTACATTGCCAGGGTTAGAGGCCTTTATTAATGCTTTAATTTTATACGCGCTTGGCCTATTCTGACCATTGCTCATAGCCCTTCTCATCATTACACTGATTAGCAATACGCACGTGCGTATATTGTCGATCACGTGGTCGACCTCATCGCACCAAACATAAAAATCATTTAAAGACGGATCAAAAGTTGAAATATAAATGTTGTTAGATCTTACCGGGTTCGAAGTACTTATATGTCTTACGAATTGTACTAATGCAGTCGTACGGAGTTTGTGACACTGATGACTTGTGGCAGGAGTTAAAGGGATAGTCGAGCTCCTTGTAGGTGTGGGGGCCACACAGGGCACCACAACGCCACTATCCGTCAGCGGTAGTCCGCCAACGACACTCGTTGCGCTTGACCTGGAACTTATATCCTCATTAGTATGGCGTGGATCTTGTATCCCACTTCTGATGTTAGAAACTAAAAACTTAATTATTCAAATCTTTTAAAAATGACTGTTATTCGTTCTGATGCCGTAACTATAGTAACCAAATAATAAGACGCGTAAAAACTTAAGGGACGATCAAGAAAAAATAAACGATCTGTGTCGTTTTCCCGCGCTTGCTCTATAGTCGCCAATGCAGTGTTGCCACCCACACCAACTTATTTCTGACAATATCATTATCTCGTTTCATTATTATAAAAAAAGTGTTTCAAGGTAACTCGTAATTCTTTTTTTGCGTAATGAAAGTATTAGTGACAAAATACTATCGCATACAGTCATAAATAATAAAACATTTTGGTTGTAATAAATTCCATTGTGAAATTACGATTCTTTGATAAAAGATTACAATCTTAAGTCAAATCTTTGGTGGGAACGCGTTATATTTGGAACAACCGTGACAAAATTAACCTAAATGACACCGTACGAGCTTAGCCTTAATCCTGCTACAAACTGGAGAAGATTCATTCATGGTTTAGAACATAATTTCTAATTTGCCAGAAATATGCCATACTTATATTGAGAATGTAATATGACGTTATTCTATAATATTGAAATTATGTAATACAAAAATAAAAATATATTTTTTTCGACTTATCCATCACACAGTGCCACACTAAAACATTAATTTTCTTATAAAATTTCGGTGTAGAGGCTTCGACTGCAATCGCTATGACATCGACACTTGTCACACTATATACAGTATATTTTATATTTAACCAATACGAAAGGAATCATGGATAAATTTAGATCATCGTTCGCAGTTCTAGCTTATGTCCTTACACCGTTGTTTATTATCCTTTCCTAATTTATGTGTATGACCACATTATTTATTATTACACACATTTATTTATTGCGTAATGTCTAGTTCATAATTGTATATTGTGGGGTCAGGATATTTTCATTTATACGTCAAATTGCTTTGATTAAATAAAGATTTAAAGCTCAAATATTATTATTCGGAATTTTATAAGGCAAGACGGGCTTTTGTGCTTCTATGTAAGTATCGCCATTGATACATACATACTCACGCCTGTATTCCCCGATTTTTTGTGAATTGATGAAAAATGTGTTTTTGTCCCACGTAATAGGGGGCATGCCTATTGCTAATTTTCACGCACAATTCCAGGCTCCGTGCTGCTATTGAGAATTTCCAAATGAAAAAACCCAATAACACTTTACCCGACCCGGGAAACGAACCCAGGACCTCTAGATCGCAAGGCACATAATTGTACTGAGAGACCACGAGGCGGACTATGACGAGTTTAATACGGCTTATTTCTCGTCACGGATAAATGTGAGAATCCTAAGGGACGATTCTTATAGGGTATTGGTTGAAGTCCCTGGTAAGAGCTAGTATAGGTATACAGTAGAGTACTCACCCTGAGTTTTAGTGGGGTAGAGTTCGATGTCGTTGAAGAGACCCTGCACGCGGTCTGCACACGCCGGCTGGTCGGGCGGGCCCACACGGCACTCCCATGCACTCGCCACCTCCCTTCGACAAGCGAAAAATAGCTATTCAATACATCATTACACGACAAATTATTAATATGACATTTATATTTATAACATTATGTTTAAATATATAATTATTTTAAACACAATTTTAATTCCGCAACGAATCGTCTTAACATTTGACAAATATCAAAACAAAACACATGAATTATAATAACAACAAACTTACATGGCGCAATTATATATTAATAATAAATAACAAAAATCCTAGACGAGGGCAACAAATTTTAAACACAAAGATAAAGACCGTGTGACATATCTAGAAATAAGTTAATTGAAATCAACGATAAGGCAGGCCCTTTAAATACAGTGATTGCCAACTAGTTTACCCAACTCGTAATCTACGTTGTCACACGTAAAATCTACCTGGCGTTTAATCAATGTGACCTATATGTACATACGTTGCTAACTGTTATATTAAGAACGACATCTCAATGCCGTCTAAACGTGTACCTACCGCTCATTACAAAAATAATCACTATAAAATCTTCATATTACTATTGCTTAGACAGCCCCGTGGCGCAGTTGGCTAGACACCAGCTTGCGAAACGAGAGGCCGCCGGTTCGATCCCCGCACCGAGACAAATGTTTGTGTGATCCACAAAGTCTCTCGTAGTTTCTGATACCCACGACACAAGACTTGTATCTTAGTGTGGAATCAGAACTATGTATGTGACTGTTGGGTGTATTTTTTTTTAGAAATTTGTAGCCTTATAACATTCGTATCTTTATTGAATAAAAGAGTAATCCCAGTATCGATTTTTGGTACAAATATACCTAAATGTCCCGGATTTTTTGTAGCGTCCTGAACGATGTTTGTTTAAAATATTTTTAATAAAAATGATAACACTGCAAAACAAACCTAAAAATAAATATAGGCAGACAAACCTAAAACAATAATGCAAACTAAATATAAATATATGTATATATAAAAAAGAATACTAGTAAAGTTCCCTTTACAAGTTGCCGTGTAAATCGTTAATTCATAATTCATTCCGCGGCTTCTAATGTATCACACAGCATAGTTCCACGAACACAGTACTTAATAACCGCTATAGGAATGTGCACAATGTGTAGACACACCTTATGTGTCTACAGTAGACTAAATAAATAGGGCGGAGTTGGGTTACATACACCGGCGTTAACCCGCCGATAAGGACCTTTCCCACGTGAACTAATACACCGCAAATCTTTCAAATCAGCAATGATAACCAAACTAACACACTTACTTGGCGGGCGATTCCCGACGTATATTATTGCAGTGGCATTTGAACGCAGAACTTATTGCAGTATGATATATCATATAAATCAGACAAAGAATTAGTAAATTCATTTCCTTTTATTTAATAAGTTCGAGATGTACGAAGTTATCTAGTGCAAAGTTGGAAACAAACTGCAGTTGCGAAGTAAACAAGCGCTAATGATCGATTCTGTAATTGAACGCGACACAGCATGACGTTGATGACATGACAAGTGACAGACTGCTTTTCGATCTTGACCCAAACGATAACCGCCTGACTTGAGATACTTCATCCATTAATGTTTTATAAAACATTTTAAACTGAAATAACATATTTATACCTAGATACGATATCACAGTTCCGTGAAATTTACTCGTATCTGGAAGTCACAATACAAAACTTGTATCTTTAGAATTAAATCAAACGTGTGACATTTCGGATTTTATACGATGAATGGAAGATATATTAACTAGTAATAACATAACTCAATATCAAATAGAAACAACTTAATTCATCAAATAAATACACGCCTGAAATTGAAGTTTCATCCCTACCATCTGGATGAATGGCGTTCCTCAACAGTGCGGTTCAAACGGTGTTTCCTTCCTCGCACTACATCTTTATGGAATCAGCTTGCCTCGGCGGTATTTCCAAACAGATACGACTTAGGGGCCTTCAAGAAGAGAGCCTATATTTTCCTCAAAGGCCGGCAACACACCGATGATTCCTCTGGTATTATGGGTGTTCATGGGCGGTGTTGACCACTTAACATCAGGTGGCTCACTTGCTCGTTTGCCTCCTTTTTCCATAATAAAAAAAAATAAAAAAAATAAATAAATAAATAAAAATAATGACCTCCGGTTTCTGTAAATATTACATTCTATTATTTTATATACTTCGTTACGAAATATGGCATTTTCTCAGAGACTATTCATATTTAAATTAAATGAATTCTATACTGAATGAAAACGTAATTGGAATACAATTTACAGCGGAATACATTCCTTGCGTAGAGTAAGAAGATATTATTTTTGGAATATTTCAAGGGTAAGTTATTTTAGAATTACAAATAAGCACCTGTTGTATTGCATTCACGGATTTCACCTCTAAAATCCAAAATAAATGAGTCATGTCCAATTCATACTTTACAATGTGTTTTAGCGGTAATAATTAACAGCTGACGTGTGCTAAATGTTTATGTCAATTGTAAGTGTAGACAGTATCGTGTTGAATAACAAAGCCATGGCTTTTAATTAATGAAATACTAGGTGTACACCAAAACGATTATTATTAATGTACATCATTAAATTTACATACATATGTACATAATTAAAGAGACGTTTATAGCGTCAAGTAATGATAGTTGTATAAAGTGTGTGTTCCATCAACATTATATTGTACTGTATCAGCACTGTTATTACAATCTATAAAGAAGAGTTATCCAAGTCCGATATTATGACTTTCACATTCCCTCGAAATCTTAGTAGAAAACTTTTAAGCTTGCAAGTTTACACAAATATCTTTGTGTTGTGGACTAAATTCTTCGACTATAGTGTCGGCGTAAACGAATTTGTTTCATTTAATTAAATAACAAATAATAAAAGTTTGTATAAAGCTTTTGAAAAAGCGGTTCAAAATTGTTATAGGTATTTATTTAAGATGGAATTCATAAAAAAAAAAAACCAAATTGATTCATTGATGATTCCATTAACCTTTAACAACAGTAAACGATGAGCAATTCCAAGCGAATTCAATCCATTAATCTGCCGACATGGCTTACGTATTGACATTAGTTACTTTGATAAGCCGACTGCGTCATTATCGTCCGGTTTGGTGATCTCCCTATTACAGATACAAGCACGCGTGCTTTATGGACAAATTCTAGATTAGTCCATATGAATAAGAACTTAGGCTACTTCAGATTGACAGCTGACCGTTAGTCATAGCACATTATCTCTGTCAGTCCCTTTAAATGAAACGATTATGTGTGACTAACACAATGAGCGTATTTGTAACATTCCAAGAAGATAGCTTGGATAACATCTATAACAAATGTCCTCGTGTGAAGTTTATATCCATTGCTTTGATTCCGATATGGTAATAAAAAGTAGAAAAATAATTGCGTATTCTTCTATAACTTAATAATCAACTTACTTTTTCTGTTCATCAATATATGTTTATCACGCAAGAAGGTAGGTACCTATTCACTTCAAATCTAACTCAACACATACCTATGAATAACAAACAATGATCAAAATATTTTTTAGAGTTCTCCTAAGTAAAATGAAATGAAAAATATTGGACTACTTAAAAGTCAATCAAATTATTATGATAATATAATATTGTTACAATTATTGATATTTTTGAAGTTGGTTAAAACATACGAATACATACATAACCTCACGCCTGTATTCCCTGAAGGGGTAGGCAAAGATATGCTTCTGCACCCACATTTCGCCAGTATGTATCAGGCCCACGTAATAGGGAGCGAGCCTATTGCCGTTTTTCGGGAACATTTCCAGACTCCGTGCTGCTACTGAGAATTTCTTAATAGAAAAACCCAATGACACGTTGCCCGACCCGGGAATCGAACCCAGGACTTCTAGATCGCACGGCACATACCTGTGCCGCGAGACCACGGGGCAGTCAACTGTCCTCCGCTATATATCTATTTATAAATAACAACTATGCAAGCCGCAGAAAATGAACCATGAACAAGACGTGACTACCAAAAACTGTAACAATTAGTTCAGCTATATGGTCTCTCCCACTGCGATACGAATTGAAAATTGTGGTTTTTTTTTAAACAGTTTGTCAGCTCATTCAACCTGGTTTCTTTAAGAGTAGTGATATGTGTAAACGATGGGTGGTTCCCTCACTAGTTGCTAAGTAATCCGAGGACAACGTGCATCAAGAGGAGTGGTCGTCCAATTCCATAAAATTGTATTCTCTTCCTCCTAAGTTTATTGGTAAAACGCATCGTAAT
The DNA here is from genome assembly GCA_907164795.1 of Hemaris fuciformis. NCBI lineage: Eukaryota > Metazoa > Arthropoda > Insecta > Lepidoptera > Sphingidae > Hemaris > Hemaris fuciformis. The sequence goes on from OU015434.1 coordinate 8,332,184, forward strand.
AAACTAAAATGAGCATCTAGTTCATCAAACATCTTACTTCATCATGCCGCGGAATACAATTATTTGAGTTAAAACACATATCTCATATAAAGTCATTGTACAAATTAATATAATTTACATGTGAATACTAAAATAAATATTTAAATTAACACTGGATACACTTCACTCGTCGAATTTGCATACAAACTGCGTTGCTCGCAAATGATAACCGAAAGACTAACCAAATATCCACAATATTTTTTCCTAACTGCGTTATCAATATCGTCATCATTACAAAAATAGAAATGATGCCATTTTTAGTAAACCCTGGAAAACCCTGATATAGTGACCCGTTCACTAGTCTCTCATCATACTCTAGTGCAAACAAGACCGCACAAGTAAACCGATGAAAAATAAATTTACGGTAATTTAAATTCTCACAATAGTCAACTATTTATAGCATATGATCAAGCCATTGGTATTGAATGTAAATATATTTTTTCGTTGGTTTTTAAAGGATTATATAAATTATAGTGTACTAAATACATAACATAAACTCACGCCTATATTCCCCGAAGGGGTAGACAGAGGTGCATTTCTGCACCCATATTTCGCCAGGTATGTATCAGTCCCACGTAATAGGGGGCGAGCCTATTGTCGTTTTTCGGGCACAATTCCAGACTCCGTGCTGCTACTGAGAATTTCCTAATGGAAAAACCCAATAACACTTTGCACGATCTGGGAATCGAACCCTCCTGGGTTCGACCCTCTAGATCGCACGGCACATACCTATGCCGCGAAACCACGAGGCTACTACTATCTACTGTACTAAATAATAAATTAAATAAATACTAATTAATTATTACCAAAAATATGCAATTAATTTGATCAAATATGAACTCCTTCCATTAAGCGGCTAAATTTTTTATAAATAACATTTGTATATTTAATATTCAAAGCTATATATTTTTTTTTGCAACCAGATAAACCATAGTCAAAATACATAAACTAAAAAAAATGCTTTTATTTCGAATTTAATAAAACAAACTGATGCTTATGTTCAAAGTTGAATCATTTTTCGATTCTTCACATAGTGGTTGCGATTCAGTTTTTGATATCCGGTCGATGGAAATCAAGATCAGAGAAGTAACAATTTCCTAATTCATTAGCATATTAAGCCTGGAGTTTTGTTTAAGATATACCTCACCTAAACATCCAATTTGCATTGAATTCGATTCATCATTCTCAGAAATACTATCAGACAGAAGGATGTGCGGTACAATCACACGACATAAAATCGAGATGACTGGCCGATCAAGTTTGATGCCTTCCGGTTGTTTTCGAAATATTTTAGTAAATTACCCTGGCCGTTTGAAACCGTGCCAAAATTATCTCATCACTCATTATACGCCACAGAACAATGGGTTTGTAAATTCCTAATTATAATATAGGAAGAGGTTGGGCCAGTGAAATAACGGTAAATATATTTACTGGTTCATATAAATATGTCTCATTTATTTTTTATTTATCAACTAAATTGTAATTAACTTTGGTATTGTACAACGCCACCTAACGTTTTATACGGTTTTGCATGTCATGTAGCTGCTATTGCAAAAACAGTTTATTATTACTTATTCATGAATGTTAAATGCGGTTTTCTGGACAAAGGCTTCCTCAAAAGACATGCAAGGCCCGTCAACGTCGTTTGCCTGCGCCTGCGTCTGACGACCATTATGAGATCATCCATCAATCTAACTGGCCGTGTCATACATGCCCGATAGTTTTTAATAAACAATATTTTATTCACAATAATTCAATCTATCGTGTAATTTTTATCTGCTGTTGTTAATCATTTCTCGAACTAAATTTAATATTGTAAACATATTTTCACTCCTTTGTTGCTAGGACGAAAATAATAAATCAATGCTGACTTATTTTTAAGACTGTGCATTGATAGAATAAAATTACCTATGTACAGGTAAATTAAATTATTTCAATTTTATTAATAAAATAACAAACTTAAGTAAACAATATTGATATCAGCTTTTACTTTAATTGTTATTATTGAGTATGATAACTTTCAGGTATCACACTAATAAAACATACCTATCCGACATTATAATTATTTACTTCATATTATCCCTATTGCCTGCTATCCAATTTACTCTAAGCTCACAAATGGGTAATTAATACAAAAATGCACGAGAACAAGCGCTATTACCATAAATCAACATCCAATTTGAGAAATAAAATGTATTGTTGACGCCGAGGTGTCTAAACATAAGCATATTACGAGTACAACTACATTACAGGAATCTTTCTTGATATGATAGATTAGTTTGTAAAATAAATAAAATCCACGAACAATGGTTTATGAGTGAAACAACTTTTATAATCTGTTCCTTCAATTTTTGTATTTCGTAAACATTTTTTTTAAAAACATTAGTGTCATATGAACACGAATTACTTAATGAAAGATCGCCGATACGTAAATGAAAAACTACGAATGAAAAGCGCGTGCGACCTAAACCATTAAGTCTATACAAAAATATACCATGACATCATGGTGTGCGAGTAAGATATAGCGGTCTCGCTTGCACTCCACTCGTTTATAAATATGCGAGTGCATTTACTTCATTCGCACTTCGATAATCTATTTGACGGTAATAAGAATTTTCTTTTCGCTAACTGTAAATTTTCATGACCTTATTATACTAAGTGTGGAATCTTTTATCAATTTAGGAAGTCTTTAATAAATGAGGTTCAATAACAGTTGAAAATAAACCTGGATATCTTATATTTTTCTGTTTTTTATTCGCTGTTACTATTTTTTTAACATAAATTTATATAATTAGCATATCCGTGTACATAAATGGTCATGCTCTATTTCCGCATGGTGTTTAGTGTTTACGACTTCTTGTTATTTTGGTCGACTACGAAATGTGAGGTCATGCGCGCTAAATTAGATATTATTATAATGAATAACTTATTAAACAATAAGATATCAAATTAAATAATCAATTATAGATACGAAAAAAATATTATATCTGTTTTGAAATATTATGATAAAAGGCATTTTTGGAAAATTATAAGCAAAACAATTTTATTTCAATCAACCGAACTTTTATTAACAATTATTATGTTCCGTACGACAAACTTGTTGATATTTTGTAAATCTAATTAAATGCCAGAACAATAAGAACGTCTTGTTTCTATGACACTATCATCGAATTATGATCACACCCACGTTCCTTTATACATATAATTTATAAACTCAAATAAATTATAAAAAAGATTTTTTATATATAAAATTGTCGACATAAATTATCATGTTGATTTATTAATTATTATGGCATTAACACAAAAAAATAAGTAAATTGTTTTATCTATAAAAAAGGAATTGTATACAATTGCGCTACGGCGACAACGGCCCTACGTGTGGTAGAGAACGAAACTGCGTAGTATCTCTTACCACGGGATTGATTGCCCATAATTTGGTGTTTCCAACATGAACTATATGTGCTTACAAAACTAAGGCGCAAAAGGTAAAACGATATTGATGCATGAAACTACAACCATTGACATACAGTCATAATTAAACTGGCATCATCACCTCGCGACCTGGGTAAACAACAGTCAACATGATGTCATGCTGATGTTATTGACCTAACAGCAAGTTATATGGGCGTCTGCCCCTCGTTACCAAACATGTGCCTGTGTTGCGAGATGCAATGAAAGAGCAAGGTTGCCGGATTTGCTAATCAACAATAAACATATAATAAACAAGTTTACATGCACCCACGCTTAAATTCTAGACGGATAATACAATAAAATAACGTTTTCTTGTCATTTTATTTTATAACATACAATATGACTTACCTAGCTAACGTTCCTTTTAGCTTGAGTTTGTTCGGCTTCTTCGAGGCGTGTGCGTCGGTGACAGCATATGTGACAGGTTCAGGAGTTTCGAAGGCCGTGGCGTGCTGTGGGACGGGACACATGAGAGGCTCCATCCGGCACGAAATAGACGCCCGCTTCGGCGGCGTCGCCCGAGGGTACGTGTGGTGTCGGGAGCTGCTCGTCGCCACAGGATCATTGCGCCTCTGCTTGGGCAGCGTCCGCGCGCATATGGCACTGGCGGCGTTCTTGAGGTGCGTTCGAAATCTGTTATTGTTGCTCGTCACGCTCAGTACGGCACCCTCCATCTTCATCTCATTGGTCACTTACATCACCCACATCAGTGTATGTTCGAATCCATTTTTGTTACACTTCACTTGGTCACCGCCTCATATTTATTATCTTGTGTCAATTTGTCTATGTTATCGTACTTCAACAATATAATAACAATACACTGCACAATTTTTCCATTGTAAATTTAAGATTCATTTCAATTCTGTTTTGCTGCTTCTACCTATAGGATTGTCAATTTTGTGGATAACACAGGTGAATAAAACAGGTTTGGAAGCCCGCAGCCACAGAGATAAAGTGATGATTTTTTTGTATAAGAAATAATTTATACCTAAATGTGATGGTGAGTCAATTTTTGGTAGCGTTAAATCGATTCTTATTGAAGTATAATAAGTACGAGACTCGTAATTACTGACGAACAGTGACACTATGTACGTGTTATCATCAAACAAGTAGTTAAAATTTATAACACGATCATTTCAAGCTTGTGCTCCAATTTACAATAATATCCAATTTTGCAAGTCACCTATGGCCTACATCACCTTATTCAATTCATTATCTTGTGTAACTTGACCTTAATATAAAGGGCTAAAAGGTAATGCAATTATGTTCCAGTACAAGATATATGCGAATCGACTAAATGCATCAGCCCACCTGCCGTCTGCAAAGGGTGAAGAATATTAAATAAGGTTAGGAATTAATAGCGCTAAAGCCGCTAGAGCAAAATGCAACCTAAAGTGCACTGCGACAACGAACTATTTGTGTTCGGGTATTAAACACACCGTGGCACTAAGCAAGTTACAGCAATAAAGAGGCTTTAAGTCATGTGATTTGTTTCCTTAAATTTCCTCAAATACGGTATTATATGCATGAAACATAATTTCCACGATGTATTTTCATCAATATATGCGTGGAACGCAGGCTTGCGGAAGGCTTTGGCGTCGCAGGTCAGATGCGGGGAGGCGGGGGCGCGGCGTGGGCGCGCTGACATCACCGCCAGAGCCAGCCGCTCTTACATCACCGGCGACTGCCTCCCACCGACCGAATACCGCCTGCGTGCTCGCATTTACCTCCCTCCTCCATCTACATTACCCGCACACTACCCCTCTAACTGGCCATTGCTTATCAAAAACTCAATCGAAGCACAAAGAGTGCACTCTTTTCAACTACAACGTCTAATTGTAATTCATTTGTCCTTATAAATTTTTAGTTGTAAAGCTATGTATTTGTGATTAATTAGACTAATAAATATAAACAAAACAAGTCTTTTTTTAATTTCCATTACACTGATCCCTAGATTAGCTGTAAAATTAGATAAGTAGAACTACCTAATTGGAGATCAAGGCTAGTGTCGTCCACGGGTTTCATTTACTTAATCGCTAATTTTATGTCAATTAACATTAATTGCCTACGACCTTCATTAAGCAGTAAAGGTACTTACATCTCAAATTAACTTGTGGATAAATTAATTTCTAGAATTAAACACAAGTAAAGTCAAAATCATAAAGATTATGACACATTTACTGTGTATATCAATTATCAAAAGTTATAATGAAAATTGGAGAGTGTTTGTGTACAAAAACTTAGTCCCAACGGGTGGTGGTCGCTTTGTCGCTGCTACAAAGCGCTCTCTAGGCCACATTTCCCACGGCAATAATGTTAAATTGGTTTATCAATCACGGCAGGACGGATGCGATGCGGTGTCGGCGGCCGGCTGCCGAACGTGGGCGGTGTGTTGTATGGCAGCCGTTGAGTTCATAACGAGATGTTAATCGACTGGCGGGATGTGCCGAGCAATTCAATACAACCACTACAGACAACGGCATACATTCACGCTTGAAATACGAGTCAGCTCTGCTACATTTACGTAGGTATCAGTAATAATCGTCATTCCTCGACATCGGAGACGCGACAGAATGTCGCTGCCCAATTGTTTGCGTGTGTACTGTGAACGTACATTTTCAAATAGAACTTAGACGCCTAACATTGAAATACATTAGGCGAGTACGACTCAATGTATCTAGACGGTCACACCGTTATGTGTTAACAATCGTTATAATAATAGAAACAGGTTTAACGGCATCATATGACGTGTACACGGATGTGGATGGTCAAATTTGAGAACGATTGTAGTAAGTACTCGGTCGGAGTTAACTCGGAGTATTGTCCATTTATTGCTAACAAGATCAGTCGAGGTCAGCCTTTTGTAGTACATCGATTGTATTCTCGTCTAGAGAACGGGTTCAAGAATCCTCGCAATTTCGCAATCATCTCAACTAACGAGAGCAGTTCTATATAGAATTATAAGATACCATAGGTGTACTCTACGGTATTCTGTAGTTGTTACAAATACTTCTACAGGAAAGTTTATTTCAATTGATGTTACACAAAAGATCCAATCAAAAAACACTCAATTGTCTGTGACACTTAGATTTAAGTTTTCTTTTAATAATCCAGTAGAAACATTATTATTAAACAAAACACTTATTACTATTACGTAGTCTAGCAACTAGTAACTGATCATAAGGACTATTCATAATGTTCTGTTAAGTTGATTACAGCCAACGATTATACCTTTATAGATATTATTTTCAGATGGTGGCCAACAGCTATCATTTCTAAAACTAAATGATTCCGGATGTTTCATACGACCATATTAAGGTATTTTATTAGTCACGACGTGCGATATGATTCAAACAATATATCTTTATTAAAGTTTCCAAGCAGGAAATTGTTGTCAACGCATAACGTTAGAAACAAATTTAATAATGAAGTCGACTAATATAATTTATGTTTTCCAACGAATCACCTATGAATTAATGTGTTTATCTTATCTTAAATGTGTTTGCATTCTCAATATCCACACAGTGCGAGGTACTTACTTACACCTTAATGTGTGTTACACGAATTGACTTAGGTAATGTGAACGGAACCACTGATTGGAGATAGTTCATTATGAACGAGTTACAAAATATTTAAAATTACCTATGTGGTTACAAAATTTGCCCATAATAGCGCGCACAATTACGTGTGATCGCAACGATATATTTGCTTGTAATCCAAACAAAATGTGTTCATGTGCTAAAAATATATATTATCTCAAATCTAAGCACAGTCGTGTGGAAACATAATATCAATGTATATATAAGTGGATACTCTTGGCCAGCTTGGTCAAACGGCCGGACTCCAACAATGTAACTATGTCATCGTGGTGACAACACTGATAATTTTATTTTAATATAATTACTATAATTAGGACAATACGGCATTAATTACACACATTTTTTTTCGAAGTACTAACATTTTTTCACAGTTACAGTTTTTATAATAGACATTTTGTCAGTGTGAAAAATACTATATGGGATCATTCATAACAATAAAACGAAGAATTATTAAATTAAGAATAATTAAAAATTATTATTTTTATAATAAAATTAAATAATAATTAAATCTATCTATCACTGATTCTAATTCTCTTTTTATCAAAATATAACTTCGAAGAGCTGAATTTTTATTTCATTAAGAACTGTATACCGTACACGGCACGTAAGTACGCCATTGTAATATGATAAAATAACCGTTTCAAATGACACGGTAATATGATGGATGTATTGAGTTGCGTAAGTACACTTTGCTTGCCTAACTGGAAAATTGTTTAAATTATCCTATGTATTAAAATATGCCTTGAAATGTTTGTATAGTTAGCCTGTCGCAATATTTTCGCATTTTTGAACTGACATTACAAACTCGTGATCTATGCAACAATATAAGTTGAATAGGATAGAGTAGGTATTTGCTACGTTTTCATCGCAAAAATTACCTTACTATGCAAATTTACAGCGACGGCATAACTTTGTACTTGGACACAGATTTAAAACAATAGTAGAGCCCTTTATTGATAGGCATAATAAGAGATAATCTTGAAAATTTAAATGAAATTTTCTTTAAGTTACATTCAAGCTTTTATAAACCACTCATTGTTAATTTCCCACAATACTGGATGGAACCAAACCTTTCCCAGACTTTATGCAATCTCTCCCAGTTTGCCTGATATTTGGAGATCTTAAACAAATTTAAATTTATACATAATATACATAACCTGTGTTTAATATATATTGTACCTATATACTTAACATTAATATGACAAAGCTATTTGCTGAATAATATCAACGTAAAGAGGAGTCGACTCTACCCAGGGAGAGACAATATTTTTAATAACCGATCGGAGGAAATATCTTTGCTGTTGAGATTTCATTGAAAATGAATTATTTTTGACAATCTTTTCTTTATGTTTTAAGAGCCGAAAATTCTTAAAATGTAAAAAAGGTTCGCAAGCAATGATAGTTTTACGATAATAAATACTTTTCCAAAATGATCCCATCTGATTTCCATTGATATTGACTAAAATATAAAATAACTAGATTAAAACCCGGCTTCGCTCGGGTGAAATGTGACTCATGTAGGTAGATATTTCTGTAGTTATCGGTTCTCAAGGTATATTAAAGGCAAAGCAAGACATAGATTCGTATAGAATCGTTTATTGTGCTTAATAAATTTAGTAAATTTAGTTTTTGGATTTTTACATTATTGAACTCGAAAGAAGGCAACATAGAGCTGGCGAACAGCTAGCTAGCTGGTGAACATAGGAGTAGGTAAAAATAGACCGATTTTGTCGAAAGTTTGTTCCTTACTTTTATTTATTGTCATAGCGTATGCTATGTGGATGGGAAACTGAAGCCGACTAAATTTAAAAGCCAGTTGACTGTTAGATGGCTGGAGAAGAATTCGAGGAATAAAAATTTTGGTTCCCACATGGCTACCACAAATGATTTCGGCATCAATGACTCTTGAAGCTAACGCTCTAATAAAGGCCGATTTACATCAGACGAGCGAATGCTCATTCTATCCCCAGTCTATCAAATTCTTTAAGTGTAAACAGATGTAGAGCATTCGCTCGTTGTTCTGCCTGCGTTCGCAAATATTCTATGGAATATTCTAAGAATGCTCGCTCGCTTGATGTAAACGGCATTAGAGCGTGCGAACAGTTGCTAAGAGCGTTCTTACGTGTTCGGATGTGCTCGCTCCTCGGGGCGGACTCTTCAAAGCGTTCTTGTGTTCTAGCGATTCCGATACATACTTATCGATTTAATTATGGATTGTTCTCAAGAAAAATGTCTATTAATGATAGAAGCATACCGAAATTGCAGATGTAAATTTGACATCCACCAACATCTCTTCCTTCTTTTCTTTTTGAGTGTTTGAGACAAAATAATAAATGCAGCACTTGAATTTAAAATAGATAGGTTAGGTCAGAGACGGACATAACGAAGCACATAACCAACCAACCACAGAATTGACATGTATGAGCAATAAGCATTCGTTCGGCTGATCTAAACATTTGTGCAAGAATTGTAGTTCTTGGTTCTCATTTTTGCTCGTTGATCTTTTGGTGTAAACGATAAAAACGAGGTTTCGTTTACACTAAAATATCAAGGAAGAATGCTCTTGTTCTGGCTCTAGCTCTTTGTTCGTTTAGTTTAAACGCATCTTAATAAGACGGGTCCTGTTGTAAACCAACAGTCGGGCTTAAATTTCATAAAAGCATTACTATACAATCAACTTTTAATTTTAGAATGTGTAGTGGTAGTCCTGCAGACGTTATAGAAGTTAGGAGTTCTACAAGATAGTTTAAAACATCATTATAATTGTCCTCAACCATAGGCGTCAGAAACTCGTAAATTGTAAACATGCCGGGGATTTTCTCAACAACTTTGTGGTTTAATTGAAAAAAAAATCATTTGTAGGGGAAGAATAGTTTTCATTGAATACACCAAAAATATAGTCTACAATTTGATTTAGATAATCCAATTCATAGCCAATAATGAATGCATCGCAGAGGCAGATCAATATGGTCGTCGTCATCCTCATTAGCCATCGCCTATATTTTATACTCATTTTGCAAACTCTAAATCATCATGAGCTTTCATATTATGAGCCAACTAAAGTTGAGTAAAGTTTAGCCTCAATGAAAGTAGGTAATTAATGCATTCACTGCAACTGGTAAGATCTGACAAAAATCCCCCGCGAATAATAAAGTTTTGCCTCCATAAGGTAATTTATTTTTCCAAAAGGTAATTTATATTGAAAAAGTCGAAATTTAACTACAACAAAACCATGACATTTAGTCCCAGGTGCTTCATCCCAAATTATAAGTTTCCTTCTACAACTTAGCGCCTGGTGACCCTAACGACATATGAGACGTAGAATCTACATCTGCATTTATTAGAATTTTAAATCGCGAGTGAGCTGTTTTACCACCATGATAAACAAAATCAGATAAGAAAACATAATTTTTATTATTAATATTATGTTTCATCAATTTCTTTTGATATAAAAACTGAAACTCTTTATATGATATATATCAGGGCGTGACAGTTCATTGTAATCAAAACATCAGTGACGTTTGGCTAATATGGCGACAACGATTTGTCTGTCAGCAGTCAGCACCAATAGAATTTAACAAAATACTCGACAATCCGAATTTTGCAGATATATGTTGTCGACTCGAAATCTTTATTTTTTATGTTTTATTTAATAGATAAGGTTTCGATCAAGTCTACCGCACCCCGTCACGAAATTATTAATATAGATATAAGGTCGCTTTAATATAAAAATATGTAAACCATAGAGCAATCAGCCTATTGATCAATGAGAGGTTGGTATTAGAGTAGACAGTTATTTTATAAACCACTCAAACTAATAACGAGACCGGTTTGGTTACAGATTAACACCCATATGATCAACGTTTTCCTCCCGGATTGTAAATAGAGGCTCTCAACAAGTAAAAAAATAACTATGTATATATTTGACAAATCCATATAAATCTATAAACGGAAGCTGACTAAAAGTGGCCATGGCAAATAATACAGACCTTGTTCTAATATATGTACTTATAATAGCTCTGTGTGATTGATGTGGTTCATTACACTTTACCTACGATAAAATATAGTCTAAGTCTTAGCCTATAATTTATAAGGCCACATTGGTAGTTCCATATTTTCTCAACAACGTTGGCTCTAATATATGTCCATTAATGTCTCTTAACTATACAATACATTGATTTAATAACGTTTATTTCTAACGTGGCTTAAATGTAGAAATTCGAGTTATCTTTTGTGTTACGATGCCGTACACCAAAAGACATCTGTTAAAATATCTACATATATTGAATCCATGACAAATATACATTTAATTAAAAGCTTTTGCTCTTTACAGGTCGCACTAATAGCCGGCTACGTACTTGAAGTAGGCAAATGTTAAATGTAATTTGCATACAGAAACAGACTTAATTATTTTTGACATGTAAATAATTACGATAACAAATGTCTGCATTAATAAACGATTTCTGTTTAGGGTGTTTAAAATGTAGTGTTTTGATTATATAAATAATAATGTCACAATTTAGAGGAATCATTTAAGTTATTTAAAGATACGACCTAAACGATGTCTCCACTGTGGCCACATGGTTCATAATTTTTAAAACCGGCATGTTAGAAAACCTTGATAATATGCGAAGTACACAATGCATCAGAGAGGAATTTCAAAAGTTTTTCATTCAACAAGTGCGTGCACGTAATAAGAACCTGATCCTGATTAAAATGAAAAGAGTGTGACAAGCGCACAACACAATTCTAATAAAGAGCTTACGTACATGTATTATATCCTTCAATACTGATCGATAACGTTTGGAAAACGGGGATCGATGAGAATGTAACTGCGATCCAAAGGCGATATGTTGCAGGCAGCGTTCTATTCATCTGTATTATATTACAAACCCCTGCGTTGTTTTCCACCAATGTATTTCCATAAATCAGTTTCACACAACGTCACTGTACGTAAACTGGCATGTTTGTTCAATTAGCGAAACGAAAATAGGCTTGCGTCGTGCAACCGCGCATGTACCACGCGCCTGAGCTGATCGCGCAGCACTGGTGATCGGTGAACGATAGCGACCAAGCGACCCTACGCCCGCTACCACGACATCGCCCGCGGCGCACACTGCCGCGTGTGAATCGCTAATGTTAAATGTACGAGCTCTGCAGTGGCCGCGGCCCGCGAGCTCGGCGGAACTACTCACCATTAATTGTATGTACGAACTACTAGCGACGCGACCGTGTTCACTACTCAGGAACAAGCTTTGCTGGCGCTGCCTCCACGTTGATAACAACGCACGTACACTCTACACAGTACACAGTACTCACACATACATACATCTACAAACAAGCTAAGTAAACAATATCTAAATATCACATATTATTTTTTCCAATTGTTCACTATAAGATTTTCTGTAGGGTCTATAAGCTACACTTATATTCCGAATAAAACGAATTTCATAAGAGATTCTTGATTAAATAAATTGATTCATATACGTAGACACACCACATAACATAAGGATAAGGTTATCCTTATCCTATCCCGGATGTAGTATAATAATGGGATATATTAGTATATCCCATTATTTTTAATGGAAAATATGGCAACCTTACGATGAAATCAGAATAAGCTATTTAGTATATAAAACTCACACTTAAAACTAGTTTATTACATGTAATGTCATTCCACAAAGTTGGTTACTTTATTGCTAACTTGTATTCGTGGTAAATTATTTGGTAACATATCACATGTTGTATTATTCTAAAGTAGCCTTCTTCAATAAAATTATTAAATGAATTGCCTTCGTTCTTTCAAATAGAAATACAATAATTATAATAATCAATCATATTATTTTATTGTTTACATCGTAAAAACATATTATGTTAATAATAAACAATCACTTTTGAAGTATTAGGTGGATGCGTGCGTACCTACGTCCAAAAGCAGACCTTTTGAGGCTTACGATGATAAATTTGAGTACTTACATTATATTTATTTCTGGTTTTGAAACATTTGCAGTTATACATAGAAATATAATATACATATATATTAATACATATAAATGACTGGCTTTTGCCCGCGACTCCGTCCGCGTAGACTACAGGGTTGGGTTCAGAAAGAAAATAAGTTCTGTAGTTAAGTAGTCTATTTTATTCCACAGAGTCCCATTTATGTCCATACCAAAAATCGTTCACATCGGTCAAATGATTAAGGCGTGAAAGCGTAACAGTCATATAGTTATTTTCTCATTTATAACATACTAGCTTTTGCCCGCGACTCCGTCTGCGTAGACTTCAGGGTTGGGTGCAGAAACTAACTAAGTGAATCTATAAATCAAAAATTACGCTAATTGTTGCAGTAGTTCACCACCGGAGGTCATTTCTATCTTTGAGAATCGTCTCAAGTGACATTATGACATTTTTCATAACCTCAGATCGTCTCATAAATTTATCGCGAAAATGTATCTAATGTCATCTAGGTGCGTATAATGGCACTTAACATCGCATAATGACACCGAGCCCCATAAAAATGCACATGATAACATTTTTCTGTACCGGTACCAGTCACCACTACTCCACAGTGCTAAATGGCATTTAACGTGAATTCAAGTCATCCAGGATACTGACTTAAAATAATGGTGCCTTTCGCAATTTCAGTTCCAAAAATGGCACCTAAATTCATAAAACGGAAAAATAGCTCTTCTATTCCTTAAGTTCCACTAAAATTCTTCTAAAATTGCCATAAGTGCCAATTATGGCACCTGTCGTCGCGTGATTTCCAATAACGGCACTTGTAGCCTTATGGATTCGACTAATGGAATCTGATTCATCCGATAATGGCACCTGACGTCACTCACCATCCACTAATAGCACCTAACGTCACTTAACATACACCAATAAAACTTATCGTCACTTAATTGTACATACATACATACATAAACTCACGCCTGTATTCCCCGAAGGGGTAGGCAGAGGTGCATTTCTGCACCCACATTTCGCCAGGTATGTATCAGTCCCACGTAATAGGGGGCGAGCCTATTGCCGTTTTTCGGGCACAATTGATTGTACATAACCGCACATAATCTTCCTTAAAGTTACTTATGGGTAAGCTCTTCAAAATCACATATCACATAAGAGAACTTAAAACCACCCAGTAGCAATACCATAATGGCAAGTAAGTAACCTAAGTGCGTTTAACGTCACCTAAGTAAACTTAAGACCACCTTATGACACTTAACCGCACTTAACTATATTCAACGTAACTTAATGAATCCTTAGAATCTTAAATGGTCTAATGCCCCCTATCGTCTTCTTAGTGCCCGAAATGGCACTTATTGAATTATTTAAACAAATAGCCTATGTCCCTTAAAGGTCTCATTTATGTCCATACCAAAATTCATTCAAATCGGACAAATGGTTTAGGCGTGAAAGCATAACACAGGCAGTGTTACTTTCGCATTACAATATATGCTCATCCCACGGGAACCCTACATATTCCCGGGATAAAATGTAGCTTATGTTACTTCATAGTGTCCCATTTGTATTCAAACCAAAAATCATATAAATCGGGTGAATAGTATAGGCGTGAAAGCCCATTCCCACGGGAATACTACATTTTCCGGGATAAAAAGTATCCTATGTTTTTTCCCAGGCTCCAACCTATCTGTGTACCAAATTTCATTTAAATCGGTTCAGTAGTTTTAGCAGGAAAGCGAGACAGACAGACAGACAGACAGACAGACAGACAGAGTTACAATCGCATTTATAATATTAGTAAGGATTAAGGGATTTAAAAAAAAACTTTTAATATAATTCTTATATTGTGTATATATATATCATATATATGATGTAATAAAAACCCACGAAAAACGGCAATAGGCTCGCCCCCTATTACGTGGGACTGATAAATACTTGGCGAAATGTGGGTGCAGAAATGCACCTCTGCCTACCCCTTCGGGGATTATAGGCGTGAGGTTATGTATGTATGTATGTATGTAAAAGCCATATAAAAAAGTTTCATCATTCTATCTTCAAAAATGACGAATTTCCATACAAACTTTCATCCCCTATTTTTATTTTACTCCCTTAAAGGTAATTTTTTTACATACTTTGAATGTCATATTTATTTATATCTAATCAACAGCCTAAAAAATAATTTTCAAGTTTCTAGCTTTAAAAATGACAATACTTCCATACAACCTTTCACCCCCCCTTTCAACCCCTTAAACCCTCTTTTCCGCAATAAAAAGTAGCCTATGTTCTTTCTCAGGCTCCAAACTATCTGTGTACCAAATTTCATTTAAATCGGTTCAGTAGTTTTAGCAAGAAAGCGAGACAGACAGAGAGACAGACAGACAGAGTTACAATCGCATTTATAATATTAGTAAGGATTGAACACGGGCACTTTTATAGGAATAAATAGTACAATGGAAAACATATAATATGTAGTGCATGAAGTTAACCGCTTATGTTTCAAACTATTGCACAAGAATTATTTTTAGCGCTTTGTTTACATGCGAGTTTTAAAATAACAATAAAATTTAATTAATAATACTGGACAAATGTAATGTAATTTTAATTCGAGGTGCATTTTATCAATGATTTTCGAATAATACAATTATTAATAAAACAGAAAAATCCTTTCTTAACAAAAAACTAAGATTTACTACTCAAATCTAAAATAATAAGTGGAGAAAATTCGTAGCCAACAAGCTGTTTATATTTGATTTTATAACTATTATTGATTTAAGATAACAAACATGTTTAAAGTTAAAAAAATACGAAACCCAAATAAAACGATCCATTTACGGACAATTTTATGAAACACAACATTCACTTTTTTTCTGCAACATCATAAATGATTTTTCAATGCACATTTTTTAATCACAATTTATTGTACATAAGTAATTGTTGAAAGATATATTATTCATTGTTATTTCACGAGGTATATATAGACGTGGAACACCACTTAATATCAACAAAGAAACTCAGTTGTATTAAATCGCAGCACAACGTCGCCAACGTGATCTCATACAAGTGAAACCGAAACAGTCTTAATATCAATATTCATCTTTATTTTACGTATATTATTTTTACTTTGTCCACACTGCATCAAGTATTTTATATGTAGTTTATTCGTTCGGTCCAATGTTAATTTTATATATTTATTTAAATATAAATATTGTTGCTTATAGTTAAATACAGCGTAGACACTTTTTATTATAACGAATAAAATTGTACATATTCGAAAATGCTTCGTCAATTAATACACATCATTTGAAGGCACCGCTGTAACTGACCGATGACACACGGGTTAATTGATATGGGAAGTTCAATAAAATAGATTCATAATGTAATTGAAAAATATCTGTATGGCCTTCGAGTTACACATTTTACGTCTACATGTACCAATGTTAAACAGACACATTTTACGAAATCAATATTATGCAAATGGAACTAATTGGTGAAAATGTGGTTTTTAATTCGAACTGCGAGTCGTAGGAAGTAGATGTCAGCGGCTGTACAGTATTCGCAATATGAAACAGTTGTGGCAATGATATAATTTGATATAAATCACGGTGAGGGCATGACATCTCACATCGCGTGAGGCGTGAGGCATGAGGCGCCTGAGCTAACGTCGACTGGCGAACAATGACCAAAATAAAGTTGATCGCGGGCCGGCGCTGCACGACGTGTGGAGCATGCTGCGATATTTTGGCAAGTCGACCAGTGCGTGTCGCGGCCGCCCGATGGCATCATCGCCGTGGAGGATCGTGACGTCATCGCGCCTTTTCCAAACGTGGCCGCCAGACGAAAATAGTCCCCGCCCCGCCACCAACCGCGGCCCCTCACACCGTCACCGACAGAATTAGCGAGCTGAGCGGTGCCGCCGTGCCACCGAGCCGCGATGCCGCGGTGGTCGCCAGCGACACCCCGCAGACAACAACTCTACGCGCTTTAGTAACCATATGGTGAACCTCAAAGCAGGTCACCACGACTTACCTAATATTTACCGTATTGAAATTTATTCGAAATAAGCACAATGAGTTGTTTATGTTTTTTTTTGTCTTTTCATCAGAATACAATAAACACAAAACATACCTACAAACACAAAGATTAGTAGTAGTTTATTGTAACAAAAACCATAAGTTTCATGCTATACTCTTTCGCACCATACTACTTGTTAATTCGTAATTCAGGACTGTAATGGAAAATATACGTTTTTAAAATTATTGTGACAAAAATCACTAAAGTGAGCCGTTGAAAAAAAAACGGCACAAGTCCGAGTTGAACTCGCTTGAAGAGGGTTCCGTACGATGTTACCTATCATGTTTTTTGTAAATCTGACCCAAATTTGATTGGTGTAACTAAAAAATGTATGACTGGTCCTTCATGAGATATTCATCTACAAACCGATTCAACAAAACTTAACATTGGAGTTGAAAAATATGTTCTCCCACACATTCCACCTGCAAATATACATAAGTTTGTACGCACAATATTAAGTCATTTACCATGCTATTTTAATATCATGGATTTCTTATAGGTTTTCCTATAATCTATAAGTAGGAAACTAATTTCTGTATTTTAGAAGGGGTGGGAGGAAGTCAATTTTCGTCAATTTTCTTGAATAACTTGGAAACTGTTTATTTTAAAATTACAAAACAATACATTTAACAAGACCTTCCGTTTGATATGTCACACGATGCAGTTTTCAAATATATTTTTTTAATTTTCCACCTTCCCCCCAAAAATTACTTCTCATATACAGATATCATCTATTCACGTCACACCTCTGCGTTTGGGTCACAGAAATTGATATGTGTACCAAATTTCAACGTAATCGGTCAAGTAGATTCGGAGATAATTGACTGTGACGGACGGACAGACGGACACACGAGTGATCTTATAAGGGTTCCGTTTTTTTATTAGGACGTACGGAACCCTAAAATCATATTTACATAATGTAAGTTTGTTCGGTTCGGACACGTGAACGCTAGGATGACGTAATAAAAACAATATACAATTCAAATGCGTCGTAAAGAATGTACTCAACACGAAGATCACATACCTACTCGTAAAAGACGATCCAAGACAAATAAGCAAAACTGCGCCAACTATTTCAACTTTCGGGAAGCCCTCAGGTATCACATTATATCATGATGTGTAAGTAGTTTTGAATGTATTTTAGCCTATTTATTTACATACCTGATGAAAATTAATAGATATCATAAGTGATCAATCCACAATATTCAGTTTTGTTATTTTTCATACATTTTGTACATATATAATGCTCATATATTAGCAGCAAAACTCTTGTTTTTTTCCAAGTCTATCAAATAAAAAAAATATTGTCGAGTAGTTATAAATTTGTCATTTTTTAATACGCCCTATAAATAATAGTTAATAAAAAAGGCACAGAAAACTTAATGATATATGAAACCAAATATAGCAAGTTTCTAGAAGACATAGGATTAACAATAAATCATGAAATCACGGTGACGACAAACAATTTGAATATTTATAATTTTGCCAATAAATAAGAGCATTTAACACACTACAATATTTGTTACAATATTTATTAAGAACATGATTTAGAGATAAGAAATTAACATATTGTAGATAAGATATTCGGTGATTAAAGAGACGAAGCTGACCTCATAATTATTTCTACATAATTAGTTAAAATCAAGTGTGCACTCATATGTTTTCTTCATGCCGGATTAACTTCAAAAATATTTATTTTGGGAAGAAAAACGTAACGTTCATAATATGAGCTAATAATGTTAATGTAAATGGCATGTTTAATAGAATTGATAATATTATTACAGGTTTTGTCTAGTTATACATTCATCTCAATACTCTGTCATTAACATTGGAAACTCGCTGTGTGGAAT
Organism: Hemaris fuciformis; assembly: GCA_907164795.1. NCBI lineage: Eukaryota > Metazoa > Arthropoda > Insecta > Lepidoptera > Sphingidae > Hemaris > Hemaris fuciformis. The sequence continues at coordinate 8,351,181 of OU015434.1, forward strand.
ATTAAACATTATTTTAATAAAGTTGATGTGTTTAAAAATACATGCTTACACATTTTTACGTTCCTCTACTTCACGTTAATTTTTTTTATGCAATCAACAATAATTGTGACATTTACAGAAAAATGTTGCTAGATTACATTCTGGCTAAAAATATTTACTGTTCAATGAAACTTTATTCTTAAGTATTTATTAATAAATATATGTATTGACGGTTAAGACACGCAAACATTTAAACCAAGGGACAGGGAGTTCTCTAGGTAAATAAATTGCTGCAACAAGCCCAACACAAACTAATAACGGGGCCATAACAATGATAAGATAGCGGTCAAACGGGTCATTGAATCTTTTGAAATAACGTAAAAATATTTGTAATAATGTTTCGCACGACCATTCATTGCTGAAAACGCGCGCGACAGTCAATCGATTCTGAGAAAACTACTCGCGTTTCCTGGAAGCGCTACTATGGACACACACACGCGCAATCCGCTGCGTTCGTGTGCCACACATACTCGCCCACGGCCCTGATAACGCAAAGCCGTGACGGCGAGTCGTATCGGTGCTCTCATTAACCAACCAACTCATATTGCGTGCCCGGCTTAGCTTACATACAATCAAACTATTTGCTTGCACCAAGTGGCAGCGCGCCGATCAACCTCCCCGCTCGGGTTACCGATACAACGCGAACAAAACTTCTTGTTTATGATGCAAATTGTAAATTTCATGTAAATAATTATTTGCATTCATAACATTCCACCTGCAACATTTCAATGTCGTTGGTATTTGTAAATTGTTTAATAAACACAAACAAAAATACTTCAGTCACCAAAATAAAACTCGACAAAATAGATTTATTAGATTGGCTGTTAACGACCTACCAATGGCTTAATAGAACGATCGCAAGAGCATCAGGGTCGGCTACGAAATGCCAACGGTCAATAGCGATGGCTTGACATGTGAACTGAAGAGCAATGAATCAATTAAAAACTCTTATTTTGCTGCCAAGAAATACGATGTTTGCATGAGCTCGATAGTGATAATTTTAAAACGCTATTCTAATGCCGACATCAAGTGCAGGTATATTCGTATATTCATTGCTTTGACAACTGAAGCAGCATTTGGAAAGCAAAGTTATTATATTAACGAAGACATGAAATAACCTGAGGAAGTCGATTAGGGCTTCCGAGAACAAACGTAAACTAACAATAAGATGGACGAAGACAGTAAGGTAAATTGAATATCACAATAATTTGTACTCACTTGGTGAGGCTGGAAGTAGCATCGCAGACCGCGGCAGCGGCAGCGGCCCGGCGCTCCGCAGCCGCGTCTACCATGCCTCTGCATCACCGCGATGGGCATAACTCGCGAGTCGCGCCACCTCGCCCCGGTACCTCACCACCACCCACTAGACACCACTATCGCACTGACATCACTACGTAAGTATAGACAACCCTCGCGGCCTGTGTGCCCACAGCGCGACACTCAATCACCCGAGGTTGCAAATTGATATCGGATACGTGTGCGGTTTCAAGTTATACTGCGAAGTAGTAACATAAATAAGTTTATTAACGCGCGACCAGACTAATTACAATATCTGAAACAAACAAAACCTACCATGTAAAACAATATTCAATTATCAGGAAGTGGACTTGTGGCATACCTTAATGTGAAGCTTGCGATATTCATGCACGCATGGACTGTCGATCATACTCATGCAGGGCTAATTTATCGATAAGATATAAGCAAAGTAAGCAGTAGCATATTTTATTTAAATAGGCATAATCCTTCTTGTTATAGCCTGAATTGACAAAGAAACTCTGCCACGCCCTATGATAACTCCGGACTTCATATAGCAAAATATGTCAAGATTTAATTATCTCCCAACAGTGAACATAATTACGGCCAGCCAACTTAAATATGAACGTTTCAGAATTAAAACTAAATTATACCATGTCTAATACTACAGTCTAAACTTTTCGCGGTAAGTGATCACGTCATAAATATTTTGACGTGAAAGGACGGATCTGTACACCAAGACTACAGGTATGAAGTATACAATCGGTATCTCTGATCTGATCTGTGTCCGTGTCGGAAATATTTGACCACATTAAGCAACCTGGTGCCCATTTAAAATTGATTTTAAAAGTGGATAAAGGGTAACGTAGTAGAATTATTATGACCCGGTGCCTCCTTCTCCGCGGCGCGGCGACGCGCGAGAGGTTTCAGTCGTGTACTGCTCCGCACCTTCCTTTCGTAAATAATAACTACGTAAAAGGATTTATATCCTCTCATTACACCACGTGATTTGATAATAGAACTAAAGGATAATCACGGATAAAAATATTAAGAGAATATCATGTAAGCATGGATAGCATATGAACGTATAAGCTACGTTATGTTTTGAGGATTACGTTTTGTGGTTTAATTTTCTATCCTAAGTTTATTCACTTTATAGGGCAATAACTGTGACTTTGTGGTACGTCAACGTGGGCCTAGTTCTTTGACGTATTAAACACACTCACGCCTGTATGTATACCCTGAGGTGAAGCTGAGGTTTATTTAAACACCCACGTTTCGCCAGTTTAAAATCCAATAGGGGGCAAATCTATTGCACTTTACCCAACACATTTCTAGACTCCATGCAACTACTGTGAATTCAAAAGTGAAACACCCAATACAGTCTGAAATCGTGATTGAAAAGCGCTAAAGTATCTATCTATGGGCTAACCAGGCAGTGTAAAAGTAGAAAATGTTTTAAAAGTAAATAATATTATTGGTTAGACACCAGCTTGCGAAACGGAACGCCGCGGGTTGGATCCCTGCACTGAGACAAATGTTAGTGTGAACCGTAAATATTTGTTTCGGGTTTTGTAGCTTCTAATAACCACGGCAGAAAACTCGTATCTTAGTGTAAAGTCAGAAGTGTGACTGTTGAGACTTCTTATTTATTTATTCATTATAACCATTGTTTTTATGCCGCTAATTAAAATGAATAATAATATTTAAAAAATAGAACAACTCCATTTCGTACAGTCAATACTATTAGTTAAGTAAAGCCAAAGAAGAATATTTTATTGGAATGCCTTTTTATTGACCTATCCCACCACACACCTGCCACTGTATGTAAGTCCTGTGCTCCAGGATCAACAGTGGCACCCACAGTATTGACGCCGAGACGTGAAGCTCAGCGAATCTAAGGGAACCTAATTTCTCATGATCTCGCATTGAATAATAAAAAAAAATACAAAGAAAGAGTTGGAAAACAAAGAGTTATCCACATCCCTACACAGCAAAGCGGGAGACAAAATATTGAACTATGAGATTTCACCCTCACATAAATTACAATTAGTGAAATTAGACGCAATTAACGCCTCATGGGTAAATAACTATGTATAATATGATATTTAATGAATAAATAGGATCTAAAGTTTGTTAGCTTCCAATAATAGGCATTTTTTTTTCTGGCACGGCAAACTGACTCCACTGTACCTGATGGTAAGCACAGTAGAGTCCAAAAAATTACTACCGACCAGCGAGAAACGATATGGTCACCCGCTGGTCGACACAATCATGCCGGCCTGCACAAATGCTTCTTCATGGCATGGCAAAAACACTGAAAAGCGCGGAAATTCTTCCTAGATTCAACGACGTCTGTTCAATAAACAACACCAGACGTTACGTGCATACTATTGAGCATACTGTCACGCTCATCCGACTAAAGATTGAACTCCCAAAGAATATGATGTTCGGACTGTTTATATTCGCAATCATATGTTGAGCATTAGCACATAGGAGAATCAACCAACTTAAATGAGAATAATTTGCTACGAAAATTGCCGTGACCGTGGAATGCCTTTGTGGCATACAAGCTTCGTTAGACAAAAGGATGTGAAAAGAAAGCCCACAAGATGAAACACGACACCCAAACGATCTTTTATGTGATCCATAAATATTGGGTCTGAGTTTATTCTCTTTTTCAGATAACTACAACAAAAAACTTGTTAATGTATGGTGTACGTTATACGTCTGGTGGTGTCAAATCTTAGTCTTCTTTTGACTTTCATAGAATTAAGAAACTGGTGTGTGATATTTTTGTGAAGTAGAGACAGTTAGTGAAACGAAATGCCAAAAAAACGCGAACTTAACATTGAACAACGATTGTAGTAGATTGCCAAATTATTAAAATGTTCACGGTATTTGCAGAAACTGGGTCTCACGCAAACAATTTGAGAATGGGCCGAAAACGCGTGACGACTAATCGGAAGGGCAGAAAACCTATCTGAAGGATCACAAAAATCTTCTGAACTCGCTGCAACTTTATTGGAGGAGATTGAAAGGCCGAATAGTTCTCGGACGGAAAGAAGAAGACTCACTGAAGCGGGCCTAAAAGGCTACAAAGCCAGAAAAAAGCCATGGCTCTCAGAGAATAAAAAAATAACCGCTTACAATGGGCTCTGAAACACCAACATTTTTTCTGAAGAAGATTGGTCTAATGTGATATGGTCCGACGAATCCAACTTTGAGGTAAAGTATACAATTTTATATTACTGCATAAAGCAACAAAAATAATTACACCAATCTAAATTTATTCATGAAAAATAACAAAAAAATCTAAGATTCGTGTTGTGACGTTCGTAAGGCGGCGTGTGGGCAAGAAATACCATCCCCATTGTGTGGTGCCCACAGTTAAGCACGGAGGCGGCAGCATTATGATATGGGGCTGCATGTCTGCCGACGGGGTCGGTCGGCCGCATTTTGCGGTCGTATGGACAGTCAAAAATACATAAACATCCTTGAAACTGGAAGCCCCGTGGCGCAGATGGCTAGACACCAGCTTGCGAAACGAGAGGCCGCGGGTTCGATCCCCGCACCGAGACAAATGTTTGTGTGATCCACAAATATTTGTTTCGGGTCTGGGTGTTTGTGAGACCGAAAAGTCTCTCGTAGTCTCTGATACCCACGACACAGGACTTGTATCCTAGTGTGGGGTCAGAACTATGTATGTGACTGTTGGGTGTATTTATTTATTTATTTATTTACTGTTCTAATGCCACCTACATTTTTAGAAGACGTGAAATTTTAGCAATACTATGCTCCATGCCATACATCAGCAATCATGATGCGGTGGTTCTGGGACAAAACATTCCCCTGCTAGACTGACCGGCACAGTCGCCCGATGTAAACCATAGCATCTTAATTAAGAGTAGTATAATATCGAAAACAAGGAAACTTGTGCACAGGATGCCCCAACGGATTGCGTCTGTGCAGTGATCAAAGACAAGGGTAGGTCCGCAAAATATTAATTAGATTTGCTTTTTAAGTAATATACAAATGTAAATAACAAAACTAGTTTTATTTATCAACCTAGATATATGTAACTCAGTACCAGGCTGTAAATACAATAAAAAAAAAAATCAAGTTTAAAAAAAGAAATGGCACAATTAGGTATTTTAAAAGTACTCCAAATTCACTCCAGATGTGATTTCAGAGCAAGAATATTTCGAAACAATTTTCTACATTTTGGAATTTTCGACCTTCAGTAAATTATCAGTGTTGAGTCAATGAGTAATTTTATTATTTTAATATTTTTGCAATAAGTGAAAGTAGTTGCACTTTATATGTAAATTATTAATCCCCGCTTGTTGAATATAATTTCCATTATGAAAATTTTATTAGCCCAGCATACAATACAGATTTTAAGTAAACAAACAATTTGTGGTTGTTTTATTTTATAGTAACCGTTCTATGGCACGTGGTTATAATTCATTAAAAGTAGATTTATTACGATTCAGTGAACCAAAGTTTTTAATAAATATTCGATAAAAGTCATCAGTAGAAAGTAAGTAACGTACCAGGCATAGTGGGCAAAACATACTAGATACTACCTACATTCTACAATACCAGCACTTCATGCATAGTAAGCATAGCAATGAAGTATAAGCCAGTATTACAATTTTATGTATGAGATCATCGATAAGTATATACAGCAAATGTAATAAATATAAATATGACTCACCGGTTATGTACTTCGCTAAAGAGGGACCGTGTAGGTTATCATTATCACTATTGATGAACGTCATACATAGCACATACAACAAACGCGTTGTCACTAATTGCACACACTTTAACATTTCAATAAGATTATCATATTAAGTTATAGAAATATAATGTATTCATCGTTTAATGCTAACATCTGTCAAGTAATATCGTACAATTTGTAAGAAAGAGAAACAAAGCAAAAATCTGCAAAATCCCGTATTGAATTTCTGTAATTTCGAATAGTGCTGCCATCTATTGCATTTCATAAGTAACAAGAGGTCGACAATAACATTTATGTTTGACGTTTATGAATATCCTTGTAAAGAGGACATACTCTTAGAAAAATTTAGAAAACTAAAACAATTAAAGAAAATGCTTTCCCTTCTATTTTGTAATGTTATTATTTTTTGCATAGTTTTTATTTAATGTATCGCAAGATGATAGAAAAAGTTTCACTTTTTTATAATTTGAACGTCCGTACAATGTTACTGCGTTCAGACCTGAGCAACTTTTTTGTGACAATGTCTGCATCTGTTGATTAAAATTTGAAACATAATAAGCTTCTAAACAAGGTCAACAGTTTTCATCAACTCGTAGTGGACGAAAATAATCAAAAATAAGTGTGTATTATGTTAATATCTCAAAGTATTGTGTATTTTATGTGTCATCATTACACATTCAAGACCAAGTGTCCGCGAAAATGATCTGTACTTTGTTTTTCGCAATCACAACGTTACATGAACATGGATGACCTAAAATGCGAATATGTGAAGAAAAAAAGATGTTCGGGACTCACAAGAAGTGCAAATTAAAGATATGATAATGTTTTACACATTGATTATTGGCAATCACTGACATATTCAGATGATCGCATAACGATCGGTGAATTGCTCGGTCACTAAAGTGAAAATGTGATGTGTCAAACTGATTGTTTACCTCGCGGACAGGTGAGTGGTTTGTAGAAGTGGTACGCGAGGGCGGCGGGAGGCGGGCGGCATGTCTGGTCGGTCGAGTCCCGTGAACGGCGGCTACGAGGCCGCGAGGCTTACCGTCCGCAAGGACCTCTTTCCTGAAGTGCGAGTGCCCAAAGTGGCGCCTGCTGTCTCGGACGACGGCGACGCGCCTGGCTCCGATGACGCAGTCTCTTGCGTCAAACTGGAGACCGATTTTGAGCAGAGTATCGACGACATCGCTAACCAGAAGCTTCAAGTAGCTAATGGTTCGTTGTCGTCGCCTGCAAGGTCACGTCACAGGAAGCACAAGCAGCACTCGCGACGTGACACCGAAAGTTCAGCAGTGAATGGTTGCCTTCCCCCAGAAAGCAAAAGAAAAAAACATCATCACAAGAGACATTCAATGAACAGTAAATCACAAGTTATTAGTGGCAAAAACTTATATTTAGTGAGTAGTAGTGAGTGCCAGAGTGATGGTGACAAGGAGGAGCAGAAGCCAAATGAAGAGGAGGAAGAGGAAGAAGAAGAAGAGGAGGTGTCTGAGGAAAGTGAAAGTTCAGAAGATGAAGTGCTCAAATACAGTGTGAAGTTACCTTTAATTAATGTGCAGCGCCAGAGTGGCAAACCTTATAGCCATGAACTTAGTCAATTATCAACAAAAAAGAGTAAAAAGAACTCTAAAGAGAGAAGGACCCATGCAGTCACCCCATGTAGTGGAAAACCTCGTTCCATGTTGGACATTTGTTCACGTAGCAAAAAGAAAACTAAGAAATCTGAGTGTACAGCCACATATCACAGCCAGATTGTGGATACAAACACTATAAAGATTAAAATTAGGAGAACAAGCCTTCATGAAACTGTAAGTAACATTAGATACTTTTTGTCATTATTTACTTGAACATTGCCTTTTACTTATGGTATGTTAAATATAGTTAACTCTATTATATTCACAATTCACTATATTTCAAGTTTCATTTAATTACTGACATTTAGTGACAACTGAAATAAGTGGAACACATACATATATAGAAACTTAAAAATTATATAAATAGTACACTCAGAGTTTGTTTAGCAATCATATGTAACATGGCTGGGTAACAACATTAACATTGGTATGTTCATCATAAGAAAATAAGTATCTTTACTTTTTATTCAATTGACCTCTATGTAGTACCTCTAGTCTTGTTTATTCTATTCTCCTGTATATACGAGTAGATGGTAATTTGAATATGAGGAGCAATTGTTAAAAAATATACTTATTGAAGCATTGTTTAATGCTAGGCAGAAGAGATTCTATTATAAATCTAAGTACTGAGAAAAATATCCAAACTTTCTAATCATCAACACTTTAACATCATCATCTTTAGCTCAAGTGGTTGCCAATTCGGCAGCGTCGTGACCTGCGAGCACTTTTGACTGTATTCTCTTATCTTACGTCTTCTACTGCACCTTCGTATTTATCCGACTTCTTTCAATATCTACATGCTAACCACGACAAAAATCTTCGCTCTAAAAATAATCTCCTTCTTCTCTGTCCTTCTCACACCTCTAGTCTCGTTCACTCCTCTTTCCCTGTACAGTCTAGTCTTTTATGGAATGCACTTCCCCTAGAGATGAGGATGTGCAAGACTCGTCAGTCGTTTAAATCAAAAGTTCGTGAGTTGCTGTTAAAGAGAATCTCAGAATCTCCATGATAGTATTTTTGTATTTATTATATTTATATATATTTATTTATTTATATATATTTGTATACTTATTATATTTATATATTTACTATTAAACCTATATTCATAATTCATTACTTCTTTTCTTTGCCAAAAATATATAAGTTTGTGTATGTACATATATATATAATATATATATGTGTGTATCTTCATAAATTATTTTATTTGCACACCTGCTGTTCACATCTCTGCATCACCCAAGGTTCGACTGGTAGAGAATGCCTTAGGCATTAAGTCCAGCTTTACAATTATATCATTGTATAAAGTGTAAATAAATAAATAAACATCACTTATAGGGTATTTTCAATTACAATTTAGAAATATCACTTACATTCTAATATCAAGAGGATATAATATAATAATCTACTCCATTAAGAACAGCAATCTGAAGTATTACAAAACAAACATTCAGATATTATGGTTATTAAAACAAACTAGATTTTTTCTGGATTTTATCCAACATACATTTTTCAGCCCTTGCTTTCATGTTAGCTAAGAAAAATTGCTGTGGAAATGCTGATAGATGCACCATCCAACATGCAATTTTACTACTATAGAACCATGAATGTCTAATATTAAATTAGGTCTTTTAGCATTTTTAGCAGAAATAATTTTTCTGGCCATAATGCATGTATTATTAAGACCCCACAATAAATAATTATAAACTAGACATCACAAATTAATGAATAACGGTTTTGGGCTTCTATGGAAGTACCGCCACTGGCCACATGCCTCCTGCCTCAGGCCACCTCCACATCAATTGTTGTCGCATTCCTCCACATTTTAGGACTGCATAGCCACTAAGCATCTTCAGAGGAGAACCAGCTAACACATTGTAGACCTGTTTGGGATTCGAACCCAGGATCCCTTGTGTGTACACTTATAACACTTTATAAAACGAGGCAGTCAGCATATTATATACGGCCGTCTAAAGGTTTAAGACCACCTTAATTAAAGTAGGACAATTGAATAAAACTCAAAACAATATAAGTATTTAAAACAAATAGTTAAATTTACAAAACTTTCCAGAAATATCAATCATAATATATGTTTTAAAAGTCTTTAATATTTTTAATAATTTTTTCGTCAAAAATATCTCCTTTTCATTGAAAATATATGCAGTGATGGCCTCGAGGTTTAGGCGCGCGGTCGAGAATTTCGGCGGTCGCAGGTTCAAACTCCAGGCACACACCGCTGACTCTTCGAAGTTATGTGTGTATTCACAATGAATCATCACTTGCTTTAACGGTGAAGGAAAACATCGTGATAAAACCTGCATACCTAAAAGTTCTTAGGAATTTCTTAGGTGTGTAGTCCACCAACCCGCACTAGGCCAGAGTGGTGGACTAAGGCATAAACCCTCTCAGTTGTAGAGGAGGCCCGTGCCCAGCAGTGGGACGTATATGGGCTGATGATGATGATGATTGTAAAACTTTTTTCACAAGTCTCGGCATACAAGCAATTTATCGATTTTATCTTATGAAATGTCTTTACAGCTCTTCTTGTGAGGATGGACGGCGATTACGGACATTTCTGTCGAGCTCTTCAATTGTGTTGAGATCTGGCCACACCATGTTTCTTTGATGTTGAGCTATGCTTTGGTTCATTATCCTGTTGGAACATAAATCCATTTTAAATTAGCTGCAACCCGGAAGGAACAGCATTTTGTTCCAAAATCTCTTTGTACTGCTCCTTTTTCATTATTCTTTGGACTCGAACCAAATTTCCAGATCCATAGCTTGAGAAAGAACCCCAGACCGTAATAAAACTTACTGTGACAATGTCCTCAATAAAAGTACATGTTAAAAGAGATGTATACTTGTTTAAACAATTACAAGTAAAATACATATAGCCGTTCGGCTGAGTCTGCTAGTCGCGTCTAGGATCGACTATGCAAAGCCTGACACATATTATTATAATTTGGACATTTAACTGAAAAGTTAGGAACTTTTAGGTTTGATTAAATACATTCCATACAGGCCAAATTTGGCTGATATTAAATGTTTTTTTCGACATTTGCCCAAAGGCTTTAATGAAACCTTGACTAAATCCGTCATTATTGATTCAGGTACAACATATAAACATTTGAATGTAACAAATACACAAAGCTCATATGCTGTGACAGCCTCCAAGTCGCAAATGGTTAGAGGCCAGCTGGTGAAACATGTGTGGTTTAGTCTCCTCATCCAGGTTAATAATTTTATGATCCACAGATTGTCATGATACAATATTAGTTTTGTACAAAGTACAAACTTAGCTTTTTACCATATTTGGATTCTACATTATTGATTGATAGTCAGAATATTGTTTATAAATTAAAGAAACATTTACATGTACTTTAACTTTCAGAAGTTCGAAGAACAAATTTTCAGAAGTCATATTATCAATACTCATTAATTATTATTTATAAACTTGAACCTTATTTTGGTACATATATTAATTATTATTCTTCAATATTTTTTTTTTAATAAATAAGGTAAATCATAAATAAGGTAATTTTTCTACTACAATTCCCTTGATTTCAGAAATTGGTTTAAAGTATGTTCAAAACATTTTTTTCCCATATAAATAAAAATTGGTTTCTGGTCTCTGAAAAAATACCAAGATATATTTTTATCCAAAATTTGAAAAATCTCATCCACTTTTTCCTTAACTAGTAGTTTATACAAAAGTTTTATATCAATGTAATCTTTTATTACTTGGGAATATATATCAAATCTTTGAAGAATTTGGAGTTATGTTCATGAGTTGGTTTTTCTTCATAGTTGCTACACATCACATGTTATGGAATGGTGCCATATTCATTGAAAATTAGAAAGTTATAACGAAAGTTCAAACATAAATTAAGGATTAGGAGCCTTATATAAACATAAAACACATATTTTATAACCAAGATTTTTTGTATTCATCAGTTAAGTGACCAGTTGTTTTAAAATAAATGGTACATTCATGGTATTACCTAATTGTGAAAAACTAAATTATTGTCTCTACGTAAAGACATATTATACTACAAATTTCTAAAAGAAAAAAAAATATTTTTACATTGATCCAATATGTCACCAGTAGGGTTTGCAATCCCGCATTTCGCGTTCCCGCATTCCCGCGGGATCCCGCATGTTAATAAGTACTGCTGTACTAGCAAGGTAATACAGCTTTCACTGAAGGCCTATTAGCTCCATCACAATAGCGCGGGTGCGTCAGTCAGCATCGATCAACCGATCGAGTGAAGTAAAGGATTAGAATTGGCGGCGGTTTGTTTATTTTGGTAGAAAAAAGTGAGAGCTTACAAACAAAGTGGCACTTTGTTGTATAGGTTACTAATAGTTTTGTCTTGAATATTCATTTATTTATTGGTATACAATTTATTGCACAATCTAATTAGCAGAAATCGATGCAGCAAATTATCGATGAAGTAAATAGCTAAATGGTAGTAACAATTATTTAGGTTAGGTTCATAATCATTATCATCAGCCCATAACGTCCCACGCCTGGGCACAGGTCTCCTTTACCATTGAGAGGGTTTACGCCTTAGTCCACCACCATGGCGTAGTATGGGTTGGCGAACTACACACCTAAGAAATTCCTAAGAAGTTTTAGGTGTGCAGGCTTCATCACGATGTTTTTCTCCACCGTTAAAGCAAGTGATAATTCATTTTGAATAGACACATAACTTCAGTCAGTCAGAAAAGTCAGTGCCAGATACTCGACAGCGCGCCTAAACCTCGAGGCCATGATTGCTGTTTAGGTAAGATTAGTCCATATTAACACGCAAGAAACCGCTGGAATGGAGGAACGCGGAATGCGGGATTGCAACCCCCCTACCTAACCCCATAAGAACTAAGAAAAAGTACTTTTTCTATTAGATAAATTGTATGAATGTTTTTATTTATTTTTCTTATATAGTTTAACTAATCTACAGGTAATAAAGCATTAAATTTTTGCGGGAATTCCCGCGGGAAAAAAAATAACTGCGGGATTGCAAACCCTAGTCACCAGGTTATTCTTTAATTAAAGATCAACTGAAACAAGTTTACCATAACATAATATTGCTTCATCTCAGACTTAATGAGTACAATCACTGGTGGCATCATAAAATGCAGATCTATAATTAAAATAAGGCCTAAACTCTCTCAGTTGTAGAGGAGGCTCATGCCCAGCAGTGGGACGTATATGGGCTGATGATGATGATGAATTAAAATAATCTAATATGTGAGTGTCTTATGAATAAACATGTATGAGTTATGCTTATCACATTGTTTTACCATTAATTAGACGATCGTTTGCATTTTATTCCTACTGTTAACTATTTCATTTACAGATAACACCAACTCCAACATCAGTAGCCGATATTGGGCAAAGAAAATCTAAAAAGAAACGTGCTGCTTCCCCTGTTGCCAGCGAGAGTTCCGGTGAAGAATATGATCCATCCCGCGGTGAGACTGCGGCGGCTATTAGCGTCGCTGCACCCAAGTCGCGGCACGCACGTCCCAAAACGCCCAAGACTCGTAAACCTAACAACACTAAAAATAAGGGTAAATATTTTAATCACCCAATACTACTGACAAGGTCTCTTAAATATATCGACTACATCTTTTACAATGAACAAATGTTTTGTCTTACCTTGTTAAGAAGAGGAAGCACGACGGAACATTTCTTTGTTCAAAGAGAAATACTTAAACTTAGATTTTATTTTCTGTGTCAGTTACCATTTGCTTTAAGTATTGCGCGATACAATGTTAAATTATATTAAGACATGTGAAGCTATAAACGGATTATTCACACACTTTATTAAAAATGCATTCAGTGCTGCAAGTGGTTGGACTTATTGTTATAGTATTGATATTATTCAGTTAGTAAACCTAACTGTTGTGGCTTCTCGCTGGAAAAGATGAGGTTTTCATTACATATTGTAATACATACATAATTATTTTTGTGTCATATTTGGGTTTTTGCTTGCGAGGCCGACCATTAAATGATAAAATTAATATTTTCCTACTCCCTGACCTTGGATTAAAGCTGAAGATATTTGTATTTTGGCGATATCTTGAAAGATATCGTTGTATATATTGTAATTACTACATTTTGCAGTGTATACACGATAATGGTACTATAAGCATTCTTTTAAATGAAAATGTGATTAAAATTATAAATGACACATTGTTTTGCTGTATGGTAGGTACTGATAAAAGAAGAAAAATTTCACGATTATTATGTCTGTTTATATTACACTTTTGGTTAGTGACAGCAGAAAAAGATTCATGTATTAAAATTAAAATATTAATTTTTACATCCTAACAGACAAAAATGAAAAGACTGAAAGAAATAGGATTAGTGCAGTGCAAAATAAGGATACTGGACCCCAAAGTCCCTGGGCGACAACGATGCCAAAAGAAATTCTCGAACAGATTTTTGAATACGTCGTAGCGTCGCAGGGCACTTTGCCATCTGTGATCAGGTGAGTTTCTTTGACCCAGTAAAATTCCCCTAAAAAAATACCAAATACTAAATTAACGTATTAAAAAATGCAACTTTCATCTTATGTTAAGTTTGTAAGTAAAATTATTATTTCTAAGATTTTTTTTGTAGGAAAAATAGCGCGCACACGTAGTTTTTGAGCCTTACTTTGAACCTACCAAAAAAGACAATCCACTGCCATTCCATCTAAAATGTAATCATAAAAGCTGGCGTGCTTATAGCCGTAGAAGTACAATTCTGTCTGCCGTTTCGACATACATGCGTGTGAGGCTACGTGTGTATTTTAATTCAACGGAAGTTAAATGTATATACTATATCATACGGTGAATTACTTAATGCGCTGATTGAATCATTGGCATTTAAGTGAAAGTGGAAAGTTTGAACGTTTATTTTGTGTGATAACAAAACGACATTTTTATTTCAGATTAGGTAGAGTGTGTAAACTATGGCACAGCGTCAGTTGTCGCCCAGAATTATGGAAGAACGTGGACTTAGCACAATATACGAGTGAAAAATGTAAAACTGATTATAAATTAGTGTGGCTTCTAGAGAATCGGTTATCGCTATGTCAAATTTTAAATATCGGTGAGTATGTTTATAATTTTTTGCGATATTCGTTTTTCGTACCGATATCATTTAGCGGGCTCAATTTAATTTTTACATATTGGCACTTCAATAATGCCACAAATTAATTCTATATCTATGTGATAAAATATGTTTTGAACAGGCTTAGCGCCCAGTATGCGTCTTTACATCAATTATTGTTAAATCATTAAATAGTTATAGACAGCTAATGGAATGTACTCTTAACTGAATACATGCGACTGAAATTCGTTAACTTAGTATGTACACAGAAAGAACACTGATGATGATGCGCATGCGTCGTTTTATTTTCACTTTTATTTAGAACATGTGCGAAATCTTTCTCTACCAGCTTTATATTACCTAAAATAAGTATGTAACATTTTTTTTAAAGTCGTTCAATAATATACACATTACCACGCATATTATGCGGGGCCCGAAGCAAATTCATCCGAAAGGCTCTTGATATGCCTATGGATACTTAAGAATAAAATGTTATAAACAATTTACATCCTTTACTATTAATTTACCATATGCCATCCTTATGCACGGTGCGTAGCAATATAGTATGCGTCCCGTAGCAATTATGCAAATGTGGTAAACTAAGGCCCAACTCCTCTTTAAATGACAGAAAGCAGCCAAGAAACCGAGAAGTGCTGGTATCGATAGCTGTTTATAGATTTGTTTTGGTAGAGTCATATAATGTCATGTTAAATGGATATTGGAGTCATATTAAGCCGTGGTGGCCTCGATGTTTAGGTGAGCTGTTGCGCCAAAATCTCGGCGCTGGCGGGTTCAAACCCCTGGAACATACATCTGAATTTTCTAAGTTATGTTTGTATTCGCAATGTATCATGATGTAATTTAATAAAGAAACGGCGCGGCGTTAGATAACCTTTTTACTTAAAATATTTTTAATAAATACATGCAACAGTTGTGTCGTGGGTATCAGGAACTACGTCAGACCTTTCGCCTCAGAATAAGAATCGCCTTACAAACACCTAAACCCTGAATCCATATTTGCGGGCCAAGCAAATATATGTTGCCGCGGGGTTATAATTCATAATCTGTTTTTCACAAGCGCAGTACCTATCGTATATTATGGTAGTTGTGCGTTGGATGGTCGTGACCAGTGTGTTGGGAGTGGTTGGAATGCATGTTGTCAGGCCAGTGGAAGGTGTGCAACGTGTCGTGGGTGCTGGCGTGCGTGGCGGACTACTGTCCCGCGCTGGTGGAGCTGGGCGTCGCCGGCTGGAGCCGCATCACGCCAGACCAACTCTTCGACCTCATCAAGGCGCTGCCCAACCTGCAACGACTTGACCTATCGCTCACGGTATAACTTCATAAAATACTAAATAAATTTAAAGCCATTTAAAATATTGAAAAGAAGTAGATACTAATTCTAGTTGTAATTATAATTGTATAATGAAAAAAGTTATTAATTCTAGTGAAAGAATATTAGAATGGTAAATGGTCAGTTTAACTGTGAAGATAAATATCGTGGAGATTTCCGAGTTACCGAGGTCCTAAAAATAATAATTTGTAGAATTAAGAGTTCTTAAAAAAAGAAGGCGAAGTCCTCAGTTTGCACTAGATGTGATGGTAAATGGCATAATATCAGATGATATCAGCAGAGTGCCTCAGCATTGCGATATATGGACTGATATAGATTATTTTGTAAATAATTCGTCTTGCATCACGTTAAAGTTAAAAGCATACTTTTAATTTTTAGAAGTATTTTTTTTAAGAAATAATAAAAAGAAAACTTGAAATTACAGTCAGAAACAGGTGGTTCGAGCACATGTCTGTCGGCGACGTCCATGGCGCGTATCGCTGAAAACTTCGGCGATCGTCTCACACATCTCACGCTAGCCAACAACAAGTTCACAGCGCTACCACAGATACTGTCTTCCGTTGCGGTAAGATAGTTTTAAATTTCAAATAACATACTTTATATCTGACTTTTCATAATATTATAATCAGAGAATTATAAAATTAACAATGTACAGAAAATTATAATAATCTTGTTGTGAACAGGCGCACTGTCAAAATCTCGAAGTGTTGGACATTTCCGGTGCCCTGGCGACGTCACACCCGGCCGCGTTGCCTCTAGAAGCGCTACAAAAGGGTTGTCCCAAAATGCGAGTGTTCAGAGCTGCCAACTCGCAACTGGTGCTCGCGCCCGCAACACCTTCTCAACAGGTTTGTAGTTCAAGTACTTACAAGTTGAATTGAATATATGATGAAGAGTTAAGCATCTGCCACTATACGGCAATACAGTGAAAGCGTGGTAGATTGAGCATGCAGTGAGTGTGAGTTGAGTGGCGCGTCGTGTTGGGTGCAGATGGAGACGGCGGGGTGGGCGCAGCTGGAGGAGCTGTCCATCGCGGGCGAGGCGGCGACGGAGCGCGTGGGCGTGGGCGAGTACCGGCTGGGCGACGAGGCGCTGGCGCGGCTGGTGCGCGGCGCCACGCGGCTGCGCCTGCTCGACCTGCGCGGCCTGCAGCGCCTCACCGACTCGGGGCTCGTGCGCGTGCCCGCCTGGGACCTGCAGCACCTCTTCCTCGGAGGTACTCGCACACTTACACCACTAACTGTCTTGCACTTTGCAAACATGCAACGCAGTTGCGTTTAAAAAATCTAGGACAAAGTTATATAACATACATACATACACAACCTCACGCCTGTATTCCCCGAAGGGGTAGGCAGAGGTGCATTTCTGCATCCACATTTCGCCAAATATGTATCAGTCCCACGTAATAGGAGGCGAGCCTATCGCCGTTTTAAGGCACATTTTCAGACTCTGTGCTGCTACTGAGAATATCCTAATGGAAAAACACTATAACACTTTGCCCGACCCGGGAATCAAACCCAGGACCTCTAGATCGTACGGCACATACTTGTGCCGCGAGACCACGAGTCAGTCAGTTATATAACACCACATAATTATTGTGTGACCAGGTTGCAACGTTACACGACAGAGCAACGCATGTTTGGAACTGATATGTGAGAAGTGGTCGCACAGTCTCATAGAATTGGACCTCTCGTGGGCGTCCGCCGCGAGGGTTCTCGACGACGCCGTCTCTGCACTTGCCGATTCGCCCAGCAGCAAGTTAAGGTAAGAAATTATTTACTAAATATGTTAATTAAAAATTATACTTGCAAGTTATACGAAAATGACTTATGTGATATATTTAAATGATTTCCAGAATACTCAACTTGTGTGGTTCATCAGTATCGTTAGAAGCAGTGAAAAAAGTGCTCCTGAAGTGTCCTCATATAGAATCTTTAAATCTCAGTTCATGTCGCGGGTTGCCGAGGGGCATGAAACGTTTGTATACAGGGAAAGAATTAGATGACTTAAAGGACAGCTTAGATCCCGAAAAGGTGAAAACCAAAGAAGAAAAGGGTGATGAAAAAGGAAAATCGAAAAATAAAGCTGTCAAAAAGACGGAAGCCGATTCAAAATCTGAAGTTGTCAAGAAATCGCCCGAGCAAGTCGTAACAGATACGGCCGATACAGAAACAGACAGTAAGACATTGAATAAATCACTAGCATCCCCATTCCAGGAACCTAGAAGGGTCTCGGACGCAGGATCAAATATAGCGGACAAACAAGCTTCGCCAATCGAAAGATTGACAAAATCGTTACCAGACAGTAAAACAATCGAAATGTCTTACGGCAAAAATTCTGTTGATTCAATAACATCTTTGCCCGAAGGAAAGCGATCGACTAGAGACTCAACTCCTAAACTGTTAAGTCCAGCTTCCCAATCTAGACCAGATTCATCGTCGACACCAAGGTCAGAACCGACGAAAACTGACTTTGGCAGCCCCCATTTTAGTCCCGTTCCGAAACCCGATAGTCAAGTACAAAATAGTCCCGAAGTACAAACGGAATTATTAAAAAGCAACAACACGTGGACTTTAAGTCATTTCAAAACTACGCCTACGCATAAATCAGAAGCTAGTCCCCTCAACAAATTTGAAACGAATAATAAAATTAAACACAGTAAAATTATAGAACAATGCAGCCCGACTACCTCTCATGAAAACAAATGTAGTCCAGAGACTAATTGTATCAAGCAAGACATAAAGAATCCGAATAGTTGGAATTATGGAAACTATAGTCCCATGCCCCGACAAGACAACCAATTTTCATCACAAAGAAGTCCTTATTCTGCTCAACCCAGCCCCGCGCAGCCTAGTCCGTATTCGACGCAGCCGAGTCCCTATTCCGCCCAACCTAGCCCGTATTCATCACAACCTAGTCCCTACTCCGCGCAACCGAGTCCAGATACTAGTCAAATAATCAAACCAGATCTGCCCAAGTCAGGCGGATGGAACACTGGCAATTTTAGCCCGATGACTAAACACCACGCGCCGTTCTCGCCCCATCCACCCACGCATCCGAGTCCTGACCCGGGATTAGGAATGAAAACTGATGCATTGAGAAACAATCCGAGCAAGACGCCCGGCCAATACAGCCCGATGTCGAGGCAGGATAGGATGCACCACAGTCCTTATTCACCTAGGCCCAGCGTGGACAACGCCGTTTATAGCAATAAAAAAAGTCCTGGATTAGGGAACTACAGCCCGATGATGCGGCCGGATTATCACTTGCCTAGTCCAGATCGAGGTCCTGCCTCAAGGGCAGCAGCTCACGGTAGAACACCGGAACTGTATGGAAGGTCTCTGTCGAAGGTTACAGATCTGATTCATAGCGTGCCGCCGTCCGATATTTCATGGGGAATGGATAAATTCAATCAATTATCCACTCCCACATCAACTATTGAGTCGTTGGTCTGGGGAGCGCAGTCGTTCAACGCAGAACCACCGGCGATGCCGGCACGCGTCGACAACATGTCCAATGCTCCCTTGCTCAATACCCCGCCGCCGCAGACGTGGTCCGAGTTGCCTTCTTTCGACAGCAGTGCTAGGAGATCCAACGAAGAGTTGAGTGATCCGTGGAACGTAGGTCAATTTCGTGTAGAACAGCCGCACCACATACACAACAACTTCGTGGAACAGAACGTGAGTTTCGAGTCGCTGAGCTCGCGCCACGTGGAGCACGCGCTCGCCAGCTACCTGGACGACGGCTTCACCGAGGCGTCCCGCGTGGACTGACCTTCACGTCCGCAGGTGCCACGCAGTGTCGCGAATACAGTTTGTTCCCATGGACAATTCCTCTCGGGAAATGGGGATTTTTTTTACGTAAGGAGGATAGGGTGACGTAATTTTAAAAAATATTAATTCATTATGAACTTTGTAAATAAGATTATGTAGTTAAATATTAAGAGTAATGAAGCTAGGAATGTATAAATCTATTTCGCAGCGGATTCTTCAAGAGTTAAAGACAGTTTAAAATGTTAAGAATAGTAAAATGTTCATCCATCGATGTAGTTTCTTGGGTATACACATGAATTAAGTTTTCAAGTTGTTTATTTAAATGCCAAAATCTGTCACTTAGGCCAAAATATTAATATTTATTTCATTGTATATGGTGTTTGTTGAATGAATTTGATTGCATACTTAGTGGAATTAAATCTATTTTGTTTGCAAATGTAGATACATTATAAACTCAATGACAGATAAATCTTGCAGTGAATACAAACATTCCTTTATACTATATCACAGATTTGAATATATCATTACATGTTACATTTTCTAAATCACTAAATATGCAATAAAATATTGCATTATACATAATTAGATGCTTTAGATACTGTTAACATTGAATGAAAGGATATTATATTGTTGGTGATGTATTAGATTAGGTAATGAAATTAGAAATATTTATATAAACTGTTGTATGGAAAAGTTTGCAGTCCAGTGCAAGCATTACTTCTACCCAGCAGAGGGTACTACTACTCTGTTGTAGAACAATACGTATTAATCAAATCGGTTGCAGACTTCTATTCATATTCACAAGCCTGGCTATTTTTTTAACTTTAGGTAATTTTGTGTTAAGGTATTGTTTTTCTTTTTACTTAACACACTATCAACACAAAATCCAAATTAATATATTATATTTATTATTTCAATATGTGTGGAGGTATGTGATTTTTGTAATGCATTATTTTTCTATTGAATTTTCGTTTAAAATTTTAAACTCATTCTCTTCATGAGAACATATGAAAAATCAACAAAAGTAACAGAGTAATTAAATCGTAAATAAGCAGCTCTGATTTTATACATGCTTCATAATGTCTGAAATTTATGCTTAAATTGATATGTTATACAGTTTTCCAAAGATTTAAGCCCAATTCTGAGTGAAAATTGATGGATAATTATAGAATCTCACGCACATTTGTTTAAAAATTCAAATCTTATAATAGATAATGAATTCTACTGTTAATTGTCTTCCCGAGCTGCGGAAATTTAGAAAATTGCATACCAGTTTGAATTATTTTTGGGGATATAAAATTTATTTTAATGCATTTCAATTTATACTTTTTTATATTTTTATACGTCTTTCATTGAAGCTCTAGTGAATAATTAATCATTAGCCCACATATACATACCACTCCTGGGCAAGGGCCTCCCCTATGATAGAGAGGGCATAGACTACGGTGTCCGACGCTGGCGTACTGCGGGTCGGTAGAAAATAATTATATTGTCTTAAAAAACTATGTCAGCAAAACCATGTTCAAAATTTTAATGAAAGCAAGTACAAAGTGCTTTGAGTAAATTATATGAGTATTTTATCTAAACCGGTACATAGTTCATGTTGTAATTGAAGAAACCGAAAACAACCAAATATTGTTTCCAATACCTACATTAGCCTTATGAATTGCCTAATGTTTAACTGAAGAAAATATTTTATAGTTTTATTAACTTATTACAAAAAGAAAAATATTATCTACTATACATAGAATGTATAAATTTAATTATTAGGTAAGATAATATGTTAATTAATCGTGTATTATAGTATGTATAAAATAAAGTTGACTAATATCTTTAAGTTCTGTTATGTAGAGATTTTTTGTTTGTAATATTGTTGCAGTACTGCGTGGACTTCTCACATGTGGTCCAATTTTTATAATCTAACCAATAAAATATTGATGTGGTTGTACATTTACATTTTGAATAGAATGTATTTATTAAATTTCTTTTGTTGAACCATTCTCTTATCCCATCTTTTTCGACTTATACCCTCACCCATCTCACTGAAGTACCAAATTACAGGTTCCTTATGTTTGGTTTATTTATTTTATGAACAATCGCATTACAAATACCTAAACAACACCACTTTAGTACCTATGTGGAAAAAAAATCAAAATCATTTAAAACTATAGGTAGGTATTGCTACCCAGAAACGCTGGATAAGGCTAAACACTGTTCTATGGGTAGAATTCATCTCATAACTTTCTCGTAAAATGGACATGTATGAACTAAACGGATAAGAAACCGAAAGCGTAATTTAAGTAGGCATTAAATCTATCGCTTTGAAAATGCTTTATACTCAGAAAGCATTTTTATTCTTGGAGGCGGTGTCAGCCAAGGTAGGATTCTCATATTATTATTCATCATCATCAGCTCCCATATATATACGTTCCACCGCTGAGCATGGGCCTCCTCTACAACTGTGATGCTAGGTATGCAGGGCTGGGCAAAATACATGCTTTGCTTTAATTGAAATACAAATTACAAAATACTGTATTGCAAGTAATTAAAATACAAAATACATTTAAGTAAGGTATTTGAAATACAAAATACAGTATTTTAGCTATTTTTAATTGAAATACAAATTACAAAATAATGCATATTTATTTGTTTTGGAATAGTTTTTTTTTGAAGGCGGTTTTTGTTTTGTTATTGCAGGTCCTGATGAGCACAAACTTAATACTAAATGAAGGCTAAATGTATTTTAATAAATGTATTTTGAAGCCTTGAGTAGGTATTTGAAATACTAATTACAAAATACTTCGGCTTCACGTATTTGAAATACAAATTACATTTTAAGAAAGTAATTAAAATACAAAATACGTATTTGTATTTCAATTACGTATTTCAATTACAAGTAGGTAATTCAAATACTGCCCAACCCTGTAGGTATAATGTATATTGTAGTGTTTCCTTGGCTGACACCGCCTCCAAGAATAACAATATATATATACATGTTTAATTATAATTAAAACTACATTATCGTAATAATTTGATTGACTTTTAAGTAGTCTAATATTTATCATTTCATTTTACTTAGGAGAAATTTTAATTGTTTGTTATTCATAGGTACCTATGTATTGAGTTAGATTTGAAGTGGATAGGTACCTACCTAGCTTCTTGCGTCGTAAACACATAGATCGTACAGTACCTACATATTGATGAAGAGAAATAGTAAGTTGATTATTAGGTTATAGAAGAATACGCAATTATTTTTTTACTTTTTAGTGCATTTTAATTTGTTTTGGAATAGTTTTTTTTGAAGGCGGTTTTTGTTTTGTTAAAATTTTTGTATTCTTCGTGAAGCCACACCCGGGATTGAACCTGCAACTCATCAACAATACCCAAATGTTTCTACCACCACTTCACACATAATACACCTTAAGTAATGCAATTAGATCGCTTGCTTCATGTTGCAATGCAGCAACGAACGTAAGCGCATTGCAATTTGATTCGAGACAGTTAGAAATTCTGCCACAGATCGCACCTTACTGTACGCCGTTAACGAGTTCCATTGATCATTACCTATATTTGACTACGACAATTACTTGACCATAAAGAGGTTACGGTATGTGACTCAAATATTCGGATGGCCTATAAAGATTCGGCCGAGTATCATTAGTTTTCCCCTAAGAATTGAAGATTTCCATTACTTTGTCATGGATCCTATAATTAGAACCTAACCAAACTCTCATGCAATTACCCTAGAAGTACATCCTATCCAATAAAAAAAGGATTCATCAAAATCGGTTGGCATAATATAGAGTTATTCGTCGATTTGTCACGCACATTTGTGAAAATTTAAGATTTTTGTGGTTTTCTAATAGAAGCTATTGTCACAACTGGCCCAAATTTTAATGGGACTAAACTGGAAGCACCAGCTTTCAATTAAAAAAAGAATAATCAAAATCGGTCCACATAGTCGAAAGTTCTGAGGTAACAAACATAAAAAAAAATACAGACGACTTGATAACCTCCTCCTTTTTTTGAAGTCGGTTAAAAAAATATGTTCCACCTACAATTATTAATGTAAGTTGGTGCGCACAATATTGTGTGATTTACCATGTTATTTTAATATCATGGACTTCTTTAGGTTTTCTTATAAATAATAAACTAGTTACTTACAAACTTTTTCAAAATTTTAGGTTCAGTAGTTTCGGAGATAAGAGGGGGGGGGGGGGATTGTAATTTTCGTCTATTTCCGGATAGCGACCACCGTACACAGGGCGTAAAACCCGCCATAGTGGCACATGCAAGTGTGCCGCGTTCCGGGATCAGCCAGTGTATATCCGGTTTTCGGGGGGGCTTCAATCATGGTGAAAGGATGACCATGCCGGCATTTTTTGGCCGGTTTGTCGCGGTCGGTCCTTTTATCACCATGGTATTAGTCCCCCAAACTTCTTCACAAGAAAGTTGAAGAGCTATTCGGCCGGCATGATTGTGTCGACCAACGGGAGATCATCATCTCTCGCTGGTCGACACTTTTTTTGGACTCCATTACGCTTACCATCAGGTGTAATGGGGTCACTTAGCCGAGCCAGAATAAAAAATAAAAATAAAAAAAATTCTTGATTAACTTGGAAACTTTATGTTAAAATTACAAAAAATTACATTTAAGATCTTCACAACAAAACCTTCCATTTGGTATGCCACACGATGCCGTTTTCAAGTTTTTATTTTTATTTTTTCCTTCCCCCCAAAAATGACCTCCCATATACAGTTAGCATCTATTCACGTCAGACCTCTGCGGGTCACAGAAATTGATATGTGTACCAAATTTCAACTTAATCGGTCTAGTCTAGTAGATTCGGAGATAATTGACTGCGAACGATGGACACTGATGGACACACGAGTGATCCTATAAGGGTTCCGTTTTTTATTCGGACGAACGGAACCCTAAAAAAAGGTTGTTCGACCTTAGTATCTCCTGTATCGTGGGAACTTTTACAGATACAAATTTCGTATACAGAATCATGCAGAAACGGTCGATGACTATAAAACTCAAAACTGTCCTAAATAATAGGAGTTAAAAAATATTAATCCCCACAAAACTGAATAACATACCCGAATCAGAAAACTAAATTGTAGTTCGAGTCGGTATTTCTATACTACATTCTTGGATTTTTATATGTTTGTTACAAATTAACACATAAACTACTGAACCGATTTCGATTAATTTTCGTATGGAAATACTTAGATGAAACCCACCGAAGTAACTAAGATACTTTTTATCCCGGAAAATATATTCTCGTGGGAATGGGTATCAGTACCTACCTAGCTCTGATAATATTCTGCTTTTACGCCTAAACCATTTGACCGATTTGGATGATTTTTGATCTGGACAAAAACGAGACCTTAAAAAAGGACATAAGCTACTTCTTTTTTAATTCAGTATTTGCCATATATTGCCATTTTGGCCACTTGGGAGACGATGGGTCATTTAAGGTTCTTAGGACTAATTAAGTGACGTTGAATATAGTTAGGTGTCATTAGTAGGATCTATAAAACAACAAGTTACTAGTACCTACCTACTAGTAGTGGTACTTACTTAAGTTGCGACAAGAGCTATTTTTCGGTCTTATGAATTTAGGTGCCATTATTGGAACTTAAATTGCAAAAGGCAACATTTTTTGAAATAGGAGTTTTTGGTGTACCTGTGTTAAGTGACGGTGGTTGCGATAGGTGGATGGTATTGGTGAGGGACGTTAGGTGCCATTTGCAAATGAAGTGACATCAGATTTCATTAGTGGGATCTATAAAATGACAAGCGTCATTATTGGAACTCATGGTCATGTGACGACAGGTGCCATAATGTGCACATGAGTCATGACATTTTCAGTCATTAGTGGTACTTTAGTTATGACAAAGGCTATTTATCGGTCTTATGAATTAAGGAATTAGGTGCCATTAATTGAACTTAAATTTCGAAACGCACCATTATTCCAAAATCTAGAACTATTTTAGTTTCTTGGAACATATTGATATTTATTATACTTGAGTTTTATGAAGAATCTTTCTTTATTTTATTTAGTCTGAACTCGTGTTCAGTAAAGACGTCTTAAAGTGGAAAAAGTGCGCGAAATCAACAGTGAAAATCGTTCTGCCAAAGTTACTTTACATAACGAAAACTGAACGTACAATTGCTTCTCAACTTAAGCTTTCCAAGACTTGTGTTCATAACACAACTCGATACAAGGAAAGTAATAACTAAAAACGGTTGCAGTGGGCCCTTACTCATCGAAATTGGTCTGAAGATTTTAAAAGAGGCCTTTGGACTGATGAATCTAAATTTAAAATATTTGGATCAAAAATAATTTTTGGTCGCCTTAGAACCGAAGTAAATATGATGCCAGACTGTGTAGTCAAGCATGGTGGTGGTTCTATTATGGTCTGGGATTTTTTTCTCAAGCTATTTTTGAGTTTTATTAAATTTTCCTACTTTAAGTAAAGTGGTCTCAAGCTATTGGTCTGCAGTGTAGGTACATTTAAACGTTCCCCGTTTACTAAACTAAACTACGAAATAAAGACAAAAATCAGGATAAACATATTTTTAATACTATAACAATAACTGATCTCTTAAAAATCCGTAAATGACAAACTCGTAAATACTCGTCATACGTAAAGAGACTGTGATCCAAAACCAAGACAGGTAATAGTTACGGTGATAACAAACATATTGACGCATAAAATAAAAGTACCTGGATGACCGAACTTTGCTCGGATTTTTTTTTTTTTAATTGTGTTTTTTGGAAATTAGGTATATTTAAGCACGAAATACGAATTACTAATAAAATTATGAAATATGAATAATGTTACTTAACAACGCCATCTGCTGTTGTGTCGTTAAAGCAATTAGTTGCTCACAAAAAATAGTATTATTATTCGCCAATAGATGTCAGGAAGAGTCATATTTTTCAGTTAATTTTTGTTATTTTTCTTCCAAATGACATTTTCTAAAAATGATTCCTAGCTAGATCGATTTATCGCCCCCGAAACCCCCTATATACTAAATTTTATGAAAATCATTGGAGCCGATGCCAAGATTCCAATTATATATATATATATACAAGAATTGCTCATTTAAAGATAAGGTAATAGCATCAGTAGATGACCACTTAAGGACACAGAAATTTCTTTTTTAATGTCTAACTTTAATCTTCATTCGAATTCATTGAGTGGTTTGTTTTGTTAACTCTGTGCAAGTCTTTTAACGAAACGAGCTAGTTTTTTTTTCTTGTACAATGGTTGAATTCAAGTAAAAAAATGAAAATAAAACTTAATATAAGAGATTTAGTAGTTGACCACCTAAAAACTAGTAGTTGACCATGTTTTGCATCAGTAGTTGACCATTCAGATTTTTTAATTATTTGTTAAATAAGAAGCCAAATTAAGACAACTTTGCGTTTTATTTGAAATATAATAACAATAACATCCCCCGCTCGTTAATAAATGTTCTGGCCATTTCCACAATCGACCATTTGCTTTCATCGATGATAATGTAGCTGTTTTTTATAGCTTTAAGTACTTTTCCGGGATATAAGTTATTATCGTACTTCATCATCATCATCATCATCAGCCCATATACGTCCCACTGTTGGGCACGGGCCTACTCTACAATTGAGAGGGTTTAGGCCTTAGTCCACCACGCTGGCTTAGTGCGGGTTGGCGGACTACACACCTAAAAAATTCCTAAGAACTTTTAGGTGTGCAGGTTTCATCGCGATGTTTTCCTTCACCGTTAAAGTGCGTGATAATTCTTTGTCAATACACACATATGCAACTTCGAAAAGTCAGTCATGTGTGCCTGGGGTTTGAACCTGCGACCGTCGAGATTCTCGACCGCGTGCCTAAACCTCAAGGCCGTACTTAAATATGACAAATTCACCATTTACTTTTTGCCGAGGCTTTTGTCAGATTCTTAATCAGACAACAGTAGTTGAAAGTTTACGCATATTTTCAAGCATATCGTTAGGACCTATGATGTCAAATTGATCTAGAGTGGTTTCAAATATATCATCAGCAATGCTAATTGCTGGTGATCCTGGGATCGTTACTAGCACTAGTTCGTCACCAACAGTAATATGTACAGCAGTTGCTGATGGTTCCATTGTGGTTTCCAAAACACCATCATTATTGTGAGAGGATTTTTTTTTCAGCCGTTCTTATGGGTGTTTTATGAAGACGAACGTCATTTACTGCTGAGAGCATTGCAGCTTTAGTATAATTTAGGAATGTACCCCTTTTCCCAGACATCTACAAGGTGAAAATTTGGTTTTAGTAACTGATCGTACCTTACAATAAAGGTGGTCAACTACTAAATAAAATTAAGTTATTGTAAAAGTAAATAAAATAGTTAATTCTAATTGATGATGCCCTTCATATATTATTCCGTACAGTACATTTACATGATACAGAAATTCATCAGAAGTTGACCATCCTGGTCAATTACTAGAAAATCATGCTAAAACGGAATCAGTAGTGGACCACCCCCACATCTCAATCTTGTAAACAAATTTTCGTATTTTAAATACCCTGTTACCTCAATTAATCCTTAACGAATAAGAAAAGCAAAACACTTATCATCAACAAGGTGACAAAGTTGTTAATATTTAACTTCAAACTTTTTCAATCCTTAAGAAAATTATGACAAAAAAAACGAATAATAGATTTACGGTGCGTTAATCAACAAACAACTGGAGGCTATTTTGAATATTTGAAAATAATGGAGTCGTAGTTTGCGCGCTTCGTAGACCACATGACAGCACTGACTACTCAATATGGAATTAGTTTAAAAATATGCCGCGAATTCTTATTTTATCAGTTTATGTGCATTGGTGGTCAACTACCGGTACATGGTCAACTACTAGTGCCATTACCTTATAAGATAAAAAACAAAAAAAATGTCGTTTCCCTTATCACCATAACTATTACCAGTCTTTAGTTTTCATTCTCAATCACGGTCTGTTTACAACCTGTATATACATATATGAACCTACATAATATTAGAAAGTTACAACAGTTTATTAATAATGTTTTTCGCAAATATAAATACATCAAACATAGACGACACTAATTAGTATAGGTAGTGAAGTTACAGATCTTGACATACCATGTTTCGTTTAGTCTTGTTCTGCTAAAGATCTCAAGGAAGCGAGACAAATATATATAATAAATACTTAGTTTAGAAAGATGAAAACCACATTTATATTTGTTTCCATCTTTCTGAGCTTGTTTATTACCGTAAAACGGGGTAAATAGGAATGGCGGGGTAAATTGGAATAAAAATCTGATTTTGTAGCACTTTATATAACTTTTATTCTATTTAATAAGGTCAACAGTTCTTGGGTTTTTAACGAGTTTATATTTTGTTCTACTAGCCACAATGAGTTTTTAAGACAGGCACTCAGGATTTATTATGAAAAAAACACTGTGAAATGAGGTTGTCGCAGACACGTGGTTTTAGCTATTTTTAATTTCGAGATTTAGTTAAATTTTAATTAAAAAAAGAGTGTAAAAATAGATAAATCCTAGGCATAATAGTGTACTGTGTTTGGCAGAAACGTGAATGTAAGTAAATAAGTATAAATTTTCTTTTAAATACCTTAGTTTCAGTTGCATGTCGTTTTTAGGTTATTTTGGGGATAATTGGAACGCAAAAGGGGGACAAAGGCACGTGAACAGGTAAAATTGGAACAACGCTGGGGTTATTTGGTTCACTTGGGGGGTAAATTGGAATCATTAAATAGGGTTGTACCGTATCCAAAAACAATTTTACGTATCATCCGACCCAAAGTACCGCCCAGGTAGAAATGTAACCTAGTTTTTTTTGCATGGGGGTCACCAATCCAAAGACTTTCTGTATCGAAAGTTGCTTTACCTTTTTTTTTTTTTATTCTGGCACGGCAAAGTGACCCCATTGCACCTGATGGTAAGCGCAATGGAGTCCAGAAAAAGTGCCGACCAGCGAGAGATGATGGTCTCCCGTTGGTCGACACAATCATGCCGGCCGAATACCTCTTCACCTTATTGTGAAGAAATTTGGGGGACTATCAATCATGGCGATCAAAGGACCGACCGCGACAAACCGGCCAAAAAAATTGCCGGCACGGTCATCCTTTCACCATAATTGAAGCCCCCCCGAAAACCGGATATACACTGGCTGATCCCAGAACGCGGCACACTTGCATGTGCCACTATGGCGGGTTTTACGCCCTGTGTACGGTGGTCGCCATCCGGGCGGATACGAATATCCTACCACCAGCAAATCTACCTCTATGATCGTATCAGATTACCTTAGTTAGCCGAGCTATACCTATGCGCTAAAATGTTTTTATGTATTTCAGAATTGAGATGCCTCTTGAATTATACCAGGGTTTCTCAAAGTGGGGTACGCGATTTACGTAATGTTGACTTGATGCCTAGCAGGCACGTGCAGCACGCGTCCTGTCCTCGACCAGTGGGTGGACAGGCGCCACGGTGCGGCGACGTTCCGCCTGACGCAGGTGTTGTCGGGGCACGGGTGCTTCGGCCACAACCTGTGTCGGGTGGCTCTGAAGGAGGAGTCGGCCGTGTGTCACCATTGTGACAACTGCCCGGACGACACAGCCCAGCACACACTACAAAAGTGTCCAGCCTGGGAGGTGCAGCGCAGCGCTCTCCACGCGATTGTTGGTGACGACCTCTCGCTCCCGGCCGTCGTCTCTTCGATGGTCGGGAGTCCTAGGTCGTGGCGAGCGGTGCTCTCCTTCTGCGAGCACGTCATGTCGCAGAAGGAGAGCGCGGAGCGGGTTCGCGAGGGAAGTGATCCCGCCCGCCAAAGACGTCAGAGAAGGAGGCACCGGGTCAACAGAGATAATTAGACCCGGCGCCCTGCCCTGTGGCAAGGGGGAGTTAGAATCCCACCACGGTATCCCCTGCCTGTCGTAAAAGACGACTCAAGAGGGCCCTTGGGGTCGCTGGGCGCGCTGCGGGGGCGGCGCGTCCTCACTGAAAGTGACCCCGAGAGGGGCGGCGGCACTGTGGCCTGTGTACGTCGCGGGCGCCCATCCACAAACGGGGCGCCTGAACCAAGCCAGTGGGGGTGCAACTGCGCCCCCTACAACTCCGAGACGGCCGAGACAATAACGTCTCGGAGGCGCACCGGGCGGCTGCGGCATTACGGTGGGCGCTTCTCGCTCACGTACCGTGGTCGCCCCACTCGGCGCGGAGATGGCCACCGGGGGGTTTTGGTCGGTATGCCGGTTTAGGGAATTTTGTTAGGGACCTAGCCCGGCACTAACGTCTGCGCGGACATGACGTCGCCGCGCGCCGGGCTGGAAGACCGGTGACCCCGACATACGCTTTACATGACATGATGATGATAATCACAGAGCAGTAACACACCGGGATTTGAATTTCAAATGATGGGATGTCACTGTATTTGGAATTGGCAAGCGTGGTGCTTTCCATCACGCGGGCGACGTCTAATCATTACTTATCATAAAAAACACCCAGACTCGTAACAGGCATTAAAATTTACCATTGGAAAATATCGGTCTCGCCAGGATTCGAACCCGGGTTTCTGGTTCCGCATGCAGGTAGTCCGACCGTTGCTATATTTATACACGCTACAAGGATTTTTTTTCAAACTAGCTAAGTAGGTAGGTGACAACCCTTGTAAAAATTCCAATTTACCCCTCTTTCGAACCTATTAACCCCGTCAGGGGTAAATTGGAATTTAATAGAGTTTTTGTTAATTTTCTCAAAATTATGACAATATTTTGGGAATAAAAAGCTATTAAACTTTTAAAACAGATAACCATACAATCTTAAGTAACCTTATAAATACCCTATGAGTTACAGAAGAAGGTTAAAATTCCAATTGAAAGTCAAAATTGGACCAATTTACCCCGTTTTACGGTATATTATATTAACAAAAAATTAAGTCGTCATCATAATCATCATCTGCCCATATTACTCAGCTCATAATATCAGCTGCTAGGTAAGAAGTAAGGTAATATTTTAATGTAGGTATTAAAATATTGTATAATGTAGTTATTAAATATTTTTTTACGAACTAGAAAAAATAGTTTTTTTTTAAACTACTCGCTAAAAATATATCAAGTAATAACATACATAATTTTAAATAAATGCTAATTAACGGTCTTACTAATAAATATTAGTTAATTTTATTACAACTTAAACATCCCTTGTCTCATTTTCTCTATTGTCACAAGTCAATCAATAGTGCAGGCCAAAGCATGTTTAAGTGGTAGTTAGTAACTAACGTTTATAAGTAAAGCTATAAATCTTTAAGAGCTCTTCAAATTTATAAGATAATTAGCACTATTATTCTCCTCTTTAACTTGGATGATAATAGTATTAGTATTAAATGAAACTTATAAAGCTTGACACACAAATTCTAAATAAGTTATATGACACAGAAAAAGGTACATTGTATAGAAGTAGACTTAATTTAATAATATAAAATATGCAAAGATACATGTAACAACGATACTTATCTATCTCATACAACATGCAATTCCATTTTATTCGGCACATTTTAAAATTCCTTATTAGGTTGTCTGACGTCAATTTCATAATAGAAATAAAGCCATCGAGGTCATATTCAGTTTTAACAAGTGTTTACTGGACTTTATTCAAAATGTATAGTTTGTTACATGTTATAATAAAACTTATAAATAAAATACTTTTTACACGGAGATGACAAAGCCTTTTACTCAATTACAATTAGTCTTATATTTTTAAGCCTAAATATAAATGAATAATATGCAAGGGTGAGACTCAATGTTATGAATTCTTACATGTTTATATTGCTGAAATTTGAAGGGAAGTTATCTCCACAATGGGAACCAAAACATTTTAATTTTAGGTACAATTCTTGACAATAGAATACTAGACATCTGGTTAAACTAGTCAGATAAAAGAAAATAACACATCATATCATTCATGATGAACTACCTCATAACAAGTATCTTGTAAATGTTATCTACAAGCAAATAACACTTACACCAATCGGTTAATACAATATAATTGCTGCATTAGAAAATTCGATTAAAATATGGCAATGGCAAGAAATATTTTGCTATCTGATATCTCTCAACATTTGTCGTTAATGTTACCTATATCAGATTCGAAATTCCTTTTGATTTTTAGTAGGTAAATCAAAATACATTAGTTAGTTATAGTAGTAACTTTAGTTAAAGTCAAATAAATACAGAAATCGAGTTAATAAGATATATTTCAATCATACAACTGTTCCTCAAGTTTTAAACATAATTTTTATATCCTTAACACCCGGAAAATTTATGTAGGCAATTCACAACTTGCAACTATCCGCCGAAAGATTTTCTTTATAATATACATGCCATTTACCTAGTTATTAGAAAATGTTTCATGCGTTAAAAATACATTCATTAGCGTAAGCTATTCATATGCAGATAGTGTTTGTTATACATGTTCAGATTCCGGACTGTATGTCGAATTCTGTGCCGGAAAAACACATTACCCGACTCAGCATCGAACCCAGGACCTTTAGATCGCACGACACACACTTGTGCCGCGGGATCAACGAGCTAGTCAGTAAGTTAAGTAATGTTTGAATCATCTGATAATTCAATTATTTTTAAACCAGTAATGACTGCCGTTATAAAACTAGGCGAGAATATTCTACACAACGCTATAGCGGCACACGTTGTTCACGTAGACCGTAACATGTAAACAAAAGAGATATGAAAAAAAAATTGGGAGTGCCATTAGTAATTTATTTTTTGCAAAAAAAAAAAAGGGTCACTACTTGTATTGTATAAGTATATATTTATTTAACTAACGGGATTCCAAAAATAATAGGAATATGGATCTCACAAAATTAATTCGTACGTTAAAGCAAAGGTTATAACGTTAACAACTATTAATTTTAACACAAGACGCGTTTTCATTCCCAGCGGGTGACTCAAATGTTCGTAAATGCCTATCCTTACTTATATAAGATTAACATACATGTTCTCCTTCGAAACGCGGTGTTAGCTCATTTAGCATTATACCCAAATAAATAATGCTATGGAATGTCACCTGGGGTAGCTTCCATCATAGCTATGGCGCATTTCAATATGTTAAATACTGTCATATTCTTCATAATTAAAATTAACAGCTGAAGAAGGCTCTAATAAATCTTGCTGTGGATTTGATTTCTTATCACTTTTAGATTTTTTATGTTTGTTTTTTCTTTCTCTTCGTTCAGATTTATCACTGTAATCTCCTCGATCCTTATCTTTCGATTTCTTTTTCTTATGTTTCTTCTCCTTGAAATAAAATAATATAATTTATGAAATTACTTTTTTGTTATAATTTGATATTAAAAAGCTAAATGTAACTGTGGTGTAGATCAGTGGTCGGCAACGCGCGACCGTCGCGGGTCGCACTTGTGGCCCGTGAATGTCAGCATTCATCATCATCATAATCAGCCTCTCTTACGTCCACTGCTGGACATAGGCCTCTCCTGTGGCACGCCACTGGGCTCGATCTTTGGCCTTCCTCATCCAACCGCTGCCAGCCATCTTGCGTATATCGTCACCCCACCTAGCCAGAGGGCGTCCTACACCACGTTTGCCGAGCCGTGGTCGTTAGCATGTTAGCATTTTCATTTTTTCTATGGGGTATAAAAATTATACATAGGTATTACATAGAATCTAGGGTAAACATCACAAGTGCGGGGCCGCCTTTAGTCTATTTTGCCACATAGCGGCCTTTGCCTGCCAAAAGGTTGCCAACCGCTGGTATAGATGATAGGTTAGACAAGGATTCTTTACAAACTGGAACAATATTTAGCTTGGTTCCTTCCTTGGCCTAGTTTTGAATTTTAACAAGACAGGGTCGCAAACAAAACACAGTGCGCAACCAAGAAAATTATTTTCTAAAATTACTAATTTTTAATCTGTTGGGAATAAAGAAATACCTTTTCTTTTTCCTCCAGTTCTTTGGGTACATCAGGGTCTTCTCCACCTAGAACAGGGCATATTTCTGACTTTACAATTACATAATATTATGATGATGATGAAATATGTATATCCAGAAAATAAGGGTGTGCTAAATTATAATTAAAGAGTATCACACAACATGCCCGCCACTGCCTATCTTGTACTACAGGTTAGTCAATGGCAGGCAGCAGTAAATTACTCACACAACTAAAGGAAATTGTGTGTGGGTCTCAGTTATCCTGGAATCTGATATGTTATGGACATGTTTTAATATAAAAAGTTTACCTTCAGGAGATCTTCTTACACAAGAGTCACCTACCCACAATTTAAAGTCATTGTCTAATGTTAAAGGTTCATTATGATTGTCTTCAAAAATTGCTTTATTATCCATTTCCCTTATAACTGTATCTGGCTCTCTGTTTATTGCAACTCTACTGAGCAATTTTTTTATTTGATCCTCATTTTCTGTTGGATTTAACATATTTGTTGGATTTAAATTAACTTGAGTTGTAGTAGCTTTGGATGGTGGAATTTCAACATCAAAGTCATCTTGATCAACTGTCACTTTTGGATTTCTAGGATCATCCTCATCACTGAAACTGTATTAAAAATATTGCCATAAGTTTACTGTCCTTTAATAAATGACTAGTAAAGTAGTAATGCTGTTTCTCTTTGTATTACCTTTCACTATCATAGTTATTTTCATTATTTTCACTTGGAAGGGGTGCTAAGTCTTCCAAAAAACTACTATCCAATGTTCCAGCATAAAATTCTTCTAAACTTCCAGTTGGATTAGGAGTTTTCCCATCTGATTTACTGACATTACTAAAATAAGTACCATATAGAAAATAAATTAAACTTAAGGAAACAAAGAAATTAATTGTAACAGTTCTAAAAAGTATTTTAGTTTAGGTTCATTTACCTCTCATTTTGGGATGCTTGTTGTTGTGTAGTTTCCATACTCACTTTAGGCTTCATTTTCAATAGTTCTGGATTCACATACTGAGTTTGTTTATTTTCTGGGATGGGTAGTTTTGGAGTCAGATTCAAGGATTGTGCCAACTAAACAAATAATATTAATTTACATAAATTAGATTATTGATCATAATTTCTAATGATAAATGGATTATTAATAATTTCTAAAATAACCTAGCCATGCTGTTCTTAAATAACAAAAATTACCCACATCCTTACCAGAGGATTAACATTAGATGGCACAATAGGTTTTCCAGCTCCAAGTACAATACTTGGTGACCTCTCATTGCTAGGTTTAATTTCTGTTTGACTTTGCCTTCTTTTATTGGCTAAACGGTCCAAAAACAAATTATAGTGTGATTCTTCAGAGTTCTGAAATAAACAAGTTATTTTTCAGAACAGCACAGAGTGTTACATTGAAGTATAAAGAAATACATTAGGTTTTTGTTATTTTCAGAAGTTATACCTGAAAATCATCAAGTTCTTTAGCAACTTCTTCCATATCCTTCTGATTTCTTTGCAATTGTTCCAACAAACTGGTTTTCTGGAGACGAAGGAAGGGGACACTAAGAAATTTGTGCAGTAATCGAAGACCAAAACCATTTCGCATAGAAGATTCAGCATAACGTATTGGAGCAGTCCTGTAAGTGTAAATTTTAATTATGATTACACCAAAATTTAGGGTGAATAATAAAAATAGTAAGCAAAAATCATACTATATAAAATACATATTGCAAAAATGACAAGATGACAAAGGTTATTAAAGCAAGTTCAGAACAAATTAAAAAAAAAAGTATTGCTGTAAAGGTAAGTGTTTACCTAACTAGTTTTGCTTGGCTTAGTGCTGTCTCAATGTGGTGAGAATGTACTTGGCGATGATGCTGCATATCACAATGATTACCAAGCACCACAACTGGTAGGTCTGCAGGCACCTGAGACAGCTCCTTAACAACATACTCAAAGGTCCTAAGGAATTATAAACAACATCACAATTATTCTAGTATAGTAAACCAATTGGGTGCCAGTATCTAGTAGTATTTGAGGAATAATAATTTAAAGTGTATAATATCTATTTACCAAGGTTTTGTTATATCCATCATCAATATAACACCACTAGCATTTTTGTAAACATCCAGGAATGTAGCATCCAAAACAGGTGTTTCATATCCATCATCCTGAGTAGTAGGTGTGGTTTGATTTTCAAGTTTTAGTCCTAAAGGAGGTTTCTTTTTAGTTCTTCCCTTGTCTACTACCTCCCAAACTTCAACCTGAATTAATTGCAAATTTGAATTAACAAATTTCTACAACCAATTGATAATTTGACATGACAAAATGAAGTTTAAGAATAAGCTCCAATAAGATAAAGGATATTTTTCTGTTTTTTTTATTTATTAAAACAAGATAAATATAAATTTAAAAAAATCTGTGGTTACATTTGGCCTTGATGGACGAAAAAAAAACAACTTTCACTTACTTTGACTATATAATCAGTGTTTTTATAGGTCCAATGTATTGGAGCTACTTGGATTTGATCCGTAGGTACATAATCTTCGATAAATGGTCCGCCTTGCAGTCGTTGAAGTAAACAAGATTTACCGACATTTCTGTCACCCTTTATGAGAATTTTCACTATCAAAAAACAAATGCATATAAATTATTATGAATAGATATTGAAAATACAATAGTACAACACAAGTAATAACTACTGTTAAAATGGACTCCACGGGAAAATTTCTTCTGTAAAGAGGAGGACATTGGCATCGGGGCGGAACAGCGATCATCATTGCTCCTAGTTAACTTTTTTAATGCGGAAAACATTGTAATAACTTAAATACTTTAATCTTTCATAACAAATACAAAACACAAAATTTGCCCGAATATCTGGTGATTTGTCATGTGTCAAGAAAGTGTCAGTGTCAAATGTCAATTGTCAATTACACTTTTTATTAGAGATGTGCCGATTATGACTTTGGCCGACTAGCCGATTAGTCGGTATAAAGAGGCCGACTAATCGGCCGAATAGTCGGCCAAGCCGTTTACGGTTTCGGGTATTCTTTTAACCCATCGTTTACAGTTGATTCGCGCGAAAGTCGCAAACGCCTCTTGCAAGCATGTCTCATGTTTTGTTTACTTCGCATTGTTTCTTGGTTTTGCTTTTGTAAGCGTCAGAGTGGTGTTTTGTGTAAAAAAAATTGTGCTAAGATAAATTAATAGAACTGTTATTGTATTCCAAAGTTTATTAAAGTGAATTACCGCAATTAAAATTTACTCATGTCAAAAAGAAAATCTCGTGTATGGATGTTTATTGAACAATTGGACACTGACTCTGGCAAAGTAAACCAATGCCAAATAATAATTTCTAGTAGTTAAGAATGCCAAATGATAAGAAGAAATAATTATTTGCGGAGTGCGGTATATGGAGAGAAATATAAAGACGTCTTGACTATACGATGGTTTATTAACAACTAACTACTTATGACTAATACACACTACAATTAATGTTTACTGAAGTAAAGTTTTGCGGATTAGCAAGTTGAAGTGGCAATGGGCTGGACACATAGCGCGGAGAACTCATGGCCGACGGAGCCCAAAAGTTGTCGAATGGAGGCTACGTAGCGGGAAGCGCAGCGTAGGACGTCCACCCACAAGATGGTCCGATGACCTGGTAAAGGTCGCGCGACGTCGCTGAATGCAGGCTGCCTCCAACAGGTCATTGTGGAGATCATTGGGGGAGGCCTATATTCAGCAGTGGACGTTTTTGGGCTGATAATGATGACGATGATGATAACTGAAGTTAAGAAAATATTATGTTGTTTTGTTTGTTAATTAAGTTTAATAACTGTCGTAGATATAATTTCACATCATATCCTTTGGGAGTGCAACCTTTGGTCGGATGAGCGTAACATTATGCTCGATAGACAATAGTATGCATGTAACGTCTGGTGTTGTTTATTATGCAGACCTCGACGTTGAATCTAGGAAGAATTTCCGTGCTTTTCAGCGTTTTTGCCATGCCTATTATTGGTAATCTACATAACAGCTCGCACCTTAGGTCCAATTTATTCAATAAATCTCAAATAGTTATTTACCCGTGGTGCGTTAATTGCGTCTAATTTCACTAATTGTAATTGTTTTTCTTTTTATGTGAGGGTGAAGCCTCATAGTTCAATGTTGTCACCCGCTTTGCTGTGGAGGGAAGTGGACAACTCTTTGTTTTCCAACTCCTTTATTTGTCTTTCTGATTAACTTCGTTGCGGGATATGACAAATTTAGGTCCCCTTAGATTCGCTGAGCTTCATTGCTCGGCGTCAAGGTCAACACTATGCGTGCCGCTGTTGATCCTGGAGCACAGGAGTTACAGTGGGGTGTGTGTGGTGGGATAGGAAAATTTATATAATTTCTTTACAAACTTAAGTAATTGTAAAAACTGATTATCAAAGGGGTTAGTTTGCTTTACATTTCAAATTGTCTGATTATAAAATGAAAATATTAATAAATAATCAAGGTTTTTATTTAATGTAATTCCTCCTACATACATATTATTAAGAAATATATACAAAGTAAGAAGCCGGATAGACGGCACTCTTTTCGTAAACTATGATCTTTGAACGGACGAGGCAGCATTCACGAGGTCAGGACTTTTAAATATGCATAATGATCACGTTTGGGGTCACGTGAATCCACATGCTTCACGGCAGGGCAGATTCCAACATCAGTGGCGGCTGAATGTGTGGGCTGGCGTTTATGACGGGCATGTCATCGGTCCCGTCATTTTGCCATCACGTCTGAACGGTGGCAACTATCTAACGTTATTACATAAATAATTCGAAGAGGCGATTGACGACTTTCCTGTGGCTAACTGGGATTACTTTGAGAACCAAAGAAACATGATGTTTCAGCATGATGGTGGAGCTCCGGCACATTTTGCTCGCAACGTACGAGAACATCTTAACGTTCGCTTTCCGCGAGGATAGATCGGCCGCGGGGGACCGGTGCTATGGCCTGCTCCGTCGTTCTGCAGACTTCACACCCTTGGACTTTTTTTGTGGGGTCATGTGATGGACATATATAGTGTATTTATCCGATTGCCGAGATGGAACAGCGTGTTAGATCGGTTTTCGCACCAATAACACCGACGATGGTGCGAATTACCACACAACCCATATCCCGACGAGCGTGTTTGTGTATTACTATTGAGCAAGGCGGAGCACACTTTGAGCCGTTTCTGTAAATTTGACGTTTATTAAGAAAAGTAAGTGTTTGTTTAGGTTGCTTCGTTAGGTTAGGTCTTTTAAAATTGTTGTTGTTCCGCGAATCAGGTATAAAATGTAGGTAAATGTACATGCACATGTACAAGCAGTGATGGCCTCGAGGTTTAGGCGCGCGGTCGAGAATTTCGACGGTCGCAGGTTCAAACCGCAGGCACACACCTCTGACTTTTCGAAGTTATGTGTGTATTCACAATGAATTATCGCTTTAACGGTGAAGGAAAACATCGTGATAAAACCTGCACACCTAAAAAGTTCTTAGGAATTTCTTAGGTGGGTAGTCCGCCAACCCGCACTAGGCCAGCGTAGTGGACTAAGGCTTAAGCCCTCTCGTAGTTTACTCTTTAATTTTACTGAAATAGAGTTTGCACATCAGTGAAAATAATAGGTAATGTTTTTTTATTATTTTGGATTAAGTATGTTATACAGCGTTGCTACGGTTCTTAAACATTGTGAATGGACTCCTTATAAGGCCCCATTTAACCTCCTTTCGGTTATACGGGTAGTTTTGTAACATGCTGTATAATTCAGTGCAATACCTACACTTTGGAAAAGTTAATATAATACCAAATTAAGAACGTTTACGCTTCACGCGGCTAGTCGAATTTCGGTAAATACAACTCGCGTAAATATGAGCGTCGATAGTTAATTATATGCAATGAAAATGCATGAAACAATGTTTATTGAGTCTATAAAATGTCAAATACATCACTTATATTATTACTGGTTATCACCATTGTTCGGAAGGCAGTCAGATAACCGCGAAAACATCGACTCTGAAAGGCCTTGCGGCGGAGTGATTTGCAGTTTGCACCAGGGCCCAGGTTGTCCAGGCTGTGCGCAGCGTTAATAAAATACTTATAAAAAAATTAATAAGTGAAATTTTTTCAAAACAAAATTTGTACGTTTTCGAGTACACATTCTTATATTGTAAAAAGTTGTTTTATTAAATTATGTATCATACTAGCTGACCCGGCAAACGTTGTTTTGCCATATATATAAAATTCTTGTGTCGCGGTGTTTTTTGGCAAACTCCTCCGAAACGGCTCGACTGATTTTTATGAAATATTGTGTATATATTGTAGGTAGGTCTGAGAATCGGTCAACATTTAAGGGCTTAACATTTAGGGGTATGTTTTTTTTTCTATTGACTTTATTTTCTTTATTTTTTATGATTCAGCATTGATAAATTATTATAATCATAAATTTTCACCCTTCTACGATCAACCTCTATCTTATACTGACCATTTTAATTTGATTTTTTTTATTAAAATGTAAATAAATGATAATAGCACTGAAAAATTATAATGATACGTATAACAGTAATTGCTTTGATCGATATACAAATTAAACAAAAAAATATGGTCAAAATTGTATAGAGTGAGATATACATATACATCTATATATTGTATATATAAAATTCTTGTATCACAGTTCGAAACAGCCTCC
Organism: Hemaris fuciformis; assembly: GCA_907164795.1. Lineage (NCBI taxonomy): Eukaryota > Metazoa > Arthropoda > Insecta > Lepidoptera > Sphingidae > Hemaris > Hemaris fuciformis. Next base: position 8,392,784 of record OU015434.1, read on the forward strand.
GAAACGGCTCGACCGATTTTGATGAAATTTTATATGTATATTCAGTAAGTCTGAGAATAGGTTATCTATTTTTTTATACCCCTAGGGTGGTCCAACCCGAAAGGTTTTTTTTTTATTTTGTGGACATTTTTTGTTTTTATTTTTTTGTGATTCAGCATTGAAAATACATATAACTCCAAATTTTCACCCTTCTACGAACAACACCTGTTTTGTAATCGCAATTTTTATATTTTTATAGCTTTTGCCCGCGACTCCGTCCGCGTAGCCTTCAGGGTTGGGCGCAGAAAGATAATAAGTGAATCGTCCCTCAAGTGCCCAAAATGCCACTTACTGAATTTAAAAAAGGTCAAATCAATTCAAATGGTTGAGGCGTAAAAGTAAAACTCTGACAGTTATTTTCGTATTTTTATTAATATGTTTATCCCAATGGGAACATTAAATTTTCCCGGGATAAAACATAGCCTATGTTACTTCACAGGGTCTCATTTATGGTCATACCAAAATTTTTGTTTTTGCGTGAAAGCGTAACAAACATCCCTACATTCACATTTATATAATAGTAAGGATAACCATTCCCACCTATGTTACTTCGGTGGGTCCCACCTATCTGCATACCAAAAGTCATTCAAATCTTTTTTCAATTCTTTTATCCTCCGTATTTTTTTTTAATAAGAAGAATCCTATGTCCTTTTTTATATCTCGAAGACTATGTGTACAAATTTTCATGATAATCGGTTAAGTAGTTTTGGTGTGAAAGCGTAACAAACAAAACATTAACATTTATAATAGCTGACCCGGAAAACTTCGTATCCCCTAACAGTCATTGAATGTTACATATTTACATATTACCTGAATTTTATTTTTGATTGTATGGAAATAAATATTAAGTTCAGCACTTATTGAGATAAAAATACAGAAATAAATAAGTACGATAATTAAATGCATCAATCGTGTCTCCGCAAGTCATGATTTAATTAAACATGTACATATGGGATGGGATGTAGTCGGTTTTAATTCTCTTCATTGAAGCATCAGTGTGGTGGAATGAAGCCTAAACCCTCTCAGTTGCAGAGAAGGCCTATGCCAAGCAGTGGGACGTACATATTTAATTTTCTAAAAGATCACAAACATCTTTTGTTAATCGTCATTGCAAAGGCATGACGAATCGGGAACTGAATTCGTTTGAACTCAATGGTCATACCCGTTAGGATCAATGAAATCTTAGATCAATCTAATTGATGAATTCTCAAGCACAAATTCATATCTAAGTTGTCTTTTCAGTATCGTCACGTGAATAACATTACTCAACAATTTTCTTAACACCAAGCGCATTCCATTGCATAGTTGTGGGTGTTTTAGATTTCAAAGCGTGATGACTACCGAACCTGCCTTCTTTTGTAAATCAGGTACAACCAAGGAGTTTAAAAACACATTTCTGAACGCACGCATAAATATTTGACAACCAATAAATATGTCAATCCCTTTTTATTACTGACATTATTCTACATTTTTAAAATCTAAAATACGCAATTATTCGAATATTCTGGATATATGTTGTCGATTCAAAACCTTTATTTAAATACGTTCTTTAATTTGAGGGGACCATTAACCATATTGACGGGATAAACATAAAATGTTTGACAGAATATTAGGTAGAACAGTTTATATGAGAAAATTAAATTGTTGTTTTTACCATATTCCTCGCAATTTTCTTAACTTTTTCTTTCATAAGATCCTTCTCCTAACGATAGCGAACACAACAAAAAAAGAATTAGCGAAATCGGTGCAGGCGTTGTTGAGTTATGCGCTTACCAACACATTTTGCGATTCATTTTTATATATAAGATATGAGTCAAAAAATACTGCATTGACAGTAATTTCTCGATATTTCGAATGCCTTAGATTTTATTATTTGAATAAGGGATCTAAATCTTAAAATGTTTTTCACTAACTATTTGCTTGGGGATATTTTGAATTCAACAACATTTTATTTTAATTAAATATGTTATAAATTAACCCGAATTTTGAGCCTCGAAAATGACGCTAAAATGGAATTTATGAAAACCTTTGTAAATTTATCAAAATAGCAAGATAAATGTGTATCTATCTTAAAATGTTCTACACTAACTATTTAGATGACAATATTTCCTAAAATAATTGGTAATTAACATGTTTGTACTATGAGTCTTTCATCAAATTAAAGGGGTTCAAAAAGTATTGGTTTTGCTCAAATTACCCTAAAATTGTGTAAACGCTCAAGTGATATAGGTATATTGTGGTGATATATTTTTTTTCTAAAGGTTTTATCTAATGTCAATTCTGTAGTTAGGTTATAATTAAAAAGGATTAAAAAAAACTGTATTTTTATTGAAATATAACAGAATAGGTGTTTAATTACATTAGTTATTATTTAAATTGGAACATTATTACCTAATAGACTATTACATTAATACTTTATTTATATACAGCATAAAACAAACTAGGCATCAATAAATTATTGTCAATCCCACTTTGACTTCTTCTTTTCAAATATTTCTTTTCCATTTTCATCCACAGCTGCATAATATCCCATTCCTTCGTATTTTTTCCTCATGTATGCTATGTATCCAAGTGTTATACCAAAACATGTAAGTCCTATGCTCATAATTACTATATTCTGAAACTCCAAAAATGCATAATGTTATATAGAAAAAAATATATACATATATTTATTATTTAGACATGGTTATTGGTTATACTATAAGTAGGGTTGAGAGCTGCTCAAGACCGGGATGGTTGGCGCTTTCATGGAGGGCACTTTCTTGAGGCCTATGTTCGGCGATAGGCTGAGTACATATACAAAGTAGGTATGTTTTACCTGTTAGAGAATGCCTTAGGAATTAAGTCCGCCATTATACTTAATGTATAAGAAGCGTAACTAAATAAATATTTTGTGCAATAAAATAAATAAATATTGTAAAACAGTAAAGTTCAAATTATGAATAATGTAATCATATATATAGTATCAAATGATAACTTATAATTTGTTAACTTAGTTATTGCCGATTCTATAGTAGGTATAAAATACGTGATTTTCAAATAAATATTAAAACTTGGGACTTACGGGTTTTGCATACAGCTCAAAATTTATTAATCTGAATGCTGTTGTTGATTTAACAGATCTAAGTCCATCTCCTGGTTTGTCGTTGTTAGACATAATTGGAAACTATAATAAATGGTCTTTTTTCTATTTAAATTTAACCAAAAATATTTTCATTACAAAATCTTAAATCATAGAATTGACAGTTGTCAGATCACTTTCGTTTATTTTTTAAAATTTCTAGTTATTTTTTTCGGCAATGACATCTAATTCATACAGCACCACCATTATTTGACTTTAGTCAAATTGCGGTCGGAACTTTGTTCACCGCTTTTGTGCTGCCTGCTTCTTTTTTTTCTTTTATAAGCGAGAATTTGTGTAAAAATCTCGGAAAACAATATATTTTTATAAAACACGCGAGTGTTTCACGCAGAACCAAACTTAATGCGATATTAGTAAGATTTTTTGATGATATTTACGGCAATTTCAGGAATGGACGAACATACTTATGCGACATACAATATCTAACGAAAACTACATACCTACATAGGTACCTACACGTACACACGTCAAAGTTTCAGCAACAGCAAGTAATAAAAATTGTAAAGCTGGGTACTCACTTAGCAGTGTAGAATGTAACCTATCAGATACGGTATCAAGTGAGTACGTAGGCACGAGCCCGCTGCGAGCCGCTCGCGCGTGGATCGCTGTAAGCTCGCACTTCGTAGTGACTCGCCGAGTGGCTTCGCCTCGGTCAACAATTACATGTGATCTAAGGCTTTTCTTATTTTACCTCCCGAGGGGTGTAATATACTATTACGTGATGATACTCAAAGGATACTTAAAGATTTTGAAAGAGAGTCCAAGTGCTGGCTTGGCGACCGTCGCGGCAGTGCGTCCTGTTCTCCAGCAGTGGATGGACAGGCGCCACGGTGCGCCGACCTTCCGGCTGACGTAGGTGCTCACCGGGCACGGCAGCTTCGGTGCGTACCTGTGTCGCATCGTCGGAGTGGAGGAGACCGCCGTGTGCCACCATTGTGGCAACTGCCGTGAGGACACGGCCCAGCACACGCTTGAGGAGTGCCCAGCCTGGGACGAGGAGCACAGCGCTCTCGTAGCGGTCGTGGAGAGAGACCTCTCGCTGTCGACTGTGGTCGCCGCCATGGTCGGCAGCCGGAGGTCGTGGAAAGCTATGCTCTCCTTCTGCGAACGTGTCATTTCGCAGAAGGAGAGCGCGGAGCGGGATCGGGAGCAGACCGATCCCGCTCGTCGCAACAGGCGACGTAGGAGGTCCCGGGTCAACACGTAGCCCGGCGCCCAGAGGCCACATGGGGCCGCCGTCCCTACCTTGGCGGCCCCCGAGGTGTTAACGTGAAAAACGTCATTTCGGCGTGCCTCTTGGCACCGCGCAGAGGCGGTCCCGGTCCAATCCATAGCTCTGGCTTCAGGGTATACCGAGGCCGTCTCGTTGAATGCGCTGATGGTGGCCGTCGCGGGGTTTTTAGTCGGTATTACGGGGCCCTTGGGGTCGCTGGGCGCGCTGCGGGGGCGGCGCGTCCTCACTGAAAGTGACCCCGAGAGGGGCGGCGGCACTGTGGCCTGTGTACGTCGCGGGCGCCCATTCACAACCGGGGCGCCCGAACCAAGCTAGTGGGGGTGCAACTGCGCCCCCTACAACTCCGAGACGGCCGAGACAAACACGTCTCGGAGGCGCACCGGGCGGCTGCGGCATTACGGTTGGCGCTTCTCGCCAACGTACCGTGGTCGCCCCACTCGGCGCGGAGATGGCCACCGGGGGGTTTTGGTCGGTATGCCGGTTTAGGGATTTTTGTTAGGGACCCAGCCCGGCACTTACATCTGCGCGGACATGACGTCGCCGCGCGCCGGGCTGGAAGACCGGTGACCCCGACATACGCTTCTCGCCCCCCCTCCCCCGGGGCTGGCGGGAAGTAGAGCCATAAACAGCTTTCCCCTCGAAAACAAAAAAAAAAAAAAAAAAAAGGGTCGGAAGGCGCCGGTGAGTCCGACACACCGTCCGTAAATAGGATTTTCCCCGCGGTAAAAAAAAAAAAAAGTATACCTATGAAAGGTCATTTATTTACTGCCCTGTGGCAAGGGGGCATTAGAATCCCACCACGGTATCCCCTGCCTGTCGTAAAAGGCGACTCAAAGGGGCCCTTGAGGTCGCTGGACGCGCTGTTGGGGGCAGCGCATCCTCACTGAAAGTGTCCTCGAGAGGGGCGGCGGCACCGTGGCCTGTGTCCGTTGCAGTCGCTGGGCGCCCGAACCAAGCTAGTGGGGGCGCAACTGTGCCCCCCACAACTCCGAGACGGCCAAGACATTTTTGTCTCGGAGGCGCATCGGGTGGCTGCGGCATCATTGTGGGTGCCTCTCGCCCACACACCGAGATCGCTCCATTCGGCGCGAAGATGGCCACCGGGGGGTTTTGGTCGGTATGCCGGCATTGGGATTTTTGTTAGGAACCCAGCCCAGCACTAACAGATGTTAGTGACAGACGTGACGGACGTGACATCGCCGCGCGCCAGACTGGAAGGCCGGTGACCCCAACATACGCTTCTCGCTCCCCTCTCCCAGGGCTACCGGGAAGTAGAGCCATAACCAGCTTTCCCCTAAAAAAAAGGGCATTTATTTAAAAATGGTAAAATAAAATAAAGAGTCCTCGAAACTGACGTGCATGCATGAAGAGGATAATGTCAGTTGAGGAAGCGAAAGAAGTGTGTCTAGATCGTGGCATTTGGCGCTCAATAGTCTCTGCCTACCCTAACGGGAGACAGGCTCACGCCTTTATGTATGTATGTATATTTATTTCAATATTACAATAGGGCATCTTTAGGTGTATACAAGTAATTACGAAATAACTAAAAGCTTATTCGTCATAAACATGATTGTAATATTAAAAAATTATGTAAGAAAAAAATAGTAAGAAGAATAATTGGGATTCCTTTGCCACTTTTTATGAAACGAGAATTACGATGAGACGCCCATATGCCAATATGGTGTTTTTAGCCTATGGCAGTTGTAACCTGTCAAAAAAGATAATTATTTTCTGAATATTACTGAAAATGATTTTTGTTGACACATAATTTCTGTACATAATTCAATGTTTGTTCATTTTAAATAAACTGGTGTTAGTAATTGGTGTACGATGGAGTCAAATTCTCCTCTTCAAAGTGATGAACGCGATGGCGCGGAAGTGTCGCCTTTAGCCGAAAATCAGGCTGCAGATACAGTAGGGGAAATATCTGAGAATAATGTGACGAGCCATGACGAAGGCGCTGCTGTTGAGGATTCGGGTAATGAATTGTTTATACAAACGTGAAGTGTCACTCCCATAGCAGTAGCTACAGTGTTCTCGTTGTAGTACTATAACATTACCGTTAGTTCGTATAGGATTCTAAAATCCAATGTTGTATAGTTCAGTGGGTCAAAATGAGTTAAATATTGTTTATACCGATTCGATTATTATTTGTCAATAATTTGTGTTTTCTCCTAGCTGCAAATGGAGGGCCAACAAGTAGCAGCGATGCTTTACATATAGAGCCGTCTGCCGCGCCTGCTGATGAGGAGGAACCAGCGCCTGAACAAGGTAATTCATATTTACAGTAATTTAAAGATAAATTACCCAAAGATTTCATATATATAATTTATGGCATCAGATTAATATTAGACCCAAAAGGAATAAAATTATTAGTGGTAATGTTTTTGTTCAGCTAATGCGGAAGCTGAAGAAGAAATGGATATTGATGACACTACTGCAGGAACTGCAGCTGATGAATCAGCCTACATTGGCGACAATTGCTTGTCCACTCCTGTAAGTCCTTTCTTAACATTATTGTTATAAAGTTATTCTGTCATTTGTTATACATAGTTTTTTTTCTAAATCAAACAATTAACTGAATTTAAATAGACTAAAAAGTACATGTAGAATGGTGAATCTAAGGTATGCATCTATATCTAGAGCACATTAATAATTACATATGTGCTTAAAGTGATAATTTGTTTATCCCAATATAAAGAGTGGTTAATCCTTACTAATATTATAAATGCGAAAGTAACTCTGTCTGTCTGTCTCGCTTTCCTGCTAAAACTACTGAACCGATTTAAATGAAATTTGGTACACTGATAGTTTAAACCCTGAGAAAGGAAATAGGCTACTTTTTATCCCGAAAAAGGGTTTTAAGGGATTGAAAGGGGGGATGAAAGGTTGTATGTTGTGTAGATGACTAAAACTATGTATATGTAACTAAATGTCTGTTATGTTTTCACGCCTAAATAATTTGAACGAGATAAACAATTTTTGATATGGACATAAATGGGACTCTGTGCAGTAAAATAGACTACAACTTATTTTCTTTCTGAACCCAACCCTGTAGTCTACTCAGACGGAGTCGCAGGCAAAAGCTAGTATTAAATAAAAAAGGAAATTTAAAAGATCAAGTATTGTGACAAATTGAAAAGTGTGTATTCTCTCAATTGAACTGGTAATATAACCCAATAATGTTATAAAAGTAAATAAAACAACATAGTTTATCTAAATAGAGGCTTTGATCTGAAAATTTTATATCCTGTCTGTGTTAACTGCAAAAAGGCAAACTGAGACTCATTTGAAGCTCATGTAAACTGGTATTAAAATGTTGAATCATGTAACACCTTTCTTACAGGATACTGAAAGTCAAATGGACGCCATGATGAAGGATCAAGTCTTGGATGAGGCAGAAGGTATGGGCGCTGCTGAAGAGGAATCTCCTGACCAATCAATTAGTTCTGCTATGCCTACTGACAGTGGAGTGGGTGAGGGTGGTGATGCACCTTTGGTACAAGATGGTAAGCATTAATAATTGCATCAAGCTTTAATTTTTTTCATATTTAAAGAAACCTAAAATTTTATTGCAATATATTAAATACAATTATTTTTCTGTATATAATGTTGATTTAATTGAAATTGTAGTGCCTCTGAAGGTGAATGGTTAATTTTTATGAATATGTACTATGAATCCTTTACTTCCTTACTAATATTATAAATGCGAAAGTAACTGTCTATCTGTCTGTCACGCTTTCCTGCTAAAACTACTAAACCAATTTAAATGAAATTTGGTACACAGATAGTTTAGAGCCTGAGAAAGGACATAGGCTACTTTTTATTACGAAAAAAGGGTTTTAAGGGGTTGAAAGGGACGGATGATAGGTTGTATGGAAGTATTGTCATTTTTAAAGCTAGAAGCTTGAAACTTATTTTTTAGACTGTTGATTAGATATAAATAAATATGACATTCAAAGTTTGTAGAAAAAATCCTTTAAGGGGGTAAAATAAAAATAGGGGATTAAAGTTTATGTGGAAATTCGTCATTTTTGACGAATAACAATAGAATGTTGAATTTTTTTTATTTGGCTTTTAAGGGGGTAAAATAACGATGAAATGTTTTATATGTATACGACAAAAAACAATGCAAGTAAGAAACTTGCCAAGCGCGGCGCCTTACACTATGAGTGGTGCGTTGCCGCACACCGGGACTCTGTGGAGTAAAATAGACTTTAACTTATTTTCTTTCTGAACCCAACCCTGTAGTCTACGCGGACGGAGTCGCAGGCAAAAGCTAGTAAAAATAAAATCACATTACTAGCTATTCCAAGCCCCCCACCAATATCACTTACTGAAAAAAATACAGTTGTTTTATTTTTTCCTGTTAGATATTGTTTATAAAATTATACATTTATATTTAAGGTCATGATTATTTCAATGATAATGAAAGAACAGACCTTTCTTTAGATGAGTCTAGTACAATGGATGAAGATATGGGTGGTGGTGAGGGCGTCGCCAGCAGTGATGACGTCAATGATATTAGCAGTGCAGCTCAAGAAGTACTTAGCACTGGAATCAGGTATTGATTATTATTTTCACTATTGAGTGTTTGTATTTGTAAATATTATTTTGTGAATGAAATGTTTTTTTTTTTTTTGTTTCTTTATTAATTGTTCTATATTACACTTAATATATTACATTAGCGAAAATATATTTTAGTTCAAGTACAGCTGAGGGTGGCGCAGATATATCTAGCAGCGGTCAATCAGAGACTCCATTGATATCTTCCACAGCCAATGGTCCTGCTGTGTTGCACTCATTCTCCCTCACACCGCAGCAGCAGACTGCTAATGAGTTAGTATCATTTTATTATTAGCAATGTATGGACTACATATTAAATTTCAATAGATATTTGAAATTTCTCTCGACCAGGTTCAGTGACGCCGATACGTCAGAAATGGAGGGCGCTGCGGATACGATGCCAACCGTCAGTGAGTCTATGCCCCTGCTCACCATCGGACCGGATCGCACCAACGGTTCAGCGTTGCTCTCCCCCACTTTATTGCAAGGTATAACAAAATATTTTATGTAGAATACTAAGTCTTTATAACATGTAACACTTAAAAAAATGATGTGGCACTGAGGAAGTCGAGTACTCGTAAATGTTAAGAGGTCATTTAACTATAAGTTGGACAGAAGTAACAGTAGTGTGTTGAATGTGTCGACAGACAGTACGTCGGGCCCGTGGACCGGCGAGGAGGGCGGCGCGGGCGGCGTGTCGTCGTCTGTGGCGAGCGAGGCGGGTGAGGCGGGCGCGGCGGGGGCGGCGGGCACGGCGGGGGCGGCGGTGAGCGCGGCACTGAGCGCGGCCGACGGCGAGGGCGCCGTGAGCAGCTCGGTGGCGGGCAGCGGGGCCAACGGCGCGCCGCCGCTGCCGCCCACGGACGCCGCGCACGCGCTCGCCACGCTGGCCAGCGCCGCGCTGCACCACCACGAACAGGTACCAACAACGCCGACATAAGTAGGCTCCGCTTCGACAACTATACTAAACAGCTGTTACACATCCTTGGGCTGTGATAACTAAAACATATTGTTAGTGAAATTGACAGTCACCCGCAAATCATCAGCGAAATAATAATAACTTTAATCGACGACATAAAATAAAATAGTAAGTAGTTCGCGCCTTTAAATAATATAGGGGAAAGTTCAAATACCCAATACTATTCTTGTCGACACAAGAATTAAATCCCATACGCGACCCCCCTCCAAAATAAACTGGCATTTGCTAAAGAAGAATGATTGTGCAGAAGAATTTAGGAGACGAATGATAGAAGAAATAATTAAGATGGGCGATATGCAGCCCCAAAGTGTGAATGATTGTTGGACGGACATGAGTAATTGGGTAAGGAAAGTAGGAAAGGAAGTGTTAGGAGAGTCAAAAGGCAAATACATGAGAGAGAAGGATACATGGTGGTGGACGAATGATGTACAGAGTGTGCTTAAAGAAAAAAAAACAAAAATTTAAGGAATGGCAGCGTATAGAAGTGGGATATGTCAGTGAGAAAGAACGAAAGAAATTTTATTATGATGAGTGTAAGAAGAAAGCTAAGAAAGCCGTGGCTGTCGCCAGGGCAAAGGCACAGGACATGTTGTACAAGTCTCTGGAAAGCCCGGAGGGACAGAAACATGTTTACCGGCTGGCTAAAGCTAGGGAACGAAAGGCGAAGGACGTGACGCATATGAAGTGTATAAGGGATGAACTGGGAGAAATATTGACAGATGATGAAAGAATCAAAAATAGGTGGAGAACCTATTTTGAAAGACTAATGAATGAAGAGAATGATTGGGAGAGACTGCTTGAGGATATACAGGTGAACGAGGGGTTAGTAAGAGAAATTAGTGTAGATGAAGTGAAGAAATCTGTAAGTGGAATGAAGAATGGAAAGGCGGTTGGACCAGATGGAATACCTGTAGAAGTATGGAAGGTCTTGCAAGCAGATGGGTGGAGGTGGCTGGCTTTGTTCTTCAATAAGCTGTTACTTGACAACACGATACCCGATGAATGGGGCAATAGTTATTTGGTGCCCATTTTTAAAAACAAGGGGGACGTGCAGGATTGTAACAATTATCGGGGAATAAAGTTAATGTCACACACTCTGAAAATATGGGAGAGAATAATTGAGCGACGCCTGCGAGAGGAGTGTGAGGTTTCACGGAACCAGTTCGGATTTATGTCTGGCCGTAGGACAATGGATGCCATTTTTGCAGTTCGCCAGTTGTGTGAAAAATACAGAAGAGCACACAAGAACTTGCATATGGCATTCATTGACCTAGAAAAGGCTTATGATCGGATTCCGCGTGAAGTTGTATGGTGGGCCCTTAAGAAGAAATGTGTGCCTGGGAAGTACCTGCAGTTGATTCGAGCCATGTACCTCAAATGCAATACCCAAGTCAGGACGGCAGCTGGCCTTACAGACAGTTTTGATGTCGCTGTTGGTGTGCACCAGGGATCGGCTCTTAGCTCGTACCTCTTCCTGTTGATTGTGGATGCTGTCACTGCAGATATACAGGAGGAGGCACCCTGGTGCATGCTCTTTGCGGACGACATTGTGCTGGTGGCAGAAAGTGGCCACGAGGTGCAGAACAGACTGGAGGTGTGGCAGCATAGACTTGGAAATTTTGGCCTTAAAGTCAGCAAAACAAAAACACAGTATATGTTTTGCGACTATGGCGGTCTTTCAAGTTCTGTGTCTGTCACACTCGATGGAATGCCGATACCAGTCTGTTCCGAATTCCGCTACCTTGGGTCACTTATGCAAAGTGACGGGGGTATTGACCGAGATATAAGGCAAAGGATCAACTCAGGATGGATGAAATGGCGACAGGTCTCATCCACAATATGTGACCCCAGAATGCCCTTCAAATTGAAGGGCCAAATATATAAGACCATAATAAGACCTGTCGTTATGTATGGATTGGAGTGTTGGGCTACAAAGAAGTCGGATGAAAGGCGACTGCATGCAGCAGAAATGCGAATGTTGCGATGGATGTGTGGGGTAACACGTATTGACAGAGTGAGGAATGAATACGTTAGAGGAAGTTTGAAAGTGGCTCCTGTGATAGATAAGCTGAGAGGAAACCCTCTGTCGTGGTATGGTCATATTATGAGAAGGGACGAAACATATATTGGTAAAAAAGTAATGAGTATGAAAGTCGAAGGATGGACAAACAGAGGAAGGCCAAAGAAAAGATGGATGGAGTGCGTGAGAGAAGATATGAAAGAAAAAGGGGTGACTGAAGACATGACGGCTGATAGGGATGTTTGGAAGGATAAAACATACTGCGCCGACTCCAAATACAATTGGGAACAGAGCAAGTGAATGATGATGATGACTTTCTCGTAGATCCACGAAGTCTTCAATTGATCGATAGTTATTTGCAAAGAATTAGTTTGAGCACCTATATAAGTTCATATTTGAGCAGAAATTTAATTAAAAATCGTTGTTAATTTCTAGACAGAGCCAGAAGAACCCAAAGAGCACGACGAGGACGCGTGGTACACGGTCGGAATCGTCAAGGGCACCACATTTACGGTACTATTTACTACGGTATTTTTATAAACATAATATCTAATTTTTTCTTTCTTTATCCAATATATTATGTAGATTTGCAAGTTGAATACTTTCAAAATGATCTCGAGTTTCAAGACTTGTCTGAGTGTATCCGGTTGCCAACAGGCCGCATGCACTGCACTTTAAAATAATTCTTTATTACATACATACATAACCTGATACCTGTATTGAAGGGGTTGGCACAGGTGCATTACTGCACCCACATTTCGCCAGGTAGGTATCAGTCCCACGTAATAGGGGGCGAGCCTATTGCCATTTTTGAGGCACAATTCCAGACTCCGTGCTGATACTGAGAATTTCCTAATGGAAAAACCCAATAATACTTTGCCCGACCCAGGAATCGAACCCAGGACCTCTGATCGCACATACTTATGCCGCGAGACCACCAGGCAGTCATAATTCTTTATTATAATAGTAATACTTTTAGCAGTATATTGTTGATATAAAGTACTTTTATTCAGGTTCAAAACTATATATCAGATCCTAATGTGGATCTGTCTAATCTATCACTGGATAATCTCCCCGATTTGTCTGGATTGCCGACCTCACCGCTAGAACATGGAACAGCGTACAAATTCAGAATAGCTGCAATAAACTCTTGTGGCAAGGGTGAATTCAGTGAAGTAAGTATATAGTTTATCTTTTTATTTTCGTTTTACTTTAGTACTATATTGTTATATATTAGACATAAACAATACCGTATGCTGGCCTTATGTAATTCAACCCCAGTAGAGTTGTTGGTACATTGGTTTTTAGTACATAGAAATACATATACACCACACTATGTGTCAAATGTTTCAAGCGAGTGTTTGTTTAGAATTTAGGTGTTATAGATTCGAGAAGTCTCTTGTAGTGTTACTGTGTTACCTATAATCATCGTTAGTCCATATACATCCGACTGCTGGGCACGGACCTCCTCTACACTTGAGAGTGTTTAGGCCTTAGTCCACCACACAGGCATAGTGCGGGTGGCGGAGACTACACACATAAGAAATACCTTCGAACTTTTTATTGTTTAAGTAAGTAATAGTACATGGTTTAAGTATGTAATTCATTATGAATACACACATAACTTTCAAGTCAGAGGTGTGAACCCGCGACCGCCGAGATTCTCGACCACGCGCCTAAACTTCGAGGCCATCACTACTTTTGTGTGTGAGGTTGAGGCTGAGATTTTATCGAAACGCAAAAAAGAGGTTAATGGTCAATGCTTCTGTGGAGAGATCGTTGTATCTCAACTTTTGTTAAAACTTCTCAAAATAATCCTATATAATTATAATTTAAATAATCCATAATGACTGTTCCCTCTCTTTACTAGGAGTCAGCATTTAAAACATGTCTGCCAGGATTCCCCGGCGCGCCGTCAGCTATAAAAATATCAAAATCTGTGGAAGGAGCGCATTTATCGTGGGAACCGCCACAAGTGGCTGCTGAAGGAATCTTCGAATATTCAGTGTACCTTGCAGTCCGGTCTAACACACAACCAAAGGTAATTACTCTTCTATTTTTGCGCTTTCCCAAAATAAATAAGTGCATACAGTATATTCCACTTAAGGTATGCAAGTTGTTTAATTTAATGGCATGATGTCGGATTTCGGAAACACCTGTATTGTTTATATACCTACATAAGCAATGTATGTTTGAATTAGTCAAATTCGTAAACCTGTTCTGTTCTCTTGAGAACTTCCAAGGCGTATGCTGTTGAAATAATTAAAGTAGTACAGTGTATGGTTGGGTAAGGGGATGGAGTGTGGAATATGGAAGTAGCTGATAAAAATGAAAGAATTGAGTATTGGTTCATGTACATAATAGAATAGATAAATCAGTGTAAATATAGTTTGTAATAGCACTTTTTGTGTGTTGAGCATCATAATCATCATCACCATCATGAGCCTTTGTCACGTCCAATGCTGGATACAGGCCTTTCCTTTGGCACGCTGGGCTTGATCTTCGGCCCTCCTCATCCAACCGCTGGCATGAGTAGAGTGTATGCCGTGCGCTGACAGTGGTGTTGTGTCAGGAGGCGGCGAAGTCTCAGCTGGCGTTCGTGCGCGTGTACTGCGGCAAGGCCAACACGTGCGTGGTGCCGCAGGCGTCGCTGAGCGCCGCGCACGTGGACTCGTCCACCAAGCCCGCCATCATCTTCCGCATCGCCGCGCGCAACGAGAAGGGCTACGGACCCGCCACGCAAGTCAGGTGGCTGCAAGGTTAGATCCCCGCGTATCTACTCTCTACTACACACAGTTCCACATCACTTTCAACACATCGATATTGCAGTTATATTGCCTTCGTAATTATTCCAATGTATTTTTATCAGTCGAAATCATCATCATAATAAAACGACTTCAATAAATTATGGTCAATCTACATTCCATATTAAGGAAAAACATTGGCAACCTATTTTTTTTTTGATAATTATTAGTTTTCTGTTGGCATCATAAACTGCTTTTATTACCAAAAAAAAGTTTTATTTTTTCCATAATATGGTTTTCTATGGCGTGGCATACTATCGCTATATGAATAGTATTGAGTTTCAACTCTTTCTTTGTTCTCCATGGACAACATATATTTTATTATTTTTTTGCAGTTGTATGTATTGGAAACCCTTAGAGTGTAGTATGTGTTGTGCGAATGAGACGCGGGTGTGTGTGTGTTGCAGACATCAAGTCGACGGGGGTGAAGCGAGCCGGCGAGGGGAGGCTGCCGGGCGCGTCGCCATCCAAACAACCCAAACAAATACCGCACTAAATGTTCATATTTTGATGTTTGCATAGTATTCAGTAATTAGCAACAGATCTTCAAGTGACTACGTGCATAATGTTCGTCTATAAACTTAAGTACACGCCAGCCATTTGTAATTAATTATAATTACACTTTTTTATAGAATCGTGAATGGATTGTTCCATATCTGTTGCCTCTGTAAGAATAAATGTTGCACCTGAGTGGTCGAGAATCTATTATATGTATGTGCCTGATACCGTCACGTATGTATGTATATGACGGTGACAAATGACTGATTATGAAATGATGTAGGTGGAATGATAATGTTAAACATATCTACACGCATAAATAAAACTATTAAATATCCATATAATTTTTTGTGATCCTGTAGTAATGGAAGACATGTTGTGTTAAGGTTCTGAAGTTGTTATTGGTATTCAAAGAATTGAAAACATGAATATATAATTATTATGAGGGTTTATCTGTAGGTGTTCAAGAAGAATGCATATAGAGGATTTCCATTTGGTTTTAATCCTTAATTATATATTATTGAGTACACTATTCAATTGTTTCATTGCTATAAAATGCTATCTAATCAAAACTCCGATAGGCATTCAAAAAGAAAAATACAAATTATTATTCTTTTCGTTTTATAGAAAATTTACTATATTTAAGATATTTCGCGTTTATTATGATATTAAAGCAGTATCAATAAATGTTATTTGGACAAGTTTCTTTATGGTAGTACATTTTCTTCATATAGCGCCGACGCCGCCGCCGTCGTAGTAGTTACTGAAAACAAAAAATAATTAAGGTTATGTATCATTCAACTCGTATGCAGCTAAGTTAAAATTTCTAAATTAATTTAATTAGCAATGATTTCGTTCTTATAATAAAATTATTATTGTGGTCGTATAATCTATTCATGAAGTTTTAATGACGATATTAGTTTAAAACACAGTTCAATATCCATAAAATATGTTATTAATATAGTTGAAACATATAAATTGACGTCTGCCTCCGTCGACCGTCTGGTTGGTTACGCTGCACAAGTCTTGAGTGGTCGAGGGCTTAATTGGTCGTGCCAAGTATTATTGTGTTGTCCATTAGTTTTACCGTTGCTCTAGCCTCAAATTACGTGGGAGTTGAAAATCAGCTCGTGGAATGTGTATACAGAAATACGTATGTACACATATATACATACATAAACTCACGCCTGTATTCCCTTAAGGGGTAGGCAGAGGTGCATTTCTGCACCCACATTTCGCCAAGTATGTATCAGTCCCACGTAATAGGTGGCGAGCCTATTGCCGTTTTTCGAGCACATTTCCAGACTCCGTACTGTTACCGAGAATTTCCTAATGGAAAAACCCAATAACACTTTGCCCGACCCGGGAATCGAACCCAGGACCTCTAGATCGCACGGCACATACTTGTACCGCGAGACCACGAGGCAGTCTACGTATGTACATACATACATTAATTTGTGTAATAAAAAAGTAAAAAGTTGATTCGTGGTTTCCCTGGTCATTGGCATCTAAGATAAGTTCAAAATCAGCGTACCAAAGACGTCGTCCCGAAGAGTTTGTACCATCCAATGACGATGTTGGAAAGGTTGAGATCATCGAGCATGATTTGCGCCACGCCCATAAATACTTTCTTTCCCTCAATGCGACCGTAGTCACCCCACACCGTTACCTGGCAGACAGCACAATACATCTCATGAAATACATCATCGCCACTATTATTGTATATTTGGAGCGCTCCCAAATATACATAGCAGTTGCTATTGTCTGTGAATGATTAATCACACTAATATTTTGATGACGAAATTTGTTGAATGTTTAAGCATGTTTGTATTTTAGTTACTTCGTATCGCTTAGGTATACGGCTGGAGCGTTTTTCATGAAATATGGTATGAAGGTAGTTGGTAATCTGCTTTAGCTCAAAGCCTACGTTTACCCGAAAATTAAAATTGATGCGGCTGTTACCGCGGAGCACAGCTTGTAAATAACTCAAAGTGTTAAATGTGTAATGCGTGATTGTCCACTAATTGATATAATATCTCGTCGGTTCCGTATCATAACTTATGATATCTGCAGCAAAATCCTCCTAAAGGTATTTCTGTGTGTATAAGTCAAGTATCAAGTTTACACTCAAGTGGAATATTCCGCAAATCCGAAATCCACAATGACCTAATAATTGTGGCGAGTATAGATCTAATCATTCGCAAACGTAATGGGGTCTCGTGTCCAGCAATCAAGACATTTATATTGTATGATACGGCTATCTATATTAATATCTTCAGATAAAAATTGGGCCATGCTCGCTGTCAATAACTCACATTGCGAGTTATATACTAGAAAGCAAATTAAAACTGTTTTGCCTGCGTGCAATCGGGAGGTCCTATGTTAGATTTCCGTTCGGGGAAAATAATATTGTACTATTTTAGAAGTACATTGTGATGATACTAATGTCCAATAGCTATCGCTAAATCTTTCCAACTTATTTCTATTAACAAGTCTATTACAAATTCAGATGTGTGTGCACTCACTTGTAACACGCATCCTTTAAAGTTTTCTCTAAAAGTGAGAGTTTGTTGGTACAACGGATCGAGAGTGCGTCGCGCTGTGCTCGTTTTGGCTTTAGCTATACAGCGCTTGCCGCTGACGAGATACACCTTCACGTAAGGTGCGGGTGTTGTTCTACTCCCTTGTCTGGCCTGCAGCCCTCGAGCGCGTATCACCTCCACCTGGTAACATACATCATTGTTCAAATTAGCCTTAATAATTTAAATTAATCAATTTTATTTATTAAAATATAATACAATACAAAATTCAATTGTAAACCAAAGAAGAATACAATATTATGTAGTTGTGAATGAATATGATATTTTAAGAAATAAATAAAAGTAAATAATGCTTATTTACGTTTTTAAAATTATAACCGTGTTTATTAGTTTTGTAGATATAAATACCGACTGGTAATACCTATGTCTATTAAAAAAAAAAAAAAATTTATAGGGCTGTTTGGTAATGGCACGATAGGAAAGATAAAAATAAAATGATAACCTCAAGGAATCCCTTTTGGTAGCACATAGAGAGCTGTACGTCTCCCAGAGTCGGCGCACCGAGCAACTGTCTGCCCACGAGCTGTCCTGGTCCTAAGCCGTCAATAAAATCCGAAAGACCGCCGCCGTCGGACGAGCCAGATCCTCGCATGCCGGGCGACCATCTGACATTTGAAATTTATACTGAGTACAGCGTTATTATGATGGAAAATAAATGTTCTAGAAAGTAAAAGAATATGCGTAAACAAATTAATTGGAGATGCTAGAAAGCTTATCTCATAATGCATGTCGCCAAGGTAAAAATATCAAAAAGGAGTTACACAACATTTTGAGAGCTAATGTAAGTATTATTTGAAACCTTTTCCAAAATATGCAGTCACATTAATTCTTCAATGACATGACTGCTTTAGTACACAAGTTAAAATATTAGAAGCTATCATCATACCAAGCAAATTTACATATATTTAATATAGGTATATCTACTATCAATAAGGAATCGAAAAGTAATAGATTTAAAGGTATTTATCAATTAATGGATCTATAGTCATCAAAAAGCCATCAAAAATGATAACTCCTAATATTCAAAACTACGGTAATAGATGGTCATAAGATAAATACGACTAGTATAACAACATTGATACAATAGTGAAAAAAGGGCGGTAGTTTTCGAATGTAATAAGTAGTCAAATAATTACATTAAAAGGCAAAAATATACGTGGATTTCAATTGCTATGTAGGTACTATAGTAACGGATTAAATTGTTACACTGTATAGGTGCTAGAGAAACGCTAGAGAATGGTCTGCAACTAGTTTAGAAGAGATTAAGGCTTCGTTTGATAAGAGGCGTTTGCCTATATTCGTAAGAGTACCTACTTATACTGTCAATATTATATTTAATTGAACTCGTTACCACAACAAATGTACATTGATTGAAGTAGGTACACGAGCCAATCATTGCATATTATGCTCGATTAAATAAACTTTCAGTTTTGACTAACTTGATGTTTGTGTTGTATGCTTAGGGGTGTGAAACATGCAATAACATGGTAGTTGTGTAGGTATACGTGTGTGTTACGTGTAAACATCGATTTGACAAATGTATATTGACCAAACAATTCAAATAAAAATGTGCAACACATTGAAACATTTCAGGCAACATTTATCATCCAATTATTATCGTGCATTTTTACAAAACATATGGTTCCCTCAATACGATACCGAACTGAAGAACTTCGTGTACACCGTCGGCGTTTAAAAGTATCTAAAACATATATTCACGACGTCTTATACCGGAGATAAATGTAGCTTTCGTAATGCATGGCAGTCGAGAGGGTGCGTTGCCTATGCGGTTATCTTTGCGTGCTAAACGGAAAAGAGAATGGGTGAGATACATCAACACAGACCGTCATGCGTTTAAAGACACAAGGCAAACAGAGAGGAGAAGATTAAAGACAAGAGCAACATCGATGCGCACATAGACGAATTGAGTCGAGGTTGTCGACGAATGGAGCGGACGAGCGAGCGACTTACGAAGATCCCTCCGAGCTAGATATGGAGACGAGGCTGACGGCGCACACCTCGTGCGAGCGTTGGAAGCTCGTGGTCGCGGGCCCGGAGCGCTTGCGTCGGGCGCCGCCACCGCCCTCTACGCGACTTACGCGCGCTGGCGCCACGCAACGCGCCAAAGCCCCGCACATCAGCGCAATACACATTCAATACACACCAACACACATATACCCTATACTTATGTGTATCACTATATGTACAACGTACATACACCATCATGTCCGCAGTTAGTTATGGACATTATTTACTCGACTAACTTTTTCAAAATTTTAATTTATTGGATTCCGATTTGGATTAAAACATGATTCATTAATGTCAATTACTTTTCAGTTAGTAATCGAAACTAATACTTATAAACATAACTAAGATGTGTTAATCGCGAATCATTATAGACTGTTTGTAGTTGTGCAATGTTCGAATCGAATGATGTATTACAATATTTGACGTATAGAAATATTAGATGGTAACTATAAGAAGATAATGTTATGAATAATAATTATGAAAGGTAATGTATTGTCGTTTCTTATTTTATAACAATAACCTACCTAGGTACATATTTACATGAGCGATGCCTAATATTTCATTTCATGGTCCGTCAGTGTTACATAATGTCATCGAGCACCTATAAAATTGTTTCGTAAACAGTTAGAATGCCATATTACGAGTAAAGTACTCATTCACTTGATCAACACCAATATTAACAAATCAAAGCTGACTACTTAGCTCTATTTTTACAAAGCAACATTCCACATTTACATACCTATACATATTATATTTGTTATTTATCCGCCATGCTTTAAAGTTGGCTTATTAGATCTTTTTGCAGATTGTCCCTGTCGTTTCTCAGTTGATTATTGTTTAAACGTTTGGTGTGTCAATTGTCGGAAGCGCGCGTAATCTACCGCCCGCCCACTGAGTGCACTATTGTTTCAATGTCGCTCAACAAGTGCACTGCGAACCTGTCATCGTCGTTTTCGCTCGAAGCGGAAGAGGCCCGCGATACTCCGGCGCCACTTCGCATTTCACCAGGCACCACTTCTTCGCTGCGTTGCACCGTAAAGGAATTTTTGCCACGTTTACCGAAACCTAACCTCCGCTTTCGTCCTGTCGATGGTTTTATTTAAACTTATATTTTTAACTACAGGAAATTGTTCGCTCCGAACTGGATTTGTTTATAAATTTTTCACTGACGGTTTGTTGCAAAAGTGCAATATTATTTGTAAGTGTAGAGATAAAAAGTACCAGGTGTGAGTTTGATAAGTGTTTTTAGTGTAGAGTTCACCTGTGGCGGAAAGTTGCGAAGTAGAATTACTCTTCTTGCCCATACCGGGACCGAAGTAGTCTCGTGGTTCCGCTTTCAGAAGTGCATCGTCGTTGGCCGGCTCCAGCTCGTTGTTCCCGCCTAATGCCGTGTCACTCAAACTTCCATCTTTTATAAATCATAAACAAAACATTTAATTATAATATACCTACTATACAAACAGGCGTTTAAAATGCGTGTAACTATTATATTATAATTTACTAATACGTATATAATTACCTCCTTTTTCATCGGGCGGCACATCAGCGTTACTGAGACTGCGAGTGAATTGACCCCGTCTAGATTCTCTTCTTTCTAATGGCTGTTGCTGGTTTGCCCGTCCGTTCTCCCGGCCGCCGTAATCGTTGCTGTGTTTTGATTCCCGTCGCCTCATCGAATTGGGTTGTTTTTTCATTGAAGATTTCGGAGACGGTTGATTGTTGTAATATTCATCATTCCATTTACGGGTTATTGCCGACAATTGTGCAGATCCGGTAGTGTTGTGGACCGTGGATAGAACCGAAGGAGGCGGTGGCGTTCCATCGTGATTACAGTGATGCGTGTCGTCGAGAGTCAAGTGCGTGGCAGTAGGGGTGAGCGCACGACGTTGACGCGAGCCGGGGGTCGAAGGAGAAAGAGCAACAGACATAGAATTAGCTATAAAACTAAATTCATCCTCTAAATGTTTGCTTGATACTGAAGACTGTGAACGAATTTGAGCATTTTTTATAATAGAAGGTAAGGGTGTTCGAATTGATAAATCGGTGGTGGATTGGGATGATAGCAAGTCAAGTGAGCGATATTCTCGATAGGTTGGAATTTCATTAATATTTACGGAAAAACTGTGGTTCTTAGTTTTTTTGTATTCAATTTGCCTATCCCTTGCTAGTTTAGAAGGAAGAGTCATTTTTTTAAATAAATCACTTATTTCATCGAGTGGTTTCAGGGCTGGGGAACCTTTTAAGATAAGTAAAGAATCTGAATATCGCCTCTTAGGATCTATGAGATCTATCTTTGAGTGTCGATTAGAGACCCTTTGTGATTCAAGCATATTTTCATTACTCAAAGTGTCGTTTCTTTTATTGATTTGTGATTGTAATAATTGCATGGTCGTAATCTGATCCTTAGGACTAAAATCAAGAGATAAAAACTTTTTTGTACTATAATTTATAGCTTCAAAATCATTCGCAAATGCATCTTCTGCATGATATGTTTCCGGGAAAAAACCGGTTACCGGTTCAATATTCATAATGTATTCATTTTTCGATTGGATATTTGACATCAAATCTTTATTCTCGATAAATGTTGGATAATTAGAATCATCGATTAATTGGCCTGTCATGAATGGCAAAGAACCAGGCATTGATGGTATTTTAGGGAGAGATCGTGTATTTGATTTGCGTAATTTTTCTACATTTGGTAATTTTCGCTGTATTTCATTACTTTTTTTGAAATCAGTGTCAGTATAAGTTTCATAAGAATAAAATGTATTGATAGGTAAACTATTCACTCTACTTCCTAACGTGGTGGCCCGTGTTCTAATCTGACTGTTTGGTAGGACATTGTACATAACATTTTGTCGAATGTCTTCATGATCAAAAGAACGTGTGACGTTGGTATTATTGGGATATGGAGGTCGGTGTATTATCATTTGAAATATGTAATCTTTTTTGTTTTCTGTAATTTTATGAGTGTTAATATGTACTGTATCATCAGGGCAACTATAACTGCGTTCATAAGCATTACGGTAAAAGCATTCTCTACAGAAACCGGCAGATTGACTGCGGGCAAGAATGCGACGATGTCGACGGGCGGAACGACCATGTTGGGGTATTGTCAACGGAACAATGTTCATATTCTTTCGAGATCTAACTCGTCGTCGAAAGATGCGTTCTACGCCCGTCGACATGCATATGTGAGGCAATATACGACGGGGTAGTCGTTCAAAATGGCAGTATACTCCCGGATCAAAGTTAGCGATATCGCACGAGGAAGATGTGCATTTAGAGGGGAGAATTCGTGTCTTGCTGAAAATTACATGAATTATAATCAATGAATGTAGTAATCAATCCGACAGGCTAAACCACTTCATGTTTTCAAGGAATTTTAAACGGTAAATTGATTTTGTTTGGTGTCGTACGTATTTAATAACTTACCTGAGCATGCGAGTGGGTCGCGGGCGTTCAGATTGCGTGCTGAAGGCACTGGAAGTGACGGAACCAACAGATTCAATATCGGAGTCGGCCGCAGCGGCGTCAGGCGACAGTCGGCGCCGCGGAGCCCACGTCCCACCGCTGCGGGCTGCCAGGTCGGAGTCGGATAAACCAGCATAGTGCCTTTCCCATCCTGAGCAATCATTGTCACTTTATATAATATTAGGGGAGACCGAGGGTATTTGAAACAAAGGTGATTTGAAACAGTACCAATTTCTAGCAACCTAAAAACCATTAACGAGTTAGCAATATTGCTTTTGAATCACTTCCATCCGTGTGCTGATGTGTAAATTCGCGTCGGTGGCGTAAGTCGCGCGGATGTGGAGTTCTGGGTGTCATGTGACAAAAATTGCGAAAAGTATTTTTTTTACGTTTTTTACGATGATCATATTTTTATAAAGGTTTCGTATTTGGGTTTAAGTTATGTATATTCCGAAGGCTCATTAATCATATATATTATATATATATATTTTTGGTACACTTGATTTCTGTACTATACTTGCTTCTTGATTGCGGATTAAATAAAAATTGGGAGGATTTTTCTAACTGAGGGGAATTGAAACAGGCTGTTTCAACTCTCCTCGTTTTCAATTTTATATCAAACAGCAGTAAATAAATAACATAAAATGTTTTTTTTTGTTGATACAATCTGTTTATTTTGTTTTAGAATGCCTACTGATTATAAAAGCAAGAGTGACAGAGGTATGGCGAGTGGCGAAATAGGTATATATACAGGTTGTATAAAGACCGTGATCGAAAACTAAGACATGTAATAGCCATGGAGATTACAAACACCGTGACATTATTTTCCTAACAACCAAGATTATTAAATGTATGTCGATGTTATGAAAACGTTTTTATGGAGGGGGGGGGGGGGGGGGGGGGGTTATGTCACGGTGTTTGTAATCACCGTGGCTATTGCCTGTCTTAGTTTTCGATCACGGTCTTTGTACACCTGTATGATCTCGCAGCAGTTAAAATAACTTAAAAATGGGTGCAATGTTTGGAATGCAACTAGGCTTATGAAGCTTGCACGAGATTTAGGTTTTTATTTCGACAGCCCCGTGGCGCAGTTGGCTAGACACCAGCTTGCGAAACGAGAGGCCGCGGGTTCGATCCCCGCACCGAGACAAATGTTTGTGAGATCCACAAATATTTGTTCCGGGTCTGGGTGTTTGTGAGACCGAAAAGTCTCTCGTAGTTTCTGATACTCACGACACAGGACTTATATCCTAGTGTGGGGTCAGAACTATGTATGTGACTGTTGGGTGTATTTATTATTATTATTTATTTTATTATTTTTGTCATTAGCGATATTATTGCACCTTAAATATTTCAAGAAATATTGATCAAGAGTAATTGTAATATTTAGGAAACGACTAAAATTTGATAATAACTTATATCTGTGATTTAAAATGTTAAACATGTTGTTTATCTACTGTTATTTCAATCAGTGTTACGAATAGGACGTTATGATACATTTAACTACTTTAAAAGTTGATTATTTACATACTATTAATAAAAAATGGTTTATTTTATACATGAAACGTTTAATTTTTTAAAATACCTTTAATTTATATGATCATTTTTATTTAACAGCCATGAATACTTCTCAAAAATTATTTGTTTTAACTCTCCTTAGCCCCTGTTTCATCTTACCTCGGTATGAGAGGAGTTGAAACAAGCTGACTTGTTGCGGTTAAGTGTATTTATCACCACAAAATTAAACGATTACAATTTCTTTGTGTTAGTCATTCGCAAGTGTAAAGAATGTTCTATCGATTGGTACTAATATTATACGATTTCTGACCATAGTATTTGGTTTACGAAACAAAATGTGAAAATTGTTCGGTCTCCCCTACTATTTACTTTAATTTCATATGTTTTGTTTATACTGTAACATGTGCTTTTGAGTAGGATTTGATGAAAGGTATTTTCGTGAGAGTCCTGGAAGCTGAACATATCATTAGACATTTCTAAAATTGAGGGATGTGTATTCACAGGTAAGGCTATGCGTGTATTGACCTTGCGGGGTGCTGCGGTACGTGAGAGAGGCGCCAATGTGGTGCGGGGCGATCCACTTACGTTCTTCAAGGTCCGCTGACACCTGAGCTCGAACCGCTTTTTGGGTGCTCTGCTTTAAGATTATAAGTATTATTGAAATATTAGAAATAGCATAGAATTTATATTTTAAGCCCGTTTATTAAGGCATGAAATACCTGGTGAGGTATCTGTGGCAGCTGACGCTTCTTGGGACTCGTAGTGGGAGTGGCGGTTGCTGACCGTGATTGGAACCGTGGCGTATACGCGTGTGTTGGGAGACGCGCCGTATCATTGCCACGTTCATCTGTTGCTGAAATATTTTCATTCTCCTTTTTATCTTTAAAGTTGAATAAACGATATACTTAAGTAGTATTCAAAGAAGACATCACATTTGCAGACACGAAAATAGAGATAAGATAGTCAGGAATGCATTGATTTATAGTTTTAAATTATGAGGCGTTAGGGAAGATAGTTTTCACTTCAACACATGCATAAAGGTATTAGATGAAAAGAAAAAAAATAACAGAAATATCATCGGGTAGTTTTCACGGATAAGTCATATATAAACATCGTAACAAAATCTACATAAAGTGGCAAAGTGAACAACTACGAAGAATAGCGTGCTCTTATCTGGTAGATAAGGATGAGGTTAGCGGAAAATGCGTGAAATATTTGTGAAACAGAACGAGGAAGTCAAAATAGTAGGTGGTAGAGTGAAGTGAAAATGTGCACGTTTCAACAGTGTTCCGTGCGGGGTCGGGGCCCGCTGTCAACTTCGACGTCCACGGACAAATCGAAAGTTGGTCAAAACGCCGATGCGATTCCTTTGATCGTGGGCGTTTGGTTGGCATAGTGGAATCGGCGCCGGTGCGGCACCTGTGTAGCGCCACGCGTCGCGGTCCGCGGGCGGCGACAGCGAACGCCGCGGAGACTTGCTGCGCGCGCGCGCCGGCCGCGCCACGCCCGCCGCCGACTGCGACCGCGCCACGCTGTACCCCGCGCTCTGCAACACGCACCGTGCACGCTGCTTTACCACTTACTTGTTCACACGCTTCCCACACAAAAACCACGTCACACACTAACCCGCTCTCTAGTCATGCCGGCAGTGCGCACGCGACCCGCCGGAGACATATCCCGAAGGCTACATCGCACTCCCTCCATTTCTACCCGCTGCAAAACATCCTTGATTAGTTATAATTGTTAAAAAAATGTTTGTTTTAAATTATTAGTAGGTAATTAACTTACATCATTTGGTGGAGGAGGACTAGAGCTGGAAGCTAAACTTGACAGAGAATGGTGTCGTCGTAAGTCACACTCGCTTGGAGTGTCAGAGTCTGAGAGTCGCGATGTAGAGGTAGAAGGGGGTGACAAGTGTTCGCCGTCGGCTTCTTCCTCACGATATCTCTGGAGGTATGAATGATATTATTTGTAAGTGTTGTCTACAGCATACTTAGATTTTATAAATGTCAACTAACAATAGGTATAACTTACACTATATCCGGAACTCTCTTCGTGGGGTTTAAGAGTGTACCAAATCGGTTCATGGTTGACTACAACACTATCCAGATCGAGTAAAACTTCTCCCAAAAAGTCATTTGGCCCGTAACGGTTCAAGTCCCATAC
Source organism: Hemaris fuciformis (assembly GCA_907164795.1). Lineage (NCBI taxonomy): Eukaryota > Metazoa > Arthropoda > Insecta > Lepidoptera > Sphingidae > Hemaris > Hemaris fuciformis. The sequence goes on from OU015434.1 coordinate 8,419,852, forward strand.
GGTTACCTAAAATAAAAACTCATTGTATTTTCCATAAATTCACGCAATAAAATGAATATACACTACGATTATATTTTCAAATACCTCTAAGGTCCTTTTCTTTATATCAGTAATACGAATACCGCAGTAGACAAATGTTTGATTCCACCTTGGTTCCATAGTATTAGCTAGTGTTTTAGTCCTCCGTTTACTTTTCTCACTTTTATCGGGCAATAAGAATATTTTGGCATAAGGGCATCTAGGAGAGCCGTCAGCGCGTGGATTAAGACCGCTTGCGCATACGACTGTTACCAATAGTTGCAGGGCAGTTATATCAAAATATATTTTTAGCTGCCAAAGAAAGACGGACACTTAGTTAGTTTATTGTATTATTAAGGAGCATTGAGTACATCATAACGGAGACTTACTTGGATCCTTCCAGCAACGTAGGCATTGTGGTGATTGTGTCGCGCAGGCCGGCGACGAGAATGTACATCAGGGGAACCTGGAGAAGTCACAAGTACACTTGGTTTTTCGCCTCCGCCTATTACTTCCGTATAAACTTCTGTAAGTAAATTAAAATAAGACGATATCAAAAGTTAACAATTTTTAGTGTAACAATTAAAAACGTACCTTTGTGAGTCCTCCAAGGTTGTGCAGGTGGCCGATTAGGTGGGAGTGGACGAGACACAACCAATTCTACATGAGAGTCGTGCTTACTATCCGCAACTACTGCCGCCACTTCGTCTGCACTTCGGTTTTGCAGTGGTACACCATTCCATTGTAACACTTCATCCCCTGAAATAGAAATAAAATAAGTAAAATATCTCTTTTTGTTTTATAAATTTGAGGTATAAAAAGAAGGTTCAGTGATCATAACTTCCCAGATTTATATACTCACCAATTCTAAGTTGGCCCTCTAAATCAGCTATAGATCCTTTTTTTACTTTTTCAACGACTGCACCACGTGTGCCGTCCGGTAGCAATTTACCTCCTACGACTTTCAGTCCAAGAATAGCCGCTGACGAATGGGAGCTACCTTCCACTACACTTTTGCGAAGAACCATGTGACCAATCATGCGTGTGCCATCAACAGACATTTGCCAGCTCAGCGGAAACTGTTAATGATAAGAAATGTCAATATGCATTCTGTATTCAACACAATATCCCATTTTCAATATCTACATTGCGTATAAGAAATGCATACGTTTAATTAATTATTACAGGTTTAATTCTATTATTTATAACAACAAGAAGTATGTCGAAATCGTATTGATATAAATGACATAATAACATTAATATACCACAAAACACTTATAGTCAAAAACACAAAGGTGCACATTTAGAAGAAGACAGCCAGAACATGCTATACTGCTATCATGCCTCAGCCAAACAAAAATACGTAGACACCAGTATCTATGTTTGATTTATGTATAAAAACAATTAATACTTAAAGTATGGAAAGAAACCAATGAGAGAGAATTAAAAACAAACTGAGTGTAATTACAAAATGTATTATCAATAATACCATTAAAGCTATCGATTCGTACCAGTACCTACCTACATTATTTATTGTAAATATCACTATAATGTTGGAAGTATGCTGATCATCCATCTATTTAAAGTGTAGTAATAATTATTGTATTAGAGTTTTAAAGGTTCGGAATAGAAATATTGACATCTTGTTACAATTTTTATATATTACGTAGATATATAAAAAGCATAGTTATTTACTTTTTATCTATGGTTATTACACTATAACATGCTGATATGTATGTCTGGATTCAAGTGGTGTCATCGGGAGACCATTTTTTTTCAAGACTAACTGCAAGACTTATTTAACATATGTATAAGCAATCATTGCAATTTAAGTTGTATACCTTTGGGCAATCGCCTCTGTTTGAGTCTTCACTGGAGGTGAAGTTGCTAGAGGTATCTATGCCCGAGTCTTTGGTTGCAGAGTCTTGGCTGGTCTGCCGCTCGGACTCCCAGCGTAGAGAAGCCCAGTCGTGAGGGGCGCCTGACGCGTCGCGTCCTCCTCGTGGAAACGTCGCAGCGCCTTCATGTCCATCAAAACGAACTGTTTTTTTTCTTCTTTCCGTAAAACGTCTATTATCTGCGGAGTCTTCCCACAAATAGGCACTCTTGTACACGCTTCTATCGGGACGCGGTCCCAGATCAGGTGCGTACGGCCGTAAATAAGCACCCTCACTGTCATCACGAGCTCTCCATCGACAATCAGTGACAGAATCAAAACTGCGGCCGCCCGCGGGAGCTGTCCTCACTTCGAAATGACTGCCCGGCTCCATTTCGTAACCGACCGGCGAATGATTAGTCAAATTGTAATAATTATTGGCAGCCACGTTGGCGCTGCGCAGATGCGGGTGCCGAAGAGGAGCACACCCCTCTAGTTGTCCTAAGAATGATATTCTGTATAAAGCGAATAGTTTTGCATGTGTGCACTAGTTCGCGTAACGGTTTGCTTTGTTATCAAATAAAGATTTATCCCGTTCGTACGCGCCCGGAACCAAGGCATTTTATAAAATATTTGATCTTTATTATGACACGACAACTCCCTAAATGCAAAGCAACGTTGAGAACGGTAACTAAATTTATGAAATGAATCACTTTTATTGCTTGTTTTTAAGTAAATTTTTTATTTAATTGCAACGTGTCAAATGAAAGGTAATGAACGTGGACAATTTAACGAGTAGGTACACATATTAATGATAACGCAAAAATGACACGTTTTGTCAAAACAAATTAATCGAAAGCGGTGATCACGCACAAGCGGAAAGAATGTGTCGGCTTATTCAAGAAACATAAACAATCACCATGAATAGGTATATGCATTCACAAATCTAACAGTTATATGAAATGTATTAACAAGTAAGTAGGAACACTTCTTTTCGCCCAAGCATGCGATTTATGTTTGAACCACAAATATCACGGTTCATTTTTTTAGTAAATTCGAAACATTTTTAAAAGGGCGTAGACGCGTACCTATACTTAGTATATAGTTGATATCAGCATATGGTATGAATTTAAACAATAAAAGGATTGTTGTGGTTCAAACTATATAATTAGAAGTACATTCACTATTCACTTAACAATTAATAAACACTGGCAAATATACTTAATATATATCTACTAAGTATAATAAATGTGGGTGTACTTTGAAAAAGTTTGTGAATATTGTAAATGTACTTTATGGTCGAAAATCATGAAGACTTAAAAGCCTTCTTGAATTCTGTTTTAATTTAACAGCCATCACAGTTGGTCAGTCAGAGGAAGAAGGATCTTGCGAAAACAGTAATAATACGGACGTCTAAAATCCAGCAATATAATTACAACGCATATACATGTTCCCGATAGAACACCCTCTCACCGATAAAAACTTATTCATTTTCTCGTTTAACATCGCCTCACGTTGACTTCGGGAACTGTCGGAACTGCTCCTATCTCTACTAGGACCTGTAAACAGTGGACGGTTTGGTGAAGCTTGGAATCCGTAACACTGCAGCGCGGCTACCGGGCGCGTAACTGGGGTATGTAAAGCAACACGTACGCAAAAGCATATTTAGAGACCATACTTTTATTAAAGTGCTTGTAAGATTTGAATATAATTTAAGACAGAATTTAGGATGACACTATCTGAAAAGAATTGTATTATAGTATATTAAGAACAGTAATAACAATATTATGTACCATCACATCAACACAAATGGACTGACGCTACATGGACTGATAAGATGAAACGAGTCTAAAGCTACGTGCTTGATAAATCATTTTGTGAATGACGTAACTACATACATGACCTGAAAAAAACCTGCGATTTACTAATGTCAGTAATACCTCGCACGGAACACCGTAACTTAATCGTTTAACACCTACTCCAAATGTGATCGATGTGCCATTTATGTACGTATATTATGATACACCTTGCACTACATTGTTTTTGTATTGCGTTCTGTTGTTTGTCCGTAAGCGGTATATATGTGTTTGTTTGAGTGTACGTGTGTGTTATACTTAAATGTGTAGGTGGTCTTTTAATGTGTTAGTGTCAGGGACCAAACTAAAATTCAGTCGGATGGGTGGGATATGTAGTGTGACAAATGGCAGGATTGGACCATGGGTGATCGGCAAGCGTGCGTACTTACCGCGGTCACGGTACTCGTCGTTCTCATCCGAAACACACTCTGGCACCTCGTCGTCGGAGGAGGACGACCGAGGTGGTAGAGTGGTATGGGGTACCGGTGCGTGCGGCAGAAGCTGCGTCGTCGGTGGGGGCGGTGCGTTCGCGTCGGATACCCCGTACGCAGCCTTTTGTCTCGGGTGGACGAGGTGCGGGTGCGTCCGAGCAAGCCCCTCCAGTTCACCGTAGCACCTCGGTTCCTGTTGGCTGTACTGGCGACGTAGTGCGCTACCTGATCTTTGAAAAGGTTGGTTTTCTTTTTCTGCGGCACTGTGCGCTCGCTCCAACTTTGGCCTTTTGTCTAGAGACCCATCCGGAGGCGGTGCTAATCCGCGCATATCATTTTCCATGCGCCATAACACTGAATCTTGTCCAGCACCTTTATGTATCCATTGCCCAGTTTTTGACAATAACTCTTGTTTTTTGCGGCATAATATACACACCCATATAACCTGCAATTTCAGATCAAGGTCAAGTAAAATAAATTCAGTATAATTATATCGACATACGTATGTACCTATGCATCTAAGTAAGTCAACACTCTATCTGCTTTTACTACAATGATCACATTAATGGTCCAAAATGGAAAAAATCGTCCATCAACGTACATTTATTTATTATTTTTATTGGTCGATAAAATATAATCTTACTAGATGAAAACTCGGCTTCGCTTGCGTGATATGCGACTCATAATATAGTACATGCAAATGTATAAAAACTCTGGTTCCCACATGGCTACCACAATTAATTTCGGCATAACGACACTTGAAGCTAACGCTCTAATAATTAATAAGACGGGTTGCACATATGCACAACCCTACAGTCGGGTTTAAATTTCTTAAAAGAATTACCAAGAAAACGCTATAGGTAGGCATATTTTATTTTCAGATCTTAAGTTTGATGACTTCCAGCCTCCTGAACAAGCCAGTTTCCGAAAAGGTTTTAGCACCATAGACTACTTACATATGGATGTATGTATGGACGCTTCTGTAAGTTATACCTACAAAAATCCGAGGAACTTGCCGCTTTGTTTAGCGTTTCTGGACTATGAGAAAGCCTTTGATTAGATCAAGACCTGGGCTGTGCTAGAGTCTCTTCAGCGGTGCCACGTCGACTATTGGGACACCGAGGTGTTGAAATGTAGAATATACATTATGTCACCGTAAAATTGTAAACACCGTTAGATTATATTCTATCTAACGAGATTGTAAACTGTCGAAAGATTGGTCACCGTAAAATTGTAAACACCGTTAGATTACAATCTATCTAGCGAGATTGTAAACTGTCGAAAGATTGTGAACTGCTTACAATGTAACGTGTTATTATTCGAAGGCTGTCCCTGATTGGTCGGCCTTACAGTAGACCATTCTATATCCATAGAGTTAGGTTACGTTAGGTTAGTATTCAACCAATCAGCGCGCGAGGTGCGTTTATATCCATTTTAGTTCACAATGTTTCGACAGTTTACAATCTCGCTAGATAGATTATATAATCTAACGGTGTTTACAATTTCACGGTGACAATATACAGCGACGCCACCATTTCGGTTCGAGTACAAGATCAGAGCACGAAGGCTATACCACTACAGAGAGCCGTGAGTGAACATGATGATGATGATAATGTTCACTGCCGCGCTGAAAAACGCCTTCAAGCTCTTGCAGTGAAAGGATTCGGCATCAACATCAACGGCGAGTACCTATATCACACACCTTCGATTTGCCGACGATATACCGAGTCTTGGCAGAATCGGTAGAAGACCTTAGCACTGCTCGAAGACCTCAAGCGAGTCTCGCAACAGGTGGGTCTTAAAATGAACATGGACAAAATGAAGATCATGTCAAATGTCCATGTTGTGCCCACCCCCATCGCAGTCGGGGGCTCGACTCTCGAAGTTGTAGACGAATATGTCTATTTAGGACAAGTTGTCCGGTTAGGTAGGGCCAACTTCGAGACAGAGGTCAATCGTCGAATCAAACTCGGTTGGGCAGCGTTCGGGAAACTATGCGACGTTTTCTCGTCAAAAATACCTCAGTGCCTTAAGTCGAAAGTCTTCGATAGTTGTGTGTTACCAGTGATGGCATACGGCGACAGCCCCGTGGCGCAGTTGGCTAGACACCAGCTTGCGAAATGAGAGGCCGCGGGTTCGATCCCCGCACCGAGACAAATGTTTGTGTGACCGACAAATATTTGTTTCGGGTCTGGGTGTATGTGAGACCGAGAAGTCTCTCGTAGTTTGTGATACCCACGACACAAGACTTGTATCTTAGTGTGGGATCAGAACTATGTATGTGACTGTTGGGTGGGTGTATTTACTGAGACGTGGCCTCTCACTATGGGCATCATTAGGCGTCGCTCAGAGTCACTCAGCAAGCTATGGAGAGGGATGCTCGGGGTTTCCTACGAGATCGAATCAGAAATGAGGAGATCCGTAGGAGAACTAAAGTAACCGACATAGCCCAGCGGATTAGAAAGTTGAAGGGGCATTGGGCCGGGCACATAGCGCGGATGGCCGATGGGGCCAAATAGTTCTCGAGTGGAGGCCACGTACCGGAAAGCGCAGCGTAGGACGTCCACCGACAAGGTGGTCGGACGACCTAGTAAAGGTCGTAGGACGTTGCTGGATGTAATTCCAACAGGTCCCTGTGGAAGTCATTGGGAGAGGCCTATATCCAGCAGTGAACCACCTTCGGCTGATGGATTGATTGATTGGATTGAAGAAAATACCAATTTATATGATTTTTTTATATAAAAATCATAAATGTTATAGTAGATATAATTGTTAATTATGATAATATATAATTTACTCATTCAATTATTGCAGTCTTATTTACGATATACTGCTTTGATAGCTTAAAAATAACCTATACAAAATATAGTAAAAGAAAATAGTAACCTTGTTGGAGCGTAAAGTAACCTTTCCACCACATCGTGCACAACATCTCACTCTGCAATAATGGCAAGAATGTCCGACCCCGTCTGCAAACTTTGTCTTGAGGCAAATGTGACATGTGGCTGCCAATTCAACGCCTGCAGCTCGATGCATTTCGTTTCTCGTACGGATTGTCTGTTCCAGCACAGCAACTTCATCCTGCTTTCGTCTGCCGATATCAAATAACGTTGTTTGCCTTAATCACATTGTTCACTTTAAGAAATTCGTAATCAAGGTAATTCCAATGCCTTGTAACATGCCATGGAAGTTTTTTTTTATATCAACCTAAATATCCTTGCGGCATTTTTTAGTTTTCATGAAGCATTCTCTTTACAGCACATATTCAACAATAATTAAAACACATAATAATTTGATATGCATATAACACTGCCTCCTTAAAAACAAGCTTCTTATAAAAAGTAAAAAGAAAAGTGCACACTATACAAGATATTACAAAACTAACATAAGGAACTTTCTTTCTGTTTTCAGCCTTTTATTAGATTAAGAATTAAGAGTTTATTTTCATTTGACTACACCTAGACATCAATTACGTAATAACTTCATGTACATCATTTATAAAGTAACTATATTAAGACACATTAGATTGTACATGTTTATTTTTACATGGTGTTTTCGTATAATTCATTTAAAATCAGTAGATAGCGAATAATTTGTTAAACGGACATGTAAGTACATAAATCAATATTTGTGCAACAATCTTCCACCGCTACGCGTCGCTGCCCTACATCTTAAGTCAGTCGGTATCTATTTTGTTACTATTCATAAAAATAAGGTCTCTAAATGATTTCATTTTTAAAGATGTAACCACATGGCACATACATATTGTAAACACGTCGACACGCGACACTTTTTTTGCTATCATGTTGACACAAATTCACAGTTTGAATGTAATTACAACATATGAATTCTTTTTTTAATAACATAACATCTACCAACATTATGTGTGTATTCAATAATATATGAAATTCGGAAAGTTCGTAATTTATAAATGAATTCATATACTTAAATGCTTAAAGGTGCACAGGAAGTACTTTATAGGTATTATTCTAAAAAACACTCATAATTGTGGGGTATCCGATTGTTTCTCTAAAAGCAATTTAGTGATCTTGTGGAAGAAAAGCGGATTGTGCAAATGAGGGAATGCGCATATGAAAAAAATAATTACTTTGCGACAATATAGATGGACCAACCATTATTACAACTTTCAGTTATGCTCCAGCTCCAGTTATCGAACTAAGTAATAAAGTCAAAGTCAAATTATCTTTATTCAAATAGACTTTTACAAGTTCTTTTGAATCGTCAATTTTACACTTTTTAATATTTTTTTAAACTATTAAACTATAACTAATATCACTTAGGAGAACCACTCGAGTGATAAGTTTAATAAAAGTTCCAAGTTAATATATATGTATATGCACAATGCACGTATGTATGTATGAGAATAGCACTTAAAATAATTTTGGTGCATTACGTATGATTCATAGAATGGCAAATGGGAGGTTGAGTGGGTGGTGGGGAGGCACGTATAGTCGTTCGTTGGGCACACCTCATGATTTCGTGCTCGCGCTGCTCCTCCTGTCGCTGGCGCAAAATGACTCCCTCGATGATGGCGCGCTCCTCGGGCGTGAGGTGCGATAGATCCGGCATGTCGGCCATGGCGTGGCGGCGAGCCGCGAGCGGTGCGCGGTGCGCGGGGCCCGGTGCGCGGGCTCGCCGCGTCGCGCGTGCTGCGGTGCTGTGCCCGCGACGCGACGCTGAGCGCGCCACTCCGTCGGAGGTTTATTTAGTAATGCCGCCCGAACCAATGGCGCGCGCTCGCCTGCTGACGTCAGCGCCTTTATTGATCACCCCCGATGGAGAACCGCCCGCCCAGACGCGCCGACGCGCTGTGCTCCTTATCGCATGCGTGCGCATATCTGAGTTCTTTTATGTATGTGAACTTTTCATGTGAGTATATCCGTCTATATAGTAAAGATAATATAACTATCTCTTAACACAATTACTGCACTTCTAATACACACGGTATAGTATATTCAATTACATTAGATAATATTCGCTAACTTGATCTTTAGTCACTTTATATTTAAGTAAGTACTAGTATAACACTTGTACATTACACGCTTTTATTTAATTGCATACTTACATAATCAGCAAAGTTCTTCTATATCTATTCGTTTACAATTGGGTATAAGATAATACCTTCTGATCTTTGTAGGCTCATTCTAACATTGCTAAGAAAGCTGCAGGGTATCAGAGTATGAGCACGTTTGTAATATTAGAGTTAATGCCGGGATCCAAATTTTATTCAATGTCCTCTACTTTGGCTGATCTTCGCCATTTGGCATTGACCACAAGTCTATATCCATTCTAGCCTATTATGTACATGGCCTTTATTAATATTACCAACGTACTCCTGTGAATGGCAACTCACGAGAACAAACAACCTCAACGGCTTACCTAAATCTTATCAATCAAATTAAGGTCACCTAGGCATGGCCACTAGTCCACGTACGTTACTTTTTACATCCACCGACCACAGCTGACTTCTGCGCATTTATCTCCAAGATCTGAACAGGTAGTTTGAGTAGGTACTTCTATCTACACATAATAAAATATTCCTGTCTCATCTGTTCTTTATATTCTGGGGGCAATGAAACGTTCTTCTGTAGTAAAGCTGATCTTAAAATTTCCCAATTGATAGTTTGTCAAACAAAACCCCTACCGTTAATGGTGGACTTCTAAATAAACCTTGGTTTGGGCATCACGATCGATTGCTTGAGGTCGCAGGTCCTGATCTACCCTTGCACTGTGGCTTGACGGCGATAGAATTCCACCAAGTTGCCACCAATTGTCGTTAATGGCAACTTATAGGAGCCCTTAATGGCGTGGTGGAGACACAGAGCGCCCCACTAGTGACTCCGGTTGGTTTGTGTTTGGTAGACGCTCTCCATTGCGCTGCACGTCGCCACTGCACCGTGCAGTTTGTGTCTGAATGCTAGCGTGAAGATTATTTTGATTAGGGGACAGGCAGAAGTTTCACGCTCGGACGCAGTCAACCATTCAGGTGGCATCAGCGCCCCCCGGGTTATTTCTGTTTTGCCACCCTCGGAGATCACGACCGCGCGGTCTCACGTGGGAAGGCTTTGTTACATATTATACATGTCGGCAATTTCCAGTAAAAGCACGAAGTTTGCAATTACGCCTAAGAACCGCAATAGGCTCGCCCCCTATTCCGTGGAACACGCCTAGCGAAACGTGAGTATAGAAATTAACATCAGCGTTTCCCATAATATGGAATATGTAAGTAAGTAGCGTATGTTGTGTCTATATTGACTTTTTTACGGTCTTGTTGGCGTCGCGGTATAAATTTGTGGATGCGATCAAGAGATCCCAGGTTCGATTGTTCTGGGTTTAGTGTTATTAGGTTTTTGCATAAGAATATTTTAATGAAATAAATAAAAACGAGGTCTGGAAATGAGCTCAAAATGTGGCAACAAGCCAGGATAAAGACGCGAGTGATTTAAACTCTAGGCCAGTCGCGCCAACGAACTTAAACGTATTAACTAACTTCATTTTAGATAAAAAATAGAGCTCTATTTTAGAGCTTTCTCCATACTGATGAGTTCAGCTTAAGCTGGTATATAAGTAAACCCCTATTTCTTTTTCGAAGATTATTCTTTTAGTGAAAGTATTAGCGCAAACGAATGGGGCATTTTTTTTTATTTGCTTTTTCATCATAGGTAACGTCTATATACATTTTATTATTGTATTATGTTAGTCCCCAATCAGTAAGAAGTTGATAAGGCCGCCTCTTGTTTTTTATACTTAGTTTAGTTTCTCCGTATAATTTTTGTTTATACAAGAAAGTGTAAATAAATAAGTTCTTTGACATGACAGATAATTATTATATATAGATATAGATGTACGAGTTTATAATATATTGTGACCTCGTAATATGTAACCTTTCATCAGCAAATTCCATAGAATAATAGATATTTTTTTCTTGCGAAAAAATGTATAATGACCTGCCCAATTGCAGAGAAAGCATTTGCGCAGTACTTAAGGTAAATAGGTCAATATAATCGTTTTCTCTTTCGTTGATAAATATTTTGTCAATCAATATAAACAGACTCGTACTTTTTATTTGTGTTAAAAAATATACGTGTTTTAACCTTTCAATGTTTCAAAGTAATGGTCTATCATGTCCATAACTTAATAGTTCGTAGACAGTGTACGAATAACAAATCCTATCTCAATGTAAGTTGGACGCCCACGATATGACGTCAAACACGACGTCAAGTGATACTGCCGTTTGGGTGGGTATACAATCAATTAGGTACATATATAGTTCATAGATAGCCTCCTTTACGCAGTTGGCAGATAGGTTTTATAAGAAGCTCGCCCAGAGAACAATGTTTGGTCGTAGTTTCTGATTCATAGCGTCGCCAAAGAGGTAAGCAGAGATATTTTCGTTAAAAATGTATGTCCCACGTAATAGGGAGTGAACTGCTGGGCACGAGCGTCTTCTACAACGAGGGAGTGATGGTTTAGGCCTTAGCCCACCACGCTGGCCTTTTGCGGGTTGGCTTCCCCTTCAATAACTGAAATTTTTGAATGCCCAATTTAATCTTATCATCAGCAAATAGTGAAAAAGAAAACCTTTTCGTAACTGCATGAATAGCGACCACCGTACATTAATGTGTAAAACCAGCTTTGGTGACATGCATGCCACAAGTGTACCGCGTTTCGGAACCAAACATAAATCTGGCTTGTAGAGTTATTTCCATTCCATCCAATAATAATAATAATTGTTGAATAATAATTGTGTTCTGCCAGTCGATACTCTTTTTGGACTGCATTGCACTTATCATTCGGTGTTTGCATGTTACAAACATTTTAACTATACGTTTTAACTTGAAAATAACTTACAAGTTTGTTTAATAATAAATAGATACGAATTGTACGTTCAGGTCACTTTATTTCACGTATTAAAGTTACTCAAGCTAGATATTAACCAATATCTAGAAATGATTAGTCGCATTCAAGTGGTGGAAGTTCGCAGTCACCTGGTAAATGATTAACTCGGTCGTTGTGAAAGAAAGTTTTGACTCCGTCGCCCCAGGGATACTTCTTTGTTCGTATCCGCATGTACTCATAGTCACGGCATTCTCCTTTCGGTGGCACTTCATGTCCCAACGCATGAAATGCTTGTATTATGATGAGGGGAAATAAAAGGAAGAATGTGAGGTTTCTATATTTCTTCCAAGTATCCTTTCCATGATGAAACCGTGGCACGCAGGGGTTGGGTGGTATGGGTCCAGGCCTGCAGTCGGTTGGTGGAATAATCTTTCGACCTCCGCCCGGCACTTGTGGTGGACAGCCGCATTGCCCAGGTGGGGGTCGCGGTGGGCAGCAAAGACTGTAGTGTTGTGCGCCATCATTTCGCCCCACAATTTTTATTACAGGGCGAATGCTCAATATTTTATTGTTCATTTTACTTTTGCGCGTTTTTTTATAATATTGTTGGTGTTACATTTTTCTGCGTTTTCTAAATGGCTAGCTATGTCGTACTGACATATAATTTCTCTATGAAAAATTTTCAGTCAAGTACATTTGTCATAATCCATAAATACTTATGTAACAATATTATTATTTTGATTTGGATATTCTTTGGAAAAAAAACACTATGCTGAACATTTTTTAAATTACCATGATTCGCCAAAGAATCTTTACTACACCTCACATAAACTAATGCCGTTCTTTAATATGATAGTGGAGCCTACCTTTTTTTTTTCTTTTTTATTTCTCGAGGGGAAAGCTGGTTATGGCTCTACTTCCCGTCAGCCCTGGGGGAGCGTCACGTCCGCGCAGATGTTAATGCCGGGCTGGGTCCCTAACAAAAATCCCTCTGCCGGCATACCGACTAAAACCCCCCGGTGGCCATCTTCGCGCCGAGTGGGGTGACCACGGTCACCCGATGCGCCTCCGAGACGAAAATGTCTCGGCCGTCTCGGAGTTGTGGGGGGCGCAGTTGCACCCCCACTACCTTGGTTCGGGCACCCCGGTTGTAAGTGGGCGCCCGCGATGGACACAGGCCACAGTGCCGCCGCCCCTCTCGGGGTCACTTTCAGTAAGGACGCACTGCCCCCGCAGCGCGCCCAGCGACCCCTAGTGGAGCTTACCTGAGTGTCTGTTATTATAACTATCTTGAACAAAGGCCACAGCTATGTAAAAAAAAAGTAAAGATATCAAACTAATACGGTAATGAGGCAACGTTTGAAAAACCATTTAGAGTTATCTTATCGCCTAAGCTACAAAAATTAAAGTATTAAAGTATTTCAGGGTTTCTCAAACTTTTAGTTTCACGAACCCCTGTTAAAGTTTCTCTGACAGCGAACCCCATGAGCGTTTACGCGCCACGCGGCTAGTCGAATTTCGGTAAATATGACTTGCGTAAATATGAGTGTCGATAGTTAATGATATGCAATGAAAATGAATGAAATAATATTTATTGAGTCTATAAAATGTTAAATACATCACTGATCATGAAATGTTAAATACATCATTGTTCGGAATGCAATCAGATAACCGCGAAAACATCGACGGAGCGCAGAGCGACATATCCTCTCTCTGAAAAGCCTTGCGGCGGAGTCGGACTGAGACTAGGGATAAAACGATACGAGTAAATACAAGTACATACTCGATATTTTGAAATTAAGTATCGAGTAGGTATCGGTCAAAAGTACACATATCAGTAATCAGTATACCAATGTCACTATTTCATTTTAACATCGATAAAAAAAAACAGTTAGTTTTGTGTAGTTGGCATACAAACACGCATATATTTCAACATGGTAGGTACCTCTGTACCTTGCGAAAGGCTCTTTTTCAAAGCAGGCGCAACAGTCACTACTTCCAAAAATCGGCTAACCGGCAAACATTTGGAAAATTTACTTTTTTGGGAAGCACTGCAAAAACAGTAAATTCCTATAAATAAATACACCCAACAGCAGTGGCGGTACTTCCATAGAAGCCCAAAAGCGTTACATATTAATTTTTAATGTCTAGTTTATAATTGTTTATTGTGGGGTTAGTATATTCTCATTTATATGTCAAATTGCTTTTGTTAAATAAAAGATATAAAGCTTCAATATTTTTATTCAGAATTTTGAAGGGCAATCTGGGCCTTTGGGCTCCTATGGAAGTACCGCCACTGCCCAACAGTCACAAACATAGTTCTGATCCCACAATAATACGAGTCCTGTGTCGTGGGTATAAGAAACTACGAGAGACTTTTCGGTCTCACAAACACCCAGACCCGAATCAAATATTTGCGGATCACACAAACATTTGTCTCGGTGCGGGGATCGAACCTGCGGCCTCTCGTTTCGCAAGCTGGTGTCTAGCCAACTGCGCCACGGGGCTGAATATCCTATAATTTTGTACTTATTAATAAAAAATACCAATATATTTTAAGATTTTTATTCTAAATTTTCCAAAAACGATTCGATACGAGTATGTATCGATACTTGCCGACCGATACCGAGTAAGTATCGATACTTGACGACCGATACGGTATTGAGTAGAAGTATCGATACCTTAATGGTATCGTTTTATTCGTTCCATCCCTAAGACACTGAGTCTGATTTGCACCGGGCTGTGCACAGCGTTTTATAGTAGATTTTAAAATATTTATAAAAAACAAAATAAGGGAAATTTCTTCAAAACAAGAATTGTACGTTTTCAAGTACACGTTCTTATATTATAAAAAGTTGTTGTTTTATTAAATTAAGTATCATATATGGGTCAAAAAAAATATGTAAATATAAATGTAAATATGTAGTATTGACAGTAATTTCTCAATATTTCGAATGCCTTAAATTTTTATTACTTGAGTCACTAACTATTTGCTTGGGGATATTTCCGATTCAACAACATTTTATTTTGATCAAATATGTTATAAATAAACCCGAATTTTGAGCCTCGAAAATGACTCTAAAAGTGAATTTATGAAAACCTTTGTTCAGTTATCTTGTTATTTATCAAAATTTACACAAAAATCTTAAAATCTAATTATTTAGATGACAAGATTCCTTAAAATAATTGGTAATTAACATGTTTGTACGATGAGTATTTCATCAAATTTAAGGGGTTCGAAAAGTACTGTTTTTGATCAAATTACGCTAAAACCGCGCCAAATACTAACATTGTCTGTTGAAGTAAATAAGGACTTTATTTCAATTAAAGATAACAAAGTGCCAAAGGAAATCTCTTTTCAATATTAATGTTATGGGTTTGCTTGATTCTTGTCTCAAATGGACTAATTTTTAGGAGTAATTTTGGACTGTTTTAACCTTAATTCTGACTCGGTATCAAGTACATTTCTGTATTTAGTTTTTATCATGACCAGGTGTGAAAATCCACTCTCACATAAGTATGTTATAGCCACTATGTGTGCCGTACGTGCCTCCTTGGCATCAAGTCACCAATACGTAAACTTGTTACGAACCCCCTGCCGTCGAATGGCGAACCCCTAGGGGTTCGCGTACCCACTTTGAGAAACCCTTAAAAAATGCTCAAAAGGAACTTCTTACTAGAGTACAATTCTAGCAGTCTATGCGTATTTGTGTGGACAACAGCTGTGCCAAAAACGAGGTTTACAATTTTTTATGAATGAGTTTAATTTTGTTTTTATACATAATGGCTTCGGTATTAGTATACATACATGTATACTGGGTGTTTTCTTTTATAAAATGTGATGGTTGACTTTATTAGTAACCTGAAAAATTATTGTCTAGTTTTAGTATCAAAAGCTACAAATAAATAAACGTACTACTTAAATTGTCAGTGTACGTAAATAAATTAATACGCCCAAGTGTCCCATTTATAATTCTGAACCCATAATAAGATCTTGTGTGTCTTGTGTCTGAGATTTTTTTTTTTTTTTTTTTTTTTTATGGGAAAGGAGGCAAACGAGCTGGTGAGCCACCTGATGTTAAGTGGTCAACACCGCCCATGGACACCCACAATACCAGAGGAATCATCGGTGCGTTGCCGGCCTTTGAGGAAAATATAGGCTCTTTTCTTGAAGGTCCCTAAGTCATATCCATTCGGAAATACCGCCGAGGGAAGCTGATTCCACAAAGATGTTGTGCGAGGAAGGAAGCACCGTTTAAACCGCACTGTTGAGGAACGCCATTCATCCAGATGGTAGGGATGGAACTTCAATTTCTGGCGTGTGGTGCGGTAGTGAAATTCAGCAGCAGGTATTAACCCGAAAAGTTCATCAGAGCACTCCCCATGGTAAATGCGATAAAGGACACATAGGAGACGCAACGTCTCTTCGCACCGCTAGTGGATCACTTTTGTCCGAAAGGATCTGGTTTACGATGATTCGAGCAGCACGTCGTTGAATGCGGTCAAATGGGAGAAGCTGGTATTGAGGGGCTCCAGCCAGAGATGAGAGCAATATTCCATATGTGGCCGGACCTGTGCCATATCAGCTGAAGGCG
The DNA here is from genome assembly GCA_907164795.1 of Hemaris fuciformis. Taxonomy (NCBI): domain Eukaryota; kingdom Metazoa; phylum Arthropoda; class Insecta; order Lepidoptera; family Sphingidae; genus Hemaris; species Hemaris fuciformis. The sequence continues at coordinate 8,436,488 of OU015434.1, forward strand.
CTGAGCCGGAGGAAATATTGCCTCGCTCTGCTGAGCACACCAAGCTTTTTCGAAGCCAGCTTAGCTTTAGCTTCCAGATGACCGCAGAACTGGACTGGTACTCGAAAACATCGACCCCAGGATTCCCATACTAGACGAGATACCAAGGGAAGTGCCAATGAACTGAGGTGATAGAGAGAAGGGAGTTTTTTTAGCGGTAAATGCGCAAACTTGTGTCTTCGACCGATTAAATTGGACCAAATTCTGCCAATTCGGATATCTTCGGATTCGGATATCTTGAGATATCGAAAACTTCGATAAGCCACAATGCCACGATGTCTCACAAACACCCAGACCCGAAACAAATATCTTTGCGTCGAACCTGCGGCCTCTTGTTTTGCAGTTGGTGTCTTTCCAAATACTCACGGATGCGAGCAATAAAATGCCATTCATAAAAAAAATTAACCATTACCAAAAAAACTAGGTACTGTATAAGGCGCTGTTATGTATTTTCAGAGCAGCGATATAATGGAAAAGCATAAAAAAATCAAATAAGTAATTCAGACGATAATGAAGAAATGGGTAGTTAGGTACAGAATGGTCAAGTAAAACATAGTCGCACGCTTGTATTCCAAGGCGCTAAGAACACAAAGACAGTCCTCCAGTATAAAGTTGCATAGAGTCTTACGAATTCGTTGAATTTTTGCATTCTTTTGTTACATAAGCGTAACAATTGATGAGCAACTTGTTGCAACTTGATTTTTAGGTGTTCCAAACATTTACATCATCATCAGCCCTTATACGTCCTACTAATGGGAACGGGCCTGCTCTACAACTGGGAGAGTTTAGACCTTAGTCCACCACGTTGTCTTAGAGCGGGTTGGCGGACTACACACCTAAGAAATTTCTAAGAATTTTAGTGATGATCATTGTGAATCATCATCAAAATCATTAATCAGCCTAAGGAAGTCCACTACTGAACATAGGGCTCTCCCCAATTACTTCCATAGTGACCTGTTGGAGGCAGCCTGCATCCAGCGACGACCCGCGACCTCACCAGGTCGTCGGACTATCTTATGTGATACATAACTTCGAAAAGTCAGACGTGTGTGCCTGGAACCTGCGACCGCCGAGACTCTCGACAGCGCTCCTAAATCTCGAGGCCATCACCACTTTAAACATTTAATTACATGGTATAAAACTATAAAGGTATGAGACCGCGGCACTGTTTACCTTATTTATTTTTGTACCTAAGCATTTCTTGATTGCTGTGCTAATTATTTTACCATGGCATCATTCCATCGTTCTCAAAACAGTCTATAAATTTGCCCAGTGAATGGCAAAGAAAAAAAATGTCAAGCACTACGGAGTCCGAAAAATGTTCGTAAAACGGTAACAGGCTCGCCCCCTAATATGTTGTTCTTAAATATACAGTTTTAAAGGATACAGGCCTAATTTGTAGGTATATTGGTCCATGCAAGGATTGAATACACGACCATTCTAGCCTCAAAATTTAACTTTACATTTTCAGTGCTATAATTAACGGGAGTAAATGACTGTTGTAAATAGTATCTCTGTACGTGGCTCCGCCGTTTATTTATGAGCGAAGTTAAAATTTTCTCTTGTTATAGTTGAATTTCGATTCTTCATCAATACAAGTAAACACAGAACTTAGCCATATCTGAAATCAAGATTCAAACTGTTAAAATATCTGTCATAGAAGTATATGCAATATTTTTATTTATACCTATACCTAAAATATTATTAATCGTTCACAGGTTTTCAGAATAAGATCAAATAAAATAATTTGATCTAATATTTTGCAGTATTATCGCAGTTATTGGCTAAAAGACAAAGAGTCTCACTGAAATAAAAAAAGATTCTAGCAAAACAAATCAAAATAAAGTGACACTTTCAGAAAGAAAAGGTCTGAGTCTAGGGATGTTGATTCTTTACAAAAAATATCGATTTTTGAATCGATTCAGATCGAAACCTCAAAAATCGATTCACAAAAAAATCGAGGCTTAAAAGATCGATTTCCAAAAAATCGATTCTTTTTTTTCAAGATTTCATTTATAATGTAAATATAAATCAATTTTATGAAAAATTAACCAAAAAATAATTTAAAAAAAGTTTTTATAGAAAATCCAACAAAAAAATTGAAATTTTAATTTAGAATAGTCTAAATAAGAATAAAAATTGTAAAAAAGGGTGGGGTGCTTTTTAAGATATTATCAAAATGATAATCCTTCTACTCAAATCTATCAATAAAACGTTTATAACTATTGACCTATATAATTGAACCCCACGCTTTTTAAAATTTTTTTTTTTTAATTTTTAATTACACTATGTATTCTAAATTTAAATTTATTAATTATTATTTTTAATTGGATTTTCTATAAAAGCGTGTTTTTTAAAAACTTTAAACTTTAATACTATAATTATTTATCTTTAAATATTAAGTATGCCAAATTTCGAGTTAATCCGACGTTTTAGGGGCGTCAAAATCATGTTCAAAGTTTCCGTTATATACTAACATACATACGTTTATACTTTTTATTAGTAAAATCATATTTTTTGTTCAGGGAATTTTATTATAACAATTATTGTTTTCTTTACCGTACTGGTTGCGTGATTTCACCTACATGGTTCTCGTTCATGTGACTGTTGGGGCGTATTTATAAGTTTTACTTCAGTCGTGTGGTCTCTATTTTTTAATAATCAGGCCTTTAACCGGCAACACCGTAATGTAACGGTACCTTCAACTAATCCTTACTAATATTATAAATGCGAAAGTAACTCTGTCTTTCTGTCTGTCTCGCTTTCCTGCTAAAACTACTAAACCGATTTAAATGAAATTTGGTGCACAGATAGTTTAGACCCTGAGAAAGGACATAGGCTACTTTTTATCCCGGAGAAGGGGTTTTAAGGGGTTGAAAGGGGGGATGAAAGGTTGTATGGAAGTATTGTAATTTTTAAAGCTAGAAGCTTAAAACTTATTTTTTAGGCTATTGATTAGATAGAAATAAATATGACATTAAAAGTTTGTAAAAAAATGTACCTTTAAGGGGTGAAAGTTTGTGTGGAAATTCCTTACTTTTGAAGCTAGAACGATAAAACGACGTGTAGACGACTGTAACTATGTATATGTAACTATATGTATGTTATGCTTTCACGCCTAAATCATTTGACCGATGTAAACAATTTTTGATATGGACATCAATGAGACTCTGTGGAGTAAATTAGACTACAACTTGACAGCCCCGTGGCACAGTTGGCTAGACACCAGCTTGCGAAACGAGAGGCCGCGGGTTCGATCCCCGAACCCGAGACAAATGTTTGTGTGATCGACAAATATTTGTTTCGGGTCTGGGTGTTTGTGAGACCGGAAAGTCTCTCGTAGTTTCTGATATCCACGACACAGGACTTGTATCCTAGTGTGGGGTCAGAACTATGTATGTGACTGTTGGGTGTATTTATTATTTATTTATTAACTTATTTTCTTTCTGAATTCAACCCTGTAGTCTACGCAGTACGCGGACGGAGTCGCGGGCAAAAGCTAGTTGTAAATAAATTTATTGTTTTTACCAAAAAAGACATTGAATGGCGATTTTCAAGGGTGAAATATCGATCCACTGGATCGATTCAGTGCCTTACATCGATTAAAAAATCGATCTTTTGGGCCTGAAAAATCGATTCTTCGATTAATCGATCTCAGATCGACATCCCTAGGTCTGACAAACTAGGTACTAGGTAGGTATATAAATATATAGGTATAGGATTTTATCATTTTACTTTTTAGGAATAATTTAATTTACAGTTATTTAGTCAACAATCGGCATATAAAAAGTAAATGACTGAAAAAATATAGCTAGGTGATTTTAACTTTTACACCATTTGTCATTTCGTAGATAATCTTATCTATAAATGTGTACTGCGATTGGACGTTATCTATTTTGTGGAATGTAAGTTCAATAATGATTTAAAGCCTGTAATTAATATAATGTTACCATTTTTCCTGAGGACACCGTGTGTGCTGAGTGAGTAAAACTAAATATATTTTCCTTTATTCTGTGTATTTAGTGGTAAATATTTTAAATTTGTCTCTACCGGCGACAATCGTGATTCACCAAATTGATACTGCGAAGTGCGACGTCTGTTATACGGATGATGTCATCAGACTCAATACTCAGTTCCAATAACATACGTCTACGCCGGCCGCTTTGGCCTTGTACTCGGAATTTTATACAGTGGGTTTTCCTCTTAGTTTGAATCGAATTTGGTTTCAGTTCCCTTATTACTACTGCAAGTGCAAGTGAACAGTTCAACCGCAAACATGGACGCTAAAGCACTATCTTCTGCAGTAGCTAAATTTTCTGCTAAATTCTGTAATGTAAGTACCGAATGCATAATATGAATGAAATTTATTATATTTTGCATATATTTTCAATAAATTCTGCAAATCAAAATTATTTTTGTAATATATTTATATAAGTATCAATTTTTTTTATATAATTTAAAATTCAAATAATCACTGTTGTTGCAGCAGGGATTGTCAAATTATCAGTGCTGTAGTCAGTAATTAAACTTCATTCTTAGAATCCTTGTGATAATTATGATTGATAAATTAGACACCCTAATCCAAGATAGCATTTTGTTTATGCATTTTTATTCAATTGATATGAATAGTTTTTTATAATGCATATTAGACTTTTTAAGATCTGCAATTTTAACAATTGTCAAGAATTTATGATAATATCAATGGTTTAATGAATTGTCAACTCTATGCATCATATTATTATTATTTGTTAACCCATTAATTAAAATGTGTTGAAAGCAACTCTAAACATAAATTTGTAGCTTTAAACACAAAGAAAACAATGAATTCTTTCTGATCATGATGATGATGAATTCTTGAAAGAAATTTAAAATGAATTATTCTTACATTTCTATAGGCAAAAGCCTATGACAATTAGTGATTTGTATTATAAAAAATGGCTACCTTGTAATTTTATTACAGAATATGTTTAAAATTGATAATTATGTAAGTTTTTTCTTTTACAGGAACTGGACAAATCTAAGAGTGTTGTATCTTCTCCACTGTCTGCCGAGTATTTGTTGGCTTTGTTGGCACTTGGCACCACAGAGCCTGCTCACAGTGAGTTGCTCTCATCACTTGATATCCTGGACAATGAGTCAGTACGTATTATCAATTATTTTAATTTATAAATTGCACTATTAGTGCAACACTATTGATACAAGTGTGAAATGTGTTATTCATTGTTTGATAATTTTAAAATTATTTATAAATGTTTGTATAGTTGGGATCTTAGTATGCAAATGATACAAAAATTAGTCACTGATCTAATGTTAAATTGTTTTGACATGGCAAAGTGACTACACTGACACCTAATCTTTAGTACAGTGTAGTACAAATAGTGTTAACTTTGTGAGAAATTATTATTATAAAAATTCCTTACCAGTAAATACAGTAGTATTTATTCACGCATCATAGTATATTTTATTTACAATAAGTTTATTTACATACCTATGCCTATCATCTCTGCACCAGTGGTGAGAATTCCTTAGAAGTCCAAAAGCATTAAACATTTATTGTGTAATGTCTAGCTTATAATTGCTTATTGGGGTTTTTATTTAACAAATTGCTTTTGTTAAATAAAGATTCAAAGCTAAAAAATTATTATTCGGAATTTTGAAAGGTAAACTGGGCTTTTGGGCTTCTATGGAAGTACCGCCACTGCTCTGCACCACCGAAAGTTCAACTGTCAGAGAATACCTCAGGCATAGTACCAGTACTCAGTTTATAGCTAAATAGCTGTGCCCGCGACTTCGTCCGCGCGGAAAATTAATTTTTAATAAGAAAATTTATAAACTAAAAGTAGCCTAAACTTCGTCTTATTACATCAGCTATCTGCCAGTGAAAGTCCCGTTAAAATCGGTCCACCCGTTTCAGAGATTAGCGGGAACAAACAGACAGACAGACAGACAAAAATTGTAAAAAATCATTATTTTAGTATATGTACCGTGTATACATCCATATTCATTTATCAAAAAGCGGTTATTTCAATATTACAAACAGACACTCCAATTTTATTTATTTGTAGTATGTATAGAGTATAGATGTATGTATAGAAGATGTATAGATGTATAGATAAGATTGACAATAGCTGGGCATGTGCGTGAGCTGCACGTGGTACTGGATAGTACTTGGACATTGCAACATTAGCTTTATTTTTCTATAAAATAAAATAATTTATCTAAACAAATAAATAAAATTGGAGTGTTTGTTTGTAATATTGAAATAACCGCTTTTTAATAAATGCATATGGATGTATACATGGTACATATACCAAAATAACCTTTTTTACAATTTTTTTCTGTCTGTCTGTTCTCGCTAATCTCTGAAACGGGTGGACCGATTTTAACGCGACTTTCACTGGCAGATAGCTGATGTAATTATTAAATTTTATTTATTTCTATAGATATACTGACTGGCCCTGTATAGTGATGAAGTTGCTTGTGTCACTATTGTAGGTGTTACATCTAATATAAATCACTTGCTATTCTATATATGTATTGATATCATACCATCTGCAAATTGGGACCCAGACAGTCTCACAAAATGTTAAACAAGGTTGACTCATTGGTCAACCTTGCTTGTCATTGCTTTTTATTAGATAATGATAAAATTGATGAATCAAAGACGATTCCAGAGAGTTCACCATGATGTACAGCCCTCTTTTAACTTTAGTCAATTGTCACCAGCTTAGTCATGTGTCTTACATATAATTTTTCCCTATACAGTACATGATCTCAGTTCTACAGTTATACTTATCATATAAAGTCATTATCTTGGAATAAAATATACAGACATGCTATCTTTATTTTGTATAAGGATTATCATAATGCAAATAATTTTAGTAATACTTATTATCATGTTTTTATTATTATATATTTAAGTAATTATCACATATAATTTGATTTTAGATCCGGTCTTCATTCTCAGCTGTTTCAGCAAGATTAAAATCTATTAAAGGTGTTATATTAAATGTAGCTAACAAAATATACTTAAAAGAGGGCTCATATGATTTAGTCCCTGAACTAAAGGAAGATGCAGTTAAAGTTTTTGATGCTGATTTTGAGAAAGTGGACTTTGAAGATAGTGTTGGTGCAGCTAACATCATAAATAAATGGGTAAATAGTCCTTACTGTGTAAGCGCTATTCATACAATTGAATTTAGAATAATAGTGTTATCTTTTTTTTTAAATTAGGTTGAAGATAAGACAAATGGAAGGATTAAGGATCTTTTAACTTCTGATAGCTTTAATTCAGATACCCGCTTGGTGTTAGTGAATGCACTCTATTTCAAGGTATGTACTGAAAACTGTGTTTCAAGAAAAATTCGGCTTTTATGAAAACAAAATTCTGTTTTTGTGTAACTATAACTTGATGTTATTTCAGGGAACCTGGAAGACTCAATTTGATCCATTAAACACAATGGAGCAACCATTCCATCTAAATTCTGAAACTACTATCAACATACCTATGATGTACCAAGAGGAACAATTTAGATACGGCGAGAGCTCCGAACTCAACGCTCAGGTACAGAAATAGAATTTATTAATACCCCAATATCATGTTCATTGCAAGCATACTTGTTAATGTAAACAGACCTTGAGTATTCTTAAAAACACTTTGCTATATAGTAGGTAATGGCTTGTATTACGCAAGTTGTGTATGTCTGTTCTGTATTAATCATAAGTTTTCTATACAAAAACAATGCATTAGTCTGCTTACAACGCAAAAGATAACGGAACAAAAAATAGCAACTATTAAATTGCATAATTTTACAATGGCAGTCAAAATTTCAATTTGATTCGAATATGTGATACAGTATTTATTAATTATAACCAAATTTTTATATATGGCTACATAGTCTTCTCTCATTTTATTATGTTACATTACAGTTGCTGGAGATGCCCTATGTGGGAGATGAAGCCAGTATGGTTATTGTGTTGCCTAATGAGACAGATGGTCTCGACGCAGTTTTACAAAAGCTGGCTGAAGGTCACAACCTCATGTCTGAATTAGAAAAAATGTTCTCAACTAAAGTAAGAGTTACTATTCCAAAATTCAAGATTGAAACTGAAATAGACTTGGCAGAGGTGTTGCCGAAGGTAAGTCATGTTTCTATTACTTCTTGTTCCTTATGTCTTGATGAGTAGTTATTATTTTAAAATGGATTTATCATGTTTGCTACAAATTTAATTATGTTTTCAGCTGGGAATCAAAGCTATCTTTGACCGTGGTAATTCCGGTTTAGACAAGCTCTTGAACACCGGCGAGCCACTATATGTGTCAAAAGCAGTGCAAAAAGCCTTTATTGAGGTGTCTGAAGAAGGAGCTGAAGCTGCTGCTGCCACAGGTGAGACAACACTTTGTTTGATACTTTTCTGTGGTTAAGATTGGTGAAAAATGACAGATTTTTCTCTGCTTTACTAGGTTTAAAGCTTGAAAATGTTATAAGCGTGAATTTCTTCGTAACTCATAAAAGCATGCTGCAGGCTTAGGATTTAAATATATCTGCTTGACAAATGTTCTTTCCTACTCTTATCTATCGCACTGTGACACTAAAAGACCTAAAAAAAGGTAGTTTTTTAAACAATAAATTATTTTAATTTATGCCTTATTAACCCCGACGAAAAAGAGGGGTGTCATAAGTTTGACGTGTCTGTGGGTGTGTGTGTGTGTCTGTCTGTCCGCCTGTCTGCCTGCATCATAGCTCCCGGACGGATGAAGCGATTTCAATTTAGTTTTTTTTTTGTATTAAAGGTGACTTATGTACGAGTATTCTTAGACATGTTTGATGAAAATCGGTTGAGCCGTCCGTGAAAGTTGTGGGGGGTGAAAGTGGGGAAGAATAACCTGCAAATATACTCGAGTGCGGTCTCAAATGCAAGCGCACTGAAAGAGAATATTGATGACTTAATCGAGAGTGTTCTTAGCTTCGTTTGATGAGAAAGTTGGTGGTGGGTAATTTGAAACATGGAAATCCGATTGTCAAGTGAGAGTATCAATTACTACATCTCAGTCTTTGCAGTTCTGCTAAAGACGATTTGTTATGTGGGTTAGCATTAAATCTTAATTTAATGTATTTACAACTTAACAAAATCTACATTATAATAAGTTTTTATTACATACTTATGTACCTATAAAAAGTATAAAAAAAAAATTTAACAATTTATAAAACCTAAGTTCCCTTTAAAAAGTAAAAAAAAACTCAATACGTACGTATGTACATATACATATTAATAATTCTAAAAAAATACGTCGCGTTAGGGGACCGCTCCAAATCTAACATTTTATTTGCGAAAAATTTAATTACAAATAAATTGTTAGGTTTGCAGCGGTCCCCCAACGCGACGTATTTTTTTAGAATTATTAATACATACGTACGTACTTTAGGATTGTGTTTTTATTATTATTTTTTACTTTTTAAAAGGAACTTAGGTTTTTTTTTCACCATCACCATATGTAGGTTTCATTTTCAATCTGTACCTGCCATGTCGGTGGGAATTCGCTTCCCTTGAACCATAGTTACCCTACTATTGCATCGTTTTTACTGCATTATTTCCAGGGATGCCAGCAGAATGTTTTACTTTTCGCAAAGATGTCGCTTATTTTAAATGGTTGTAAATCATTGAAGTTATATCAGAGTAAAGGGGCTAACATAATATTTACCGGTGGCGGGTTCATTGTCATTCGCAATGTGATTGAGTGTGGTGCGTGTTTGAATATGTGCGTTCTGGGCGTGCGGTCGACAGCTGCATCGGTGCGCACGCGTCGCTCGGCCGCGTGGGTGCACGAGTTCACCGTGAACCGGCCGGCGCTGTGCGTGGTTACGGTGGCGCGCGCGCCGCTCGTGGCGGCCGCGTACCGCGCGCTCCCCCCGCACACCGCGCTCCCCCCGCACACCGCGCCCGCGCCGCACGCCCCGCGCTCCGAGCTATAGTGTGTGCTGTGTGCGGCAGGGATGGTGATGATGCTCCGCTGCGCGCGCCCGCCGTCGCCGCATTTCCAAGCCGACCATCCCTTCCTTTATCTGCTCGTCGGCTCCGATCGTGCTACGCTCTTCATCGGCGCATACCGTGGCAATTAATGCACATTGAAACGTTTATCCGGCTTTTGTACGTAATCTTTTTTCATAATTTTAACTGCTGAATACAGTGACATGCATCATACATACGCCATTGTGTGAGAGTCCTGGTTTATATGATGTTTTGCTTTAAATTTCGTTTTTTTGAGTGGAGTTTTGTTTGTAATTTATATATTCATGTATATTTTATTTGAGACATTGGAGAATGTAATTAGATTTTTAATATTTGTAAAGTAATTCGTCTTATATTAATATTTCAAACGGTGCGATCCGATACAAGCGTCATTTGTTGGATAGTTTTCTATTGCCTCCTTTATTTTTTTAAGACGAGTTAAAATTGTATACGTATAAAAATAGCAGACGATAATAAATAAATATTCTACGAAAATAAAAAGTGTCAAACTTTAGACAAGTCCTTAACTTTCAAAAAGGAGAGTTCACTCTCTGGCATTAGTATCTTGGAACACAAGCCAGTTTGTTTAGTAAAAGCGCCGAAGGACATAAAGGTTTTCAATAAATAATTTACTCTCAATTGCTCCTTTTCCCACTTATTTTTCTTTCTCACATGTTATTAGCGGGTTATCAATCTAGGTATGATCGCATCGACTCGCGGCTGATGTGTGACCAAAATGTCTGATATTGCCCCTGCTTAATTCTAATAGCAACAAATATTCTCTGCAAATATGAGAGGATTGCAGATATATTTTTATTTGCGTCGTTTTGCACGTACACAATTTATAATTATGCATAATTGTCCATTGTTTGTTTAACGGCATGTTTGTACGTATTCTTGTGAGTGCATTACATGTTTACCACACTTTCCAGTTGTTTTAATGTACCTAAGTACCTGTCACTTTGCATGTATTTGTGTTAAAAAAACTTATAGTTAAAACAATGAAATTCAATCTAAAATCATGTTTGGGTTACAGGAATGGCGTTTGTGATGTGCTCAGCGATTATAGGAGAAGAACCAGTGCGTACTTTCCACGCCGACCATCCGTTCTTGGCCGTGATTGTTGTTGAAGGAACGCCTTTCTTCTACGCAGCACATCGTGGCTCTGAAGAATAGCTCCCACGCTCTCTTCAACATTACAGCGTCACCAAAATGCCAGGGCACCATAACCAAACTATATAATGCATTTACATGACAATACTAACATTACCTATAAATGTTTTTTATAAGCACAAAGGTTATATATTTTATAGTATTATTTACTACTGTTGTATTTAAATAAATATATGTTCTGCATCAATTGATTTATTTTGTGATATATTTTAGTACTATCAAAAGTAAAAGGTTGCACCAGAAAAAGGATTAGTAAATTAAATTATTTATGAAACGAGAGGTCTGAGAATAGTTTGTTATTTACTTTTTATACCCCTAAGTGATAAGGGTGGTCCACCCCATTTTTTTTGTTTTTATATTTTTATGATTCAGCATTGAAAAATACACACAACCCCAATTTTTTTATTTGTTCTATCCACAGATTCGCAATAGGGTTTTAAGATGGCAATCGAATATAATAATTGTAGTACGATAAATTTTCATGTATAGTTTATATTTAAAGGAAAGCGCCTTAAGCTCCCCTGTTCGGTACCTCGGGAAAGGCCGAAAGGGTCGAGAGAGGTCGGGGTCTCTGGCATTCCAACTCGGCCTGCAGAACAATTGTCCGCTTAGCTGAGTTGGGTCTCTAACCAAAATCCTACGCCAGCATACCGACTAAAACCTCTCGGTGACCATCTCGCGCATTTCGGGCGGTTTTGCGGCATCTCAGAGCGAGAAGCGCCCTAAATGGTCCGCTGCCGCCCAGCGCACCGTCCAATTGTGGACTCCTCCAAATTGGGAGGGCTTGATATGCACTCCACTTACACTTTTTTTGGACGTTCACCTTTTGTAATTGTCCCCGACTGTCAAGAGGCAACGCCCTCTGCCGCAAATCTCGGGGTTGCTATCATAGTGTACCGCCACCGCAGTACGCCCAGCTACCCCAGTAACTCCTGTTAGTCGCCTCTTACGATAGGTAGGGGATAGCATCGCGGAATTCTTACGCCCCCAATCCACAGGGCGGACGCTGGCCTAGTGCGGATCGGCGGACTTCACACCCAAGAAATCCCTAAGAACTTTTTAGGTGTGCAGGTTTTCTCAGGATGTTTTCCTTCAGCGTTAGAGTACGTGATAACTCATTGTGAATACACACATTCACACAACTTCGAAAAGTTAGAGTTGTGTGCCTGGGGTTTAACTCGTGACCGCCGAAATTCTCGACCAGGCCACGTGCTTAAACCTCGAGGCCATCACGAGTTATTCATAGTCTATGGGGAAACTAAACTACAGCATGCACAGCAGTCAACATTTCGAATATTACTGCTTTTGATTGTTTTTAAGTCCCAAACGTATAGATAGGTATTGGCATTCGACGTTACGATACGAGTTTATTTTCGTAACGAAATGTAAACTTTACAAAAACTCTTCAACTGTTCCACAACAATTCGATTCGCGTATATCCTTCGCATATGTCTAGATGTATAATTCTGTACAATGTCTATTTATAGGCATTAAGCTGTGTTGCAAGTTTTGGTTCTTTTCATTTTGTTCGAGGAACTTGTATATTTATCTTAACTTTTTTGTGCAAAGTTAAGTGGGCTTGATCGTCTAGGTCCTTTGAAAGGTAATTTTATGAAATCTCCGATCAATAAATATCCATGACAAATAAAAATACTTGTATTGAAAACTAGAATAGTTTAGAGTCTTCAATGACAGGCTACCTAATAAAAGCAAAGCAAGAGTTTAAGTAATATTTAAAAATAATGTTCCAGAAATAGTAACAAAGGAGGGAAATAACTAATGGCGTAGGAACGGTCACATTATGAGGTAAAATTTTATGCTAATTAGAGAACTACTCGTATATCCGTAAAATATTGGAAATGCTAAAGTATCTTTGTCTGTCCGTCTTGCGCGCCTTAACTAATGGACCAATTTATTTTAGTATGGTCGATGATGATGATCATGATATGGTAGCTCCTTCGGAAAGAACATGGTCTTTTTATACTTATTTATAAAACTGTGCCAGAGCGAACCACGAAACTAGCAAAATATTTGTAGATTTCCGATAAGCTTGTTTTATTAACACGGCGGTAAAGGTATCCCAAAAAGTTATTACGTGCGAATTGACTATGTAGGTACTTATAATGGTCACATAAATGGCTTTATAAAGGTTAGTTTATATAACTACTACGTAAACAAGATTTGTCTCGTTTTTTCTAACGTCACACTCACAGGTCAATAGAGCAAGCCAAAGTATACTTAAATAATTATAATTAAAATAATTAACGCTTTAAGAAAGTCTGTTAACCGTTTTTTAATGCATGGAACACTTAAATGTTTTTTATTGTCTAGGAAAAAAATGTTCTGTGAAAAGGACAAATTAACATTCAACGAATTATCATTTATAAACTAAACAGAGGCTTATTTAAAAACGGATACGCCTTATCGCTATAACACTTACTTGCATTAAATACCTAAGTAGGTACGTCATTTATGCTACGTGTTTGCCCGATAAGTAGAAACTACACAATTGACAAAGTAATCTTAATGTATCTTTTCTCCTTACTTCCACTTCATTCGTGTTAAGAGAAATGCCACTTAAAAGCTTCTCTCATCTGTCTTTGTCAGCTATTAGCAAAGTCCCCTAAGCGCTTGGATGACCACTCGGTGCAACTATGAAAATGAAAAGTTCAACTAAATTTCTTACTAATCAGTAGAAATTGCATAATTTAAAAAGCTTTCTGTATAAATAAATTTTGTTCTCAGGTGAACAAGTGTCGACGTTATGCCTTAATTTATCGGACCCGGAGATTTTAGCTGACCACCCTTTTTTTGCTTTATTGAAGAAAACAAGAGTCATATTATTTTGCGTAGTTTATAGAGGATCCGTCTAAAATAAGCGGTTATATAATTCATATTTTTTCATTATAAAATATATTTAAAATTTTATAATTACTTAATACTAATTATAATCCATATTTTGTGTAGTAGGCCGGCCGGCCGGTAGCATTTTTTGTGTAGTTGTGTACTTTTCGTAATTGTTTAATTATTATTTTATAAATACCTAAGTACCTACCTTTATTGACAAAAATTAAAAGACTATCTAATCACACGAAATTAAATTTCCATTTAATTTTTCAATGTTACTTTCTCATCACACTCAACTGTATAAATATAAAACTTAGAAGAGCCGTTCTCAGTACGAAGAGACATGTGGAGTGGTGATGATGACGATACTAAAAATATAATGGGCTATTGACTATAGGAAAGTGCCATAAGCACCTCGTACCTACGGAGCTCAAAAGTTGTACTTATATCGTTGTCTCTGGCCTTTAAATTCGGCGCGCAGAACATTTGTCCATTTGGCTATATTGGGTCTCCGATCTAAACTCTACGCCAACGTACCGACAATGTCTCTCGGTAGACGCCATTTGCATATGAGGGGTGCGAGATATTACAAGACGATAAGCGCTCTGAATTTCTTCTGCTGCCGCCCGGCGCACTGACCAAATATAGAATTCTCAAAATGCTTGAGATCCACTACACACACTTGGCCCTATATATTATACCTTTAGTCGACGTGAACTTCCGCGGCAGTCTCGAAGCCAACCGATCTGCACATCTTTGTTTCTCTTTGGATGAGAGCGCACCATATGTTATATTAATGCAGGGTTTCTCAAACTTTTGGTTTCACGAACCCCTGTCAAAGTTTCTACGTGACAGCGAATCTCTTAATAATAATTTAAACCTTAATTCTGACTCGGTATCAAATCGATTTCTGTATTTAATTTTTATCATGACCAGGTGTGAAAACCCACTCTCACATAAGTACCTATGTGTAGCCACTATGTGTGCCGCACGTGCCTGCTAGGCATCAAGTCTACATTACGTAAATCTTGTCGCTAACCCCTTGCCGTCGAATGGTGAACCCCTAGGGGTTCGCGTGCCCTACTTTGAGAAACCCTGTATTAATGTATTGCAAAATTGTACATTTGATTTTACTATAGATCGTCTGCTAGACCTTAGTCTGCGTGGGAAAGCCTTTCGACAATCTCGGCCACTAAACGAAACGAAGTATTGTGTCACATTAATTTTCAGTACCCAGCTAACGGTTCCCTCTGGTTGAGCTGCCGCAGACGTACCACAGTTCAATCCAACTTTCGAATTTATTATGTATACAGAGGTCTGTAATTCATAAATCTGCTAAACTGTATTTAGACTAAAATCATATTTTCTCTATTTTGAAACGAACTCCAAAAAACCTACTTATAGCTATCTACTTACCTATTGTTTGATTTTTGTACAGAAGAACTTACGTTTTACACAAGTTTATTACATTATTAAATATTTAAGCAATAATGTAATGTAGGTAGGGAACAGAGGGTAATGGGAGCCAGAGGGTAATGGGAGCGGTGCGACTAGAGACAAAACTACAACTCATATTCACTCGGTTGCCACTTGGGCCCCTTCGGCACGCTGCGATCGTGTGTCCCTGTGGCGCTAGACTCGCCAGTGCCACGTGTTGTGTGACAACGAACGTTTTTCGATTTTTTGGTCCGCGCTTATAAAAAATAAGAAATTTCATCGGCCAGGTATGTGTGAAGTTATGCGTTTGTTACAATCCAACCTGTTCTATTTTATAGCTAATCTTATCAATTTTGAGTATCTGTGCGTATAATATCGTTACAAGCTAGATTCAGTAAATCATTTTATTTTATTTCAAAATGGTGGTAGTCGGGTAATCAGAGCTTATATGGCTCTGATGCCAAAATACCAAGGAAAAGGGAACTTGGTTGCTTGCTTGTTTTTTTTTACGTTTATATTAAAATTCATATGAATAAGTGAGATTTTAGATTGACAGAAATTTTTGAGGCTGATTTAATAATTAAGTAGCTCCCATTACACATATGGGAATTTATAGGCTCTCATTTCCCGCAAAGTCGGGTAATGAGAGCGATTCTGCTTTTTTCTTTAAAGTTTATCTGTGGCTAAATGTCTAATAATGTAACTTTAACACTGTGATTAAATGATAGTCAAATGAAGTAAAAAGTTCAATAACTAAAAAGTTCGCCAACTCCTACTTTTGCCGCACCATCAAGCTGTGGAATAGTTTGCCCGCTCACGTGTTCCCTCCTTCCTATGATCCTGGATCCTTTAAGCGAAGCGTGAAGAAGCATTTGTGCGGGCCGGCATGATTGTGTCGACCAGTGGGTGACCATCGTTTCTCGCTGGTTGGTATTATTTTTCTGGACTCCACTGTGCTTACCATCAGGTACAGTGGAGTCACTTTGCCGTGCCAGAAAAAAAAAAAAAAAAAAAAAAAAAAAAAAAAAGTAAAGATTTAGTTTGTAATAAAAAGTTCCTAAAGTATCCATAAATTTGACTTTTATTAACCTTTTTCCTTAGTAGGCTCCAATTCCCCCCATCTCCCCTACTACATAGTACATAAAATTATTGCTTTTAGATAAAATGAAATAAAATTTGAGTTACTAAGCAGATAGACCGATAGACAATACCTAGCTACGTTTTCACGAGTAAACCGCTGAAATAATTCGGATGTTAGGGTATTAGGATACAAAGAGGACACCGAAGAAGGACATATTGCAGACACATTTGCGTCCGAACGTACCTGGATCGTGTCAACGAGTTACAAATCAAAGTACTGAGATAGGTACATATATGTCGGAGTGGTACCGAAATATATTGGTGTTATCCAAAGAATTAACTACCCTCATTCAATGAATAAAATGGAGTAAATAATGAGTTGCTGATTTGACAGTTTTTATTGCTAATGACAAGTAGTCCGGTGGGGTGATTGAGAGGGGGTGTGATAAGCGCTATATATAGGTAAGTGCAGAGACAGAACATTCCGTCTCTTAAGCTGGGAACTCACTTAGCAGTGTAGCATGTAACGTATCAGATACTGTATCAACCTGCAAGTGAGTACGGCTCGTCCACGGTCCACCGCGTATCTAGCTACGAGCTCCCGGATCCGCAGCGCTCGCGGCGACGTCACGCCGACAACATGTCACAAATGGTTGCTAGTGCTGCTTTTCCCAAGCATCCACTTTTAGATGTTTTTTTATAATATTTTTTATCTTTAGGGTCCCACAATAAGGGACTATTTTGGTAAACCTCAATTAGATTTAATAATTTTTCTTCAGTCCACTCCATAATGGAATAGGTATGTTCGTTTGAAGCTCGCGCCTGCGTACTCACTACACAAACGGTGGTCGCCGTCCACGAGCACACTGCGAGCCGCCTTTGTGTTCGCAGTGATACCGCCAGTCGGCGGGTCACTGCGAACTTACAGCGCTCCACGCGCGAGCGGCTCGCAGCGGGCTCGGGCCTACGTACTCACTTGATACTGTATCTGATACGTTACATGCTACACTGCTAAGTGAGTACTTACCCAGCTGTAGTGACCGCGCTCGCTCTGCGTCTAGTCACGCGGCGAGCGTGGTCCTTCTCGTCTCATTCTGTCCACTTACGAGGACAAACCCAACGATCTACACTGTTTTCACGGATCACTCAGATCCCACAAAAGAAGGGCTTCGTCCCTGGTCATGTTTCAACCACAGACCCTCTTGAAGTAGAGGTTGTCTGTGAGTGATGTTCACATTCGCATTCTTTCCGCCCCGATACACTTCAGTTTTGGAGATCGGAAGGCCCGTCAATCTGATAGTACCTACTGGCACCTTTTTAACGTACCCTCTGGAGGAACAAGCTTGTTTGCCCGTCATACCATCTTTCAGTCACTTCAGATTTATCATAAAGAAATAAGGTAATACTAATGATTGAATGGACCTATTATGATAATATGTAACTACAATAATATTTTATTTATTGTGTCATGCTGAGGGATTTTCTTGCCGCTTCTTCTTCACATCAAAGACACATTGCGAAGCGGCACTAAATTTAGCTAAATATATTGAGTTACCTATTTAAGATTTGTATTATTTCCGACAATGTTCTCCATTTCCATAATTATTCTTGTTTTGATCCTGTATTTTATACATACATACATAAACTCACGCCTGTCTCCCGTTAGGGTAGGCAGAGACTATAGAGCGCCAAATGCCACGGTCCAAACACACCTCTTTCGCTTCCTCCACTGACATTATCCTCTTCATGCATGCAAGTCGGTTTCGAGGACTCTTTATATTGCCCTTTTTCAGTAAATTACCTATATGCTCTTTATAGGTGCACCTGGGCCGTCCTCGACCGACCGAGTATTTTATATTGACTAAATTATTCCCTCCGATATAATATATTTTTTGCAACGATGATAGATTAAGGCAAAGTTATAAAAAAAGACTTCCATTTTGGGGTTAGTAGCGGTTTTAAAGAAGAATGGTACATCATCGCACAGGACCGAGAGGCGTAGAAGAACTAAGATGTGTTAGAGGACTTTTACTCAGCAGTGGGACAAATGACTGATTGCCTCGTGGTCTCCCGGTACAAGTATGTGCCGTGCGATCTAGAGGTCCTGGGTTTGATTCCCGGGTCGGGCAAAGTGTTATTGGGTTTTTCAATTTGGAAATTCTCAGTAATAGCAAGGAGTCTGGAGATGTGCCCGAAAAACGGCAATAGGCTCGCCCCCTATTACAGGGGACTGATATATACCTGGCGAACTGTGGGTGCAGAAATGCATCTCTGCCTACCCCTTCGGGGAATACAGGCGTGAGTTTATGTATGTATGGGACAAATGAGGCTGTGACATTTATAATCAAGAGTATATTGTTAAAAAATAAACTAATAAATAATGTTACAAAACCACAATGTTATCAAGTTTATTTTTGCGGTGTATAAATTTATAATTATTCTCATTAATCCGCAGTCAAGCATACATTTCTAGTTAAGCAGTGTGGTATTGTCGTGAAAATATTGTGTACATGATTATAACCACTTGCAGTTTGATAAGAGTTCTCGCTCTATATAGTTGCTCTAGTGAACTGTCTATAGTTTATAATGTGATATAAGGTATTTACTAACTGCTTTGTGAGTTACTTTGCCGTGAAGAGATTTAAGTACCTATAATTAGATTATGCACACAGACAAATTTATTATGCTATTCTAAGTTTAATTATGGGTGTTAAATCAATGTTTGTTCTAATTTTTATATCTTCTTCATATGTCACAGCTTTTAATATTCCTATAAACCAAGTAAGCCAACACGAATACACTCAAAACAATCCGAGTATGGAGGTAGTGAAATCACAAGTACCTCATCCTAAGTGTTATAATTATATGACTAACAAGTGGAATTCGTGTCCTACTGTCCATTCGACGAATTTTATGAATAAAGTAATACCCAATGAAGGTTTTGTGTATAGAAAGCATTTGGGATCATTTCCTCAAAAATACAATCAATTTATTAACAGTGATGGATTGAATACCATAATTACTGGTAAGCCAATATTACAAAATAATAGGAGAAGAATGTTTCTAACACCAATATTGGACCAATTGAATGTTTTACCATGGCCGATGAATACACCATTATTACCACAACTCTCCAAGCAACTAGTAAATGAAAATAGCCTCAATTATAATAATTATAACGTGCCATTGGGTAATTTAATTGAAAACTATAATTTTGATCCCGAGTATACATCCAGTGTACCTTTTACTGCTGTAAACAACGTTCAGGAGACTGCTGAATACACTACGTCCCCTTCTATGCCCCAGGGAACTATTATACGCAATGAAAATATGTCTGATAATTTTGCACACGGTCTCGACCAGTTGGAACGTAAATTTTATGCGGTAAGTGAAGGTTTACCCGAAATTTAAGAAATACTTAAATTTAGATATTAACTCTATCTAGTTTATAATTTTAGTGACGTGGCTGAGTAACACAACTTCTATTATAATGACGTTGAAAACATTGGTTTGACCAAGCATCTTTATCAACGTTTACGACATGTTCGATCTTGGAGAGTAGGTACATTAACGTCTGATCGATATGTTTTATACAGGTAGAGACGATTTCATACGCTTATTATTTACGCACCGTTGATAACAAGAATAAAAAAATATAAAATAAGTTTGTAACAATGTAATGTTTGTCATGCATTTAGGAACAATGGTAGAAAGGGAGCCCAGATTATATTTAATGTTACTTAAAGAAAAGTCGAGTCAGTCCACAGTCCTCAGTGCTATGCTAATATTCAAATATAATCTTCGTACATAGAAACTAAGAATAAAATTGCCTCCCGCAACTCGAATTATTCAACGAAAAGCAACTGCAAGTCTCTTGCCATTTATTTTTCTACTGCAATATTGTTGAAATTTATTTCCATAAAAAATATCAAATTGCACTTATTTCAGGTAACTTTTGACAAACTATTAGGTATCAGTCCAGTGAATCGAAAAGAAAATGGAATCAGTTTCGTGCAGTCAGGCTTATTCTTATTGTTGGGCCTAGTGGCTTTATCATCGGAGATGGATTTGGCTAGCAGGGAAGAAATCGAAAAATCCATTAAACTTAAACTAACGGAAACCGTAAGATACAAACATTTATGACATAAGCCTACATTTACCTATTTTCCTACATTTAAGTAAGCGTACTATATAGTAGGAATATTTTTTGATGGTGTTCAAAGCCTCATTTCGATTGTCGGTACGTAACGCACTTCCGTTTACTGCTACGGAGAAATCCACACTATAAACGGTGGTCGCGGGTTCAAACCCCAGGCACACACCTCTGACTTGAATAATCACAATGAATAATCACGTACTTTAACGGTGAAGGAAAATATCGTGATGAAACCTGCACATCTAAAAGTTCTTAGGAATTTCTTAGGTGTGTAGTCCGCCAACCCGCACTAGGCCAGCGTGGTGGACTAAGGCCTAAACCCTCTCAATGGTAGAGGAGGCCCGTTCCCAGCAGTGGGACGTATATGGGCTGATGATGAAACGGTGGTCGCAATTCAGACTGATACGATTACCTACTACTAGCAAATGGGCCTCCGTAAATATCATCAACCAGTCGAAATGCAATTGTATTACTCCACTTTGACTTTCTGTCAGTCAATTGTAGGTACCCCGTCTGAGTTGACCAATTCGTATGCATAATGCAGGCCTTTTGGGGTTACCCTATAACTTGAGAATTATCTTATTTTTCTATAACATAATATTATGTGTTATAATAGTGTTTTTAAATTACCAGGGTAAATTATCAGCAGTAACAAAGGAAATATTAGCGTCACTTCCATCTTCTCATGCCGATTTAAAACTTCGTTGGGCTACACGGTTGTTATTGTGGCCAAATCGCAAAGTGACCGAACAGTTTAAGACTGGCCCCGCTACCGCACTACAAATGCACGTTGATACATTTAATGGCACAGAAACCCCGGAGGAAATGGCTGCTATACTTAATAACATGGTAAGTAGTACAGTATGTATACGTAGATTAATTACCTACAAGGAAGTCAATTTTTGATTGAAGAGAGTT